>CM062806.1:718616171-721325154 GCA_031772625.1 Pinus tabuliformis
CTGTTTCACCTTGGGATATGCTTCGATATCCTGGATGAGCAGGAAGAAAAATTCGGTGGCTTTGAGCACCGCCGAAGCAAGATATATTGTTGCTAGCATAACCTCATGTGAGGCAGTTTGGTTACAAAAGCTCTTCAGTGAGCTGTTTGGATTTACATTGGATACCACTGTGATTCTCTGTAACAACCAGAGGTGGGATTCGATTATTGAGGAATCCCATATTCGTCAATTGCTCCAGCAGATAGACATCATCTAGGATATGGTAAGTCGATGAGCAAGGAAGCTCCATCACATTAAGATGATGTACAGGTTGATACACCTTGTCAAAGCCCCGAGGAAAGATCTAATCTGTGGTTTTCCCAAACGACTTGGAGTCGGCAAGAAACCTTTGTACAAGGGTCCTGCATGTTGCATACATTGAGCTCTGGGAGCTCTGAGGGCTTGCGGTTCCTATTGAAGCAACATATGACCACAGGGTGACTCACCCTCCCCTGGTGGTGCACACTGGAACAAGATGATTCGCTCTCTTGTGGGACAAGATGATTCGCTCTCTTGTGGAACAGGATGATTCGCTCTCCTGTGTAGTAGGATGATTAGTTCTCCTGTGAGGCCTGGATTGATGTGTTCTCCATGGCAGCCTGGATTGATGTGTTATCCACGACGATTATAGCAGGATTGATGTGTTCTCCTGTGAGGACAGGATTGATTAGTTCTCCTGTCGAGGCATCCTACCCATGCAATTTGGGACTCATGGGAAGTACCTCTCATCTAATCAATGAGCAGGGAAATGAAGTTAGGTACCGTAGTAGTACCGATGGACGCATCGTTGTATCTACTGTACTCCCTATGCTAGGATGACCTCCATTGATCTGGGATCAATGACACTGGTCTAGGACTAGTGGTAGGAGTTGTACCATACTATGACTCTGACTTCGGGTCGGTTGAGACTGGTCTGGGACCAATGGTACATACTCCGAGACTGACTTCGTGTCAGTGCAGTACTGGTCTGGGACCAGTGAGAGTGGTACATACTATGATGCTGACTTCGGGTCGGTTGAGACTGGTCTGGGACCAGTGGTACACTCTTTGATACTGTGATACTGGTATGGGACCAGTGGTAGGAGTTGTACCATACTATGACGCTGACATTGGGTTGGTTGAGACTGGTCTGGGACGAGTGGTACATACTCCGAGACTGACTTCATGTCAGTGCAATACTAGTCTGGGATCAGTGAGAGTGGTACACACTATGACACTGACTTCGGGTCGGTTGAGACTGGTCTGGAACCAGTGGTACACTCTCTGAGACTGCGATACTGGTCTGGGACCAGTGGTAGGAGTGGTACTTACTATGAAGCTGACTTCGGGTCAACTGAGACTGGTCTAGGACCAGTGGTACACCCTCTAAGACTGACTTTGAGTCAGTGGAGGATAATACTGGTCTAGGACCAGTGGAGTTGTACTCACTATAATGTTGACTTCGGGTTGGTTGAGACTGGTTTGGGACCAATGGTACATACTCTGAGACTGACTTTGAGTCAGTATGATACATCCTCGATCATTTCTTCTTCTTCATAATTCGGAGAAAAGCAGATCAGAACAGAACAATGCAAGAGCAGAGCAAAACAGAGAAAAAAAATACAGATCAGTGCAGGGCAGAACAAGAAAAAGCAGAATAGAGCAGAGTAGGGCAAGGGTCACGTTGTATAGGGCAGTGCATTTGATGGATGAATAATAACGACCGATAGACAGATTGCAGATGAAGTTCTCCATGGTTGAGAGGGAGTGTTAAAATTGGCAACCAGGGAAAAACTTCATGTGGGTCATCTTATTCATGGCTCATAATATTTTTATTAGATTCCTCTCGTCGAGAGGTGTAGGATTGATATAAAGATCATTCGATTCCGATAAGTATTCATGGAGATATGAATTTATTTTGATTATGGAATTATTATCAAGCCGACCTACAACTCATGTAGGCTTAGAAGCCCAACAGTCGCATCTATTCACCCACCAACGTTGTGTATAAATATAAGAGGCCTTTTCCTCATTTAGACTCACTCATCTCATCACATCTCTCTCTCTCTCTACTACGCAGAAATGAGTCTCTTCTCTACTGCACTGAAATGGGTCTCTCTCTCTCACATGTGAAGCCAGAAGCTATTGAATTTGAAGCTGCAACTGCAGAAGTAAAGATTGACTTGCGTGGCCTAGAAGATCTCCTCTTTGGAACTGTGTTGTAGGTTCATCTGAACCTCCTCTGAAATTCGCAACTTTTGGTGGTCGAATGAAGTCAATCCGATGAACGGTTTGCAAGATATCGACTGCCCTAGTTTGAAGTCGGAAACTGCTGAAACTGAAGCTGCAACTGCAGAAGTAAAGATTGAATTGCGTGGCCTAGAAGATATCCTCATCTGAAATGTGTTGTAGGTTCATCTGAACCTCCTCTGGAAGTCGAAACTTTTGGTGGTGGAATGAAGTCAATCCGATGAACAGTTTGCAAGATATCGACTGCCCTAGTTTGAAGCCGGAAACTGCTGAAACTGAAGCTGCAACTGCAGAAGTAAAGATTGACTTGCGTGGCCTAGAAGATCTCCTCATCTGACTGCTTTGTAGGTTCATCTGAACCTCCTCTAGAAGCCGAACTTTTGGTGGTGGAATGAAGTCAATTCGACAGTCGGTTTGTGAGATATGGTCTGCCCTAGTTTGATAATGAAGTCGCTAATGTTGATGCTGCTGATCTAGGGTTTGCTACTGCTGATATGAATCAGATTTATTGTACTATTTCTCTCTGCTGAATTATTGAAGATAAAAGAATATTTGATCAAAGGGTTTCCCCACACATTGTGGGGTTTGTCCCTGGCTAGCCGCTGCATCTTGTGTCTCTTGTCTTGGCTTGTTTTCTATCGATTGTTTAATGTTCTATCTGCACTTTACTTTATGTACATGTGATTGCTAATCGGTGGAATATAATAAGAAAAAGAAGTAAACTATTACAAGCATAGAACATACCATAACTTAACACTTCTTCGGGTGAGACCTTAGTTCGCACTCCATGGACTATTGCTGAAATGGCCAGTAGTACCATGATTCGTTTGGCTAAATCACCTCTGAACCTGGGTCAGGCCCATACAAGCCAGCAAATGGTTCCATTGTCGGGATCGGGATCTGCATAAGGGATGTCTGATGTCGTGCCACTAGAATCCAACAAAGAAAGAAATTGAAAAGTGGTTAGACAAGAAGATTCACGAGTTTGCGACACAAAAAAATAGAACTCCGCGAGTATCTAAGGAATAGTGGTTGGAGCGCTACTTGTATACAAAAATCAACAAAATTTTCTTTGCATCCTTTCCTTCTGAGCTATATGAGTGAATCGCAAAGTTAGCAAACTACCAGGGAAGGTGTAGGCTCGACAAACCAATAGTGTGGATTTCGGAATTAGTGCGTAGCCTCAGAAGATAAGATCGCGTGAGTTGTGGACCATTGGCTCGACCGGATAATAGGAGGATTTATCACTGAGTTTTCGGTAGAAACGATCGTTAGCTACAGTGAGGCAGAATGACATTTTCTCAAGGGATCACGAGGTAAGTATATTAAATCTTTGAACAATTGGATTAAGATGCTATTGTGTGAAAAGCGGGTTATGTGAATAAATTAATGTTTGGGACTACGTGGAGCGAGAAGATATACAAAAACGGAAATAGTGAAGAATTAGAAAATAGTACCTTAATTTCACCCTTGCAGGAGAGTGAGGAAGAGCTTGCGAAAGTTTCTTCGAGAAGCGTGGTCAGTTTGATAAGGCAGAAAATTCCACATTTACCACCTCCACCCACACCACCACTTGTTTCACCCCCCTCACATCCATCTCCACCCACTCCACCTCTGCCACCTCCACAGTTTGTTATGGCAAGCGTGATCAAAACACCAGTATTCATAGGAATAGGGAATGAAGATCCGGACCAATTCTATTTCGTGGTAAGAGCGGTATGGGAAGCACAAGGTATCACAGATGATAATATTAAGAAAGCCATGCTGGTAAATGCACTACAGGATCACGCATTAACATGGTATATCAAGCATTCTAATGACCACCCAAACACAGGAATTGTAGAAATCCAGGCCGCGCTGAATAGGGAATTTAGCAGGCCAAAGTCAGAAACATAATCAATCATCGGGTTTAAAGAGATCATGATGCTCCCGGGCAAGACCCCTTGGGATATGGATCAACGGCTGAAGAGTATGATTCACGAAGCCAATATGATGTTGACAGATGGACAACATCGCGCATGGTTTGTAGCATCTCTGACATCGCACTTGAGGACGACGTTGTCACAGCAGAAACTTTCCACCCAAGCCGAAGCATTGGAAATGGAAATGAGATTACATGAGACCCCTATACAAGACCCTGGGTTGGGAGTCCAACAAATCCATGTGCAGCTATAGAATCTGTGTCTGGAAATGTAGAGTTTGAAATAGGATAGGGCACCTCAGCCAGAGGCGCGCGAGGAAGTATGGTGCATAAAATGCAAAGGCCAGGGCCACGACAAAGATCACTGTCCAGTGTTCGCGAACTACTTGGCAGGAGGAGGGTCGATGTTGTTGAGACTGGAGGCACAGGCAGGGCCAAGTGCTACACCTACTTTATGGTGCGGGATCTGTCATATAGGAGGGAAATACACTACGGATAATTGTCATTTTTTGTAGAAGTATACATAGACATCATAGCGATTGTTTTATAATTTCTGTAGGTCGGTAGGCCATGATGAACGCACTTGCCACAATTACAAACCAATGATGGACTAGACCCCTGCCTATAGGGTGCAAACTAAAATGTGAGCCCTTGACCCAAATTTGGGGAAGATGTGTGCTGGATTTCAGGGGCGCAATCGAGGACGAGGTGGAATGGGACCAGGAAGGGGTCGTGGACAACTAATTTGTTACAATTGCGGAGGGCCAAGGCACAATGCCCACGATTGTACCAACCCAACAATGATATCATGTTTGTATTGTGCTCATTTTGATCATGAGACAGAAGACTGTCCTTTGTTGATCACAAGGATGCACGAAAAAGGAGTATTCCAACCCCCTTCAACTCCAAATATACAAATGATGAGGTCCGAGCCGCACGAGGAAGATACGAATGTAAACATGATGCTTAGAAGCAATATGACCATGGGAGATGATAAGGGGAAGTAGCCAGAGGAAGGTACATGGGTTTTCAAGGCTCCTACAAAGGAACCCCAGTTTGACTTAGAACGCGCAAAGGAGACATTCATGGAAGCTAAGAATAGCTTCACGGAGGCCTCAAATTCAGGTAGTAAGAATCAACTAGAACCAGGAATGGATCCTTCAATGCTCACTACCTTTCTAGAGACATGCATGAAACTGCTGCGCGATAGCAAAGAAGTTAAGGGACTACAAGAACTGAACACCAGGTGCGCGAGGTCAGGAGAACCACGCATGGTCTAGAAACTAGGGAAGCATGCATTGTGCACTGGAAGGGAAATGAGGTTGACTGTGCAGATTGGTGAGTATGAGATGGATCAGGTAATCCTAGATCTGGGTGCAGACATGAATGTATTACCAAAGCAAACATGGGAACGCATGGGTAGACCCACGTTACAACGGTCCCCTATTCAGTGACAAATGGAGAACCAATAGAAGATTTTGCCCATGGGGAGATTGCAAGGGGTAACAGTAGATATTGAAGGTGTAAGCGTGTAGGTGGATTTTGAAGTGATAAAGATTGTCGATGATAGTAACCCCTATCCCGCATTGCTAGGAATAGACCGGGCCATCGATATGAAAAGAGTCATAAATCTGAAGAAGCGCAAAATGATCATCGAGAAAAAGTCACTACGCGTAGTAGTACCACTGGATCTAGCCGAAGGAGCACGCTACACTAAACCAGTGCGTGACGATGATAGTGATGACAATCTTGATTGTATTTACAAGATAACTGTGTGAGACCAGGATTGGGTAAATCTAATTGTAGATGGGAGAATCTCGTGGGAGCACGAAAGCTCCTGCACTTCAGATTTAGATGAAGAAGTAGAGCGGTGGAAGAATCGACTACACAAAATAACAACACTTAATTGAAACATGATGATTAGGTCACTGCGTTGTGGGACCACATAAGCAAGGGAGTTGTCAACATATGATGGATTGTCAGCGGCAGATGAATTTTTGAGCAAATTTTAAAGCACAATACCAAAACAGCAGTGGTTCGATGCGCTAAAGTGGGCACTACATGCAACACTCAGGCGATGGTGGGGTATGCATCAAGGAAATTTTGAGGACTAGCATGGATGCAGAAGGATGATGCACCTACATTTTGTAAAAACCCAGCTTCGAATGAAAGTCGATCAACAGGGGCGGAACAACTTGCGCGCCCACCTTTCTCGATGGGTATAGACATATGGTGTACAACCCACACAAGTGCACCCCAACCCCAGAATAGAAAGTCGGAGCAAATTGCAGCAGCAGGAAAGGTGATGCGCACTATAAATTTTCCACAGGGAAGCATTCGATAGGGTGTGCAGAGTTCTGAACAAGGTTCACCGGGCGAGACAAAATGACTGGGATTTGCGCATGCCAGCAGTTCGATGGGCCTATACGACCATGTGCAAAAACATGAGCACGAAGATGATTCCAAAGATGTGGAACATAGTAGAAACTGTAATTTCAGAAGAAAGAAATCCACATGTAATAGCTCCCACAGTTGTGATAGTATGCAAAGACTAGGACAAAGGAATCACACAGCTACGCGAGGACAAACATATAAGGATTTCAGGAATCCATTCGACGAGGGAACCTTAGACTTCATGAAATTGAAGAAGATCAGGTACGATTAAGGAAGAAAAGCGTGTTGATGGACACTATGATCAAAAAACTGGAAAACGGGATCACGCAAGCGTGTCTCATCGATAAACCAAGGATGACAAAGCAAGATACGGATGACCATACCATTGCATTAGAAGATTGTCATCGAGAATTTATGACTCTGCTACCATGGTTGCGACTGCACCTTACAACCGTAGTAACCACGGGAGCGCACCACATAAGGTAGAACACGTGGCACTGACTGTTGCGAGGGTAATTAAGGAGTGTCCACGGACTAGACTAGAAGGTTAATTGAAATCTCGCATAGGTGGTGCGACCACCTGACTAGCCGTAGGGAGCACAGTCTCAGCACTCCGGGCAGTTGAAGGAGATTGTGGGACTATCAAAGAGTTTGTGTGGGAGCTGCACGATAAGGGGGAAGCGCACAGGATCAGCATGTCACAAGGGTCGTGCCTGCTATAGCGGGCTTGCTGTCGCGTGGGTAGGCTGGGAAGTGACTGTTTGTGTCACTGTCCATGACGAGGTGTCCAATTTAAGGAAAAAGGGAGCGGGCGGTTAATTAAGACACGAATTAAGAGCTAGATTTGGGACAATATGCCGCCAAGAATGCATTAATGACTCAGAAGTGGGGGGAGCGGTCGAATTCAAATTCAAAAGATGCTATAAAACTCCAAGGGCTAGCCATGAGACAACACTTGTTCATTTGAGATTTGAGCTACTACGAAGAGCACAGAGTGTTGAGTGCCAAGCAATATTCGAGCCCCCAAGTTTGCAAACAACTACAGACAGTTCGAACAAGATGACAACTACCAGGAGAGGTGTGGGTTTTACAAAGAGTACCGTTGAGGAAGCCACACAGAACCCTACAGTACAGGTTGGGGATGCACCAGAAATTCTGAAATCACCTCGGACGTCGAGGCCCAAGAAGGATAAACAGGCAACGGGACCAGTCTGTATGTCCCCCAAAATCCACGGTTTGGTGAACTTTCCATGGAAGAAAAGGGCAAGGCTGTCACCATTGAGATAGATGATGAGGAGGAGGACCTACAGGCTATCGTAGATGAGATAGAGGTGGATGAAGAAATGGGAGAAGACATCCAGCTGGTGTGTGCTACCGAAAAATTGCCCAAGTACATTCCTTTGCAGAAAGGGAAAGCTGAGGTACGCAAGGATTTGGATGCCGCTGAGTGCACTCCAAAGCCCGCTCCTCCTAGATGGAATTCTGTTTGAGGGCTCGGCCTTAGGCCGTGTGCCCACAATGAAATTTGAAGACAGTGACCTCATGGACAGTGAGAAGTTCCCACATTTAGAGACTAAGAACCTCATGAAACAGAGCAAGGAGGGGTCAATTACAATGCTAGAGCTGCAGAAATGGCTGCGCGGTGTGGAGAAGACCGAACTACTCCACCTACTATGGAATCCACACTTTCACCACGCACCTATCTCAATCTTCGTCATCAGGAAGCTGCTTTTCTTGGTGCACGATGGGTACTTCTGGCTAGAGGAGCCTATTCCCATCACGACGGAGCTTATCCATAGGATTTTCCAGCTTCCTTGTAAGGGAAAGGACCCCACGGAGATAGCCAGAAAAAGTGGAGATTTGGTGCTCGCAGAGGCCATGAAGAAGAAGTACAAACTGTAAAAGAAGAATAGGGGCATAATCAGTAGCATTAAAGATAAAGGGGTGCGCGTAGCCACCCAACTCCTGGTCGGGAAGGTGATGAGAAAATGTCGCGGAGACGAGGTACCAACGCTGGTAGTTGTGCTGGTAGAACAATGCATAGAGGGGGTCCAATTCAATAGGGCCGAGTTCCTCTCTAAAGAATTCTTAACGAACTGCAAGGAAGCTCAAGAGCAGGGCAAGACCTTCCACTATGTGTGGTTTCTCTTGTCTACTTTATTGGTGACAGGGGAATTACCTGAGGACAGTCAATTCCCTCATATTGAATAGGACTTGCCAAAGGCTGCAAAATATGCGTCGCTCTAGGCTACGAAGGATGCCACGCGGATCCACGAGACTAAAATCTTCTGGGTGCTCATGGAGGTGAGTGTCCGGATGTGGATTAACAGGAGGCTGCGCCTATCCCCCATAGTGTACAACAATCTGCGGAGCTTTGCAGACTTCAAGGCAGATATGCACAATGTGTATATCAAGGCGCGTAACGATCAGGCGCAGACCTGGAAAAAGCTTCCTTTCATCGTAATTGATGATGCCATCTTTTTCGTGCTCGAATCATGGCCTCTCGAGTGGCACAACCTGAATCTGGCGGAGCAGGATAGAACAACAACACAAAAGAAGAAGGATGCCACCAAAATGTTGCCCCAACAGAAGTGCAATGAGTAGTTGGCCGTGGAGGTAAGGGCTACCTGTGAGGCAACGAAGGCAGCAGTAGAGTAGGCCAAGGTTGCCAAAAAAGCAGCAACAACACAAGAAACAAGGGCCACCACGACACAGGGGGAAGGAGGCCCAAACTTGACCACATGACAAGGAGTAGAAGACACATTAGAAGGTGTAGACCTAAGCACAACATCTACACAGCTGAAACAGCTACGCAGTACGGAAAGAGCAGGCCCACGAAAGAAGGCCAAGGCTTCCAAACTGGACATTGAACCAATTACATTGATAGAGGGTGACCTCTACGACATCGGTGACATACTTCAGGAGGTCACCAAGGAAGCGTTCCAGGAAGCTATGACGGAGCAACAGAATGTGTTGGGAACTCCAAGGGAACAGCTGCAGGAACTTTAGGTGCAGCCCCCATAGGAAGGAACAATAGTCGCCTACGGCACCGCAGGTACATCAGTAGCGGAGCAGCTGCTGCGTGTAAAAATGGCCAACATCGTAGTGCTGCTGGAAGGAGTGCTAACATCGGAAAGTGAGGAGGATAGAGTCGCGATGGGTAGGATCAAGGGACTTGGCCTAAACTTGGCTACCCTTCCACAAGACACATTGTACCAGTTTCAAGACAGCATAACAACAAATCTACGTGCCTGGGAAGATCGCGTGATCTAGGTATTGAGTGAGCAAAAGATCAACATCAAACAGCTCAGCCTGCAGCGTGACGAGCTAGTGTCACAGAATCAGCAGATCGCGCAAACAGTGGATGAATCGTGTCGGCGCGTTCCAGAATTATCCATCGCCGCAGACCTACCAGCCGAGATGTGGATCCACTGTCTGGCAAGTGGAGTCCAAAATGCATGCAAGGAAACAACAAGAGTGCAGCTGGAGCTGAACCTCCATATTTCTGAGTTGCAGATGAAGGCACAACCTTCCACTCCTCCAGAATTTAAAGAGCAATGCGTTAGCATGATTCATACAAGATTGGAAGAAATTGAAAGGGCGGTGCAGGACCGCACCAGTATGTTGGACCAAGCATTTGACATCCTCACATCCTTGTAGGAGGACCCCAACATACAGCGCCTAGAAACAGAGGCATGCGAACTGTAGCAGTAGTATGACAGTGTCAAGGGAACGACGCAGATATTCGTCCTCACCCAACGACTGGCTAAGATGCAGCAGGCAAGGGCATTGAAGGAGTAGGTGGATGCTGCAAGACAGAAAGAGGCCCTTCTCAAAGCGCATGTCTAGCCTTGGATTCATGAGGCCTTCACCATTACGGCCGAGATTGAGGGCAAGCTTACGTAGATGTAGGGACTATATGCGCTAAGACAGATAGCAGAGCCTCAAAAAGAAGCAACAGAAGAGTGCATGCAGCAAGTCCAGCAAATAGTAGAACAGTGCCTTGTGGACCTCTGGGCAGTACGGGAACAGTTGGAGGAGCTTCGTGCCAAGATTTCCACACTAACAGAGTGACTCAGGATGAGTCACGATGATTGTGTTGGGGGCCTGTTCGGCATGGAATCCCCCTGCAGTAGGTTTTGGGGCTCAAAGCCCAAGTTTTGGTCCAAGGTTTTGTAAGGCTTTGCGAATTGCGGGCGTGGAGCGTGAAGTAGAGGTTAAGTCATAGGGTTGTTCGCCCTAAAGTAATGTAATGTAATGTAAAGTCATGTCGGCCTACCCATGGTCCGTGGACCATGGGATTGTATAAATAGAGCGAGGCTCTAAGTTGTAAAGGGAGTAGAAGATAGAATGAGTAGCGAAGGAATGTTTCGAGCTTAGAGTAGGATTCTAAGTGTATTGGGTCATGGTAGTAGGAAGAGACTCTGCAGCTGAGTGCGCAGAGGCCTAGTAGAGTCCGCAGCTGAGTGTGTGGACCCTTGCAGCTGAGTGCACGGGGTGGTGTCGAGTTTGTAATCTGGATCGAAGATTAATAAAGAGAAGTTGATTCCTATTTTGGTGTATCTATTGTGCATTGTCTTCTTTATATTTATATTGGTTTATTTTATCGTGCACTGATATAGTTGTTGAATATGATGTAATAATCATTAATCTTATACACATAAGATAAGTAATCGAGTAATAACATATTAACAACAAGGAACTTGGGTATTATACGGGTTGTGCCCCAGGTAGGGCTACGTGAAAGAGCATCACAAGTGGTGAAAGCATAGCAAGTGCGCATAGCAACATGCATGCGGGGTTAAACCGTGGATCTCCAAAAGCTCATCAGACATCCACATGGTGTGAAAACCTAGTTCTAGCACCCTCCCATACTACTTCCAGTGAGACCTCAGTCCACGCTCCGTGTATTGTTGTTGAAAGGGCCAGTAGTACTAGGATTTGTTTGGGTAAATCACCTCTGAACCTGGGTTAGGCCCATACAAGCCAACAGTTAGGTTAGGTGGACCTACCTATGGTTTTGTGCATGATTTTCGCACATGGTTTTGGATGCAATGGTTTTCGGTCCATGGTATTGGATGCTTCGGCATGTATAAATATGTATTGTAACATTGAAAGGAGCATAATGAAAAATCAAGCTGGTACTCCC
The DNA here is from genome assembly GCA_031772625.1 of Pinus tabuliformis. Taxonomy (NCBI): domain Eukaryota; kingdom Viridiplantae; phylum Streptophyta; class Pinopsida; order Pinales; family Pinaceae; genus Pinus; species Pinus tabuliformis. The sequence goes on from CM062806.1 coordinate 718,627,904, forward strand.
AGTTTTGGGATCCAGGGGAAAATATCTGTGTATATGTGTTATTCTCTCGCATTGTTTATTTTATGTGTTTAAGAATTTATATGCAGGTAATTTCTGTATGGGGTTAAAACCTACATTTGGTATCAGAGTTATTTTGGCTTCAAGGGGACGCCTTTGTTGCTGAGGGGTTTCACTTGGGCCTGTGGTAGACCCTGTTTAGTGGGAGATCTGCGGGATCGATTCTGGTGGTGAAAGACGATGACGAGCAATGGAAAGATAGAGATCGAGAAATTTAATGGTCAAAGTTTTGAGTTGTGGAAAATCAAGATGGAGGATCTGTTTGTGGATAAAGATTAGTGGATTGCGGTAGATCTGGGTACTAAACCAACGGGAGTGTCTGATGAGGAATGGAAGAAGTTGGATTGGAAGGAAAAAATCACAATACGATTATGTGTCTTAGATTCAGTATTGCTGAATGTATCAGGGGAAGCTACAGCGAAGGCTTTGTGGGACAAGTTAGGGACTTTGTACCAATCTAAGTCTCTGGTGAATAAACTGTTCCTACAGAAAAAGCTGTATAACCTGAGGATGAAAGATGGAGACTTGATGACAGAGCATCTGAACGTATTTAATACTATGGTAAGTCAGTTATCATCTATTGATATTAAAATTTCAGATGAAGATAAGTGCATCAGTTTGTTGTGTTCTCTACTAGATTTGTGTGATAGTCTGGTTAGTGCAATAGGTAGCAATGCAACTGCCTTACAGTTTGATGAAATAGTCTCATCCTTGCTGACGGAGGAAATGAGATGGAAAAATATGGAGAGATAGAATGGTCATGCCTTGTCTGTATGAGGACGGTCCCAGAATAGAAACAAAAATAAGTCATCGAGTGGGAGGTCTAAATCTAGAGGGAGATCTAAATCTCCAAGAAAACTTGTAAAGATGGTGTGTTGGAAATGTGGAAAGGAAGGGCACTACAAAAGGGACTGTAAATCTAAAGCTCCTCATAAAGGAAAGGGATCTGATGATTCTCCTTTTGCAGAGGCGAAAACCACCTCAGATGAAGGTGGGGATGTGAACTTGGCTTCTTCAAGTGCACATGTAGATCATGAGGCATGGTTGATTGACTCAGGTGCATCCTTTCACTTCACTCCCCATAGAGAGTGGTTCTGCGAGTATGAGAAATATGATGGTGGTGATTTCTTCTTGGGGGAAGGAAGGCTAGAATCATTGGTTGTGGAAAAGTAAATTTGAAGTTGCAAGGTGGAAGGGTTAAAATGCTTCCAGGTGTTCTACATATTCCTGCATTAGCCAGAAATATGATTTCTATAAGCAAGGGGATGATGCAGGTGTAAAAAAAATGTTCGAGAAGGATACCTGCAAGATGGTTCGGTGGGCACTGGTATTAATGTAGGGATTTCGAATTGGAACTCTGTACAAGCTGCAAGGTAGCACTATTATTGATGGGTGTAAGAGTTTTGTGGTTCCTGAAAGTGGAGCAGAAAATCTAGTGGTCTCTAGAGAGAAGACCATGTTGTGGCATCAAAGGCTTGGACATATTGGAGAGAAGGGGTTTCGAATACTTCATGGTAAAGGCAAGGTAGAAGTTATGAGTAATAGCTCTCTGGATTTTGATTTCTGTGAAAATTGCATATATGGGAAGCAGAATCGGGTGAGTTTCCCCTCTGGTGGTAAGAGGGTGAAACAAATATTAGAGCTTGTGCACAGTGATGTGTTTGGACCTGTGAAGGTTCCATCACTGGGTAAGTCTGTGTACTATGTATCATTTATAGATGACTTCTCAAGGAATACATGGATATATTTCCTTAAGAAGAAATCTGAAATCTTTGACAGGTTTAGAGAATTTAAGGCTCTGGTGGAAAACTAGACAAAGAAGAAGATAAAGGTGTTGAGCGCAGATAACGGTGGAGATTTTTGTAGTAAGGAATTTGAAGAATTCTGTAAGAAGTGTGGTAGAGCACGGCAGAATACTACTCCATATACACCTCAGCAAAATGGAGTTGCAGAAAGAATGAAAAAGACATTGATGGAAAGGGCAAGAAGCATGCTCAGTGGTGTCGGGTTAGGACAGGAATTCTGGGTAGAGGTGGTGGAGACAGAATGTTACCTGGTCAACAGATCACCTTCATCAGCGTTGGAGAATAAGACTCCACAAGAGGTATGGACTAGTAAGAAACCCTCTCTTTCATATCTGAGGGTATTTGGATGTGATGCATATGTACATGTTCCAAAGGAGAAACGAACCAAGTCGGATAGTAAATCTGAAAAGTGTATTTTTATTGGATATAACGATGGTTTAAAGGGTTATAAGATTTGGAACCCAGTAACAAGAAAGGTTGTGTACATCCGAGATGTGGTGTTTAGAGACGTGAAAGATGTTATTAAACATGAATTCCAACCAAAGGAACCTATGAAGATAGAGTTTGAGCTAAAGGAGGAAGAATCAAACTCTACAGCAGAGGAGGAATCAGAAGATGAAGAGCCACAAACTCCGCGTGTTAGAATATCAGTTTGAGAAAGAAGGAAGCCAGAAAGGTATAGTCCATCTGCTTTCTATTCAAAATTTTCTTTATCTATTACTGATGATGATCCCAGAACTGTGAAGGAAGCAGTATATTCAGAGGATGGAAAACTCTAGAAAGAGGCCATGGTTGATGAAATGGCATCTTTGCACAAAAATGAGGCTTGGGATTTGATGGAGTTGTCGACTGGAAGGAAACTCGTCGGCAGCAAATGGGTTTTCAAGAAGAAGACAAATGCAGAAGGAAAGGTGGAGAAACACAAAGCTCGGTTGGTAGAAAAAGGTTATTCCCAGGTGTCAGGAATTGATTTTGGTGATATTTTTTCTCCTGTTGCCAAGGTAACTTATATTAGATTACTTTTATCTGTTGTTGTTGCTTTTGATTTTGAGGTAGAACAGATGGATTTGAAGACAACTTTATTCACGGGGATCTGGAAGAGGAGATCTACATGAAGCAACCTGAAGGTTTTGCGGCGAAGGGTAAGAAAGAACTGGTATGCAAGTTAAAGAAGTCTTTGTGTGGGTTAAAACAGTCACCAAGGATGTGGTATCAAAAATTTGATACATTTATACATGGACTTGGCTTCACCAGAAGAAAAGCAGATCACTGTGTGTATTTTAAATTAATTGGTGACCGTGTTATTTATTTGGTCTTGTATGTGGATGATATGTTGTTGGCTGGAAATTCCAAAGAAATTATCCAGGATTTGAAGACCCATTTTTCCTCCAAATTCAACATGAAAGATCTTGGTGCTGCAAACTATATTTTGGGCATGGAAATTAAAAGAGATCAGAAAAAGAAGAAGATCTGGTTAAACCAGAGGAAGTATGTTGAGACAATATTGCAAAGGTTTAATATGCAGGATAGTAAACCGGTGAAGGTTCCTATTCCTGTAGGTGTAAAGTTATTTGCTGAACAGTGTCCCAAGACATAAGAAGAGGAAGACGACATGTCCTGTGTTCCATATGCAAGTGCAATTGGTAGCCTGATGTATGTGATGGTCTATACTAGACCAAACATTACACATGCAGTGGAAGTATTGAGCAAGTTTATGTCAAAACCAGGGAAGGAGCATTGGACAACAATGAAGTGGGTTTTCAGGTATTTGTGTGGCACTAGTGATTATGGTTTGTGCTACCAAGGAAGACCAAGATTCGACAGAGTGTTAGATATTCGTGGCTTTGTTGATGCTGACTGGGCTTGAGATCTAGATCAGAGAAGATCTACAAGTGGGTATGTGTTTAGCCTATTTGGGGTGCAGTCAGTTGGATGAGTAAGAAACAATCTGTAGTGGCACTATCAACTACAGAGGTGGAATACACGACAACCACTCATGCAAGCAAGGAAGCAATTTGGTTGCAGAGATTGTGTTCAAGTATGGGGTTAGTACAAGGAGCTATAAGGATAGACTGTGACAGCCAAAGTGCAATTTTCTTGGCAAAGAACGCTGCATATCATTCAAAGACAAAGCACATTGATGTTCAACATAACTTTGTGAGGGATATTATAGAAGACAAAAAGGTGTTGCTGGTAAAGGTGGACACTTTGAAGAATATTGCAGATGCGTTGAAAAAATCTGTGAGCTTTGAGAAGTTCTCTTGGTGTATAGAAATAGTGGGCATTGCAGGGCTAGATAAATGAATAAGCTCTCTTGTGGCCCCCTGTGGAAAGAAAACAACAAGTGGGAGAATGTTGGATTGTGTTATATTCTTTCCATGACTAGCCCACGTAGTTAACCAAGGGGCAGAGCCCCCCCTTTATTGCGTTGATTGCGTAGTAGGGGGGGGGGGGGGGTCACAGCGGGTTTGAGGGGTGCAGGTAACCCTGCTCTATGGGGTCTAGGGCAGCGCCCCGGAAAATTTTGTTTTTGGACCCTATGTTAGGTTGGGCAGACCTACCTATGGTTTTGTGCATGATTTTCGCACATGGTTTTGGACGCAATGGTTTTCGGTCCATGGTATTGGATGCTTCGACATGTATAAATATGTATTGTAGCATTGGAAGGAACATAATGAAAAATCAAGTTGGTAGTCCTAGTTTTGGGATCCAGGGGATAATCTCTGTGTATATGTGTTTTATGTTTTATGCTCTCGCATTGTTTATTTTTTGTGTTTTAGAATTCGTATGCAGGTAATTTATGTATGGGGTTAAAACCTAAAAAGAAATAGTAAGTGCTATAGGGTGTATGGTTGGGTGGAACATTTATCTGCGTAAGTTAATGTTGGTCTTCAACTTTCAAATAGATAAGTTTTTACTTTAGTTTGTTTTATTCAATTTATTAATACAAAGATCTTTGTTGGAGTATTTTATTATTTTAATTTTGAATGTTGAATATTGTTATAGGTTTACTATTTCTTCATAGTGGGAAACCAATGTTATATGTGCCAATGTAATTATTGTAATTGGAATTTTATATGATGGTACAACATTTTTACTAAGTAGCATTATCTCTATTTATTTTTGGATGTGAGTGTGCCAGTAAACATCCATAACGTTATAGCTTGTGATGAATATGTTGTGTGAATCAATATTATGGATATAGGATACCATTAGGGAATAACAAACTGTTGATGGAATATATGCTTTCTTTGCTAATGTTATGCATGAAACTAGAGGTATATATTCTGCCTCGTCTACTTAATCGTACTTATTTGCTTTGTAATATTTTTTTTATTAAAATAAGAACTCATTTGTTATGCACCAAACTAGAGGTAAAACAAATATAGACCATTTTCAATAATTTCTTTGATTAAAATTAATGTAACAAAAATTTAGATATAAAATATAATTGTGTAAGGGAAAATTCCAAAAGACATAGTTCCTCTATACCCAAGGGTTTTGAAAACCAACCTACCCATGAAGATTTTTCTTTCTCCAAGTGCTTCTTGAGAATTTTACATAAAAATGCATATGTACAATGCCTCAAATTCTTATTGAGAATGATCACAGTGATTTTTTTTTTGCATGTATTTTTTGTTTTGTTTGCATGTATGTTTTCATCTGTGGGATATGAGGATAAACTCTTTAATTAGAAACTTAACTCCACTAATTGGAACTAACAATAAATTTGTGTACACATGATCAAATCAGCGTACACGTACATGTTTTTGTTGGTTTAGATTGGATTTCAATCTTGGAGAGAGAGTATATAGGATTTTTTGAACCTCTTTTATAGTGAAAATTTTGACTAAAAAAATTGCACACAACAGATCTTGAAACCTAATTGATTTGTAATATATCTATATCTATATCTATATCTATGTATATATATATATATATATAGAGAGAGAGAGAGAGAGAGAGAGAGAGAGAGAGAGAGAGAGAGAGAGGACCACTTGTAATTATTGTTTAAATTATATTTTTTAATGTAAAAAATGAGTTCAATGTCTTCAAAAATTACTTGAGAACTTGGATTGTGTAAACTACATAACTTAAACTAGTAATTCTAACACATCTTTGCTTGATTTCAAACAAAATTGACCAAAAAATATTCTTAAAAAAGGGCCACAATGAGACTACTTAAAATGTTTTAGCCATAATTTTTTTTTTTTCAATTGCTTTATATAATGAATATATAGGTTCTTTAATCATATATAATATATACACATTTAAATATTTTTCTTGAAATATTTTATCTATGGAATATATTTTCCACATTAAAATGAGTTTTAAGTTATTAATATATATTTTTGATACATTTCAATATTAATTAAACCTCCATATCAAAATATTGTATTTATTAGTCACATTAAATATATTATTATTAATTATATATTTTTAAATGTTGCATTTTAATTTGACATTAATAATTAAATAAAATACATATGTCCTTGAACTTTTTTACTTTTAATTACTCCTCTTTCAACATTGAAATATTTTATTATGCTCAACATTAAAATAACTAGTCATTTACCCTCCATATTAAAATATTGTATTTATCAGATTGAACATATTATTATTAATTATATATTTTTAAATGTTTCATTTTAATTTGATATTAATAATTAAATAAAATAATATCTACTTGAACTTTTTTACTTTTAATTACTCCTCTTACAACATTGAAATATTTCATTATGATCAACATTAAAATAATTAGTCATTTACGCTCACTGAAATAATTTTAGAAAGTATAAGAATTATAGATATTAGTCTTTCGAATTAATCACATCGTTAGGATTTGGTCGACGTTTCGAACCAACTAATGTGGTTCATTGTCCTAAGGATGAACCACATTAGTTGGTTGTCGACCAAATCCTAATGATGTAGTTAATCTGAAAGATTGATATCTACATTATGGACCACAAAAGTCTTAAATCTAATAGTATAAGAATTATACAATTTGTTGAACTCAAAAGTATAACATTTATTATTATTATTTTTAGTTACTTTATTTCTCTATAAAATTGGTATAAGATTACAATAGTTTATATGGACACTGAAATATCTTATTCATGGTTGAGATTAAGAGTATAAAATTTATACTCATTTTTTTATAGCCCACTTTTTTTTATTTACAGTGAAAAAATTGACTAAAAGAATTGCACACAACATATTTAATCCCTCTAGAAACTTAATATATCTATAATTAAGATTGATACACACACACACACACACACACACATATACCACCTCTAATTTTTCATTGTTTAAATAATATTTTTGAATGAATAAAATGGATTCAATGTCTTCAAAATTTACAACGAAAAAAGTGACTAAAACATTTGCATAGAACAGATTTAACCCCTCTAGAAACCTAATAGATTTTTTAATTAATATCACACCACATGTAATTTTTTAATGTCTTCAATTTTTTTTAATGTCTTCAAAATGTTAAATCTCTCTCCTCTTCATGGCTACCATATATATGAATAGGATGTCAATGATTGTTGATGTCTATGGGCACCCAGTAAATAAAAATTGCACTGCATCTATGCATATAAAATTACTCAAAATATCTCCTCCATCTTCATCTTGCTAATGAAATTTATTTGAAGTAAATAGTTTCAAATTTATTATTCATTTTCTTAAATTATAATTTTAATATAAACTTTTTTGTTTCAATCTTGAAGGTTTGGATGACAGTCCTTGTTTTGATTTGTGTTCTAGATGACTTTTTCAAACAACAAGCACCTTACTATTCCAAGAATAACAACCACTACTTTATCAATTCCCAGTAGAAACGTAATCGATAAAATCTAAACAATTTTAGTGAAATTTGATTTTTAATAGACTGTCTTCCAGCAAATGATCATCTTATAGAGTTTTTCAAACTGTCAGCACCTTGGTATTCAAATAGTAACAACCACTTTATCATTTTTTTATAGAAACGTAATTTACATAGAGTGTACATTGAAATAAAGGGTAAGGTATTCAAATAGTAACAACTACTTTATCATTTTTTTCGTAGAAATGTAATTTACATAGAGTGTACCTTGAAGATAAAGGGTAAGGTGTCCAAATAGCAAGAACCAAGTTATCAATTTTTCGTAGAAACCTAATTTACATAGAGTGTACATTGAAGATAAAGGATAAGTAACAAAATAAATGATGGAATTTGGGGTGTATTGATTTTGGAAGGTAAGGGTTTACTTTTTTGGAATAAAGATTCTTAATTTTTTCACAGATGTTGACTTAAGGATGGGTGGAAGCTTAAAAGCAAGAATCAAACATCAATTATTTTATCAGGATCAAAAACCAAAAATCCATTAAAACATAGACTTAACTATACCATTGTACATTGATTCTTGACTTATTAATTCAAATTTCACTACTTCTGCGTGTACCACTATTCAAATTCTATAACTTTGCGAACAACCCTAGTATATGATTATGACTAAACAAATGCAATGCAAACTTGGAAGATGACAAGCGCACTATTCAATCTTTAAATAGACATGAAAATAAGAGACTTAATTTTAAATAAAAATGAATTATTCTTTTGATACCATTTTTTCCAAAACAATGAGGGTCATTTTCTTGAAAATAATCCCAATACCATCAAATACGGGAAAATGAAAGAAAGAAACATTTTTTACACCAAATGGGAAGGGAAAATAACTATCATAAATACCTATTCTTGAAAATTAGGGTGAATGAAAGGTTGTAACTCCTAATTTCAATGCCTAATTTTTTTTTTACGCTCTCCCTTAAAACAAGGTGGGCTAACCTCCATACCTAATTTTCTTTATAAAATAAATTTGAGGCAATTTGTAACAATGTGCTACGATACAAAATATTCGTCCAATAAAAATTCAAAACCTCTTAATTTCTCTCAAAGGCAAAAATTCGTCCCTAAAATTTTAAATGCATGCAAGGTAGCTAGATCTACCAAAGTTGCTAAATCATTGGCTTCATGTTCTCTCTCCCTCCATTCCATTTTGGAACAATCAACAGACCTAAAATAGAATTTAGAAGCATTTAGAATAAGTATTGAAGCCAATTGCACACTTTTTGGGGTTCACCTTTTTTTTTATAACTCTTAGCGCCTGCGAAACTGGCCTTTTACAAACAGGGCGTAGTTTCATGAATTTCAGAGAATATTTCCATGCATGCCACATTTTTCTGTGTGTAAAAAATCATCGGATTACATGGACTCATTGAAGACAACCCATGTAGCACCGAGGGCACAATTTTTGACAAAATCTTGCTCCAAAAAATAAATTGCAATCTTAAAATGAAAATTTGAACAAATGAAAAGATAGATTGTGAGGAGATCTCTTACCTAGAGGAAGCGGTTCATGATTTCGTCCATTGGTTGGCTCGGAATCAGTCCTAAGAGTTTGGTGGTAAAAAAACCTCTTTCTACTCTCAATTGTTAAAAATGCAAATGGTAAAGATGAATTACTTTTTCAACTTTTATAGGTTTTTGAGTGATTAAAATATTATTTTTTATGACTAAGACCTTTCAAAGTGAAATTTTATTTTTTTTACCCTAATACTGGGCATTTATGATGATTTATTGAGTTTAAATGTGTAGAACATGTTACAACGTAAAAATGAATCATTTTAACTATCACAAACTTTTATCTCTTTTCATGCTCTTGAAAATTATGAAAAGTGAAACCATAAAGTCTTCTTTTAAGGCCTTTTCAAACTCTTGAAATATGAAAAGATCGCTGAGTACTTGATTGTTCGAGATCGTAAAAGTAAATAAACAACCGTCCACTCAGTATAAGTTTACCCCTTTTACAGACTGAGTTAGGATTGTTTACGAAAAAGATATATGTTGATCAAACATGGTCAATAGAGTTCTCTCTTGTATTATTTTGTCCTTCTTTGGACCTAAGAGACTAACTTACAAAAAAAAACATGACGGAGTTTATGTATGCTTTTCTTTTGACTATCTAAAATTGAAAAACAGCGAGCTTTACTTTCTTCGGGCTCATTAAAATTTTATAGTAAAAGAACTAAATGAGTTTCCCTTTTGTGTCTTTCTCAAACACTTAAAAGTAAACGACATCGAGTTATCCCTTTATTGGATTCGTAAGAATTAAATAGTATAGGCCTTGTTAAGCATAACGAGACCAAACCATTCCTTCTTAGGGTTCGTAAAAATACTTTGATGGACTCATATGAAGAGTGAGCTTATAGGATAAGCATATGTTATCCTCCTTAAACTTGTAAAAAATAAAGAGGTACTTGCTAGAAATGGTGGGGGGGAATTACGAAAAGGTGTCCATTTTACATTTATCATAAAGGTAGTATGTCAGTCTTGAACACTACACTCCGTCAAATTTTTGTCCGGGTTGGGAAATCCATTTTCCTTACAGTTAATCAAACCTCATTGAAATTCTTCATGGTTTTGGGTATTATCGTCAAGTCAAATGCTGCCAAGTAAATTGTCATGTCATTATGTGTTCAAGAGAAGTTCAACTTTAGTCCATGTTCCTTTGAAAATTTTAGCCTTTAATCACGTCGACCATCCTTGAGTTAGTCCTTGCAAATTATTTTCCAAAACTTGACATTGTGTTTCGTGTTGTAGGATTTCCTACGGCGGTTCACTTCCTATAGACTTCAACTCATTATTTAGAAACTTGCGGTACCTTGAAGTCTGCATGCCTTGATGGAAAGTTTCTCGCCTTCGACGATGGGTTCTCATCATTGACATTCGATCAAACGATTATATAAGTGTTAGACTTCAGATCATCTATTCCCACTTTATAGATTGTACTGGAAGTACCTTAAGAGTCATTTTCATTATTGGTAGTTTCTCTCACACTTGTTAATGGTTCAAATTATTGACCGGTAATCAAGTGGTTTCTACCATGTTCAACTTCGAGACATTCACTCGCATGACTAGATTTGTACTATGGATTGAGAAATGGAGATAAGCACCCTAGATCTAGTTTCATCAATCCATGTTGCGAGGAGTTTTTTATGATTATGTAGACGAATTTATAATGGATGGCTATGTCCATACTATGTCTACCATTTATATGATTCTTGAGTTTTTTCCGTACCTATTCATTGAGCCAACTTTACTCTGAGTATGGGAATGCCTACCTCAATGATTATTATATATATATACATTTTCATTGTAATCCTTGAATGTTTCTTGCAGGTTTCTGACCATTGTCTCTGATCCAATCTTTAGCATGATAAAGTGCTTCAATCTTTTAAAAATTATTATACAAGCTTCGCACTTTAGTGGGTAATCTGTTACATATCGTTTTGTCACCATGACACTTGATCAGTTAAATGGATCTTTTACCATCCATGAACATGTTTCATTGAGCTCCCTTAGAGGTAAAACAACAAAAATACCATGAAGAAGATGAGAATTTTGGGAAAATGGCTTGTATACCTTGTTAAGTATGTATTGTGCACTTTTTCCTAGATTTTTCTACTCATTCGCTAAACTTATCCCTGATAACATCGAAGAAATGTTCTTTGTCTACCACTGTGTGTCGCGTAGGTGAATCAAAGGAAAGTAAAAATAAAAAAATAGATTCTAGAAACATAGTTGGTCGAATATATCCTAACTGAAACCTTATAGGTGATGCCTATTCGAGATATAACCCTCAGATGATGGATCTTAATGACTTTCCTCAAGGAACCTTAATCCCTCAATTAGGGGATCTCACCCTCCTCTTCTGGATCTAAAGCTTCTTCCATTTGGCCTATAAAATCATTAGAGGGCAGAGGGAGAGAGGAGGTCAAAACTCAGAGAAGATAAACTTATGCTGCTAGTTTGAGATTGGAAAGCTTATCATCTAAGGAGGAGATTGGATGCATATGGGAGGAACCTCATAACATCAAGGCAAAGGTTTTAAGGCTCTTCTTTATCTTTGATTAATAAAAATGAATTCTTTTGCCCATTGAATTGCCTTATTATAATGATGAATGGTTTATAATGATTTATTAAGGAAATTTTAATTCCTAATTTGCTTGATCATTAGGTTAAGTTTATTTGAATTATTGTGTCACATATGATTTTGATCCTTCTTATGTTTATGGTTGCAGGTTTTATCAAGAATTGAGAAGTTGCATCAAGACAAAATAAGGGATCTTCATTAAGAACTTTTCGAACATGTAAGAGGCTCATTTACCATTTTTTTATATATGCAATTAAAATAAGATAAACTTAGGGAAAGAGTTATTTCAATTGTCTCTTTGTTTCTAGTTTCCATCTAGGATCTAGGGAGATCACTCTTGTCAGCAAGAAGGATTTATCTACTATAACATAAACTCTTTATCTTCCTTCAACTTCTTCTCTATTTCCTGCAACTTCCATTCTACTTCCGCCGGCCTTTGTTTTTTTTTCTTCCTTCATTCTTCTCTCTTTATCGCTACTCCCCCTTTGCCTCTGGGTTCTCGAAAATCTTCCTCTTGCCCTTATCCTATGCTGGTTTGTTGCTTATTTCTTTTTTTGTGTTTCTTCCTGTGTTGTTTCTACCTACAAAGCAACTTCCCAAGTTGTGGCTATACTGCATAGCTTGTGGATCTTGGAGTCATTGTAATAGTATCTCCAAGGGTCCTCCTCGTGCCAGTGAAATTTCCCTTGGATCCATGGATAGTACACCTTCGCACAATGGTTCTTGCAAACACCATGGGGATCATACATATTATAATCTTTGGTGTCAAACTCGAACTTGACTATTTCCTTAGCTTTGGAATATACATCCTTCAAGATCTTAATCTCATACAATCCAATCTGCAAAGGAAGAGTGGGCCATGGTGCCTTCTTCCTACTATGAAACCCTATTGATAACCCTTTGGAGATGTGGTATGAAGCCTCTTGCATTACCAACTTATCCATGACATACCTTATTAGGACATGCAAAGGATTCTCTCCGCCACATCCTAATAAATGTGCCACTGGGTGAGGCATACCAATTTGCAATGTCAAGTATGGCCTCCATCGCTTCTTGGGACATGTAAGGTGGATCCTGCTCAAATATCAAATTGTACAACATGATAATGAAATGGTTAGTCAGCCTCACCATAACTCCTCGATAGCTGCAATTGGAAAGAAATTTGCAATAAATGTTGACGATTGTCTCTTTCGGTGTCCATGTCTAGCTAATGCCAGGAAAATGATGTTGGGCACAAATTTCATCAAGTAAATATGTAGAAATGTATAATCTCACTTGCTCATCCTTGGGCATATTCCAGGCATTAGTCACATGGAATTTCAATTGAATAGCCAACATATACGACCAGTTGAATGGCCTTCCATCATTCACCAGCTAGTCCAACACAACCACCCAATTTTTTGGAAGTTCTCCATGCTCTCTTGACCATATAATTGACATGTAAAGATGATCAGGAACTAGCATGCCTTCCTGAGAGGCTTTTTCTTGTAAACATAATAGGGTGTCATTTTGAACTTCGAGGATATTTCACCTAAAGCTTCACAATATCTTTGGTATTCACAAAGCTATGGGTGGCATAGAAAAGTGTGTTCATGCAATTCACCAGTTGAGGTAAATGATACATATGTTTATAGTTCTCTTCCCTGAAGGTGGAAATCTCTATTCCACTGGAACTGCTCAATGTCATAGTTTCTAGATTTGTGTGTGAGACAATCCAGGGAATGATGTTCGCACATGGGAAGGCAGGGTGCCTAACTGTAACCTTGTGTAATCCTGACTGGTGGATATTGATATAAACCTCTCGATCCTCTAAGTCTTCCTTGAAGTCCCCTACAAAGGTATCCTTGATTTATTTCCATGTTAAATTCATGCCCTTCTTGATGAATAACTGAGTGTCTACATAGACTAGAAATGACACATGCTTAACTGCTTCCCTAGTGCTACTCTTGGTAGTATCCTTTGATGTTTCTCTCTTGGAAGCCATGCTACCTATAACTAGAAGAGATTTTCTCAACGAATGTTGTACTTGGATACAAAGAGGACCCTCATGGCATGCAAATGTTATGTTGAAACCAAAAACACTTCAAGAACAAACCAAGCAACAAATTGGGAAAATTCTAGGAGGTATTGCGAAATTCTGGTTCAAAAAGGTGACTGGATTCTAGTTGGAACTACGCATTGCAAATTCCTAATAGTCAATGGGGATGTATTGCTGATTGGAACTATGCAACGTGCAGTTCAGTCTGGGCATAGGCCAGGAGAGACTGTGCATTCTGCAGCCTCAGTGGCTAAGGATCGGGGATGGCTTTTGGAACTGCACAGTGTGTAGTTGGAGCCAAGCTTGGGAAACCTTTGTGCAATTACATAAGCTAAGAATGAGGCCTTGAGCTATAGAAATGAACAGTGCATGCTTGGGAAAATGATGCCTGGGAAAAGGAAGCCTAGATCTACCCAAGGGGAGTGAGAAATCAAATAGAACTGAAGGATTGTGCGGTGTTGGGTGCAGATATAAGTGAATGGTGATTCATGCAAGTGGAAAAAATGTAGGAATCAATCAAACTGAATGAAAATGAAGCATGTGGAGAGAGTCACTAGAATGATGAACGCTTGTGAAAAAATAGGTTGATGCATGCAACACTTAGGAAAGGCAATGAAAAAATTAAAACAACACTTCAACAAGCTAAAACAAGTTAAAGCGCCAACTTTCATTCAAAAGAACGAGTGAAAATAACACTCTCACAAGCTAAACAAACAAAAGTGACATAAAAAGCAACGAAATATTAGAAAATCAAGACTTACTCGAAAAAGCAATGATGATTGCACCGAAGGTTCCTTGATCTCCTCGGGAATTCTAGAGCTCCAAGATCAAATATGAAAATGAGCTCTGGAAGCATCAATTATATATATTTGGTTGATTTAGGGTGTATGATGTGAAGGCCAAAAATAAAGGAAAAAGTGACACTTGGTGGCAGTTTCCAAAATAACTCAAGTGCCTCCTCAGGCTGCTAAAAATAGATCCTTATTTTCTAGGAATGCTTTTTCTCTTTTTTTCTTTTTTCTTTTTTAGGAAAATATACCATGCATTTCCCGGAGAGATTACATAGTTCTAGGAAGGACTGGGAAACTAACTGGCTCATGCACTGAGCAGATTATGAGGAACAAGCTTCTGCGCAATTTTTGGGTTGAGTGGATCTAGGTTTCCTCTCATGCTATGTGCAATTTCCCAGCTAAAGGTTGATTTTCAGCTGGCTCTGCATAATTATGGAACTGAAAGCTAACTATCAACTTGGAATACACAACTCCTGAGAGCAAGGATTGCACAGTTCACTAAGGAAAGACTAGAACCAGGTTGAAACCAAGTCAAGAGATCAGCTTGCGGGTTAGATAGTAAAGAAAGTAAGAAAACACAAGCCAAAAAGCAAAAGATGAAGCTCAGTCAAATCACAAGTACCTAGGTCAGTGCGAGATGAGCTATTGTGATTTAGGAGGGAGGCTCCAAAATGAAGCATAGGAAAAGTTTTGGAGGGTGGTTGTAGCCGCTACAACAGGTTCATATAATTACAACTTACGAGTTTAATTTCTAAAAGGAAGGAAACAACTGTATATGATGATGAATTTCAACAAAAATGTAGATTATTGTACCTGGTTTTAATGCGCAATCTTAAGTGTTTCTAGCAACAATTCATATTTAAAATGGTTGCACCATATAAAGAAATGCATGTGCTAAGCCCCATGGAAAGTTGCAAGCTAAGGAAGAATTTATACCACCAAGTCAAACAATGAGGAGACTATTGGAAAAAACTTTTGTCAATATTGTGTCCATTTCTTGTTGTCAAGACCATATTCTTGTAACTTTCAGATTAATCAATTAACAATTTTGTATCCTTGTAATCTGATACCAGAATGTTAACTTGAGTATCCTTGTGAACATCAATTTAATTTTTGATCTCTTTTAATTAACTTTACATTCTAAAGGGAAAAAGAGACAAATGAAAAAATTGAGAGCACATAAGACCGTGTGTTGAATCCAAATGTCTTAGGACGATTAACATAGGACTATGTGTAGATGATTAAAATAAGACCATGTGAATATATTACAGTTATTCTTAGGTAATCAAATATATTTTTTGAGAAGATACAGATGCAAAATTTGGCAGTCAATGTGGTACTAGTAATTTGTAAGAGTAGACATAAAATCTGATGGCCAATAGAAGGATTGGGGAGTTACACAAAATTGTATAAACACCTAAAGGTGCAATGTTAGACCGATTACATTAGTGATTGCTATTACTCTAAATTAATCCACTACTTAGATATCGTTTTTGGGATTCAACTGCGTTAAGTAAGTCATTAACGTATGAACATTTCCATGAGAGGTAGTTGTTGTAGAGCATTGGAAAGGTATGTTTTAACGAATAACTTAGTGGTGTTTCAAGCAATAGTTGTAACCTTTTCTTTGTTATAAAATAAGGAGAATGTAATGAGAATGAGCACGAATGACCCAATCACTAATAGTTATCTTCTCTATGCAGGAAAAGACAAAAGTAGGAAGGCGCGGTGCAAAATGAGAGTTCCATGAGGAGATAACGGCTGTCCCTCCAAAACCAAATAAAATCCAGACCAGGGTGAGTAAATCAAGGCAGATCAATCTGGGACGAGATGAAGGACTGTCAGTTCGGAAGGCTAGGCAGAGAAAAGAGAGGAGTTAACAGTTTAACAGATCCCTCAGGATCTTTGATCCTGAGGGATCGTTACTTTCAATTATTTTGTTGTTTAGTTAACTCCGCCATTACTTGTATAAAAAGGGGCAGCATCGAAGACTTCAGGGACTTTTGATTATCTTGTATCTTTACTTTCTGTTTACAGACTTCACAGTTGGTTAAACTCAGACTATCGAGTCTCTTTGAGACTTAGTTTGCTGTACTATCATTGATGCATTAATATAATATATTTGGTGTTACTTTCTCCCTGCATCTGAAGTAAGTTACGGCGGTGTGCCATTGGAAGCTAAGGGCCCGACTCCAACGGGCACTGGCTGATTGTATCATTACAGTTTGGCTTTGTGTGGTTTGTTTATTGTTCTTAATAATCTGATATACTTACATGCTGTTCCATACTCGTTCATCAGTAGTTTTTCCTTTTGTAAATCTTTGTAACAAGTTTACATCATATTTCCAGAATTGATCACATAACATTGTTCTGAGTTGTTCACTTCTGTTACAGAATTTATAAGTGGAATGTTTTAGCTACATATGGTTGGAGTGACGATCATAAGAAGATGGAATTAATGTTGTGTGTGGACTACTGGTGATCATTTCAGATTATGTGTACATATGATTAACGTTTCCTGTTTATGGTGGTTTGCTATTCCATTTGATTAAGCTGTCTACTTGTACAAAAGATTGCTCTTTCTTTGTATGTAAGTTGATGCCAAGAATTGAGAGTGTTGAACTCGCGAGATTTAGTTTCTTTACTGTCGTTCCTTTTACTGTTGTTCCATTTCTGAATTGCCGTTCCATTCTGCTTTCTTGCTGTTCCTTTTTACTTGCATTCATTGGTTTCGTGTGGGAGGAGGATCAAGGCTGTCGTGAGACACAACAGACGCTATTATGCTCCCAGATCCATGATCCATACTCTAATTCCTTTTCCTTCATCGGTTTCTAGAGGGATGGGTTACCATTTCCGTACCCTTAACTGATAAAGTTGCCGCGTGTGATTTCTTTATCCAAAAGTAATTTAGCCATAGCTTAGCATCCATTTACTCTTGTATTTCTTAGACCTATACTACTAAGCATTACTCTGAAAAATAGCCTCAAATTGAGATACCCTTTACAATAACAAAACGCTCCCGGATTGACTTGTAATGTGAGATAACTAGAGGTGAAAAAGACCCTTGTTACAGCTCTACAGTTGTAACTGACTAATTTCTCATGATTTTTGAATTGTTCACTTAGCACTCATTGCATCGGGTGATGAGTCATTAACATATGACCATTTCCATGAGTGGTAGTCGTAACTGACTAATTTCTCATGATTTTTGAATTGTTCACTTAACACTCATTGCATCGGGTGATGAGTCATTAACATATGACCATTTCCATGAGTGGTAGTCGTAACTGACTAATTTCTCATGATTTTTGAATTGTTCACTTAGCACTCATTGCATCGGGTGATGCTCACAGGGGTGAAGAAGTGGGATTGAAACTAGTGAAATGAATCACATAGCGTCAATCGTCACTTCCAGGGCTTGCACCCGGTAACCAGGACTTCCCGGGAGGTCACCCATCCCAGATCTGCTTTGGCTCAAGCGTGCTTAACTGTGGAGTTTTCCCCACAATCAAGCCCACTTAGCTTGCTACCCCATTTTCAAAACGTTAGGAAGTATTGTGCCTCATGAACAATTCAAGTAGAGATCCCTTCACTCTTTTTTGATAGGGGTTTACACAGTGCATTATATTAGATATCGTTTTTGGGATTCAACTGCGTTAAGTAAGTCATTAACGTATGACCATTTCCATGAGAGGTAGTCGTAACTGACTAATTTCTCATGATTTTTGAATTGTTCACTTAGCACTCATTGCATCGGGTGATGCTCACAGGGGTGAAGAAGTGGGATTGAAACTAGTGAAATGAATCACATAGCGTCAATCGTCACTTCCGGGGCTTGCACTACTTTTGAACTTTAATAGATATAGAGAGCACTAAATTGTATAAATATCTCAAGGTGAAAAGTTTGACTAGTTATATTAGGGATTTCTATCACTCTAAATTCGTCCACCACTTCACTAGATATAGAGAGAATGGCTAGAGTAGACCTAAGTTCTTATGAAGGACTAAACAAGAGAATCAGGAAAGATATGGACCTTGATTTGCACCAGTAAAAAATTACAAAAAGTAGCATGAGCTAACTTCTCGAGGGAGTAAAATATTTATTTAGAATCCATGTGGAGCTATATTATAGCCGTAACCAATATAATCCATTTATTTAGAATCCATTTGAAACTAGCTTATAGTTGTAACCATATAATCCATTTATCTAGATTTAGCTAGCTTATAGCCGTAACCAATATAATCCATTTATAATCAAGGTCCATATCTAATGGGTCTCTATTCTGCTATTTTTTTTGGGGGGGAAACAAATTTAAATGCTTTTTCTTAAAACTGAATCCTGTGAGTAACCAATATAATCCATACATTGTTACAGAAATTGACTATGGAAATTAGAAATCTCTCTAGAAAAAATCTTAATATAATCCATACAATCTAATCTTCACAGTGCTATGGAAAATTGAAATTGACTAGTATTTTTTTTAGAGGAGAAAAGAGTTTGGAAATATTTCGTTTGGAAACTGACTATATTTTTTTGGCCATTCAAACATTTCCTTAACTTTATTAATAGAGTCTCTTTGGAAAAACAACTTAATTAACATAGTACGGAATATGAAAACAAACATTTAAGTTTGTACCTAAGATCTCTAGAGTTTTTTCACAAGAAACTGACGATGGAAATGAAGCTAAATCACGGGGGGTGTGAAGCTTCTCGATCTTGATCTTTGTGTTGGAAATTATACTGAAAGGGGGGGGTGAATCAATATTATTAATTTCTTTTCAATAAAGCATCCAGACTTATGCTTTAAAGTATTCTTCTGATATTGATAATTAACTTGTATATTAGAACTATATAATAATGAATCAAGAACAGTAAAAACAGATAGTCACACCAAGGAACACCAGATATAAGGTGGAAACCCAATGTGGGTGAAAACCACCTGCTACAATATGTCTCTATCTTCTTTCAAATAGAATTTCTTTTACAATAATTTTGTACTGGTGCAGTCCTTTACCATTAAGCAGGTTGCAACCTGCAGAGAGCTACAACTCTCTCTCTCGTTCTCCAGTCTCTCCTGGAAGGGAGCTACAACCCCCTACTTCATTCAAGGACCACGTTTCATTAATTTTCAGACTGGATCCAAGAATATAAAATGGTCATCAAGTATAAACAAATCTTCAGAATTACCCAAACAACAGATCTATGAGAACCACTCAAGGGCCAACCCAAGCACCAGATCGATATACATGACAGTTATCAACCGATATAGACAACAGAGGCTGGTATCAACACCCAAACATAGGATTTACATATTTCTGCACACCCGAAGGCTGTGGGTGACCGCTCCCACATCACCTCCTGAATAGCGATTCTCCACACTCGAAGATACTTCTGTCTTTTGCGTGTCTGCGGTTGCACAGTTTCCTTAAGATCTTCAATTCATAATCGATACTTTGCCACCGGATCCCCTTTTTCTTTATATAATCATGCTTTTCATAATACCATGAATCGAAACCAGAGGATCCGAAAACCTGAGGCACAACTGTTTTGACCAATCTCTTAAGAATAGGCTTAAGCGGGAAAAACTATGAAAATGGTCCCAAAACCACAAATGCGGACTTTTAACATAATGCATCCACACTAATAATATATTGGGTCCGCTCTCATCGCTAACAATACATGCCCGATGTCCGAACCGATGGATCGGATGTGATATGCCCCATTAACCAGCCTTTATTAATATATCGAGTCCGCTCCTTTCATCGCTATCGGCGATTTGAAGTGGGAGGCTTATGAGTGAACACCGCGGATGTGATTTAATATGAAATGCTTTTAATTCCTTCATCGGGTCCGACCCCTCTTATCGCAATCGGAGGATTTCACCAAAGTCACATAGCCGGATGCGATATTATTATAAGCCATGTTTGATGCCACCATCGGGTCCGCTCGCAATCGGAGGATTGGGGTGGGTGACCCTTTATGTATTCCGATATACTGCGGACGCGATATATTATAAACCGTGTTTGATGCCTCCATCGGGTCCGACCGCAATCGGAGGTTTCAACGAAGTCCGACGCGCATATATGCCGAACTGCGGATGCGATATTATTATAAGCCAGAGTTAATGCCACCATCGGGTCCATTGCGATATGCTTCCGGGTTACACAGCCGAAACCCCAATGCGCCGATATGCCGAAACATATATATATATATATATATATATATATATATATATATATATATATATATATATATATATATATATATATATATATATATATATATATATAGTTGTTATGCGATATGCCGAAACTTCGATGCCGCAATGATATTATTCATGTAACCGCCGAAAAGGGGATATAATGCATATATATGGGTTTTACGCACCCAACCAACTCCCGACAACACTAATACATGCATATGAGGCCTGATCACTCCCGATAAGCTCTTTATATATGAGAAAGAGCCTCTATTGCTCCGATAAGCTCCCAATGGCTCAAAGGTTCCAATAAGCATATGTAAATGGCCCCTCTTCTCTCCTTTTGGCTCTTCTTGTCCCCATCAAGAGAAATGTCTGTCTGTGAGAGGGTTGCCATCAAGTTCAACACATGTCCATAATGCCATAATGCCAACAATCTCCCCCTTTGGACTTGATGGCAACAACACCGACCAAAAAGCACAAAAAGTACTCTCCCCCTTTGACATCAAAGGCAAAGGGCGGATATCTGCATCTCCTGACTATTTCTCCCCCTGAGAGCTTGCTCCTCCTGATTTCTCCCCCTGAGGACCTGTTCTGCCTGATTATGAACCGGATTCTGAAAGCAATATCAACTTCAGATTTTTCGGGTAACCATTCCACTCCACAGCTACTGGCTACTTATAATACAGAGACCGCCTTGTTTTCTCTTCTGATATCAAATATGGTGCAATACTATAATGCCAACAATGGATTAGATATGCTCCTCCTGAGCCTTGTACGCGTATACCCCATACGAACCTTGCGTAAAAGCATCAATATGAGAATTAACAACAGGAAGATGTGTCGACAACCCCCAGCTTTTGCCTGAGGTATTCAAAAGTCTCCCTGGGAAATGGTTTGGTAAATATATCAGCCACTTGTTCCTTAGAAGAAACATATTCCAACTTGACCTTTTGTTCAAGCACTTGTTCCCTGAGAAAATGATACTTGATCGGTATGTGCTTGGTTTTTGAATGCATGACTGGGTTCTTTGAAATGCTGATTGCACTTGTATTGTCACATAAGATGGAGATAGGTGGAGTACAAGTGATTTGGAAATCCTGTAAGGTCTGCATCATCCAAAGAAGTTGGGTGCAACAAGATGCAGTAGCTACATATTCTGCTTCAGCTGTAGATAAGGCAATTGAACTCTGTTTCTTGCTGAACCATGATACTAATCTGGAACCCATAAAGAAAGCACCACCACTTGTGCTTTTCCTGTCATCCACACTTCCAGCCTAATCTGCATCTGTGTAAGAATGAAGTGTGAGACCTGTGTCTCTAGGATACCATAAACCATAGTTTTGAGTTCCTTGAAGATATTTGAAGATTCTCTTTACTGCCTGAAGATGAGTTTCCTTTGGATTTGCATGAAATCTTCCAACTATTCCAACTGCATGGATGATGTCTGGTCGGGTACCAGTCAAATAAAGAAGACTTCCAATCATAGATCTATATGTTGGTTGATGAACTGCAGCTGATTCATCATTTGCACTAAGACTGCATCCTGTAACCAAGGGGGTACATACTTGCTTTGAATCTTCCATGCCATACTTCTTCAAAATCTTCTTGAGGTACTTGGTTTGTGACAAGAAGATACCGTCTTTATTTTGTTGGATTTGCAATCCAAGAAAGTATGTTAGTTCACCTAGTAGGGACATTTCGAATTCTTTCTGCATTACCAAGGCAAATTTTTGACTCATAGCTTCTTCATTGCTGCCAAAGATAATATCATCTACATACACAACAAGTATTAGCAACTTGTCATTTTCAATTTTTATATAAAGATTTCTATCTACTGATCCTTTTGAAAAACCTTGTTGATGAAGATATTTGTCCAAACGGTAGTACCAAGCCCTTAGAGCCTGTTTAAGACCATAGAGAGCCTTTTTTAATCTGAATTCAAGATTTGGATCATTCCCAAGAATGAAACCATCTGGCTGCTCAATGTATACTTCTTCTTCTAAGTCTCCATTCAGAAAAGCTGATTTCACATCCATTTGAAATACTTTGAACGTTTGAAAGCTTGAGAGAGAAAGGAACATTCGGATGGCCTCAAGTCTTGCAACAGGAGCAAATGTTTCTTCAAAATCTATTCCTTCTTGTTGGGAATACCCTTTACACACCAGTCTTGCCTTGTTTCTAATTACCTCCCCATTTTCGTTCAACTTATTTTTGAAGATCCATTTTGTTCCTATGACATTCTCATCCTTTGGTCTAGGAACCAACTCCCAAGTGTTGTTCTTTTCGATCTGTTCAAGTTCTTCATCCATTGCCTTGACCCAACATTCATCCTTGCATGCCTCTCTTACATTTTGTGGTTCAGTGGAGGAGAGTAATGCCAAATAGCTTGAAGCTTCTGCAGTTGTTCTTCTAGTTTGTATGCCTGCCTCTTTTTGTCCCAAAATCTGAGATTCTGGATGATTCTTCTGTACATACCTAGATGGAGTCTTTTCTTCTATCCTTATCTGTTCCTCTGGTGCTTCTTGAGGTTCTTCTTCTTCATCATTTTTTCTTTGAGGGTAGTCTTCATCTTCTTCGATATTGTCATGATTTACTTTCCTAGGAATGTATCCTTTTTCATCAACCACTACATCAATGTTGTCAACAATTCTTCCAAGTCTTTTATTGTAACACTTATATGCTTTACTATAAGGCGAATAACCAAGGAGAATGCCTTCATCTGTTCTAGGCTCAAGTTTGCCAAGTTGTTCATCAGTATTCTTAATATAGCATTTGCTTCCAAAAATTTTAAAATGCTTTACCGAAGGAGTTTTACCATACCAGAGCTCATGAGGAGTTTGATTGCTGTTCACTTGGACATTTGTTTTGTTGAGAATAACAACCGCAGCATATGCAGCTTCACCCCAGAAGGTTGTGGGAGTTCCAGACTCATCAAGCATGGCACGAGTCATTTGTTGGACTGTTATGTTCATCCTTTCCACCACTCCATTTTGCTGAGGAGTCCTTGCTGTAGAGAATTCCCTTTTTATTCCATGCTCTTCACAGAAATCGAAAAATTCATTTGAGGTAAATTCCCCACCTCTGTTAGACCTAAGACACTTAATTTTGTGATCTGATTCATTTTCGACCAAGGCTTTGAAGGATTTGAATTTTTCAAATGCTTCGTCTTTGTGCTTCATAAGTCCTAACCAAACAAACCTGGAGAAATCGTCAATGAATAATATAAGGTATTCCTCTCCTCGAGGTGTCCTTGTCCTAAATGGACCACATACATCTGTATGAATAAGTTCGATAGGTTTTCTGGCTGATCCTTCCTTCTCAGGGAAGTTAGTCCTGGTTTGTTTACCAAACTGACATGATTTTCATATTGTGTTGTCTGGAATTTTGATATCTGGAAGATCACGAACTGCCTGATACTTGCATGCTTTCCTTATTTGTGAAAAACTTAGATGCCCCAACCTCCAGTGCCATAACCAGTGCTCATCATCCTTGCTCATATAGCATTGTTGTTGTCCTTCTTCAAATATGTATAGATTGTTTGGAGTTCTTTTGCCTTTGATCACTGTTTCACCTGTATCAAGATCACGAACACGACATCCATTTGATCTAAATATTACCTTGGTTCCTTGATCGCACATCTGACTGACACATAGAAGATTATGTTTCAATCCATCAACGTACAAAACATTTCCTGCTTTAACCTTTTCTTTCAATTGAGCAATACCTTTTCCTTTTATGGCAGCAGGAGTATCATTCCCAAATGAAACTTTCTTTCCTTTTTCTAAAGCAGTGTATGATTCAAGTTTTTCTATATCACCTGTCATATGCTTCGAACATCCGCTGTCGATGTACCATTGATTTTCCTGTCCTTCTACATAAAATGCTATCCCACATCTTTCTGGTCGAGGTTCCTTTATTCTCCATGTTCTAGTGCTTGAATTTTGTTCCTTTGTTTGCCGAAACCTACTCCTGCATTCAGAGTCTTCATGACCAAAGTTGTTACAGATAGAGCATTAAATTTCATTTTCAAGAGCCGAGAAGTTGTTATAGGTCCTTTTTGTAATCCCAATCATACTTCTTTGCTTTTGAGCTTCTCTAGTCATGATTGTTTTGTAGGCAACACATTGAGCTGCTTTGTGACTGAAGTTATGGCAAGAGAAACATTGGCCATTGAAGAAACTTCTGCGATTATCAAATTTACCAGTCATATGATTGTGATTTCTATTTTCATCCATTCTTGAGGTAAATTGAGAGGATCTTGGCTGATTGTAGATTTTGTTCGTCCTTAAGGTGAATTGTCCCTGATTTGTTTGGTAGTCTTTGTTTATTCTTGATGAAATTTGTCCCTGTTTTACCTGGTGATCTCTATTTGGCTTTTGCTCATATCTTCTTGCAGCATCGAGATAACTCTTCGAGGTGGATGCTTGAGATGTTTCTCCATTATACCCCAGACCTGTCTTAATTAGAGGAGAGCGCTGTACATTGATGATCTCATCCAGAGTTTCAGATCCTTTAACAAATTTAAGATTGAGAGCCTTTGTTTTCTCAATTTCTTTTCGAAGCCCAACAATTTCATATTCTAATTTTTCAAGAGATTGTTCCTTTTCATCAAGTTGGATTTGCAGAGTCTCAATGATCACATTCTTTTCTTCTAAGCATGTCTTGAGTCTAGACATCTCCTCATAATAGCTATATATATCTAGAGCATCCATGTAATCATCATCTTCAAAAGCCATTAAAAGTTTATAGGGATTACCTCGTTCATCTTCATCGCTATTTGATAGACCATCACTGTCTTCATGGGTGTAATAGCTCTTCTTATTTGCATTTTGTTTCTTGTTCCATTTAACAGGTTCCTTTCCCTTGTCAATCTTATCCTTATGAGGACATTTGGCAGCATAGTGACCTACTCTTCCACAAGCAAAACATTTGAAGGGTAACTTACCTCTGAATCTGCCAGTACCTTGTTGAAGATTTCTAACAAAATTTGATTCTTCTTCTTCTTCTGACACATGACTTGATTCAAGGTACTCTCCTTTGCCTGAAGCCTTGAAGGCAGCTTCTCTCCTATCTGAAGGACCTCCTTTTCTCATTTCATAAGCAATTAGAATTCCATGCAGCTGTGACATGGTGAGAGTTCCTAGATTCTCCTTTTCTTCTATGGTGGACACTTTAGATTCAAACTTGGTGGACAAGGATCTTAGAACTTTTTCAACCACAATAGCCTCTTTTATTTCTTCACCCAAGTTTTTCATGCAATTAACAATCTCATCTACCCTAAGGAAATAGTTAGCCACACTTTCATCATTATACATTCTGAGATTCTCATACTGAATCCTGAGGGTTTGAAGTTTAGCACGCTTTACCTATTCATCTCCTTCGTAGCTCAAGACAATCTTGTCCCATATTTATTTTGTGGATTTATATTGCATAACCTTTACGAATTCTGATTGAGATAAGCATCCCAACAGAGTATTGACTGCTTTAGCATTTGTTTCATATTTCTTTTTCTCGGCCGGATCTGTAGGAGTAGCTAAAGGAAAAGTGTAACTTGTCTCTATGATATACCAAACTTCTGTACCAAGAGATTGAAGATAGGCAATAACTCTTACCTTCCAATAATTGAAGTTTGTCCCATCAAAAATTGATGGCCTAATTGATGCTTCCCTCTCGTAGTTGCTCATAATGAACGATCTTCCTTCAAGCGATCAAGCTTCTCTGAAGGACCTGCTCTGATACCAATTGTTCGAAATTATACTGAAAGGGGGGGGATGAATCAGTATTATTAATTTCTTTTCAATAAACCATCAAGACTTATGCTTTAAAGTATTCTTCTGATATTGATAATTAACTTGTATATCAGAACTATATAATAATGAATCAAGAACAGTAAAAACAGATAGTCACACCAAGGAACACCAGATATAAGGTGGAAACCCAATGTGGGTGAAAACCACCTACTGCAATATGTCTCTATCCTCTTTCAAATAGAATTTCTTTTACAATAATTTTGTACTGGTGCAGTCCTTTACCAGTACGCAGGCTGCAACCTACAGAGAGCTACAACTCTCTCTTGTTCTCCAGTCTCTCCTGGAAGGGAGCTACAACCCCCTACTTCGTTCAAGGACCACGTTTCATTAATTTTCAGACTGGATCCAAGAAGATGAAATGGTCATCAAGTATAAACAAATCTTCAGAATTACCCAAACAACAGATCTATGAGAACCACTCAAGGGCCAACCCAAGCACCAGATCCATATACATGACAGTTATCACCCGATATAGACAACAGAGGCTAATATAAAGACCCAAACATAGGATTTACATACTGTTGCACACACGAAGGCTGTGGGTGACCGCTCCCACATCACCTCCTGAATAGCGATTCTCCACACCCGAAGAGACTTCTGTCTTTTGCGTGTCTGCGGCTGCACAGTTTCCTTAAGATCTTCAATTCATAATCGATACTTTGCCACCGGATCCCCTTTTTCTTTATATAATCATGCTTTTGATAATACCATGAATCGAAACCAGAGGATCCGAAAACCTGAGGCGCAACTGTTTTGACCAATCTCTTAAGAATAGGCTTAAGCGGGAAAAACTATGAAAATGGTCCCAAAACCACAAATGCGGACTTTTAACATAATGCATCCACACTAATAATATATCGGGTCCGCTCTCATCGCTAACAATACATGCCCGACGTCCGATCCGATGGATCGGATGCGATATGCCCCATTAACCAGCCTTTATTAATATATCGGGTCTGCTCCTTTCATCGCTATCGGCGATTTGAAGTGGGAGGCTTATGAGCGAACACCGCGGATGCGATTTAATATGAAATGCTTTTAATTCCTTCATCGGGTCCGACCCCTCTTATCGCAATCGGAGGATTTCACCAAAGTCACATAGCCGGATGCGATATTGTTATAATCCATGTTTGATGCCACCATCGGGTCCGTTCGCAATCGGAGGATTGGGGTGGGTGACCCTTTATGTATTCCAATATACTGCGGACACAATATATTATAAACCAAGTTTGATGCCTCCATCGGGTCCAACCGCAATCGGAGGTTTCAACGAAGTCCGACGCGCATATATGTCGAACTGTGGATGCGATATTATTATAAGCCAGAGTTAATGCCACCATCGGGTCCATTGCGATATGCTTCCGGTTACACAGCCGAAACCCTAATGCGCCGATATGCCGAAACATATATATATATATATATATATATATATATATATATATATATATATATATATAGTTGTTATGCGATATGCCGAAACTTTGATGCCGCAATGATATTATTCATGTAACCGTCGAAAAGGGGATATAATGCATATATATGGGTTTTACGCACCCAACCAACTCCCGACAACACTAATACATGCATATGATGCCTGATCACTCCCGATAAGCTCTTTATATATGAGAAAGAGCCTCTATTGCTCCGATAAGCTCCCAATGGCTCAAAGGTTCCAATAAGCATATGTAAATGGCCCCTCTTCTCTCCTTTTGGCTCTTCTTGTCCCCATCAAGATAAATGTCTGTCTGTGAGAGGGTTGCCATTAAGTTCAACACATGTCCATAATGCCATAATGCCAACACTTTTCCTACAGTCCATCTAATGAGTGATGAGTTTTGTCTCCTTTTTCGCTTAAATCATTGAAAAACTTACATGCATAGCTAAAGAGGAAAATAACTTGCATGTATAGCTCCAAAAGGCAACTACCGTTTTTGTAACTAGAGTTAACATGAGTTTGGATAAGAAATCCAGAAATGGTGAAGAAACGTTTACATGCTTTGTTGCAAGAAACGACCCATTTCACAAGAGGTGAGTTTTTGGCCAAAGAAAGCAACAATGGGCGTACAATATGGTGTTTCCTGTGTCTTCTAGTTTCTAGATTGGTTTCTCCTAGAAACGATGCCGCTTGTCCCGTTTATAGTAATTAGGTCGTGGGATCTTCAATGGTCCTAGGAATTTGAAATTTCTTGTAGCTCAAGGTTGTTAAGTAGAAGACATTGTTGGCTAGATGGGCCCTGACCCAGGTTCATCATTAAGAAGCCAAGCAAATCCCTACACTACTGGCCCTTTTGGTATCAATCCGCGGAGCATGGACTAAAGTCTCACCCAAAGCAGTATGGGGGGATCCACGAACCAAGTTTCCGCACCCTGAGATGTTGTGATATCAATTTTCATATCTTCGCTCTGCCTTCGCACAGATCAATAAGCCCTTTAGGGCTTATCAATGTACTTCTCTTATTCATCCTTGGAGCCTTTGTGAAAGTCTCTGATTGTCCTTCACGACCCTAAATAGATAAATCAGGTGCTTACGCGCCTCTATAATTATCCTTACTTTTGTGTCTACCCATATTAGCTTAAGTATTGGTTAAATTTAACATGCATTACAATTATCTTCACGTAAACATATATTCTTACTTGCATTCATATGAAAAAGTGAAATACATAGATTCACGCATCAATATAGTATTAATTCATAACCCCAATATTCAACATAGCATAATCACAACATTCATAGAAAAAGTAAAATAACACACACATAGGTGGAAAGTACATAGTAATTTCAGAATCCTTCTCTTTATTGATGATACAGATTCTCAATACAGACTCTATTTGCCATGTGCACATAGCTACAGGGGTCCACGCACTTAGCTGTAGACTTATACCCTAGGCCTTTGCGCACTTAGCTGCAGAGCATCTTCCTATGCTAAGACTCTTGCTCTTAGCTCCTTACAGACTTATCAAGTACTTCTATCCCACTACTCTTCTACTACTGACTTAGACTCCTCTTAAGACCTCCTTTTTATACAATCCCATGGTCCGTGGACCAAGGGTGGATCTCTAAAACCGACACAATCTATCTAGACTAAGGGTGGAAAACCATTTTTTACTTTAGATATCTTCACATTCCATGAAAAAAAATGCAGAGACTTTACATTTCTTTATACAACTTCAGGCCTTCTACCCCAAAAATTGGGTTTTTAACCCCAAAATTGACCCCAAGGGGACCCGTTCCCAACAGGCCCCCAACACCAACATGGTGACTCACCCTCAAGTCACTCGGTTGGTGCAAAGATCTTGTCACGAAGACCTCCTAGCTCAACTTGGACAACTGCTACCTCGGTGGTGCACTGTGTTTCTGCCTGCTTTATCTCCTCGACCAACTACTCTGTCGCTGGCCCTATGCTCTCTAAATTAACCTTCAGCTGAGTCTCCTGTAGACTAGCCAGCTTGCCTTCAATAGTGGTCAAGATCAAGTAGGCCTCATCCAACCAAGGCTTCAAGTGAGCCTTTAGCACGGCTTCCTTGTGCTGAGCTACATCTACTTTCTCTTTCAACACCTTAGCCTCCTACAGCTTAGCTAACCTCTCAGCGATGGCAACAATGTGTGATGTTGATTTAACTTCCTCGTAGCACTACTGCAGCTCTCATGCTTCTGTTTCCAGCTACTGTAGAATAGGGTATTCTTGCAGGCAGGTGACTACCTCGAGCAACTGCTCGAAGAGTGTGGTACAGTCCTTCACTACGCTCACTACTACTGCTACCACATCTTTCACAGTGGTCTCGTGCTACTCTCTAATCTCTGATGGAGTCGAAGGCTAAGCCTTCAATTGAAACTCTGCAATTTTAAGGTTCAGCTCCAGTTGAACCTTTGCCAATTCAGTTCGGGTGTCGCGCACTCTAGCAACGAGCTTCTAAACCCTCACATCTATCGGCTCAGCCTCCGGAATGCCCAACTCTGGGATAGTCCTACACTCAGTCACGATGGTGGTAATGTGTTGGTTCTTGTCTATAATGTCTTTGACAAGGTTAAGGGTGGAGTCTCTCTGCACGGTTAGCTGGGCATTGTTGACCTTCTGTTTTTTGATCACCTGTAACACACGCTGTTCACGAGCTCGAAGTTTCACGATCATTTCATCCTACAAAAGGTAAAGCGCCTCATTCGGAAGTGCGACCAAGTTGAGTCCAACTCTCTTGAGTGCGCTGACAGTGAGTCTGTCAGCTTTAGTCTCAGTTGTTAGTGCTCCATCTAGAAGCACTATTGCTTGGGGATCCCTTCCATGTAGCATCCCTACGGCTTTTGAAGTGTTGGGCGCCAAGCTGGTTGACACCACGCTGGTTTGTATTTGTGATGCCTGGAAGACCTGGTGGATTAGTTGGTCTGTCACTAAATGAGAGAAGCACTCTGTGTCTTCTAAATCCCATTCCTCCAACTTCAGAATGGGGACATGCCCAAAGCACAGTCCCTGAAAGATGATTTGGTCTGGTAGGAGGGGTGTGTGCAGGGTGACCTTACTCTCATCAATATCTTTGGGCACCTTCGTCTTGCCCCTGCACGGAGGAATGTATTTAGGCAGCTTAGATATGGGTCTAACCCCTCAATTTCAATAGCCTCTATTTCCACTGCAATATCCTCATCATCCATGGGGATTTCTTTGACCTCTTCTTCTAGCTCTAGGTCAATCATTTTGGCCTTTTCTTGTGCGGTGGGTTTTCCTGACTATGGGTGCCTCCTAGGTGATGCATGCACGAGCGAAAACATTTTTTGCTTGTCCTTCTTTGGTTTTGGACCCTCCTGGGTCAGCATAGGCCTTCGCCGGGGTGTTCTGGGGGATTTAGGCACTTCTATCAGTACTTTCGCAGGCATAACTTCCGGGGCAGCTCCCTCTGCTACCATATCCACCTCTGGAACAACTCCCTAGGTTGTCACTACTTTAGCGCTCATAGCTTCTATAGGCATCGACATGATGTTATGCAACAACTCCTGTGTCTCCTGTGGCAATGTCTTAAATATTGAACTTGCTAGAAAATCTTCAAAGGTGTCACGGTTCATGTGCTCTTGAGAGCTCAACAACTAAATTCTCAAAATGCCAAGTTTTTTTCGCTGGGCAGTCACCTGTAATTTATAGGCACTTTCAAATTCAAATCCGACCATTCCCCCCAAAATTGGTTCATTAATGCTAGATTGGCAGTAGATTTTCAAAGATCTGGTCCATAAATTCCGACTTAAATACTGCCGCCCACTTCCTTTGGCCATTTTTTCATCGTCAAATCATGAACAATGACTTTAATGGTCACTTTTCGGTTATCCTGTGTAGTTTTTCCTTTGGTAGCCTAGCTCCTTGTGCACTTCTTTAGACTCTGTGACATATATTTGTTTCGTGCATTACCCTAATCGCGCAGCTCTCTGAACTGGGTTGTGTAGTTTATAGTCCCACGCTTCCTTTCAGCTACTTGGAGCCCTAAGACTGTGCTTCTATCATATAGTCACCTAGATGGATCACCAGTGTATGGCTTCAATCAACTACCATTCACCTTCCCTGGGAAGGGTTCTCCATTCAATTTAACCAGCTAAATTGCTCCACCATCGTTAATCTCCTTGATGAGATACGACCGTAGCTAGTGCATCCTAAATTTCCCTGGAAATTTATCAAATTTATTGTCATATAATAAGACTAGATCATTTACCTTGAAGCTGTGCAGTTTGATGTGTTGATCATTCCATGCCTTTTCGTGCTCCTTTTGAATTTGTTGATGAAATCTAGTTAGAAATCGATCCTCTTCAAGCTCTGCTAGCTGCGCAAGCCTCTCTTCCAGGGCTCCATGACCCGCCATTCCTGTGAGTTTCACTATGCGCAGACTAGGTACAATGTATTCCATTGGCATCACAGCTTCTATGCCATACGCGAGTTTGAAAGGCATTTTCCCAGTCATTTTCTTGCAACTTGTTCTGTAGGCCCATAGCATGGCGGGTATGCGCATATCCCAGTCATTTCTTCGAGCATTGTAGACCTTTTTCAGCGTGCTCTCTAGTATCTTATTGAATGCTACCACCATCCCATTATCCTGTAGATGATAAGGCATACTTTTCTGATGATACACCTGAAATTCTTTTGTCAACGTGCTCATTGTTTAGTTAAGAAAGTGCGTACCATGATCGCTCATGAAGATCTTTGGACAGCCAAATATTGTCAACACATATTTAGAAATAAACTTTGCTTCTATTGTGCCTGTACAGTCCTTCATAGGTTGTGCCTCCGCATACCTAGTTAAGTACTCAGTTGTAGTGATGATGTACCGCGCACCCGTATTCTTTCATTGAGGCTGAATTGGACCCACAAAGTCAATTTCCAATTTCTTGAATGGTTGTAACGTTACCTACGGCATCAGAGGTAGTTCATCCCTCTGCCATGACTTGCCAGTCCTTTCACATGCATCACATGCCCTACAATATGCTTTCGAATCCTTATGCAGGGTTGGCCACCACAACCCAGCACATATAATCTTATGCGTTGTTGCTTTTCCTGCATAATGTCCTCCTACAGCTCCTCCATGAGCCTCAGCAAGGAAGTTGCTTCATTCAAACTCAGGCACATAATGTCACAAGATTTCATTTGATCCCATTTTTTACAAGTTCCCTGCAATGATAGAAAAGTCTGTCCCATGCACTACTAGTTCCTTCTTCTGTTGACTTGTATAACCTTCTGGAACCGTTCCTGTCATCAGGAAGTGGATAATATCTTCAAAGTGAT
Source organism: Pinus tabuliformis (assembly GCA_031772625.1). Taxonomy (NCBI): domain Eukaryota; kingdom Viridiplantae; phylum Streptophyta; class Pinopsida; order Pinales; family Pinaceae; genus Pinus; species Pinus tabuliformis. The sequence goes on from CM062806.1 coordinate 718,661,337, forward strand.
TGTCCTCGATTCACACTTCAAAGAGTTGTGTGTCAGGCAGTCCTTCCTCCAAATTAATAGGTTCATCTCCCATTTCAATGCGCAACAGATGATCAGGTCTCGCGTTCAGTCGCCCTTGCTTCACAATAACTTCAAAGTTGTACTCTTGGAACAACAACAACCACCTACATATTTTTCCCCACAACATAGGCTTGCTTGTTGACTAGGTACTTCAACGCAGAATGATCCATATACATCTTAAAGTGTTCGCCCAACAAATAGTTCCTGAACTTCTGGAGCGCATACATCATAGTTAATCCTTCACGCTCTATCCTGGAATAGTTTTTCGTTGCTTTAGATAGCTCCCTACTTGCGAACACTATAGGATGATCCAATTCTCCCTCACTATATTGTTTCAGCATGGCCCCCAGTGTAATACATGATGTGTCCACGTGCACATGAAATTCCTTCTTCTAGTCCCGGAAGAGTAGGATCAAAGTGACGATCATTTTATCTTTCAGCACATCCAAGCTCTTCTGACATCATTCCAACAGAGCATAGCATCCTTTTTTAACAATTTCTCCATAGGCGCGGTGATCTAGGGATACCTCTTGATGAACTTCCTATAGTATCTGATATGCCCTAGAGTTGCACGTAGCTATTTCACATTCCTCAGCACCTACAAGTTGATTAACACAACGATATTTGCAAGATCTACCATCAATCCCTGTATGCATACCACATGACCCAGCAAGATCCCAAAAGTGACACAAAACATACACTTTTTCAGATTGAGCATGATATGGTATCACCTACATGTATCTAGCATCAAGCGCAGACGTGCCACATGGCGCTTGACCAATCCAAACATTGTCTAGTCGTCAAAGTATACCTCCAGAAAATTATGAATGAAGTCTTTGAATGTCGCAATGACTACGCACAAAACGATTGATGGTGCATTCCTCAACCTAAAAGGGATCACAGTGTACTAAAAACATCCCCATTCAGTCATGAAGGTTGTCTTTCTTCTATCCTTAGGCACGATTTTGATCTGATGGTACCCAGAGAACCCATCAGTGAAAGAGTATGATTCTTGGCTACCTACATTATCTAGGACCTCGTTAGTGAACAGGGTTGGGAAAGGATCATGCACACAAGCATCATTCAACTTCCAGAGATCTACACATATCCTAATTTCTTCTTTATGTTTATTTTTCTGAACCACTACTGGGCTTACCCAATCAGACTCTTCCACTGGTTCAATAATACCTGCCGTGAGCATCTTATCTAACTCAGCGCAGACCCTTTCCTTATACATCAGATTAAGGCAGTAGCGTCTTTGTTTCATAGATTTTGCATCTGATTTCTGGGTGATCTTCATGACACCCAGGTCTCCTATTATTCCCTTCAGATCATAAAACTTCATGGGGAACAAATCCTGATATTCGCGGAGGAGCTCAGTGACCTTGTCTACTGTCGCATCGTCCCAATAGTCCCTAATCTTTGCAAATTTCAGCTCCACCTCTGTGCTAATGTTGACTTGTCTAGTTTTCAGCGACACGGTTATGCCTTGATCCTCTATCTGTGGACCTTCAACCTCATGGTCACCCTCAGCTTCTAGAATATTAATCTTTTGGGGATCCTCGTATTCTTCTTCAGTGGTCACCTTATAGCATTCCAGTGTGTGGCTCATTTGGGTAGTCCAATCAGGTCTAAAGGATCTTGCGGTATCCTAAAGATCACTACTCTAACCTCTTGTAGTGCCACGTCAATACAGTCAAACCCATAGTTGAACGTCATTATAAACATCTGGCGCAAGATGTCTCATTCTTCAGTGCCATGGCAGAGCTCTGTTTTTAAGTACCAATTCATTGGTATGCCATCCAAGGTATGAAAAAACAAATGCACCCATTCCAGCTGTGGCTCCACTCCATAAGCCTTATTCCATTTGGCCAGGTGATCGCGTGGATCATCCCTTCCATCATACTTGTCTATCATCTATACTTTCGGCTATCCAAAACGTATTCTCATCATCCCCCTATATTCGCGCCAATCAATGAAATTATCATTGTGCATACCCCACCATCTTGCAGACGTAGCACGCAGTGCCCAATCCAAGGCCTGGAAGTGATGCTTCTTTGACACCTCTCTTTCAAATGCATCCAAAAAGCGATCAACGTCAGTTAGCCCATCATAGTGAGTAAGATTCCTTACCTTTGATGATACACAATGTAATGACTTGGTCATCATATTACAGCACAGCATAGATACTTCATGCAGCTGGTTCTTCCAGTGCTCTAGTTCTTCATCCAAATCTGATGTGCAGGAGCTCTCATGGTCCCATGCAATACGTCTGTCTGCTCTCGGATTTACCCAATATTGGTCTCACTCCGTTATCTTGTAAATCTGGTCCAAATCGTCATCACTTTCATAATCACAGATCGGTTTTGTATAGCGAGGTCCTTCTACAGGATCAAGTGGCACCACTACGCGGAGTGATTTCTTTTCAAATATCATCTTTTTCTTCTTCAGGTTGATTGCCCCATTTATGTCAGTGGCCCAATCATTTCCAAGGAGTGCAGGGTAGGAATTGCTATCATCCACAATCTCTATTACTTCAAAATCTGATAGTGCGCTCGCGCCTTCGATGTCAACTGTTACCCCCTACAGCCTCCCCATTAGGATAATTTTATGTTGATTCACCATCCTTAACTTGATTGGAGACCATTGGAGCACATATCTCCCCATTCTTTCACATGTTTGTTTTGGCAAAACATTCATGTCGGATGCCAAATCCAAGATAACTTGGTCCATTTCGTATTACCCTATCTGCAAAGTAAGTCTTATCTCACACCCAGTTCTTGCCTTATGTTTGTTAAGCTTTCTGACTACACGCGGTTTTTCCAGTAGTGTTGTCCTTGCCAATGCACCGATTAATCAGTTCCTGTAGTCCCTTCACAACCTTACTATCGCAGAGCAGTTTCATGCAGGTCTCTAAGAACATGGTAATCATGGATGGGTCCACTTCTTCAACTAGTTTCTCCTGGCTCCCTGAGGTGGAGGCCTCAGCGAAGCTTTTCTTTGCTTCCATAAATGTTTCTTTTGCGTGCTCCAAATCAAACCCAGTCTCCTTTCCTGGTGCTTTGTGGAACCACTCACCTTCTGCAGGTTGCTTCCCTTTATCCTCCCCAGTCATCATTCCACTCCGCAACATAATATTTACCTTAGGGTCTTCCTCGCAAGGCTCATCCCTCATCATCTAGAGGTTTTGTCTTGGTTTTAGAGGTTGCACCCCCTTTCCGCGAATCTTAGCCAACAATATAGGGCAATCCTTAGTCACATGGTCAAAATGAGTACAATAGAGGCATGACAGTCGCATTGGATTCAAACAGTCTCTCACGTAGTGTCCTGGGCCTCCACAATTGTAACAAATCAACTATCTTTGGCCTCTACCAGGCCCCCCTCCACTTCGGCCTTAGCCATGCCCCTAATACTCACCTCACAATCCCCTAATGCCTTGGTTTAGAGGCCCGAATTTCTGCCTGCAACCTGTATGCAGATGTCCTATCCATCATTAATTTGTAGCTATGGTAATTACGCTCATCATGACCTACTGATCGATAGAAGTTGCAGAAAAGCTATTGTGGTGTTTATACGAATTTCTGCAGCAAATGGAAATTGTCAGTCACATGTTTCCTAGCTACCTGACATATAGTGCACCATAGCACGAGCCCTGCACTTGGCCCTACCACAGCCTCTGGCCTTAGAGGCATTGGTCCCCCTGCTGCAACATAGTTTGCAAATACTGGAAAATGATCCTTGTCATGCCCATAAACTTTTCATTTTAGGCACCAAAAATTCTTTGCGCACCTCCGAGCGAGTTGTTCTGTCTTTCTTCAGACTCTGCATTTCGAGGAAAAGGTTCTGCAACTGCGTGTGAATCTACTGAACCCCAAATTAGCATCCTGTATTGGTGTCTCATGTAGTCTCATCGTGATTTCCAGAGCTTTTGCCTTGGTCCCAATCTTTTATTGTGATAACGAAACCCTTAGGTGGGGCAAGAGTGAGGCCACGAACCATTCACGGTGCTGCCCATCAGTCAGGTTCATGTTGGCTTCACGGATTGTACACTTCAATATTTGATCCAAATCCTAGGGCGTCTCCCCAGGCTTCATCATGATCTCCTTGAATTGCGCTTGAGATTTAGATCTACTAAATTCTCTATTCAGCGCAGCCTGGATATCTGCCAACGCGGACGTTGGGTTATCAGTACTGTACTTAATGTACCACGTTAGTGTGCGGTCCTGCAAAGCACAAACTAGTGTGGCTTTCTTCATTTGGTTGTCCGCGATACCCTAAGCTTCCGATACAACCTTTGTGATGAACCAAAACTAGTCCAGATCTTCATTTCCTATGCCCTTGAATACAAGTAGCTTTATGGAGTTCGTGATATTGAATAGTGGTGGAGATGTCGGTGGTGTGCATGATGTGGTGAGTGGTGGAGGTGAGGATGGAGGCGGTGTGGATGGATGGGACAAGGATGGAGGTGGTGTAGGTATTCACGGGAACCCTTGTCTTATCAGCTGAATAACACTCAGTGGAGAAGAGCGCACTACTCCTTCGTTGTCCTTCAAAGGAGGTTCAATCAACAGGCTATACTCAGGACATTTTCTTCCTCCGTCCCTAAAATACCTTCCACTTCGTGTAGCTCCAAACATCAAGGTAACCGCATGACCCGCTTTTCGCACAAGAGCATCTTAATCCAAGTATTTAGTGATTTCAAATACTTACCTCGCAATCCTTTCAAGAAGTGGCATTTTGCTTCACTGTAACTGACAGAAGTATCAACCACGAAGTATGTCACAAATCCTCCTATGATGTGGTCGAGCCAATGGTTGAAAACACACATGATTTTATCTTCAGAGGCTTCCAATCTCCCCACTAACTCTGGTCTCCCAAAAATCGGATTGTAAAGCCTCCACCTTCCTTGGTCGTCTGCCAACTTTGTAATCCACTTGTATAACTCAACCGGGAAGGAACAAAAGAAGATTTCATGTATTTCTATGTACAGATATCTGTCCAACCACTATTCTTTCATCAATCATGGATTCTTGTTCTCTTGCGCCACGAATTTGTGGATCTTTCTATCCAACCAGTTTTCAATCTCTTTCTTAGTTGGATTCCAATGATACGACATCACACATCTCGTTATGAAGATCCTAGTCTCGAAAGCAGAACCATTTGTGGGCTTGATGGGCCTTGACCCAGGTTCAACATTAATCAGCCAAGAAAATCCATACACTACTGGCCCTTTCGACATCAATTCGCGGAGTGCAAACTCTAGTCTCACCCGAAGCAGTATGGGGGGATGCACAAGCCAAGTTTCCACACCTTGAGATTTTTGTGATGTCGATTTTCAGACCTTCACTATGCCTTCACGCAGATCAATAAGCCCTTTAGGGCTTATCAATGTAGTTCTCTTATTTGTCCTTGGAGCCTCTTCGAAAGTCTCTAATTGTCCTTCACGGACCCTAAATAGATACATTAAGCGCTTACATGCCTCTGTAATTTTCCTTACTTCTGTGTCTACCTAGATTAGCTTAAGTATTGTTTAACTTTAACATGCATTATAGTTATCTTCGTGTAAACATATATTATTACTTGCATTCATATGACAAAGTGAAATACATAGATTAGAGCATCAATATAGCATTAATTCATAACCCCAATATTCAACAGAGAATATGAATAAACTTGTACAAGTGCACCCACTCTTATCTCCCTTCTTGAATTCCCATGAAAAAATAATGTGGTTTAGAAGTGGACTAAAGCAAATTAACAAAATTATGGCAACCTAAATCTGAGGTAGGTAAATGTGTGTCTTCATTATTCCTTTGTTTCATTTCTTTTTGTAGATGAAAATCATCTGATATCTAAAGTCTAAACATTGCAGGCTCTTATCTAGTTGCAGGAGATAAATATCTTCGCTCCCCTTTCATTGTTTCCGTAGTCCATAGGTCAAATGGAGCACCTTGCAAAACTTGGAAAATATAATTCCTACTTGTCTTTGTTGTGATTCATTCTATGTATAGGAGTCGGTTCTTATTAGTTAGTTAGGATGTTTTTGAGGTCTAGTTGGTTGAGAGATTATCTCCAACTAGTTAACCTCCTACATTGGTGTGTGGTTGAGATATTCGCTCAACCAAGAGATTGTATGTCCAAGATAGATTAGCTATCTAGAGACATAATTTCCCGTATTTATATTGTATCATTATTTGATGTGAATAATATACAATTTAGAGTGCATTTAGAAAATTGTTTTTGTTATCAAAGCTTGTTTGGGCCCGGGGCCATGGCCCCTTCTGGGCCGAGGGAAATAAAAGAGTATATTTGTATTTATTTAGTTTTTCGTCTGTCCATTGGATTGATAAATTTCTTGTGGGTATGATTGGAGAGGAATCCAGTTGAGTTGTGTCATGGAGCTCGTGCAAGATGCATATTGCAGATATTGTTGTTCGAAGAGATTTTTGAGCGCATTTGAAGTTGCATGAGTGTGAATTCCAGCGGCATTGAAATATGATAATAATCATAGATATGTTGCATTGAAGGGCCGAGACTTCGATGTTTTGTAGACAAGATCAAAGAGTCAAAATTGAGCTACCTACTATCAGAGTGATGGTGTGTTGTTTGTTGTTGTGAACTGGGCAGAATTTCTACCTGCAAGATCAACTAATGTGTGTTTTATTTTATGTTTCTGTGTAGCATGAGGGTGATGCCAAAATGTTAAGTAAATGTTGTGGTGACCACGTTTTGAACTATGCGATGGTGAGTGGAGAGAGTAGGCTTAATGGTGAAGTTTCTGCCCACCCGTAGACTCTGACCAATTTTTTTAACTAAGGCTTGAAATTACCCGCAAGACCGTCTAGAAATTAGCGCTATAGTACTTGACCAGTGAGGTGCGAGCGAGTGATCACCTAGAGACATACATGTGATCTGGGTGCACGTGCCTCCTACTCTCATGGTGAGAGGAGACTCTGTTGTGGACTTTGGATATTGGTTTGATTGGAGTCTGAGTCGTGGTTGGGATAGAGCCTGAGTGTTGAGCCATTGACTAGAATTTGAGCACTGAGTTGTTGATAGTATCTTATGGAGCCAAAAATGGCATTCTATGTGAATAGAGTTCTACTTATAACTATGGTTCCTGCTATGGTGTCCGCTGATTCATTCGAAGTCTCAAGAAGAACAAATGGTGTCTACGTGAATTTTTAATTTGGTATTTTTTTTTTAAAACAAGTGGTTAAGACATTGTGAATCATTCTTGCACTCGGTTTATTTATTGATCGTTGAATTTGTGTTAGAATATTAGAGGACCAAGCCATGGTTGTGAGAATTTTACTGTGCGTTTCCCATGGTTTGATTTGTCTAATGAGAGATGACTGTGGTGTGACTAGAAAATTGTAGCCAGCATCTAGAGCAAGGCAACTCTGATTGGTGGAGATATATTAGATTAGATATTTCATAGTAAGAACAAGAGGAAAAATCACATGTTTTTGTCAAAAGATAAGACTGTGTTGAAGTAAGTGTGGTGGAGATATGATTGTTTTGAAAGCAGCATGGTGGAGATACGATTATGTTGAAGGCAACTTTTTTTGTAAAAAAAATTGGAACAAAGTCTAGTAAACCTACGAGTAGAGTCTAGCAAATGGTCAAGGTTCCTATATCATTGATAAACTAGTGATGATCAAGATGGAGGGTCGGAGTGTTGAAGAGTTGATTGAGGAAGGATCATAGTTAAGGAGCTACATTGAGGAGCCATTTGCGGACCTATTAAGGAGCTTCTTTGAGGAGAATCAATGTGCCACATCCAAATCCATAAGACAAGTTGCAGGATTAGTTATTTTTTTTATGAGAGGTAAAGAAACACGAGGAAAAATCATCCCACGTGAGTGAAGATGAAACCAAAAATTCCACGATGTTGCAAATTAGTATATGCTTTGATGAAATAAATTTCTTTCTTGAATTGTTTTGCATTTTGTAACTAAAACATGTTGAGCTTGATCAACTTAACATGTAAACTAATTTTATTAGAATTGATCACTCTAACAACTGCAAATTGGAGTTAGAAAGATTCAAAATTAAGACACCATGTTTGTATACGAATTTAGAAGAAGTTGGTATTGTTTAAATATTAATGAAGTGTGATGGTGGCAGTGGATATTATCTTGTTGAAGTAGCAATAGATGGACAAACAAGGTAAATGATTGTGTGTTGAAATAAATCATACTCAAAATTATGTTTTAATATGAATAACACATGTATTAGTAAGAAAGTACGATTTTTTTTAGGTGTCTTTGGAAAGTATGTACCTGGTGACTCCATCCGTTGAAGTGTGTAATGTAAGCCTAATGAGGCATGTGTATCCCCATAAAGTTCATGGTAATCTTAAAACCACTTTAGAAGTGTAGTTTTGTGGTAAGTCGAAAACCAGTTTGCAGTGTAGATTTTTGGTACAGAAACCACATGTGAGAGTGAATTGGACAGGGATTCCTATAAGCATGGTTTAGCATCAGCCGAAAAAATCCTAGGCATGGTTTAGGGTAAGCCGATAAAACCTAGAGCATGGTTGTGGGTAATTTGAGAAAACCCATGATGATGATGATGATGGAGGGGGTTTTGTAGGTACAAGTATAGGTATGCAAATAATGGTTGACAGAACCATGTACATGAAGGACATCCTAGTAGACTGGCGATTGTAGAATTTGGTACTCATGCATTCCCATAGACGTTTGTTCCTTTATATGGATGTTGACATATTTTTTTTATCATGTTTGTAATCACAAAGAATACAATTAGATTTTTCTAATTGAGATCTGTTAGGTCCCTATAATACTAGTGTAAACCCTTATTGTTATTAGTAAAAACCCCTTATTATATTGCTATGCCCATGTAGTCCCCATATTGTTATTATTGTGCCCCATAGAAGCCCACTATTGTTATTATTGTGCCCTTACATTATTATTGTTATGTCAGCACTGATTATATTATGACCCCTTAGACTTCTATATATAGAAAGGAGGTCTTATCATTTGTATTATCCAAGAATTGTTCATTTGTGTAATGTAAAGGAGGTTGCCCCCTCAAAGAGGCTGAATTCTAAGGCATTTATCTTTCTTTTATATCATTTTGTGAGCCGGTTTCATAACATTTGGTATCAAAGCTTTGGATTCTAGGGTTTTGCTGCTCCAAACAGGTCATCATGGAATTGTCACTATAACTTTTATTTTTCTACGATGTTTCAGAAGCTACAAAAAAACCCATTTGAGAAGAAATCATTTTAAACTTCGGGTTCGAATTTTAGAGCTTGTCTCGCTATATGTATGGAGATATGATCTAATGAAGTTAGGATTTTTGCAGACTCCCGAATTACATTCCAAACAGGTGACCTTGGGAAAATCGTCATAACTTTTGTTTTGAGCATCAGATATAAATTTCATAAGAAGTTTCAGAAATAGGATAGACCGTAGTTTCCTGTGCATATCTTTCAGATCCGAAGGTCAAAACAGTGACACGGGGCACTTCATACAAGTTCTCTCTTTTGAAAAGGTATATAATGAGGTCATCTTGGGAGAATGTGCATAACTATTTCTTGGAGAATCCAATTTATATCAGACTGGTGGAATTGGAAAGAAGATGTAGAGAGCTACTGCATGTTGTGATTTAAGAACTTAAAGACCTGAAAGTACAAAGTTACAATCGTTTCAAAATCGAGCTCCTAAAATCAAGAAAAAGAGAGACGAGGAATTTTGATGGCAAGGATCCGATAAATTGGATACTACAAATGGAGAAATACTTTGATCTACATGGTGTACCACTGCTAAAAAAAGGCATGTATTACATCTAATTATTTAGAATTGAATCAATTTTTATGGTATAAAGGGCTTTGTTCTCGTAAACCACTTGTCACATGGTCAATTTTCATAGAGGAAATGATAGCACATTATGAGGATACAAAGATAAACACCTTCTTTAGCCAATTGATAAATCTAAAAAAAAAGGGTTCAATGGTAAAACACATTGAGGACTTCCAAAAATTGAATATAATGGTAAATGATATTCTAGAGAATCAAAGGATTGGTGTCTTCATGGGTACTTTAAAGGATAACATTGAACATGAGGTTCGTCTTTGGGAACCTGATCCATTGGAGAAGGCATTCAGGTGGGCAAGAAAAATTGAAAGCGAAATTATGGAAACAAGGAATCCCACCTATAGTTATGGAAGTGTTTCTTCTCCTAGCCTTCCACAACCTACAAGGTTTACACCACAAAAATTGGAAGAAAAAAGAGAAAAAGGACTTTGTTACACTTGTGATAGAATATGCACTAAAGGTCATAAGTGTGCTGATAAGAAATTATTTTACATAGAGTATGAAGAGGAGGAGGAAAAGGGTCAAGAAACATCAAAAGAAGAGGATATACACTAGGACCCAACCCTAGAGAAAGAAGAAATGAATCCGACCATATTTTGTAAAGCATTGGCAAGAATTACCACTCCTCAAACTCTCAAGATAGAAGGACATATCAAGAAGAAAAAGGTTCAAGAAGTGAAAGATCACATCAAGAAAGAATAAATGAATCCAACCATAACTTGTAATGCATTGGTCGGAATTACCACTCCTCAAACTATCAAGATAGAAGGACATATCAAGAAGAAAAATGTTCAAGAAGTGAAAGATCACATCGAGCATCAAGAAATGAATCCGACCATATCTTGTAAAGAATTGGAAGAAATTACCACTCCTCAAACTCTCAAGATAGGAGGACATATCAAGAATAAAAAGGTTCAAGAAGTGAAAGATCACATCGAGCATCAACAACAAGTTCTCCAACTTTTAAAGGGTAATGCCACTTCAGTGCAGAATCGAATGAAACAATAGGTAGATCAACATCACAGTGAAAAAAGTTTTGATGTAGGTGATTGGGTATTCTTACGGCTACATCTCAAGAAAGCTATTTATGAGAAGGAAATGTTGGCAATACTACATGCACTTAAGAAATGGCGACCGTACCTAATGGGAAGACACTTCAAGGTAAAAATGGATCATGATAGTCTTAAATATTTTTTAGAAAAAATATTATCTTTAGAAGAACAGAAAAAATGGGTCACAAATATGTTGGGTTATGACTTTTACATCATCTACATAAAAGGAAAGAAAATTTTTGTTGCAGATGCACTCTCAAGAAAGGATGAGGATGTGGCAGCATTGTTATGTGCTATTTCTATTATCCAACCAGATTGGATAAACGAAGCAAGGGATGAATGGAAGAAGGACAAAGAAGTGTGGCCACTCATTCAAAAGTTGTAGAATATCCCAATTCAAACAATATTGCTAGAACTTGAAGAGGAAGGAAAAATCATATTGGAACCTGGAGTAGTCACAGAAACAAGAACTCGACAGCTACGAAATCAATCAATTTCAAAGTACCTCATTAAGTGGAAGAACTTACTCGTTGAATATTCCACATGGGAGGACAAGAATTTTATACAGAAGCATCAAGAACTACTCAAGCATTGAGGACAACACTTTTTGAAGGAGGGGCATGTTGGGCCCCTATACTACTAGTGTAACCCATTATTGTTATTAGTACAACCTCCTTATTATATTTTTGTACCCATGTAGTCCCCATATTGTTATTATTGTGCCCCATAGAAGCCCACTATTGTTATTATTGTGCCCTTACATTGTTATTGTTATGTTGGCTTTGATTATATTATGACCCCTTATACTCCTATATATAGAAAGGAGGTATTTTCATTTGTATCATCTAAGAATTTTTCATTTTTGTAATGTAAAGGAGGTTGACCCCTCGAATAGGCTTATTTCTAAGGCATTGATCTATCTTTTCTGTCTTTTTGTAAGCTGGTTTCATAAAAGATCAAGACAAGTAGTCATTAAATGGGGGACACGGAAAATATAATTATTACTTTTCTTTATTGTGATTCATTCTATGTATAGGAGTGTGTTCCTATTAGTTAGGAGTTTGTTGAGGTCTAGTTGGTTGAGATATTCTCTCCAACTAGTTAGCCTCCTAGATTGGTGTGTGATTGAGATATTCACTTAACCAAGAGATTGTATGTACAAGATAGATTAGCTATCTATAGACATAATTTCATGAATTTATATTGTATCATTATTTGATGTGAATAATATGCAATTTAGAGTGCATTTAGAAAATATTTGTGGAAAGTTTGTAGTGAGATATTATGGACCACTCCCATTTAGAACTTTGACAGAAGAATTTTTTGGTCCACACTCGTTGAAATACTTAGAGTCAAGAGAGTGCTCAACAATGATGTCGCTTCCAGATTCCTTTTGAGATCCAACAAGCCTCCAACATCTTGATTTGTAAGGTGCTTCTAGCTTACAGAAGCTTCCAAATTCATTCTGGAATTTAAATCTACTCAAATATCTATCTCAGGAATGGTGCACTGAGATACAATACCCTATGGTGTGGATAATTTCACTAAATTGGAGACGTTGGATGTCAGGGGATGCAATAATATTGATAGCATGCCAGGGTTGGGGCAGCTCATAAAGCTCCAAATACTAGATGTTAGTGGATGCAATTTTATACAGATGCTACCAGGCTTGGAACATTTGACTTCATTGGATACTTTTAATGTTAGGGGATGGGAGAAGCTCTAGTGCGTAGATGTTAGTGGATGTACCAAATTGGAAATGCTACTAGTATTGGAACATGTGACTTCGATTGAGACTTTTAATGTTCGCAAATGTGAGAAGCTCCACATCATACTAGGGTTGGGGCAGCTCACAAACCTCTATACATTATATGTTGGTTATTGTTGTGAGATACAAGATGAGGAAGAACATTCAACTTATTTGGAGGTATGTAATGTTAGGGTATGCAAGAAGCTTGATAGTATAGCAAGGTTTGGGAGGCTCAAAATTCTCCAAAAACTTGATATTAGTGGATGTTGTGAGGTACATACAATGTCAGGTTTGGAACATTTGAATTCTTTGAAGGTTAGGAATTTTAGTGGATGCAAGAATGTTTCGAGCATACTAGGATTTGGTCAGCTCAAAAATCTCCAAATATTAAACATCAGTGGATGCTATGAGATAAGAGAACTTCGAGCCGGTGTGGAAGTTTTGACATCTTTGGAGATGTTCAATGTTATTGAGTGCGAGAAGCTTTAAAGCATACTAGGGTTGGAGAAGCTCAAATGTAACACCCTCCTCCCACATCCACCCCAGTAACCATGTCAATCGGGGTAAACATGAGATGAGAGGATACTATGATCAAATTAGACCTCCTATGTGACTTGAAGGAAATGGAATCGATGGAACATCACACATAATCATCCAACATCATCAATAGAACCCTCAAGAGACAAGTTAGCCACTCAGACAGCATGTCCCTGGGTCCCACTGTTGTTTTGGATCTCTTAGGCCATATTCTCTCTCATGTTATGGGCAAGGGAGCGACCAAAAACCCAAAGTCACTCTCACATGCTTGCCTACTAGCAACCAGAGACCAAAGTTTCCAGTTCTGTGCCAGTGACCCCAGGATTTAAGCCACTTTTTCAAGACCAAAGTTGAGGCCATTGCTGACAATGGAGTGATAGATTAAAATCAATAAAAGTACAGGGAAACAATGATACAAAAGAAACAAGTTGAACAAGACCATAACCATATCCCTACTAGCAATGACAGGCATTTCATCAAACATATCATCAACATGTAACCTACAGGTGTGAAGACAAAATTAAGTGTAGGGATATCATACTTATATTAGAATCACAATCAACCATTATTCCCTCACGTAAATTTCTACATTATCATCTATTAGGTCATAGGCACATTATCCATTCATATACAAGTGAAAACATGTTGAGATCCATACAAAGTTGTTGTCATAAAATGTAAATATAACTAGAATAATGTGAAAAAAAATACCATAAAAATATCAGCCATCAAAATCCATATATACATCAGTACATTTACACATGAAAATCAAAGGAATTAATTTCTCATTAATGAATGCAGTGAACCAACCAGAGATGGGACTACCATGTTCCACCTGACCATAGATTGGCTAAGCCAAGTCTCTCTTCGGCCAATCACCCCTGTGCCATAATCTAAGCATGAATGTGGGACTCAAAGAACACACCAAAAACATCAATCAACATGGATACCACCAGAGTTCTCCGCATACACCATGAGGAATCTGTGTGCCTCCTAGTCTCTCAGGATTTACCATGCATCCACAGTCTAATCCAGGGATCACTAGGACCTACACTGATACATACTCTCCATTATTTATCACGCATCCCATCCCGAGATCACTAGGCCCAATGGAGAGAAAATACACCTCTTGGCTTAATCGTATATCCCACCATTCACCAGCAAGGATTCCTAGGTCCTCCGAGGCACACAATTTGTCTTTACCGTAACCCATAGTCTAGTTCAGGAGTTACTAGGCTAGTGGATTCATGATCCCCAGTGTGGGTGAGGGACCTCTGGACCATGTTTTTTTCAATTCATATATCCATCCCACTCATCTTTGAATCCAATCTAGCCATCCCACATAAATCATATGAGAGAACCCATCTCATCAAAGCTATCAGGAAATGGCAAGGCTAGGCTGAGAATATTGTCACACCTAGAAAAACCCATACCATGGTAGAATAGAAACACATGCAATCCCATGCATGCCGAATATAGCAAGGAAAATATACATGCAAGTTGATACATGCAATGAATCTTGTTGTAGCTGCTTGATCCTACCTTTTCCTGCTTGATCTTTGCTTCCTCTTTCCTTCTTTGACTTTCTTGCTCCAATTCCAAAGTGCTCCAAGAAAATTTTGTGTCCAAGAGTAAGAGAGAGAGAGAGAGATTAATGAGAGAGCTCCAAAGCTAAATTGAAAAAAGGTTACCGAATGATCCTCAGAAGCCTTTTTATGGATGAGGCCTCTATTTTCTTGATTTTCCATTATTTTACTTCATTTTCCTCCTCACATGCAACCTATGACCTTTCATCTCCGTTTTCTCCTAATTTCCATTATTTTTCATAAATAATTGTGCCAAAATTCGATTTTGCCTTTCCAAAGCCTTATCCGTTGCCTTTGCCAATTTCCTTAGCCATAAACAACCAAATGAACACTGCCCTATGATGTCTTTCCCAACATTCATCTTGGAATAAGTATCCCATAGATCGTGGTTATTGTTTTAAACTTTTATTACATGGAATTTTTACCAGAGATTTTACAGAACCCTCCCCCTTGGGGGACATCTTCCTTGGTGTTCAATCACACATATACCTCAACAACCTGCTCAAAGAAGACATACTTCTCATGGAGCTTTATAACATAGCTCGATGCAGTATTTACAATGAAAGATTTGCTCAAGATAAAAACATCATGACAACATACCGTATAGTGGAGCTTTATAACACATCTCATTATGGTATTTACAATGATCATAGTGTGGAGTACACATGACATCATAACATCATGATAACATAACCACACGATAGCATAGTAACATGATAACATAATCATAATACCATGAAACATATACCACATAGTGGAGCTTTATAACATAGCTCATGGCAGTATTTACATCCATACACATATGTACTTATAGCAACATCATAAGAAAAAATATATATACCAAAACATATACAAAATCATATACCAAAACATATATCAAAACATATACTAAACACCATATCTAAGCATATATCAAAATATCATATCAAAGCATATACCAAAACACCATATAAAAGAATATACCAAACCACCATAAAGCATATACCACACCACCATATCGAAGCTGCTTTACATCAATCGAAAAATAAGGAAGCATACATAGCTTGCATTTGATCTGTCATCTCCCATGTAGCTTCATTGGGCCCAAAGTTCTTCCATTGAACTTTAACTTGCTTGATTGCTCTGTTCCAGAGCATGAGGACCTTTTTCTGCAATATGCATTGAGGCTCCAATTAGCATTCTCCATCTGGTTCCACTTATAATACAGACCAGTCACTCACATGATCAACATCCTTAACATACTTCTTAAGAAAAGATACATGGAAAACATCATGGAATTTCACTTTCAAAGGCAGTGCAAGTCAACAGGCTACTGGGCCAATCCTCTCAATGATACTAAAGGGTCCACAAAACTATGGTGCCAGCTCGTCACATGATCCAATTCGCAAGAAGCTATTCTTCAGTTTGATGTGAAAGTATACATGTTCCCCAAACTAAAACTCCTTGAACAACATGTTCCTATCTACATAATTATTCCGCTTGTCCTGTGCTGCATATAGATTCTTCTTGATTACCAACATTTCATGTTCCATGTATATCAACATATCTGGTCCAATCAATACCCTGCTAACCGGATCACTCCAACTGATGGTAGTGTTGCAACTCTACCTACACAAATCCTCAAAAGGACTCATTTTCAATGACTCCTAATAACCATTGTTGTATGTGAACTCTACCAAAGGGAGATACTCTTCCCGCTTCCACTACTAATGCATCACATACTTATTCAACATGTCCTCCAATATCCAATTGACCCTCTCTGTATTTCCATCTGTCTAAGGATGATAAGTTGTGCTGAAGGCCAACTCTATGCCCAAACCTTCAAATAACTCCTTCCAAAACTTGGAAGTGAACTCTGCATCCATGTTTGACACAATCTTCTTTGGAACACCATGTAATCTAACCACATCTCTGATGAATACCTATGCGACATCACTAGCTGAGAACATAGAATTCACCAGAATGAATTGGGCAACCTTTGTTAACCTATCCATAATGACCATGATGGAATCATGTTGTCTCACTATCCTCAGCAATCTTGTGATGAAATCCATGGAAATAACCTCCCATTTCCACTTTGCAATTGAAATCGGATGTAACATTCCACATGGATGTTTACACTCTGCGTTCACTCGCTAACAATCAAAACACCTCACCACAAACTCTGCTACATCCCTCTTCAAATTTGTCCACTAATAATATCTATTCACTGTTATTAGTGTCTTTTGATAACCTAGGTGACCTGAATATGGTTTCACATGAAACTCCCTCAAGATCACCTTCTTGAGCTCACTGTTATCTGACACATATATCTTGTCTCGGAACCTAACCAATCCATCTACTATAAGACAATAATCCATACCCTGTGCACATGCACCTATACCTGTACTATCACCTGTACATGTACCTGTACCTATACTATCACCTGTACCTAATTGCAACCTGTGCACAATCTCCATATACCTGACATCCTACTAACATTATTACGAGATCCTGTCCTTTAACTTTGTCCCATAGGAGCTCATAGATGCCAAGTAATGTACCTGTACTCGTCTATTGAGAGCATCTGCCACCATTTTCTCTTTATCTCTGATGTACCTGATCTCAAAATCAAACTCACTGACCGTGGCCAACCATCTAGCCTGCCTGGCATTCAGATTCGACTGGTCAAATAAATACCTCAACCCAATGTGATCACTCATAAGTACAAATCTCCTACCGAGAAGATAGTGTCTCCACATCTTCAATGCATGTATATTTTTTGCTAACTCAAGATCATGTGTTGGGTATTTCTCCTCGTTCTCATTAAGTTTCCAAGACTCATAACATACCACTTGTCCATCCTTCATAAGGACTCCACCAAGCCTTCTATTGCATGCATCTATACATACTACAAACTCTCTATCTAGATCTGCAATTTGTAGCACTGGTGCATGTGTCAACAACTACTTAAGCTGCTCAAAACTAGCCTCTCACTCCTTTGTCCATTCGAACTTCTTACCTTTCCTTTGCAATGATGTAATGGGATAAGAAATCTATGAGAAGTTTCTAATGAACCTCCTATAATAGCCTACCAAACCCATGAAAGATCTCACCTCATCCACCCTCTTAGGAGCTACCCACTCCCTGATGACCCTTATCTTCTATGGATCCACTGCAATGCCTTCCTTGGAGACAACATGTACCAAGTAGTGCACCTCACTATGAAAGAAACTACACTTGCCAAGCTTATCATACAACTGATACTCCCTCAACCTTAGCACTACTGCTAAGTGCTCAACATGCTCTTCCTTGTTTTATAATATACCAATATATCATTGATGAACACAATAACGAACTTATCCAAATATGGACACAACAAACTATTGATCAAACACATGAACATAGCTAGAGAATTAGTTAAGCCAAATGAAACAACAACAAACTCATAATGCCCATACCTGATCCTGAACGCGGTCTTGTAAATGTGCTCCTCTTTGATGTGTACCAAATGGTATCCAAACCTCAAGTCAATCTTTGAGAACATTGTTTCTCCCTTTAGCTAACTGAATAAGTCATCAATCTTTGGAAAAGGGTACATGTTATTGATAATCACTTTGTTTAACTTCTTGTATTCAACACATAATCTGATGGTACCATATTTCTTCCTCACAAACAAGACCAGTGTGCCTTAAGGTGATACATTTGACCTAATGTATCCCTTGTCCAATATTTCCTTCAACTGCAACTTTACCTCAACCAACTTAGGTGTGCTCATCTTGGAAGGTGCTCTCGATGTTGGGGCTACCCCTAGAACTAACTCAATAGAAATGTCTACCTCCATATGAGGTGCAACTTTGTAATGTCCTTAAGGTATACATCCTGAAACTACTGCAAAACTAGGTTTTTGTTCAACACATACACATCCTCAACCTCCTTACCCTTATCACTAGAAATTTGTACTGCAAATAGCTTGCACCCTTTCCTGTGGCTACACTTTACTTGCATAGTTATCACCATCCTAACCGATGTGGCTTTCTTCTTACCCTATAAGCCTCTTGGTTCTCCATTGTCATCAACACACTCAATAGCTTTGTCATAGCAATCTACATTGGTTCTATGAAGGTACAACCATTCCATTCCCAACAACATATTTTGTGAAACCAATGGTCATACATTCAAATGTGTTGTGGTAAGCATACCATTTAAGTAAAATTGCAAGCTCTTACCCAATGATGAACTCACTTCTTTTTACCTATAGCCAACTGCACTAACGAAGATTATTCATGTAATTTCTTATTCAAACCAAACTTATCCACCAATTTAGGGCTAAAATAGATATAATTAGATTTAGGGTCAATGAAAATAGAAATAACTTGATCCCAAAGCTTACCTTCCATCTCAATGATAGATGCCCGGTGTTCTGTTTGCCTGTTGCGGCTATTTTTGTGACCCATGTTTCTACCTAGCTATTATAAATATCTTTACCAGTGCCATATTTTCTTTCCCGTATGCATTCTAAGACCTTTCTCTCTTAGGTTGTTGTTTACCTCTACCTTTATATTTTCCTTTCCATCCATGCCGAGATTCATTCTTATGCTTTGACTGCTCATAACAATGCTTCAATTTCCCAATAAATTCCTTAAGTGACCAAGGCTCATCATACTCAATCCGATCTATAAATGCTAATGGAAAACCACTGACAAATCTTTGAACTTGAGCCTTCTCATCAATAAGATATCGTACATACCCCAATAGCTCCAGAAACCTGGTCATGTACTCTTCATCTATCATCGATCCCATCTTTAGCTCATATATTTCTTTTGCCTTACTAATGTAGTACCTTTCTGACAAGTACTTCTTCCTAAAAAGCCTCTTGAACTCTCGACATCTCAAGTCATCTATCCTGATGTCTCTAACCCATTTAACATCTTCCCACCAGATGTTGCTTTACCTTTCAAGCTGGAGATAACGATTTTGGCCTTCATGTTATCTGTGTATTCATGCAACTCAAAGAATTTGTTCATCCTAAGTATCCAAGCCCCTACATCTTCTGGATTCTTCACATCTCCATCAAAAGTAGGCGGTTTTGCTTTCTTGAATTCATCTGGAAATTACCCCCTATCATTCCTCCTATAAGGATGATAGCGATGACGATCTTGATGTCCATCAGAACCAGAACTAGAATAGTACCTGTACCCATCGCCCCTCCTATCTAGAGTGTCCAACAACTTGTCATCTCTCACTATATCGGATCTATCCAACCTGTGTCTACCAGGAGATCTGTTGACATTAGTTCCATCCTCATGTCCATGGCTGATCCAAAGTGGCCCTGTCACTGCAAGTCTGACAAAGTATGAAGAAGTATCACATTATCTTGTTCTTGTTTCTCTTGTGCATGTATGATTCGGTCATTATCTGCCTTGCAACTCCTTATCTCTTCCTTTAAGCTCCTCATTTTAACTGCTAAATTGAAAGGATTCTCAACATCTTACTGCTCTTCGAATTCATAGGGAGAGTCTTTAGGTCAACCATCTTGCTAGTCATTTGTGTTGAAAAGTGTGCAACAATAAATGCTTGTTGAGAATGCAACAAGATGATGGAGCTTAGTGAAAAGAGTCGCCTTCACTAAGTGGGCCCGCAGACAAATTATGGCGCAAGTTCTATTTTTGATCACAGTGTGGGTGATCACAATGTGGGTGATCACAATGTGGATGATCACAATGTGGGTGACCATAGTGTGGGTGACCACAGTGTGGGTGACCATAGTGTGAGTGATCACAGTGTGAGTGATCAAAGTCTATTTTTAGACTGGCTGTCAAAAATAGAAAAGTCAAATATTATTGTCTCATAATAATATTTGGACTATAAACTTGATCTTATTCTCTTGGAGCACTTCAGGATGAGCTACGGATGTGGTACATGCAAATCCCAGAGGGAAATACGTGGTTACCTATGGGATGACTAATATTTGCATGCAGGACTTCAGTTAGAACTCAAGTGAGTTGAGTTTAGTGGACTGGAGGTGCAGTTGATGGAGTTGTGTTCAGTTTAGCCTTGTTAAACTAGTTGTATTTAGTCTAACTGATCAATAGACTAGAGATGAGTTGGGTGAATTAGTTATTAATTAATTCACAAGTTATTAACTCATAATGCAACTATAGAATACATCAGTTAACTCAGTTGCATGTCAGTGCATGTTTAGTTCAGCAGGGACAGGTGTTAGAGGATCAGATTGCTATCAGTTGTGACTATAGTTGTGCATGATGATTTGCACAATCAAAGGGATTGAGTATGCCAATGAATTGGCCAATATCAAGAATTGTAGCCTATGCTCATGTCCAACAGAGTGTGAGTGATTATTTGCAGGTCAAATACGAGTTTGGTAAGCCATTCTCATTAGTTCTTGAGCAGGTATTGAGCTGGAGAGGCAAGCAAGCAGTGGAATAGATTTGGGGATCAGATCTGAGATGTATTGTGTGTAATAGGTGGATCTGGTACTGGATTGCTTGTGATAAGCATTGTACTTTGTAATGTTACATGATTCAATCAATATAATATACAGATAGTGTGGGGTTTTTAGCGACATGCTTTCCCTGGGATACATACTGTGTTTATGAGTTTGATTGATGCTTCAATGTGTGCCTGTGAATGTTTCTGCTTCTGTAAATTGATGATCAACGTAGAGATTATGTATTATACATGTTCCGCTTATAATTGTATGATCAGGATAATCTCTGTGAATATGTGTCATATTATTCAAAATTTCTACATGGTATCAGAGCTAGATGATTTGTAGAAAAAGTTTCTACATGGTATCGGAGCTGCTTGATTTGTAGAAGAGTTTTTTACAGGATATCAAGCGAGGATTGATCATCGGATCTATTATTCAGAAAGTGTTTACATTTTATTTCTTCAGGCAGAGTCTATGATCGGGCCAGGTAGCCTCTGGATTCATCCTTCTTTTGGAAGGTGAGATATCCGGTGAATGCCCATACAGTTGATCTTTGTATAAGAAATACTTTGTTCTCACGAATTTTAGATCGGAAGCGGTTGAGTTTTGTGCTGGTGGAATTCGAATTTAATTCCAAAGCAAGAGATAAAACTTAGAAACATTAAGTGTGAGAATGGAGACCGTATGCCCTAGTATCTCACAAAGTTCACCCAATGCCGGGATGAGCTGGGAAGTGTGGGGGTGACTGTCAGATAAGGATGGTGAGTCTAGGACTCCTTGACCTTCCTAAGAGTTGGCATAGCTACCAGGACTCGGTGAATGGAAGGGAGAAACTGCCAGGATGGGAGAGACTTTGGTCGGATCTTGTGCAGGAGGAGATTAGACGGAGCACCAAAGACACTTCTTCATCCATGCAGGATGAGGAGAACTGTGCCTTAGCGAGTAAGGAAAAGAAGGGGAAGGAGAAGGTTTCTCTTTCTGAATCCAGTTCTTCCAATGATGGGAAGAAGGTTGACAAGTCGAAGGTGAGATGTTTTCGTCGTCATGAGATTGGTTCACAGGTCAGGAACCTGTATGCACTTGAGGTTCAAGATGCATGCGAAGCCATGAGCAGCGAGGCAACTGATGGAGACTTGGTGGTTGAGAGGGAGCGTATATTACTTCTCAACATGCAGAGCCAGAAGAAGTCGCAGACGATTGTGGAGGAGCCACGATTGGTGCAACAGCTTTAGGAGGTTGAGGAGGAGCCACAACAAGGCAAGTTGAGAGGAGATCGAGTAGAGACATCTACTCATCCAGAGACCTCCAGTAGGGGGAAACTTCGAGCCAGGTGGGCTGAGGGATCGCATGCAGCCATACCTCTAGGTAGGAGGTGGGGTGATGTGGATTGATTGTCCCAAGGAGGAGGGGTAGGATCCTTGAGGTACCCAACCTCTTGGATGAGACCTTGCTACGGGAGCCCCAAATGTATAGTAGCAGGAACTGACTAATTGGGTAGAGACAGATGCGGATGGAGCGGCAGAGAGAGCGACAGTGCAAGGAATCGCAGGACAGCGCATAGCTAGTAGGCTACAGCAATGCGAGAGGCACAAGTGTTTTGCACAGTGCTAGGTGGCACAGAGAGGTGTGCAATGGTGCGAGATGCATGGAGATGTTGCAGTAGCGCAGATGTCAGAGAGGGAGCACTTGTCAGAAGCAGGTAGAGCTTCAACATCAGAGGGTGTTTCTAGCCCAACAGGGAGGTCATTTGGGAGGTGCAGTGCGAATGCAATGCTGGGAGATAGAACTAGCAGCAGCATGGATGCAGTCAGAGATCAAAGTGACAGAGGCTAGAGCAGTCAGATACTGAAGAGCACAGAGATGCAGAGTCTTCAGTCGCCAGAGGCAATAGCAGTCAAAGACTTTGATGACAGAGCAAGTGGACCAGCCAGATGTGTTGCATGGAGAACATTCCAGAGTTACAAGATTGGATTTCAGAGGAAGCCTTTCTTGTTGAGAGGGAGTGTTGAAAAGTGTGCAACAAGAAATGCTTTTTGAGAATGCAACAAGATTATGGAGCTTAGTGAAAAGAGCCGCCTTCACTAAGTGGGCCCACAGGCAAATTATGGCGCAAGTTCTATTTTTGATCACAGTGTGGGTGATCACAGTGTGGATGATCACAGTGTGGGTGACCACAATGTGGGTGACCACAGTGTGGGTGACCACAGTGTGAGTGATCACAGTGTGAGTGATCAAAGTCTATTTTTAGACTGGCTGTCAAAAATAGAAAAGTCAAATATTATTGTCTCATAATAATATTTGGACTATAAACTTGATCTTATTCTCTTGGAGCACTTCAGGATGAGCTACGGATGTGGTACATGCAGATCCCAGAGGGAAATACGTGGTTACCTATGGGATGACTAATATTTGCATGCAAGACTTCAGTTAGAACTCAAGTGAGTTGAGTTTAGTGGACTGGAGGTGCAGTTGATGGAGTTGTGTTCAGTTTAGCCTTGTTAAACTAGTTGTATTTAGTCTAACTGATCAATAGACTAGAGATGAGTTGGGTGAATTAGTTATTAATTAATTCACAAGTTATTAACTCATAATACAACTATAGAATACATCAGTTAACTCAGTTGCATGTCAGTGTATGTTCAGTTCAGCATGGACAGGTGTTAGAGGATCAAATTGCTATCAGTTGTGTCTATAGTTGTGCATGATGATTTGCACAATCTAGGGATTGAGTATGCCAATGAATTGGCCAATATCAAGAATTGTAGCCTATGCTCACGTCCAACAGAGTGTGAGTGATTATTTGCAGGTCAAATACGAGTTTGGTAAGCCATTCTGATCAGTTCTTGAGCAGGTATTGAGCTGGAGAGGCAGGCAAGCAGTGGAATAGATTTGGAGATCAGATCTGAGCTGTATTGTGTGTAACAGGTGGAGCTGGTACTGGATTGCTTGTGATAAGCATTGTACTTTGTAATGTTACATGATTCAATCAATATAATATATAGATAGTGTGGGGTTTTTAGCGAGATGCTTTCCCTGGGATACATACTGTGTTTATGAGTTTGATTAATGCTTCTATGTGTGCCTGTGAATGTTTCTGCTTCTGTAAATTGATGATCAACATAGAGGAGATTATGTATTATACATGTTTCTCTTATAATTGTATGATCAGGATAATCTCTGTGAATATGTGTCATATTATTCAAAATTTCTACAATTTGTTATTACTTCCTGCAATGCATAATATGTCAGATAAACCAAATCACAATAAATCGATGTACCTTAGTATAGCTTGGGAAGGATACCTTACGTGCAATATCTCCAAATTTCGTCAAACATATCATCAACATGTAACCTACAAGTGTAAACAACATAATTAATTGTAGGGATATCATACTTATATGTGAATTGATATGAACCATTGTTCCCTCATGTCAATTGTTACATTATCCTCTATTAGGTCATAAACACATTATCCATTCATATACAAGTAAAAACATGCTGAGATCCATACATAGTTGTTATCATAAAATGTACATATAACCAACATAATAGGAACATAAATACCATAAACATATCAGCCATCAAAATCCATATATACATCAGTACATTTACACATGAAAATCAAGGGAATAAATTTATCATTAATGAATGCAATGAACCAACCGGAGATGGGACTACCACGTTCCACCCGACCATAGATTAGCTTATCCAAGTCTCTCTTCATCCAATCACCCTCGTGCCATATTCCAAGCATGAATGTGTGACTCATAGAACACACCAAAAATACCAATCAACATGGATGCCGCCGGAGTTCTCCACCTACGCCATGAGGAATTTGCGTGCCTCCTAGTCTTTCAGAATTTACCGTGCATCCACAGTCTAATCCAGGGATCACTAGGCCCTACACCTAAACAAACTCTCCAGGATTTATCATGCATCCCATCTCAGGATCACTAGGCCTAACGGAGAGAAAATCCGCCTCTTGGCTTTACCATATATCCCTCCATTCACTGGAAATGATTCCTAGGCCCATCAAGACACACAATCTGGCTTTACCGCAACCCACAATTTAGTTTAGGGGTTACCAAGCTAGTGGCTTCGTGATCCTTAGTCCGGTTCAGGGACCACTATACCATGTGTTTGTAAATTGAAATATCCACCCCACTCAGCTTCAAATCCAATCCATCCATCCCACATAAACCATATGAAAGAACCCATCTCATCAAATATATAAGGAAATGACAAGACTAAGCTGAAAATATTGTCACACCTATCAAAACCCATGCCATGGTAGAAAATAAACACATGAAATCCCATCCATGCCAAATCTAGCAAGGAAAATACACATGCAAGTCGATACCTGCAACGAAGCCTGCTGTAGCTTCTTGATCCTACCTTTCCCTGCTTGATATTTTCTTCCTCTTGCCTTATTTTCCTTTCTTTCTCCAATTCCAAAGTTCTCCAAGAAAACTCTAAGTGTCCAAGAGTATGAGAGAGAGAGAATTATGAGAGAGAGAGAATAATGAGAGAGCTCCAAAGATAAACTGAAAAAAGGTTACCAACTGATCCTCAAAATCCTTTTTATGGATGAGGCCTCTACTTTCTTCATTTTCCATTATTTTCCTTCATTTTCCTCCTCACATGTAACTTGTGACCTTTCACCTCCTTTTTCTCCTAATTTCCATTATTTTTCATAAATAATTGTGTAAAAATGCCATTTTGTCTTTCCGAATCCTTAGCCATTTTATTGCCAATTTTCTTAGCCATAAACAACCAAATGAACACCCCCTAGTATGTCTTGCCCAAAATTTAGCTTGGAATAAGTGTCCCATCGACCATGGTTATTGTTTTTAACTTTTATTACATGGAATTTTCACCAGGGTTGTTACATCAGAAAGACCCAAACACTAGATGCTGGTGGGTTCAAGATAAAATCGCTCTCAAGTTTGGAACATTTAAATTGTTTGAAGAATGCAGAGTCTTCAGTCGCCAGAGGCAATAGCAGTCAAAGACTTTGATGACAGAGCAAGTGGACCAGCCAGATGTGTTGCATGGAGAACATTCCAGAGTTATAGGATTGGATTTCAGAGGAAGCCTTTCTTGTTGAGAGGGAGTGTTGAAAAGTGTGCAACAAGAAATGCTTTTTGAGAATGCAACAAGATTATGGAGCTTAGTGAAAAGAGTCGCCTTCACTAAGTGGGCCCGCAGGCAAATTATGGCGCAAGTTCTATTTTTGATCACAGTGTGGGTGATCACAGTGTGGATGATCACAGTGTGGGTGACCACAATGTGGGTGACCACAGTGTGGGTGACCACAGTGTGAGTGATCACAGTGTGAGTGATCAAAGTCTATTTTTAGACTGGCTGTCAAAAATAGAAAAGTCAAATATTATTGTCTCATAATAATATTTGGACTATAAACTTGATCTTATTCTCTTGGAGCACTTCAGGATGAGCTACGGATGTGGTACATGCAAATCCCAGAGGGAAATACGTGGTTACCTATGGGATGACTAATATTTGCATGCAAGACTTCAGTTAGAACTCAAGTGAGTTGAGTTTAGTGGACTGGAGGTGCAGTTGATGGAGTTGTGTTCAGTTTAGCCTTGTTAAACTAGTTGTATTTAGTCTAACTGATCAATAGACTAGAGATGAGTTGGGTGAATTAGTTATTAATTAATTCACAAGTTATTAACTCATAATGCAACTATAGAATACATCAGTTAACTCAGTTGCATGTCAGTGTATGTTCAGTTCAGCATGGACAGGTGTTAGAGGATCAGATTGCTATCAGTTGTGTCTATAGTTGTGCATGATGATTTGCACAATCTAGGGATTGAGTATGCCAATGAATTGGCCAATATCAAGAATTGTAGCCTATGCTCACGTCCAACAGAGTGTGAGTGATTATTTGCAGGTCAAATACGAGTTTGGTAAGCCATTCTGATCAGTTCTTGAGCAGGTATTGAGCTGGAGAGGCAGGCAAGCAGTGGAATAGATTTGGAGATCAGATCTGAGTTGTATTGTGTGTAACAGGTGGAGCTGGTACTGGATTGCTTGTGATAAGCATTGTACTTTGTAATGTTACATGATTCAATCAATATAATATATAGATAGTGTGGGGTTTTTAGCGAGATGCTTTCCCTGGGATACATACTGTGTTTATGAGTTTGATTAATGCTTCTATGTGTGCCTGTGAATGTTTCTGCTTCTGTAAATTGATGATCAACATAGAGGAGATTATGTATTATACATGTTTCGCTTATAATTGTATGATCAGGATAATCTCTGTGAATATGTGTCATATTATTCAAAATTTCTACAATTTGTTATTACTTCCTGCAATGCATAATATGTCAGATAAACCAAATCACAATAAATCGATGTACCTTAGTATAGCTTGGGAAGGATACCTTACGTGCAATATCTCCAAATTTCGTCAAACATATCATCAACATGTAACCTACAAGTGTAAACAACATAATTAATTGTAGGGATATCATACTTATATGTGAATTGATATGAACCATTGTTCCCTCATGTCAATTGTTACATTATCCTCTATTAGGTCATAAACACATTATCCATTCATATACAAGTAAAAACATGCTGAGATCCATACATAGTTGTTATCATAAAATGTACATATAACCAACATAATAGGAACATAAATACCATAAACATATCAGCCATCAAAATCCATATATACATCAGTACATTTACACATGAAAATCAAGGGAATAAATTTATCATTAATGAATGCAATGAACCAACCGGAGATGGGACTACCAAGTTCCACCCGACCATAGATTAGCTTATCCAAGTCTCTCTTCATCCAATAACCCTCTTGCCATATTCCAAGCATGAATGTGTGACTCATAGAACACACCAAAAATACCAATCAACATGGATGCCGCCGGAGTTCTCCACCTACGCCATGAGGAATTTGCGTGCCTCCTAGTCTTTCAGAATTTACCGTGCATCCACAGTCTAATCCAGGGATCACTAGGCCCTACACCTAAACAAACTCTCCAGGATTTATCATGCATCCCATCTCAGGATCACTAGGCCTAACGGAGAGAAAATCCGCCTCTTGGCTTTACCATATATCCCTCCATTCACTGGAAATGATTCCTAGGCCCATCAAGACACACAATTTGGCTTTACCGCAACCCACAATTTAGTTTAGGGGTTACCAAGCTAGTGGCTTCGTGATCCTTAGTCCGGTTCAGGGACCACTATACCATGTGTTTGTAAATTGAAATATCCACCCCACTCAGCTTCAAATCCAATCCATCCATCCCACATAAACCATATGAAAGAACCCATCTCATCAAATATATAAGGAAATGACAAGACTAGGCTGAAAATATTGTCACACCTATCAAAACCCATGCCATGGTAGAAAATAAACACATGAAATCCCATCCATGCCAAATCTAGCAAGGAAAATACACATGCAAGTCGATACCTGCAACGAAGCCTGCTGTAGCTTCTTGATCCTACCTTTCCCTGCTTGATATTTTCTTCCTCTTGCCTTATTTTCCTTTCTTTCTCCAATTCCAAAGTTCTCCAAGAAAACTCTAAGTGTCCAAGAGTATGAGAGAGAGAGAATTATGAGAGAGAGAGAATAATGAGAGAGCTCCAAAGATAAACTGAAAAAAGGTTACCAACTGATCCTCAAAATCCTTTTTATGGATGAGGCCTCTACTTTCTTCATTTTCCATTATTTTCCTTCATTTTCCTCCTCACATGTAACTTGTGACCTTTCACCTCCTTTTTCTCCTAATTTCCATTATTTTTCATAAATAATTGTGTAAAAATGCCATTTTGTCTTTCCGAATCCTTAGCCATTTTATTGCCAATTTTCTTAGCCATAAACAACCAAATGAACACCCCCTAGTATGTCTTGCCCAAAATTTAGCTTGGAATAAGTGTCCCATCGACCATGGTTATTGTTTTTAACTTTTATTACATGGAATTTTCACCAGGGTTGTTACATCAGAAAGACCCAAACACTAGATGCTGGTGGGTTCAAGATAAAATCGCTCTCAAGTTTGGAACATTTAAATTGTTTGAAGATGTTGAATATTATGAAATGAAAGAACTTACATAGCATACGAGGGTTGGGGCAGCTCATAAAGTTACACATACTATATGTTATTGGTTGAAACAAGATACAAATGCTCTTAGGTTTGGAACATTTGACTTTTTTAAAGACATTGAATGTTAGTGGAGATTATGAGATTCTAGAGCTGTCAGGTTTGGAACATTTGATGTCTTTGGGGATGTTGAATGTAGTGGAAGCAAAAAGTTACAGACATTACCAGTGTTGGGTTTACTCACAAAGCTTTGAACAATATAGGTAAGTGAGTGTTGTGACGTACAAGAGTTGTCATGTGTGGAACAATTAATGAATTTGGAGGCATTTAATGTTAGGATTTACAGAGCATACTATGGTTGGGGCAGCTCACAAAGCTCCAAATACTAGATTTTAGTGGTTTCAACGAGATACAAATGCTATTAGGTTTGGAACATTTGACTTCTTTGAATAGGTTGAATTTTTTGTTGATGCCATGAGATGCAAGAGTTTCCTGGTGTGGAACATTTCACTTCTTTGAAAAAGTTCGATGTTGGAGGTCGAAAGCCATAGAGGATTCCATGGTTGGGGGAGCTCACAAATCTCCAAGAACTATATATTTTTTTATTGCAGTCAGATACTATCTTTGTCAAGTTTGTAACATTTGACTTATTTGAAGACAGATTTTGAACAATTGACTTCTTTCTAGACATTGGATATTACACTATCCTAGAACCTAGATATAATACCAACCGTTGTAACATATTTAGACCCCTTGGAAAAGTTACGAAAATTTTCAAAATTTGCCAATTGATTTCCTGGTTAGACTATTAGGCATATACGAATTTTAATGAAAAAATGGTTGCAAGATTAGTATTAAATAATTTTAATATTTTAAATACTTAATTATATATATATATATATTACTAATTAAATTATTAAAAAAGAAATATTGGGTTAACACCGAATACCTAAAGTTCATTTCAGCACAAATACCATCAACATATCATTGTATCCAACAATTGACTTACCTAAGCTCATTTCAGCACAAATACCATCAACATATCGTTGTATCCAACAATTAAGTCAAAGGAATATTCCATAGGGGCATGGTTCACTACAGGTCAAAACAAGGTGTAAGTGCCCAAACTTATAAACGGTAATCTATTGTTTCTCTTACTCCGTTGGGATAGTTCCCATAACCACAAAAAAATGAGCAACACATAGATAATTTCCAATGCATCTGGAAATACACAGGGATAAAATGCGTATAATTTTTAATGGCGGAGATGAGTGATTGGAAATCAAAATCGAAGGATGAATTGTGGGACCCCTTGCCAATTTGAAGCTTAACCAAAACTGGGGGGCTTCCGCAATTATCGGTTTTCTCCATTCTCCTTTGGCAAGGTGGAAACTCCATGGGGATTGTGACACCCCCTAGCTTGAAACCACTTTCCATCTAGAGAACCCCCACAATCTACTTCAAGTTATATTGACAACATTGTTTCTAGGTGGCTATTTAATTCCTACAAGGGCACAATCGTCAAAATCTATTGTTGCCAATGGTTTACATTAAGGAAAGATGTAGAATTTTCCAGATAAGGATATAAGTGGAATTATTTCAAGTTCATAAACAACTGATTCTGGAATTTGTTGGACCTATGTCGAATGTTTGTGTGGAGCGTGCTTCACGTAACAATTTTAAGGAATTGGGGTTACAATGGCGATGCCAAATTTAGTTGTTAAAGCACTAGCTCTAGATTTACGTTATTTCAAAAGAGTTCAAATTAAAAAAATATCCAGTCCGCGTCCTCCACTTTCCCACTCGTAACCAAGAAATAATCACTTACAAGTCCAACACCAAAGGAAATTGGCAGCTTGAGGTAGTTGTTCGATCTAAATCTATAGAATAATATGTTCAAGGGATCCATTCTTGATGAAGTTGGTTCCTATGTTTCTTTGGTTGTTATTAATATTGCATAAAATCATTTGCAAAGATCAATTCCAAAGTCATTAGGATATATTTCTAATCTGAACTTCTTAAATATTTCAAACAACAATTTATCTAGTTTTGTTCCAGACAGTCTCGAAGCACTTAAAATTAGTTTCCTTGATTTATCCAAAAATAAGTTAACTAGACTTGTTCCATATTCACTCATTATTGAGGTTAACAAACAAATATTGTCAGGGAATCCAGGGCATTGTGCTAAATATCTGGAAATGATAATTATAAATAATAACAATATAGTTGGGACCTGTTCTGATTCTCATTCTGTTCTGATTCTCATTCTGGGAAAGAATCCAAACAAATTGAAATTATCTTTGAGATTATCGTTGGCACAACATTGTTAGTATTTGTGATTGGATTAGTAGTTTTTTAGCTAAAATATCAACAAAAGACATGAAAAGGCATCTAAAGGGTTTGGTATGATGTTGTAGAAGAAAGATTATCAAAGGGAAAAACAATTATGTTTCTTTGATTATTTTGCAATGAGTCATTGTTGACTTAATTGAAAAGGTTGTAAAAGATATTGTGGATAGCTATCAATATTAGATTGTGTTCTTTAGATGAAGAGAAAGAAGAAGGGCTAGACTTTATGCTGAATATTAATGAGGAATATGAATATTTTGCAGATCATGAAAGGCTTCCATGAATTAAAATGAAAAATCACATTTGTGGGCAATTTTATGACTTGTTTCAGAACTCATCCAGCTGTAATAAATTTTTCTTTTTCAAGCTTAGGAATTGCAGTATTTTGAGCATGCTTGAAGTTTGAGATGGATAGTAAGTTGGAACTTTGAATATCCAAGTGTGTAACCCCATTGAAGGTATATGTGGAGACAAATTTGTTGGTGATGGTAAGTGTATCATGGATTTCGAATAGGACAGCCCAAGGATCATGTATCACTTGATGATGTAAGAATATTTTAGTAGTCAAATAGGAATTTATGGAAAAAAATATAAGTGTGTGTTTTAACAATTGAAAAGTTACACTATGAAGCCCATGCTACTATTGTTCATTATGAAAATTGATTGAGATAGCTTCAAGAGTCAATCTCAGTTTCATCCCTATAGGAAATTAAGCAAATTCGGCATGAACCAACAAAAAAAGAGAAGTAGTTGGAAGAGTATGTTTTTTTATCTATTATAGAAGGCTATGACCTAGTGAACATGCTCTTTTTATTGTCACCTCACTGCTCTTCCTCAAGGCCTTGACGGTTTCAAAGGCAAGGAGATGCTTCCTCTCCAAAATCTTATTGATAACTTTGAAGCACAATAAGATCTTGTTGCAAATGATGGCTTTTTGTTCACTTTATGAACCAATTAAAATGCTCCTAGGTATAAATTAATGCTCATAAACTTTACGTAGACACGAGATTCGAGTGATGTTGTTCGAGAATATAAGAAGGATGTGCTTGAATTAGCTTGTTGTGTCAATGGAAATAAACTTCTATTAAGCTATTTAAGTGATGTCAAATATGTTCTACAAATACGGGACTTGCAATCTAGACACTTGCTTCATAATTTTCCAATAGATATTGGGTCACTTGAAGAGATATCAAGAAGGCGTAAAGACAAGGAGATATTTATTAATTTTACAAGCTTTCTTACCCTTGGAATTATCTATTAATGCAACTTAGATGTGGAAAAACCAGAGTTTGTAGTATTTAAGAGAGACTTTTGTTCCAGGATTGATTGGACAGAGTTTGAGGCTAAACAGGTTTTCATAAACAACAAGGATGGAACTTAGATCCCAATGTTCATTGTATCCAAGAAAGGCATTGTTCTTGATGGTTCTCATCCAACACTATTATATGGTTACAGGGGATTTAACAATAACATCACCCCATACTTCAATGTTAGTCACATTGTTATTTCAACATATTTAGAGGCAATATCTGTTATCGAAAATATTCCAGGTGGTGGAGAATATGGAGAAGAATGGAAAAAACCACGTTCTCTTGCAAGCAAGAAAAAAAATTGATGACTTCATATTTGTTGACGAATTATTTGTATAAGAAGGGTATACACAACCTAAAAGGTTATGTATTGAAGGTGGTAGTAATGGTGGACTTCTGGTTGCATCTTGTATAAATCAGCTCATGTTGTTGTTATGGAAATGTTGGATTTTCATAAATTTACTATTATTCATGAATGGACTTATGATTATGGATTTGCAGATAGGGAAGAGGAATTTCATTAGTTGATTGAATACTCACCATTTCCTAATGTAAAGAGACCATAGGAGAAACCAGGACAAAATTTACAGTATCCCGCTACAATGTTATTGATAACAAATCATGATGGTCATGTTGTATCACTCCATATGTTATATATAAAAGCATGGGCAATAGACCATAGACCAACCCAATTATAGCCTGAATTGATACAAAATCTTGTCATGGTGCAAGAAATCCAACCCTACAACTAATTGAAGAGGCATCATAATCACAATATTAAAAAGAATAGAAGAGCACCTTTAGAGTGTTTTCTGGGAAAGAAAACATGGAAAAATTAGATGACTTGGTAGAAAAGAAATTTAAGGAAAACACAATTAATTGTTTTTTAAACTTCTCTATTATATAGAAAATATTCAAAGGATACTCCAAAGGGTCAAGGTTTCCATGAAATATAATAATGCTTCTAATCAATAAAATGATCAAGTATATATGCAATTCTGGCTCAATGGTAAAAAAAAAAACATTGTGTGGAATTTTGTTAAAGGAAAATGACCATGAACTATTTGGAAAAAGAGTAGTTCTTAGATTTTGAGAAAAGGCCAGGTGGAGTCTATCATTCATTGGACTTGCTAGCCAAACTGGGAAGACAAATTTTGCATTTATCTATTCACTCTCAATTTGGGACAGTTTCAGTGCTTATTGTAAGCTATTATGGAAAAATTATTGAAATAGTAGTACAATCGTACTGGTGTTCGGTCTTTAAGTTTATTGGTCCCTGCACAAAACCATGAATTGGTGCACTATAATAGAGATTATACAATTGGATGTGTATGTGAGTGATTTAAGGGATGAGAAAACTGGGAAAAATATTAGAAATCATTGAATTTATCATCTTTCTACTAGTTTTCATACTAGACTTGCTATAGCTTTGGAACATGCACGAGAGGAATGAAAAAAAAAGTCAATACTAGTGAGAAACTCAAAGAATTACCTTTTACATTCCCCAAGCCTAGTGTAAAAATGTTTCTATGCAGTTAGATGGTGAAAGTTTTATGAAGAAATGCAATAGTTGTATGATATTAAGGAGATAAAATAAAATGTTAACAACAGAAAATATTATTCTCCTAAAATAGAATGAAAAGACAACTAGTTAGCATTAGTGGCAGAGTTGACCAAGATTTATGGGTAGTTCGCAAGTTCTTGGGGAACAACTCCAACATAGTCAAATTTGAAGGATGAGAATTAGCATGATCCAGATATTCGAGGAAAATATTAAAAACCATTGAACTAACTCCAATTTCCAAGGCATGAGACTTCCAATCAATTCCATATTTCCTACAATTATTTAGAGATTATTTTTAACTTTTATTCCAAAAATATAGACACAGTAAACTTGATATATTTTTCTATATATTACATCATTTGTAATGTAACAGGGTTGGCTTTTGATGCCAAAACCATGAGATTTATTTGTAAATTTTCTTGTTACTGAGAGTTAATATTGAAGGTTTTTGGCTTCAATTTTATGACATGTTCAAATGTTTGTACTCCCAGTACTATTATATATCCTTTTCTACATGTTTTTGAGGTTGTATAAGACACTAGGCAAGGCTAGGTTGAGTATCAACCTCCCTGACAGGCTACCGTGGCGTTATGATCTTCACTGAGTAGATCATGGTGACAATGTGTCACTATTGATCCCTTTAAATCAATAAATTGTTGCTTCTATACAAATTATTAAAGGTGTTTTTGTTTGTTGTAGAGATACTTTTACATACTTATGTTCTTAGTTAGATAATTATACATGCAGTAATGATATTTAATTGATTAATTTTTCCTCCATTCCTCCATCGAAGCCTTTCAAGATATGTGTTTCTAACATGGCTAAACGCTAGCACTTTGATCGGGCCTCTGCAAGAGAGGGTTTTGTTTGTGAGTAGGGATTTGTGACTCATCATTAATCACCTATACAGAAAATCCTATATCTGGTCATTATGCTTCATAGGTTGTTGTCCAGTGACAGTGAACAACAAAGGCCTCATAATATTGAGGTAACCCCCTCTGGTTCGAGGGCCATATTGAACCTAAATAATGGTTGAGTTGGTTTCTTACCACAATTTCACAATCAAGAACTTCCTTCTAGAAATTATACAACACCAACATTGAAGTCACCCACAAAGATCTGAAAACTAAAGCTTTCTCAATTACATACCCTATGAGAGCTTCCAAGTCTAGAAAATTTGATGTCTTTGGAGGCATTGAATATTTCTATATTGAGGTCAATCAAGAGCATACTAGGGTTGGAACAACTCAAAAATATCCAAACACTCCATATCAATAGTTGCCCTATTCAAACGTTCCATGTTCAGAACATTTGATTTCTTTGCAGAGATTGAGCGTTGATGCATGTGGGAGTATATAGAGAATAAAAGGTTTGGGGCTACTCACAAATCTCTCAACAATATCTACCATTGAATACGGTGAGATACAAATGCTCCCAGGTTTGGAAAATTTGATTTCTTTAAAAATGTTGGGTGTTATTGGATGCAAGAAGCTCGAGAGCATGCTAGGATTGGGGCACCTCAAAAACCTTGAGACACTAAGAGTCGTGAAATTC
This sequence comes from Pinus tabuliformis, assembly GCA_031772625.1. Lineage (NCBI taxonomy): Eukaryota > Viridiplantae > Streptophyta > Pinopsida > Pinales > Pinaceae > Pinus > Pinus tabuliformis. The sequence goes on from CM062806.1 coordinate 718,697,479, forward strand.
TATGAGATAGAAACACTCCTAGGTTTGGAACATTTGGTTGTTTTGAAGAAGTTGGATATTAGGTAATGTGAGAGGTTTGGGTAACTCATAAAACTTCGATTCCTATAGGTTTTCCATTGTCTGAGATTCTAGTGGGGTAGGGGAGTATTTGGGCACACTGACGAAAGACACTTGTAAATGTAGATGAAGAATATATCCTACGCACCCTCAATATATTCTTAGTCTTCCTCCATATTCTTTGTCAACGATGGATAAGCCTATGAAAATGAAACCAATGTCGCCAAGGCATATGTAGGAGCAGCTGAACCAGATTGTAGACGTTGCAAGCTATAGATATTTGAGAAAACTCATTAGTGAATTATTAATGAGAGGAATTATTATTGATCACTCTTCTACACTAACGCTCTTCACTCCCAGTGACAAAGCCTTCAACAAATACATGTTCCAGTCCATGGATATGCATCAAATTCTTGGTTATTACACCATGAAGGGCCTCTTCTCATCTCTATATCTTTCTAGGCTCCCCGTAGGGACGAAGATCCATACAATTCTTTCAGGGCACTTCATCATCATAACAGTCAATCCAGGAAAATGTGAATATTCCACAACATTGGGAATTCCACAATATTCATGCTATGTATACAATTTTTCCATTACAGTTCTCATATCCCTTTTTATTTATACTCCTAGTATGTTAGCCTCAATAAAGTATCTACACGCACCTTAAAATCCTCATCATGCTTCCTACTTCATATTCCTTGGAAAACCACATCAATTTTCATTGTGTAAACCATGCTTACATTGATGAATATTCCTCCTCCCGCTACAATTTCAAATCCATATATCATAACCGTAGAAAATTTAAAGACACTCCGACCCCATCCAAATGCATATATCTTTAGGTATATTAAAATAACCCCATTACCCTCATTATTAAGCAATATATTGCTCAATTGTCTAGGAATTTTGAAACCCTGATTAAGTAGAAACTTAGAAGGGTATTTCCTCACTAGTGTTCCCACCATTCTTAAACTTGGCTTCCTCCATAATGATTTATGGACACTCTAGCTAATATATTTTTTTCAAGATTTCTACTTTCATCATTTTTCACCTCATATTTATATTTTTAATGTAAATACTCTTATTTTCCATCATCAACCTTGAGCTATGCTTATGTTTATTTTATTTCAAAATTATTAATTAGAGTTTCACTTTCTATCTTTCCTTCTCCCTTCATACTGTGTTATCCTCTATCAATATCTCCTTAGCTTATAAGGAAATTAGGTGTACTTCTTAAGGGGACACCTCCTCCTAGTCATCTTCACTCTTAAGCTATACTATTTTGTTTTCCTCTCTATTGAACCCCCTTTGAATGATTCCAAGTGTGCAAATAACCTATATACCTCCTTAATTAAGCTTGTTTGCTTCTTTATAAGGTCTACATCTACCTCGTATGATTCACATGCATTTATTATATTCCATATTGACATCTTTCGATTATGTTGAGAATGACATGAATATTCCAATAAAAGACAAAATAACATAAAGATGTTGCAAAGAGCATAGTAATATATTGAAACCCAAACTTTTTTAATAAGTGAAAAGTGAAAACATTGCAATATACAAAGCAATACAATGTGGATAGGATAGCATTAGCTTATCTCTACAAAGAGATGCGTTATCTATGTTCATTTGGAAAAATACCATAATAAGAGGCTAAAAATATATTTTATAAATGTAAACATAGCCCTATGAGGCAAAAACTTTAATATGCAAGAATCCTAACCCTAGGAAAAATTTAGAATTCAACAGGATTGTTGAGTTAAAAGAATTTGAGTTGTCCAAAAAGAAGGGGACCCTTTCCGAGACCGTAACCTTTTGCTCATATTTCTATTTTAAGAATTATTTGAATTACTAAAAAGAAAATTAAAATATCGAGTTAGCTCCTTGGGTTGCATATGTTTGGGTGAAAAACACATGGGAAAGCCCTAAAATATACATCAAAATTTCATGACCTATAAATTGTTGAAACTTTACGATTGTTTCTAAGATGGCCCTGGATGGCCATGTAGATCAATATGATTTGATTGCTCTTTGTAATCATGTTTTGAAAATCTTCTATAAGATCTAACCATTTCTACCACTAAAGTTTTACCTTTCTCCTACAACTCTAACAAATATACCGCTTCTTAGTGCTATCCTCGCTAACATATTCTTGAACTAACTTTGATACCATATGGTGCAAAAATATGTCACTTATGTCCTAGTGCATAATAATAAAATAGGGAAGCAAAAAAAAATTCAAGGGTAACGTAAGAAAATTATGTATTATTGAAACAAAGCAATCATTTAAGCTAAAATAGAGGTATTTTTCTTGTTACATCATGATCTCAAAGATCATGCCACACCTATTTACCCTTATAACATCTGTTTGTATATGTACTCAACTTCGTCAAATTTACTCATGAACTATGATGCTCCATATTATTTTGATCATCTTCATGATTGAATCCATTATCCCTGAGAAGTATTTTAACTTTCAACTATGCTTGAACCAAATATATTCTCCTCCAATTTCCTTTGTTGAGATATACATTTATTTATATATGATCATTTCTCATCTACCTAGATCACATTCCAGCCTTTGATATTTACAAAGCTACTAGCAAATGGTCTACTTTAAATTTCCCACAAATTACATTAGAGGTTCCATCTATAGGCCTTATCTTCTAGGAAATCCTTTAATAAAAGTTTAACATTTCCACCTAGTCCACCTCATCATTCCTTGATGGTCGACCATGTAAAATATGTCAACATTTCAACTAACAACATCTTAGATTGATCCATGGTTCTTTATGTTGTGATCCCTTTTTCCTTAATCATTAGAGAAATTTTAAGGTAAAAAATGGGTCTCAAAGCAAAGATGTACAACCAAAATCAATTTTATAAGAACCAATAGGATTCAAGATGATGATTTCAACCATGGGGGATGATTCACCATTTTTATATTTCCTCGAAAAACTTGTAATGAAGTCCATGGAAATTACCTCTCATTTCCATAATGGAATTGGAATCAATTGTGGTAAACCATCTAGATGCTTATACTCTGATTTTACTTGCTCACAGTCCAAACACCTTGCAACAAACTCATCCACCTCTTTCTTCAGTTTCAACCAATGATAGAAATTCTTAACTACTTTCAATGTCTTCTGATATCTAGGGTGACCTAAATATGGCTTGACATGAAACTCTCGCAAGACAAACTTCTTGAGCTCACCATCATCTGGCACATAAATCTTGTTCCTGAATCTGACCAAGCCATTTTCCATGAGGTGATACTCTTCATCCCTATTACCTTCACCTTGCTACTATAACTTGTGCTTCAACTGCTAGTACCTATCATCATGATGCCCTACCTACAAGATCTGCTCCTACAAGTTTTCCCCATAAGAACTCACTACTGCAATATGATTCACCTACACTCTTCTGCTGAGAAAAGTTGCAACCCTGTTCTCCTTGCCCTTAATGTACTTGATCTTGAAGTCAAACTCACTAAGAGTAGCCAACCATATACCTTGCCTAGAATTTAAATTGGGTTGGTCAAACAAGTACCTCAGCCCACTATGACCACTCATTAGAGAAAACCTCTTGCCAAGAAGATAATGTCTCCACATCTTCAATGCATGAATGATATCTACCAACTCAAGATCATGAGTCACATGGTTTTTCTCATGCTCATTCAACTTCCTTGAATCGTAGAAAATTTCCTATCCTTCTTGCATCAGGACTCCACAAAGTCCTCTCTTGAAAGCATCTATACATACCATAAATACTTTGTCAGGATTTGCAATCTTTAAGACTGGATCATTTGTAAGAAAATGCTTCAATTGTTGAAAACTAGTTGCACACTCCTCTTTCCATTCAAACTTCTTTCCTTTTCTCTATAATGAGGTCATAGGATAAGAAATACAAGAGAATTTCTTCATGAACCTCTTGTAATAACTTTCTAATCCCATAAAGGATCTTATCTCATCCACATTCCTAGGAGCTAGCCACTCCATGATAGCTCTAATATTTTCTGGTTCCACTATTATACCTTCCTTGGAAACAACATGCCCCAAGTGATGAACACCGGTCTAAAAGAAACCGCACTTTCTAAGCTCGGCATACAATTGATGTTTTCTCAATAATATTAACACATTTTATAGGATTTTTGTATGCTCTTTTTCATTCTTATAATATATCAATATATCATCAATGAACACTATCACAAACTTGTCTAGAGAGGGACACATGACACTATTCATCAAACACATGAAAGTACCTGGAGAATTAGTAATACCAAAAGGAACCACCACAAACTCATAATTCCCATGCCTGGTATGGAATGTGGTATTGCATATGTCCTCTTCTTTGATGTGTACTTGAATATATAATGATCTTAAGTCAATATTTGAGAACAGTGTTGCTCCCTTCAATTGATAAAACAAGTCATTGGTCCTCAGAAATGGGTACCTGTTCTTGATCTTCACCTTGTTCAACTACCTATCATTAATCCACAATTTGAGAGTACCATCCTTCTTCTTCACAGATAATACTGGTGCACCCCATGATGATACACTTGGCCTAATATATCCCTTATCAAGCATTCCCTTAAGCTGCAACTTCAATTCCACTAACTCTAGAGTACTCATCATGTAAGATTCCTTTGATGTTGGTGATGCTCTTGGTACCAAATCAATAGAGAAATCAACTTCCCTATGAGACGGTAACTCTCAAGTTACTACATGAAACACATCCTGAAACTGTTGCAAGACATGATATTTTTTCAAGTATTCATCATCCTCTGCATCCTTCCCTTTGTTACTGGAAACATGAACTACAAATAATACACATCCTTTCCTGCAAATGTGCTTAGCTTGAATGGTTGTAACCATTCTCGATGATGTAGGATTATTCTTTCCCTGCAAGGTTATCTTCTCTCCATCATCATCCAGGCACTCAATATCCTTCTCATAAAAATCTACTTTAGTCCTGTGAAGGTACAACCAATCCATGCCCAAAATCATGTTATATGAACCCAATGGAAGAACACTTAGATGTGTTGATGTAGGCATAACATTTAGCTCAGATGAACAAGATCTCACCCAATGATGAACTCTTTTCTTGGTCCCTGTAGCCAATTTCACCAACTGCACCAACCAAGACTCTGCATGCACTTCTTTATTAAAGCCACAATTATCCACTAGGTCAGTACTAACATAACTATAATTAGATACAAGATCAATCAAAATGGAAATAAATTGATCAAATATCGTACCTTCCATCTCAATAATGGATGTCTAGTGATCCTCCTTCTTGTTATAGAATGTTTCATAAATATGAGGAATGCTCCGACTAACATCCCCAACTATCTGTGCCTCATGAGAAATGTAGATATGAGGTCTACCACCTTGGTACAATGGACAATCCTTCTTGAGATTATCTTTTCCACAAATCTAACACTGCAATGGTTCCCTGCCACTACCTTTATTATTTTGATCTCTAGGTTGAACTCCAGGTCCCTTCTCAATTGGGTTAAACTTCTTGTAAGGAGCCACATTTTCTTTCTCACCTGCATCTTAAGGTCTTTCCCACTTCTGAGGCCATTTTACTTTAGCCTTATCATTCCCATTCCAATCATTCTTAGGCTCAGACTTGTGCTTCGACTACTCATAACAGTGCATCAACTTCCTGATGACTTCCTCCAATGACTAAGGCTCATCATGCTCATTCTGATCCTTGAATTCTAAAGGCAATTCACTGATGACAATTTTAACCTTCATCTTCTAATCCTTAATATATGGTACATACCTCAATAGCTCCAGAAACTTAGTCATGTACTCTTCGTTTTTCATAGAACCCATATTCAACTCATAGAGCTCCCTAGTATTTCCATCATATTATCTCTCAAACAAGGACTTCTTTATGAAGAGTCTCTTAAAATCATTCCAACTCAACTCCTGTATCTTGATGTCTCTGACACGCTTCATTCCCACCATATATCCACTTTCCCATTGAGACTGAAAATAACTATCATGGATTTTGTATTCTTTGTATAATCTTGTAGCTTGAATAACTTCTTCATCCTAAGCAGACATAATTCTGCATCTTCTAGTTTCTTCATCTCTCCATCTAATGTAGGATCCTTGGATTTCTTGAACTCATCTTGCAAGTACCCCCTCTCACTCTTTCTGTAAGGATGATAGAGATGATGACCATGATATCTATATGAACTAGAATTATAATAAAACTCATAACCACTACCTCTCCTATCAAGTGCATCAATCCATTTGCCACCTATGATTGTGTCATCCATGTCCAACCTGTGCACTGATCGAGACCTACTACCATATGCCCCATTAGTCCTTTCCCCATGTCCTTAATTGATCTATGGTTTTCCCTATCTCTTAAAATCCAATAAACTCTTAAGGATGATTGCATTAACCTTGACTTGCTTTTCTTTAGCTCTAGAAATCCTTTCCTATGACTAAATTATCGTGTCATTATTTACCTTGCAACTTATGATTTCTGCATTCAGACTTCTCAGTGTATTTTCTATGTTAGGAGAGTACTCTTCTCCTTGATTCTTACTTGGTCTAGAAGGAGAGTCACTTGCACTGTAATCCACCATTATGCTTATTGTTGTAGCATCCATTGTCATTTAAATTTTGTTTTCAATTTTATCACAAAAAAAATAAATTAAATATTATGTTCGGAATTAAAAGAGAATGTGGAAGTCAGAAAGTAGTGATTTGCTTTATATTATTGAAAACAAAATATAAAGGTAAAACGACAAAGAACAGGGACTGTCGGATCATCCAGATCGACAGATGATAACGAGGGAAGAATAATGACAGAGGAAACATCATAGTCATCCAATGGAGGAAGATCCACGGTGATCACATGGAAACTTGAAAGCAAGTTACCTCAGCTAGCGAAACCTAGAAAATCATTTAAAGGAGTTTAAGGTTCCAAAGGATCAGACCGTCCGTTTAATGGGTGATTGGATGCATATTTTGTGCTAACAAACGCAGACGTTAATTCAAAAAATGGACGCGATAAGGTTTTATACAACGGGCTTAAAACCTCGTTGAGCTCCGAAGGATCGGACCGTCCATTGAATGGGTGATCAGACACATATCGCATGCTAACAAGCGCAAACATTAATTCAAAAAATGGACGTGATAAGGTTTTATACAACGAGCTTAAAACCTCGTTGAGTTCTGACAGATTGGACTGTTCATTGGTTGAATGATCGGATGGTAATCATGCTCGAATGTGCATGTGGGTTAAAATTTTTGGTGGACCTGATATGTTATGAACTGGGGTTTAATTCCTTTTGGGTTCCGACCATAAATTCTTAAGGAAGGACCGACGGTGATTGGTCGGGTATCTTTGTGATTCTGCTAATTAGAACGATTCTGATATATATGTGGGCCCATAACGCACAGGTCCACGCACGAAATTTTGTAAAGATGCAGCTTTGCTGCGTTAAAGCAGTTTAGCTGTCATTAGAACATCTATAGGATTACAACTTGCATAATAGCACTTGACAAGTTAGAGGAAACACCAAAGTCAAATGTATCATTATGGATGATATAGCAGTCCAGAGATGCATCAGTAGGACCACATACTCAAGAGATTCAAACAATGAGCAGCAATCACCCATCATACTCTAATTTAGATGTTACTTCTTGTTATCTTGTTTTCTTGAGAAGAATGAGGTATCTTCTACTCTCCAATGTAATATTCTATAATGACTTTTACTTTAGATTGTTAGGAGATAGTTAAGCAGTTTGAAAGTTTTCATGGTTACTAACCGTCCCATAATGTATAAAAAGAGGCAAAAATATAGAAAAAAGGTCTGAATTTTGAAGAACCTAGAGACTAGGCTATTGTATTCTTGATAAAATTGATGATTAATGAAAGAATCAGGAGTTTTCCACACATTGTTTGGTATGATTTGTAATTTCTTTGTAATGTGTCATCATGTGTCTTACTTTCTTTAAGTATGGTAATGAAGCTATAGGTATTTGTTTACTTATGTGAATGAAGTTAAAATTCCTTAAAAGAGCGCTCCTGTACTTAAAGTTCCTACTTCTACATTTCTTCTAAGTTACAAATAATATTTTCTGTGAAAAATAACATATTGTCTCTAACTTCTCAAAGCATTCTTCACTCAGCATTTATATTCAACATCATATGGCATTCTGAGACTTTCATATCACCTAAGTATTAAGGGTTAAAAGTCAAGTCCTTCAGGCCTTTCACTTGAGGATACATCATACAAATAAGTGACAAGAATAATAAACATTAATGTCTTAAGCACAATTTCTACATAGCCAAGAAATTAGTTTCTTAAGGTAAAACACTCATCATCTCTGATCTTCTTCCTACAAACATACCATGTTAAATAAACCAAATATAAACACAATCAAAATCATACCTTAGTGAAGTTTATGGGATGCTATCTCATTTGCACAAATCAATCCAGATTAGCATGATAGACATGTATATACACATCATGACACCAACATATCAACCTATCGACGTCATCTCAATCATCATGCATGATGACACAAAATGTAACGCCGATTATATACATGACAACCATAGCCACTACAATGTATGGATAATATTGACATGCATGCATAACAATCACATCCAGCCCATCTAGTCCAACTGTTTGAACCTGGAAGCTTTGATGCCAACATGTGACCGCCCCTCCCCACGTTTATGTTGGCATTATGATACATATGTTGTACTTGATGGCAACCCACTCATCTCAGATAATAAATTATAGTGTAGAGAAAAGTTCACGCACTTATATGCAGAGAAAAGTTTATTTCATGTAGAGAAAAGTTCACGCACTTTTATGCAGAGAAAAGTTTATTTCATGTAGAGAAAAGTTCACGCACTTTTATGCAGAGAAAAGTTTATTTCATGTAGAGAAAAAGTTCACGCACTTTCATGCAAGGAAAAGCGCGTATATGTTGGAGAACTTACCTTTGGTCCATGGTAGTTAGTCCTTGGTATTTGAACCTATGAGGAAAAGCGCGTATATGTTGGAGAACTTACCTTTGGTCCATGGTAGTTAGTCCTTGGTATTTGAACCTATGGTTTTGGACCATGGTACCTCGTCAAAAGTGTTGATCTCACGCAATTTCATGGTTGGTTCATGGTATTAGTCCGACAGTTTTTGATCCTATGGTTTTGGCCCGTGGTATTGCATCCAAAAGTGTTGATCTCACGTACTTTCATGGTTGGTTCATGGTATTAGTCCAACAGTTTTTTTGATCCTATGGTTTTGGCCCGTGGTATTGTGAAAGGTCTAAGACTATAAAAGAGGAAGGAGATCATTTGGCAAAGCATCTTCTGAATTATCGAATATCTGATAAAGTGCTAGATCTGGAATATTGTGATTGGGTTTTGGTGCAGATCTGGATCTGAATGAAGAAGGAACCTGAGCGTAAGGAGAAGGATAAGTTCTATTGATGGGTCAAAATCTTAAGGCTGGAATAGTGGTATCTCTATATGATTTTGATCTGTGATATGTGGCATACGCTTGATCTATAAATCTAATAATCTGGGTCTGAATTATTGATGCATGTTTTATTTTACACATGTTATGATCTGGGTATGTCTGATGTAACAACTGCAAAGTTATAAGGAAATATTTGTAGATCTGTATGCAGGTTGGCTTTGGTGAAATCAGAGACTGATGATGCAAGTGTAGTTGATGGGTTTTTGATGTTCTTGGATCCAGTTTGAAAATTTATGAAAAGTGGTCCTTGAAAGAAAAGAAGTAGGGGGTTGTAGCTCCCTTCCAAGAGAGACTGGAAAACGAGAGAGAGTTGTAGCTCTCTGCAGGTTGCAGCCTGCATACTGGTAAAGGACTGCACCAGTACAAAACCATTGTAAAAGGAGTTTCTAATTTGAAAGAAGATAGAGACATATTGCAGCAGGTGGTTTTCACCCACATTGGGTTTCCACCTTACATCTTGTGTTCTTTGGTGTGACTATCTGTTTTCTTTGTTCATGCTCATTATTTTATGGTACTGACATGCAAAAATAATTCAAAAAATAAATAAGGAAGATTTATTAAAAGAACTTGATAATACTGATTCACCCCCCCCTCTCAGTATTATTTCCAACAGTTTACCCATTTTTACAAGCCCTTCAGGTAAATGTGAAGTGAAGTGCTACTATGACATGACTCTACCTCCAATTTCTAGTTATGGAAGTGCTACCGACAAAGCAATAATTTTACTAACACCCCTCAGAGACCACAAACCACTCAAAAGGCTGCAAACCACCCCAGGTGGTCAATCCTTGAGATGGACCCATTTTTCACTGACCTAGAACCATAATACCACCATTGACACTGCATCCATGTGGTTATGAGGCTATAACCATGCTCATAGTCTTGCCTCCATGCAGTTATTGCCTAACATCTCCAATTTTATGTCTATGGTTCCTTGATATGAGCCATTTTTTTAGGCTAGTCTCCAAACCACTGCTTAAAACTTCCTTTAACTTTCCAAAATCATAAATAATATGCTAACAATGTTAATCATTCAAAACTTAAAAAATAACTTGACCTAACCATGCCTAACCATGATAGGCATTTCGTCATCATATTACAAACATTGAAGCTACAATTCATGAATGCATATCTGATCTTATGAGTCTGAACTTGATTTGCAAGTCACCAAGAAGTTATAATTCCCTCTCATAATAGCTGCAATAAAACTTCTTAGCCCATGAATTCATCAACCATTCATTAGCATATCAATTCATGAACAAGATCCATAGCTAGAACATATTATAGAACCATGCTTATAACCAGCATATAACGGGAATAATAACCATGAAAAAATAACCATCAAATAAACATAATAACAAGTACAAGTGCTAATCGATTACAATATGAAAATAAATCTTAGTAGCATATACAAAATCCAACCAAGTCAGGGAATTCCACATACCACCTGACCATATATTAGGCTGAACCAAATCTTTCTTTCAGCCAATTGCACTCATGCCATATTCCAAGCATGAATGTGGGATCTCATGGGATAAACCAAGTCATAAACAACCAAGGGAATACAAAGGTTAAACCACCTCCACCCTCAAACTACTGTGATCTCACCTAAACTGGTCCTAATATCACAAAATAGAACCAAGCTTGTATGCCTCCGAATTTCTTTACCATACCTTGAGGAATTTGAATGTCTCCACCCACCTGTCAAGGGCTTCGAGGAGAAAACCATCTCCACCCCCAACCCTTGGGAATTTTCTTGAGACCAACTCACCCTGTTCCAAAACCTTCCGACAATCCAAACCTCAACCATAAATGAATCCCATCAAACCATGACTATCCAAGAAATGGAAAGGCAAAGCTAAAACCACTGTCAAACCAAGCGAAGCCCATGCTAATGACAATAAATCAACCAAATAAACAAATGCATGTACCATGCATTCACACCTCAGCTAGGAAATCGCACATGCAACCTGTTACCTACAAAATTGTCCTTCTGAATTCGTTGATCTAGCCTTCTCCTTGCTTTCCTTTGCTTTACTTTCTTTCTTTTCCTCTGCTTTCTTCTTTTCTCCTCTTGGAGCTCTCTCTCCATTTCTTACTTGACCTAAGCTAAAAATGATCAAAATCTAAACCAACAAAAGCTATGACTTGATTATATGATTCATATTCCTTCATTTTTCCTCTAATTTCCTTAGCATGCAAATATGTGTCACTTCACCTTCCTTTTCTCCTATTTTCCTTTATTTTCATAATTGAATGTCAATTATTGCCTCTTTTCCTTCACCAATTCCTTTCTAAATTTCCATAGCCATAAATAAACCAAAAGTGATACCCACTATGGTGTTTTTCCCAACATTCAGCTTGGAATACGTGTCCCATGACCTTGGTCTTATTTTTCCTTTATTATCCTTTATTACATGAAACTTTAACCTAGGGTTGTTACAATTAAGATGGATTTATACTGGTTCTTAATAATATTATTTATATCTATATAAATTTTACATATTTATATAAAGAAATATTTTAATTTTTAATTTATTAAACCCATGGTAATGTATGCATTTTACTTTGACATATTTTTTTATTTATTTCTTTAATATTATCTATATAGCATTGATTATAAATAGGTAGATAAATAAATAGATAGAGAGCCTGGAGAAAAAATTATTGTAAATATCATTTTTTTATATACTTATTAAGTAAATTATATAATAGTTATGAAAACGAATCATGTGTGTTTGTGTGTTTAACTTTATTATATTTTTATATGTTTATTAATTATATATTATGAAATATCATAGTTACAAATATGAATTATTATTATTTAAATTTATTAATATTATTATTAATTAATATGAATTTTTTTTTTCCATAGAAAAAATTCGTAAGTTTTATTATGTGAAACTAAGAATAAAAATTATATTATGTAGACACATTGTGTGTGTATTTGATCACAAGTTATAACATTTATGATAAAAAGCAAATATTTGGGACTGAAGGAGCAGGGAATGAAACCCTAAGATAAACAAATCCCGAGGCCACAAAGCATAGAGAAACAAATTATTCAAGGCATGCAAGTCTAACAAGAAGAAGTGTTGGCGCATAGGCCATAGAAAAATCCAAAAAAACACAAAAAAATAATAATATTTTGGGCATGTAGGCCCTTCGAGATCCCAAATAGGGAGAGAAAAAGAAAAACATTATAGTTTTCTGACACACAATGAGACTGTAAAGGAACAAAATATGGGCTCGAGACTTCTTTGAGAAGCCATGAAAATAGGACACCCCATTCACCAAAAAACCCAAGAAAGGGCCACAACAGAGGCACTGTAGAGAAAAGATGAAAGCCATTGGAATAAAGATGGACAAAGATGAGATAGTCGCATGGAATATCCATGAGGAGAAACTAGTCCTAAAGTAACTGGTGGCACTAGAGGAGTATAATTTTGTCAAAAACCAAAATTGTCGCAAAAAAACTATACCAGTAGACGACGCCTAAAATGATTGCCATGAAAAGGCATGAAATTGATGAAATGAGTAGATGATTGCCAAAAAACACCACCCCCTCAACTATTCAGAGTGGAAGGAAACACATTAGAGAGGACACCATGCATAAACCTTGAGATCTATAGACCAATGACATGAATGAGCCCACAAACCAATAAATCCCTACAGGGAAAAACTTTGTGGTGATAGAGGGACATGGGAAGGAAGGAGGCATGAAGCAGGGCCATAACAACTAGGGTTAGTCACCCTAACCCCAGTCTCTAAACTCCCATACAAGACCTCATCTATTAAAAACCATGAATTAAATTTATTTATTTATTTTTTCCCAGGAAAAAAAAACGGTAACCTTTTATTAAAGAATTAATGAAAAGTTACACTAGCAGATGCAGTGAAGCATTCTGTAAGTTGCCACAAGGGCTCGGGTGCTTTCGCACCCCACACATCGTTAGAAGACTAACGTGCACAAAGAATAAGAAAAGAGAAGAGAGAAAGGAAAGAAAAGATGTAATGAGTAAAACTCACACTTCAAGTTTTTCTCCCCTTTTTCTTTTCGACCTTGCGCCACTCTCCCAGAGTGGGCTCGATCGGAGCAATGACTAACTGTGTTTCTGCATTCTGAGGGCCTGTTTCTTTGTCTGAGTCTGAAGTATCTAAGTGATGATGCCGTTTGATGCCTCCCATGCTTTGATCCATGCTTGTCATCTCTGCCTGATTTTGGTGGATCTCTGCCTGATTTGGATCCTTGTTGTCTGATATGTCTTCCTTCTGGTTCTCTGTTTCAACTTCCTCTATGGTGGTATCATCCTCTTCTGCTTCTGTTTCTTTGTCTTCTGTTATCGAAGAGGCTTTCTTTTCCGTGGCTCTCTTCTTTACTACATCATCTATGTTCTGCCATCCTTTGGATTTCCTTTGTTGTGGCTTGCTCTTGTTGAGGCTTTTGCATGCATTGAACAGGTGGCCTGTTTGTTGGCATCCCCTGCATCTGAATGCTGTATTCTCATAGTCCAAAGGTTGTTTCCACTGTGAATTGTTGAAGTTCAGAATGATGCTTTCAGGTAATCCTTGGCTAAGATCTACCTCAACACAAATCCTAGCGAAAGTAAAGATTCCTTTGATGTGTCTCTCTGAGTCAATCTTTACCATTTTTCCAAGGGTATTCCCTATAGCTGATAAGGCTTTGTAGTGCCAAAAATGAATCGGAAGATTATGCAGCCTTACCCATACTGGCATCCTTGATACCACCATAGTATTTGCATCAAACTCTGGGAACCGTGGGGTAACGAACAGTCCTGCACTGCCCCAGAACCATGGCCCTTCATTGAGGATTTTTTCCCTTTCTTCTTCTACGAGGAAATTTACAATGAAGAAACCCTTAGAGCATAGGTGAATCTGGCAGTTTTTTGTCCAGACCGTGTGAATCCATTGGTACAAAGCATCGGTTCTTGGCCAGAAACCGTTAAATCTACAAATAACAACATTTTTTTGTAGATCTGAGAATATGTACTTTACCTCTGGTAAATCCAGCGGAATGGAGGGGCTCTCTGGCACTTGATCCACGATATACTGCCCTGGGGGAGCATTAACAGCTGTAGATTCTTTCCCCTTTGGAGGTTCTTTCCCTTTTGCTGCATCGCGATAAGTACCTGTAGGTTTTGAGGTAGCTCCCTTAGATCCACCTCGCAATCGATGATTAAGGATAATAGTTGAGTCCTTTGCAACCCTGTAATGCTGGAGTGAGTGTTGCTCCTGCAAGCAAAGCCCAGAAAAAATTAGGATTTGTAATGCAACTGGAATTCCCAGTTTGTCCTGGATCTCTTTTTTTAATTCCAGAACACTCATCTGTTCCCAGATCTGCATACAAACGTGTCTGCCTTCTGTTGATCTGATAAATATTTGCTTCAAATTCGCTGTGTCTGCCTTGATCACGTCCCGTTTTTCGGTTTTGTGTTCTGGATCTGGCAGAATTTCATCTTGCTTCTGCCTGGGTCTGGCCAGATCTGATGGATCCACCCCGAGTCTGCAGTATTTGGCCCTATATGTTGAGCCGTTTCCCGGATCGGGACTCCTGTTGGGTTTATCTCTCATTCGCCTGACGTAGCCTGCGAACCCTCTGTCAAAACAAAGCGCATGACCTCTGTTCGTATCATGAAGATCCCGACTGGGTCTGCGAGGGTAGGGCCTTGCCAACGATTGTAAACGCGAACCTGCCTTACTGGGATCTAACTGTCCTCGAGGATTGGTCAGATCCGATAGATCCGGCCCAGATCTATACTGTTTGAGCCAATCCGTTGAGATGGGGGGCAGATCTGGAACATGCACTCCCCTTGCAGCGATCAAAACAGTTGGAAAAACCACAGAACCCAACCCATCCACGTTCTGGGCCGTTCCATTTTTTTGAACCCGCCTGAAATCGTGCCTATCGACAGAAAACTCGTCCTGGATTCTTTGAGGTAACGCGCGGAAATAGTTCTCGCCTGGATCCGCTCTGAAAACTTGCTGGATGTTGACGAGAGCAAGTCTGTTATATCTTGAGGGATCATACAACATGGGAGAGGTTGCATGCCAGAGATGAGCCCCCGCAGTCTGACTCCATAACGGTTTCTGCTGTCCCTGCTTCATTCCCCACGTTCCCAGCTCTTGCTCCGACTCGCAGACCCTCCAGATCTGGCCCCATTGCGTGGATCTGTAGCTCGAAGGATCCTCCTGGATGCGCTTGATCGACGCGAGTTCAAAACCATTGCTTGCCATCGCTCCCACTTTGGTTTCCGACTACAGATATATCTCTTCACTCAATGAGGTTACTACTTGAAGAACTAGCACTTGCAATTACCTTTTAATCTCATGGATGTAATCTTTTTAAATTTATTTATTTATTAATATGAATTATTGTTTCTATCTATATATTTTTTAAATAAATTCATTTATTTTTTATACATTTATTAGTTATATATTCTCAAATATCATAGTTACAAATATCAATTATTATTATTTAAATTTATGTTTTTTTTTCTTTTAATTTGAATTGAATTTGTTGGACACCTAATCCGCAAGGGTTAAGCTGTGGGAGATGAATGGTCAAAGGAGTCTAAGAGACGTTGGAAGATGAATCCAACAGTCACAATAATGTTTTACAATGTTAATAGAAAATGCAATTCATTGTTTTATCCTTCACATCCTGTATTTGCCATGGTTGTGTCAACATGGTATCAGAGTTAGTACATTCATAACTTGCTCAGTCTTGTGTGAGACACTTGTCGTTGTGGCCTGTGTAAACCTATGTTTCTCTATCTCAATGAAGCTTGTGGATTTTTATCTTTCTGAGCAATTTTTAGGAGAGAGGTACTGTTTCTTAGCTCTACCATCCCTCTATTGCATGCAAACCTACATTAAGAATGTAGAGAGAAATATGACCAACTCTGGTGTGTTTTTTCGATCTGGGTATTGGTCTGGCCACAGTAAGCATCACAATGCCAACCTTTCCTTTCACTCAGAGCTATCTATTCCATTCTCTCCCTACCTTCTGAAAACATCATTTTAGTCGGCCCATCAACGGTGTTACCTTGGTGTCTAATGGATTGAAATTGTACATTCTATGTTGTCCGATGTTGAATGCTACCTTAATGATATAAAAGCTCTGAGAAGACTGTGGGTTGTGAAAATTATATTTCTTGAATGATTTTTGAAGGTTGTGACCTATGCGCCCTCTGTGTTGTCCTATGCTGCCTTTGAAGGCTGATACGTGTTGACTAATTTGTTAAACATTGCTCTATTGCTTTCAATGGTGCATACAGTGTTGGGTTGTGTTATATTCTTTCCACGCCTAGCCCACGTAGTTAACCGGGGGGTTAGAGGGGGGGCGGAGCACCCCCTTCGTTGCGTCGATTGTGTAGCGAGGGGGCAGGGGGGGTGTCACAGGGGGTTTGAGGTGTACCCGTAACCCCACTTTATGGGTATGTTAGGTTGGGCGGACCCACCTATGGTTTTGTGCATTATTTTTGCACATGTTTTTGGATGCGATGGTTTTTGGTCCATAGTATTGGACGCGATGGTTTTCGGTCCATGGTATTGGATGCTTCAGCATGTATAAATATGTATTATAACATTGAAAGGAACATAATGAAAAATCAAGCTGGTAGTCCCGGTTTTGGGATCCAGGGGAAAATCTCTGTGTATATGTGTTTTATGTGTTATTCTCTCGCATTGTTTATTTTCTATGTTTTAGAATTCATATGCAAGTAATTTCTGTATGAGTTTAAAACCTACATTTGGTATCAGAGCTGTTTTGGTTTCAAGGGGACGCCTTTGTTTCTAAGGGGTTTCGCTCAGGCTTGCGGTAGACCCTGTTCAGTGGGAGATCTGCGAGATTGATTCTGGTGGTGAAAGAAGATGGCGAGCAGTGGAAAGATAGAGATCGAGAAATTTAATGGTCAGAGTTTTGAGTTGTGGAAACTTAATATGGAGGATTTGTTGGTGGATAGAGATCAGCGGATCATGGTAGATCCGCGTACTAAACCAATGGGAGTGTCCGATGAAGAATGGAAGAAGTTGGATCAGAAGGCAAAGAGCACAATACGATTGTGTGTCTCAGATTCAGTATTGTTGAATGTATCAGGGGAAGCTACAGCGAAGGATTTGCGGGACAAGTTAGGGACTTTGTACCAATCTAAGTCTCTGGTGAATAAACTGTTCCTGCAAAAAAAGATATATAACCTGAGGATGAAATATGGAGACTCGGTGACAGAGCATCTAAACGCATTTAATACTGTGGTAAGTCAGTTAGCATCTGTTGATATTAAAATTTCAGATGAAGATAAGTGCATCAGTTTGTTGTGTTCTCTACTAGATTCGTGGGATAGTCTGGTTATTGCAATAGGTAGCAATGCAACTACCTTGTAGTTTGATGAAATAATCTCAGCCTTGCTGACGGAGGAGATGAGACGGAAAAATATGTAGATTTAGAATGGTGATGCCTTGTTTGTATGAGGACGGTCCCAAAACAGAAACAAAAATAAGTCATCAAGTGGGAGATCTAAATCTCCAGGAAAACCTATAAAGGTGGTGTGTTGGAAATGTGGAAAGGAAGGCCACTTCAAAAGGGATTGTAAATCTAAAGCTCCTAACAAAGGAAAGGGATCTGATGAGGCTCCTTCTGTAGAGGCGAAAACCACCTTAGATGAAAGTGGGGATGTGTACTTGGCTTCTTCAAGTGCACATGTAGATCATGAGGCATGGTTGATTGACTTAGGTGCATCCTTTCACTTCACTCCCCATAGAGAGTGGTTCTGCGAGTAAGAGAAATATGATGGTGGTGATGTTTTCTTGGGGTATGATAGGAAGGCTAGAATCATTGGTCGTGGAAAAGTAAAGTTGAAGTTGCAAGGTGGAAGGGTTAGAACACTTCTGGGTGTTCTGCATATTCCTGCATTGGCCAAAAATCTGATTTTTGTAAGCAAGCTGGATGATGTAGGTGTAAAAATAGTGTTCGAGAAGGATACTTGCAAAATGGTTCGGGGAGCACTAGTATTGATGTGGGGAGTTCGGATTGGAACTCTATACAAGCTGCAAGGTAGCACTATTATTGATGGGTGCAGCAATTCTATGGTTCCTGAAAGTGGAGCATAAAATCTAGTGGTCTCTAGAGAGAATACCATGTTGTGGCATCAAAGGCTTGGACATATTGGAGAGAAGGGCCTTCGAATACTTCATGGTAATTGTATGGTAGAAGGTATGAGTAATATCTCTCTAGATTTTGATTTCTGTGAAAATTGTGTATATGGGAAGCAGAATCAGGTGAGTTTCCCCTCTGGTAGTAAGAGGGCGAAACAGATATTAGAGCTTGTGCACAGTGATGTGTTTGGACCTATGAAGGTTCCATCACTGGGTAAGTCTGTGTACTATGTATCATTTATAAATGACTTCTCAAGGAATACATGGATATGTTTCCTTAAGAAGAAATCTGAAGCCTTTTACAGGTTTAAAGAATTTAAGGCTCTCGTGGAAAATCAGACAGAGAAGAAGATAAAGGTGCTGAGGAAAGATAATGGTGGAGAGTTTTGTAGCAAGGAATTTGAAGAATTCTGTAAGAAGTGTGGTATAGCATGACAGAAGACTACTCCATATACAACTCAGCAAAATGGAGTTGTAGAAAGAATGAATAAGACGTTGATGGAAAGGGCAAG
This sequence comes from Pinus tabuliformis, assembly GCA_031772625.1. Lineage (NCBI taxonomy): Eukaryota > Viridiplantae > Streptophyta > Pinopsida > Pinales > Pinaceae > Pinus > Pinus tabuliformis. The sequence continues at coordinate 718,716,751 of CM062806.1, forward strand.
AAGCATGCTCAGTGGTGCTAGGTTAGGACAGGAATTCTGGGCAGAGGTGGTGGATAATGCATGTTACTTGGTCAATAGATCACCTTCATCAACGTTGGAGGATAAAACTCCACAAGAGGTATGGAATGGTAAGAAACCCTCTCTTTCACATCTAAGGGTATTTGGATGTGATGCATATGTACATGTTCCAAAGGAGAAACAAACCAAGCTGGATAGTAAATCTGAAAAGTGCATCTTATTGGGTATAAGGATGGTTTAAAGGGTTATAAGCTTTGGAACCTAGTAACAAGGAAGGTTGTGTATAGCCAAGATGTGGTGTTCAGAGAGGTGAAAGATATTATTAAATATGAAGTCCAACCAAAGGAACCTGAGAAGATAGAGTTAGAGCTAAAGGAGAAAGAATCAGACTCTATAGTAGAGGAGGATTCAGAAGATGAAGAAACACAAACTCCAGGTGTGAGAAGATCAGTTCAATAAATAAGGCAGCCAGAAAGGTATAGTCCATCTGCTTTATGTACAAATTTTTCTTTGTCTGTTACTGATGATGATCCCAGAACTGTGAAGGAAGCAATGGATTCAGAGGATGGAAAACTCTGGAAAGAGGCCATGGTTGATGAAATGGCATCTTTGCACAAAAATGAGGCTTGGGATCTAGTGGAGTTTCTGGCTGGAAGAAACCCATTGGAAGAAAATGGGTGTTCAAGAAGAAGACAAACGTAGAAGGAAAGGTGGAGAAATACAAAGCTCGGTTGGTAGCAAAAGGTTATTCCCAGGTGCTGGGAATTGATTTTGGTGATATTTTTTCTCCTATTGCCAAGGTAACTTCTATTAGATTACTTTTATCTGTTGTTGTTGCGTTTGATTTTGAGGTAGAACAAATGGATGTGAAGACAACATTTCTTCACGGGGATCTGGAAGAGGAGATCTACATGAAGCAACCTAAAGGCTTTGCGGTGAAGGGTAAGAAAGAACTGGTATGTAAGTTAAAGAAGTCTCTATATGGGTTAAAACAGTCACTAAGGACGTGGTATCATAAATTTGATATATTTATATGGGGACTTGGCTTCACCAGAAGTAAAGCAGATCACTGTGTGTATTTTAAATTAATTGGTGACCATGTTATTTATTTGGTCTTGTATGTGGATGATATGTTTCTAGTTGGAAATGACAAAGAAATTATCCAGGATTTGAAGACCCAATTGTCCTCCAAATTTGACATGAAAGATCTTGGTGCTGCAAACTATATTTTGGGCATGGAAATTAAAAGAGAACATACAAAGAGGAAGCTTTGGTTAAACTAGAGGAAGTATGTCGAGACAATACTGCAAAGGTTTAATATGCAGGATAGTAAACCGGTGAAGGTTCCTATTCCTGTAGGTGTGAGGTTATCTGCTGAACAGTGTCCCAAGACACAAGAAAAGGAAGAAGACATGTCCCGTGTTCCATATGCAAGTGCAGTCGGTAGCCTAATCTATGCAATGGTCTGTACTAGACCAGATATTGCACATGCAGTGGGAGTATTGAGTAGGTTTATGTCAAAACTAGGGAAGGACCACTGGACAACAGTGAAGCGGGTTTTCAGGTATTTGCATCCCACTAGTGATTATGGTTTGTGCTACGAAGGAAGACTAGGATTGGATAGAGTGTTGTATATTCATGGCTTTGTTGATGCAGACTGGGCTAGAGATCTAGATCAGAGAATATCTACAAGTGGGTATGTGTCTAACCTATTTGGAGGTGCAGTCAGTTGGATGAGTAAGAAAGAATCTGTAGTGGCACTATAAACTATAGAGGTAGAATACATGGCAGCCACTCATGCAAGCAAGGAAGCAGTTTGGTTGCAGAGATTGTGTTCAAGTATGGGGTTAGTACAGGAAGTTATAAGGATAGATTGTGACAACCAAAGTGCATTTTTCTTGGCAAAAAACCCTGCATATCATTCAAAGATAAAGCACATTGATGTTCAGTATCACTTTGTGAGGGATATGATAGAAGACAAAAAGGTGTTGCTGGTAAAGGTGGACACTTTGAAGAATACTGTAGATGTATTGACAAAATATGTGAGCTCTGAGAAGTTCTCTTGGTGTAGAGAAACAATGGGCATTTCAGGGCTGGAAAAATGACTAAGCTCTCTTGTGGCCCCCTATGGAAAGAAAACAACAAGTGGGAGAATGTTGGGTTGTGTTATACTCTTTCCACGACAAGCCCATGTAGTTAACAGGGGGGTTAGAGGGGGGTGGAGCACCCCCTTCGTTGCGTCGATTGTGTAAGGGGGGGGGGGGGGGTCGGGGGGGTGTCACAGGGGGTTTGAGGTGTACTTGTAACCCCACTTTATGGGGTTCGGGGCAGCGCCCCAGAAAATTTTGGTGTTGGACCCTATGTTAGGTTGGGCGGACCCACCTATGGTTTTGTGCATTATTTTCGCACATGTTTTTGGACGCGATGGTTTTTGGTCCATAGTATTAGACGCGATGGTTTTCGGTCCATGGTATTGGATGCTTCGACATGTATAAATATGTATTATAAAATTGAAAGGAACATAATGAAAAATCAAGCTGGTAGTCCCGGTTTTGGGATCCAGGGGAAAATCTCTGTGTATATGTGTTTTATGTGTTATTCTCTCGCATTGTTTATTTTATGTGTTTTAGAATTCGTATGCAGGTAATTTCTGTACGGGGTTAAAACCTACATACAAGAACTTTCATGTGCCTATGAGAAGATTGAAAGGCAATATGTTGACCTGGAAGCTTAAAGCTCTCGTTCCCTTCCATTCCTATCATTCCCCAATATAATGTCAAGCATTGGAATATTTATTATAATTTGCCACACCTGCCATCTTTTTTATGCTAGTCTGTCTGTTAGAAATACATTTCCTTACTAAACAACTACTTTAACACTCCACTAGTTTACACCTTCTTTCCCTAGACTATGATCTTCAGCATCCATTAACACCTTTGAATTCAACTTATCTTAACTTACCTCGGCCTCACCTGCACTGTTGGCCCAATTCCATGTTACACTCCTCGGCTCTGGGCCCCTCCATCATTCGATGCCCATCCTCTTCTACATAGACCCATTCGACAATCGCGTTGGGTTCAAAGTTCTGTGAGATCAAATGGATACTATACTCTGCATAGTCTTGCTGGTTCTAGTCCTTGTGGCACAGTTTCCCATACTTTGCCACCGTCACTCCTCCCATAGTGGAACCTAGTCCACTGTCATGCACTCTCCCCATTAAGCTTCCCCCTGGTGGTGCCCCTCCACAGTCATATGTTTTCATATGATTCTTAGACGTAATATGGAGGAGCCAACATAGATTAGTGTGGAGAGGTGGTATGTCAGTATGGAGGGAATCTAGATTTAAATTCATGCTTGCACTAAAGGAGGAATCTACACTATCCATGAATTATAAGCAGAGACTCTAATAAATTGTTGTTGTGTGTTTGAAGGTCGTCAATGAAGTTTCTTTGCAAAATGAGCTCAGCAGAAACATGGTGAGCCCACTTGTTCCCATAATATTCGTGCAATTGAACCAGTAGTCAATCCTCTTCTAGGCTCCATCTCCATCCTTCTTGCTTGATGTCAAGCCGCAAATGGTTCTGCCACTGTTCTCAGCATTATTTTCCTCGATGCCCCGATAAATAAGTGGTTATCTTCGACCAGTGTTGTTTCCCATGCCTTTCAACTAGATGAATCAATAAACTGTCCTCAACAGGCATCCATTGACCCTTGGTGGTAGAAGATACTCAATCGACACCGACGATGTGTGCAAACATAAAGGAGGTGATGGTGTAATATATATGTATTTTTTGGAGTCTGGTTATGGTAAATAGTTCTTACATGTGCTTAGTATATGTTGGAAGTTTTATTTCTATGCCATGAACTGTCTTTACATCTATCCTAAATTTTGAGTGCGTTGATACGTTTGGTGATTTTGTTTGTCTCGTACGTTGATCTGTTATACTTTAGAATGTATTGGTGTGTTTTGTTGGTATGGTGCGTGTGAAGCATTTAAACTAAACGCTGGTTGAAGCTATATATTAAAGGGAGCCCCATACTTGTTGAATTCCTTTTATTATATGTTATTATTGTATGATCTATACATTGTGATGGGAATGTACACATTGAATTCTCTTTATGAAGTGCGTATATATGGTATATAATGGCATTTCCATGATATACATTATATGATGAGTGGTGGCTTATATGCTCAAGATTAAAGTATTGACATAGTATAGTGAAAAGTGAAGTTGGTATTGAATTTTTTTAATCAGTTTCTTATGTAATCAAGAAGGAAGAAAGTTGAAAATGAAAAGAAGCCTTTTGTGGAGGAGAGCTCAGTCATTTCCTACCTTAAGAATTGTTACACTTTCATTGTAATAGTGGCGCACTTGTTATGGATGTAATTGGTGGAGTATTAGATTTTCTCAAAAGTTTGATACAATCTACGGTTGAAGACACAGTGAAAATCAACAAGAACACTCTATGTGATACTAAAACCTGTTTGCAATATACATAGGAGAAAGTAGACTTTTTGAAGCTTGAATCTCAGCTTCAATAAGAAGATTTACAGCAACATAGTCATCGTTATGAATATGTTTCTATTCATAACATTGATACAGACTCCCATCAACAACAATAATATAAATTTGAGGTTGATTCACATTCACTGCCTAGTTCAAGAGCAGAGTTACATGCAAATGCAGAAGTTCAGTCTACACTTCTCAAGCCCATCATCATACCTTGGGAATATCTTGTCCATAACAAGCATAGAACTAGTCTTGGATATGACAAGGATGTATCTTTTCATATTCCAGATTACTCAAAGCCCATCCAGTTTCGAAGTGTTGGATTCCTTCATAACATTTCACCTTCAAATGTTCCAGATTCTGCTCCTCTTCCACATCAACAATAGTAGATTGTTATATGCCAACATTGTGACCGAGTTGGCCATATGAAAGATCATTGTTTTGATCTTCATCTATATAAGAATTGTCATAAAACCACTCATTCTTCAAACAAATGCTTCAAAAACAAGCCTCATGCAAGAACAAAGATTCACCTTAGATGGATCGCTTCTTGGCAATGGGCTTCAATATCCAAGAAGATATTTCAGTCATATGTTAGAACTTGTTCTAGAGTATTGAATAGTCTTGTAGTTGAGTTTTATCCATCTCCTCACCTTGTATCTGATAGGGGGGGAAGTGATGGTCATATACAAGCTTCAAAACCACATTAAGTGATCATGAACCACAACCTGCCATACCAGATTCAGAGTTGTAGCCAGAGACAAAAATGCCCTTGAGCATGCCTTTGGTTGGTGGTCATCCATAAACCATCTATGCGGGGTTGAGAGATCCCTTTTTAGGTTGAACTTCTCCATCTTCAAAGAATTTTGGACACTTTGGAAGAGTTCTGGGAACTACACTAAGCGTTCCAGTGTTGGTGGTCATCCTTAAACCACCCTTATGCCAACATTTCAAAGAGTTCATTCAGCCTAGTGTTGCCATACATTTTTCACATTTTGTATTACAACTCTGTTCTTGGGCGCATACATACCCCTTCGGGTTAAGGAGGGGGAATGTTGGACACCTAATCTGCCAAGGGTTAAGGTGGGAGATGAATGGTCAAAGGAGTCTAAGAGACATTGGAAGATGAATCCAACAGTCACAAGAATGTATTATAAATGTACATCAATGTTAATAGAAAATATAATTCATTGTTTTATTTTCACATCTCATCTTTGCCATGGTTGTGTCTAACAGAACCAATTTATTATTACATATATTATTGAATCCATTATTTTTTATTATTTGTACATTTTATTATATTTTTTTTATCATACTCAGATTTAAATGTTTTTCTTATTTACCATCTTAATTAATTAAATTAAGTAATTAAAAAAAGTCACATAAATGTATCATATAAAAAAGAACCGTCGCATCTAGCGGAGTGGCATAAAAAATATAGAGGGGTCAAGTGATACTCAAAAACCATGACATGTGAATAAAATTTAAGAAATCAAGAGAAGACTGATCTAAGAAGTGGTCATCAGCTAGTGCTTGATAAAAGCAGTTTTTGGTTGTGTGATTCTCATGCACTTAAAATAGTGCATTCCACCGAGTGCCTGATAACAATGGTTTTTGGTCACGAGTGAGTCTCATGCACTCAAAATAGTACATTCCATTAAAAGTGCTCCAAATTCTTCCCTCTTAATTCAAATTGGAATAGATCCAAAACTTTCATTTTAACTTTTATAAAAGGTATTAATTATATTTCTTAATTTTTACAAATCATAATATATTAAAACATATTAACATCACTCGAAACTATAAAAATAAGTAACAATCGCAAAATAGTTGTAGAAAAAAGATTTATTAGTGGAATTGGGATGAACAACAAATTCACAACCTATTAATGTAAATAATTACAAAAGACAAACATGGGGAAGAAAACAACGAATTGTTCCACCACATGACCTACTCTTCACATTTCACCACACAACCTACTCTTGACACACCACGTGACCTAACCTTGACATCTATGTCTTTGGTACTACTTTCATGATGGGATTATGATGATGGTGACATATTAGTGTTGTTTTCATGATTGCATTACATGATTGGTGAACATTAAAAGTAGAGGTAGAATTTTTTTATTCAAGCTTGGAATTATTTTTCCTTTTTCAAAAAAACGCATCTAATATTTTTGCGTGATTTTTCTTTTTAATTTACTCATCATAGATTTTTGACTAGTTGAATTATAGGTTTAATGTTGATGAAACCAATGACATGTAAATATTTAAGATATTTATTATAAAATTTTGAATTATTAAATTATAGATTTAATTTAGAGGAAGCAATGTTATTATTCTAGAAGAGTAGTCATAGAGGAAATGACATTTTTCATTATATTTGTTTTGGTTAATTTTAACCAAAATTTGATAGAGATTTTTTAAAACTTCTGTTTAAGTTGTTTAATCTATATAATTCAAGTGCCTCATGGGGTTTTCAGGATGTTGAATCCATTTATGCATTAAAAAATGTAATTTAAACAACAAAAAATCACATTCTTGTTTGAAATTGTATTGTCAGATTAAGCTAAAAAAGGTTATTTCGTCTATAAATTAGACTAACTCTATCTATTGATATACATGCAAAATAAAAGAACATTTAAAAACAACTATAAAAAAAATTTAAATTTTTAATAGAATTGAGATGAACAACAACTTTTGTACAATTTTCTTGTATTCATTTTTAATATATATATATATATATATATATATATATATATATATATACATATATATATATATATATATATATAACACCCAATAACAATTATTAAACAAAATCTAAAAAAAAAATTGCAAATTGTTAAATCTAGAATAATAACTTGGCTTCCTTTGCATTAAACCTATACTAGCATTTGCACCAGACGCTACAAAGGAAATGCCGTAAGTCGGTAGCGCATATAGAAGAAGAACATAAATGAAAAAAATGTGATATGTTAGGTGATCTAACTATAGCCAAATTTGAATGAAAAACCACCCAAAAGCACTGGTATGTTGATCAATTTCAACCATTCTGCTTTGGGGAATAACTTGCTTAAACTCCACACTATCACAGGGAGAATTGCACCCACTAGGAATAACCACACCAAGTTTTTGTATGGCCCAAGTGGGCTGAACAGGCGTTTCAGACCAACTAGGCCCCATGTGACTGATGCATCAAAGGCTACTCTGTCCTTTGGACACATCCAAGGGTTGTCAGGAGGCAGAGAGTCCACATCACAAATATTCTCTATACCTGTCAACATCCACCATGTAATGCAGAGATTGATTGTACCTGCAACTATTGTGCCCACAAGCTATGTACATCCACAAGTTAGCCCCTGGACTCAAATATAGTTAATAAAAAATTGAACCCCATGAAAAAATAATACTTATGGTTTATAAATTATTTTATAAGATTGAACACTATAGAAGAAGTGAAAACTGAAAACTATAAGAGCCACACCTGAGCAACATACATGCAACGTGGAGGAATCTTCACTTAGTGCCCAAGCTTCAAGTCTGCAAGAAAAGAAAGAGCATGTACTATACTAATCCTTCCATAAGTCTTGAAAAGGATATTGGCAATTGGTTTTCCAGGCAATAAGTACCCAATAATAAATTCCACAACAACATTGTAACCTGGTTGTTGTTTTCACAACAATAACAAATAGATTTCAGCACGAGTCTAGTTCACTTCAAATAACCAGCTCTATTACAACCCAATGGGGCATCAAAAAAAGCATAAGCTCACACTTGCTTTACTGGCATGGGTAGGCATGGGAGAGGTTTTGATGTACTGATTTCCTTTTATGTACTCTTGGAAGGCAAGATAACTGCATCTTTTCCAGTATCAGTTTTGTTCAGAAACGAAAAAGGAAACAACATAAGCTCATTTTCTTTCAGTTTTAGAAAATTTTATTGATCTCTGGAAGTAGCATGGTTTTCTGGTGAGTACAAAATTCATTTTGTTGCCCCTATTCATAGGGATTTTATGGGGAAATGGATAGTTCAATTGGGAGGAAGAAATATATAACGTGTGGATGGTCTGATAGGCAGGTAGAAAAATATAGTATGTAATATCATTAATGGGCATATCCTTTTAATGGAAAAGTTGAGTTATGCAACCTTTCAGGGACAACTGATCAATTCCATTTGGGTGAAGTTACAATTTCCAATCAGAGCTATTTATACAGATTTCAGCTAGAATTGGCAACTTGAGAAAAGATATCGATCTCTTGAAATCAGAGTCAAGGTGGACTTGCTGGGTCTCCTTGCTTAGTATGGAGGTTAAATATGCATAATTGCACCTTGACTCCATGCCGAATCATTGTTGATGTACCTTTTTATATTTTAGAGATGAAATGTAACATGCATATTCCAAAAGAAAGGGTTAATCAGTGATGATATCCATACAAGCATGTTTAAATTAATCAGAATATAAAACAGGTACCATGGCAGCATTGTACACAGAGACATCTCTTGCTTATTACTCTGGCATTAAGTAGAATGAATATAAGAAATTTTACTGCTTAACAAGAAAGTATGGGAAAGTTTTGGACCTGATTAGTAGTTGCCTGAATCACTCCAATGGGAAGACTTAATATGCATGCAAGCCCACATGCCGTAGCATTCCCCACCATGGAAACTGAATATCATCCTTCCATATAATTGAAAGAATAAGTGACAGAGCCATGCTTCCTTCCAGTAGGATAAGAAACCACCACTGTGGTACATCATTGCAATATCTCATCAAGCATGCATGGACATCAAGTTTATCAGTGTTTATAGAAGATCTGCTTTGCTTAAGGATTTCACTGCATGTAAAAATGTTTGGTAAGTTTATTTTGGTGGGCATGTCATTGAATGAATCCAAGCAACTCCAGAGTGAATGAAAAAAAAAATATGTAACAAAAATCATAATACATGGAGATGAGAAAATGATTATATAGTATATGATGCATGTACTATGTTTTGATATATATACACACACATGCCATTGTTTAATCCTCTGAGTTGACAAACCAAGATCAAAGTGATGCAATTTTTGTTAATAATGTTCATCAAATATGGCATGGTATTAGGAAAACAAATAAAAGGTTACGAGAAAGCTCACCTTCCATTGAAGAGTATAACATGGGAAAGTGTTGCAACAATCCTTGCAAAACCAAATCCAGTGGAGAAAGCAAAAATTGTGCTAAGAATTGCACCCACAAGGAATAACCATACCAAGTTTTTGTATGACCCAAGTGGGTTGAACAGGCGTTTCAGACCAACTGAAATGCCTCTTTTTATCGCTTTGATGATGGACAATTCTCATGCCTCTGATCTTATGAAGCAGCACTCAATGAAGATGGAGAAGCAGCAAATGCCTCCATTCATTCAACCATCAAAATTTGTCGTTAAAGGCATTTCATCATCCATCAAAGTCTGTTGGTAGCGGCATTCCTCGCTGCAGAATGCCATGTCACCCCTGCAAAAATCAGCAAACAGAGAATGTGACTAACTCTTAAGAATGGGAAATTTTAATCATTTCAATCGATTCTTAGAGGTTTAAAGCAATCGTGTGATCATTATAATAGACCTGTACATGTAGATGTCTTTCCATGGTTTAATTTCCATTTGCAAAGATAGCAAGCCCTGAGAAAATGGGCAACGGGAAATTCTAGAACGTTTGAATAGCTCCGAGCTGGCGATTCGACATCCCATATTTCATGTTCATATTGCTTTTGAACAGGGTATTGCACAATTTCACACTTTATATGACAATGAGTATGGGGGTTGTTTGTTCTCGAATTTGAATCACAGGATATAACACAAGTATAGCTCTCTGAATGCTCCATTCCTGTTTGATGGGTGGATTCTATAAATCCATGGGGAGAACAAATCGGTATTGTCTCGCTTTGTTGTTTGGGAGAACTCAACTGGAAATCAAAGTTGCTTTCAGGCCAATAAGTGATCCCAACTCCAGAAAATGTCTTCAAATGTAATGGAGAAATTGGGCTTTTGGCCCCCTCTAAATCTGAGGACCCCTTTGGATTAAAACCTATTGAGATCACAGGAGCATCGCAGAACATGTGCTTGTCTTCGGGCCAGACTCTGGTGGGTGATGAATCGGATGGGTAATCGGGCATCAGATGAAGCATCATCTTTTCTCTCCTCTTTTCCTTGATGCTACTGAGGAGTCACCCCTCAATCCTTGTTCTTGAACTTGCTTAGCACACTCTCTTCAATTGAAAAATAAAATGACGTTCAAACCCAAAAATTCCCTGTACACCATTCACATGCACAATCCCTTACAACTTCGGGTACACTCTTCCAAAAAAAGTGTAGGAGTCCTTGGAACTGGTGAAGGATATACTGCAATAAAGAAAACCTCACACTACAAGCCGGGTCTAAACCTCCCTGGATGTAGTGAGCATATACTCATCCTAAGATAAACCTGAAATGAATGTTTTATAAAGACAAAATTGGCTGCAAAACCAGGATAAACAATCCTCAAAGCTCCTAAGTCCTGACTACTCCCTTAATTCAAATGGGTATTTTCCAAACTTATTGTTGGCAAGGCCTAAAATCACTCCATAATGTCTCAGGCTTGTGTCTGATCAACACTGACAATCAGAAAAATGATAGAAAACCTTCCCCAATATCATTCTACTCCAGCACCAGGACACCAATTATACAAAACATCCTTCAATTCTGCCCCAAAACTACTCACAGACACCAATTTTTTCTCCATAAAACAAAACAATCCCCTTAAACACTAAAACAACCTCCCCTTGTATCAAAAACCCCTGCTTCCATCAATTGTATAAACCCCTTATTCAATCAATGCTACACAAGCAGGAACGCTTCTTGGAACCTTAGAACAATGAATTGCTTGCCACTTTGTGCCAGGGTACATATACCCACTCACGTACGGCAAGAATCTGTGGGTACCCAAATGCAGTTAATCAGGTATGAAACAACACCCACCACATCACCTGAAAGGATCTGGGGGTACCTAAGTGCAGTAAACCGGGTCTGAACAACCCCACATTACCCGGATGAATCTGGGGGACCCAAATGTAGTAAACCGATAATGAAAATCCATTCCAACTTTGTCACCCATTATATCAACAATATGTTGTAGCCCATTTATATAAGAAATTAGAAATCATGACATTTCTCTATTGTTGTGTGCTGCTGATTATAAAAAAACATGCTCCAACTCACCTCCTTGATGCTTTTAGTTGGTTTCCCATCAAACTAAATGATGACATCTCCAGGACGGAATCCAGCTCAATAAGCAGGTGATCCAGGAGTCACCTATGATGTTTCAATAAAAAACATATGTTTAAATGTAAAACATAATTTGTACCATCAATTTGGTAGGCCAGAAAGGTATCAAATATAGTATACGCTCCTTTGAATTTCCATATGCAAAAAAAAGCATTAGACAGAGGTAAAGTGAGTTAAAATTCAATTATTAATGCAAGAATGGAATTAGGAAATAGAACACAAAGATCTTATTAGCAACCATCCAAGTAAAATCCTCCCATGTATTATGAATGTTTAGACTAACTTCCACTATAGATTTATTGCATAAACATTTTATCATAACCAGTGCAATAAAAAGAAAAAATGAATCCACAGATGCACAAGTTTTATCCCAAGGTAGCTCACATGTGGCACAAGAACACCCTCTGCTACATCATGAAAAGTTGGACCTCTCACTTTAAGCTGAGCTATAACAAGTTCGTTCAGTTCAAGCATCTTAAGTCCCAGCCATGGACACACTACGCACTGCAAAATGAAAATTAAGAAGTATCCCATAGCTTTATTAGCCTAAACACAGCTAATGCATATATTTTAACATTTAAAATAGCAAAGCTACAAAATATGCATGCAACTACAAACTGTCAATGCTCCCTGCTATGTCTCTCTGCCTCTTTAGTGCATGACTCTTTCCAAGTTCCTTGTGGGCAAATACCCTCATTTGGTTTAATGCCATCTTCAAATATGTTTTCTTTGCTTCAGCAGACTTCCGTGCTTTCCTTTCAAATTCAAGTTCTGACAGAGCCTTCAAAAGTCTTGCATCTTTCTGCTTAACTGCATTTTCATTCAATCTCAAAACCTCAGCTAATTGTTTGGAAATCCTTTATTTTCTTCCCAAGTTTCTTCATTTTGATGGAGTGCGTCATTCCTTTCCCTAGATACTTCATCCAATTGTTTGGCAATGTTTTCTTTCTCTCTGCAAGCTTCTACGAGTTGACAAAGAACCTCAATCTATTTCCTCTGTCCTCTACATACACTATGAAATGTAATGAAATCCACCAATTCATGTATGGAAATTGATACTGAGATCACTTTTATCATACAGAGGGAGTGTGTGATGGATAGTGTGAGATATTTTATCTCATTTGCAGGTGGAGTTCAACAATAAGTTAGGAGTGACCCAGAATTCAGGAAACTATGAAGTTTATAACCTGTATTTGAAGTAGGCTCTTTTCACTTCCATCATACTGTTCAGAAAACTGTTGCCTGTACCTGTCAGGTTTCTTCTTACGTGCTATTTTCTGTCACACTAATGCATGCTGGCATACGACATTGTCTACATTCAAGCAATTTCTATAATAAAGTTGAAAGAATGAGATTGAAGAGAGGCCTTGCATTCAAACAGAGGTTTGTACATGTGAATTTGGCAATTAGAAAAGGGCATATTTCTTGTTTTTGTTGAGAAAATAGATTGGTTAATTCCTTTTAATAATACATAGCTTCTTGGTTAAAATCCTGATGGAATGCATAAACTAAAAGTAATGGAACATGGTTGTCTGTTTCTTGCTTACCACAAGGAGTGCTATACCCTGTCAGATTACTGTCGTGAGCTAATAGCATTTATTTATGTAAACTCTTAAAAAATAAAAATATATTTACAAAATGAGTAATAATCTATTTTAATCCTTTTATGTTGTTTTCTTGGCTTTCCAACTCTCCAAAATCCTAGTTTTTTGGCTTTCCAATCTTCCATTTTCCAATTTCACAATTGTTTCTATTTTCCTGATTTTCATTTTTAAATACACTTGTGGGAAACACATATTAAGACCAACACAGTAAAATTTTAAAAGAAATAAGAAAATTATATTTCCACCTGAGCCAAAATAAACAACAAAGAGACCTGTTCTATCATTATAGGTTAAACGATCAAATTGACCTACTCTATGTAAGCAAAAATCCTTCCGATCAGCAAGGCAGCCAAAATTATTTATTTAAGTGATTTACGAGTTCCATATTGGGTATATGAGGTTGATTCAGGATGCATTCAATGGTTTAGTGGGCTTCTTGGGTACTGTGTTTTATGAATTTTTGTATTACTTGCACATTTCCCTCCATGCATGTGTAGACTTTGTTTGGGTATTCCTGTGGAATTCCATAGATATGTTGGGTCGGTCACTGTTGACCAGATGGGACAATTTTATGGATGCAACAGCCTCTTTTATAAGTAATTTATAAGGCTATGAAAAGATAAAAGCTCAAAGATAACTCCATGAATTGGAAGGTCTGTCTGGATCAATAACTTATGAAATTTCTATAATACAGTTGAAATAATGAGATTGAAGAGAGGCCTTGCATTCAAACAGAGGTTTGTACATGTGAATTGCAATTTTTCATAAATTGGTCATGGAAACTCTAACCTTCTAAGATAAGTTCATGTAGCTTCATTTTATCCTAAAAGCTTTACTTGGTATTTCACCTGAGCTGCGAGAGAGTCCCTGCCTTTGTTCCCTTTCATGGAGTGTCCTTATACAACATTCACACTACTCTTTGTCTCAGAGAATATAAAACAACAATGGCAGTTTATCATATTCATTGTTCCTTCTATCAACCCATAGAAATTTTGAAAAAAATAAATGTCAGAGATATTTGTATACATATAAAATTTAGCTGTAGCAGTTATGTGTAGTTAGTCTACAATAGCTAATCAAACCAAGGCTCAAAACAAGAAAATAGAAAATGTGAAGTTTTATCATCAATTTTTATGACTTGAGAAGCCACATTATGGTATTCTTAGTCACTACACTGAAACATAGACTTTAAAATCAGTGTTACTTGCCTTTTTTTTCTCTTCCTGATGCTAAGTAACTAGAAAGGAGCAATTGTAATTCCTTCATAATTACAAAAAGGGCAATTTTCTATCCCTATAAATTAAAGATCCCAAACTTTTTCCACCAGGAGAAAACTGAGAAGGGTAGCGAAGCTCTGCTGTTGTCTTGTGTCTCTAGGCCAAACCAGGCCATATTCTAGACAATCATGGAGGTTTACAAATTAGAAAGGATTGATGAAAATTCTTTTGGCTTAGTCATTTTTATGAGGAGTCCCTAGTCAAGAGCAGTCTTTGACTAATAGAAGCTTCCAATGTCAACCGCTTGGCTTCTTTACATTGCTGGAGAAGATATTCTGCTAAACCATTCACTTCCTCCAAGAGAAAATACAACCACTCATTTCCATCCACTGAAACAACATCGAATCTTTCGAAAATGTCTGGAATCACAAGAAGCCCTGCAGATCATATTGACAAATTCACAACGCTATCAGAAGAAAGTGAAATGTAACACGTTTCAGAAATGAAAAAGGAAACAACATAAGCTCATTTTCTTTCAGTTTTAGAAAATTTTATTGATCTCTGGAAGTAGCATGGTTTTCTAGTGAGTACAAAATTCATTTTGTTGCCCCTATTCATAGGGATTTTCTGGGGAAATGGATGGTTCATTTGGGAGGAAGAAATATATAATGTGTGGATGGTCTGATAGGCAGGTATAAAAATATAGTATGTAATATCATTAATGGGCATATCCTTTTAATGGAAAGGTTGAGTTATGCAACCTTTCAGGGACAACTGATCAATTCCATTTGGGTGAAGTTACAATTTCCAATCAAAGCTGTTTATACAGATTTCAGCTAGAATTGGCAACTTGAGAAAAAATATCGATCTCTTGAAATCAGAGTCAAGGTGGACTTGCTAGCTCTCCTTGCTTAGTATGGAGGCTAAATCTGGGTAATTTCACCTTGACTCCATGCCGAATCATTGTTGATGTACCTTTTTATATTTTAGAGATGAAATGTAGCATGCATATTCCAAAAGAAAGGGTTAATCAGTGACGATATCCATACAAGCATGTTTAAATTTATCAAAATATAAAACAGGTACCATGGCAGCGTCATACACAAAGACATCTCTTTCTTATTACTCTGGCATTAAGCAGATTGAATATAAGAAATTTTACTACTTAACAAGAAAGTATGGGAAAGTTTTGGACCTGATTAGTAGTTGCCTGAATCACTCCAATGGGAAGACTTAATATGCATGCAAGCCCACATGTCGTAGCATTCCCCACCATGGAAGCTGAATATCATCCTTCCATATAATTGAAAGAATAAGTGACAGAGCCATGCTTCCTTCCAGTAGGATAAGAAATCACCACTGTGGTACATCATTGCAATATGCATGGACATCAAGTTTATCAGTATTTATAGAAGATCTGCTTTGCTTAAGGATTTCATTGCATGTAAAAATGTTTGGTAAGTTTATTTTGGTGGGCATGTCATTGAATGAATCCAAGCAACTCCAGAGTGAATGAAAAAAAAAATATGTAACAAAAAGCATAATACATGGAGATGAGAAAATGATTATATAGTATATGATGCATGTACTATGTTTTGATATATATACACACACACGCCATTGCTTAATCCTCTGAGTTGACAAACCAAGATCAAAGTGATGCAATTTCTGCTAATAATGTTCATCAAATATGGCATGGTATTAGGAAAACAAATAAAAGGTTACGAGAAAGCTCACCTTCCATTGAAGAGTATAATATGGGCAAGTGTTGCAACAATCCTTGCAAAACCAAATCCAGTGGAGAAAGCAAAAATTGTGCTAAGATACAGTTTGTTGTATTTATCATAAGCCTCAATGTTCAAGTCAAACTCTGGTGTGATAATCTGTGTTGTATTGTATTTCTGACCAGTGTCTGTGAATAGTTGACTTGAGAAAATTGGAAGCCTCCTTGCATTATAGATATCAAATTTCCAATATGACAGTGGAATGGAAACATAAATAAATAGGAAAAAGCCAATGCCAATGTTAACTATGGAAAACCAAGGGGTGACAAGTGGACTTCCAAGATATGATGAAACTCCCGCCCAATCAAGTGTTGCAGCCCCTATACCCAAACCGTGAAGACCTGAACCAATTTGGTGTGATGTGACACTGTGTGGACTTATCCAACAAATCCATGAAAAAAAGCTCAAGATTGTGAATAGGTATCCCGACAATACATAGTAAGCAAAATTGATTATCATAAAGATTATAAAGAATTGCATGCGAGAGAGTCCCTGCCTTTGTTCCCTTTCATGGAGTGTCCTTATATAACATTCACACTACTCTTTGTCTCAGAGAATATAAAACAACAATGGCAGTTTGTCATATTCATTGTTCCTTCTATCAACCCATAGAAATTTTGAAAAAAATAAATGTCAAAGATATTTGTATACATATAAAATTTAGTTGTAGCAGTTATGTCGAGTTAGTCTACAATAGCTAATCAAACCAAGGCTCAAAACAAGACAATAGAAAATGTGAAGTTTTATCATCAATTTTTATGACTTGAGAAGCCACATTATGGGATTATTAATCACTACACTGAAAGACAAACTCTAAAATCAGTGTTACTTGCCTTTTTTTCTCTTCCTGATGCTAAGTAACTAGAAAGGAGCAATTGTAATTCCTTCATAATTACAAAAAGGGCAATTTTCTATCCCTATAAATAAAAGATCCCAAACTTTTTCCACCAGGAGAAAATTGAGAAGGGTAGCGAAGCTCTGCTATTGTCTTGTGTCTCTGGGCCAAACTAGGCCATATTCTAGACAATCATGGAGGTTTACAAATTAGAAGGATTGACGAAAATGCTTTTGGCTTCCTCATTTTTATGAGGAGTCCCTAGTCAAGAGCAGTCTTCGACTTATAGAAGCTTCCAATGTCAACCGCTTGGCTTCTTTACATTGCTGGAGAAGATATTCTGCTAAACCATTCACTTCCTCCAAGAGAAAATACAACCACTCATTTCCATCCACTGAAACAATATCGAATCTTTCGAAAATGTCTGGAATCACAAGAAGCCCTGCAAATCATATTGAAAAATTCACAATGCTATCAGAAGAAAGTGAAATGTAACACGTTTAATTAACTAAGACAAATGGGGTGGAGGGCATATTATATTATTCAGGTAAAATCATTGTCATTGGAATCAGATGAAGGAAAAAATACAGAGAAGGCATAGATTCGTAGATCCAAACAAATTTTCAAGGTTAGAGATTTGCATCGAAAGCGAGGCTTTCCGGTCTATCTTTCTCGATCCAGAGATCGATTCCCTCGGGCTTCTAAAACCTGTCAGCCAAGGCTTGGATTTGCTTGTCAGCTGTAACAACGAACAAAGTAGGGGCTTTGGCGGATTTTTTCCGAGGGATTTTCAAGTTTGGCCGTGACTTCTCTGAGCTCTGATCGCTTCCGAATTTGGTAATGTTGGCGTTCTCTCATGAGGTGGGCTTTGAGGAGCTGCTTGGATTTATCCTCTTGCATTCTCTTGCATTGCCATTTGGTCACTTTGCTAGGAAACATTTGGTCACTACGCCAGGAAACGTGCCAAGACCGCTTCTCATCATTCTGACTTGTCTCCATGCCGATGGAAGGCTATGGTTTGGAAGTTGGGGTTTTAGGAACATTGGGGTAAGCAGCTGACTCTTCCAGGAATCCAACTGTGAAACGACTAGGCCTGCCATTATAGATTTACAGAGAGAGCAACAACGAATTCGTAACTACTTTTTTGTGATCAAACGGTTCAGCCTTTTTCAATCGTCTAACATATCATCTAAGGGTATATAAGGGTGACATGTAGACAATAAGGAGAGTTCATTTTAGAGGGAAACGCCTTATGGCGTAAATATAATAAACCAAAAATTTGTAATAAATAACTTAAATAGCTACATGTCATTGGCTTCATATGCATTAAACCTATAATTCAACTTGTCAAAAACATGTGATGAGTAAATTTAAAAAATATTGACATTGCAAAAACATAGATACCTTTTCTTTGAAAATGGAAATATAATGGAGTAAGCTATATCTACAAATTTTTTAGGGGAAATTGGCTTCATTTCGGTTGATGTGACTCCCTTACCGGTTGTCCACTCCTCCAGAGTTCTCCTACCACCGTTTATCCCATCTCATTAGCCAGACTTGCCATGAGTAGATAGTTGATGTGCATTAATGCTACATCATCGCCCTCTAGGGTGATCAATATTTTTTGGAGCTATAGCTCCATTAATGCACAGGGCATTATATTCCATCCATCAGGTTTACGCAAGTACAAAATTTAACGGGTGGCATATACTGCCCCAAAATTTAAATTTTCACCCCATTAATTTGTAGGCAACTCTGGGTTGGCCATTTGCACTTGGTTATGTAGATTGTGGCATTTTACAACTTGGTGGGTCTTTTTGTGCACCCAATATATTCTTCGCCCATGCCTCATTTGCATTCAACGGTATTATCGAAAGAACATGAAGGCACAAGGTTCCTATGATTTCAAGGGTGTTGCAATGGTCATTGATGTCAGCCCAAGTAAGCCCAATAATATTAGTATACTCCTTCACCATATCTATTAAAAAATGGAATCTATGTTCATTTTACTATATAGTTTTTTTGTTGTTTGAGCAGTTGTTTTTTTTGCAAGGCATTCTTCTAAAGTGCTAGTGCTTTTCTCACTAGCCTTGCAAGATATGTCAACTACTTCTACACGTTCAAAGAAATTGCAACATTTACCGATATAAACCATTTAACATTATTTTTCATAGTATATAGTACTTAACTATTTTCAACCATAGCTAATGTAATAGTCTACATGCATGAAAATATTTTTTGCAACAAAAAACAACTGGTTTTATGGTGCAAAATAATGTGTTCAATATTTCTTTTTGCTTCTATAGCTCTAGTGGACAAGAAGTTAATGATATGAATGGAGTGCATCTTGCACTTTTACACTCACATTGAATTTGTTTCTATGGTTTTCACTGATGATCCCTCTTCTTATGCCCTAGGAGACTAGGCTTCCATGAGAGCAGTTAATACTGGAGCTGGATGTATCTAGATTTTGAAGACTTTGTAGGGGTGACCATTACACAATTTGGTCAAAGCAGCAATAAAAATATAAAATACATTTTTGTAGGTCGTACACCCTATTCGCACCATTCATTTGATTACTTTATTAATGGTAGAGGATGTTACACTGTATGATAAGGATTGGATCGTTGAATATTTATTGGTCTCCTACATTCAAAATTTGAAGATGATACATGCATTAGCATGAACCTCTTGGAGTTGTCGATGTCTCTTCCATCAAATATTAAGGCACCTGGAGATTTAGAGCCCAAAATGTCGCACTTTAGATCCAATTATAGCTATTAATTATGTTGTAAATGAGAAAATTACCTTAGATTGAGATGTAAAAATTGAAAACATAGCAAATCACCTTGGGATTGAAATCTAAAAACTGACAAAGGAAGAGATGCCATTCTTATTAGGAAATTTAGGAAGTAAATCCCTTTAGTTGCATTGATGGAGGATAAAAAAGAGACAGCAAAATTTTGGAAATGACAAAATATAGTATATATATATATATATATATATATATATATATATATATATATATATATATATATATATATATATATATATATATAAAATAAAAAATTGTTGTCAATCTTCGATTTCTAATAAATATTTATTTTATATATATAATTTTGTTATAAGAAGGAAAGAAAACATAAATATATATTTAAAATCTGGGATTGAGTTGTGTTGAATCCCCTATAATGTAATGTAAGAAAGGACTATTAAATATCAAGTAAATTAGATTCATTTTAATTTTACATTAGATTAAAGGATTTATTTCATATGAAATTTTGTCGTGTTGTGTTGTGTTGTATGTACATAAACTTTGGTATCATGTAATTTAACATTGACATACATACTAGAATATAATCAACACAAGTATTAAATAAATTTGTTAATTTAATTCAACATTAACATGCCTATTAGAATATAATAAACAAAAGAGTGAAATAAATTTGTTCTTCCTTGATTTATATCATTTTATTTTTATAATGTAATTTCATTATATAAAACAATGTGTGAATGTTATTAGTTAATATATATAATGCTATTTTTAAATTTATAAATATTTGTTAATGATTAGTATATAACTAATATTAAATTTATTATTACTTTCTTTCGCTGAATTATATTTTGTTTGTATTCCTTATTTTTATATAATATGTTGTTTAGTATTTGTGTGTATTTAATTGATTTTTTTTCTATGATGTAACATGTTTTAATGTTTGACCCGCCGGATAAGTAATTTGGGATATATGGCCTATCCTCTTCTCTGGGGTCACAACTGGGGGTTTGAACCTTGGATCTCTCAGGTTTCACGTATTTCAAATTACTTCAATAACCGATTGAGCTTCCCCTAAGACACCTTAGAATCATATTTAATGAGAAGAAAATTTTAAATATAATTATTGAGAAGAATATTAAGGAAATTTGAATTAAGACATGACTAAAAAACAAAAAAAAATCTTTGTCAAAATAGGGAATGGTTAAATAAAAAATAAAAGGTAAGAGTGGACAAAAATATCATGCAGCTAATCGTTAGAATCAAAACCATTTAAAAAAATTTGAGAACAATATCAAGAAGTAGGGATGAGAAATTGACATATGCACATGAAAATAAATTGATATTATGATAAGAAAGAAACACATAAACAAGAGATATCATGAATAAGTAGCCCAAAATTTTGCATCACAAGATTCATGGTATTGGCACTAGAAACATATAAATAATGATGGGAAAGATACATAAAATTGTTGTTGTATACACATTAGTCGTTGTATCTTCATTTGAAATTTTAATATCAATATAGAAAAGATAACATGTTACAACATTAAGAAATTCAGATGCTCTATCATTGAGTCTGTTGGAATATAATCCTAACATCTACATTTAGTTTTTAACCTAAGTATCCTTGACTTAGCCACATGCACTAAAAATCATGTTCACACTTGGTTTTTGGTAAACTAGCTCGGTGGACCAACTTTCCCTTTTTTTTTTTCCTTTAAAGGCTTAATATTATGGAAATATTGGTCCAACCACTTTCCTAAACCATTTAGACATATAAGTGCATGTTCACATATAACCACACCTCATCCACTTGATTTATTTGAGGATTGGCACCCCACATGAAGATTCTCCCTTAAATCAAGGGATTTGGTCCCCCGGACCATTTTAACATGTTTTAAAGTTGCCTTCCTCGGGAAATGTGCCCCTCCTCATGATTTCCTCATGGCTGATAGTTGGCATAGTTTGTCTTGAATCATTGTTGCTATTTTAGACCTCCCTTTAGCTTTTCTTAGCCTTTTCTATTTTTTACTAGTTTTTTCCTAGTTTTCTAGATTCGGCAATTTCTATATAACCACCTCCCTTTGGGATTAGAGGCTTGGTTGCTCATGTATTACTATTGTTCATTAATTTAATACATTTATTTTATGGAGCAAATCCTTTCTCTCCTCTCTTGAATATCAACAAATTACTTGTGTTTAATTTAACTATAATTCTAGATCTATCAGAGTTTATGCAGGAATTCTACATGTAATCAGAGCGAAGTTCAAATCTAGTGGATTGTACACGGTTTTATTTGCAGGTATAGATCATCAAGAGGTGCAGAAAGCAGCAATGGATCATCTCTCTCAGCCCACAAAACTCGTTCTAAATCCTTTCAATTACTTCAAATGGAAGACAGAGATCACTCTGCTCCTCCGAAGAAAAGGCCTTTACAGGGTAACAATGGGAACGGACACTGAACCGACTTCTACAATGGAGAATAAAAAGTATTTCAATAAATTATATGAATTAATTGGGCTGATATTCCTATCAATTTCCAAAGAACTCCTCTTTCATGTCAGCGGAGCCACTACTCCCGATGCAGTTTGGACCACATTGGAAGGACTATTCGACAAGCAGGATGAAATGAGAGTGCATCAACTGGAGAATGAACTTATATCCCTCAGTCCAACTCATTTCACCAACCTGCAAGAATAATTCACTAAGTTTAAATCCCTCCTCGTTGAACTTGATGCATGTGGAGTCAACGAAGAGGAAGATCAACTCATCCTTTCGATTCTCTCGAAATTAGGCTGTGAATATTCCGTATTTTTATCGTCTTTTCAAGCATCTAAATTGACTCAGGAAAAACGGAAAATGCCTCCATTGAATGAATTAATTGTAGCATTGACTCAAGATAAATCTAAGTTAGTCCAAATGGGTGCCATCGAGCATTCAAAGAACCAAGCACTTGCGGCTACTGATGCTCCAAAGAGCAGTGGAAGAGATAAGCAAAAAGGGAAGGGTAAATTTAATGAATCGAAGAAGGAGAGACCCATACAATCTTCAGAGAGCTCTTCTTTGCCTAAGGGCAAGAAGAAGAAAGAAAGAACACTTTGCAGCTACTGTTCCAAAGGTTTTCATCCCGAAGAAAATTGCATGAGGAAAACAATCGATCAGATGGCTAAGCAATTGCAACAAAACAATCTCATCGTGCCCGAGAATGCAAAGAAGAAGGATGATAATAGAATGGGAGATGGGAGAGGGAGAGCACGAGATGGTCATGCTTTAATGGATGTCACATCCACTCCATCAACTTTGAGCCTTGATTCAGGTGCATCGAACCATATGGCTGCATCAAAATATGAATTTTCCTCCATTGAAGAAAGCACCAGATCCCCAATTTACTTGGGAGATGCCACACCCGCAAAGGTGTGCAGAGAAGGAATTGTAGGCCTTGAAGGGGGATGCTTCACAAATATTCTTCATGTTCCCTCACTGTCCGCAAATATTCTCTCGATATATCAGATCACTCATTCCAGCTCTGTAGGGAAGGTGGAGTTCACTTCAGACTCTGCAGTGATTACTAACATTTCCATAGGCTCACAGCGTGCACATGGAATTGCAGATCATGGTTCTCGTTTGTATTTCTTCTCCCACTTTGTTCCTAAATCTATTAGAACTGTATTTCTGTCATAATATAATGATATCATTAGGTTATGGTATGAAATATTTGGCCATCTAAACTATAAGTACTTGCATCAACTCATCAAGGAAAACATGGTAGAAGGATTGCCTACTATTAAACTCACAAGCGGTGTATGTCATGGATGCATTCTTGGCAAGTATTCGGAGCAAAAGTTTGATAAAGGGAAGGAACATAGAGATTCTTCACCTCTTGGGCTGATTCACAGTGACATCACCGACCCATTCCCGTGTTACGATTGCAACAATATGATGGAGCTTAGTGAAAAGAGTCGCCTTCACTAAGTGGGCCCGCAGGCAAATTATGGCGCAAGTTCTATTTTTGGATCCCAGTAGGGATGATCACAGCAGGAGTGACCACAGCAAGGATGATCATAGCAGGAGTGATCACAGTATGAGTGACCACAGTAGGAGTGATCACAGCAGGAGTGATCAAAGTCTATTTTTAGACTGGATGTCCAAAATAGAAAAGTCAAATATTATTGTCTCATAATAATATTTGGACTATAAACTTGATCTTATTCTCTTGGAGCACTTCAGTTTGAGCTACAGATGTGGCCCATGCAGCTGTCAGAAGGAAGTACACTTTTCTTATGAGTCAGTTGAGTTGTTGCATGCATGACTTCAGTTAGAACTCAATCAGTTGAGTTTGGTGGAGTTGATGGAGTTGTGTTCAGTTTGACTTGGTTAAACTAGTTGTAGTTAGTCTAACTGCAAATAGACTAATGATGAGTTGTTAGACTAATGATGAGTTGTTAAAATAATTATTAACTCATAATACAACTATAGAATACATCAGTTAACTCAGTTGCATGTTAGTGCATGTTCAGTTCAGCAGGGACAGGTGTTAGAGAATCAGATTGCTATCAGTTGTGACTATAGTTGTGCATCAGATCTTGCACAATCAAGGGATTGAGTATGCCAATGAGTTTGCTCATGTATTTGACCAGTATTATAGCCTCTGCTCACATATTACACAGTGTGAGTGATTCTTTGGAGGTGAAATACGAGTTTGGTAAACCATTCTCATTCATTCTTGAGTAGGTATTGAGCAGTGGAGGCAGGCAAGAAGTGGAATAGATTTGGAGATCAGATCTTAGCTGTATTGTGTGTAACAGGTGGAGCTGGTACTGGATTGCTTGTGATAAGCATTGTACTTTGTAATGTTACATGGTCTCAATCATTAATATATAGATAGTTGGGGTTTTTAGCGAGATGCTTTCCCCGGGTTACACACTGTGTTAATGTGTGAATGCTCTTGATGTTTTATTGTTATTGATGTTGCTAAATTGATGATCAACATAGAGGATCTTATGTATTATGTATGTATTCTGCAATAGTACATGATCAGGATAATATCCATTGAATATGTGTTAAATTATTCAAAATTTCTACATCTCGCAACCTTCAATCAGTAAGGCTCAATATGTACTCACTTTCATAGATGATTTCTCTCGCTTTACTAGGGTATTTTTTATGAAATTAAAATTTGAAGTATTTGAATGCCTTATAGAATTTAAAGCACTTGTTGAGAATGAGTCTGGGTGTAAGATTAAGATACTCCGTACTGATAAAAGGGGGGATTATGTCAACAAATATGTGCAACAACTTTGTATTGATGCAGGTATACAACTACAACACATAGTGCCATATACACCACAGTAGAATGGTGTTGCAGAGAGGAAAAACCAGTCGTTAAAAGAGATGGCCAATTGTATGATACAGTCAAAATCATTAGCTCCTAAGCTATGAGATTAATCTATTAATTGTGTAGCATACATTTAGAACCACATTCGTCATAAAGCACTCAAAGGCACCACTCCACTTGAATGTTAGACCGGTAAGAAACCGAAAGTGTCATACTTTCACATTTTTGGTCAACGAGCATGGGCTCACATTCCGACAGATAAGAGGTAAGGCTTTGGAGCCTCAAAGTGTTGAATGTATCTTTTTTGGATATCCTGATAGTGTCAAAGGATATATATTGCTGGACTCACACACTGAAAAGTTCCTTGTAGCTCGAAGTGTGAAGTTTGAAGAAGAATCACTGCATGACTTTTCAGTAGACCATGTCGAGGAACCGCTTGTTACCATTGATGAGGAGGAGTCCGAAAATTCTTCAAGCACTTCATAGAAGCCATCAAAGAATCCTCTTGGGTCTGATTCATAGGATGAGGAGCAGGTCATGGATGCTCCAACTCAGCTACCAACTCAGTGATCCTGCGGATGCGAGAAGGACTAGGTCACCATTTCTTAGAGCTCCTCAAGCCCTGGCTGCCACTGAACCATTGCTTCCCATACATTGCTATATGAAACTTGGTTCATATCCACAGTCACACTCTGATGTTGCTGGAAACCCGCTTTGGGAGGCTGCAATGGATGAAGAGTACTCTACTCTCATGGAAAACAACACATGGGACTTGGTTCCACTTTTGAAAGGAAGAAAGCTTGTTCGATGCCGATGGATCTATCAAAAAAATATTGCTGCATATGGTGAGATCAAAAATTGCAAAGCTCGACTTGTTGCAAAAGGATACTCATAGGTACATGGCATAGACTACACAGAGACATTTGCACCGGTTGCAAAAATGGACTCCATTCGACTACTTTTAGCCATTACTGCTTCTTGCAGATGGGAAGTTCATCACATGGATGTGAAGAGTGAATTTATTCATGGAGATCTCAAGGAGGAGATATATATGGAGCAGACATAGGGATACATTCAGAACTCTTCCCTCATTTTCATATTAAAGAAATCTTTGTATGGCCTAAAACAGGCTCCCAGAGCCTGGTATGCAAAGATGGATTCTTTCCTGCTTTCCATTGGATTCATTCGATGAAAATTTGATCCGAATGTTTATTTGATGCAACATTATGACTCCCTTTTGCTGATAGTACTTTATGTAGATGTTTTACTAATGACAGGGAACCTTATGTGAGCTATTGATTCGGAAAAATCAACATTGCATGATCGATTTTCCATGACAGATTTGGGAATATTGCACTACTTTCTTGGTCTTAAAGTTTCTCAATCTACTTTAGGGATCAATATGGCACAATATAGGTATGAATCAGATCTACTTGTCCACTTTTAGATGAAAAAATGCAAGCCAACAACATCTCCCTTTCTTTCTGGGATCAGATTTGAGGATGTGGGTACTACACCTTTGGTGGATAGTACACTGTATTGACAATTAGTTGGGAGTTTGTTGTATCTTACTCACACCCGACCTGATATATCTTTTGCAGTAGGAGTTTGTTCTAGATATATGCAGGAGCCCCATGAGCTTCACTGGAAAGCTACAAAGAGAATCCTTAGATATGTGAAAGGTACTTCCAGTTTTGGTATCTTTTATGCTGCAGATTGCCCACTTTCACTGATTGGGTACACAGATTCTGATTGGGCTGGCGATGGTACATACCGCAAGTCCACCTCTGGTTATGTTTTCAACTTTGGTTTAGGGAATTTTTGCTGGTCTAGCAAGAAGCAATCCACGATTGCTTTATCTACAACTGAGGCAGAGTATAGAGGTGCAGTGAATGCAGCTACACAGGCTGTTTGGTTGCAGGGGCTTCTCTCCGAGTTTGGTATTCAATATCCACTTCCGATTGTCATATTTTGTGACAATCAAGGGTCCATTCAGATATCGATTGATCCAGTTCAGAGGCAGAGGACCAATCACATCGAGATTCACATGCATTACATCCGCGAGCTGATCCGTGACCGAGTCATATCACTGCAGTACTGCCCCACTGAGCAGCAGGTTGCAGACATCTTCACCAAGTATTTCACTGAAAAGAAATTTTTAGAACTAAGAGCTATGCTTGGAGTGGTGGAGATATCTGAGTAGGCCCTTCTGGCCACTTAGCCCTTTTTTCCTCTTTTGGGGGGGTTTTTCCCACAAGGTTTTCCCTCTTTCTTCATTTTATGAGGATCTTTTATTTATTGTACTTGAGTACCTAACATGGCATCTTTGCCAGGACTTAGTTTAGATAAGTGAGTTAGGATAAAGGGGGGGTGTTGGAATATAATCCTAACATCTACATTTATTTTTTAGCCTAAGTATCCTTGACTTAGCCACATGCACTAAAAATCATGTTCACACTTGGTTTTTGGTAAACTAGCTCGGTGGACCAACTTTCCCTTGTTTTTTGCCTTTAAAGGCTTAATATTATGGAAATATTGGTCCAACCACTTTCCTAAACCATTTAGACATCTAAGTTCATGTTCACACATAACCACACCTCATCCACTTGAGTTATTTGAGGATTGGCACCCAACATTAAGATTCCCCCTTAAATTAAGGGATTTGGTCCCCTGGACCATTTTAGCATGTTTTAAAGTTGCCTTCCTTGGAAAATGTGCCCCTCCTCATTCTTTCCTCATGGATGATAGTTGGCATACGTTGTATTGAGTCATTGATGCTATTTTAGGCCTCCCTTTAACTTTTCTTAGCCTTTTCTAGTTTTTTCCTAGTTTTCTAGACTCAACAATTTCTATATAACCACCTCCCTTTGGGATTAGAGGTTTGGTTGCTCATGTATTACTATTGTTCATTAATTTAATACATTGATTTTATGGAGAAAATTCTTTCTCTCTTCTCTTGAATATCAGCAAATTACTTGTGTTTAATTTAACTAGAATTCTAGATCTATCGGAGTTTCTGCAGGAATTCTACAAAGTCTCCATCCTTCATGCTCTTGTGATACAACTTATTTTGTAGGAACAATTTTACAACACCCTCCTCTCCCATCTACCCAAGTAACTCGTCAACCAGGGTAAACATGTAACGAAGCGTTAATATGATATGATTCAACTCCCTATGTGTCAGTTAAGGAAGTCGAACAGATGGAACACAACAACACAAACCTTCTACACCTACAACATAACCCCTAGGAGATATTCAAACCTTCCAAGTGACTAGCCCCTAAGACAAACTAACTTTTGTTGCATTAATCCTCGAGTCGCTCCCTTTCCAAGCCCTCCAAGCGACTAAGAGCCCCACTCACTCCCATGAGCCTGTATGAGTGCAGCTGTAACCTTTTTCTGCCATTGTTGTATGAGCATCTATGCAATTTAAGGCTAAATTTTAGGGCTAGGACCCAGGTTACTGCCCAAAACTCCATGAAACTTCTAGGAATGAAATGCAATAGCACAATATTGATACAATGTAATTACTTGAACAAGGACTTCACTAGACCCCTACTAACCATGATAGGCATTTCATTAAACATGTCACAAATATGCATTCTATAGGTTTAAACAACATATTTGAGCATATGGGTCTCATACTTATCTGAGAATCGCTAAGAAACATTGATACCGTATCACATTAGTTGCAGTATCATCTATTAGGTCATATATTCATGTTCGGAACAGGTCCCCTAGGGTCAATTTTGGGGTTAAAAACCCAAGTTTGGGGTTAAAGGCCCAAGTTTTGTGTAAAGAATGTAAAATCTATGCATTTTGTGGTCGCAGAGCACGAAGATGTAAAGAGTCATCAAGGGTTTCTGCCCTTAGTTTATGTAACTTGTGTCGGAAAAATGAGATCCACCCTTGGTCTGCGGACCATGGGATTGTATAAAAAGGGAGGTCTTAGAAGAGTCTAAGGTGGTTTTTTAGGTTAGTTCATATATGTTTTGAAGAGTCATTAATGTAATGGGTCTGTGAGGGCTAAGAGAGAAGAGTCTTAGCATAGGAAAGAGGCTCTGTAGCTATGTGCGCAGAGGCCTAGCATAGAAGTTTGCAGCTGACTGCGTGGACCCCTACAACTGTGTGCGTAGGGTAGTTAGAATCTGTAAAGTAGATCTGAACATCAATAAAGAGAATTATTCTTGAAATACCCGTGTATGATCTATTTTAATTATGTTATGAATGCATGTGATTATGTTATGTTGAATACTAGGTTTATGATTTAATATTGTATTGATGCACAAATCTATGTGTTTTACTTTGTTACATGAATGCAAGTAACAATATATGTTTATGCGAAGATAATCATAATGCATGTTGAAGTTATCCACTACTTAAGCTAATCTGGGTAAGTACAGCAGTAAGAGTAATCACAAAGGTGCGTAGGTGTTTGGATGGCCTACTTAGGGTATGCGAAATACCGTCGTAGACCTTCACAAAGGTCTAGAGGAAAACTAAGGGAAGTATATCTATAAGCCCTAAAAGGCTTATCGATCTATACGAAGGAAGGGTTAGGGTATAAAGCAACATCACCGCAATCTCAAGGTGTGGAAACTTGGTTCTTGCATCCCCCCATACTGCTTCGGGTCAGACTTGAGTCTGTGTTCCATGGATTGATGCTGAAAGGGCTATTAGTGTACAGATCTGCATGGCTAATTAACGTTGAACCTGGGTCAGGGCCCATCAAGCCAATAAATGGTTTTGTTGTCAGGACTGGGATTTGTATAAAGAGATGTGTGATGTCGCATCACTGGAATCCAACTAAGAAGGAGATCAAAAACTGGTTGGATAGAAAGATCCATGAACTCATGGCACAAGAGAACAAGAATTCACGATTGATGAAAGAATAATGGTTGGACAGATATCTGTACACAAAGATACATGAGATCTTCTTTTGTTCCTTCTCGATCAAATTATGCGAGTGGATCGTGAAATTGGTAGACAACCAAGGAAGGTGGAGGCTTCATGGTCCAATAGTCTTGACTCCGGAGATAGTGCGGAGATTAGAAGCATTTGAAGATAAGATCACACATGTTGTCGATCATTGCCTAGATCATATCATAGGAGGGTTCGATACAGAGTTCGTGGTTGATATCTCAGTTAGTTACAGCGAAGCAGAGCGCCGCTTCTTCAAGGGGCTTTGAGGTAAGAATTTAAGGTCTTTAAATACCTAGATTAAGATGCTCTTGTGTGAAAAGTGGGTTATGCAGCTGCCTTGATGTTTGGGGCTACGCGAAGTGTAAAGACCTTCAGGAATAGAGGGAAAATAGGCTCTGAATATAGCCCACTGATTGAAACTCCTTTGAGTGATGAGGAGGAGGTAGCACATGCTTCTTCGCAGAGAGTTGTTCAGTTGATAAGGCAAGGGTTCCTACTAATAACCCATCCACCCACACTGCCTCCATCCTCATCTCCACCGCATACACCTTCACCTACACCATCGCCACCTCTGCCACCGGTCAGTATGACAAACTCAGTAAAGCTACATGTGTTCAAGGGCTTGGGAAATGATGATTCAGACTAGTTTTGGTTCATCACAAAGGCTATATGGGAAGCTTAGGGTATCACAAATGATCAAATGAAGAAAACAATGTTTGTTAGTGATTTGTAGGAACACACGCTAACGTGATACATTAAGTACTGCACTCATAACCCTCTATCTGTGTTGGCAGATATTCAAACTGCGCTGAATAAGGAATTCAGTAGACCTAAGTCTGAAGTGCAATCAATTGTGGGATTCAAAGAGATCATGATGAAGCCTGGCGAGACACCCTAGGATATGGATCAGAGATTGAAGTGTACAATCTAAAAAGCTAACATGAATCTGACATATGGGTAGCATCGCGAATGGTTTGTGGCTTCACTCCTGCTTGATCTAAGGGTTGTACTATCTGTTATAGACAATTTTGTGCCTTGCAGCATCAGGCATGAATTGTCAATAATCCAAGGGATCCAAAGTCCCTAAACATGATGTTCCTACCCCTAGAGGAACAAGGTCAGCAAACCAACAGCTCTCAGATCAGTTCTCCACCTGAAAACACTCAAAAACAAGCAATCCTGAAATCAAAGCAGGTGCTCCACTAGGCTTCTGCGCTGAAACTCAACTCCTCCATGGTGTACCTGCGTTGCAAAGCAGGTAGAACAAGGGCCACCTGCACTGAGCGAGATGGGACAAGTGGCACACTGAGTCATTGCTCTGGAATCTTCCAAAAATGACACTTGGGTCAGGGATTTCGCCTTGTGATGAGTCAGAGGCTCTGTTTCTCCAAGTGGAAGCAAGGTTCTCCAAGTGGACTCAAGAACTGAAGATCAACTGAAGAGAGAGAGGACACAAGGCAGCTACACATCAGTTGCAAGCTGACTCATCCTTTCTCAGTTCATCTATATATTGAGCTCTCCCCTATGAGCTCAGGAGGCTGGAATTTTGTGCAAAGTAATGATATGCTGTTGGTTTCACTATAGAACTATTGGGTGATTGCTTGAAGGAGGTGAAGAGGAGAAATTATTTCTGCTGGGAGGTGTTGCTGGATTGGGACCTTCAATGGTTGTAACCTTCTCAGAACTTTACTTCTTCCATTAATAAAAGCTATTGAGGTTCTTCTATATGCACTTGTTTCAATGATGTATTGTGATGATTGTATATTTGATTTATGCTAATCCTTGAATCAGTTATGAATGCATGCTTCTTGTAGTTTCCTTCTTTGTTATTTTGCAAGATCTCATTGTAGCTGGGCCAGCAAAAGAGCAAAGAGTTAGGAGCAAGCAGCAAAGAGAAGAGATTGGAGCAAATATTAAGCGCAAGGCAACGGTTAGTGCATTTCTTCATTCTCTCTTGCTTTCATAAAGAAGTAAACCTTAAGTAGTTTTGTTTACAGTTGTTGCTGAGGTACTATCACCCTTAGAGTGGGATAGGGTCATCCGAGTCGGATACTTTTCCCTACAACGAACTGGCGACTCCGCTGGGGATCGTATCTGTTTGATTGTTTGTAGTATTTTGCTATTCATTTCCTGAACAAAAGAGTACCAAATCGAAAAGCTTTTGACTATATCAAAAGCGAAGTAGAGGGCAGCTACTCTAGCTCATTTCTGAGCATGTTCATGATTTGAAGAGCTGATCTACAAGGATCCTTGTAAGCTCTTAGTGATAGATTTTCATCCTCCTTGTCATCCCTTAGTGTGTACTTGACTGATAGCTTCTGATTTGAGCAAAAACTGTGAATTTTTGAGAAAATTGTGACCCGGAAACTGAGAAAACACAACTTTCGTTTTCCAAAGCAGGTAGTACACAGGTTACCTGCTTTGCAACGCAGGTCCCGAAGGGGCTACCTGCGCTGAGAGGCAGATTGGCTGTGCAGCACCTGCGTTGGCCCAATTTTTCCTTGTGCATTTGGGGTTTCCTCCCTTTTTCTTGCCTGTTTTCACTATAGATTTTGCAGCCAGTTACCAGTCTTGTACCTATTCTGAAACCAACCTTACCTGCCATCATTCCGCCTCTGTTATATAACGAAATTGTACTTGTTCTTTTGTATTTCTTACATCATTTACAATTTCCCATAACGAAAGTGAACTAGTCTTGCTTTGGCCTCTTAGATCTGAACCTGTGTTAGGCATTTTGCTGGTCTAAAGAGTTAGCTTGTTTGCTGTCCATAGCTGATTAGTCTTTTTACTTTTGTCATTATGGTTTGATTTCATGTATTTCCAGTGATTAAACAAGTAAATCTTGAGTGGTCTTTTGATTTTGGACAAGCTTGTTTGTTTTCGCTTTAAATCGAAATCAAAGTTATATAACAACTTTCTTTTTGTAATACATCAACATTAAGAAAGGGAAAAGAAAATACATGCATTGTGCATTTTGCATTTGAAAAAGTTTGCATGATGATTTAGGAGAAAGTGCATTAGTTTGTGCTGTATGAACTGTGTGAAAAGATATGCCTTTCTTCTCCCTCAGTAGTTAAGATTTTCATCAGTCAAAAAGATTTGAAAAAGCTTGCTTCTCATCTTAGGCTGCATTTAGGAATTTGTCATATACATCTCGTGGTGAACCTTGAAAGGCAAACTTTAATAAGATCAACTTAAAATATACTGAATGAACCTAACAACGCATTGAAACATAACGCAAACACATAGAGGTCTAAGCTAGAGATGTGTTCCGGCGTCGTTAAACGTAGTGACTGTCGATCTCTACGAAGGTGGGTGATTCCTCCTGAGAGTCGGTGGCACTAATACGGACTTGTGCTCCCACGTACCGTCGAGTATATATTGGGAGACCCCTATAGGCATATATCCTTTATCCTTAGGAAGCCGTGTCGGCCGCCCTACTGATCGCAATGCAGTGAACACAGCATTCACGAAGATTGACCACACGTACCGTAAAACGTATTCCATGGTTTTGCGAAAGGTTTGGCACACCCTCTGCCTAGATCTCCAGAGCAGTTTCTTTTGGCCTTTTTCAAACTCTATAACTGAAAAAGTCCAACCGAGCATTTGTCACTTCGGGCTCGTTAATACATCGAAGGAGACTAGAGTCATCTTTAGCTTTTTCTCGACTCTTAAAACATGAAAAAGCAAAGTTATGTTTAAAAGCGTCTAATAAAATTCATTCAAATCGGAAACACAAATTTTCCCCTTTATATTTTAGTTGATCGAGTAATCCGCAATCGTGGAAGAAAGTCAATTGAATATACGTCGTTCGCGGAGGCTTGCGAGTCAACCGTCTTTGTGTCCGGAGTCGAAAACAGTCCGGGCAAAACGAGCTCGTCGAACCAGCTCAAAATCTCCTTTAAAAGTTAGAACAAGTGTTCCAACAACATCTGAGATTCTGGTTACTCCAAACATTTTTGGAAACCCTGCCTCTACAGAAGAATTTCAACTGCCACAGAAGGACAGTAATACTGATCCTAGTCTGGGGGCAAATACTTGTATAACTGAACTAGTTCCATCTGTAACCGGTCCAGAGAGTTTTGTTCCTCAAACATCTGTCGCTGTCGATACAACCCCTTCTTCGGCACCGGAAATATTTTACGGACCTGACGGTCTTCCTCTTCCACCTGGTCTGATTGCGATAGAGGAAATTATAGAGGAACCACAAGTATCCACTCCAACTCATTTTGGAGTAGGGGTCACTCTATTTCCTGCTACAACAGAAGTTTGTCCATCACCAGTGGAAGTTCCTGTAGAATCACTAGGCAATCAATTGGATAGAATCAAAATGTCTGAACAACCGTCGACATCTAGGACTGTGTCAAATGACACGGCGACGGTAGAATTACCTGCTGCAAATCCAACAATGTTCGCCGGCATACCATCTGTCCCAACTAGCTCTCAGTCGCTAGAAGGAGTCCACCAAGGGACTATCTCGGCAGTATTGTCTGTTCCTGTTTGTTCCGGAGTAATGTCTGGTAACTCTTATGGTGAGACTCAACAAATTGACCCTTTTGGGAATCAATTTAGGCCATCCAGTCCTCCAGGGCAATCAATTGCCTTGAGTTCTGGATTACCACCGTATGGGGGGCAGTACGCCCTTTCATTACCCCCTCCGGGAGGGTACCCATACGGGAGTTCTCAACCTTATTCAAGTTATACTGGAATTGCAACGAGTAGTTGGGTACCTATGCTATCCCAACCACCAAGAGTTGTATATTCTATGCAATAGTGTGTACTTGTGACGAACATCCCAACTACACCGGCTATTGTAACCGTGTCGCAAGTTCAAACGATGCCCGTTGTATGTCAACCTCAGATTTCTCAGGTTCTCATGCAACAGCCCCTTGACCCTGCGACCCAACCACAATTGCCTACTGGTGGGGCGACACAAGTACAATCGGGTACAATTACCCCACATCTTGGTCCAATGGTTAGTGTAGCACAACAACCCATGGTATCGCAACCGTGGATAGTGCAATACCAACAGCCACAATTCCAACAAGTGTACCAAGGTTCTGAACAGCAAATCTTTGCGAATACTGGACAACCATATATCCAAAATGGTCAAAATCAACCACTTTATAGTGGTCAAGTCCATCAACCGTATCAATCATACCAACATTAACTCCATTATGCTGGTATGCAAAGACCAACTGTTCAGGCAATTCCATCGTACCCTGGTTACGCTTCCCCTAACTTGAATCAACAGTTACCATTCGTGGCGACTTTAGAGTTGCCTGATTTACATCGGTTAACCAATGATCCAATTGCTTACGCCCCATGGTGGCCAGTGATCCCGCACAAACTTCCATCCGACATTCCTAAATTCAATGGAAATCCAGGTGAAGACCCGTCGAATCATGTGATGACATTTCATCTATGGTGTTCGTCGAACACTTTAAATGATGATTCGATAAGGCTTCGCCTCTTTCAGAGGACATTGACAGGTCCAGCGGCGAAATGGTATATAGAATTGCCAAGAGCTTCGTTCGACAATTTTAGCTCCCTTGCCACGACATTCTTAACCCACTTTCAATTACCAATAAGGTATGAAACGGGAACAGAGATATTGACCAACTTCAAGCAGACAACCGCCACTCATATATCAGATCATATACATGAGTGGCGACGTCGACGAAGAATGGTTAAAACATACGTTCCTGATCAGCTTTTAGCTGAGTGGTTTATAAAGTCGTTACTTCCGGCCATAACGGAAGATGTGGCAAAGGGGGGAGTCGTAACAGAAGAGCAGGTTATTGCTCGTGCGCAATATTTGGACTTAGTATATACTCAGTCCGGCACGCTCTATGAAAAAATACCAGACGCCCCTAGACCAGAGTTTTCAATCCCTCCTCCTCCTAAATCAAATAGTGACTCTCATGCCGGCGATGGCGTGATTGGCACGACAAACACAAATCCAAAAAGGGCCAATCAAAAGAAGGCCCGTAAGGATTCAAATCAAAATGCGCATGAGGAAATTCTTGCTTCGGAAGTAAATGCCGTATCGATAGATAAAGGCAAAGAAACCAATCAACCAGGAAGCAAGAAGAAGCAAAACAAAGGGAAGAAGAATAAACAAGGTGAGTCATCCCCTAAGAAAAATTCTTCGAACCCTCCTGGGAATAGGAAACCGAATCCATGTCAAATATGTGATGACAAGGATCATAACACTAAGAATTGCCCATTCAAAGCTGAGCTAAAGAGGTTCTTTAAGAGTCCGCATACCTCAGCTGTGTCAAGTGATCCATTTCCTAACCCAGGTCAAAATCTGGTTGATAGTGGAAACGCTTCCCCGTCTCAAGTACTTATGTTGTCAATTTCGAAACAGCAAAATGATGCTTTGATTTCAACAAGGAACAAAGATTACGGGAATCCACAGGTGTCGAACGATAAAGGTAAAGATCAACCTAGCAGTTTGACAACAACTTCGACAGAAGTTGTACCCCCCATCATGCATGAATTAACGATAAAACCGCCAAAGGGAGTAGTACACAAGTCGACATTTAATCCTCGTGCCAGAGCGGCACAACATTATAACATAGTGGAAGATTTGGCGCAATCGCCATCTGCTATGTCGACTCTTGAGGTACTACAACATTGCCCATCCCAAAGGCAGGCATTGTTATCAGCAATTGGTGGGGTGGATCCTAAAGATTCCAATCTGGTATCCTTTGATCACAAAGGGTATGATCCTCAGTTACCAGCTCAACTAGCTTTCCTCGTCCAAGTGAAAGCCCTCAACAAAACAGTTCATAGAACGATTATTGATGAGGGGGCATCGACATGTATTATGTCGATGAGTTGCTGGAAAACTTTAGGATCTCCAACCTTGTCGCGATCATCGACAACATTAAAAGCATTCGACGGAAGGATATATACCCCTTACGGTATCCTTAGTAACCTGAAAGTTGAACTAGGGGGCAAAACAGTAGAAATAGATGTTGAAGTCATTGATGGCAATCTTGACTATAACATCCTACTGGGAAGACCATGGATTTATGCCATGCAAGCTGTTGTGTCGACTTATTTTAGGAAGATTGCATTCCCCTTTGAAGGAGGGATTACGGTCGTCGATCAACAAAACTTCCTCCCTAATGGTTCACAAGTTACAGGAAGCGTTCCCATGATCCATGGCAGCGACCGGTCGATTCAAGATATTGGAGTAGGTCTGTTGAAAGATCCCACTATGATGGGGACTTTCGCGCTACCACCTCCTAGTTGCATAGGAAATGTACCATTTGTAGCAACATGCAATATGGTATCCACCTTGAAAGACACAGAAGGCAAAGTCGCTATGGATCGTGCAATGGTTTTGCCACCAAGCCCCATTGAAATATTGTAGCAATCAATGTTTCATGCCTGGGAGGCGAATCCCGATCAACGCTCTTCGAGCGTTTGGGTAGATAGAGCTAGAGAATATGGTACCCCATTAGATCCTTGGTCGAAAGTACATGGGACTGACGAAGGAATCTAACAATCAATGATGATTGAGGGGGCACCATGGAATGATCACCACCATCGTTCCCTTCTTCCAGAATACGAAGAAGATACTCAGAAAGATCTTTACCACCCTTCAGTCTTTGAATTCCTAACAAATACTGTAAACACGGTGGATTCTGAGCGAAACTTATCCAATATTGAAGAGACTATAGCCATAAATATCTCGACCAAAACAGGTATTGTAGAGAATATTCATGTTGGCAAAGGTTGTTCCCCTTCAGAACTGGAAATATATAACGCTCTCTTTCGCGAATTTAGAGATGTCTTTGCTTGGTCGTATGATGAAATGCCAGGCATCGACTCGAGTATCGTTGAACATGAAATTAAAATGTATCCTGATGTCAAACCAGTAAGACAACGGCTTCGACAGGTTCACCCTAAGAAAGCCGCTGCCATTAAGGCAGAAGTTGAGAAACTTCTCCATGCTGGATTCATCTACCCGGTTCCTCTAACCGATTGGGTATCGAATATTGTACCTGTTATGAAAAAACAAGGAACAATACGAGTGTGCGTCGATTATAGAGATGTAAATCAAGCTTGTCCGAAGGACAACTACCCTACACCCTTCATCGACCAGATAATTGATGAATGCGCCGGATGTGAAATCTTTTCCTTTATGGACGGATTCTCCGGGTATAATCAAATTAATATCCACCCACAGGACCAGTCAAAGACTGCATTTATATGTCCGTGGGGCACATTCGCTTATCGAAAATTACCCTTTGGCTTGAAGAACGCAGGGGCGACTTTTCAGAGGGCTATGAATTATGCCTTCCATGACATCAAGAGCATTGTTCAACCATATCTTGACGATCTTCCGGCTCATTCGCGAAAGCGGACTGATCATCTGCAGCATTTAAGAGCGATATTTCTACGTTGCCGACACTACAAGATAAGACTCAACCCACACAAGTGTGTGTTTTGCGTCGGTTCTGGTCATTTACTTGGCTTTGTAGTCTCTAAAGATGGGATTCGTCTCGACCCTTGTAAGGTTCAGGCAATCATCAATTTGCCTCCACCTTCGAATTTGCTTCAGATTCAGAAACTCCAAGGGAAAGCAAACTTTCTGAGGAGGTTCATTCCAAATTATGCAGAACTTGCTAAAGGTTATACACATCTTTTGAAAAAAGATGTACCCTTCGACTGGGACCAGGTTGCGCAAGCTTCCTTTGACGCTTTGAAAGAATCTCTAATAAAAGCATCATTAATGTACGCCCCAGATTATCTTAGGGATTTTAACCTGTATCTAGCTGCAGCAGATACAACCATTGCGATGGTTTTAGTTCAAGAAGTCGATGGAGTTGAACATCCTGTATATTATTTAAGTAAAAACTTAAATGATACAGAAAGTAAATATTCTTACGTTGAAAAGCTAGTGCTTGCTGCTGTTCAAGCGGTACAGAGATTTCGACATTATATCCTCTTCAGGAAAACTACCATTCTGTTAGATTGCAACCCCATGACCTATATACTGTCGTGACAGTTGCTGGGGGGCAAGTATTCCAAATGGATAGCGATCCTTCAAGAGTTTGATCTGGAATTTATGAAATCCAAGTCAAAGAAAGCTCTGGTATTCACAGAATTATTATGCGATCTCCCATCGTCGTCCAACGATGAAACTTCCAGGGAATCAATCGTGGACGAGACTTTATTTCTGATATCTGCAAGCGATGAATGGTATGGAGATATAATTATCTATCTCCAAACCCAAAAGTTTCGGCCAGACATCTCACACTCCGAACAGAAACGTATACGATACCAAGCAAAAGACTACGTGATCGTCAGTGATACCCTTTACCGTCGTGGTATCGATACAGTTCTGAGGAGGTGTCTCACCCATGAAGAGGCTGAAAAAGCCTTGAATGAGTGTCATTCAGGCGTGTGTGGAGGGCATCAATCCGGTTTTGCTACAGCCCAAAAGATATTAAGAGCAGGATATTTCTGGCCAACCATGTTTAAAGATTGCATAATCGCAGTCCAAAGTTGCCATTCCTGCCAAATCTTTGATAACAAAACCAGAAGACCGCCCGCACCCCTGCAACCAATAGTTGCAGTTGGGCCTTTCGCCAAATGGGGCATCGATTTCATGCAATGTAACCCCACCTCGACCGGGGGGCATAAGCATATTATAGTCGCAGTAGACTATTTTACCAAGAGGGCCGAGGCGATGCCTACATTGGACAATACCGGTGAAACAACTGCCCTATTCTTTTTCAATCATGTAGTCGCCAGGTTCGGCGTACCCCAGGCTATAGTTACAGATCATGGATCGCATTTCCGCAATCACATGATGGTCGAATTAGCTGCCAAACTAGGGCTATCTCACGACAGCTCTACTCCGTATTATCCACAAGCCAACGGACAAGTTGAAGCAATCAACAAAGTCCTGAAGCGTATGTTGCAAAGGATGATCGGGGTTCATAAAAGAAGATGGCACCTAATCCTGTATGCAACCTTGTGGGCCTACCGAACCTCGATAAGAAACGCAACCGGATTCACACCTTTCCAATTGGTGTACGGTCTAGAAGCAGTCTTACCGATCCAGTGTGAAATTTTGTCGCTTAAACTCGCAATTGATCTCCTCCCCGAAACTTCGGAAGAAGAGGCTCGTTTCTTGGAATTAATCCACTTGGATGAAACCCGTCGTGATGCCGCTTTGGCTAACGAAGCCCATAAGAAACGAGTCAAGGCTCAGTTCGACAAAAATGTCAAACCCCGTGTCTTCTCAGAAGGTGATTTGGTCTTGCTTTATGACCAAGAATCCGATAAATTAGGAGCAGGTAAATTCAATTCCTTATGGATGGGCCCCTATATTGTTAAAAGAGTGTTAGCAAAAGGAGCCTACGAGTTAATAGATTACGACGGAATTCCACTGGCGCAGCCCCGAAACGGGCTGTACCTCAAGCGTTACTATGCTTAAATAGTAACCTGCATGCTTTTGTTGTATTTTGTTTTCGCCAAAGTTCTTGTTCTGGTTGAGTGATTCCCCTTTTTCATTCGTTGCAGATGTCAAACCTTATGGAGACATGTGTTGGATATGCCGACGGAGCGAGTCGTAGTTCGCGGAACCTATCCTCCGCAGCATGGGCCATTTTTGATCCAAGTGGCGAGTTAGTAAGTTTCAGAGGTGTATGTATTGGGCAATCAACGAATAACATCGCTGAGTATAGCGCGTTGATAGAACTACTCTCTAATGCCGTCACACGAGGCATACGCCGAAAAATTGTCAGGCTAGACTCACAGCTCGTAGTACTACAACTCAATGGCATATATTCTGTTCGTAATCCAGCCATTTATCGCATGTTCCTGAGGGTAAAAATCTTGGAAAGACGATTTGATTCAATTCAATATCAACATATTTCAAGAAATTTAAACACATTAACTGACTCATTAGCAAACTATGTGTTAGATAGACATTTGCAACATTTATAAAAGGGACACATCATAAAAAGTGTACATATGAATCATCCAAATCAACCAGAATAAAAATCGAAAATCAAAATATATATAAGCTGTTCATAAAGTTCATACATAATGTTCTGTAACCGAGACAAAATTGGTCATGTGACCTAAAAACTCAAAAGTGCTAGGGGGCACCCTAGCCTAGTGATGCTCCTGATAGTAAGCCACAGTCTGTGCTATCATGCGCAGAAGACGGGTCCATCGTCTAGGTACACCGATAGTATGCTGCTGCATCGGTAAAGGTAACTCGTCAATCTGTACATCCGGAAGACCACGGGTAAGGTTCTCAACCTGCCCCTGCACAACTGTAAGGGTGTCAGTATCGCTAAGATCACGGATAATAACTCTCCGAGCAGGTTCCTCTGCCGGAGCAGCAACAGGTGGTCTCAGACGAACCGCCAGACGAACAGGACCGACATCTGCAAGCACACATGAGTTCAATTAAAGTCTTGATAGAATAAAGCACAAGAACATTATAAATGAAAACAATGAACAGTAATATGGTTGAAGTTCTTACCAGTAGCATCCCACTGAGCACCGTCTGGCAGTACCATATCCAGATCACCCCGGAAATCCATACCAACATATGGGTACTCGGAAAAAGCCATCTCCTGGCGATCGAACCACCTGAAGAAAGTGGCATTGAAAGAGATCTGGGATTGTCCTGCATGTCTGGACATGTGATCGACCCATCGCTGCATACGTGGCTCGGTAGGAGAAGGCACTCCGAGATCAATGTACTGAGGTTGCATCAGAGGGATCTTCTCCAAGGCGAAGGTAGTCAGAATCGAACCAAAACCAAAGTTCTTCAGTTTCCCGTCCTTCACCTTGTTCAGTTGACTTTTCATCT
This sequence comes from Pinus tabuliformis, assembly GCA_031772625.1. Classification (NCBI taxonomy): domain Eukaryota; kingdom Viridiplantae; phylum Streptophyta; class Pinopsida; order Pinales; family Pinaceae; genus Pinus; species Pinus tabuliformis. The sequence continues at coordinate 718,758,915 of CM062806.1, forward strand.
GAGTAAGCACTGCATCACTCAAGTTGAAGATCTTCGGTTGGAGGCACTCCGAGGCATGCTGCATATGAGACCTGTTGGCAACATGTAAAGATGCGCTGCCGGCCATCCTACCAAGAGTATACAGAATAGACCTGAGAGGCCTGCTAGTAACATCACGGATGACCACCTTGCCGTCTCTGCTTGGCTGGGACCCCTCCTTGCAATACTGGCGGACATGGTCTCTCACGGAATCATTCCCCCGAACTGTACCAGATAAAGAAATGGGGGCACCCCGCCTTGACAAGCCAGTCAAGAAGTAAATGTCTGTCACGGTCAATGGAATAGGTTTGTTCCTGATCTGGAATACTTGGTTAACAGGATCCCAAGCATCAAGCATATACTGCAGTAGTGAAATCTGTGCTCTCATACTTGAGATACGGAAAAACTTCAGCATACCACAGTCTCGTAGCGCGCCCACCGTAACAGGATCATGAAGGGCAATCATATCTTCTTCCTCATGTTCTCGTTCTCGCCATGTGAGGGCCATCTTGATCAAGAATCCCTGCAAAACAAACAAGAGAATGAGTCAGCTCCTGAAATTGATGAAAAACTGGCGAAAATTTCATCAAAATCTGTAAAAAATTGTTGTTTTTATGCCCCAACGCAGGTGCCCAGTGTACTACCTGCATTGGGGGACAAGCTGCCTTCAAACAGCTTGAATCCCAACGCAGTTTTCGAATGGGGAACCTGCGCTGATCAGAGGGCGCCCTGGCAAAACCCCAAAGGCTCAATAGAACAGCAAAACAGGCATAAAATAGGAAAATGAAACCATGAAAATGAAGAGCTAAGGTTTAGCTCCTACCTGGTCCAAACGGCGCCGAAAATCGTCCGCAGAATCTCCCGGAATCAGCTGATGAAAATCAAGGGGAAAGAGGCTCCTCCAAAGCTCCAACAAGAAAAATGCAAATGAAATGGTAAAGTGAGAGGTAAAAACCCTTTTTATTTGCTTTTTTACGTAGTTCAAGGTAAATATTAATGTGTTAATCTCATTTTCAAGTAAATATTACTCATTTCTAACTAGTTTGTTGCAGCAATTTGAAAATGCAGTGCTATCAGTGAAAAAGAGAAGCTAGTTATGGTAAAAATCAAAAGTAAACCATATAATTGAGCAAGGTTTGGTCGCATTCAAGCTCATTAAAAAATGAATCCATCAACGAGCAGTTTTAGCATAAAGTTCATGCTCGTTAAAAAATAAACGCAAGATCCGAGCAGTTTTAGCACATAGTTCATGCTCGTTAAAAAATAAACATAAGTTGTGAGCAATCTTCCCCTAGAGTTCAAGCTCACCCAGAAAAAATGAACCGGTAAATAACCTTGGTAAATGTAACCTTTGACAGCCATATTAAAGCCCTTGGTCGTGTTCTTGCAGTCTCACCTCCATCCGTTCATTTGGCCAATCGTTCATCTCCATATGTTTGTTTACCCATTTTGAGGAACAGCTGCGAAGAGTGATTTCACTAAGCCATCCTTGTGACACTGCCGTGATTGGAATATTCCAACCTGTACCTGGAATCTGCTGCTATCCCTGTTTATCACTCGTTCCTCGAAAGACGAGTCGTCTTTAAGCTCTTTTCACTGACTCGTAAAATATGAAAAGATTGCCGAGTTTTGGCCTTCCAGCTCGTTAAAGCGACCAGAAAGCTATCCCTCCTCTAGATTTTAATCTTTTTGGACCTGAGGGATTATTGCACAAAAAGATCGAGCGCTTGCTTTGTTCGGCTCGTTAAAAGTACCGAAAACTCATCCCTTCTGTATTGTTTTATACTTTTTCGGACTTAAGGGATTAGATGACGAAAAAGGAATTCTGGAGTTGACTTTATGTACCTTTTCAGACTCTCTAAAAATGAAAAGGACCGAGTTATCCTTGTCGTTAGACTCGTTAAATTCATTAAATAGCGACAAACTTGTCTTTAGACGAGAACGAGTTTCCCTATCGCTAGGCTCGTTAAAACATAGCGATGGGCTTGCTCGAAGGGCAGGTTATAGAACAAGCATATGTTATCCTCCTCAAGCTTGACAAAAATAAAGAGGTACTGGTCAGCAATGACTGGGGAAAAATTGGGAGAACCTCACAGCTTTAATGGTAGCAAGTCGCTCTTGAACATGACACTTTGTCCTCCGTATCACATCGGGTTGGGTTGTTTCATTCACCGGTCTCATCACCATGGTCCTCACCACACCATCCACATTTGGGGTAATGCTACCGATCCATCACATCAGTGTCGTTATATGTTCAAGAGATGTTGTTCTGCAAAGAGTCAACCGTGTCCCGTCCACTGCCATACATTGTCCTTCATCCATTTCATGACTGCCACCCTGAATCATACATCGCAGTTTGTTTTCACCTCATCACAATCACTAGCTCCGTTCCGTGTCACTGATGTGGGATTCATTAAGGCCCTCCTTTGACGGATCGCTCCTTGTCGACATCAGCTCATTATCCAAGGAGTTGATCTAGGAACAACCCCTTCAGTACTTTGAAGCTTGCATGCCTCAATGGCAAGTTTCTCACTTCCGGCGACAGGTATACATCAATGACCTTCGACCAGAAGATTTTGCATGGTGGTCGACGCCAATCCTTTATTCCCACCATGTGAATTGTACTGCCGTACCTTGAGGGTCATCATCCTTATCGGTGATTCCTCTTGCGCTTGTTAACAGTTTACATCATTGACCGGTGATCAAGCGATGTCTTTCCATGTTCGACTTCAAGAAATTCTCACATGGATCGACTTGTACATCGAGTGAAGATCGGAAGAGATTGAAGACCCCGGATCTAGTTTCATCCATCCGGGCTGCGATATATATTCAGGATATAAAGACATTTGATATGTACATCATTGCAGCAGATGATCATCCTTCTCAAAGGATGATAATTTCAGCAGAGAATTATCAGTCTATCATCAGACGATCGTCTGTGCTATGTACCAAAATGAATTTATAAAGCTGAGCATGGGAATGCCCGCCTCAGCTAGATCATGAAAAAGTATGAAAAATAATGTATTGTATTGTATCTTATTACAGGACACTTCTCAGCAGATTGAATGAACTTCGGATCCTCCTAATAAAGCATTTCACCCGATAAACGACCTCATACTTTAGGGGGCATTTATTATAGACAATTTTGTGCCTTGCAGCATCAGGCATGAATTGTCAATAATCCAAGGGATCCAAAGTCCCTAAACATGATGTTCCTACCCCTAGAGGAACAAGGTCAGCAAACCAACAGCTCTCAGATCAGTTCTCCACCTGAAAACACTCAAAAACAAGCAATCCTGAAATCAAAGCAGGTGCTCCACTAGGCTTCTGCGCTGAAACTCAACTCCTCCATGGTGTACCTGCATTGCAAAGCAGGTAGAACAAAGGCCACCTGCGCTGAGCGAGATGGGACAAGTGGCACACTGAGTCATTGCTCTGGAATCTTCCAAAAATGACACTTGGGTCAGGGATTTCGCCTTGTGATGAGTCAGAGGCTCTGTTTCTCCAAGTGGAAGCAAGGTTCTCCAAGTGGACTCAAGAACTGAAGATCAACTGAAGAGAGAGAGGACACAAGGCAGCTACACATCAGTTGCAAGCTGACTCATCCTTTCTCAGTTCATCTATATATTGAGCTCTCCCCTATGAGCTCAGGAGGCTGGAATTTTGTGCAAAGTAATGATATGCTGTTGGTTTCACTATAGAACTATTGGGTGATTGCTTGAAGGAGGTGAAGAGGAGAAATTATTTCTGCTGGGAGGTGTTGCTAGATTGGGACCTTCAATGGTTGTAACCTTCTCAGAACTTTACTTCTTCCATTAATAAAAGCTATTGAGGTTCTTCTATATGCACTTGTTTCAATGATGTATTGTGATGATTGTATATTTGATTTATGCTAATCCTTGAATCAGTTATGAATGCATGCTTCTTGTAGTTTCCTTCTTTGTTATTTTGCAGGATCTCATTGTAGCTGGGCCAGCAAAAGAGCAAAGAGTTAGGAGCAAGCAGCAAAGAGAAGAGATTGGAGCAAATATTAAGCGCAAGGCAACGGTTAGTGCATTTCTTCATTCTCTCTTGCTTTCATAAAGAAGTAAACCTTAAGTAGTTTTGTTTACAGTTGTTGCTGAGGTACTATCACCCTTAGAGTGGGATAGGGTCATCCGAGTCGGATACTTTTCCCTACAACACTATCACAACAAAAGATTGGGACCTAGGTAGAGGCTCTGGAAATTGCGATGAGATTGCATGAGACACCGATTCAAGATGCTAATTTGGGGGTTCAACAGATTCATGTGTAGCTGCAGAATCTTTTCCTAGAAATTCAGTCTGAAGAACGATATAACAGTTTGACTAGAGGTGCACGAAGAAGTTTGGTGCCTAGAATGCAAAAGCCAGGGGCGTGACAAAGATCATTTCCTAGTCTTTGTGAATTATGTTGTAGCAGGAGGACCAATGCCTCTAAGGCTGGAAGCTCAAGCAAGGACAAGTTCAGGGCCCACCCTATGGTGTGATATCTGTCAGGTAGCTAGAAAGCACATGACAAACAATTTCCATTTGCTGCAGAAATTTGTACAGACACCGCAACAACTCTTCTGCAAATTCTGTCAAACGGTGGGTCATGATGAGTGCAAATGTCATAGTTACAAGTTAATGATGGATAGAACACCCACATATAAGGTGCAGGCACAAACCAGTCCTCCGGACCAAGGTGTTGGGGGACCGCGAGGTGAATATCTAGGGCGCGAACGAGGCCGAGGTGGAGGAGGACCGGGTAGAGGTCGGGGACAGGTCATTTGTTACAACTGTGGAGGACCAGGACACTACGCGTGAGACTGCCCAAATTTGATGCGTCTATCATGCTGATATTGTACTCAGTTTGACCATGCAACTGAAGATTTCCTGGTATTTCTAGATAAGATATGTGAAAAGGGGGCGCAACCTCCACAGCTGACTCAGAACCTGCAGATGATGAGGGTTGAGCCTCGCGAAGAGGATCCCAAGGTAAATATTGTGTTGCGGAGTGGGATGACGACTGGAAAAGATAAGGGGAAGCAACTTGAAGAAAGTGAATGGGTCCGCAAAGCTCTAGAAAAGGAGGTCGAGTTTGATCTGAAGCACACATGGGAAACATTTATGGAAGCAAAGAAAAGATTCACTGAGGCCTCTACCTCAGGAAGTTAGGATAAGCTAGCTGAAGAGATGGACCCTTCCATGCTTACTACTTTCTTGGAGACCTGTATGAAGTTTCTACGTGATAGCAAGGCTATGAAAGGACTACAGGAACTGATAAATAAGTGTGTCGAGAAAGAAAATGCTCCTGATGGACCGCATGTAGTCAGGAAGATTGGTAAGCATAAGGCAAGAACGGGACGTGAGATAAGGCTCACTGCGTAGATAGGAGAATATGAGATGGATCAAGTAATTATGGATCTGGGGTCATATGTGAATTGTCTGCCTAAACAGACATGGGAAAGGATGGGGAGAACTATGCTACAATGGTCTCTGATTCAGTTAAGGATGGAAAATCAACAAAAAATCATCCCCATGGGAAGATTGCAAGGAGTGACAGTGGATATTGAGGGCGCGAGTGCATTGGATGACTTCAAAGTGATAGAGATTGTGGATGACAGAAATCCCTACCCACTACTCCTTGGGATTGATTGGGCCACTGACATGAATGGGGTAACCAATTTGAATAAGCAGAAGATGATATTTGAGAAGAAATCGCTTTTCATAGGAGTCTCCCTGGACCCTGTAGAAGGACCGCGGTATACTAAACCCTTCCGCAATTATGAAAGTGACGATGACTTGGACTAGATTTATAAGATAACGGCACGAGATCAGGATTGGGTGAATTCAACAATGAATGGATGTATTGCATGGGACCGCGAAATCTCCTGCACTTCAGATTTAGATGAGGAGTTGGAACATTAGCAAAATTGACTACATGAAGTATCTACACTGCGTTGTAATATGATGACCAAGTCGCTACGCTGTTTATCATCGGAGGTAAGGAATCTACCTTATTATGATGGTTTAACTAAATTTGATAAATTTTTGGATACATTTGAGAGGGAAGTTCTAGAGAAGCATCGCTTCCAGGCCTTGGATTGGGCATTGCGCGTGTAGAGCTATAAAAAGGGTCTCTTTCACCTCTAATTATCTCACATTAATATGTCAATTCGGGAGCATTTTGTTATTTCAAAGAGTGACTCAGTCTGAGGCTATCACTTGTCAGAGTAATGCTAGTAGTACAACGTTTAACAAAAATACAAGAGTAAATGGATGTTTGTCTATAACCAAGTTACTTCAAATGAATAAATCACACACTCTAAAACTAGGAAACTTTATCAGTCAAGGGTTCGACAACAATAGCCCATCCCTTTGGAAACTGATGGAAAGGAAATTAGAGCATGGACCACGGGTCTGGGAGCTAGGCAGTAAATGCCGAGGATCACTACAGCCACAGATCGTCTCTCACACCAAAATAACAAATGCGAGTAAATGAAACGGCAGGGAGAAAAATGGAACAACAAATAAGAAATCGAACAAAAAATCTGGAATGGAACGGCAATGCTAAAATGGAACAACAATCGAACAACTAAATCTCATGAGTAGTAATCAATCTTTATCCTACCAACTCAAATGCACTCGTTGTAATCAAACATCAATCTTTCATTCTCCAGGAAAATCAAGCAGCACACACTAATGGAAAAGCATTAATTACTAATAAGTTATGGAATAGCATTTGGAAATCATACACACACACAACACACTTGAAGAGTAATCTGATCTAGCACCAATCGTTATCAACAGGAATACAATTGCGTTTCAAAATGGAACAACATTACTCCTAAATCGTAAAGAACACAACTTTCAGATAAATTCCATAACACGAATATACAGCATAAGAGCTCTGTAACAAAATGGTAACAATGTTCAGTTAAGTCTAATAATATTCAATCAACTCTGAAAGGATTAGTGATATAATGCAGAGTCAATACAACAGTTATTGTCTGTAAAAACCTTAATGAACGAATCTTAATAGAGCATATGATGTAACTTATAAAGCATATCAGATTACCAAATAATGATGATAAGCAAATCACGCAGAAATAAAATTGTAGTGATACAGAAGCAAGTGTCCTCCGGGGCCGGGCCCTTAGCCTCAAGGGTACACCACTTTAAGTTAACCCAGATGCAGAGATAAGGTAATCACCAAGTTTATATTAATTCATAAAACAAAAATTACAATGAGCCAAGTTCAATGAGACTCGATGATCAAAGTTCGATCTTTAATAGAAAGTTACATAAAAGCATCATCCCCCAAAGCTAACAGTGTCGTCCCTTTATATAAGGGTGATGGCGAAGATGTCTAAGCAATAAGATAAATAAAGCAGCGATCCCTCAGGATCAAGGATCCTGAGGGATTCGCCAAACTGTTAATCCTTAATCACTTCTTTTCTCCTTCGCCGAGATGGTGTCTTCTCCTCGTTTTCCAGACCGGTTTGCTTCAACATGCTTAGCCTCGTTTGCACTCGGTCCTTCGTCAAAGGGACAGCAGTTACCCTGTTCTTGTCTTTTTCTTTGGAACAACAGCTCCTCGTTTTTACCCCTTCCTGCACAGGAGAATGACAACTATCAGCGGTTAAGTCTTGCATACTAATCCCACATGTTTTGTTATAATTATTTATTGTTTTCCACGTTCATGATGCAAAAAGGTTCACAAGTTCCACTAAAAAGCCATTGAAATGATCATCAAAAACATACCTTTTTAGTACTCCACACACCCCCCTGCTTACCCTGTTTCATGCCCTCATGAAAACGTTGTAGTTGACATGCAAAGCAGTGAGAGAATAGGCTGGAGAAGGAATCTCATGCGGAGTTCTACAACCATGGTGAGTGACTAGGTAGTCAAAGGACTGGCCTGTTTGACCCTCAGGCATCTCATATAGGGCTTGATATTCGGGTGCAGGGTGCCAGATAATTGGACTGCGGAATCTATATCCTAACCAGGATGGCCCTGCCCTCAAAATACTTTCGCCATAGAGGTTCAAATGGTTGGCAGCTAATTGAAAATTCTCATACTTAAATGGCTCCCTGAGCTGGATGTTTGGATTAGAGATTCGGTACCGAAATTTGGCTGCATCAATGGCGTGGTATTTGATAGAAAGAACATATTCTAAACTTTGTCGAATGAGTGCCTCGTGCATGGGTCCTAACATTTTAATGACACCCGAAGTTCTCATGAGGTTTCTATGTGCTTTCCACAACTGTACTGGGTCCCTAGGCTCAGCCCTTACCCACAAGTCTAGGCCATTTTCCTGCCTCTAGAAAGTATTATAGGCTTTGAGCCATTTAATCTGATTAACCCCGAATGAGATGAATGCTTGCAATTGGATGTCTCCAACAAAAGGGCCAGGGTTCAGTTCAGTCTCCTAATCTAGCACGAGGTTATGCAAATAGAATTCACACAACAATCTCTGGACCTTCACCCCATAATGTTTACAACAGTCTATAAAGTCATTGACAGTGTTAATTTGTATCGGGGTGCCTGCTTTAATAGCTTTTATTTTTAATTGTAAGTACCGTTCCAGTAAAAACAGAGCATAGTTTTTGGCAGGGGCCCTACATGCTAAAACGTCATTGTATAAAGAACACAAGGTATCCATCTGCTTGATAACAGTATCTAGCCTACGAGTTACCTTTGCAACTTTCTCTTGTTCCTTTCGCCACCCTTCAAAGGCTTGGCTTTCGGATTGATTGACGTTCCTTAGTTGCTGTTGTAGTTCCTCATAATTCTCATGAGGGACCGTTTTCTCTCTAAGCCTTTCTGCTTCTTGCTGAGCCTGTTTCAATCCCTTGCGCAAGGTCACTGTCTTTGGATCTCTTCTCCATGCAGCAGTGGAGGCCGGGAGTTTTACCTAAACTTTCTTATTGCGTTGTTTCGAGTTCAGAACCCTTATCACCCCTGAGGGTGGTGCCTCCGTCTGAATTTTCTTGTTGTCCGTTTCTTTTTTAACACGAATATCAGCTTGCTGTTGTTCCTTTTCAAATGGAACAACAGTCTGTTCCTCAGCATCATTTGGAACAACAGCTGGATCTTCAGCAGGGTTTTGAGCAGCAGGGCGATTTTTGGTCCTCCACCTTTTTATCTTGTGGATTTTTACTGCAGTGGTCATCTTTTTCTTCCCTGCGGTCTTCCTTACCCTCTGCCTCGCTTTCAGGATCCTGATCTGCTGGTGGAGCTGGGCTATTATGCTCAATAATCTCCGCTGTTCCTTTCGTAATTCCCTAATTTCCAACATTTTATTAGAAGGAATAGCAGGCTTTCTACTGCGTTTTGGGCCGTGACTAGTCCCTGGATCTTTTTCCTGGGGTGCTTCTTCGCTGTTTTGTGTTGGATGTTTTGGGGTAGGAACCCTAACTGGTTCCGTCACTTCTTGGGCGACTTCTTTTTCTATTCCTACTTCCTCCAGAATTTCCTTTGGTGCCTTGGGAACAGATTGTTCCCGTTCAGTGTCTCTTATCTCCTCTTCATCATGAACATGCAGATTTCCTTCTTCTGCCTCTTCTGCATGTGGTTTTTCGGATGCATCTTCTTCCTGGGGTTTGCCATGGAGGTCTGATGGAGTGGAAGGTTGGCCATACTCACCCATATTGGCCAAGACTGCGGCCAATTCATCTTCTCCCACTGGGTCCTGTGGTGGGCTACCTACCTGCTGTCCCATTTCCTCCTCCTGCTTGGATTGTCCAGCTTCTGCCTCAGAATGCTCAGCTTCTGTTTCAGGATGCTCAGCTTCTGTTTCAGAATGCTCAGCTTCTTCCTCATTTTCCTCTTTGGATTGCTCGGCCTCCTCGGCCTCTCCTTTATTTTCTCCTTCAGCTTGTTCTTCTTCTACTTCTGGCCGTGAGGATTTCTCGTCCTCAATTACCACTGGCTGGCTAGTGCTTTCTCAGAGCTTTTCCAGCCTTCCTCTTATTCGGGATAACCGGACTAATTTTCTGCGTTTCTCTGGCTGTTCAGGTGTACCGGTGTCATGCTTACGCTTTGCTGATTCCTGGTGTGTTTCTGGTTGTTCAGATGTGCTCGCATCATGTTTTTGTTTTACTAATTCTTTGCGTTTTTCTGGATGTTCTGGTGTGCTTGTAGTATGTTTACATTTTGGGGATGGTGTTGTCACCCTCCCCTCAATTATTGCAATTAGCTCTTCCCAGCTGCTTTGTTGTTGGGTAAGGCTATGACTAACTATTAATCGAATTAACCCATGGTGGCTGACAACTGACTCTACATGCTGTGCCTTTTTTAGGCTTCGTGCAACTTCATGAAGTAATGAATTCAAAAGTGTACGCAGATTTACAGAGCATTTCTGCTTTAGAACGACTAAGAGTTTAATATGTCGTGGTCTTACCAAGTCTTTTCTCCCCTCGTAGGTGATGCAACTTTGCACTGTTCTTGCTAATTCTGCCCAGGGTTCTCCTAGCGTTGCTGGAAGAACTCCCTTCCCCTTAATCAGCTCTGGCCTTCGTCCTGGAAAATTTCCATGATCTTCAGTAATATTTCCTTCTTTAGTGTCCATACAGGTTCGGTGGCTGGTAGTCCCGAGACTTCTGCGATTATATCGTCAGTGACCACTATCTACTTCCCCCTTATTGTGGAGTGGTCCTCCTACAGGTTCTGCAGGAATTCAATCGCCACTGTTTCATTAGATTCCTGCAAGCGACTGAGATAAGTCAGCCACCCTGCTCTTTCCAGGATCTCCCAGGCAACAGTGGAGACTGTCAACTCCTGAGGTTCCCTTTGAATTGCCCTGCCTCCCATGGTTTCACTGTGGATTCTCAATGGAATAGCAACCGCTTGTGCTGTTTGAAACACAGAGGGGGTAATAATCGCAAGATTTTGAAAAAAACACAGAGTATGCAACAGAAATGGCTTATGAACAGCAACTTGCGTAAAAAACAGAAATATCATGCCGTTAAGCCGTGTCATTCCCTAGTACACTATCTTTCCCGAATAGTGAGCTGACACATAACCCGAGGAATAATGAGGTTAACCTCACCCCCCACAATGTGATAGGCTGTCCCAGCCGTCAAAGAAAGGAGCAGCACCCGATCTGCAACCAAGTCATAAAGGAACAACATGAAAATATGCCATGTTTAGAAAAACAACGAATTGCCGAAATCGAGGCATAAAGTTGGATCGCGTATTACGTAAGAGGCTGCTGTGATATGATGTGAGGCTGAGGGATAGGACGTCTATCATACTTGCCAAATCTCAAGTGGTCATTGTCACCTCCTTTGCCATGATTGGTGGTAATAAATGTTCATGCGATATATAAGTCGGGAAATAATGTATGATTAGTGCCTAGGATATAAGAAACAAAAGAGTATTAGTATCTTACCTATTGGTGTAATCAATGTGACTTCAATACCATTAACAGCGCTCTGCTGCCGACATGTGTCCATAACCTTGGCAGAGTTGTTTATTTCACCCCTGGAACCATGATCCTTTATGTGCATATTAAGGAATGTAATGTCAAAGTGTAGGCCATTATGCTGGCTTGGTAACCAGTTAGCCATAATGCCATTCACGAGGAGGGAGCAAAGAGTGGGCAGGCCGGCGCGTGATGAGACCTCCTGTTCCAAGGTTTGTTTATTTGATATACCTTTTGGAACATATCCCTGGTGTGGTGGCCATAGTGGGAATGCCACTTCACTTCCATCCTCATGATCATGGTAGGCTGGCTCTTGATGAGACCACCTATCTTGCATTTGACAATTTATAATTCATTTTTTTTTACTGTTTTTTTTTATAAAGCACTTTTCCTTATTGATACACAAAGGGTGGTTCAACACTCCTTAAGAGTAGGAATGGTGGAAGAAGCCTTATCATCTCAATAGGAAGATATAAACCTTTTGCTCTTATTCCTAAACAATAATCAAAGAGGATTAAAGAGAATGTCATGATAAAGATAACCAATCAAGGCAAAATTAGTAAGACAATGACAACAAAAGATGATGAATAAGTATGTCCTTCCTTCTGTCCTCTTACCGATACAAAGCCTTATAAAGATAGCGATTTATAATTTTTTGATTTCAGTATGTTGTGATTTTGTGTTTGTTGCATAAGTGCATAGCTGTCTCTAAAAGACTTTGAAAGAACAGGAGCAAGAAGCATCCTCAATTTAGATCAGCAAAAGGGATAAGCTGTTTCACAAGGAGAGAAAAGGTATGCTAGAAGTGTTCCTTTTGGGAAGAGGAACAACAAAGGAGCATAGGTCTCAAAAGTGCAAATGCCATTCCTTTTGAAAAAAAGGACAACAGAACACACCAATGTCGTTCTTTTTGAAAAAGGAACAGCAGAAAATAAAAAAATGCTATCTTTCTTGAAGAAAAAAAAAAAAGGACAGCAAAGCACTCGAAATGACGTTCCTTTTGAAAAAGGAACAGCAAAAGACGCAAAAGTGTCGTTCCTTTTAAAAAGGAACATCAGAAATCAAAAATATGCTGCGCCTTTGGAAAAGGGACAACAAATACACCGCAGTGCCATTCCTTTTGAAAAAGGATCAACAAAAATCAAAATGTTGTTCCTTTTAGAAAAGGAACAACAAAACAAGCAAATGTCGTTCCTTTGAAAAAGGAACAGTAAAAAATCAAGACTGTTGTTCCTTTTGAAAAGGAACAGCAGAAAAATCAAGAATTTTGTTCCTTTTGAAAAGGAACAACGGAAAAATCAAGAGTGTTGTTCCTTTTGAAAAGGAACAACAAAAAAATAAAAAATGTTCAGAAAAATAAAGAATGTTGTTCCTTTTGAAAAGGAACAGCAAAAAAATCAAGAATGTTGTTCCTTTTGAAAAGGAACAACAGAAACACGCAAATGCCATTCGTTTAGAAACGGAACGACAAAAATCGAAATCTTTGAGCAAAAAAAAATGACAAGAACACATTTAGTTCAAGCATATGTACATGAACGACTTGAAGAAAAGAACTTATGTACAAATTGTAAAAAGAAATGAATTCCTTAATGAATTATAGGTGATGAAGACTTCTCTTCCTCTCCTAAAATCTCCATATCAGTGTCTCTGCGTAGCTGCTGGTAGAAGGATTCTCGAGTGAGTGGTTTACGATAGAGACGAACTCGGTGGCCATTTACTTTGAAGGCATATCCAGAGCCATCCATGGTTATTAAAGTGATGGTCCCATTGTCATGTACCTTATGGGTTTTGTATGGTCCCAACCAACTAGTCTGGAGTTTCCCAGGGAAGTCCTGAAACCGAGAGTCATATAACAGAGCCCAGTCTCCCTTGTGGAAGACTTTGTTTTTTATGAGCGTGTCATGCCATTTAGCTCGCTGCTGTTGAATCAGTGCTGTATTTTGTAGTGCAGAGAGCCTAATTTCGTCCAATTCATTGATCTGCTGTAGTCGATTAATCTGTGCCTCGGTTAGATCTAAGCCAACTTCCTGTGCTATTCATAATGTTTGGATTTCAAATTCTATAGGAAAAATGGGTTGTTTTCCGAACGCTAATTGATAAGGTGAGTAACCAGTGGTGCTTCTCCATGTTGTTCTATAGGCCCAGAGTGCTTCAGGTAGTCGGGCAACCTAATCACACCTATGTGATGCAATGGTTTTCGTTAGGATTGATTCTATTACCTTATTGTTGCTTTCTACTTGTCCATTCGCCTGTGGGTGATATGGAGTAGTGATTTTATGCTGGACATGATAATTATTAAGTGTTGCAGCTAATCTATTGCCAGCAAATTGTGGTCCTTCGTCTGTAATTATTTCCCTTGGAAGGCCATAACGTACAAATAGATGGAACAAGAACTGTATGACAGAGTCCTCTGTGGCTCTTGGCAATGCTTCTGCTTCAACCCATTTGGTGACATATTCTGTTGCCACCAAGATATATGTTTTCTGATTTGATGAGGGGTTGATGGGTCCAACGAAATCAAGAGCCCATCGCTCAAATGGTTCGATGACTAACTGTGGTTTCAGAGGCATCTCGTCAGCTTGACCAGGGCGTCCTGCTTGCTGGCAGCTGTCACAGGCTTGGACATATTTCTTTGCATCTCTGAAAATCGTGGGCCAATAATATCATGTCTGTAATACTTTATGTCCAGTTCTACGCTCAGCGAAGTGTCCCCCACATGGTCCGTCATGACAAGCTTTTAGGATGTCAAAGATTTCATCTTCTCGAACACATCTCCTGATATGCATGTCTGCCCCTATGTGAAACAAATAGCCCCCAATCCAGGAGAATCGAGTGCTCTTCTGAACAATCTGTTTTCGTTCATTAGGGGTTAGGTGTTTTGGTAGTTTACCTACGGCAAGGTAATTGGCAACATCAACATACCAGGGTGTTTGAACAGCAACAACAAATAGATGTTCATCCGGAATTGATCTTCAACTGCTGCTGCATCAATTGGCTTTGGCATTCTTGAGAGAAAATTGGCTACAGGGTTTTCTTTGCCAGGTCGATCCTTGATTGTGATATCGAATTCCTGCAATAAGATCAACCATCTAGTTATTCTGGCATTTGTGACAGGCTTATTTGCTAAATATTTTATGGCAGAATGATCCGTATACAAGATAACAGGATAGCCTGTAATATAATGTCTAAACTTATTGACAGCATGTATTACAGCTAGGAATTCTTTTTCAGTAACAGTGTAATTTAATTCAGTAGGGGATAAATTTTTGCTAATGTAATAGATAGCGTATGGTTTTTCATCCTCTTCGTGCCCAAGGATTGCGCCAATGGCTGTATCTAACGCATCAGATGATATTTGAAATGGAAAATCCCAGTTTGGTCCTCGAAGGACTGGGGTTGTGGATACGAGCTTCTTTAAATCCTTGAAAGCACGTTCACATTTTTCTGTCCAAAGAAAATCAACGTTACCAGTTAGTGCATATAAAGGTGCAGCAATGTGTGAATAATGTTCTATAAATCGTCTATAATAACCAGAAAATCCAAGAAAGTTGCGTACCTCTGTTTGAGTAGTAGGAGTGGGAATAAGCAAAAGTATTTGGATTTTGGCCGGGTCTACCTGAATGCCGGCTGCTGAAACATAGTGTCCTAGAATAAGTCCTTTAGTCATCATCATGTAACATTTTTCGTGGCTTAAGCAAAGCCTGGTAGTTATGCAGCATTGTAGGACTTTTTCTAAGGTGTTTAGTGCTGGATCAAAATCATCTCCATATGGTGTAAAGTCATCCATATATACTTCAAGTCCATCATTTATTAAATCTGTAAAAATGCTAAGGATAGCCCTTTGGAATGTGGCAAGAGCATTACATAGGCCAAAAGATAGAACTTGGTAGGCAAATGTTCCCCAAGGACAAGTAAAAGTAGTTTTGTCCTGGTCTTTAGGGGCAATCTGAATCTGATTGTATCCACTAAAGCCATCCAGGAAAGAAAAGAATTTCTTTCCTGCCAAAGTATTTAGCACTTGGTCTATGAACGGGAGAGGAAAGTGGTCTTTTTGTGTTGCTTTATTGAGTTCCCTGTAATCCACACAAATTCTCCATTTTCCATTCTTTTTTGGTACCACCACAAGCAGAGAGACCCATTTACTGTTAGAAATAGGATAAATAAAATTGACATCTAAAATTTTCTGAAGTTCAGCTTTTACCACATCCTTTAGATGAGGATTAAGTCTTCTTTGCGATTGACGGACAGGTCTAGCATCTTTTTCTATATAAATGTGGTGTGTACACAATTGCGGATCGATTCCTTTCATATCAGGGTAATCCCATGCAAATGCTTCTTGATATTTTCTTAACAGATGGATGGGCTTCGTTTCTTGTTCAGGTGTGAGGTTGGCATTGATATTTAAAGTTTTTCCCGGCTCAATTTCGACAATTTTACTATTCGCGACAGAAGTAACAGGTATTGTTTGATCGTGTGTATCTTTCATAGGATCTTCTTCTAATTCATTATCAAATGCTGCTTCTATCATGTGACATTGTGTGCAGGATCCGGATTCAGTTTGACTAATTAAGTTGTTAATGGCATCATCTTCTGTTTGATCTTTAAAATCAAGTACCTCTTGTATAGTCAATGGATATCTAATGTTATTAGCAAGGTATGATACATGATATTTGTTAGTTTTAATTATTGTGACACTTTGCTGCGCTGGAGGGTATAGAACTAAATTCTTGATATCAGGTCCTTTGGTTATGGTCATATTTCCTTACCGACAACCAATGTAAGCATCGGCAGTGGAAAGCCAAGGTCTACCTAGGATTAGTGGGTGTCCATCAAGTCGGGTTTTTGGATTAATTATCAGGAAATCGGTTGGATATTCCCAGGAATCTGCAGAGACCATGACATCATGTAGAGTACCCTTTGGTCTAACCATAGATCGGTCAGCCAATTCTAACAAAGTAGAGGTGGGTTCTACAGATGTAATGTCGAGCTTTTGACAGGTAGTGGTTGTTAAAATATTGATTGCAACTCCTAAATCAACTAAGGCATTAGACAGGGTCTAACCATAAATTTGAACAGTTACAATTGGATTTCCTGGGTCTTCATATTTAATGGGTGTTTCTTTCCCGGATAATAAATCAGATAAAGTACCAACTACTTGGACTCTTGGATTAGTTGTTATATTCCTCCTTGGTTTCTTTATGCACAATTATTTGATAGTTTTTGCGTATATAGGAATGCCTTGAATGGCTTGGAGGAATGGGATTTTTATGTACAAATTTTGTAATTCTCCCAGAATGTCAAAGTCAGGATACTGTAAAGGTCTAGGTATGACTAATCATTCTGGGAACGGAGGAGAGGATGTGGTTGCTTGATTATGAGTCTTCTGCTTTTTTACATCCTCTTGTTGCAACTGATGTTCTCTTGATAACTGATCTTCAATATGAACTATTTTATCTCCCTCAGTTTCAATGATACGTACAGATCGTAATTGAAGATCATTACACTCCCGCAAGTCGGGTCCTATTTCTGGTGATGCTATGATTTGAAGAGATTGGACCTATCTGTTATTTGGATTGGGGTTGGGTTGGGCTGGGAGTTGCAGTCTCAGATTAGACTGGGGATTTTCTTGTAAAGCTGGCAGAGTAGGTTGAGGGAGCGGAATAGTTCCTACTGGCTGGTGCATCGTTCTTTGCTAGTTTGTCTGTCAGGGTGAACTTTGTGAAGTAGGGGGAGTCCATTGTGGAGGATATGGGCTATTTTGCCAATATGGTGGAGTGTAAGGGAAATTCAGCCAACCAGATTGACTTTCCTGATTCAGCCACGGGTTTGAAGAAGGAAACGATGGTGGTAACCAGTTTGAAAATGGGGGTTGGGACTGACTTTGCCACATACTATATTGTTCAGAATTATATTGTGGAGGCTGAAAAGAAGAAGTTGGGTCTGGAAACATACCAGATTGTCCCAGCTGCCACTGGCGGCGCTGGTTGATCAAGTACACCGATTCTGGTTCTTCTTCTGCTTCCTTATATACTGCTTTTAATCCAGGAAGTGAGGGGTAGCTTTCCGTAAGATTATCTTTTGTACAGATGGCACATGTTTGGACTGTATCCAGTGGGCACTCCTTGTGACTATGCTTTTTCCTGCATCGGGGGCAGAAGATTGCCAAATTCTGTTCTGCCTCCATCTGCTTCTGTTTGGCCTGCATAATATCAAGTTGTGTAGTTAGTGTCCCTAGAATATCAGTTTTAAAATTTTCTAATAAATTTCCAATCTCCACACGTGCTACTCCTTCTGTTTATATTTTGTTGTCTCTTGCAAACCGATCATATTCTGCCGGTTTTACTCTTGTGCTGCCTCTCGAACTCCTGATACATAAATCAATGATGTCAGCAAAATTCTCTTGATAAATATCCCCTTTCCCCATGATGTTTAATGTTTCAATCCACTGTTCCTTCATGCCCCTTATCAATGCAGTTTTTAACACATTATCAGGTAAAGGTAGTGATGCATACGGAGATCTTTGTAAATTGTACTAAAAACGTTCCACATATTCTTCTAATGTTTCATTTGGTTTGGCTGTCATTTGGAATATTTCGTCTTTCAATTCTCTAGACCTATAATAATCCTGATATTTTTTTAAGAAGGATTCTTTCATTTGATCCCAATTGTTGATGACTCCACCACCTAGTCCCATAAACCATCTTAAAGTAGCCCCCTTTAATGTAGAGGGGAATAATTTCAATTTCTGGGGATCGGTGGTGTAATCATATCCCCTGCACAACACATCAAATTTGAATAAAAATGCATCCAGATCTTCTGATGTGAGACCGTGAAATGTAGGGATATGTTGAAGAGGGATAGTTTTCATGGGCGCATTTGCTGCAGAATCCACTATAGGATATTGTAATGTAGAGGTTTGAGTATTTGGCTGGTTCTGAGCCATAGGATCAAATATATGCCAATAACCTTCTGGGATATCTAGGAGGGTATTCCTAGGTTGAGAGGGAATGGTTTTGGCAGGGATAGTTTTAATGGAACTTCCTTTATCTGGGATAAGGGGAATACCTGATGTCTGAGGAGATTGGACTCCTTCAACAATGATTTTCGCATCGCTCACCTTATCTGGGCTGTTTAATGGCTGATTTGTTCTAATGGGAGATTTTGGTACCTCGGATTCCCCTGTTTCTCCTTCTCCTTCACAAAAGTTGCTGAAATTCCCTTCCTGCAATAGTTCTCGACTAGAATTTTTAATTTCTTGAAAGTTCTGCTCTTCAGTTTGACTATGCACCTCAGCAAAGGCTACAGATGGTGATCTTGTGGCCTGAAGGGAACTAGTAGGTTATTTAGAAATGATTTTCCTGGGGCCTACTAATGGCTGAGATTTTGTTTTCTTATAGGTTTCGTCTATGAAGGTTGTTCGACCAAGGGTCACCGGCCCCTTAGCTTTTTCGGGTTTGGATGGAAGCTTAATATTATTTTCTAGTTTTTTCTGCTTATTCATGCACTCAAATGAACTACTAAATTCTATTTAAACAAAGCAACAACAAATCTGTTAGGAAAGCGGATAGTGGAGAAGGGATTTTACATGCTCCGCACGCAGGTTCTTACCTTCCGTTTTTAAGATCCAACTCTTCCCTAGCAGGTTCGTACACTACTCTGAAAAAGACAAATGGCTACACTCTTTCCCCGGCAACGACACCAAAATGTAGAGATACAAAAAGGGTCTCTTTCACCTCTAATTATCTCACATTAATATGTCAATCCGGGAGCGTTTTGTTATTTCAAAGAGTGACTCAGTCTGAGGCTATCACTTGTTAGAGTAATGATAGTAGTGCAGCGTTTAACAAAAATACAAGAGTAAACGGATGTTTGTCTATAACTAAGTTACTTCAAATGAATAAATCACACACTCTAAAACTAGGCAACTTTATCAGTCAAGGGTTTGACAGCAATAGCCCATCCCTTTGGAAATTGATGGAAAGGAAATTAGAGAATGGACCACGGGTCTGGGAGCTAGGCAGTAAATGCCAAGGCTCACTACAGCCACAGATTGTCTCTCACACCAAAATAACAAATGCGAGTAAATGAAACGGCAGGGAGAAAAATGGAACAACAAATAAGAAATCGAACAACAAATCTGGAATGGAACAACAATGCTAAAATGGAACAGCAATTCTAAAATGGAACAACAATCGAACAACTAAATCTCGCGAGCAGTAATCAAGCTTTACCCTACCAACTCAAATGCACTCATTGTAATCAAACATCAATCTTTCATTCTCCAGGCAAATCAAGCAACACGCACTAATGGAACAACATTAATTACTAATAAGTTATGGAACAGCGTTTGGAAATCATACACACACACAACACAATTGAAGAGTAATCTGATCTAGCACCAATTATTATCAACATGAATACAACTGTGTTTCAAAATGGAACAACATTACTCCTGAATCGTAAAGAACACAACTTTCAGATAAATTCCATAACATGAATATACAACATAAGAGCTCTGTAACAAAATGGTAACAATGTTCAGTTAAGTCTAATAATATTCAATCAACTCTGAAAGGATTAGTGATATAATGCAGAGTCAATACAATAGTTATTGTCTGTAAATACCTTAATGAACGAATCTTAACAGAGCATATGATGTAACTTATAAAGCATATCAGATTACCAAATAATGACGATAAGCAAATCACGCATAAATCAAATCGTAGTGATATACAAGCAAGTGTCCTTTGGGGCCGGGCCCTTAGCCTCAAGGGTACACCGCTTTAAGTTAATCCAGACGCAGAGATAAGGTAATCACCAAGTTTATATTAATGCATAAAAAAAAAAGTACAATGAGCCAAGTTCAATGAGACTCGATGATAAAAGTTCGATCTTTAACAGAAAGTTACATAAAAGCATCATCCCCCAAAGCTAACAGTGCCATCCCTTTATATAAGGGTGACGACGGAGATGTCTAAGCAATAAGATAAATAAAGCAGCGATCCCTCAGGATCAAGGATCTTGAGGGATTCACCAAACTGTTAATAGTTAATCACTTATTTTCTCCTCCGCCGATCTGGTGTCTTCTCCTCGTTTTCCGGACCGGTTTGCTTCAACCTGCTTAGCCTCGTTTGCACTCGGTCCTTCGTCAAAGGGAAAGTAGTTACCCTGTTCTTGACTTTTTCTTTGGAACATCAGCTCCTCGTTTTTACCCCCTCCTGCACAGGAGAATGACAACTATCAGCGGTTAAGTCTTGCATACTAATCCCGCATGTTTTGTTATAATTCTTTATTGTTTTCCACGTTCATGATGCAAAAAGGTTCACAAGTTCCACTGAAAAGCCATTGAAATGATCATAAAAAACATACCTTTTTAGTACTCCACAGCGCGCTACGCCTGCGAGATGGTGGGGTACGCACAAAGACAATTTTGATGATTGGCGCATGTACAGAAAGATGATGAGATTGCGGTTTGGTCACCCACAAGTGCGGCTAATAGAGAAATATGATGGAAGGGATGATCCGCACGATCACTTGGCCAAATGGACTAAGGTCTATGGAGCAGAGCCTCAGCCTGAATGGGTGCATCTATTTTGTCATACTTTGGATGTAATACTGATGAACTAGTACTTAGAAACGGAGCTCTGCCATGGCACTGAAGAATGGGACGTTTTGCAACAGGGGTTCTTGATGACGTTTAGTTTTGAGGATGGATTTGAATGTATTGACGAGGCATTGCAAGAAGTCAAGGCAGTGATCTTCAGAATACCATAGGATCCCTTGGACTTAATTCAACCAGATTGGACTACCCAGCTGCACCACGCGTTGGAGTGCTATAATGTGACTGCTGAGGAAGAGGATGAAGACCCGAGGAACATTAATATCCTAGAGACTGAAGGTCACTGCGAAGTTGAAGGACTACAAATTGAGAATCCAGATATCACCGCGCCACTGAGAATGAGACAAGTGAACATTGGGATAGAAGCGGAGCCGAAATTTGCAAAAATTGGGGACTACTGGGATGATGCAACAGTAGATAAGGTCGTTGAATTGCTCCGCGAATATCAGGACTTGTTCCCTACGAAGTTTTCAGATTTGAAAGGGATAATAGGGGACCTGGGAGTCATGAAGATCACATTGAAACTAGACACAAAGCCAATTAAGCAAAGGCCTTATCGCCTCAACCCCAAGTATAAAGAGAAGGTCCACTTAGAGTTGGATAAAATGCTTGCTGCAGGTATTATTGAACCGGTCGAAGAATCTGATTGGGTGAGCCCAATAGTGGTTCAGGAAAAGAAGCAAAAGGATGAAATAAGGATATGTGTAGACCTCAAGAAGTTGAATGATGATTGGATGCATGATCCCTTTCCAACTCCGTTCATCGATGAAGTGTTGGTAATGTTGGCATCCATGAAGCATATTCATTAATTGATGGGTTCTCGGGGTACAATCATATCAAGATCGCACCTGAGAATAGAAGTAAGATGACCTTTGTGAGTGAATGGGGATGCATTCAGTATATTGTGATGCCTTTTGGGCTGAAGAATGCGCTGACAATCTTTTTGCATGTAGTCATTGTGGCATTCAAGGATTTCATTCATAAGTTTCTAGAGGTATACTTTGATGATTGGACGGTGTTTGGGCTGGTAAAGCGCCATGTAGCTAGCTTACGCTTGATGATGGATACATGTTGGAGCTATCAGATCACGCACAATTTGAAGAAATTCTTGTTCTGTGTCCCTTTTGGGATCTTGTTGGGACATGTGGTATGAAGACAAGGCTTAATGGTAGAACCTACTAAGATCACGATCATCATCAATTTGGAGGCACCAAAAAGTGTGAAACAGTTGCATGCAATGTTGGGGCATACAGGATACTATAGAAAGTTCATCAAAAGATATGCCCAGATTACCACACTGATGGAGAAGCTGCTAAAGAAGGATGCTACATTCTGTTGGAGTGAAGAGTGTCAGCAAAGCTTAGATGTGTTGAAGGAAAAGATGGTCACTGCGTCGATCCTAGTCTTCTCGGATTGGAAGAAGGAATTTCATGTGCATGTGGACGTGTCATGTATTGCGCTCAGGGTAGTACTAACACAGGCTGGTGAGGGAGAGTTGGATCACCCTATAGCGTTTGCAAGTAGAAAATTGTCTAAAGCTGAGAAGAACTATTCAACGACAGAGCATGAAGGATTGGCTATGGTGTACATGCTTCAGAAGTTCAGACATTACTTATTAGGTGGACACTTTAAGATGTATACAGACCATTCTACGTTGAAATACCTAGTCAACAAGCCTGTGTTGGGGGGGAAGATATGCAGGTGGTTGTTGCTGTTCCAAGAATATCATTTTGAAGTCATTGTGAAGCTAGGACAATTGAATGCAGGGCCAGATCATCTGTCGCACATTGAAACAGGAGAGGAGCCTACTAATTTGGAGGAAGGATTTCCTAATGAGCAGCTCTTTGCGGTGCGCATCGTGGACGGTCACTTTGAAGATATTATACATTTCCTGACAACGGGAACAGCTCTAGAAGGGTATACCAGTCAACAAAAGAAGGAGCTAGTGGTGCGTGCGACAAAATTTTCTGTCATTGCAAGGAATTTACATAAAATGGGCTTGGATGAAATTATGCAACATTATGTACCTAAATTTGAA
Source organism: Pinus tabuliformis (assembly GCA_031772625.1). Taxonomy (NCBI): domain Eukaryota; kingdom Viridiplantae; phylum Streptophyta; class Pinopsida; order Pinales; family Pinaceae; genus Pinus; species Pinus tabuliformis. The sequence goes on from CM062806.1 coordinate 718,782,022, forward strand.
CGAACTAGCATCCTCATTGAAGCTCATGGAGGAGCCTTGGGAGACATTATGCAAGAAAAGCAACAACGCAGAAGATTTTACGCATTGGGCTATGGTGGCCAATGCTTCATAAGGATTCCAAGGCTTATTATAAGGCTTTTGATGCATGTCAAAGGATGGGTAGGCCATCGTGGAGTGATGACCTACCTTTGAATCTGTATATGTCATTACAGTCATTCGAAAAGTGGGTGATTGACTTTGTAGGACCAATTCAACCTCCAGGAAAGAAGACAGGTGTGTGGTACATCATCATCGTGACTGAATATTTAACCAGATGCGTGGAGGCACAGCTTGTGAAGGATGGGGGCAACAACAAAAATTTCATCTTTGAGTATGTACTGACTAGATTTGGTTACTCGAAAATTTTGATGAGAAACCACGGTACGCATTTCCTTAATGAGACGATCAGCATGCTGACGAAGGACTTCTAGGTTTATCATCAGAAGAGTATGCCATGTCACCCACAGGCTAATGGGATGGTGGAAGCATTTAATAAGATATTGGAGAATGCACTAACAAAGGTCTGTAATGCACAAACGAATCACTAGGATGTGCGCGTACTCACTGTGCTATGGGCTTACAAAACGACTTGCAAAAAGATGACTGGACAAATGCCTTTTAGGTTGGTTTATGGCATAGAAGCTATGATGCCGATGGAATACATTGTACCTAGTCTGCACATAGCAGCATTCATAGGAATGGCAGATCACGAATCCCTAGAAGAAAGGCTCATGCAACTAGCAGAGCTGGAAGAGGATATATTTTTGACTAGATTCCATCATCAAGTTCAAAAGGAGTGTGAAAAGGCATGGCATGATCAACACATCAAACTGCACACCTTCAAGGTAAACGATTTAGTATTATTATATGACAGAAAATTTGACAAATTTCCAGGAAAATTTCAGTTGCATTGGCTAGGGCCATATGTCATCAAGGAGATTACTAATGGTGGAGTAGTTCAGTTGGTGAAGTTGAATGGAGAGCCATTTCTAGGGAAGGTAAATGGAAGCTGATTGAAGCCATACACCGGGGATCCATTCAGACGACTATATGGTGGAGGCACTATCTTAGCACTCCATGCCATTAAAAGGAGGTGCAGGACTATAAACTACACTGCCTGGGTTGTAGAGCTGCATGATTGGGGGATTGTGCGGAAGGGAGGCATGTCACAGTATCGACAGTTTCGCGAAGGGAGCTGCGCTATAGGAGGAGAGACTGCGTAGGGCAGCCAGAAAGTGACCGTTATGGTCACTATTCATGAGTTGACAGTGGGAAAACGACTAAGTGGAGCGGGGCAGCGACATTTAAGTCAGAATTTAAGAGTGAGATCTTTGAAAATCTGCTGCCAATCTAGCATTTATGAGCGGATTTTTGGGGGAACGGTCGGATTCAAATTTGAATTTGCCTATAAATTACAGATGGCCGCCCAATGAAAAACACTTTTCATTCTGAGAATTGAGGTGTTGAGCTATCAGGTGCACATGAACCTTGAGAATTTTGAGGCTTTGGTGGCTAGTTCAATATTTGACAAGTTTCCTAAAGCAACCCAGGAGCTTCTTACTAGACTCATGTCGACGCCCGTGGAAACCGCAAGTGCTGGAGGATCGATGGCATCTGAGGGAGCTTCCCTTGAGATTGCAAGTGTAGAATTTCTCGTAAAAGTGACAAAATCACAGAGGTCACCCAGGCTGAGGCCTACGCTAGCCAAAGAGATCTAATAAGTATGAGTTCCTAGTGTGCCTGCCCGAAGTACGGGGAAAACAAAGTGCGGAGCCGCTCCTAGGATGTTTACCTAATGACTTGGAGATAGTCGTAATTACATATATCAAATATAGGAAGCATGCATGCCGCCATGCCATGTCATTTCATCCCGCCCGCCCGGAGAAGCCTATAGCAGTACCTCTTAAGCACCTCATTCAGTATTGGTATAGGGCATATAGTTTCTTAAGGTGGAAAGGGAACACATTCATAAGTAAGGGGGGGGGTAGATCATATCATGCTCTGCCATGCCATGTTATTAACTCTGCTCGGGTCTATAGCCCGTACTTGCCTAAGCGCTTCTTCATTCATCCAAGTAGTATAGGGCAAGTGGTTAGTAAACACAGAAGTAAGGTATAAGGGAAATAAGGGGTTGTTTCATGCCATGCCCATGCTATTCTGCCCGATTCTCTAGCTGCTGGCTGTCCCGTACCTTCCTAAGTGCTTAATGAAGTAAGATTAATAGGGTTTACAGGTCTAGGTCTTAAGGTGGATTGGAAACCACAGAACATGCGTAAAGTAACATAGAGCCTATGAGTGAGCTTATTGAATCCCTTGTATCATTGCTTTCATAGTTATAAGGAGTAATAAGCCATATTCATTGATTACAGTTCTATCGTACTTACAACACACTAGTTCTATAAACACTATGAACTATGATTTGTTTCATGAAGACAAAGAAGGATAAGTAGACATCAAGACATTCGATGCGTGAGTCGCCAAGAAAGCACCAGAAGGAAAAGCCCACTGCGTAGGAGAAAGGCAAGGTGGTAGACTTAGAATCTGAGGAGGGCACCAAAGATATGGATATGGGTGCAGAGGACATTGACATTGAGGGTGTAGACCCTATCTCAAAGCTACCCAAGTACATCCCTCCGCACCAGGGTAAGGTGAAGGTCCCAAAGGACCTAGATGAGGGGAAATTTATGCTAAATACCCCATTGCTACCAGACCAGATCACGTTTGAAGGGTCACGCTTGGCGTGCATTCCCACTCTCAAGCTGGAGGATTGGGACTTGGTGGACACAGAGTGATTCCCCCACTTGGCGACTGATACCTTTATGACCCGTGTGTTTTATAAATATTCTAGTGTCACCGCACTGGAGCCGCAGTAGTGGATTAAAGGGGTGGACAAGGCAGGACTATTAAACCTACTATGGGTGCCGCATTACCACCATGCGGCCATAACCTTGATGGTGATCAAATAGTTTCTATGCTTAGTGCACAATGGGTGCTTGTGGTTAGGAGAACCGATACCCATCACATATATGTTGATCCATAGGGTCACATTGCTACCACATTCAGGGTTGAATCCAGTCATGGCGTTTGGGAGAAATATGGGAGAGCACAACCTTGCCATGAGGATGAAGGACAAATTCAAGCTCGCTAACAAACTGTGTGATACTCAATATCTAGCATAACCAACCCCGCAGTTAAGGTCGCCACCTAGATTTTCGCTGGGAAAATAATGAGGAAGTGTCACACAGATGAAGTGCCGGTACCAGTTGTGTCATTAGTGGCTCAGTGCGTAGAGGGCGTACAATTTAATTGGGCATGTTATCTTTGTGGTGAGTTCCTAGCTAATTGCAGAGAAGCGCAAGACCAGAGTAAAACATTTCACTACTCTTAGTTACTGTTATCAATTGTGGTGGTTGCATGGGAATTACCAGAGGAAAACTGGTTTCCTCTGGTCATGTCAGATCTACCGGAAGTAGAGAAGTTTGCTTCGCTCTGGGCTACCAAGGACACTGCGAGGGTCAGGGACACTAAAATATTTTGGGTGCTAATGGAGGCAAGCATCCGCACCATGATAAACCGCAAGCCGAGGCTATCCCCAACTTTCTTTGAGCAGTTGTCAAGATATGTGGAGTTCAAAGTGAACTTCCACTGTGTCTCCATCCGGGTGCGGAAGGACCCTAAACAAAAATGGTATGATCTGCCATACCTGGCAATGGACAATGCAATCGTAGCACTCCTAGAGACTTGGCTATCAGAGTGTCACATGGCCTTAGAATTGTCAGTTGGGTGTAGTAAGTCTGCCACGAAGCAGAAGAAGGAAGAGGCCCAAATCAAGATGCAACAGTTGATTGACAGAAGGAAAAAGGAGGACAAAGACAAAGCTAAAGCAGAGTGCGCTACTAAGAAGCAGGTAGAGGAGGAAGACGAAGAGGAAGAGTGTGACTCTAAAAGAAGTGAGAAATCTCCGTCGTCGCAGATGGAGGAAGAAGAGAAGAAATCATGATAGGGAGGTGCAGACCCAAAGACTAATCCATTCTAGGTTAAACACACTAGCGAATATGAAAAAGTAGGGTTGTGGAAGAAGTCCAAGGCTAGAAAACCATCACTTGACTCCATCACTTTAACTAAAGGTGATTTGAATGATATCATGGAAACAGTGAGGGACGCAACCGCAGAAATGCTACAACAGTTCGAACAGCAGTAGAAGTAAGCCTTGGTTGCCATCTAGGTGGGTCTACGTGAGCTGCAGATCCAGGCCACTCAAGTGCAGACCAGTGTGGGACAACACAGTGCGGCATCAACTAGCTTGGCACCTGGGACATCAGAAGCAGTGGAGCTGGTCCGCTCCTTCGATCCCCAGGCTGTTGTGCTTCCAGATGGAGCATTGTATGTAGAAGTGAAAGTTGACAAGGCCACTGTCTGTGCTCTCAAGAAGGTCGGGTTGAACTTGGCCATGCTACCAAGTGAATCCCTTCAAAGCCTACAAGACAGTGTGATCATGGAACTTCGAGCCAGAGAGAAGTGTGCACTGAATGTGACCAGTAAGCAGAAGGTCAACAATACCCAGATGTTCTTAGAAAAGGCTTCTGCGATTGATCTCCTTAAGAAGAACACATAGAAGAATGAGCACACCACAGATGTGGTAGCTGAGGCCTGTAGAACTGTTCTATAGCTAAATATCCCAGTAGATGTGCCAGTCGATGCCAGAACTTGGAAGCTCACTATAGGTGTGCTAGCTAAGGTTCAGTTTGAGCTAAACCTTAATATCAGAGAGCTTGAGTTGAGGGCCCAGCCTTCGACTCCACTAGAAGTTAGAGAGCAGCGTGAGGCAACTGTCAAGGATGAAATTGTCATAGTAGATGCCGTAGTGAAGGATTACACTTTGCTCTTCCAACAGTTGCTCAAACTAGTTACTAGCCTACAGGAAGATTCCAATGTGTAGCAGCTAGAAATAGAGGCAAGGGAATTGCAACAGAAGTATGACGAGGTCAAAGTGACGACATGCTCTGTCGCCATCACACAGAGGTTAGCGAAGTTGCAGGAAGAAAAGGCACTGAAAGAACACGTGGACCTAGCACAGCACAAGGAGGCAGTACTAAAGGCCAGATTGGGGCCTTGGCTAGGTGAAGCCTATGTGCTCACGGCCACCATTGAAGGAAAATTGGCTAGTCTACAGGAAACACAACAGACAATATGGGCAGATAGTGCAGGACCAATGATGAAGAAGCTAGTCAAGTAGGTTAAGCAGGTGGCGATGAAGTGTACCGCCGAGGTTGCAGTAGTAAAGGTGGAGCTAGTAGGCCTTTGCGAGAAGATCTCTGCGCCAGTAGAGTGACTCGGGGGTGAGTCACCATATTTGTGTTGGGGACCTGTTGGGAACAGGTCCCCTAGGGTCAATTTTGGGGTTAAAAGCCCAAGTTTTGTATAAAGAATGTAAAGTCTCCGCATTTTGTGGTGGCTGAGCATGAAGATGTAAAGAGTTCCACCCTTAGTTTATGTAACTTGTGTCGAATTTATGATATCCACCCTTGGTCCGCAGACCATGCGATTGTATAAAAAGGGAAGTCTTAGAAGAGTCTAAAGTAGTTTTTTAGGTCAGTTCATAAATGTTTTGAAAAGTCATTGATGTAATGGGTCTGTGAGGGATAAGAGCGAAGAGTCTTAGCATAGGAAAGAGGCTCTGCAGTTGTGTGCACAAATGCCTAGGGTAGAAGTTCGCAGCTAAGTGTGTGGACCCCTACAACTATTTGTACAGGGTAGTTAGAATCTATAAAGGAGATCAGAACATCAATAAAGAGAATTATTCTGGAATTACCTGTGTATGAGCTATTTTACTTCTATTATGAATTCATGCAATTATGTTATGTTGAATACTAGGTTTATGATTTAATACTGTATTGATGCATGAATTTATGTGTTTTACTTTGTTACATGAACGCAAGTAAGAATATCTGTTTACATGAAGATAATCATAATGCATGTTGAGGTTATCCACTAATTAAGCTAACTTGGGTAAATACAACAGTAAGAGTAATCACAGAAGCACGTAGGTGTCTGGATTTCCTATTTAGGGTACGCGAAAGATCGTCGTAGACCTTCGCGGAGGTCTAGAGGACGACTAAGGGAATTATATCGATAATCCCTAAAAGGCTTATCAATCTATGTGAAGGAAGGGTTAGGGTATAAAGCGACATCATTGCCATCTCAGGGTGCAGAAACTTGGTTCCTACATCTCCCCATACTGCTTCGGGTGAGACTTGAGTCCATGCTTTGTGGATTGATGCCAAAAGGGCCAGTAGTGTATGGATTTGCTTGGCTAATTAACATTGAACCTGGGTCAGGGCCCATCAAGCCAATAATTCATTGTTCATTCATTATGATGAGAGCCATGGATCATCACTTTCATAAAATATACCCATAACCAACATATAACCAACATAAATAATAAGGCCACAACAACCATAGAATCCACATAAAAACTAGTACATTTGCACATAAAATACTAAGGAGAATAAACTCTTATTGATGAATACAAAAGCCATCCTAGTATGGGATTACCACGTTCCACCTGACCATAGATTGGTTTAGCCAAATCTCTCTTTAGCCAATCACCCCCATGCCATATTCCAAGCATGAATATGGGACTTAAAACCAAAAAAAACAACCAGGGCTTCCCGAGGCTAAACCGCCTCACCCTCATCAATATAACTAGGCTTTACCGCAATCCTCATCGGATCACTAAGCCATAAACAAGCATGGATTCCACTAGATCTCTCCACCTAAAGTATGAGGAATTTTTCTATCTCGATCTCTCAGCTTTATCGTATATCCCACCATTACCAGTCAAGAGATTCTTGATGAGCCCTAGAAATGGGTAATTATATGGGCTCATTTTGCCTCTTAATTCAACTTAATCGACCATTATCATTAGTTTATTACATGTTTTTGAATATATTTATGCTAATAGAGTGAATTGGGTTAGTCATTTTGCCATGTGTTACCGAGAAAAGTGTCTATTTAGAACTGCTCTATCCCACTAAGGTGTGACAGCTGCCTTAGAAACAAACAAAGAAAAACTACTTTTGTATTTCCTTTATGAACTATAGATAGAGAGGAATAGAAAGAACCGACCTGTGTCTTGCGCTAATCCTTTGATCCAATCCCTCTCTTCTTTGACAGTCTCTAGCTACCTGCTCCCTTACTTGCCCAGCTTCACCAAGTACCTGTAAGATCACAGAAGAAGAACACTATACAAAGACATGGATCTATATCCATAAACAACTTAGGATTAGATTTAAGTTAACCATACAAATGTAACAAGCATCAATGATACAAAAGCATGGAGGAAAAACTCAAATGGTTTTTATTGATAAACAAGAAGATCCAGGAGGAGTTACAACCGATGGTTCCTGACCCAACATCAACCTCCCAGCAAAGAAGCCCCTCTTCACCTCCAACAAAGCATAGATCACCCAATACTCTGATGTTTGTCTCAAAACCAACAAAAATTCCTTACTTGTGCAAAATTCCAGCCTCTGGATCTCTGGGATGAGGGATCCATATATAGATGTGTGTAAGGAGGATGAGTCAACTTGTGATTTGATTAGTGTCTTCTCTCTGTCAGTTCTTGCTTCCACTTGGAGACTGAAGGTCTCTTACTCATCCTTGGTCGAATTCAGTGAGGCAAGTGTCATAGGAGAAGATTATGGAAGCTTCCATTGTCTCTCCACCTCGCGGAATGACACTGCCATTTGTCATTTCTCACCCAACTCACCCTCATAGTGCATTTAGGTGCGTTGCAACGCACCTAGCCAGTGGAGCAGCTGAAATGATCCTATTTTGACTTATTCTGAGTAGTTTCTGGTGGAGAACTTCTGGGAGAAGCTGTAATTTGTTGACCTTGTCTCTTTAGGGGTTAGAACAACACTTTTAGGGACTTAGGAGCCCTTTGTTTATGGAAATTTCATGCTTGGCACAAAAATGTCTATAATAGTTGCCCCCTAAAGTATGAGGCCGTTAATCGAGTGAAATGCTTTATTATGAGGATCCAAAGTTCTTTCAATGCTGGGAGGAGACCTGTAATAAGATACAATACAATATATTATCTTCATACTATTTTCATGATGTAGCTGGGGCAGGCATTCCCATGCTCAACTTTATAAATTCATTTTTATGTGCATAGGACAGACAATCGTCTGATTGTAGACTGATGATTCTGATAGAGCCATCATCCTTTTGGTAGGATAATTATCTGTGCTGCAATGCTGTACATTTAATGTCTTTATTTCCCTGAATATATATCGCAGCTCAGATGGATGAAACTAGATCCGAGATCTTCAATATCTTCCGATCTTCACTTGAAGTACAAGTCGATCCATGTGAGAAATGTTCTGGAGTCGAACATGGAAAGACATCGCTTGATTACCAGTCAATGATGTTAACTGTTAACAAGCGCGAGAGGAATCACCGATAATGATAATGATCCTCAAGGTACTGCAGTACAATTCACGTTGTGTGAATAAAGGACTTGGCGTCGAACACCACTCAAAATCTTTCGGTCAAAGGTCATCGATGTAAACCTGTTGCCGGAAGTAAGAAACTTGCCATTGAGGCATGCAAGCTTCAAAGTACTGAATGGGGTGTTCCTAGACCAACTTCTTGGATAATGAGCTGATGTAGACAAGAAGTGATCCGTCACAGGAGGGCCTTAATGAATCCCACATCAATGACACGGAACAGAGCAAATGATTTTGATGGAGGTGAAAACGATCTGATGATATATGGTTCAGGGTGGCTGTCATGAAAGAATGAAGTATAATGTATGGTAGTGGGTGGGACACAGGTGGCTTCTCTAGATGACTTCTCTTGAACATGTCGGCGACACTGATGTGATGGATTGGTAGCATTAACCCCAAATGTGGATGGTATGGTGTGACCATGGCGATGTGACCGGTGAATGAAACAACCGAACCCGACTCGGACACGGAGTGGAAGTGTCATGTTCAAGAGCGACTTGCTACCAATAAAGATTCTTTGAGTTTTCTTCCCAATTTTTCCCCAGTCATTGCTGACCAGTACCTCTTTATTTTTGTCAAGCTTGAGGAGGATAACATATGCTTGTTCTATAATTTTCCCTTCGGGCAAACCCATCGCTATGTTTTAACGAGCCTAGCGATAGTGAAACTCGTTCTCGTCTAAAGACAAGTTTGTCGCTATTAGTCTTTTTAACGAGTTTAACGACAAAGATAACTCGGTCCTTTTCAATTTTAGAGAGTCTGAAAAGGTACGTAAAGGTAACTCCAAAATTCCTTTTTCGTCATCTAATCCCTTAAGTCCGAAAAAGTATAAAATAATACAGAAGGGATGAATTTTCGATAGTTTTAATGAGCCGAACAAAACAAGCGCTCGATATTTTTGTGCAATAATCCCTCAGGTCCAAAAAGATTAAAATATAGAGGAGGGATAGCACTTCCTATCCCTTTAACGAGCTGGAAGGCCAAGGACTCGGCAATATTTTCATATTTTACGAGTCAGTTGAAAAGAGCTTAAAGAAGACTCGTCTTTTGAGGAACGAGTGATAAAATGGGTAGCATCTGATTCCAGGTAAGGTTTGGAATTTTCCAATCACGGCAGTGTCACAAGGATGGCTAGTGAAATCACTCTTCGCAGCTGTTCCTCAAAATGGGTAAACAATCAAGTGGAGGTGAATGATCGGCCAATGAAAAAGTGGAGGTGACGGTGCAAACACGACCAAGGCTTTAATGGCTGAAGTACTACATTCACGGTGGTTATTTACCGGGAATAGTTCATTTTTTAACGAGCTTAAACGCGGGTGGAAACATTTGCTCGATGCGGGTTTATTTTTTAACGAGCTTGAACCTTGCGGTAACACTGCTCGATGTGGGTTTATTTTTTAACGAGCTTGAACCTTGCGGTAACATTGCTCGATTAATCCAGTCGTATGATAAGAATGTCCCATATAAAACGGAAATTTTTAGAGTTTTGCCCCACATCCTTTCTTTATGCAAGTTAGGAAACGACTAATCCAAAAAACAGATAAATAATCGCTCTTTGCTTGCACTCCAAAAGGTTTGCATGCCCCCAGGTATAAAACAGAGTTTCAAGGTTACCTCTACTTCTCTCTGCCAAAACATTTGTTTTACCGAGAGAGGCCTACCTCTTACAGGTTACCCAAAGATTGTTCTATTCACAGCGAAAAAAAAACACTTCTTTGGAAATGTCTACCGAAATAAACAAAGGTGAACAGATAGTATAATGTGACCATCCTTGACATAACTTTGACAAGAGGATCTTGTTCCAGTCCAACTCCCTCTTCCACTCACGGACGGGAGTATGGAGGTCATATTCTCTCATGGAAACCTACCTTATACCTGAAGTTTTCCTGCTGAAGCAGACCAAGATGCATGCCCCCTGGGTTTCAGTCATATCCCTCCGAATTACTCGCGCTCATCGGGAGGACGGACTGGAGATTGAGACATTTCTTGCGTGAAAAGACCATTCAGGGATGGTATATGACTATTTGCTCTGTATGATCCGGGAAATGAAAGCTGGTCCACGAGCTTGACCACTCTTCCTTCGTGCGGAAAACACATTACTCTAAAGAGTGAGGAGACAATTGCCCCCATGCAATAAATATAGTCTCGTCCAAGGAGTAGACTGTAATCCAGGGGTCCTTGAACTACCATTACGTTCATGCGAACTTTTTTCCTTCTCAATGTTATGGGCACATCGGGAAGGATCCCTAAAGGTCGACTGGTTCCTTTATCAAAGCCTGTCATATTTCTCATCTCAGGCAAAAGCGATGGCGAACCAAGCGCTTTCCAAGCAGTTGAGGAAAGGATACTCACAGAAACCCCCTCATCTATGATGGTACCAACCATAACCATTCTATATATTTGAACGATGATTCGGAATGGTACGCTTGCTGGTAAACGGGGTCTGCCTAGTTGATTCCAGTCGAAGGAGACAACTAGGTTGCTTGGAGGTGGGACCAAATAGACGGCCGGGTATGGCTCTGACGAACTTCCTTCCTGCGGTAAAGGAATGGGTAAATTGCCCCCTTGTTCGTCGGAGTCTGTGTTTATGAAGAGAATTTGGACGGTGTCATCCTTGTTCTCTTCAGTGACGGTATCATCTGAACATGAAACCTCTGAAGGCAAGACCGGGTCAACTGCCGCCTCGAACTTTTGACTTTCGTCTGGTATGGATCCAGATGGTTTATCTTCAATGATAGGTGCTTCAGCCGACCACCTGAGCGGGCCAGCCGGATTTTCAACTAGTGACGGACTCGGCAAGAGTTTTTTATATCCAGGAGGAAGTCGTAACGGTGAAACCAGACGATCATCCAAAACTCTTTTAGCTTCATCTAAGAAGGGACAATGGTGGGTGGCATGATCGCCTTCGCACAGTTTACAAGGAAATCTACATTTCCCTTTTTGTTCTAGGGCTTCACTTTCACTAGTTGATGGTGTGCTTTCAACATGATCATCCAAGGTTCACGACACCGGGTTGTGCAAACGAGGAGACCAGTCCCTTAATATCCGAGGGATGCAAGGACAATCTTTGTGAAAGTGGTCTCCTTTGCAAATGACACATGGTGATTTAGGCCTGGTCGGTGCAGTGTGTGGATTTTCGTTAGATGACACTCGTTTTCCCCCATTCGCCTTTGGCTCCTTCTTCTTCTTCTCTTTCTTCTTCTTTTCCTTCTTCTCCTTAGGAACTTGACTTTTGGCTTTACCAGCCCCATCAAGCGAAGAGGAAGGAGGAGAGGAAGAATTAGAGGAAGTAGAAGGTTGGTGGGCAACTCTGGACTCGTCTAATTGTTGATTCAATTGTTCAGGAATAGTGGTGTTCTAAACAACAGAGGTTGAGAAGAGCCATACTGGCAAACCAATTGTCAGCCCTGGAAGCAACAATGTGGCCATATGGGGCGCACCAACATCTCCCCAAGAGAAGAAGGGACTATGATTTCCTCCAAGGGGAATTCCTTGGTTGGTAGACTCCATTTTCTCAACCCAAGATCAACGTAGGAAAGGGTAATGAATATTCCGTTTAAAATAAATTTTTATATGCTTTGACACAACTTGTTTTTTCAGTTTTTAAGAGTCGAGAAAAAACAAAAGATGACTCTAGTCTCCTTCGATTTTTAATGAGCCTGAAGTGACAAGTGCTCAGATGGACCTTTTCCGTTAAGGAGTCTAAAAAGGAACGAAAGGGACTGCTCTGGAGATCTAGGTAGAGGGAGTACCAAACAGATCGCAAAACTACAGAATACTTTTTACGGTACGACAGTCAATCTTCCCAAATGCTGTGTTCAGTGCATTGCGATCGATAGGGTGGCAGACACGGCTTCCTATGGATAAAGGATTTAAGCCTATAGGGGTCTCCCAAAATATACTCGACGGTATGTGGGAGCACAAGTCCGTACTGGCACTTATCGTCTCAAAGTGGAGGAATCACCCAACCATCAGTGAGGACAACAGCTACCAGGCTTTACAACGCCGGAATACGTCTCTAGCCCAGACCTCTAAATGTTGTGCGTTAAGTTCCAAAGCGTTGTTAGATTCATTGAATTTAATTTAAGTTGATCTTGCTTATGAAGTTTTCCTTTTGGATTCACCACGAGATGTAGATGTAATTCCTAAAATGCAATCTAAAGATGATAAACAAACTTTTATCTCTTTTGTGCAATGAAAATCCTAGCTATTAGAGGAAAAGAAAGACACAATCTTTTCACAAAGAGCAAAGAGCACACTGTAAATGTACTTTCCTAAATCAAGCCAGACAGACTGTCTATATGCAAATGCACATGCATGTATTTGTTTTCGACTTTCTTAGTATTGATGCTAAAAAGAAAGTTGATGTACAAATCTGAATTTGCTTTCAAGCGATAAACATAAACAAGCTTCTTTTCGAAATCAAAAGATAGAGATGATTACGACACCTTGCGATTTTGAAATGCATACTCATTTTTGACACTAGAAAATCACAAATTCAGACCAAAGGCAATAGTAAAAGTATAATTGACCATCAACAGCAATCAAACTTTCTCCTATGATCGAAATCGACACTTGCGATAGATCTAAATCAAAGGACGACAGTACAACTATTCTACTTTTGCAATGGAAAACTGTAAACGACTCAACAAACACACAAAAACATCTACAGTTCTTTTGTACAAAGGAGGCGGAATAACAGCAAGGAAAAGGGGTTTTAAACAGACATATACTGATCACAGGCAGCAAAATTTAGAGACAGAACTGGAAAGAATGAAGCACAAGAACCTCAACTGCACAGGGCTAGTCTGATCAGCGCACCTGTAACACAGAGAAACTGGATTGCAGCGCAGGTTGCCCTTTCGGGAAGTGCGCTGAAATGCTAGATCTCTTAACAGTACTGCGTGGGCTTGAAACGAGAATCTGTCCGGGTTCTGGGTCATAGTTTGCAGTTCAGTCTTTGGTTTTTGGCCGAGTAAAAGCAATCAGTAATGCACAATCAGGGGTAGATCTAAGGAGGGTCTAAGAGCTATCACAAGGGCAATCAGATAGTTTGTGAATCAACTGTTCAAATCATAAACAAATCCAGTGAATGGATTGAAGCAGCAGATGTCTACTTTGCATTTGTTATGGCAAATGCAGTTCGAATGCTACTTATAAGTTTATGAAACAAACAACAAAGAGATACACAAACAAAGTAATTAGACAATATCCCCAGCGGAGTCGCCATTTTGTTACTAGGAAAAGTGTCTATTTAGAACTGCTCTATCCCACTAAGGTGTGACAGCTGCCTTAGAAACAAACAGAGAAAAACTACTTTTGTATTTCATTTATGAACTATAGATAGAGAGGAATAGAAAGAACCGACCTGTGTCTTGCGCTAATCCTTTGATCCAATCCCTCTCTTCTTCGACAGTCTCCAGCTACCTGCTCCCTTACTTGCCCAGCTTCACCAAGTACCTGTAAGATCATAGAAGAAGAACACTATACAAAGACATGGATCTATATTCATAAACAACTTAGGATCAGATTTAAGTTAACCATACAAATGTAACAAGCATCAATGATACAAAAGCATGGACGAAAAACTCAAATAGTTTTTATTGATAAACAAGAAGATCCAGGAGGAGTTACAACCGATGGTTCCTGACCCAGCATCAACCTCCCAGCAAAGAAGCCCCTTTTCACCTCCAACAAAGCATAGATCACCCAATACTCTTATGTTTGTCTCAAAACCAACATCAATTTCTTACTTGTGCAAAATTCCAGCCTCTGGATCTCTGGGATGAGGGATCCATATATAGATGTGTGTAAGGAGAATGAGTCAGCTTGTGATTTGATTAGTGTCTTCTCTCTGTCAGTTCTTGCTTCCACTTGGAGACTGAAGGCCTCTTACTCATCCTTGGTCGAATTCAGTGAGACAAGTGTCATAGGAGAATATTCTGGAAGCTTCCATTGTCTCTCCACCTCACGGAATGACACTGCCATTTGTCATTTCTCGCCCAACGCACCCTCATAGTGCATTTAGGTGCGTTGCAACACACCTAGCCAGTGTATTTAGGTGCTATGCAACGCACCTAGCCAGTGGAGCAGCTGAAATGATCCTGTTTTGACTTATTCTGAGCAGTTTCTGGTGGAGAACTTCTGGGAGAAGCTTTAATTTGTTGACCTTGTTCCTTTAGGTGTTAGAACAAAACTTTTAGGGACTTAGGAGCCCTTGGTTTATGGACATTTCATGCTTGGCACAAAAATGTCTATAACACCATGTACTCTAATGTGTGCTTTATGCAGATTTTTTGGTCAATTTTGGACAAAGTCAAGGGATTTATGAGCAAATGGCAGCAAATACTTGAGGAAAATAGGGAAGAGTTTTTTTAGGGGGGTGTCAACTTCATTTATGACCCCTTTCCTAGAATCCTCCATCAGCAACTCGGAGCACGAAGGTCCACATTGATGCATCCAAGGGGCAGCCGAGCAAGTAAAGAAGGACTGTTGTTTATCTCCAGTTCTAGAAAGCCGAGCTCCTTGATTTTAGGAGGACTGTTGGAGGACTCCATTTGTATAGATAAGGGGGCTTAAAGCCTTAGTAGGTTAGCTAGTCATTAGTAGAATTTTTTCACTTTTGTGCAGCACTTGTTCAGCTCATTTTCGAGCTTCCTTTTTTAGAACAGTTGATGTAATGTGACTTCTATTTTTGATAATGGAGATGAAACAGTTTTTGAGCCAGCACTGATCTCTTTCAGAGGGCTGAAGCTCTTGGGTTAGAGCCCAAACCAAGCTACCTAGCACCTCTTGCTTTGTACTTATATGTTTTTGCTTCAGTTAATGAGTTAATTTCTGCTACATAGATTCATTTTTCTTTGTTTAGATTAGGTTGTTTTTGATGGTTTGCATAGTTCTTTTTGTTTCAGTTGCTCAAGTAGGTTACTGCAGTGATAGAATAAGATTCAAAAAATCCAACAACAGGCCCTGATCTCCTTTCTCCCTTTCTGGGACTATGATTTGAGGTCAAGGCACTACTACTGCCACCAAAAACATAGTTTTGCTCTTCGATGCAATTTCTAGTGGGATGACTTGATTTGGAAAGAATGATATATTGATTCAGATTCAATTGCCTAGATCATTTCCTGTTCTTTTACAATATATCTCTCTACATGCTTTTCTGTTCAAAGGTTACTGTTCAACATTTTCTGTTTGTAGGTTAGAAATTAGGTCAAGCTAGAGAAATTTTTGTTTTCATGGTATAGTTAGTCGTTTCTTTGATCAGTTTTCGTAAGTAGATGTGCAGATCTCTTGTAGGACACCTCAGCTCACCATACATCTATAAAGCAGTTAGCACCATCTCACGTCCCACATATTTCCCAAGTCATTCGCAACATTTCACCAATCTGCCCTAATTTCTGTGTTTGTCTCCATAAGCTTCCCTCTTGCCATTTAAACAAATCCGACCATCATGTTCCATATTGATCTTCCTTGAAAAGCTCCAGACACCTCAACACCTTCATCTAGCCTTCATTTACCCTTTCCATCATTTTTCCACCTTCAAAACTTCCAAAAATAACTCTCGGCCTCCTCCTGTAGATCCCTTGCAGCCTCTTGTAGAATTCCCTGTAAGTGGTGTTTTGAAATCCGATTGCAATGGAAGACTTAAGAAGGGTAAGAGGCTTGTTATGACCTCTCCACACCTTCCTCCACCTTTGCAAAAGCCAAGTCCATCTTCCTTCGCTGCCAAACCTCTGCACAATCACAACCAGATAAATTACAAGCATAATAATTTCACATAAAAACACTCAAAAGCACAAAAAGATGTTTTCTTCTCATTTCATTTCAAAAGTAGCTTGAATAAATGTAGTTTACCATTTTCAGTAGTAAATGGCACTCATCGCATCAGTTTCTATCTCTTTTTCTGCAAAATTAGGGTTAGTTGGATAAATTAGGGTTTGCTAGGGTTTGCGTTACATTTCAGTCTTCCTTCTCTTTCTACAAGTAGAATAGCCTTCGTAGAGTTAGCTTTCTTTCATCATAATTAAAAGCTTCTTCTGGATACTCATAGAAGTTGGCTTGAGCTCCTAGTGATCTTGCGCCAGCTGACCAAGTGACAGCCCGTAGTAAGAGCTAGTACTTGTGCATACAACATCGTCGCTTCCAAGTTTGTTACGAACTACCGGGTTGAAAAAAGTAAAGTAGGAAGCCTCAGGAGTTGCAACATTATTGCTGCAATACTGGTGCTCACCACTTTTTTGCACCGTTGCCAGGGAAGCGTTAGAGTATTTTGTGATTACTGCTTTTCTTCTATTTTCTACTGCAACATTCTGCTAAGTAGTTTATTTCAACAAAAGTAGAGTAGTTGTTCTTTCGATTTCTACATTTCCTTGCTTTCATTTCAATTCTGCAATTTCCATTTCAGCAAAAGTAGATTAGTTCTTTCAATTCTGCAATTTCCATTTCAGCAAAAGTAGATTAGTTCTTTCAATTCTGCAATTTCCATTTCAGCAAAAGTAGATTAGCTCTTTCAATTCTGCAATTTCCATTTTAGCAAAAGTAGATTAGTCATTTCCTCGCTTTCATTTCAATTCTGCAATTTCCATTCCAGCAAAGTAGATTAGTCATTTCCTTGCTTTCATTTCAATTCTGCAATTTCATTTCAGCAAGTTCATTTCAGTTAGTTGCAATTTGTTTGTTCAATCAATTTCAGTTTTGCAGGTATTGGTGAGCCCCAGTATTGCAGAAATAATGCTGCAACTCCTGAGACTCCCTTCTTTAATTTTATCAACCCGGTAGTTCGTTACAAACTTGGAAGCGACGGTGCTGTATGCACAAGTACTAGCTCTTTCCGCAGCTGTCACTTGGTCAGCTGGCACAAGTCCGCTAGGGGCTTAAGCCAACTTCTATGAGCTCTTAGAAGAATCTTTTTAACTGATGGATGAAAGCTAACTCAAAGGAAGCTAATATACTTGCGGAAAGAAACTGAAAGCCAAAAAGAAACGCAAACCCTAGCAAACCCTAATTCTACCAGCTAATCCTACTGACGCAAAGGAGAGCATGCAAACTACTGACGAAGATGCCATTACTTCTATGAAGGTAAAATACATGTGTCTAGACTACCTCTATCTGAAGAAAACATCTTTTTGTATTTTTGAATAAGTTGTTAGAATTATCATGCATGTGCTTTTAACTATTTTTTTACTGTGCAGAGGTGGATTGGCGAGAGGAAATGATTGGAGGAGGTCAGGAAGGTTTAGAGAGGACCTAAGGGGTCCCTAGCACCCTTTCAGAGAGTTTCACAGAGTTTGGCTATCAAGAAACCTCATTCGTGAGCTTCTACAGGAAGTCTACAGGGGTTCTACAGGATGTTCAGGAATTTCTATAGGATGTTCTGTAATTTTTCTACAAGATGTTCAAAAATGGGATTTTGGAGCATGGATGGAGGGAAAAAGGTGGAGGAATGAGTATGGAGGTGAAATAGGGGTGTAGGGGAGTTCAAGACTTGGGGAATGGAGCTGAGGAGTGGCAAGGATGGTGGGATTTGTTCAAGGAAGACTGAAGCAATGTTGCACAAAAATTAGGGTTTTGGGAGCAAATGGAAAATGTGAGGCAAGGATTCTAAGTAGAGGGTGGAGTGGATGGTGCTGATGGAGAATAAGCAGATGAAGAAGTGGTACAGGTGCTCTGCAAGTCGTTTTTCCAATCTGAACCAACAAAGACTTGTAAATTCAAAGACCTAGTTACGTTGACCTAATATGCTAGCTGCCAGTAAAGAGAATGAATAGAAGTGTGACCTGCAATGAAACCATGTATTTTAACTCATGCAACTAAGAAAACAAAAGTCTGAACTTGTAACCAACTTCTACACATGAAAATTGAACACTAGTGATTGCATGGCAAAGCAAAATCAGTGTTTTTGTGGGCAGCAAAGTCATCCAAGTCACAACTCCTGATCCCACTGAGGGAGAGGTGAAACCACAGATGTTTGATGGCCCTTTTCTTGAAGATTTTTCTGTTAACAACCTATCAACTAAATCTGAGCATGAAAATCTATTTTACTCATCAAAAACAACCTAAATAACAAAACAAGATTTAAATCTAAATAGCAGATTTTATTCTAAGAATGCAGCAAAGACACATGAAAGTAAACAAAGGAGGTACTGGGCACTTGAGATGGGCCCAAACCCAAGAGATATAGCCTCCTAAAAGAGATTTAGAGCTGGTGCAAAGCTGGATTCATCTTTATTGATCAAAAGATATGTTACATTCCAAAAACTGTCCACAAGGAGAACTTGAAAATGTGCTGAAAGCAAAGCTAATCTACTGCCTAAAAATCGAACTACAAAATGACTACAAAATGAATACAAAATGACTATACAGTGACTAACAAAAATGACTAACTGAAATGAGGCCCTAAGCCCTCTTATTTATACAAATTGAGGACCCCAACAGTCCTCCTAAACTTTAGGGACTCGGCTGCCCAAAACTTGCAGTTAACAGCAGTCCTACTTGACTTGCTTGGCTGCCCTTGTGTTAATTGATTTGGTGGCCCTTGAACTCCGAGCTGATGGTGGAGAATTCGAGGTAAGGGCCCATAAATGAAGGGGACACCTTCCTACAAATCCTCTCCCTTGTTCTCCCACGAATTTGGCTGCCAAGTGCTCATTTAAACCTTTGATTTTGTCTCCAAATTGACCAAAAAGGCTACACAAAGCACACATTAGACTTGTTGGCATAATGACTAACCCAATTCACTCTATTAGCATAAATATAATAAAAAACATGCAATAAACTAATGAGAATGGTGGATTAAGTCGAATTAGGAGGTAAATGAGCCCAAGTAATTATCCATTTGTGGGGCTCATTATCACCCCCCTACTGAAAGTGTTGCTCATCCTCTGAGCAACCAATCTATCTCCTCATCTTTGATGGCCTTGGTGGCCTCCCTGTCATACCAAGCTTTTGAAGTGATGTCCTCTTCTCAGTCATGAAACCATGCTTTTCTCTTTGCTTCTTCCCATTTTCTATGCTCCTTTTCTTAGGGAAGTTTCAGCTTTGGTATGATTGTGCAAGTATATTCAATCAGATGGTGGCAATGGTGGTGAAAGGACATGAAACTAGTGGAGGATGGAAGAAAAGAGTGGTTGCATGCCTCCTCAACAGACTTCAAGCTTCAAATCCCTCTCCATAATCGATTCTGGCCTGCCCAAAGGCTCTACAGGATGTTTCTGGTAGAAATACAAAACTTCCTATAGAAAGTCCTGTAGCTTCCTGTAGAAGGTTGAACCATGACTAGAATGTGTCTGAACCCTGAAAAAATGAGTGTTCATGGAGGGGATGGATGTGACGATGCCTGGGAACTTGGTATGGACCCTTCTGCTTGTGTTGGGAGGCCCCCTTTCCGCATTGTGTCCCTGCAACCTGCAACAATTTCGAGGGATTAAACTTGTTTTTTTCCTCTCTATTTCTTCCTCCTTTTTCTTTCTTGCTTTTCCTCTTGCTTTTCCTGTGGCTTTTCCTATGATGGTTTGCCCTAGGTTTTCTTTCCCTTAGCTTCCTTACCCTTATTTTTATTCTCTGCCTCAATATCTTGCTTCCTCACGCTCTGTTTTGGCTTGTGCACTAATCAGAATGGGAATTCTGTATATGGTTTCCTCCCCAGAACGTGGAGGACAGTATCCCTCAAGTGTTTGTTCTTTGCACACCATTCAACCAGTCCTGTCATGTTTTTCACTCTATCGAGTCTTGCCATAGAAAAGATAATGGGCTTTTTACGATCATTCAAAATACACGTGTTCAGCTGTCTGTTCAGGATTGAACAAGAGTTCCTCAATTGAACCATGTAAAGTAGTAAGACGACGCTGCTTCTCTGTATAAGGGAAATAAATCTACATGTCTGCTTCAGAAGAAACAATGTTGAATTTGGGATAAAAAAACATCAATTCCATGAACCACATGATAAAGACCAGGAAGGGTGAAAGCAGTGTGGCTCTCATACTATCCAATAGTATCCTTGCTTCCAGCAATCTCTTGATATGTGCTAGTGATAATAAAATCTGCATGATTCATTGCAATTAGATCTGCAGTAAACTGGCAAGAGAAATGGATTTTTCTTCATATTTTTCCAGTATATGTCTGAATCTGGGCATTTGGTCTTCTCCACAGCATGGGCTATGTTGCACTGAGTGATTCCTTGTCTATGTGAAATCAGAGATGCAACTAAATTTCCATCACTGTAATTGCCAATGATCAGATCAGGTTGACCTTTTAGCTCTCCCGTTACTTCATTTAATACATCCTCTGAAAATCTTTCCAAGGCCGCACATCAAGTCAAGAAACCCATTTCTGTAGAACTCCTTTTTCTGTTCTAAAGGGTATCCAGAGTATCCTTGAATGTTGTGTTCCACCAATTCTTTCAATTCGTTGATTGCATGTTGTACCATAGGCCTCAGGAATCAACCGAGTCACCACAATAATTTCAGGTTTGATGTCCAATCCTTGATGTTTTATTCTCAGCAACATTTCATTCTCCAATGCACGAACTTGATCAAGTATATACACAACCTATCCACCAGTATCTGGCATTCCTAAAACATTTGCTTGGCCAAAATAACCCTGAGGTGAAAGAATCACAACATTAAAGACCATAGGAATCCTTCCTAGAAATGTTTCTAAAGTTGATGGATCAGGGGCCTGCAGAGTCTCCAAGAGCAAATGAATCATATCCAAGACATGTTCTGCATTGCCTCCCCATCCCTTTTCCAATCCCAATTCTTGTAATTTTTATTCAAACTCTGTATGTGGTGTATTCTTGGGGAACTTTTTAAGATATTCCTCTGCCTTTACCAAGACTGAGCGTAGCTTGGACAAACTTTGTATTCTCTCATTCAGCATCAGCTTCTGGCCTCTGTAGCTGTGTGCTCAAAGGAAATCTAGCAAGGGCTGCATGCTTTCTCTATCATGGAATAATCTTGAGGACAAATGCTGATTGAGAAATTGAACTCCACTACCAATGGAAGATGGCCGTGTTGGGCGAGGAAAAGATTCATTGAAGGGCTCAAGGTCTAGCTTCAATGCATATTTATCCTTGACACTTTCATCCACAAGGTGCTCCTTGAATTCCAAATATTCAGCCACAGAAAGCTGTTCAGCAGCAAGTTCATCAACATTGACACAGACATAATCCCACACACCAGGCCTTGGCCGTACTGCAAGAACAATCCATGGTGGAAGAATGATGGCCTCCTATGTGGACCTTAACACATCTCCAAATAGCCCATCTTTGAGCGTTTGAAGTTCATCATTCTCTCCCAGTACCTCTGTTAGTCCATCTAATAAATGATGAGGCTGCAAAATCTTCTTCCCTTGTGATACATATCTCTCTTCAGGCTCCAAATTTGATGAAGAAAAACTCGGGCTTTTCTGCTCTGGAAGGCTTTGCTGTACTTTCCTGTAGAACGTCTTCCTGTAGAAACGCCTGTAGAGCGCCCCTGCGCCTCTGAGCGAGCCTGATACGCAACAGAATCTCGAAGACAGGTAGAAAAACTCAGTGGAGGATGATAGGTTAACCGATTGTGCACACTTCAGTTGAGGATGTGGAAAGTGTATATGAACAGCAGTTTGTGAGTTTTAGCCGAGCCGTCTTTAATTGATGCGTGATTTGTGGTGAGGTGGCAAAAACATGTGCTGGCCATGCAGACGGAAGTGTTGTCACGAATCATCATGTTTCCTACCTGTGATCACTCCATCAATCACGTTGAAGGTCAAACAGTCACCATTACTTGTTTCCCAATTTCCTCTTGAGATGGCTGAGCGCACGTGTCTTATTCACCCACCGAGTGCTGTTGAACTGGATGAGGGTGGCCAGTTAGCTAGCCACCGATTTTTGTAATATCAACCATCTCATTGCTCATGATGTTTCCGAATTACATTCATGCAATCAAAGGAATGAGTTTTAGTCACGTACCTGAAGTCAAATGGTTGCTGTGAGGTGCTTTTTGCTACTGCATGCATCTGTTTCGGTGGTTGCATGATGGATCCTTTGTGCTATAAGCTCTTTTTTGTCTGATGTGTGGTTATTTTTCTTGTGCAGGTATCCTCTAGCCAGATCTAAGTTGCAGGAGTTCGTTTCCACGTTCAGATCTGCACCCTCAAGCTGCTGCTGCTGAATTTTCATAGGACCAAAACTTGTTTTCGCCATTGCTCCCGAACGATAGATCGGATCGATCTGAGAGTTGCTGAGCATGTGCCTATCATCATGATGCACCTCCCATAGAAAAATTGAGATCAATGGATGCACAAATTTCGAGAAAAATGGAAAATGGCTGAAGATTTCAGAGATCAATTTCTCGGAAACCGTGCATCAGAATCAGCTGAAACTGCTTGGGTAGGTTACTATCACCCATATGCATCTCCCCATGAAACAGGTTTTGAAATGGATGCACGGATATGGAGAAAATGCAAAAATGGCTGACGGTGATGGAGGAAGATTTCTTGGAAACCGTGCATCGGAATGGGTTGAAACTGCTCGAGCATGTTGCCATCATCCCTATACAATTCCCTGTAAAACGGTTTTTCAAATGGATGCATGGTTTTCAAGTTAGGGCAAAAACAAATTATGTTCTATGTATTTTTTCTTCAAAGCATTCTGCAAGTTTTTGCATGGAAAGAAAAGCTGAGCTTGGGCTGTGATGTAGGCATGGAGATGATGGAGGAGGAGTTTTAAGATTGCAGGAGGACTTCTGAACCCTTGCGGAAGCTATCGTGTTCGCCAAACTACTTTTTTGCAATCCATTTTTAACTTCTTGTAATTTCTACAGGAACTTCCTGTAGAAAACACAGTTTTGAGGAAAGAAGCACAATGACATGGAAAAAATGATGGAAAAGGGTGAGGGATGGAAAAATGGATGTGTGCAGGCCTCATGGACATATTCCCAGCCTTCGGGTCCTCTTCAGAGATCAATTTGGCTTTTTTGTAAGCTTCATGTAGAAGACACAAAACTTCCTGTAGAAAACACAGTTTTCATAAAAGAAGCACAATGAGGTGGAAAAAATGATGGGAAAGGGTGAGGAATGGAAACATGGATGCTTGCAGGCATAACCAATAGATTCCAAGCTTTAGATTCCCTTCCAAAATCGAATCTGGCTCGCTTGAAGGTTCTACAGGATGTTTCCTGTAGAAGGCACAAAAATTCCTTTGTCTTTGTTTTGAGCGATCCTCCTGACCTGCAATGTCCTTCTTGCAACCTGCAATTATCCAATGGAAATTAGGTTTATTTTTCTTTTTCTTTTTCTCCTTTTTTTTTTAAAAACAACTAGGGCACCTCATGGAGGTTTTCACCCTAATTGCCTACCCCAGGCGCCTCCAGGGGAGGTTTTCACCCAGGGATCTTATTCCCTTTTTATTTTCTCTTCTTTCCAACCCATTGACTACCTCATGGAGGTTTTCAATCAATGAGCCAATCTAAGGCGCCTCCGAGGAGGTTTTCACCTTAGATTTTTATTTTCATTTTTTCCTTTTTCTTTTTTCTTTTTTTTTCTACCCTACCCTACTTGAAAAAAAAAACAAAATTCTTTTCAAGTATAAGAATACTTCCAATGGAGCCATGTGCACATCGAGATTAGAGATAAAATGATGTGGTGGCTTGAAATTCATGCTTTGACAGCTATCCAGATCTCAGAGACCAAATGATTTGAATTTGAAGGGATCAAACATAGCTGAGGAAGAGAGTACTGCTGCAACTTAGTGACTGTCTGGAACCATGTCTCAATATAGCTTTGATATCCTTGGTCCTTTTACTGATCTGGATCATTCTCCATATCTTCTTCTATCATGACCTTCTCATCTTCCTCTTTTTGTTGATCTTTCTCTTGAGTACATGGAGGATTTGATGGTAACCATGAGGGCTTGATCTCTTATTTTGATGCCTTCTCTTCATCAAGTGCAGCTCATGGTTCTTTGATCTTTTCTTTTGAATCTTCTTCTGCTGGATGCGGTCCTTCAATGCTTTCAATACAGTCTCTTTTCTGCAATCCTCTTCCTGAGCTACGGTGAACATCATTGAGCTCAAGAGGAGTCATTTGGACATGTTGTGTCCCAGCATTGCAATTGTGTTGAGCTACTCCAATGGACAGGTTTGGAAATGGTGGTATGGGTAGCTGAGTGGGGGCATAGATTTGAGATGGATGTGGATGGGGTTGTGGTTGGGCAGGCATTTGGGGTTGCCTTGGTGGAGCAAGAGGCGATGGTTGTGGACGAGCAGGTGGTGGAGGAAAAGAAGTGGGAGGAGTGTTGTATTGGGGCATCCGCCCTTGATGAGGTGCATTCTGTTGAGCCTCAACCTTGCACTCATTTAGCTATCCTCCCAACAACTTTTCCCTATTCACTTCTCTCTTTTGTCATCATTTCCTCCATCAACTTGTTCAATTCATTGCATTATATGTCTTTTTAACATGATTTGTTGACTGTGCTAATGATTGATTGTTGGTTTAGAATTTTGGTACATGTACAGCAATTCTGCAGCTGTTCAGAGATTCCGCAGCCTTTTTGTTGTTTGCTATACTCCACGTGTCTTCTCAAGGAACGGGCCACATGGGCACGTTGGTATGGATGTATACATGGTTCGTATGCTATTAGTTGGGCCAAATCGGTCACATATGCCCCCAGTCAACACAGGTGCACCCACGGTCAAACAACAAAGTTCCAAACGGTGGCACGGCTCTGCGTGAGCAAATGAGACACGGAACCACAGCTGGCACTTCCTCCACGCCATGAAGACAGCAAGGGACAAGATCTAACCATAGATTTACTCCCCCTGATGACCGTTTCCTCCAAACGTGCACGGAGTTGCCTGCGTGTTGCTGCATAGTTAATTAGTCAAGACTGTAGTTGCTTAGTTTACACAGAGGACAGTTTATCCCTGTGCCTATAAATAAAACGTTTGCCAACGCTTAGAGATTAGCTTTTTAATATTGTAATTGCTGTAATTATTTTGGTTACCAAAATCTGTTTTAAAGACTGTTTTTTACAGCACTTTTTCACTGTATTTTGACATGCTGATTTAATATAAGAAGATTGTTCCTGCTCATCTCTACGTAGCTGATCTTTAGCTGGTTGAGTGGATGGAGGGCCCCCATCTGCCACAACCTATGTACAGTACCATTTAACTTTATTTTCCTGCCTTTCTTTGTTTTCATTTGCACATGTACAATAATGTATAGTTTGATTTCTGCAGTTTTTCATTTCTTTGAACATGTATAATAATGTACAGTTTAATTTCATGCCTTTACATTTCCAGCACTTTTCAGAACTGATCAGTTTGTTTATGCGGGTGTGTTAGGAGCCCGGGATAGTGTGTTTTTATTTCTTTTTATCACTGATGGTATTTGAAGTTGTCTTGTCTTAGCTACTGATTTTTACCTTGCTTACTTAGTTTCATTGCTAGTTTACTTTATCAAGTTTTTGACAAGTTGCGTACTAACCTTTTGATGGTCTTCTCATCATAATTGACTAACCTTTATTGGACCAAAATATCATTGAGTGGCAGCTTGGTTTGATTAGCTTTTGGACTCATATTACTGATTCCTTCTTAACTATTTTTCACATGAACAATTTCAGCTAGAGGCAGAATGTTAAGGAAGAATGAAGTGTTATGATTTGTCATTTAAGTTTTGCAGTTAAAGTAGTGTTTTTCACTTTCCATTGAGTTAACATAGATGCTATTTTTGTTCTTATCAGCAGCATAGATAGTGGACTAGTGCCATTAGTCACTTTGTTTAATGCTTTGCTTTCATTTGAAGTTTCAATTCCATTGCAAGTCACTTTTCAAGCTTTCTCTTTAAAAAGTTCAAGAAGCATTTAGAAACCACCATATGCACACACACTCACTCATTTGTTTATAACTTCATCACATCACATTAGGAAGATAAGTCAAACACAAACTAAAAACGACAAAAAGAACTAGGAAAGGCTGCTTAAGTATATATTGTACACTTCACTTCATCAGCTTACGAGCCCCGGGTTGACAATTTATGATAGCAATTTAGACAACACTAAATTGACCAAACATTTTGGCGCCGTTGCTGGGGAAGTGAAATTAGGTAGCCAATTTCTAAAAAAAAAAATTTAAGAAAATTTCAAGAAAGGAAAATTGATAACCTCTCAAAGTATGCTCTCCTCTTGCACTTAGAGTGATCTGGAGGATCAGAAAAGAGAAAGTTATTAGTTTAATAGTTTCTTAAGTATGCTCTCTTCTTGCACCTAGAGTGACCTGGAAGATCAGAAAAAGAATTATTAGCCTGACTTGAAGAAAAATAAAAAAAAATGACATGCATAGAGCTAGAGATTCTAGGGGAAGGTTTTTAGCTAGAGCTAGAAGTTCGATTTTTACAAGTCCATCTACTTCAAGGAATAGACAAGAGACACCTCCCTCATCTCCAACTGATACTCCTAGCCCTAGAATTCCTGGAATTCAAGAGGCAAGAATTGACTCTCCCACACCTTCTATTGAATTTGAATTAGAAAGAGATCCTTTCCGTCCTTCTACAGAAAGACCAATTGTAATTGAAGAAGTAGAATCATCTGAAGAAGAGGGAGAAATTCCTCATTCACCCTTTGTAGAAGAACCAGAAGACTCTGAAGTCTCTAGGGAAACCATTATGACAGAGGAAGGAGGTGGTAGAGGTAGAGGTAGAGGAGGAGGAGGAGGAAACAATGGAGGAGGTAGAGGTCCCATTGGAGGGAATAGAGATGGGGATAACTCATTTGGGTTTCCTATCGTCGATGAGGATTCCCGAGCCACTATGAAAAACATATCACCATTTGTCCTCCCAAACTTCCATGGGTTAAGAACTGAGGACCCTGAAACATTTCTATTTGAGTTTGAAGTCGTGTGTCGAACTTATGACTATCTGGATGACTCTCAAAAACTCAAATTGTTCCCTTCAACATTGAAAGATCAAGCTTTGAAATGGTTCATGGGGTTACTCACTCAATCCATTAGGTCTTGGGATGAGATGAAACAAACATTTTTGGATAGGTACGTGGACTATTGTATGCCTACCAATCACAAGGATGAGGTATTTAAAATGGTACAAAGAGAAGATGAGAGCCTAGAAGATTTACTTGAAAGATTTCAATATAACCTGAAAAGAGAAAAAATGAGTAACTTGGATGAGGAGACCTTGAAAGCCCTCCTATTAAAAGCCATTAGAGATGAATGGATAGATATCTTGAACATGATGGGGAAAGGAGATATATCTCAACTTTCACTCAATGATATAGCAGAACTATGTGTCCATCTCTCAAGGGGCAAATCAAAAACTCAAAAAGGGCCTAGAGATCCTTCTCTCCTTAGAGCAAATAAATCTGCAACTGGATCAGTAAGTAGGGCTGAGATCGGCAATATGCTTGATGAATTCAAAACTGACATCTTAGGGAGTCTTAGTGAACAATTAGATACCCTTAAGATTCACAATAAACAGAAAGCAGAAGCCGAGGCTTTGGCCATCTTTTGCCCGAAATGTAGAAAGAAACATGCTTTAAGGGAATGTCCCTTGGATGCACACGTTGCAGAAACATGTGTAATTTGCTCAGAAACTCATGAGACCAAGGATTGTCCTTCAATTCCTGGGCTCAAAGCAGTCTTTCAAGAAGATCCAAATACACTTGAATCTCTTTGTTTTGTTGCAAGGAGACCTTGGCAAGGGCAACAGAATCAAGGCTTTAACAACTCTATGAATTTTCAACCCCAACCAAATTGGAATCCTTGGCAACAACCTTGGTCTCAACCTCAAAATCCTTTTCAATCATGGATGCAAAGCATGCAAAATCCTTATGGGAGACTTGCTCAATTCTATCAATATCCTCCATCTTTTCAGAACCAGCAACCTCCACAACTTCCAAATCAAGGTCAACAACTATCATTTCCATACCCTCAACAACAACAACCTTCTCCACAAAATCAAAATTCTCAACTCTTGCTCCAATCCCAGCAGAAGTCAAATCAACTTCCTTCTCAGCCATTGCCAAACCCCAATAATAGGAACCCTCAAAATGCTTACATGATGGAAGGTCAACCATTCCCTACCTATATGATTGTTCCTCTCAATGAAGTACAACTCAGATCAGGTAGAATCCTAGATCAACCTTCTATAAATGTTCAACAACCAAACATTTCTGAGGAAGAATCTCTTAGAGCCAATAAGGGTTCTGAAGCATCTCTTCAAAACCAAAACATTCAAAAAGAAAAAGAAAAAGAAAAAGAATCAACCCCCACAACTCCCATAGTTGAACAACCTACATCTTTAGCCACACCTCCTTTTCCTGAAAGGTTACAAATCGACAAAGGAGTGGAGAAACAAATTTGGTTGCCTGACTATAATTTTCTAGATGAATTGAAGAATGTCTGTATCAAGATTCCCTTGTTACAAGCCATTAAAGAGATTCCCATTCTAGCAAAAACAATAAAGGAGTTGAGCCTTAAAAGACCAGGAAGGAAACCAAGAGATACCAGAAGGATCCACCTGGTAGGGAAAATTGCAGATATCATGATGGGAAAGATTACTATGCAGAAATATGTAGACCCTGGTAGTCCAATTGTCAAAACACATATCAATGGGGTAGAAATACCAAATACTTTGATTGACTTAGGGGCTGCTATCAACATTATGAGTAGACAGACCATGGACCAGTTAAAACTTCCTAACCTTCTCTTTACACCTACTTTACTGCAACTTGCAGATCGATCAATCATTAAACCTGATGGTGTATTGGAAGACATTCCAGTCTCCCTAGACTCTTGGGAATATCCAGTTGATTTTATGATTTTAACTCCTAAGAACAATTTAGGAGGACATCCTCTTATTTTAGGAAGACCTTGGCTAGCCACAGCTGATGCTTTCATAAGTTGTAGGTCTGGGGATATGTATATTTCTGATGGCAATTCAACAAAGAAGTTCAATCTGTATCCTCCAGCGAAAGCAATTACAGAAATAGGAGATAATGAGTGGGTTGATGATGAAGATACTATACAACCTGTCTTTACCATTTCTGAGATTAGTGAAGATAGTCAAATTCTGAATACGTTAGAAAATTTTGAACCATCTTCAGAATATGACTCTACACAATTTCAGTTGGATTCTGACATAGAGTTTCTATCATCTAGACAAATGTCTCTTTTCTCTATGGAAGAATTTGGTAGTTCTGCCATTGAGATCTTTCCAGGAAAAACATTAAACATTAACAAAAACTTGGAAAAATCCCAACAGGAAGAGCTAACCAAAGTCTTGCAAAGACATTCTACTACTTTTGCATGGGAGTATACCGACATGAAAGGTATTGACCCTAAGACTTGCATTCATCACATCTACATTGAAGAAAACAGTAGACCAATCAGACAACCTCAAAGAAGGATGAATCCAAACCTTAGGGAGATAGTGAAAGAAGAGCTCCAGAAGTTACTCAATGTAAACTTCATTTACCCCATTTCAGATAGCCAATGGGTTTCTCCCTTGGTGATAGTACCTAAAAAGAATGGTAAATGGAGGGTTTGCATTGATTACAGAGAATTGAACAAGGCAACCTTGAAGGATCACTTTCCTTTGCCCTTTATTGATCAAGTATTAGATACTTTAGCTGGCAAAAAGTATTTCTCATTTTTGGATGGTTTTAGTGGTTACAATCAAATTCAGGTAGCACCTGAAGATCAAGACAAAACCACATTTACTTGTCCTTGGGGAACTTTTGCTTATCGAGTACTTCCTTTTGGATTATGCAATGCACCCGCTACATTTCAAAGGGCTGTACTAGGAATCTTTTCAGATCTAATTCATGATTGTGTAGAGGTCTACATGGATGATTTCACAGTTTATGGTAACACATTTGAAGAAGCATTAGAAAATTTGGAAAAAGTCCTAATTAGATGTAAAGAAACAAATCTTTCATTAAGTCATGAAAAGTGCTTTATGATGTTTACTGAAGGGATTGTTTTAGGACATCATATTTCAGGAGATGGAATTAAAGTTGATAGATCCAAAGTGGAAGTCATCTCCAAGTTACCTGTTCCAAATTGCCAGAAAGATGTTAGAAGTTTTCTTGGGTTTACTGGGTATTATAGAAGATTTATTGAAAACTTCACCAAGATAGCATCTCCTCTTTTCAAATTACTTACCAAAGACTGTGAATTCAAATGGGATCTTGAATGTCAGTCTGCATTTGAAACTTTAAAGACTAGAATATCTGAAGCACCCATTTTGAGAGGGCCAAATTGGAAACTCCCTTTCCACATTTCTACTGATGCTTCAGATACAGCTCTAGGAGCTGTCTTGGGACAAAAGGATTTGGTCCCTGATGCCATTTATTACACCAGTAAAAATTTGACTCCCACTGAGTTAAATTACACTGTGACTGAAAAAGAATTCTTAGCCATTGTTCATGCAATCAACAAGTTTAGACATTATATAACCGGCTATGAAACTTTTGTCCATACTGATCACTCTGCAATTAGATATCTCATGAACAAATCTGTTACTAATGGCAGAGTTACAAGATGGCTTTTACTTTTACAAGAATTCAACATTACTGTGTTAGATAGACCAGGGAAACAAAACACAGTAGCTGATTTCTTGTCTAGAATCCAAAATACTAACGAAGATTCTCCTGTAGAGGATAAGTTTCCAGATGAATACTTGTTTGCAGTAACTACTAAAACTCCTTGGTATGCAGATATTGCTAACTATTTAGTCACAGGGAAGCTACCTTCACACTTATTTCCTAATGAGAAAAGGAAAATCATTCAGGAGAGTTCACATTATTCTTGGATTTCTAATGAATTGTTCAAAACAGGGCCAGATTGTGTGATCAGAAGATGTGTTCAGGAAGATGAAATGCCTGACATTCTTAAGGCATGTCATGATGAACCGTGTGGCGGGCACTTTGCTGACAAGAGGACGGCCTATAAAATCCTTTCTTTAGGATATTATTGGCCTTCTCTCTTTAAAGATGCAAAGCAATATGTTAGAAGGTGTGACAGCTGCCAAAGAGTTGGGAGACCAACTCCTTCAAATGAAATGCCACAACAGCCACAGGTATGCATCGAACCCTTTGAGAAATGGGCTCTAGATTTTGTTGGACCTATTAATCCACCATCCAAGCAAAAGAAGTATATATTGGTTTGCACTGATTATGTTACTAAGTGGGTAAAAGCCAAGGCATTGCCTTCTGCCACAGAAAATTCAGTTGTTCAATTTCTTTTTGAGGATATTTTTACTCGTTTTGGTGTCCCAAGAGAAATTGTGACAGATCAGGGAAGTCAATTTACATCTAAATTGGTGGAGAAGCTGATGGAGGAATACAAAATCAAGCATAGAACATCTACTCCATACCATCCGCAAGCAAATGGTCAAGTGGAATCTACAAATAAAGTTCTTGAAAGCATCATCACCAAAATTGTTCATCTCCACAGAAGAGATTGGGCAGAAAGGCTTCCTTAAGCCTTATGGGCCTATAGAACTACATGGAGAAACACAACAGGACATTCTCCCTATGAACTTGTTTATGGGAAAGAAGTCTTGCTCCCTATTGAGTTCCAAATCAAGACCTTCAAGATGGCAGTTCAATTGGGGATGAGCTTATCAGAAGCCCAAAAGCACAGAATGGAGCAGCGGAATGAGCTAGATGAGATAAGACAAGATGCAATTTTGAGGACTGATCTAGTTCAGCACCAAAGAACTAAGTGGCATGATCGACACATCAAAGAGAGAAAGTTTCAAAAGGGAGATTGGGCACTATTGTTTGATTCCAAGTTTAAGGACTTCAAAGGAAAATTTCAAACTCATTGGCTTGGACCATATGAGATTGATGAAGTCTTTAACAATGGAGCAGTTCGAGTGAAGACCATTGATGAACTTCAAACTCCTTTCATTGTGAATGGTCACCGATTAAAAGTCTACCACAAGCCACTCTCAAGGGAGGAATTTGTTAAGTTGTTCCAAGAAGATTCTGCAATGAAGCTGGTGGAGAAGAATTCTTCTCCTCCATCAGCCTAATCTTTGTTTCTTTCAGTTAAAAAAAAAAAAAAAAAAAAGAGAAAAAAAAAATTCTCTTGTATAAGCCTGAAAACCAATCTTGGATTGGCGGTCTTATGCAGAAAATATAAAGTGAAAATCAGGGTCACCTGACACTTTATATTTTCCAAAAAATCTCCATTTTTCTCTCTATCTCATCTACCATTTTGTCCATCTCATCCATTTCATCTCATCATTTTCATTCCACTTCATTTTTCCTTCCAGTCCATTCATTCCATCTCATTTTCACTAATAAAGTCCCTCTCAGGACTATTTCATTCAGTCAAGTTGTTTTAATCCTCTTTGTGCAGGCAGAAAAGTGTTGCTACAATTTCCACAGCTAGGAGCCAATTCCGCAGCTGATATCAAGATTCCGCAGCTAATACACTCTGTTCCTGCAATAAAAACAAACTCTGTTTCAAAAAGAAAAAAAAAATCTGCAGTCAAAAGCACCAACATCATTAAAGAGCAAGGACACATAGCATATACAAAGGCAGCAATAAATCAAAGGTTAGCATCATAATTAGCAAAGGGATCAAAATGCAAATACACGAAGGTATGTTCTAAATTTCTAACTAACAGTTATATCATTTATGTATGGTTTTCGGATTATGGTATGAGGCACTTAATGTAATGATTGACAAGATCCCCGTCCACTCCTCATCCATTATTCTGCGTAATCCACCTCACCATCTTCCTAACGGTTCCCTAATTGCTGTTGATTCGAACTTAATACGAGCTGCACTCTCATTAATTCTTCGTACCAGAGTGACGTGTACTGTTGTACCACGACTCTCCAATTGATCATTCCGCAGCCAGGTGTACACAACCACCCGACGTCCATGGGATTCGGCCGTTTCATCCTTTACTCATAACACCATTCTACGCATGCATAACCCCATTTCTATTGTTGTTCACTCCCTCATTCCATCGTTTTTCACTCTCGGTTTCATTCACTACTCTGTTTCACCGTAAACATTCTCTGTTCTATTTTCCTCACCTCTCCACTCAAAACGCTGACCACAATTTTTGTAATTGCATCACGGCCATTCTGTTGTAGCCGTAATACCCACTGTTGAGCACTGTTTTCCCGTATAGCTCTCTCCTCCGGTATTCAAATAGCGCTGTCAGAGCAGCAAGAGAGCTGGTAACCGAAATGGGCAAGTTATTAAGAGCAGAGCCGGAAGGTTCTAAGTTTCTAAACGATTACCCACAAACAAAGGATGCCTTGCAGAAGGCCAAGTGGTTAAAATTTATTCAGAAATTCAAAGGATATCACAAAGAAGTTACCAAAGCCTTTGCTCAGTCGTTTGATGGAAAAACAAATACTGTGGAGATTGGAGACCTACAATTCACTGTCACAGAGAGCAGCTTGGCTCAAGCAACTGCTTTGCCTCGTACTGGGGAACGTTGGTTCAAAAATCGAACTGTTGAAGGCCAAGAGTGGAAGAACATGTTGAAAAATCTAGGTATGGATACCACTATCTTCACCAAAGGAATACCTGTAAGTGTCATTAAAGAGGAATGGACTGCCTTACTTTTTCTAGTTCAGAAATTTTTAACACGTGAAGGCAGATTTAGTATAATGTATGTTTATCATGCAAAGATAATGATGCATTTTATGGGTGAACATACCATCAATCTCCCTTACTTCTTGCTATCTAGTCTAAGAAAAATGAGTGTCACTGTTCAGAAACATGTGGGAAACATTGAGCCCCACTTATACCACCATGGACTCATCAAAATCTTGATTGAGGAGCAGTTAAAAATGAAAAAGGATACATGGGAGAAGTTCCTTGTTAGAAACCATTTTCTAGAGGCAGCTGAAGCCTTTAGTAGCTTCCCTAGGGTACCCAAGAGAAGTAGAAGGAAAGGGAAAGAAATGGTTACCCAAGAAACTGTTGTAGAAGTTGAAGAAACTGCCCAAGAAATTGTTGCAGAAACTTTTCAAGAAATTGCCCAAGAAACTGTCCAAGAAATTATTCAAAAGGAAAAGAAAAAGGGAAGCAGAACAAAAAGACAAAAGAGGGATAAAGGGAAAGCCATTTTGCAAGAGTCATACCCTTCACCTGAGCCCTCAATTGAAGAAGATACCCAAACATTAGCTCATAGGCTTGCTCAGCTCCATGAAACTGCCATCTCCAAAAAGAAACAAAAGCAAAAACAGCAAAAGCCAAAGAGTACTAGCCTGCAAGTAAGAAGAAGCAGTAGACTTATAGAGAAGAAGAGTGTGACTAAAGAGAAACAGTCCCATTTCATTGATTTGGGCACACCTGAGAAGACTCCAATTCAGCTAGATATTGAGCTAAGTCCTCCAAGAGAGGAAAGTCCTTTCCAGCAAGAGAGAGAAAGCAGTTTTCAAGGATTTGAATTTAGGCCAAGACAAACACCTGATATTGATCCTGTCCAGCAGGAGGCATATGATTATGTGGAAACATTAGAACAATCTGTTGCCGGTCCCAGCATTGTCTTACCCCTTTAACAGCAGATTCAATCTCTGAAGGAAGAAGTATTTGAACTAGAAGTCTTGAATCGCCATATCAAGCAGGAAAACGAAGCCTTGAAACAACAACGCAAAGTGGACAAAATGGTCCACGATAACACAATGCTTCATTTGGGTCTTTGGCAGAGAAAGAACAGGAAGTTGAAAGGGAAATGCAAGAAGTTAAGCAGGGCCTTGGTTAACTTGAAATTCAGGTGCTTGGTTAGGAAACCGAGAGAAAATTTGGCAACAAGGGGGAAAAGGAGAAGGTTGGATGTCTTGGCAGAGGCATCTGAACATGTGGACTGAAAGATTATGACAAAGTTTTGGTTGCATGAGGACATGCAACACCCTCACAGTGGGGGTATGTTGAGCCTCAACCTTGCACTCATTTACCTATCCTCCCAACAGCTTTTCCCTATTCACTTCTCTCTTTTGTCATCATTTCCTCCATCAACTTGTTCAATTCATTGCATTATATGTCTTTTTAACATGATTTGTTGACTGCGCTAATCATTGATTGTTGGTTTAGAATTTTGGTACATGTACAGCAATTCCGCAGCTGTTCTGCAATTCCGTAGCTGTTCAGAGATTCCGCAGCCTTTTTGTTGTTTGCTATACTCCACGTGTCTTCTCAAGGAACGGGCCACATGGGCACGTTGGTATGGATGTATACATGGTTCGTATGCTATTAGTTGGGACAAATCGGTCACATATGCCCCCGGTCAACACAGGTGTGCCCACAGTCAAACAGCAAAGTTCCTAACGGTGGCACGACTCTGCGTGAGCAAATGAGACACCGAACCACAGCTGGAACTTCCTCCACGCCACGAAGACAGCAAGGGACAGGATCTAACCATAGATTTACTCCCCATGATGACTGTTTCCTCCAAAAGTGCACGGAGTTTCCTGCGTGTTGTTGCATAGTTAATTAGTCAAGACTGTATTTACTTAGTTTACGCAGAGGACAGTTTGTCCCTGTGCCTATAAATAAAGCGTTTTCCAACGCTTAGAGATTAGCTTTTTAATATTGTAATTGTTGTAATTATTTTGGTTACCAAACTCTGTTTTAAAGACTGTTTTTTACAGCACTTTTTCACTGTATTTTGACATGCTGATTTAATATAAGAAGACTGTTCCTGCTCATCTCTACGTAGCTGATCTTTAGCTGGTTGAGTGGATGGAGGGCCCCCATCTGCCACAACCTATGTACAATAGCATTTAGCTTTATTTTCCTGCCTTTCTTTGTTTTCATTTGCACATGTACAATAATGTATAGTTTGATTTCTGCAATTTTTCATTTCTTTGAACATGTATAATAATGTACAGTTTGATTTCATGCCTTTACATTTCCAGCACTGTTCAGAACTGATCAGTTTGTTTATGCAGGTGCGTTAGGAGCCCGGGATAGTGTGTTTTTATTTCTTTTTATCACTGATGGTATTTGAAGTTGTCTTGTCTTAGCTGCTGATTTTTACCTTGCTTACTTAGTTTGATTGCTAGTTTACTTTATCAAGTTTTTGACAAGTTGCGTACTAACCTTTTGATGGTCTTCTCATCATAATTGACTAACCTTTATTGGACCAAAATATCATTGAGTGGCAGCTTGGTTTGATTAGCTTTTGGACTCATATTACTGATTCCTTCTTAACTATTTTTCACATGAACAATTTCAGCTAGAGGCAGAATGTTAAGGAAGAATGAAGTGTTATGATTTGTCATTTAAGTTTTGCAGTTAAAGTAGTGTTTTTCACTTTCCATTGAGTTAACATAGATGCTATTTTTGTTCTTATCAGCAACATAGATAGTGGACTAGTGCCATTAGTCACTTTGTTTAATGCTTTGCTTTCATTTGAAGTTTCAATTCCATTGCAAGTCACTTTTCAAGCTTTCTCTTTAAAAAGTTCAAGAAGCATTCAGAAACCACCATATGCACACACACTCACTCATTTGTTTATAACTTCATCACATCACATTAGGAAGATAAGTCAAACACAAACTAAAAACGACAAAAGAACTAGGAAAGGCTGCTTAAGTATATATTGTACACTTCACTTCATCAGCTTACGAGCCCCGGGTTGACAATTTATGATAGCAATTTAGACAACACTAAATTGACCAAACATTTTGGTGCCGTTGCCGGGGAAGTGAAATTAGGTAGCCAATTTCTAAAAAAAAAAATTAAGAAAATTTCAAGAAAGGAAAATTGATAACCTCTCAAAGTATGCTCTCCTCTTTCACTTAGAGTGATCTGGAGGATCAGAAAAGAGAAAGTTATTAGTTTAATAGTTTCTTAAGTATGCTCTCTTCTTGCACCTAGAGTGACCTGGAAGATCAGAAAAAGAATTATTAGCCTGACTTGAAGAAAAATAAAAAAAATGACATGCATAGAGCTAGAGATTCTAGGGGAAGGTTTTTAGCTAGAGCCAGAAGTTCGATTTTTACAAGTCCATCTACTTCAAGGAATAGACAAGAGACACCTCCCTCATCTCCAACTGATACTCCTAGCCCTAGAATTCCTGGAATTCAAGAGGAAAGAATTGACTCTCCCACACTTTCTAGTGAATTTGAATTAGAAAGAGATCCTTTCCGTCCTTCTACAGAAAGACCAATTGTAATTGAAGAAGTAGAATCATCTGAAGAAGAGGGAGAAATTCCTCATTCACCCTTTGTAGAAGAACCAGAAGACTCTGAAGTCTCTAGGGAAACCATTATGACAGAGGAAGGAGGTGGTAGAGGTAGAGGTAGAGGAGGAGGAGGAGGAAACAGTGGAGGAGGTAGAGGTCCCATTGGAGGGAATAGAGATGGGGATAACTCATTTGGGTTTCCTATCATCGATGAGGATTCCCGAGCCACTATGAAAAACATATCGCCATCTGTCCTCCCAAACTTCCATGGGTTAAGAACTGAGGACCCTGAAACATTTCTATTTGAGTTTGAAGTCGTGTGTCGAACTTATGACTATCTGGATGACTCTCAAAAACTCAAATTGTTCCCTTCAACATTGAAAGAACAAGCTTTGAAATGGTTCATGGGGTTACTCACTCAATCCATTAGGTCTTGGGATGAGATGAAACAAACATTTTTGGATAGGTACGTGGACTATTGTATGCCTACCAATCACAAGGATGAGGTATTTAAAATGGTACAAAGAGAAGATGAGAGCCTAGAAGATTTACTTGAAAGATTTCAATATAACCTGAAAAGAGCAAAAATGAGTAACTTGGATGAGGAGACCTTGAAAGCCCTCCTATTAAAAGCCATTAGAGATGAATGGATAGATATCTTGAACATGATGGGGAAAGGAGATACATCTCAACTTTCACTCAATGATATAGCATAACTATGTGTCCATCTCTCAAGGGGAAAATCAAAAACTCAAAAAGGGCCTAGAGATCCTTCTCTCCTTAGAGCAAATAAATCTGCAACTGGATCAGTAAGTAGGGCTGAGATCGGCAATATGCTTGATGAATTCAAAACTGACATCTTAGGGAGTCTTAGTGAACAATTAGATACCCTTAAGATTCACAATAAACAGAAAGCAGAAGCCGAGGCTTTGGCCATCTTTTGCCCGAAATGTAGAAAGAAACATGCTTTAAGGGAATGTCCCTTGGATGCACATGTTGCATAAACTTGTGTAATTTGCTCAGAAACTCATGAGACCAAGGATTGTCCTTCAATTCCTGGGCTCAAAGCAGTCTTTCAAGAAGATCCAAATACACTTGAATCTCTTTGTTTTGTTGCAAGGAGACCTTGGCAAGGGCAACAGAATCAAGGGTTTAACAACTCTATGAATTTTCAACCCCAACCAAATTGGAATCCTTGGCAACAACCTTGGTCTAAACCTCAAAATCCTTTTCAATCATGGATGCAAAGCATGCAAAATCCTTATGGGAGACTTGCTCAATTCTATCAATATCCTCCATCTTTTCAGAACCAGCAAGATCCACAACTTCCAAATCAAGGTCAACAACTATCATTGCCATACCCTCAACAACAACAACCTTCTCCACAAAATCAAAATTCTCAACTCTTGCTCCAATCCCAGCAGAAGTCAAATCAACTTCCTTCTCAGCCATTGCCAAACCCCAATAATAGGAACCCTCAAAATGCTTACATGATGGAAGGTCAACCATTCCCTACCTATATGATTGCTCCTCTCAATGAAGTACAACTCAGATAAGGTAGAATCCTAGATCAACCTTCTATAAATGTTCAACAACCAAGCATTTCTGAGGAAGAATCTCTTAGAGCCAATAAGGGTTCTGAAGCATCTCTTCAAAACCAAAACATTCAAAAAGAAAAAGAAAAAGAAAAAGAATCAACCCCCACAACTCCCATAGTTGAACAACCTACATCTTTAGCCACACCTCCTTTTCCTGAAAGGTTACAAATCGACAAAGGAGTGGAGAAACAAATTTGGTTGCCTGACTATAATTTTCTAGATGAATTGAATAATGTCTGTATCAAGATTCCCTTGTTACAAGCCATTAAAGAGATTCCCATTCTAGCAAAAACAATAAAGGAGTTGAGCCTTAAAAGACCAGGAAGGAAACCAAGAGATACCAGAAGGATCCACCTGGTAGGGAAAATTACAAATATCATGATGGGAAAGATTACTATGCAGAAATATGTAGACCCTGGTAGTCCAATTGTCAAAACACATATCAATGGGGTAGAAATACCAAATACTTTGATTGACTTAGGGGCTGCTATCAACAGTATGAGTAGATAGACCATGGACTAGTTAAAACTTCTTAACCTTCTCTTTACACCTACTTTACTGCAACTTGCAGATCGATCAATCATTAAACCTGATGGTGTATTGGAAGACATTCTAGTCTCCCTAGACTCTTGGGAATATCCAGTTGATTTTATGATTTTAACTCCCAAGAAGAATCGAGGAGGACATCCTCTTATTTTAGGAAGACCTTGGCTAGCCACAGCTGATGCTTTCATAAGTTGTAGGTCTGGGGATATGTATATTTCTGATGGCAATTCAACAAAGAAGTTCAATCTGTATCCTCCAGCAAAAGCAATTACAGAAATAGGAGATAATGAGTGGGTTGATGATGAAGATACTATACAAACTGTCTTTACCATTTTTGAGA
Organism: Pinus tabuliformis; assembly: GCA_031772625.1. Classification (NCBI taxonomy): domain Eukaryota; kingdom Viridiplantae; phylum Streptophyta; class Pinopsida; order Pinales; family Pinaceae; genus Pinus; species Pinus tabuliformis. The sequence goes on from CM062806.1 coordinate 718,822,215, forward strand.
TTAGTGAAGATAGTCAAATTCTGAATACATTAGAAAATTTTGAACCATCTTCAGAATATGACTCTACACAATTTCAGTTGGATTCTGACATAGAGTGTCTATCATCTAGAAAAATGTCTCTTTTCTCTATGGAAGAATTTGGTAGTTCTGCCATTGAGATCTTTCCAGGAAAAACATTAAACATTAACAAAAACTTGGAAAAATCCCAACAGGAAGAGCTAACCAAAGTCTTGCAAAGACATTCTACTGCTTTTGCATGGGAGTATACCGACATGAAAGGTATTGACCCTAAGACTTGCATTCATCACATCTACATTGAAGAAAACAATAGACCAATCAGACAACCTCAAAGAAGGATGAATCCAAACCTTAGGGAGATAGTGAAAGAAGAGCTCCAGAAGTTACTCAATGTAAACTTCATTTACCCCATTTCAGATAGCCAATGGGTTTCTCCCTTGGTGATAGTACCTAAAAAGAATGGTAAATGGAGGGTTTGCATTGATTACCGAGAATTGAACAAGGAAACCTTGAAGGATCACTTTCCTTTGCCCTTTATTGATCATGTATTAGATACTTTAGCTGGCAAAAAGTATTTCTCATTTTTGGATGGTTTTAGTGGTTACAATCAAATTCAGGTAGCACCTGAAGATCAAGACAAAACCACATTTACTTGTCCTTGGGGAACTTTTGCTTACTGAGTACTTCCTCATCCAGTTCATCCCTTAGAGGTGAACTTGGAAATTTGCTAGAAGATTTCAGGAGCGAGATGATGCAGACTCTTGCCATGCAAATGGATACCTTTCATATCAAAAGGAAACAAGAAGAAGCAGAGAGGTCCTTGGCCATTTTTTGTCCTAGGTGCACCAGAAGGCATCCTAGGAACGAATGTCTATTCAACTCTATAGAAGTGTGTTCAGTCTGTGAAGAAGACCATTCTACGAATCAGTGCCCTTCCTTGCCCAAACTTAAAGCTACATACCAGGGGGTTGAAGGAGCCACTGAACCACTCTATTTCATGAACCAGAGGAGGCCACATGGGCCCAGGCCTTACTAGCAGGGAATGCAAGGGACATCCCAGACATATTACAACCCCAATCAAGCCACTTCCATGCTTTCTTAGGGTCCCCCTACTCATCCTTCCTAGTCCACACCCCCTCCTTGGTTATATCCATCTCAATACCATGCTCAACCAGCTGCTCATTCATTTCACTCTTATGCTCAGCCTCAACCTTAGTGGAATGCACCTCATCAAGGGTGGAGGCCCCAGTACAACTCTCCTCCCATTCTTTTGCCTCCACCACCTGCTCAACCTCATCCATTGCCTCCTGCTCCACCAAGGAAACCCCAAATACTTTCCCAACTGAACCTAAACTCGAATAACAGACAGGCCCAACAGGTATACAGTGGGGAACAATCATGCCTGACCTATGCTGTGGAGATTCATGAGATTAACCTACGATCTGGGAAGGTTCTCCTAGATAACTAGCCTCTCCCTAAGGAGGGCGAGGAAGAAAAAGAGGAAAGTGAACCAAAAGCCACTCGACCCTTTCCTGAAAGATTATCTGGAACAACACAACCTACCCCAGAAGAAACTGAACTTTTGGGAGAATTGAAACAATTATGTGTAAAGATACCACTTCTCCAACCCATAAAGGATGTGCCTATATACAACAAGATGATCAAGGAGAAGTGCTTCAGGCACCCAGGCAAGTGCAGGAGAGATGTTCCAACTATCAATGTCATAAGACAATTGTCCGACCTGATGTTGGGGTAGGTAATCTGTCTGAAATATCTAGACCCTGGAAGCCCGGTAGTCGATGTCCACATCAATGGCACCATAATCCCCCATACCCTGATTGATCTAGGGGCTGCCATTAATGTGATGACCAAGGAAACTATGCTCAAGCTCAACCTTCAGGGCTCCCTGAGAAAGACCACAACAGTACTATAGTTAGCAGATTGCTCCACCGTGACCCCTGAAGGGATTATGGAAGATTTAATGGCCTCCATCGATTCTTGGGAGTACCCTGTTGATTTCCTAGTTCTCTAACCAAAGGCAAAGCTCACTGGGTATCCTCTCATCCTGGGAAGACCCTGGTTGGCTACTGCAGATGCCTACATTAGTTGTCGAGCTGGGAACATGACAATCAAGAATAGGCATATGTCCAAGCAGCTAGTCCTATATCCTCCTTCCCAACCTTTGTTAGAACATGATTTACCTCTCTGGTTAGAGGAGGAAGATGAGGATGAAGTCTATTCCACACCACTGTGTGCAGTGGAAGCTACCATGGGGGGGGGGCGCAAATCGAGGATGATCTTATTGAAAACTTGATTCAGAATCCACCCGCCAGTGTGTTGACGTTAGAAGAGCTGGTGGAAGAAACCTAAGCCAATCCTTTAGTTGATCTTTGTGTGGCTGACCTGACCTCTCTCTAAGTTAAGAATATGGAATTCGGCCCAGAAAGAACCTTGAAAATCAACTCATCCCTATCCACCTCTCAGGAGAAAGAACTGTGTAGCTTATTAAGAAACCACTTGGATGCTTTTGCTTGGAGCTATAAGGAGATGAAGGGAGTGCACCCTTCAGTTTGTACCCATCACATTTACATTAAGGAAGATTGCAAACCAGTCAGGTAGCCTCAAAGGAGGATGAATCCAGCCCTTAAGGACATTGTCAAAGAAGAACTACAAAAGTTATTGGATGTAGGATTCATCTACCCTATCTCTGACAGCGAATGGGTCTCTCCTTTGGTGCTAGTGCCAAAGAAAAATGGGAAGTGGAGAATCTATGTCGACTATCGGGAACTAAACAAGGCCACCAAGAAGGACCATTTCCCTTTGCCTTTCATAGATCAAGTGTTAGATGGCCTGGCAGGGAAGAAGTTTTTCTCCTTCCTAGATGGATTTAGTTGGTACAACCAGATCCAAATCAGCCCGGAAAACCAAGATAAGACCACTTTCACTTGTCCTTGGGGTACCTTTTCATATCGGGTCCTTCCTTTTGGATTGTGCAATGCTCCCGCCACTTTCCAGAGAGTAGTATTGAGTATATTTGCTGAACTGGTTCATGATGCAGTGGAAATCTATATGGATGACTTTACCCCTTATGGTTCTAACTTCCAGGAAGCTTTGACTAACCTGGGAAAAGTTTTGGACAAGTCTATTGAAATGAACTTGTCCCTTAGTCCTGAAAAATGTGAATTCCTAATGACTGAAGGGACCATGCTAGGTCATGTAATCTCTCAGAAAGGATTACAGGTGGACCCCAACAAAATTGCCATCATCCAAAAGGTCCCACCTCCTCAAAATGTAAGATATGTTCGAAATTTCCTAGGCTTAGCAGGGTACTATAGAAGATTCATCAATGATTTCAGTAAGCTAGCCTCTCCATTGTTTGGTCTTTTGGGAAAAGATGTTGAGTTCATATGGACTGACAACTGTCAAGAAGCTTTGGATACATTGAAAAGTAAACTGGTGACTGCCCCAATTTTGAGAGGTCCAAACTGGGTCCTACCTTTCCACATTCATATAGATGCCTCGAAAAAAGTGATACGAGCAGCCTTAGGGAAAGTTGATGAGAAGCTGCCTTATGCCATATATTTTGTAAGTAAAAACTTGTCGAAGGCAGAATTAAATTACACTGTAACCGAAAAGGAGCTCCTGGCTGTAGTCCATTCCCTAAATAAGTTCAGACACTACATCACCAACTATTAAACATTTGTACACACTGATCATGCTGCAATTAGGTATTTAATGAACAAACCAGATGTAAATGCTCACATTATTAGATGGTTGCTTTTATTGCAGCAATTTGATTTAATTATTATTGATAAGCCAGGTAAGGAAAATGTTGTTGCTGATTTTTTCTCTAGAATAGATCTACCTGCAGGTGAAGAAGGGATGGTGGATGATCAAATGCCAAATGAACACCTATTTCCTATCTCAGTACTCTCTCCATGGTTTGTTGATATAGCAAATTACTTGGTTTCCGCATAGTTCCCGCCACACCCGTCCTCAAAAGAGAAGAGAAAAATCGTGAGGAAAAGTGCCCCATTCACCTGGATTGGGGGCAATCTCTTCAAACTTGGTCCAGATCAGGTTTTGAGGAGATGTGTCAGGGAGGAGGAAGTTTTTGACATTCTCCTAACCTGTCATGATGGGCCCTGTGGGGGCCATTTTTTAGCAAAGAGGGTTGCCTTCAAAATCCTGCAAGCAGGTTACTATTGGCTCACTCTTCATCAATATGTAAGGAGACATATCAGCCAATGTGACCAGTGTCAAAGCATGGGGAAACCTTCTCCAAGGGATAAGATGCCCTTGCAACCTCAAGTGACTTTCGAGCCATTTGAGAAGTGGGGCACAGACTTTGTGGGTCCTGTCAACCCTCCTTCAAAGCAGAATCATTATATCATCGTGTGCACTGAATATTTGACAAAATGGGCAGAAACAAAGGCAATCAAGGCAGCAACAGAAGAAAAAGTAGCTGAGTTTTTGAGAGAGAATATATTCTACAAGTTTGGATATCTAAGAGAATTAGTCACAGATCAAGGGAGTCAGTTTACCTCCAATCTGATTGAGGACCTACTCACACATCACAAAATTAAGCACAGAACTTCCACCCCTTACCATCTGCAAGCAAATGGACAGGTGGAAGTTACTAATAGAGCTTTGGAAGGGATTTTGACCAAGGTAGTGAACAGCAGCAGCAAATATTAGGCAGATTGATTGGTTGAGGCCACCTGGAAGACCACCACAGGGTTCACATCCTATGAGATGGTCTATGGGAAGAAGGATTTGCTGTCAATAGAATTTGAATATAACACACTAAGGATGGCAGCTCAGCTGGACCTAGATCTCAGTCATGCACAAAAGGAAAGGTTACTTCCGCTAAATGGATTGGATGAACAAAGATTGCAGGCCCTTCTCCACTCAGAGGTAGTCCAGCTTGAAAGGAAAATATGGCATGACATACACCTCAAAGAGAAACAATTCCAGGAAGGAGATTGGGCACTATTGTATGGTTCAAGGTATAAATATTTCAAGGGCAAACTGAGGACAAGATGGTTGGGACCATACACAGTAGAAAGGTGCAATGACAATGGTTTAGTTCTGATCAGGACCATCAATGAAGAAGCCATCCCCATGCTTGTCAATGGGCATAGGTTGAAAATCTACAGGAAGCCCCTCTCCAAGCAAGAATTCATTGAGAATTTGAGTAAAACAGTGTTAGTAGTGGAGAAAGTCTCTGCCTCCACTCCACCCACACCCTTAAAAAAAAAAAAACAGAAAAGAAAAATGAGGAGAATAAAATATCCCTTGGTGAAAACCTCCCATTGGAAGCACCCAGGGCAGGTAGTGAGGGTGAAAACCTCCTGGAGGTTCCCCAGCTGTCTCTAAAAAAAAAAAGGAAAAAAGAAAAAAGAGAAAAAACAGGAATAGAAAAATTAACTTCTTTTGAATGCATTGCAGATTGCAGGAGGGCCACAGAAGAAAAAGGGACATGGCCAAGCCGAATACACCTCTAATAGACCATTTCTCCATTGCTATTGTCTTTTCCCAGTCCCTGGTCTCACTTGTTTTGGAAAACTATGCATCCTACAGGAGGCTCTGTGCATTCTACAGGAGGCTCCTGTAGAAATCACAGAGAGCTCAAAATCAAGTCAAGAAAAGGATCAAAGGGCTAGAAACTTGTCCAGAAGACCTATGGACCCCCTACCACCATTCATCCTCCTAACTCTCCATTTCATACCTGCACCATTGCATTTCCACTCGCTTCTTTCTTCCCTGCACAGAAAACACAGAATCCTATTTCTTTTGTTTAAAAAAAAAAATGAAGAATAAACAAGCAACACCCTTAACTTGACTCTTACCTAGTGCATGCCAGTTTCTTTTCCTTGACTGATAGAACCTTCCTCAACTACCTCTCCAGTCCCTGCTCAAGCCTCAGCCAAAAGTTTTAGTGGGAGAAGCAGTTACAGTAAATCCTGCAGGATTCCTGTAGCAGTTGATCCCCTTAAAAATCGAGCTCCAGAGGCAGGGTCAGCCACAGAAGTATAAAACATGCAAGGAGCCCGATCCTGATTGAAGATCACTAGTACAAGGTAGCCGAGCCACCAATTCAGAGCCACGGGCGCCAACAGTAGAAGTCCATGGACAGAACGCCAAAGTCTAAGCATGCAACAACACGGTAGCACACAATTCTTGACTAATAGGTAAGTGACTAAACCCGTTCTTCTGTTGCATGAGCATAATTTAAAAACTGCATGGACAAATGACATGGTTGTGATTAAATGAGATCGGTGGCCAGCTAACTGGCCACCCTCGTCCAGTTCAAATAGCGCTTAGTGGGTGCACTCAACACGTGTGTCTAGTCAACTTGTAAGAATCTCAAAACAAGTAGTGGCGGCGTCCAAACGCGAATGATGGAAATGATTGCGGGTGGGCGGAATGAAGTTTCATAATGGCACTGAAGTAGGGACCAATGGTTTGGATGAGGATAGCATACCCTTCCTTCCACCTCATCTCCTCACCGCAACTCTCTTCCGTAAACTTAAGTACACTGCAGTCGATTTCCTTCACCACCCTCATTTTCATTTGTATCATCGTGCTCTTGACTGCAAAGAGCTACCTACCACCTCTAAGGCCTCGAAATAGTCACTCTCTGTTAGTTTCAGAACCCTTCCGCTTATCGGGCTCTACAGGAGCATTAACGAGCTCTACATGAGCGAAAAAACAATCCTACAGGAGCCTTTCTACAAGAAGGCTAGTGAGCAGCACCATAGAGGAAAATTCAGGATTTCAGGACAAATTCGGGCTGAAAAAGGTAGCCTTAGTAAAATCCACTCTGCATATCCATATATATACAAAATATGGTGGGATTCGAAGCAAAGTATTGAGTTGAAAAGAAGGGAAAAGTGAGAATAGAGTCTGCCTGTGTTTTAAAAAATATATATCTACAGTTTCTCCATTTTCTCTTCGCACTGAAATACTATCTCTTTCTCCTCCATGGTATTATCCCCTGTAAAGAGATGATGAAACTCTAGATAATTAAGCCTATAAAAAAGTGAACTTGCATTGCATAGTCTGCTTATTTTGTGAAAGGGAAAAAACACTGTCCTGTATACTCTCTGTTTTTTAAGATATTATTTCCCTCAAACAGACTGAGAAGTGATGTAAGTTTAAGAACATAGTTTGAAAGGAAGGAAAGTTGCAATTTGTTTTTGTTAAAAAGGAAGAACACAAAAAATCTCTCCCTGGTTCCAGAAAGAAAACCTCAGTTGTCCCTCTATCTTCGGGTTTGAAATTGGCTACCTTCCTCCTCACCTAAGACATTCCAGCAGTCTTTGAACATAATGACAGGGGGTTTTATGAGGAAGGAGCCTCTGAATTCAACTAAGCTGCATGAACATCCAGAAGTGGTAGCCCTCTTTACCAGGGCAAATTGGATGCCTTTCTTTGAGAAGTTTCATGGATATGATGATGAAGTCACAAAAGAATTTGCACTGTCTTTAAAACCTGACTCAAAAACCCATGCCACTGTTAGTTTCAGGGGTCTAACCATAGAACTCACACCAGAATTCATTAGTAGGGTCACCGGTCTCCCACTTGGACTACCTTGGAGCAAGGAAGAAAAACCACTGGGTCAAGTTGCCAGGAAGACCTTTTTCTAGCATGATGAACATCCTATGGAGGATAGGTATGACACTAGGAGAACAAGTATACCTTATCCATAGTATGAGGTCAGTTATCAGATCATGAAATACATCTCCTGTGAAGGAAGATACAACATAGTTTAAGGGTACCATTTTAGACTGTTACATGAACTAAGATATGGCATGGACCTTCTTCCATCCAGAAAACTCAGTATTCCACATTTTCTCCTCCAATCCTTGATAGAGTCTAGCACTAAATTGAAGGCAGGGGTTCCAGACCAATTGGCTCACCATGGGCTAATTAAATTGCTGGTGGAGGATGCCCTCCACACTTTCACAATCCCCATAGCCTGGGAGATTTTCAGAAACATAACTAAAGGAGATGATACAAAATCTCTCATTGATGACCTTAGTCCATATGAGAGTGAAGAGGAGGAACAAAAAGGGGAAGCTGAGAAGGAAATCCATGAAGAAGAAAAGGACACTCAATTGGAAGAAGAGGAACCCCACACAGAAAAAGAAGAAAACCAGATAGGAGAGGAGAAACATGACACCACCAAAGATGAGCCTAAAGCAGAGAAGAAGAAAGAATCAAAAGCAGAAAAGGGTAAAACCACAACAGTGAAAAAGAAGAGGCCAAGAAATGAAAAGAAGAAGCCTAAGATAGCGCAGAAAAAGGTTACCACAGGAAAAGAAGAAACTAAGCAAGTAGAGGAGAAAACAAAATTAGAGATAGTAGAAGAAAAACTAGCAGAAACGGGAAAAACAATAGATGAAGAAGAAGACACAAAGCAAGAAGAAGTGTCTCCTGAGATACTAGCAAGAGAGGCAACAATTGTTCTTGTTGCACTTAGTACTCTAGCCAAGCCCAAAGGAAAAAGGAAGAGACAACCATCTATGTACTTCAAGGCTCGAAAGAGCACCAAAATAAAGATGGGGAAGCCTCAGCCACCTTCAAAGGAGCCCATCATCATTGAATATGTCCCTACTACAACAAAGGAGGAATCTCCATCCAAAACCCCTATCACTTACGAAAGAGGAAGTCCTAAGACCTCTACTTGGAAAGAAAAGATCAAACTAATGGACTCTAAAATAGTCCTACAGGAGGCACAGACCTCTCTATAGGAGACATTGGCAAAGCTCCAAGAGACTGAAAAACTTGAAAATAAGGTAGAAGAACAGACCAAGGAGGAAGACAAGGCAAAAGAGATACCAGAGCCTAGACCTCAGCCTAACTTAGGTTCTTACTACAACCTTCTGGAAGGGGGGGAAATCATCCCACAAAATTTTGCAGTCCCTCTTTTCTTTGAGCTGGAAAAGGAAAGAGTAAGGACCCATACATGGATGCAGATTGCAAAATCAAGAGGGGTGGAAGACATTGGGCACATGGAAAACAAATTGAGGGAAATGGGAAAAGAATTGAGCATGGTCAGGCATAAAGAAAGCATCAGAACAGCTCAATTGGAGGGAGAAAATGAAATGTTAAAGAAGCAACTGCAAGAAAGGGAACCCCAGGGAAGAAATGAGTTGCAAATCTTAAAATGACAGCAACAGGAAGAGGAACCCCAAGCAGACAGTGAGACATTAAAAGGACAACAACAGGAAAGGGAATCCCATGCAGAAAATGAGGTGTTGATATTAAGAAGGCAACTACAGGAAAATGAAGCCCAATTAGTCTGCATGGCCAGCTGAGCTATGGAGGCATTAAAGTGCAGGTAGCTAGCCAAATCATATGTAGTGTACTTCAAGGATCAGTGGCTCCAATTTCAGATCAAGACACTAGCCCAGAGGGCATAATACCTTTTCAGGATTATGGCCAATTCATGAATCTATGTGATCACAGTTCAACTGAGGACAAAGTGAAATTGGCAGAGTTTTACTTGCACAACATGGGCCTTACTGATATGAACCTATGGTATCCAAATGCTATGTTGGGAGACTTGCAGCTGATGGCCATGGCATCTTGGATGAGCCATGAAGAGAAAAGGGCAGTAGAAATCCAGAAAATGATGGCAAAAGAGCTAAATGAACCCCTGATGGTTAGAGCAGAACCAGAAGACCCCATGGCTCTCATCTATGCCCACCAACACCTTGTAGCTAATCCTCAAGTTGTCCCCAACTATGTTGATAAGCAGGCCCAGGCTATTGCACATTTCGAGGACATGGAGAGATTGTTTGGAGATGACTGCATTCATGCCTGCATGAGAAGGTGGAACACATTGCCACACAGCCTACGGATCGGGGAGTATCAATCCCTAAACAGGATTATGGAAGCCATGAGGAGAGTTCCATTGTATAAGCACACTATGCAAAGTTTGAAGGCCAATTGGATTGGTCTCAAATTCAGTCCTCCACTGCAGCTAGGACTGTTGGAAGGAGTAAAAGAGGAGGAAGAATAGAAACAGTGGGAAGAGGTGGATAGAAAGGCAAGATTCCATAATAAAGAGGAAGATATCACATCAAAACCATGGGATGTCAGGGAATCTATCAGATCCATCAAGGATGAAGAGTTAGACTAGTTTCTCAGAGGATGAGCAACCCATTCAGTAGGGGGGTGATGATGAGCCCTAGAAATGGGTAATTATATGGGCTCATTTTTCCTCTTAATTCAACTTAATCCACCATTCTCATTAGTTTATTACATGTTTTTGAATATATTTATGCTAATAGAGTGAATTGGGTTAGTCATTTTGCCATGTAGTCTAATGTGTGCTTTATGCAGATTTTTTGGTCAATTTTGGACAAAGTCAAGGGATTTATGAGAAAATGGCAGCAAATACTTGAGGAAAACAGGGAAGAGGATTTGTAGGGGGGTGTCTCCTTCATTTATGACCCCTTTCCTTGAATCCTCCATCAGCAACTCGGAGCACAAAGGTCCACATTGATGCATCCAAGGGGCAACTGAGCAAGTAAAGAAGGATTGTTGTTTATCTCTAGTTCTGGAAAGTGAAGCTACTTGATTTTAGGAGGACTGTTGGAGGAATCCATTTGTATAAATAAGGGGGCTTAGAGCCTCTGTAGGTTAGCCAGTCATTAGTATAATTTTCACACTTTTGTGCAGCACTTGTTCAGCTCATTTTCGAGCTTCCTTTTTTAGAACAGTTGATGTAATGTGACTTCTATTTTTGATATTGGAGATGAAATATTTTTTGAGCCAGCACTGATCTCTTTCATAGGGCTGAATCTCTTGTGTTAGGGCCCAACCCAAGCTACCCAATAGCTCTTTCTTTGTACTTATATGTTTTTGCCTCAATTCATGAGTTAATTTCTGCTACATAGATTCATTTTGCTTTGTTTAGATTAGGTTGCATTTGATGGTTTGCATAGCTATTTTGTTTCATTTTCTCAAGTAGGTTACTGTAGTGATAGAATAAGATTAAAAAAAGCCAACAACAGGCTCTGATCTCCTTTCTCCCTTTCTGGGATTATGATTTGAGGTCAAGGCACTACTATTGCCACCAAAAACATAACTTTTCTCTTCTATGCAATTTCTAGTGTGATGACTTGATTCAGAAAGATTGATATATTGATTTAGATTCAGTTGCCTAGATCATTTCCTATTATTTTACAATAGATCTCTCTACATGATTTTCTGTTCAAAGGTTACTGTTCAACATTTTCTATTTGTAGGTCAGAAATTAGGTCAAGCTAGAGAAATTTATGTTTTCATGGTATACTTAGTCCTTTCTTTGATCAGTTTTTCTAAGTAGATGTGCAGATCTCTTGCAAGACACCTCATCTCACCATACATCCATAAAGTAGCCAGCACCAACTCACGTCCCATAGATTTCCCAAGTCATTTGCAACATTTTGCCAATCTGCCCTAATTTCTGCGTTTTTCTCCATAAGCTTCCCTCTTTCCATTTAAACAAATCCGACCATCATGTTCCCTATTGATCTTCCTTGACAAGCTCCAGACACCTCAACACCTTCATCTAGCCTTCAGTTACCCTTTTCCATCATTTTTCCACCTTCAAAACTTCCAAAAACAGCTCTTGGCCTCCTCTTGTAGATCCTCCTGTAGATCCCCTGCAACCTCCTGTAGAATTCCATGTAAGTGGTTTTTCGAAATCCGATTGCAATGGAAGTCTTCAGAAGGGTACTAGAGGCTTCTTAGGACCTCTCCACACCTTCCTCCACCTCTGTGAAAGCCAAGTCCATCTTCCTTCAGCACCAAACCTTTGCACAATCACAACCAGATAAATTACAAGCATAATAATTTCACATAAAAACACTCAAAAGCACAAAAAGGTGTTTTCTTCTCATTTCTTTTCATAAGCAACTTGAATAAATGTAGTTTACCTTTTTCAGTAGTCAATGGCACTCATTGCATTAGTTTCTTTCTCTTTTTCTGTAAATGTAGGGTTTATTGGATAAATTAGGGTTTGCTAGGGTTTGCGTTACATTTCAGTCTTCCTTCTCTTTCTGCAAGTAGAATAGCCTTTGTAGAGTTAGCTTTCTTTCATCACAGTTAAAAGATTCTTCTGGATACTCATAGAAGTTGGGTTGAGCTCCTAGCGATCTTGCGCTAGCTGACCAAGTGACAGCCCGCAGTAAGAGCTAGTACTTGTGCATACAACACCGTCACTTCCAAGTTTGTTACGAACTACTGGGTTGATAAAAGTAAAGTAGGAAGCCCCAGGAGTTGCAGCATTATTGCTGCAATACTGGTGCTCACCAATTCCCATGCCTACGAGGGCTCCACCATATAGGATTTACTGTGTATCCTAGCCTAGGATTCCTATGCCCAATCGAGGGTACCACCATTGAGCTTTACCATGTATCCCACCATCATCGGTCAAGGGATTCCTAGGATCAATCGAGGTGTTCACATCCAGCCTTTACTGTGTATCCCATGCCGGGATTCCTATGCCTTATGAATAATCCTGAGACCCCTCAACTTAGGTTTCAGTCCATCCAACAACCCATCTCAACCAAAACATGAAAACCACATCACATCATAGCTATCTGGAAATTTCAAGAAAAAGCTGAAGAACATTGTCACACCTGAAAAATCCCATGCCAATAACAAAAATAGAAACAAGAACACACATGCATAACCATGCATGCCAAACCTAACAAGGAAATCACACATGCAAATTGATACCTACAAGGATACCCACTGTAGTTGCTTGATCCTTCTCTTCCATGCTTGGTCTTTTCTTCATATTTTCCTTCTTTTCCTTTCTTGATCCAAAGTTGAAATTCTCTAAGAAAACTATAAGGTCCAAGAGTGTGATAGAGAGAATAGAGAGAGCTTCAAAACTGAACTAACAAAAAGCTTGAGAAAAAGATTTCCAACCAATCCTTAGAAGCATTTTTTATTAATGAGGCATCTATTTTATTCAATTTCCATTATTTCCTTCATTTTCCTCCTCGCATGCAACCTATGGCCTTTCACCTTCCTTTTCTCCTAATTTCTATTATTTTCATAAATAAAATGTCAAGAATGCCATTTTGCCTTTCCAAAGCCTTTGAGATTGTCTTTGCCAATTTCCTTAGCCATAATAAACCAAATGAACATCCACTAGGATGTTTTTCCCACCATTTAGTTTGTAGTACATGTCCTATGACCAAGGTATTATATTTTTTACATGAATTTTTTACCAGGTTTGTTACAGAACCCTCCCCCTTAGGGGAACACCGTCCTTGGTGTTCAATGATACCTACAACTAGCAAACCACTGAAAACAAAATATACTGCCCGTGGAGATTTATAACACAACACATTGCAATATTTACAATGGCCACTTTTGAAAGCATGACAAAATACCATTTACTGGAGCTTTATAACACATATCATTACGGTATTTACAATAACAACCATATATACAACCATATTGTATATGTAGCTTTATAAATCCAACACGATACAATATTTACAATAATATATAGATATGCACATTTTCTCATCCAGAAAATAAAAGGATACGATTCCCATATCAACAAAAAGGGAATCGAGAGGCTAACACCTCCACCCTCAAAGTAGTAACAGGATTTACCTCCTTCCCAGGAAGTCCGGAATCCACTGCCAAAGTCAAAATTGCATCCAAAGTCTAGCGCTACATTCCTACACCACTTGTCTTGTCATTGAACAATTACTGACTCATTGTTTTAGGGCACACTCCCAATGTGCATCTAATTCCATCTGGAAATACTAACGACAAAAAAAATTCCATCCCCTAGCCTTCCCTTCTTTGTTACACAACCTCTTCTTAAATCCACTCATCACCTTTTTTGCAGTCACTCACCTTCCAAGTTCCCCGACATCCCCTATCTCGGGAAATCCATCCCTTGACAAGGCTTCCTCACATCGAAAGGTCCAAAAACGAAAGCATATCCCTGCCTAAAAACCATCATACCGGTCATAACATTCTCATGAAAATCAATGGACACTATTGGGTACCAGTGTCCCACAATGGCCCTGCTACTGAAGTGCTTTACCAAATATTGCCACATGTTTTAATTCCTTTTCATTGTTGCTACTAATTCTTGCAATCATTTCAAACCACCCAACTAGGCATTCCATGTTTTCCTGTATCGAGCACCTAACTGTCATTAGATTCAAAATAAATTGAAATAACATCAAATCATACCTCATTAGTGGCTCATCAATGAGTTCCACTTGTAATTATGTCCACTTCCTGTCACAACAAGTCAACTAGTTGTTTGATCAAGCCATCATGTATAAACATATCACATCCGATTAGAACAAAATGCAACCATCATAAATCAAAATCATAGATTACATGTAACCATCATAAACTATAATCATAGATCACATGTAATCATCATAAGTCAGAATCATAGATCACATTCATAATAAAACCGAAATAAAATACCAATAGTTGTCCTTCATCGGTCCTTACTTCTGCCTTTGTTCTTTTGTACACACACCAGATTGATTTCCACACCCCAGCAAGCACCTGGTGCCTTTTATTCTCTTCAATCACGTACACATTCACATAGTATGCATCACACACATACAACCACACACGACATACAACACCATACAATACATGCACCTACACCTGACACACAATACATAAACCTACACCCGACGTCAACAGAACACATACACCTACATTCAGTGTACGACACAACACATACACCTACACCTGGTGTACAACACCAAACAATACATATATAGAGTACAACATAATAAATACACATGTCACAATACCACGACTACACAATGCACATACATAGTACTGCATGCCCGCAACACAGCATGTACGACATGCACACAATACCACATGTATACCAGTACCATTTGCATAACATGTACATAATACCACCTATACGCAACACCACCTGCACAATGTGTGCACAACATCACACGTACATGGCACCACCTTTACAATGTGTACACAAGGCCACATGTACACTGCACCACATGTACATGTACACAATAACACATGTACACAACACCACATGCATGACATGTACACGACCCCACATGTACACAATTCCACATGCATGACATGTACACAAAACCACCTACACACAAAACCACATGCACACAACACCACATGTACAATCATGCACACAACACCATATGTACAACATGCAAACAACACCATATGTACATAGCACTACATATAAAACATGCTCATAGCACCATATGTACACAACATTGCATATCCAACATGTGCACAACACCATATGCACACAACACCACATATCCAACATGTACATAGCACCATCTATACCCAACACTGCATATGAAATATACACACAACACGATATATACAATAGACATATAACATCATATGTAAATTACTACATATGTTACATATACACATCACCATATGTACAATCACTTAATATACAACATGTGTAAAATATACACAACAGTATTACTTCACATTCATAGACCACACAATGACTCCACAAAGCAACCTTGCTTCTAGAGTCTCTCTTCCATCCATGCTTATCCTAACATTCTATGGACCACGTTGTTTTTCATTCCGTTGATATATCTCTCAATATTTCCTGTCCAAAACATACACATAGTATAAACACATAATATTAACTCATATCCACATGATAATGACCTCATAAATTTGTCAATTCTAATCACCCCACTCGATTCCAGGAATCTCTTCATACCATTTTCTTGCATAAGAATTCATTCCTCCATAAGAATGATCCCTAACAAACCTATCACACAGTGACATAGATAAATACATATATATAATAATTAGCATAAAAAAATCATGATCTTGTCAGACAATGACATACATACATACATACATGTATACATATATAAACATCAACATAATCATGACCACAATATAATTACCAAATAGCATATGATCTAGCTTAAGAGAATTCCCTTTATTTGTGCAACACATGCACAACGTTGAGAAAAATAATTCCCAACATAGCCAAGGAATTTTATGCCACAATTCCATTCACTTTAGCTTACTTGATTAACTTTCTCATGACTGTCTTACCATCGTCCATTTACACCAATGGACCCAACCAATCCAACCGATTTTCATATTCTTACCTTCAACTACCCTTACTCTTGCACTGAGATTCATTCGAGTTATACATCACTTATACGATTTCATTTAGTTCTTCCTGAGATCCATTAAATTTCCTCTTTCCCAAACCAATTCCCAAGACTCACAAAACATAAAAGGTGAGACCAAGAAGAAAACAAGAGAAAACCATGAAAACCAATAGTAATATGAAATCACAAACAAATTAGCAAGGCCTTGCACTAGACATAAACAAATCCACAAATCACGTTCAACAAATCACAATACTAGAAACAAACACCATGACTCAATTCCCATGGTTCCCAATTATTCCAAAGGAAAGCTCAACTTGCTCCTTATTCAATATTTCATGGTGGTCTCTTGCCACTCAATCCCCTGCATCGTATCGACATAAACACATAACTATCAATGTATAATATAAACCTACAATATGTTGGAATATATTATATTCCTTGGAAGGTAATAATGTCTTTGTATTATGTCGGAATTTTGCCACAATCTTATGTAAAAGAGTAATACATTATATCCCATATTTATTATGGCATAATATACTCTTGTATCCATTTATTATATAAAGAGGTGTTATTTTGGAGAATTATTCTATCCCACATTTAATATGTGAGAGTAATTCCTCCACATCTTTGGGTATATAATAGGGTCAAGGGAGCCTCTTAATATATACCATTATGTGATACCATCACATCTTATCATGTGCCCATAACATACTTCCATTTGTATCGGGTTATTTGTAGTTTCTCTCTTTGTAATATTGTAGGAGTTTCTCTCTTTGTAAGATTGTAGGATATTTCTGGATATAATAAAAGACAACCTTCCCGTGGACATAGCCCAATTGGGCGAACCACATATATATGTTGTATTATTTTTCCTTGTTCTCTTTATGTTCTTATTTATATGTTGATATACTGTTGGTTTCTTAGATAGATATCTACTTTAGTAGATCTAATATTCTAACACAATATACAAGTTACCTTACCTTGTTATGCCAATCACATTGCCTTGTAACTAAACACACATGTCAACCACATGTTCCAAATATCAAGACAACATATCTATTAATTTGAAATCAACATTTACCAAATCTAACAATCATGTCATAATCAACAATCAACTCACATTCATGAGTCATAATACATATTGCTATAACTTTCACCTACATACAATCAAGTACATATCAACTATCTCAACACGTATGTGTTAATACAACCATCTTAAAACAATATTATTTCTTCAAGTAATCGTATAGACACATTCTCATATCATGCAATTAATCAAACATTCAAACAAACTATAAACATAACATGTTAGATAAATCAACTAGATAACATAATAGACACCACACACTTAAACGCCAAATAGATGACATAATCAAACAATCAAGCACCAAGTTGATGACATAAGAAAACCCATACCCTAATGTATCTCAGGGGAGGCTATCTTATCTGCACAATCAATCTAGATTAGCGTGATATAGCTTCACAAGGCATCAACTAAAACATAAATAAGGTCATGATATCCATAACAGTAACTAGCTAACATGTTTAGATCATAACCTCATAAACAATTGTCATTCATGCATAACAATCACATGTGCATAGTCAATAACAATTAGAATGATACATATAATATCAAGATGCTAAATGAAATAACCCTAATCATCATATTAACTAACATATAACAACAACAAGTTAACATATAACATAATCATCAACAACATATAGCATAATCATCAAGTTAACTAACATATAACATCAATAAAAATGCATAGAACAATAATTTACTATCCTACATGACTATCTAACGCACATGCATATGACCGCACTTGACTAGCATCTACCATGCATGTAACCACAACAACAATAAATGACAAGTATATAAGTAACCTTAATTCTTATAACAACCATTAATATACATACCTATATTCCCAACATACAAACCTATATGATGATCTTCTCTTACCCTGAAGTCCAGTGTTGCAACCTCACTTTGATGATCTACATCTCTTGCTTCATCTTAGCCAACACATTAGCATCATAACATACCAATAGCATCATGATGACACAACTACACACAATGACCTCAAAATTCATGTTTGACCTAATATACATGCATAACCTTGACCATGACAATGCATGCATACCAATATATAGGCATTAACATGAACAACAAATGCATATACAACTGACATGCCTTCATGACAAACACATCTCAACAACAACATCATCAATTTTCACATAGCGACACGACTGCAACCATGACCAACACCATGCATACACAACAAGCACATATTCCACAAACATAAATAACACATATGCAACTGACATGTATGCATGAAAAATGCATTCTTCCCATCTGGTCCAGGTGTTGAACCATGCTCTAATACCACTCTATGGTATCATATATCGCATAAAGAGAAAAAAAACCAGACATCACCCAGGGATAATGGAACCGTGTTCTGATACCACTTTGTGGTATTATATATCACACAAAGAGAACAAAAACTAGACATAACCCAAGGAGAACGGAACTATGCTCTAATACCACCCTCTCTAACACCCTCCTCCCACATATACCTAAGTAATTGACTAATCGAGGTAAACATGTGACGAAGAGTTACTATGATATGATTCAGCTGCCTATGTGTCAGTTAAGGAAGTGGAACCGATGAAACACAACAACACAAACCTTCTACACCTGCAACAGAACCCCTAGGATCCATTCAAACCTTCCAGGTGACTAGCCCCTAACACAAACTAACTTTTTGTTGCATTAATCCCCTAGTTGCTCCCTTTCCAAGCCCTCCAATCGACTGAGATCCCCAGTCACTCCCATGAGCTTCCATGAGTGCGACTGTAGCCTTTTTCTGTCAATGTTGTGCCAACGACTACAAAATTTAAGGCTAAATTTCAAGGAAAGGATCCAATTCACTGCCCAAAATTCCATGACACTTCCAGGAATGAAATATAACAAAGGAATAATGATACAAATGAAATTACTTGAACAAGGAATTGTTGGGATAGGGTCCCTGGGATAAACTTTTATTAGTAATCAATTTTTTGTAATAGTTTTTGTAAAGAATGTAAAGTCTTTGCAAAATGTGGAAACGGAGCATGAAGCTAAGTAAGAGTCAAATGGGAATTAGCCCCTTGTATGGGTAGGTGGTAGGATGGTTTTGAGACTCGCCCATGGTCCGCGGACCATGGTATTGTAATGAAAAAAAATAAAAAAATAATATATATATATCTATCTATATATATATATATATATATATATATATATATATTTGAGTCATATCAAGTCTAAGGATGATATATTTTGGTGAAGAATAAGTTTAAGGGCAAGGTGCTAAGGTAGGAAAGATTTGTTTCCTGTACATAAGTGAAAGAGGAAGGCTCCTACAGCTGAGTGCGCAGAGACCTTGGTAAGTCTGCAGCTGAGTGTGTAGGGTGGAAAGAGTCTATAATTGAATGTTGAATCTAATAAAGATTGTTTTGGATCGAATCTATTGCATCTATGCTTTGTTCTTTAGTTTTGTTTAACTTTATACATCTGCACTCAATGATCTGTTTATATGAATTAATGTGTTTTTACTACACGAATCTGCTGGATCTTTAATTTTTATGCACGATAAGTGTAATTAACTGCCCTCGCAAATTTATTATATATATTTATTATAGTTAACTATCAAAAAAGGTTATATCTATGCAATGACATATTTGGGTCATAAAGGCTTCAGAATATATGGTTGATTGCGTGAAAGTAGTGAACTCATATCCTTTATACATGAAAAGTACAATCCAATCTCTTCACGAAGATCTAAAGGTCAATTCAATAGAATTATAGTAGTTTACAGTCAAAAGGCTTAGATATGCATGAGGGAAGATCTAAGTGGTTAGGGTGAAAGGAACCACATCAGATAGGTATTTTAATGCAGAAACCTAGTTATAGCATCCCCCAATACTGCTTCAGGTGAGAATGAAGCCTACGCTATGTAGATTGTTGTTGAAAGGGCCAATAGTGTAGGGTTTTGTTGGTTGGCACGAATAACTTTGAACCTCGGTGAGGCACCTTTAAGCCAAAAAATGATTTTGTTGCTGGGACTAGGATCTATCTGAGAGATGTTTGATGTCGAATAAGTGGATTCCTATGAAGAAGGAGATCGAGAAGTGGATTGACCAAAAATTGCATGTGTTTGTGGCTCAAGAGAATAGAAACTCTACATTATCCAAGGAGCAGTGGTTGGAGATATATTTGTACACAGACAAGACCGAAGTGTTCTTCTATTTCCTCCCTTGTGAACTGCATGAGTGGTTGTCTAGATTGGCAGACAGTCAGGGGACGTGGAGACTCGACAACCCTATAGTGTGGACTCCATAACTAGTGAGGCATCTGGAAGCATCAAAAAGAAACATCACGTGGGTCATTGATCACTGGATTGATTGAATCTTATGTGGATTTGTTACTGAGCTCACGATCGATAGAACTATCAACTATGGCGAAGTAGAGCATCAACTCTTCAAGAGACTGCGAGGTAAGTACTTGAAATCACTATAAAATTGGATTAAAATGATGTTATGTGAAAAGAGGGTGCAGTTACCTTTATGTTTGGGACTACGTGAAGTGGGAAATTCTTTCTAAGAATCAGAGAATCAAGCTCAAAGTACAATCCGCTGATTGAATCCCCTTCAAGTGACAACGAAGGGATGGTTCAGAGTACACCACAAAGTGTAGTACAATTGATTAGGTAGGGTGTCCCAAGGATACCTCATACATCCACTTTGCCTCCACCTCCACCTCATACACCTACACATACACCTTCACCTCCACCTCCACCTCCACCATTCAACATGGAAAACTTAATCAAAATTATGATTTTTAAAGGGGTAGGGACTGAAGACCCCAAACAGTTCTGATTTGTTGCAGATGTTGTGTGGATGACATAGTGGATTATGGATGGTAATATAAAGAAAGTGCAGCCTATCACAACCTTACAAGATCGAGCGTTGACCTTATACATTAATTTATGCACTGATAACCCCAACGCAATGTTGGCAGAAACCCAACAAGCACTGAACAAGGAGTTTAGAAATCCTAAGTCAGAGATGCAGTCAATGACTAAGTTCAAAGAGATTCATCAGAATGTAAATGAATCTGATCAAATATTGAAGTGCCTGATCCTGTAGGCTAATATGGTGATCTCATATTCCTAGCATAGGGACTGGTATATCACGTCTCTCTTACCACACTTAAGATTGGCTCCATCACAGCAAAAGATTGGGACACAAGAAGAGGTTGTTGAGATCGTGATGAGGATGGAAGCCTCGCCAGATCAGGATACCAGCATTGGAGTGCAGTAGATCCAATCACAGTTGGAAAGGTTGGATATGGAGTTGCAGAGCTTAAAGACTGGAAAACAAGTGCAAACTGAGGTACACAATGAAGTATGGTGCATCAAGTGTAAGGATGAAGGACACGATAAAGATCACTACCCAGTGTATCAAAATTATTTGATTGGAGGAGGTCCAATCCCTTTGAAACTTGAAGTTGTTGTGGGAATGAGTACTGGAGCCCCTTTATTGTGCGGTATTATTTAGATTGGTGGAAAACATGCTACGGATAACTGCCACCTCTTGCAAAAGTTTGTTCAGACTCCTAAGAAACTATTTTGTAATTTATGTAAATCACTAGAGCATGACAAGTAGAATTGTCCAAGCTATGAGTTGATGATGGATCAAACCCCTGGATATCAAATGCAGGCAGAAACTCAGCCTTAGGATTAGGGGACAAAGGATTCTAAGGCCGAGGATGAGGAAGAGGGGGCGGAGCTGGTAGAGGTAGAGGACATATCATTTGTTATAATTGTGGTGAGCCAGGACACTACGCGTGTGACTGCCAAAATCCACATCATACCTCATGTCAGTATTGCAGGCAGTTAGATCATGAAATAGAAGATTTCCCATTGCTAATAGTGAAGATGCAAGAGAAGAAGACACATCAACCGACACAAAACTTACAAATGATGAAGGCGGAACCTCGCGAAGAGGATCAAAGCATAAATATAGTGACATTAAATGGCATGGCCATAGGTGAAGATAAGGGAAATCCGTGTGAAACTAAAGGTTGGGTGCATAAGGTTGCTGAGAAAGAAGTATAATTTAACCTTAATAAAGCTAAAGAAACATTCATGGAAGCCAAGAAGAGCTTCTTTGAGGCCTCGACCTTAGGAAGCCAGGGGAAATTGCCAAAAACTAGTACAACAGAGGATGTAGACCCTTTGGTGTTAGCCACTTTCCTAAAGACCTGTATGAAGTTACTGTGCGATAAGAAGGTAGTAGAAGGGATCCAAGAGCTAATAAAAAAATGTGTAAATAAAGATAAGACCCCTTCTGAACAACACACTATGAGAAAACTTGGTGAGAACAAGAGGTGGATGGGACGCGAGATGAGGCTAACTGTGCAGATAAGAGAATATGAAATGGACCAAGTAATCTTGGATCTGGGGTTTGATGCCAATGTACTTCCTAAATAGATGTGGGAGAGGATGGGGAGACCTATGCTGCAGTGGTCTCCTATTCAACTGCGCATGGCTAATAGCAGAAGATTATCCTGATGGGGTGATTATATGGTGTAACGGTAGATGTTGAGGGCGCGAGCACGCTGGCTAACTTTGAGGTCATTGAAATAGTGGATGATAGTAACCCTTACCCCGCGCTATTAGGAATTGACTGGGCTTTCGACATGGACACAATGATCAACTTGAAGAAAAGGAAGGTGACTTTTGAAAGGAAGGTGCTTAGGGTTATAGTACCACTAGACCCTACTGAGGGAGTGCGCTATACTGAACCTATTCGTGACTTTATGGAGGACGATGATGATTTGGACCAAATATACAAGATCACAATGTGGCATGAGGATTGGATCAATCATATGTCTGATGGAAGAATTTCGTAGGATAGGGATAGTTCATGTACTTCAAACTCAGATGAAGAATTGGAGCATTGGAAGAATTAGTTGCACAAAGTATCTACGCTATGGTGCAATAGGATGACCAAATCATTGCGATGCGTCTCAACATAGGTAAGTAATCTCCCACATTATGATGGTTTGACTGATATACCATTGTTTTTGGATGAATTTGAAAAGGAAGTTCCCAAAGAAAATCTCTTCCAAGCGCTTGAATTGGCACTATGCGGTACACCTGCCCATTGGTGGGGTACAAACAAGGAGAGATTCACTGGATGGAAGGAGTATACAAGAATGATGAAGTTAAGGTTTGGATATGCTAACACCAGGATGATTGAGAAGTACAGGGGGAAGTATGACCCTCGTGAACATTTGGCATGATGGAATCAAACTTGGGGAACATAGCCTCAACCAAAATGGGTGCATGTCTTTTGTCACACCCTAGATACAATCCCAATAAACTGGGATTTAGAAACAGAGCTTCAACATGGGACAACTGAATGGAAGGTCTTAAGGGAAAGTTTTTTATTGAATTTCAACTTTAAAGATGGGTTTGAGTGCATTAATGAAGTGCTCCAAGAGATAAAATCTACTATCTTCAGAATAACTAAGGAACAAGTAGAATGGACTCAGCCAGATTGGAGTACACAAATGTGCCATGCACTAGAATGTTACAATGTGACGATCGAAGAGGATGAAATTGATCCAAGAAATATCAACATTAAAATAAACTCAAGGTCAGCGTGAGGTTGAAGGACCTAAGACAGACAACTATGATGTAACAGAGCCACTGGAGATTTGACAATTAAATATTGGATCTAAAAGGAACCTAAGTTCATGATGATATGGGACTATTGGGATGCAGATATGGTGGATAAAGTTGTAGAATTGTTGCATGAATACTAGGATCTATTCCCTACAAATTTCTCGGATCTGAAAGGAATTGTAGGAGATTTACACGTAATAAAATTACTTTGAAATCCTACGCGAAGCCAGTAAAGCAGAGACCTTATCGGCTCAACCTGAAGTATAAAGAAAAGGTACGCAAAGAACTAGATAAAATGATGGAGGCCACAATTATTGAACCAGTGGAAGAATCCGATTGGGTGAGACCAATGGTTGTCCAAGAAAAGAAACACCAACGAAATATTAGGATATGTGTAGATCTCAGAAATATTAATGATGCTTGCGTTCATGATCTGTTTCCAACGCCTTTTATAGATGAGTCTTAGAGAATGTTGGAGGACAGGAGGCATACTCATTCACTAACAGATTCTCAAGATACTATCAAATCAAGATCGCACCAGAGGATCGTAGCAAGACTACCTTCGCGACGGAGTGGGGATGTTTTCAATATATAGTAATTCCATTCAGGCTAAAGAATGCACCCGCAATCTTCTCCCACGTAGTAATCGTGATGTTCAAGGAATTCATTCATAAATTCTTGGAGGTATACTTTTATGGATGGACTGTGTTTGGATTATTGAAGTTTCCTGTTACGAGTCTGCGGCTCGTGCTGGATACATGTCATAGATACTAGATCACACTGAACTTGAAGAAATGCATATTTTGTGTTCCTTTCCGAATTTTTCTAGGCCATGTCGTATGTAAGCAGGGATTGATGGTGGACCCTACGAAGATTGTTATGATTGTAAATCTAGAAGCTCCCAGGAATGAAAAACAATTCCGCATGACATTGGGGCACACTGGTTATCATAGGAAGTTTATCAAGGCTTATGCTCAAATCAATGTGGCGATGGAAAAATTATTGAAGAAAGGTGATGTTTTTTTGCGATGAAAAGTTTCAGCGTAGTCTGGATGTATTGAAGGAAAAGATGGTAACTATGCCAATCTTGGTGTTACCAGACTGGAAGAAGGAATTCCACGTGCATGTAGATGCATCATATATTGCGCTAGGTGTGGCATTGACCTAGCCTAGCGAAGGTGACATTGATCATCCAATAACTGTTGAAAGTAGAAAGTTTTCGAAGGCTAAGAAGAATTATTATACTACAAAGCGCAAAGGAATAGCCATCACGCTACAAAATTTTTGACATTATTTGTTGGGTGCACATTTTAAAATGTATACAGATCATTCTGTGCTGAAATACCTGGTCAATAAGCCTGTTTTGGGGGGGGGGGAATCTGCATGTGGTTATTGTTGTTTTAGGAATATGACTTTGAAGTAATTGTGAAGCGAGAAGGTTGAATGCAGGACCAGACCACCTGTCTAGGATTGAAATAAAAGAAGAACCAACTAGCTTGGAGGAAGGATTGTTAGATGCACAAGTACTTGTTGTGCATGTTGCGGATGACGATTTTGTGATATCTTTCTGTTTTTCACCATGGGTACAGCCTAGGAAGGGTATTCATGTTAGCAGAAAAAGGAACTAGTAGATTGCGTTGTTGATTTTTTTGTTATAGTAGGACATTTGCATAAAATGGGAACAGATGATATATTGCAAAGATATGTTATGGAATTCGAGTGCGCTAATATCCTCGCTGAAGCACATGGAGAAGTGGCGGGAGGAAATTATGTCGGTAGAGCGACCACATAGAATATTTTGCGTGCAACATAATGGTGGCCGACATTTCATAAGGATTCTAAGTTGTACTGTAATGCTTGCGATGCTTGTCAAAGGATGGGGAAGCCTTCGTAAAGAAATGAATTGCCCCTAAACCCTCAAGTTTCATTGCAATTATTTGATAAGTGGGCTATTAGGACTGATACAATGACTAGGAAAGAAGACGGGTGTGTGGTATACTATCACTGCGATAGAATACTTAACCAGATGGCCAGAAGTGAAACTAGTGAAGGATTGTATAGCTCCTACAACTGTGAAGTTCTTGTTCGAATATGTCTTAACTTGGTTTGGGTGCCCTAAGGTATTGATGAGTGATAGGGGTACATATTTCCTGAATGAAACAATAAGCATGATGCTTGAGGAATTCCAGTTGTACCATCAAAATAATACGCCCTATCATCCCCAGGAAAATGGAATGGTGGAAGAATTTCATAAAATCTTGGAGAACGTATTGATTGGGATGTGCATGTAACAACAGTTTTATGGACATATAGGATGACCTACAAGAAGTTGATAGGCCAAACTCTGTTTAAGTTGGTCTATGGGATAGAAGTGGTGATGCTAATGGAATATATTGTGTTAAGCCTACACATTTTAGATTTAACAGAGATGGTGGATCACGAGACCTTGGAAGAACAGCTCATGCATTTGATGGAATTGGAAGAGGACCATTTTCTTGTAGGATTTAACCAACAAGTGCAAAAGGAACATGAAAAATCTTGGCATGATAGGCATATTAGGCTACACAATTTCAAGGCGAATGATTCTGTGTTTTTGTATGAAAAAAAGTTCACAAAGTTTCTGTGAAAATTCTAATTTCACTGGTTAGGGCCATATGTTATTAAGGAAACCATGGATGGTGGCGCAGTTCAGCTCACAAAGCTGAACGAGGAACCATTCCCAGAAAAAGTGAATGGAAGTAGGTTGAAGTTGTATACAGGGGATCCTACCCCTACACAATGACTACATGGTAGCAGGACAGTCGTAGTAATCCAAGAAACTGCAATGGATTGCAGGACTACAAACAACACTACCTGAGGAAGATAAAAACAAAAGAAAGAGGTCGCTGCTAAGACAACTACTGAAGAGCTTGCTGAAAAAGAGCGCGTCATGACAGAAACCACTGTGGAAGTTGAGAAGTATGGTTCTCAACAAACTGTAGAGAAAGATGGATATTATGAGGAAGACGGTGGTGATGGAGAGCAGAGCACCCCGTTTTGGATTATAAAGTGCCACAAAGAGACAACTAGTAGACCAAGAAAGAAACACAAGCTAAACAAGCAGGCGTTGTTGGCTTAGGGGGTCCTAACCCAAGTTCAACGTTAAGTTAGCCAAGCAAATACCTACACTACTGGCCCTTTCAACATCAATCCGTGGAGCTCAGACTAAAGTCTCACCCGAAGCATGTTGGCGGGATGTTGGAACCAGTTTTCCACACCTAAAGACGGTTATGATGTCGTTTTTGTACCCAGACCGACAAGCCCTCGAGGCTTATTGATATAACTTCCTCTTACCAGCCTCTAGCCCTTCGCAAAGGTCTACATCTGTCTTTTGCGTACCTTAAATAGGCGAATCAACCGCTTACATGCCTCTGTAAACACTCCTAAGTCTGTTTTACCTGGATAGGCTTAAG
Source organism: Pinus tabuliformis (assembly GCA_031772625.1). Lineage (NCBI taxonomy): Eukaryota > Viridiplantae > Streptophyta > Pinopsida > Pinales > Pinaceae > Pinus > Pinus tabuliformis. Next base: position 718,849,575 of record CM062806.1, read on the forward strand.
TGTCTGATATATTTAGCATGCGTTAAGATATTCTTTACGTAAACATAAATTATTAATTGTGTTCATTTAACAATGTAAAACATACAAATTCACGCATCAATACAACATTAAATCATAACCCATTATTCATCATAACATAAACGCATTCATTCATAACAGAAGTAAATGGGTAAAACACAAATATTTCCATAACAATCTCTTTATTGATACTTCAGATTTGCTTATAGACTTGAAACAACACACCGCACTCAGCTCCAGGGGTCCGCGCACTCAACCGCGGACTCTATTTTAGGCCTCTGTGCAGACATTTATAGAGCCTCTCTTCTACTCTAAGACTCTTCACTCTTATCTCCTATTGACCCATTACATTCATCTTCAAAACTTCTATGAACTGCCTTAGACTCTCTAAGACTCTCCCGTTTATACAATCCCATGGTCCGCAGACCATGGTAGGTCTACTAAAGCCGACACAATTTACATAAACAAAGGGTAAAACCCTTTTATAACACTTTACATCTACGTGCTCCGCGACCACAAACTATGGAGACTTTACACTTTACATACAAAAACTTGGGCTTTCAGCCCCAAAACATGGGCTTTTGCCCCAAAATTTGCCTTAGGTGATCCTATCCCAACAGGCCCCCAACCCAAATATTGTGACTCATCCCCAGGTCACTCTACTGGCATCGAGATCTTACTTCGAAGACCTCCCAACTCCACTTGCGCTACTGCAACTTTAGTTGTGCACTGCGTAGCTACCTGCTTGACTCGTTCCACCAGCTGCTTGGTTACTAGTCCTACGCTATCTTCCTGTATATTCTGCAATAATCTCTGCAGGCTGGCCAACTTCTCCCCAATGGTGGCGGAGATCACATAGGCCTCATCCAGCCAAGGCCCTAATTTGGCATTGAGGACTACCTCTTTCTGTTGCGTTGCTTCTACCTATTCTTGCAATTGCTTTGCTTCCTATAGCTTTGTGAATCTCTGTGTGACAGCAATGGTGCATGTTGTCGCCTTTTCTTCGTCCTATTGCTGCTGCAGTTCTCGGGCCTCTATGTTCAACCTCTGCAGGTTAGGATCTTCCTACTCATGCAGACTCATAATTATCTCCATAGAATGCTTGAAGAGCACAGTGCATTCCACCACCGCAACATCTAATACAATGACTCCATCCCTTACAGCATCTTCACGCTATTCTTTGACCTCTGGTGGAGTTAAAGGCCAAGTCTTCAACTCCAGCTTTGTAATTTTCAGGTTCAACTCAAACTAAACCTTGGCCATCTCAGTTTTCATGTCACGCACACCTGCAACCAACTTCTGAATCTTGGCTTCTACTGGTGCTTCTTCTGGGATATGCAGTTCCAGAATGGTTCTGCATGCTTTAGTTACTACCGCGGCAGTGTTCTCATTCTTCTCCTACACCTTCTTCTAGGCTTCAAGCACGACCGTCTTCTCAACAAATATCTATTTGTTGTTGATTTTCTACTCATTGATTGTGCGTAGCGCGCGCTACTCTTGGGCCTTAAGTTCTTCAATCACACCTACTTGTAGGGTGTGAAGGAATTCACTAGGGAGCGCCACCAAGTTTAGTCCCACATTCCTCAAAGAACTGACTGTAGCCTTTTCAGCATCCACGTTCATGCTCAAGGCTCCATTAGGCAGCATGACTACTCAAAAATCCAAAGAGTGAACCAACTCCACCACTGCCATTGTCCCCAGTGCTAAACTGGTTGAGGTTGTGCTGGTCTACCACGCTCCTACCTATACTCTAGTTGTTTAGATCTGCAACTCACGTAGACTTGTCTAAATGGCATAGAGTGCCTGCTTCTAGTGCTACTCAAACTCCTGTAGTGGTTCCGCTATTGTACCCCTTACCTTGTCCCCCAATGTCATCCAAGTTTCCCTCTGTCATGGTGATTGGGTCTAGCGATGACTTAGTGGCCTTGGTCTTCTTCCGCAGTCCTTCTTTTTCCTATTCCTTGTTCTGCTTCACCCAGAAGGGAGTTCTTTCCAGATCTCCACCGCCCTATTCTGATTGCTCCTCTTCATTTATCTATGGTGAAGGACATTTCTGACCTCTGTTAGAGTTGTGCTCTTCCTCCCATTCCTTGGTAGCACACTCCTCTTCTGCACGTGGGTTCGCCTCAGTCTCCTTCTTTCACTTTTCAGCCAACTGCTGAACTTTCAACCAGCCCAGTTCCTTTTTTTTGTTTTTTGCGGACTTACTAGACCCGGTGGACAAATTGGATGCTATACGCCAATTTGCTGGCCAACGCTCAAGGACTACTGTAATTTCATCATCCATCACGAGGTATGGTAAATCATACCACTTTTGTTCTGGGTCCTTGCATGCCTGAATGGAAACCTCATGGAAGTCTGCTTTGAGCTCTGCGTACCCATATAACTGCTCAAAAATTGTTGGTGACAACTGTGGCTTCCGATTCATGGCCATATTAATGCTAATTTCCATCAATACCCAAAACATCTTGCTCTCCTGGACCTATTCAACGTCCTTTGTGGCCCGTGGCGAAGAAAACTGCACCTCTTCTAGAAAATCTAGCGTGATCAGAGGAAATTGGCTGTCCTTCGACAACTACCATTCGACCAGCACAATCAAAAGTAAGAGCCATGAGTAGTGAAATGTATTTCTCTGGTCTTGTGCCTCCCTGCAGTTCGTGAGGAGCGCGTTGCACAGGTAGCACGCCCATTTGAATTGTACGCCCTCCGCGTACTGGGCCGCTAATGAAACAAATAGTGTCGGCACCTCGTCTGTGCGACACTTCCTCATTACCTTGCTAACCAAGATCTGGGTGGACACTTTCACTGCAGGGTCCATTATGCTTGAAATTGAATATCCATGCAGCTTCTTGACAAGCTTAAACTTGCCCTTCATCCGCTTGGCGAGGTCGTGCTCCCCTGTCTTTTCACCAAATTCCTTAGCCGTATTTAGCCCTGAATGTGGTAGTAAGCTGATCCTATGGATTAGCATGTCGGTTATAGGGATCAGCTCCTCCAACCACATGCACCCATCGTGCACCTGGCACAGAAACTGTTTGATAACAATCAAATTTATGGGAACGTGGTGGTAATGCGATACCCATAGCGGATTCAGCAATCCTGCCTTTTCTACCCCATGAATACACTTCACCGCTCCAACACAGTGACACTAGAGTCCTTGTAGAATACTCGCTACATGAAATTATCGGTAGCTAGGTGGGGGAACCGCTCAATGTCCCCCAAGTCCCAATCTTCAAGCTTCAGGTGTGGGACTCGCGCCATGCATGGACCTTCAAATGTTATGTTTTTTGGTAGCAAGGGTGTGTTAAGAAGAAACTTTCCCTCATCTGGGTCCTTTGGGACCTTCACGTTGCCCTAATGTGGAGGGATGTATTATGGCAACTTCGAAATAGGGTATACCCCTTCAATATCGATGTCCTTTGCACCCTCATCACCCTCCAGGATAACCACTTTTCCCTTTTCCAGCGCAGTTGGATTTTCTTTCGTCTGATGTTTTCTTGGTGACTCATGCACTGGCGGCGTCTTCTTCTGTTTATCCTTCTTTGGCTTGGGAACCTCTCCTGCTGGCATAGGCTTCGGCCTAGGTGACCTCAGTGATTTTGGCACTATTTCGGGCACCTCCATACTTACGACCTCAGGGGAAGCTCCCTCAGAGGCAATAGACCCTCCAACACTTGTAGTTTCCATGGGTTCAGACATGAAGCTGTTAATAAGTTGCTGAGTTTCCGCGGGTAACCTGTCAAACACAGAACTAGCCACCAAATCATCAAAGAACACATGGTTCATGCACACCAAACAACGTGACACATAAACTCTTAGAACACAAAGTGTCTCTCATTGGGTGGCCATATATAATTTATAGGCAAGTTCGAATTCAAATTCGATCATTCCCCCAAAATCCACTCATAAATCCTAGATTGGCGGGAGATTTTCAAAGATTGTGCTCTTAAATTCAGCCTTAAATGCCTCCCCCCTCTCCTCTTAGCCATTTTATCACTGTCAAATCATGAACAATGACAATAATAGTCACTTTCTGGCTACATCGCGTGGTCTCTCGTCTCATCGTGCAGCTCCCTTCATGCATCCGTTGACTTTGTGACACCTGTCTATCTTGCGCAAGCCCTTCATCACACAGTTCTACAACCCAGGTAGTGTATTTTATAGTCTCGCACCTCCTTGGAGCTGCCTAGAGCGTTAAGAATGTTCCAACATCATATAGTCATCTGGCTAGATCCCCAATGTATGGCTTCAATCAGCTGCCATTTACCTTTCTAGGAAATGGATCTCCTTTCAATTTCACCAACTGAACTGCTCCACCATCTGTAATCTCCTTGATCACGTATGGCTCTAACCAATCCTTCTGAAATTTTCCTCGAAATTTATCAAACTTGTTATCATATAATAAAACTAAATTGTTTACCTTGAAGTTGCACAATTTGATGTGTTGATTGTGCCATGCCTTTTTGCGCTCCTTCTGAACTTGTCGATGGAATCCAACCAAGAATCTCTCTTCCTCCAGTTCTGTTAGCTACCTTTCTTCTAAAGCTTCGCGGTCCACCATTCCTGTGAACGTCACTATCTTTAGACTAGGCACAATGTACTCCATCGACATCACATCTTCTACACCATAGACTAGTCGAAAAGGTGTTTGTCCAGTTAGCTTTTTACAAGTAGTTCGATAAGCCCATAACACCGTTGGTACATGCATGTCCCAATCATTGCTCTGCGCATTACAAACCTTTGTCAGTGTGTTCTCCATTATCTTATTAAATTCTTCCACTATCCCATTAGCCTGAGGCTAATATGGCATGCTCTTTTGATGATAAACTTGGAATTCCTCCGTCTGCACACTGATCGTTTCATTAACGAAATGTGTACCGTGATCACTCATCAAGATCTTCGGGATACCAAACCTAGTAAGCACATATTCAAATAGGAACTTCGCTATTGTTGCCCCTATACAATCCTTTACAGGTTGTGCCTCTACCCATCTGGTTAAATACTCTGTCACGGTGATGATATACCACACACCCGTCTTCTTTCATGGAGGCTGAATCAGTCCTACAAAATCAATTGCCAATTTTTTAAATGGATGCAATGACACTTGCAGATTTAGAGGCAGCTCATCCCTCCGCGATGGCCTGCCCCTCCCTGTCATGCATCACATGCCCTACAATAAGCTTTGGAATCCTTATGTAGTGTCGACCACCACAACCCAGTGCGTAAAATCTTCTACACTTTTGCTTTTCCTGCATAATGGCCTCCTGCAGCCCCTCCATGAGCTTTGGCTAGGATGATGCTTCGTTCAAACTCAGGCGCATAATGTCGCAATATCTCATCTATTCCCATCTTATACAAGTGGCCTTTAATAACAGAAAAATTTGTTGCACGCACCACCAAGTCCTTCTTTTGTTGGTTGGTGTACCCTTCTCGAGCCGTTCCTGTAGTCAGAAAGTTTATGATGTCTGCAAAATTATTTTTTGCTATGCACACCATAAATAGTTCCATGTCAAGCAATCCTTCCTCCAAATTGGTAGGTTCCTCCCCTGTTTCAATGCATGACAGATGATACGGTCTTGCATTCAATCACCATGGCTTTACAATGACTTCAAAATCGTATTCCTGAAACAACAAGAGCCATCTGCATATTTCTCCCCCAACACAGGCTTGTTGACAATGTACTTTAATGTAGAATGGTCTGTATAGATCTTAAAGTGTCCGCCTAGCAAGTAGTGTCTGAACTTCTGGAGCACATACACCATATCCAAACCTTCGCATTCTATCGTCGAATAATTATTCTCAGCCTTAGATAACTTCCTGCTTGCAAACATGATAAGGTGATCCAACTCTCCCTCACCAGCCTATGTCAGTAATGCTCCCAATGCAATACATGAAGCATCCACATGCACATGAAATTCCTTCTTCCAATCCGGGAAGACTAGGATCGGCACGGTGACCATCTTCTCTTTTAACACATCTAAGCTCTGCTGATATTCTTCATTCCAACAGAATGTAGCATCCCTCTTCAACAATTTTTCCATTAGCGCGGTAATATGGGCATAACTCTTTATGAACTTTCGATAATAACCAGTATGCCCCATCATTGCGCGCAACTGTTTAACACTTCTTTGCACCTCCAAATTGGTTATAACCACAATCTTAGTTGGATCCACCATTAATCCCTGTCTGTATACTACATGACCTAGCAAGATTCCAAAGGGAACACAGAACAAACATTTCTTTAAATTTAGTGTGATTTGATACCTCTGAAAGTATCCAACATCAAGTGTAGACTAGCTACATGCCATTTTACCAGCCCAAACACCATCCAATTGTCAAAGTATACCTCCAAGAACTTGTGAATGAAGTCCTTGAACGTCGCGATGACTATGCGTAAAAATATCGTCGGTGCATTCTTCAGCCTAAAAGGCATTATAGTATACTGAAAGCATCCCCATTCAGTGGCGAAGGTCATCTTACTCCTATCTTCTGGTGCGATCTTGATCTGATGGGACCTAGAGAACCCATAAATGAATGAATATTCTTCTTGTCCTCCTACATTATCCAACACTTCATCGGTGAAAGGAGTCAGAAAAGGATCATGCATGCAAGCGTCATTCAAATTCCTGAGATCTATGCATATCCGTATTTCATTCTTTTGCTTCTTTTCCTAAATGACTATCGGACTTACCTAATCGGATTCCTCCACTAGTTCAATGATTCCCGCTGCCAGCATTTTGTCCAACTCTAAGCAGACCCTTTCTTTGTACTTAGGATTGAGGCGATATGGCCTCTGTTTCATAGGCTTCGTGTCTGGTTTCAATGTTATCCTCATTACTCCTAAATCACCTATTATCCCTTTCAGGTCTGAAAACTTTGTAGGGAACAAGTCCTGGTATTCGCGAAGCAACTCAGTGACCTTGTCCATCGTAGCATCATCCCAGTAGTCCCCTATCTTTGCAAACTTCGGCTCCTCCTCTGTCCCAATGTTCACTTGTATCTTTTTTAGCAGCACGATGATATCATGATTCTCTATCTGTGGCCCCTCCACTTTGTCGTGACCTTCTGTTTCTGGGATATTAATGTTCCTCGGATCTTCCTCTTCTTCTTCAATAGTCACATTATAGAACTGTAGCACATGGTGTAGATAGGTTCTCCAATCCGGTTGAATCAAGTCTAAGGGATCTTGCGGGATTCTAAAGATCGCTTCTTTGACCTCCTGCAGCACTTCATCAATGCACTAAAATCTGTCTTCTAAGCTGAATGTCATCAGGAATCCCTGTCTCAAAATATCCCATTCGTCTGTGCCATGGCAGAGCTCTCTCTTAATGTACCAATTCATAGGTATTACATCAAATGTGTGATAGAACAGATGCACCCACTCTGGTCGCAGTTCTACTCCATAAGCATCGGTACATTTGGCTAAGTGATCATGCAGATCATTCCTCCCATCATATTTATCTATCACTCGCACCTTTTGGCGACCAAACCGCACCCTCATCAGTTTTTTGTATTCACGACATCCATCAAAATTGCCTTTATGTGTACCACACCATCTTGCAGGCATAGCGCATAGTGCCAATTCCAAGGCTTGGAAGCAATTCTTCTTTGGAACTTACCTTTCAAATGCATCCAAAAATTTATCAACGTCAGTTAAACCATCATAGTAAGGAAGACTTCTTACCTCCGATGATACGCAGAGCAACGATTTCGTCATCATGTTACAGTATACCGTAGACACTTCGTGCAATCAATTCTTCCAGTGTTCCAATTCCTCATCTAAATATGAGGTGCAGGAGCTTTCGTGGTCCCATGGAATTTGTCCATCTATTGTTGGATTCACCCAATCTTGATCTCCAACCGTTATCTTATAAATATGGTCCAAATTATCGTCACTTTCATAATCACGGACTGGTTCAGTAGAGCGTGGTCCTTCTGCAAGGTCCAACGGTACTAATACGCGGAGCGATTTTCTTTCAAATGACATCGTTCACTTCTTCAAATTGATCACTCCATTCATGTCAATAGCCTAGTCAATCCCCAAGAGTGTGGGGTAGGGATTTTTGTCATCGACAATCTCTATTACCTCGAAATCTGCTAATGTGCTCGCGCCTTCAATATCGACTGTCACTCCCTGCGATCTTCCCATGTGGATAATCTTTTGTTGATTCGTCATCCTTAATTGAATAGGAGATCACTGCAGTGTAGGTCTCCCCATTCTCTCCCATGTTTGTTTTGGAAAAACATTCGCATCTGACCCAAGGTCCAGAATAACTTGGTCCATTTCATATTCTCCTATTTACACAGTGAGCCTCATCTCACGCCCTGTTCTTGCCTTATGCTTGCCAATTTTCCTGACCACACATGGTCCCATGGGAGAATTACTAGCACATTTATTGATCAACTCCTATAATCCCTTTACGACCTTCCTATCATGTAGCAGCTTCATACAGGTCTCCAAAAATGTAGTAAGCATGGATGGGTTCATTTCTTTAGACTGCTTATCCTGACTTCCCGAGGTAAAAGCCTCAGTGAAGCTTTTCTTTGCTTCTATGAAGGTTTCCTTCGCACGCTCCAAATCAAAGCGAACCTCATTTTCTAGAGCTTTGCGAACCCATTCACCTTCATCTGACCACTTTCCCTTATCTTCGCCAGTTTTCATTCCACTTCGCAGCACAATATTCACATTGGGGTCCTCTTCGCGAGGTTCAAGACTCATCATCTGTAGGTTTTGTGTAGGCTGCATAGGTTGCTTCCCCTTTTTGTGCATCTTAGCTATTAATACAAGGCAGTCTTCTATCACATGGTCAAACTGGGTATAGTATCGACACGACAGGCGCATTGGGTTCATGCATTCTTGTGCATAGTGTCCTGAACCTACACAATTGTAGCAAATAACTTGCCCCAGACCTCTTGCAGGTCCTCCTCCGCCTCGGCCTCATCCGCGCCCCTGATATCCTCCTCACACCCCCCTAGCGCTTTAATTTAGAGGCTAAGCTTCTATCTGTATTCGATACGTGGGAATTCTTTCCATAATTAACTCATAACTATGGCAATTGTGGTCATTGTGACCTACTGATTGGTAGAAGTTGGGTAAGAGTTGTTGTGGTGTCTGTACAAATTTCTGCAGCAAGTGGGAATTATCTTTCTCATGTTTTCCAGTTACCTGACAGATATCACACCACAGTGCAAGCCCTGCATTTGGCCTTGCTTGAGCTTCCGGCCTCAAAGGCATCGACCCTCCTCCTACAACATAATTCACGAACACAAGACAATGATCTTTATCATGCCCTTGACTCTTACATTTCAAACACCAAACCTCTTTGTGCACCTTTGGCCGAGCTGCTCTATCCTTCTTCAGACTTTGTAATTCTAGGAAAAGGTTCTGCAACTCGCATGAATCTGCTAAACTCCTAAAGCAGCATCTTGAATTGGTGTCTCATGCAATCTCATTGCAATCTCTAGGGCCTCCGCCTAGGTCCCAATCTTTTGTTGTGATAAAGCAACCCTTAGATGCAGCAAGATCGAAGCCACAAACCATTCACAGTGCTACCCATCCGTAAGATTCATGTTAGCTCGCAGATCTTGCACTTCATTCTTTGATCCAAATCCCAGGGTGTCTCGCTAGGGTTCATCATGATTTATTTGAATCCAACAATCGATTGCACTTTAGATTTGAGCCTACTGAATTCCTTATTTAGCGCAGTCTGAATCTCCACCAATGCAGCCATTGGGTTATCAGTGCAGTACTTAATGTACCATGTTAGTGCACGTTCCTGAAAAGTTGTAACCAATGTAGCCTTCTTCATCTGATCATCTGTAATTCCATGGGCTTCCCACACAACCTTTGCAATGAACCAAAACTAGTCCAGATCCCTATTCCCGAAGCCCCTGAAAACGGGAAATTTTACTAAATTCGCTATAGTGAATGGCAGTAGAGGTGGTGGCAGTGTGGGCGAAGGTGTATGCAATGGAGGTGAAGATGGAGGTGGTGTGGGTGGATAGGGTATTCGCGGGAACCCTCACCTTATTAACTAGACAACACTATCCAGAGAAGAATGTGCTGCTTATTCATTGTCACTCAAAGGAGGCTCAATCAGTGGGCTATATTTAGGTCTTGTTGCCTTTCTATCCCTAAATAACTTTCCACTTCGCGTATCTCCAAACATCAAGCTAATTGCATAACTTAATTTTCACACAAGATCATTTTAATCCAAGTATTTAAATACCTTAATACTTACCTCACGGTCCTTTGAAGAAGCATCGCTCTTATTCGTTGTAGCTAACTGAGGTATCAACCATGAACTCTATCACAAATCCTCCTACGATATGATCAAGATAGTGATCGACAATGCATTCGATCTTATCTTCAAAGGCTTCCAATCTCCACACTAACTATACAGTCCACACTATTAGACCGTCAAGCCTCTACCTTCCTTGGTCGTCTACCAATTTAGCGATCCACTTGTATAATTCGACCGGGAAGGAACAAAAGAAAATTTCATGTATCTCTATGTACAAATACCTATCCAACCACAGTTCTTTCATCAATCGTGGGTTCCTGTTTTATTGTGACGTGAATTTTTGGATCTTCTTTTCCAACCAATCTTCAATTTATTTCTTTGTCGGGTTCCAGTCCCAGCAACGGAACCATTTATTGGCTTAGGGGTCATGACCCATGTTCAACGTTAAGTTAGCCAAGAAAATCCATACACTACTAGCCCTTTCAACATTAATCCGTGGAGTGCAGACTGAAGTCTCACCCAAAGCAGTATGGGGGGATGCTGGAACCAAGTTTCCACACCCAAAGATCATTATGATGTCGTTTTTGTACAACTTTATTTTCCTTCGTGCAGATTGACAAGCCCTCGAGGCTTATCAATATAAATTCCTCTTACCAGCCTCTAGACCTTCATGAAGGTCTACAATTGTATTTCGCGGACCTTAAACAGGAAAATCAACCGCTTACGTGCCTCTGTAATCACTCCTAAGTCTGTTATTACCCGTATCGGCTTAAGTGTCTGATATCTTTAGCATGCATTAAGATATTCTTTGTGTAAACATATATTATTACTTTGGTTCATATAACGATGTAAAACATACATATTCATGCATCAATACAACATTAAATCATAACCCATTATTCATCATAACATAAACACATTCATTCATAACAGAAGTAAATGGGTAAAACACAGATATTTCCAGAACAGTCTCTTTATTGATACTTCAGATTTGCTTATAGACTCAAAACTACCCTGTGCACTCAGCTGCAGGGGTCCATGCACTTAGCTGCAGACTCTATTCTATGCCTTTGTGCACATAGCTACAGAGCCTATCTTATGCTCTAAGACTCTTCGCTCTTATCTCCTATTGACCCATTAGATTCATCTTTAAAAATTCTATGAACTGCCTTACAATGTCTAAGAGTCTCCTTTTTATACGATCCCATGGTCCACGTACCATGGGTAGGCCTACTAAAGCCGACACAACTTACATAAGCAAAGGGTAAAACCCTTTTATGACACTTTACATGTACATGCTCCATGACCACAAATTGCGAAGTCTTTACACTTTACATACAAAAGCTTGGGCTTTCAGCCCCAAAACTTGGGCTTTTGCCCCAAAATTGACCTTAGGGGATCCTATCCCAACAGGCGCACATTTACCCAATGGTCCTCACAGAGGGGGACCTTGATGAAATAGGAGATAAATTCATAGATACCATGACGAAACTGTGGCAACAGTTCTAGTAGCGGTTTCAGTTATCCCTCGGCAATGTGTAAAAAGATCTACATGAATTACAAATTTAGACAGGATGGTTTCAAGTGAGCATGCGCCAAGCGAGCAGAGCTCAAGCAAGAGCGTTATGGAGACATAACGGACTCTGGACCTCAGTGTCATTCCCTTGCCAGAAGGAACATTACAAGAAGAATCAAAGGAAGATTGTACGCAACTTGGAAAGATCAAGTGTGTGGGTGTGATCTTAGTCACACTGCCACTTCAGACCCTCCACGCACTTCATCAGGGGGTGTTGGATGAGCTTCAAATCAGAGAGAAGCATGCATTATCAGTGATCAGCGAATTTAAGTTGAATAATGAACATATGTTTCTTGATAAGGCTCAATTTTTGAAAGAAAAATAAGAACTAGAAATGCGTAGTCAGAGCCTAGAAGAAACAATTACATAGGCGTGTCAGTACCAAAGTTACACATTCCGGAGGATGTGGCCGCTACGACAAAGATTCAAAAATTGGCTATTACAGTGCACAAATCAAAAGATGAGATAGGCTAAGTCACTTTTGACTGCCAAATGTAGATCTCAAAACTACAACTAAAACTACAGCTGACTACTCCACCAGAGGTTAGGGAGCAACGCGGCATAGCCATGAGGGAGCACATGACCATGTTGGAGAATGCAGTAATAGGCTGCAATTGTCCTTTTGAAAATTCCATGGAATTTTTGACCACTTTTCAAGAGGACCCAAACCTGCAGAGATTGGGTACAGAGATTAGGGAGGCCCATCAAAAGTTCGAAGAAACTAGGTAGATTGCACGCACTTTGACACTAGTTCAGCGTGTTGTGTGCTTACAGGAAGGAAAATTGATACAGGCACAAGTTGAGGAGCTACAACACAAAGAATCAATTTTGAAGGCTCGCGTTCAACCATGGACAGAAGAGGCAAGCCAGATTTCTCTGGTTATTCATGAGAAGATGAAGTCTTTCCAACTCACACAAAGGACCATGCGCCTCGTGATGGAGGGGCCAACTACAAAGAAGTTGGTCAAAGAGGTGTAGCAAGCCGAAATATAGAGCATTACGGACCTTGAAGTTTTGAATATGGAGTTCAGTGAACTCCACTAGAAAGTCAAGAAGCCAGAAAAGTGTCTCGAGGGTGAGTCACCATATTTGTATTTGGGGCCTATTAGGATAGGGTCCGTAGGGTAAAATTTTGTCAGTAAAGTGAATTTTTTGTAATAGTTTTTATAAAGAATGTAAAGTCTCTGCGAAATGTGGAAGCGAAGAGTGAAGCTAAGTAAGAGTCAAAGGGGCATTAACCCCCTATATGGGTAGGTGATAGGATGGTTTGGAGACTCACCCATGGTTCGTGGACCATGGTATTGTAATGAAAAAGCTATATATATTTGAGTCATAGGGAGTCTAAGGATGATATATTTTGGTGAATAATAAGTGTAAGGGCAAGGTGCTAAGGCAAGAAAGATTTGTTTCCTGTACATAGGAAAAAGGGGAAGGCTCTTGCACCTGAGTGCGTGGAGACCTTGGTAAGTCTGCAACTGAGTGCAAGGCCCCGTGCAACTAAGTGTGCAAGGTGGAAAGAGTCTGTAATTGAATGTTGAATCTAATAAATATTGTTTTGGATTGAATTTATTGCATATGTGCCTTGTTCTTTAGCTCTGTTTAAGTTTAGGCATCTCCACTCAATCATCTATTTTCTACGAACTAATGTGTTTTTACTACGTGAATCTGTTGGATCTTTAATGTTTATGCATGATAAGTGTAACTAACTTCCATCACAAAGTTATTAGATAGATCTACTATAGCTAACTGTCAGAGACAAGTAGATCTACGCTACGACAAATCTGGGTCATAAAGGCTTCAGAATATATGGTTGATTGCGCAAAAGTAGTGAACTCATATCCTTTATTCATGAAAAGTACAATCCAATCCCTTCACGAAGATCTAAAGGTAAATTCCAAATAATTACAGTATTTGATAGTCAGAAGGCTTAGAACTACGTGAGGGTAGATCTAAGTGCTTAGGGAGAAAGGAACCACGTCACACAGGTCTCTGGATGCAGAAACCTAGTTCTAGCATCCCCAATACTTCTTTGGGTGAGACTGCAACCTGTGCTATGCAGGTTGTTTCCTAAAGGGCCAACAATGTATGGTTTTATTGGTTGGCACTAATAACTTTGAACTTGGGTTAGGCCCCCTTAAGCCAACATGAATTGACTGGACCCATACTAATCATGAAATTAATTTCATCAAACATGTCAATATGCATTCTACAAGTTTAAAGTACATATCTAAGCATAGGGGTGTCATACTTATCTGAGAATTGCTAAGAAATATTTATATCTCATCACATTAGTTGCATTATCATCTATTAGGTCATATATTCAATGTTCATTCATTACAAATCAAAACATGATGAGAGCCATACATCATCATTGTCATGAAACATGCTCATAACTAGCATATAACTAGAAAAAATAATAAGGATACAACAAGCATACAATCCACATATAAAATAGTATATTTTCACATAAAATACCAAGAATAATAAACTCTTATTGATGAATGCAAAAGACAACCCGATATGGGACTACCACATTCCACCCGACCATAGATTGATTGAGCCAAATCTCTCTTTAACCAATTGTCCCCGTGCCATATTCGAAGCATGAATATGGGACTTAAAACCAAAAGAATCAATCATGGCTTCCCAAGGCTAAACCACCTCACCCTCATCAATAGAACCAGTCTTTACCGCAATCCTCACAAGATCACTCGGCCATAAACAAGCATGGATGCTACTAGATCTCTCCACCTAAACGGTGAGTAATTTGTTCATCTTAACCTATCGACTTTACTATGTATCCTGTCATTACCGATCTATGGATTCTGAGGCCTACAATGTCTCCACCCTTTGGGCTTTACCATGTATCGCAACTCGGGATTCCTAGGCCCAATCAAGGGTGCCACCATTGAGATTTATCGTGTATCTCACCATCACCAGTCAAGGGGTTCCTAGGCTCAATTAAGGTGTTCACATATAGGCTTTACTATGTATCCCATCTCAGGATTCCTAGACCTCGTGAATAATCATGAGACCACCCCACTCAGCTTTGAGTCCATCCAACAATCCAGCTCAACTAAAACATGAAAACCACATCACACCATGGCTATCCAGAAATGGCAAGACAAGGCTGAGGAAAACTATCACACTTGGCGAAACCCATGCCAATACAGTAAGAGAACCATGAACATACATTCATAACCATGCATGCCAAATCTAGCAAGGAAATCACACATGCAAATCGATACCTGCAAGTAAACCCGTTGTAGTTGTTTGATCCTTCTCTGCATTTCTTGATCTTTTCTTGATCTTTGCCTTCTTTTCCTTTCTTGATCCAATGCGGAAATTCTCCAAGAAAACTCTAGGTGTCAAAGAGTGAGAGAGAGAGAATAGAGAGAGAGCTCCAAAATTGAACTGACAAAAAACGTTATAACAATCTTGCCAACTGATCCTCAAAAGAATTTTTATTAATGAGGCCTCTATTTCTTCAATTCTCGTAATTTTCCTTCATTTTCCTCCTCACATGAAACATGTGACCTTTCACCTTCCTTTTCTCATAATTTTCATTATTTTTGTAAATAAAATTCCAATAATGCCTCTTTGCATTTCCAAATCCTTTTCCATTTCCTTTGCGAATTTCCTTAGCCATAATAAACCAAATGAACACCCATTAGGATGTTTTTCCCACCATTTAGCTTCGAATACGTGTCCTGTGACCAAGGTATTATAATTCTTGTCTCGTAATGCCTTCCATGTAGATTCTTTGAAACATTCAGTAATATTAAATCTGAGAGACAAAATCATATTATGCTCCTTGCCTTTTGATCCAACTTAGTCTAGTCTTCTGTACACATTCTCATTGGTTTAATTCATAAATCCATAGTGATCCATTCATTTTTTTCCACCAATAGATCTTCAATTTTGGGTTTCCATAGCTCAAAAATATACTCATTGAATTTCTTTATCTCTATCTTTCAAACATTCACCGTTTCCTTTCACCATAAGAATAAATTCCATAGATATTCCATTATAACAAGGTCAACCAATTCCTATATTTGGGACTAGAAATTCAACATCATCATCCATATGAGTAATTATGGATAGTTTCAATGCCACTCAATTGAGAAATTAATGACTACGAGACAAAACTATATTCCTTAGTACAATCATTAGTAGTTTGTTGCAGAATAATTTTTTGTGCATGGATGATTGTTTTTTTAACAAGTTTGTGTCTGTTGCAAATTCCTCTAGATTATTTGGCTAATCAAGATAGCTACCATATTGATAAAAAATTCCAACCAATAGATTCGTATTCTTATTTCCTCTTAGTCTCAAACCTATATTAAAATTGTGATCATTATTTTGATAATATATTTACTCATCCTAAATTCATAGGTGTAATCTAATACATTGTATAATATGTTAAGGATGGAAGTGAAGTCAACGATTTAACTATGGGACATTTTAGTTTTTCATATTTCATTGGTTTCATTTACATCTTATAGCACTCTTTAGCATTATGGATTCTAGGATGGTTCCATTGAATATATGAAGGTTGGGACAATCATGCCATTACATCATGGGTCTACCTCCTCAATTAATTTAGTGCCTATGTTATCATAAAAAATTCAAACATCTCATGTCATAAATATGGTTATTTTTCAACCATTAATCCATATTTTGTACAAAATAAACCTTAAGAATGGTTCTCAAACACAATATCCTCTCTCCTGCACTCCCCATAAAAAATATATATATTTTTCATTGTTTAGGTTAAAAAACATATTTCATTCAAGTTTTTTTATAAGCTTGTTTATTGGCACATTAATATCTATCTATGTTCATTTATGTGCAAGGACATATAAATCAATATCATCAATAGTTGCTAACTAATAAATTATAGGTTGTGCCAACCAATCTTGTTGGGAAGAAAGTTCCTCTGTCACTCATTATTCATCATGTAAATTATCTTCATCATTTTTGTAACCATGAGAATTATCATCTTCATTAGGAAACTCCCCATGAAAATGTTAAAGGTTAATACCCTCTAATAGTTCTTTACACATTTCCTTTATTTCCCTAATTTTATTAATAGTTATTTGTATGCTTTCTTCAAAATAATCAAATTCATTGCTAAATGTTTCTATGTTTTCATTGGAAAATATATTTCTATCTCAAAATTTCCAATACCAATTTGAATTCAAATCCCAATAAACAATTATCATTAAATATATATGCTTTATCTCGTAGACATGTTTGGAGATACTATGATAACATATATACTTATGCAACATGGTTATAATTCATGTCATTGGAAAGGAAGTGACATATCATTGTTATGTATTAATGATAACAATATTCTAAATTCTATTATTACATCATATTTATTTAAATTGCTTTATGAGAATATGTGTAATATACATTTAGGTATATTAAAACCACCATTTGACAGGGGATAGCCACTATAATTATTGGTGTTGTTTATTTGAGAAAAAGCATCTCATATAGGTTTACATGCATTTTTTAACCAATTCACTTTAGCCCATCAGTTTGAAAATGATAAGTTACACTCATTTTCAACTATGCTCTCTCTAGACTATACAACTCCTACAAAATTTACTAGTGTGGGATCACAATCCATGATAATGAAAGTGGGCATGTGATGTAACCTAAAACTTTGATCTATAAATAAATAGTTGTGGTAAGGCACAAAAGTGAGCATATTTAGAAAGGTTGTAAATTACCACTAAGATGACTAATTTGTTTCGACATTCAAGAGAAAAACATAATAAAAACAACGCAAATGCCAATATAGGTTTCTTATTCTACCATTATATTAATAGATTTAATGACTTATGAAGGCAAAGATACCTACAAAATGAGAAAATTGCTAATACCTAGTGTTGTAACAACATTCCTTATAATCAAATTATGTCATTTATCTTGTGTTTTCTAACCTTAAAAAATGTGAAATTGACCAATTTTAAATTCAAAAACCTATTTTAATTAGACATGAGAATATGCACAAAAGGTCCTTAAAAGATAAAATCCAAAATCCAATCCTTGTTTAAAGGACTGCTTCACAAGAATCAAAATGTATATGTACAACCTTTATCTCTGGTATATGATCTTTATTATGAGTAAATGACATTATTGATATCCTCTCTTTTTTTTAACTCTGGTTCACGATCACTGAGTGGTCGCTACATCCACGGGAAATATCGGGGCAGATCCACCTGAAGGGATCTACCCATTGGCCTATCTAAACGGGCCTAACCCCAAGGGCGTCGAGGAGATTTGACCCCGTGACCTCCCAATTGGAAAGGTACTTAGCAACGGGTGTTGGAAACAATACTGAGATGGGGGGTGAATCAATATTATCAGATCAATAAAAAATTTTCAATTTCATACTCAGATTCATATACGTGACTTCAGTTCAGTATAGCCGCGTATATACGCGACTGTGTTAATTGCAACTAGCGTATATTTAGTAATCTTATGATTCAGTTGGTTTATCCTCAGTGAATGCATCAGAACATTATTAACCATATTAACAGTAAACATGAGCAGTATAACAGAACAGATCATCACACATAAGCCACACACATGAACACCATGATATAAGGTGGAAACCCAATGTGGGTGAAAACCACCTGCTGCAATTTGTTTCTATCTTCCTTTAATAAGAAACTTCTTTTACAATGTACTGGTGCAGTCCTTTACCAGCACGCAGGCTGCAACCTGCAGAGGGCTACAACCCTCTTAGCTCTTGTACTAGCTGATCCTTTTACTAGTACGTAGGCGCCAGCCTACAGAAGGCTGCAACCTTCACTCATTTTCCAGCTGCTCCTGGAAGGGAGCTACAACCCCCTGGCTCTTGTACTGGCTGATATGTTTACCAGTACATAGGTGCCGACCTACTGAACTATACGATCTTCCCGGTACCACGTTTCATACATTTTCATACTGGATCCATAAAACAATCATCATTGCAATACAACCTGAATCATCAATTTCTGAATCACCCAATACTGAAACCCTGTCCACAACACAGTCACCAGACAACATAACTTTGCAATAACAACCAAATCCAACTCCATATTCAAATATCATACTTCATACTGTATACGCTACTCGGACGAACCCAACCTGCGTGTATACGCGCTTTTACCAAATACAACCCGCATACAGATTTGCAAATTCTAACTTATAATTTTGCAGCTATTTCAGACATCAAAACATACCCAGAACATAACATTCATAAACATGTGTCAATAGATCTAGTCTATTGATACACAAACCATATAATCATTCCAAGCCTTGAGATCCCATTCCATCGTTCGTCATCCTCGACATGAGAGCAACCTTGGTTCAGATCAAGCATGGCATCACCAACCCATAATCAACATCTGGATCTTCACACTTCATCAGATATTCATCACTTGCACACCTTACTCTTGGCCTAATGATCTTCTCCTTATATAGGTTAGACTTCTTTCAATACCATGGTCCAAAACCATAATAAATCAATACCAAGAGCCCAATACTTGGGATCAACACACTTGTCGAGATACCATGGTCCAAAACCATAGGTTCAAATACCGAGGACTAACTACCACTGACCAAAAGTAAGATTTCCGACATGTACGCACTTTTCTTTCTGTGAACTTGCGTGTGTACGTATACGCGCCTTTTTCTCTGCTTACCCACTTGTATACGCGCTTTCATCAAGTATAACCTGCGTATACCTTTCTTTTGACCTACTGCACTAGATCTGCCATCTGATTACGTTGCCATCACCTGTATCATACCTCTGAGTGAGTTGCCATCAAGGACAACACCTGTATCATAATGCCAACAATCTCCCCCTTTGGACTTGATGGCAACCACCACACCAAGTCACTCTCCCCCTTTGACATCAAGGGCAAAGGGCGGACCAAGATATTCTCTTCTTGATCTCCATCTGTTGTCCATACTCCCCCTGAGTACCTGCTGGAATCTCTGATTGAGCTCCCCCTTTGTACATGCCAAGATGTACCAATCCGTCCATGCTCCCCCTGAGCACATGCAAGGTCTGCAAAAGCATAACATGACTCTATACATACATCAATCTCCCAATCAAGTGGGAATACACCATTTTTGACTCATCCACCCAACCAAGTGGGGATATACCAAATGTTTATACATGACTCATTACATCATCCATCCCATGCATAGTGGGGTAATAAAATACATCATATGACTCACAAAGACCAAGGACTTAAACAAGACCATGATAGTTATCAGCAGCTATCATACACCATATGATAAGCATCTAACATCCAGACCTGTAACCTGCAATCCATTCTTTTGGTCAAGCAAGATATGTCAATAAGCATTATCACCAAGGACTTCTAACCATAATGCCAACAATGCATTATTTGAAGTATATGCTCCCCCTGAACCTGTGCCATGCCATCATCAAAATAGTGACTGAACCATATCAGACTTCTGTACTGCTACTTTTCTTCAGAACATCATATACGTGACTATGCAGCATATAACTCGCGTATATACGCGACTTGTCTTCATGAAACCCGCGTATGAGATTTGGAACACTGATGTTCCACACTTCTAGCTTCCTCTGAATCGGTCATGTCTGTATACTCTGCTATGCCACATATTTTTGGCTGTACTTCCTTTTTCTTCCAATTTTTCAACTGTGATGATGTTTTCTTCTTTTGGTTTGATGTCCACAATCTTCTCCTGCATTCTTTCGCTATGTGTCCTAGCTTGTTGCATACATAGCATCTTACATGTTTTATATTCCTTCTATAGCAATCAGCAGCTTTGTGACCAAACATATTGCAAGCAAAACAATATCCCTTAAAGTACCTTGAGTGTGATGATCTTTCTGCATGATGGTCTTGAACCCTTCTTCTTCTACATCTAGCTGCAACATGTCCAAGATTATGACATACATAACATTCAACATTATTCATAGGAGGAGTAAAATATTTTCTTTGAGGAGTCTCTTTCCTTGATTGTTGATGGGGTTGACCTTTCATCTCCTTGTTGATCATTTTAGATTTCTCTTTAGAGTTCCTTGCCTAACCTTGTGAACTAGATTCACCTTCAACAGATTCATGAAAACCAAGACCAGTCTTGATAGCAGGAGACCTTTGACTACTAAGAATATCATCCAAGGCTTTAGTACTATCTTGAAATCTCAACAGTTTATCCTTTTCTTCTAATTTACCTTTCAATATATTTACCTCAACTTGAAGTTGTTCCTCCTTTTCTAGACATTGCTTCGTCATTTCTTCTTCAGCTTTCCTTTCTTCTTCCAACTGATGCCTTAGTTTGAGAATCTCCTTTTCTTGTTCTTCATTCAGCACCTGCAGCATTTGTCGTATTCTGGAGGCACATTCCAACTGAGCCTTTAAGCTGATAATTTCTTCTTTGAGGGCACTCTCTCGTTTGCTAGGTAGATCTTGTTGATCTATGATTTTATCTGATGCTTCATTTGCTTGTCCATCTTCAATCTGAGGTGATTCAGGATCTAAATGCTTGCTTCCACTCAATAGCAGGCTGTCATTGTTCCTTTGAGCTGTCTTCTTCTTTTGACGTGCTTTCTTTCCCATTGTTCTACGGATCTCCTTCAAGCGATCAAGCTTCTACTAAAGGACCTGCTCCGATACCAATTGTTGGAAATAATACTGAGGGGGGGCGGGTGAATCAGTATTATCAGATCAATAAAACTTTTTCAATTTCATACTCAGATTCATATACGCGACTTCAGTTCAGTATAGCCGCGTATATACGCGACTGTGTTAATTGCAACTAGCGTATATTCAGTAATCTTATGATTCAGTTGGTTTATCCTCAGTGAATGCATCAGAACATTATTAACCATATTAACAGTAAACATGAGCAGTATAACTGAACAGATCATCACACATAAGCCACACACATGAACACCATGATATAAGGTGGAAACCCAATGTGGGTGAAAACCACCTGCTGCAATTTGTTTCTATCTTCCTTTAATAAGAAACTTCTTTTACAATGCACTGGTGCAGTCCTTTACCAGCACACAGGTTGCAACCTGCAGAGGGCTACAACCCTCTTAGCTCTTGTACTAGCCTATCCTTTTACTAGTACGTAGGCGCTAGCCTACAGAAGGCTCCAACCTTCACTCGTTTTCCAGCTGCTCCTGGAAGGGAGCTACAACCCCCTGGCTCTTGTACTGGCTGATATGTTTACCAGTACGTAGGTGCCGACCTACTGAACTCTATGATCTTCCCGGGACCACGTTTCATACATTTTCATACTTGATCCTTAAAACAATCATCATTGCAATACAACCTGAATCATCAATATCTGAATCACCCAATACTGAAACCCTGTCCACAACACAGTCACCAGACAACATAACTTTGCAATAACAACCAGATCCAACTCCATATTCAAATATCATACTTCATACTGTATACGCTACTCAGACGAACCCAACCTGCGTGTATACGCGCTTTTACCAAATACAACCCGCGTACAGATCTGCAAATTCTAACTTATAACTTTGCAGCTATTTCAGACATCAAAACATACCCAGAACATAACATTCATAAACATGCGTCAATATATCTAGTCTATCCATACACAAACCATATAATCATTCCAAGCCTTGAGATCCCATTCCATCGTTCATCATCCTCGACATGAGAGCAACCTTGGTTCAGATCAAGCATGGCATCACCAACCCATAATCAGCATCTGGATCTTCACACTTCATCAGATATTCATCACTTGCACACCTTACTCTTGGCCTAATGATCTTCTCCTTATAGGTTAGACTTCTTTCAATACCATGGTCCAAAACCATAATAAATCAATACCAAGAGCCCAATACTTGGGATCAACACACTTGTCGAGATACCATGGTCCAAAACCATAGGTTCAAATACCGAGGACTAACTACCACTGACAAAAAGTAAGCTTTCCGACATGTACGCGCTTTTCTTTCTGTGAACTTGCGTGTGTACGTATACGCGCCTTTTTCTCCGCTTACCCGCGTGTATACGCGCTTTCATCAAGTATAACCCGCGTATACCTTTCTTTTGACCTACTGCACTAGATCTGCCATCTGATTACATTGCCATCACCTGTATCATACCTCTGAGTGAGTTGCCATCAAGGACAACACCTGTATCATAATGCCAACAACGGGAACTCGAACAATTGAGCTATCCCTTGGGGCTACATTATTGATATCCTTATATTTGAAACTAGTTTTGAATTGCAAAGATGGTTTCTATCTGTTAAATCTGTATAGGAGGAAAATAAGGTAAAACCCATTTAATTTCTATGAAATATGAATGAGACATTTCAAGCTATAGGGAACGACTATAATAAGCTTAGGAAAAATTGAAAATTATTATGATGTGTATGACTCAACAATTTAATTCATATTACTATTTTATGTATGATTCCCATCATTATTTATATGTTTTCTAGTGCCAATAACATGAAACTTGTGATGCAAAATTTTGGGCTATTTATTCATGATGTCTCTTGTTTATGTGTTGCTTTATTATTATCATATATATATATATATATATATATATATATATATATATATATGATGTGCATATGTCAATTTCTCATCCCTACTAGTTGATTTTGTTCTCATACTTTGTTAAATGGTTTTGGTTCTAACAATTAGTTGCACAATACTTTTGCCTACTCTTGCTTTTTATTTTTTATTTTTTACTTAACCATTCCTTATTTTGACAAAGAATCTTTCAATCTTTTTTTACTTTTTTAGTCATGTCTTAATTTCAAATTTCCTTAGTGTTCTTCTCAATCATTAAATTCAAAATCTTCTTCTCATTAAATATGATTCTAAGGTGTCCCAGTGGACAGCTCAATTGGTGATTGAAGTAATGTGAAATCTGTGAAAACTGAGAGATCCAAGACTCAAACCCCCTGTTGTAACCTCGTTTACGGAAAAAAAAGACAAACTATAGACACTAGATTATAACCAAACATTAAAAGCTTTTACATATTAAAAACAAATCAATTAAATACACACAAATATTAAATAAAATATTACATAAAAAATAAAGAATATAAATAAAATATAATTCAACCAAAACAAAATAATAATAAATTTAATATTAATTATATACTAATCATTAACAAATATTTAAAAATTTAAAAATAGCGTTATCTATATTAACTAATATTATTCACACATTGTGTTATATAATGAAATTACATTATTAAAATAAAATTATATCAATCAATGACAAACCAATTTATTCCACTCTTTTGTTTATTATATTCAAAGTGGCATGTTAATGTTGAATTAAATAAACAAATTTATTTAATACTTTTGTTTATTATATTCTAGCACATATATCAACGTTAAATTATATAAACAAACTTATTTAATATTTTTTATTATATTTTAAGTTACATGTTAAAATTGAATTACATGATACCAAAATTTATGTGCATACAACACAACATGATGAAATTGCATATAAAATGTATTCTTTAATCTAATGTAAAGTTAAAATGAATCCAATTTTCTTAAGAGTTAATAGTCTTTTCTTACATTACATTGTAGGAGATTCAACGCAATTCAATCCCATATTTTAAATATATGTTTATGCGTTCTTTCCTATATATATATATATATATATATATATATATATAATAAATATTTATTAGAAATCGAAGATTGACAACAATTTTTTATTAAATTTTAATATATAAATGACACATTGTCATTTCCACAATTTTAGTGTTCCTTTTTTATCCTCCGTCAATGCAATTAAAGGACTTCATTTCCTACATTTCCTAATAGGACTGTGATATCTTCCTTTGTCAATTTTTAGATTTCAATCCCAGGGTGATTTGCTATTTTCTCAATTCTTATCATCTTTAATTTTTTTAATGTAGGAGACCAATAAATATTCAATGATCCAATCCTTATCATACAGTATAACATCATCTACCATTAATAAGAAATCAGATGAATGGCGCGAATAGGATGTATGACCTTTGAAAATGTATTTTAAAGTTTTATGGTTGTTTTGACCAGACTTTGTGATGGGCACCCCACCAAGTTCTCAAAATCTAGATACATTCGGCTCCGGTATTAACTATTGTCATGGAAGACTGGTCTCCAAGGGCATAAGAAGAGGGATAGTCAATGAAAACTATAGAAGAAAAGTCAACACAAGTGTAAAAGTGCAGTATGTGCTTTGTTCATATCATCAACTTATTGCTCATTAGAGCTGGAAAAACACGGCAAAAAAAAAAAAAATTACGGAACACACTATTTTTCACCATAAAACCACTTGTTTTTGGGTTGCAAAAAATATTTTGATGCATGTAGAATTACATTAGCTATGCCAAAAAAATAGCTTAGTATTGTATACCATGACAAAGGATGCTAAATGGTTTATATTGGTAAACATCAGAATTTATCTGAATGTGTAGAAGTAGATGAGATAACCTGTGTGGCTAGTGACATAACCATAAGCATTTTAGAAGAACTCCTTGCAAAAAAATCAATTGCTCAAACAACAAACAAACTATATAATAAAATAAACATACATTCCATTTTTTAACCGATTGAGTAAAAGGGTATATTAATATTATTGGGCTTACTTGGGCTGACATCTATGACCATTGCAACACCCTCGAAATCCCAAGAACCCTATGCCATCATGGTATTTCAGTAATATTGTAGAACGTATTAGGTGCATAACAAGACCCACTAGGTTGTATATGGCCACAATCTGCATAACCAAGTGCACAGACCCAATTCGGAGCTACCTACAAATTAATGGGGTGAAAATTTAAATGTTGAAGTATTGAAGGGACATGAGAGCTGGAAGGTGGTGGGGCAACATTAATACATGTCACCTATTTATTCATGGTCAATCTAGCTGATGGGATAGGATAAACAACAATAGGGGAACTCTAGAGGGTTGGACGACTACTGGTAAGGGAGTCACATTAACAGGGAAATTATATATATATATATATATATATATATTAGAAATCAAAGATAGAACACATTTGTTTATTAAATTTTAATATATAGATGACACATTGTCATTTCCACTAAATAGTTGTGGTAAGGCACAAAAGTGAGCATATTTAGAAAGGTCGTAAATTACCATTAAGATGACTAATTTGTTTCTAACATTCAAGAGAAATCCATAATAAAACCAATGCAAATGCCTATATAGGTTTCCTATTCTACCATTATATTGATAGATTTAATAACTTATGAAGCCAAAGATACCTAAAAAAATGAGAAAATTGCTAATACCTATTGTTGTACCGACATTCCTTATAAAAAAATTATGTCATTTATCTTGTGTTTTCTAACTTGAAAAAATCTTAAGTTGGCCACTTTTAAAATTCAAAAACCTATTTTCATTAGGCTTGAAAATATGCACAAAAGATCCTTAAAAGATAAAATCCAAAATCCAATCCTTATTTAAAGGATTTCTTCAAAAGAATCAAAATGTATATGCACAATCATCTCTGGTATATGATCTTTATTATGATTAGATGACATTATTGATATCCTAATATGTGAAACTAGTTTTGAAATGCAAGGATGGTTTCTATCTGTTAAATCTGCATAGGAGGAAAATAAAGTAAAACCCATTTCACTGCTATGAAACTAGAATGAGACATTTCAAGTTATAGAGAATGACTATAATAAGCTTCAGAAAAATTGAAAACTATTATGATGTGTATGACTCAACAATTTAATTCAAATTTCTATTTTATGTATGATTCCCATCATTACTTATAAGTCTCTAGTGCCAATACCATGAATCTTCTGATGCACATTTGTGGGCTATTTATTCATGATGTCTCTTGTTTTTGTGTTGCTTTCTCATTATAATATCAATTTATTTCTATGTGTATGTCAATTTCTCATTCCTACTTGTTGATTTTGTTCTCATATTTTGTTAAATGGTTTTGATTCTAATAATTAGTTGCATGATATTTTTGTCCACTCTTGCTTTTTATTTTTTATTTAACCATTCCTTATTTTGACAGAGATTATTTCAATTATTTTTGTTTGTTTGTTAATTTAGTCATGTTTTAATTTCAAATTTTCTTAGTATTCTTCTCAGTCATTAAATTCAAAATTTTATTCTCATTAAATGTGATTATAAGATGTCCTGTGGGATAGCTCAATTGGTGATTGAAGTAATTTGAAATCTGTGAAAGCTAAAAGATCCAAGATTCAAATCCTCAGTTGTGACCCTATTTAAGAAGAGGAAGATAGACCATAAACCCCATATTAAAGTCAAACATTAAAACTTTTTACATCTTAAAAACAATTCAATTAAACACATATAAATATTAAATTAAATATTACATAAAAATAAGGAATGCAAACAAAAATATAATTCAACCAAAACAACATAATAATAAATTTAATATTTATTATATATTAATCATTAACAAATATTTGAAAATTTGAAAATACCATTATTTATATTAACTAATATCATTCACACACTGTTTTATATAATGAAATTACATTATAAAAATAAAATTATATCAATCAAGGAAAAGCAAATTTATTTCACTATTTTGTTTATTATATTCAAAAAGGCATGTTAAATTAATTAAGCAAATTTATTTAATACTTTTGCTTATTATATTCTAACATGTATATCAATGTTAGATTATATAAACAAACTTATTTAATATTTTTTATTATATTTTAAGATACATGTCAAAATTGAATTACATGATATTAAATTTTATGTGCATACAATACAACATGACTAAATTGCATATAAAATATATTTTTTAATCTAATCTAAAATTAAAATGAATCCAATTTACTTGATAGTTAATAGTCCCTTTTTACATTACGTTGCAAGAGATCGAACACAATTCAATCCCGGCGATAAAATGTATGTTTATGTGTTCTTTCCTTATTATATCAAATATATATATATATGATAAATATTGATTGAAAATCAAGTATCGACAATAATTTTTTATTAAATTTTAATATATAGATGGCGCATTGTCATTTCCACAATTCCACCTTCTCTTTTTAATCCTCCATCAATGCAACCAAAGGGCTTCATTTCCTACATTTCCTAATAGTAATCAAATCTCTTCCTTTGTCAATTTTTAGATTTAAATCTTAGGGTGATTTGCTAGTTTCGCAATTCTTAGATCTCAATCCAAGGTAATTTTCTCGTTTACAACATAATTAATAGATATAATTGGATATAAAGTGCGGAATTTGGGGCTCTAAATTTTTGGGTTCCTTAAATCTTGACGAAAGAGACATCGACAACTTGAGGTTGGCGCTAATTAATGTCTCATCTTTAATTTTTTTAATGTAGGAGACCGATAAATATTCAACAATCCAATCTTTATCATACAATCTAACATCATCTACCATCAATGAAGCAATCGGATGAATGGTGTGGATAGGATATACAACCTATGAAAGTGTATTTTAAATTTTTATGGTTTCTTTAACGAGACTGTGTGATGGGCACCCCTACCAAGTTCTCAAAATCTAGATACATCTGGCTCCGACATTACATTCTCCCATGGAAGCCTGGTCTCCTACGACACAAGAAGAGGGATAGTCAATGACAACCACAGAAACAATGTCAATGTGAGTGTAAAAGAGAAATATGTGATATGTTCATATCATCAACTTCTTGCTCACTAGAGCTTGAAAAACACAAAAAAAAAAATAATGAACAAAATATTTTGCACCATAAAAACAATTGTTTTTTGGTTGCAAGAAATATTGTCATTCATGTAGAATTACCTTAGATATGCCAAAAAATAGTTGAGTACTATATACCATCACATAGGACATTAAATGGTTTATATTTGTAAACGCTAGAATTTATCTGAATGTGTAGAAGCAATCGGGATAACCTATGTGGCCAGTTACAGAAGCATAAATATTTTAGAAGAATGCCATGCAAAAAAATCAATTGCTTAAAAAACAAACAAACTATATAATAAAATGAACATATATTCCATTTTGTAATATATTGGGTGAAGGGGTATATTAATATTATTGGGCTTACTTGGGCTCACATCTATGACCATTGCAACACCCTCGAAATCCAAAGAACCTTATGCCATCATGTTCTTTCAGTAATACTGTAGAACATATTGGGTGCATAACAAGACCCACCAGGTTGTATAGGACCACAATCTTCATTACGAGGTGCATAGACCTAGTCGAGATCTACCTGCAAATTATTGGGGTGAAAAATTAAATTTTGAAGTATTGACAAGACACGGGAGTAGGAGGGTAGCAGGGTAACATTAATGCACATCACCTATATATTAATGGCTAGTCTAGCTAATGGGATAAGATAAACGACAATAGGGGAACTTTGGAGGGGTGAACGATTACTGGTAAGGGAGTCACATTAATTGGAAAATTATATCAAATTTATATATATATAAAATAAATATTAATATTAGAAATCAAAGAGCGACAATAATTTTTTATTAAATTTTAATATATAGACAACACATTTTCATTTCCACTAAATAGTTGTGGTAAGGCACAAAAGTGAGCATATTTAGAAAGGTGGTAAGTACCACTAAGATGACTAATTTGTTTATGACATTCAAGAGAAAACCATAATAAAATCAATGGAATGCCAATATAGGTTTCCTATTCTACCATTATATTGATAGATTTAATAAATTATGAAGCCAAAGATACCTAGAAAATGAGAAAATCGCTAATACCTATTGTTGTACCGACATTCCTTATAAACAAATTATGTCATTTATCTTGTGTTTTCTAACCTAAATAAATCTTGGACTACCACTTCTAAAATTCAAAAACCTATTTTCATTAGACATGAAAATATGAAAGTATGCACAAAAGGTCCTTAAAAGATAAAATTCAAAATCCAATTCTTGTTTAGAGGATTTCTTCACAAGAATCCAAATGTATATGTGCAACCTTCATCTCTGGTATATGATCTTTATTATGATTAAATGACATTATTGATACACTTATATGTCAAACTAGTTTTGAATTTCCAAGATGGTTTCTATCTGTTAAAGATACATACTAGGAAAATAAGGTAAAACCCATTTCATTGCTATTAAACATGAATGGGACATTTCAAGTCGTAGGGAATGACTATAATAAGCTTAGGAAAAATTGAAAACTATTATGATGTGTATGACTCAACAATTTAATTCATATTACTATTTTATGTATGATTCCCATCATTATTTATATGTTTCTAGTGTCAATACCATGAATCTTGTGATGCAAAATTTTGGGCTATTTATTCATGATGTCTCTTGTTTATGTGTTTCTTTCTTATTATAATATAAATTTATTTTTATATGCATATGTCAATTTTGTAGATATTCCTATAGATTCACAAGCTCATGCAATGTACTAAAGCATAGGACAAGAATCTACTTCTAATTTGAAACAACGGAAGCCAATAGATCGATGAACAATATGAACAAGAAGAAGATAAATCAATGGCACATAACACAATAAGTTTCTATGGGGAAAGCCATTGTTCAAAACCCCTACTATATGTATTTCATTTATCATAATATGAGTGAAGATACAAATATTTTTCTCACAAGAACAATTCCACACAAGTATGCTCAGCGCTCTACCTCAAAATTCCACTCTTAGCCAACACTTAGCCAATTTCCACTACCTGCCAAGCCCCTATTCTCTTGCACAATTCCTAGGATGAATAACCCATATTTAAAGGGAATTCATGCTTCCAAAATTATGCAATCCTAAATTAGGTCATTTTCTTGATTTCATGCATGATTTGTACAACTCAGTAAATCATACACTTGATAGTACATTGTCCCTTCACTCTAGTCTCAACTAGATCTTTCTTTGAACTGACATGCATGAGTTTCTCATGAGGGAATCTTCAGTTAACTGGAGTAAAACTTGTGGATGTACTAGTGCACCAACCACTGCTAATCCTATATTAGTTCCACAAAAGGTTAGAACTAATTTAACCGACTATAAGTCAATCAAACTGAGTTAATCTAATTACAAATCAAATAAACTCATCCTGGACCCCTAAAATTTAGGGAGAGAAAATACATGACTACAGAAAGACTTCCAACTCAAAATTCCTAAGCTAATCAAGTTAATTAAACTTAACTAACTATTTCCAAGTTGATATGAGAATAGAATTCGATTTTAATTCTTAGTTTAATTCGAGGATAAATTAAACTGGAGTTTCTTATTGCCATTTCTCAACACTCCCTCTCAACAAGAAAGTGATTATCAGCTACCCTGATCCTGTCTCCGTGAAACTCGAATTTACATCTTGACAATTCCTTTGTCAAAATGTCATCATCTTGCCCTTCTGTGGGAATGTACTCTAACAAAATTGTTGGCTTTCTTGACAGAGGTTTGGAGTTAATTAGCCAAACAAATCCCTACACTATTGGCCCTTTCAGTAACAGCCCGCAGAGCGCGGACTGAGGTCTCACCTGAAGCAGTATGGGGGGATGCTGGAACCAAGTTTTTGCACCCTTGAGATGTATGAGGGGTCGATTTATCCCAACTGTGAATAGCTTCGTGCAAGTCACTTCGCACACTTTCCTGACCTTTGAGACCTTCTTGATTTGTTACAATTGCCTTCGTGCAGCCCTAACGAAGGGCTGAGGTGATTTCGCGCTGCTAAGGCAACGATTTGTGCTATTTCTCAAGTTACACCGTGGATCTTACTTATCTTCTTATAACTATTAGTTAACTTCACATAAACAGATACTTTATCTTATATTCACTTAAGCAACATTGTCATATAAGTTCACGAATTATATAAATAGTAGAAATACAAATTATACCCAACACATTTAATGTTCAAAGTGGGAAAAAGATACACAGAAATGATAAGAAACTTCTCTTTATTACTTCTCCAATGGTTATAGACTCAACGCACCCTGCGTTGAGTCACTCAGTTGTAGGGGTCCGCGCACTCAGCTGCAAACTACTAGGCCTCTGCGCACTCACCTACAGAGCCTTCTCTTACTCTACGACCCAAAGACTCGACTCTACACTTAGATCTTCTGCTATGCTTCTATTCCACTATTCCATCCATCTGTGATTTAAAACTTAGAGCCTCGCTCTATTTATACAATCCCATGGTCCATGGACCATGGGTAGATTTATCAAGCCGACATTACATTACAAAAATGAGGACGTACAACCCTATGACTCAATTACAACTTCACGCTCCACACCCACAAAATGCAGAGTCTTTACATCGGATTTGTTCAAAATCTGGGCTTTAAGCTCCAAAACTTGCCTTGGGGGATCCCACGCCCAACAAGCCCCCAACACAAACATTGTGACTTGCCCTCGAGTCACTCTGTCAGTGCGAATATCTTCACACGAAGACCACCCAACTCTGCCCAGACCACTGCAAGGTTAGCAGCGCACTGAGCAGCTGCCTGTTGTATCTCCTGGACGCATTGTTCAGAGACCGCGGTTCCTGAACTGGTTCCCTGTATCTGCTCCTGTGTTCCCTACATCTACACAAGCTTGGCTTCGATCAAGGCTGTAATGATGAAGGCCTCTCGATCCATGGTTGGACACATGCCTTCAAAACTGTTTCTTTATGTCACGCCACATCTACCTGGTCCTTGAGCACTCTTTCCTGTTGCATCCGCGTGGACCTCTGTGTAAGGGCCACCATCTGCGCGGTCCCTTTGATATCATCATACTTTTTTTTCAGCACGTGCGTCTTTGATTCTAAGCGTTGTATGTTTGGGTCCTCTTGTAGAGTGGTGAGGACCTCGAACGACTCTTCCAAAAGTTTGGTGCAGTCTTTCACTACACTGTTGATCTCTTCTTTTCTCATTGTGATGGCGCTGACACGTTGTTCCCTCACCTCTAGTGGAGTTGAAGGTTGTACCTTCAACTACAACTCAACTATCTAAAGGTTCATCTCCATCTGAACCTTACCCATCTCTTCCCTCACCTTACGCACCCCTGCTGCTAGCCTCCAGATGTGCACCTCTATTGGTGCCTCTACTGGAATGGCCAACTCAAGGACCATATGGTAGGCTTCTTCAAGCACCTGCACTATCTTCCTATTCTGTGTGAAGACATCGTCATGCTGCAGGCTCAGTTGTTCCATGTTAATTCGTTATTCGCTCATCACCTATAGTGTGTGGTCCTCCCTACTTCGTAGTTTTGTATTCAATCCGTCCGGTAGGACATAGAGCGTCTCCCAGGGGAGTGCAGCCATGTTGATCCAAACTCCCTTCAACACACTGACTGTAGGCCTGTCGGCCTCATTTTCTGTAACCAGTGCTCCCTCTGGAAGCACAATGATGTTGGTCATGTGGTCGTGCAGTATTTCCTCAGCCACGGCCATTCCTACTGCGAGGGTGGTCGACCGAGTACCATCCTGAGGAGTGCACACCTGCAACTCTTGTATCTATGCCTAGAGGGCCCCCAATACCATCTAATTTTCCTCTGCAAAATACTAGAGTGCCTCCATGGTGACGTCACGCATCATCTCCCCTATATCATGCAGATCCCCCTCAGTGAGGGTGATCGGGTCTAAAGAAATCTTAAAGGCTTTTGACTTCTTCCACGGTCCCACCTGCTCTCTCGGGCACTGGTGCTTCAACTATGTAGACGTTGTCTGTGGGTCCACGCCACCTTCCTATGTTTATGTTTCTTCGTTAGGTGAAGGTGATTTATGGCCCTCACGCTCCTTCTCTGCTGCCTTTTGTTGTTCTGCAACTGCCTTCTATTTTTCTGCTGCTGCCTTCTGTTTTTCTACTGCTGCCTTCGCAGCGTCTCACACCTCCTGCGCCTTTGTTGCTGCTACCTCTTTTCTTCTCTTCTCTGCCAACTGCGCCATATGCAGTTTTTCCTCCTTCTTCCTTTATGGAGTAGATTTCTCCAATTCCAACGCAGAGTTGGCTGGAGCGAGCCACTCCATCGACCACGACTCAAGAATGGCGAATATGACATCGTCCATGGCCAGGTAAGGGAGCTTGTTCCATTTCTTTGCGGGGTCCTTGCACACCCCAATATATATGTGATAGAAGTCTACCTTGAACTCTGCGAAGCTTTGTAGACTATTTTAGATAGCGGGCAATAATTGCGGCCTGTGGTTAATCCCCATTCTGATGTTCATCTCCATGAACACCCAAAATATCTTACTATCTCAGATCCTCTGCGCGTCTTTGGTTGCCCACAACGAAGCGTACTTTGCTGCCTCCGGAAGATCCCGCGCAATTGTGGGGAACTAGCTGTCCTCAGGCAATTCCCAAGCCACCAACACTATGGATAGCAGAAGCCACGCATAGTGGAAAATCTTCCCTTATTCCTGAGCCTCGGAGAAATTCTCCAGGAACTCCTTGCACAAGTACTCTAACTATTTAAAATGGACCCCCTCTGCACACTGTGCTGCCAGTGCAACCACCAATGTGGGTACCTCATCCGCGTGACACTTCCGCATCACCTTTCCAGCCAGTATCTACGTCACGACTCTGAATGCGACGTTATTGATACTGGAGATCATGTATCACCTCTTCTTCTTCTCTAACTTGAATTTTTTCTTCATGGCCTCTGCGATGGTCAAGTCGTTACTCTTACCCTCCAAAATGTCTGTTGGGTCCTCCCCTTTGCAAGGGAGTCGGGTAATTCTATGAATTAGGTGGTTCGTGATGGGGATGGGCTCCTCCAGCCACAAACACCCATCATGCACTAGGCAGAGCAGTTGCCTGATGAAAAAGATAATTATTGGGGTGTGACGATAATGTGGTACCCAAAGCAAGTTTAACAACCCTACTTTCTCTACTCCGCGCAACCACTTGTGCGGCTTCAACTCTATAACTCCCACCGCAGTGTTTTTCTTCGGCCTTATGAGCTGCGCGGTTGCCAAGTGTGGGAATTTTTCATGGTCCGCGAGATCCCAGTCTTCAAACTTTAGACCCAGCACCCGTCCCAAGTGCGCTCATTCAAAAATGATATCATCGGGTAGCAACGGAGTCTACAGAGAGCTCTTACTCTCATCTAGGTCCTTGGGCACCCTTTCCTTCCCCTTTCGCAGAGGAACATATGTGGGTAGCTTGGTTAGAAGGTCCACTCCCTCAGTTTCTTCCTCCATGTCTTCGTCCTCCTCCTCTTCTACTAGGATTTCCTCAAGGTCTTCCTCCTCCTCATCGGTTTCCACATTAACCGCTTTCCCCTTTTCTTCCATGGTCAGTTTATTTCTTAGTGGGTTTCTAGGGGACATGCACACCAGAACCATGGGTTTCTTATCCTTCTTGGGTCTCAGCATGCGTGGTGATTTAGGTATTTCCGTGACTATCCCAGTGCTCTCAGGGGAATCTCCTATTATCATGGCCTACGCGACCTCTTCAGCGATCATTTCTATAATATCCCTGGCTTCTTCAGATGCTGCCATCTTGCTTTTACACAAATATCTCAACTGCTCAGGTAGGTGCTCAAAAAATGCCTTCAACTCAAACAAGTAAAACAGGTCTAGGTTCATAAATCTCTGGGCACATGACAGCTCAATTCTCAAATGGCCAAGTGTTGTTTGCTGGGTAGCCCTTTTCATTTTATAGTGCCTTTTGAATTCAAATTCGATTGTTCCCCCCAAATCCAATCCATTAATGCTCCCTTGGTGGCATATTTTCCCAAATCTAGCCCATAAAGTCTGACTTAAATGTCTACCACCCACTCGATTTGGTCTCAAACCAAGCATCACATCATGAATAGTGACTATAATGGTCACTTTCTAGCCAACCTCCACAGCAGTGCAACAACCCGTGCACTGTTGCAGATCCCATGATGCTTTTCTCCTACGCGCAGTCCTGTCATCATGCAGCTCACGGGCAGAGTAGTTTATAGTCCCGCACTTCCTTTCAACTGCCTGGAGTACTAAGACTATGCTTCCCATGGCTAGTCAGGTGGCCAGGCCACCTATATACAGCTTCAACCGACCATCATTTACTTTCCCTAGGAAAATTTCACCTTTTAACTTTACTACCTGCATCGTGCACTTTACCATCTGCATCACGCCACCATCTGTGATCCCCTTAGTAACATACGGTCCAATCCAAGGCATCAAATTGATCAACTCTCGGTAGTAGTCCCAAAATTTGTCAAGGTAATCGTGCACATCATGTTTTATCACCATAGTCTCTTTATCAAGAAAGTCCTTCTTTATTCCTTCCTCAAGCTTCTTGACTTCTTCTTCCACCGTGGCGCTTTTCTCCCTTAGTCGAACTCTTTCATTCATGAGTTCTTGGAGCCTAAGATCACCCTGCTGGATCTCTCTATCAGGTCCCAAGCGTTCTTCTTCGTTCTTTTCCAACTGCGTGATCCCTTCTTCCAAGGCTTTATGGTCTGCCATATCCGTGGACGCTGCTATGCGTGGACTAGGCATAATATGCTCCATCGACAGTATAGCGTTCACTCCATAAACCAGCCTAGAAGGCGTCTGTCCTGTTAGTTTCTTGCATGTTGTCATATAAGCGCATAATACTGCGAGTATGTGAAGGTCCCAATCACTTCATTATGCACTACATGCCTTGTTCAGCGATTCACACACCTCGTTAAATGCTTCTGCATGGATAACCTTCTACACGCTCATTCTCTCCACACTCTGTTGTTCTAACTTGAGGAATCATTTGTATATTTGCCCCCCCAACACATGCTTATTGACCATATCTCCCAACGCAAAGTTCAAGTGCATCCGTGCAGGTTGCTTACCATATGCCTATACCCACCTGGACAGATGCATGCGTCGACCATCCTATCCATTGTATTTATCTACCAATCGCACTCTAGGCTTCCCAAACCGTGTGCACATCATCCTTCTACATGCGTGCCAGTTGTCAAAGATCCCTTTGTGTTTACCCCACCACCTTGCGGGCGTAGCACATAGTACCTAATTCAAGGCCTGGAAACATTGCTTTTTCAACACCTCTATTTCAAATATGTCCAAGAAAGCATCTACCTCACCTAATCCATCATAAGTAGGCAGATATCTCACTTCTGCCAATATGAAGCATAGTGATCTTGTCATCATATTACAATTAGGCGTGGTTACCTCGTGTAACCAGCTCTGCCATCACTTTATCTCCTCATCTGAGTCCGAAGTACAGGAGCTCTCGCACTCCCATGAAATGCGCCCATCCATGGTGGGATTTACCCAGCCTTGCTCTCGTGCAGTTATCTTGTAGATGCAGTCCAAATTGTCATCAATTTCATAGGCGCGCATTGGTTCTATATAACGTGATCTCTCTGCAGGGTCCAAGGATATAGCTACGCATAGAGACTTCTTCTCAAAAACCATCTTGCACTTCTTTAGCTTAATCACCCCATTCATGTCAATGGCCCAATCAATTCCTAAGAGCATGAGGTAGGGATTGTTGTCATCAACAATCCCTATCACCTCAAAGTCTTCTAGTGCGCTCGCTCCCTTAATATCCATTGTGATTCCCTGTAATCGCCCCAAGGGTATAATCTTCTGTTGGGTCGCCATTCACAGTTGAATAGGGGACCACTGCATCGTAGGCGTCCCCATGCACTCCCATGTCTTCTTCGGCAGGACGTTCACGTCTGATCCTAAATCCAAAATTAGTTGGTCCATCTCATATTCTCCAATCTGTGCGGTTAACCTCATTTCCCTCCCCATCCTAGTCTTATGCTTCCCAATCTTCCGAACTACATGCGGTTCTCCTGGCGTGATCCTAGCGCATCTGTTAATGAGTTCCTGTAATCCCTTTATAACCTTACTGTCACATAGTAGCTTCATACATGCTTATAGAAACGTTGCAAGCATACTTGGGTCCATCTCCTGCTCCAGTCTGCCTTTGCTTCCTGAAGTGGAGGCATCAACAAAGCTCTTCTTCGCTTTCATAAAGGTTTCTCGAGCGCGCTCCAAATCAAATGCCACTTCTTTCACAAGAGCTTTGTGAACCCAAGTACTATATTCAGGTTGTTTTCCTTTGTCATCTCCTATCATAGTTCCACTTTGGAGCACAATATTCACATTTGGATCTTCCTCACGTGGCTCAGACCTCATCATTTGCAGGTTCTGAGTCAAGGGAGGTGGTAGCGCTCCCTATTGCACAAAAATTGTCACCATGACATTCTGCAATCTGTGTGAGTCTATCACCACTCATACTTTCCTCCTCTGCAAGTCTTAAACCTCAGTTCTTCATGTCAAGCCTTGAAAATAAGAGAAAGTCCTTAAAATTCTTTAAAAATCTAGTTCCGCACTTTCTCTTAGCATTACCTGTGGTCCCGCACCTAATGGTCATGTCCCCTGCGCACCAGACCGCTCTATCTCTGTTTAATAGGTGCGGACCCCTGTAAACGTCAAAAAGGCGCGACTACATTCTTAAAAACTCACTTTGAGTCATTTTTGGAAGCTTCTAGAAGGAATCTTGAGGTTGCAAGTTCGTTCCTTTAACGTTCATCCATCCCATACCTTAAGGAGCTAACCCCTTGGTCTGAGGAACTTATCCCTTTGAAGGAGGACTCTATCCCTTCATAGGTGGACCTGTAACCTCCTTCCTTTGCACTATAAAATGAAGCATTGGGTTGGTTACTGAGGAGGTTGAAAGCTGAATATTTTTTAGGTGAAATGCTGCTGGAACTTAGTCTTCCTAATTGAGCTTTTGAGAGGAGAGATTACATACCTTTTTTATCTCATTTGGAAGAGAGTGAGGCTTGTCAATGTAGAGGAGATTCCTGTTTGGACCCTGGGAAGAGCTTGTACAGCATCAAGGCACCAAAGGTTGTAAAGTTCTTCTATTTCAAAGTTAATAAAATCAAGTTTATTTTTCTCAATAAGCTGTGTTTTATGGTTTATTTTATGAACTACTTGATCATCATAATGAACAT
Source organism: Pinus tabuliformis (assembly GCA_031772625.1). Classification (NCBI taxonomy): domain Eukaryota; kingdom Viridiplantae; phylum Streptophyta; class Pinopsida; order Pinales; family Pinaceae; genus Pinus; species Pinus tabuliformis. Next base: position 718,888,339 of record CM062806.1, read on the forward strand.
GATTTGTTATATTAGCTATGCAGGTGTTATTTGATGTGTGCTTGTTTGTGATTGCAAGTTCTCAAATGGAAACTCTTTCGGATGGTTGAAGCATGGGTGCCACGAACTAGCGTTAGACTTAAGGTAGGGTCTAAAACACCTCTTCGTTTTTATTAATGAATCACAATATGTTTAGAGAAAGATAGATTTGCTTGTCCTACTTATTGCTAGATATCTATTGATACTATGGAGATCAGCCTTGTCCGCAAGAACGATTTATCCTGCCAACAAATTGGCGACTCCACTGGGGAACTGAACTTGGTTTTTGATTTTCCTTTGTCTTTGACTTGAGAAACTTGTTTTTGTTTCTAGTTTTTGCTTGATGTGTGTGGGATTAGGTAGTTTTTTTCGAAATTTTTAAGAGGACTGCACGTTCTGTTTATAATACAGTGCGGTCATTCCCGCACTGTTACTTTAGTACACAGAGCGGTACCGCATCTGGTTCTACTAGAAGCCTGCGGACCCTGTAAATTTTTTTGAAAAACCTAAAATGTTTTCATCCAATTAAGTTTAGCTTTTATTTACGACTATTAGTCTCTGCCCAGATCTGCATGTGTCCTATCAAAAACCTCTTGTGAGTAAGTTCCATTGGTGTTTTTGTTTTAGATGATTTTCTAGAAGTTTTGTATGCCTAGATTGATTTTCGCTTGGTCTTTGTAGTGACTTAGGATTAGAAGCCTAAGAAACCTTAGATCACCCTGGTCTCATTTGTCTTCTTGATGAGTCTAGCTAGTTTGTGAAATTTGTCCTTGGTGAGAAATAGATTTCGTTTCTCTTTGCAAATCTTTGAATGAACTTGGTTATAAGTTGTGAATTTCATTTTTATAAAAGAAAACATAACTGGGTGTTTTTTGATTGATTTGTTATTCTGAACGAATTGATCCTTAGTTTACTGAATAACTAAGTAAAATGTCCTCAAAAAGATTTGAAGCTTTTATTTCAATTAGGTTTTTAGAAGTTTTTAGATCTCAAAGATTAGTTTTTTTTTATAGTTTTGAGTATTTTCTAGAAATCATAGAATCTCTTTTGAAACAAAATTGTTTTCTGTAGTTTTGAGTGTTGAAAAAGGAAAAGGGATTTATTTTTCATGAGCATAATTAGTAGTCTCGTTTTGAGTTTATTGAAAAAGACAAAAATATTTTCTTTTCATTTACACGTTGAAGGAAAGTTTTGTTTTTCAAAGAATTGCATTCTCAACTCTTTCTTTTAGCTAGAAATTCATTGAAAGAAAAACGAATTGTTTATCATTTTAGGTGTATTTTTTAGTGTTTTTGGAGTCGAGTCTTCACACCATCAAAGTTTCATCTCCATACCTATTTACTTAAGAAACAACGCATAAAAGTAACGCTTAATTAAAATTGATTTAGTAATCTTTTTATTTCTAGGGCTCTTATCACCAATATAGCTTAGGCTAGTATCTTGGAGTAGGGAGTAATTAACTCTCCAAGATAGTTAAAACAAAAAAGTAGCTATATCTTGCGGTAGGAAATAAATCCAATTGTAATTGATATAATCTGGGAAGCTCCTCTTAAAGGATTCAATCACGAGATCATGTCCGAACCTTTGAGACAATCAAGTCTGTCTCATTGGGAAAGATAGAAGATTTGCACGTATTAAAAACGATAAACCTCGGATTAACCATTGTCGACGAGCCTGGGGTCACTTGTTGGTAAACCTTGGATTGATCATGTTGAGGAGCCTTCAAGGGGATTGAGATTTGTTACTTTTCTCTTGCGCGTAGATCGGATTGTAGACTGTTCCCCCAGTTGTATTTGTTACTGTTGGTAACCTTAGCAACCATAATCTTAAGATTCTTTCCTAAGGTGACGGTGAAGGACGGGTCTCATTGTACCTGGAGCAGACGTCGACTAGACTCACTTGGACTCTCTGCGGGGTTCTCTTCACTCGAGACGGTTTTGTGAAGAAACTTATGCCAGTCTGTTTCATTAAGCAGGTTGTCGGGGTAACTGTTGCAACTGCCCTTTCTGTATTGAATTCTGCGACATTGGATTTCATCACCAACTAGTGTTTTTGGTATGGAAAGTTACTGTTTGTGTGTGGTTTGAACTCTTAGATTTTTTAGGCGTGTGATTCAATTGTTTGGTTCTTTAGAGACTCTAGGTGGTTTTATTGAGATTTTCTTTGTTTGCATGTGAAGTAATTAAATATTTAATCGTGGCTGAATTACCGAGACAATCCCGTAGACTTCGGGGGTAACCTCCCGAATATACACCAAGCTAGCTTGAAGGGCTACAAGCTCTTGTATCAGCTAGTGACAGTAGAGTTGGGTCACCGGAAGCCGGAGAATCATCTCTAATTGTTCATCCTGATTACCAAGTTCAAGGAACAGAGTATATTTCTAAACCAATTTCATTTTCTGAAGTTACTGGTAGTATTTCTCCTACTAGTGAATTAGCTGAAGAACCTGAAATTTCTGAGACTGAAACTGAACCTGCTGCTACTCCATCTTCGGGATTTTCTTCTCCCACTTATAGTGGTCCTGGTTCACCCAGGGCAGGAAGTGTTATTACCCAAAATCTCCCTTCTGGACTCATTTCCATTGAAGAACTTGTTAGTCCGAACGAAGATACAAGTCTCCCTGAAAAGCAACAAACTTTAGAACTTAGGGAGAGTGAATCAATTTTCTACAGTCCATTTAGGAGTGACTCTTGGTACGTCTCATTGACCAACTTTTTAGAAAATCTGGGTCTTAGTTTTTCACCACCTCGAATTCCTTTCCATCCTACACCCAAAGGTTATTATCCTCCTTTGAATATGTCAAAACAGTCATCCATGTTTTCCCAAACACCGGAAACATTTTTATATGGTAGTCCTTCTATTCCTTATGGGTATCATTCACTCTCTGGTACTTTTTCAGGAGCATCTCCTCAACCAATTGAACATGGGATATCAACTAGTAATAACGGAACTCAACTGTTGAGCATAGAAGAAATTCTTATGATGTCTGGTACTATTCCAAATCTGAAACCTCAATGTAGTCAGTTATCGCCTGGGGGGAAACCTCAAGGTAGTCAGTTACCACCTGGGGGGCAACCTCAAGGACAATACATATCGTCAGGATAGTACATACCTCAAGGTCAACCCCAGTATAATTATATACCTCAAGGTCAACCCCAGATTCAATATACACCTCAAGGTTGACCCCCGTTTCAATACGTGCCTCAAGGTTATCAACCTCAAGGTCAGTATCCAACTCAAGGTTTCCAACCACCTACTGGTCAATCATTTGTACAAGGAACTGGAAATGTACCATTTAATTATCAGCCTTACGCTCAATATGCTCAACCTGTTATGGGTCCATACCTCGGAATGAACGTGGTGTGGGATTCATCTCAACAGACTTTGCAGCCCAATGTGCAGTTCTCAAGTCAACCTGGACAACCTTTGGTTTCTGGTTCAACCCAGCAACTTTTCCAGTCTACTTTTCAAACTTCTGCACCTGGTGTAGTTCATCAGCCTGGGCCTAGTTCACCTCGAACTCCGCCTCAAACTGTTGCTGCAACTACTGCAGCTTCTGTTCAATCTACCCACCTACTTCTGGAGTATTGACAGCTCCGGTTTCTACTGTTCCTGCATCAACTCCTCAAGCCTCTTTACCACAGTCGAGACGTACAATTCAAACTACGGTTTAGATGCTTGTAGGACAACCTCGTCCAAGTACGGTTGTCACAAGTCAACCGCAATTTACTTATCAACCATACCAGGAACAATACCAATTCGGTCTTGTTGTTCAAAGCACAGTTTATCAGTATCAACCGTACCCTAGATATACTTATCAGCAACCTCAACAACCCCAGTTCGGTCCGATTAATCCTGGTTTTCCGGGAAGATATAATATCCCAAATGCAAATCCAATTCCAAGTTATCCTGCATATCCTCCTCCTAAAGCTGGTCTTATGACCCAAGGTTTTCGAGATCCTAACCGTCAGTTACCATTCATTGCAACTTTGGATTTACCTAATTTGTCGTGCCTTACGAACGATCAAATTAATTATCTTCCGTTTTGGCCGCTAATGCCAAATAAGTTTCCCAGTGATATCCCAAAGTTTGAAGGTAAGTCAAGAGAGGATCCATCAAACCATGTGATGACTTATCACCTCTGGTGTGCATCTAATTCCATTATCGATGATTCAATTCGCTTACGTCTTTTTCAACGCACTCTGATTGGCCTTGCTGCCAAATGGTACATTGAGTTACCACGAGGCTCTTTTTACAATTTTAGTTAGTTAGCCACTTCATTCTTAACTCATTTTTAGTTGCCTGTCAGATACGACAATGGCACAGAATTATTAACTTCATTAAAACAGTCAACGTCCACATATATTTCAGATCATATTCATGAATGGTGACGTTGACGATGTTAATGAAAGTTTTTATTTCGGATCAAATTTTAGCAGAATGGTTCGTTAAATCATTATTACCTAAAATCACTGAGGATGTAGCTAAGGCAGGAGTTCTTATTGAAGAGCAAGTAATTGCTCAGGCTCAGTACCTTGACCTCATTTATATGCAGTCAGGTACTTTACACTAAAAAATCCCCAACCTTCCGAAACACAATCAAATAACTGCAGCTCCTTCAGGGTCTCATGCTGTTGATGGTATGATTGGTTCAGTTAGTACCAAAAGCAAGAAGAAATCTTCAAAGAAATCTTCTCCTATTATAACTTTACCATATTCCCCGACAGGAGACTCTTCCACTGAAATTCCTACCGATATCCATGTCGTAGAATCATCTACGGGCAAATCAAAATCCGGCGGTAAAAAGAAGGGGAAGAAGAAAAATAAAAATAAAACTCAAAAGAGAACTCAGATAAAACTAAATCTACTGACGAGAAACGTAAACCTTGCTATCCTTGTCTCATTTGTGACAAGGAGCATTTTACAAGAGACTGCCCACATCGAGCTGAGGTTTCCAAAATCGTCAAAGGTTCTCAAACGCCTACTATCTTGAAGGATCCTTTTCCTAGTCAAGATAGTAAGATGATAGATTCTTCCTCAAATGCCTCAGAAGAACCCATTATGGTGATGTCCCATGTTAGGATTGCGATGCGATCGGAAGATTATGGTAGTAAAAGTCCTATTGGTGGTAAAGAAGCAGAATCTTCTAATCCAAACCCATCAACTTCAACTCCTTCTGGTTCTGATCCACTACAGATTGAGAAACCCAACCCAGACTTAGTAATGAAACATCCTGCTAAAGGTATACTTCGAAAGTCAGCTTTCAATCCATATGCGAGAGCTACTCAGAATTATAACATTGTTAAAGATTTAGCTATTTCCCCTTCAGCAATGTCGGCTTTGGAGGTGCTGCAATCATGCCCAGCACAACGTAAATTACTATTGTCTGCTATAGGAGCTGTTGATATTCAGGATTCGAACCTTATAATATTTGATTTAGAGAATAGTACACCTCGCCTACCTCATCAAATGGATTTCCAGATTCTAGTGTTAGTCAAAAACAGACCTTGCTTTCGGACTGTGATTGATGAGGGAGCTTCTACATGTATTATGTCGATTCAGTGTTGGAGATCACTTGGTTCTCCTACACTCAATCAATCCCTGATGATTCTAAAGGCTTTTTATGGCCGATGGTTTCATCCTTTTGGCATTTTACAGGATCTACCTATAGGGGTTGAAGGTAAAACTATAAATCTAGATGTGGAAGTGGTTGATGCCCCTCTAGATTACAACCTTCTCTTGGGTCACAGTTGGTCTTATGCTATGACTGCTATTGTTTCAACGGTCTTTCGGCTTATCAAGTTTCCTCATAATGGAAAGATCATTACAATAGACCAGTTGACTTATTTTTCATCTGAACTAGCCTCTTCTAATAGTATTCAACATGTTGGAAAAGCAACTATCCCTTACAAGGATGTTGGGGTAGGTTTGATTAAAGATTCTGGTTTACTAGGAACTTTTTCATTTCCTCCTCCTAACGTATCGCTTTCTTTTGCGACTATTCTTATGATTTCATCGAACACCATCGCTTTCGATGATCCTTGGGTCGTACCTTCTGATTTTGAGGTGGACTCATTTGGTGATGTCATGCCCTTGAGTCCCTTTGAAGTTGCATATCACGCTGTACAATCATTTTCTAACTCTAGTTCAACCAAATCTAATCCAATGAATGTGGTCCATGGAGAATCACTTTCGATATCAACCTTAGATTCAATAACATTTTCTGATCCTGTTCACACTGATGAGAAAATTCGTGAAATTTTGTCTGTTGATGATTTACCTTGGGAAGATCTTCATTATCGATCTTCATTTTTACCTGAGCTTGATCATTTTGAAAATGATTTTTCATCTATTTTTACTGCTGATTATGTCAAAGAACCACAGAATCCATTGCAGCATCCTGATTCTGAGTTGAATTTGGGAAATATTTCTCGAACGGTTCCTATTGACATTTCAGTAAAACCCAGAATTATTGAAAACATTCATATAGATGCTTCATGTACGGACGATGAAATCAAAACTTATAAAGCCCTATTTCAAGAATTCCGCAATGTGTTTGCCTGGTCATATGAAGAAATGCCAGAAATCGATCCATTAATTGTTGTTCATGAAATTAAAACTTACCCGGGTGCTAAACCTGTCCAACAACGTTTGCATCAAATACATCCGCGAAAAGCTGCCGCTATTAAACCTGAAGTTGAGAAATTACTTTGAGCAGGTTTCATTTATCAAATTCCCTTAACGAATTGGGTATCGAATATTGTTCCTGTTAACAAAAAGCAAGGAACGATAAGAATATGTATCGATTATAGGGATATTAATCGAGCTTGTCCTAAAGACAATTATCCAACACCCTATATCGATCAAATTATTGATGATTGTGACGACAGTGAAATGTTCTCCTTTATGGATGGTTTTTCCGGTTATAATAAAATTAACATACTCCCTACTGATCAACCTAAAACAACTTTCATTTGTCCATGGGGGACATTTGCTTATTGCAAATTACCTTTTGGATTGAAGAACGCTGGAGCAACTTTTCAAAGGGCTATGTCTTACGCATTTCATGACATCAAGCACATTGTGCAGCCTTATCTCGATGATTTACCCGCTCATCCATTACGTAGAGCCGATCATCTCACTCATTTACGAGCAATCTTTATGAGATGTAGGCATTATCGAATTAGGCTGAATCCACACAAATGTGTTTTCTGTATAGAAATGGGTCGTTTACTGGGATTTGTCGTTTCAAAAACTGTCATTCTTGTCGATCCCTCAAAGGTTGAAGCTATTATCAAATTACCTCCTCCTTCGACTCTTCGCCAACTCTAAAGTTTACAAGGGAAAGCAAACTTTTTATGTCGTTTCATTCCTATCTACGCTGAGATAACGAAAGGTTTTACCAAGTTTTTGAAACAGAATAGTCCATTCTTTTGGGATGAGATAGCTGACAAATATTTTGATGCACTTAAACACGCGTTGACCCATGCACCGTTATTGCATCCTCCCAACTACAACCAGGATTACTTTTTGTACATCGCCGCTTCTCATTCCACCATTGGGATGGTTTTAGTTCAAGAAGATGAATTCAAAAGTGAACATGTGATTTACTATCTTAGTCGAACCCTGAATCCAACTGAGCTTAAATATTCTCATGTGGAGAAATTGGCCTTGGTAGCTGTTCAAGTTGTCCAAAGATTTCGTCATTACATCTTATTACGCAAAACCACGGTAATTTCAAACCGTAACCCTATGATATATATCTTGACCAAACAATTGCTAGGGGGCAAGTATTCCAAATGGATAGTTATCCTACAGGAATTTCACTTGGAATTTGAAAAATCCAAGGCAAAGAAATCTTTGGTTTTTGCGGAACTAATGTGTGAGTTCCCACGTACTAATACTGAAACTGTGGCAGACGAACCCATTGTGGACGAATCCTTGTTTCTTATCAGCACTCTTGATCCATGGTATGGAGATATCATTGTTTATCTCCAAACCCAATCTTTTCAGCCTAAAATCTCACGATCTCAGCGAAGGAAAATACGTTTCCAATCCCAAAAATACAATATTATTGGAGATACACTCTATCGTCATGGGGCGGATTCGGTTTTCCTACATTGTCTAAATCATGAAGAAGCTGAAAAGGTTTTGAATGACTGTCACTCTGGAGCATGTGGTGGTCATATGTATGGGTATGCCACAACCCAAAAGTTATTGTGCGCTGGTTATTTTTGGCCATCTTTATTTAAAGATTGTATCTATGCAGTCCGGAAATGCCACAATTGTCAAATTTTTGATTGTAAGATCTGTGCTCCACCTGCTCCTCTCCACCCTATAATTTCCATCGGTCCTTTTTCAAAGTGGGGTATTGATTTTATTACATGTAACCCTCACTCGGCCGAGGGGCATGCGTATATCATCCTTGCGGTAGATTATTTTACCAAGTGGACCAAGGCGATGCCTACATTTTCGGCAGACGACAAAACTGCTGCAATTTTTGTTTTCAATCATATAATTGCTAGATTCGGTGTTCCTCAAGCGATTATTACTGATCATGGAAGTCATTTTCGAAACATCATGATGACTGAACTAACAGATCAACTTGGCCTGCGTCATGATAGTTCTACTCCATATTACCCACAGGCTAATGGTCTGGTTGAAGCAATCAATAAAGTTCTAGTCACTATGATCCAACAAATCATTGGTATTCATAGGTTGAATTGGCATAACATGTTATTTTCATCACTTTGGGCATATTGAACCTCAGTAAAAACATCAACTGGTTTCACTCCTTTTCAACTGGTTTACGATTTGGAAGCGGTGTTACCCATTGAATGCGAAATTCCATCATTGCAAATAGCCATAGAATTACTCCCAGCCACTTCCGAAGATGAGAAACGTTTGTTGTACTTAGCGCAGCTAGATGAGAATCGACGTGATGTTGCATTAGCAATCGAGACTCATGCAAAATGAATAAAAGCTCAGTACGATCGAAATGTTACCCCTTGTAATTTTTCGAAAGGAGACCTAGTCTTACTATACGATAAAGCAAACGATAAGCTAGGGGCTGGAAAATTTGTACCTATGTGGCATGGTCCTTATGTTGTTAAGCAAAAGCTGGAAAAAGGGGCCTATGAATTGGTAGATTTTGACGGTGTCTCTTTAGGTAGACCCAGAAATGGGCTTTATCTGAAAAGATATTATGCTTAAATTTGGGTATGGAGATTTTTGTTAGAATAGTTTCTTTTTAGTTGGTGTGTTTTAGATTAGGAAAGTGTGCCTAGTTTAGAGAGTGCTTTTATCATTATTCCTGCTTATCTTGATTTTACTCTTGATATTGCAGATGTCGACGTCTCTTCAAACATACATTGGTTTCGCTGATGGTGCTTGTTGTAGTAAATGGAACATTTCTTCCGCGGCTTGGGTTATTTATTCACCCTCTGATTAGTTGGTATCTATGCATGGGGTAAGCCTCAGTCAAACAACAAATAACATTGTAGAGTATAGTGCAGTGATTGAGTTATTATCTGAATCCATCTCATTTGGAATTCAGAGTTTGATTGTTAGGTTAGATTATGAACTCGTTGTATTACAGCTTAACAGGGTTTAGTCCATTAGAAATCTAGTGTTATTAAGATTATTTTTGAGAGATCGTCTCTTGGAACGCGAATTTGACTACATTGAATATCATCATATTCCAAGATATTTAAATACATTAGCAGATGCAGTTGCTTCTTGAATGTTAAATAGACATTTGCAATAATCATAACAGTAAATTTAAAAACATTCCATAATATGTTATACAAGATAGCCAGTAATAGTGATATATCATAGCATAGAAGTGTGTCAAATATACATCGTCTTCGATCATAGGTTGAAAAACACCTTATGATTGGCAAAAATGATAGTACAAAAAGACATAAAATGTCGGATGAGTCTACAAAGGCGATCATCCTATCCTTGATGATGATCACGATAAGAAACCACTGCTCGATCCACCCTACAAAGGAACCTCCTAAAAGGTCCTGGGACCCCAATCACATAGCGATGTAACCTAAGTGGAATATCATCTATACTAGTCTCTGGAATATCTATTGTCAAACGCTCTAGCTGATTCTCCAATTCTGTCAGGGTCTCTGTAGATTGGTCCTGTGGGGCCGGTACTGCTACAGCTGGGTGTCTCCTCTCATAGGGCTGGAGAGCGGCTGTTCGCCATGGACCCACATCTGCATTTAAAACTTTTTTATGTCAGTTTTGGACGATTTAAAAAATAAAAAATTACTTTAAAATTTAGAAAGTGTTGAAAATGATTTTTACCTGAATCATCCCATTGCTCTCCTGGTGGAAGAGCCATGTCTGGGTCACCACGATAATCCATTCCAGCATATCGAAAATCCTGAATCACAAAAAGTTGGTTTCTCAACCAATGAAAATACTCAGGTGGAAATCAGACAACCTTTGTACCCTCTTCAGGATGACGGGCCATCACTACAACCCAACGCATAATCCTAAGCTCTCGGGGAAGTCCAGCCTCAACGAAAAGCTGTTGTGCGACCAACATAGGGACCCTCTCTAGACCAAAGCCCACAACCAAGAAACCATATCCAAAGTTTTTTAGTTGTCCATTCTTTGCTCTAGTGAGTTGGCCTTTTACATTTGCCAACACATCCTCGCACCAGTTGAAGATGGTGCCTTGATAACAGTCTACTGCCATTCGCATTTGGGATCCGGTAGCTACATGCAATGATGCGCTCCCGCATAGTCTGGTGACAGTAAATGCAATCACTTTAAGTTCAGGACAGGAGATAGTTTTAATATCTATCCGTTTGTCCGTTGTTTGGTCATTACAAAACTCTAATCGGAGACTAGCGACAGACTGGCCACCTGGCCTAGTCCCGATAGAGATAATCGTTCGCCTCTCTTGGGCAAAAATTCAAGAAATATATGTCCTCTAGCTCAATTTCGAGCCGGTGGCCACCAATTATGAAACACTGGTCCTGTATGCTCCACCTGTCTATTAGCCATTGCAGGAAGACTACCTGAGCCCTCATGTCGGGTATGGCCCAGAATTTAAATAGTCTGCATGATTTTAATGGTTGTATTGAAGGTGGATCAATTAATGTGGCAAGATCCACATCTTCGTGCTTGCGTTCCCACCAAATGAGCATTTTTTATATCCTACATTGCAAAAAGGGTGGATTAGAACATTTTAGTTTTAAAATTTTTGGGCGGAAATGGAAAAAATTAAACTTTTAAAACCTATTTCACGGGGTCCGCACCCGCTAGTTAGAGACAATGCATAGGTCCGCACTCATCCTTAAGAATAGGTGTGGGACCCAGACTTTTTCCTGTGTACAAAAAATTCGGGGTCCGCGGGGGCCACATGTTGCACCTGCGGACCCCCGCGAGCAGATTTTTTTAACAAAATTTTCCTTAAAAAATCAATTTTAAAGCCCTAAAATGAAACTTAAACGGTTGAAATGCAAGATAGGGATGATGTGGATTACTTGGAGCTGACGGTTTTCGATTCCAACGATCGGATTTTCCGCAATCTTCACAGGAAGTTTCTTACCCAAAAGCTCTTATTTCTCACTCTAAAGTCAAACGGTAAAAATGAATTTACAAAAGCCCTTTTTATAAGCTTTTTTGAATAAATGAATTTCCAATTTATTTATTTTCCACTTTAAAAAGGTAACTTTTGATGCATTTTTATTTATTTAAAATAGGTATGAGTAATGTTTTGAGTTTTTGTGCAGAATATTGGATTTTCAGGACGAATTTATCATTTTCAACAAAGAGCACACTTTTTCACTTTTTCGGACTCTTCCAAAATTTACGAAAAAGCGAAATATTAGAGTCTTCTTTAAGCTCTTTTCTAACTCGTAAAATATGAAAAGATTTCCGCGTCTTTTCTTTTTAAACTCGTTAAAACGGAATTAAAAGGACGGTCCACTTACAGCTCTTTTCTAATCGTATAAACATGAAAAGCTTGCTGGATTTTTTTTTTTCAAGTTCGATATTGGTAATAAAATTACGTGTCTTTGATCGCTTTTTTACTTTTTCAGATCAGGGCCACTAATTATGAAATTACTCCTTGATCGTAATGGTCAAGCAGTTCTCTCAAGTATTATTTTATGCTTTTTTGGATTTGGGGGACACAAATTTACGAAAAAGGACAACCATGGAGTTTTCTTAAGTTTTTCTTCTGACTCCCTAAAATTGAAAAACACCAAGTTTCCCCTATACTGGACTCGTTAAAATTCAACAGTAAAGGACCTTTTCAATTTTAAACAGGAACGGACCACTCCTTCTTAGGGTTCAAATTTTAAACTAAGTTGGACTCATCTGAAGGATGAACTTATAATCAAGCAAATGTTATCCTCCTCATGGTTGTCAAAAATAAAGAGGTACTTGCCAGAAATGGCGGGGGAAAGAGAGAAAAAGAACCTGTTTGTTATACTTTGTGTTTTAGAAAAGCAATTAACCACTCTTGAACACGACACTTTTTGTTCACCTGGGTTGGGAAATCCTTTGCCTAACAGTTAACCAAACCAAATTGAAAGTCTTTAGCCGGTTTCTGGGTATTAGCTTTGGGTCAATTGTCACCAAACCATCTGCAGTGTCGTTATGTGTTCAAGAGGTCAGTTCAAATAAACCATTCACTTGCAAAATATTTGTCATCCATTTTGACCATCCCTGAGTTAGTCCTTGCCAAATATATTTCTTCAAACTTGATCTATGATTTCGTGTTGTGGGCTTGCCTATGACGGATCGCTTTCTATCGACTCCAACTCATTATTTAGGAAGATGACCTAGAAATCCTCAGTACCTTGGAATCTGCATGCCCTAATGGCAGGTTTCTTGCCTTCGACGACAGGTTGCATCATTGACCTTCGATCAAAGGATTCTATGACGTGTTCGACATCAACTCATTTTCACATTTCATGGATTGTATTGAGTACTTTGAGAGCCATTGACATTACTAGTGGTTTCTCTCACATTTGTTAACAGTTTACATCATTGAATGGTAATCAAGTGGTTTCTACCATGTTCGACTTCGACACATTCATTCACATGGATAGAATCGTACTAGTTCGAGAAGCATAAATCAAGACCCTAGATCTAGTTTCTACCATCTAGGCTGCGAGGAATTTTTTTATTCATTATACAGTGGACTATTCATAAACAGATGGCTGCGTCCATACTGTATCTACATATGTCTATACTCATGATGTATTACAAAATCATTCTTGTATCAAAGAAGTTTAGATAGTTTTCTAGTCAGTTTTGATCTAAGTATGGGAATGCCTACCTCAGCGATGATATGTTCATATATATATATATATATATATATATATATATATATATATATGATTGCATTGACTTTTTTTACAGGTTTCGACTGGGGTGTCCACAGGATGATCCTTGAAATGATAAAGTACTTCACTCTTCTTAGATGACAAATGTTATCCTCATCTATTACAGACTTCGCACTTTAGGGGGCACTCTGTTGCACAAAAATTGTCACCATGACATTCTGCAATCTGTGTGAGTCTATCACCACTCATACTTTCCTCCTCTGTAATTCTTAAACCTCAGTTCTTCATGTCAAGCCTTGAAAATAAGAGAAAGTCCTTAAAAGTCTCTAAAACTCTGGTTCCGCACTTTCTCTTAGCATTACCTGTGGTCCCGCACCTAGTGGTCATGTCCCCTGTGCACCTGACCACTCTGTCTCTATGTAATGGGTGCGGACCCCTGTAAAAGTAAAAAAGGAGCGAGTACATTCTTAAAAACTCACTTTGAGTCATTTTTGGAAGCGGCCTTCTAGAAGGAATCTTGAGGTGGCAAGTTCGCTCCTTTAAGGTTCATGCATCCCATACCTTAAGGAGCTAACCCCTTGGTGTGAGGAACTTATCCCTTTGAAGGAGGACTCTATCCCTTCATAGGTGGACCTGTAACCTCCTTCCTTTGCACTATAAAATGAAGCATTGGGTTGGTTACTGAGGAGGTTGAAAGCTGAATATTTTTGAGGTGAAATGTTGATGGTACTTAGTTTTCCTAATTGAGCTTTTGAGAGGAGATATTACATACCTTTTTTATCTCATTTGGAAGAGAGTGAGGCTTTTCAAAGTAGAGGAGATTCCTGTTTAGACCCTGGGAAGAGCTTGTACAACATCAAGGCACCAAAGGTTGTAAAGTTCTTCTATTTCAAAGTTAATACAATCAAGTTTATTTTTCTCAATAAGCTGTGTTTTATGGTTTATTTTATGAACTCCTTGATCATCATAATGAACATGATTTGTTATATTAGCTATGTAGGTGTTATTTGATGTGTGCTTGTTTATGATTGCAGGTTCTCAAAAGGAAACTCTTTCGGATGGTTGAAGCACGACTTCCACGAACTAGCATTGGACTTAAGGTAGGGTCTAAAACACCTCTTCGTTTTTATTAATGAATCACAATATGTTTAGAGAAAGATATATTTGCTTGTCATGCTTGTTGCTACATATCTGTTGATACTAGGGAGACCGGCCTTGTCTGCAAGAACGATTTATCCGGCCAACACTCCCTTGTCACGTATCCTAGCTATCAGTGTAGGACAATCATTCGTCTCATGATCGAACAAGGTACAATATAAACATGAGGGGTGTGTTGGATTCATACAATCACGGGCATAATGTCATGGTCCTCCGCAATTGTAGAATATCAACTATCTGCGACATCTTCTAGGTCCTCCTCCACCTCAGCCTCGTCCGCACCCCTGAAATCCAGTTTGCGCCATCCCTACATTCTGGTCTAGGGCCGCATTTAAGCCTGAACTCTGTAGGTGGGAGCTTTATCCATCATTAACTCATAACTTCTTCAAGTGCACTCATCATGTCCCATCGACCTACAAAAATTACAGAACAATTGTTACAATTTTTGTGAATACTTCTATAGCAAATGGCAGTTGTTTGTAGCATGCTTTCCACCAATTTGACAAATCGCGCACCACATAGCAGGCATCGTGCTTGGTCCTGCTTGTTCTTTCAGTCGTAACGACATCGGTCCTCCTCCCATGAGGTAATTAGCGAACACCGGGCAGTGGTCCTTGGCATGACCCTGACCCTTACATTTTATGCACCACATCTCTTCGCGCACTTCTGGTTGGGCTATCCTATCCTGTTTCAGACTCTGCATCTCAAGACATAAGTTTTTCAACTGCGTGTGGATCTGCTGAACTCCCGGGTTAGGATCCTGCATTCGGGTCTCATGTAGCCTCATCGCGATCTCTAATGCCTCTTCCTGAGTCGTTAACTTCTACTGTGACAACACGCTCCTCAAATGTGGCGTTAGCAACGCTACAAACCATTTGCGGTGCTATCCATCTGTCAAATTCATATTAGCTTCACGAATCGTACACTTCAATGTTTGATCCAGCTCCCAAGGGGTCTCGCCTAGTAGCATTATGATTTCTTTGAATCCAATGATCGACTGTGCTTCTGACTTCAACTGGCTAAATTCCTTATTTAGCATAGTTTGGATCTCCGCGATTCATGCATTCGGATTATCTTTTGAGTGCTTAATGTACCAGGTCAGCGTGAAATCCTGCAGGGCGCTAACTAGTGTTGCTTTCTTGATATTATCATCTGTAACTCCCTGCGCTTCCCATACAAATTTTACAACTAACCAAAACTGGTATGGATCTTCATTTCCCAATCCCTTGAACACAGGAAACTTTATCGTGCTTTCCATATTGAATCGTGGTGGCGGTGGAGGTGGTATGGGAGAAGATGGAGGTGATGGTGGTGACGTCGGTGGTGGTGTGGGTAGGGGGTGGTATGTGTGGGATCCTCTACCTTATCAAATGGATCGAACTTCTTGGAGATACCTTCGTGATCTCTTCCTCATCCCCTCATAGAGGTGAAATCAAGGGGCTATTCTCTGGTCCCTTACTTCCTTCATTTCTGTAAGTTTTTTTGCTTCGCGTAGCCCCGAACATCAATGTAACTGCATAATCTAATTTTCACACAGTAGAGTTTTAATCCAAGTATTCAGAGACTTTACGTACTTACCTCGTGGTCCTTTGAGAAAGCATTGCTCTACCTCGCTATTGCTGACTGAAGTGTCTACCGTGAATTCAGTGATCAATCCTCCTATAATTCGATCAAGCGAGTGATTAACAGCGCACACAATATTATCTTCCGATGCTTCCAATCTGCGTACCAACTCTAGCATCCACACAATAGGATCGTTGAGTTTCCACCTTCCTTGGCTATTTGCTAGCTTTGTGATCCACTCGTACAACTCAGTAGGGAAAGACGCGAAGAAAATTTTGTGGATCTCTGTGTACAAGTAGCAGTCTAACCACTCTTCTTTTGTCAGTCGCGGATTCCTATTCTCCTGCACCACAAACTCGTGAATTCTCTTGTCCAACTAGCCTTAAATTTCCTTCTTAGTTGGATTCCAATGATATGACATCAAACATCTTTATGAAAATTCCGGTCCTAGCAACAAAACCATTTGTTGGCTTGTTGGGGCCTGACCTTTTCAGAAACATCCCACGGAGTGCAGACTGAGGTCTCACCCGAAGCAGTATGAGGGGATGCTCGAACCAATTTTTCGATCCCTTCAGATGTCTGAGGGATCGATTTAGTCCAACTGTGAATAGCTTCGTGCAGGTCACTTTGCGCACTGTCCTGGCTTGTGAGACCTTCGCGATTTGTTACAATCACCTTCGCGCAGCCCTAACCAAGGGCTGAGGTGATTTCACGTTGCTAAGGTAGCGATTTGCCCTATTTCCCAAGTTACACCATAGATCTTACTTATCTTCTTATAATTGTTAGCTAAATTTGCATAAACAGATACTTTATCTTATATTCACTTAATCAACGCCATCATATAAGTTCACGCATCATATAAATAGCAGAAATGCAAATTATACCCAACACATTCAATGTTCAAAGCAGGAAATAGATACACATAAATGATATGAAACTTCTCTTTATTACTTCTCCAACGGTTACAGACTCGACTCACCCTACGCACTCAACTGCGGACTACTATGCCTCTGCGCACTCACCTGCAAATCCTTCTCCTACTCTATGACCCAAATACTCGACTCTACACTTAGATCTTTTGTTATGCTTCTATTCCACTATTCCATTCATCCGTGATTTACAGCTTAGAGCCTCGCTCTATTTATACAATCCCATGGTCCGCGGACCATAGGTAGATTTCTCAAGTTGACATTACATTACAAAAATGAGGGCAGACAGCCCTATCACTCAATTACAACCTCGCACTCTGCGCCCACAAAATGCGGAGTCTTTACATTGGATTTGTTCAAAATCTGGGCTTTAAGCACTAAAACTTTCCTTGGGGGATCTCACGCCCAACAAACATAATCCACCTCAATACACAATCTCTGATATGATGATATCGAACAGCAATAAGATTGGACCGATCATGAAAAACTAGATTTTGAAAGAGTTTGATACAACTCTGATTATCACAATAGATCACAATTGGATCCTTCTGCTGACCAAACAAGCCAACCAGGATTTTCCTCATCTAGATGCCCTCACATGCTGCTTGAATTGCAGTCATGTACTCTGCCTCTAGCACACTGAGTGCAACCAACCTTTGTTTCTTGGTGTACCAAGAAACTACCGCTAACCCAATACTGAAGATACCTCTTGATGTGCTTTTCCTGTTGGATGGACTCCCAGCACAATCTGCATCACTAAAGCCTTGAAGCTTCACTCCCTCTGTCTGACTGTACCATAATCCATACTGAGAAGTATCCCTGAGGTATCTCAACACATGCTTTTGCACCTTCCAATACAGCTTGGTAGGCCTGACCATCGTTTGACTAAGTTGGTTAACTGCATTACACATATCCAGTCATGTGTTCACCAAGTACATGAGTGAACCCATAAGCTGCTTGTAAAAAATAGCTTCCACTACTTCCCCTGAAGTAGCATCCTCCTTCCTCCAGTTACCTGCTAAAGGAGTCTCCATGGGTTTACTTATCTCCATGTGAAATCTCCTGAGTATCTCGTTGGCATACTTTCCCTAAGACACAAACAACTCCCCATCACCCTGTCATACCTCCATGCCCAAAAGGTAATGCATAAGCCCCATGTCCTTCATCTCAAACTCTCTTGCAAGGTCCTCCTTGGAAGAATTGATAAACCAATCATCACCTGTCAGTATGAGATCATCAACATAAAATACAATGATCAATAGTTTACCTTCCACCACTATGTGGTACATGTTCGCATCTGCTTCACTCTTCGTAAAGCCCAACCTGGTGAAGTAGCTATCTATCCTGGTGTACCAAGGACAGGGTGCTTGCTTTAACCCATACAACACTCTTTCGAGCTGACACAAATCCGAATCATGGTCGAAGGTCTCAAAACCTCCAGGCTGCTTTATGTACACCTCTTCCTCAATCATGTCATTAAGGAAGGTTGTCTTTAAATCCATCTGATGTATCTTCCAACACATCTGCGCTGATAGTGCCAATATAGATCTAATCAATGAGTACCTTGTAACAGAAGAAAAGGTCTCAACATAGTCAATCCCCTCTACATGTGAAAAGCCACGAGCCACAAATCTGGCCTTATTATTCTCCACACTACCATCTGCAGCTTGCTTTACCTTGTAAAGCCATCAGGAGCTCACCACTGACTTGTCCTCTGGTCTCAGTACCACATCACAAACATTGTTATGAAATATGGAGTCATACTCCTCGACCATGGCATCAACCCAAACCAACTGTTGTACTGCTTTCTCAAAGGAAGATAGCTCTATCATAATTCTCATAAGAGCAATGTATCTAGTGTACCTCTTAGGTGACCTACTCTACATGTGCTAAGATGTGGGTGCTCTCACATTCTCTGGTGCATCATGCAACAATCTGTCAGCCTCTGTGGGATTTATTCCATATCTGGAGGACTCTCACTGCGTGGATGTATCCACTCCCGGATCCTTTGAATTTGGTTTCTCCACATCAATTTGAGGTTTCTCATCTTAGGAACCAAAAGTTTCTCAACCGCATGTAGCTGTATCTCCCTCTCAAGGGAAACTCGCATGTCCTTTTAGTCATCAAACTTGACATCCCTTTGAACCACTATCATCCTTCTGGTCATAAAGTACACCCGATAGTTGTGAGGTGGATTAGTGTACCCCACAAATATCCCCAACTCTGTTGTCGACTCAAACTTCTTCCGTGCATCTTTGGTCACATGGAAATATATCGATGACCCAAAAGTGTTGAAGTGACCAACATTTGGTCTCTTATCGAACAAAGCCTCCTCTAGTATCTTCACCCCAAGTATCCGATGTGGGATTTTATTTTGCAAATAGACTATTGCATTGCATGGCTCAGACCACAAGTGTAGTGGTAGGCCTTTATCATGTAACATCACTTGTGTTTCCCCTAAAATGCTTTTTTTCTTCCTCTCATCCACCCCATTCTGATGTGGGTTATGGGGTGTCGTCAACTCTCGTTTAATCCCTTCTACTGCACATAAGTTCTTAAAATAATTTGAGACATACTCATCACCGTTATCACTCCTCAAATATTTAACCTTCTTTCCTGACTCTTTCTCAACCAATGCTTTAAATTCGCAAAACTTTGTTAAAGTTTGATCCTTCATCTGCATGAAAACTATCCAACATTTACGAGAAAAGTAATCATCAAATATAACATAATACATGTGTTTGGTAGTGTATGTTGTTAAGAATGGTCCACACACATCTGAATGGGATCACTTTAGAATAGCCCCTGCTCAACTGTCACTGTCGTGAAAGGAATCCTTGGTGTATTTTCCCAAAGTACACCCCTTTCATGTATCAACTTGCCCTAGTGTACCTTTGGGAAGCCCAATAGAGATCTGTTGCATGGTCTTCAAATCCCCATGATTCAATTAGCCCAATCGCCTATGCCACAACTCGCCAACATCTCGTCCCTCCACCAACTCTACTTTTGTGCTCAAAGAAGAAGAATCCTCTACCTCCAACTTGTATAGATTCTTCACCCGAATCCCAATATTTTTTACCTAACCAGTGGTTATGTGTCTAAGCAATTACTTTCCTTTCCTAAAGACCACATCATAACCTTTTTCCTCCAACATGGTGATAAATCCTAAGTTCTTCCTCAACCCGGGCACATACATAACATCCCTCAAGGTGAGAGGAGCACCATTCTCCCTCTTAAAAGTAACCGTGTCCAATCCTATAGCACTATACCTCTTGTCGTCACCCATCTCGATATGCATCTGGAGATCCTTCTCCTCTAGGTCACTGAATAGATCCTTGTCACCATGTGGAATGAAGCTCCACTGTCAAGGTACCATACACTACCTATCATTGATGACACCATGCATGCAATGAAAGTAAAGTCCAATTTGAATTGAGAGGCCAGAGCCTCACCCACCGCTCCTCCTGAGGAATTTTTCTTGGTCTTCTTGTGTGGACAATTTGTACCAAAATGGCCCAAATCATGACAATGAAAGATCTTAACTTTCGACATGTCTTTCTTCTTACCTCCATGGAAATAATTTGATTCATAATGGGAAGCCTTCCCTTTCCATTTCCTTTCCTTACCTGTTAAGACACAGTTTTGCTAATCTTTGGTCTTTGATGAGGAACCATCTTTGGTGGTCCTTCTGATCTCCTCCTGTATCAAATCCAACCATAGTCATTCCCAATCTAGAAGTTTTTCCCTTCCATTCACAGATTCCTAATAGATGTTCGAACTCTTAGGAAGGCCTAGGAGAGGTAGGCTCACCATATCATCCTCAACAACTATTATTCCAATACCTCCAAGTTCATCTCTGTAGGTTGTGAACTTGGTCAAGTATTTTGGAATGGTCTCGCCTTTCTCCATATTGATTTTTTGAATTTTATCTTTAAATGCCAACTTCTTATGGTCACTGTTGTTCTAGAAAAGTTTTGTCTATGCTTTCCACATAGCATACATAGTTTCTTTCCCATGGAGACTTGAGACAGTGTGGTCTCGAACTCCATCAAGGATTATCTGCCTTGCCCTTGCCACAAACTTCCCCCATTCGGTCAAATATTTTGCATCTGATGCTAGTGGCTTATGAATGACTTAATCAATGAATTTATCCAAGCCATTATCCCCCAACACAGCCTCCATCATGTCCTTGCAGGATATATAATTCGAGTTTCCTTCCAAAGCATACTCGAGCCGTAAACCGTAGAATGCCATCTGTCGATCCTGAAGTATGCAATGCAAATTCGAATTTCATGTGTAACCCTGAACTCAAAAAAAATGAAACCTCCTCTTTTATATTGCTTCATCTCTAATACCATGTAGATATTCCTGTAGATTCACAAGCTCATGCAATGTACTAAAGCACAAGACAAGAATCTACTTCTGCTTTCAACCAGGGGGAGTAAATAGATCGATGAAAATAATATAAACAAGAAGAAGATAAATCAATGGCACATGACAGAATAAGTTTATCTGGGGAAAGTGTTGCGGGTGGAAATACCCTAAGGTCTTGGGTTGAAAACCCTAATAGAGCGGAGGGCATACAACAAAAATAAATGTGCAGACAAATAGTCTAAACGCTTAAACTACTGAAGGGGGAAGAGGTGGTATTACCTAGAGGTCCAATGTTTGGGGTCGATCTCGCAGGTTCCAAACCCTCTAATCCTTTTGATTCCTTTAGAACCTGTAAGGTATCCAAGAAAATCATATACAACAGTAGTAACAGAAAGCATGTTCATGATATATGTGTTAGATCATATAAGAAAATGAGAAATTGAGCATTAACATAAGATTTATAAGAAAATCACAACATAGATCAATGCATAAAGACAATAAATATCAGGAATAGAACAACATTTCTTTATTGATGTAATCTAAATGAAAGGTGGAAAACTACAACTTGAGTCTTCCTCCAACTCCAAGTGGAATCGTCCTCTAGATCCGTCTTGCCCCGGCCTCAGCAATCTCCCTACATCAATACACACAAGGATGACATAAGAGGGATGAAGGACATCTCAAAAGAAGAAATAAAGGTTTCCTATAACTTGGGAGTGCAGGAGGCACAGGGATTTCTTCAAACTCAATCAGGGATCAATCAACTATAATATCAATATCTAATCTCTTCTCCCCTTAGGCCTTCCCATGGAGGTTTATTTATACTTCTCCAAATTAGTTTTTTCAGTTGGGAAATAGCTGGGCCACGGGCTATAGTAGGTGAGTAGTAGGTAAAACCCATAAACTCTGCCCGAATTTAAGGAGATTATTATTTTTTATTGTTTTAACACATATACGTGGGTTGGGTATATACTAACCCGCATGTACACGCTTTTAACATAGGGAAAAGTAGCATATGGGAAGTAAAACATTGTTTTTTAGAATTTGGACCAAGTCTCAAAAGGAAGGGTTTCCCTAGGCCATAAATAGAGCATAAAATCTACCAAGAGTGGTAAATGGTGCTATAACAGATGCCCCCTAATATATGAGGTTATAAGGGGTACATGATGGCCGAAATGTATTAAGTGTATAGAAGGAATCATGCCGAGACCGGAGAGGACTTCGCCAGAATTTAGCCTACCAAGCTAGTGGAAGAGATCAGAAAGAAATTGTTGTGTAAGGCAAACATGCCCATGCTTAGAGATAATAAAGCATGTCCACATGTCAAGTACAAAACTGGATCCAATATGTATACAAGTATAAATGAATAGAAAATACATAGTGGATCATTCGATCATATCCATATAAGTACATGTCTCAATATCACATATAAAGAACTGATCAATGATGCTAAAGTAGGAAGATGATCACTGAAGTCATAAAGCTGATCTAAAAAAAGTACCAAGTCAAATGGTGGAAAAAATGTTACTACACGCAACTCGGGTGCCAACATATAATATGTCATTGTAAGGAACTGCAACACATAAGGTGGATGGTGTCAACTAGCAGAAATAGGAGCAAATGACAAGTGAACCAAGAAATGTTGATGCAAACTTGAGGTCTTCACCAACTATCGTGGTACATTTCTACACAATGGGAATAAATGATCTGAAGTCAACCATGTGAGAAATCGTTTGATTACCAGTCATTGATGTGTACCATTAATAAACATGAGACTACTCACCGATAATGATAATGAGAGTCAAGGTACCCAGTATAATATAATAAGTGAAAATAAATGAGTTGTAGTCAAACACTTGGAAGAATCTATCAATCAGGAGACAATGATGTTTTCCCACTGTCGATAGCGAAGGAGTCAGCCACTGATGACTGCAAACCCTAAGGTACTTCCAAATGGACTCTAGATTTAGTTCCCATAGCAATGAGTTGATGTCGATGGGAAAAGATCCGCTGGAAGGAAGTCATCAAGGCATCCTTCATCAATCCAGCATGAGTGTAACCCGTAGGCCAATAATGTGGAAGGAATTGGACAAATAAAGATGTAGTAACCCAACTAAAGTACGTTTTTGATGTACACAATATGTAGCTAGTGCATGATATAAACCCTCTAAACCAACCAATAATGAAAGTTGGCACAAAGGCGAGGAATCCACCAATAGGGTCAAATGGAAACCACGGTACTTCACTAATCCCAATGTGTGATAATGAAATCTGACATCGACCACAAGGGAAACCACTCAGTCAAAGACCCATGATACTGATTTATGTTGAGCAAAAGTGACCTATCAATAATGAAAATAGGACCAGGGTGGGGCTCTACATCTGCTCTCAGAGCAATTTGTCGTAGTTGATAAGAGCAAGACCTTCCAACAAGAAGTCAATGGAGATTTTCTCAAACCATCACGAGCAAAGGACCAAATAGATGATGTGATAATGAACATGACTCTGAAAACTAGGGATGGTCCACTGAAAAATAGGTCAAGATACATCGCAAAAATGTCGACTCATGTTTACTTCCCTTGAACAAAATCACAACTCAAATGTGACTACATGGCAGCATATGATAACTTTGTATAAGATTTTCATGCAGGAGGCATAAGAAAACTCTCCATATGATTGGAAGAGATAACAAAGATTTGGAGTATTGACTCAATAACAAGGTTAAGGCTCTCCTAAGTCAAACTAAAGCCCATCCCAATGGAGGAAAGACTTATTTTTTGAGTTCTTTGTTCAAGGGTGACAAAACTGACTCTAGCTGCCATCAATTATGGAAATAATGTCCCGTTCCCACTCTTTTTTTAGGGATATATATTTTTTTTGTCTTTTTCATATTCATGAAGCTTGAAAAAGAATAAAATAATGCTATAGTACAGTGGAAAGAATGAGTGTCTAAATATAGATGCGCTAGTTCCTAGGGGGGAACATTCCTATGCTCAATGCAAGGTGACGAAACTGGTCAATGACACTCAAAGGAATGTTCTTTCCATGGGAAAAAGGGTGTGTCAAGTTGTAGAGGCTAAGTGATTGCAAGGAAGATTTTGCAAAACACATGGTCAAAAGGTGGCTTAAACATGAGTCCAAGTGGACTCAGCTCAAGGCTAAAAGGTATAAATGGTCAACATGAAATGTAGCAGTAAAACTCAACACAAAGAGACCTCTAGGGTATAAAGCTAGAAAAATAGCGAAGAAGAAGGAGAATGAAGCTTCATCACAAAATTCATGGTGGGACTAAAGAGGACTCCCGAGCCTAAGAAAAAAAGTTCAGCATGGGTGCCAATTGACAACAAGGTACTATCTAGGGCGCCCATGATAAGGTAGGCTCTAAAACACAAGTTATGACACTTCTAAGCAATGATAAGATTCTGCATCATATCTTGGTGGGTTTGATCCTAAGGCGAAAATGGGAAAGGAAACTGATAAATGCATAATGTAGGTGAAAAAACCTAACCTATATGCCAGTTTCGAGAACCAATACCTGTCAAATTGGATCAACCATAAAAATGTCCAAAGGAGAACTCTTCCAAGTTATGTAGACATAAGTCGGAACACTACACAAGAATTTAATACATCCCATATACAAACTTCAGATAAAATCTTGTGTTATAGAATACAAAACTTGAAAATGCGTACCTTATATGTAGAGTATGGTACAGGGAACCATGCAACCTTGTAGCTTACATATAATAATTCTTCTAGACAAACCCCTTATAGGGTTCAATCCAAGGACACCTTTGGTAGTTAAAATTCATGGCTTCAAAAATTTCCTCCTGTGAAGGCAAATCAAACTCCAAGAAATCATGAGAACTAAAAGGATCAAAAGAGAGAATTAAGGGGTCCCATGTCCCCATAGGAGGAATCACTCGATCAACTGTCGAGACCAACTCCCAAGAAGGAAAATAATATCTCAATGGATCCTTCTCAGAAGCAATTGAACATTGAGGATTCAGTGCCAGATACTTCACCCGTTGCAAGGTAGAGTCTACTTGAACACTTGCAATAAACCAAGGGGTATTCTGTAGCAAAATTTGAATTAGGGGGGTTATTATCAGATGCAAGTCGATCAATAGTGACAATATTTTTGTTATGAGGAAAACAAATCACTTGAAAGAGTGAAGACACCACAACATTCATAACATAGAAAAATCACGCCCAAGTAGCATATTAAATTCTAAAGGGTGATCAACCACCATCATATCGATAAAAACAATCTTCCCACCTAAAGTAATAGGAAATTGAGGAAGAACACCCATAGATTCACCAGGTCTTCTATCATAGGCTAACAACTGACTATTAGATGTCAACAAATTTGGAAAACCCAAAGATTTCCAAGTCAAGGAGGATATAATACTGGCAGGGGATTCTTCATCCACCATACATCGATAGACGTTTGTGGAATTAACTCTAATCTTTGTTTGGAAAGGTGCAGCAGAAGGAAGACGAGGCTTGAAAAGATTATCCCAATCAAAGGAGACACTCCTAGAACTTGGAGGGGGTACATTTGAAGAAATCAAAATGCCCCTTATACCAAAAGACTCTGTACTAGAAATTACGAAGAATGTTTTTTTAGGCACTTCACCCCCCAAAAGAGGAGTGGAATCAGCCAAAGATTGTATTTCTCGACCACTTCATCGATCAATCGTTAATGAGATTGTTGAGAAACTATAACAGATTCAGGAGTAGAATAACCTTCAGAATCAGACCATATCCTTTGTACCACTGGAATACCAAGGCACAAATGACTAAGATGGTATCCCTTACATATCTTACAAGTGAACCTTGGTTTAAGACTTCTACGCCTAGATTTCCGATCAACATCCATTCTACCATACTGACTAGCAGTGGTTGGTGGAAAGTCCCTAACATGACTCGCAGAGGTTAGTGACTCTTTCCCAAGAGAGATAGGAATTGTGCCCCCATCCCTACTCACAGAAGTGAGCTAACAAAAATGTGACTCATAGAGGTAGGTGACCCATTACTAGTATGACTCCCAGTGACTAGACTTATGCCCCTAGCGTGACTTGTAGTGTTTGAAAGCTCATCTCCAACATGAGTAGCAGATGTTGATGTTGATTCATTGCTAGTATGACTTGCAGTGACTAGACTTATGCCCTTAGTGTGACTTGCAGTGGATGAAGGCTCATCCCCAACATGACTTGTAGAGGTTGGTGATGAATTGCTAGTATGAATTGCAGTGACTAGAATTATGCCCCCAGCATGACTTACAGCCGCTGAAGGATCATCTCCAACATGACTTGTAGAGGTTGGTGATGAATGGATAGGATTATTCTTCTTCTTCATCTTCCTCTTGTTGGGTCTCCATTTTATCTTATTTTTATTTATTTCTCTCATGTTGTCGATTGGCAAAATGATTTTCGAAGAGTATTTGTTACTTCTTTGTTTAACAAGATTAAAATAGCATTAATGAGAGTTTAATTAAGGTTTGTATGTTTCATCAATGTCTATAAAGGTCCTCACTCGATCAATGTTAGGCCTCAAGCTCGTAGTAAAGCCAACTGTTAGTCCTAAAGCTACAATGATAGTATCTTATCGGTTTCATTTATATTGATTGTTCTTTCACCCCTTGCAATTGGAACTTGTGCTTGAACATGCCTTCTACTTCTCCTAGCAGCAACTATGGATGAGCCAGGCTATTATGAATATGGTAATTCTGATATAATATGTTGATAATGAAGGAATATCATACGAAATTTAACTTTAGTGGAAAGGGACACTTGGCATTCAAGCACATCACTTGGGCCCCATATCAACACAAGTTAATTGACATCTTCCTGTTATCGCTGCGCATCACATTGATTGATTAGAAAGTCAAGTTTCTAGGAGTTCAATCGATAACTGAAGGTGCACGGCTGTGGAAAGGGTTTGTATTGTTACTCAGTGCCTACGCTGCAAGCGCACCTCCATCTTAGCTTACAATGGCATCTGATCAATCTAAACCTCCTAGTGCCATTGTTGGATCGTTTACTGGAGGTGTCTTACAGAAGGAGGTCATTTCAATTTGATGTGATATTGGTGCATTTTTAGTGCCACAACATGTCGGTTTATTGTTGATATCGGTATTGGCATCTCTTTTGCATTAGTGCCACTTTATATTCCAGAGATATCGCCCACTGAGTTTGTGAATCCATTTCTCATTTGCGTTGAATATTGCTTGGTGGCAAGATTACCCTTGGCTGGGAATCCATTATGACTGAATCTTCCAGCACCGTATCTGAAGGCCACGAGGGACGTAGCAGTGACTGGGCAAGTCATTACGTGGAATTGAAGGGTAGTTGAATCGCACCTTCCAGTGATAGCTACTCCAGAAAAAAAGGAACGATTCACCATAATCGTTCCCTCTTTCGACACTCAGTTTAAAACTAATTATTATTTCGGAAAATTGTTAAAAATAATAATATCTATATTTTAATTGGATGAATTAAAAGGTCTAGTATGTAATTCAATGTCTATATAAGAAATCGACTGGAAAAAATATAAAATTGTCAACTAATTAGAAAATTATACAGTAAGGAAGGAAATCAATCGAGCCAAGGACAATGCGCACGAGAGGAAGGTGCAGAAGGGAAGAGGAGTTGTCCCAATGTAGCCTCACACAGTTCATAACTGGTGGATCACTCCTCTTGTCTTGTTGGAGCTGAGCATTGTTTGCTTGATGTAAAGATTGTTTTTCAGGAATTAATTGAAGCAATTTTCATCTATGTTCTATCTATTTATTTATTGCATCTAATGATTTTGACTGTTGTGTGAACCAGGTTAATCGAGGGTGTGAGCTGGCTGGGTTGGCCACCAGACCAGCTCACCACCACTCTTCATTTCTTAAATTAATTAGCATTTAAATTGCCATTTACTGTGTGAAGTTTATTTAATAATTTATAGTCTATTTCCTTCTCCATGTTGATGTTATTTAATTTGCTACAACATTTTCCTTTTAGCTCTAAATGTTACTGATTTTCTACATTAATAAATTGTTCCTGTACTTGAGATTTGTGCTTACACTTGGGATATTTCTTCATATCAAATTGTGTCCCTCCAGTTCTTATTTACAATATTGGCTTATGCGTTGATGAGTTGTAATTGATTTATATTCCAGAGCATGAAAACAATGTGAGTGATTATGGTTTTGAGGTACTCACATATTCATTCAATCTCTACTTACAAAAAACCATATATTACTTGTATGTCGCGGAACCGATATTAATGAAAGAAAATTGCGTCATGTTGAAAATAATAATATTTACTTTCCATTAAACTTCTGGACAGTTCTCCATGATTTATTTTCAAGGATAAGGAAGGCAAGACTCATA
The DNA here is from genome assembly GCA_031772625.1 of Pinus tabuliformis. Taxonomy (NCBI): domain Eukaryota; kingdom Viridiplantae; phylum Streptophyta; class Pinopsida; order Pinales; family Pinaceae; genus Pinus; species Pinus tabuliformis. The sequence goes on from CM062806.1 coordinate 718,917,085, forward strand.
TTAATTTAATTTCTTTCATAAGTTATTTACGTAGTAGATTTACTTGTCGATGCTTTCAAGTTAATTTCACACAGAATTAGTACAAGAAGAATTAGTATAGGCAGAATGATTTTGAATTCCTTCTCGCATTTACAATGTCTCGATATTGTGTCGACACTGTTTGGTTTCTAGTTATGATTCCCTTTCTGTTTGCTCGTACTTAGAATTCATTTTGCTTTGATTTTCCTTTTATTTCCCGCATGATTTAATTGTTTGGATTGGTGTTTCTCGAATTCTCTTTTAGTGCAGGATTTAATTTATTGATGAGATTAATATGCAAGATAGACTAGAATTTGTTTTGCATGTTGCCAGGGGATTTCTCCCGGATTTCCAGTGTTGTGTCTCGAATTTCACGAACTATCCAGATTGACAAATTAAATTTTGGTACATTTATATACCCTATACCACACCCAACATTTTGGCACATTTCCGAGGAGGCACACAGGTGATTGACCTTGGTGATTTGCCGCATTTGTTTTTTTTCCTTCACCTAGTTTCTCTTGCAATTTTACGTTCTTTGAATTTATTTCTTTCCTCCACTGTTGCTTTAAGGTTTCTCATTTTCTCTGATGTTGAAAGAACTCCCCACCCTACACATATATATATACACCATTCATGTGCTAACAAATGTACCAGTTGGCTTGTTAAAAACAGGAAAATGGTATTTTGGGGAATCATCTAATGAGGAATTTTTATGCTGCTACAGAGACATACAATTCATCCAATGAAGAATTAACAATTGAAATTTTTAATATTTTGATTGAACATAAAAATTATATTATTAAATCTTTGATTTCAAAATTGGATGATTTGCAGTAAGAGTGGTGTTGGGTTGTGTTATATTCTTTCCACGTAGTTAATAGGGGGTTTGAATGGCACCTGTAACCCCACTTTATGGGGTTCGGGGCAGCGCCCCGGAAAATTTTGGTTTTGGACCATATGTTAGGTTGGGCGGACCCACCTATGGTTTTGTGCGTGATTTTCGCACATGTTTTTTGGACGCGATGGTTTTCGGTCCATGGTATTGGATGCTTCGACATGTATAAATATGTATTGTAAAATTGAAAGGAACATAATGAAAAATCAAGCTGGTAGTCTCGGTTTTGGGATACAGGGAAAAATCTCTGTGCATATGTGTTTTATGGGTTATGCTCTCGCATTGTTTATTTTCTTTGTTTAAGAATTCGTATGCAGGTAATTTCTGTACAGGGTTAAAACCTACATTTGGTATCGGAGTTGTTTTGGCTTCAAGGGGACACCTTTGTTGCTGATGGGTTTCACTCGAGCCTGTGGTAGACCATGTTCAGTGGGAGATCTGCGAGATTGATTCTGGTGGTGAAAGAAGATGGCGAGCAGTGGAAAGATAGAGATTGAGAAGTTCAATGGTCAGAATTTTGAGTTGTGGAAACTCAAGATGGAGGATCTGTTGGTGGATAAAGATCAGTGGATCGCGGTAGATCCGGGTACTAAACCATCGAGAGTGACCGATGAAGAATGGAAGAAGTTGGATCGGAAGGCAAAGAGCACAATACAATTGTGTGTCTCGGATTCAGTATTGTTGAATGTATCAGGGGAAGCTACGGCAAAGGCTTTGTGGGTAAAGTTAGGGACTTTGTACCAATCTAAGTCTCTGGTGAATAAACTGTTCCTGCGGAAAAAGTTGTATAACCTGAGGATGAAAGATGGAGACTCGGTGACAGAGCATCTGAATGCGTTTAATACTGTGGTAAGTCAATTATTATCTGTTGATATTAAAATTTCAGATCAAGATAAGTGCATCAGTTTGTTGTGTTCTCTACTAGATTCGTGGGATAGTCTGGTTATTGCAATAGGTAGCAATGCAACTGCTTTGCAGTTTGATGAAATAGTCTTAGCCTTGCTGACGGAGGAGATGAGATGGAAAAATATGGACAACCATAATGGTGATGCCTTGTCTGTACGAGGACGGTCCCAGAACAGAAACAAAAATAAGTCATCGAGTTGGAGATCTAAATCTAGAGGGAGATCTAAATCTCCAGGAAAACCTACAAAGGTGGTGTGCTGGAAATGCGGAAAGGAAGGGCACTTCAGAAGGGATTGTAAATCTAAAGCTCCTGATAAAGGAAAGGGATCTGATGATGCTCCTTCTGCAGAGGTGAAAACCACCTCAGATGAAGGTGGGGATGTGTACTTGGCTTCTTCAAGTACACATGTAGATCACGAGGCATGGTTGATTGACTCAGGTGCATCCTTTCACTTCACTCCCCATAGAGAGTGGTTCTGCGAGTATGAGAAATATGATGGTGGTGATGTCTTCTTAGGAGATGATAGGAAGGCTAGAATCATTGGTCGGGGAAAAGTAAAGTTGAAGTTGCAAGGTGGAAGGGTTAGAACACTTCTGGGTGTTCTACATATTCCTGCATTGGCCAGAAATCTGATTTCTGTAAGAAAGTTGGATGATGCAGGTATAAAGACGGTGTTCGAGAAAGATACCTGCAAGATGGTTCGAGGAGCACTGATATTAATGTGGGGAGTTCGGATTGGAACTCTGTACAAGCTGCAAGGTAGCACTGTTGTTGATGGGTTCAATAGTTCTATGGTTCTTGAAAATGGAGTAAAGAATCTAGTGGTCTCTGGAGAGAAGACCATGTTGTGGCATCAAAGGCTTGGACATATTGGAGAGAAGGGCCTTCGAATACTTCATGGTAAAGATATGGTAGAAGGTATGAATAATAGCTCTCTGGATTTTGATTTCTGTGAAAATTGTGTATATGGGAAGCAGAATCGGGTGAGTTTCCCCTCTGGTGGTAAGAGGACGAAACAGATATTAGAGCTTGTGCACAGTGATGTGTTTGGACCTATGAAGGTTCCATCACTGGGTAAGTCTGTGTACTATGTATCATTCATAGATGACTTCTCAAGGAATACATGGATATATTTTCTTAAGAAGAAATCTGAAGTCTTTGACAGGTTTAAAGAATTTAAGGCTCTGGTGGAAAATCAGACAGAGAAGAAGATAAAGGTGTTGAGGACAGATAATGGTGGAGAATTTTGTAGCAAGGAATTTGAAGAATTTTTTAATAAGTGTGGTATAGCACGGTAGAAGACTACTCCATATACACCTCAGCAAAATGGAGTCGCAGAAAGAATGAACAAGACGTTGATGGAAAGGGCAAGAAGCATGCTCAGTGGTGCCGGGTTAGGACAGGAATTCTGGGCAGAGGTGGTGGATACTGCATGTTACCTGATCAACAGATCACCTTCATCAGCGTTGGAGGATAAGACTCCACAAGAAGTATGGACTGGTAAGAAACCCTCTCTTTTACATCTAAGGGTATTTGGATGTGATGCATATGTACATGTTCCAAAGGAGAAACAAACCAAGTTGGATAGTAAATCTGAAAAGTGCATCTTTATTGGATATAAGGATGGTTTAAAGGGTTATAAGCTTTGGAACCCAGTCACACGGAAGGTTGTGTACAGCCGAGATGTGTTGTTCAGAGAGGTAAAAGAGGTTATTCAACATGAAGTCCAACCAAAGGAACCTGAGAAGATAGAGTTTGAGCCAAAGGAGGAAGAATCATACTGTGCAGCAGAGGAGGAATCAGAAGATGAAGAGCCACAATCTCCGGCTGTGAGAAGATCAGTTCGAGAAAGAAGGCAGCCAGAAAGGTATAGTCCATCTGCTTTTAGTTCAAATTTTGCTTTGTCTGTTACTGATAATGATCCCAGAACTGTGAAGGAAGCAGTGGATTCAGAGGATGGAAAACTCTGGAAAGAGGCCATGGTCGATGAAATGGCATCTTTGCACAAAAATGAGGCTTGGGATCTGGTGGAGTTGCCGGCTGGAAGGAAACCCATTGGCAGCAAATGGGTGTTCAAGAAGAAGACAAATGCAAAAGGAAAGGTGGAGAAATACAAAGCTCGGTTGGTAGCAAAAGGTTATTCCCAGGTGCCGGGAATTGATTTTGGTGATATTTTTTCTCCTGTTGCCAAGGTAACTTCTATTAGATTACTTTTATCTATTGCTGCTGCTTTTGATTTTGAGGTAGAACAGATGGATGTGAAGACAGCATTTCTTCACGGGGATTTGGAAGAGGAAATCTACATGAAGCAACCTGAAGGCTTTGCGGTGAAGGGTAAGAAAGAACTGGTATGCAAGTTAAAGAAGTCTCTGTATGGGTTAAAACAGTCACCAAGGATGTGGTATCAGAAATTTGATACATTTAATACGCGGACTTGGCTTCACCAGAAGCAAAGCAGATCATTGTGTGTATTTTAAATTAATTGGTGACCGTATTATTTATCTGGTCTTGTATGTGGATGATATGTTGCTGGTTGGAAATGACAAAGAAATTATCCAGGATTTGAAGACCCAATTGTCCTCCAAATTCGACATGAAAGATCTTGGTGCTGCAAACTATATTTTGGGCATGGAAATTAAAAGAGATCGGTCAAAGAGGAAGCTCTGGTTAAACCAGAGGAAGTATGTCGAGACAATACTCCAGAGGTTTAATATGCAGGATAGTAAACTGGTGAAGGTTCCTATTCCTGTAGGTGTGAGGTTATCTGTTGAACAGTGTCCCAAGACACAAGAAGAGGAAGAGGACATGTCCCGTGTTCCATATGCAAGTGCAGTGGGTAGCCTGATGTATGCAATGGTCTGTACTAGACCAGACATTGCACATGCAGTGGGAGTATTGAGCAGGTTTATGTCAAAACCTGGGAAGGAGCACTGGACAACAGTGAAGCGGGTTTTCAGGTATTTGCATGGCACTAGTGATTATGGTTTGTGCTACCAAGGAAGACCAGGATTGGACAGAGTGTTGGATATTCATGGCTTTGTTGATGCAGACTGGGCTGGAGATCTGGATCAGAGAAGATCTACAAGTGGGTATGTGTTTAACCTATTTGGAGGTGTAGTCAGTTGGATGAGTAAGAAACAATCTGTAGTGGCACTATCAACTATAGAGGCAGAATACATGGCAGCCACTCATGCAAGCAAGGAAGCAGTTTGGTTGCAGAGATTGTGTTCAAGTATGGGGTTAGTACAGGGAGCTATAAGAATAGACTGTGATAGCCAAAGTGCAATTTTCTTGGCAAAGAACCCTGCTTATCATTCAAAGACAAAGCACATTGATGTTCAGTATCACTTTGTGAGGGATATGATAGAAGACAGAAAGGTGTTGCTGGTAAAGGTGGACACTTTGAAGAATACTGCAGATGCATTGACAAAATCTGTGAGCTCTGATAAGTTCTCTTGGTGTAGAGAAGCAATGGGAATCTCAGGGCTGAAAAAATGACTAAGCTCTCCTGTGGCCCCCTGTGGAAAGAAAACAACAAGTGGGAGAATTGTTGCGTTGTGTTATATTCTTTCCACATAGTTAATAGGGGGTTTGAAGGGCACCCATAACCCCACTTTATGGGGTTCGGGGCATTGCCCCAGAAAATTTTGGTTTTGGACCATATGTTAGGTTGGGCAGACCCACCTATGGTTTTGTGCATGATTTTCGCACATGTTTTTTGGACGCGATGGTTTTCGGTCCATGGTATTGGACGTGATGGTTTTCGGTCCATGGTATTGGATGCTTCGGCATGTATAAATATGTATTGTAACATTGAAAGGAACATAATGAAAAATCAAGTTGGTAGTCCTGGTTTTGGGATCCAGGGAAAAATCTTTGTGCATATGTGTTTTATGGGTTATGCTCTCGCATTGTTTATTTTCTTTGTTTAATAATTCGTATGCAGGTAATTTCTGTACAGGGTTAAAACCTACAAGTGGAAGCAGGATGAAAACCCACCTCTTATCTTTTGTGCCAACTGTAGAAAGAAACACCTCCTTAGAAAGTGTCCACTTAGTAGCTTGAAAATTTACAAAATTTGTGAAGAGGATCATCCAACAGAATGTTTCCCATCACTACCAAGATTAATGCAAGTACTCAGGAAATCAAGTAAGGAATCAAATCGACTACGAGGTATAACTCAAAAACCATTTTCATTTGATACTTGGAATAATGCTTATTTTCCTGAGCAAGCTCATCAACATGTTTATAATCCTACAATTTCATGGAAAACTTTTAATCCTCCTCCAATCGAATATCCTACTTCATGGTCATAGTGGCCCTCTCCTTGGCCCTCATCCCCAAGCCAGATATCAACATGGCCTAAAGAATCATTTGTATCCTTATCTCTAGGGAAATATCCCATGCAAATTAAATCATATGAGCACCAACAACATCCATAATTTCTTTCCAATGCACCATTAATTTATCCTCCTCCATGTTCCCAACTGCGTGTGCAACTTTACCCTAGCCTTAATCCATACCCTACCCCTTATCATAATCCTTACCCTACTCCTTATCCTTACCCATACCGTACCCCTTATCCTAATCCTTACCCTACTCCTTATCCTTACCCATACCCTAGATCTCATTCAAACCCTAATCCATACTCTAGTCCTAGTCCATACCCTAGACCTAACCCTAGTCGAAAGCCTAATCCCAATCCAAATCCAAACCTTACTCCAAGCATTGACCAAAACCCTAGCCCAAACCATATCATAAACCCTAATCTAAACCATCAGGTTGCACAACAGTTTCAAACACCTATTCTTCCCATTGAACAAAATGCTACATCTTCCATGTTTGGAAAGGGAATGAATTTGGAAACTTCCCCCATTACTACAGAGCATTCACCCCGAGAATTTATAATTCAAAGACCACCAAAGGAGCAATCTTTCATTGGAACTTGTTTTGAAAATGTTGTTGAAACTCGAAACCCTAGAATCTCTCTCAACCATTCTTGTCAATATGAAAATCAAATATTTGAGCCTGAATTTGAGGGATTTATCTTTTGTCTTTCACCAGATTCTTTGTGCCTCTAGGAAAGTGACTATCAAATTGTGGAAGACTTGCATCAGTTGGAGAATCATAAATATGTGGATTTCATTAAATCCTAGTTTCAAGCAGTCATAAAGCCTTCTTATCTCCTCATCATTCAGAAACTCTTGGTACCATATCAATTGAAGCAACTGGTTTCTCATGCTTTGTAATGTCTTGAAGTCTATTCTTTAAAAGTAAGTGTGAGTATAATCAACATTTTGTTACACACATGGCTTCATTGGAAGTATGCCTTCACTTAAATGTGTTATTTCTTTCTTTAAAAATAGGGTTGGATAATAGGAGAATAATGAATAAAGATGCATAAAAACACTCTTGAACTTGTGATTCCCTAAAAGCACAACTTTTTCAAATTTCTATTATCATGCACTCTCATGGTAAGACTTGTCAGAAGAAATTTACACTTAATGCCTCATATTTTAAAGTGACTTTGATTATGGATTAACATGTCAGTCAAGGATATTGTTATAAGTTACATGTAATACTTTTCTCCTATCCTTAGAAACTATTATTCAGAACATATTTTTAAGTCCTCTTCGAAGGGATCAATGAAAAACCTCCTATGATGGACCATGCCTACAAAACTATAATAAGCTTTCATAAAGAACCCTGGCATGATCAACTCAAGGAATATTTTTGGTCATTATCCGAGATGGTTTTTTAAATAAGTTCTTAGGGTAGCATGACCAACTAGTAAAGAATAGTAATTAAAAACTTTTCAGGCCATCCCACACTCTTAAGGAGTAGATTTTCTTCCCCACCTATTAAGTAACCCATCTAATGTTAATCATATTTAGAGTTTTTTTTCTAAAAACATAAACAAATTAATTTAGGGATAGGAGGTCCCATTGCGAGCTGACATACTATGATCATGGGTCCTTAGGAGAATGACATTACCACACTGGTCACTAAGCTAGGGTAATGGCTTTCAGTTGAAAAATTGGAAGATGAGAGGTCTCATTGCGAGCCGACTTGTTCATTCTTGTTAGTTCTCGTGAATGGCACTGTCGATAGTTGGTTACCAAGCTAGAATAGTAGCCTTCAATTAACTTCTAAAAAGAGAAAGTAAAATGTTCTTAAACGACTCTGAATCTATATCTAATAGGTGGGAAAAAAGCATTTCATAAGGTTAAAAGGTACCCCTGTCGAGGCTATGGACGCCTACTGGCAGCAGGGCCATGCCTGTGGTATTAAAAATAATTTTACACTATGATTTACTTGGTTGTTTTTGCTTTTCCCTGAACTCACTATTAATCTCTTTGAGAATGGCTTTAACATCCTTTTGTTGTTATGCCTTGGATTTCTATCTTTTTGGAATGATTTTTACGGATGTGGGACCCTTAGTGCAGATAGCTCGTTATGCCCAGACAAGAGAGCTTTACTTATACATGGATAAGTGTAAGATAATCATTGTGGGAAGGTATTGCTATGTCCACTTTTAACACTATGGTTTTTTTTTTTATTTAAATCAGGTCACTCATATTTACAACAAGGATATTAAAAGTGAAACTTCTGATCAGGGATGCCTACGAGATATTCTTTTGGAAATTTTAAAAGTTAGATATTTTATTCAAGTAATAACACCATTTGTGCACTTTAGTTTTTCATGGAAACTTCCATTTTAGGTTTTCTTGAAATCAGTTTAAGCAAATAAAGAGTCCAGCAGACACTCTGTTTTAGAGCAAGCTTTATCTAGCACAGGAAATGTGATCACGAAAAATTGCAGGAACATCATTTTGAATGCCTACAAATGTTTCTATTTTTTTTTTGCGAGGAAGTAACAATACCGGATTTCCTTGCATGAGGACATGAAATATGGTCAGCATGGGGGCATGTTAGGTCTCTGTTTTGTCTTATTTTTATTTATTTCTCTCATGTTCTCGATTGGCTAAATGATTATTTTCGAAGAGTATTTGTTACTTCTTTGTTTTAACAGAATTAAAATAGCATTAATGAGAGTTTAATCAAGGTTTTTATGTTGCAGGATTAAAACCAATTTCATAATACTTTGGGACGTGCCTACACCATTGCATTTACTTGCCTGCACCATTTTATGGCTTCCTTTACTATTCTGAACTCAAACCTGGTCTTATGCTTTGTTCATGAAGGTAGTGGTATTTTATTAGCAGCATGCAAAATCTTACATTGATACCATTGCGGTTGAAGTTGTGGCTATACTCAAACCCTCCAGCTCATGGGGCTCGAACTGTGGCCAATATTGTTGGCCAAGATACACAGACTGCACACTTTGGCAAGCCCTTAGCACATGAAAGAGCATGTTGCAGATGGCACGACAAGACATGCCCTTGACATACTTACCGGAGTGGAGAGATGGCCTTGATTATCGCCACGAGACTGATCTTACCTCAATGTCTATAAAAGTCCTCACTCAATCAGTGTTAGGTCTCAAGCTCGTAGTAAAGCCAATTGTTAGTCTTCAAGCTACGATGACAATATCTTGTCGGTTTCTTTTATATTTACTGTTCTTTCACCCCTTGCAATTGGAACTTATGCTCGAACATGCCTTCCGCTTCTCCTAGCAGCAACCGCTGATGAGCCAGGCTATTATGAAGATGGTAATTCTGATATAATATGCTGATAATGAAGGAAGTTGATACGGAATTTAACTTTGGTGGAAAGGGACACTTGGCATTCGAGCACATAACTTGGGCCCCATATCAACGCAAGTTAATTGACATCTCCCTGCTATCTCTGCACATCAAATTGATTGATTAGAAAGTCAAGTTTCCAGTAGTTCAATCAATAACTGGAGGTGCATGGCTGTGGAAAGGGTTCATATTGTTACTCAGTGCCCACGCTGCAAGCACACCTCCATCTCAGCATACGATGCAATCTGGAAAATCTAAACCTTCTGGTGCCATTGTTGGATCGTTTACTAGAGGTGCGTTGCAAGAGGAGGTCATTTCAATTCGATACGATATCAATACTTTTCTTAGTGCCACAACATTTCGGTTACTTGCTGATATCGATATTGGCATCTCTTCTGCGTAGGTGCCACTTTATATTCCAGAGATATCACCCACTGAGTTTGTGAATCCATTTTGCATTTGTGTTGAATATTGCTTGGTGGCAAGATTACCCTTGGCTGGGAATCCATTACGACTGAATCTTCCAGCAGCACCGTATCTGAAGGCCATGAGGGACGTCACAGTGACTGGGAAAATAATTACGTGGAATTGAAGGGTCGTTGAACTGCACCTTCCAGCAACAGTTACTCCAGGAAAAGAGGAACGATTCACCAGAATCGTTCCCTCTTTCGACATTCAGTTTCAAACTAATTCTTATTTTAGAAAATTGTTTAAACTAATAATCTTCTATATTTTAATTGGCTAAATTAAAAGTCCCAATATGTAATTCAATTTCTATATAATAAATCAACTAGAGAAAACATAAATTGGTCAAATAATTAGACAATTAGACAGTAAGGAAGGAAATAGATCGAGCCAGGGACAATGCGCACGAGAGGAAGGCGTAGAAGGGAAGAGGAGTTGTCCCAATGTAGCCTCACACAATTCATAATTGGTGGATCGTTCCTCTTGTCTTGCTAGGGCTGAGCATTGTCTTCTTGATGTAAATATTTTTTTTTTAGGAATTAATTGAAACAATTTTCATCTATGTTCTGTCTATTTATTTATTGCATCTAATGATTTTGACTGCTATGTGAACCAAGTTAATCGAGGGTGTGAGCTAGCTGGGTTGGCCACCAAACTAGCTCGCCACCACTCTTCATTTCTTAAATTAATTAGCATTTAAATTTTCATTTACTGTGTGAAGTTTATTTAATAATTTATAGTCTCTTTCCTTCTCCAAATTGATGTTATTTAATTTTCTGCAACATTTTCCTTTTAGCTCTAAACTTCATTGATTTTCTGCATTAAGAAATTGTTCCTGTACTTGAGATTTGTGCTTACACTTGGGATATTTCTTCATATCAAATTGTGTCCCTCTAGTTGTTCTTATTTACAAGATCGGCTTATGCGTTGATGAGCTGTAATTGATTTATATTCCAGAACATGAAAATGATGTGAGTGATTATGGTTTTGAGGTACTGACATATTCATTCAATCTATGCTTACAAAAAACCATATATTACTTGTATGCCACGGAGCTAATATTAATGAAAGAAAATTGTGTCATGTTGAAAACAGTAATATTTACTTTCCATTAAACTTCTCGACAGTTCTCCATGATTTATTTTCGAGGGTAAGGAAGGCGATATTCATATTAATTTAATTTATTTCATAACTTATTTATGCAGTAGATTTACTTGTCGATGCTTTCAGGTTAATTTCACATAGAATTACTACAGGCATAGTGATTTTGAATTGCTTTTAAAATCCTTCTAGCATTTACAGTTTCTCGATATTGTGTTGACACTATTTGGTTTCGAGTTATGATTCCCTTTCTGTTTGCTCATACTTAGAATTCCTCTCACATTGGTTTTCCTTTTATTTCTCACATCATTTAATTGTTTGGATTGGTGTTTCTCGAATTCTCTTTTAGCGCAAGATTTCATTTGTTGATGAGATTAATATGCAAGATAGACTAGCATTTGTTTTGCAGGTTGCCAGGGGCTTTCTCTCGCATTTCCAGTGTTGCGTCTCGAAGTTCAAGAATTATCTGGATTGACAAATTAAACGTTGGTACATTTATAGACCCTATACTGCACCCAACTACTCTTTCTCTCCTTCTTATATCTCTTATTACAAGAGGGAGGAGAAAGAGGAATCCCAAATTTCTCTTTAAAAGAAGATGAACAATTAACACCCATTTCATGCCCTTGAAATAAAGCATTCGTCTAAGAAGCTTCAAGAACATTTGGAATATTTGGAGTGGACCACATCCAAGTAAATAGTCCAACATTTAATCCATGAATATTCAAAGTGGCCATCAAGGGGGTACCAATGTTTCCAAAGAAAGGGTTATTCTCTACAATTTCCTAAGTTGAGGAGGAGATCGAAAGAGGTAACCTCGAACCACTTTCAGTTCAGTAACTAGCCCTACTGAACCAGAGAGGGATCTCTCTAAGGATTTGTCAATGAATATTTGTAAAGAAAAAGGTTTTAGGCTAGATATGCAATTTTGTTTTGAGCATTTGTGAATTTAGGAATTTTTGTTTGTTGGACTAGGGTTTAGAGAATGTAATTATGTCTAGGCTTCAAGTATGCAGTAAAATGTATAAAAAGGAGCTAGATATCAATGCGTTATGGTGCACTTAGAGTGTTTATCAATGTAGTGTATATTTGTGAGTTTAAGAGAACCTAATGAGCATGTGAAAGTGTGAATTCATTAGATTTAGAAGAAAATAAACACAAGTATCATTTCCACATAAACAGGCTTAAATTCAAGATTCCTGTCTATAAAACTGCAAGGAAATTCATAGGAAGAAGATAAAGCATGTAAATAGAGATGATTTATCCATTAGAAATTTATAGGAAAAGAAAACCACATCATAGACTCATTGAGCTAGAATTCCTAAAATATCATTGCAACTGCTCCTGTATTAGCTTAAGAGAACATAAGATACAAGCCTTCTCCACAAAATTCCAACCCTTCTCTCTGAATGATAAAATGATACATATAGACTCAATTTAACTACTTCTCCACCTTTAGGAGCCTGATTCCTAGGTGGTGGAATTGTTTCCAAGATTCTCTCAACCAATAGCTAAGAGTGAGAACGTCAAATATAAACACTTCTTTTAGACTTTGTTTTGTATTTTGCTTCCTTAATGAGGCCTATTAAACCATAAAAATAGCCTATCATGTCTATTTATTTCATTATTACATTGTCTAACCTTGAACTACTTCAATTACATCAATAATTTTGACTTTGACCAAGTCAAACTAAAAACTAGGAAATTACACAGTGAAATTTAAATTAAAAACTCAGAAATTTGTGGAAGCGTAGAGCCAACTTTGATTCCACTTTAAGGTGCCTTCTTGAAGTCTAAATTGAGATATGAGAGAATGGTCAACTATCCTTACCTTCCTAGTTTCCAGAACACCTTGAATTTATGAAAATTACCAATGGGAAGGCCTTCAAAACCTCATTCTCCCAAGGTGTTTCTAGAAGCACAGTGCCTGTCAAAAAGGGGCAAAATGTTGATTTTTGACCCATTTTTCTCCTTTTTCTCAAAATTTGGGCCCTCTCTAAGAAATCTGATGAAATGGGTTGTGAGAGGAGGCCATAAGCTTTCCAAAACTACCATTTGTGATTTGGAGGCTTGAGGAAAAAGCACAGAGCCTGTGACTAGCTAATTTTCTAAATTTGGCACCAAAATAGTCAAAAAACCAAAAATGCTCAGAAATACTTCAAAATTGGTCATCAGCTGAAAAATGACGTATTCCAAGCCCTCATGGATGCTTCAGCAAGCATATCCAAGTTATCTCTCTCATTTTTTCCCTTTATGGTTTCCTTTAGCTTGTTTTTCAACTGCTTGAGCTTGATGTTACATATCATGTTTCTGGTTTGATAATGATGTGCCATGTGCCTTAGTAGTTGGTTATCTTTGTTTTCTTTGTCAAGAAGCTTTTCCAAGTGGTCATTGACCTTATCTAGCCAATACTCTCTGTCCTCATTGATCTCTAAGGCAATTTTGTCCTCCATGTCTAGGTCTTCATCTAGCAAATTGTGTCCTTTCTCCTCCTTCAATGCCTTTTTGAGTCCCTTGGTCCTTTGCCTCTTTTTCTTGACTTGTTTTTCAGTTTCCTCAGGTTCATTATGCTCCAAAATTTCTTTTCCTTTTCCTACTTGCTGCAACAATTTAGTTTTCTCTTTCTCCATGATGAGTTGTCTAGCCTTAAGCTGACTGTTTTCTTGTTCAAGGAAGGAGATAACAAACCTTGCTCTTGCCATGTTGTCCATGAGTTATTTGATCTGATAATCTTTCTCTTTGATCATTTGTTTCATGTTTGAAGGCTCTTTTGTTTCTTCTAAGTCCACCAATTCAAAATCATGCTCAATTTGGTCTTCATCCTGTACATGTGATCCCTGTTTTGATGATGTAGAAGGCTTGGCCCTTTTCTCAACCTGAGAAGTAAACACAAGCCTTTTTCCTCTTTAATACATTCTAGTCACCTCAGGTCTAGGTGCCTTAGGAACCTCCACTGGCTGGCTTGATGATCCTACCTCAATCTGTTGTGTTGCTATGTTTTGATGTTGAACTAAAACAGTAGTCCCATGCCATTGCAAAGTTGTTTTTATGAATGAATCCCATGTCATGTTCTTCTCTGCTAGCTGATGGAGAACAACAATATTTATCAAGATATGAATAAATATACTAGGGTAGTGTTATTTGTCTTTCACCTGTACCTTCTTAGACATTTTGACAAGGATTTTGCATAGATAATTACACATGTTGAGAGGTTTTTGAGTTATAAAGTGCATTAGAAGTCGGATGTGATATGCATACAATCTAGAAAACCTTCCCTCATAGGTGAAAAAATTCATGACAACCTTCATTAATGGTGCATACTTCTCCAATAGGTACCTAAATGGGATGATGTGTGTATGGGTCTCCCTGTAGGGTGATTTCAAGAAAGACCTGTAATGTTCAAGGTCCAAATTCATACCTTTAAACCAGTATTCTCCATGATCAAGTATCCCTGTAGCAAGTGAAATGGAAGCCACTGAAAATGTAAACTCAACCCCTGCTATGATGGCCCTTTCCCCTTTCAGATGAGTGGCAATCCAATCAGTTAATTGTTCATGGAAACCTACTTCACATACCCTTTTGCAAAACTCTAGACAATTTACATCTTCAAAACACTACTTGATGAAGGGTGATGAGTTGATTTCATTGCAGTTGGTAGGCTCATATCTGAGGATTTTTCCTCCTTTATGGTGTTAGACTCCTATATATAGAAAGGAGGTTTTGTCATTTGAATCATCCAAGAAGTGTTTATTTGCGTAATGTAAAGGAGGTTTCCCCCTCAAAGAGGCTGAATTCTAAGGCATTGATTTATCTTTTCAATCTTTTTGTGAGTTGGTTTCATAACATTTGGTATCAGAGCTTTGGATTCTAGGGTTTTGCTACTCCAAACGAGTCATCGTCTAATTTTCGCTATAAATTTTTTTCTGCGATGTTTCAGAAGGAAAAATAAACCCATTTGAGACTAAATATTTCTGAACCTTTGGTCTAAATCTCATTTCTTGTCTCGCTATATTTTCAGAGATATGATATGAGGAATTTAGGGTTTTTGCAAGCTCTAGAATTTCATCTGAAATAGGTCATCGTGGAATTTTAGCTATAAAGCTTTCGCTACGAAGTTTCAGAAGCTAAAAAAAAAACCCATTTGAGAAGAAATCGGTCGGAACCTTGGCTCCGAATTTCAGATCCTATCTCACTATATTTTCGGAGATATAATCTAAGGAAGTTAGGGTTTTTGAAGACTCCCGAATTACATTCCAAACAGGTCACCTTGGGAAAATTGTCATAACTTTCTCTCTGAGAATCATATTGAATTTTTGTAAGAAGTTACAGAAAGAGGATGGAATTTAGTTTTTTGGGTACCATTTTCAGATCCTAAGGTTGAAACAGTGACCCATGGCATGTCGTATAAGTTCGCTCTACTGAACAAGTCTATACTCAGGTCATCATGGGAGATTTGGCATAAATTTTCATTGGAGAATCCAATATTTATCAGACTTTCAAAGTTAGAAATATTACGCAGAGGGTTACCGCAGGAAGAAATTTTAGACGTTGGAGATCCAAAATTACATAAATACATCAGATTCAGTATCAAGCTCCTACAAAGTGAAAAAAGAAAGGTGTATATGTTTTTTAAATTTTTTGCATAAGCTTAGTTTGAAAAATTAGTTTTAAGGAATTCAAACGGCATAGTGAAGCATTATTATCGGTAATTGATGCCCTGAAGAAAGAAAATGGAAACGCCTAGTAAGCAACCTAAAATCTCTAGCATGACTCATGAAGAAGAGGAAGCAATGCAACATGATATATCAAAATTACGAGACCAAGTGCAACAAGTGTCACTCGCACAAAAAGTGACAGAATCTAAGATGGATGGTTTAAAGAAAGACGTCGAAGCTAAGATGTATGGCGTGGAAGCTAAGATGGATGGTTTAAAGAAAGGCATGGAAGCTAAGATTGATGGTTTAAAGAAAGGTGTAGAAGCTAAGATGGATGGCATGGAAGCTAAGATGGACGATTTGAAGATAGATTTGAAGATAGGCATGGAAGATTTGAAGACATATTTGAAAAAGTTTCTACAAGAAATTCTTCCTAAAGGAAAAAGGGTAGTAAATGAAACTCATGATGAGAACAAAATAAATTTTAATCATGATTTCATAGACTATAATGTTGGATCGAAGAACCACCATGTTCCAAAGATCAATATGAGGAAGTTTGATGGCAAGGATCCCAGAACATGGATACTACAGATGGAGCAATTTTTTGATCTCCATAATGTGCAAAACACACAAAAGGTACGCATTGCAACTTTATATTTGGAACCAAATCAGTTTTTATGGTATCGATGGTTTTGCTCTTGTAAAAAAATTGTCACTTGGGCTATTTTTATGGATGAAATAATAGCACATTATGAGGATACAAAAAGCAACACTTTTTTTAGCCAATTGATAAATCTCAAACAAAAGGGTTCAATGATGGAGCACATTGAGGACTTCCAAAAATTGAATATAAGGGTAAAAGATATTCCAGAGGAGCATAGGATTGATGTGTTCATAGGGAATTTAAAAGATAACATCCAACATGAGGTTCGCCTTTGGGAACTAGATTCATTGGAGAAGGCATTCAAGTTGGCAAGAAAAATGGAAAGAAAAATTATGGAAACAAGGAAGCCTACCACTCACAATCATAAATATGGAAGTGTTGTTGCCCCTAGCCATCCACAACCTACAAGGTTGACACCACAAAAATTGGAAGAAAAAAGAGCAAAAGGGCTTTGTTACAGTTGTGATATAAAATACACTAAAGGTCATAAGTGTGCCGAGAAGAAACTATTTTACATAGATTGTGAAGAGGAGGGAGAAAAGGAACAAGAAACATCAAAAGAAGAGGATATACACCAGGAAAAAACCCTAGAAAAGGAAGAAATGAATCCGACCATATCTTGTAATGCACTTGCTGGAATTACCACTCCTCAAACTATCAAGATAGAAGGGCATATCAAGAAGGAAAAGGTAATAGTGTTGATTGATTCAGGAAGTACCCGTAATTTTATTCATTGTAATATAGGCAAGGAATTGAATTGCTTCCTATATCCAGCACCAGAGTGTCAAGTGATGGTTGCAAGTGGAGGAACCATAAATTGCTCAGGAAAGTGCCATAATATCAAGTTATCCATGGGAGAATATGTATTGAATAGCTCAGTGCTTTCCGTTCCAATGGGTGGCGCTGATGTTGTACTAGGAGTCCAATGGGTACAATCCTTGGGTACAATAGCTTTTAATTTTCAAGAACTTTTCATGAAATTCTCTTCAGAAGGAAAGGAAGTTGAATTAAGGGGTATCGCAAGGAAACTGGGAAAGATAATTAGCTCTAACTAAATGACAAAGCTTCTAAAGAAATAACAACGAGGCATAATTGCACAATTATATTCACTAAAGGTTCCCACATCCAAATCATCCATTTATCCAAATCTCCAAAAAGTCTTGGACAATCATTCCAAGGTATTTGAGAATCCCAAAGGCCTCCCACCTATTTGTGATCATGATCATGCTATCAATTTGATTCCAGGAAGTGTTCCTCCAAACATCAGGCCTTACAGATATCCCTATGTCCAAAAGAGTGAAATTGAACGTATGGTTGCAGAAATACTAGGGACTGGTATAATTCAACCTAGTCAAATTTCTTTCTCTGCTCTAGTAGTTTTGGTTCACAAGAAGGATGGATCATGGCGCATGTGTCCAGATTATAGGGAGCTCAACAAACTCAGTATTAAAGATCAATTTCCCATTCTTTTCATTGATGAATTATTGGATGAATTGCATGGATCAATTTACTTCAGCAAGTTGGATCTTCATTCAAGATATCATCAAATCAAAATGAAGACTGAAGACATTCCAAAAACAACATTTAGAACTCGTGAGGGTCATTATGAATTTTGGTCATGCCTTTTGGCCTTACTAATGCACCTTCTACATTTCAAGGTTTGATGAATTCCATTTTCAAACCCTTCCTTAGAAAATTTTTGTTAATATTTTTTGATGATATACTAATCTACAACAAGTCATGGAAGGATCATGTCCAACATGTTGACATGGTGCTCAAACTATGTAGAATTTTCCTACAAATCAGCTAGCTCCGATACCATGTAGAATTTTTTCTACAAATCAGCTAGCTCTGATACCATGTAGAAATCCCCACCTGTAGATCACCCGGTAATGCAATGTACTAAAGGAAAAGACTTGATATACTTCTACAAACAATTTAATGGAAGCTTAATCGAACATAGGCAACATCAATAAGAACACATATAACTGATAAGAAGGAACCAATCGCACATAACACAGAAGAATTTACCCAGGGAAAGCCTCAGCCTAAAACCCCAACTCTGTATTATCATACAAGTGGAAATATAACCAGTATTACAAAAAGAATGAACTCAAAAGCTATCCTTCTCTCTCTGCAATACCTCTGCTACTCATAGATAGTCAAAGGCTTCTCACGAACCTTCTCCTATGCCCTCCAAGCCTCCTATTTCCTTGTGCAGTTTTCCTTGGGGTCCAGTGCTGCCACCTATGTGAATTGGCCTCTTCACACACTCACTAACCTCTAATCTAACTGCATAAACTTGAAGGAGATAAATCCTCATCATGGATGAGCTTCCTTTATAAGAAAATATTCATCCAACTGATAGTACATTGTCCCTTCTTTGATCTCAACTGGGTCTCTGTCTGAACTGACATGCATGAGTTATTTAAGCTATAATATTCAGTTATCTGAAAATACCAATTGTTACATGCATGCAAGCATTAACAAACTAAATCTCATTAATTTAACAACTTGTTAAATTAATCTAACTGGACTTGATTCAGTTAACTGAGCCAACTAATTACAACTCACTCTTATCTTTTTAACTGATGGATAAATCCCTCAATCAAAGGAGAAACCGTTGCATGTCCTCACATAGACTTCAAGTTCATAATTCCTTAACTAATTAACTCAAACTAAATTAATTAATTAATTTACAAACTGTTGTTAATATCAAATTTGAATTTTACTTCCTATTTCAAGTCCAGGGACTTACTAAAATAGGAATCCACACTAAACTACTAAAAATAGAACTTCTATTTTTAGCACTTCCATTTTTCATTTCCTACTGCTCAATCCAACACTGGTACACAAACTGCTATTTTTAGCAGTGCTATTTTTAGCACTTATATTTTTAGCATTTCTTGTTGCCATTTTTCAACACTTCCTCTCAACAAGAAAGGCTTCCTCTTAAGCCCGATCCTATACCTTCAGAATGTTCTGCATGCAACACTTCTATCAAGTGTGGTTTCTCCAACAACTCTCAGAAAAAAATAACTCCCAATTGACCTCTCTATTGGGATAGAAATATACTCTGATGCTGAAGCTCTACCTACTGCTGACAAGTGCTCACTCTCTGACCTCTGCGCTACTGCAACATCTCCATGCATCTCGCACCGTTGCACACCTCTTTGTGCCATCCTGCACTGGTGCAACACACTTGTGCCTCTCGCACCGTTGCACACCTATCTGTCCCATCCTGCACTGGTGCAACACACTTGTGCCTCTCGCATTGTTGTAGCCTGCTATCTCTGCATTGTCTTGGGATTCCTGCATTGTAGCTCTCTCTGCCGCTCCATCCGCATCTATCTCTACCAAATCAGTCAGTTCTGCTACTCCTCGTCGGGACTCTCGTAGCAAAGTTGAATCAAAGAGGTTGGGTACCTCAAGGATCCTGCCCCTCCTCCTTGGGATAATCACTCCACATCGCCCCACCTCCTACCTGGAGGTATGGCTGCATGTGATCCCTCAGCCCACCTGGCTCGAAGTTTCCCCATACTAGAGGTCTCTGCATGAGTAGATGTCTCTACTCGATCTCCTCTCAGCTTCTCTAGTTGTGGCTACTCCACAACCTCTTGAAGTTGTTGCACCAATCGTGCCTCCTCCACAATCGTCTGAGACTTCTTCTGGCGCCGCATGTTGAGAAGTAATATACTCTCCCTCTCAACCACCAAGTATCTAACCTTTGCCTTGCTCCTCAAGGCTTTGCATGCATCTTGTACATCAAGTGCATATAGGTTCTTGGCTAGCACACCAATCTGTTTCCACTTTCTCGCCGTCACGAAATTTCTTGGAAAAAGAGCTGATTTTAAATCAGCGATATCTCCTTCATCCAAACTTCAATTCAGCCAATTTTTTTTTTTTGAATTTGGGTATTTTTTCGCAAGGAATCCATATCTCCTATTTGTTTCTAAAATTTTTTCACAAAATTTTTCATATCTGCTGTGAAAAATCGCGGCCCGAAACTCAAAACTTCGAAATCTCCTTTCTTTGTATATTGTTCTTCCTTGATCACCCGTGCTCTGATACCATGTAGAATTTTGTAGAATTTTCCTACAAGTCAACTAGCTCTGATACCATGTAGAATTTTTTCTACAAATTAGCTAGCTTTGATACCATGTAGAAATTCCCACCTGTAGATCACCCAGTAATGCAATGTACTAAAGCAAAACACTTGATCTACTTCTACAAACAATTTAGCAAAAGCTTAATCGAACATGAGCAACATCAATAAGAACACATATAACTGATAAGAAGGAATCAATCACGCATAACATAGAAGAATTTACCCGGGGAAAGCCTTAGCCTAAAACCCCAACTCCGTGTTATCATACAAGTGGAAATAGAACTAGTATTACAAAAAGAATCAACTCAAAATCTATCCTACTCTCTCTGCAATACCTCTGCTG
The DNA here is from genome assembly GCA_031772625.1 of Pinus tabuliformis. NCBI lineage: Eukaryota > Viridiplantae > Streptophyta > Pinopsida > Pinales > Pinaceae > Pinus > Pinus tabuliformis. Next base: position 718,937,950 of record CM062806.1, read on the forward strand.
CTCATAGACAGTCAAAGGCTTCTCACAAACCTTCTCCTCTGCCCTCCAAGCCTCCTATTTCCTTGTGTAGTTTTCCTTGGGGTCCAATGTTGCCACTTGTGTGAATTGGCGTCTTCACACACTTACTAACCTCTGATCTAACTGCACAAACCTGAAGGAGATAAATCCTCATCATGGATGAGCTTCCTTTATAAGAAAAATATTCATCCAACTGATAGTACACTGTCCCTTCTCTGATCTCAATTGGGTCTCTTTCTGAACTAACATGAATGAGTTATTTAAGCTATAATATTCAGTGATCTGAAAATACCAGTTGTTACATGCATGCAAGCATTAACAAACTGAATCTCATTAATTTAACAACTTGTTAAGTTAATCTAACTGGACTTGACTCAGTTAGCTCAGCCAACTATTTACAACTCATAATTACAACTCACTCTTATCTCTTTAACTGATGGATAAATCCCTCAATTAAAGGAGAAATTGTTGCATGTCCTCACATAGACTTCAAGTTCATAATTCCTTAACTAATTAACTCAAACTGAATTAATTGATTAATTTACAAACTGCTGTTAATATCAAATTCGAATTTTGCTTCCCATTTCTAGTCCAGGGACTTACTAAAATAGGAATCCACACTGAACTACTAAAAATAGAACTTCTATGTTTAGCACTTCCAATTTTCATTCCCTATTGCCCAATCTAGCACTGGTACCAAACTGCTATTTTTAGCAGTGCTATTTTTAGCACTTCTATTTTTAGCATTTCTTGTTGCCATTTTTCAACAAACTATTGGAGGAGAAACAATTATATACAAAAATCTCCAAATGTTTCTTTGGAGTACAAGAGGTGGAATATCTAGGTCATATTGTATCTCATGAAGGTGTTAAGGTAGACCCTAGCAAAATTAAAACCATTAAGGAATGGAAAATCCCCACATCCATAACGCATCTACGAGGGTTTCTCGGGTTGACAGGGTATTATCACAAGTTCGTTGAGAATTATGGGAGAATAGCAGCACCTATAACAACATTATTGAATAAAGATGCATTCTCATGGACTCCAGAAGCAACAAAGGCCGTTGAACATCTTAAAGAGGCAATGTGCCAAGCACCGGTCTTAGCTACATCAAACTTCACAAAAACCTTTATTTTGGAATGTGATGCCTCAAGAAATGGAATCAGTGTTGTTTTAATGCAAGAAGAAAGACCCATTGCTTTCGAAAGTCGTCTAATCAAAGAAGTATTTACACAAAGCTATTTATGAGAAGGAAATGTTGGCAATACTACATGCACTTAAGAAATGGTGACCCTACCTAATGGGAAGACACTTCAAGGTAAAAACAGATCATGATAGTCTTACATAATTTTTAGAAAAAAGATTATCTTTAGAAGAGCAGAAAATATGGGTCACAAAGATGTTGGGCTATGACTTTGAAATCATCTACAAAAAAGGGAAGAAAAATGTTGTGGAAGATGCACTCTGAAGAAAGGATGAGGATGTGGAAGCATTTCTTTGCGCAATTTCTATTATCCAACTGGATTGGATAAACGAAGCAAGGGATGAATGGAAGAATTACAAGGAAGTGTGGACACTCATTCAAAAGATACAACAAGATCCCAGTATATCTGATACATTTAGCTGGAAAAATGATTCGTTATGGTACAAGGATCGGTTATACCAACGTAACAATTCCCAACTCAAACAAAATATTCTTAGGGAATTGCACACCTCTCCCTTAGGAGGGCACTCAGGATTTCTAAAAACCTACCACAAGGTTAAGAAGGATGTTTTTGGGATGGCCTTAAATCAGATATTCAAAAGTTTGTGGCAGAATGTTTGTTTTGCCAACAAAATAAAGTTGAAGCAATTAAGACCCCAGGACCATTACAACCTTTATCCATTCCAAGCCAACATTGGGAGGAGGTTTTAATGGATATATCACAGGTTTAACCAAGTCTGGAGGAAAGAGTGTTATCATGGTGGTAGTTGACAGACTTACCAAGTATGCACACTTTTGTGCATTATCTCATCCATTTAAAGCGAGTATAGTTTCTACTGCATTTATGGAAACAATTCAAAAGCTACATGGAAACCTAAAGATTATTATAAGCGACGGAGATCCCATTTTCACTGGAAATTTTTGGACATAATTATTTTCTTGTCTCGGTACTCAGTTAGCTCATAGCTCATCTTATCATCCTCAATCTCATCGGAAAACTGAGATAGTAGACAAATGTTTGGAAGGATATCTTCATTGCTTTGTATCTGATAAATAGACACAATGGGTCAAATGGTTGCCTCTAGTTGAATGGTGGTATAACACTTCCTTCCATACTACAACAAAAATGACCCCATTTATGGCACTTTATGGATATCATCCACCATCCATCACATCATATTTAAGAGAAAATTTTAAGGTTCAAGAAGTGGAAGATCACATCAAGCATCAGCAACAAGTTCTGCAACTTTTAAAGGATAACCTCACCTTGGCACATAATAGAATGAAACAACAGGCAAATCAGCATCGCAGCGAAAGAAGTTTTGATGTAGGTGACTGGGTTTGTTGGGTGTGGAGCATGATTATCATCCTAATCTAGAGGTCTTTGTTTCAACCTGATGTATACCCCAGAAAGATTGTACACCCCTCCATGCAGGGGGTTGCGTGGGGGACTTGTCCCCCCCGCGGGGGTTCGAGGGGGCATCCCCCCCGGCTGGGGGATCTGGGGGCTAGCGGGGGTTTCGGGGACAATGCCCCTAAAGCTAAAAACAGATGTAAAATTTCCTTGTAAAAGTATAGTAATTTCTAGTCAATATGGGCCATTCATTAGGCAGATGATTTGATGGTAGAATTTATGTTTAGTTTAGGGTTTTTTTCCCTAGAAGGCAACCCCTCTCTTTGTATGAGGGTATTGTATTGAGGCTATGAAAATATGTGTATTCTCAGAGCGAGAAACAAAGAGGTGAGACTGTGAGAGAAAACATAGGATATTACAACGGATCTACTGTAGGTCGTGTCTCTTCATTTTGCTAGATAATAGAAAGGAAGGACTAGCTATTTGGGGTGGACGTAGTCCAAACTTGGTGAACCACGTATATCTGTGTCTCTCTGGTTTTATGTGTTTGTGTTTTTCCGCATATTATATGTCTTGCATTTCTCTGTCATATATGATATTTTTCTAACAGTATTCCTACGGCTACAACCATATAAACAAATGTCCCTCAAGCAAGCTAAGAAGGATAATAAATTATCACCAAAGTATTATGGTCTGTACAAGGTGTTGCAAAAAATAGGTACTATGGCATACAAATTGGAGCTTCCTGCAGCTTCCAGAGTGCACCCAGTTTTCCATGTTTCATGCTTAAAGAAGGTTATAGGTGACAAGATTCCAGTTCAAACAATATTTCTAGAACTTGATGAGGAAGGAAAAATCATATTGGAACATGAAGCAGTCAAAGAAACAAGAAATCGACACCTACGAAATCGATCAATTTTAGAGTATCTCATCAAGTGGAAGAACTTACCCGTTGAAGATTCCACATGGCAGGATGAGAATTTTATACAAAAGCATCGAGAACTACTCAAGCATTGAGGACAACACTTTTTTGAAGGAGAGGGGCATGTTAGGTCCCTATACTACTAGTGAATCCCCAATTTCTATTGTCATTGTATCCCTTATTGTTATTGTTGTGCCCCTATTGTCCCCATATTATTATTATTGTGCCCCATAGAATCCCACTATTGTTATTTTTGTGCCTTTATATTATTATTGTTAGGTTAGTTTGGTTATATTTTGACCCCTTAGACTCCTATATATAGAAATGAGGTTTTATCATTTGAATCATCCAAGAATTGTTTATTTGTGTAATGTAAAGGAGGTTTCCCCCTCTAAGAGGTTAAATTCTAAGAATTGATCTATCTTTTCTATATTTTTGTGAGCTGGTTTGATAATAACCTAACCTATTCGCAGATCCTTCCCTTGTGGAAACGTACAAATGAATTTCCAAGGAAGAGAGATGCACAATCAAAACTTTTGTGCTTAAGGAGGCAACTCCACATCTTTCAAAAGATATCAAAAGGCTTTCAAGATTGGCGGAGTGGTAGGCCAGTCACTTAGAATCTAATGTCCAAAAGTGACAAGACAAATCCACCTAAAGCCAACTAAATACAAGAAAGTGAAGTAAGGGACTTTCCAAAGATGCAACCAATCAAGAAACTTCCAAGTATTTCCACTCTGGGTGATGAGGACCGGACACCAAAATACAAGAAAGTGAAGTAAGGGACTTTCCAAAGATAGTTTGGGATAATAACGGCCCAAACATACCAGGGAAGGTAACAGAAACAGTTACACTGACCTCCAGACAAAATCCTTTGCCGATGCAAACACCCAAGCTTCGCAAGGGTGCCCTCCAGAAGTACTAATGAATGTGATGCAACGTCTACCTCAGGTGCCACGAGATTCCCCTCCGTAGCCACCTATGTTATCCCTAGTAATAACAACTCTGGGCACCAATTCATATCAAAATCTGAGCGGAACAGTCTCGGGGTGGGATCCAACAAGTAGGAGAGGGGATATCTCTCTTCCTTATCTTCACTCTCCCTCATGCTTGACTCCCAGTCACTGAGCTTTCCCAGTTTTTCTAACAACACTGGATTTCACTCATTATTCAACATCTATTTTTACAATTTGAGTGGCCTTGGAGAGCTAACTCTCCACTCACCTATTCCAAGGCCCTAAAAAACTAAACTTGTTGGTGTAATTAACGACAAATTAAAAAATTTCTAGTTCTTTTTATTTAATCATTTGATTTTAAGAGGTTGTTCTTTAATTCATGGGTGAAATGAGAGTGAAACTTATGATGTTTTGGCGCAAAATAAAACAATAAAAAATTAACTATATGCATGCAGTTATTTTTCTTCGATGAAAATGGATTTCTATAAAGTTCTATGAATAAACCTGTACAAGCAAATTTTTCTTTTTCCAGAAAACGCACTCCACACACTCAAAAGCTAACAAAAAGACTAAAATGTCTGCAATGCAAACTATCTTAGTGCAAACTATAATGACGGTGCATGGATGCTCATACAAGAAGCAAATGTGTTCCCTTACAAGATCAATAGGCCAACTTGATTGCAAAGAAGGCACAAATCCAAAGAAAAACTTTCCTCGAAGCCAAGCAAAACCAATTAAAAAAGTTCACAATTGCTTAAAAACAAAAAACTTTAAAAGAAAAAGAAACGAAAAAACTATGTTTTATGTCTTTTCTTTTAAAAACCCAAAGAAAATTTTGAGGTCACAAAAGACTACTAAATTTCAAAGATCAAGAAACAAGCATAAAGAGTCCCTAAACTTTGCAAGTTATGAAATTCATCAATAAAATGAAACTTGAAACAAGAAAGGACTACAAACTTGCATTAATTGATTTGAATAGCAGTAAAAGACTTCAACAAACTGACAATATGTCAAGAAAGACTCTCAAGATTGCCAAAGAGACACTAAAAAACTATGAAAAACAAAATAGGTCAACCAAAAGGGAAAGCAAAGCAATGTAATTTGAAATTTAGGTTATAAATTAAACTAAAACCAATTTCTTGTTTTCGAAAGCCAGAACATCCAAGAACTTCATACAGAAGCCTTGAACCCAAGAAACAAACCAAAACCTTACTAAGAAAGAAATCTTAAGCCAACTAGGTTTTTCACTAAGAAGGAGATTTGAAATTGAAAACTTGCAAGAGAACAAAGTTCTACAGATAGTGGATGACTAGAAAATAGCAGAAGTCACCAGGAAACAAACCTAACTGGGAAAAATATTTTGGAAAACCAATTCAAAATTATGTATACGTGATTGTGTAAAAACACAGAAGCGTGCACACGTGTTTCAAACACAGAAACTTGCGTATACGCGAGTCTATTTGAGGAAACAAGCATGTATACGTGATTGTATCCCAAGAAAAATGCGTAAGAAATCAAGGCCTGATTCAAAAGCTCAGACTTGATTCCTGGGAAGCTAATAAGTCAATGACACTCTAAGAACAAGAAATCGAGAAAACAACCCCTGGTCAAGAACAAACAACCCAAACTAGGAAAAACAAGAATGTTTTCCCCAGCAGAGTGGCCAATTCTGTTGTGGGTGGAAACACCCTAGGGTCTTGGGTTGAAATCCCCAACAAAGTGGAGGGCATACAACAGAAATAAATGTGCAGAAAAATAGTCTAAATGCTTAAACTACTGAAGTGGGAAGAGGTGGTATTACCCGGAGGTCCTACGTTCAGGGTCGATCCTGCAGGGTCCAAACCCTCTGCTCCTTCTAATGCATTTAGAACCTGTAACTTATGCAAGAAAGCCATATACAATAGTAGTAGCAGAAATCATGTTCATGATATATGTGTTAGATCATAGAAGAAAATGAGAAGTTGAGCATTAACATAAGATTTATAAGCAAATCAAAACATGGATCAATGCATAAACACGATAAATATTAGGAACAGAAAAACATTTCTTTATTGATGTAGGCTAAATGAAAGGTGGAAAGCTACAACTTGAGTCCTCCTCCAACTCCAAGAAAAACCATCCTCCGGATCCGTCCTGCCCCGGCCTCAACAATCTTCCTCCATCAATACACACAAGGATGTCATAATAGGGATGAAGGACATCTCAAAAGAGGAAAAAAAGGTTTCCTATAACTTGGGATTGCAGGAGGCACATCAGGGATCAATCAACTATAATATCAATATCTCATCTCTTCTCCCCTTAGGCCTTCCCATGGAGGTTTATTTATACTTGTCCAAATTAGTTTTTTCAGTTGGGAAACACTTGGGCCACAGGCTATAGTAGGTGAGTAACAGGTAAAACCCATAAACTCTGCCCAAATTTAAGGATATCATTTATTTTTTAGTGTTTTAACACATATACGTGGGTTGAGTATATACTGAACTGCATGTACATGCTTTTAACATAGGGCAAAGTAGCATATGGGAAGTAAAACAATGTTTTTTCAAATCTGGACCAACTCTGAAAAGGAAGGGTTGTCGTAGTCCATAACCAGAGCATCAAATCTACCAAGAGTGGTAAATGGTGCTATAACATAAATCCATTGCTTAAAACCCCTACTATATGTATTTTATTAATCATAAATATGAGTGAGGATACAAAGTTTGTTCTCACAAGAACAATTCCACACAAGTATGCTCAACTCTCTACCTCATAAGCCCACTCTTAGCCAACACTTTGCCAATTTCCACTGTCTTCCAAGCCCCTATCCTCTTGCAAAATTCCTAGGATGAATAGCCCATGCTTAAAGGGAATTCGTGCTTCCAAAACTACACAATCCTAAATTAGGTCATTTTCCTTATTGCATGCATGATCTATACAACTTAGTAAATCATACAACTAATAGTATACTCTTCCTTCACTCTAGTATCAACTGGGCCTTTCTCTGAACTGACATGCATGAGTTTCTCATGAGGGAATCTTCAATTAACTAGAGTAACACTTGCGGATGCATCAGTGCACCAACTGATTACTAATCCTCTATTAGTTCCACAAACAATTACAACCAATTTAACTGACCATAACCTAGTCAAACTGAGTTAATCTAATTACAACTCAAATAAACTCATCCCGGACCGCTAAAATTTGGGGAGAACATATACATGACTACATAAATACTTCCATTTCGAAATTCCTAATCTAATTAAGATAATTAAACTTAATTAGCTATTCACAAGTTTCTATGAGAATAGAATTTTATTTTAATTCTCAGTTTAATTCAAGGACAAATTAAACTAGAATTTCTTGTTTCCATTTCTCAACAAATTTCTCATCCCTATGTTATCACTCGAGCTAGTGGGGGTTGGGTTCTATCAACCTGTCAACCTCAGAGTAACTATTTCAAACCAGCTTTTGATTGGAAGTTATCCCTTCCAATCTGAGAGGGCTCTCTCAATAATTTTTAGAATGTAGATGGCTAATGTTGGTTTTCTATTTTGATATTTTGGGTGAAAGCATGTGAGGGTAGCCACCATTGGGCGTGGAGTCAGTGAAAGAAGAAAAACAACAAACAACACACTATTTATGGAAGTTGAGGTAATCTTTGGTTTCCTAAGGTTGATAAAGGCATCACAGTAATCATAGTAAATTGAAGGAAGTTGGAGTTGTTTGACAGATTTCCAAGTAAAAAATAAACTATAACACTAATGGACATTCACAGTAATCACAATAAATTGAAAGAAGTTGGAGAAATACAACATTAAATACCAAGTAATCAATAAGCTGTGAAAACTAATAACTAAGAAAGGAGCATGATAGGATGAGACAGAAACCAAATGAATCTCAGTTCAAAGAAAATTTGTTGCAACTATATTTATATTAAATAAAAACATGTACAACAGTGGTCCTCCCTACATCGATCCCCCCTGTGGAGAGTCAAAAGTCTACATATTTATAGAGAAAGGTCTCTCAATACATATATGCCACTTGGGCTAGATAACTATCATATTTGTTCTTATTCGATTAATTAAATCATGAGATTTCTAAGGGATTTCTGTTACAATAGATTCGTATACAAATGGAAGTCTGTATGAACTGAACATATTGAACAGTAACAGTTACAATTATTAAGAAAAATGTTGTAGTGTGGCACTGTATCTATGGAAATCCATACATCTGGCCCCTTGAATCTGCTGTGTTGTTCGCTGTTGAAACGTGATGAGAGTGCCATTACTATCCTATGTGCTTTGTTATCTCTGGTTGTTTCACTATCTTCTCATTTCATGGTCTATGTTCTCGTGCTCCTGTGTATCGTTGCCTCTTTTCTCTACTCTATTTAATAACCATGCCGCTAAGAAAAGCTGAGAAATACTCTTGTTGTCTCATGGAATGGACATGGAATGGATCCTTTATTATTTGTTAATCTAGGCCTTTGATCCATGCCTTTTGTTGTCGCAATCGCAATACACCACCGGAAGGCGAAAAGGAGCTTTTACACTGACTTACGGTGATTTTTCAATAATTTGGACGTGAAGCTTTATAGAGTGAAACACATAAAAAATCGCATCTGGGGAGGGTCTCGCACATCGCAATCGACTGGTCGGAAGGACTTTGGCGGAGCAAGACTTATGTTTGTGTGATCGCCAATTGTGATATTACAATCGACGGGTGGAGGGATATCGCAATTGGAAGAGAGGAGTTGGCGTGATATTGGCAGAGGGATATGCGATATGTGATATCGGTAGAGAATTGTGACATCGCAATTGGGGGAAATGACTAATATCACAATCGACGATCAGAGGAGGAAGAACCTTATAATATATCACATTGCAATCGGCGGAGGGATATATATTATCGCAATTAGAAATGGTGGAGTGGAAAGGGCCTTAGTTATGTGGTGATTATGCAAGTTGCAGTTGCGATTGCACAATCGCAATAGGAAATGGAACAAGGGGTCGATTATGTATAGCGACACGTGGTTTGTGGGCTCAATTCATGTCTCAAGGGTGGGGGATATATATATATATATATATATATATATATATATATATATATATATATATATATATATATATATATATATATATAATTAGTTATGCATATGTAGATAGAGTTATATATCAAATGGATTATGTGGCTAGAGTTTAGCGTCAATGGAATGCGGCTTGAGTTAAGTAGGGAAATGGAATATGGCTAGGATTAGAATGGGTTACGGTTAGAGTTGGGTTATGGGTAATGAATGGAAAAGGATAGAGTTATAAAATCAAAGGATGAAATGGGATGGGTGAATATGGGAATTTCTATAAAACAATTAGAATGGACCTATCCTTCCTTCCTTAATCTCCAAATGCGAAGCTCAACAACCTCTTTCAGAAAAAAGCAGATAAATGAAAAGATCAGTGATAGAAAACCTTGACTAATAAAACTAAAATTTATTTTAGTGAGTTATCATGGATAACACCCTACTTGTTGATTTTGTTCTCACATTTTTATAAATCATTTTGATTCTAACAATGATTTGCACAATAATTTTTTCCACTCTTGCTTTTAATTTTTCACTTAACCATTCCTTATTTTGACAAAGAATTTTTCATTTTTATTTTTATTTTTAATTTAGTCATGTCTTAATTTCGAATTTCCTTAGTATTTTTCCCAATCATTAAATTCCAAATTTTATTTTCATTGAATATTCTAAGGTCTCCCAAGGGGTAGCTCAATTGGTGATTGAAGTAATGTGAAATTTGAGCGATCCAAGGTTCAAACCCCCAGTTACAACCTCGTTTAAGGAGAGGAGGATAGACCATATACCCCATATTACAGTCAAACATTAAAAAAATTTACATCTTAAAAATAAATCAATTAAATACACACAAATACTAAATAAAACATTACATTAAAAGGAAGAAATACAAACAAAATATAATTCAGCCAAAACAAGAGAATAATAAATTTAATATTAATTATATACTAATCATTAACAAATAATTATAAAATTAAAATTGGAATTATTTACATTAACTAATATCATTTAGACATGGTTTTATATATTGAAATTACATTATAAATTAAAAATTATATCAATCAAGGAAGAAAAAATTTATTTTACTCTTTTGTTTATTATATTCGAAGAGGCGTGTTAATGTTGAATTAAATAAACAAATTTATTTAATATTGTTGTTTATTATATTCTAGCACGTACATCAATGTTAAATTATATAAACAAACTTATTTAATGTAGATATAAGTCTTTCAGATTAATCACATCGTTAGGATTTGGTTGACGTTTCCAACCAACTAATCATTTCCACCACAGGAAACTTAGGGAAGCGATTGAAATTGAAAGGCATGCGAATAACCTTAATAGGGATGATGGATGGAAATTAAGTAAAATTTGGATCCGAGCTCTCTCTTCTTGACTCTTCCTCATTTTTTCTCCTTTCTCCCTCTAATTCTTCCTTATTTTCTTCTATCTTCTTCTAGTTTTATCCCCTAATACCCTTATTAATTTTCTTTAACTTCATATATCTAATATGATTAGTATATTATATATTTTAGAGCATCCTTTTTTCTTTTCTTTTCTTTTCTGTACAACTAAATTACATTTTGCGCTTAATAATACAATTTAACCTTTAGGGTTATCACTTCTTTCCTCCTACACTACTATCCTCCTATTTAAGAAAAAGTTATCCTCTAATAAATAATAATAATATTAAATAGACAATATGAATAAATATTCTTATTATAGAAATTGATAATATTAATAAATTATCATATAATGAAATAAAATATTTTAATAATATTTATAAATTATTATTAAAATATAATGAAATAAAATATTTTAATTTTGAATTATTCCTAACAGCTAGTTTTCAACTATTTAATAAGTCAAATAATATTATATAGATTAACTATTTTTATATAATATTACTATATAAATTGTTATCATTAAATTATTATTTTATAATATTGAAATTAAATAATTAATTACTACATAACAACTAGCTTCTAACTAAATTTTTAATAATTAAACAGATAACCCCTTACCACTTTTACTTAAATAATATTTTACCTTCCTCATTAACGAATTTAACAACGACTAGTATTCAATGGCTAACTCTCGACAATGATGCATCCATGCTATATTTATTCCTTCAAATCGATTGATTTCTCACCTTGTCCTGAGGATGAACCACATTAGTTGGTTTGAAACGTCGACCAAATCCTAACGATGTGATTAATCCGAAAGACTTATATCTACATTATGGATCACAAAAGTCTTAGATCTAAACTTATTTAATTTTTTTTAATTATATGTTAAGATACATGTAAAAATTGAATTACATGATACCAAAGTTTATGTGCATACAACACAATATGATGAAATTGCATATAAAATATATCCTTTAATATAATGTAAAATTAAAATGAATCCAATTTACCTGAGAGTTAATGGTCATTTCTTACATTACATTGCCGAAGATTCAACACAGTTCAATCCCAAATTTTAAATACATGTTTATTTGTTCTTTCCTTTTTATATCAAAATTATATATATAAAATAAATATTTACTAGAAATCAAAGATCGGCAACAATTTTTTATTAAATTTTAATATATAGACGACACATTGTCATTTCCACATTTCCACGTCTCTTTTTTACCCTCCATCAATGCAACTAAAGGGATTCATTTCCTACATTTCCTAATAGGAATGGAATCTCTTCCTTTGACAATTTTTAGATTTCAATCCCAGGGTGATTTTCTAGTTTCTGAATTCTTACATCTCAATCCAAGGTAATTTGCTCGTTTACAACATAATTAATACATATAATTGGATCTAAAGTGTGACATCTAGGGCTCTAAATATTTGGTTGCCTTAAATTTTGACGTAAGAGACATCGAAAACTTGAGGTTGGTGCTAATGCATATATCATCTTAAATTTTTTAATGTAGGAGACCTATAAATATTCAACGATCCAATCCTTATCATACATTCTTGATATAGGGATTAATGCATGGGTGGTTGTGGCTGGAATACCCTCAAGGATCTTCTTGGGATCCAAGGCAGGTCGTTCAGAATAACTACAACTGACACAAAGAAGCATATACATATCTATATCAATGCATGATATTCAAAGCAGGAAAGGAGAGATTACCTCAAATCTTGATGCGGTTTTGCTGAAGAACTCAATGTAGTAGAGTGGAAGACCCCTTTGATAGCTCCTAGATCAATACATGCACGTAAACAAGACAGAAAGTAATACTACATCATATAAACTCTCACAATCAAAGAATTAATAGATAAAGATATGAAAACGATATGCATCTAAGTTGCTTGTAAAAATATGGTACTAAATCAACATGTAAACAATCATGACATTGGCACCATCGAGTAGAAAACACAACAACATGTATATATTATTAAATAGGAAAGAATGGTTAGAACCATCTAGTGTATCAAGCTTCCCTTAATGCTCCAGCTCCTTTCTCTCTCTCTCTTCTTAACCTCTTGGTAGTAAAGCAAATATATCTCATACAAAGCTTCAACAATTAGTTGACAATCTTTCGACCTCTTTCACAATGTTGAAGCCTCTAATATATAGATGATGAGAGGCTTATCCTTGCCAATTCTCTCATGAGTTCCTTTTGTAAAAATCTAGGATGTTTCCATGATTTATTTCTCTTTTCCCTTCCATTAGACTCTATTAGAAATAGCAATATCCTTAGATAAGTCGAAGTTAGATGTTTCCTGCTTTTTGGGTTGGAATTTGAGTAAAAAGTGGAATACTAGTCAGTCAAACCGCTCATTTGACCTCCAGAATATCACAAAACTTGGGTAACATTGTCCCTTAGGCAACACAGTGAGTTACCCTAGGGACTAACACCCCTGGCTCATGCATAAGGAGCATTCTAAATCTTCTTGCTAGTTCCTTGGGAGTGCTACCTTGGAAAATAGGCCTATGAACTACGGCATGTCTTTAGTCAACCTATCTTTCTCCTCTGAGCTAATGAGGAGGTAATTTTCCTATATAATAGATGGCCCCTAAAGTGTGAGGTCAGAGACAAAGACGATAGTCAGAATACTTTATAAATTGTTGGAAAAAAGAGAGAGAGAAGATCGTAGCTTTGGGACTACAGGAAACCTAATACATCACATATGTTAAAAATCTAAAATCATGTCTTGAGTCGGGCATTTCCATGCGCAATAGCTTTGTCAGAGTGATTTCTCAGAAAATAGGTATGACGATCATGTCCACCGATAAGCAAAATGTGGAAATGTGTCATAATATGATCATCTTGACGAGTTGTCTCTGAAAACAATACACACATCTTGGGAGAGGAAACAAGGCTGAGTGATGTAAGCCTCTACCCAAGCTCTTGTTCATCATTTTATATCAAAAACATATTTCTACACATCTGAATAAAGGAGTTGTTTTTGAACATGTGAGAAATCTTCTAATTACCAGTTAATAATGAAAATTGTTAACAAACGCGAGGATGGCCACCGATAATGATGATGGTCTCCAACATGCGCAATACAATCTAACAAGTGTGAATAATGATGTTGTCATCAAACACTCATAGAATCATTCAACTGGGAGCCAATGATGAAAAATCCCAATTAAACAAAAGGTAGCCTGCTACTAATGACTGCAAGTTCGAGGGTACTGATATGTTTTTGGATCTGCTTTCTAGATAGAGTGTTGAAGTTGATAGGAAGAGACCTATCAAAAGGTAGGCAATATTGTGTCCTACATCAGTTGATAAGAAATGGGACAAGAATGATTACAAAGGTTTACTAGGCAGCTTTAGACTCATCAACACCAAAGAGTGTTAGGATATAGGGATGCGGGAACATTAGAGTATATAGGCTAAACTCATAGGATGGTAAGGTTCATCTAAGAGATTGACAAAAAGGAGGTTTTGCTTAGGGAGTGCCATGTTCAAGGGAAGAAATGTTTCCAAAAAATATTTCCAAATATAGACATAGAGCCATTGTGTTGTCCAATTTTTCCCCATCTGATTAAGTTTAAAGAGTCTAGACGGGTAAACTTGGTGGTCTTTTCATATTTAGAGAGTCTAAAGAGATCGTACGGAGAAAATCCAGGGGGGTCCGTTTGTCATAGTTGATAACTGAGTGAGACCAAGGTTTAATAGTATACCCGACACAGTTCCTTTTCTATAAGTTAGTCTATTGAGTCCAGATAAAGTGATATACCTATGCCCAATAGGATTTTTCCTCATTTTGTTATGAGTATAAGGGGATGGAGTAAACTCAATATTCTTCGATAAATTTTAATGAGTCACGTGAAGACAAACTCAATAGATCATCATCAAATTATAATCAGTCAAATGAAGAAAACTTGATATATCTTCATCAAATTTTAACGAGTCAAATGAAGAAAACTCGATATGTCTTTTTTAGTTTAATGAGCGAGGAAAAAGATAAAATAATTTCTCATGTCTTCTTCGTAAATGTTTTACAAGTCCGAAGGAGATAACTCAATTGTTTTTCAGTTTCAGAGCGAGAAAAGGTTCCAAAAAGAAAGTGCTCATATCATCTTCATAAGAGTTTTACAAGCTTAAAGACAGTAACCCGGGGATTTTTCAGTTCAAGAGTAAGAAAATTTCCCAAAAAAGAACACGCTCATCTCTTCTTTGTAGTAGTTTAATGAGCCCAAAGAAGTAGAATTGAGAATTTTTGGATTAACGAGCAAGAAAAATACCATAAAAAGAATGCTCGGTCTTCTTCGTAGTAGTTTAATGAGCCCGCAGAAGGAGACTCGAGGATTTTTGGATTAATGAGCAAGAAAAATAGAATAAAAATAATGCTCAGAACTTCTTGATCTCATGCTCATCAATAGAAGGGTCTATGTCAAGCATTTCCTCATAAGACCAAGGGAAAACGTCACAGAATTCCTTAAAAGGGAAAGTCAGGCTTGCAATTTCCTCAAGATTGCAATTGTCTCCAATTTGTATATTTTGTCTTGACTGAGATATCAATCAACATTTTCTTAGAAAAATTTCCCATGTTCCCTTTTGAATCCAAAGTTTGGAAAATTTTATAACTCAAGGGAACAACCTTAGGTGGTTCAAAGGAAAGGATTTGTATAGGGATCATGTCTGAATCAGATATTGAAACGCGATGGTGAATTTTCCAAAGGTCACTCCTCTAAATAGGTGATCTCTCGAATAACTTCGTCTGAAGGTAGGGCTTGATTGAGGATATTATTAGAAAATTATATATTACAGAGCAATGGAACACATAAAATATTGTAGAAATATAAACATAGAAAACACATAAAACAAGAGAGACACAGATATACGTGGTTCACCCAATTTGGGCTACATCCACAGAGAAACAGCCAATCCTTCCTTTTATATTATCCAGCAAATTGAAGAGATACAACCTACAACAGATCCGTTGTAATTCCCTCTTCTCTCTCGCTCAATATCCTCTCTCTTCTCTCTCAGAATATAGATCTACATCAACGCAATATAATTCCCTCATATATAGTGAGGGGTTTCCTTCTAGGATAAAAAAACCTAAATTAAACATAACTTCTACCGTCAGATCTCCGCCTAATGAACGACCCAAATTGACTACGAAATTATAACATTTTACGAGGCAATTTTACATCTATTTTTAGCTTCGTGGGCACTGCCTCCGATCCCCAGCCGAGGGGGCTCCCAAAGGTCACAGTCGCCCCCCCTAGACCCCCGCTCCAGTGTAATTTTTACGGGCGGCATTTCCACCACATTACGAACTGGGGTCCAATGTGGCGATACCTCTAAATAAAGAAGGTAATCAAGATCCACACCCAACAATCTCCCACTTGGAGACTCATTATAGAAACTCCACCGTTGCTTCATTTGCTGGACAATGACTCCACTTTGGACCTAGTTGTTTCTCATCTTCTTCATCATACTTGAAGACCAATTGAAACTGTGCAGAATCTCTATTTCTCCCTGGTTACAACTTTTGTTAACATATCTGTAGGATTGTGGCTAGTGTGTATCTTTTCCAGCTTATACTGTCCATCTTCCAACACTGATCGTATAAAATGGTACTTGATCTATATATGTTTAGTCTTGGAATGAAATGCATAGCTCTTTGCAAGATGTATGGCATGCCGGCTATCATTGTATAACCTGTCCAACTCCTGCTTATTACCTAATTCATCCAAAAACCTTTGTAACCAAATCATTTCTTTACTAGCCTCTGTAGCAGCAACATACTCTGCTTCTATCATTAAAAGTGCAACAACACTTTGCAGCATTGAAACCCAACTGACAGTTGTTCCACCTACAGTAAACACATACCCTGTTGTGCTTCTCCTTTTATCTCTATCACCTGCCATATCTGCATCAACGTATCCCTATAGAGCAATGTTTGAACCACCCAAGCATAATGCTTGATGTGTGGTACCTCTTAAATACCTGAGAATCCACTTCACCACCATCCAATGTTCTCTCCTTGGATTGTTCATGTACCTGCTTACAACTCCCACTGCATGTGCAATATCAGGCCTTGTGCAGACCATTGCATACATTAAGCTTCCAACTGCTGATTCATATGGAACTTTAGACATATCAGCCATTTCTTACTGAGTCTTGGGACACACCTCCTTACTTAGTTTGAAATGGCTAGCCAAAGGTATACTAACTGGTTTTGCATTCTACATATTAAATCTTTTCAACACCTTTTCTATGTACTCACTTTGAGACAATGTTAATTTTCGATTCTTCTTGTCTCTAGTTATTCTCATACCAAGGATTTGTTTTGCAGCACCAAAATCCTTCATTGCAAATGAGTTTGCCAATTTTGTTTTGAGCACATTTATTTCCTGCATGTTAGAACCTGCAACAAGCATGTCATCTACATACAATAACAATATAATATAGCTGCCATCATTTTGCTATTTTGAGATAAACAAAATGATCAAAGTGACATCTACTATAGCCTTGTTTAGACATAAACCTGTCAAATTTTAGATACCATTGCCTTGGAGCCTGTTTTAAGCCATACAAGCTCTTCTTCAATCTGCACACTAGTTTCTCCTTACCTTTTCCCTCATATCCTTGTGGCTACTACATATATATCTCTTCCACCAAATCCCCATGGAGAAAAGTTGTCTTTACATCTAACTGTTCAAGATGTAAATCTTCAGCTGCTACTAGACTTAAAATAATTCTGATTGAAGTCATTTTAACAACAGGAGAAATTATATCATCAAATTCTTGACCCTTTTTCTGTGCAAACCCCCTCACCACAAGTCTAGCTTTATACCTTTTTCTACCTCCATCTTCTTCCTTCAACATGTAAATACATTTATTATGCAATGTTGTTTTACCTACAGGGAACTTGACTAAGTCCCAAGTCTGGTTATGTGCTAAGGATTCCATCTCTTCTTTCTTGGCTTGCTCCCACTTCTTCCTGGTTTCTACCTGCGCTACTTCTTCATAACTTTCTGGTTCACCAAAATGAGTCCATAATACATAATATAATGAAGGAGAGTATCATTCAGGGGTTAACTTATCCTGGTAGATCTTCTAAAACTACTTTCAGGTGTTTGAGGTTCTTGTTGTTGTTGTGGTTGTTTTTTTGGCTGTTGATCATTATGATTTTCAAGCACCATCACTTTTTCTATGATCTCTTCAAGCATTATGTATTCTC
This sequence comes from Pinus tabuliformis, assembly GCA_031772625.1. Taxonomy (NCBI): domain Eukaryota; kingdom Viridiplantae; phylum Streptophyta; class Pinopsida; order Pinales; family Pinaceae; genus Pinus; species Pinus tabuliformis. The sequence continues at coordinate 718,956,117 of CM062806.1, forward strand.
TGTTTTCTTTTTCCCATTTCTTTTCTTGCAGTTGATGCTTATATAAAACCTTTTCATTAAATATGACATCTATGCTCCTAATGATTTTGTGTTTTTCATAATCATAGAAGCGATAAACGAAATCATTAAGACCATATCCAATAAAAGTACATTTCTTTGATTTTGCCTCAAGCTTTGTTCTATTTTCTTTATTAATGTGGACAAAGGCTTCACAAGCAAAAGTTTTTAAAAAGGAGTAGTTTACCTTTTTACCTGTCCATGCCTCCTCAGGAATACCACCATCCAAGGAACTTGAAGGCCCTCTATTTATTATATAAACAACAGTATCTATAGCATCTGCCCAAAATTGTAAAGGCAATCTTGCATAAAATCTCATGCACCTTGCACACTCCATGATTGTCCCATTCATCCTTTCTGACACACCATTTTGTTGTGGTGTTCTTGGAACAGTCTTCTCTCTGTGAATTCCATTTTCTGAACAGTACCTATCAAACTCTTTGCTGCAATATTCACCTCCATTTTCTGATCTGAGACACTTCAACCTTTTTCCTATCTCGTTTTCAACCAAAGCTTTCCATTTCTTGAAAGTATCAAATACATCGGATTTATTTCGAATACAATAAATCCAAGTCTTTTTGGTTGCATCATCAATAAAAGTAACATAGTAACGAGAGCCACCGAGAGATGATACCTAAGCAGGTCCCCATACATCTGTATGCACAAGCTATAATTTTTCGCTCTTCTTTTCTTTCCCAACTTTGAGAAATCTGACTCTCTTCTGTTTTCCATAAACACAATTTCACAGAATTCCAAACCAGCATGCTTCAAACCTGGCAACAAATTTCTTGAGTGAAGGATCTTCATCCCCTTCTCACTCATGTTCCCAAGCCTATGATGCCACAATGCCGTATTTTCTCCTGTAGAGGTTAAAGCATTAACAGAATTTGAAATAACAATAAATACAATGTACCAACCTTTTCTCCTTTTGCTATTACCAGGACTCCTTTAGTGGCCTTCCAAGTTTTATCTATAAAAGTAGTTACACAGCCTTCACCTCCCAACTGCCCTATTGAAATTAGATTTTTCTTCAAATCTGGAACATGCCTTACCTCCTTCAATAACCATTGATTTCCATTCTGATGTTTTATGAAAATAGTACCCATTCCAATGATTTTACAGGGTTTATCATCACCCAATCAAACCTGTCCAAAATATCCTTTAACATAATCATGAAAATGTTTCCTATCAGGTGTGGTATGGAATGAGGCCCCTGAATCTAACACCTAGGCATCAATAATATTTTCTAATGAAATAATCAAATCATCTTGCAACACATCACCTGTCACATTCACTTCATGATTTTTTTCTTACTACACGTCTCCTTCTTTTCCCTTCCAAGACTTGTAGTCTTTATTCAAGTGTCCTTTCTTCCCGCATTTCCAACACACTATCCCTAATCTAGACTTGGATCTGCCTTTCCTTGACTTACTGTGATATCTTGGGCTCTTTCCTCTTTCCATTTTTCTTCCCCTAGTCTCTGCATTCAAAGCATTAGCTGATGTCTCACCGGAGCTTTTTCGTTGCATTTCCTCGCTAAGGATTGCACCGACAACACCATCAAACTTTAAAGTACTAGATCTAGAGACAAAGTTACTAATGGTCATAACTAAACCATTCCAACTTTCTGGCAATGAGCACAAAAATAATAGAACCCTAACTTCGTCATCGAAAGTTACCCCTATAGAACTTAACTGACTGATAATTGTATTAAATTCCTTTAAATGATCAGTAACAGATCCACCTTCTGACATTTTCATACTAAATAAATGCTTCATAAGAAATACCTTATTTGAGGTCAAGGTTTTTTCATATAGTTTGGCCAATGTTGACAGTAAACCCTTTGTTGTCATTTCCTTTGAAATATTAAATGCTACTGACGTCGCTAGGCACAACCATATTGTTCCAAGTGCCTTTCTATCGAGAATATCCCATTCTGTGTCTGTCATACTCGTCGACTTCTTTGCCTTTCTGCTCAATGGTTGGTACAGATCTTTCTGGTACAAATAATCTTCCATCTGCATCTTCCACAGCTGGTAGTTTTGGCCGTTAAATTTTTCGACCGTAAACCTACCATCTTCTGCCATTGCTCCCACTTGAACCAGGAACCCTTCTCTCCTGTGAGTTTATCAGCCAAATAGACCTATGGCTTTGATACCAATTGTTCGAAAATTATATATTATAGAGCAATGGAACACATAAAATATTGTAGAAATATAAACATAGAAAATGCATAAAACAAGAGAGACACAGATATACATCGTTCACCTAATTTGGGCTATGTCCACGGAGAAATAGACAGTCCTTCCTTTTATATTATCCAGCAAACTGAAGAGATACAACCTACAACATATCTGTTGTAATTCCCTCTTCTCTCTCGCTCAATATCCTCTCTCTTCTCGCTCAAAATATAGATCTACATAGACACAATACAATTCCCTCATATATAGCAAGGGGTTGCCTTTTAAGGCAAAAAACCCTAAATTAAACATAACTTCTACCGTCAGATCTCTGCCTAATGAACGGCCCAGATTGACAATGAAATTACAACATTTTACAAGGCAATTTTACATCTATTTTTAGGTTCGGGGGCACTGCCCCCAATCCCCTTCCAGGGGCGGCCTCCCAAAGGTCACAACCACCCCCCCAGGAGCCCCCCTCTAGCGTAAAGTTTACGGGAGGCATTGTCGCCACATTACGAACTGGGGTCCAATGTGGCGATACCTCTAAATAAAGTAGATAATTAGGCTTCACACCCAACAGAGATCATTAGAGGGAGTAGTTGTGGGAGAGGAGATGGTATTGTTGGTCGTGACCAATGCCATAGGAGAATATGATGCAGATTGAATGGCTTGATAAGCCAATTCGATTGGTGAAAACGACATTTGTTCTCCATAAGAGTCAATGTCTGAAGGGGCCAAGAGGATCCAGGGATCAGTTGGGTCATGAGGAATGGTGGAGACCATAGAAACTATCTGTGGAACCTCGGGCGGTGGGAGAGGAAAGAAACCCATCAGGGAAGAACCCTTCAATAGACTAGTACCAATACTAACATAAGAGTCAGGTATGCCACCCACTAAAGGTATGGTGCCACTAGGAAATGGGGAGTAATCTGGGGTGCAAAAGGACAGCTAGTACACCATGATTATTCTCCCATCCAATGGAAAGAGGATGAGGTGAAAAATTGAATACACAATGGCAGTCATGGCATAAGTCCAACTTCGGCCCAAAATAAGATTATAGTCGAGTTTTTGATCTACGACTTCAATGTCCACTGTTACCATTTTCCCACTCAAAGTGATGGGGTAGTCAGAAATGTAACCTTTTGGGATGAATGTATGGCCATCCAATTATTTAAGCGAATTCGAAAAAAGAGAGAGGGTTGGGGAACCCAAAGTGAGCCAACATGAAGTATACATGATGCAGATCGAAGCGCCTTCATTAATGAAAGTTCTATGTACGCCTCGGCCTTTTGAAAATATTTACACCAGAAATGCAAGTTGGTGGGAAAGGTGACGTTTACATTTCTCCATGTTGAATATTGCTAGCATGGAATCCTGAGGGTCAACTGCACCAATAGCCAAAATTAAGGTGTTTTGTTGTGCTAGACAAGTTTGTAATACTTCGAGTGCACACATACCTGACGGTGCTTATGCCAAGTCTTCTACAATGTTGTAGTTTTGGGCAGCACATGAAAATGTATTATGTGTTGTGTGACGAAGTTCTCCTTTTGGGGGATGAATTACAATATAAGAAATATCCCTTTCGATATGAAGATCATTGGGTGGTGGTGTGTTTGAACTCGAGGTAGCGTCCTGAGCGTTAGCGACTAGAGCTCCATAAGTTTTGGCTCGTTTACGAAGATCAAGTGTTTCAAAGGTGTAAACGGTCGACGATACTTCACCAAAGGAAGGATGATTTGAACTGTCATTGCCCCCTTGTGGGGGTTGAGGGAGATTCACAATAAGATGTTGATGCTACTGAGCAAGGAAAGGGTTGTGTAGGACCATGGGGGTCGAGCCAGTTTCCTATTGAGAATGAAGATTCGTCCATTATTGGATATGTGGACATCAATGTGTCATATGGTCTTCTGCAAATATTTTGCAAGGGAACTTGATAGCTTTGTCCTTTCCATTGTCAGGTGGTGCAACAATTTTATTCTTGGGGTTGGATTTCTTGGCGGGCTGCTCTTCAGAAGGAGAGGTCTTTTTCTTATTCTTCTTGTTCTTGCACAAATTTTACCACAGTGGTAGGAAGAGTAGTTGATTAGGTAGAAGTAGCGAGATCAATAGACAACTAGCCAATGTGTTCGCTAAGTTATTTTACAGCAAACCCATAGGTACTGTCGATGATACTGTCAGCGTGTATGTCAGGTTGTCGAGTAGCGGGAGCATTGGAAGTTCTGGGGGCATTGGGTATTACATTGTATAATGTGTCATACTGCAAATAAATAAAATCTAAGTGTTGGGCATGACAAATGGATTGGTCTTCAGTAACCGGACCACTTAAGCAAACGTCCATGGTGATTTGGGGAAGAAGAGATTTACAGAACCAATATGCTAATAGATAATCTAGAATGGGGGCTTTGACTAGCCTTTGCCTACGCCTCCATTCATGAATGTGATCGAATATGTGGGTGGATGTGTCTTGGAGAAAGGTAATAAGAAGTTGCGTCCCGATTTCGTAGTGGATGGGAAACTAAAAATGCTTTAAAAGTTCCATCACCAAGGCACCAAAGGTATTAACTAACACACGTGGTAACTCAATGTACCACTTGTCGGCATTTCCAGTAAGGGCGTGGGGGAAGAGCTTGAGTGAGATATTGTCATCCACCATGGATTTTGATACGCACCATAGATGATAGGTGCTAACATGTGTACCTGGATCATCCCTTATTTTCCTTCAAACTTTAGGATGTCGGCAGGTATTTTATGCAGGATTGGGGGACAATATAAGTTATGGTAGATGGGGTCATTGGTCAGATTGTAATGATCGGGGATGTCGAGTGTTGCCAAAAAAGGAAAAGTATTTGGTGCCCCCAAGTCTAACCAGGGTGATGACGAATGACTTTAGGGACCTTGGGGTCCACCCATCATATTGTTCCCAACATGATACATAGGGTTTGTTGGATAATAGTTTCCTTACGGTGGTGGAATATTCATATAGGGTGGTTGTCCATATGGGATGTTAGGCTGGGGGATATAAGCTTGATTTCCCCCAGGATAAAAATTGCCCCCTTGACTCAATTGAGGTTGAGAAGGGGGTGCCCAAATGGATTGAGAGGGACTGGGTTGATGGATCTTGCCAGCCACGTAGCTGGCCATAGGCACTAGACTTACTCTGGGGTAGTGTACACCTGGAGGATTTATGTCAATTAATGATGGTCCAGCTTGTCCTATAAGCAGAGTGGAATAGTAATGCTCCCTACCCATTTGTGCATGTTGGGAACATTTCCCCATGGCAGTTGAGCCTGGGGGTTTGAACTAAACAGAGGATTCCAGCCAAAGGTATTACTAAAAGGACCCATGCTAACAACGCTATTTGGGGTGACAACCGAAGGTCAAGGGGAAAACATAAAAGGGGCATAAACCAATATATATGGGGTTCCACTCATGGTAGGTGTAAGTAAATTGCTCGGACTTGGCATAATTTGGATAGAATGGTAACCAATCAGTTATGTATTACTGACTATCGGCTGGGGAAGTGAGGGTGGACCAACGTTGTCCACAAAATCCCATGATTATTAGTTTCCAAGGGATTGGTGGACGTAGGTACAGTCGAAGACATGATAGGTATAGGTTCTACCTTAATCAATATTGATCCCAAGGGATCAGTGAGAGGAGGATTATAAGGAGGTACAAATCCTTCAGTGAATAATTCCTCCGACAGTATAGTGTCTTGTTATGTATTATTTGATTCGGTGTTAGATACTAGAGACTGATTACCCGAAGAGGGGAAATCTGGATCACCGAGGCTTGGCAGATCCTCCACAACTAGAGTAGGAAGACCTTGTTGTCACCGATATTGATGATGAGGGCCATATGTAGCCACATTAACCGATCTATTTTATCAAAAAAAATTATACTGATATTGATTATAGTCTCAGTGATAAAAAACCAGCACCTAAAAGATAAAAAATACTCTAAAAGTCAATTAGCTAGCAGTCAGGGGATATGACTCTATCTGATAACCGCCATTTTATAGAGATGAAACCCAATATCACAATGGCTAAAAGAGAGAGTTGGACAAATGTAGAGTTATGATTACTCTTGAGCTTCGCTCGAACCTCATCTTAAGGGGCCAAGTACTCTCGTGAATATGATAACACTCGCAAAAATCGAAGATAGAGTAGGTTTGTCTGTTTAGGTACCAGGGTAGCCTACCCTAGTCAACTTATGTTCATCCCTAAAAAAAATGCGGGGGGGGGGCATGGTCCTAGACAGTACACAGTGTGAGCAGGATACCTAAGTCCCCGACTCAGCTCCGATATCCCCAAAGGGATCCCTGATACACAGAATACCCAATCAAGATGCAATCGAACGCGAGCTACCTTCACTCACATTCCAATGTTTTCTCGCATTTAACTCCGCTTTGACTGGAGCGGTCCCAGATAGTATGAGTGTAGCAAGATTCTTCCCTCTTTAATGAAACTAGTCTCACTTTTACAATCTTGGGCAGTTAACTCACAACCACCTAGTCCAAGATCCTAGCCTAGACTAATATGTGTGTATACTCGAAAAAGAGTTTTTGATTGTTTTTATTATGAGATAGATTTTAGAGGTACTTTATTAATGTCTTCAAAAGGGGTGTTGACGTATGGAGTTTTGTGAGACTCTAACACAAACCATGCAGAAAATGCTTTTCAATTTCAATTCGATGAATGAATTATTTCTACAAAGAGAGAATCATTTATACATCAATCAGCACCATGCATCCAATGCAGTAAACACTAGCACAACTTGCATACATGCAACACTCTCTAACAACTAACCCAATATACAGATGCAAAATCTAACCAACTTAAAATAGAAAAAACTTTAAACAAATTTTTATTTTCTTTTCTTGAAAAACATAAGCACTTAAGTTATTTTCCTAAAAAAACTAAAAAAATATCAGGAAAAATGCAACCAAACACAGTGCACAATTTCAAATCCTTAAACAGATTATAGGCAGCTTCCCCAACCCAGGAATTCATAGAACAAACTATTAATCAATATATTCGCTGGATAACGCACTTTAGGAGAGGCGACAGAGCGTTAATGGCAGGATTAACGCTCCTTTTGCAAGGCAGAAGAGTGTTTTAACTCATTGGTTTGGACTACTAGGGTGCGTTAGGGGGGGGCAGCTGTAAAAAGAGACTTTCAGGGTCAGATCAAAGGATAAACATAGCACAGAAGGTTATGAATAGTCTTGAGTGGTCAGAAAGGGAGCCAAGAAGAACAAGAAGGCTTGGAAAGAAAGAGATATCTGGGAACTTGGAAGGAGAAAACCGGGAACTAAGTGTAGTCCCTGGTGGAGTTGTCAATTTGCTATAGGGATTCATGCACGGGTGGTTTTGGATGGAATACCCTCAAGGATCTTCCCATGATCCAAGGTAGACCATTCATATTAACTGTAGCTAGCACAAATAAGAATATACATATCTATATCAATGCATGATATTCAAAGCAGTAAGGAGAGATTACCTCATATCTTGATGCAGTTTTGCTAGAGAACTCAATGTAGCAGAGCGGAAGACCCCTTTGCTAGCTCCTAGATCAACACCTACACATAAACATGACGGAAAGTAATACTACAACATATAAACTCTGACAATCAAAGAATCCATAAATAAAGATACGAAAATGACAGTGGTACTAAATCAACATGTAAACAATCACAACATTGGCACCATCGAGTAGACAACACAACATCAGGTCTATATTATTAAATAGGAAAGAATAATTACAACCATCTAGTAAATCAAACTTCCCTTAATCCTCCATACCTTTTCTCTCTTTCTCTTCTTAACCTCTTGGTAGTAAAGAAACTATATCTCAAACAAAGCTTCGACAATTAGTTGACAATCCTTCGACCTCTTTCATAGTGCCCAAGCCTCCAATATATAGATGATGATAGGCTTATCCTTGCCAATTATCTCATGAGTTCCTTTTGGCAAAAGCTAGGATGTTTCCATGCTTTATTTATCTTTCCCCTTCCATTAGAATTCGTTAGAAATGGCAAGATCCTTAGACATATTGAAGGTAGATGTTTCCAACTTTTTGGGATGACATTTGAGTAAAAAGTGGAATATGAGTCAAGCAACCCGCTCATTTGACCTTTGGAATCTCACAAAACTTGGGTAATGATGTCCCTTAGGAAATAGAGTGAGTTACCCTAGGAACTAATGCCCCTGGCTCATGCATAGGGAATGTTCTAACTCTTCTTGTTAGTTCCTGGGGAGCGTTATCTTGGCAAATAGGCCTGTGAACTAGGTCATGTCTTTAGTCAAACTATCTCTCCTCTCAGCCGATGAGGAGGTCATTTTCCTATATAACAATTTTAACATCATCTACCATTAATAAAGAAATCATATGAATGGCATGGAAAGGATGTACAACCTATGAAAATGTATTTTAAATTTTTATGTCTGCTTTCACGAGACTGTCTGATGGTCACCCCTATAAATTTCTGTTAGGTAAACTTAACTCGGGATAGAGTCAATGTTGACCAAGTTAAACAGTGATGGTTTTGGGACATATGGTATTGTGCACCCATAGTATTCTGCCCGTGGTATTATATGTAATGGAGCTTATAAAAGGCTAGAAGGATTTTATTGTAATGCAAGACCTGGAGGTGAGCGGTGAAGGCTCACTTGGTCGGATTGGCCAGGGTTTTGGCCAATGCTAATGAGATCTTATTAGGTTGGGTTTTTCCCAGGATTTGGGGTTTTCCCAGATAAACATTTGTGTTTATGTGTTTATGGTTATTGCTGGTTATTTTTATATTTATTCCTCTCAGTAATTATTTATGTTATGCAGTAAATTTCTTAACAATTGGTATCAGAGCCGAAGGTCTATTTGGCTGATAAACTCGCAGGAAAGAAGGGTTCCTGGTTTGAGTGGGAGCAATGGTGGAAGATGGTAAGTTTAGGGTCGAGAAATTTAATGGCCAAAACTTCTCGCTGTGGAAGATGCAGATGGAAGATTATCTGTATCAGAAAGATCTATACCTACCATTGGGCGGAAAAACAAAGATGCCAACGGGTATGAAAGACGAAGAATGGAACCTTCTCGATAGAAAGGCACTCAGAACAATACGGTTGTGCCTTGCTGCGTCAGTCGCCTTCAAAATTTCGAAGGAAACCACGACAGAGGGTTTGATGCAGAAGTTGTCGAAACTATATGAAAAACCCTCGGCCTCAAACAAGGTATTTCTTATGAAACGGTTATTTAATATGAATATGTCGGAAGGTGGCTCTGTTGCAAACCATTTAAATGATTTTAATACAGTTACAAGTCAGTTAAGTTTTGTAGGGGTAAACTTTGATGATGAAGTTAGAGCTCTGTTATTCTTGTGCTCATTACCAGAAAGTTGGAATGGTTTGGTAATGGCCGTTAGTAACTCCGTTTCTGGATCTAGTACTTTAAAGTTTGATGATGTTGTCGGTGCTATCCTTAGCGAGGAAATGCAACAAAAAAGCTCTGGTGAGACATCAGGAAATGCTTTGAGTGCAGAGTCTAGAGGAAGAAAAACAGAAAGAGGAAAGAGCTCAGGATATCGCAGTAAATCAAGGAAAGGAAGATCCAAGTCCAGATCGAGGATAGTGTGCTGGAAATGTGGAAAGAAAGGACACCTAAAGAAAGACTGTAGATATCGGAAGGGAAAAGAAGGAGATGCACAGCAAGAAAACAATCATGAAGCAAATGTGACAGGTGAGGTGTTACAAGATGCTTTGATTCTTTCTTTCGAAAATATTACTGATTCCTGGGTGATAGATTCAGGGGCTTCATTCCATGCCACACCTGATAAGAAATACTTTCATGACTATGTTCAAGGAGATTTTGGACAAGTTCGTCTGGGTGATGATAAACCCTGTAAAATCGTTGGAATGGGTAAGGTTCTTGTAAAACGGCAGAATGGAAACCAATGGCTATTAAAGGAGGTAAGGCATGTTCCAGATCTAAAGAAAAAATTGATTTCAACAAGACAGTTAGGCGGTGAAGGTTGTGTGACAACTTTCACAGATAAAGCTTGGAAGGTCACTAAAGGAGCCCTGGTAATAGCAAAAGGCAAAAAGGTTGGTACATTGTATTTATGCAATGTTATTTCTAACTCTGATAATGCTTTAACTTCCAAAGGAGCAGATGCAGCATTATGGCATCATAGGCTCGGACACATGAGTGAAAAGGGGATGAAGATTCTTCACTCAAGGAATTTGTTGCCGGGTTTGAAGAATGTTGATTTGGACTTCTGTGAGAACTGCATTTATGGAAAACAGAAGAGAGTCAGATTTCTCAGAGTTGGGAAAGAAAAGAAGAACGAAAAATTAGAGCTTGTGCATACAGACGTATGGGGACCTGCTCAGGTATCATCTCTTGGTGGCTCTCGTTATTATGTTACTTTTATTAATGATGCAACTAGAAAAACTTGGATTTATTGTCTTAAGAATAAATCTGATGTATTTGATACCTTCAAGAAATGGAAAGCTTTGGTTGAGATTGAGACAGGAAAGAAATTGAAGTGTCTTAGATCAAACAATGGAGGTGAATATTGCAGCAAAGAGTTTGATAGGTACTGTTCAGAGCATGGAATTCGCAGAGAGAAGATAGTTCTAAGAACACCGCAAGAAAATGGTGTGTCAGAAAGGATGAACAGAACAATCATGGAGCGTGCAAGGTGCATGAGATTGCATGCAGGATTGCCTTTACAGTTTTGGGCAGATGCTGTAGATACTGTTGTTTATCTAATAAACAGAGGGCCTTCAAGTTCCTTGGATGGTGGTGTTCCAGAGGAAGCATGGACAGGTAAAAGGGTAAACTACTCTATTTTAAAGCCTTTTGCTTGTGAGGCCTTTGTCCATATTGATAAAGAAAATAGAACAAAGCTTGAGGCAAAGTCAAATAAATGTACCTTTATTGGATATGGTGTTAATGATTTTGGTTATCGCTTATATGATTACGAAAATCACAAAATCATTAGGAGCAGAGATGTAATATTCAATGAAAAGGTCTTGTATAGGAATCAGTTGCAGGAGAAGAAACAGGAAAAGGAAAACAAGGAATACACAGTTCTTGATGAAATCACTGAAAAAGTAAAGGTGCCTGAAAATAATAATAATCAACAACCACAACAAGAGCAACCACCACAACAACAATAGGCACCCCAAACACCTAAAAGTGGTGTTAGAAGATCTACCAGGATAAGTAGACCCCTGAACGATACTCTCCTTCATTATATTATTTATTGTTGACTGATTCCGGTGAACCCAAATGTTATGAAGAAGCAATGTAGGTTGAAAGCAGGAAGAAGTGGGAGGTAGCCATGGAAGAAGAGATGGACTCCTTAATGCATAACCAGACTTGGGATTTAGTCAGGTTGCCTGTAGGAAAAACTACATTGAAGAATAAATGGGTTTACAGGCTGAAGGAAGAAGATGGAGGAAAACAGAGGTATAAAGCTAGACTTGTGGTGAAGGGGTTTGCACAGAAGAAAGGTATTGATTTTGATGAAATATTTTCTCCTGTTGTTAAAATGACTTCAATCAGAACTATTTTAAGTCTTGTAGCAGCTGAAGATTTGCATATTGAGCAGTTAGATGTAAAGACAACCTTTCTCCATGGGGATTTGGAGGAAGAGATATATATGCAGCAGCCACAAGGATATGAGGTGAAAGGGAAGGAGAAACTAGTGTGCAGGTTGAAGAAGAGCTTGTATGGCTTAAAATAGGCTCCAAGGCAGTGGTATCTAAAATTTGACAAGTTTATGTATGAACAAGGTTATACTAGATGTCACTCTGATCATTGTGTTTATTTGAAAAAGCAAAATGATGGCAGCTATATTATATTGTTATTGTATGTAGATGACATGCTTGTTGCAGGATCTAACATGCAGGAAATAAATGTGCTCAAAAGAAAATTGGCAAATTCATTTGCAATGAAGGATTTGGGAGCTGAAAAACAAATCCTTGGTATGAGAATAACTAGAGACAGAAAAAATTGTAAATTAACATTGTCTCAGAATGAGTACATACAAAAGGTGTTGAAAAGATTTAACATGCACAATGCAAAACCAGTTAGTACACCTTTTGCTAGCCATTTCAAACTTAGCAAGGAAATGTGCCCAAAGACCCAAGAAGATATAGATTATATGTCTAAATTTCCATATGCATCAGCAGTTGGAAGCTTAATGTATGCAATGGTCTGCACAAGGCCTGATATTGCACATGCAGTGGGAGTTGTAAGTAGGTACATGAACAATCCAGGAAAGGAACATTGGATGGCAGTGAAATGGATTCTCAGATATTTGAAAGGTACCACAAATCAAGCATTATGCTTTGGCGGTTCAAACATCTGCCTACAAGGATATGTTGATGCAGATATGGCAGGTGACAGAGATAACAGGAGGAGCACTACAGGATATGTATTTACTGTTGGAGGAACAGCTGTCAATTGGGTTTCAAAAATCCAAAGTGTTGTTGCACTTTCAACAACAGAAGCAGAGTATGTTGCTGCTACAGAGGCTAGTGAAGAAATGATTTGGTTACAAAGGTTTATGGGTGAATTGGGTAAGGAGCATGATATGGGCACGTTATAAAGTGATAGCCAAAGTGCCATTCATCTTGCAAAGAACTCAGCATTTCATTCCAGGACTAAACACATACAGCTCAAGTACCATTTCATACGATCAGTGTTGGAAGATGGAGAGTTGAAGCTGGAAAAGATACACACTAGCCAGAATCATGTGGCGATACCTTTAAATATAGAAGATAATCAGGCTCCACACCCAACAATTTCTCAGAATCCAGACACATTTGGCTCTGGTATTAATAGCTCTCATGGAATCCTCGTCTCCTAGGGCACAAGAAGAGTGATATTCAATGACAACCTTAGGAACAAAGTCAACGCAAGTGTAAAAGTGCAGTATTTGCTATGTTCATATCATCAACTTCTTGCTCATTAGAGCTTGAAAAACACAAAAAATATATTGAACACACTATTTTGCACCATAAGCCCACTTGTTTTTGGGTTGCAAAAAAAATTGTCATGCTTGTAGAATTACATTAGCTATGCCAAAAAATTGTTGAATATTTTATACCATCAAAGAGGATGCTAAATGGTTTATATCGGTAAACACCATAATTTATCTAAATGCGTAGAATCAAGGATAACCTGCGCTACCAGTGACAAAAGCAGAAACATTTTAGAAGAATGCCTTGCAGAAAAGTCAATTTCTGAAACAACAAAAAAACTATATAGTAAAATGAACATACATACCATTTTTTAATAGATTGGGTGAAGGGGTACATTAATGTTATTGGGCTTGCTTGAGCTGACATCTATGACCATTCCAACACCCTCGAAATCCCAAGAACCCTGTGTCATCATGTTCTTTCAGTAATACTATAGAATGTATTGGGCGCATAACAAGAGCCACCAAGTTGTATAAGGCCACAATCTACATAACTAGGTAAGAGCTACTTGCAAATTAATGGGACGAAAATTTGAATTTTGAAGTATTGAAAAGACACAGGAGTTGGAGAGGCGGGGCGACATCAATGCAAGTCACTTATTTATTCATGGCTAGTCTAGCTGATGGGATAGGATAAACAAAATAGGGGACCTCTAGAGGGGTGGACGACTGTCGATAAGGAGTCACATCAACCGTAAAATTATATCAAAATTATATATATAATAAATATTTATTAGAAAAGAAATATCGACGATATTTTTTTATTAAATTTTAATAAATAGATGAAACATTGTCATTTCCACTAAATAGTTGTGGTAAGGCACAAAAGTGAACATATTTAGAAAGGTGGTAAATTACCTACTAAGATGACTAATTTGTTTCCTATTATACCATTATATTGATATATTTAATAACTTATGAAGCCAAAGATGCCAAGAAAATGAGAAAATCGCTAATACATGTTGTTGTACCGACATTCCTTATAATAAAACTATGTCATTTATCTTGTGTTTTCTAACCTAAAAAAATATTGAATTGACTACTTTTAAAATTCAAAAACCTAAAAACATATTTTCATTAGACATGAAAATATGAAAAGATGCACAAAAGGTCCTTCAAAGATAAAATCCAAAATATAATCCTTGTTTAAAGGATTGTTTCACAAGAATAAAAAATGTATATGTGCAACCTTTATCTCTGGTATATGATCTTTATTATGAGTAAATGACATTATTGATATCCTTATATGTGAAACTAGTTTTGAATTGCAAGGATGGTTTCTATTTGTTAAATCTGCATAGGAGGAAAATGAGGTAAAACCCATTTAATTGCTATGAAACATGAATGAGTCATTTCAAGTTATAGGGAATGACTATAATAAGCTTAGGAAAATTTGAAAACTATTATGATGTGTATGACTCAACAATTTAATTCATATTACTATTTATGTATGATTCTCATGATTATTTATATGTTTCTAGTGCCAATACCATCAATTTTGTGATGCAAAATTTTGGGCTATTTATTCATTATGTCTCTTGTTTATGTGTTGCTTTCTTATTATAATATCAATTTATTTTTTTATGCATATGTCAATTTCTCATCCCTACTTGTTGATTTTGTTCTTATATTTTTTTAAATGGTTTTGATTCTAACAATTAGTTGAACAATATTTTTATCCACTCTTGGTTTTTATTTTTTATTTTTATCTTAACCATCCTTTTTTTGACAAAGAATCTTTCAATTTTTTATTTTTTTTATTCATGTTTTAATTTCAAATTTCCTTAGTATTCTTCACAGACATTAAATTCGAATTTTTATTCTCATTAAATATGACTCTAAGGTGTCCCAGGTGGTAGCTCAATTGGTGACTGAAGTAATCTGAAATCTGTGAAAATTGAGAGATTCAAGGTTCAAACCCTCGGTTATGATCATGTTTACAGAGAGAAGGAAAAACCATACACCTCAAATTATAATCAAACATTACAACATTTTACATCTTAAAAACAAGTCAATTAAATACACACAAATACTAAATAAAATATTACATAAAAAATAAATAATACAAACAAAATATAATTCAACCAAAACAACATAATAATAAATTTAATATTAATTATATACTAATCATTAACAAATATTTAATTCAACCAAAACAACATAATAATAAATTTAATATTAATTATATACTAAGCATTAACAAATATTTAAAAATTTAAAAATAGCGTTATTTATTTTAACTAATATCATTCGCCCATTATTTTATATAATGAAATTACATTATAAAAATAAAAATATATCAATAGGAAAAACAAATTTATTTCACTCTTTTGTTTATTATATTCGAGGAGGCATGTTAATGTTGAATTAAATAAACAAATTTATTTAATACTTTTTGTTTATTATATTCTAGCATGTATATCAATGTTAAATTACATAAACACAAATTTATTTATTATATTTGAAGATACAGGTTAAAATAGAGTTACATGATACCAAAGTTTATGTGCATACAACACAATATGACAAAATTGCATATAAAATATATCTTTTAATTTAATGCAAAATTAAAAAGATTCCAATTTACCTCAGAGTTAATAGTCCTTTCTTACATTACATTATAGGAGATTCAACAAAATTCAATCCCAGATTTTAAATATATGTTTATATGTTCTTTTCTTTTTATATCAAAATTATAAAACTACATATATAAAATAAATATTTATTAGAAATAAAAAATCCACGACAATCGTTTATTAAATTTTAATATATAGATGATATGTTGTCATATCAACAATTCCACTATCTTTTTTTTCATCCATCAATGCAACTAAAGGGCTTCATTTCCTACATTTCTTAATAGGAATGTCATCTCTTCGTTTGTCAATTTTTAGATTTCAATCTCAGGGTGATTTGCTAGTTTCTCAATTCTTACATATCAATCCAAGGTAATTTGCTCATTTTAGACATAATTAATAGATATAATTGGATCTAAAGTGCAACATTTGGGGCTCTAAATCTCTAGGTGCCTTAAATTTTTACAGAAGAGACATCAAAAACTCGAGGTTGGTGCTAATGCATGTATCATATTTAATTTTTTAATGTAGGAGACAATTAAATATTCAACGATCCAATCCTTATCATACAGTCTAACATCATCTACCATCAATAAAGAAACTAGATGAATGGTGAGGTTAGGATTTAAGACCTATGAAAATGTATTTTAAATTTTTATGGCTACTTTGACCAGACTATTCGATGGCCACTAATACCAAGTTCTCAAAATCCAGATACATTTGGCTCTGGTATTAACTACTCTCTTGGAAGCCTGATCTGGTAGAGCACAAGAAGAGGGATAGTCGATGACAACCATAGAAAAAAATTCAATGCGAGCGTAAAATTCCAGTATGTGCTCTTTTCATATCATCAACTTCTTGCTCACTAGAGCTTGAAAAACACAAAATAAAATCTTGAACACAATAATTTTCACCATAAAACCACTTATTTTTGGGTTGCAAAAAATATTGTCATGCATGTAGAATTACATTAGTTGTCACAAAAAATTGTTGATTATTGTATACCATGACAAAGGACACAAAATGTTTTATATCGGTAAATGCAAGAATTTATCTGAATGCATAGAAGCAATGGGGATAACTTGCACGGCCAAGGACAGAAATAAAAGCATTTTAGAAGAATGCATTGTAGAAAAATCAATTGCTCAAACAACAAACAAACTATATAATAAAATTAACATACATTCCATGTTTTAATAGATTGGATGAAGGCGTATATTAATATTATTGGTCTTACCTAGGCTGACATCTATGACCATTACAACACCCTCAAAATCCCAAGAACCCTGTGCAATCATGTTCTTTCGATAAAATTTTAGAATGTATTAGGCGCATAACAAGGCCTGCCATGTTGTTTAGGTCCACAATTTTCATAAGCAAGTGCACAAACCCATTCTAGAGCTACTTGCAAATTAATGGGGTGAAAATTTGAATTTTTAAGTATTGAAAGGACATAGGAGATGGCGGCTGGTAGGGCAAGATTAATTCATGTCACCTATTTATTCATGGCCAGGATTAATTCATGTCACCTATTTATTCATGTCACCTATTTATTCAGAAAGGTGGTAAATTACAACCAAGATGACTAATTTGGTTTTGACATTCAAAATCAAACCATAATAAAATCGATGCAAATTCCAATATAGGTTTTCTATTCTACCATTATATTGATAGATTTAATAACTTATGAAGTGAAGGATACCTAGAAAATGAGAAAATTGCTAATACATTTTGTTGTACCGACATTCCTTATAATAAAATTATGTCATTTATCTTATGTTTTCTATCCTAAAAAATCTTGAATTGAACACTTTTAAAATTCAAAAATCTATTTTCATTAGACATAAAAATATGAGAATATGTGCAAAAACGTCCTTAAAACATAAAATCCAAAATCCAATCCTTGTTTAAAGGATTGCTTCATAAGAATCAAAATGTATATGTCCAACCTTCATCTCTGGTATACGATCTTTATTATAAGTAAATGATAATATTGATATCCTTATATGTGAAACTAGTTTTGAATTGCAAGGATGGTTTCTACCTGCTAAATCTCCATAGGAGGAAAATAAGGTAAAACCCATTTCATTGCTATGAAACATGAATGAGACATTTCAAATTATATGGAATGACTATAATAAGCCTAGGAAATTTTGAAAACCATAATGATGTGTATGACTCAAAAAAATTAATTCATATTACTATTTTATGTATGATTCACATCATTAATTATATGTTTCTAGTGCCAATACCATGAATCTTGTGATGCAAAATTTTGGGCTATTTATTTATGATGTTTCTTGTTTATGTGTTTATTTCTTATTATAATATCAATTTATTTTTATGTGCATATGTCAATTTCTAGTCCCTAATTGTTGATTTTGTTCTCATATTTTGATAAATGGTTTTGATTCTAACAATTAGCAGCAAGACATTTTTGTCCACTCTTGTTTTTTTTTACTTAATCATTCCTTATTTTGACAAAGAATCTTTCAATTTTTTTTAGTTTAGTCATGTCTTAATTTCATATTTTCTTAGTATTTTTCTCGATCATTAAATTCAAATTTTCCTTCTCATTAAATATGATTCTAAGGTGTCCGAGGGGTAGCTCAATTGGTGATTGAAATAATGTGAAATTCTTGAAAATTGAGAAAAACCCATAGTTGTTCAAGCCCCTAGTTCTAACCCAAATTATAGTCAAACATTAAAACATTTTACATCTTAAAAGAAAATCAATTAAATACACCTATATACTAAATAAAATATTACATAAAAAATAAAGAATACAAATAAAATATAATTGAACCAAAACAAGGTAATAATAAACTTAATATTAATTATATACTAATTATTAACAAATAATTAAAATTTTAAAAATAACATTATTTATTTTAACTAATAGCATTCACCCATTATTTTTTATAATGAAATTACATTATTAAATAAAACTATATCAATTAAGGAAAAACAAATTTATTTCACTCTCTTGCTTATTATATTCGAGGAGGCATGTCAATGTTGAATTAAATAAACAAATTTATTTAATACTTTTGTTTATTATATTTTAGCATGTACATCAATATTAAATTATATAAACAAATTTATTTAATATTTATTTATTATATTTCAAGATACATGTTAAAATAGAATTACATGATATCAAAATGTATGTGCACACAACACAATATGACGAAATTGCATATAAAATATATCCTTTAATCTAATGTAAAATTAAAATGAATCCAATTTACTTGAGAGTTAATAGTCCTTTCTTATATTACATTGGAGGAGATTCAAATCAATTCAATCCCAGATTTTAAATGTATGTTTATATGTTTTTTTTTATATCAAAATTATAAAATTACATATATAAAATAAATATTTTTTAGAAATTAAAAATCCACGACAATGTTTTATTAAATTTTAATATATAGATGATACATTGTCATATCAACAATTCCACTATTTTTTTTTCTTCATCCATCAATGCAACTAAAGGACTTCATTTCCTACATTTCTTAATAGGAATGGCATCTCTTCCTTTGTTAATTTTTAGATTTCAATCTCAGGGTGATTTGCTAGTTTCTCAATTCTTACATCTCAATCCAAAGTAGTTTGCTCATTTTAGACATAATTAATAGATATAATTAGATTTAAAGTGCAACATTTGGGGCTCTAAATCTCTAGGTGCCTTAAATTTTTACAGAAGAGACATCGAAAACTCGAGGTTGGTGCTAATGCATGTATCATCTTTAATTTTTTTAAGTAGGAGACCAATAAATATTCAACAATCCAATCCTCATCATACAATCTAACAACATATACCGTTAATAAAGAAATCAGATGAATGGTGAGGTTAGGATGTAAGACCTATAAAAATGTATTTTAAATTTTTATGGCTGCTTTGACCAAACTGTGCAATGGCCACCAATACCAAGTTCTCAAAATCCAGATACATTCATCTTTGGTATTAGCTGCTCTCATGGAAGCCTGATCTCGTAGGGCACAAGAAGAGGGATAGTCATGACAACCATAGAAAAACATTCAATGCGAGTGTAAAATTCCAGTATGTTCTCTTTTCATATCATCAACTTCTTGTTCACTAGATCTTGAAAAACACAAAATAAAATCTTGAACACACTATTTTTCACCATAAAACCACTTGTTTTTAGGTTGCAAAAAATATTGTCATGCATGTAGAATTACATTAGTTATGACAAAAATTTGTTGGCTACTGTATACCATGACAAAGGATGCTAAATTTTTTATATTTGTAAATGCAAGAATTTATCTAAATTCATAGAAGCAACGAGGATAACCTGCATAGCCAGGGACATAAGCATAAACATTTTAAAAGAATGCCTTGAAGAAAAATCAATTGCTCAAACCAAAAACAAACTATATAATAAAATTAACATACATTCCATGTTTTAATAGATTGGGTGAAGGGGTATATTAATATTATTAGGCTTACTTGGGATGGCATCTATGACCATTACAACACCCTCAAAATCCCAAGAACCTTGTAGCATCATGTTCTTTCAATAATAGTTTAGAACGTATTGGGTGCATAACAAGGCCCACCATGTTGTATAGGGCCACAATTTGCATAACCAGGTGCACAGACCCATTCTAGAGCTACCTGCAAATAAATTGGGTGAAAATTTGTATTTTTAAGTATTGACAGGACACAGGAGATGGAGGGTGGTAGGGCAGGATTAATGCATGCCACCTATTTATTCATGGCCAGTATAGCTGATGGGACAGGGGGATAGGATAAACGACAGTAGTGGAACTCTAGATGGGTGGACGACTGTCGATAATGGAATCATGTCAACCAGAAAACTATCTCAAAATTATTTATATAAAATAAATATTTATTAGAAATCAAAGATTGATAACAATGTTTTATTAAATTTTAATATATAGATGACACATTGTCATTTCCACTAAATAGTTGTGGTAAGGCACAAAAGTGAGCATATTTAGAAAGGTGGTAAGTTACGACCAAGATGACTAATTCATTTTCGACATTCAAAAGAAAACCATAATAAAATCGATGCAAATTCCAATATAGGTTTCATTTCTACCATTATATTGATAGATTTAATGACTTATGAAGCGAAAGATACCTAGAAAATCAAAAAATCGCTAATACCTTTTGTTGTACCGACATTCCTTATAATAAAATTACATCATTTATCTTGTGTTTTCTATCCTAAAAAAATCTTGAATTGAACACTTTTAAAATTCAAAAACCTATTTTCATTATACACGAAAATATGAGAATATGTGAAAAAGGTCCTTAAATGATAAAATCCAAAATCCAATCCTTGTTTAAAGGATTGCTTCATAAGAATCAAAATGTATATGTGCAACCTTCATCTCTAGTATACGATCTTCATCATGAGTAAATGATATTATTGATATCCTTAAATGTGGAACCAGTTTTGAATTGCAAGGATGGTTTCTATTTGTTAAATCTGCATAGGAGGAAAATAAGGTAAAACCCATTTCATTTCTATGAAACATGAATGAGACATTTCAAGTTATATGGAATGAATATAATAAGCCTAGGAAAATTTGAAAACTATTATGATGTGTATGACTCAACAACTTAATTCATATTACTATTTTATGTATGATTCACATCATTAATTATATGTTTCTAATGCCAATACCATGAATCTTGTGATGCAAAATTTTTCATTATTTATTCATGATGTCTCTTGTTTATGTGTTTCTTTCTTATTATAATCTCAAATTATTTTTATGTGCATATGTCAATTTCTCATCCCTAATTGTTGATTTTGTTCCCATAATTTGTTAAATGGTTTTGATTCTAACAATTAGCAGCAAGACATTTTTGTCCACTCTTGTTTTCTTTCTTTTTTACTTAACCATTCCTTATTTTGACAAGGAATCTTTCAATTATTTTTAATTTAGTCATGTCTTAATTTCATATTTTCTTAGTATTCTTCTCGATCATTCAATTAAATTTTTTCTTCTCATTAAATATGATCCTAAGGTGTTTGAGAGGTAGCTCAATTGGTGATTGAAGTAATGTGAAATTCTTCAAAATTGAGAGAAACCTGCAGTTCTTCAAACCCCTGGTTCTTACCCAAATTATAGTCAAACATTAAAACATTTTAAATCTTAAAAGCAAATGAATTAAATACACATATACTAAATAAAATATTACATAAAAAATAATGAATACAAACAAATTATAATTCAACCAAAACAAGATAATAATAAATTTGATATTAATTATATACTAATTATTAACAAATATTTAATTTTAAAAATAGCATTATTTATTTTAAATAATAACGTTCGCCCATTATTTTATATAATGAAATTGCATTATAAAATAAAACTATATCAATTAAGGAAAAACAAATTTATTTCACTCTTTTGTTTATTATATTCTAGCATGTATATCAATGTTAAATTATATAAACAAACTTATTTAATATTTTTTATTATATTTTAAGATACATGTTAAAATAGATACATGATACCAAAGTTTATGTGCATACAATACAATATGACGAAATTGCATATAAAATATATATTTTAATCTAATGTAAAATTAAAATGAATCCTGAGAATTAATAGTCTTTTCTGACATTACATTGCAAGAGATTCAACACAATTCAATCCCAAATTTTAAATATATGTTTATATGTTCGTTTCTTTTTATATCAAAATTATAAAATTACATATATAAAATAAATATTTATTAGAAATAAAAAATCCACAACAATGTTTTATTAAATTTTAATATATAGATGATACATTGTCATATCAACAATTCCACTATCTTCTTTTTTCATCCATCAATGCAACTAAAGGGCTTCATTTCCTACATTTCTTAATAGGAATGGCATCTCTTCCTTTGTTAATTTTTAGATTTCAATCTAAGGATAATTTGCTAGTTTCTCAATTCTTACATCTCAATCCAAGGTAATTTTCTCGTTTTAGACATAATTAATGGATATAATTGGATCTAAAGTGCAACATTTGGGGCTCTAAATCTCTAGGTGCCTTAAATTTTTACAGAAGAGACATCAAAAACTCGAGGTTGGTGCTAATGCATGTATCATCTTTAATTTTTTAATGTAGGAGAACAATAAATATTCAACGATCCAATCTGTATAATACAATCTAACATCATTTGAATGGTGAGGTTAGGAGGTAAAACCTATGAAAATGTATTTTAAATTTTTATGGCTACTTTGACCACATTGTACGATGGCCACCAATACCAAGTTCTCAAAATCCAAATAAAGTCGACTCTGGTATTAACTACTCTCATGGAAGCCTAATCTCCTAGGGCACAAGAAGATGGATAGTCAATGAAAACCATAGAAGAAAAGTGAATGCGAGTGTAAAAGTCCAATATGTTCTCTTTTCATATCATCAACTTCTTGCTCACTAGAGCCTGAAAAATACAAAAAATAGTGAACACATCATTTTTCACCATAAAAGCACTTGTTTTTGGCTTGCAAAAAATACGGTCATGCATATAGAATTACATTAGTTATGCCAATAAATTATTGAGTATTGTATACCTTGACAAAGGATGTTAAATTTTTTATATCGGTAAATGCAAAAATTTATCTGAATGCATAGAAGCAACCGGGATATCATGTGCGGTTAAGGGCAAAAGCACAAACATTTTAGAAAAATGCCTTGTATAAAAATCAATTGCTCCAACAACAAACAAACTATATAATAAAATGAACATACACTCCATTTTTTAACAAATTGGGTGAAGGGGTATATTAATATTATTGGGCTTACTTGGGCAGACATCTATGACCATTACAAAACCCTCAAAATCCAAAGAACCCTATGTCATCATGTTCTTTTTATAATATTGTAGAATGTATTGGGTGCATAACAAGACCCACCAGGTTGTATAGGGCCACAATTTGCATAACCAAGTGCACAGACCCAGCCTAGATCCACTTGCAAATTAATGGCGTGAAAATTTGAATTTTGAAATATTTATGGGACACAGGAGTTGAAGGGCGGCAAGGCAGGACTAATGCATGTCACCTATGTATTCATGGCCAGCCTAGCTTATGGGACAAGGGGACAAGATAAATGACAATAGGGGAACTCTGGATGGGTGGACGACTGTTGGTAATGGAGTCACATCAACCGGAAAATTATATCACAATTATATATAAAAAAATAACTATTTATTAGAAATCAAAGATCGATAACATTTTTTTATTAAATTATAATATATAGATGAGACATTGCCATTTCCACTAAATAGTTGTGGTAAGGCACAAAAGTGAGAATATTTAGAAAGGTGGTAAATTACCACTAAGATGCCTAATTCGTTTATGATATTCAAGAGAAAACCATAATAAAATCGATGCAAATTCCAATATAGGTTTCATATTCTACCATTATCTTGATAGATTTAATAACTTATGAAGCCAAAGATACCTAGAAAATGAGAAAATCGCTAATACCTATCATTGTATTGACATTCCTTATAATAAAATTATGTCATTTATCTTGTGTTTTCTATCCTAAAAGAATCTTGAATTGACCACTTTTAAAATTCAAAAACATATTTTCATTAGACATGAAAATATGAAAATATGCACAAAAAAGTCCTTAAAATATAAAATCCAAAATCCAATCCTGGTTTAAAGGATTGCTTCACAAGAATAAAAATGTATATGTGCAACCTTCATCTCTGGCATACAATCTTTATTACGATTAAATGATATTATTGATATCCTTTTATGTGCAACTAGTTTTGAATTGCAATGATGGTTTCTACCAGTTAAATCTACATAGGAGGAAAATAAGGTAAAACCCATTTCATTTCTATGAAACATGAATGAGACATTTCAGGTTATAGGGAATGACTATAATAAGCTCAGGAAAATTTGAAAACTATTATAATGTGTATGACTCAACAATTTAATTCAGATTACTATTTTATGTATGATTCACATCATTAAGTATATGCTTCTAGTGCCAATACCATGAACTTTGTGATGCAAAATTTTGGGATATTTATTCATGATGTCTCTTGTTTATTTGTTTCTTTCTTATTATAATATCAATTTATTTTTATCTGCATATGTCAATTTCTCATTCCTACTTGTTGATTTTTTTCTCATATTTTGTTAAATGGTTTTGGTTCTAATAGTTAGTGGCAAGATATTTTTGTCCACTCATGTTTTTTATTTTTTATTTTTTATTTTTTACTTAACCATTCCTTATTTTGAGAAAGAATCTTTCAATTTTTTTAGTTTAGTCATGTCTTAATTTCAAATTTTCTTAGTATTCATCTCAATCATTAAATTCAAAATTTTCTTCTCATTAAATATGATTCTAAGGTGTCCCATGGGACAGCTCAATTGGTGATTGAAGTAATGTGAAATTCTTAAAAATTGAGAGAAACCCCCGGTTGTTCAAACCCCTAGTTGTGACCCAAATTATAGTCAAACATTAAAACATTTTACATATTAAAAGCAAATCACTTAAATACACACAAATACTAAATAAAATATTATATAAAAATAAGGAATACAAACAAAATATAATTCAACCAAAATAAAATAATAATAAATTTAATATTAATTATATACTAATCATTAACAAATATTTAGAAATTTAAAAATAGCATTATTTATTTTAACTAATATCATTCTTGCATTATTTTATATAATGAAATTACATTATAAAAATAAAATTATATCAATGAAGGAAAAACAAATTTATTTCACTCTTTTGTTTATTATATTTGAAGAGGCATGTTAATCTGGAATTAAATAAACAAATTTATTTAATACTTTTGTTTATTATATTCTAACATGTATATCAATGTTAAACTATATAAACAAACTTATTTCATAATTTTTTATTATATTTTAAGATACAGGTTAAAATAAAATTACATGATACCAAAGTGTATGTCCATACGACACAATATGACGAAATCGCATATAAAATATATCATTTAATTTAATGTAAAATTAAAATGAATCCAATTTACCTAAGAGTTAATAGTCCTTTTTTACATTACATTGCAGGAGATTCAATACAATTCAATCCCAACTTTTAAATATATGTTTATGTGTTCTTTTCTTTTTATATCAAAATTATAAAATTAATTAATTATATATATCTATATATATATATATATAATGTTTATTAGCAAAAAAAAAAAAAAAATCCACAACAATGTTTTATTAAATTTTAATATTTAGATGACATATTGTCATTTCCACAATTCCACTGCATTTTTATATCATCCATCAATGCAATTAAAGGGCTTCATTTCCTACATTTCCTAATAGGAATGGCATCTATTCCTTTGTCAACTTTTAGATTTCAATCTCACGGTGATTTGCTAGTTTCTCAATTCTTTTTTTCCCCAAGGAAAAATCGTAATTTTCATTAATTAGTTGAAAATTACATGTTGTAGATGCTATAAGCATATGTTGTATGTGTGGTAATGCCATTGTCTCTGATGTATTATCAAAAAAATATATCTATCCCAAGATTGGGAGACTGTTAATAATTACATATGATATGTTCTTGTAAAATATAAACATGAATATACAGAGCAAAAATGATTAAATACATCAAAAATACAGAAAATACAATAAAATCAAGGCCTGATGGCCCCACTCTATTTTTGGTCCCCATATGGTCGATGATAATATCTGTAGAAGTCCTGATTTGACTATTCATGTATCATCCAGAGCCCCCGTGGCTTGTGCGAGGCTCCCTTGGATAATTTATAAGAAATTTGATTGCGCTCCCTATATATACGATGACAAGAGATATAATCAAAATGTGTTTTCAGCATCATAGTCTCATCCAAAATATGTTGGAGTGTGTGTATGTGACATGCAGATTGTTGATTAAACTAGTTTATGATTAGTTTAGAATCACGAAAATTTTGTTAGGGGAAACATCCCTTCTCAAGTGCAAAGTATAATAAATGATGTAGTGTAATGAGTTCAACAAAATTATTTGTCCCATCCCCTAGTCCCATCTAAATCTTATAGAAATTATTATTTGTGATGTGAAGTAAGATACCCCTGCCACAGCCATGTAGCTATGCCAAGCCATCAAAATATGCCCATGGAGAGTTCCTGTCAATAATCTCAGCAGAGATATTGCGAGTTGTGGGGGGTCAGTCTTCCTCTGGGATGCTATGATAAATAGAGATAAGGTGAGCAGTGACATGCGGCCAGTGAGGTAAGGTACCAGAGAAAATGAGTTTATTCCTTTGAAGCCAAATACTCCAGCAAATCAATATGGGAAGGTTTTGGATCGTATGTGTCTGTGTTGTCGACCACCAAAATCACCATGCTTCCAAAATATCTGTGCCTTACCACCTAGATTGAAGTTGTAGTAGCGTAAGTACCTCTTTCCAAAAAGAAATAGTAATAGGACATGTAAGAAATAGGTGATCAATAGATTCTGAGGCCTGTTTGCAAAGAATACACCAGGTTGGGCCATGATAAGTTCGCTTTTGGAGATTATCCCTGGTAGGTACTTTGTTTCGGAGGATGCACCACATGAATAGCTTAGCTCTGGGTGGCGCCTTCAATTTCCAAAGAACATTCCACCACCAAGTAGATACAGGGGGCT
This sequence comes from Pinus tabuliformis, assembly GCA_031772625.1. Classification (NCBI taxonomy): domain Eukaryota; kingdom Viridiplantae; phylum Streptophyta; class Pinopsida; order Pinales; family Pinaceae; genus Pinus; species Pinus tabuliformis. Next base: position 718,983,566 of record CM062806.1, read on the forward strand.
TGTGACCAGAAAATATAAAGAGGTAACCATACTTAGGGGAGTATTTTCCATTCTGAGAGTGAGCCCAAATTAGCTCGTCCTCCCCCTCAGTGATCTAGACATGAGATTCAGTAAGAGAATTGATATAAGATTGCCAATTATTTTTCTAGATAGGAGGGATGCCCAACAGTTCAGTAGATTTCTAGGCTTGTCTGAAGATAAAAGAGTTATCCTGGTCGAAAATATGAGCTAGTCTAGTAATACCAGCATTGGTAAGGAAGTGAAGTAGTTCCTATGGTAATTGATAAGCATTCCCACATCCAGACCAAGGATCCAATCCAATATGCACCAAGTGACCATTTCCAATCCTCCAGGTCAATCCATCTCTGATAAATGCAAGTGAGTTGAGAATCGCCCTCCAAACCGTAGATATGTTTGATTTGTTCCAAGTAGGTTATCTGATCCAATCGAGAGAATGGAGAGGGAGATATACTTCTGGGTGACCACCTCTGCCCAGAGGTTCCTGGAGGTAAGAACATTCCAACCCATTTTGGCTGCTAGAGCACTAGCAAAGGCTTCTAAATTTTTCATACCCCATCCTACCCATTTTTTTGGAAGAGCAATAATATCCCATCTAGCCCAAGAAAAAGTGTGCCCTTCTTGTTTTCCCTTCCACAAGAATCTGCAACACAGTTGTTGAATTTTGTGTAGTATGCCCCTCAAAATCCAAGATAGAGACATCCAATACACCAGAGTAGCCTCCAAAACAAATTTGATGAGAACGAGTCAGTCTGCCCTGGAAACCCATCTATGATGCCAGATATTCAGATGCCTTTCGATATTTGCCACAAGCCAAACCCAATCAACAATCTTGTATTTAACAGGCTTGAGTCGAAATCCTAGATATTTAAGCCCTTCATCAAAGGGGAGAATGGTATATGGAAATCTCTGCTAGGTTGTGTGGATTTCATTTGGAGAGCAGCCAATAGATTTCAAAGTTGATTTTAGATGATTGCATTCCATTCTAGTAGCAAAACAGAATGATCGAAGAACAAGGGAGAATGCAGTAATATCACCAATCAAACCACTAAGAAATATAAGTACATCGTCAATAAAAAGGAGGTGGGTAAGGATGCAGTTTTTAGTGATCTTGATTCCCATCAATATTCCCTATCTTTTTTCCGGTGTTATGAATCGACTCAGCCTGTCCATGACTAGCAATAAAATAAGGGGTGAGAGTGGACAACCTTGTCTAAGGCCATGCTCAGCATGAAAAAAAGATGAGGCAGAGCCATTGATAATAACACTATACGATACATTATAAATGCAACACATAATCCATTGAATGAAAGTTAAATGAAAGCCCATATGGGTCAACAACATCCTCAGATAGATTCAGCTAGTGCGATCAAAGGCCTTAGCCAAATCGATCTTAAGAATCATACCTTTTAACCTCTTTATTTCGAAGGAGTGAATGACCTCTTGAGTAGTACCAACTGCTTCATGAATCTTCCTATGGTCAAGGAAAGAAAACTATTCCGGGGATATATACTCAAATAAGATAGGCTTGAGGTGATTTATTGTAATCTTTACAATGATCTTGTATCTGAAGTTGCAGAGTGATATAGGCCGGAAATCATTGAAAGTTTGGGGGACATCTAATTTGGGAATGAGTGCAATAAAGGTAGAATTGAATGCATCATACATTTGGCCACTCACCCTGCATTCTTCAATAACCTGGAGGAGATCATTTCCCAATACTTCAAAAAAGGCAAGGTAAAATTCAACTAGCCACCCATCTAGACTAGGGATTTTGTCTTTCTTAAACCATTTAAGAGTGCCTTCCAATTCTCCCAGAGTAACAGGCTGAACAAGATCCTCTACCACTTCATGATTTACAAATCTAGGGAAAATCCCAGCCACCTTGATGATCTCTACGAGGGTAGCATCTTGTGGAGCTCTATATATCTGGCTAAAATGTGTTGTACTAAGGGTAGCCAATTGATTGAAGGTCTTTACCTGGTGACCAGTATCATCCTCCAAGTGCCAGATGGTGTTGATAACCCATCGACCATTTGAAAACCGATGGTAAAACTTTGTATTATCATCTCCTGACTGTAGCCAAATGGCTCAATTCTGGAGTCTCTAGGTTTCCTCTCTATCCTTCAAAATTCTGTTTCTGTCTGCTTCAATTTTTATTAGTCGTTCTTTGGCTTCTAGGGAATCAAAACCATGACCATCCCTGTCCACCAGATTATCAAGTTCCACTTCAATGTCTTTAAGAATATGGGCATCCTTAAGTCTTTTTTCTCTGGCCCATTCAATAGATTTTTGCTTGAGACAAAGAATCCTTTTAGAAAATTCTTCATAAACAGATTGACCAAGAGAATGAGGGTGAGCCTTCCAATAATCGGTGACCATATTAATGTATCCCTCATCTTTGAGCCAGGTGGAATTGAATTTGTAGGGGGCTTTGGGCTTATGATCAGCACTAGAAAATTCAAGGTAAATGGGAGAGTGATCAAACAATCCACCAGAGCCCACCCATTTCCAATATAATGTAAAGTGGTCTAAAAGAGGTCCTTTGACAAGGAACTTGTCTAACATTCTAGAAAGCATGGCTTCTCCATTCCTCCAATTACACCAGGTAGGTTGCAACCGCACCATAGGTATATCTGATAGGTGTTGATCCTCTAACAAATAACTGATATGATCAGATATAGGGTCAATTTGTGTGTTGTTTCCTTAAGTTTGGAAATGACCAATAGAAAAATTAAGGTTGCCTCTAAGGATGATATTGTCAGCTTTCATAAATGAGAGATTAAGATTTGCCCAGAAATATGCCCAGTTGGTGCAGGGTCCATATACATTGATACGTCTCAACTTCTTCTTGAGATCAGAGGTAAAAGTATTGGCTCCAATGATATCCTCCGCCCCCCCACCCCACCAAAAAAATATTAAGAAGATTAACAAACCAAGGATTGTATCTCGATGCTATGCCACCAGATCATCCACAAACATCTAATGCATTAAAATTCCAATCGATAAAAAGGTCTTATAAAGAGGGGATGATCTGGGCATAAGGTTCAAGACTTCCTTGTAGAAATATGATGTCCACCATCTTTGTCTCAAGAAAATGTCTAAAGGCTTATTTTTTTGCATGACTAACCATCCCATGACAATTAAATGATAACCACTTCATGGGGTACTAGGGGGAGGAGAGGTCAATGCTCTAAGGACCTTATCAATAGGGAGTTAGCAACCATGAGCTACATCTAATCCTGCCTGGAAAATAGCCTTGGACATATTTGAGAGTTTTCCCTGAGGGGTTTTAGTGGGCAAGTGGGGGTGGGGGGGGCGGGCGAGGCCGATAATGTCGATGCCACAACAATCACTCGGTGAGGACCTAGAGAGTGAATAGAGGTTGTAGTGATGACTCTAAATAGAGTCAAAGGAAGTCTCAGAAGAGGGGATGGATCTAGGGACATCAGGTATAGATGGGGGGTGGTGGTAAAAGTGGGAGGAGAGGGAGCCAGAGTGTACAAAATAGAGAGGGGGACAAATGCAGGTGTAGATATGCATTTTGAAATGGATATACTACGAAAACAATCAGTTAAATATGCACAATTAAAAGTGTAGGAAGTGGAAGAAATACCCGCACTAATGGTTTCTGTTATCGTAGTCGTGCGGGATCTGGTGATGTGAGGTGATGGGGGATGAACAATTTCCTTGCTTGCTCCACAGTTCGGATGGGTGGACTTTGATGGGAGATCATCATCCTGTGCAGGTCTCTTACCCCGCGAGTCAATAGGGTTTTCTTATGCAAAATGTTATGGCCGAGCCACTGAAGCAAAGTTGGAGGTAAGAAGAGGGCAGTCCCTGTACAAGTGCCCAATTTTTTGGCATCACCGACAATGATAGGGAACCCCCTCATAATCAAGAATCTAAATGCTGCAAGTGTTTCTCCATTGAATCTGCAAATTATCCTCTAAACCTTCTCTTATGTCCAAATGAACTAGAAAGCAAGCCATAGCTATGTTTCCAGTAACGATGTAGGATTTTTCGTAATCCAAGTAGGAATGAAGCGGAAATCCAAGGAGATGAACCCATATAGGGCCAACCCCAAAATGTTCACGCTTCGGATCAAAGAGGGGACTCCATCATTTGAGCAGAACCATAGCAAGCTCGATGTGCCAATACTTAGAGAGGACCCAGGGAATGAATTCATGGCATTGGAAGCGAAGTGCAAACCATCCACGAAAAAGAGTAACTGTTGGAGATAATGGAGAAATCTAAACTTAGATTACTGTTATAGTGATGATAGAATTGAGACTCTAATTTTAGATCTCAGATCCTAATATCCATGGAGTGGTTCAAACCACCCTAATTGTGAGAAAGCCTATATATACTAGGTTGTTCTCCTAATTGTACACAGTGTGTATGTGTGAAGTGCTTGGGCACTCTCCAGGTATCTTACCTGGAGAGCCACTTAATTAATAGAACATCATTTTTTATCATGGTATCGGAGCTATAGGTCAGAGGCCTGTGTGTTGTGTGGCTGCTTCTACTGTGAAGAGATCATGGAGGCTGCATCTGCTAATCTGCGTCTTGTTGTCGTGGAGTCATTATCGCCTATCCGGTTTTCAGTTTTGGCACTACAGGATGACCTCCAAGTCAGGCATTGAACCAGACTCATGAAATCCTGCGCTTCTGCGTGGATGATCTTAGGAGATTGCATGTATATTATCGTTGGCCCTGATCTGTTGAAAATCGGCATCGACGAGATAGATGGAATCGCAACATCCGGCTTCCAAATTTTGTGAGATTCTCTGCAGAGCATACTAGCTACATTTTTTTGGCTACATATGCCTAGAAGCTGCATGCATGTTCCTGGAAGCTACGTGGAAAATGGTGGCCTGTCTTTTCTTTTGAGGAGGTTGCCTATAGAAGGGGAGATCGCCCCAGCCTTGCCACGTGAAGGAGCCAGTCGAGGAGACCAACCTTGCCGCATGGAGGAGCCGGTGAAAGTGGAGCACAGAAGTTGATTATGGCTACGTGGAAGCCGAGGGCGTGGCTGGTGAGGAGGCGTAGCATTGAGGCCCGTTCGTGCAGGGACTGCGTGGTGGCTGATTATGTTACATATTACGTGTGGGAACTAGCATTACAGATGTTGAAATTTCAACTGTGTTGTGGAAACCACTCATGTGTTACCTCGGTGATTTTCTGTGACTATGAAAAAAATTATGGGCAGTGGTTAACGTGGCTCTTTTCTTCTTCCCAATGCATTCTACTTTATCTCTGTCTTCTAACGTGGCATCTCAACAGTTCTCTACATGTCAGGCTGTGCATATCTTTCGTTTTTTTCATGGATTTACTTGACTCACATCCACCGCGTCATTGTTGAAAATAGTGACTCCATTTCGTGGTTAAATTAAATTATGGAAGAAATCGAACATCATGTAGACCAATTGCCCATATCTGATTTTGTTGTTCTCTAGCAGTTATTGTTATTGCGTGTAAGTTATCTCAACAATGTGGACGGGTGGAGTTTATCTTGGTTTTTCTTTCATCTATAAATATGCATCAGAATTAGATACTGAAAGTGTTTCCAGCTTGTGAGAGGTTGTTTAGTTGCTCATTGCCAGAGCTGAGGGCACTAAGACCTACATGGCACAGAAGCCACAATCTACAAGGTTCTACAGTTGAAGAGCTGCCAAAGGGAGAAGTTTCCCGCCTGCGTGGTAATGGGGTTGTTGGAGCTCGTTAGAGGACCGTGTGGAGTCGAAAAGAAATCTCAAAGCGAGATAAGCTGGACTTTAACAACATGTCTTTATTTGAAGATATTTTTAATTCTGATGATGATCTTTTTCTCATGTGGGCATTTGGCATTAACATGGGTAGTATATTCGAGTCAGAAGAAATTTCAGAAAAACAATGTGGTTCTGTTGATGACCACGAGAATCAAGAGGCACAGTCTATTGTGCAAGATTCACAAGCTGATCTTCAAGAAGGATGTGAAGAGGAACAAAGTATTGAAGATCAATGGGATGAGCCAGATGAAGCTGATTGCAAAGATGTGGCAGAAGAAAACAAAGTTGGAGAGAATTTAAATTGTGATGATCTCATTAATATTTCTGTGTGTGCAGATGATACCAACAACAACAAGGAAAAAGTAACCAAGTTTGAAGAAGAATTGAAATTTCTTGAAGCATGGCTTGAAACACCATGTCTTTATGAAATCAACACAGAAGTTGCAGTAATGAATGGTGAAGACATCATCGCTGGCGTTCAGATGGTTGACACCGGAAATAGTGAGAAGGAAAATTCCTCTATCCAACCTGCCATAATTCTAAAAAGGGCAAGAATAAGAATTCAAGTTTTCCTTCACAGGGGAAGAAATGAGGTGAAGATACAGCACTACCTCATGGCAAAGAAAGTGAAGATGAAGCCTCATCCACAAATGAACAAGTATGGGCTCTGCTACAAGAAGACTAAAATGAAAACTCTATTACCAAGTTTTTTCATGTTTTTAATTGTAAGCCTAGTTGAGACTAGACTAGTAGGCGTATGTTATTGTTCAATACCCTTTCTCCTTTAAGGGGGAGCGTTGGAGATAATGGAGAAAGCTAAACTTAGATCACTGTTATAGTGATGATAGGATTGAGACTCTAATTTTATATCAGATCCTAATATCTAGGGAGTGGTTCAAACCACCCTGATTATGAGAAAGCCTATATATACTAGGTTGTTCTCCTGATTGTACACAGTGTGTATGTGTGAAGTTCTTGGGCACTCTCCAGTTATCTTGCCTGGAGAGCCACTTAATTAATAGAACATCGTTTTTTATTGGTAACCACAAACGGTAGTTCATCAAGCATCTGACCCCAAATTTCTAATATCCACTGCTGAAATCGAGCAGTTGTATATGATCTTCCATGGACCCATCCTACCAATACCTTATCTATTGTATCTATCACATCACCCATCTGGAGGTCTTCGCCAAAGGTGAGAGAGATCTTCCTGCTCCCAGCCTTAACTCCCTTGTACTTCTTGGTAGGCCTAACCAGATTTCCTAAGGGGGGATTAGCAGCAGATGGAGTGAGGACCTATGCCCAAATCCGGATGCGGGAGAGAAGTACTAATGAACAAGCCCAAAGTAGGAGGGTTTCAAATCAGAGGGGGCGAGACGGGGGAAGAAGTAAAAGATGAAGGGGTGAATTGAGGGCTCAGTTCCGAAGAAAATGAAGCAATAGGGTTCCTAGAGGTGGGAAAAATAGGGGGATTCAGTGAAAATGAGGCAGAGGACGAGTCCAAACAGGATGCAAGGAAATGGAGCAATGCCGGAGAGGGTTGGGAAAATTCAGTGCCTGGAAAGAAGAAAGAGTCATCAGGAGAGCCAAAAACTAGATATGAGGAAGTAAACAGACCAGCTGACGACATAAACGGTTGTGCCGGGAGAGAAAGGTGAGGGAAAACCAAAACCGAAAAAGCCCTAGGATCACCGACCATCGACGAAGGTAGCTCTAGTGAAATGTTAGAAGTGGTGACCGACAGTTGTGGAGGAGAAACTGTCCAAATGGGCACCGAATCATATGGGTCCTCTGAATAATCTACAATATCTTCCTCCATCCTAATTGACAGACCGTGGGAGAAAGGTAGCCCAAAAAATACGTCGGCTAACAGTTTCCCAAAGAGAGGCCAATGAGAGCCCCATGTGTCAGAATAATGGAATGTTGATAGTGAGAGTAGGTGTTGGCAATCAACAAAGAGGAAAGTGTAGCAGTCTAGCCCTAATCATGGGTAGAAGGAGTCTTGGATGAGTGTGCACTAGAACCAGATCTGAAGGTTCGTTGAAGCTCCATCCTCCTCTACTCGCTAGTTTCTCAATTCTTACATCTCAATCCAAGGCAATTTGTTGGTTTATGACATAATTAATATATATAATTGGATCTGAAGTGTGACATTTTAGGCTCTAAATCTCTAGGTGCCTTAAATTTTGATGGAAGAAACATTGATAACTTGAGGTTAGTGCTAATGAATGTATCATCTTCAAATTTTTAATATAGGAGACCAATAAATATTCAACGATCCAATCCTTATCATGTAGTCTAGTATCATCTATCATTAATAAAGCAATCAAATGAATGGCACAGATAGGATGTATGAACTAAATGTATTTCAAATTTTTAGGCTACTTTGACCACGTGTGATGGGCATGCCTATCAAGTTCACAAAATCCAAATACATTTGGTTGTAGTATTAACTTCTCTCATGGAATCTTGGTCTCATAGGGCACAACAAGGGAAACAAATAACTAGCCTGTTATCGGGCCTTTAATGTGCCCAATAGTAGCCATTCACCATACATAAACATGCTATGGGGCATCCGTGGATGTGACATGTTGACTGGTCGGTAAATATGGTTCAATGGTTCACTATTTATGAGCATGCCCATACATTTAGAAGCATACATATATCATGGTGGATTTGATGTGAATAGAAATGCAGTGAATGCTACCTCTGCACCATGGCACCTGGAATTTCAAATTTCAAATTTTCTCACAAAATTCTTGCAATGATTTTTTGAATAGGGATGCAATGGCTCTTTATTTCATTTCCCCCTAGGATTGATTGATAAACTCGCGCACTAGTGTCGCACCCTCAGCACTAGACACTAGGAACCAGAATCTCGTTCTCATAGTAGATGAGAAGCTCCTCTGGAATTGATTGATGAACTCACGCATTGGTGTCACACGCTGAGCACAGGGCACCAGGAACCAGAAGCTTGTTCTCGTCGCAGATGAGAAGCTCCTCTCCAATGTGTTGGAAACTATCACAGTGGATATTTACAACTATGACATAGCTCTTCTGTTCTAAAATTCACATTATGAGATGTTTTTTAGCATAGGGGGTTCTGACCCAGGTTTAGGGTTAGCTGCGCCAACCAACAAAACCCTACACTACTAGCCCTTTCAGCGACAACCTGCGTAGTGCAGGCTGTAGTCTCACCCGAAGTAGTATGGGGGGATGCAAGAACCAAGTTTATGCATCCAGAGACTAGTGTGATGTCTTCCAACGCCTCAAATATGCCTTCACACAAATCTATAAACTCTTAGGGCATGTTGTTGTAATTATGTTAAAACAACCTTCAAACCTTCACGAAGGTCTAGAATGAGTCCTTACGGACCTCTAACAATTCATTCGCCTACTTAAGTGTATCAAAGAGCAGATCTAAATTAGTTTTCACGTAGATTTACTTAATTTATTAGTAAACATCAGAGAATTCATCAAAGTCTTCGCAAAAATACTTAAACATGCATTGTGTACATCATTAACACTTATTCAAGAGAATCGCGTAACATTCAACCAATATTCCATAAAACACATCATTCATTGACAACATATAACATTAACATAGATAAACAGAAATATGCAAGAATTCTCAGAAAACTATCTTTATTGATCTTCAATTCAAGGTTACATACTCAAAACTACCCTATGCACACAGCTGCAAGGGTCCACACACTCAGTTGCGGACTCTACCTAGGGCTTTCCGCACTCAGCTATAGAGCCTTTCTTCTTCTTTCTTACCCACTTCTTATCGCTATCACTTCTCCTCCTTGCCTTAGACTCTCTAAGACACACCTATTTATAGCCTTTTTCATACAATGCCATGGTCCACGAACCATGGGTGAATCTCAAAAACAACTCAAACTTTACATAAAACAAGGGGCTAAACCCCTTTGACTCCTATTCATCTACGCACTCTGCATCGACAAATCATGGAGACTTTACATTATTTACAAAAACTGTACCAAAATTTGGGTTATCTTAACCCTAAAACTAACTCAGGGGACCCCATCCCAACAGGCCCCTAGCACAAATATCATGACTCACCGTCAAGTCACGATGTTGGCGCTGCAATCTTACTGCGAAGATCCCCCAGCTCCAACTAGACCACTGAAACTTCGGTAGCACTATGCGTTGATTCCTACTGAACTTCCTCGACCAATTTTTCTATGGTTGGTCCTTCTATGGTGTTATACAGCAAAATGACCTCCTCATTAGCTCAAAGGAGAAAGACATGATGGCTGAAGCAATAGCCAAGATCACAGGCCTTGTTTCCACACTAACGTTGTCTATACATTGAAAACATGCTTTATAAAAGCTTCTCTGCAAGCCTAAGGGAGTGTTAGTGACCCTACTAACTCTACATGTTGGTTTGGGGACATCGTTAGTGGATCCTAATGAGAATCTATTGGTTGAAGGAGTGAATTGACTCATAAATATCTAGATATTCCCTCCTAAATCTACTCAAAAAAGTAAGGAAACATCTCAAGTTCGACCTATTTGTGGAATTTCTAATCCTAATGAAGGAGGCAAATTGGAAAGATCTCAAAAGCATGGAAACATCATTGCTTTTACCTAGAGAAACTCATGGAGGAACTTGACAACCCTAACTTGAATGCTACATAAGCAGAGCTAGGGCTATTGTGATGGAGGTCAGATCATTTGAAAGGATAGCTTACTTGATTGTCGAGCATAGTCTCAAATCTAAGCATAAGAAGTTGGTAAGAAGGGAGAGAGAGAGAGGAGCTGGAGGGGTAAGGAAAGGTTGATGCAACAGATGGTTGTAATCACTCTTCCAACATTAATATAGAATTACAATTGTACTGTCTACTCTGTGATGTTGGTACTATCATTCATTTAGTTGTTTGTCCAATACCTTTTAGCATGAGTAGCTTAGTTATGTGTAACTAGGTGTCTTTTATATATTCATGTATTAGTTATCAAGGTTGTATGTTGTGATTATGCTTGTCTCTTCTATGTGCAGGACTTGATTTGGAGCCGACTCAGGGGACTTCCACCTAGCTGCATTGTGCTCTCCAGCAAATCTACACGGAGGCTTGAGGTAATCAACCTATCTTACTTTGATAGTTAGTTATTGTTTATGACATGCATGTAACTTTGTGATAGCTGTAGATAATTTTATAGTCTGCCAAGAGTCTCGAGAAGACTCTTGAGGGTATCTCCATTATCCATACACCGTGCATTTTATCCTATATCAAAATTGGCGACTCCACTGGGGATGATACATTAGTTCCCAGTCCACGTGGACAGTTCTTAGTTTCCTCCTCCTTCTAGACCTTCCTAGACTTCTACATTCCTTTTCTGGCCCATCAAGATCTTGTTGCATTCTTCCCTCACATATTCAGCCCTGGATCTGATCCCAAAAGCCCTGTTTTGAACTCTTTTCCCACACTAATGCAGGTCAACAGAGTAAACAGAGCTTTATAAAGCTTTGTGTCTGCAAAAACAGTGCGTTAGTGGAGCCAGTAACTCTCTGTGGCCTCTGGCACAGAGTGTTAGTCACCCAAATTTTGACATGCAGTTGTGTCTGTAAACTCAAAGGGATGGGAAACCTGCTCATGGACCGAAAAAGGATCAATAGCTGTATTTTGTTAGCAAGATCTGTGTCCTGAAAGAAATTTTTTTTAGGAAATAAGTTTTTCTTTCTTAAACGTCTTTTTTATGCAAGAAAAAAAAAAATCATTCTTATGATTAGCTAGTTAAAATTTGCTTTATTTGGTTTTAAAAAGTTGTTAGGAAGCATCAAACAATTTCTGTCGATTATGTTAAGGTGTTATAATGACCAGGATGCAAGGAACAAATACGAATGTATGAAAAACTCTTCCTTGTAGAATACAACTTATTTCATCGAATTGAATATTTTCAAGCATTTTCTTTTGCATGATTTTGAGTCAGAGTCCCACCACATATCATATGTCAACACCCCTACCAAAGACACTAAAAAAGTACACGTAAAATCTACCTAAAATCAATCAGTAACTCTTTATAGAGCAAACAAACTGTTACGCAAAAATATCGTCACCATGATTATTTGCAGACAGTATGGGTCTATCATCACTTGTACTGTCCTCCTAAGCAAGTCTAGGACCTCAGCACTTCAAATCAAGCTTTGGAAGTGGGAGAAAGACATTAAAAATCAATGTAACTCTAGTTCTGCACTTTCTCTCATGGTCACCTGCGGTCCCGCACCTTCTGTGTACAAAAGCTGCGTACCTACCCGCTCTGTTCCTAACGGTGCAGGTGCGGACCCCTGTGAAAGTCAAAAGGCGCAATTTTTATCTTAAAAAACTCACTTTGGGTTAATTCTAGAGTTTTCTAGAAGGAATTTTGATGTGGATAGTTCGCTCTGAGGTGGTTCATGCATCCCAAAAGAGAAGGAGCTAATCCCTTGACTAAAGGAGCTATCCCTTTGAAGGTGGACCTAGTAACTTCCCTCCATTGCACTATAAATACAGGCATTGGGGTGAGGACTAGAGAGGTTGGAAGCTGAACATTTTGAGGGTAAATGCTGGTGAAATTAAGACTCTTTGGTTGAGCTTGAGAGGAAAGATCACATACCTCTTGGTTCCATTGGAGAGTGAGTGAAACTTGTCAAAGTAGAGGAGACATCTTGTTGGACCCTGGGAGGAGCTTGTACAGCATTAAGGCAAAGGTTGTAAGGTTCTTTTTCTTTTGAATTAATACAATCAAACTCATTTTTCTCAACATGTATCTTATGTTATTTGTTTCATGGACTCCTTGACTTTCATGTTAAATATGTTTTATGCAATTGGTTTTTCAGGTGCTATTTAATTTGTTTGCCTTGTTTGTGTTTGCAGATTCGCGAAGAGGAGCTCATTTGGATCAAAAGAGCGAGGGCATCCACAAGCTTGCGTTGGACCAAAGGTAGGCCCTAAAAACTCTTGTTTTCTATTGTTTATTGAAGCATATTTAGAGAAAGATAGTGTCTGGTTGGTTTGCTTGTCGTTAGGTCTTCTTTAGATTCTAGGAAGGTCTATCTTGTCTGCAAGATCGACTCATTCCGCGTGACAAAATGGCGACTCCACTGGGGACTTGATTGTTTTCTTTGTCTATACTTTGACCTGAGAAACTGTATTTTCTGTTTCTGTTTTTGACTTGATGATTGTGGGATTGGGTGAATTTAGTTTTTGAGTTAGTTTCCATTTTTCATAGTTTTGGGAGAGGTACGCACCCTCTAAGTTAAGCACAGTGTGTACTTGTACGCACTTTTGCTTTGTGCACAGAGCGTAGATGCACCTGTGTAAACAGGTTGCTTGCGTACCCTGTCAAAATTTTGAAAATTTTAAATTTTTCTCTTTTTATCAGTTTAGAATTTGTTTATAGGTTTTAGCCATTGCCCAGACCTTCTTGTTCCCTGTCAAAAACTTTCCTTGGTTTAATTTCATTAGCATTAGGGTTTTAGGTGGAATTCCTAGGAATTTTGCTTGTTGGGTTTGTTTTTCGTTTTGGTTGTGTAGTGGCTCTGAGCTTAGAAGCCCTAGGGACCTCAGATTACATTGGTGCCTACTGGTCTTCTTGTGAGTCTGACCATTTATGAAATCTCCCCTTGTTGAGGAATTCGCTTTGAGTTTTATCATTTCAAAATTTCGAAAAGCTTGTAGTTGAAAGTTTGGAATTTTCATTTTTTAAAAAAGAAAACGAAAGATTGGTTGTTTTTTGACTAATTGTGATTCTGCATAAATTAGTCCTTAGCTCACATTTAGCTAAGTAAAACATCCTCAAAAAGACTTTTAGTACGCTTTGACTTCAGGTAGCTTTTTATAGTTTGTAGCTCTCAAAGTTAGTCATTTTCATTAGTTTTGAGTGTCTTATTTACAAAATATAAAAAAACAAAATCTCTTTTGGAAAAGTTTGTCTTTTGGAGTGATTGAGTGCTTTGAAAAGAAAAGGGAAATTTGTGTGAAATAGCTAGTTGTCTCGTTTTGAGTGCTTTGGAAAGGAAAAGCTCTTCTTTTAATTTGTTTAATTGAGAAAGATTTGTGTTTACAAAGTATTTGCATTCTCAAACTCTTTCTTAGTTTAGAAGTTCATCGAAGAGAAAAGATTGTTTAAATCATCCTAGGTGCATCTTCTTAGTGATTTCGAGTCGAGTCTTTACACCACGAGTTTCATCTCCGCCACCTCTTGACTTAAACAACAACCACTAAAATTAATGCTTAAAGTAAAATTCACCTAGTAACATTTTATTTCTAGGGCTCTGATACACCAACTTAGCTTAGGCTAGTGTCTTGGAGTAGGAGAGTAATTAACTCTCCAAGACAGTAAAAACAAACAAGTAGCTGTATTTTGTGGTAGGAAGAAATCCAATTGTTGCATTTATGCTCTGGGAAAGCTCCTCTTAAAGGAGAAGCACGAGATCGTGTCTGAACCAGTGTGGGAATCAATCCTTCCTCATTGGGAATGACACCAGATATTCACGTATTAAAAACGGTAAACCTCGAATTAACCATTGTCGAGGAGCCTGGGGTCACTTGTTGGTAAACCTTGGATTATGTCAAGGAGCCTTCAAGGGGATTGAGCTTGCTACTCTGCCCTTGCGTGCGTATCGGATCGTAGATTGTTCCCCCAGGTGTATTTGTCTCAGTTGGTAACCTTAGTGGGCATATTCTTTAGGATTCTTCCTAAGGTGACAGTGGTGGGAAGATCCCACTGTACCTGGAGCAGACGTCGGCTAGACTCACTTGGATTTTTTGGGGGGTTCACTTCACTCGAGACGGTTAAGTGGAGGAACTTGGTTCAGTCTATTCATTAAGCAGGTTGCTGGGGTAACTGTTCCAACCGCCATTTCTGTACTGAATTCTGCGACGTTGGATTTCATCACCAACTAGTGTTTTCGGTCTGGAAAGTTACTGTTTGTGTGTGTTTGATCTCTAGATTCTTTAGGTGTGTGATTCAAATTTGTTTGGTTCTTTAGAGGCTTTAGGTGTTTTTCATTAAGATTTTACTTTGTTTGCGTGTGTAGTAGTTAAAAGTTTTTAACTGTGGCTGAATTACCAAGACAGTCCCGTAGACTTCGGGGCCAGTCTCCTGAGTTTGTAATCATGGTTGATTTACTGAGGAAGTCCCATAGACTTCGGGGCCAACCTCCTGAAGAAGTCCCGAGCCATCTTGAAGGCTTGAAAGTCCTCGTAACTCCTAGTGGTAGTAAAGTTGGTTCACCTGAAGAAGGAGAGTCTTCATTAGTTGTACATCCTGATTACCAAACTCTAGAAACAGGTTATAATCCTGAATCTATTTCGGTTTCTGAACTTGCTGGTAGATTTTCATCTACTAGTGATATAGGTGAAGAACCTGAGATATTTGAACCTATTACTCCAACATCGGGGTTTGTCTCTCCAACTTCTAGTGGTCCTAATTCACCTAGGGTAGAAAGAGTAATCACCGAAAATCTTCCTTCTGGTTTGATAGCTATTGAAGAACTTGCTCCGGAAGAAGAAGTAGGCATCCCTATCCCTGAAAATCAACCTGTTATTGATCTAATGGAGCGTGAATCAATTTTTTACAGTCCACCTAGAAGTACTACTTGGTATCTTTCTTTGACTAATTATTTGGAAAACTCAGTGTTAAGTTTTTCACCACCTCGTGCTCCTTATCATCCTAGAGGTTTTTATACTCCCGTAAATATGTCAGGTCAGTCGTCCATGTTTACTCAATCGCCCAAATATTTTTTGTACGGCGGTCCTTCTGTTCGCTCTGGGTATCAATCACTTTCTGGTACTTTTTTAGGAGCATCTCCTAAACCCATTGAACAAGGGATATTCACTGGAAGCAATGGTGCAAAGCCGTTGAGCGTAGAAGACATTCTTATGATGTCAGGTTCTATTCCCAATTCTCAACCTCAAGGTGGCCAGTTACTGCCTGGGGGGCAGCCTCAATTAACGCCTGGGGGGCAACCTCAAGGTACAAAATTTGCATCTGGGGGGCAACCTCAAGGATAGTACGTACCTACGGTACAATACGTTCCTCAAGGTCAACCCTAGACTCAATATGTACTCCAAGGTCAACCCCAGTATCAATTTATACCTCAAGGTCAACCCCAGTATCAGTACGTGCCCCAGGGATATCTACCCCAAGTTCAGTACTCGAACCAAGGTTTCCAACCACCCTAAGGTCAATCTTATGTTCAAAGAAAGGGAAATGTACCTTTCAACTATCAAACCTACCCTCAACCCGGTTATGGTCCTCAATATTCTCAGCCTGTTATGGGTTAGTACCCCGGAACGAACATAGTGTGGGATCCATCACAAACTCAACATGTGTTGCAGCTAGGTGTACAGTTGTCATCTCAAACTGGACAACCCTTAGTTTCTGGTTCACCCTAGCAACCAGTCCAGTCTAACATTCAAACTTCTGTACCTTCGGTAGTTTCACAGTCTGGGCCTACTGCGCCTTGTACTCCATCTCAAACGACTGCTGCAACCTCCGCAACATCTGTTCAATCTACCCCACCTACTTCTGGAGTATCGACAGCTCCTTTTTCTACTGTTCCTGTATCTACTCCTCAGACATCTTTACCACCGTCTGGATCCACCATTCAAACTACGGTTCAGATGCCTGCAGGACAACCTGGTTTAAGTACGGTTGTCACCAGTCAACCTCAATTCACCTATCAACCGTACCAGGGATAGTACCAATTCGGTCCTGTTATCCAGCAGCCAGTTTATCAGTATCAACCGTATCCTGGGTACACTTATCAACAACCTCAACAACCCCAGTATGGTCTGGTTAATCCTGGTTTTCCGGGAGGATACAATATCCCGAACGCGATTCCTATTCCTAGTTATCCTGGATATCCTCCTCGTGGGGCTGGTCTCATGACCCAGAGTTTTAGGGATCCTAATCGGCAGTTACCATTTATCGCAACTTTGGACTTACCAGACTTGTCGCGCCTAACGAATGATCCGATTAATTATCTTCCGTTTTGGCCGCCAATGCCGAATAAGTTGCCCAGTGACATTCCCAAGTTCAAAGGTAAATCTGGAGAGGACCCGTTGAACCATGTGATGACTTACCACCTCTGGTGTGCGTCTAACTCCATCACAGATGATTCGATCCGTCTTAGACTTTTCCAGCGCACTCTAATTGGTCTCGCGGCTAAGTGGTACATTGAGTTATCACGAGGCACTTTTTATAATTTTAGTCAGTTAGCTACCTCGTTTTTAACTCATTTCCAGTTGCCAGTTCGATATGATAATGGCACGGAATTGTTAACTTCGCTAAAACAATCGACATCCACGTATATTTCAGATCATATTCATGAGTGGAGACGTCGACGACGTTTAGTGAAGGTATTCATTCCGGATCAAATCTTGGTTGAGTG
This sequence comes from Pinus tabuliformis, assembly GCA_031772625.1. Classification (NCBI taxonomy): domain Eukaryota; kingdom Viridiplantae; phylum Streptophyta; class Pinopsida; order Pinales; family Pinaceae; genus Pinus; species Pinus tabuliformis. The sequence continues at coordinate 719,000,756 of CM062806.1, forward strand.
GTTTGTAAAATATTTGTTGCCAAGGATCACTGAAGATGTTGCTAAAGCCGGAGTTGTTACTGAGGAGCAAGTGATTGCTCAAGCACAGTACCTTGACTTGGTCTATACTCAGTCAAGTACGTTACACGAAAAGATCCCCGATCTTCCCAAGTCAAATCAAATCACTGCAACTCCTTCGGGATCTCATGTCACTGACGGTATGATTGGTACGGTTAACACTAAAAGTAAGAAGAAGTCTTCCAAGAATTCTTCTCCTATCATAACCTTGCCTGACTCCCCGACAGGAGATTCTTCTGCAGAGGTTTCCGCCGATGTTCACGTTGTAGAATCATCTACAGCTAAATCAAAATCCGGTGGGAAGAAGAAAGGAAAGAAGAAGAATAAAACGGACAAAAGTTCAAAGGAGAAACCTGAAAAGGCGGAATCCAATGATGAAAAGCGCAAACCTCGTTATCCGTGTCTCATTTGTGATGAAGAACATTTCACAAGAGACTGCCCTCATCAAGCAGAGGTTGCGAAAATCGTCAAAGGTTCCCAAACTCCTGCTGTTTTGAAGGATCCATTTCCAAATCAAGATAGCAAGATGATAGGTTCTTCCTCGAGTGCCAATGAAGAACCCATATTGATGATGTCCCATGTAAGGATTGCGACTCGATCGCAAGATTATGGCAGTAAAAGTCCTGTTGATGGCAAAGAAGCAGAATCTTCTCATTCTAATCCATCAACCTCAGCTCCCGGTTCCGATCCACTACAGATCGAGAAACCTAATTCAGACTTAGTAATCAAACTGCCTGCCAAGGGTTACTTCGAAGGTCAGCTTTCAATCCACATGAGAGAGCAGCTCAGAATTATAACATTGTTGAGGATTTAGCTGTTTCACCTTCAGTAATGTCGGTTTTGGAAGTGCTGCAATCATGCCCAGCACAACATAAATTACTTTTGTCGGCTATAGGAGTTGTTGATGTTCAGGACCCGAACCTAATAATCTTTGATCTAGAAAATAGTACACCGCGTTTGCCTCATCAAATGGCTTTCCAGATTCCAATGATAGTCAAAAACAGGCCTATTCATCGGACTGTAATTGATGAGGTTATGTCAATACAGTGTTGGAGATCGCTTGGTTCTCCTTCACTAAATCAATCCCCGACAATTCTTAAGGCCTTTGATGGCCGTGGGTTTCATCCTTTTGGCATTCTACAGGATTTGCCTATAGGGGTTGAAGGAAAAACCGTTAGTCTAGATGTGGAAGTGGTTGATGCCCCTCTAGACTACAACCTTCTCTTGGGTCGAAGTTGGTCTTACGCTATGACAGCGGTCGTTTCATCGGTCTTTAGAGTCATAAAGTTTCCACATAATGGAAGGATCGTAACAATAGACCAGCAGGCTTAGTTTTCATCCGACCCAGCCTCTTCGGAGAGTATTCAGCACATCAGTAAAACGACTATCCCATATAAGGATGTTAGAGTAGGATTAGTTAAAGATGCTGGTTTACTGGGAACTTTTCCTTTTCCTCCAATCAATGCATCATCTTCATTTGCAACTATTCATATGATTACATCAGACACTATTTTTTATGACGATCCTTGGATCGTTCCTTCTAAATCTGAAATAGACTCATTTGGTAATTCCATGCCTTTGAGTCCATATGAAATTTCCTATGAAGTTGTGCAGTCTTTTGCTGACCCGTTTTCAACCGAAAAAGACTTAATGAATGTGGTCCGTGAGGAATCACTTTTCACATCAACCTCGGATTTAACTACGTTTTCTGAACTTGTTCACTCTGATGAGAAAATTCGTGAAATCCTATGTGTAGATGATTTACCATGGGAAGATCTCCATCACAGATCTTCGTTTTTACCTGAGGATGATCATTTCGAAAATAATTTCTCATCAATCTTTAAGACCGAATATGTCAAGGAACCTCAGAATCCAATGAAACATCCCGATTCAGAGTTGAATTTGAGAAACATCTCTCGAACTATTCCCATTGACATTTTGGTTAAGCCCGGAATTGTTGAGAACATTCATATAGGTGCCTCGTGTACAGATGACGAAATTCAATTATATAAGGCCCTATTTCAAGAATTTTGCGACGTGTTTGCCTGGTCCTATGAGGAAATGCCAGGAATTGATCCCGCAATTGTTGTTCATGAGATCAAGACTTACCCGGACGCTAAACCCGTCCGGCAACGTTTGCGTCAGATTCACCCACGAAAAGCTACTGCAATTAAAGCAGAAGTTGAAAAACTGTTGAAAGCAGGTTTCATTTATCCGATCCCGCTAACGGATTGGGTATCGAATATTGTTCCAGTTAACAAAAAACAGGGGACAATAAGAATATTCATCGATTATTGGGACATTAATCGAGCCTGTCCAAAGGACAATTACCCAACTCCCTATATCGATCAAATCATTGATGATTGTGCCGGCAGCAAAATATTTTCCTTTATGGACGGTTTTTCCAGATACAATCAAATCAACATTCTACCTGCCGATCAACCAAAAACGGCTTTCATTTGTCCATGGGGGACATTTTCTTATTGCAAATTACCTTTTGGGCTTAAGAATGTCGGAGCAACTTTTCAGAGGGCGATGTCTTATGCGTTTCATGACATCAAGCACATTGTGCAACCCTATCTCGATGACTTGCCTGCTCATTCACTACATCGAGCTGATCACCTCATCCACTTACGAGCAATCTTTATGAGGTGTAGGCATTATCGTATTCGGTTGAACCCACAAAAATGTGTCTTCTGTATAGAAACAGGTCGATTACTGGTATTTGTATTTTCGAAAGCCAACATTCGCGTTGATCCCTCGAAGGTCAAAGCTATTGTCAATTTGCCTCCTCCTTCGAGTCTCCGCCAACTCCAAAGTTTGCAGGGGAAAGCAAACTTTTTACGACGATTCATTCCTAACTACGTCGAGGTTACAAAGGGTTTTACACGGTTGTTGAAACAAAATACACAATTTTCTTGGGATGAGATAGCTCAGAAGTCTTTTGATGCACTCAAACACGCATTGACCCATGCACCGTTGTTGCATCCTCCCAACTACAACCAGGATTACTTCTTGTATCTCGCCGCCTCCCATTCCACCATTGGAATGGTCTTAGTTCAGGAAGATGAATTCGGAACGGAACATGTGATATATTACCTTAGTCGAACGTTAAATCTAACTGAGCTAAAATACTCACATGTGGAGAAATTGGCATTGGCAGCCGTTCAAGCTGTCCAACGTTTTCGTCACTACATTTTACTACGTAAAACTACGGTAATTGCAGATTGCAACCCTATGATCTACATTTTGACCAAACAATTGCTACGGGGAAGGTACTCTAAATGGATCGTTATCCTGCAAGAGTTCGACTTGGAGTTTGAGAAATCTAAGTCTAAGAAATCTTTAGTTTTTGCAGAGTTAATGTGTGACTTCCCGCGTGCTGACACAGAAACTGTGGCAGAGGAGCCCATTGCGGACGAATCTTTGTTTCTAATTAGCACTTTAGATCCATGGTATGGGGATATCATCATCTATCTCCAGACCCAATCCTTTCGGCCAGAAATTTCAAGGTCGGAACGTCGGAAAATTCGCTTCGAGTCCCAACAATTCAAAATTATTGGAGATACTCTTTATCACCGTGGGGCGGACTCTATTTTTCGACGTTGCTTAACTCATGAAGAGGCTAAGAGAGTTCTAAATGACTGTCACTCTGGAGCATGTGGCGGTCATATGTCTGGGTATGCCATAGCCCAAAAGATATTGCGCGCTATTTCTGGCCGTCCTTGTTTAAAGATTATATTACGGCGGTCTGAAAATGCCACAACTGCCAGATTTTTTATTGTAAGATGCGCGCTCCACCTGCTCCTCTTCCCCCTATAATTGCCGTTGGTCCTTTTGCCAAATGGGGTATCGATTTTATTACATGTAACCCTCACTCCGCCAGGGGGCATGCGTATATCATCCTTGCGGTAGATTATTTTACTAAGTGGGCCGAGGCGATGGCTACATTCGAGGCAGACGGCAAGACAGCTGCAATTTTCATGTTCAATCATATAATTGCTAGGTTTGGTGTCCCACAAGCGATAATCACTGATCATGGGCGTCATTTCCGAAACATTATGCTGACCGAACTTACAGGCCAGCTTGGTTTACATCACGATAGTTCAACCCCTTATTATCCACAAGCAAATGGTCTGGTTGAATCCATCAACAAAGTTTTAGTTATCATGATCCGACGAATCATTGGGATTCATCAGTCGAATTGGCACAACATGCTATTTTCAGCGCTTTGGGCATACCGAACTTCAGTAAAAACATCAACAAGGTTCACTCCTTTCCAACTAGTCTATGGTTTGGAAGCTGTGTTACCCATTGAGTGTGAAATCCCATCACTGCAAATGGCCATCGAGTTACTTCCAGCTACTTCTGAAGAGGAAAAGCGTTTGTTATACTTAACTCAATTAGATGAGAATCGACGTGATGTTGCATTGGCGATCGAGACTCACGCAAAACGTATGAAAGCTCAGTATGATAGGAATGTGACCCCTCGAAATTTTTCGGAAGGAGACCTAGTGTTATTGTATGATCAAGATAATGATAAATTAGGCGCTGGGAAATTCGTTCCTATGTGGCATGGTCCCTATATTGCTAAGCGAAAGCTAGCAAAAGGGGCCTATGATTTGGTAGACTTTGATGGGGACTCTTTGGGTAAACCCAGAAATGGCCTTTACTTGAAGAGGTACTATGCTTAAAAGAATGGAGTATGGATATTTTTTAGTTACGATAGTTTTTTCTTTCTAGCTGGTGTGTTTTAGTTTAAAAACAAAAGTGTGCTTAGCTTAGAGAGTGTTTTTTCGTCATTATTCCTGCTTATCTTGGTTTTACTCTTGATATTGCAGATGTCGATGCCTCTCCAAAAATACATTGGATTTGCTGATGGTGCTTGTCATAATACACGGAACATCTCTTCCGCAGCTTGGGTTATCTATTCGCCCTCTGACGAGTTAGTTTCTATGCATGGGGTAAGTCTCGGTCAAACAACAAACAACATTGCAGAGTATAGTGCAGTGATTGAGTTATTATCTGAATCTATTTCATTTGGGATTCGGAGTTTGATAGTGAGGTTGGATTCTGAACTCATTGTATTACAACTTAATAGAGTGTATGTCATTAGAAATCCAGTGTTATTAAGATTATTTTTGAGAGTGCGTCTCTTGGAACGTGAGTTTGATTACATTGAATATCAGCATATTCCAAGGTCTTTAAATACATTAGCAGATGCAATTGCTTCACAAATGTTAAATAGACATTTGCAATAATCATACAGGTAAATTTAAAACCATTCCATAATATGATTTACAAGATAAGCCGGTAATAGTGATATATATATATATAGGAGTGTGTCAAAAAATACATCGTCTTCGATCATAGGTTGAAAAACACCTTATGATAGGCAATAATAATAAGTACAAAAAACAAAAATGTCACATGTGCCCACAAAAGGCGATCATCCTATCACTGGTGATGATCTCTATAAGAAACCACTGCCCGAGCCACCTTGCAAAGGAACCTCCTAAAAGGTCCCGGGACTCCAATCACATAGTGCTGAAGTCGATGAAGAATGTCATCGATAGTGGTCTCAGGAATATCTCCTGTCAAGTGCTCAAGATGACTCTCCAACTCGGCCAAAACCTCTGCTGATTCGTCCTGTGGGGCTGGCGCGGGTGCAACTGGTTGCCTCCTCTCGAAAGGCCGGAGAGTGGCTGGTCGCTGTGGACCCACATCTGCATTTGAAATTTTTACTATCAGTTTTGAGACGATGAAAAATATAAAAAAAAAATTAAATAGGAAAAGTTGAAAAGGGTTTTACCTGACTCATCCCACTGCTCTCCTGGTGGAAGAGCCATGTCTGGGTCACCACGGAAATCTATCCCAGCGTAAGGGAAATCCTGAATGGAAAAGACCTGGTTTTCCAACCATTGGAAATACTCAGGTTTGAACCAAGCAACCTCTGTCCTCTCGTCTTGGTGACGGGCCATGACTGCGACCCATCGCATCAGTTTGGGCTCTCGAGGAAGCCCAGCTCCAACTGTAAGGTGTTGTGGGATCAGCATAGGAACCCTCTCCAGGCCAAAACTCACGACCAAAGCCCCATAACCAAAGGTCTTTAGTTGTCTGCTCTTGGCCCTGGTCAGTTGGCCTTTCACATTGGCCAGCACAGCATTGCACCAGTTGAAGATGGTGCCTTGAAAGCAATCAACTACCATACACATCTGGGATCTGGTGGCAACATGTAATGCGGCAGCTCCCCAAAGTCTGGTGACAGTAAACGCAATCACCATGAGCTCAGGACGGGATATGGTCTTTATGTCTATCCCTTTGTCTTTAGCCTGGCTGTTGCCGTACTCTAGCCGGAGGCTATCGACAGACTGGCCACCTGGCCTAGTCCTGAATAGAGTCAAGTCCTCGCCTCTCTTAGGCAAACCAGTCAAGAAATAAATGTCCTCCAGCTCGATTTCGAGCCGGTGCCCGCCAATGAAAAATCACTGGTCCTGTACGCTCCACTTGTCAACCAGCCACTGTAAGAAATCTACCTGAGCCCTCATGCAAGGAATGGTCCAGAATTTGTACAGTCTGCATGCCCTCAAAGCATTAAGTGAAGGCTGATGATTCCATGCAGCGGTATCCACATGCTCATGCTCCCGTTCTCGCCAATCTAGCATGATATATTCTCTGCATCAAGTATAAAGATTAATTAGATTGCTAGAAAACATTTTGATTGGTCCATTTTTGAGAAAATTTAGGTTCACAACCCTTGCTGCGGGGTACGCACCCTCCACGTTAGACACAGTGCGTGGGTCCGCACTTTGTCTACATGGAAGGTGCGGACCCCGAGCTTTTTCCCAATGGAGAAAAAGTCGGGGTCCGCGGGTCCGCAATGGTAAACCTGCAGACCCCCGCGCGCGGGTTTTGCACCTAAAAACTCTCCCAAAAAACAAAATGAGGGGCTAAATCAAAAAACTAAATGGCTGAAAATGAAGAGTAGGATGATGTGCATTACCTGGAGAAGACGGCGCTCGATTCCGACAGTTGGATTTTCCACAATCTTCACGGGAAGTTTTCTAAGCAAAAGCACTATTTTCTCACCCAAACTCAAATGGTAAAAATGAATTGACAAAAGCCCTTTTTATAATTTTTTTGAGTAAATAAATCGCAAATTTGTTTATGTTTCGCTTTGAAAAGGTATTTTGCAACGCTTTTAGCCATTTCAAACAGGTATGAGTAATGTTTGTGCCTTTGTGCAGAATAAAGGATTATTCAGGCAAAATCTATCATTTTCAACAAAAAAACAAGTAGAGTCATCTTTAAGCTCTTTTCTGACTCCTAAAACATGAAAAGATTACCGAGCATTTCTTTTACACTTGTTAAAACGGAATTAAAAGACAGTCCACTTACAGCTCTTTTCCGACCATAAAAAACATGAAAAGATTGCCGGATTTTTGTCGTTTCAAATTCGATATTGGTTATAAAACGACGTGTCGTTGATCGCTTTTTTAATTTTTCGGGTCAGTGACACTAATAACGAAAAGTACTCCTTGGTCGTAAAAAATCAAGCGGTTCTCTTAAGTATTATTTTATACTTTTTCGGGCTTGGGAGACACAAATTTACGAAAAAGATCAACCCTGGAGTCTTCTTAAGTTTTTTCAGACTCTCTAAAATTGAAAAACGTCGAGTTTCTCCTATACTGGACTCGTTAAAATTTCACAGTAAAGGACCTGTTCAATTACAAACAGGAACGAACCACTCCTTCTTAGGGTTCGAATTTAAACTAAGTTGGACTCATCCGAAGGATGAGCTTATAATCAAGCAAATGTTATCCTCCTCAAGCTTGTCAAAAATAAAGAGGTACTTGCCAGAAATGGTAGGGGAAAAGAGAGGAAAATGAGTCTGTTTGTCATACTTTGTAACCACTCTTGAACACGACACTTTTATTCACCTAGGTTGGGAAATCCTTTGCCTAACAGTTGATCAAAACACATTGAAAGTCTTCAGCTGGTTACTGGGTATTAACTTTGGGTCAATTGTCACCAAGCCATCTGTCGTGTCGTTATGTGTTCAAGAGGTCACTGCCAATAAGCCATTCATCTGCAAAATATCTGTCATCCATCTTGACCATCCCTGAGTCAGTCCTTGCAACTAAATTTCTTCAACTTGATCTATGATTTCATGTTGTGGGCTTACCTACGACGGATCGCTTTCTATCGACATCAGCTCATTATCTAGAAAGATGATCTAGAAATCGTCAGTACCTTGAGATCTGCATGCCTCAATGGCAGGTTTCTCGCCTTTGACGACAGTTTACATCATTGACTTTCGATCGAAGGATTCTGTGGTATGTTCGACATCAACACATTTACTCACATCTCATGGATTATACTGGGTACTTTGAGAGCCATTGACATCACTGGTGGTTTCTCTCACACTTGTTAACAGTTTACATCATTGACTGGTAATCAAGTGGTTTCTACCATGTTCGACATCAACAAATTTATTCGCATGGATAGAATCGTACTATTTCGGGAAGTAGAAATGAAGACCCTGGATCTAGTTTCCACCATCCAGGCTGCGAGGAATTTTGTATTCATTATGTTGTGGACTATTCATAAAAGATGGTTGCGTCCATACTGTGTTCACACGAGTCTATACTTATGATGTTGTACAAGATCATTCCTATATCAGAGCAGTAGATAGGTTTCTAGTTAGTTTTGATCTGAGTATGGGAATGCCTACCTCAACGATGATATGATCTCATATATATATCTTGCATTGAATGTTTTCCGACCGGGCTCTCCACAAGATAATCCTCGAAATGATAAAGTACTTCACTCTTCCTATATGATAAATGAAATCCTCATCAACTACAGACTTCGCACTTTAGGGGGCAATCTATTATGCAAAAATATCTTCACCATTATTATTTGTAGTCAGTATGGGTCTATCATCACTTGTACTGTCCTCCTAAGCAAGTCTAGGACCTCAGCTCTTCAAATCAAGCTTTGGAAGTGGGAGAAAGACATTAAAAATCAATGTAATTCTGGTTCCGCACTTTCTCTCATGGTCACCTGCGGTCCCGCACCTTATGTGTACAAAAGCTGCGTACCTACCCGCTCTGTTCCTAACGGTGCAGGTGCGGACCCCTGTGAAAGTCAAAAGGCGCAATTTTTATCTTAAAAAACTCACTTTGGGTTAATTATAGAGTTTTCTAGAAGGAATTTTGACATGGATTGTTCGCTCTGAGGTGGTTCATGCATCCCAAAAGAGAAGGAGCTAATCCCTTGACTAAAGGAGCTATCCCTTTGAAGGAGGGCTTTATCCCTTTGAAGGAGGACCTAGTAACTTCCCTCCATTGCACTATAAATACAGGAATTGGGGTGAGGACTAGATAGGTTGGAAGCTGAACATTTTGAGGGTAAATGCTGGTGAAATTAAGACTCTTTGGTTGAGCTTGAGAGGAAAGATCACATACCTCTTGGTTCCATTGGAGAGTGAGTGAAACTTGTCAAAGTAGAGGAGACATCTTGTTGGACCCTGGGAGGAGCTTGTACAGCGTCAAGGCAAAGGTTGTAAGGTTCTTCTTCTTTTGAATTAACACAATCAAACTCATTTTTCTCAACAAGTATCTTATGTTATTTGTTTCATGGACTCCTTGACTTTCATGTTAAATATGTTTTATGCAATTGGTTTTTCAGGTGCTATTTAATTTGTTTGCCTTGTTTGTGTTTGCAGATTCGCGAAGAGGAGCTCATTTGGATCAAAAGAGCGAGGGCATCCACAAGCTTGCGTTGGACCAAAGGTAGGCCCTAAAAACCCTTGTTTGCTATTGTTTATTGAAGCATATTTAGAGAAAGATAGTGTCTGGTTGGTTTACTTGTCGTTAGGTCTTCTTTAGATTCTAGGAAGGTCTATCTTGTCCGCAAGATCGACTCATTCCGTGTGACACAAACATTAGTTCAGTCTAGGATCTTGGGATAGGTAGTGTGAGTAAACTGCCCAAGATCAGAAACCAAAACTAGTGTCATTAAAAGAGAGAAAATTCCTTCTGGACTCATACTATCAGGACCACTCCAATAAAAGCGGAGCTAAATACAAGAGAACGTTAGACTGTAAGTGAAGGTAGACCGCCTTCGCTTACAGCTCCTTTGGGTATTCTGTGTATTGGGAATCCCTTCAGGGATTTCGGAGTTGAGTCGGGGACTTAGGTATCCCACCCACACAGCGTACTGTCTACAACTATGTTCCCCCCGGTAGTGTCCATGATCTAAGGTATCCTTAGTGGCCATACTTTTAGGTACCTACACAAGGTGACTGGGGCGGGCTACCCTGGTACCTAGCACAAACGGACCTACTCTGTCTTCAGTTTTTGGGAGGGTGCTCGTCTTCACGTGAGTACTTGGCCCCTCAATTTGAGGTTCGGGTGAAGCTCTAGAGTAACTGTAACTATACATTTGGCCAGACTTATTTGTTATTCATTGTGATATTGGGTTTCATCTCCAGTGATCGGTGCTTATCAGACAGGGAGATTTCCCTCTATTTATTGATTGATCCACTTAGTGTATTTTTTATTTTTTAGGTGCCTGAGTATTATCATTGAGAGTTTAATAAACATCACAACAAAATTTGTTGATAAAAATTAGCAGCCACCATGGCTACATCCGACCCTCATCGTCAATATAGGCGATTGTTAGGACTCCCCCCACTCATTGTGGAGGATCCCCCCGAGCTCCAGTGAACCAGATTCCCTGTCATCGGGAAGTCAATCTTCGAGATCTCACACCGAGTCAGTTTGGACAACCGACGATTCAAACTTACTAGAGGATTTCTTTACTACAGGATTTCTTCCTCCATATAACCCTCCGATCATGAATCCATTGGACCCACTCTTGGTTCGAGTTTCACCTGTACATCCTTTGTCTTTAGTTGAAACACTTCCACCCCTCCCGTCAACGACTAATGGGTCGTGGAACTTTTTTGACACTTTTGGCCCCCCACCACATCCCCAATCGACATTCACCACCACACCTTTGATGGCGAACCCTACTATCCCATTTGTCACAGGTATAAATGCTCACATGACACCCTCCATGAGCCGAACCCAGCCTATGCTGAGTTCCACCCTTTTAGTGTCAAACTCTATACCTTCGACAAGTGCTACATACAACGCTCCTTATAACACTCAATATAGCATCGTTAGCACGGGTCCCTTCAACCAACAATATGGTTAGTGTCCTTTGTATAGTTCTAACCCCAAAATTCAAGTATCTGGGGGCACTCCCAATATGCATATACCGATAGGGAACGTAACAGTTCCCCCTCCATTTTCAGGCATGCATGGTTAGTCACTAATTGACATGAACACTCCTTATGCCTATCAAGGACATGAGGTTAGTTCTGCGGTGGGCGGGAATCCTCAAGGAGGTCCCAACCAATCCATGGGAGCACCCTAGTCACAACCTCAAATGAATAAAGGGGCCACTACTTATCCTGGGGGAAATTCTATGCCCCAGCATCACAATCCCCATGGAAACCCACATTACAATGCCATACCCCAAGGCAACTACTATACCACGCAACCTGTGTATAATATTGGGAATCAAATGATGGGAGGACTGCAAGGATCCTCAAGTCATATGTCATCTCCTTAGTCCGATTCGGGGGCATCACACACTTTTCCTTTCCTGGCAACGTTGGATATCCCTAACTTGTACAAACTTACAAATGACCCCATCTACCATAACTTACTCTGGCCACCAATCCTGCATAAAATACCAATAGACATCCCTAAGTTCGAAAGGAAACAAGGGGAGGATCCAGGTACCCATATCACCACCTATCATCTTTGGTGTGTTTCTAACTCCATGGTGGATGATAGTATCCGGTTACATCTTTTTCCCTGCACCCTTACTGGCAACGTAGCCAAGTGGTACATTGAGTTACCACACGCGTCAGTCAATACCTTTGACGCTCTAGCAATGGAATTCTTAAAGCACTTCCAGCTACCCATCCGCTATGAGACTGGGACGGAACTCCTCACTTAATTACGTCAGGATATCGCCACCCACATCTCCGATAATATACATGAACGGAGACGTAGGCGGAGGTTAGTCAAAGCTCCCCTCCTAGACTATCTCTTAGCAGACTGGTTCTACAGGTCTCTACTCCCCCAAATTGGTAAGGATGTCGCCTTAAATGGTGCGGTCACAGAAGACCAATCCATACGTTGTGCCTAGCACTTAGATCTGATATATTTGTAGTATGGCACTCTTTACGACGTAATCCCCAATGCCCTTCGTAACTCCAATGCTCCTACTGCTCAGCAACACAAAGCACGTGTCGATGGGGTTATCGGTGCAACCTCTGGGACTATTGTAAAAAAACTCAGTGATCACATGGCCTAGATGTCAATCAAACCCTCTACCAAATCGACTGCTCTTCCTACCACCATGATAAACTCTATGTAGTCTACATAAAAACTCGGTGGTAAGAACAAGAAGAATAAGAAAAATACTGCTCCTTTTGAGGAGCAGTCAACAAAGTAGCAAAACCCAAAGTAAAAGGTTGTTGCGCCTACTGACAATGGAAAGGGTAAACCCACTAGATTCCCTTACAAAATCTATGTTCTTGACCACATGACCTATCGTTGCACGCATCTTCAGGAATGCACAGATTTCATTGCTAAAAAGGATACTAGTAGGACCCCCACTATTGTTGGGCATGGAATCCCCCCCATAGCATGTTTTGGGGCTCAAAGCCCAAGTTTTGAGTATTATTGTTTAAAAGACTTTGCGAATTGTGGGCGTGGAGCGCAAATTGTATGTTAGAGTCATAGGGTTGTCTGCCCTAAGTTTTAAATGTAGTGTCAGCCTACCCATGGTCTGCAGACCATGGGATTGTATAAATAGAGCGAGGCTCTAAGTTTTAAAGAAAATTAGAGATACATAGAGAAACGAATGGAGTCTAGAAGATAGTGAGCATAGAGTAAAGGTCTAAGTGCATTGAGTCATAGTAGTAGGAAGAGGCTCTGCAGCTGAGTCCGCAAAGGCCTAGTAGAGTCTGTAGCCGAGTGCGTGGACGCCTACAGATGAGTGCGCAGGGCATAGGTGAGTCTGTAACCAAGGAAGAAGAATAATAAAGAGAATTTTGATTCCAAATCTTATGTATCTGTGTTGAGTTATTATATGGTTGATATCTTCTGCAATTATATTTTTTTATTTATTGCGTGCACTGGTATGAATGGTGAACATTGTTAAATATAACTAAACACATGTAGATAAGCTAAGTGATCAACTAATATCGGGTTAATAGTAAGGGATTGGGTACTAACGCGGATCGAGCCCCGAGTAGGGCTGTGTGAAGGCAGCATCACAGGCTGCGAGGTACTGATAGGTGCCCATAGCGACATGTGTGCAGGGTCAAACCGCAGATCACCAAAAATCATCAGACATCTCCACAGTGTGAAAACCTGGTTCTTGTACCCTCCCATACTACTTCGGGTGAGACCTCAGTCCACACTCCGCGGACTTTTGCCAAAAGGGTCAGTAGTATCGGGATTTGTTTGGCTAAATCACCTTTGAACCTGGGTCAGGCCCCTACAAGCCAACAAATGGTTCCGTTGCTAGGACTGGGATTTGCATAAGGGATGTTTGATGTCGTGTCACTAGAATCCAAACAAGAAATAAATTGAAGGGTTGTTGGACAAGAATATTCACGAGTTTGCGGCGCAGGAAAACAGGAATCCGCAAGTATCTAAGGAATAGTGGTTGGAGCACTACTTATATACAAAAATCCACGAAATTTTCTTTGCATCCTTTCCTTCTGAGCTGTATGAGTGGATCGTGAAGCTAGTAAACAATCAGGGAAGGTGTGTGCTCAACAAACCAATTGTGTGGACTCCAAAATTAGTTCACAGACTAGAAGCGTCAAGAGATAAGATCACGCAAGCTGTGGACCATTGGCTCGATTGGATTATAGGAGGATTTATGACTGGCTTCGCGGTAGATACGACTGTCAGCTACAATGAGGCGGAACGACGCTTCCTCAAAGGACCGCGAGGTAAGTATATTAAATCTTTGAATACTTGGATTAAGATGCTATTGTGTGAAAAGTGGGTTATGCGAATAAATTATTGTTTTGGACTATGAGAAGTGGGAAGATATATAGAAATGGAAGTAGTGAACAGTTAGAAACTAGTCCCTTAATTTCACCCTCACGGGAAAGCAAGGAAGAGCTCGTGAAAGTTTCTTCGAGAAGAGCGGTCAATCTGATAAGGCAGTGAATTCTGCACTTACCACCTCCACCTACACCGCCACCCGTCTCACCCTCTTCACCTCCATCTCCACCCACCCCACTTCTGCCACCACCACAGTTCAGTATGGAAAGTACGATCAAACTGTCGGTATTCAGAGGAGTAGGGAATGAAGATCCGAACCAATTCTTGTTATGAAAACAGCTCACAAAAATATAGAAAATATATATGAACGCCTTAGAAATAAGTCTCTTCGAGGAGGCAACCTCCTTTACATTACAAAAATGAATAATTATTCAATGATACAAATGACAAGACCTCCTTTCTATATATAGGAGTCTAAGGGGTCATAATATAATCAGAGCCGACTAACAATAATAATGTAAGGGAACAATAATAACAATAGTGGGCTTCTATGGGTCACAATAGTAACAATATGGGGACTACATGGGTACAACAATATAATAAGGGTGTTGTACTAATAACAATAAGGGGTTACACTAGTAGCATAGGGGCCTAACATGCCCCTCTCCTTCAAAAAGTGTTGTCCTAAACGCTTGAGTAGTTCTTTATGCTTTTGTATAAAATTCTTGTCCTCCCATGTGGAATCTTCAGTAGGTAAGTTGTTCCACTTGATGAGATACTCTGAAATTGATCGATTTCGTAGCTGTCGGGTTCTTACTTCTGTGACTGCTCTAGGTTCCAATATGATTTTTCCTTCCTCTTCAAGTTCTGTCCATATTGTTTGAATTGGGATCTTTTGCAAATTTTGAATGAGTGGCCACACTTCTTCATCCTTCTTCCATTCATCCCTTGCTTCGTTTTTCCAATCTGGTTGGATAATAGAAATAGCACAAAACAATGCTTCAACATCCTAATCCTTTCTTGAGAGTGCATCTGCAACAAAATTTTTCTTCCGTTTTGTATCGATGATGTCAAAGTCATAACCCAACATATTTGTGACCCATTTTTTTTGTTCTTCTAAAGATAATATTTGTTCTAAAAAGTATTTAAGACTATCATGATCCATTTTTACCTTGAAATATCTTCCCATTGGGTAAGGTCACCATTTCTTAAGTGCATGTAGTATTTCCAACATTTCCTTATCATAAATAGCTTGCTTGAGATGTAGCTGTAAAAATACCCAATCACCTACATCAAAACATTTTTCACTGCGATGTTGATCTACCTGTTTTTTCATTCGATTCTACACTAAAGTGGCATTATCCTTTAAAAGTTGGAGAACTTGTTGTTGATGCTCGATGTGATATTTCACTGCTTGAACCTTTTTCTTCTTGATATGTCCTTCTATCTTTAGAGTTTGAAGAGTGATAATTTCTTCCAATGCTTTACAAGATATGGTCGGATTCATTTCTTGATGCTTGATGTGATCTTTCACTTCTTGAGCATTTTTCTTCTTAATATGTCCTTCTATCTTGATAGTTTGAGGAGTGGTAATTCCGGCCAATGCATTACAAGATATGGTTGGATTCATTTCTTCTTTCTCGATGTGATATTTCAATTCTTGCACCTTTTTCTTCTTGATATGTCCTTCTATCTTGAGAGTTTGAGGAGTGGTAATTCTTGCCAATGATTTACAAGATATGGTCAGATTCATTTCTTCTTTCTCTGGGGTTGGTTCCTGGTGTATATCCTCTTCTTTTGATGTTTCTTGATCCTTTTCTTCCTCCTCTTCATAATCTATGTAAAATAATTTCTTCTCAGCACACTTATGACCTTTAGTGCATTTTCTATCACAATTGTAATAAAGCCCTTTTTCTATTTTTTCATCCAATTGTTGTCGTGTCACCCTTGTAGGTTGTGGAAGGCTAGGAGAAACAACACTTACATGTTTATAGTTATGAGGAGTAGAAATCATTGTTTCCATAATTTTTCTTTCCACTTGTCTTGCCAACCTAAATGCCTTCTCCAATGAATCAGGTTCCCAAAGACGAACCTCATGTTGAATGTTATCCTTTAAAGTCCCTATGGAGACATCAATCCTCTGCTTCTCTAGAATATTATTTTCCCTTATATTCAACTTTTGAAAGTCCTCAATGTGCTCTTCCGTTGAACACTTTTGTTTGAGATTTATCAATTGGCTAAAGAAGGTGTTTATCTTTGTATCCTCATAATGTGCTATCATTTCCTCTGTGAAAATTGACCATGTGACAAATGGTTTACGAGAACAAAGCCCTTTATACCATAAAAATTGATTCGGTTCTAAATAATTAGATGCAATACATACCTTTTTTAACAGTGGTACACCATGTAGATCAAAATATTTCTCCATATGTAGTATCTAATTTACCAAATCCTTGCCATCAAACTTCCTCTTCTCGCTTTTTATTGATTTTGGGAGCTTGATCTTGAAATGACTGTAACTTTGTAATTTCATATCTTCCAGTTCTGAAATTGCGACCTGCAGTAGTCCTCTGCGTCCTCTTTCCAATGCCACTTGTATGATTGAAATTAGATTCTCCAAGAAAGAGTTATGCACAATCTCCCAAGATGACCTGATTATACACCTTTTCATAATAGCGAACTTGTATTACTTGCCACGCATCACTATTTTGACCTTCGGATCTGAAAATACATACAAAAAACTACAGTCTGTCCTCTTTTTGTAATTTCTTACGAAATTTTAATCTGATGCTCAAAACCAAAGTTATGAGGATTTTCCCCAGGTCACCTGTTTGGAATGTAATTTGGGAGTTTGCAAGGAGGCCAACTTCCTCATATCATATCTCCGCAAATATAGCGTGAAAAGCTCTGCAATTTGGACCCGAGGTTCAGAACGATTTCAGCCCAAATGGGTTTTGTTTGTAGCATCTGAAACATCGCAGAAAAAATTTAATAGTGCAAATTCCACAATGACCTGCTTGTAGCAGCGAAACCCTAGAATCCAAAGCTCTGATACCAAATGTAATGAAACCAGCTCACAAAAAGATAGAAAAGATAGATGAACGCCTTAGAATTCAACCTCTTCGAGGGGGAAACCTCCTTTACATTACATAAATGAATAATTATTTGATGATACAAATGACACGACCTTCTTTCTATATAGGAGTCTAAGGGGTCATAATATAATCAGAGCCGACATAACAATAATAATGTAAGGGCACAATAATAACAATAGTGGAGTTCTATGCGGCACAATAGTAACAATATGGGGACTACATGGGTACAACAATATAATAAGGGGGTTGTACTAATAACAATGAGGGGTTGCACTAGTAGTATAGGGGCCTAACAATTCTGGTTCGTGGTAAGGGTGGTATTGGAAGCACAAGGAGTCGTGGATGACAATATAAAAAATGCTATACTGGTAAGCACGTTGTAGGATCGCGGATTAACATGGTACATTAAGCATTCTAATGACCATCCAAATGTAGGAATCACAGAAATCCAGACCGTGCTGAACAGGGAATTTAGTAGGCCAAAGTCAGAGACACAATCAATTATCACATTTAAGGAGATCGCGATGCTCCCGAGCGAAACCCCCTAGGATCTGGACTAAAGGCTGAAGAGTATGATTCGCAAATCCAACATGACTTTGGCGGATGGAAAGCATCACGCCTAGTTTGTAGCGTCATTAACACCGCATTTAAGGACGGCGTTGTCACAAAAAAAGGTTTCCACCCAGGCCGAAGCCTTGGAGATGGCAATGAGATTGCATGAGACCCCTATACAAGATCCTAGTCTGGGAGTCCAACAAATCCACGCGCAGCTACAAAATTTGTGTTTGGAAATGCAGATTTTGAAACAGGACATGACATCTAAGTCAGAGGCGCGCGAGGTATGGTGCCTAAAATGTAAAGGCTAGGGGCATGACAAGGACCACTGCCCAGTTTTTGTGAATTACTTGGCGGGAGAAGGGCTGACGTTGTTAAGACCTGAGGCATAAGCAGGACCAAGCATGGCACCTGCACTATGGTGCACGATCTATCACATAGGATTAAAAAAACACTACGGATAATTTTCATCTATTGCAGAAGTATATGCAGACATCCCAGTAACTGTTTTTTAATTTCTGCAGGTCAGTAGGCCATGATGAACGCACCTGCAGAAGCTACAAAATAATGATGGATCAAACTCTTTCCTACAGGGTACAGACCGAAACATGAGCCCTTGACCCAAATGTAGGAATGGCGCGCACTGGATTTCAGGGGCGCAAACGAGGTCGAGGAGGAATGGGACCAGGAAGGGGTCGCGAACAACTAATTTGTTACAATTGCGGAGGGCCAGGACACTATGCCCGTGATTGTACAAATCTGACAAGGACATCATGTTTGTACTGTACTCAGTTTGATCATGAGGCAGAAGACTGCCCTACATTGATAGCGAGGCTGTGCGAAAAAGGGGTACTCCAGCCTCCTCCGACTCAGAATTTGCAAATGATGAGGTCTGAGCCGCACGAAGAAGACCTAAATGTAAACATAGTGCTCAGAAGTGGTATCACCACTAGCGATGATAAAGGTAAGTAGTCAGAAGAAAGTGCGTGGGTTTGCAAGGCTCCTACAAAGGAACCTAAATTTGATTTAGAACACATGAAGGAGACATTCATGGAAGCTAAGAAGAGCTTCATGGAGGCCTCCACTTCAGGTAGAAAGGATCAACTAGAACCAGGGACGGATCCTTCAATGCTCACTACCTTTTTGGAGACATGCATGAAACTGCTACACAAAAGCAAGGTAGTAAAAGGACTACAGGAACTTATCACTAGGTGCGCGAGGTCAGGAGAACTGCACGTGGTCCGAAAACTTGGAAAGTATGCATTGCACATAGGGAGGGAAATGAGGTTGACTGCGCAAATCGGTGAGTATAAAATGGATCAGGTAATCCTAGATCTCGGATCGGACGTGAATTTACTTCCGAAACAAACATGGGAATGCATGGGCAGACCCACACTACAATGGTCTCCTATTCAATTGTGAATGGAAAACCAACAGAAGATCCTCCCCATGGGGAGATTGCAATGGGTAACGGTGGATATTGAAGGTGCGAGCGCGTTGGCGGATTTCGAAGTGATAGAGATTGTTGATGATAGCAATCGCTATCCCATGCTACTAGGAATAGACTAGGCCACTGATATGAACAGAGTCATAAATCTGAAGAAGCAAAAAATGGTTTTTGAGAAAAATTCACTATGCTAGATACGGTTGAAGGAGCGTGATACACTGAACCGGTGCGCGACGATGATAGTGATGACGACCTCAATTGCATCTACAATATAACCGCACTAGAACAGGACTCGGTGAACCCAAATGCAAATGGTAGGATTTCATGGGAGAGTGAATGCTCCTGCACTTCAGATTTGGACGAAGAGATAGGGTGATGGCAGAATCGGCTGCACAAAGTAACAACGCTTAATTGCAACCTGATGGTTAGATCATTGCGTTGCGTGACAACAGAGGTAAGGGATCTGCCTATGTATGATGGGTTGATAGTGATGGATGAATTCCTGGACAAATTTGAAATCACAGTTCCAGAATAGTAGTGGTTTGATGCTCTGAAATGGGCACTGTATGCGACTCGTGCAAGGTGGTGGAGTACACATTAGGGAAGTTTTGAGGACTGGTGCGGATGCAAGAGGATGATGTGCCTACGATTTGGAAAACCCCAACTAAGGATGAGAGCCAATTACGAGGGGAAAAACAACTTGCGCGCCCACCTTTCTCGATGGGTACAGACATATGACATGCAGCCCGCACAAGCGCACACCACTCCCAGAATAGAGAATCGGAACAAAATGCAGCAGTAGGAAAGGCGAAGCACGCCAAGGATTATCCACGAAGAAGCATTCGATAGGGTGTGCGAAGTGTTGAACAGGGTTCACCAAGTGAGACGCACTGACTGGGACCTGCGCGTACCAACAGTTCGATGGGCCTATGGGACCATATGCAAAACCCTGACCACGAAAACAATTCCAAGGAGGTGGACTAAAGTAAGGACCGTAATCTCTAAGGAGCATGCGAAGATGAATCCACACGAAATAGCACCCACAGGTGTGATAGTGCGCAAAGCCCAGGACGAAGAAATCACACAGCTATGCGAAGCAGAACACATAAGACTTCAGGAAGCCATTCGGCAAGGGAACCTTAGACTTCGCGAACTTGAAAAGGACCGGGTACAGCTAAGGAAGAAAATCATTTTGATGGACGCAGAGGTCAAGAGGTTGGAAAACGAGATCAAGGGAGCATGTCTCGTCGATAAACCAAGGATGGAAAGGCAAGGTGCAGGTGATCATACTAATGAATTAGAAGACTATCGCCGAGAATTAATTAGTCTGCTACCATGGCTAGGACCGTATATCACCAAATGCAGTAACCAGGGGAGTGCACTACAAACAGTAGAGTGTGCGGCGTTGATCACCATGATGAAAAATGAGGATTTTCCATGGACTATACTAGAGGGCGAGATGGAGCCTTGCATAGGTGGTGCAACCACCTAACTAGCCGTAGGAAGAACAGTCTTAGCACTCTAGGCAGCTGAAAGGGAGTGCGGGACTATAAACTATTATGCTTGGAAGTTGCGTGCTCTGACAGGTGCACGCAAGAACAACCTATCACAAGGTTCGCGCCCGCGCATGGAGGGATGCGCTGCCACGCGGGTGGGCTGGGAAGTGACCGTTGGTGTCATTGTTCATGACGACATGTCCGATTTGAGGCCAAATGGAGTGGGTGGCGGGCATTTAAGACAAGAATTATGGGAAAGATTTTGGAAAATCTGCCACCAAGAAAGCATTGATGGCCTGAAATTTGGGAGAACGGTTGAATTCAAATTCAAGAGGCATTATAAAACTCTAAGGGCTAGCCAGCAGACAACACTTGGTCAATTGGGAGTTGAGCAGTTGAACAGATCACAGAATGTTGAGGGCCGAGCGAGAATAGAGCCTTTAAGTTCGCAAAAAACCACATACAGTGCAAAAATGATGACGGCCACTAAGGATGGGTTGGGCATTGAAGAAGGAACCACCGGCGAGGCCGCGTAGACCCCCATGGTCAATGATGTTCCCAAAGGTAATGGGGCTGTGAAAAAAATCCCTAAATCAACTCAGACGTCGAGGCTGAAGAAAGATAAGCAGGCAATGGGACCAGTATGCATGTCCCCGACGAATCCGTGGTAGAGTAAGTTTTCAATGGAAGAGAAAGGCAAGGCATTCACCATTAAAACAAATGAAGAGGAAGAGGACTTGCAGGCTTTGATTGTCGCAGTAGAAGAAGAATAAGACATGGAGGAAGACATCCAACCAATGCGCCCCACAGAAATTTCTCGAGTATGTCCCTCTGCGAAAAGGGAAAGCCAAAGTACCAAAGGATCTGGATGCAATAAAGAGTGCACTCCAAACCCCGCTCCTCTCTGATGGAATTACCTTTGAGGGTCCACTTCTAGGACATGTGCCCACCCTGAAATTTGAAGACTTGGACCTCGCAAACAATGAGAATTTCCCACACTTAGAAATGACGAACCTAATGAAATAGCATACGGAGGGGCCGGCGATAACGTTAGGGCCACGAAAATGGTTGTGTGGTGTGGAAAAGGTCGGGTTGCTTCATCTGCTATGGATACCACATTTCCACCGCACGCCCATCACCATTTTCGTCATCAGGCAGCTACTTTTCCTGGTGCATGATGGGTACTTATGGTTGGAGGAGCCTATTCCCATCACGAAAAATCTCATCCACCGAATTTCTCGGCTTCCCTGTAAGGGAAAGGACCTCACGATGATAGCAGGGAAAAGTAGCGACTTGGCTCTCGCAGAGGCCATGAAGAAAAAATATAAGCTCAAGAAGAAAAATAGGGGTTACACTATCACCAGTATCAAGGATAAAGGGGTGTGTGTAGCCACCCAACTCCTGGCCGATAAAGTAATGAGAAAATTCTGCGGCGATGAAGTACCAGCATCAGTAGTTGCGCTGGCCGAACAGTGTGCGGAAGGGGTCCAGTTCAACTAGGCCGAGTTCCTCTGCAAAGAGTTTTTTCTCAATTTCTAGGAGGCCCAGGAACAGGGTAAGACCTTCCACTATGTGTGGTTTTTCTTATCCATCTTGTTAGTAGCAGGGGAACTGCCAAAGGACAGCTAATTCCCGAACATTTACCAAGACTTACCAGAGGCCGCGAAGTACACTTCGCTTTGGGCCACCAAGGATGTGAAACGGATTCACGATACCAAGATTTTCTAGGTGCTCATGGAGGTGAGCATCTGAATGTGGATTAATAGGAGGCTGCGCCTGTCCCCTACGGTGCACAACAGTCTACAGAGTTTTGCAAATTTCAAGGTGGACATGTACAATATCTACATCAGAGCGCGAAACAATCTGATGCAGCAGTGGAAAAAGCTCCCATTCGTAGCCACTGACGACGCAATATTTATGGTGTTAGAGACATAGCCTCCTGAGTAGCGTGCCCCAGATTTGGCGGAGTTGGAGAAGACAGCGACACAGAAAAGGAAGAATGATGCCAAGTTGCACGTCACCCAACTGGCCGAGAAAAGGCACAACAAAAAAGCAGCAGCCGAGGTCAGGGCAACCTGCGAAGCAGCACAGATAGTCACAGAGTAGAAGAAGGTCACCAAATCAGTAGCACTAGCACAGACAATAAAGGTTGCAACAGTGCAAGTAGAGGAGGGCCAAGCAATTTCTGCAGGGCAGGAGGCAAAAGACACAAAACTTGCAGAAGAGAGCGCAGACCCAGGGAACGTCTCTACACAGCTCAAGCGGTCGTGCATCGCAGAATGATTGGGCCCATGAAAGAAGGTCAAGGCCTCGAAGCTATCCATCGACCCGATCACCTTAACTGAAGGTGATCTCCATGACATCGGCGAGACGATTTGCGATGTCACTAGTGAAGTGCTCCAAGACTTTATGACGGAGCAGCAGACTGTGTTGGGGGCCCTAAGGGAACAACTGCAAGAGTTACAGGAACAACCCCCACAAGAGGGTACCTTGTCTACCCACGTCGCAGCAGGCACATCAGTAGTAGAATAGATGCTCCACGCGAATATGGCCAATACGATAACCTTGCCAGAGCAAGCACTAGCCTCGGAGAGCACAATGGATCAGGTGACGCTTAATACAATGAAAGGAATTGGCCTTAACTTGGTTGCCCTTCCCCGCGACACACTTTATCAGCTACAAGATGGGATAACAGCAGAACTCCACGCTAGAGAGCCGCGCAATCTAGGTTTTGAGTGAGCATAAGATTAATATAGAACAACTTAGCTTGCAGCGCGACGATTTGGTATCGCAGAACTAACAGTTGGTACAGACAGTTGACGATGCTTACCGGCACATCCCAAAGTTGTCCATTGCAGCGGACCTACCAACAGAAGTGTGGATCCACTGTTTGGCAAGTGGAGTCCGTAACGCGCACGAGGAAATAACAAGAGTGCAGCTGGAGTTGAATCTCCAAATTGCCGAGCTACGGCTGAAGGCACAACCTTCCACTCTCCTAGAGGTCAAGGAGCAGTGCACCAGTGCTATTGTAGTAGGGATGGAAGAGATTGGAGGTTCAGTCTGCGACTGTAGCAACATGTTGGAGTAGGCGTTGGAGGTCCTCACTACATTACAAGAGGACCCCAACATTTAGCAGTTGGAGACTGAGGCATGCGAACTCCAGCAACAATATGACAACATTAGAGGGACTGTGTAGACAATAGTCCTTACTCAACGACTTGCAAGGATGCAGCAGGCCAAGGCTTTAAAAGAGCAGGTGGACGCGGCACGCCACAAAGAAGCAGTTCTAAAAGCGTGCGTCTAGTTGTGGATTGATGAAGCCTTCACAATCACGGTGGATATTGAAGGAAAGCTTGTGCAGATTCAAGGAATGCATGCACGGATGCAGCGCAACACATTGGAAACAGAGGGCTCAAAAGCAAGAATGCAGTAGGTTCAACAGGCATCAGCTCAGTGCACTGCCGACATACAGGCTGTTTGGGACTAGCTGGAGGGACTTCACGCCAAAATCGCCGCGCCGACAGAGTGACTCGAGGACGAGTCACGATGTTTGTGTTGGGGGCCTATTGGGCATGGAACCCCCCCACAGCATGTTTTGGGGCTCAAAGCCCAAGTTTTGAGTATTATTGTTGAAAAGACTCTACGAATTATGGGTGCGGAGTGCAATTTGTATGTTAGAGTCATAGGGTTGTCTGCCCTAAGTTTTGAATGTAGTGTCAGCCTACCCATGGTCCACGGACCATGGGATTGTATAAATACAGCAAGGCTCTAAGTTGTAAAGAAAATTAGAGATACATAGAGAAACGAATGGAGTCTCGAAGATAACGAGCACAGAGTAAAGGTCTAAGTGCGTTGGGTCATAGTAGTAGGAAGAGGCTCTGCAGCTGAGTGCGTAGAGGCCTAGTAGAGTCTGCAGCTAAGTGCGTGGACCCCTGCAGCTGAGTGCACAGGGCGAGGCGAATCTGTAACCAAGAAAGAAGAATAATAAAGAGAAGTTTGATTCCAAAACTTGTGTATCTGTGTTGAGTTATTATATGGTTGATATCTTTTGAAATTATACTATTTTATTTATCACGCACACTGGTATGAATGGTGAACACTGTCAAGTATAAATAAACACATGCAGATAAGCTAAGTGATCAACTAATATCGGGTTAGAGAAAGATTTCGGCGAAAATCACATGGAATGTCATTTGTCCAAGGGATTGGGTACTAACATGGATCAAGCCCCAAGTAGGGTTGCATGAAGGTAGCATCACATGTTGCAAGGTACTGATAAGTGCGCGTAGCGACGTGCACGCAGGGTCAACCCGTGAACCACTGAAAATCATCAGACATCTCTAGGATGCGGAAAACTGGTTCTAGCACCCTCCTATACTACTTTGGGTGAGACCTCAGTCCGTGCTCCACGGACTATTGCCGAAAGGGCCAGTAGTATCGGGGTTTGTTTGGCTAAATCACCTCTAAAACTAGGTCAGACCCCTACAAGCCAATAGTTGTCCTGAATAATCCTTTCCCTGCTCAGCAGTAGCAACACCTTATTGCAAACCAACCCCAACCCCCGCAAGGGGGCAATGGTGGTTCGTAACATCCTTCAGCTGGTGAAGGACCCTCTACTGTTTACACCTTTCAAATGGTATATCTACAAACAAGAGCCAAATCCTCTGGAGCTATTGTCACTCATGCAGAGGAACCTTCCTCAAGTCAAAACCCACCGCCACCTAATGATTTGCGTATCGAAAGTCCAGTTGATGACCTTGTGATTCGCCCCCCTAAAGGGGCACTTCGACGCACAACGCACAATACGTCTGCACATGCCGCCAAAAACTACAGCATTGTAGAAGACTTGGCGCAAGTGCCGTCGGCTATGTTGGTGCTCGAAGTATTACAAACATGTCTAGCATAGAGGAAAGCTTTGCTTTTGGTCATTTGTGGTATCAACCCACAGGATTCCATGCTTTCTATTTTTGACATGGAAAAGTGTAAACCTCCCCTTTCCCACCATCTTGCATTTCAAGTGCAAATATTTTCGAAAGGTAACGGTATACATAGAACTGTCATCGACGAAGGTGCTTCTAGCTGCATCATGTCGGCTTCATGTTGGCTCGCTTTGGGTTCTCCAATCCTATCCCCGCTGTCAAATTCCCTTAAAGCTTTCGATTACCACACTTTCATCCCAAAAGGTTACCTAGCTAGCTACCCCATCACCTTGTATGGGAAAACGGTAACGGTGGACATAGAAGTCATAGATAAAAAGTTCGACTATAATCTCTTGTTGGGTCGCAGTTGGACATACGCCATGACGGCCATTGTGTCTACTGCCTTTCACATCATCCTATTTATGTTGGATGGAAAAGTAGTCATAGTGGACCGGCTATATTTTTCTCCCATGATTATTCCCCATTACCAAGCGGCTTTGTTCCCCTAGTAGGTGGTGTACCTGACTCTCACGTCAGTATCGGTACTAGTCTTCTGAAGGCTTCTTCCCTGATGGGTTGTTTCCCTCTTCAGCTGCACATGGTTTTAGAGATGGTCAATATGCTTTCATCTATTCCTCATGAATAGACCGATCCATGGATCTTACTGGCTCCTTCAGACATTGACACATATGGAGAAAAAATGCTGCTATCACCAGCTGAATTGGCCTACCAAGCCATTCAATCTGCATCTGAATCTCCAGCCACTTTGGTTATGGCTAATAGTACCACTGCCCCTCCCAAAACTTCTCCTTCTTTCGATCCACTCAATCAAATCCTACCTACGGATAAAGCTATTAGAGAAATCATGAGTTTAGAAGAGCGACCTTGGGAGGACTCGCATCATCATGTTTCGATATCTGATTCAGATATGATGCCTCTTCAAATCCTGTCGCCTAACATACTAGAAATCGTTTCCTCACCATGCATGACTATCCAAAATTTGGATGTAGAAGGAAACATGGGAAATATCTCAAAGACATTGCTCATTGATATTTCTGTCACGACAGGCATCGTGGAAAACATCCAGATTGGAGCAGATAGCAATCTTGAGGAAATTGCAAGCTTCACTTGCCTTTTTAAGGGATTCCACAATGTATTTGCCTGGTCTTACAAGGAATTTCCTGGCATAGATCCGTATATTTTTGAGCATGAGATCAAGCTTTACGACAATTCTAAACATGTCTGTCAAAGGCTTTGACTGGTCCATCCGCGCAAAATGGCAACCATCAAGAACAAGGTGGAAAAATTAGTACATGTTGGTTTCGTCTATCTTGTTCCTTTAACGGAATGGGTTTCCAATCTGGTTCCTATCGATAAGAAACAAGGAACCATCCGTGTATGTGTCGACTATTGAGACTTGAACGTCGTGTGTCCCAAGGATAATTATCTGACACCGTTCATCAATCAAATCATCAACGACTGCACCGGTTGTGAATCATTTTCATTCATGGATGGATTCTCAAGTTACAACCAGATTTCTATAAAACCCAAAGACCAGCACAAAACTGCCTTCGTTTGCCCATGGGGAATCTTTTCCTATTGAAAACTCCCATTTGGTTTAAAGAATGCTGGAGCAAATTTTCAAAGAGCCATGGACTACGCATTTCATGATATTAGGCATATTGTTCAAGCTTACTTGGATGACCTTCCAGCCCATCCCAAGCAGCGAACGCAACACCTAAACCATTTAAGAGCCATCTTTCTTAGGTGCAGGTTTTATAACATACATATGAATCTTCATAAATTCATTTTCTTTGTTGAGTCTGGACACTTACCTAGATTCATTGTCTCCAAGTACAGGATTAGGGTTGATCCCGATAAGGTAAAGGCAATGACACAATTTCCTGAACCACACTCCATCATGTAGCTCCAACGTTTGCAAGGGAAAGCAAACTTTTTAGGATGGTTCATTGTGAACTATGCTGAGTTAACGAAAGGCTTTATGCACCTACTTAAGAATGGAGTGTCTTATATATGGGATGATCAAGCTCAATGACCATTTAATGCCTTGAAAAAGGCGCTTATATCAGCCCCACTCCTTAGTGCTCCCAACTATAGTCGCGACTTTCTTCTATACCTAGAAGCCTCGCCATCCTCTCTCGGAATGGTCTTGGTTCAAACACATGATGACCAGAGTGAACATGTGATATATTATCTGTCAAAAGGCCTAGCTGGGCCCGAACTCAGATATTCACATGTGGAAAAGCTGTCATTGGTAGTTGTCTTTGCTGTCAACTACTTATGACACTACATTCTGCTACAATAGACTACTGTCATCACCTTGGAGAATCCTATGAGACATATTTTTTCTCATCAAGTAATTGGAGGAAAATATTCGAAATGGATCATGATCCTCCAACAATTTGATTTTGTTTTCACTGCTGCCAAGGTGAAGAACTCCTTAGTCTTCGCCGCACTTTTGTTGGATCTTCCCATTGTCAATCCTAACAAGATAGCCCGCAATCCTCCTCTGGATGAAGCTATCTATGTTATCAACACCACTGACCCTTGGTACGGTGACATTCTGTCTACCTCCAAGCGCAATGATTCTACCCCGAACTATAGTTTGGTGACCATCGCCGTATCCGCCACCAAGAGCGACACTATTTAGTGATTAACGATACATTATATCGTCGCGATGCGGATTCAGTTATTTGACGTTGCCTCACAGATGAAGAGGTGGAACACGTTTTAAATGACTTCCATGCTGGGGCATGTGGTGGTCATCTTTCTGGCATATCTACTGCACAGAAAATCTTACACGCAGGCTATTATTGACCGACCTTGTACAAATATTGTGTCATAGCCATCTAGCAATGCCATCCTTTTCAAGTGTTCACAAAGAAAATGTGCACGCCTCTGACCCTACTGCACCCAGTTATCTCCGTTGGCCCCTTTGCCAAATGGGGGATAGACTTTGTCACTTGCAATCTCGTTTCCTCTGCTAGACACAACTATATCATTGTAGCTGTGGACTATTTCACGAAATAGGCCGAAGCCCTTCCCACCTACCAGGCCGATGGAGAAACTGCAACGCTATTCCTGTTCAATCAGGTCATCTGTCACTTCAGTGTACCCTGCACGATCATTACAGACCATGGGTCCAATTTTTAGAATCACATGATGTTTGACTTAACATCGATGCTAGGTTTTTGTCAGGATCAATCATCCTCATACTACCCCCAAGCTAATGGTCAAGTAGAGGCTGTCAATGGCGTCTTAAAAACCATGATCTGTAGGTTGGTAGGAAATCATAAAACCAACTGGCATCAAATATTACATTCGACGCTATGGGCATACCGAACTTCAGTCAAGACTGCCACAGGCTTTACATCTTTTCAACTAGCTTACGACCTGGAAGCAATCTTGCCAATCGAGTGTCATATCCCTTCCCTACAAATAGTTGTTGAACTCCTGCCCAGCACTGTTGCTGAAGAAGAGCGCCTGCTATACCTCAATTAACTGGATGAAACCCGTCGAGATGTCAAATTGGCACTCAAGGCCCACAAGCGTCGGGTAAAAGCCCAGTACGACAAAAAGGTCAAGCCTCATTCTTACCAAGAGGGAGATCTTGTTTTGCTCTATGATAAAAAACATGACCTCTTGGGGGCAGGTACACTTCAACCCTTATGGCTAGGTCCATATGTAGTAAAGAAAGCCCTCTCAAAAGGGGCATATGAACTTCAGGACTGGGAAGGAGTCCCGCTCGCTAAGCCCCGAAACGAGCTCTATCTGAAAAAGTATTATGCCTAGTATTGCACTAGGCATGTGCTTTGTAATTTTATGTATTTATAAGTTTTTCTTCCTTTTTTGGTGTGATCGGATCTTTTTTGTAATGATTGGAGTATTTGTCTCATACATATTTCTCGTAATGCAAATGTCTTCATTACCCTTAGAATATGTAGGATATGCAAATGGTTCTAGTCGTCACACACGACACATTGCATCAGCTGCTTGGGTCATCTACACACCTAAGTCATAACTTTTTTGTTCCGGGGGAGTCTTTCTTGGTACTGCCACCAACAATATTTCCGAGTACATGTCCATAATTTCACTTCTCACTGAAGAGTCATCAAGCGACATCTCCAATCTAGTCGTCAGGTTAGGCTCTCAGCTTGTCGTTATGCAATTGACAAATCGTTATCACATTAATAATCCAACCTTGTTAAATCATTATTTAAGGGTGCGACTCTTGGAACGTCAATTTCAAGTTATCACATATGAACACATTCCTAGAGAATTTATTGTAGTTGTTGATTCATTAGCAAATTATCTGTTAGATTGGCATCTGTCTCATTCACTATAGAAACATGCTTGAAAAGTAAAAATTTACAGAGTTAAAAAATTCCGAAAAATATTTACGCCATCAAAATATGAAAAAGTCTGTATATATATATATATATATAGAGAGAGAGAGAGAGAGATATATATATATATATATATAATCCAGTCTTTTACATTAAAATATTCCAAAACTTGGATGTTTTAAGTACAAAATGGCTACTAAGCCCAGCTATAAACACCCATTGGCTATGCCAAAACACCTGCTAAAAAGAGCCTACTGCTCCTGAAATGCTAAAACTGCTCTAGCTATCCTCTGAAGAGGAACCAAAAACTGCACAGGTACACTGACCACGTGCCGCTACATATGATTGGGGATCTCCCTCATAGGAAGGGGGGCACACCCATGCTCAAGCCCTCTAGGTTCCTTAAAACCTCGCGAAGACTGTCGGCATCACCCCCCCAGCAGGTAGTTGGCCTCCTTGTCGCATATGGTGGGGTTCACCTGCAGGTCGTAATGGCACCACATCTATGTTACGCATAAAGCTTCATGTCAGTACTAGTTCACCCAAAAAAAACATCCCATAAACATTCAAAAGCTAAAAAATACTTAAGTGCTCTCAAAAATCATTCTCACCTTGAGGACCCCAGTTGGTCCCAAGTGGCAGCATCAAGTCAGGGTCGTCAGTGAAGTCCATGCCCTCATAAGCATAGTGGTCAATCACAATGATCTAGCCACGAAGCCACTAGAAGAAATATTCCTCGGAGAAATGTCGGATTGGTACTCCTCTTGTGCGAGGATCAAGTGATGACCATTGCCCCTATCTCAACTCCCTCAGATCTGTTATCACTCAGTATTTTCTCAAGGTTAAAGAAAGAAATAACCGAGGTAACCACAAACCAACTTTTGGGCATAAGCTCTAGCCAACCTAACCTAAAGAGGGGTCTCTCTATATGATTTAGCTTTGTTTGCTGGGATTTTAGGCTAGTTCTAAATGTTCAGGAGGGTTTTTGATTTGTATTGAAGATTGGATGGTGGGATCCTTAAAACAGATGGATAGAATGATGTATTTAGACCATTGGGCTATGGAGTCAACAGAAGGGTAGCAGAACTGGAATTAACTCACTAAAGGGAGTGTTCAAAGGGCAAGCTAGCAGAGTAAAATGCAGGTCTTTGGGCCAAATGGGTGAAATGGTCTTAACCAGGGCAAGTGAGCACTTAAGAATTCTTAGACCAGGATTAAAATGAGGAACAAAGGATAATCATGAAAAAATGGCAATTAATAATCCTTTGCTATAGACTACAAGGAGATTACCTACACTAAGGAGCAGTCAAGAATTCCTTAGATAATTAGCAAAAAACATTAAAATGCATAATAGTTAAAACATAGTGAAATGAAGCAAATTATGAGATATGATTCCATATTATAGCATTCATATTTCAAATATACAATAAATACGGTGGAAAAACTTTAAGAAAGATAACAACACAAAAGAAAATACTTGTCTGCACTTCGCTCTACACATGAATCCTATGAAATGTCTTGTCTTTATTCATTAATCTAGCTTGCTGGTCCAATCACTAATACAATAGCTTAAAGTCTTGTAATCAAAAGGTCTATAGAAATGTCTAATAATCCACCCCAAATATTTCAAATGAAGAAGTGTTTATACAAATTATAAACTGAAATATCTTGAAAAAATATCAAGATTGGTTTTACAAATATCTCAAACTGTTTTACATTAATAGAACTTAAATAAAGGACACTCAAAACTAATGAATCTATTTGGCACTATATTTATGGATTGGTGGTAACAAATAAGGGAAATCTGAATTTGATACAAACTCTTAATTGATGATGAGCCTTCCAAGTCACTAACTACCTCCTTCCTTTATGCATTCTACCCCAGAAATTATGCAAAATTAGGGTCCAGTGATACCTTTGTATATCTCAATCCGAGATAGATATGTAAAACGTGAAAGTGGTTTTTGTAGAAAAGTATGTTATTGAGATAAACCTCTTTCAAATTCCCAAAATTTAGTTCCAGATGTTCACAATATTCTCTGCAAAAATATGTCAAAAACAGGA
Source organism: Pinus tabuliformis (assembly GCA_031772625.1). NCBI lineage: Eukaryota > Viridiplantae > Streptophyta > Pinopsida > Pinales > Pinaceae > Pinus > Pinus tabuliformis. The sequence continues at coordinate 719,032,867 of CM062806.1, forward strand.
CTTTGCACAATCCGAAAAATAGGCTCTGAAGATATGCATTTATCTCCCTTTTTGTAATACCTGTGTAAACCGTGAGATACGTTTTTGTATATTGGCCTTTTAGGAACACAAAGCTCCTCCAATTTCTTAAAATTCATCTTGGATTTGCCACAATAGTTTCTATAAAATTATGGCTTAAACAGGAAATTTCTGGAAGATATACCATTTCTACTCTGTTTTTTTCATCTATCTTTACTTTGATTTCTCAATCTAATACACTTTTACTAATAATCTTTCATTTGATACACTTTTACTTTGATGAACTGTCAATATCCTTTACTGTGTTTTACTTTTAATATACATTTTAACTTTTTACTATGTATTTCAACAGTAAATCATTTAGTTTTTATGCGTATCAGCATCGAGTAGTGGATATTGGTCGAGTTTCTGTATGTTTTATCTGTTTGTCTTCTAACTGCATAATCTTTCTGGTTCCTTTGTTTTAACATTCAAGACTCTCTGTGAATATTTTCTTCTCTGTTCCTTGTATAATTGTGTTCTTCTTCTAAATACAGGTTTTTGAATAGGTTTCCTGTCGAGTCTTGGAGTAACAAGTTCTGTGACTAGTATCAGAATTGTTTATCCAAGGTCTAATATTCTGCGGATTACCTGTAGGATTCAACAATTATTAAGAAAACACAGGTTCGTAGGGAAGGAGTTAGGGCAACATTCTGAATGTAAATGGAGGTTAAATGATGTTACAGAGGTTCAGGGTGGCGCTGAAGGGTTTAACGGTTTTAACTGTGAAACAGGCAAAAGGCACGAAAACGAAGGTTTTCAGGGTTTTAAGCTTAATAGGAAACTTTTTGAATATGGCGTAAAAATTCATATTAATGGATAATAGGTGGTTTTACGGATTGGCCAGGGGGGGGGCGGTATTAGAGGTCGTCACACCGCTTATGAGGCGAAGGTGGTTTTTAGGAGGGGTCACCTGATATAGTCTAGAGCTTGACACGTATCCTTTAGGGGGTTGAGGAAAAATAGCTTTATCGGATGGGCAATGATCGGCCATTGGGCGTGGCCAATATGGATGTGGATCGTTGGATTTGGGCGTTGACAATCAGATGGCAGTCAGGTGGTGAAATAGCATGGACGAGATGGGGAAGAAGTTTAGGGGGCCTGAGGCTTTAATCGCAAGTGGTTTGCGATTAATTATAGGTTAAATATGGGACTAAATTGATCGGAAGGGTTTTAATGAAGTGGGACCATGGGTTTAAATGGAGGGATTTTCTTAATTTTACCAAGGGTTGGTGAGTCAAGAGGGGTTCGTCGGGGAAGTATGAAATAGAGGGTCAACTATAGTTTATATTTAAACTAAGGGTTGGGGGTATTTATTTATGGGATTTAATTAATATACGGGAAAAAAGTATATCGGGGAGGTAATACATTAGGTTAGCATGTTAATATGAAATGAATGTGTGGGAATGTAAAATACTATTAAGTGTAATGTAATATTTGTACATTTCCTTTACATACACTTAACTTAGGATAAAATCTTTTGTGGGTTTTTTGAATGAAATGGGATTTAATATGGTATTTCTCACTTTTCATAGGCTAATGGAGTTTAACCTTTAGGAAAAAGAGTTTTATTAGGGAAATGAAGGGGGGTGACTTTTATGAAGGGTATTCTAACACTTGATGTCCATAAGTCATTAATCCGAGGGTCCGGTCCCACCAAAAGTTAGAGAAATGCTTTGAGCCTCTTTGACTTGAAGGATTTAAAGTACTTTGAACATACTTGTGGATAGGAAATTAGTAAGTAAAGGGAAAAATGAATGAGGGGGAGTTAATCACATTAACTTGCAAACCTTTGTTTTTGCTTCCATAATTGATCATACATATTAGCACATATGTCTAAGCATGATGAATGTGTTTTGATCCAATCAACTTTATACTTCAACAACCTTTCTTCTACTTACCCATTTACTTACCCTAACATTTTTTCTTCATTTTATTTGGGTGCATTTAGACTAGCAAACCCTTATCATCCATTTTTCTTTTGAAAAGTAATCTATCTAATTCTAACCTTATATCATCCAAGGGCTTAGATTAAACTAATGAGCTCCTTTTATTTTCTCTACCTATCTAATGATATGCCAAGATTAAACTGTTTGGTCATATTTTATTCTCTAACTATAAACATAAAATTCAAATCATGAAATAACCAAGATTAAATAGTTTGATTACCATGGACTGTGGCATGAATAACAAGCTGCACACAATCATTATTATGCATAAAAGTAAATAGGAGTGGCGTTTAGACTTGCACACTTTCATGGTCTCTTTTTGTTTTTTGGGTTCATATATTTTCATTTTTTGACCTTCTCTTATTCTTTTTGTCCTTTGATATTTCTTTTAGGACATACCCTCTTTACATTTTTTAATTTTTAATATGGAAAACATTTGCAGAAAGCAAAGGTATGTACAATATTACAAGGCTTAACATTAGTCATTCAAAATTATGACTCCTATTATTATAGGAACCTAACAGGATCAAAGGAACCTAAGCTCATCCTTGGGCGCATAACGGGTACCCTCTCAAAAATGAATGAGACTATGAGAGTACCATACCCAAAAACTTGTTGGGTTCGAGTCTTGCATGTGGTTAATTTTTTCTTCAACTAGCGAAGCAGGACTTCACACCAATTGAACATATGAGGTTGGACACAATCAACTGCAAGCAAGAGTTGGGCCTTTGTTGCAATCTGGGGAATCTTTGACCCCGCCAATCGCATAATCAACCATAAAATGGCCCTCGTAGACTTGTACCTAATCTACTCTATGGGGACTCTGTTGCTGACAAGTCCACTCTCAGGGATGCAGTAGGATTTCACCAGCTCTATGGTAGATCAAGGATCCGGCCTACCTCCAATGAGGTTTTCTTGTGCTCCATGGCATGACAAACCAGTTAAAAAGTAAATTTCATCACAGTCAATGGCCAGCTCATGATCTACAATCCTGAACACTTGCTCATGTTCATCCCAGCGTTGGATAATCCATCTCAATAAATCCTCCTGCCCTTTCATCATCTCCAACTTTGCATACTTCAGTAAACTGCAGTGGAACAATGCAAGTATGCATGCTGGATTGTTTCGCATCCGCAATTCCTGGCTATCATGGGATCGTTCTCTCCATAAGCTAGCCATTTCAGCCTGAAACCTGTGCAATATAACCCAAAAAACAGTCAAAATGGGGCAATAAAACTTCAGGAATCACTGCATGAGGTTTTAAACTGCACCCTTAAGCTTTAACGCTCCCCCCAGTGGTACACAGGGAGGATTAATGCCCTCCAAAAAGTCGTATAGGGTGTTTAACGCTCCCTACAGGCCAGCCAAAGGGCGTTAGTTCGCAAACACTGCTTTAGGGCTCCTCAGATATGCAAGAATCCACCCCATAAACTGACAAGAAAGGTGAAGAAATGAATAGAGAAATGTTTTAGCCTCTACCTGGGACTGACTGCACATCGAATGGTTGCCCGGATCTCCTGCAATGGTCCACAGAAAATCTGCTCCTCTTTGGTTCCAAAACGCTCTCACAGTTCTCAAATAGTGAAAATGGTGAATGTGAAAGCTCAAAGAATTTCCTTATATTTATTTTTGGAGACATGATTTTTTAATCATTAAAGGCGAAGTAGTCCATTCCCCATGATTTCTTATCATGCATGACCCCATATGGATAGGAATTGTTGCTTTTTTATACTTTTTTCTACTTTTGATGAAAGTACTTTTAGGAATGAAAAGAAAAATCACTACATGCAATTCTGAATGAGCGCTTTCTTTTATGGGATGTTTTCTCACTCTAAAAAACTGAAAAATCCCCGAGTTTTTCATCATTGGACTCGTTAAACACATACGACGATGGTCTGAGCAACTCTTTTTCGCTCTTTTTCTAGCTCATTAAACTGAAAAAGATCATTAGAGCATTCTTTTTAGGCGCTTTTTTCTCGCTCATAAAACTGAAAAAATCCTGATTTTTTTCTTTAGGCTCATTAAATATTTATAAAGATGACCCGAGCATTCTTTTAGGTACTTTTCTCACTCGTTAAACTGAAAAATCTCGAGTTTTTGTCACCGGGCTCGTTAAAAATCTACAGCAGCAACCAGAGCACTTGCTTTTTTGGGACCATTTCTCGCTCTTAAATCGAAAAATCCCCGAGTTTTTCCCTTCTTCGGGCTCGTTAAATCTACGAAGAAGGAATGAGCAGTTCTTTTACCTATTTTTCCTTGCTCACTAAATTGAAAAAGATACCTTGAGTTTTCTTCATTTGACTCGTTAAAATTTGATGAAGGTATTGAGTTTGTCATCATGTGACTCATTAAAAATTCACGATGAATATCGAGTTTAGTCCATCTCCTCATACTCGTAACAAAATGAGGTCAACATCTATTGAGTATAGGTTTCTCTTTATCTGGACTCAATAGATTAAATCACAGAAAATTAACCAATCCGAGTATACTATTAACTTTTTGTCGCACCCGGTTAACAACTATGAGAAAGGGACGACCCTCGAGTCGTTCCTTACGATCTTTTCAGACTCTCTAAATATGAAAAGACCACCGAGCTGTCTGGTCTGGACTCATTAAGGTACACAGACAAGGTATAGAGTCACTCTTTTTACGATCCTTTTCAGACTCTTAAAACATGAAAATATCGACGAGTTTTCCTGTTTGGAATCATTAAACTAATCAGATAGGGCATAGAGTCACTCTTTTTGTGGTCCTTTTCAGACTCTTAAAATATGAAAAGATCGACAAGTTTACCCATCTAGACTCATTAAACTAATCAGATGGAGAAATTAGACAATACAACTGTATTCAGTATTAGAAGGCGTGGTTTGTGTGTAGTCAAGAAAATAGTATGCATATATTATTTATTTCATCATCCTTTCCTTTAGTTATATTCCTTTTACATCTTAAAATGTTAATATACTAAAGGATTATGGTAAAAATGAGGAAATAATCTATCATCATGATTTAGCTTACTTTTATCCCTCTTTATGCGGGAAAAAGATAAAATGGAACAATTGTTGTTCCTCAGCCAGGGGACAGTGAAAAGACAAGCAAGCCAAGGATGGAGCGTGTAGTTAAGGACAAAAGCAAAGCGAATCATAGGACTAGCGCAAGGAGGGAAAGCATACTGAAGTTAGAAGATTGTGTGAATCCCTCAGGATCTCTTGATCCTGAGGAATCAATGTTACTACTTATCCTTTTACCTCTTTGCCATTATAAAAGGCAGTGATTGTAAGTAGAGGAGAAAGGGGAGAACATTATTCGAAAATTACTATTGTATTTGTAACTTTGATCATCGACTCTTGCGATTAAAGCAGAGTATGAACTGGCTGTAACTATTTTGCAATGATTAACATATAAATCAGTTGTTGTTCCTTCTCATCTACTAAAGTAATTTGGCGGTGATCACTGGCGGCTAAGAGCCCGGCCCTGGTGGATTCACTTGTTGTTCCTCTACCATTCTTTTATGATTTCTACTGTGTGATGGTTTGGTTTTGTTGGACACAGATTGTCATTGATGTCAATATGGCAATATTCAAGAGGAGGAGACAGAGCATATCGGAGCCGAGAGGATCAAAAGGAGCCAGAGGAACCAAATCGGAGGAGCCACATATATCAGAGCAAGAGGAGCCATATCGGAGGAGTGCCAGCGCAAGAGGAGCCATATATGCCTTTATTAATACTATCGGGCGTTGTTCAGGCAATGAAAACCCACATATGCATGTATTAACAATTATCGGGAGTGGAGGCAAATCGCAGCGATATCGTATCGGAACCCTTAGGGATGAGAGCGGACGCGAATTCTTATTCAGATTGGTCCAGACCCATATCAGGTCCGAACCCAAATATCGCATCGGAGGAGTGGCTTGGAACTATCATGTGAAAGCTCCGATATATATCAGAGCCGAAATATTATTCAGCGCTCCCTATAAAGCGTCGGGTCCGTCATGTTCGGAGGAGGGAGTGTTATTGTCTGTGGCGACCGCCGATAAGCGGACCCACCGAAATATATATAGCGTGGCATCTAAACCTTTTCGGGTTCGAAAGGAACCTCAACGCGGTTAAGTGACGAGCTCCGAAATTCAGAGCCAAAGTATTATATTGAGGATGGTTAATGGGTCGTCGGGTCCGCAATGTATGTTAGACTTTGAAACTGCCAGAAGGGAAGTCACCGAAATCCATCGGGACCGAAATCATAATAAAAGGCAGCCTAAAGGTGTGTCGGGTCCGCACCTCGTCGGAGGTCAGGCCTTAACAGTTTTGTAGTGATCGCCGAAATCCGGATCCACCGATAATTATAAAGGCGGACGGATAAGAATTGAGATCCGCGTCTGTTGAATGAGAACAGGAATTACGTTATTTTCTTATGTGTTAAAATATATGTGGTTGCGGGGTTTTTATAGTGTTGGCCATATATTGCATATGATATAAGGCTTCTGATGGTTGATTTAAAGTGCTCGGGTGGTGGCTTCCGATGGTTGATTAAAACGCTCGGGTGGTGGCTTCCGATGGGTGATTAAAAGCACCGATAAATCCTGTAAGGAAAAAAAAAAAATGGAAGCCGAAGTGTCAAGCGGCTCTAGTGTATGCCTGCGATCATGAGCAAAACAGGAGTGTTGTTATAATTTTGATGTATGTATCCTGTGATTATTGGAACTGTTGGATAAACAGAGGTAACTGACAGGGCAAGCAAGCGCTGAGGAAACCGAAGAGTCTACGGAGTAAGGAAGCTGAAGAGCCTGTGAAGAAAGGAAGTCAAAGAGCCAATGAGAAAGAAGAAATGAAGGGACAGAGGCATGGAGCATATGAAAAAAAAAAAGCAGCAGAAAACTGTGAGAGTAGTTGTTGTTGTTCAGGGATGGGATAACGTGAGCATGAGATAGTGGAAGCAGCAGAAGAAAAGGGGGCAGCAGAAGCAGTGGAAGCTGAAAAGAGCGCAGCAGCACACCAGTGTATACCAAAGAGGTTGGAGCCTCAGAATTGAACAAGATTGAAGTCCTTGGGAGTTGGTGCTCCTAAGTCCAAGATTGGTGTCTTGGAAAAATAGAGTTGGTGCTCAGGAGGTTGGAGCCTCACCAAAGTCCAAGTTGGAGCTTGGCAACCAATTGTGACAATCTATTTATTGTATTTATTTTTACTGCATAGTTATATTAATAAAATCATTTATTCCTGCTGTTTATTTTGTGTTTCTGAACATATATGTTTTAACTAGTAAAACAATAGTGAGAAAAAGAAATATTGATTCACCCCCCTCTCAGTGTTTCCAACAATTGGTATCAGAGCGGGCTTCTTCATTCTAGCCTAACAACTTGAAGAAGGATCAGCAACCATGATGAGAAATCATGAAGCATCAGGAAAACCTCCTCTGTCCTATGGCACTAACTTTGGGTTTTGGAAGAAAAGAATGACTTACTATTTAATGTCCCTTGGACCTGAAGTCTGGCATTTTTGTCAAACTGAATACCGAGTGACTTCCACTCTTCCAACAGACCAAGACGAGAGGAAAGCCTACATTGCAAATGCAAAAGCCATGAACTCTATCACTAATGGAATCACTGATTCCGAGTTTACAAAAATCATGCACTGTAACTCTGCCAGAGAAATGTCGGAGAAGTTAGTCGGCTTGTACGATGGAGACTCAAAAGTCAAAAAGGCAAAGCTTCAAACTCACAGAAGACAATTTGAAAGTTTGAAGATGGAAGAGGAAGAAGACATTGCAGCATACCTCCTCCGAGTAGCTGAAGTGGTAAATTCCCTGAAAGGATTGGACGAAAAAGTTGAAGAAAGTACTATTGTACAAAAGGTATTAAGGTCTCTTCCAGACAGATTTGACTCCAAAATAAGTGCTATAGAAGAATCAAAGGATCTTGACACCCTCAAAATGGATGAACTCCATGGAATTCTCACTGCCTATGAAATGAGGAAAGGTGGACCTAGCTCCAAAGATGCAGCATTCAAGGCCTCAAAGTCAAAGAAAGGGAAAGAAAGGAATGACTGTAGTGATGAGTCAGATGTGGAATCCGAATTGGCTCAATATGTACGAAAGCTGAAGAGAGGATATAAGCTTAAAGGCAAGTATCCTCTTATCTGCTCTAAATGTGGTAAAATAGGTCATTATGCAACAAAATGTCCTCATAAACATGGCAGTGATGATGAAAGAAATTCTAAAAGAATGGCATACAAAAAGAAAGCGTTCAATAAGAAAAACCTTCTCTCCAAGCAAGGTGAGTCTGATGAGGATGAGTTTATGGTCATCAAAAAGAAATCAGATGAGGAAAGCGATCATGATCAAAGCCAAGAAGCATTATTCATGGCACTCACAGATGATGATGACTCGGGGCCAGGAGGAAATGTGGATGAACTGTTAATAAGTTCCATTGAAGAGAATGAGAAACTACGGAACAAAGTTATCTCTCTCAAAGTGGAAAACGAGGAAACAAGAAGGAGAGAAGATCTCTTGGAAACAAAGCTTAAGGAAAAAGAAGAGACTTGTGAAGAACGTGAGGCCGAAGTAGTATCTCTGAGAAAGGAGTTGGAGCAAATTAAAAAGGGTTGTAAAAGCTCTCAAATACTTGATACTATTCTGAAAAATCAAAAACCTCAACATGATAAGTCTGGAATAGGTTTCAAGGGAGAATCCTCAAGCACTAAGAATAGTGTGAAAAGCTATGCCGATGCACTTTCCTGCAACCCAAAAGATGAAGAAGTATCTTATCAAAAGTGAATCCCAGATTCCAAGAATAAAGAAAGAGTTACTCCAAAGAAGAATGTGGAGTCGAATCATGGACACTATAGAAAATACAAACCTGTACTCCACCAAGGGCCCATCAAAAATCCAAAGGACGAGGGAGGAGTAATTCTCATAAAGGAAAGCGAATTAAACCGTGGTTGCTTCAAAACCATATTTCTTGGATATTGTTTTCACTGTAAAAACTTCGGTCACCAAGCTAGACATTGTATGGCTCGCAGAAGTGAAAAGACAATGCAAAAGGACCGAGTAATCAACTCATATGCTCCCAAAAGACAGGGACAAATCAAAACCTTCAATTCATTCAATCCCTTGACTAAATTTGATCTGACTTGCTCTTTTTGCTACAATAATGGACACTATGAACAAAACTGCCCACTCAAAGGAAGAAAGACAAGTAGAAAGATCTCTGCAATGGAAAAATGCGGCCTAGCTCTATTTGTGCAAAATAATGGAAACCAGTGGTTTGTGGATAGTGGGTGCTCCAGACACATGACAGGAGACAGAAGGAAATTTATCTCACTGAGCAAAAAGGAAGGGAATGTGTCCTTTGGAAGCGGAACTGGCAAAATTGCAAGAAGAGGAACAGTTACTCTGATCAATGGAAAAGGAAAAGCTCAAGATGCTCTGCTGGTTGACGGACTCAAACACAACCTTCTGAGTGTCAGCCAAATTTGTGATCAAGGACATAAGGTTGTTTTCAGCACCAAAGACTGTGAAATAAGGAACTCTGCCTCAGGGAAACTTGTGGCAAAAGGAGTGAGAACACCAGACAATATTTACGTTCTGAACAAGATTCAAGAAAACAAATGATACTTGAGTCAGACAGATGAGAGTTGGTTGTGGCACAAGAGACTTGGACATACCAGCTTCGAAAATCTGGTCAATATCAGCAAGATCAAAGTTGTACAAGACATCCCAAGGTTGTCGAAACCAAATCAAGCAGTGTGTTGTCCATGTCAACATGGAAAACAGACCAGAACCAGCCACAAGACAAAGGAACACTATACATCAAAGCCCTTGGAGATCATACATGCTGATGTGTGTGGGCCAACTAGAAATCAAGCATTCCAAGGAGAAAGGTACTTTGTATTATTTGTTGATGATTATACTAGAATGATGTGGATATATTTCATAAAATATAAATCTGAAACTTTTGAGTGTTTTAAGAATCTAAAATCCCTTGTAGAAAATGAAAAAGATTCAAAAATTAAGTGTCTCAGAACAGACAGAGGAGGAAAATTCACATCAAACGAGTTCAGAGAGTTCTGCGATATTCATGGAATTAAAAGGGAATACTCAGTTGCCAGAACACCTCAGCAAAATGGGGTAGTCGAAAGATGAAACCGAACTGTCCAAGAAATGGCAAGAACCATACTATTAGTAGCAGACCTACAACCTAAATTCTGGAGGGAAGCAGTAGGGACAGCTGTCTATACATTGAATCGGACTCAATTAAGACCAAATTGTGACAAAACTCCTTATGAGCTATGGAAAGGGAGACGTGCTTCGGTGAAGTATTTCAAAATATTTGGAAGCAAGTGCTTCATAAAAATAAATGATGGTTCACCTGGAAAATTTGATTCTCGGGTTGATGAGGGGATATTTCTTGGATACTCTCCACGGAGCAAGGCTTACAAGTGCTATAATTTTCGACTGAAGAAAATAGTGGAAAGCATCGATGTAAAGGTTGATGAATATCTTCCAGAAAAGGAAACTGAAGAACAGGAAGATGACTTTCTCATTGAAGAATAAGAACCTAAAGAAGAAGAGATAGATGATGAAGAAGAAGAAGAGGAAAGAGAACCACCTCATACCCCTTTAAAGATGAAGTATGTAGAAAGATACCATCCAGAAGAATAGATCATTGGCGATAGAGATGAAGGTGTGCAGACCAGAAGAAGGACAACAACCTCACCCAAGAGAAAAGTCATTGCCCTCCTATCTATGATAGAACCATAAACATTCACAGAAGCAAGTAAGGATCCTCATTGGGTAAAAGCAATGGAAGAAGAAATGTCCCAAATTGAGAAGAACAAGACATGGGAGCTGGTATCTCGTCCAAAGGACAAAAACATAATAGGAACCAAATGGGTGTTCAAAAATAAAATGAATGAGGAAGGACATGTTATCAGAAACAAGGCAAGACTTGTCTGCAAAGGCTATTCACAAATTGAAGTTGTTGACTTTGAAGAGACATTTGCACCAGTGGCCCGTATGGAAGCTATCAGGATGTTCTTAGCATTTGCTTGCTCGAAAGGATTCAAAATCTATCAAATGGACGTGAAATCAGCATTTCTAAATGGGGAACTCAAGGAGGAAGTCTACATGGAGCAGCTAGAAGGTTTTGATCTGACAGCAGGAAAGGACCTAGTCTGTAAGTTGAAAAAGGCTTTGTATGGGTTGAAACAAGCTCCTAGAGCTTGGTATGCAAGACTGGATAACTATCTCCAACAACAAGGCTTCAAAAAGGGAGTGGCTGGAAGCAATCTATACATAAAGACAGATCAAGGTAAGTTACTAGTTGCTCTTGTTTATGTCGATGATCTGATTTTTGCTAGTAATAATGATGAAATGAGCCATGAATTTTCTCAAAGCATGGAAAAAGAATTTGAGATTTCAATGATAGGAGAACTGTCCCACTTCCTTGGACTTCAAGTATCTCAAACCAGAGCAGGATTGTGTATATCTCAAGCCAAATATCTAAAAGACATGCTCAAAAAATATGGAATGGAGGACTGTGCACCCATGAGCACTCCCATGACCACAAACTGCAAACTGAGCAAAGATGATGACTCCCCTCTAGTAGATGCAACTCATTACAGGTCAATGATTGGAGCCCTTCTATACTTAACAGCTACACGACCAGACATAATGCAAGCAGTAGGAATGGTGGGAAGATTTCAATCAGCTCCCAAACAATCCCATTTATTAGCTGTAAAAAGAATCCTCAGATATCTGAAGGGAACTTCTGATTTCGGTCTTTGGTACCCAAGGAACTCAACACTGACTGTAACTACATACACCGATGCTGATTGGGCTGGAAATATAGATGATCGGAAAAGTACTAGTGGAAATTCATTCTTCCTAGGAGACTATTTGGTATCCTGGCTCAGCAAAAAACAGTCATCCATATCATTATCCACAACCGAAGCCGAGTATATTGCTGCAGTAGACTGTTGTACTCAGATACTATGGATGAAGGAAGCGCTAAAAGATGTCGACATATGTACAGATCAACCAATTACCGTTTACTGTGACAACACTAGTGCTATCAGTGTCAGCAAAAATACAGTGATGCACTCAAGAACCAAACACATACCAATCAAGTATCATTTCCTCCATGAGCAAGTAGCTGAACAAAACATCGCTCTGGAATATATCAGTACTAAGGAGCAGATAGCTGATATTTTCACAAAACCTCTTCCTCAGAAAGCATTCGAACATCTGTGACAAAAGATGGGGGTTATTTCTTTATCATCACTCAAGTTTATTCATAAAGATGCAGCAGGACAGGGGGAGCAGCTTGACAGGGGGAGTTCGTATGCATGCCTTTGCCATTGATGTCAAAGGGGGAGAAGGCAGAAGAATATTGCCATCAATAACAAAGGGGGAGATTGTTGGACACAGATTGTCATTGATGTCAATATGGCAATATTCAAGAGGAGGAGACAGAGCATATCGGAGCCGAGAGGATCAAAAGGAGCCAGAGGAACCAAATCGGAGGAGCCACATATATCAGAGCAAGAGGAGCCATATCGGAGGAGTGCCAGTGCAAGAGGAGCCATATATGCCTTTATTAATACTATCGGGCATTGTTCGGGCAATGAAAACCCACATATGCATGTATTAACAATTATCGGGAGTGGAGGCAAATCGCAGCGATATCGTATCGGAACCCTTAGGGATGAGAGCAGACGCGAATTCTTATTCAGATTGGTCCAGACCCATATTGGGTCCGAACCCAAATATTGCATCAGAGGAGTGGCTTGGAACTGTCATGTGAAAGCTCTGATATATATCAGAGCCGAAATATTATTCAGCGCTCCCTATAAAGCGTCGGGTCCGTCGTGTTCGGAGGAGGGAGTGTTATTGTCTGTGGCGACCGCCGATAAGCGGACCCGCCGAAATATATATAGCGTGGCATCTAAACCTTTTCGGGTCCGAAAGGAACCTCAGCGCGGTTAAGTGACGAGCTCCGAAATTCGGAGCCGAAGTATTATATTGAGGATGGTTTAATGGGTCGTCGGGTCCGCAAGGTCCGTTAGACTTTGAAACTGCCAGAAGGGAAGTCGCCGAAATCCATCGGGACCGAAATCATAATAAAAGGCAGCCTAAAGGTGTGTCGGGTCCGCACCTCGTCGGAGGTCAGGCCTTAACAGTTTTGTAGTGATCGCCGAAATCCGGATCCACCGATAATTATAAAGGCGGACGGATAAGAATTGAGATCCGCGTCTGTTGAATGAGAACAGGAATTACGTTATTTTCCTGTGTGTTAAAATATATGTGGCTGCGGGGTTTTTATAGTGTTGGCCATATATTGCATATGATATAAGGCTTCCGATGGTTGATTTAAAGTGCTCAGGTGGTGGCTTCCGATGGTTGATTAAAACGCTCGGGTGGTGGCTTCCGATGGGTGATTAAAAGCACCGATAAAGCCTGTAAGAAAAAAAAAAAATGGAAGCCGAAGTGTCAAGCGGCTCTAGTGTATGCCTGCGATCATGAGCAAAACAGGAGTGTTGTTATAATTTTTATGTATGTATCCTGTGATTATTGGAACGGTTGGATAAACAGAGGTAACTGACAGGGCAAGCAAGCGCTGAGGAAACCGAAGAGCCTACGGAGTAAGGAAGCTGAAGAGCCTGTGAAGAAAGGAAGTCAAAGAGCCAATGAGAAAGAAGAAATGAAGGGACAGAGGCATGGAGCATATGAAAAAAAAAAAGCAGCAGAAAACTGTGAGAGTAGTTGTTGTATTTTGGGGACGGGATAACCTGAGCATGAGATAGTGGAAGCAGCAGAAGAAAAGGGGGCAGCAGAAGCAGTGGAAGCTGAAAAGAGCGCAGCAGCACACCAGTGTATACCAAAGAGGTTGGAGCCTCAGAATTGAACAGGATTGAAGTCCTTGGGAGTTGGTGCTCCTAAGTCCAAGATTGGTGTCTTGGCAAAATATAGTTGGTGCTCAGGAGGTTGGAGCCTCACCAAAGTCCAAGTTGGAGCTTGGCAACCAATTGTGACAATTTATTTATTGTATTTATTTTTACTGCACAGTTATATTAATAAAAGCATTTATTCCTGCTGTTCATTTTGTGTTTCTGAACATATATGTTTTAACTAGTAAAACAATAGTGAGAAAAAGAAATATTGATTCACCCCCCTCTCAGTGTTTCCAACAGGTTTGTTTTCCACTTACTGTAATTGCATCGCTTTTCTATTTCATATTTCTAGTCTTAACGAATTTGCTCTATTTTACACTCTGCAGTAATATTGATTCAAGATGTTATTATCTCTAGTCTAATTATCTGCTTCAGCGCTCTGTTATTGTTATTTCAGATTTAGTCATTCAATTACATATTCTGGTTAAGATTATCAATTGTAAAGAACATTGACTATTGATGTCAAAGCTCTCAGATTGGGATCGTTTATTATTATTGGTTATTGATGATTGTATTTGATTTGAATTAAATCACTTAAAATAGGAATGAGTTATTGCTACTGTATCCTTGATTGATGTTTGTTGTTACTTTGAGGAATGTCTGATTCAATTTCATTTGAGGATTGAATTTTCTTTTAATTGTAATTAGAGTTCACTAGCTACATCCATTTACTCTTGTATTTGAAAGAACTGTACTGCAATTTAAAAGCATTACTCTTGAGTAAACAGCCGCCACATACTGTGTACACTCTTGAAATAGAAAGTCTTACCCGGATTGATAACTAATTTGAAGATAATTAGGAGTTAAAAAGACACCTTTTATCACTCAACATTTTAGCGCCGTTGTCAGGGAGAGTGTAACCATTTCTGAAGTGTAGTGTACATCTAATGATTGTTGTTGAATAAGAATTGGGTTTTGAAAGCAGAAGGTAAGAACCTACGTAACGAGCAAGTAAAAGGCTTGCTCCCCTACCTGCTTTTCAACACAATTATAGAATTCTACAATAGGTATTTGTTGTTTGTCTGTTGGGAGAGAACTGGGTTTTGAAAACAAAAGGTAAGAACTTGCGTACAGAGCACATAAAATGCCTGCTCCCCCGCCTGCTTTCCAGCAGAATTGTTAAGAATTTAGGGTAAAGGCAAATATTTGAATTGTGTGTATGAATAAGAAGAATAAAATTGAAAATAATCCAATTCCACTACCCAAACCCGACAAATCTAAGGGACCAGTGACCCTTGGGCAATCAACTTTCATAAACGACATCATAAAGAAATCCGAATCTCAGCCATCAATAGGTCCTAGAAAAGTTGCTTCCAGACAGCCTACTGTATCCCTTCGGGCCACAGGCTCACCATTTGTAGCCTTTACTGAGGTACACGGCAAAATAGAAGAGACTGAGCAAAGTTTTCAAGAAATTGAAAATTCTCACCCAATTTCTTTATAAGAAGGGAACTTTAATAATCTTTGTGAAGGAGGAGGAGAAACCGGGGAAATAGAAGAGCCAAGGTCCCCTCAGATAATAATTCAACCAAGAACACTCAGTACCCCAGATAAAGGGAGTGTTGTTAAGTTCATTCAAGAAGAAGCAAGGGAAACAAAGGAGCCAAGATCCCCTCAGGTAGTAGTTCAGCAAGGAACGCTCATTATTCCCGACCAGGGAAGCATTGTTAAGCTTATTCCCACCCCTTCTAGTCATCCTAGGAATAACTCTCTAGAGATCCTAGAAGGGTATTGGCACATATTTGATCAAATGGCCAACAACCCACAAGCACCTTAGACCTCCACCCTGCAGTATCCCATCGTTGACACAGCAGTCAACACACCTATGAAAGCCATACCTCTCCAAAATATTCCTACCTTTCATGGGCTGACATCAGAGGATCCAGATGCATTCCTATTCGAGTTTGATGTATTGTGTCGGGGGTATGATTATACCACCGACCCCCAAAAATTAAAATTGTTTCCCTCTACATTGAAAGGAGCAGCCTTGCGATGGTTTATGGGATTAGGTGGAGGCACAATAAATGATTGGGAACAAATGAAAACCGCTTTCCTAAAAAAGTATCAGGACTACTGTAGATCTAGGGAATTGAAAGATGAAATATTCCAGATGATAGCAAGACCAAGTGAAACATTAGAAGAATATGTGGAACGATTTCAATATAACCTCCAGCAGTCTCCCTATGCAACTCTGCCTTTACCTGATAATGTGCTGAAAACTACACTAATTAAAGGGATGAAAGAACAATGGGTAGAAACATTAAATATTATGGGTAAAGGAGATATATATCAGGAAAATTTTGCTGACATCATTAATTTGTGTATCAGGTGTTCAAGAGGCAACACAAGATTGAAGCCAGCAGAACGCGACATGATCACAAGGGATAACAAAATCTCTGGTGGAGGTATAACTCGCGCAGAAATTGGCAATCTGCTAGAGGATTTCAAAACTGATATTCTAGGGACTCTGACAACGCAATTGGACATTATGCAAGCCAAACAAAAGCAAGCAGAAGTAGAACAAAACTTGGTGATATTCTATCCTAGATGTAGAAAGAAGCATAGCCACAAAGAGTGCCCGCTGGATACGGTCCAAATCTACGCCATCTGTACGAAAGATCACGCCACAAAAAGTTGCCCATCACTCCCAGGATTTAAAGTAGTTTATAAATAAGCATAATAAGAAATAGAACTAGTATACCTGATAAATCATTGTCGCCAGTGGCAAGCACGACCAACAGGTATGTCCATTGACCCATCCTCTTCTTTTCAACCTCCTCAGTATAGTGTTCAACAATACCTGGGAACCATGTCACAGAACTAGGCATCTTTTTCCAGTTGGTCACAACAACCATTCCCTATGCCATCCTGGCCCAACCAACCGAATCAAAATAACGATTGGCCCAATTCCTCTTACTTCCCACCGTTTTGGAAAAATAATGCATATCAATCCCAATGGCCACCCTCAACTTCACAAAATCAAAACTGGCAGTCAAGCTGGCAGAGACATACAAATCAGCCAGCAGGAACAATCCCCCTACCTCAACCCACACTACTTGTACCTTACACATTGCAATAGAACCCCCAGACCAACTTAAGACCACAGCTCCCAGCCCAACCCAACCCAAACCCCAACAACAAACCGGTTCAATCTCTGCAAGTTATTGAAGGACCAAAATCAGAAACCAAGTTAAGGGAGTGCAATGACCTTCACTTAAGATCTGGGAATATAATAGAATTAGAGGGGGATAAAAATGTTCAAATTGAAGATTCGCTACCTATAGAACAAGCACCACAAGAAGAGAATATGGTTAGACAGAAAACTTATGATCAAGCAACCACCTCTTCTCCACCATTCCCAGAACGACTAATCATACCTCGCCCAATTGAACACCCTAATTTTGATCTTCTAGGAGAATTGAAAAATATGTGTATAAAATACCACTCCTCTAGGCTATTCAAGGCATCCCAATATATGAAAAAACTATCAAGGAATTATGTATGCACAATCCAAAGGGGAAAATAGCAACAAATACAACAGTCCATGTAGTCGGTACCTTATCTGATTTACTGTCAGGACGAGAAACACCCGTAAAATATGAGGACCCAGGAAATCCTATGGTCACGATGCAAATAAATGGATGCTTCTTCCCCAATGCCTTAGTTGATTTGGGAGCAGCAATCAATATTCTTACAACCACAACTTGCCAAAAGCTTGGCATTACATCATTGGACCCAACCACAACCTTGTTGGAATTGGTTGACCGATTGGTAGTCAAACCAGAAGGCACATTACATGATGTAATGGTGTCTGTAGACTCTTGGGAATACCCTGCAGACTTTCTTATTATCAATCCTAGAAACTGACTCGATGGACACCCCTTAATTCTAGGTATACCTTGGCTAGCAACTGCGAATTCTTACATTAGTTGTCGAATAGGCAGCATGACTATAGCAAGAGGAAGCAATGTAAAGAATTTAGCCTTATATCCTCCAACTCAGCCAAGTTTAACAATAATCAAAACCAGAAAACAACCTATATCATATCTAACTGAAAACATTAGATCACCGCTAACCATAGAAGATGCTCTCGAATTTAAAGATTGAACAGAAGATGACATCATTAACACCTACATTAACCAACCAGAAGCCGGGACCCACCTAAAATGTCACATGATTGAAGCAGCATTCGATAGTGAAGTAGAAGAAGATCCCCTAAAAAATATTAACGATCAATCAATACCAACCACCTCTGTTTATAACAGCAAAACCATAGAAATTGAGCTAGGAAAAAACTTGAATATTGACAAAAACCTAACTGTCGACCAAGAACAGAAACTTGTCTAACTCCTGAGAAAATATAAAGAGGCCTTTGCATGGGACTATCCAGACATGAAAGAAATTGATCCCCAATTGTGTATGCACCATATCTATACAAAAAAGGATGCCAGACCCATTTGAAAACCTCAACGGAGGTTAAATCCTTATCTTAGGGATATTGTTAAAGCTGAACTGAAAAAACTTTTAGATGTAAAATTTATTTATCCCATATCTGACAGCAAATGGGTCACTCCATTAGTAGTGGTGCTGAAAAAGAATGGGAAGTGGTGAAGATGTGTTGATTATAGAGAACTTAATAAAGCAACCCAGAAAAACCATTTCCCCCTTCCATTCATTGACCAAGCCTTGGACACACTAGCAGGAAAGAAATTATTTTATTTCCTTGACGTCTTCAGTGAATACAATCAAATTTAGATTGCCCCTGAAGATCAGGATAAGACTACCTTTACCTGCCCTTGGGGAACATTTGCTTACAGGGTCTTACCCTTTGGGCTGTGCAATGCCCCTGCCACATTTCAGAGGGTTATACTCAGCATTTTTTCAGATCTGATAAATGAAGGACTTGAGGTGTATATGGATGACTTTACACCTTATGGAGATCACTTCGAGCTAGCATTAGAAACATTAGAGAAAGTTTTGCAAAAATGCATTGCCACTAGACTCTGTTTAAGCCATGAAAAATGTCATATGATGATGACTGAGGGACTCATCTTGGGACATTATATCTCAGCAGTTGGAATACAAGTAGATCCAGCTAAAATTCAGATAACTCTTTTAATACCTACCCCTTCCACACAAACAAAGGTACGCAGTTTTTTGGGATTTTCTAGTTATTATAGAAGATTTATAAAGAGCTTTTCTCAAATTGTTGCACCTTTATATGCACTAACAGGAAATATTGATTTCATTCGGACAGACAAATGTGACAGCGCTTTTGAGGATCTAAAAAGGCTTGTATCAATAGCCCCAGTGCTAAGGGGCCCAAACTGGGATTTGCAATTCCAAATTTCATCTGATGCTTCAGACACAAACAATCGGAGCAGTTCTCGGCCAGGAAGAAGATAAAAGGCCATATGCAATATATTATATCAACAAAAAACTATCTCTGACTGAATTAAATTATATTATGACTGAAAAATAATTTTTAGCTTTAATATATGCTGTTAATAAATTTCGATATTATATAACTGGATATCCTATAGTTTTATATACAGATCACTTTGCCATTAAATATCTAGCGAATAAACCTGTTACAAATGGAAGAGTGACAAGATGGTTGATTCTCTTGTAGGAATTTGACATCACAATTAAGGATCGACCCGAAAAAGAAAATCCTATAGCTGATTTTCTCTCACGCATGCCAAAGTCAGCTGACGTAGTAGTAGTTGAAGATCGATTTCCTGATGAACATTTATTCGCTTTTACTGTTAGAATGCCATGGTATGTGAACATTGCAAATTATTTGGCAATAGGCAAATTACCCAAGCATCTGACGCCTAATGAAAGAAAAAAAAATAGTGTTGCACAGTACTCAATTCTCTTGGATCGGGGGCTATTTATTCCATATAGGAGTAGATATGCACATTAGAAGATGCGTCCGAGAAGATGAAGTGTTTGACATTCTAAAAGCATGCCATGATGGGCCATGCGGCAGACATTTTGCAGACCGTAGAACCAGTCACAAAGTCTTACAAACAGGTTATTACTAGCCCACTATCTTTAAAGATGCTAAAAAGTTTGTTCAAGCATGTGATAGCTGCCAGAGGGTGGGACACCCTAGACAATCTGATGAGATTCCTCTGAACCCGCAATTAGTAATCAAGCCTTTTGAGCGGTGGGTGCTAGATTTTATTGGTCCTATCAACCCATCATCTAATCAAAAAACATACATACTGGTTGCAAAAAAATATGTTACTAAATGGGTAGAGGCAAAGGCGTTACCAAGGGCAACCGAGGATTCAGTGATACATTTTCTTTTCCAACTATTTGTACGATATGGCCTGCCGAGAGATATAATTACAAATGGAGGAACACAATTCGTAGGCAACAAAAATTGCTGCCACATTGAGAAATTATCATATCCTCCACAAAATTACAACTCCATACCACCCATAGGAAAATGGCCAAGTAGAAAGCACTAATAAGGTAATCGAGGCAATACTCACAAAAACAATTTCATCACACAGACGTGACTAGACCTCCAGATTGCTAGAAGCTTTGTGGGCATACCGTACAACATGGAGAAATACCACGGGATATTCACCATATCAACTAGTATTTGGAAAGGAACCTATCTTCCCAATCGAATTCGAAATTCAGACATTAAGAATAGCATAGGAGGTAGGATTGAACTTAAATGAAGCTCAGATCAATAAATTACAGCAAATCAATGAATTAGATGAAATCAGGCTATCAGCTCTTTAGCACACTGCATTAATCCAATAGCAAAGAGCGAAATGGCATGATGCCCTTATTAAAAAGAAGATCTTCCACGAAGGAGATTGGGCGCTCCTATATGATTCTATGTTCCAGGATTTCCTCGGAAAACTCCAAAACAGATGGTTAGGACTTTATGAGATACAAAAGGTGCATCACAATGGCTCCATCACATTAGCAACCATTGATGGATCTGGCTATTCTTTTAAAGCGAATGGTCATCGAGTACGACTTTATCACAAACTGCTTACTAGGGAGTCCTTTTGCCAACAGTTACGGGAAGATTCCACCATGAAAATTCTCGCTGAGGATGGCAACCCATCCTCAACATCGATCCAGTGAATAATTCATTTGTTTTTGAACTTTTTATATAAACTTTTCCTTTTATTGAATTTTCTTGTATAAACTATAAATGAACCTTTTTTTGCTTTTGTTGTTCCATTTAAAGAACAGCTGTTGTTCCCTCCTAAATAACAGCTATCATTCGTCTAAAGGAACAACAATCTTGTTTACAGATTTTAGGGAACAATAGTTTTTTGTTCATTTGATTTTCATGTTGTTCCATTTAACGAACAGCCGTTGTTCCTTCTAAGGAACAGCTGTTGTTCCATTTACGGAACAGCAGGTCCCTGTATATACAATTTTCGTGCTGTTCTATTTAAGGAACAGTTGCTATTCCCTCTAAGGAACAGTAGTCGTTCCCTTTAAGGAACAACAGTTTTGCATGTTTCTTTTTTCTGTTCCATCTAAAGAACAGCAGCTCCATGTACATTTGTTTTTGTCGTTCCGTTTAAGGAACAGTTGCTAATCCCTTTAAAGGAATAGCAGTTGTTCCATCTACAGAACAGCAATTTCGTGTGCAATTGCTTTGCGCTGTTCTATTTAAGGAATAGTTGATGTTCCTTTTAAGGAACAGCTATTGTTCCTTCTAAGGAACAACAGTTTCATCGATTCTTCGCATTTTGTTGTTCCTTCTAAGGAACAACAGTTCCAGTTAAGTTTGTTTTAATGATGTTCCCTCGAAAGGAACAACAGTTTCGCCTGCGCCTGTTGTTTTAATGATGTTCCCTCGAAAGGAACAACAGTTTCGCCTGCGCATGTTTTTGTGTTGTTCCTCCTAAGGAACAGTTGATGTTCCCCTGTAAGGAATAGCAAGTTCATGTCCTATTATTTTCTTTCTTTTTGGTGTTCCTCTTAAGGAACAGCTGTTGTTCCTCCTAAGGAACAACAATTTTCGTTTGCAGTTTTTGTCTTTTTGTTGTTCCTCTTAGGGAACAGCAGTTTTCGTGTGCAATTTTTGTCTTTTTGCTGTTCCTCCTAAGGAACAGCTGCGATTCCTTTTAAGGAACAACACTCTTTTTTTGAGTGTGTTTTTTTTTGTTGTTCCTCCTAAAGAACAACACTCTTTTTGAGAGGTTTTTCTTCAGAAAATAAGCATCTTGTAAAAATTATTCGATCCTCTATAGGGCAAGAATACAAACATATACGTGAAGATACAAAATTTGAAGGTTACTGGAACAAGCAAATCAAAAAAAAAAATTATCATCTTTAATGAGATTGCTTTGTATTGATTAGAACAATGTAAACTTTGAAACGGGAACTCATACTGTTACCCGTTTTGTAGAGATAGCAAAAAAGTGACCCGATTTTGAAAATGGGTGATGCAGAACACACGTGTTTTTTAGAGCTTAGTTTTTGGCACTATAAATTTTTTTATGTACATTGCGTTTTAGAATTGTAGTGTTTTTATGCTAATTTAAAAACGTGGTAATTCTACACCAGGCCCTTTTTTTAAAGGCTTTTTTTTTTCTAATGTATGAAATGTAAATAATTATTTTGTAAATTTAGTAATTTTTGAAGTGGTCTTTTTCTTCATATTTTCTTGTTTTAATTTTAATTTTATTTTTTTGTAGTGAAGTTTTTATTGTTTTTCATATTTAAAGAAAAAGGTCGATATTTTGAATTTTCTATATTCTACATATTTATACATAATTAATTAATTTTTCAATCCACAAGAAATAATTGTTTCTAAAAAACAATATTTTTTAACAATGGACATAAAAATAGCCATTTTTAACATAAATATAACTAAAAAACTACACTTTTTGATAATTTTTTACTACAATTGACATGCGAAAATCACAATTTCTATATGAAAATTTTAATTAAAAATAGTTAAATAATAGTTTTTTATGAATTTCATGTCAAAAAAATAATAATAATAATCACTTTTTTTTCAAAAAATAATGATTAACTTAAAAATTAATGTGAAAATCACATATTACAAATATTGAATGCATAACAACCTTAATAGAGTGTATATTCTTCTCATAAAATGTCAAAGTCAAAACATTGCAAGTATAACTACTTAATAGTTACAAAAAATGAGCTTGATTTCCAAACATAACTTAAATTTAATCAACAATGTCATGTAATCCAAACTCTTTGTCCTCTAGAGTTTCATCATTGTCTTCTTCCACAATATTTTCTGCTTCCTTTTGCTCATTTTCGTCTTCTAATGGATCTTTGATGTCTGCGAATCTCCCAATGTATGTCTTTCCAAACATCCCATGTAATGGTGGTTGAGGTTTTTTTGCCTTTTTTGCCACACGTGATTCACTAAAGTCCCCTTTCTTCAACCCAATTTCTTGCATTGCATCTTGAAGAAATTGAAGAGGATTAATTCTTTGTTGAATGAAATTGCACTGTAATGGATCTTTTTCAATTGCAATAAAATTTCTTCCTTTTTGAAGGTAGCATGCTAGTGTTGTACCTAATTATCAAACACAAAAGAAATAATGAAGTAAATTAGTACAATGACATATTAATTAAATAATAACATATTGAAATTCAATTCCATATAATAAAACTTACCTGAGCCAGAAAATAAATCTAGAACCCAATCTCCTTCATTTGAACATATGTCTATAAGATAGTTAATCAATAATTGTGGTTTTTGATAAATGTCAACTATCTCTCCTTTTGCTTATTTGTCTTCATATGTTAGTTTTCTCACAACAACATCATAAGTCAATATTTGGCTATAACTCTTTCCGTCTACCCAATTAAAAATCATAGACATATAGTTATCATCTTTTGTCCAACTATCAATATGAATGAACTCACAATCATTTATAAATACTTGATCTTCATGGTTAAGAAGATTTGACTTTTGCCTATAACATGAAATAGTAAAAGTTCAATCAACCTGTACATAAATGAATTTTTCAACATTAATCAAATATACATTTTAAACATCTTACCATGTAAGTTGCATCCTCAAATTTGTTTTTCCCTTGAAGCTTGACAATATCATTGCCAATTGTGTGTCTGAATGAAATTTCACAAATCTCCATAATGGTGATGACGTGACTTCTACAAATCTTGCAACCTCTTTACTAAGAGCTCGATAAGTATAAGGGTCACTATCATAGTCAATGTTTGGAATATTGAAACCATGGGGAATATCTGCAATAACTAGGGCATACTCCCTTTTAGGTATGAGTTTAGCAATGTCTTCACAATTGCCTTGTATTACTTGATATTGAATAGTGTCTAGCCCATTCCAAATAAAATGAGTAAGAGTTGGATCAAGTTCAACATTCTTAATATGTTGCTTCCTTAGTCTTTCGATCTTTATTTTTTCAATAAAGGTTCTGAAGCTAGTTGGTGCTCCATTATCATCCTTCTTCATCTTTTATAAAATAAACAAATATATGTGTAAGTTAAAAATTAAAAATAGTACAAAGATGAATAAAAATGAATGTGAAAATCAAGATACCTTTTTAAATGCAAGATAAAAAAGCTTTTAATGTTGATGTAGAACTTGAATCTGAATAGTTGCGTGCAACAATATCCCAACTATCTTCATTCAACAATTTCACCATTTGTTCTTGAATTTTCATGTAAACTTTGTGACTGCATATATAAAGTAACAAAAAGTTAATATAATGATATGTATAACAAATACTACCAAGAACAACATGTTTTATTTGAAAGAAAATTATAATCTAGAAATAAATAAAAATAATTCAACAAACTTACTTTTGAAATTCCTCAGACATTTCCTCTAATGATAATTCCCCTGACGTCACACGAGATAATATTGTTTTGACAATTTTTTCATCTTTCACTCCTTGCATTGCTCTCCAAGGTGTGATAGTCATATCTTCTGGAAGTTGCTTCAATTCAGGAGTTGATTTACTGCTACTACATATCAATGGCTTAGACTTTTTGACCTTCTGGTTTTTAATGCCAATGTTTTCCCACATGCTAAAAATCTCATCAATCAACTTCCAAACATCTCCAGTTCTAAATGCCAATTGGAAAATGTTATCAACAACTCTGAATAAATCACTAGGAAGGTTGTGTTTTCCACCTTTTGAATTGGGTTTCTCTTCAATTTGATAGCCTATTTCCATACAACATTCCCTTCGGAAATCTGCAGTAACATTTATCCTATCCCCACCACATTTTTCTTGAAATTCACTATGAATAAATCTAACCCTTTGGATGAAAGTCATAGAAATCCCATATTCATTATCTGAATTATGATCCCATGCCACTAACTTTGCTTCTGTATCCGATAAACCAGCATAAATGATACATTTCATTGTTTCAAAACGTGGGTTATTGGGATATTCCTCTATCAATTGTCTTTGAGCTTCTACAAAATGGTTCCCCCCAAGCACATAATAATTGTATTCAAAACATTTTGACTTATCAAATGCTTCTTTGTTGGGAACTTGAACTGGATCAACAAGAAGCACATAATTAACCACATGACCATATGGATTGTACCTCATCAATGTCTTCAAGTTGTGAACATGCAGATGGTGTGGCTTTCTGACTTGATATTGACATTGTCCTTCACTTTCCATATAGGTTTGTCTAACATTAAGCTGAAATGTACGACCACCATCAATTAAGTTTCTCTTTGTCAAATTATGTCGAATGGCATTTTGTTTTTTTCTGATAATGCCATCCTCTAAATCAACTCCTGGTGTAACGATTTCTCTGCTTTCTTTTGAAGTTTCACTAGGTTCCTGACTGTTGGTAATGACTACTTCAAAATCTTCAACTTTACTTTTCTTCGTCATAACATTCTCAACAGATTTATTCTTGGGCATTGTTACTTTTGGTCTTTTACAGCTCTTCTCAGTTCCAATGATCTTCAGTAACAGCAACATATGGTTCACTGTCATTTTCAACTTCATCGTTCTCAAAAGTAACTTGTCTACCCTTGCTAGATTTATCCACTAGAGGCCTTTTTTCCTAATCCTTTGAATGTAGTTTTGTAGCATCATCAATTACTACATTTTTCTTGTTTTCCATATCTTCTTCTGACACTGAGTAAAAACTGTTGACAACTTTCATGATATCATGCTTTATGAAATGAATGCCTCCCAACCTAATTGAACAACTTTCAACAAAATTCTGCCAAACAAAATATCATATGTCAATAAAAACAAAGTTAAAAAAATATAGCGAAACACTTTCAAGAACGCAAAATATAAATATAAATAACAATACTTACGATGTTTTGTTTCATCTCATTTACGATTTGTTTACACAACTTTGTAGATACCTCTCTCGTGTCGTACAATGAATATGATAGTCGATATTTAATCCTTTCATGTGACTTGGGAGCTTTTGTAAGTATGTAAACAACTTCAGTGTCCGGCACCGAACACATATCTACGACTCTTCCCATCACCTCATAAATTCCATTATCATTCGGTATATCAATATATAGATATATATTCACATTTTGGCTTTCTCTTTCTTTCACATACCAGATTCTTGATGGGAATTTCACCTCTTTTGAATTCTTCCAATCTGAAATCATCTTCTTATCATTTGAGGCACTTGAATGATTTGTAGCCATGAGCTCAGGTGGAGTTCGTTCACCAATGTTTTTTGAAGATGTACCTTTAAGAGTCTTTGGTCCAAAAAGATTCACAAAAATATTCTTTGATGTCATTTCCCTGAAAAATAAAAACACATAAATCAGTAAATAACGAAAACATATTAACTTAAATCCACAACGAAAATATATCATAAATTTTTAATTTGTATAATAAGATAATTGAAATTAAAAAAATATTAACACTAAGAATGGCAGACGCCCACCGACACCACCCCATCCATCCGTGGAGTGGCGGGCGATTCCGAGAATCGCACAACCTCTGTAGGTGGATGGGCGGGCCACCATGGTGGCACAGGATGGGGTTGCGGCAGCTCCTAACCGCACCACCCAGGTGGCCTGCCCGCCCCTTCTGCCCCCACACCCCCTCCCTACACACCCCCTCCCCGCGCGCCCCCCCCCCCCCCCCCCCCCCCCCCCCACGGTCGCGCCCCTTCCACCCCTCACCCCCTCCTGCCCGCCCCTTCCTCAACTCCCCACATCCCCCACCCTCCCACCAACCCCTCCCCTGACCCTCCCACCAACCCCTTTCCCCTCTGCCACCTCTCCCCGCACCCACTCACGCTCACCCCTTCCAGCCCCTCCACCCCTCACTCCACCCCCTCACGCTCACCCCTTCCCACCTCCCCACTCCCGCCCCTTCGCACCCCCCTTCCCCTACCCTATCCGCCCCCTCCCCTCACACTTCCCTCCCCACCCCTCCTCACCCCCGTGCACCCCACCCGGCGCCCTACCCATCCACCCCACCCGGCGTCCGCTCGTTGCACTCCACCCCACCCGGCCACCCTACTCGCCCCCTTCTCCACCCTTCACCCCACCCCCTCATGCCCGCCCCTTATCTGCCCCCTCCCTGCACCCTCCCCCCACACTCCCCTCCCCACCCGCTCACGCCCCTCCTCACCCCCACTCACCCCACCCTGCCCAGCGCCTCGGTCGCCCCCCCTCCCACACTCCCCTCCCCACCCCCTCATGCCCCTCCTCACCCCCAACCACCCCACCTAGTGCCCACCCGCCCGACACCCCACTCTTCCCCTCTTCCACCTCTCCCACCACCCCTCACGCCCGCCCCTTTCACCCCCACCACCCCTCACACCACCCCCTCACGCCCACCCCTTCCCACCTCCCCACTCCCGCCCCTTCACACCCCCCTTCCCTCACTCTACCCACCCCCGCCCCCCACACTCCCCTCCCCATCCCCTCACGCCCCTCCTCACCCCCGCCCACCTCACCCGGCGCCCGTCCGCCCGCCCGCCCCACTCAACCCGGCCACCCCACCCACGCCCCCTCCACCCCTCACCCTACCCCCTCACACTCGCCCCTTACCACCACCCTAGCCACCCCCTCCCCCCACCCTAGCCGCCCCCTCCCCTCCTCACCCCCTCACGCCCCTCCTCAACCCCGCCCAGCACCCACCCCACCTCCACCCCTCGCCCCGCCCCCTCATGCCCGCCCCTTCCCACCCCCCTTCTCCCACCCTACTCGCCCCACCCCCTCACGCCCCTCCTCACCCCCGCTCACCCCACGCAGCGCCCCACCCGCCCACCGCACCCGCCCCCACCCGGCGCCCGCCCCACCCGCCCACCCCACCCCACTCGCCCGCTCGCCCCACCCCACCCACCCGCCTGGCATCCCACCCGCCTACCCCACCCAGCGCCTCACCCCACCCGCCCACCCCACCGAACGCCAAACCCATCCACCTACCCGCCCAACCCACCCGGCACCTCGACCTACCCGCCCACCCGGCCACCCCACCAAGCGCTCTGCCCGGCCCAGCCACCCCACCCCACCCGCTCGCCCGACCACCCCACCCCACCCGCTCGCCCGCCACCCTCCCCGCGCCACCCCGGGCGGGCAGGCGAGCCACGGGGGTGGCATGGGGTGGGCAGTGGCGCCCCACCCCGTGCCACACCAGGCGGACGGGTGGGTCGTCGGGGTGGCGCGGGGTGAGCGGCAGCTCCCCACCCCGTGCCACCCCGGCAGCCTGCCCACCCACCTAGGGTGGCGAATCGGACGGCCACCTCGGGGGGGTGGGCAAGCCGCCGGGGTGGTGTGGGGTGGGCGGCAGCGCCCCACCCCGCACCACCCTGGCGGCTCGCCCGCCCGCCTGCTCGGGTGGCCGGCCGATTCGGGAGGGGGCAGGTAGGGTGGGGGGTGGGGAGGTGGCAAGTGGGAGGGGAGTGAGGGGGTGGGGTGAGGGGTGGGGGAGGGGGCAAGTGCGAGGGGAGGGGAGGGAAGGGGGTATGGGTGGGCGAGGGAGGGGTGGGGTGGGGGGCACGGAGGGCGGGGATACGGGTGGGCGAGGGAGGGGTTGCGTGGGGGAAAGGGGGGCGGAGGGTGGGGTGGAGTGGGGTGCGCGGGGGAGAGAGGGGACAGGGCCGGGGTAGGGGTGGCCGAGGGAGGGGGAGGGGGGGGGGGGGGGGCGGAATGGGTGGAGAGGGGGGGAGGGGGAGGGCGACGGTAGGGGTGGCCGAGGTGGGTGGGGCAGGGGGAGGGGTTGGCGGGGGAGGGGGGGAGGGCGGGTTTAGGGTGGCCGAGGGAGGAGGCGGGCGAGTGGGGTGGGGTAGGGTGGGTGGAGGGGGCATGAGGGAGGGGGGGAGTGGGTGGTTGGGTGGGGTGGGGGAAGGGGGGACAAGGGGTAGGGGGCAGCATGAGGCGTAGGGGGTAGGGGTGGAAGGGGGGTAGGGGTGCGGTGGGGTGGTGGGTGGCGAGGCAGGGGGTAGGGGTGCGGGTGGCGTGGCCGGCCGATGACGCGGTGGGGTGGGTGTGATGAGGTGGGTGGGAGGCGAGTGAAGGGGGGGGGAGGGTGGCTAGGGGGTAGGGGATGAGGTTGGGGGGTGTGGGGTAGGGGGTAGTGATGGGAGAAGGGGGGTCGGGTAGGGTGAGGAGGGGGCAGGGTGGCGAAGTTTGGGGAGGGGGCCGGTAGGGTGTGCGGAGGGGGCGGGTGGCCGGCCGATTGTGGGGTGGGGGTGCCTAGCTTTGCTAGGCCCACCATGCTCAAAACAGAAGTATTGGTCAATTTGGCTGAAAAAAAAAAAAAAGTATTAATCTTAAAAAAAAAATCTACTTCATTAAACTAATTTAATATGAAAATTTTCAAGGAAAAAAATTTAACTGACTTTTCAATTGCAAGAAATATTCGTTGAATATGTTGTTGGTAGCAATGTAGCTGCTCCACAAATTCACTCCAAGTCTTTCAACAAACCTCAGAAACCCTTGATGTAATGTGAGTAATAGTGATAATGGAATTTAGTATATAGGTGAAATTACGGAGATGTTTTACCGTACAGTGAATGCGGGATTAATTAGTTTTAAAAAAATTTACCATGTTAATTTTTTTATGGCGATGAAGGAAAATATCATAAAGGGAATATTATGGAATTGTTTTATAGTGGGGTGAATGTGGGATTAATTTGTTTCAGAATGTATTATAAAAATTAAAAAAAAAACATTCAATTGTTTAGTAAATATTATATACTTTGACTATTAAAATAATTTAGGTAGAAGTTCTAGTTTACAATTTTAACTTTAATGATTTATTTCATAAAAAAAATTAGTTTACATTTTTCATTAAATTGTAGAATAAAATAATGAATAGAAATGAATCTCACAAAATTTTAGGAGGGAAATATTTTCGCGAAACTTTTTGGGGGAGAAAATTTTGGAGGAAAAATTTCATTCTCTAAGCTATATAATATCTTTAGGATACTCTCCATTTGTATCATTCAACATCTTCTATTTGAAAGAGATGGATTGTCCTGATAATAAAGTTTCGATTTATAGAGCATCAACATCTTCATCACGTAACAACTCTATTCATATGGATGAATATAGCGGGAATTCTTCCACTATGAATAGAAAGTCAATTCTTCCACTTAGTTCTGATCCTAAGGACTATGAGAGCAGCACTGATGAAAGAGGGGATGGAGAATTTCAAATAAATAAAGAGTCATAGATTCCACTTAGTCCAAATTCGAAGGACTATGAAAGCAACAGTGATGATGAGCTTAATGACAAATTTCAAAAGAATGGAGTGTCACAGTGTCCACTTAGTCCTAATTCTAAGGACTATGAGAGCAACAGTGATGAAGAGCATGATGGTGAAGTTCAAAAGAATGGAGTGTCACAGTGTCCACTTAGTCCTAATTCTAAGGACTATGAGAGCAACAGTGTTGAAGAGCATGATGACAAATTTCAAAAGAATGGAGTGTCACGGTGTCCACTTAGTCCTAATTCTAAGGACTATGAAAGCAGTAGTTATGAAGAGTGTGATAATGAATTTCAAAATAATTGAGTGTCAAAGTGTCCACTTAGTCCTAATTCTAAGGACTATGAGAGTAGCAGTCATGAAGAGCATGATGATGAATTTCAAAAGTGTGGAGTGTCACGATGTCCAGTTAGTCCTAATTCTAAGGACTATGAGAGCAGCATTGATGAAGAGCGGGATGATGAATTTCAAAAGTATGGAGTGTCACAGTGTTCAGTTAGTCCTAATTCTAAGGACTATGACAGCAGCAGTGATGAAGAGCGGGATGATGAAGTTCAAAAAAATGGAGTGTCACGGTGTCCACTTAGTCCTAATTCTAAGGACTATAAGAGCAACAGTGATGAAGAGCGTGATGATGAATTTCAAAAGAATGGAGTGTCACAGTGTCCTCTTAGTCCTAATTCTAAGCACTATGAGAGCAGTAGTGATGAAGGATAGGATGATGCACTTAGTCCTAATTCTAAAGAGTATAAAGGTAGCAGTGATGAAGGACAGGATGATGCACTTAGTCCTAATTCTATGGACTATGAGAGCAGCACTGAAAATCCACATGAGGAAGAATATCCAATAAACAGTGAGTCAAATTTTCCATTGAGTTCGAATTCTAAGGACTATGACAATAGAACTGCAAAAGGGGAAGATGAAGAATATCCTCCAAGTTAGTATTTGAAAGGCACAGCTGATCATAGTGTGGATAACATTCCTCTTAATGATGATGAAAATCCTTATACAAATGATGATCCAATGATGGAGATGTTGCCAAGAAATATTATATCGAGGAGTAGGAGCAGACCTTTCCGTATCAGTGCAAGATGTTCTAGTTATACAAGGGGTAGAGCAGAATATCTTACAAGAAGAAGTTCTATCAGTGCACTCATTTCAAGTGAATGTTGCCAAAAAGATTGCTTGAAACATATGGATTGCAAATTTGCATTAGAGAGCAGGAAGAGATATTTGTCAATGAATAAAAGCATGCAAAATTCATATTTAGTTGGGTGCATGCAATCTACATTGTGAGGTTATGATTATCATATTAGGACTTTATTTATCTGTAGAAAAGCTTTCAAAATGTTTCATTCGATTGGGAATTTTCATCTCTCGAGAATTCAAGAAAATTTGGAAAATGATCCCACATTTTATTCTGAAGTATGTCATAAAAGACAGTTTGGGCCATTATCAAATATTGCAATGTCATGGATGAAAGATTTATTTTCAAAGCATGGAGAGTGTATGCCAAATAGAGAGACAATACATATTCCAGATAATTTTTCAAGATGAGAAATCTACAACTTATACAAAGAATATGCAGAAGGTGCTGAGGGACATGGCCGGTTTATTACATATCAATATTTTGTGAAGGTATGGAAGAAAGAATTCAACAATGTCTGTATTCCTAAGAAGACAAGGATGGGGATTTGCAGTACATGTGCTTCTCTTAAATCAAAAAGGGACAAATGTGAAGGGTCAGAAAGAGGTAAGCATTCATAACTTTAACTTTTAAAATTGTATATTCATCAAGTATGAAAACATATTTCTTAATGGCTTTCTTTTATGTTGTGTAGATTCAATTGTCAAAGAACTTCAGGAGCATCGCGAACAACAAACAAATGAAAGGAAAAAGTTGTACAAGCATCAAAAGAAGTGTTATGATAATCCAAATAAATATTTGGGTTTCATAATTAATGGTATGGACCAGAAGAAAACACTTTTACCACATTTTGTTCGCACACCAAAAATTTACAGGAGGAAAATTTTATTCAGTATCACTTGGTCGGTTGTATGTTCTTCAATGGGAAAATGTTGCCAAAGATGTACTTCATAGCTCCAAATATTCATAATGATGAAAATCTGACCATAACCATAATTCATGATGTGCTTTCTCATTAGTCTGGTAATCTTCCTGAAGTTTTTTATCTACAATTGGACAACACTTTCCGTGAAAACAAAAATCAGGTTGTTTTTGGATCTCTAAACATGCTTGTTGAATTGAGAATTTTTCAGAAGGTAAAGGTTGGTTTCCTTCTTTTTGGGAACACTCATGACCATATTGATTAGATGTTCAGTCGTTTTTCAGTCACATTGAGGAGGAAGGAAGTTGGGAGCTTGCCATCATTAATTGAATGTATTAAGAAATCATACATGCCAGAGCCTACTTTTGATGTCATGGAAGAAACTGTTGACATGCGAAAGCTTATTATGGGATCATATGGTGAGGGGAAATGCATTGAACAACTTAATGACATTAGCTTCCAATATCAAATTCGTATCAAAAAAATTGATGGGAAAACACTAATATGGGGCAAGAAGTATTCAACTACTGCAGAATGGGCATCGTCATCAGGTTTTCAATTTTTGAATTTCATTCCAGATCATCCAATATTTGCATCAAAAATATTGTTATTACAATCAGTTGGTGAAGTTCATAATGCACACAAACAAAATAGAGATATAAATTATTCTGATTGCCTAGAAGAAATTAAAAAATGTATTAGATATACATATGAGTACTTTGACATTGCTGATTCAGTTTGGTGGGAGTCATTTTTCAATAACCAAAGTGATATCATTTCAACAACAAAAAATGAATATATACCTTTGAAAAATCCATTTATTTGGCCACAAAATATGTCGAATGCACATGAGGAAATAAACATTGTTGAGCAGCTACAATCTCAAGGTATTATTAATTCTTCACAGACAGAGGAAAGAGAGATGTATATTGGTTATAGAAGATCTCATGCACAACATGAAGCCATGGAAGACCTGTACAGGGCTTCAGTACAGGATATTAAGGAGGGTTGCATGATCGCAGTGCTAGCAGATGGAGATCCAATGGCTATCCATTCTGGGTTGCTAAAGTTATAAAGGTCTTTACAGAAAATGAGGATGTTACAAGTGTTGAAGTACATTGGTATGCCACAAATACATAACCATTCAATGGTGTGTATAAGCCAGAGATGGTAGTTGACAAAAAAAATGGCGGAAAGAGAAAAAGAAATGGTACGAATATAAATCGTCACCGCACAGACATATTAAAATTGGAGGATGTTGGCATACTTGTTTATGACTTCAATTTAACAAAGAGAGGAACTCTTCGCTTCAAGACGATAGAGATTCTTAAAAGGTTGTTACTAGAAGGAACAGTGTTGAGATGGGAGTCTGCTGAAACCAGTTGTAGATCTACAAGAATTTTGAAACCTGAAATGATGGGCATGCATGTGGACTTAGATGGGGCACTAGTTGATGAAAGAGAAGAAAATGGAACATCTTCGT
Organism: Pinus tabuliformis; assembly: GCA_031772625.1. Lineage (NCBI taxonomy): Eukaryota > Viridiplantae > Streptophyta > Pinopsida > Pinales > Pinaceae > Pinus > Pinus tabuliformis. The sequence goes on from CM062806.1 coordinate 719,067,056, forward strand.
CAACATCCAGCCACTCATCTGAAGATGTGAATTCTGATGGTGTGCAAGAAAATATGAGTGATTTTGAATAATTGTTTAAGACAATTTATCTAACTAATGTATGCATCGTATCTTGAAATAAAAAATTTTATTTCCATATGGTGTTAAATGAGAAGTTATGAGTCATTTTTATGTTGTTGGATCATTTTACTAGCATTTTTTTAAAATTTTGAAGATTGACCCTAAAAAAAAAATCATCGTTCCAGTATAATCACTTTTTCGTTTTCAAGCTGTATTTTGCACGAAAATTTCATTTTCACTGCCATTTTTAAAACATGTTCAAAATTGTCCCTAAAAAAAAAAACCATCGTTCCAGTATACACACTTTTCGTTTTTAGCACTGTTTTTGATGTTTTTTTGGCGTTTTTTGGCCAGAGTTCCCATTTTGAGTTTATAGTTCCCGTTTCAAAGTTTACATTGTTTTAGAAAAGGGGAGGACACAACCATATATATCACTTTGTTTTCCTTATTTTCACTATAACTCAAATTGATTGATTATTTGTACCATGTTGGTTCTTTCCTAATCCCCATAATTCTCTCTGCTTATTATTATTGAATAAGAGTAAGGGCATGTTTTATTCTATTGGTATGTTCAAGCTTCTTCCACCATCCCTACTCTTAAGGAGTGTTGAGCCAACCTCTATATATAAATAGGAAGTGCTATCTAAAAAAAAAAGGAAAGAAAAAATAAATATATGTTTTCTAACAATTTTATGATTTGTTAGGTGGAGGAGAGGGGGTCCCATCATGAGCCAGCCTACCATGATCATAAGGAAGCAGTGAAGTGGCATTCCCAATATGGCCACCACACCAGGGATATGATCCAATGGATGTATCAGAAAAAATAAAGTCCTTGGAACAGGAGGTCTGATCACAAGCCGGCTTTCCCACTTTTCGCTCCTCCGGAGTGAATGGCATTGTGATTTATCAGGTCACCAAGCTAGCACAATGGCCTCCTTTCTAACATCATAAGGCACTTTCCTAATTATACATAAAGGATCATGGTTTCAAAATGTGAAAAAGCAACTCTGTCAAGGTTATAAACACCTGTGGGCAACAGAAGCTCTGCTGATGGTATTGGAATCATATTTTCAACATCAATAGTGATTATAACTCCCATTTCTTATTTCTTTATCTTTATTACAAAGAGATTATGGTTCATTTTTTTTGAACCTTTATGCATGAGATATCTCTTAAAAAGTCAATCATAATGGTTTAAGTGGAATAATGACCACATAGCATCTCACCCACGTCAGATGTCCTTTCTCCCTTTTCAAATCACTCCATGGCATCTCCACATTTATTCATAATTTTCATTTTATGCATTGATTTCAGCAAACCCGATATTTTTGTGATTTTATCATAAATATGTATACCTTGCCATTCTTACCACTACTGTACGTTGCCACCCATACATCGTTCCTTCATTTAACTGGTCGAAGGCGACCTATCATTTTAAAGGGGGGCGCGGGTGACTTCCAAAGCACTTTTGCATGCGTGTCAGTCCTTTATTTGGTCGTACCGGGCTACATGATATCCCATAATAGAAATTTTTTAACGGTATCTATGTTGAAAAAGTATTATCTGATATTAACAACTTGTTGTTCCATTGTTGGCTCTGTGTATTGTTGTGTTACCTATGTTAAGCTAACAGTGTGCAGAATTTAGACAAAATGGGAGGACGATCAGTGCGTAGGGAGCCACTAATACTAGCTATTTTCGATGCCACCCGAGAAATTCTAGTACGGGCCGGATGGGTCGCATATTTTACATGACTGCAGCAACCCAATGAAACCATTGCTATCGAATTTTTACAGAATTTACAGGATGATCATTCTATAATAAGAGGAAGGTGAATAACAGTAATGGATGCAGTAATAGCTAAGGTGTCCAGATTACCAGCAGTCGGACCCATATGGACGCATAAAAAATTGAGGCTACAAGATGCCATTGCCGCCTTTTGGGACGAGGGACAGAACCTGATTGTCAAAGGCAAAGGAGTTCAACCTTCATCTCTAGGAGAACCATGGATAGAGCTGGCTAGAATCGTTCAGAGCTATATCACATGCAATGGAAGAAAAGATGTGGTAAGGCCACACCACCTTAAATTATTTGCAGTTATAAAACAGAAATGTTCTGTAAACTTGCCTGCATATTTGAATTTCTTGTTGCATGATGTTTCTCAAAGCATAAAGAAATCCTGGCATATAGAGACTGTTGTGAGTTATCATTTTTTAATTAGGCTGATAGTAAGCTACAACCTTTCCCAGTAGCAAACTAGTTGGGAAGAATTAGTGTTTACTATAGGGGGGGTTAGCCTTACCTACTCCAAAAAGGAAAAGGACTACCAGCACATCAAATAGACCACAAAAACACAGACACTTTGCCAAGACAAGCTTGAGAATAGCTGAAAACCTCCTGGGTAGCAGCATCCAGCCCTTAGAGTTATCTAGCCCTGAAAATGAGCAACCCTTACAGCTAGAAGGAAGAGATAACCAAGAGTCAGAACTTGTCGTGGAAACAGAGCATACTAGTGAAGAGGAGAGGGATGAAACAGAACTTCTTGTAACTCCCAGCACAAGTCCACCACAAGACTTATTACATGATGTTGGATTAGCCCAGATTTTGGCCAATATGAGTGAATTTATACAACCTGAAAGCCAACTCAACTTTAATGTTGAAGTAGAGCAATTAGAAGAAAACTATGCCCATAGTAGGAGCATGACGGAAAAAGTAACTGGTGAGGAAGAAATAGGGGCAGAAGCTACTCAAGAAGAGGCAGACCAAACTAGGGGTACACATCCAGAAGAACCTAGTCAGGTCAATTTGAACACAGAAGATGTGGGCCAAATAGGAGAAACAGAAACCAGTCAGGGCAAAGACACAACCCTTGGAGAGCAAATCCCAGGTGAGCAACTGAGCTCGCTAAGAATAGAAACAGTTAGTGAAATAGTTGTTCCTCCCAAAAAGAAGAAAAACAAAATTGAAAGGTTTAGAAAGGAACAGCAGAGGCTGCAAAAATTAATTAAAAGACTTTGGCAAAAGATAAGGACATTAAAAAGGGGAAAAGTTTCAAGCAGAACCCTGGAAATGGTGAACGCAACCATTCAAACCAAATTTCATGATACAAGGGTTACTGGGACTCAAACTGAGCCCATACTCATTCAAATTGATAAGGAACAACATGCAACTCTTACAGAAGCAGTTGCCCAAACAAAGAATGTACATTTTTGTAATGTATCTGTTCAAACGGGGGTGATACCCTCCAACAGTGCGGCCATACAAACAGAAAAACCGACTGTCCATAATAAAAGAACGCAGAATTTAAGCATTCTATCCCATAATAAGAGTATGCAGACTATAGGCATTCAGTCTCATAATAAAAGCACCCATACAAATGACCAAGCCAAAGATATTTTGATGTGCAGTGACCCTTATATAACAAATCTTCAAAAAAATCTGGTACAGGCTCGGCTGACCATAGAAAGGCTTGAGGAAGAAATTTTTCCCTAATAGAGATACTAGGAATTACAAAGGAAATTGTGGGATATCAATGCGTCGAAAATTGAGGCCTTCGATAAATATCAAAAGGCAAAAGAAAGAACTGAGAAAATAAAGATCAGATTGGAGACAATCATGCGTAAAATGGATACTCTTTGTTCACTATACATGGATGTTTTGGCATGCAGGTCCCCTGCCAATAAATACGCTTTATTTTTGTTAGAAAGGTATTTACAACTAAAAATCAAGGCTGTTAGGGCATGGAAAACCATAGAATTGAAAACTGTTGAAGATTTCATAAACTGATGTAAACACCATGCAGTGAAAGTTCAACAATTACTTTGTGAATTTCACTTACATAATTTTGTATTGGAAGGAAAATTAGAGAAGAATCCCAGCCCTTTTGTGGGGGATGTGCAATTTCAAGCCTTCATTTCATTTGCTGCTAACCAATTGAAATGGTTTAAAGCCCATAATAAATTTTAGAGGCAGGAAAATAGATTAGACCTTTGGGTCCAAAGAACCCACTACAAATGCTGGCAAAACACAAAAGTTTGATGAAAAAGGAAGGAGTAATCCAGACCTTGGGGCCCATTCACAAAGAAATTGTCCAGCAGGGGGTAGAGTATTTTCTCTCTATTAAAGACAACACCTTGGCTACAGCTAAATTCAGATGGACAGTTTCATAATGTACAAGACAAAGAACCATTTAACTATAAAAAATTTAAATTGGCTACAGATAGCTTTGTTACTTATAGCAACCTCATCTTGAGGGAAGCTCCATATTGGCTAGGCTATCGGTTTCGTAGTCCTATTGTCTGGTATCCTACAGAAGGCTATAAAGCTATATATGAATTATCTGAAAGACAGACATGACACATTTTTGAAACCTTGGCCAAGAATCATGGGTTCAAACCACTTCATGACATTCCTTCTCTGGCCTATTCCCTGACTACTCTGCATAAAAACTATATGGTTGCCATGAGGACATGAAAAATGGTAAGCAAGGGAGTATGTTGAGTCATGAAAAAGATATGCATATATTATTTATTTCATCATCCTTTCCTTTAGTTATATCCCTTTTACATCTCAAAATGTTAATATACTAAAGGATTATGGTAAAAATGATGAAATAATCTATCATCATGATTTAGCTGACTGTTATCCCTCTTTATGCAGGAAAAAGACGAAATGGAACATTTGTTGTTCCTCAGCCAAGGGACAGTGAAAAGACAAGCAACCCAAGGATGGAGCATGCAGTTATGGACAAAAGCAAAGCGAATCACAGGACCAGCACAAGGAGGGAAAGAGGACTGAAGTTAGAAGATTGCACGTGTGATACAAGAAAGTGTTCCCTTTGCGGACAGAGGCAACCCCTCTAGCCCTAGAGTGGGTCTAGTCACAAAGAAGACAGATCAACAATAGATTTCCTTAAACAGTCATAGTTGGAGGCCTACCTCAACCGGTGGTCGATGGAGTTTCGTTGCGCTGCTCCAGCTTTCGCTTCCTTCTCCTCAATGAGTAGTCAACCTGAAACAATGAAAAGGAAATACAACAAAGCATGTAACCGGAAAACAACAATGATATGTTTACTCAAAAAGTCAAGAAGTCATGAGCTATCAAGTAAATTACATACAAGACATAGGAAAACATCATTGATTGTATTAATAATGAAATAAGAGCAAGCTTACAACCAAAGTCTTGACGTTGCAAACCTTCTCAGAGGGATCTAGCCAACATGTTCTTCAAGCATTCACTCTTTGAAGATGGATCTCCCAACATACAAATCTCTCTCTCACTGACAAGTTTTACATAAAGTCAAGGGCACTTCACAACCTTCCACAAGCTATCAACACTCTCACACTTGTCACACCCACACCAGCTATCTATCAAACTCAAAAGCACTAACAGCACTGCTCAATCCAAGAATTTACCAACTAGCTGATCATATCAAAGGTGAGTGTTTAAATAGGAGAAGGATTCTCCATGAAAGGTGGAAAAGAGAGCTTATCACCAAGGAAGGTAGCACAATTGACGGAATTGCCATGCCAGAGAAGGAAGGGTGACACAAATTATGCCAACAACCAAGCCTGGAGTCATCCAGAAGGCCGACTGTTGGAACAAATTCACCCAATCTAGATCATCTCGAGTACATAACTAGTCTTTAGCGCTGACATCGCTAGTGAGCAATGTATCCAGTTAGATCATCGCTAAAGATAATAAGTAACACTGCGCGGGAGCATAAAATCGGGGACATCGCAGGAATCAAATGTACTTCCGCGCTGATAGCGTGGCTAGAATATTTATGAGCACCCTTCAATGCGTATATTAAGCCCATAATCGCGATGAGGCAAATAACTTAGGAAAAGTGGGTCAATTGGTAGAATAAGAGAGAATTTGTTCAGTATGAGCATGTTTGACTTGGACACATGACACAGTAGATGGACTGGGAGTGAAGGCAATGACAAATTACTATGTAACAGATACCTCCTAAAGTATGAAGCCCGAGAGAGTGGGAGGGGTGAAATGCTTTACAAACCTGATTGAGCTGGAACACCATCTGGAAGAACCTGCAGGCGCAAGTACGACTGATATCTCTGATAGTGAAATACATGTAGTCTAGGCATGGACATAGCCATCCAAAATACTTAAGAACTAGGTCTGTGGTATGGACGTAGCCATCCAGCTAAGAAGACCATGATAATGATAAAGGTATGGTCGCAGCCATCCATGAAGACTCAGGTATGGTTGTAGCCATCCATCAATGATTCATGTAATCACGAACCAATCCACGCAGCCCAAACATGTGTAATCTGAGTTCGAGGTCTTGAACCCAATCGATCATAGTACAAATTCTAGCATGCGAATAGGGGTGCTGAAGTCGAGCATGATAGAAAGTCGCTTGATTACCGGTCGATGATGTAAACCGTTAACAAGCACGAGAGAAACCACCAATAATGCCAATGGTTCTCAAGGTAATGTCCAATACAATCCACGAAGTGTGAAGAATGAGCTAGATTTGAACACTCGTGGAATCACCCAATCGACGACCAATGATGTAAGTTGACTGTCAGGCACGAAGAACTTGCCATTGAGGCATGCAAGCTCCAAGGTACCAAAAGGGATCTCTAGATCAATCTCCTGGATAATGAGCTGGCGTCGACAGGAGATGACCCGTCACAGGAGGTCCATAAAGTTTCCCCCATCAACGACACGAGAGAATGACCAAGTGGTAGATGGTGAAATAGAGTATCGGAGAAGGAAGTAAGGATGTAAACTGCAGAAGGATTATACTCTTGAATAGGTCGGCGACACGACTCCAGAGGGTGGCAGCATTCAAGTACCAAGGGATCAGAGGCTTAATGGAGACAGCATGGATCAGATGGAATGAGGCTAAATGACAACCCAAACCTGAAGAAGGCCAAATGATGATGCATGGATGTCCCAACCCGACAAGAAGCAGAAGTGTCAGTGTTCAAGAGTGACTAGCTGCCATAGACAATCAATGATGATTTCCAAATTTTCCCCCACCATTGCTGGCGAGTACCCAATTATTTTTGAAAACAAGCTTGAAGGGGATAGCATATGCTTGTGATATAAGTTCAACCTTCGGTCGAATCCAACGTAGTAATAGTTTAACGAGCCCTAGGGAGGAGAAGCTCAAGTCTCATCATGGTGACGAGTCCAATGTCATCAGGTTTTAACGAGTCCGACATAGGTAAAACTCAGAGTCTTTTTCATGTTTAGGGAGTTTGAAAAAGACACGGAAAAGAAAACTCCAGGGGGGTCCTTTTTCGTAAATTTGTGTCTCTCGAGCCTGAAAAAGTATAAAACGATACTCGAAAGAACCGCTTGACTATTACGATCAAGGAGTACTTTTTGTGATTAGTGACCTCGACCCGAAAAAGTAGAAAAGCGATCGAAGACACGTTGTTTCGTAGCCAATAACGAGCCTGAAATGACAAAACCTCGGCGATCTTTTCACGTTTACACGGTCGGAAAAGAGCTTAAAGCAGACTGCCTCTCATTTCATTTAACGAGTCGAAAGGGACAACTCGGCTATCTTTTCATTTTTCAAGTCGGAAAAGAGCGTTAAAGACGACTTTACGAATCAAGTGTACACGAGGTATGACATAGCTCCACTACCTGTAGTCCTGCACAAAACATGTTAAATGTAAAACCCATTCGACATAAATAATTAATACGTATGAAACATAGTTAGAAACCACAAAACTCCAATTAACCATGCAATAAAAATAGTAAAAACCCACATTCTAAAGTAATATTTTAATATTTCAAAAAATTACTATAAAAAGGGGGGGGGGGGTAATTCATTTGTTTTTACCATTGCACTCTTCATTTTACCATTGGAGCATTTGGGAGCACCAACCAGAACAAATTTATAAGTTGATTGTTGCCTTGTTCGTCAACGGTTCGCTGTGAAACTTCTACCAAGTAAGTAGACTTCTCCTTATGCTTCATTTCAGTGGTATTTTCATGCATTTTAGCGTTAGACATGTAAGTTTAGACAGATTTTTGAGTCGAAGTTTGCCACTCGGTCATCGCGGGTATGCCACTCAGGTCCGCGATGACCGAGTACAATTTACACGGAACATTTTTCGATCATCGCGAGAAAGTGATGTATTCTCGTACTGACTGTGAGAAAAATGAATTGTCGACTTCGCGCCATCGTGACTGTTTTAAAAATAGTCGCGCTAGCGATGCAAAATTAATTTTCTATGCAAATTATGAATTGGAATTTATAAACGAAGTTCTAATTCATTTATTCTCGTCATGCAGGACATCATGGCATTTGTTTGGCAGGAACAAACTCACGATGTTAACGATGAGGAAGCTTTTGTTGATGCTGGATGCCGAAATGCTTTACGTGCGTGCGGGTTGCTAAAATTCTTCCTTACTCCGCACCTTCAGTCCCAACCCAATTTGCTAGAGCTGATAATCCGTGCATGGAATCCAATAGACGAAAAATTCATAATCCATGGCCGAGACATTGAGTTCGATGCAATGGACATTTATTTCCTGACTGGATTGTCCCGTCGCGGTGAAAGGTTGATTCTAGAAGGCTAATGCCTCAGGGGTGAATCGCTAGAGATGTTGATGGCACGAGTGTGCCCCCAGGCACGCAAATCAAAGAGCGGGAAGGTGGCAATTCCGATGGTGGAAGACGTGGTTCTTTGTGCAGTTCTCTTTATGGTAACGACGGTAGCAGGCTCCCAAGCCCAACATGAGGCATCTAAGACCCATCTCCAGTTGGCACTCGAATGTCTCAACCCGACCATGTTCAACTGTGCAGAAATAGTGACGGCCAACATGAAGAGACAGCTTACCAACTGTCGTCACGGGGTGATGAAGCAGTTTGGCTATGGGTCGATCTTGACCCCACTCATGCTGGAGCAGGTGTCGTCACTGCAGTTGCAAGATATGGACTTGGATGTGCCCAGACCATGGGAGACTAGGATCACCCAGTGGGCCCATGTGATGCCACGAGGAGATGGCGAACGCCCAGTGGCATGGGGGACACTGTTCCGTGAGTGGTTGGAGCGCCAGACGATCTTTATTGAGGACTGGCTATATGTTGGGATGGACTTCCGTGGAGATCCCAATATGCAGCTACCCCTTGGCGAGTAGTGGGATGATGGCGGTAAAGCACTTGATCACGCTATTTTGTATTTTATCTTTTATGATGTTTTTGGATTTTTTCATGCATACGTCCTAATGAGGTACTCTATGGAATTTGCAAATGTGGGACCAGTGAAACCTGTAGGACTGGCTCCAGAGGCATGGAGGGACCCACAGGGTATCAGAGAGTTATCCGTAGCTCATCCAGCTGGCGATTCGATCGAGACAGTGGCCCAAAATCTCGAGGGTCTGACGGCGGGAATCCCTGATTACATGGGGATCGAGGAGGTCCCCATAGAGTTCCAGATTCATACAGTAGGGGTGATACCCAGGATTCACCGTCTGTTGAGATGGGTTGCACGAGCGGTGGTGTGCTATAGGGAGCATAACCCACCACAATAAACACCTAGGTTTTGTTACCTACTGATTTTTTGAGAGACATGTGTCTCGGATGTACGGAGGACACAGACTCTATTTGGACATATACACTTATTTTTTGAGCGCCTCGGTGTGCCACACGAGATATATATATATATATAGATATATATATATATATATATATATATATATATATATATATATATATATATATATATATATATATATATATATATATATATATATATATATATATACATATTCCTATGGTTCATTATTGTGTTTTTGAATGCTTCTATATACTGTTTTGATTACATGTTATGCAAATGTTTGTCTAATACATGGTTAGCCAATGCATCAGTTAATGTTTTTAATCGTCTTGGAATGTGTTGATATGTGATAAAATCAAAATTGCTTTCTAAAAATTTAACACGTAAATACAACCTTAAAATCCGATGATCTCTGACAGAATAACACCCATTAAGTTGGTGGACAACAAGCTGAGAGTCTAGATTCACAATCAATGCACGAATGCCGAGGTTAATAGCCTCAGTCATTAATTCAATAACAACACTATATTCAATGACATTGTTTGTGGTACAACCCAGACAAACACCTTGAAGGTCTACTAACTCACCGTGAGGATCGTAGATCACCCATGCTGCAGAAGACAGGTTGCGTGTACTACGGCAGGCACCATCAGTGAAACCAACATAAAGTGTACCAGACATCTGCACACGAAGCAAAAAGACACAATAAGTGGAGATTATGCCTACACACCAAGCCAAGACATGAAAATACACACACAAACACAACACACCTGCTGAGACCACACGTATGTACAAATCAGAGTGCATGGGGTTCATGCATAATATTTTTTCAAATAAAGCCCATTCCGGGGCTTATCTAGAGGATTCCCTTCATAATCAATCAGCTCATAGGCCCCTTTTTGCAAAACTCGCTTTACAATGTAAGGCCCATGCCACATGGGCTCGAATTTGCCTGCCCCTAGCTTATCATTCACTTGATCATAAAGCAGGACTAAATCTCCTTCAACAAAAGAACGAGGATGAACAGTATGATCGAAGTGAGTTTTCACTCTCTTCTTTTGTGCTTCAATGGCTAGAGAGGCCAGTCGATGGGTCTCGTCTAGTCGCTCTAGGTAGAGAAGGCGTTCTTCTACCAGAGTAGTGTTGGGGAGTAATTCGACAGCTAATTTCAGAGAAGGGATCTCACACTCAATCGGAAGGGTAGCCTCCAGAACGTAAACCAATTGGAACAGGGTGAACCCAGTGGCATTCCTCACTGAAGTTCGGTAGGCCCATAAACTGGAGAACAGCATCAAATTCTAGTTGGACTTGTGCATGCCAATGGTACGTTGAATCATTGTAACTAGAACTTTGTTGACAGCTTCCACTTGGCCATTGGCCTGAGGATAGTACGGTGTCGAGCTATCATTCCGCAGGCCCAACTGGGTTGTTAACTTAGTCATCATATGATTACGGAAGTGTTTACCGTGATCAGTAACGATAGCCTGAGGGACTCCGAATCATCAAATAACATGATTTAACAAAAATTGCGCCGCTGTGTGACCATCCTCAGATAGTGTAGGCATCGCCTCAGCCCATTTTGTGAAATAATCAACGGCAACGATGATATACCCATGCCCCCCGGCCGAGCGAGGGTTACAGGTCATATAATCAATGCCCCATTTGGCAAAAGGGCCGACGGTAACAACAGGGTGCAATGGAGCGGGAGGCGCACGCATTTTCCGTTGGTAGATCTGGCACTGATGACAAGAGCGGACGACAAGAATGCAATCCTTGAAGATGGAGGGCCAAAAATAACCAGCACGTAGAATTTTCTAAGCAGTGGCATACCCGAACATGTGATCACCACAGGCGCTAGAATGGCAATCATTTAGAACTCGTTCGGCTTCCTCGAGTGTTAAACATCAGTGGAGGACAAAGTCGACGCTGAGTCGGTACAGGGTGTCCCCAATAATACGATAAGGTTGAGACTGATGACGGATTCATCACCGAGCATCTTTAGATGAATCGGGACGAAAAGAGGACGTCTAAAGATAGACAATAATGTCCCTGTACCAAGGATCGAGGGTACTAATCAAGAACAGAGTTTCATCTGGAATATGGTCCTCTAACCGAGAGGGCGTGGTAACAGATGGCAGAGAGCAAAGCAACTCAGCAAAAATGAGGGGATTCTTGGACTTGGTAGTGGTGAACTCCAAGTCGAACTCCTCGAGGATGACAATCCACTTTGAGTATTTGCCCCCCAGTAACTGACATGACAAAATGTACGTCATCGGGTTGCAATCAGAAATCACCGTCGTGGTACGCAATAGTATGTAAAGGCAGAAACGTTGGACGGCACAAACAGTCGCCAATGCCAACTTCTCGACATAGGCATAGCGGGTTTCCGTATCAAGTAAATTGTAGCTGAGATAATACACGACATGCTCAGTACCTTCATCATTGTCTTGAACTAGAACCATACCGATGGTGGTATCAACAACGGCTAAGTAAAGAGTGTAGTCTCGGTGATAATCAGGGGGATGTAACAAAGGAGCAGAAACAAGGAGAACCTTGAGGCGTTCAAATGACTCTTGTGCAATGGCATCCCAATGAAAAGAGGTGTCGCGTTTTAATAACCGTGTATAGCCTTTAGCCAATTCGGCATAATTCGGAATGAATCATCGTAGAAAATTTGCTTTTCCCTGCAAACTCTGCAATTGCTGCAAAGAAGCAGGGGGAGGAAGATTCAGGATGGCTTCGACTTTAAGAGGATCCAAACGGATACCCTCTCGGGAGACGATGAACCCGAGAAGTCTGCCGGACTCGACACAGAAGACACACTTATACGGATTGAGCTGGATACGATAGTGTCCACAATGGAGAAAAATTTCACAAAGGTGGGTTGGATGGTCTTGGAGTTTTACCAAATGAGCCAGAAGGTCATCCAAATAAGGTTGCACAATCTGCCGAATATCATGGAATGCATAAGACATTGCACATTGGAAGGTGGCACCGGCATTTTTTAAGCCGAAAGGGAGCTTCTTATAAGCGAAAGTGCCCCACGGACAGATAAAGGCGGTCTTGTGCTGATCGGCAGGGGCAATATTAATCTAGTTATAACCAGAAAAATCGTCCATGAATGAATATATTTCACTCCCAGCACACTCATCAATGAGCTAGTCAATGAAGGGTGTGGGGAAGTTATCTTTGGGACAGGCTCGATCAATATCACAATAATCAACACATACCCTGATAGTACCATGTTTTTTAGTGACAGGGACAATATTAGAAACCCAATCTGTGAGTGGGATGGGGTAAATAAAACCAGTATTAAGAAGCTTTTCAACTTCTACTTTAATAGCTGCAGCCTTTCGGGGGTGCACGGGGCGTAGACGTTGTCGGACAGGTTTAGCACTCGGATAGGTAGGTATCTCATGCACCACGATGCTAGGATCGATGCCGGGCATCTCTTCATAAGACCAGGCAAACACATCCCGGAATTCTCGAAAAAGACCTATATAAAGCTGAATCTCCTCCGGAGTACAAGTCACTCCTATGTGGACGTGCTCGACAACCCCTGGTTTAACAGAGATGTCAATTGGCTGGGTTTGCGTGATGTTCCCCATATTCCCTTCAGAAGACACTTGATAAATCTGGGTAGGTGTCTGAAGAGGTTGACAGGGGAAACAAGAAGCAAATCACTCGAGACAAGTAAGCATTTCCCGATGGGTGGGGAGAAATGAGGAACGATGGTGGTGATTAGGCCAAGGGGATTCCTCGAATGACATAGTCTCAATCATCGCTTCATCAGAAGGAAAAATTTCCTGTAACGGGTCTAAAGAAGCGCTATCTCCAAGCCAAGGGGGTTGCATGTATGAGTCAAGAGCTCTACTCAAAGGAGCAGATTCATAGGATGGAGCCGATGTGGAAACGATTTAGACGTAGTTGAGCTCGGAAGGACTCAACGGCGTCTCATCGCCCCAGGATTCTATCTGATCGGCGGGAGGAAGAACCCATGGATCAGAGCGAACAGAGATCATATTAATGGGGGCGATGTTGGGAGGTGGGAGAGAGAAAACACCCATGAGGGTAGGGTCTTTAAAGAGCCCAGCACCCACACTCTCGAAAGGAACTAAGGTATGCTCCACGAAAGGCACATTTCCATCGGAGGAAGAGGCGAAGAAGGACAGCTAGTCTATGGTGACGATCTTCCCCTGATGAGGGAAAGGGATGACACGAAATAGAGATGAAGCCACAGCTTGCATGGCATATGTCCAGCTTCGTCCTAAAAGGAGGTTGTAAGTTAAATTTGCATCGACAACTTCGACCTCTACTTCAACCGTCTTTCCTTCCAATGTAATGGGCAAGCGTTGGAGGATACCATAAGGACGAGACTCTCTCCCATCAAAGGCTTCCAAAGTCGTAGGAGACTGACTCAGAGTCGGAGAACCAATAGCCTTCCAACAAGCAACAGACATTATGCAAGTAGAAGCGCCTTCATCAATGACGGTACGATGGATCATTTTGGAATTGATGACGACCTGAATAAGGAAGGCAATTTGGTGAGGCAGCCTCGGTATATGACTGTCCAGGTCCAAAGTAATCAAATCTAAGTCGACGGGGTCAATGCCACCAATGGCCAATAGCAAAGACTTCCTCTGAGAGGGGCAGCTCTGAAGAATTTCTAATGCAAACATAGCTGACGGAGCCTAGGCTAAGTCCTCAACAATGCTATAGTGCTGGGCAGCACGAGCATTGGGGTTGTACGAAGATTTCTAGAGTACGCCTTTAGGAGGAGGTCAGATGACCGTCTCAGTGCTAGGTCTCTCGATATGAAGGGGACCGAAACTGGAAAGAGGAGCACTAGAGGGGACCTCAAGCTCCTTCCCGGCAGGCGTGGGATACACTTTTGCCCGAGTACTAATGTGGACAGGAATCGTCCCAGCCATGAATACCTAAGAACCAAAGGGAGAAAAGGATTGAGATGGATCAGCCACCATTTGAGTTTGTTGCGAGGGAAAGGGCTCTTTGAGCACGGCAGGAGTTCCAGGGGCACCTTTCAGCAAACGACTAACTTCAGACCGCCTTGGGCAGTCTTTGGTATAGTGATCCTCGTCACAGATAAGGCAAGGATACTTAGGTTTGCGTTTGGCACTTTCCTCATGTGGAGGTTTAGGGGAATCCTGCTTCGGCTGTTCGACTTTATTCTTTCCTTTTCCCTTCTTTTTCCCTTTCGAGGCCTTTTCTGTCATGGTGGACTGGACGGCATTCACCTCGGAAGTATTACCAGCATTGGATACAGCCTGAGAAGTATTTTCATTTGAAGCATTTGACTTTTGCTTACCGGGGTTCGCGGAAGATTTCTTAGAGGACGGATTAACATAACCAATGATACCATCAACAGAGGGTGTTGGCGGGGCTTTGGAAGTTCCGGTCCTCGGAGCATCAGGAAAATAATCATATAGCGTACCGGACTGGGAGTAAACCAAGTCGAGGTACTGAGCGCACGCAATAGCTTGCTCTTTAGTTACACATGCTCCCATAGCGATGTCCCGAGCTATCGGACCGACAAACGAAGTTGTAAACCAATTAGTCAGAAGCTGATCGAGAATCCAAAACTTAATCAAACGGTGACATCGTCTCCATTCATGGATATGATCGGAGATATGTGTGGCCATAGTCTATTTTAAGGATGTCAGGAGATGTGTTCCTATTTCATATCGAGTCGGCAACTGAAAATGAGTTAAAAATGCCATAGCTAACGAGTTAAAGTCCTGAAAGGATCCACGAGCTAATTAAATATACCATTTAGCAACAGAGCCAGTGAGAGTCTGTTGAAAAAGGCGAAGTCGAATTGAGTCATCAAGCCATGAGTTTTACGAGCACCATAAACGAGACGTCATAACATGAGCCTGAGGATCTTCTCCAGCTTTACCGTCAAACTTGGGAAAATCACCTGGAATTTTAGTTGGAACCGGCGGCCAATATGGATTATGAAGAATGGGTTCATTTGTCAATTTGGACACATCCGGTAATTCCAACATCGCTAAAAAGGGTAACTAAGGATTAAAGTACATTTGAGGCCGCGGATAGGAGGTAGTACCAGAGTTCCACCCTTGTTTCCCCCATTGGTTTTGTCCAGATAGATTTGGCCCATAAGGGTTTTGTCCGTAGGAATTTTGCCCATAGGGGTTATAGCTGTAACTGGACGGTTGACCCTCGATTTGCCCCCCAGCATTCCACTGATTACCAACTTGGCCTGCAGGAGCAACATAAGGTTGTTGGAAATTCTAGTAAGGATTTACCTGCAGTTGTTGATAATTTTGGTATGGGGAAAATTGTGCTTGCCCTTGGGATTGCTAGGTACCATAACGCGGCTGGGCTCCAAACTGGGCCTGATAACCAGGTTGGGTTTGATAAGCAAGTTGGGATTGGGATCCAACCTGGATTTGAGGACCGGATTGGGTGTGGAGCCCAGACTGGGGCTGAAAACCGGGTGGCGCTTGAGAAGAAACCATCATTTGAGTGCCCGGTTGAGCAGGCCCAGAAGGATGTCCTTGAGAAAGCTGAGGCTGAGCCATCTGGCTAGAAGGTTGACCTAGCTGAGATTGAGGTTGACCCACTTTCCCAAAAGGTTGAGCTTGCTAGGTAGCGGGTTGTCCTTGCACAACTGAGGGTTGTCCTGACTGGCCGGATGGATGAGCGAACTGGACGGTTGGTTGGCCTGGTTGATTTTGAGGCTGACCACTTTGTCCAGGCGGTTGACTAAGCTGGGCAGTAGGTGGGCCTTGCTAAACGTAAGGCTGACCAACTTGCCCAGAAGAGTAGCCTTGCTGGACACCAGGTTGACCTTGTTGAATGTAAGGTTGTCCCGGATTAACGGAAGGTTGCCCTAAATAGGTGAAAGAAGAACCACCAAAGGTCGAAGGTCGTCCCTGGAATGGTTGTCCTTGTGGGCTTCCAGGTTGCCCTGGATAATGCTGTCTGTAAGACGGCTGATGTTGATATGGTGGCCCCTGAAAATTTGCGGGTGGTGCTTGGCCACCATGATAAGTGGTGGTACCCCAAGCAACAGACAGCAGGACCGTGACCTCAACTACGGGTTGAGATGGCATAGGTCCGGGATGATAGATATGAGCTTCGCATTAAATGGATTTTGAGGATCCAGATTCCGAAGAGCTTGTACATATTGATCATATGCCCCCCCTGCTGGAATGGAACCAGAAGAAGGTGGGGCACTTAGTGTGGGATTAACAACTCCTGTCGTTGGGCCACCATTGGTGGGACCAGCAGAAGGTCCGGCAAAAGTAGTGACCACTGAAGAAGAAATGGCGGCACTGGCAACAGGGTTTGAAGAAGCCATACAAACATTTGGCATGGTTGGAACAGATGTGGTGGACACATTATGAATTTGAGGTGTGAATGATTCCGAAGTCAGAGGAACAGTATGAGACCATATGGAACTCGAAAGGGGAGACGTGGAACCAATGATGTCCGCCAAAGCATTATATCTTAAAGGCAACATGACACCAAGGGAAGTAACATGGAAAGGTGAAGTTCCTGCGAGAATAGGTATTTCACTTTTTGCCACAAAGGATTCTTCACCAACGACGGGAGTCATCTCATCCATGTCGGAGGAAGACATCGGAGCCAAAACACTAGGAGGAGTAGCGGGAAAGTCTTCCTCAGAGGGCTCCCAAATGGGGTTCCAATGAATATCGTAAGATTCGTCCTCTGGGGCGCGAGAGCTAAGCGGTTGGACACTCGGGATAACAGGAAGAGTGTCACTAACAACCAGTACCACGGGAGCGACAGAGGATGGAGACCCTTGGTCACTTGGAACGGGAGACGAGATCGGTGATTCCGCCAGGATGATTCAATTCAAAATCCTAGGAAAACTAATGAGAAAGGACCCTACACAAACTAAACGCAAACAAGATCTAACCGGGTAAATGTGAACGTGGCCAAATAGATTTTAAGACATAGGAACAAAACTTGACCTTTTCATCTTTAAAGAGTCGAGAAAATGACAGAAAGATGACTCTAGTCGCCTTCGAATATTTAATGAGCCTGAAGTGACAAGTGCTCAGATGGACCTTTTCTTTTAGGGAGTCTGAAAAGGAACGAAAGTGACTACTCTGGAGAAACTAGGCAAAAGGTTTACCAAACAATCCATAAAACTGCATATACACCTTGGCAGTCATATGAAAACCAAGGACTTTCCGTACGGCAGTCAATCTTCCCGAATGCTGTGTTCGGTGCGTTACGGTTTGCAAGGCGGCAGACACGACTTCCTAAGGATATAGGATGATAACCTAGTGGGGTCTCCCAACATATACTCGACAGTACATGGGAGCACAATTCCGTACTAGACTGCTATTAAGTCACAGAAGGAGGAATCACCCAACCTTGAGTGAAAACAATAGTGACTAGGTTTAACGACGCCGGAGCACGTCTCTAGCCTAGACCTCTAAATAATGAGTGTTATGTTCCAATGCGTTGTTAGATTTATTCAGTTCATTTTAAAGTTGACCTTGAATTACGTTTCAATTTTCAGGCCTTACCATATGTATACAACGAAACCTAGGATGCAGCTAGAATGAATGAAATATCCTTTTACTTCAATGAACACCTACCTACGGGAGGGTAGAGAGACCATTCCAAAACCAAGAAAACCAAGATGAGCAAATGCAATCACACAATGCATACAGATACCAATTCCTACAGTGCATGGATACTACTAATGAGAGATTTTATCATTCGCTTTCCAACATGCAACTTTGAAATGCAAATTCACTTTCACTTTCATATGCTAATTGAATACAATCTTTTGATTTTTGATGTTTTAAATTCAAATAAGCAAACAAGAAAGTGTGGAAGAACTGGTTGATCCGAAAAATCGTGATCTATGTTCGGTAGTGAAAAGAGATCGAATTAATACCAAAGATTGGTTCAATAATTGTGACTAAAAATCAACCAGAAACAAAGAATGAGGAAGGCTCAATCAAACCAACAAGAGAGCAGTAAATGAATCTTGAGAAAACTAGCAACCAAGACAATTGATTCAAGAAACTTGAAATAATGAACTGGATCACACGAGCAAAAAGAAAGATTCATTCAACAAAGCCAAAGAAAAGGTGCCTTAACCATAAACAGTGAAAAACAAATGACTGAGCAAGCAAGAAGACAAGGGATCGAGAGGACTGGCAAACTCAGGAGGCAGAATTGAGAAAATAAATTCTACAGGTATCGTCGCGGGTGAAACACTAGCAACTAGCACTGATAAGCAGCTAGCTGTAGCAACAGAGCGATGTCAACACGGAAGTACATGTCTTTCCCGCAATGATCCAATTTCAAGAGTCGTCGCGACTGTGTGACGTTATTCTGCGATGCACAGGACTTTACAAAAGGGTGAGAGTGATGACAGCGTGACTGTCAAACTATGTTCCGTGATGATGTAAAAAACAATGGCAAACGAGCCAAAAACTCCAAAACAAAAACTAGCCAAGCTAACAGACAATAGAGGGACCTCCTAAATCAATCTCGGTGACCCAAAAGACTGATAATTAATCCCCAAAACCAAGAGAGACCAAATCAAAATCAAAACAAGAGCAAAGAGAAGAACATAGCATAGAAGTTCCCCAGTGGAGTCGCCAATTTGTGATGCAGGAAAGTGTTCCCTCTACGGAAAGAGGCAACCCCTCTAGCCCTAGAGTGGGTCTAGTCACAAAGAAGACAGATCAACAATAGATTTCCTTAAATAGTCATATTTGGAGGCCTACCTCAACCGGTGGTCGATGGAGTTCCGTTGCGCTGCTCCAGCTTTCGCTTCCTTCTCCTCAATGAGTAGTTAACCTGAAATAATGCAAAGGAAATACAACAAAGCACGTAACCGGAAAACAACAATGATCTATTTACTCACAAAGTCAAGGAGTCATGAGCTATCAAGTAAATTACATACAAGACATAGGAAAACATCATTGTATTAATAATGAAATAAGATCAAGCTTACAAAAAAAGTCTTGACGTCGCAAGCCTTCTCAGAGGGATCCAGCCAGCATGTTCTTCAAGCATTCACTCTTTGAATATGGATCTCCCAACATACAAATCTCTCTCTCACTCATAAGTTTTACATAAATTCAAGGGCACTTCACAACCTTCCACAAGCTATCAACACTCTCACACTTGTCACTCCTACACTAGTGATCTATCAAACTCAAAAGCACTAACAACACTGCTCAATCCAAGAATTTACCAACTAGCTGATCATAGCAAAGGTGAGTGTTTAAATAGGAGAAGGAGTCTCCATGAATGGTGGAAAAGAGAGCTTATCACCAAGGATGGTAGCCCAATTGACGAAACTGCCATGCCAGAGAAGGAAGGCCGACACAAATTATGCCAACAACCAGGTATGGAGTCATCCAAAAGGCCGACTGTTGGAACAAATTTGCCCAATCTGGATCATCGCGAGTACATAACTAGTATTTAGCGCTGACATCGCTAGTGAGAAATGTATCCAGTCAGATCATCGCTAAAGATAATAAGTAACACCGCGCTGGAGCATAAAATTGGGGACATTGCGGGAATCAGATGTACTTTCGCGCTGATAGTGCGGCTGGACTGTTTATGAGCGCCCTTCAGTGCGTATATTAAGCCCATAATCGTGATGAGGCAGATAACTTAGGAAAAGTGGGTCAATTGGCAGCATAAGAGAGCATTTGTTCAGTATGAGCATGTTTGACTTGGACACATGACACAGTAGATGGACTGGGAGTGAAGGTAGTGACAAATTATTGTGTAACAGCATGAATCCCTCAGGATCTCTTGATCCTGAGGGATCGATGTTACTACTTATCCTTTTACCTCTTTGCCATTATAAAAGGCAGCGATTGTAAGTAGAGGAGAAAGGGGAGAACATTATTCGAAAATTACTATTGTATTTGTAACTTTGATCATTGACTCTTGCGATTAAAGCAGAGTACGAACTGGCTGTAACTATTTTTCAATGATTAATATATAAAGCAGTTGTTGTTCCTTCTCATCTACTGAAGTAATCCGGCAATGATCACTGGCAGCTAAGGGCCCAACCCTGGTGGATTCACTTACTGTTCCTGTACCATTCTTTTATGATTTCTACCATGTGATGGTTTGGTTTGATTTCCACTTATTGTAATTGCATCGCTTTGCTATTTCATATTTCCAGTCTTAACAAATTTTCTTTGTTTTACACTCTGCAGTAATATTGATTCAAGATGTTATTATCTCCGATCTAGTTATCTGCTTCAGCACTCTGTTATTTTTATTTCAGATTCAGTCATTCAATTACATATTCTGGTTAAGATTATCAACTGTAAAGAACATTGACTATTGCTATCAAAGCTCTCAGATTGGGATCGTTTACTTCTTATATTGGATGATTGTATTCGATTTGAATTAAATCAGTTAAAAGAGGAATGAGTTATTGCTACTGTATCCTTGACTGATGTTTGTTGTTACTTTGAGGAATGTCTGATTCAGTTTCATTTGAGGATTGAGTTGTCTTTTAATTGTAATCAGAGTTCACTAGTTGCATCCATTTACTCTTGTATTTGAAAGAACTGTACTACAATTTAGAAGCATTACTCTTGAGTAAACAGCTGCCACATACTGTGTACACTCTTGAAATAGAAAGTCTTACCTGGATTGATAACTAATGTGAAGATAATTAGGAGTTAAAAAGACACCTTTTATCACTCAACAGTTTCGCAACAGTCGTTCCCTTGAACATGGCACTCCCTCAGATAAACCTTCTTTGTGACGGCGTCTCAATATGATTCCTACCATCCTATGAGTTTAGCATAAATACCCCGATTTTCTTGCATCTCTGTATCCTAACCCTCTTTGGTGTTCATGAGTCTAGTGTTGCATGGTTAAAACCTTTGTCGTGCCTTATATTGTTCAATGGTTAACCTTTTGTTTCCTCCATCAACCCATCAAACATATCCTGCCATCATGCCCTCCGTCATTTTGACCCAATTCTCAAAGATTCCTCAAAAAACAAATGATTCCTTTCTTGTTTCATGTCAATTGATGTAGGACACATTATTGCCTACCTTTCGACAGGTATCTTCCTATCGACTTCAACACTCTATCTAGGAAGACAACCTAGAAAAACATTCAGTGCCTTAGTACTTGCATACATTAGTGGCAGGTGACCTTGTGTTTGATCAGTGGTTCTCACTATTGGCTCCTAGTTAAGTGATTCTAAAAATGTTCGACGACAAGAACATTTATCACACTCACTAGATTTTACTATGCATGTTCGAGACCATCACCATTATTGGTGGCCTTCCTCGCGTCTGTTAATGGTCTCCATTATTGACTGGTAATCAGACGATTTCGTGCATGTTTGACATCAACGCATATATTCACATGTATCGATCTATGTTATTCGGTGAAGTGGAAATCAAGACCTTGGGTAGAGGCTTGCATCACTCAGCCTTGTTTCCTCTCCCAAGTTGCGTATATTGTTTTTTGGAGACAGCTCATCAGAATGATCCTATTATGACACCGGATCCGCATTGTGCTTATTGGCGGCCAGCATCGTCATATCTCTTTTATGAGAAAATCACTCTGACATAGCTACTGAGCATGGGAATGCCCAACTCAGGACATGATTTTAGTTGTTTTATATATATGTGTTGTAACAGGTTTCCCGTACCGCCCAAAGCTCTAATCCTCTCTCTCTCTTTTTTCCGAAGAAGGAAAATTACAATTAAGTAAAGTATTTCAACCATCGTCGCAGCCTATGATCTCACACTTTAGGGGGCATCATTATACAGCAAAATGACCTCCTCATCAGCTCAAAGGAGAAATGCATGATGGCTGAAGCAATAGCTAAGATCACAGGCCTTGTTTCCACACTAATGTTGTCTATACACTAACAACATGCTTTATAAAGCTTCTCTGCAAGCCTAAGGGAGCGTTAGTGACCCTACTAACTCTACTTGTTGGTTCAGGGACAACGTTAGTGGATCCTAATGAGAATATAGAGGTCAAAGGAGTGAATTAACTCATAAATATCTAGATATTCCCTCCTAAATCTACTCAAAAAAGCAAGGAAACATCTCAAGTTCGACCTATTGTGGTATTTCTAATCCTAATGAAGGAGGCAAATTGGAAAGAGCTCAAAAGCATGGAAGCATCATTACTACCTAAAGAAACTCATGGAGGAACTTGGAAACCCTAACTTGAATGCTACATAAGCAGAGCTAGGGCTATTGTGATGGAGGTTGTTGGCATGGTGGAGCCTGACCCAGGTTCAGAGGTGATTTAGCAAAAAACATCCCTGTACTACTGGCCCTTTTGGCAACAGCCCATGGAGCGTGGACTGAGGTCTCACCCGAAGTAGTATTGGATGGTGCTAGAACCAGTTTTTCGCACCCTGGAGATGTTTGATGATTTCAAGTGGTCCACGGTTCAACCCTACGCTCACGTCGCCACGCACACTTACCCTTACCTCACAGTTCGAGATGTTGCCTTCGCGCAACCCTATTCGAGGGCCGAACAGTGTTATTACCCAAGTTCATATTCGTAGCCTAATATTAGTTGATTACCTTAACTTATTTGTACGCTTTCAGTTATACTTAACAATATTCACAATCCAAATAAGTGTGCGCAGTAAATAAATAGTATAATTTCCAATGAGATCAAAACATGAAGTAAGTTAAGAACAGATACACGGAATTCCGATAAAACTTCTCTTTATTATTTTCTTCCTTTTGTTACAGACTCAATTCTACCCTGCGCACTCAGCTACAGGTGTCCATGCACTCAGTTGCGGACTCTACTAGGCCTCTGCGCACACAACTACAGAGCCTCTTCCTACTACTACTACCTAAGATACCTAGACTTTTGCTCTACACTTCGCTATCTTATTCTATCCATTCCTCTTCATTTGATCGGTGCTTTGCAACTTAGAGCCTTGCTCTATTTATACAATCCCATGGTCTACGGACCATGGGTAGGCTGACATTACATTCAAAACTTAGGGCGAACAACCCTATGACTCTAACATACAATTCGCGCTCCGTGCTTGCAATTCGTGGAGTCTTTACAACAATAATGACTCTAAACTTGGGCTCTGAGCCCCAAAACATGTTGTGGGGGGATTCCATGCCCAACAGGCCCCCAACACAAACATCATGACTCGTCTTCGAGTCACTCTATCGGCGCAGCGATCTTGGCGTGGAGTCCCTCCAACTAGTCCCAAATGGTCTTGATGTCCGCAGTGCACTGAGCTGTTGCTTGTTGAACCTATTGCATTCGTTCCTCTGAGGCCTCTGCTTCCGACATGTTGTTCTGCATCTGCGCATGCATCCCCTGAATGTGCACGAGCTTTCCTTCAATATTTGTCATGATTGCGAAGGCCTCGTCAATCCATGGCTGGACGCACTCTTTGAGGACTGCTTCCTTATGGTGAGCGGCGTCCACCTGTTCCTTTAATGCCTTGGCTTGTTACACCCTCGCAAGCCACTGAGTAAGGACTACTGTCTGCGTAGTTCCTCTTATGCTATCGTATTGCTGCTGGAGTTCGCGTGCCTCTATTTCTAGCCGTTAGATATTTGGATCCTCCTGAAAATTTGTGAGGACCTCCAGTCCCTGTTCCAACATATTCGTGTAGTCGCGCACTGCACTTCCAATCTCTTCCAACCCTGCTACAATAACGATGGCGTGATATTCTCTGATTTCTAGGGGAGTGGAAGGTTGCGCCTTCAATCACAGCTCGACAATCTGGAGATCCAGCTCTAGTTGCACCCTTGTTGTTTCTTGTCTCGCGTCATAGACTCCACTTGCCAAACAGTGGATACGCACGTCTACCAGTAGATCTATTGCGATAGCCAGTTCTAGGACGCATCGGCAAGTGTCATTAACCATCTCCACCAATTTTTGATGTTGCGACACCAACTCGTCGTGCTGCAAGCTGAGCCGTTCTATGTTTAATTTCTGCTCACTCAGAACTTGGACCACCCGGTTCTCCCTAGCGCGCAGTTCTGCGGTTATCCCATCATGTAGCTGATATAGAATTTCCTAGGGGAGCGCAGCCAGATTAAGGAAAAGGCCTTTCATCATGCTAATCATCACCCGATCCATCGTATTTTCCAATACAAGAGCTCCCTCTGGCAACACTGTTGTGTTGGCCATCCTGACGCGCAACATTTGTTCTGTTGCTGAGGTGCGTGTTGCGACGTGGGAAGACAGGGTACCTTCCTGAGGGGGCCTCACCTGTAACTGCTACAAGTATGCCCTGAGGGCCCCAACACAATCTGTTGCTCCATCATAAAGTCTTGAAGCGCTTCACTTGTGACATCGCAAACCATTTCGTTGATGTCATGGAGATCTCCTTTAGTTAAGGTGATCAAGTCAATGGCCAGCTTCAAGGCCTTGACCTTCTTCCTTGGGCTCGATCTTTTTGTGATGCACGGTCATTTGAGCTGTGTGGATGCGGCTTCTGGATCTACACTCCCTTCTTCCACTCTTGTTTCCTCTGCCTCCTATTCTGAGGGCATTTCTTGGCCCTCGTCTACCTGTGTGATTGTTGCTTCTACTGCTGCTTCTTCTGCGGCCTTCTTCTGCTTTGTGGCTTCCTGTGCCACTTCGCGCACTACCTTTACCTCAGCTGCCAATTTTTCATTTCACCTTTTTGCAGCTAGTTAGGTGACGCGTAGCTTAGCATCATTCTTCATTTTCTGGGATGTTGCTTTCTCTAGTTCTGCCAAATCTGGGGCGCGCCACTCGAGAAGCCATGTCTCTAAGACAATTTAGATCACGTTGTCAGTGGCTATAAATGGTAGCTTTGTCCACTGCTACACCAAATCCTTTCGCACCCTAATGTATATGTTGTGCATATCCACCTT
Source organism: Pinus tabuliformis (assembly GCA_031772625.1). NCBI lineage: Eukaryota > Viridiplantae > Streptophyta > Pinopsida > Pinales > Pinaceae > Pinus > Pinus tabuliformis. The sequence continues at coordinate 719,092,542 of CM062806.1, forward strand.
GAAGTTTGCAAAACTCTACAGGCTATTGTCCACTGTCGGTGACAGGCGTGGCCTCCTGTTGATCCACATTCGGATGCTCACCTCCATAAGCACCCAGAAAATCTTTGTATCGTGAATCCGTTTGGCATCCTTGGTGGCCCAGAGCGAAGCGTACTTTGTGGCCTCTGGTAACTCTCTATCAACACTGGGAAACTGACTGTCCCTTGGCAGTTCTCCCGCTACCAGCAATATGGATAAGAGAAACCATGCGTAGTGGAAGGTCTTACCCTGCTCCTGGGCCTCACGACAGTTTAACAAAAACTCCTCGCAGAGGAACTTGGCCCAGTTGAACTGGACCCCCTCCGTGCACTGTTCAACAAACACGACCACCGGTGCTGGTACCTCGTCGGTGTGGCATTTTCTCAGTACTTTACCATCCAGGAGTTGGATGCCTATGTGCACCCCTTTCTCCTTGATGTTGATGATAGTGTAGCCCCTCTTTTTCTTCTCCATCTTATACTTTTCCTTCATGGCCTCTACGAGAGCCAAATCGCTACTTTTCCCGGCTATCATCACGGGGTCCTTTCCCTTATAGGGAAGCCGAGAAATTCGGTGGATGAGGTCTGTCGTGATGGGAATATGCTCCTCCAGCCATAGATACCCATCATGCACCAGGAAAAGCAACTTCCCGATGATGAAAATGGTGATGGGCGTATGGTGGAAGTGTGGTATCCATAACAAGTGTAGCAACCCAACCTTTTCCACACCATGCTGCCATTTTCGTGACTCTAATGTTATCACCACCCCCTCTGTATTTTGCTTCATCAGATTTGCCATCTCTAAGCGCGAGAACTTCTCGTTGTCCGTGAGGTCCTAGTCTTCAAATTTCATGGTGGGCACACGGCCTAGGTGCGAGCCCTCAAATACAATGCCATTAGGGAGGAGAGGGGTCTGGAGTGAACTCTTTTTTGCATCCAGATCCTTTGGTATTTTGGTTTTTCCTTTCCACAGAGGGACATACGCAGGCAGTTTCGCTGCAAAGCGCAATGGTTGGATGTCCTCCATGTCTTCTTCTTCTTCTATAGTGGCGATCAGGGCCTGCAAATCTTCTTCCTCTTCATCTGTTTCAATCGTGACTGCCTTCCCCTTTATTGATAACTTGTTTTGCCGAGGATTCCTTGGGGACATGCGTACTAAACCCATTGCCTGCTTATCCTTCTTCGGTCGCGACGTTCGTGGTGATTTGGGGATTTCTATTACCACCCCAGCACCCTCAGGAACATTCTGTACCATGGTGATCTACACGGCCTCACCAGCGATTCCTTCTTCAATTCCCAACCCATCCTTAGTGGTCGTCATCATCTCTACACTGTATGCTGTCTCTTGCAAACTTAGGGGCTCAATTATCACTCGGCTTTCAACACTTTGTGCTCTGCTCAAATGCTCAATTCTCAAATAAACAAGTGTTGTTCGCTAGCTAGCCTTGTTAGTTTTATAGTGCCTTTCGAATTCAAATTTCACCGTTCCCCCTAATTTATGGCCATTAATGCTTTCTTGGTAGCAGATTTTCCCAAATCTTGCCCATAACTCACGTCTTAAATGCTTGTCGCCCGCTCCATTTGGTCTCAAATAAAACATCCTGTCATGAATAGTGACATCAATAGTCACTTCCCAGCAAACCCACGTGGCAGCGCAGCCCTTCATGCGTGGTCGCGAACCCTATGACGTTCTGATTCTGCATGGATTCCCAATATCGCGCAACTCTCGGGAAGAATATTTTATAGTCACACGCTCCCTTTCAACTGCCTAGAGTGCTAACACTGTCCTTCCTATGGTTAGTCAGGTGGTCGCACCACCTATGCGGGGCTCCATCCTAACCTTTTTCGTGGTTCACAGCAAATCCTCATTTACCCTTATGGTGATCGGTAACACGCGCTCTACTATTTGCAATGTGCTTCCAAGGTTACTTTGTTTGGCAATACGCGGTTCCAGCCATGGCAGCAGATTAACCAATTCTCGGCCATAGTCCTCCAATTCGGCAGTATGATTGTACACACCTTGCCTTGCCGTCCTTGGTTTATCAACAAGAAATGCTTCCTTTATTTCATTGTCTAGCCTCTTAACCTCTTCGTCCATTAAAGCCCTTTTCTCCCTAAGCCGTACCCAGTTGTTTTCAAGTTCGCAAAGTCGAAAGTTTCACCATCGAATTTCTTCCTGAAGTCTCATATGTTTTGTTTCTCGCAGTTGCGTGATTTCTTCATTCCAGACTTTGCGCACTGTCGAATCTACGGTTGTTGTTACGTGCGGACTCAAGTTTTCATGCTCCTCAGAGATTACAGTTCCTGCTTCATCCCACAGCTTTGGAATTGCTTTCGCGGTAAGGGTTTTTCACACGGTCCTATAGGCCCTTCAAACCGCTGGTATGCACAGGTCCCAGTTAGTGCATTTCACATGGTGGACCCTATTCAATACTTCACACACTTTGTCAAAGGCTTCCCTGCAGATAATCTTTGGTGCGCTTCGCCTTTCTTGCTTCTGCGTTTTGTTCCTGTTTTCTATCATGGGAGTGGTGTGCGTTTGTGCGGGTTGCATGCCATATGTTTGTACCCAGCTGGAAAGGTGGGTGCACAAATTGTTTCACCCCTCATAACCGGCCCTCAACAGTAGTTGGGGTTTTCCAAATCGTATAAGCATCCCCCTCTTGCATTCGCGCCAATCCCTGAAGCTTGGCTGGTGTGTACCCCACCACCTTGTGGGAGTAGCACGCAGTGCCCACTTCATAGCATCAAACCGTTGTTGTTTTGGTACTTCGCTTTCAAATTTGTTTAGGAATTCATCCACTAATGTCCATCTGTCATACATGGTCAATTCCCTTGCCTCTATTGCTACACAACGTAATGACCTTATCATCATGTTGCAATTTAGCAAGGTTACCTCGTGTAACCGGTTCTACCATCGTTCTACTTCCTCGTCCAAATCCAAAGTGCAAGAGTTGTCGCACTCCCATGAAATCCTACCATCTAGTGTTGGATTCTCCCAATCCTGCTCTCACGCGGTTATCTTGTAGATAAAATTGAGATCGTCATCACTATCATCGTCACGCACCGGTTATTTGTATCACACTCCTTCGGCAGGATCTAGCAGTACTACTACGCGTAGCGACTTTTTCTCAAAAATCATTTTGCACTTCTTCAAGTTTATGACTCTGTTCATATCAGTGGCCCAGTATATTCCAAGTAGTGTGGGATAGGTATTGTTGTGGTCGAAAATAGCTATCACTTAGAAATCCGCAATCGTGCTCGCACCTTCAATATCCACCGTTACCCCCTGCAATCTTCCCATGGGTAGAATCTTCTATTGGTTCGCCATTCATAATTGAATATGAGACCATTGTAATGCGGGCTTACCCATGTGCTCCCACGTCTGCTTTGGAAATACATTTGCATTCGATCCGAGATCCAGAATTACTTGATCCATTTCATACTCATCGATTTGCACTGTCAATCTAATTTCCCTTCCTATTCGCGATGTATGTTTCCCAAGATTTCGTACTACACGTGGCTCTCTTGACCCATCGCACCTAGTGATAAGTTCCTGCAGTCCTTTCACAACCTTGCTGTCGCGTAACAACTTCATACATGTCTCCAGAAAGGTAGTGAGCATTGAAGGATCCATTTATGGTTCCTGTTGATCCTTACTATCTGAAGCGGAGGCCTCCATGAAGCTGTTCTTAGCTTCCATGAATGTCTCCTTTGCGCGATCTAAATCAAATTCAGGTTCAGTTGTAGGAGCCTTGTGAACCCACACACTTTCTTCAAGCTGCTTGCCTTTGTCATCTCCGGTTGTGATACCACTTCGAAGCACTATGTTTACATTTGGGTCCTCTTCGCGTGGCTCAGACCTCATCATCTATAGGTTTTGAGTCGAGGGAGGCCAGAGTACTCCTTTGACATGCAACCTTGCTATTAGTGTAGGGAAGTCCTCCATCTCATCATCAAATTGGGTACAGTATAAACATGATGCTCTCGCCAGATTCGTAAATTCGCGAGCATAGTGCCTTGGCCCTCTGCAATTGTAACAAATTAGATGTTCGTGACCCCTTCATGGTCCCATTCCACCTCAACCTCAGTCGCGCCCCTGAAATCCAGCGTGCGCCATCCTTGCATTTGGATCAAGGGCTCGTGTTTCGGTCTGTACTCTATAGGCAGGTGTTTGATCCATCATCAAGTCATAACTTTTGCAGGTATGCTCGTCATGGCCTACCGACCTACAGAAATTACAGAACAATTGTTGGAAAATCTACATATACTTCTGTAATAGGTGATAGTTATTTGTAGTGTGTTTTCCTCTTATCTGACAAATCGCGCACCATAATGCAGGCGTCGTGCTCGGTCCTGCTGGTGCCTCTGGTCTTAATGGCATCAGCCCTCCTCCCACCAAGTAATTTGTGAAAACTGGACAGTGGTCCTTGTCATGCCCCTGTCCTTTGCATTTTATGCACCATACCTCCTTGCGCACCTCTGGGTGAGTTGTCCTGTCCTGTTTCAAACTCTGCATTTCCATACATAAATTCTGTAGTTGCACGTGGATTTATTGAACTCCCAGGCCTAGATCTTGTATTGGGGTCTCATGCAATATCATTGCAATCTCCAATTATTCGGCCTGGGTAGATAACTTCTATTGCGACATCGTCGTCCTTAGATGCAGAATTAGTGAAGCTACAAACCATGCGTGGTGTTGTGCATCCGTCAAGGTCATGTTGGCTTCGCGAATCATACTCTTCAGTCTCTGATCCAGTTCTTAGGGAGTCTCACCTAGAAGCATCACGATCTCCTTAAACCCGTAATCGATTATGTCTCCTATTTTGGACTATTAAATTGTTCAATGCAACTTGGATTTTTGCGATCCTTGCATTTGGATTATCATTAGAGTGCTTAATGTACCAAGTCAATGCGTGATCGTGCAACGCACTTACCAGTGTTGTCTTCTTTATGTAGTCATCTGTAACCCCTTGCGCTTCCCATACAACCTTTACTACGAACCAAAATTGGTTCGGATCTTCATTACCTACTCCTCTTAATACTGGCAGTTTTATTGCGTTCGCCATATTAAACTGTGGTGGTCACGGAAATGGTGTGGGCAGAGTTGGGGGTGATGATGGTGAAACCGGTGGTGGTGTAGGTGGGGGTGGTATGCATAGAATTCATTGTCTTATCAGACTGATTGCGCTTCTCGGAGAAACTTTCGCGAGCTCTTCCTCACTTTTCGATCGCGGCGAAATCAAGGGGCTATTTTCTATCTCTGTGCTACCTTTGTTTCTGTAGATCCTCCCACTTTGTGTAGTTCCAAACATAAATTTATTCGCATAACCCACTTTTCACACAATAGAATTTTGATCCAAGTGTTCAATGATTTAATGTACTTACCTCGTGATCCTTTGAGGAAGCGTCGTTCAGCCTCACTATAACTGACTGTCATATCTACCGCAAACTCAGTGATAAATCCTCCTATAATTCGATCGAGCCAATGGTCCATAGTGCACGCGATCTTATCTTCTGACGCTTCTAGTCTATGCACCAATTCCGGAGTCCACACAATCGGTTTGTTGAGCCTACACCTTCCCTGACTGTCTGTTAGCTTCGCGATCCACTCATACAATTTAGAGGGGAATGATGCAAAGAAAATTTTGTGGATTTCCATATATAAATAGTACTCTAACCATTGTTTCTTTGATATTCGTAGATTCATGTTTTGTTGCGTCGTGCATTCGTGAATCTTTCTGTCTAATCACCCTTCAATTTCTTTCTTTGTTGGATTCCAGTGACAAGACATCAGACATCCCTTATGCAGGTCCCTGTCCCGGCAACGAAACCATTTGTTGGCTTAGTGGGGCCTGACCTAGGTTCAGAGGTGATTTAGCCAAACAAATCCCAGTACTATTGGCCCTTTCGGCAACAGCCCGTGGAGCGTGGATTGAGGTCTCACCCGAAGTAGTATGGGAGGGTACTGGAACCAGGTTTTCGCACCCTAGAGATGTCTGATGGTTTCAAGTGGTCCACGGTTCAACCCTGTGCACACATTGCTACGCGCACTTACCCTTACCTCGCAGTTCAAGATGCTGCCTTCACACAACCCTACTAAGGGGCCGAACAATGTTATTACCCAAGTTTGTATTTGTAGCCTGATATTAGTTGATTACCTTAACTTATTTGTACACTTTCATTTATACTTAACAATATTCACAATCCATATAAGTGCACGCAGTAAATAAATAGTATAATTTCCAATGAGATCAAAACATGAAGTAAGTTAATAATAGATACACGGAATTCTGCTAAAACTTCTCTTTATTATTTTCTTCCTTTGTTACAAACTCAATTCTACCCTGTGTACTCAGCTGCAGGTGTCTGCACACTCAGCTACGGACTCTACTAGGCCTCTGTGCACTCAGCTGTAGAGCCTCTTCCTACTACTATGACCCAAGATACCTAGACTCTTGCTCTACGCTTCACTATCTTATTCTATCCATTCCTCTTCATTCGGTCGGTGCTTTACAACTTAGATCCTCACTCTATTTATACAATCCCATGGTTCGCAGACCATGGGTAGGCCGACATTACATTCAAAAATTAGGCGAACAACCCTATGACTCTAACATACAATTCGCGCTCCGCCCCTGCAATTCGCCGAGTCTTTACAACAATAATGACTCAAAACTTGGGCTTTGAGCCCCAAAACATGCTGTGGGGGGATTCCATGCCCAGCAGAGGTCAGATCATTTGAAATGATAGCTTACTTGATTGTCGAGCATAGTCTCAAATCTAAGCATAAGAATCTGGTAAGAAGGGGGAGAGAGAGAGGAGCTGGAGGGGTAAGGGAAGGCTAATGCAATAGATGGTTGTAATCACTCTTCCGACATTAATATAGAACTACAGTTGTACTGTCTACTCCGTGGTTTTGGTACTATCATTCATTTAGTTTTTTGTCCAATACCTTTTAGCATGAGTATCTTAGTTATGTGTAACTAGATGTCTTTTATATATTCATGTATTAGTTATCAAGGTTGTATGTTGTGATTATTCTTGTCTCTTTTATGTGAAGGACTTGATCTGGAGCCAACTCAGGGGACTTCCACCTAATTGCATTGCGCTCTCTAGCAAATCTACACAGAGGCTTGAGGTAATCAACATGTCTTGCATTGATAGTTAGTTATTGTTTATGGACATGCATGTAACTTTGTGACAGCTGCAAATAATCTTACAGTCTGCCAAGAGTCTCGAGAAGACTCTTGAGGGTATCTCCATTCTCCATACACCGTGCATTTTATCCTATAGAAAACGGCCAACCTCATCATTTGTTGTTTATGTTGTAGTGCTTTAAGCTTATCCTGAATGGTATTCATGACTTGATAAGCCTCCTCCAACCAAGGTTGCAACCTAGCCTTTAGCAAGGCCTCCTTCTTTTGTGCTTCATCCACTTGTGCCAGAAGCAGTTTTCCTTCTTGTAACTTGGCAAGGCGATGTGATGGTGCTAAGGAGCATGTAGTCGCCTTGACATCATCATATCGTCACTGCAACTCCCTTACATCTGTGTTTAATGTCTGCAGTTTTGGATCCTCCTGCCCTCCAACATTGTCTAACACTTCATTTGTGAACAATGTTGGGAATGGGTCATGGACACACACATCATTAAGCTTCTGCAGATCGATGCAAATACTTATTTCACCTTTTTGTTTCTTCTCCTAAACCACCGTCGGGCTCACCCAATCAAAGTCTTCAACTGGTTTTATGATGCCTGCCTCCAGCATCTTATCCAACTCTTGGTGAAACCTTTCCTTGTATTTAGGATTAAGGCAATACGACCTTTGTTTAATAGGCTTCGTGTCTGGCTTCAAAGTGATCTTCATAACACCCAAATCACCAATTATGCCCTTCAAATCCAAAAACTTAGTAGGGAAGAGATCCTGGTATTTTCGGATTAACTCAACAAATTTATCCATGGTAGCGTCGTCCCAATAATCTCCAATCTTTGTGAACTTCATTTCTGCTTCAGTGCCAATGTTTACTTTCTTTGTCTTCAACGGTGCGAAGATGTCCAGGTTTTCTATTTGTGGGCCTTTGACTTAGCGATTCCCTTCTACCTCTAGAATATTAATGTTTCTCAGATCTATCTCCTCCTCTTCAGCGATCACGTTATAGCATTCCAACGCATGGCGTAGCTGGGTGCTCCAATCTAGTTGGCTCCATTCCATAGGTTCCTTTGGCATTCTGAAGATAACAACCTTAATTTCTTGTAGTGCTTCATTGATGCTTGCGAAGCCATCTTCAAAGTTGAAGGTCAATAAGAACCCTTCCTTCAACATATCCCATTCTGCGGTGCCATGGCAGAGTTTTGTTTCCAGATACCAATTCATGGGAATTGTATCCAAAGTATGGAAAAATATGTGTACCCACGCTGGCTATAGTTATGTTCCCCATGCTTTAGTCCATTTCTCTAGGTGATCACGCATATCGTCCCTTCCATTATATTTCTCAGCCATTTTGGTGTTAACACGCCCAAATCGTAGCTTCATCATTCTTCTTTAATCCTTCTATCCAATAAAAATATCCTTATGTGTACCCCACCATCGTGTAGGCATACCACGCAGTGCCAAATATAATTGTTGGAAGTGGTGATCCTCAAGGACTTTGCGCTCAAATTCATCCAAGAACAGATCTACATCAGTTAAACCATCATAATAGGGTATTTTCCTTACCTCCAACGAAACACAGTGCAGTGACTTCGTCGTCATATTGCATCGTAATGTAGACACTTCATGTAAGCGATTCTGCCAATGCTCTAATTCCTCGTCTAAATCAGAGGTGCAGAAACTCTCCTGATCCCATGCAATCTGGCCATCTACCGTCAGATTGATCCAGTCTTGATCTCACACTATTATTTTGTAGATTTGATCCAGTTCATCATCACTTTCTTCATAATCGCAGACTAGTTTAGTATATCACACCCCTTCTGTAGGGTCCAACGGTACTATAACCCGAAGTGATTTTCTTTCAAAGGACATTGTCCTCTTCTTCAAATTAATGACCCCATTCATATCAATGGCCCAGTCAATTCCCAGAAGCAAGGAGTATGGATTACTGTCATCAACAATCTCTATAATCTCAAAGTCGGCCATCGTACTCACACCTTCTATATCAACTGTTACTCCATATAACTGTCCCATGGGGATGATTTTATGTTGGTTCGCCATTCTGAGCTGAATTAGAGACCACTGTAGCATAGGTCTCCCAATTCTTTCCCATGTTTTTTTTGGTAATACGTTTGCATCAGACCCCAAATCCCAAATGACCTGGTCCATCTCATAATCACCTATCTATGTGGTGAGCCTCATATGGCATCTTTTTTGTGCCTTATGTTTGCTAATTTTTCTGACCACCCGGTGTCCATCAGGGACTTTCTCTTTGTTGGTGCATTTATTTATTAATTCTTGTTGACCTTCCACAACTTTGCTATCGTGCAACATTATATGCAGGTCTTCAAAAATGTAGTGAGTATAGAGGGATCAACTTCTGTAGGCGTGTTGGTTTCTTGCACCTTGTCCTGGCCTCCTGAGGTGGAGGCCTCAGTGAAGCTCTTCATGGCTTCCATAAATCTTTCCTTAGCGTGCTCTAAATCAAAGCCAGTTTCTTTCTCTAGCGCTTTGCAGACCCATCCTTATTCTTCAAGTTGTTTACCCTTATCAGCGCCAGTCGTCATTCCACTTCTTAGCACAATGTTAACACTTGGACCCTCTTCGCAGGGCTCATCCCTCATCATTTGTATATTCTACATAGGATGTTGAGGTTGTGTTTTATTTTCTTACAATTTAGCTATTAATATCAGGTATTCTTCTATAGTATGGGCAAACTGTTTGTAGTATTGACATGACGGTTGTGTAGGATTCTGGCACTCTCGTGAGTAGTGCCCTAGCTATCCGCAATTGTAGCAAATGATCTAACCACAGCCTCTACCAGGCCCTCCTCCTCCTTGGCCCCATCCGTGTCCCTGATAACCTCTGCACGCTCCTCCGGCGCCCTACTCTGGAGGCTGATTTTCTGCTTGCATCCGGTATGTAGGTTTTCTTTCCATCATCAGCTCATAGCTTCGATAGTGGCGCTCATTATGGCCCACCAATTTGCAGAAGTTACAGAACAACTACTGGGGTGTCTGGACGAATTTTTGAAGTAAATGGCAATTATCTGTTGCATGTTGTCCAACAACCTAACAAATAGCACACCATAGCGCAACTCCCACGCTCGGCCCTGTTGGGGCTTCTGTCTTCAGGGGAATTGGTCCCCCTCTTGTAACATAATTTTCATACACGAGACAATGGTCTTTATTGTGCCCCTGTATCTTTCACTTTAAACACTAGACTTCCACGCACACTTTTCGTTTAGTCTCCTTTTCTTTATTCAAACCCTGTAATTCTAGGTGTAGGCTCTATAACTGAGAGTGGATCTATTGTATCCCCAAGGTCTCATCCTGAATAGATGATGCATGCAACCTCATCGCAATTTCCAAGGCTTCTACCTATGTTGCTATCTTCTTTTGTGACAAAGAAATTCTCAGGTGGGACAGAAGCGAAGCTATAAACCATTCGTGATGCTAACTATCTGTAAGTTGCATGTTAGCTTCTCGAATCTGAAACTTCAACCTTTGATCTAATTCCCAAGGCGTCTCATTAACCCTCATCATAATTTATTTGAATCCAATTACTGACTGTGAGTCAGACTTAGGCTTACTAAACTCTTTGTTTAAAGTTGCCTTCATCTCTTCCAGTGTTGCAAGGCGATTATCGGAACAATATTTAACATACCAGGTTAGCACGTGATCCTGCAGAGTGGTAACCAATTGTGCCTTCTTTATATTGTCGTCAGTAATCTGTTGCGTTGTCCAAACAGCATTCGCAACAAACCAAAACTGCTTTGCATCTTCACTCCCTATGCCCTTGAAGATCGGCATCTTCATTGCATTCACCATGTTGAATGGTGGTGGTAGAGGCGGAGGTGGGGATGAAGGTGTATGCGATGGAGGTGGGGGTGGAGGTGGAGTGGAAGGATGATTTTCTCTAAGAATCCCCTAAGTAATTAGCTGAATATTTCTTCGCGATGGAGTCCATTCTGCCCCTTCGTTGTCACTTGGAGGAGGTCCAATCAATGTACTATACTTTGGTCCTGATCCATCACGATTTCTTAATAATCGTCCACTTCACGTAGCTCCAAACATTAAGGTAATGGCATCACCCATTTTTCACATAACAATATTTTAATCCAAGTATTCAATGATCTTAAATACTTACCTCGCGGTCCTTTGAAAAATCATCACTTCACTTCGCTATAGCTGACCGAGGTATCAACTACAAATTATGTGACAAATCCTCCCAGAATTTGATCAAGCCAATGATCAACCCGTGCGATCTTGAGTTCAAAGGTTTCTAGCCGTCACACTAATTCTGGAGTCCATACTATAGGACTATCGAGCTTCCACCTTCCTTGATTGTCTGTTAATTTAGCTAACGACTCATACAGCTCAATGGAAAAGTGCAGAAGAAGATCTTGTGTATCTCTGTATATAGATACCTATTCAACCGCTCTTCCTTCAACAGGCGTGGATTCTTGTTTTCTTGCGTCGCAAACTCATGAATCTTCCGATCCAACCACTTTTCAATTTATTTCTTGGCCGGATTCCAATGATGCGACATCACACATCTCTTTCAAGCAGATCTTGTTCCTGACAACATAACCATTTGTTAGCTTAGGGGGTCCTGACCCAGGTTCAGATTTAGTTGTACCAACCAAAAAAACCCTACACTACTGACCCTTTCGGCAAAAACTTACGTAGCGCATGCTGTAATATCACCCGAAGCAGTATGGGGGGATGCAAGAACCAAGTTTCTGCATCCAGAGACTAGTGTGATGTCTTCCAATGCCTCAGGTCTTCCTTCGTGCAAATCGATAAACTCTTAGGGCACGTTGTTGCAATTCTGTTAAAACAACCTTCAGACCTTCATGAAGGTCTACGATCAGTCCTTGCGGATCTCGAACAGTTCATTCACCTACTTACGCGTATCAGAGAGCAGATCTAAATTAGTGTTCGCGCAGATTTACTTAAGTTATTAGTAAACATCAGAGAATTCATCAGAGTCTTCGCGAAAATACTTAAACATGCATTATGTATATCTTTATCAAGAGAATCCCATAACATTAAACCAATATTCCATAAAACACATCATTCATTGATAGCATATAACATTAACAGAGATAAACAGAAATACGTAAGAATTCTCGGAAAACTGTCTTTATCGATATTCAATTCAAGGTTATAGACTCAAAACTACCCTGTGCACATAGTTGCAAGGGTCCTTGCACTCAGCCGCAGACTCTACCTAGGCTTGTGTGCACTCAGCTGCAGAGCCTTTCTTCTTCTTTCTTACCCACTTCTTCTTGCTATCACTTTTCCTCCTTACCTTACACCCTCTAAGACACACCTATTTATAGCCTTTTTCATACAATGCCATGGTCCGCGGACCATGGGTGAATCTCAAAGCCGACTCAAACTTTACATAAAACAATGGGCTAAACCCCTTTGACTCTTATTCATTTACGCGCTCCGCATCCACAAATCATGGAGGCTTTACATTATTTACATAAATTATACCAAAACTTGGGTTATCTTAACCCCAAAACTGATCCAGGTGACCCCATCCCAACAATGTTAAACTTTATGAAGACGACTTTGAGAATAGGGCAGAGGGTGTGCAACCCGAATAGTATAAGGGTGTGTAGCCCTCGAAGCCAATGCACGGTTGAACTGATGACCATGATGTATAAACATGTTGAATTAAATTTGTAATTAAAACAATTTATTTATTTCTTTCATTTAGATCTGCGGTTCTATTTCTGTTAGTAGCTGTCATTTTATGTCAAGCAAAGATAGCGAGACCACTGAGAAACAATATATTAACTTGAATTTTAGTTTCTTTACATTGCATGAAAATGTTTTATACCTCTTTATTTCCTGACAGAATAAACACACGCTTATCTTTGATTGGTTTCACTGGAAAAAGAAAGCTCAGATTCAAATTTCATGTTTCTAAAAAATGAAATAATAAAATATAAAAAAGTATATGGTATATGGTATATTTTATTATTTCATTTTTTTAATAATTAGTTTATTTAACCAACAACCTGAAAAGATTACTCATAAGATTTAGAGTCGAATGTCTCCTATTCAAATACATCATCCTTTGACCCCTTCGACTCATATTAATAACTTTGAATGCTAGAGGATTAAAAAGACCTATTAATAACTTTGAATGCTAGAGGATTGAAAAGACCTTACATAAAGTAAATGGCCGCCAAACCATCCTTCACCTTACTTATCCATTTTTCAATTAAATAAAAGGAGAATCAAGTTGTATACCGCGAAAAATTTTCAAGTTTTCCCATCATTCCAGACCCATATATATATAATTTTCAGGTTTTCCCATCATTCCAAACCCATATATATAAAAGTTGTAATGGTGCAACCATAGAGCTTTTGCCTGACACGGAAATGTCCAAATCATCTCACTAAATAGTGGGAAAATTTTATGTGTGTTTTAAGGTTAAGATTTCAGTTATAATTTCTGGGAGAATACATGGTGGCCAGTTGAAATTTTAAAAATTTTAAATTATTAATTAAATTTATCATTAAAATTTGTAATTATTTATCTATTTATTTATATTAGTAACATTTTCCCTTCTGATAATTTTCTTCGAAGGGATAACATTTAACAATTTTCCAATAATTGCTATGAATTTTGGAAAAAAAATCGATATTTTTGTCCCAAAAAACTCGAGAATGTTTTCGATTGAGTTTGAAAGAATTTAATCTGCGTTAACTGGATGGAATAGTTGTGATTCCCAAACCACTCTCTTGCATTTCTCAATTTCCAAATTTTTAGAAACATGAAATCTGAATCTGAGCTTTCTTTTTTCAGTGAAACCAATGAAAGATAAGCGTGTGTGTTTTTTGTCAGGAAATAAAGAGGTATAAAACATTTTCATGCAATGTAAAGAAACTAAAATTCAAGTGCATGTAATGTTTCTCAGCAGTCTCACTATCTTTGCTTCACATAAAATGAGAGCTGCTAATGGAAATAGAACCACATATCTGAATGAAAGAAATAAATCAATTGTTTTAATTACAAATTTAATTCAACCTGTTTATACGTCCTGGTCATTAGTTGAGCCACACATTGGCTTCTCAGGCTGCACACCCTCTGCCCTATTCTCATAGTGGTAAATCTCCATTGTGATAGTTGCCAACACATTGGAGAGGATCTTCTCATCTACTACGAGAATGAGCTTCTGGTTCCTGGTGCCTTGTGCCCAGGGTGTGACACCGGTGCGTGAGTTCATCAATCAATTCCAGAGGAGCTTCTCATCTGCTACGAGAACAAGCTTCTGGTTCCTCGTGTCTTGTGCTCAACGTGTGGCACAGGTGCGCGAGTTCATCGATCAATCCTACGGCGAAATGAAATAAAGAGCCATTGCATCCCTATTCAAAAACCTGTTGCAGGAATTCCGCGAGCAAATTTGAAATTTGAAATTCTAGGCGCCATGGTGCAGAGGTAGCATTCACTGCATTCACATTCATGTCAAATCCCACCACGATGTATGTATGCTTCTAAATGTATGGGCATGTTCTTAAATGGTGAACCGTGTTTACCGACCCGTCAGCGTGTCACATCCACAGATGCCCCATAGCATGTTTATGTATGGTGAATGGTCGCTATGGGGCGCATTAAAGACATGATAGCTGGCTGGTTATTTGTTTCCCACGAGAAGAGGAATAGTCAATGAAAACCATAGAAACAAAGTCAATGAAAACCATAGAAACATACACCATGTCGGACATCCCGATCCCCGGCGAATTCCTGGCGACTCCACTTCCGGAGGCCATTTGAATTTGAAATTTGTTTTCCCGCTTTGTTTTGAAATTTGTTGTTCCGCCTTGTTATCGCAGGGCATGCTCTCTTTCATACACTTGCGGCATGCTCTTTGGCAGACCCTGTGGAGACGAGATCACGAGATCGACGATGTCACGCCCCCAAGCCTACGGTGGTCTTTCAACCGTGCCGGCGAGGTGCGGCACCATCGAACACTTTCTTTTTAACAATACTCGTGCACATGGACTACGCCTAATTCACTTGTCCTTACTTAGTTTGTCTTTCGCAACCAAGTAAAATGCATTTATCCTTTATACTTAATGAACCCCATACTCATTCATTATCCATATGCAATTAACCAAGAACAATAACAATTGCACACAAGTATAAAGGGAGGGGCAACTCCCGGAAAGTCTGCCCAACAATATATATTATAATCAATCTTTCTTCAATAATACAATACAAGTGTGCTTGACAGACTTCAAGCCAACACTTGGAATAATTTACAATCAAGGCATAGACAACCTTTACAATACATGTACTAACTTCTTACGGTAGGAGGGTGCTCACCCGAGACACCAAGAACTCCACCTTTAAGTCCTGCACAATCTGCCTCAAACCACACCTTGAACACCCCACGAATGACTTCCGGTAAATCTGCGCCTTTCACAAGAGGAGCGCATGAGATATGCGCACTCCTCTTTTCTGCGCACTTGTTTTACCCCTGTCCAATGCATAGAGGAAGTGCGAGGTTGTTGAGTGAATGTCGAATGTCCAAATGATCCTTGCGTCCTTTTCATATATACACAAGGTAAGGTGAACGTATGGGGTGTGCATGCCTTTAAGGCCGACCCCAAACTCATGCCAATACGCCCATACAATCTCCCATAATGTATGTCGGCCTTGCTATGTCCAAAGCTTTTTAAGCCAAGGTATAAAATCGCTCAAAATGACACTTAGTCATTTTTATGTGCGCTCCTAATGTCGCACTTTAACGTCGCATATTCGGAGGACTGTCGCATATCGTTCGCCCGCTCGTCGTGCACGGAGCGCCCGCTCGTCGTGCAAGGAGCGCCCGCCCGCCGCGTTAACCGCCCGCTCGTCGTGCACGCCTGCCCGAGTCGCGAAGGCCTTACAGACGAGCTCTTGCTGTGGCCATGGTAACGGGGCCTCAGATGGCTGGCATGGCAATGCAGTGTACATTGTAAATACATGCACACAGAATTTGTGATGGTTATGAGAATGAGGTGGTCTGAATGAAAGCATTGTTCACAATCACCAAATTCTTGAAGAAGCCATCCACCTGGTTTCTCAAAAGTTCTTAAATCTTCGTCAACCCTTTCTCTTCGTAAAAGTGAAAACGTCTATATTTCTTTAACCCGGACAAACTCGGATTCATTTGAACAAAACAATCATATATTTTGGTTTTAACGTGGCTGAGTAGGAGACGACCAAATTTAAGTTACTTCACAAAGTTATTAGCACTAATATTCCGCTTAAGAGTTGTCTATCATGTTCTTAGTACACCTTTTCACATGATAATTCCAATAAAATATAGCCTTCTTGGGATGATTTTTAACATTTACCAGAAAAACCATTAATTATAATTTCTCGTCTCTTTAAAGGGTTAATGTTTTCTACTGGTTCATTCAATCTACAGAACGAAATTGGTGACATGTCATGCAAACACACACATAGTTTGTATACATAAAACTCGACTTCCATGCAACTCAGCGAGAGACCAGCAAAGAGCTTCTCCTTCGATTTCCCAAGCCAAGACTAGTTCCAATTTTTAGCTCTACCTACAAATTCCAATTTCCAATTGTACCCTTATTAATATATGCCACGCCACTGTTGGATTTAGAGACGTCTAATTACAATAATTAAGTTGGACATACGTGCATTATGATTATGATATCAAATACTGTCAGCAAGATTACATTTATGTAATGATTAAAATATGCCAAATAATGTGATTAATTAAGTCATGGCATTATACGTATTTAAATAAGGATTTGGATACAAATACATATAGAATAATGTTAATCAATTATAATTGTTAATGGACCGATTATAGTTGATTAAAATAATAGCAGTAATAAATTTGAGCTGAATAAGGAAATCAGAATCTATTTCAGTTTTTCTGGAAAGTTCCCGATTTCAAAATCTGATGAAATCCGAAATTTCAGATTTCTTGACAGACTTGTTTCAGCTAAATTTTAGGCTGCCCTAGGATTGGGGTTTTGCACTGCTATAAAAGGGCTGAGTCTCCAAGGCTTGCAATCACTCAGAAAAATTGTCTGCTCCATTGAAGACTAGATACTCTGTCATTTAGGATAGCCAGAGAAAAGGATTGCAAGTTCTTGGAAGGATTCAAGAGCCAACAACTCAAGTCAAAACCAGGAGCCTTTGAAGATGGAAAGTAAGTTCCGCTGTGCATTAATTTCTTACAAAGGAGTAGATCTTGGTTAGGGTTTAAAGTAATTAGGAAAACCCACAAAGTAAAACCAACAATTGGTATCAGAGCACCCTTATGTAAGAACTGTCTCTCCCGATAATTTCTTTGAAGAGAAATTATTATTTCAGGGTTTGTATTAAAATAGACCCTTCGCTGTTTTTCTGTCTTCATCTGGGCGAGATACTGAGTGACTGAAAATCCAGGTCGACGATTTGTCTTCATCCTTAGGTTTGTAACGCACTGAGTCTGTGAACTTTAGCGTTGTGCTGGAAGGACTTCCTCCTATTCTTACTGCCAACCTGCTGGAATTGTTTGACTGTGGGAGTCTCATGAGGAACACCCGCTCTGTTTACAATTCTCATTTCATATCAAAGTCAAAATTTAAATTTGGGGTTACAAACCGTCAGCCTTAGGGATGCAACTTCAAGAAGCTTTCACAAATCTGAAACGTTAAAGTGATAGGGATTTTATTGGATATATTGCAGATTTGAGGGTTTCGATGGAAAACAGGGCACTTTTAAGATTTAACAGAAGTTTCCATTTTTAAGGGTGTATATTTTTAAGGATATATAAGTTTTGATAATAAAAAAAAAATTATTGGTAATCGGAAAGAGAATTTATATTATAAATCCTTATATAGTAGTGACAAATATATTAGGTAGTGTATAGCATTTGTTTCAAAATTTCTATGCTGCTTCTCATATCCAGGAGTATACAAAATAACCCTAAGGAACATTGCTATTGATCAACAAAATTGGAGTTTCTGTAGGTATAAACCTTACAGAATTGCCTCATCAAAACACTACATTTAAAAGACATAAACCACTGGTTGATAATATAACCTTTGATACCAATAAACATGCCACCTTTCTGGGGATTCTCATTTAAGTCCAGGCATTTGACTGTTGGCTGTGAGCTTGTGCTTGCTGCTTCACTGAAACTGCTAGATATTTGCTTGAGGTGTTCCTTTAGCTCCGCTATTTCTTGTCCCAAGCCTGCATTTCATCTTATTGACATCCTCCTTGATTTTTCAGATAGTGGATTTCATTAATTTAGTTATAAGGGCGAAAATATGGTAGAGTAATTGTAAGTAAGTGTAAGTGATTGTAATTTAGGTTATAATAATTATAATTACTATAATTACTATATATATTATGCTATATTTAGGCTAATTATTAGGATTTAGATATTATTTAAAATTGGTATTAACACCAATTAAAGGGTATAATACTGAATTCTAAATTGATCACAATAATGCTAATTATGGCATAAAAAAATTTGTATTAACGTTAATTACTGATATAATACCAAATTCGGATTTTATCACAATAATGCTAATTATGGCATAAATTTGTATTAACGTTAATTATTGATATAATACTAAATTCGGATTTTATCACAATGATGCTAATCATGGCAACCATAAAATTATTTAGTATTCTCTAAATAAATTATTGAAGCATTTCTAAAAGGTAATCATTGTAGAAACTGCTGAAGTTTTACTAAAACCTAATAATTATTTTGATGAATATAGTTGACATATTAAATTTAAAAGTATTATAAGATATTGTATTCTATGTAGGATGAATAGATTCTATAGGTACGTCCTAGATTAGTTTTTAGACATAATTTTGGAATCTAACTAAAGACGTTTAGTATACATGTGTTGTTTTCGCATGAGTCAAGCATTAATGTTCGCAAACGAACCGCTCTCTGTAAGACGATTGCAAGGATGACTCATGACAAGTTGAAATATCGTGCTGGCAATGGACGTGGGTGTTAGCTTTCCCAAAGGAGGGTTGGCGCCTGCTAAGTTGTTTGGTGCATAAGGGTAGTGTATAAAAATAAGTTGCAACACACATGGACTAGCGATGTCTAGAAAAGCATCGGGAGCTTGGAACATAAGCGATCCGTATGTGATCCTCCTCCCCCTGTTGACTGGCCTGGTCGTTAGTTCATGGATATGTTAGTCTGACCCAAAGGTAGATTGACATGTTTGTACTTCATTCACTGCACCAAAGTGCCTGAAGGTAATGATTGCACCCAAAGGTGTTTCATTACTGAATGGTGTTTTGGCTAAAGTTTTAATTGAGCAAATAATTTTACACATGCCTTTAGATAGATTTTAGAATTATGATTAAATCGTGACGCATCGTATCTAAATTATTTCCTTGTTCTTGAATTTTTCAGATCCAAACATAATGTTAAGTCTAAGTCAGATTAAGCCCCTCATGGGGAACAATTTCAAACAGTGGGAGGAAAAGCTGAAATTAGTCTTAGGGATCATGCAATTGGACACAGCACTGAGATTTGATCGCCCCAAGCCTAATAAAGAGAGTGAGGTAACTCCTCAAGAGAAGGCTGATATTGCTAGATGGGAGCATTCAGATCGCATGTGCATAATGGTGATGAAGCAAACGATCCATGAGACTTTTCGAGGCATCATACCTGATACAGAGACAGGCGCTATTGAATACCTTAAGGCCCTTGAAGAGAAATTCACAAAGAGTAAAAAGACTGATGTTAGTACACTCTTTGTGAAGTTGGCAACAATAAAATACAAGGGAAAAGAAGGGGTTAGAGAGCATGTTATTGAGATGACAAGACTTCAACGTGCCTTGAAAGGGCATAATTATGACATCTCTGATGAGGTTCTCATTGAGTTCATTTTTCTGTCTCTCCCGTCTAACTTTAGTCAATTCAAGATGACTTATAATTGTCAAAAAGAGACGTGGACATTACCTGAGTTTGAGGCTCGGTTGGTGCAGGAGGAAGAGAGACAGAAAATGACTAAGGGAGAAAGTGCTCATGTAGTAACATCTAATCCTAAGGGTAAAGGCAAGAAGCGCAAGTTTACTGCCAAGGAAAAGGGACCTACCAAGGTAGCTGCAAACAATGACGCGCAGAAAAGCAAGAAGGAAGATACTTCTGCGAAAGCAGAAGAAAAGAACTGTTTTTTCTGCAAAGCGCCAGGACATACAAAGAAATTCTGCACCAACTATCATGCATGGTTGGCAAAGAAAGGTATGTCTCTTGCTTTAGTTTGTTCTGAAGTTAATTTAAGTTCTGTTTCTAGATATACTTGGTGGATAGATTCAGGTGCAACGACTAACATCAGTATGTCGATGCAGGGTTGCCTAAGCCATCGCAAGCCAAGTGAGGCAGAGCGCTACGTTTACGTAGGAAATGGCAACAAAGTAGAAGTGGAAAGCATAGGAAAATTTAGATTATTATGTAAGACAGGATTTTATTTAAGTTTTGATGCTTTAGTGGTTCCATCTTTCAAAAGGAACCTAATTTCTGTATCTTATTTAGACAAAAATGGTTATGTATGTTCATTTGGTAATGGAAATTTCAGTTTGTGTCAAGATTCTAAGCTTCTTGCTTCTGGTATCCTGTCTTCCTATGATAATCTTTATTTTCTAGATATAGACACTTCACATTCAGAGGCACTGCATATAGATAATAGAAAACGTAAATTAACTTGCGAGAAATCTGCAACATTATGGCACAAGCGATTAGGACATATCTCTATGAAAAGGATAGAACGTCTTGTGTCTAATGAAATTCTCCAACCTTTAGATTTTACAAACTTAAGTGATTGTGTAAATTGTATAAAGGGAAAACAAACTAATAAACGTAAGTATGATGCAAAAAGGTGTAATGATGTCTTAGAATTGATTCATACGGATATCTGTGGTCCTTTTCCAAAGGCTACAAGAAATGGTGACCGTTACTTTATCACATTCATAGATGATTATTCAAGATATGGTCATATTTACTTAATAAAAGAAAAGGCGAAAGCATTAGACGTGTTCATAAAGTTCAAAACGGAAGTTGAGTTACAACTTAACAAACGTATAAAGTCCATTCGTTCTGATCGTGGTGGTGAATACTACGGTCGTTATGATGGATCAGGAGAACAGCGTCAAGGTCCCTTTGCAAAATACTTAGAGGAATGCAGAATTGTGCCTCAGTATATGTTGCCAGGTTCGCCTGCAATGAATGGTGTTGCTGAGCGACGAAATCGCACCCTTAAAGACATGGTGAGAAGTATGATTGCTCGTACAACTCTACCTGAGAATTTGTGGGGAGAAGCCTTAAAGACTGCAGCATACATACTTAATAGAGTGCCTACTAAAGCAGCTAACAAGACCCCTTACGAGTTATGGGTTGGGCGCAAGCCTAGCTTGAATCATTTGAGAGTTTGGGGATGTCCATGTGAAGCTAGGCCTTATAAGCCAAGCAAAAAGAAACTGGACGAAAGAACCGTTAGTTGTTACTTTATAGGCTATTCTGAACGATCTAGGGGGTTCAAATTCTATAATCCAACAGAACATACAGTTTTCGAGTCAGGAAGTGCAAAATTTTTTGAGGATAACGAGTTTGTGGGGGGAGATATGACAAAAGATAGTATTTTTGAAGAAGAAGAGACGAATGCGAATGAGACTATGGACCAAAGTCCTAGTTTTGTTCAAATTCCGATTGCGTTTAGAAATACATCTTTTGACAATGTGCAAACTTCATCATCCCAAACAACTCAGTTAGAAACTCAACATGGAATAGAGAACACAAATGGACCTGAACCCAACCCAAACCCTCACATTGACATGACAAATGTTGATGGCCTAGGGCCTGTGGGAGAGTCAGAAGTTGGTAATGATGTTCTTCCTCCTGTTGAAGATCAAGTTGTAAATGAACCTCAAGAAAATCTAGAGCCTGTGCCAATTAGGAGATCTACTAGAGAGAAAAGATCTACACAATCAAAGGATTATGCATATCTTTAAGAACATGAGTTTGACATTGGCATGTTTGAAAATGATCCTGTTAATATCAAACAAGCTGTGGAAAGCTCTAACTCTCAAATGTGGATTAATGCCATGAATGAAGAGATGAAATCTATGTATGACAATGACGTTTGGGATATCGTTCCGTTGCCTAAAGACAAGAAACCCGTTGGTTGCAAATGGATATTTAAGACTAAGCGGGATTCTAAAGGCAATGTTGAAAAATACAAGGCACGTCTTGTTGCGAAAGGTTTCACACAGAAAGAAGGCATTGATTATAAAGAGACTTTCTCTCCAGTTTCATCGAAAGACTCTTTAAGGATTATATTGGCGCTTGTAGCACATTATGATTTAGAACTACATCAGATGGATGTAAAGACGGCGTTTCTCAATGGTGACATTGATGAAACGATCTATATGAAGCAGCCAGAAAACTTTGTATCAGGTGATGCAGGGTCTATGGTTTGCAGACTTAAGAAATCTATCTATGGGCTAAAACAAGCATCTCGAAAATGGTATTATAAGTTTCACCAAGTTATTAGCTCATTTGGTTTTGAGTCTAACATAGTAGATGAATGTATATACCTTAAGTTCTGTGGGAGTAAATTTATTTTCTTGGTTTTATATGTAGATGACATATTGCTTGCCAGCAACGATAAGAACATGTTGCATCAAACTAAGAATTTTTTATTTAAGAACTTTGAAATGAAAGATCTTGGTGATGCATCATTTGTTCTAGGGATTGAAATACTTAGAGATAGATCTCAAGGTATTCTGAGGTTATCCCAGAGGAACTATATCGATAAGATTCTAACAAGATTTGGCATGCAAAACAGCAAACCAGGAGATACCCCTATATCAAAAGGGGATAAGTTTAGTCTGAAACAATGTCCCCAAACTGACTTAGATAAAAACCTCATGAAAGATATTCCCTATGCCTCAGCCGTGGGTAGCATCATGTATGCACAAGTATGCACGCGTCCGGATATTGCGTTCATTACCGGAATGCTAGGGAGATATTTGAGTAACCCAGGTATGGAACACTGGAAGGCAGCCAAGCGAGTATTGAGATACCTAAAGAGAACAAGGGACTATATGCTCACGTATCGGAGATCAGAACAGCTCGAGGTCATTGGATATACCGATTCTGATTTTGGAGGATGTGTCGACAGCATGAAGTCAACATCAGGATACATCTTTATGATGGCAGGTGGTGTTGTGTCATGGAAGAGCGCTAAACAGTCATTGGTAGCCTCCTCCACTATGGCAGCTGAATTTGTTGCATGTTTTGAAGCATCTAATCATGGCGTATGGCTGAAGAACTTCGTCACAAGTCTGAAAATTGTGGATTCTATTCAGAAACCACTCAAATTATTATGTGACAACAATTCAGCAGTGTTATACGCAACGAACAACCGAAGTTCGTCAAAGTCGAAGTACATTGACATTAAGTTTTTGGTTGTAAAAGAGAGAGTGCAGAATAATGAATTATGTATAAAACACATAGGTACAGACTCCATGATTGCGGATCCTCTTACTAAAGGATTACCACCCAAGAAGTTTCACCAACATGTTGCTTGTATGGGTGTAATATCTGTTTAGGATAATTAGAAAATGTGGGAGTCTAAATATGTTTTAAGTTCTGTTTTTGATGTTCTATGTAATGCAATTGTAAACAATTTTGATGATATATACAAGTTGCATTCAGTTTAAGTTTCATTATTTCTTTCTTTAAAGTTTAAATTTTTGGCCTCATACAGTGAAGTAAAGGTGACTCAATTAGAAATAGGCACGTCTAATCACACTTGCGTGTAATTTCTAAACTATATGTCCAAATCAGTTTCATGTCATTCAGTTATGTTGGCAGCGTGATTTATGTCAGTTTAGTTGCGAATAAATGTGACAAATGCCGCTTAAGTCCTTTGTTAGCATAATTGATGGACGGAATTGTTTAAGAAATACGATAAGTAAAGACGGAAAAGCTGCATGTAATAAAGTTAAGGATATATAATCAAAAGGTTGCACTTGTCCATGTGGGAGATTGTTGGATTTAGAGACGTCTAATTACAATAATTAAGTTGGACATACGTGCATTATGATTATGATATCAAATACTGTCAGCAAGATTACATTTATGTAATGATTAAAATATGCCAAATAATGTGATTAATTAAGTCATGGCATTATACGTATTTAAATAAGGATTTGGATACAAATACATATAGAATAATGTTAATCAATTATAATTGTTAATGGACCGATTATAGTTGATTAAAATAATAGCAGTAATAAATTTGAGCTGAATAAGGAAATCAGAATCTATTTCAGTTTTTCTGGAAAGTTCCCGATTTCAAAATCTGATGAAATCCGAAATTTCAGATTTCTTGACAGACTTGTTTCAGCTAAATTTTAGGCTGCCCTAGGATTGGGGTTTTGCACTGCTATAAAAGGGCTGAGTCTCCAAGGCTTGCAATCACTCAGAAAAATTGTCTGCTCCATTGAAGACTAGATACTCTGTCATTTAGGATAGCCAGAGAAAAGGATTGCAAGTTCTTGGAAGGATTCAAGAGCCAACAACTCAAGTCAAGACCAGGAGCCTTTGCAGATGGAAAGTAAGTTCCGATGTGCATTAATTTTTTTTAATTTCTTACAAAGGAGTAGATCTTGGTTAGGGTTTAAAGTAATTAGGAAAACCCACAAAGTAAAACCAACAGCCACTTCAGCTCAACATCCTTTGAAGAAAAAAACTATCTGATCTATGTATTATGAATGAAAACCAGTTACATATAGTCTTTTACATATCCTTTTGTCGACATCCTTTTTTTTATAAACGAGATAAACTTTGCCTCTTTACATTGGATTTGCATATTATGATTCAGATTATGTGGCGCTCTGCAATCTTGTGTTCAACTAGATCCAGAGGTAAAGTCTTTCAAATATCAAAGGATGCCGATATCATCAGAACTGGAAGTCTTTTAGTGAACACCCAAATCAGAAAGGTTCAAGGACCACAACTTTTGCTCGACCTCTCTGATGGCATCCGGTCGTCTGACAAAATTCTGCGAGCCATGGATAATCAGCTAGATGGAAATTTCAATTACCTGAAACGCAATGCAGCAATTGGAATTTTCAGTACCAAGTTAGAGGCTTTGATTAAACCCTGGAGGGTGAGGGGAAGGTATTATATTTGGGCTCGTCATCCCCTGATGCGCTTATGCATAGGGCTTTATATGGAGTAAAGGCAATAACTATATTATTTTCTGGTTCCTTTGCATGGATTCTACTGATGTGCTCTTCTTTTTCTGAATCTGAATCCTCTCGCTAGTTAATAAATTCGACCCTAAACTTGTGCGTTCCGCTTGAGTTCTTGTGGTCCGTGTCTTTCCTGGACTGCAAAAGAGGGTAATTTTTCAACAAGTGCAAAGCAATAATCGTGGGTTGGATAATCGATGGATTGGAAAGCTTACAGGCAGTAGTTGCGGACCTGAGGTCACTCATCCAGACAATGCCATTACTTTCTGAGAATGGAAATAGTGAGGAGGAGAACTTAAAGATGAGAATGGATATCCATGTGGATGAATTCAAACATAAACATTGAAAGCGTTGACGAAGATTTAAGAACTTTTGAGAAACCAGGTGGATGGCTTCTTCAAGAATTTGGTGATTGTGAACAATGCTTTCATTCAGACCACCTCATTCTCATAACCATCACAAATTCTGTGTGCTTGTATTTACAATGTACACTGCATTGCCATGCCAGCGATCCGAGGCCCTGTTACCATGGCCACAGCAAGAGCTCGTCGATCTCGTGATCTCGTCTCCACAGGGTCTGCCAAAGAGCATGCCGCAAGTGTATGAAAGAGAGCATGCCCTGCGATAAGAAGGCGGAACAACAAATTTCAAAACAAAGCGGGAAAACAAATTTCAAATTCAAATGGCCTCCGGAAGTGGAGTCGCCGGGAATTCGTCGGGGATTGGGATGTCCGACATGGTGTATGTTATGGACATGGGCATGGGCCTGGGCATGGTGGACTCGCTATCGGTGCATTAAAGGCCCGATAGCAGGCTAGTTAGCTCTTGCCATTGCTCAATCTCGTTGACGTGGCCAGTGGGCCCATCCGTCTCCGTTGCCAATCCTGTCAGTTGACAATTCTGTTAATACTTTCAATATTTCGACCATGCCACAACTATCCAGATTTCTGGCACTTCTGACAGCTGACACCTGGAAGCTAATACAAGTGGTGGATAAGACATGAACACAAATGCATTCAATGTTACCTGCGCACCAAAGGATTTCAAAATTCAAATGTTTTCTCGCTTCGTTTCAAATTAAAAAATTGCTCGTAGAATTTCTGCAACAGGTTGTTGAATAGGGGAATAGATGGCTCTTTACTTCATTTTGAGCTTCTCACGCACCGGCCTCCGCACCGTCCACTACAACAACATCCAAAGCAACTCCATAATGGACATAAGCAAGAGGCTCCTCATGGTGAGATCTCTTATCCATCTAAAGGCTGCGGCTGCAGGTGCTCTTTCTCAAGTTGGGCGTCGTGGATATGATTTAGGATCAAATGTAAGTATTCAATCTATGTAAGCCTTTTTCACAACCTCACTCAAATCCCCTCCGATACCATATTATGATCTCAACCCTTTTAAAATTTATATTGGGAATAAAAAACTAATTTACTTGATTCCATTTCCTTTCAATTGATGTTACTTTGCAGCGGAGGATACACAGCAGTAGCGTTGAAGGCAGAAAGTAGAGGATTAATTCGAGAAAAACCAAAAAAAGCCATTGATATGGTTATCAAAAGACGTTTTGGATGTCGGATGTTGAAGGTAGAAAGTAGAGGATTAATTTGAGTAGAACCAAAACAAGCCATTGATACGATTATTAAAAAAGGTTTTGGATGTCGGATCCTATAATGGATTACCATATCCTGGAAGAAGATCACTTTAGTGAGGACGATGTAGCCATACAGATTACCATATCCTGGAAGAAGATCACTTTC
This sequence comes from Pinus tabuliformis, assembly GCA_031772625.1. NCBI lineage: Eukaryota > Viridiplantae > Streptophyta > Pinopsida > Pinales > Pinaceae > Pinus > Pinus tabuliformis. Next base: position 719,119,749 of record CM062806.1, read on the forward strand.
ATGAGGACGATGTAGCCGTACAAAACAAATATTCTCAAGGTCAACTAATTCCAACTGAGTACAATTTCAAATATAAATCTTTCATGATGTGTAAGTCCAGCGAAGGCTCTTGTTAGGAAAACATGTACTATGAATGCATTTACATATCATTTTATTCATTTTACTAATTATCAATCAATGAAGTGCTATCAAATTTCTGAGTTTGAAGTTGTTTGAGATAAATTTCATTGTGTATGACCATATTACACTTAATCCATAAAATTGGCTTTTATTTTACAGGTTGGTTTTCCAATAAGTTTACAATTATATATGTTGACTACTATAATTCTAAAAATAAAAGCTAATTCTGAATACAAGTAGGACATTGATGAATTCTGGAGCCTAGTACAAATGTATAAACTATTCACAATCTACTGAAAATAATTCTTTTCACATCATATATTTACATGGAAGCACTTTCTCTATTCAGTTCTTGAAAGCAAGTTTTTTATAATAAAAACATTTACCTTTTTAATTATATTTTAAATTTCTACAAGTCTTTGGACAATATTTTTTGAAATTGTAACATTTTTAATTATATTTTAAATTTCTACATGTCCTTGGATATAAATTATTTGGCAATATTTTTTTTGAAATTGTTGCTTCAAATTTTGTGTTAATTCTTTTCATTGATAGACTACTTTAATATGCCGGATGTTATAGTGATTTTAATCAAAATTAATCTCACGAGTAAGAACCTAACTTCCTTGATTCAAAACTTCATAGTAATATTTTTGACAAATTAAATATACAATAAAAAAATTATTCATTTACTACCAAAACTAACTTAACTTTTAATAATAGTAGCACACACTTGAATTTAGAGGGTTCCAAAATGAAAAAGTTATCTCTTTCCTAAAACTTGTAAGACCTTTCTGTCCGTAAACAAGAGAATTTTTTTATGATGAAATGGACAAAAACAAGATGAAGATTTCCTATATCAAATAATTTATATATTACTTATTTGAAGTCGGTGGTAATTTGTATCAGATAGTTTTCCTATATATTAATCACACAAAGAATATGTTGTCAAATATATTATTTTGAAATTGTAGTTTGAAATTAAACTGATTTTTTTTAAAGATCCTATGAATAAGAATATGCTGAGTTAAACTATTTTTTTTAAGGATCTTATTACACTATACTTAGTCATAAGAATATGCTTAGTTAAATTTCTTTAATCTCCGAGTATGTTTAGTTATAAGATTTACATTATACCTAGTCATAAGAATAACAAGGTTTTTCAATAAATAAAATAAATGGAAAAATAGTTTAACTATTAAAGGAGGGTAAAATATTTATCGATTTTTAATTGTAATATGCCAAGTCACTCTATAATACTCAATTTCTCTTTTTTAGTTTGACTTCAAAAAGAAGGCACAAGTTCAAAAAAAAAATGTAAATACATTGTAATTGTAAAAAATTGTAATTACTAAAGCTCTTGTTTAGTAATTAAAAACTCTTCATTTGATTGGTATTTAAAATAGTGAAGTATTTAAATCATGTCTGCCATATTGTTTTAAAAAAAATATTGTGAACTATAATTGCTTTAATTGATGAGTTTAAATTTTGTAAAAAAAAATTATAATAGTTCAAATTAGTATAAAACTTAGATATCAACACACTTTCCTCTTGAAATCTCCAAGACATATGAGAGGTGGTATATTGCAACTTTTGGATTTTGAATTTAAATTTGAAACTCAAACAAACTGCCCCATCACATTTAATATTTAAACTACCTTGCCAACTCACCATATCACTTACTCAACCATTTGGAAAAATGGATGACCAAAATATGGGAGGAAGAGGAGGTTGGAAAAGTGCCAAGAATATCAATACCATACATGCATACATCTGGATAACATAGTCTTAAGGACTCTTTATCTTGGTGGATAGTTGTCATCATTCTCCCATTGCTCATCAGTTAAATAATGGATACATTGAAAAGATAGATTTTGGAATCAATTCAAGAAAAACTATGACCTTAATAATTCTAGCCAATAGGAATTGTAACCCATAGTAACTCTAACCAATGAGAACTATTACCACAATAACTCTAGTTGGCAAGAACTTTGATCAATGAATAAATAAAATGATTATAGGTCATTGGTCATAATAGTTCCCTCATCAAGAAATTCCCTATAACTACGACTAATAAACATTGATTATAGTTCTTGTGAGTCAAGGTTCTTAACTAACAAAGGAATTATTCCCTAGGACTATGACTGAAAAACATAGATCATAGTTTAATTTCATAGTCAAAGCTCCCACATCATAATTCTTGTTGTCATGATTCTTGTAAAATAAAGTCATAGTTCCTAATTGACAAGGGAACTATGAACAACAAAGGAATGATTCCTAAGGTCATAGTTCATGAGGGTTAAAGTTCTCGAGGTCATAGTTACTATGCGTCATAATTCATAAGGGTTAAAGTTCTCAAGTTCATAGTTCTTATATGTCATAGTTACTATGCTCATAGTTCTTGTGGGTCGTGTTTTCTATTGGTTAGAGATCCCAATGATAAGAAAGCTCATCGAATTTCTTCAATGAGAGTCGAAAAAATTCCTGTTGGAAAATGAGAGAGGGAGGGAAATATAAATAGATAGAGATGGAGAGAGAGAGAGAGAGAGAGAGAGAGAGAGAGAGAGAGAGAGAGAGAGAGAGAGACTAGAAAATGTGTAAATGGAAATAGAGAAATAGAGTGTTGGGAATAAATTAGTCATAATGGTATAAACAAGAATTACATCCATACAATTCCATTCCATCAAATTCCACAATACGAGGGTTTTCAAATTCCACAAAAGCAATGTTTTAAAATTTCATAAAACTAAGGTCTTCAAATTTCATTTCAATATACATCGACAGACATCGCCAAATTGTGATGCATGTTCAATATGGTGTGTTTACTCACATTTTCTAATTATGCACTCGAATTTGAACTCACTATGTTGGAGTTTCCACATTCCACATTGCTATGGTTTTCAAATTCCACAAAGCAAGGGTTTTCATAGTGCATAGAACTAAGTTTTCCAAATTGCATAATTATATTTCCTAATAATGCACACACACTTTTGAGCCATGCTAAGCAGGTAGCCTCGTTGGGGTCCTAGTTGGTACCTTGGGCCTTACGGAGCCTAAGTAACTAGGAACACATGTGAATTCCTAAGAATAAGCACACATTCTTGTGGGCATGTTTTCCTCATGATAGCCCCATTTCCACTTCTGGGGTCATCATTCTTGTGCAAGTGCCTTTAGTTGATTCTCACTAGTTTTTTCAATTATGCATAATCCTTCTCAAGCTCTCATTATAGAATTTCTCTCAGAATTCCTTCCTACACTTCATGCTAGGTGTTTTCTCATTAGTCTACATCATTTCTTTCTTTTTCCACATATGAAGTCATTTCCACACATGTTATTCCACAACCACTTACCACATGCTTATTTACAATATAACAATAGAGTGCTAAGTTATTTCATCATGACTATTCCCTAATTAAAAAAGCCTCCATCGTGTTCTAGTTGATTTCTTACACTTGTTTGAGAAACTTCCACATATTTAACTTTATGTATCTATATATTACTATTTTATGTTTATCTCATCATTATAGATTGGCCATGGTTATGAGCACTATAATAGGTTATCATCATTCATTTCTTAAAACCCCCATTTCTTTATACTTATTTTTCTATCTTCTCATAGGTTTGTATTCTTTGAGGGGTAAGTTTCTTCCAATTTTGACTTCATTCGTATGTAATTTAGGGAATTGTGATACTATTTTCCATTTATAATTTATCTTGTTTCAGATTGAATTATTATGGTGTTCTTCATCTATCTCAATGCTTTCATAGTGAAAGAATTAAATGAATCGACTTGTACAGTATTGTTTATCAATGGGCCCTAATTTGGGTATGAATTCTTCCAAATCCATTTTGAGGCATTAAACGTTTTTTTCTGGGGTAAAAAAATTCTTGTTTGTGCGAGATCCTCTGGTACTCGAACTTTGGATGAAAAATTTATGCCTCTCGCAATTTTATCTACCATACTGACCACCATGCTACAAGTCAATGTCATGTTAATCCCTGTTACTCATGCATATGGGGCTAGCCATGTGTGTAATTTAAAAAAGACTCAAGAAGGTCCAAAATCGTAACTCTAGTTGAGGGTTGAGGAAGTCAAACCTTTCATATAGTTAGCTATTGCGTTATGTTAAATACTAGGACGCTAGGAGGAGTAGGGGTTACATTTCATATTATCATATTCTCCTCATATTTGAGCAAAGCAATTGGGAGTGGGATGTTAGAAAGAAAAAAGGGCTTAAGGTTTTGTAGCAACTTTATAAGCCATAGGTCTTAGGTATCTCTATGGAGAGCACCTCTTTCTTTGTATCTACACATTTTTCCATACTAGAGAATAGATATCAAAGCAACTTACCTTCTAGCTAGGTTTCTCCCATAAGGGTTTCCCAAGGGAAAAATTGTGCTTACTTTGATTAGTGTGTGTATTTCTTTTCACTCTATATTGCTTGCATTTCAACAATTTATATTTAAGCATACAAACAATAAATAAAGAACCCGAGATCTAAAATAATTAATATTCACTGTGAAATATTCAATATTTATCAGATCTATTATGATGAATTGTTCCAATGGAATATCCACAATAATTTATTGGTCATCTCCACATCTTGCCTGAACGAATAGTGCCTTATTTACTACCACATGTTACGTCGATCAGTTGAACATATTATGTGATTGTATGTTACTTCATCTTTGATGTTCTTTTCTTAATGTCCATGGTTAGGATTTTATCTCCATTCTTCCCATCTTCGAATGCAACATCCTCAAAGCAAGAAAATCTAATAACCATTAATTAGGAGTTATGCTCAACAATCATCTTGAATCCATTTTATATTTGAACCCATCATTCATATCAGCTGGAATTGCATTTTCAAACTCTGGCATGATCATGAAAAGTAAGAAAACGTTTGGTAAAAATCACATCATTATAGTTTTGTTGATGCGTTTCGAACCATCCAGTGTGGTTCATCGCTAGAACAAGATGAAGAACTAGATCTTGGCATTAAGTTAAATAGGTGGAGAGAAAAATTTTAGCCGTTATAATATAATAGTTAGATACGACTAAATAAATAATATTTTAATATAAGGAAATAGTTGTTAGAATATAGTTGTTAATATTGGCCATGATTGCCAAGTTGTTACTCTCATTAATTGTATCAGAAGATTCTATTATGAGGACAAGTATAAAAGACAAATAATACATAAAATAATTACCAAAATTTATTTTCCCACGCATTTACAACTATTTATTGGTCGTATCTATATTTCATTGCCTTTGTAGCACTAAATAAGGTTCCAAATTCCTTTATCCTCCCTTTATTAACCATATAAACCTCACTCTGTCTAAAATGTAACAATAAAACTTTATATTCACATAAAGTTACTCATATTCATGAAGTCATATAATTTCAATTTACTTTTATTTTTTTAATGGTTATACATATTTATCAATATTAACCAAATTATCCTCATCATAACTTAGTCCACAACAGTAAAATTAATATTTATACAAAAATATAAATCACAATAAACATTAATGTAAAAGCGTTTCCCAAAAATTCCATATGAAAACATTAACCTCTTACATATTAACTTGTTGCATGTCTTACTTTTTTGAACTTGTTATAGAATATTTGAATTCATTTTAATCATTCTTCCAAATTGTGGAATATGCAATTCTCTAACTTTAAAATGTTGTTAAAACCATTACCAAAATTATATCTTAACAAATATCATATAATGAAATTACCAATTAAATAAAATTAGAAATAAAATAAATCTCATTTAAAAATATTATTAGTTAAATGAAAATTAAAATAAAACACAAAAACATTGCCAATTATACTTTACCAAACGTATCATGAAAACATATAAATCATAATCATTGGAAAATCTTAAAAGAACATTACCAAGTGAAAAGGTATCACAAGAGATCAATAAAAAGGGACGGTTCACCTTATAAATTATTTATTTTCCTCTTTTAACTTTGTTTCAATATTTTATTTAATCACTAGGTATCTTATATATAAAAAGAAGTTATACAATATGGATGCAAATGGGTTTCCTAAAATTGCTTCTAGGTTTCCTAAAATTGCTTCTACCTTTAGCCAAAACCTCCACCATCGATTGAAGTGAGGGTGGCATAAGGATGCCCAGTCTTCGCTAGACCATTGGGGAATAAAGAGGAGATCATCTTAGATAATTCAGATAATATCAAAAATAATATTGCTTCCAAATTTAAAGAGAAATTGTGGGAAAATAAAGAGTTGGAGGGAAAAAAGGAAAGTGCAATATTATAAGGAGGTGATCAACCCCAATCGGGAAAACAATTGCTTCCAAATTTAAAGAAAAATTGTGGGAAAATAAAGAGTTGGAGGGAAAAAAGGAAAGTGCAATATTATAAGGAGGTGATCAACCCCAATCTGGAAAACCAAAATTATCTCTCTGTCTTAACTAGTGTTAAGATGAAAATGAACATTTCCAATATTAGAACCAATTCTAATGAGCTTCATAATGAAAATTGCATTGGTGAATTCTTAAAACACCGTGGGATGAAAGAGTTTTTCACTTATGCAGGCATTGGTGAATTCTCAAAACACCTTGGGATGAAAGATTTTGTCACCAATAATAGGAGGGTTGAAGATAAAAAAACATTTTCTCTTAGATTTTCCATCTTATATTCACATGAAAGAGTTTTCCACCAAGCCTAGGAGGGTTGAATCTTGTACTCACATTAAAAAACTTTCTCTTAGATTGTCTATCTTATATTAAAATTCACTTTCTCCTAGATTGTCCATATTATAATCACATTAAGGCACTTACTCTTAGATTTTCCACCTTATACTCACATTCAATCCCATTCAAACTTATAGGAATTACTAGTCAGGCATTCAACTTGTTCAAAATTTTCCATACAATCTAACATGTCTTCAAATACTAGAACTCATGTGGAGGGGGAATTAAACCCTCTAGCTACCACTAGAGCTATTGTCCTTCAACAACCTTCTTAACATTTTAAGTCATAAAAAAATGGTGATTTGGAAACCTTCTCCCACTTATTTTTGCCCATATAAATAAGATGTTAAAGAATCATATTTAATCTATTACCTTATTAAGGTCTGATAGACTATATAAGCCTTAGTGGGCATTAATCATCATACTCATCATCATTATACATCCAAATTATCATTTCACTCCTCTTAACATTATTATAATAATACCATAAATTTTTATTTTTATTTTTATATATAATAATTCAAACACTGTATAATTAATATTTTATTTTTTAAAATTTTATTACTTTTAATTTATCTCTAAATTATTACTTTAATAATAGTTACCACTAATTTATAACAAATTTTACTAATTTTTAAATCCTAAACTTTCAAGAAATTAAAAACATATAATTTAATTATTAACCAGAAATAATTACATAATATATATAATTTTTTTAAACGATTTTTCAAATTTTTAAAATAAGTCAATATTTATAATGAAAATATTTAAAGTCATTGTCATGAATTTTATAGCATCTTAATCACATAATGGAAGTCAATATTTTCATACTCGCCAACTTATAACTTCTTTATATATATATATATATATATATATATATATATATATATATATATATATATATATATCTTGTATTTGGTTATTTTTCTAACTGGACAGTATCATATACACTGAAATTCCCATTTTATAAAAACTTAAACCATGTTTTTACATGGTAATAAGGTTTCCACTCTATTAACACTTCAGAAATAACTTTCTCAAACCTAACTTGCTCCATCCTCGATTTATGTGTTAGCATAGGACCCACAGATAGTCCAAATTCCATGTCTTGAACTCTGCATTAAATGGAGCCAGGACAAAGGAGAAATATTAAATGTCACAATCTAACGGGTATAGAATAATCTATATGTTGTAAAAGTTTTCCGACAATCAACAATTCTCGTAATAACTCCAACGTTCGTCTATTCAAAGAGTGACAAAAATGGTGGGCCCGAGCATCAATGTATGCAGGTTTAGAGAACCCTCAATCGAGATAAGGGTTGCCCTTTTATACAAATACAACCACCTATAATAAAATTGGAATAGGATCAACTATTAAAAAATGGCAAAGAAATATATGGTTCCCTTTTGCTTTAACACAATCTAGTGGGATGGATTCTCAACTCTGGACAATTTTCTGTATGTTAAAGGGAACACAGAACAATTTGATTTAAATCAGTTGCATCTTTATGTTTTACAATTATATATTTGAATTCCTCAATCTCCTGGAATCCCTAGTTGTCCCAATCTGGGATCACATCCCTGACTACCTCCATCATTGGTTTGTTGTGCATAAATCCCTCAGGACCCTTCCATTTTTTCTCTTATGGGGAGTCTCGAGAGCACCTAATGCATTGATATTTGATTCCTCCCAGTCTTCTGTCTACAGAATTAACTCTTCGATCGTGGCCCTCTTTAAAGAATTTTCTCTTGAGCCCTTCCCTTCTCCTCACCCCTCTCGCTCCTCCTTTGATCCTTGGTCTTCCTTTCCAGTTGGCTTCTTTGATGGAGCCAGTTCCTTTGGGTCATGTGGTTGTGTAATGATCATTTATCTGGAACCTCATCACCTTTTCAAATTCCTTTGGTTTGGTGGAAATGTTTCGAATACTAGGGCCGAGCTTTTGGCCCTATGGGGCACTCTCTATTGTTCTTCCTGGATTGGATTGACAAGCATTTCCATATTTGGGGAATCTAAAGTTATTATCGATTAGGCCAACAACCGATGTAAACTATAGAATATGAATCTTCTCTCTTGGCAACAGTAGATCAAAACTCTATCGCAATCATTCATTCATATTTCCTTCTCTCAAATCTATCATGAGCACAATAAGGAAGCTAAAATTTTGTCCGAAAGTGAATGTTCTACCTCGCTGGGCTCGATCCATTTCCAGGAATTCATCTTAGACTCTCTTCTTCGCTTGGGACAGATCACCTACTAACTCTTCTCCTAATCCATTTTTGAACTAGGCCTCCTACTTTTTTGCTCTTAACATTTTTTATCATTGGTGCTTTCTCTTGATGTTGCTTTCTACTACATGTTCACTACAATATTATTTCCTTTTTGTCCAGACATTGGATGTGGAGTTGGTTATTTCATTGCATCAATAACTCTATTGTTATGGATAATCTTCATGTCTTTGTTTCTACTTTTTGCTATTGTTGTTATTTTTAGGAGGATGCATATATGTTGCTTAGGCTGCACCCGAGGAATTTCACAAAAGAGCATCTATTATCCAATGGGAAGGATGACTCTTGCAATTTGTTATTCATATTTTAGATGCATAATTAATTAGCTAAAATCTAGAGAAATGCATAATATTTTAAGAAGGACCTAGTCTATTAGGTGATGCCTTGAATTTCTAGACATATAGTGACAGATGGCAAGCCAATGGTCAAATCAAATTTAAGGTTCCTCAGATTTTATGTGGATAAACTTTTGAAAATCTAGGAACCCATTCAAATTTAAGGATAAAATCTTAATAGAAGGAATATCCCTGATAATAAACACTTTTTAATTGAAAAATATACAAAAAGACTAATTTTTCCTTGTGATTTCAAAAAATTTCATGAAATTTATGTAATCTTCTTAAATTTGAAGAAGGTTTATGTAGAATACCTAAGGTATATTATAATAAATATTATCATAATGCAGTAAATAAATATCATGTAACAATTGTTCTATAACTAATCAATATTACATATTAATGATTATATTACATAATAACTACCATATGACTATTGTTACATAACACTTATTTATTACATTACAATCATAATTTAATAACATATCTAAAGTATATCACATTTTTTGAAATAATTAAATTGTAACTAATGGTTAAGGACGTGTTTTTTTAGTGAAGCCAAATATTCCAATCTAAAATGGGTTTCCTATATTCACATTTATTTTATAATAGAACCAAAATGATTAAAATATTTTATTTATAATCCAATTTTTTATCTATTTATTATTAATATTCTTTAAATGCCACATATTAATTTTATATTAAGAATCGAAAGAATTGCACACCTCTCAAATGTTCAAATTTAAAAGGGGTTTTCCCATATTCACATTTATTTTATAGTAGAACCAAAATGATTGAAATATTTTATTTATAATCCATTTTTTATTATTTATTATTAATATTTTTAAATGCCACATATTAGTTTTATATTAAGAATTGAAAGAATTGCACACCTCCCTTTTATTGTTTTTATTAGGAATTCTTGTTAAGAATTTTTTTTTCCACTTTCAATATATATAATTATTTTCTTTCATATATATAGTGGTATAGATATTTAAATAATTTATCTAAATCTTGTATTGAAATATTTTTAATAAGTATAAAAATTATACATCTTCCACACTTTTAATTGGACATATATTTATTTTCTATATTTTTTTTAACTGATATAAAATTTTGTTATTTCCCATTAACATCTAAATATTTTACTTGTAGTTGAGTGCAAGACTAAGATATTTTTACATCTTCTAAGTTGTAATGTAATTTAAAGTATATGATAGATTTTTCGGCGAAAATCACATGAGAAATCATTTGTCGACCCGTTTCGAACCAACCAGTGTGGTTCATCGTCAGGACAAGTTGACATGGATCACAGAAGCCTCAACTCTATAATTTAAAGTAATCAAATAGGTATATTCATTTTTGTTTTTAGTTATAGTTGACATTATTTTTTTATCTAGGAAATATTTCATTTTCATTTTTATTTTATTTTTTTCACTTTTAATTGTTTTTGTCATTTTTTTAAGTTGACCACATTAAAAAGGAGTAGTCTACCCAGGTGGAGGAATGGCCCGGTTTCCGTCGCCGCCCAGAAAAACCTCCGGTTCCGGCCACAGGAATTCCTCATCCTAGCTCTGCCACCCTCCGCGAGCTCCGCCCAGCTCCGCCATCCTACGCATTTAATGACGACGTCCCTCTGCATTTAATGAAGACGTCTGACAGGGGTTCCATCTCGTCTTGCCGCCATTCACACCTCAATTCGAATTTGGAATTTGGGAATTAACCGCTGGCTGCATTCCCCTGCAGCTCACCAGGTCACCACAACACGCAGAAACCGAAACCCTCCAGCGTTAAGAAGAATCTCCGAGTTGAATGATGACAAACTGTAAGGGAGGTTACCAAGCCCACAGTGAAACCATGGTTCCATAAGAACCTTAATCATCATGAAGGGTGAGGTAACATTACCAACCTGCAATGACATTTCCCAAAACCGCCAAGGAAACTGGAAGGAGGAATGAAACGAACTACACGAATGAGTTTGAAGAGGGAAAAGTAACCCACCACTTTGCAAACGGAAGAAGGGAACGTCGGACTGCAAGGAAAGGCAAACCAGGGGTCCCATATTGACATGCTTCAGTTCGGGATACTGTATGATGCATAGATCAGTTTTCATTAGTGTTCCAAATGCTCAAGAAACAACGTTTAACATCATAGTTTTTCAAGGTTACTATCTAATCAAAACAAGGTGTCAACTTGTCATGAATAGGCTTAGAAACTGCACTGAAACAATCAATAAAAAGATGAATTCTTCAGACTTGTTTCCTGAGGAAACCCTAGGCCAAGCAAACTACAGAATTAGAGTTTGATTTCATTTTGTTACAGGTCTGATTACAGTTGAAGGAGCGAGGTCCTAGTCTTCTTAAAAAAAAGGTGTTTATATTGAAAAGTTTTCAAGTATTTTGTTTCTGAGCTGAAACCAGGTTGTCTTGAATCGAATGTCCTGGAGCTCTGTCTCTCTAGGCGGGCTATATATAAATGTATTTGGCTGGATATAGGCTACCATCATTGACAAATTTGCGTTATCCAATACACCAAGGAGTCAACCAAACGAGATTACATTCTAGAGAGTCAGCAGATCTTTCAAACTCTAAAGGATAACCTTAAAACGCTTCAAGCTACGATGAAATGAAGGGGAGACTAGCATTGATCCGAACTAGAATTTGCAATCGGAGATCCTTATGAACAGACCACTTTTATGAAAAAGGTATGTAAGAAACTATCTTCTGAGTGTTATGGTCCCTTCGCAATCCTTCAGCAAGTTGAATGAGTAGCCTATTCTCTACAATTACTAGCAAGCGTCAAGGTACATAACCCATTCCATGTTTTTAATTTAAAGAAGGAAATTGCAGAGGATTTGATAGTTTCATAAGATTTACCTCCCCTTGATGAGGAAGGAAAATTGATCCTGATAGATGAGCATATCCTGGTTTCCAAAGATGAAAGGTTAAGAAACAGGGTTCTTAAAAATATCTGGTGCAGTGCAAAGATCTGCCCATTGAAGATGCCTCTTGGAAGGAACCTAACAGCTGCCAACATCCTTCATTGCTTACATTGATACAAACACATTCAGGAGAGCTAGACTTCCAATGAGCTCAATTCGTCTCACAAGCAAAACCAGAGCCAAATAAATGGTAATTTGAATTTACTGATGAAATTTCATGGTATGACATGTTGGTCAGAGGACTTTGTTTTCGTCGATTTAGAGGATTTTATCAGCCAGCTCATCCAAGAAGTTCAAACCTCTTGTCTGAGATCAAAAATAATAGTTTTCGGTCAAATTAGAGCTAGAATTTAATTTGTGGTTCTAGAATCAAACATTGCTGCATGCATTCAAAAACAAGGGTTTCTCTAAAATTAAATCTAGAGGTGTGGAACTTGAATCCAATGTAGTTGCAAGAGTTCAAAAACAAGACTTTTCCTAAACCTAGAGCTAGAATTGTGGAGCTTGAATGCAACGTCGTACTTATGGCTCTCACCTCGTTTCTTGACAACAACTGTGTTATACAGAAAATTTTTGGTCTAGCTGAACCAACACTATATTCATTCAAGATTAGTTTGTCTTTACATTTGGGAGGTGAGTGGCTCACCTGAAAGCTTTGGTTATTCTGTTTATTGTGTTTGTGATTGGAAGTTTAGTCTTAAATTTCTTCAATTTTTCACTCTAAACTGTCTTCCCAAGCTTTTTAGTTCATAATCAAGTACTCAGCATTCCATCTTTCCTATGAGATTTTAAGGAAAATATATTGCGTGAATGTCTGCTGGATGGATTCTTTGTTTGTCCAACTCAGTTAGAAAAAAAAAAAGTAGATCTGAAAAATTTTGAAAACACAAGGTAGTTTAACTTTGGACTATTAAGTACAACTGCAAATGATACTTCCCTTCATCCAATGGAAACTATCTAAATAAAGGATAAAATTAGACAGTAACCTGATACTGATTCTCATACAAACATCCCTGACAACCTTGAGACTTAGTTCAATCTCTAAAAGGGATCATCATTCTAAATTTAACACATCGGAAAATGGAAAAGGGTGATGCCAATGAAAATTTTCATTGATCTTATACAGGCTAACGAAGTTCATTCATTTATAGGTCGGTGGAGAGGTGACCATATTTCTTTAGTGCAGATGATAAGCTTAATCTGAAAATGAGGAACCCTTTCATGCAATACAGAGCATTTTCTACTTTTTCATAAATTCTCAATCTCATCTAGTGTTCTGATTTTTTGCAGAAGGAAAGTTTATGGTTATACTAATGTATAATATGCACTGTTTTCAGTTCCTAACATAAACTATTAAGAGGTGTTGGTTTTACAGCCTTCCCTTGTAAGTCTGTTCTGCCTAGACACTTTCAATAATGTTTGTTAAAGTCCTATAGCGGTGACGTAACTTGTACTTAACTGTAATTTCAGGAAAAGGACATAGCTGCGGTTGCAGGGAAGCTTGCAGAGTGCCAGGAAACCATACTTGTTCTTAGTAAGCAGTTGAAGGCCCTTGCTTGCCCAGTGGACTCCATGGAATTTCCATACGAGGCAGAAAAGGTATAGTCAGGAAAAGGTACATCTTTCACTCTAGGGTGAGATCTGTTTTGCTAATAAGAACCAGTTGAGACTAGAGATTCAAAGCATGCTGAGGAGAGCCTGACAAATTGTCAATTTTTCTATGGCAGAGAGCTGAAAGGGACCAAAGATATGAACTGGATGCTCCTTGGAGTCCTTGTAGCCAAAGTGCTTCATGGGCATCAGAACCTGAGAATATCAGCACAGCAAATGGCAGAGGACGTGCTAGTGAGTGGACTAGTGAATCTGGCCTTGCTGCTTCTGATCTATATAAAGTGAACGTACCAGATTCACCAATTGTAGATTATTTGGATGGACGTTTAACAATGCATATCTACTCTGATACTGAAGAAAGCTCGCCAGCAGGGTCTCCAGTGAAATCTACACAATAGAGAAACAAGTTCACATGTTTCTCATCAGGAAGTGAATTCCCAAAGTCTGTTAAAATATATGGAGGGGAGTCACCTACATCTTCTTCATCATCATCTTCTTTAGCATCCACTTTCTTTTCAAATTCACGGGAGTAGCTTATGTAAGCACTTTCATGTGCCAGAAGAAGTCACTAAATGGATAAGCAAGGAATTGGGAAAATTACAGCCCGTTTTGCCAGCAAAGAGCATATATATCACTTTAATTCATTTTAGCATGGCTTGTGATGTGGCTATTGAGCGGCAATAGCCTTGCAATTAGAATGCCTGTTACCAGGAACTTCAAAATTGTTACATTAAGTTTTGTATATTTACAGCTTTGGTATATAGCCTTCGTTTATATAGAAAACTTGTTGCCATTAATATACTGCTAAGTTGCTAACTAAACTTGATTTGTAGTTGTAGTTAGTTTGGAAGTTTAATCGATTTCTTGTGAAGAAAGAGTGAAGATTCAACAAGTTAATAATTGCAGAGCCACGAACCTATGCTATTTTTAAATGTTTTTGAACATTTTGCTATCTTTAGTTCATTTCGTGTTGAACTGGTAACAAAGAAAATTATTCCCTTATTAGTGAAACCTATTTTCAATCATATGTGTTGTCAATTACCTGATTTTCCATTTACCAATTGCAAGTAGAGAGGTATCTACGTACAAGTAATTCTAACATCACCCCTTAGTGTTTACCCGGGGAAATATTATTGCATTATCTCATTTATATAAAAGTATCACATCATTAACTTATATTGATAGTTTGCATTGTATTGAGCACTCCCCTTTATTGACAAGTTTATTCAGATTTTGTACCATTTCATATATTCAGACCTCTCTTTATGGGTCTTTCAAGTCTGCTAAGCCTTTCTTTATGCTGCTTTGTGATGGTTTATGTTGCCTATCATAATATCTTCCCCATATGGGCTCTAGCTGAATATCGTCATCATGTTCTGCGATCATAATGTATATGTTTGTCATATCTGTCATATTTCTTAAAGATAAGTTTTTGGCTATAAACTGAATTTTGAGGGAGGTTAGAATGATCTCTAAGCATCTGAAATAAGATGGTTTACTAGTTTGTAATATTTAATGATTGCAATACAATCTTGCATGTGTAATAAGCTGGTAAGATAGTGTTTGCTATGCAATCATTAAATATTACAAACAAGTACTCTTATATTATACAACATACAATAATAACAGATATAAATCTATTTTCTGAGTTTTAGAATATCTACAATCCAGGTTAAACACGGATTTCTATGGATTTTGAACTAACCGAGATGTTTGAAACTACAATATGAACATTTTAATTCAAAAAATCAATTCTATCAAATCACCCAATGCCAGCAAAGTGGTGGTGATTTAGTTAATCCTTAGATTATGCCAACTAAGAGGGCCTGCAGTAAAATGTCCAGTTTTAAAGGTACATGTCCCCTAATGAATCCTCCTCTCACTCTAAGTAGCCAGTATTCCACAAAAACAATAAAATAACATTGTTATATGATATTGGTCGTACTCTTATATTATACAACATACAATAATAACAGATATAAATCTATTTTCTGAGTTTCAGAATATCTACAATCCAAGTTAAACCCGGATTTCTATGGATTTTGAACTAACCGAGATGTTTGAAACTACAATATGAACATTTTAATTCAGAAATCCAATTCTATCAAATCACCAAATGCCAGCAAAGTGGTGGTGATTTAGTTAATCCTTAGATTATGCCAACTAAGAGGGCCTGCAGTAAAATGTCCAGTTTTAAAGGTACATGTCCCCATGAATCCTCCTCCCACTCTAAGTAGCCAGTATTCCACAAAAGTAATAAAATAACTTTCAACATGAGAGAGAGAATTCCAACCTTTAAAGTACAGAAAATTGCCAATCATACCAACAATTTCTAGGATAAGCAACTAGGTTGGCCTTTACATGATACACGCTGATATGATGCAAAGCAGACCTTAGACCCCTGCAGATTGCTATCACCACGAGCATAAACAAGAGAGCACAAAGGCTCTGAAATTCCAATGAGGCAACAACTCTAAGAACAGTAATTACACACAGCAATTCAAACAGCACGTACGACAAAAATTTCTTCATAAAAGTGTCTCAACAGGTTTTTATATTGACTTCAACAATTTTATGGAATTGACAATACAGGCCACTATAGGTTTTCCCGTCACAATTTACAAATGGACTATAAGCCCCTTCGATTTTTCATGTGTTTTCCCTTCACAATTTACAAATGGGCAATAAGTCCCTTCAATTTTTCATATCACAAAGCTTGCTTCAAGTGCCCTCAATTTCTAAGATCACAAAGCATGCTGATCTCAGACACAGCCAGGCATACAAACTTGAATCTCAATTTCTGAAAACACATAATTAATGCTTATCTCAGAAGCAGCCAGGCATGCAAACTTGAACCTCAATTTCTGACAACACATAATTTTATGGTGTTGAGGACATCGAGATATTACCAGATGCATCACAATATGAATATATCTCAATGTGTGTAAAGTTGGCAATAATATCGCTTTAAGAAATAAAATTTGTTTTTGACAAGAAAACATCGCAATAATTTCAGAAAACCCACGAGTCCATGAAAAATGTCATGACACAATGGACATTCCGCTTTACTACTGAAAGGCTAACCGTTTTAAACTCATCTTCAAAACGAAGGGAAGGGGTTTGAGAAGGTGGGTTTCCACCATTTTTCTTTGCGCTAAGCGCACCAGAAAATTGAATATTTTCACTTGCCATTAAAACAGAGTTTATTGGGTAATCGGGATTTATTCGTATCTGCAATTTCTGTATATGTAGGTAAGGGTAACAGATTCTAACATTTCTTTTCTGATAGATTTTGCAATGTCCATCAATTTCGCATCTTCTTACCGGATTTTCAGTAAGATCTAATTTAGATTTGATTTTCCCCTCTTCTTACCAATTTCTGGGAAGAGATCTACGATTAATTTATCTGCTGCATTTTTATATTTTGAATCAGTATTACAGCTTAGTTGGAAACACTTTAATTATTAAAGGTAAACTTATAAACCAGTTAAACTTCAATCAATCAAACACTAAGAGAAATAAACGTTTTTATATTTTGAATCTAGTATTACAGCTTAGTTGGAAACACTGAGAATTAAAGATGAACTAACTTATAAACTAGTTAAACTTCAATAAATCAAGCACTAAGAGAAATAAACGAAGAACCAAGAAAAAACAGATCCTTTGAGGTTCGTATAATATTCAAAGATTCACACACATTTCTAATAAGAGATCTACCCTTGATTTAAATTTAATTTATTTAATCTGCTGCATTTTTATATTTTGAATCTGGTATTGCAGCTTAAATGGAAACACCGAGAATGAACAAACTTATAAACTAGTTAAACCTCAATCAATCAAAGCATAAGAGAAACAAACGAAGAACCAAAAAAATTCAGATCCTTTAATGTTCAAATATTTTTTATAATACTCAAAGAATCACACCCATTTCTAGTAAGAGATCTACCATTAATTTAGATTTGTTTTATTTCATCTGCTGCATTTTTAATTGAATCTGGTATTGCAGCTTGATTGGAAACACTGAGAATTAAAGGTGAACAAACTTGTTTTAAACTTCAATTAATCAAGCACTAAGAGAAATAAACGAAGAACAAAGAAAAATCAGATCCTTTGAGGTTCATATATTTTTTATAATATTCAAAGATTCACACCCAGTGATTAACTCGCTCACTTGTCACAATATTTCCCTGCAAATGCAGCTCCTGAAAATCATGCACAATTTGATACAGGCAAAAGCTTTCAAACCCATTTAAAATGGCATAAACAAGCACTGTTCCAAACTTTGATTATTCTAACAGAATCAACATCGAACTATTCCTAAAAATCCCCAAACCTAGCACCCACTACCGTTTTATCCAAAATCCACATCAAATTATCCACTTCAGTTTTGTTTTTATCAACAAATCATTAATATAGAAAGTTCACATACATGGAAACGGTATAATGATGACCATTATTTGGAACCAGAACTGATATAACTAACTGGCGGGTAATTCACTCTTTCTTCACAAGTACTCGATTAAACTTCCAAACTAACTACAACTACAAATCAAGTTTAGTTAGCAGTATATTAATGGGCACAAGTTTTCTATATAAACGAAGGCTATATTCCAACGCTGTAAATATACAAAACTGAATGTAACAATATTGAAGTTCCTAGTAACAGGCATTCTAATTGCAAGGCTATTGCCGCTCAATAGCCACATCACAAGCCATGCTAGAATGAATTAAAGTGATATTTATGCTCTTTGCTGGGAAAACGGGCTGTAATTTTCCCAATTCCTTGCTTATCCATTTAGTGACTTCTTCTGGCACATGAAAGTGCTTACATAAGCTACTCCCGTGACTTTGAAAAGAAAGTGGATGCTAAAGAAGATGATGAAGAAGATGTAGGTGACTCCCCTCCATATGTTTTGACAGACTTTGGGAATTCACTTCCTAATGAGAAACATGTGAACTTGTTTCTCTGTTGTGTAGATTTCACTGGAGACCCTGCTGGCGAGCTTTCTTCCGTATCAAAGTAGGTATGCATTGTTAAACGTCCATCCAAATAATCTACAATTGGTGAATCTGGTACGTTCACTTTATATAGATCAGAAGCAGCAAGCCCAGATTCACTAGTCCACTCACTAGCACGTCCTCTGCCATTTGCTGTGCTGATATTCTCAGGTTCTGATGCCCATGAAGCACTTTGGCTACGAGGACTCCAAGGAGCATCCAGTTCATATCTTTGGTCCCTTTCAGCTCTCTGCCATAGAAAAATTGACAATTTGTCAGGCTCTTCTTAGCATGCTTTGAATCTCTAGTCTCAACTGGTTCTTATTAGCAAAACAGATCTCACCCTAGAGTGAAAGATGTACCTTTTCCTCATTATACCTTTTCTGCCTCGTATGGAAATTCCATGGTGTCCACTGGGCAAGCAAGGGCCTTCAACTACTTACTAAGAACAAGTATAGTTTCCTGGCACTTTGCAAGCCTCCCTGCAGCTGTAGCTATGTCCTTTTCCTGAAATTACAGTTAAGTACAAGTTACGCCACTGATATAGGACTTTAACAAACATTATTGCAAGTGTCTAGGCAGAACAGACTGACAAGGGAAGGCTATAAAACCAACACCTCTTAATAGTTTATGTTAGAAATTGAAAACAGTGTCAGAACTATTATACATTAGTATAACCATAAACTTTCCTTCTGTAGAAAATCAGAACACTAGATGAGATTGAAAATTTATGAAAAAGTAGAGAATGTTCTGTATTGCATGAAAGGGTTCCTCATTTTCAGATTAAGCTTATCATTTGCACTAAAGAAATATGGTCACCTCTCCATTGACCTATAAATGAATGAACTTCGTTAGCCTGTATAAGATCAATGAAAATTTTCATTGGCATCACCCTTTTCCATTTTCCGATGTGTTAAATTTAGAATGATGATCCCTTTTAGAGATTGAACTAAGTCTCAAGGTTGTCAGGGATGTTTGTATGAGAATCAATATCAGGTTACTGTCTAATTTTATCCTTTATTTAAATAGTTTCTGTTAAGTGTGAAGCCAAATTCACGGAGGATTCCAGATCAGATCTTTCTAGATCTCCAGGATTCTAGATCTTTCTACACCGCCATTAGTTTCTAGAATCACATGCAGGATTCTAGAACCTCCTACACCGCTAGTGGTTTCTAGATCATTTCAGATCTCCATCCAAACCACACACAGGATTCTAGATCCTTCTTCTGCCTCTATAAATTTGTAATTTCTCTGGCCAATGAAAGCAAGCCAAGGCCCAAGCCTGTAATGTAATGCAAAGTGATTTCTGTTCTTCAGTGATTGTTTTATCTATTCTGTTGTTTCTAATTAAGTAATCTTGTTGTTTCTCCATTTGTCTGTCTCTGAGTATAAATCCGTTGTGTGTTATGTATGCTCTGGTCTAACAACTGGTATCAGAGCATGGTTCGAATATCCACGGTGCAAGCCGCTTAGTGCCATTGCCTTGCTCTGGCAGCGTTCGTTAAAACGTTGGTTATTACTCCTGGAGCTGTTGAAGGATATGTCCAAGAAATAACTGAGGAACGCTGGAACTAAAAGACAGTTGCTGCAAGAAAAACAAGTTCGTGGATCTATGTAGAACGTGTTGTTGGAGTTTGAAAAGGTGGAGATGCGTGGAGTTTGGAGTTGAAACGTGGTGTTCGTAAGCTTTTTTTACATCAAGTTTGCACGTATACGTGAAGTTTTTTCTCAAACCAACATATGTATGTGTGAAATGTGAAAAGGTTAAAAAATTAATTATGCTTTTATATTTATTATGAAACATATATAATTATATGTTGGAATTTGGAAAAGTATATTTTAAAAAAGGAGCAGGAATTTTGAAAAGGGTATTTTAAAAGGAGGAAGGTCATTATTAGTAAATTTTAAAGAGTAAAAATTAAAGTTTTATTTTTAAGTGGAGTTTTTTTTGTTTTGGGGCGTGAATTTGATTGAAAATGGAGACAACAGTTACAGATATGGAGAAGTTGAGCGGGGCTAATTTTGCCCTATAGAAATCACAAATGGAGGATATACTGATTTTAAAGGA
Organism: Pinus tabuliformis; assembly: GCA_031772625.1. NCBI lineage: Eukaryota > Viridiplantae > Streptophyta > Pinopsida > Pinales > Pinaceae > Pinus > Pinus tabuliformis. The sequence continues at coordinate 719,140,840 of CM062806.1, forward strand.
TCAGAGACCATCTAGTACAAATCACAAGTCATCCAGCACAAATGAAGGTGAGACTACTACTGTAGCCACAAATGGTGATGTGTTGTTTACTGTTTCAGTAGAGGATGCATGTGTATATACATCTAGCAGTGGATTTGATTGGATTCTTGACTCTGGGGCATCTCACCATGTAACCCCATGCAAAGATAGTTTTGTTTCATATAATCCTGGTGATTATGGTAGAGTGCATTTGGGGAATAATCATTTTTGCAGTATTGTTGGAGTGGGAGATGTCCAGATCAAGATGAAAGATGGACAAGATATATTGTTGAAATAGGTCAGGCATGTACCAGAAATGCGCATGAGTTTAATCTCTATGGGACGACTAGATGATGAAGGCTATTCGACAAGCTTTGGAAAATGAGGCTAGAAAATTAGCAAAGGTGCATTGGTCGTGGCCAAAGGACCCAAGACAGGAACATTATACACATTGAAGACACTGATAGGAAAATCAGATTTGGCTGTTGTCACAAAAGAAGGAAATTCAGCAGATCTGTGGCATAAGTGTTTGGGTCACATGAGCGAGAAGGACTTAAAAATCCTTGTTGATAAAAATTTATTGCCAGGTTTGAAATCCTATAATCTTGATCTTTGTGAGCATTGTATATATGGTAGACAAAGAAGGGTTTCATTCCTTAGAGGTGGCCATGATAGAAAGAAAAATGTGTTAGAATTGGTACACTCAGATGTGTTTGGGCTTGTTAACATCAAATCATTAGGAGGAGCATCATATTTTGTAACGTTTATAGATGATGCATCCAGGAAGGTTTGGGTATATCCTATGAAAAATAAAAGTGAGGTGTTTGGAATATTTCAAAAATTCCATGTTGTTGTTGAAAGAGAGACTAACAAATTGCTGAAGTGTTTAAGAACAGATAATGGTGGAGAATATTGCTCAAATGCATTTAAGGAATATTGTAACAGGTTTGGCATAAAGCATGAGAAGACTGTGCCTAGTACTCCTCAACAAAATGGTGTCGCAGAAAAGATGAATCACACAATTGTGGAAAAGGTGCGAAGTATGTTGTCCAATTCCGGTTTGAAGAAGAATTTTTGGGCTGAAGCAGTCAGGACCGCTTGCTACCTCATAAATAGATCTCCAACTACAGCCTTGGATTGTGGTATCCATGAAGAAGTTTGCACTGGTAAGAATTTGAATTATTCTCACTTGAAAATATTTGGATGTGAAGCATTCGTACATATTCCCAAAGAAAATAGAACTAAGCTAGATGATAAATCTATGAAATGCATTTTTTTGAGATATGCGGATGAAGATCTTGGTTATCGTCTATGGGATCCAGTCAAACATAAAATTATTAGAAGCAGGGATGTTATATTTAATGAGTCAGAAATGTTCAAGAGGACTGTAGGTGAGTTGGAGGTCAAGAATTTTATTGACAGGTTTGAAGAGCAGCAGGAAAACATACCACCAATACAAGAAAATGAACAGCAAATTCAGGAGCATGAAGAACAACAAGAAGAAGGAATCTTGCAGGAACCTTTACAGGAGATTCAACCTGACAATGCACCACCACAGTTGGTTCGTAGATCTTCTAGGCCTCATAAGCCTTCACAAAGGTATCATCCTTCAAACTATATTTTGTTGACTGATGAAGGTGAACCTAATTGTTTTCAAGAAGTTTGTAAAGTCGAGCACAGTAAAGAATGGAAGAAAGCAATGGAAGAAAAAATTAACTCTTTGCAGGAAAATAAAACTTGGGAGTTGGTAAATCTCCCAAAAGGTAGAAAGGCTCTACAAAACAAATGGGTGTACATGATTAAGCATGAAGGTAACGAAAAGAAGGAGAGGTATAAAGCAAGACTGGTGGTGAAAGGTTTTGCCCAAAAAGAAGGTATGGACTTCACTGAAATTTTTTCACCTATTGTTAAAATGTCATCCATTAGAGTCATTCTTGGTCTAGTTGCTGCTTTAGACCTAGAATGTGAACAATTAGATGTAAAAACTGCTTTCCTTCATGGTGAATTAGAGGAATAAATTTATATGGAGCAGCCAGAAGGCTTCATAGGAAAAGGCAAAGAAGGCCTTGTTTGTAGGTTGAAGAAGAGTCTCTATGGGTTGAAACAGGCACCTCGACAATGGTACAAGAAATTTGATTCATTCATGTTGGAACATGGTTTTCAGAGGTTGGAAGCTAACCATTGTGTCTATATCAAGAGGTATGATCAAGGAAAATATATCATATTATTGTTATATGTGGATGACATGTTGATTGTTGGGCATGATAAGAATAAGATCAATAGGTTGAAGAAAGATTTGGGTAGCAAATTTGCAATGAAGGATTTGGGACCAGCACAACAGATATTGGGCATGCGGATTATGCGTGACAAGAAAAACAAAAGGTTGTGGCTGTCACAAGAAAAATATATCAAGAAGGTGCTTGACAGGTTTAATATGAAGGATGCCAAGCCAGTTGGTACACCCCTTGCAGCCCACTTCAAGCTAAGTATTGAATTATGTCCTGGTAATGACAAAGAGAAAGAAGAGATGAGCAAAATTCCTTATGCTTCAGCAGTTGGCAGTTTAATGTATGCCATGGTATGCACACGACCAGATATTGCATATTTAGTGGGAGTAGTGAGCAGCTTCCTTACCAATCCAGGAAAACAACATTGGCAAGCAGTAAAATGGATTTTAAGGTATCTCAAGGGTACTAGTCATTATTTTTTATGTTTTGGTCAGGATGAGACTATGCTCGAAGGATTTACAGATGCAGATATGGCTAGAGATATGGATACCAGAAAGTCCACTACAGGTTATTTGTATACATTTGCAGGTGCAGTGGTATCTTGGGTGTCAAGGCTACAAAGAATAGTAGCCCTCTCTACAACAGAAGCAGAGTACATAGCTGCAACAGAAGCTTGTAAAGAGATGTTGTGGATGCAACGATTCCTAGGAGAGATAATAATAAAGCAGGACAAGTATGTGTTATATTGTGATAGTCAGAGTGCCATTCACTTGGCGAAAAACCCAACATTTCATTCAAAAACCAAGCACATTGACTTAAGGTACCATTGGATCTGGCATGTGTTGGAGGAAAAACAGTTATCCTTGGAAAAGATCCATACAGACAGAAACCTTGCTGATATGCTTACTAAGATTCTACCACAAAACAAACATGAGTTATGTAGAGGCATGGTAGGACTCGATGTGACTTGATGACTTTTATTTGGGTTCAAGTGGGAGAATGTTAAGTGTGAAGCCAAATTCACGGAGGATTCTAGATTAGATCTTTCTAGATCTCCAAGATTCTAGTTCTTTCTACACCGCCATTAGTTTCTAGAATCACATGCAGGATTCTAGAACCTCCTACACCGCTAGTGGTTTCTAGATCATTTCAGATCTCCATCCGAACCACACACAGGATTCTAGATCCTTCTTCTGCCTCTATAAATTTGTAATTTCTCTGGCCAAGGAAAGCAAGCCAAGGCCCAAGCCTGTAATGTAATGCAAAGTGATTTTTGTTCTTCAGTGATTATTTTATCTATTTCGTTGTTTCTAATCAAGTAATCTTGTTGTTTCTCCATCTGTCTGTCTCTGAGTATAAATCCGTTGTGTGTTATGTATGCTCTGGTCTAACAGTTTCCATTGGATGAAGGGAAGTATCATTTGCGGTTGTGCACTTAATAATCCAAAGTTAAACTACATTATGTTTTCAACCTTTTCAGATCTACTTTTTTTTTCTAACTGAGTTGGACAAGCAAAGAATCCATCCAGCAAACATTCATGCAATATATTTTCCTTAAAATCTCATAGGAAAGATGGAATGCTGAATACTTGATTATGAACTAAAAAGCTTGGGAAGACAATTTAAAGTGAAAAATTGAAGAAATTTAAGACTAAACTTCCAATCACATACACAATAAACAGAATAACCAAAGCTTTCAGGTGAGCCATTCCCAAATGTAAAGACAAACTAATCTTGAATGAATATAGTGTTGGTTCAGCTAGACCAAAATTTTTCTGTATAACACAGTTGTTATCAAGAAACGAGGTGAGAGCCATAAGTACGACGTTGCATTCAAGCTCCACAATTCTAGCTCTAGGTTTAGGAAAAGTCTTGTTTTTGAACTCTTGCAACTACATTGGATTCAAGTTCCACACCTCTAGATTTAATTTTAGAGAAACCCTTGTTTTTGAATGCATGCAGCTATGTTCGATTCTAGAACCACAAATTAAATTCTAGCTTTAATTTGACCAAAAACTATTATTTTTGATCTCAGACAAGAGGTTTGAACTTCTTGGATGAGCTGGCTAATAAAATCCTCTAAATCGACGAAAACAAAGTCCTCTGACTAACATGTCATACCATGAAATTTCATCAGTAAATTCAAATTACCATTTATTTGGCTCTGGTTTTGCTTGTGAGACGAATTGAGCTCATTGGAAGTCTGGCTCTCCTGAATGTGTTTGTATCAATGTAAGCAATGAAGGATGTTGGCAGCTGTTAGGTTCCTTCCAAGAGGCATCTTCAATGGGCAGATCTTTGCACTGCACCAGATATTTTTAAGAACCATCTTTCTTAACCTTTCATCTTTGGAAACCAGGATATGCTCATATATCAGGATCAATTTTCCTTCCTCATCAAGGGGAGGTAGATCTTATGAAACTATCAAATCCTCTGCAATTTCCTTCTTTAAATTAAAAACATGGAATGGGTTATGTACCTTGACACTTGCTAGTAATTGTAGAGAATAGGCTACTCATTCAACTTGCTGAAGGATTGCGAAGGGACCATAACACTCAAAAGATAGTTTCTTACATACCTTTTTCATAAAAGTGATCTGTTCATAAGGATCTCCGATTGCAAATTCTAGTTCGGATCAATGCTAGTCTCCCCTTCATTTCATCATAGCTTGAAGCGTTTTAAGGTTATCCTTTAGAGTTTGAAAGATCTGCTGACTCTCTAGAATGTAATCTCGTTTGGTTGACTCCTTGGTGTATTGGATAATGCAAATCTGTCAATGATGGTAGCCTATATCCAGCCAAATACATTTATATATAGCCCACCCAGAGAGACAGAGCTCCAGAACATTCGATTCAAGACAGCCTAGTTTCAGCTCAGAAACAAAACACTGGAAAACTTTTCAATGTAAACACCTTTTTTTTAAGAATATTAGGACCTCGCTCCTTCAACTATAATCAAACCTGTAACAAAATGAAATCAAACTCTAATTCTATAGTTTGCTTGGCCTAGGGTTTCCTCAGGAAACAAATCTGAAGAATTCATCTTTTTATTGATTGTTTCAGTGCAGTTTCTAAGCCTATTCATGACAAGTTGACACCTTGTTTTGATTAGATAGTAACCTTGAAAAACTACGATGTTAAACGTTGTTTCTTGAGCATTTGGAACACTAATGAAAACTGATCTATGCATCATACAGTATCCTGAACTGAAGCATGTCAATATGTGACCCCTGGTTTGCCTTTCCTTGCAGTCCGATGTTCCCTTCTTCCGTTTGCAAAGTGGTGGGTTACTTTTCCCTCTTCGAACTCATTCGTGTAATTCGTTTCATTCCTCCTTCCAGTTTCCTTGGCGGTGTAACGGCCCATCTAAACTAATCCACTATATAAAGTTTGAAACTTTATAATAAAACAAATGTGATGAATTTTAAATAATAAATTTATTTAAGTTTTATAAATATCATTTAAAAAAAAAACTTTATAAAATATAATTCTAAACTTCATAAAATATATATATATATATATTAAACTTTACAAAATATATAAATTAACTTTATAAAATATAATTATAAATTAAACTTTGTAAAATATAAGTTAACTTTATAAAACTAAATTATATAAAACAAGGACCCTTATACAAGGGGGACGTTTAATTCCAACAAGATATATATCAGAGCGCACAAGACAGCAGAGAGAGAACGGTAATGCGTAGAAGGCGTGTTGGGACAAGGGAAGGCGGTGGTTGCATGCTGGAGGGCAGCCACCGCCAGGCCCGTGGTTAAAACCGGGATTTTGAACGGAGAAGTGGGGGAGAAATTCAGCAGTGAAACTAGAGGAGGAATTCAGCAGTGAGAGAGATTTGCTATTGGAAGAGCTTTAATCCGTCTGAGGTTCTGGGCACGGGGGACAGTGGGCTTCTGTGAGAAGCTTGCTGGATTGAGTAGCCAGCCTCTGCTCAATCAGGTTGGGCGGAATTGGTCTCCCTGGGTAATTGGAGCTCAACATCAACAGTATCGTCAACTGAATGGGAACAGTATCGTCAATTGCGCGGGATCAGCTAGTAGTTCAGGTAAGTGCAAATTAAGTTTTTATGCTTCCTGTTTTCCAGTTTATGAGTATTTACATGTTTCCTGTTTTCCAATTTATGGGCATTACACATGGTATCAGAGCTGCGTTCAAACCCTTTGGGACCTCACAGGCCCTACACAGCTAGAATTTCGTATAAACCTCTGTTTGAGCGTATAAACGGCTGTCTGAGCGTCTGTCTGACGGCTAGAATTTCAAATGTCTGGTTAAGTGAGCGATGTGTCTTTTTAAATGTTGGGAGGGAAACCTTAATTCACTCCGCCTTGTCCAGTAATGGCGGAATCATCGATTCTTTAATGAATTTCTTCAGTATCTGTGCATTCGGAACGCAGTGCTCTTCGAATATTTTTATGATATTCGATAGTCGGAAGGTGGATTGACGTTTAGCCAATTTACTTCTCTGCCGCCGACCATACCGCTTGCCTTAATTCAATCTTCGCTGGAGATTGGAGGCCGACTTTTAAAATTTCCGAGTTGATTGCGCGTAGTTCTGTGGCAGCCCTTTTCGTTTCATTGGGAACGAAGGGAATGATCGTGAGTCTTAATCTTCTTAGAGACTTCGCAATCGATACAGACTGAAAGACGTATTCTGGTTAGCGTCATAATGCCTTGGGAATCATCATGGAAAGTAAAATTTTAAGGGCCAACGAGCACGGCAACGGAATCGTTAGATTAGGCATTTGCGGGGAAGTTAAGAGCTCTGTTGACTTCAGCTCAAACAAGTTTCCAACAGGCAGTCTGGCAGTTGAAGAGAGTCACATCAAAACCAGTTCATGGGCTCAGAGACAGGATTGGCAGAATACAGATTTCTATGCAAACTCTGCATCAGATGACATGATAATTCTTCAACACGGGAATGGTTCTGGGAACGATTCAAGCAGTAGCACTGTCTTGACTGGGAGCTCAAAAATTGATTCGATTGTAGATAATTCAAAAGATACCGGGAAGGCAGTCGTAGTTTCTACTGAAGCTAGTGGATCAGGATTTGCTCATGTTCTGACTGATGAGTCGTTATGTCATTCCTTCACGGAATCAAATCTGGAATTATCTGCCAAAGGAAAAAAAAAAAAAAACGATAACAATGCCTAATTTTCGTTACAGCAGATTCAAGCCAATCTATACCAGAGCTCCTATCTTGCAAAGGCTGAAACCCAATAATGGATTTCAATCCGCAATCACGCCGGACACAAATCCCTTTGGTGTTGAATATATTTTTCATAATAGAGGACAAGCAATATATAACAACGTAGGTAGTCTATTGCATTCTTCGCAAGCTTTCTTGAATCCGAATTCAAATGGTATTGGAATCGTGGAACATGGCAGGGGATTCAGTACACAGGCAAGTTCGGAAGAACCCAGAGACAGTTTAGAATATGATGTAGTGATAGTGGGTGCAGGACCAGCTGGGTTATCTGCAGCTATCAAGTTCAAGCAACTCTGTTGAGAGAAAAATAGAGACCTCTCTGTCTGTGTAGTGGAGAAAGGAGCTGAAGTCGGTGCACATATATTGTCAGGAAATGTTTTTGAACCCCGTTCTTTAAATGAGCTCATCCCAGACTGGAAGGAACAAGGGGCTCCTCTCAGAGTACCTGTTTCCTGTGACAAATTTTGGTTGCTTACAGAAAATCGCTCTTTTCCCCTTCCTTCACCCTTCAGTAATGAGGGAAATTATGTAATAAGCTTGAGTGAGCTTGTACGCTGGCTGTCTCAAAAAGCTGAGGAATTGGGGGTTGAAATTTATCCAGGTTTTGCTGCAAGTGAGGACATTGGCCTAGGTTTTACGTGATGCAAGCTCTGGTAAAGTGATTGGAATTGCAATAAATGATATGGGATTGCCAAAGATGGCTCCAAAAAGGAAAATTTTCAGCGTGGAGTAGACCTTAAAGGGCGAGTCGCACTTCTTGGCAAAGGTTGTAGAGGCTCACTTTCTGAGAGAGTGATCAAATATTTTAACTTGCGGCAGCAGGGGAATGGGCAACATCAAAGTTATGCGTTAGGTATCAAGGAGCTAGAATTTCCTACAAAGCAAAGGAAGGATGTGATGCTGCCTCAATCGCTGGTCATGTGGATTGATTGGATCCTTGGTTTTCTCAGGTTTTAGTTCAACAATTTTTTTATAAAAAGGATGTGATTTTGGGAGCTCCTTGCCATTAAAGAGTAAGACATGGTAGAATTTGCGTTTTCTGCTTTCAAGGGTAAATTAAAATTGTTATCATTTTTAGGATGTCTAGCTGCTTTACCCATTTCTTACGAGCTTCATTGAGATTATCATCAATTCTTTTTGAGAAATGAAATGAAATTATATCATTGCCACAAATGACCGAAATAGGTCAATAGGAATTGGACGAACAATGGTTGCCAACAAACAAAAAGGAGTGCCTAGAGCATATCCTAATCAGTTTCTCAGAATCAGATGACAACCTAGACATCCATTTCATTTCTAGGGTCATTCACTTAATAGCAAAAATGGTTAAAATATTTAAAAAAAAAAAATTGTTTTCTGCTGAATAGGAATTAATGAATTATTAAACACAATAGAAGTTTGGATACAACGAATGCTTTTCTTGGAAGTTTGAATTGTTTTAGTTAAAGTAGATAACGAATGTTTTTACCTGTTTTAGTAGTTTGAAGAAGAATTATTCTCATTATCACAGCCATACCATGCTACTCTTTCTATCTTTAATATGCTATGTGATTTGGATCATTGGTTGAGTCCAGGGGATTATCACGGTTCTTAACAAGAATTCAGTGATGAGTGAGTGTGTTTGTCTACTGTGTATTAGAATGTTTTAGTAATTTAGTTCTGAAGCAGACCAAACCGAAAAGCGAACCACACTTCAGCTGTGCCATCCAACCATTTACAGACGTTATACAATTATTATATTTGATCTTTAGCTGATCATAGGAATGTTATTAGTAAATCAGTTTGTGGCTCTATTGTAAGTGCACCTGTAAGCTTTATTACCTTGAAGCTAAGTATTCGTTGAAACATCTCTTGAATTTAAGCATACTTTGATAAGTTGACTGAGTCTTATAAACAAAAATTAGATATACATAAACGTACTTACATACAACGATTTGTGTTTAGCTACAGAGTAGTTTCAATATAATGCATTGATAGGTCATCTCTAAAGTAACTCTAACATTGCCATGATCTTACAAAGTTTTGATTTTGGTAGTCCCGTTACATTATGCCTGTAGGTGGCTCTTAAACATCTAGAAATGAGATGGTGCACTAATGTAGGAAAGGATAGTATAGATCATTTTATTTGCATACTATTAAACTAACCTCTTATAACCTTTAAACTGCCCCAAATGCATTCAAGTTTACTGAATGCAAATGCCAATTACCCCTCTGTCATGTGCCTTGGTGAATTGTTAAAATTGCATACCTTATAATGCCTTTATGCCACATTATCTGCTGAACTATATTTCTTCTAGATTGTAATCATGACATGACTATGGTAAATTTTCCGGCTAAAGGACAAACTCATTTGGAACCAGAACAACCCTCCATGTTATTATAGGTTTAATCCATATCTAAATAATATATTCAAAAATATAAGTATGTATGACCTTCTTTAAAGGAGATAGCTAGATTGAGGTATGACGGGTATGTTACCGAGGTATATTGTAACGAGACATTTAAACATTTTCATTTTGTGGATATTATTTAGATGTTTGATCTTAGGAGCTAATAACCATACACTTCAGCATTATTCATACTAGGATAGAATACCCTGCATTAGGACAAGGAGGTCGCGAGACCACCCTCCTTGACCTCGGTACTAGTAAGATCCGCCTAGCGGATAAAAATAGCAAAACTATACCCGTTTATGAATGTGAAGTCGCAAAAGAAAATTATGCGTTAAATTCGGTTGTCTACCTCAAAATTTTGATAAAATTTTATTATGTGTTCAGGAACCATTACAATGGTAAGGACGTATGAGCGACGACGACGTGATCGGGCAGCATCACCACCATTAATGCCGCCACCGTCGCCATCATTGTCCCCATCGCCACCACCATCACCATCGTCACCACCAAGACCATTGTCAACATCAAACGCTCCAGCGCCAGAATTGACTGTGATAATGAACTCTTTGGAAGCCTTATTGGAGACATTAAAGGAATCCACTAAGGCCAGAACCAAAGGGGAATTTCATCATGTAGCCACCAGTTCAGTAGAACCAAATAATTATGAGCCCAGAAGACCAAAAGAAGACATTTCCAGGGAGCTTCAGAAAATTAGACTCCCAGAATTCTCAGGAGGTTGAGCAGGTGAGCGCGCTGAAGCATGGTTAGAAGGAATGAACAGATGCTTTAGGTTAAGAGAATATTCGTCTTCGGCAAAAACAAAAATTGCCGTGTTTCAACTAAAGGAAAGTTCCCTGATTTGGTGGGGAAATCTGGAAAAGTAGCTACACCTTACATCAGATAATGCCCCTTGGGAACTATTTGAGGAAAGGTTCCGCGCAAAGTATTTACCTCCATACTTTCAACAACATCAAGCAAGAGCCTTTCATACATTAATTCAGGGAAATAAAACGGTGGAAGAGTACGAGATTAGGTTTATGGAGCTTGTAAAATACATTCACTACTTAGATTCTGATGAACGTCAAGCTGAACGCTTCATATTTGGGTTAAATCCTCGCATTAGAGCCTTGGTAAGCATGTGGAAACCATCATCAGTAGCCGAGGCGGTTGAGTGTGGTCGTTATGCAGAAGAGCACCTTGGAATCAGAAAAGAGATAGGGCTAGCAGAACCTTTACAATAAGGATTTCCTGGAAAGACTCCTCGAAATTTTATCAGCGGAAGTAGCTCAAGGCCACCTTACGATAACAGGTCTACCTCTAGAAATATAGTAACAAGAGCTCCCATGGCAGTAAACACTATAGCCTCGGAATCATCAAACGCTAGGTCTTGGTCATCTCAAGGGACTGCCAGCAGAGGTAGAAATTCGAGAGAAATCAGCATGAGAGGACGAAGCTCGTTCCCTAGAAATTCACGTCCTGGGTCAAGAGGATCAATGCCGCTAAATTGTTGGGGATGTGGGGGACCGCATTTTCAACGGGATTGCCCTGAAGCTTCGTCGAATATGTCGCATAGGACTGGAGAGGGACCAATATCAAACAATCAAGATAATCATAGAATTCATGCAGTAATCAACAACGACCAAGCAGCGCATCAACCCACTATAGCGGGATCTTCAGGTATGGAACAAGGGAATCGTAACGGTCGAACCATTACGTATACTGGGACGTAGGGTTCGATAGCTGAGGAACCGCCTGGTGGACCAAGTTAGGGTCCATTGGGACAAGTACAGTCCTGGATCAGCAACTTGGGAAAATACAGAGGACATATGTCAAAGATACCCTAGACTATGTCAATTTTGAAGAACTTTAAACTATGTTTAGTATATATTTTTACTCTATTGCAGTCAGAGACCCAGAAACATTTTGAATGATTATAGATAAACATGAAATTTTGTGACATAATATATGTTTAACTTCTGCTGGTACATGGATACCAAAACGATATATGTGGTTCATTTTATTAAATTATAGTTGTCGAAGGAAAGTTAAGACAGTTAAAGGATTTTACTTCTAATAGAAAATAAGATATTGTAAATCTGTTTTGTTTTTACATGTCAATATGATCAATGGCATAGAAATCAGGAAGTGAATACATTTTAGATGGAAGTCAAAATACATGCATAGAAAATGGTAAAAATGTGTTATACTGTAGTATCATATGTGAATAATATATGAGTTATTTTGAATATGCTGATGCACATGTTACGAATGCGTGAGTGAGTGTATGATTGCAGATTCAAGTATCCAATTACCGGGATGACCACGTGATGACAGAACCTCAGAACAATTAAAGCTCCAAGTGATTCTATGATAGGGTGTTAGCCCTAAGTTCTATTGGGAGGGGTGGAGGTGTTGCCCACCGTTTATCCTCCGAACCCTGGGGTCATGGGAGGACTGTGTGAATCACGCTCCCCTAGACGTGTGATGATGACTGCCAGATGCCTACTAGGAATCAGGTCGGTATAATCGACGCTGCCACCTTAGAGTTTATGAATGGTTGGGTCAGTAAAACTGACGCCATGGCATACTCCAGTAGAGGACGGATAGGATGGGAGCGGAAGAGATTAGGAAGGATAGGATGATTTTAGAATAGCTTGGCAACTTGGATAGGGTAAAATTTATCCATCAAAATCATAAACTTAAAACTCTCTAACTTCGGGACGAAGTTTTCTGAAGGGGGAGTGTATGTAATGGCCCATCTAAACTAATCCACTATATAAAGTTTCAAACTTTATAATAAAACAAATGTGATGAATTTTAAATAATAAATTTATTTAAGTTTTATAAATATCATTAAAAAAAAAAACTTTATAAAATATAATTCTAAACTTCATAAAATATATATATATATTAAACTTTACAAAATATATAAATTAACTTTATAAAATATAATTATAAATTAAACTTTGTAAAATATCAGTTAACTTTATAAAACTAAATTATATAAAACAAGGACCCTTATACAAGGGGGACGTTTAATTCCAACAAGATATATATCAGAGCGCACAAGACAGCAGAGAGAGAACGACAATGCGTAGAAGGCGTGTCGGGACAAGGGAAGGCGGTGGTTGCATGCTGGAGGGCGGCCACCGCCAGGCCCGTGGTTAAAACCGGGATATTGAATGGAGAAGTGGGGGAGAAATTCAGCAGTGAAACCAGAGGAGGAATTCAGCAGTGAGAGAGATTTGCTATTGGAAGAGCTTTAATCCGTCTGAGGTTCTGGGCACGGGGGATAGTGGGCTTCTGTGAGAAGCTTGCTGGATTGAGTAGCCAGCCTCTGCTCAATCAGGCTGGGCGGAATTGGTCTCCCTGGGTAATTGGAGCTCAACATCAACAGTATCTTCAACTGCACGGGAACAGTATCGTCAACTGCGCGGGATCAGCTAGCAGTTCAGGTAAGTGCAAATTAAATTTTTATGCTTCCTGTTTTCCAGTTTATGAGTATTTACATGTTTCCGGTTTTCCAATTTATGGGCATTACAGGCGGTTTTGGGAAATGTCATTGCAGGTTGGTAATGTTACCTCGCCCTTCATGATGATTAAGGTTCTTATGGAGCCATGGTTTCACTGCGGGCTTGGTAACCTCCCTTACAATTTGTCATCATTCAACTCGGAGATTCTTCTTAACGCTAGAGGGTTTTGGTTTTTGCTTGTTGTGGTGACCTAGTGAGCTGCACGGGAATGTAGCCAGCGGTTAATTCCCAAATTCCAAATTCGAATTGAGGTGTGAATGGTGGCAAGACGCGATGGAACCCCTGTCAGACGTCTTCATTAAATGCAGAGGGACGTCGTCATTAAATGCGTAGGATGCGGAGCTGGGCGGAGCTCGCGGAGGGTGGCGGAGCTAGGCTGAGGAATTGTCGGCGGCCGGAGCCGGAGGTTTTTCCGAGCAACAACGGAAACCGGGCCATTCCTCCGCCTGAGTAGACTACTCCCATTAAAAATATTAATGTGATTAATACGGACGAAGACTTCATAAATACAACCAAAAAAACTATGGCAACACTAAGAATGTCTTACTAATGAACACATTTACTTTATTAATCATATATAAAAAGGTTGTGGGTCAACTTTAACTTAAGAAAAAAAATTATAAATGAATGTTATAAATAATAATGAGGACCTTACATAGAGGAAATTATTAGAATTGAAATAATCTCAAATCCCTAAGAAATTGGTGGGTGGGGAACCACTTGGTACAAATATAACTTTTTAAATTTATTAAAAGTAGGTACCATTTTGCTAAATAAAATTTGCTTATTTATAAATGAATGTTATAAATAATAATGAAAAACTTATCATGGAAGAACTTATTAGAATTGAAATAATCTCAAATCCCTAGGAAATTGATGGGCGGGGAGCCACATGACAAGATTATAATTTTTAAAAAATTTTAAAAGTCAATACAACATAATGAACTTTATAATACACTAATAACCAATGACAAACATTAAGTCTAAGCATATGGTGAGCATATTCCCTTGAGAATCAATCTAGGCCTTCAATTAAAAAAAATCAACAAATCCTCATCCACCTTAAGTTGAAATAAGAAGCCCTCAACAATAATGCTTTTAATTAAAACTAACCACTAATCAAATAAATATATTTATTTTTGTTTTTAATTATGACTTTTTAATTTATAAAATATCATAAAATATTTTATTTTTATTTAGATATAATTTTTTTTGAAAATCTAACTTAGAGAAAATTGAAAAAAACACATAATTTTTTTATAAAAAATAATATATATATTTTAAATAATTAAATTTAAAAAATATAAAACTATTTAAATAAAATTTCTAAAATAATCATAATATTGATAACAATTAAATCTTAACAACAACCACATTATTAAATAATACTAATATTTTTAATTTAAACCGAAATTCAATATTAATGGTTATTTAAATTTGAATTGAAATTTTAATAATTAAAAACAAATTAATTGACTCTACCCGAGTACCGTGAATGAGCGAACAACTTAATCGTGTGTGATAAATATATATATTTTAAAGTAATTTCAATGCTGTGCAATTAGTCCATTGCACAGGCTGGCATCTGCCCGGTGCTGTAGTTGCGTACGTTGAATTTAATTCCATTCCTCGAGCTGTCGCCTAGACGGCGCTGCGACAACGACAGATCTCAGACTTGACACAAGTTTCTGCGCTGCGACAACGACAGATCTCAGACTTAACACAAGTTTCTGGTTGAAAAAGTTTTCCAAGATGAATAATTCAGTTAATGAATATCAACATCCGTCTCCATAAACAGAGGCGGAAAAGTGGGTCCAATTACACATGTAAGAATGCAGATAAGAGCTGCCCATATTAATACAGTCGCCTACAACACATCGAACACCTTTCATATGAATATCAACATCCGTCTCTATAAACGGAGACGGAAAAGTGGGTCCAAAAACCCACGTAAAAATGTTAAGTGGATCTGCAATCGACATAAGGGCTGCCCCATATTAATACAGCCGCCTACAACACATCGAACACCTTTCATCGTTTTCGCAAGAGATACATTATTCTACAACACATTACTCCAACTATCTAACTACACGCCTGCGCGTATCATTTCAAATTTTAGTCCATCCATCTGTTCTTTCCAATTTCTATGGCAGAAATAACAGCCACCCATCATCACGATGACATTGCTTCCTCCTCCACTGCCTCTGGCTCTGCGTCGAATCCTCCTTATGTCCATTTTGACATATTTGTTAACCATTATGAGGATGAAACCAGAGACTTCGCCATGGAACTCTGCAAGCGTCTTGTTTCCCGTGGATTGTACGTTTTTCTGGACGGGATTGATAAGGAGGTTACTCGCGTGGAAGCTGCCCTTTCACTAGCCGCTCTCCAGATCGCCATATTTTCTCCAAACTATGCTACCTGTAAATGGTCCATGGATACGCTCGTCAAGATGACAAAGTCGGAGGCGCCTATTCTCCCCGTTTTTTATAAAGTCGAACCTTTTCATCTCAGGTTTACGAGAAAAGATCACAAGGGACCATATGCTCAATCGCTGCGTGCCCATGAAGGACGATATGACTCGCAAATTATTGAGGCTTGGAGAGACGCTCTGTGCGATGTTTCCAATATAAGTGGTTTCCAGCTGGAGGAGAGCAACGGGTGAGCATTTCCTACTATTCAAATCCTTAATGATCGTTTTCAATTTGATCGATTGACAGAGGTTTCTCACCATTGTAACTTAATACATAAAAGCGTTTCTCACTGCTTATTTTACTCTCTGCTTGAATATTTAGGGGCCAGGAGGTGCTCTTGGGTAAAGTCGTGGACAGCGTCTTCAAAACCTGTCCTCCTCGCCATTATCATGTTTTCTTGAGTCATCACGGGCCAGACACGAAGGAGAAATTCGCCCAGCCTCTCTACGATCGCCTTGTTTCCCATGGATTACGAGTATTTCTGGACAAGCCAGAATTGGTGGGGGCACCCAAGATTGAAACTCAAATAGAGATGCCTCTTCAATTCGCGTCTGTCAATATCGTTATATTTTCTCCCAGATTTCCGGAATCTTCTTGGTGCATGGATGAACTCTTCCTCATCACAAAGGCCACAGGTACCATTTTACCCGTTTTCTATGAAGTGAAACCTTCCGATCTGGATGGAATTTACATTGAAACCCTGTACTCCCACCACCGAGAGAAACAGCGACAGGACACAGGGACTATTGAGAAATGGAGAGACGCTCTTGCCAATGTCCCAAAATCAGATGAATTCATGCTGGCCGGGTAAGAATTCTTGCATCTTTTCCAAGAGCATCCTTGTGTCATTGCAAATTCCAGGTATCTAATACTTAATTATTAATTTTGCTATTCATCCAATATGTGTAGTTTACTTTACTCCAAACCCGTTAACTGAATCTGCAATGAAAATAAGCTCAGACCTTTCCCATCCCTGAAGTGCTGTTTTCAATTTGTTGGAATACATGTCATTAGAGTAGGTATTTCTCACTGCTTATTAAATTGGTTTTACTCTTTTCTAATGGAATATTCAGGGAGGAGCTCAAGGAGGAGTTTATGGATAAGATTGTCGAAAGGGTGTTGAAATATATTCCAGAACCAGCACCATCAGAACTCATGATAAGCTCCGCAGAGCATAGAGCGGCGAAAAGTGTTTAGAAAACGTGTAAGAAACGAGACCAGACTGAAATGCCGTTTTCTACGGTCGTTTTAGTTAACGGATGCATATATTTTATGGGATATCTTTCACAGGTCGTAGATCGCTCTTTTGCAGGTGGATTTTAGCCGTGTATTTTCACTCTTTATTGCAGATTTCATTTATGTATTCGTTCAATAATCTAGAGTCTCAAGTATACAGAACGTTGATCATTTTTGTACTATTGTTCTTTTTTTTAATTGATTTGTTTTCCTAGGTATATTGTTAAAATTCATAGTTTAAACTGTGGCTAAAGAAGTTCAAATTTAATTGCGAATTCTATTTATTTATTGTTTACAGTTATATCTATATATATATGGATTTTTTCAATGGATTTTTTCAAGGAAATCATAATGAGCCAAAGGCCCAAAATGCATAAGAATGTATGCACTTAATTGGTTAGGAAAAATAAAAAATATATATATTTAATAGTCAATTTACTAATCATCAATTTAGTATTCAAATTATTTAGATTTAATTGGTTAGGAAATATAAAAAATATATATATTTAATAGTCAATTTACTAATCATCAATTTAGTATTTAAATTATTTAGTTTTTTAATAAAATTTGGGAGCCAAATTTAGTTGAAACTATATTGAAAATTGAAACTCACTCTCTATTTTTCATTTTTATTTTCATTTTCACTCTGCTCATTTCTTGAGTGTGAAACTTCTAAACTCCGTTTCTGGTAACATAGAAATTTTGGAGCTTTGTGAGTTTCCCAACTCTGGTATGTTCGGAAGCTTCTTGCACTCACTAACATTCAAAGTCTCCAAAGACGTGAGACGTTCCACGCTTGGCAGCTCTTGTATCTCATAGCATCCACTACCATTTAATATTTGGAGCTTTGTGAGCTTCCCCAACTCTGGTATGTTATGAAGCTTCTTGCACTCACTAACATTCAACTTCTTCAAAGAAGTCAAATATTTCAAACCTAAGAGCCATTGTTTTTGGCACCCACCAACATCTAGTCTTTGGAGCTTTCTGAGCTGCCCCAACCATCGTATGTTTTGAAGCTTCTTACACTCACTAATATTCAATGTTTCCAAAGACGTAAGAAGTTCCACACCTCGCAGCTCTCGTATCTCATAGCATCTACCGACATTCAATATTTGAAGCTTTCTGAGCTGCCCCAACCCTCTTACGCTCTGCCGCTTTTCGCATCCACTAACATTCAACCTCTTCAAAGAGGTCAAATGTTCCAAACCGAAGAGCGATTGTATCGCACAGCACCCACTAACATCTATTGTTCTAAGCTTTGTTTGTAGCCCCAAACTTGGTAATCTCTGCAGCTTCTTGCATCCCTCTGCAAAGAAGTCAAATGTTCCAAATCTGACAGCGTATGTATCCCTCTGCTTCCACTAACATCTATGCTCTGGAGCTTCTCGCATCCCCGAACATTAAAAGTCTCCAACGAGGTCAAATGTTTCAAGCCTGTCAACGTCTGTATCTCACTGTAGCCACTAACATCTAGTGTTTGGAGCTCTGTGAGCTGCCCCAACCCTCCCATGCTCTGGAGTTTCTGGCACCCACTAACATTAAAAGACTCTAAAGAAGTCAAATTTTCCAAACCTAGCAGCAATTTTATCTCACTGCATCCACTAACATTTAACTCGGAGTTTTGTGACCTGCCCCAACCTTGGTATGCTCTGGAGCTTCTGGCATCCGCTAACAATAAACGTCTCCAAAGAATTCAAATGTTTTAAACCTGATAGCCATTTTATCTGGCTGCATCCACTAACATCTAGTATTTCGAGCTTGATGAGCTGCCCCAACCCTGGTATGCTCTCGAGATTCTTGCATCCTCTAACATCTAACGTCTCCAAAGAAGTGGAATGTTCCAGACCAGGCAGATCTCGTATCTCACTGCACCCTTCCAGAGATAGATACTTGAGTACAGTTAAATTCCCGAATGATTTTGGAAGCATCTGCAAGCAAGAAGCGCCTTTCAAATCGATATATTGGAGGTTTGCATCATTCCTGAGCACTCTGTCATCTCTAAGTATTTCAACGAGTGCAGCCGACAAAATTCTTCCGGCAAAGCTATGAATGGGAGTGGTCTAGAACATTTAACTACAATCTTTTCAAGGAGCTCCAGTTGACCTATGGACTGTGGTAACCGTGAAAGGGCGGCGCAGATATTTAGCTCCCGCAACTGGAGAGGAGCCTGCGATGTTTAGATATCAACTATCAGACGATTTTCATCTACGAAATGAAATGAAACGAAGGAATAACGAACACAAAAACTTACCAAACCTGAGATTAAGTTTGCCACAATTCTGTTAATTTGCTTCCGTCCACTTCTAAAACGCGTAATTTCTCCATCGAAATCCAGGGAGGAAGAGAATAGTGGGTGCACTTATGCCACTTTAGCCATAAGAGATCTGCTGATCCCACCCTAGTCACTATCTTTTCTACATAACCACCTTGAGCTGCAAAAAATTTCAAATTTTTGGAACCACTAAACGTCTCACCACTTTGTTTGCAACATGGCATTTAGTGTCATCTCCGGGGTCTCCATTCATTGTAATTCCTTGGAATTGGGCTAGTTCCTGTTCAATCATTATAAGTATAAAATACAGAGATGCATCTCTCTTACGAATAAACAAAAGATGCGTTTCTCTTAAGAATAAATAGAAATTCAAAGGTTTACAAACGTTTGAAGGATTGCGGAAGCACTTACAGATGGCGATTTCTCAAGCAAAATCATTGATCTGCTTGGTCTCCTGATGCCAAAGCCGAGGTGGCGTTAATCTGTTAGCCTTATTTCTTCCATAATTTCGCAGGAATTCATTTATTTCTATTTTACTGGTCACCTGCAATAGACATCTGTTCTCTAGCTTCTCAAGTCCTTCCATGCCGAATATCCTTGTTGCGTTATCTCTGTCTTCACCTATGAAGAAGCAAGCAACATCTAAGAATATTTGCTGTTCCTCTTCATTTAGTGAATCATAACAAACGCTAAGCTTTGTCTCGATAAGTAGTTTACAGTTGTGTTGAAGTTGATTCAATTGCTCTTCCCAGCCAGATCTTCTTTTCCACTCAGACGCTTTCCTAGTTCTTTCAACGGTAGTGGCAAACCATCACGGGCCATTACAAAATTTTGTACCAGAGATTCAAATACCGGATCATCAGAAGGGTGTCGTGGAAACGGGCGATCGAAGCCATAGGAGAGTAAAAAGTTCTGGAAATTTAGTCCAAGTAGATAACAAATTGACGGGAGATTGAAGGCATAGGAGAGTAAAAGCTTTCGGGAGTCTTCACTATTTAGTCCGGTTAGATGATAAATTGATGAATCTACGATGCCGAAACTATCGAGGACATCCTTGTGACGAGAGGTAACCAAAATCAAGCTCTTTGGGTGAAGGATTGGCATCAATGCATAAAGTTGATCCGCATGATCAACATCATTTAATATTACGAGACCCTGACACAATCGGAGATGATGTTTGAGTATCTTCTTACCTTCTTTGACACTCTCAATTTCTTTACTAGGACTATGTTTCAAGTCTTTAATGATCATACTTTGCAAACCTTTTAGAGCATATTTTCTCGCAACATGGTTTGTCACATTAAACAAGGAGGAGGATTCTTTGTAATTTGATCTCTTACACTTGAAAATTTCTTTCGCCAGCGCTGTTTTCCTAATTCCAACACCACCCAGAATTCCCACAACCTTGGCCTTTACACGATTTTCCTCTTGCTTCGATAGCACCGCCTTTTCGAAATCTTCTAATTTTTCCGGGAGCCCAATATAAAAGTCTTCCACGGGGACGACTTCCGACCGTTTTGAAAAGTCATTTAGAAAACTTTTCACCGCTCTTTGCTCAAATATTAAATGTTAGTGGATGCTATGAGATAAGAGAGCTGCCAGGCGGGGAACGTCTCGCGTCTTTGGAGACGTTGAATGTTAGTGAGTGCAAGAAGCTTCCGAACATACCAGAGTTGGGGAAGCTCACAAAGCTCTAGATATTAAATTTTAGTGGATGCTATGAGATACCAGAGCTGCCAGGCTTGGGACCTCTCACGTCTTTGAAGACGTTGAATGTTAGTGAGTGCCGGGACCTTGAGATCATACCAGAGTTGGGGCAGCTCACGAAGCTCCAAACACTAGATGCTAGTGGTTGTTGTGAGATATGATCACTCTTGGGTTTGGATAATTTGACTTCTTTGAAGACGTTGAACATTAGGGAATGCCATGAGCTGCACAGCATACCAGGGTTGGCCCAGCTAAAAATGATCCAGATACTCGATGTTGGATGCCGAAAGCTGCAGAGGATGCCAAGTTTGAAACATTTGAATTCTTTGCAAGTTTGCAGACGTTGGATATTACAGAATGCGGGAACCTGGAGAGGATACCAACGTTGGGGTCGCTCACAAAGCTCCGAAATCTAAACCTTTCTGGATGGAGTTTCCTACGAGAACTGCCAAGTCTGGAACATTTGACGTCTTTGGAGACGTTGACTCCTTCTGAATTTAGGTTCATCGAGATTATACCAGGGTTGGGGCAGCTCAAAAAGCTCCAAACACTACAATCAAGGATTGCCTTATGAATAAGCTGCCAAGTTTAGAACATTTGACTTCATTACAGGGCCTGGAATGGATGCAAGAGTCTGCGGAGCATACCAAGTTTGAAGCACCTCACAAACGTAGAGACACTAACTGTCACTGCCTGCAGTGAGATAAATCGCTCCAGGGTTTGAAACATTTGATTTCTTTGAAGAAGTTGGAGGTTTGTCGATGCAATGAGCTCGAAAGCATGCCAGGATTGGGGTACCTCACAAAGCTCGAGACACTAAATTTCAAGGGATGCCATGACATACAAACGCTCCCAGGTTTGGAACATTTGGTTTCTTTGAAGGAGTTGAACGTTAGTAGTCAGATACCTTTGTGGCACTTCCCAAAAAGCCGTGGGATATATACGCTCCAAGGTGGAACATTTGATTTCTTTAGAGATTTTGAATGTCAAGGATTGCAATGAGCTGGAGAGCATACCACCGTTGAGGTTCCTCCAAAAGCTCAAAGGCCTACATGTTGAGGGATGCCGTAAGATACAGGATCGGCCAGTGTGGAACATTTGATTTCTTTACAGAGTTTGGAAGTCAAGGGTTGCAATGAGCTGGAGAGCATATCACCGTTGAGGTTCCTACAAAAGCTCAAAATGCTACATGTTGGGTATTGCCGTAACTTATAAGATACAAACGCTTCAAGGTTTGGAACATTTGATTTCTTTAGAGAGTTTGGAAGTCGTGTGCTGCGAGGCGCGGGAGAGCATACCACCGTTGACATTCCTCCAAACGCTGAAAACCCTAGATGTTAGGGAATGCCCTAAGATACAGGATCTGCCAGGTGTGGAATATGTGATGTCGTTGGAGGCCGCTTTGGGTTGAGTTTTGTTCGAGAGTCCGGTGGGGTAGGGGTGTACTCGAGCAGCTGCGCCAACGGGAGACTCACCTAATTGGAGGTACATTTAGAGGCTATGACAGTGATTAAAGGGACGCTTATGTGTAGCTTAGGTTGTGCAAGTTGTACATTTTTTTGTTTTTAAACATCTATTATAATATTAATTAAAAATAATATAAAATAATTAATATTATTCACATATCAATTAATAATTAATATAATCAAATTTATTTTTTATGTTTATGTATCGTATTTATTTTTTATGTTATTATAATATTAAAAATGATATAAAATAATTAATATTATTCACATACCAATTAATAATTAATAGAATCATATTTATTTTTTATGTTTATGTAATTAAGATTTTCGTTTTCAAAAGCATCAAATAAATATAAAACGAATACGTAATAGCAGTTGTCTATAATGCGATTTTTTGGAAGTTTTTCTGTTGAGTTTTTCCAGTCAAAATCCGGCAGCAATTTATTGGAATCGCAAGTTTGATAGCTAATTTCTGCACAATCAAAGCGTCCCAGGGTTTTTCAGGGCGCTGAATCCAAATTTGCAATTAAAAAAACATTTTAAATAATACAAATCAAGATTTAACCTCAATTTTTCTGGCCGGATTCCGTCACCGGAATCTCCAAAAAGTTGCATTATAGACAACTCCTACGTAATATAGCCGGCTTAAAACTAAAAAAAATAATTTATATAAAAAGTATTATATTAAATACAATAATATATGAATGAATTAATACAATAGTAAAATATAAAACATATATATATATTTTGAGTGTGGTTCACGGGCACCGGAGTGGCCGCTACGTCCACATAGAGAAGCGGGGCAGATCCACCCGAAGGGATTTGCCGGTCGGCCATATCAGGCCTAACCCCGAGGGCGTCGAGGAGATTTGACCCCGTGACCTCCCAAACCGGGAGAGTACTAACAACGGGAACTCGACCATTTGAGCTATCCCTCGGGGCTATTTTCTGAATTATATTATAGTATATTAATAATATAATATATATTAAATCTATGTTAATTTATAGTAATAATATAATAGAGTGTATAGTATATATGAATATATATTATAGATATAAACTTATTATATATAAAATGTTATTGGTGTGTAAGTAGAAAGTTAATATTATGGTCGTATATTAATTATGTCGATAGTGTTTTTGTTGTGAGGTTTATCGTGGTGACACTATTCAGATTCGCTATCCTTGGTGCAATCTTAAACACTTGTCTCACAATTCTAGCAACACTTATTGCAATCTTAGGACGAACAAGCCACTGCAACAATTCTCTTGACGAACCATTCTCATTCCCACATAGGAAATCAAATAAGTTGTCGTTGGCCAAAAATTCATACACGAGTAGCTTCCAACCATTGCTTGAAATGCAACACAAAAGCTTCACCACATTGTTATGCTTCATCTTACTGCTAACCATCTCCATATCTCCATTGAATTCCTTATATGCTAGAGCCACAAAATTTCCTCGTTGCTTGTTACAGATTTTCTTTACAACAACCACTTCTCCACTATCCAACATCACCTTGTATATTGTTCCACGTGCTTAGCAGGTTTGGCATGCTATGTATACTATAACATATAGAGTTCAACCTCCTTTGAGAGAGGGTCCTTATAAGAGTATATATTACTAAAAAATCCCACTATTGCTTTCTTGATTTGTTGGAAGTCTCCTATCTTGGTACCATTTACCTCAATCTCCTAGATAATTTTTTTCCATTACCTATTTTCACTTGTTTCTGAAAGAATTTGGTGTTTCAATCTCCTCCCTGTAGTTGCAAGCTTTGAGAACTAAGTGTCCAATATTCCTCTTCATATTTTAGCAGTGAATGGTATTTTTCAAACAAAAGTTTTTCTTCGCTCAACATTTCCTCTGACATAGGTCCTTTTTCCATGGAGAAGTGAAGGTGATCAATGTGCACTAAGTGTGAGGCTAACATTTCTTGATCCTTAAGCTTTGTCTCCTAGAGAAGGGCAATAGAGGGATTTTCCTTCTTGATTAGCGATTTCACTTATAATTTCCTTTTTCTAGACCTTAAGCCCCTACAATTATAGGAGAGAACTATTATTCCTTACTTTTTGAGTGGGGAGCCCCTTTAGGTGGGGAAAATCCAAAACTTCTCTTATTTCCTTTGCTTCCTAGGTCACCCATTTGGATGTTTTTGAGGGTTAGCTAATGGCCCAGTTCTTTCTCTTTTCTTTGTTTGTTCAATCCTTATTTCTCTATTGGATTTCCTCCCTCACTTTGTATGCTTCTAATTTTTCATTTGCTGAACTGGAAAATGGAGCTCATGTTGTACCATCCCTTGGCAAAAAGACGTCTTCCTCTGCTTTTGAGGATTTGACTTGCATATGCATTGGGTCTTCATTGGATCTAACTACCGTAAATCCTTTCGTTGGGCCTTAAAAAGGTATGAGGATAGGGGTCAGATCCACGGTTAGGGTATTTTCTCGGGGTATCTCCTCGTCTTCATATTCATTTGCAAGTGTTTCATACCTATTACTTGAGATTCCTCTATTAATTGATTTGCTTGTGCCTTCTCCATTTCCTACTGATTTTTTCTTTGGAGAGGGCCCCAAATTCTTTAGCAGGCGCTTGTCTCTATGGTTGAGTTGAAGGAGGATTTAGCTTTTGAGGGCATTTTCTCCTTTTAGCTTGTTTCCATTGGTCCCCTTGATCACTTTTCTTCTCCTAATCTTCTGGTTTCTTTAGGAAATTTCTAGCGAAATGTCCATAGTCGTGACAAATTTGGCATTTGAATGACTGTTGATCATAGTCAACTTCTTGAATGTGTGCCCAAATTTCCAAGCTTAGATTGATTGCCATAGGTAGACCTTTTACTAGATATACTTTAACACATATCCTAGCACAAGAGAATTGTCCAACTTTGGGTTTAGCACAATCAAGAAATTTCCCCAACGTGTTCTTGATCATTCTAAAGGTGGCATCATTCCAACAGTGAAGGGGAAGGCAGAAAAACTTCACCCAGATGAACAAATAAAGGGACATTGCAATCGAGATTGAAGTTGGGGTTTCATCAATCCAAATACAACCCTTGTGCTCCCATGAAGTACAACCCACTGCAGAAGATCCCATCCCAATCTGATTTTTTCTCGAAGAAGATGGTGAAGAAAGCCTTGCCACAAAATGAAGCAGTGACTCTTCCATCTATCAAGGGTTTCCAATTATTTAGGGCCCATTGGAAAACTATTCATGGGGGAGGCCATAGGCCCCAATCTTCCAATCAAAGAGCTTGAAGCCTAGTTTGGGGAGCCAAGATTTAGACTTTGGGGATCTCATTCAATATTTTCACAAAATGAGAGGACGAAGTCTTCTGGAACTTAGTTCCATTCCATACCAAGGAGTTAAAAGCTTCGACCTCTTAGTCAAGATGAGGAGGGGAGACCAGATTAGTCATGATTGACCACCCAGCCAAGGCCGAGGCCGATGGCTAGAGGATCTATATGGAGAGAGAATAGGGGAATAAAAAAAGAAGAAAAGGTAGGGGGTGGGGGGAGAGGAATTCAGAGGGGTAGAGTAGAGTAAAAGGGAAGATGCAGCAGGAGGGCGTCGACCTAATAGGCAAAGCCTCAAGGCCATGAAGGAAACATGGAAGATCAGAGGAGCAAAAGGTTGACGGGCCTCAGGGCATTAGAGCTACACATGAATTCTTCGGGTGAAGACAGATGTTACTCTTTACCAAATTTTCTCAAATAGATTTAATTTAACTAACAATATTGTTAGTTATAGTGATGCTCATTCAATGAAGGAGATTTCATTGTTCCAATGCGTTATTCTATTATGTACACTAAAAGCAGATGCAACAAATATTCAAAGTGTTTGTCCATCTGTTAGGGTGCATATATCTCATATGCAAATAGGTCCATTTATCATGATGCATATAACTTATATGCAAGAATGTGAGGAATGATAAACCTTTCTTTGGTGAATTACATCAATTGTACTATGACTGCATCGATAATGGCCACGATCTTCCCATCCTGAATTTAATTGGAACTTGAAACTAGACTTGATACAACCAATAAATTAGTGATGGAAGTTTTGTTGTTTAATTATAAGGCTTTTAGAGGCTATGAATACTATTGATAATTTCAATAGTTTCTTACAACATTCTTTTATTAACACTAGTATTTATCTCTATCTTTATTTCAAATAATTAATTGATACTTTGTTTATTATAATATATTTAAAGTTGATGCACAAATAAATATATAAAGTAGAGGATGAGACAAAATATGAAACTCATGACTTGTATCATATATTATATTAATTTATATATAAAGGATATGAGTAAGATATTAATAATTTAACTATTATATTAAATTATATATTTTTAATATAAATTTAATTATATAAACTAATATTTTGTAATATACCTCCCCTTAATAATAAATAATAAATAATAAATAATAAAAATAATAAATCATAAATGTTAAGTAATAAATGACATTAAAAATATATACAAAGAAAATAAATAAAAATAATAAAAATAAAAATAGTAATAACCATACTAAAGCTCTAAATAAGAATAAATAGAAATAAAACAAGAAAACTATCAAAAAGAAGGAAATAAAACAAGAAAGCTAAAAATCAAAAGAAAGTTGCATTAGACACATGGAGTGTGTGCATGTGGTTCCCCTTCCAATGTTTGTTCTATTTAATAGATGGCGAGGAGGATGGGAGGCATTCCATCTTTCCGAAATTCTATCTTTCATTCTCTTGGGAGAATGGTGTTCTAAGACATAGGAGCCACTAGTAGTAGTACGCTGATTGAGGGCATGGAGGTGGCCAGTTGTAGCAAACCCTTGCACAATTGAGCCTACGGTTGGATGGAGAGTCGTCCCCAAAACCTTGTTGCGGTAAGCTTACTTCTACCACAGGTAAACACTATTCATAGTTGAATTTAGTTTATTAATTACATGTTTATTTGGTTAGGTAAGTGCCACTTTGATTTAAATTTAATGTTAATTAGAAAAGTTAATTAGATATTTATTTTGCACTGCTACATATGGTATCAGAGTAGGGCTCAACCCTTAGGACCTATGGGCATCTAAATATATATATATATATATATATATATATATATATATATATTTTTTTTTCTAGGATATTTAACTTGACTTGTTTTTGAAAGTTACACGATGCTTACTTTCCTACGAATAATTTCCATGGCAACTGAACTTTGGAATTGGAGTTTCTAGATTTCCGCAATTTTTGATTTGTTTTCATTAATTTGTTATCCATTTTTGACAATTGTTTGTAGGCTCTACCACAACATAAACAGAGTGGTGTGTTTTTATGATAGGCATCAGATAAAGCTATTTTTTTTTTTGGTTCGTTTATTTAATTTTGGTAATCAACATGCACTTTTCCCATCTGCTTGGCTTGATATTCCATTAGTGGGGTGATATCCATGAATCCTCCAGTCTTATCTGTATCGATAACCATTGCTTTCGAGAAACTCCAGTATCAATTGTTCTGCCTGGCATATTGGTGATATCGACCATTGGTTCCAGAACCTTCTGTCCCACTCCCATAAGCTTCCCCAATACGTGATGAGCTAGAACTATAACCATCAACATTGGAACCGTAACCATAACCTGTAGCTCCATAGCCACCAATCATCCCACTTCCATACCCACCAAACCAATATATAACTATTCAAATAAACAATTTGCAGCCAAAGAATGAAGTTCTAAGCGATTTGATTTGCTTTGTGGATAGGAAGGACTTCTTTGATTTTTGTTGTGTAAGGGAGTTCTTTTTGTAACTTCTTTTGCAGGTGATAGATTTCCTTAGGGCATATGTGCTACTTGTTGTCCAGAATCTTTTTAAAGTCTTCGACCCTCATAAATGGTGCACTCTTTATGATCTGTTTACTGAGGGTTTATAGCTATGGTTTATTTTGGGATTCGTTGGGTTACCTTGTTACATTGTGTCGGAGAATTAACGCATCTCTGAAAGAACTCTATCATTCAATGTTGATTCCGTCAATACAATTTCTAAAACAGTTGATCCCTGCGGTTATCTTCAAGGTCAAAGCTTATGAGGTTTGAAGGAAAATTAAACGTTGATCTATTCGTGAACATTTTTGGGGCTTGAAAAATTGGATTTCGTTTCGTTTTGAGTTTATTTCTGCAAGTGGCCTGAAGGAGGTTGAAATTGTTCTCGCTGGACTTTTTTGACTTCTTTTTACAGGTGTCACTGAAGCATGTTATGGGCACAAGTTCTGGAAAGTACTTGCGTTCTGTTTGTTGAATCATTTGTGGCTTTGAGACTATCCTAGCACAAACGTGTTTTGGGCATTAAGCTGTGACCTACTGGTATTGAAACTTATTGGTTTGGATTTGGTTCAAATTTGGTATATCCTAAGAGGCATCCACTTGGGCAGTTGTGCAGTCCTCTTTAACCATGCCTAGCATCCGAAATCTCAAAACCATTCGCCATGAGATGCAGGATGAACTCCATAGCCATGGACCACTGTATCATCAATTTTATTAACATTTTCACCTTTGCATTTTCTATTATTCCTCTGTTTGATTTGATGGCTAAATTCATCTCTAGATGCTCACTGTGGTTACCAACGAAGACTAAGTTTACATATCAGTCTAATCTCCATGAAATCTGAGAAGAAATCGTTATTAATCCATGTAGAAGACATGGGCACAACATTTTTGTGTGCACAACTCCCTGATTTCTTTTTGCATATTCCATGAGGTTAAATCCAGGGGCTCTACCCCATATGCAATTACTCGTTTGTATATATAAAGGATATGAGTAAGATATTAATAATTTAACTATTATATTAAATTATATATTTTTAATATAAATTTAATTATATAAACTAATATTTGAGAAAAATATTATTATTTTGAAATTTAAAATAAATAAAACATATATAACCATATTTAACATTTTGTTACCGGGAATAGTGTCTATACAGAACTGCTAATCCCACTAAGGGTGGTAGCTGCCTTAGAAACAAACAAGTTAAAACTACTTTCGTTTTCCTTTACGATGAATAGATAAAAGGGGAACAAGGACACCAACGTCAATCTTGCGCTTGGTTCCTCACTTGATTCCTCTCCCTTCTAATAGATTTTCGCCACTCGCTTCCTCGCCAGCTCAGCTTCAAAGAGCACCTGTGGAAACAAAGCAGCACAATACTATCTGAGAACAGAGATCTACTAACATAAACAATATAGGACCAGATGTATATTGACCACACACAAACATATATTATAAAACATGCAAGAATGTGGAGGAAAACTTGAATAGCTTTATTGATATCAAGAAAAAAACAAAGAGGATTACAACCAATTATTCTGACCCATCATCATCCTCTCAGCAGGAAGCCCTTATTCACCTCATGAAAAGCTTAGATCACCCAACACTATGATGTCACAGCAAGAAACCAACAACACTTCTTTACAAGATACAAAATTCCAGCCTCTGGATCTTTGGGATGAGGGATCCATATATAGATGATTGCAAAGGGGGTGAGTCAGCTTCTGGGTTTTTGATTAGTGTCTTCTCTCTGATAGTTCTTGATTCCACTTGGAGAATAATGATCTCTTACTCCTCCCTGGGCGAGTTTAGGGAGGCAAGTGTCACAGGAGAAGTTTCTAGAAGATTCCATGAGTTTCCGCCTTGCACACTGCCTTTGCCATTTGTCCATTCTCACCCATTGCACCCCATAGAAAGGATTTTCAGTATGTATCGCACCCTCTGTGTGTATTTAGGTGGGATGCATCGCACCTTGTCCATGGAGCAGGAGAGATGGTCCAATTTTGACTAGTTTTCCATGGAGAACTTCTGGGAGATGATGTAATCAGTTGACCTTGTCCTTCTAGGGGATAGAACAACACTTTTAGGGACTTAGGAGCCCTTGGTTTATGGACATATATGATTGGGGTTGTAGTGCCCAAAAATGTCTATAACAGTTGCCCCCTAAAGCATGAGGTCGTTAATTAATTTTTGATGTCGGGTGAAATGCTTTATCATGAGGATCCGAAGTTCTTCTAGCTGGAAGGTGACCTGTAATAAGATACAATACAATACATTATATTCATAATATTTTTCATTTCCTGGCTGAGTCGGGCATTCCCATGCTCAACTTTATAAATTCATTTTCATGTACATAGGACAGATAACCGTCATAGTGCAAACTGATGATTCTGATAGAGCCATCATCCTTTAGGTTGGATGATTATTTGTGCAACAATGATGTACATTTGATGTCTTTATTTCCCTAAATATATATCGCAGCTCGGATGGATGAAACTAGATCTGGGATGTTCAATCTCGTTCGATCTTCACTCGAAGTACAAGTCGATCCATGTGAAAGATGTTTTGGAGTCGAACACGGAAAGACATTGCCTGATTACCAGCCAATGATGTAAGTTGTTAATAGGCACGAGAGGAATCACTGATAATGATGATGACCCTCAAGGTACTGTAGTAGAATTCGCATGGTGTGAAAAAGGGGCTTGGCGTCGAACACCATGCAAAATCTTTCGGTCGAAGGCCAATGATGTAAACTTGTCGCCAGAAGTAAGAAACTTGCCATTGAGGCATGCAAGCTTCAAAGTACTGAAAAGGTTGTTCCTAGATTGAATTTCTTAGATAATGAGCTGATGTCGACAGGAAGCGATTCGTCGTAGGAGGGCCTTAATGAATCCCACATCTACGACACGGAACGGAGCAAATTATTTTAATGGAGGTGAAAATGATCTGATGATACAGGGTTCAGGGTGGCGGTCATGAAATAATAGAGCGTGAATGTATTGCAGTGGATGAGACACAGGTGAATTCTCTGAGCGACTTCTCTTGAACATACTGGCGACACTGACATGATGGATTGGTAGCGTTAACCCCAAATATGGATGGCGTGATGGACCAATGGTGATATGACCGGTGAACGGAACAACCCAACCTGATTTGGATGCGGAGTGAAAGTGTCATGTTCAAGAGCGACTTGCTACTAATAAAGTTTCTTCAAGTTTTCTTCCCAATTTTCTTCAGTCATTACTGACCAGTACCTCTTTATTTTTGTCAAGCTTGAGGAGGATAACATATGCTTGTTCTATAATTTGCCCTTCGGGCAAACCCATCGTTATGTTTTAACGAGTCTAGCAATAGTGAAACTTGTTCTTGTCTGTATGGACAAGTTTGTCGCTAATTGGTTTTAATGAGTTTAACGACAAAGATAACTCGGTCCTTTTCAATTTTAGAGAGTCTGAAAGGGATGTAAAGAAAACTCCAATATTCCTTTTTCGTCATATAATCCCTTGGGTCCGAAAAAGTATAAAACAATACGAAAGGAATGAATTTTCGGTAATTTTAACGAGCCGAACAAGACAAGCGCTCGATCTTTTTGTGTAATAATCCCTCGGGTCCAAAAAGATTAAAATCTAGAGGAGGGATAGCACTCCAGGTAGCTTTAACGAGCTCGGGAGGTCAACTGCTCGGCAATCTTTTCATATTTTACGAGTCAGATGAAAAGAGCTTAAAGGAGACTCGTTTTTTGAGGAACGAGTGATAATTTCGGATAGCAATTGATTCCCGGTAAGGTTTGGAATTTTCCAATCACGGCAGTGTCACAAGGATGACTAACTGTATCACTTTTCGCAGCTATTCCTCAAAAGGGTAAACAATCAAATGGAGGCGAATGACTGGCCAATATAGAGTGGAGGTGATGATGAGAACAAGACCAAGGCTTCAAAGGCTGATGATGATGCATTCACGATGGTTATTTACCAGAAATTGGTTCATTTTTTAATGAGCTTAAACTCTGGGGGAACGTTTGCTCATTGCTTATGTTTATTTTTTAATGAGCTTGAATTTCGTGTTAAAACTGCTCGATATATTGGTCATTGATTACTTTGATTCTACCATTGACAATTTTGTTCCATCAAAGGTTGTACTGCCTCTTCAATTGCTTCATCAAACAAGTTAGAAATGAATAATACATGCTTGAAAAATGAGTCAAAACACTAATATTTTACTTGAATTACGTGAAAAGCAATTTAAAAGTGGTTTTTTACCTCTCATTTTACCATTTCATTTGAAGCTTGGCTTTTGGAGCTTTGGAGGTGCTTTCCCCCTTGATTTTCACTAGCTGATTCCGGGAGATTCTGTGGACGGTTCTTGGTGCCGTTTGGACCAGGTAGGAGCTAAACTTGATCTCTTCAGTTTCATCCTTTCCTTTTTGGATTTTGAGCATGTTTTATGGTTTTTCTGAGCCTCTGGGGTTTGAAAAACTCGCCCTCGCTCCATCGCACCTCTTTTATATCGAAAGGTGCGATGGATGCTGGCTTGACCACTGGCTAGTCAACATGCATCGCACCCAGAACACTGCTGGGGGTGCGATGGGCGCAAAAAGGGAACTTGATGCACAGTTTTCCATGGAAATTTTTGCCTATTTTTCACCAAATCAGGACCCTGATTCTTCTCTTATTTAATATATATATTTACTTAATTTTAATGAAAAGTATATTTAATATCTCATATATATATATAATTATAATTATAATTTTAATGAAAGTATATTCAAATCTCTTATTTAAATGAATTTGAAATATAATATAATAACTTGCAATAATTTATTTTTAATATTATTTATTAATTTGAATAATAATTATGATAAAATTAAAAATAATTTAAATGTCATAATCAATAACATGATTTGGTAAATAAATTTTTCTTTCATTATTTTTTGTAGAAATTTTGAATAATTTAACACATATTCAATGGATATTATCCTGATCATGTACTATTGCGGAAAACATACACAATACATAAGCTCCTCTACGTTGATCATCAATATAGCAGCATCAATAACAATAAAACATCAAGAGCATTCACACATTAACACAGTATGTATCCCGGGGAAAGCATCTCGCTAAAAACCCCAACTATCTGTATATTAATGATTGAGTCATGTAACATTACACATCATAATACTTCTCACAAGTATCTCCACCTCTGTTACACACAATACAGCTCAGATCTGATCTCCAAATCTCTTCCACTGCTTGCCTGCCTCCACTGCTCAATACCTGCTCAAGAACTGATGAGAATGGCTCACCAAACTCGTTTTTCACCTGCAAAATAGTCACTCACCCTTTGTTGGACGTGAGCACAAGCTATTTTGTGGGAAAATACGTGAGCAAACTCATTGGCATACTCAATCCCTTGATTGTGCAAGATTTGGTGCACAACTATAGTCACAACTGATAGCATTCTGATTCTCTACCACCTGTCCCTGTTGAACTGAACATGCACTGACATGCAACTGAGTTAACTGATGTATTCATTAGTTGTATTATGAGTTAATAACTTGTGAATTAATTAATAACTAATTCACCCAACTCATCTCTAGTCTATTTGCCAGTTAGACTAAATACAACCAGTTTAACAAAGCTAAACTGAACACAACTCAATCAACTCCACAATCAACTCCACCAAACTCAACTGATTGAGTTCTAACTGAAGTCATGCATGCAACAACTCAACTGACTCATAAGAAAAGCGTATTTCCTTCTGACAGCTGCATGTGCCACCTCTGTAGCTCAAACTGAAGTGCTCCAAAAGAACAAGATTAAGTTTATAGTCCAAATATTATTGTGAGATAATAATATTTGACTTTTCTATTTTTGACAGCCAGTCTAAAAATAGACTTTGATCACTCACACTTTCATCAAAAATAGAAGTCCATCTATTTTTTTCCCAACTTGATCAATCATCCATAAACAACAACCTGCAATCCATAGACGTGATCCATATCTCTAAAAATAGACATAGTCTAAAAATAGACTTGCGCCAAAAATAGCCCGCGGGCCCACTTAGTGAAGGCGACTCTTTTCACTAAGCTCCATCATCTTGTTGCAATCTCAACACTCCCTCTCGACAAGATATGGATTATTAGCAACCCCTATCCTGCCTCGGTGGTACTCGAATTTGCTCCTGGTGAGAGCCTTCGTCAGAATATCAGCATCCTGATCCTCCATTGGAATGTACGAAAGTAACATGATCCTCCGCTGCACACAATCTCTGATATGATGGTACCTGATGTCAATATGTTTAGGTCTATCATGAAATACAGGATTAGCCGAGAGTTTAATGCAACTCTGGTTATCACAGTAAATCACAGTAGGATCCAAATGAGAACCGAACAAACCAACCATGATCTTCTTCATCCATATAGCCTCGCATGCAGCCAAACTTGCTGCCATATACTCGGCCTCCGCTGAACTGAGTGCCACGGATCTCTGCTTCCTGCTGTACCAAGAAACTGCTGTCGATCCGATACTGAAGATCCCTCCTGATGTGCTCTTTCTGTCTGTTGGGCTCCCTGCCCAATCTGCATCCGTGAAGCCACATAGCTTCACCTCATCCTCTTGTCTGTACCACAAACCATATCCCGATGTGCCTCTCAAGTAGCGCAATACATGCTTGCCCGCCTTCCAGAAGAGCTTGGTAGGCTTAACCATAGCTTGTGAAAGCTGGTTAACTACATAGCATATATCAGGTCGTGTATTGACCAAATACATCAGCGACCCCACCAACTGTCGATAAACAGTGGCATCCACTTTTTCTCCCGAAGTGGCATCCTCCTTCCTCCAACCTCCAGGAAGAGGAGTATCAACAAGCTTGCAGCCATGCATGTTGAACTTCTCCAGTATCTCCCGAGCATACTTGCCCTGAGAAACAAACAGTCCACCACTGCGCTGCCATATTTCCAATCCTAGGAAATAGTGAAGGAGGCCCAAATCCTTCATCTCAAACTCTGTAGCAAGATCCTTCTTGCATGACAGTATCAACAACTCATCACCCGTTAGAATCAAATCATCAACATACAGTACAATGATAAGCAACTTACCCTCCACCACAATCTGGTATAGGTTCGGATCCGCCTCGCTCTTGGAGAATCCAAGTCCTGTGAAATAGCTGTCTATCCGTGTGTACCAAGCACGTGGTGCTTGCTTCAACCCATACAACGCTCTCTTGACCCTGCACACATGCGACTCGTTGCTGAAGACTTCAAAGCCTTCGGGTTGCTCAATGTACACCTCCTCCTCAATGACTCCGTTGAGGAACGCAGTCTTCACATCCATCTGATGAATGTGCCATCCCATCTGCGCTGAGAGAGCAAGAATCGTCCGTATGGAAGAATACCTTGCGACAGGTGCAAAGATCTCCTCATAATCGATCCCCTCAATCTGTGAAAAGCCTCGGGCAACAAATCTTGCCTTGTACTTCTCCACACTCTTGTCAGCTACCTGCTTAACTTTGTAGATCCATCTCGAACCCACCACTGATTTCCCTTCCGGTCTAGGAACAATCTCCCATGCACTGTTTCTGACAATAGAATCATACTCTTCCACCATGGCGTCTACCCATGCGGGATCCTCCACAGCTTCCTCGAAAGAGGATGGATCAGTCACAACACATTGCTCATAAGAGCCATGTATCCAGTGTACCGATCAGGTGACTGTCTCTGCCTGCGTTGGGCTGTAGGTGGTCCTACAACTTTCTCTGCATCTTGAGCCAGTCGCTCAGCTTCTGTCAAGCGCTTTCGCCCTCTGATGGTTGGCGCTGCATGAGTGGTCTCTTCCACTCCATGAACCTCGTCCTATGGCTGATCCACGTCCTGAAGTTCATCCTTAGGAACTAATAGCTCCTCATCTGCATGCAAGTGTAGCTCCCTCTCAAGCGAACACTTCATGGCTTTCTCCTCCTGAAATTTTATATCCCGTCGCACAACAGTTTTACCACTGTCTGGCAAATACACACGATAGTTGTGGGGCGTATCAGTGTACCCCACAAATATCCCAACCTCTACTGTCGGCTCCAACTTCTTCCTGGCATCCTTCGTCACATGCATGTAAACGTTAGCACCAAAAATCCTCAAATGAGAAAGATCAGGCTTCTTACCAGAATAAGTCTCCTCAGGTGTACTCATGCCAAGTATCCTATGAGGACAACGGTTTTGCACATAAACTGCTGTATTGCATGCTTCCGCCCACAAGTGAAGGGGTAGGCCCTGATCATGCAACATTGCCCGTGCAACACCCACAATCGTTCTGTTCTTCCGCTCAGCTACTCCGTTCTGCTGTGGGTTTTGGGGAGCTATGAGCTCTCTACGAATCCCTTCTGCCTTGTAGAAATCCTTGAACTCGTCCGAGATGTATTCACCACCATTATCGCTCCTAAGAGCCTTCACCTTCTTCCCCGACTCCTTCTTGACCAGTGCTTTGAATTCACAGAACTTTGAATATGTCTCGCTCTTCTTCTACATGAAGAAGATCCAGAGCTTACGAGAGAAATCATCAACAAAAATCACATAATACCCGTGTTTTGCTGTCGAAGCAACTGAGAAAGGTCCACACACGTCTGTGTGAATTCTCTCAAGGATCGTCGTGGCGCGACTATCCTTCTCGTGAAAGGTGGCTTTCACAAACTTCCCCAAAGTACACCCCTTGCACTGATCTGACTGCGCAAGTGTGCTTTTAGGAAGCCCTGTAGTGATCTGTTGCAGTATCTTCAAGGCTCCATGGTGAAGGTGACCCAATCTCCTGTGCCACAACTCGCCATCATCCTGGCTCACCAATCCTTCTGCATTGCCTGCCATTGCTGCGCATCCATCTACATGCAACTGATAAAGGTTCCTCACTCGAACCCCTATCTTCCGGGTCTCACCAGTTGTCTTGCTGCGTAGGAAGGCCTTTCCCTCGCTGAAAACAACATCATACCCCTTGTCTTCTAACATCGCCACTGAGATGAGATTCTTCTTCAATCCTGGAACATGCATGACTTCCTTCAATACAAAGGGTTTACCAGACTCCCTCTCAAAGGAAATGGTACCGATACCGGTCGCACTGTATCTACCATCATCGCCCATCTCAATGTGCACTCCAAGATCTTTGTCCTCCAGATCAGAGAACAAATCTCTATCTCCCGTCATGTGAAAAGACACACCACTGTCCAAGAACCACACTGATCCCATCACACTTGAAACCAAGCATGCGATCAATGAAAAATCAAGCTCAAACTGAGAAGCTAAGGCCTCTCCCCCTACAGATCCAGCAGCTTGCTTGTTCTTCTTCTTCTGTGGACAATTTGTGGCATAGTGTCCGTGCTGGTGACAGTGAAAACACTTCACCTTGGGCATATCCTGCTTCTTGCCTTTCGCACCAGACTGAGAAGCTTTCTTGCTCTTCCCTTTCTTTGCTTTGGTAGCCAAAGCACAATTCTCTTCATCAGCTCCCTTTGACGAAGATCCGTCCCTGGTACTCCGCCTGATCTCCTCCTGCACAAGATCTGACCATAGTCTTTCCCATCCTGGCAACTTCTCCCGACTTGACAGAGTCCTGATAGGAATGCCAACTCTTCGGAAGACCAAGGAGAGCCAAGCTCACCAAGTCCTCATCATGGACAGTAACCCCCACACTTCCCAGCTCATCTTGACACTGAGTGAACTTCGTGAGATACTTGGGAATACTGTCACCCTTCTCGCATTTGATGTTTCTGAGTTTATCTTTGAGCGCCAGCTTCCTCTGATCGCTCTTGCTTTGGAATAATTCTGTTAATGGTTTTCACATCAAATATGGAGTAGCCTTTCCATGGAGGCTGGACACAATGTGATCCTTCACGCCCTCCAACAGAATCCTTCGACATTTTGCGGTCTTCTTTTGCCAAACTTCCGCCTCAGCAGCATCAGTAGGCTTTGGGATATCCGTATCTATGAACTCCTTCAGCCCGTTATCATCCAATACTGCCTCCATCCTGTCCTTCCATGCAATATAGTTTGAGCTGCCCTCAAGAGCATACTCCAATCGCAATTCGTTGAAAGACATTGCTGCGTTGTCACCAAGAAAACACTGCTGCAAATTCGAATTCCACCAGCAACCAACTCAACTGCTTCCGATCTAGAATTCGTGAGAACAAAATATTTCTCGTACAGAGATTGACTGTATGGGCTTTTACCGGATATTTCACCTTCCAAAGGAAGGATGAATCCAGAGGCTACCTGGCCCGATTACAGACTCTGCCTGAAGAAATAAAATGTAAACACTTTCTGAATAATAGATCCGATGATCAATCCTCGCTTGATATCCTGTAAAAATCTCTTCTACAAATCAAGCAGCTCCGATACCATGTAGAAACTTTTTCTACAAATCATCTACCTCTGATACCATGTAGAAATTTTGAATAATTTAACACATATTCAATGGAGATTATCCTGATCATGTACTATTGCGGAAAAAATACACAATACATAAGATCCTCTACGTTGATCATCAATATAGCAGCATCAATAACAATAAAACATCAAGAGCATTCACACATTAACACAGTATGTATCCTGGGGAAAGCATCTCACTAAAAACCCCAACTATCTGTATATTAATGATTGAGTCATGTAACATTACACAACATAATACTTCTCACAAGTATCTCCACCTCTGTTACACAAAATACATCTTAGATCTGATCTCCAAATCTCTTCCACTGCTTGCCTGCCTCCACTGCTTAATACCTGCTCAAGAACTGATGAGAATGGCTCACCAAACTCGTTTTTCACCTGCAAAATAGTCACTCACCCTTTGTTGGACGTGAGCACAAGCTATAATGTGGGAAAATACGTGAGCAAACTCATTGGCATACTCAATCCCTTGATTGTGCAAGATCTGGTGCACAACTATAGTCACAACTGATAGCAATCTGATTCTCTACCCCTTGTCCCTGTTGAACTGAACATGCACTGACATGCAACTGAGTTAACTGATGTATTCATTAGTTGTATTATGAGTTAATAACTTGTGAATTAATTAATAACTAATTCACCCAACTCATCTCTAGTCTATTTGCCAGTTAGACTAAATACAACCAGTTTAACAACGCTAAACTGAACACAACTCCATCAACTCCACCAAACTCAACTGATTGAGTTCTAACTGAAGTCATGCATGCAACAACTCAACTGACTCATAAGAAAAGCGTATTTCCTTCTGACAGCTGCATGTGCCACCTCTGTAGCTCAAACTGAAGTGCTCCAAAAGAATAAGATTAAGTTTATAGTCCAAATATTATTGTGAGATAATAATATTTGACTTTTCTATTTTTGACAGCGAGTCTAAAAATAGACTTTGATCACTCACACTTTCATCAAAAATAGAAGTCCATCTATTTTTTCCCAACTTGATCAATCATCCATAAAAAACAACCTGCAATCCATAGACATGATCCATATGTCTAAAAATAGACATAGTCTAAAAATAGACTTGCGCCAAAAATAGCCTACGGGCCCACTTAGTGAAGGCGACTCTTTTCATTAAGCTCCATCATCTTGTTGCAATCTCAACATTTTTATTTGAAAATAAATTAAAATATGCTATATCATATTATACTTAAAATTATATTATATTTTTATTTATTTTAATAAAATTATAATAATATTTAAAATAAATTTAACTTAAAATGATCTTCTATTAAAATTTCAATTACGCGTTGTTCCCACATGAAAATGAATTACATGATCTATCAAAATTGAGTTAAAAAATGCCATGTCATATTGCATTATCTACACATTTCCATGGAACCAATATCATAAGTCTGATTATTTGGGAGGTGTTGATTGTTTATCCCTGGAGTTAAAAAATGCCATTTCATATTGAATTATCTACACATTTCCATGGAACCAATACCATAAGTCTATTTATTTGGGAGGTGTTGATTGTTAATCCCAGGAGAGAATTATAACTTCATAACTACATGAGAAATATTTACTTATTTCAACATTTTAAGCTTACAACTTTCTAATTATGTAATTAGAAGGAATTATAGTTTGAAAGAAATATATATTTATATACAGAAAGTCTAATATCATGTATTGAGATTGTAACTGCTCAAATATATTAAAAATATATCAAAATATTCACAAAATCATTACAAAATTTGTACAAAAATTTATTAACATATTATCTAGTTATTGGGAATATTGTTGGCATAATATTTTATCAACACATCTTATTATTATTTTTATTTTTCACAATGTTTTGATTTTAAAAGGAAACAAAAAAACATAAAACAAAATTGATTATGCAGTTGTCTATAATGCGACTTTTTGGAAGCTTTTCAGGTGGGTTTTTTCGGTCAAAATCCGGCAACAATTTATTGGAATCGCAAGTTTGATAGCTAGTGTCTGCACAATCAAAGCGTCCCAAGGGTTTTTCAGGGTGCTGAATCCAAATATGTAGTTAAAAAACCATTTTAACTTCAACAAATCAAGATTTAACCTCAATTTCTTCCGTCGGATTCCGTCACCGGAATCTTCAAAAAGTCGCATTATAGACAACTCCATTGATTATTGTCAATTGTTCCAATTTTTGAATCTTTTCGGAGATAATGCATATTAAACTTCAATGAGATAAACACCAAAAATAGGGCTTAGTAACGCTACTCAACTCCAATTTGTTTATCTAAAAGATCAATAGAGTTAAAAAACAATACATCGGTGTGAAGTTCTACTTGCTTGGTAGGGGATTGAAGTAAATCCCTCTGGATAACTTGTTATTAATTGAATATGCTATCTTTTTAGTGACGGAAAGATTTAATCACTTCAATGCGATAAA
Source organism: Pinus tabuliformis (assembly GCA_031772625.1). Classification (NCBI taxonomy): domain Eukaryota; kingdom Viridiplantae; phylum Streptophyta; class Pinopsida; order Pinales; family Pinaceae; genus Pinus; species Pinus tabuliformis. The sequence goes on from CM062806.1 coordinate 719,182,047, forward strand.
CACCAAAAATAGGGCTTAGTGACGCTACTCCAACTCCAATTTGTTTATCTAAAAGATCAATAGAGTTAAAACACAATACATCGGTGTGAAGTTCTACTTGCTGGGCAGGGGATTCGATCCAGCCGGAACGAAATCCCTCTAGCTACCTTGTTATTAATTGAATCTGCTATCTATTTAGTGACAGAAAGATTAAATCCTGCTGCAAGTGCCTTAAGGTTGTTTATTACACAAATTGAAATTTTGTGAACGCTGATTAAAAAAATTATTCAAAGTAAAAAGCAAGTATAACGATGGAATGTGTAAATATAATGTAATGGTCAAATTGTATATCAAATAGTATATCTTCTGAATTTTTAATGTTGTTTACCATTATGCATACTTACATGAGAAAATCTCTCAATCGTTAGCAACATTTGAATTAACTTTAACCATGCTAACCCAAATTATAGATACAAGGTTTTGTCTTTCTTTTTACATCAAATTAACAGCTATCAATACGGACTTTTGGTTAGAATAGGCTAATTTTTTAGGGACCTGGCTCTACTACATTGCAACCAGAAGCTGCACAAACCCCAAAATATCCAAGCACATTTCATCTTTTTAAGACTAGAGATCTTAAAAGGAGTGCATTGCAACGATATTAGATCAATCAATAAAACATATATGTGCAATTCATTCCCTTTTTAGAATGGATATCAATGATTTTATCTAGATTATCCATATTCAAATTTGTAGGTGTTGGTTGGTCCTTTTTCCCAAACATGGTCATTGGATATTGGAAAGAAACTTCATCACAGGGAAGAGTGAGCCCATTTGCGATCAAACCCAAACTCTTCTTTAGCCTTCCTTAACAATGTGCAGAACCGAGAATAATTGGAATAAGTGGATAGAGAAAATACATCTTCTCCATTCTCTTCCAACATACAATGCACAATGTTCCTTTGTAGCATCAGAACAAAGTATGATTTTCCTACGACTTCCCTTATCTTCTTTACAGAAAGGCCATATTAAGTTCCCCTGTAACAACCCTAGTGAAAATTCCATGTAATAAAAGTTAATGAAGGAAAAATAATAACCACAGTTGATGGGACACTTATTCCAAATGGAATGTTGGGTAAAAGCATAGTGATGGGGATTACTTGTGGTTGGTTAATGGCTAAGGAAATTGGCAAAGATAGTGACTAAGGCTTTAGAAAGGAAAAATGACATTTTCGCATATTTATTTATGGAAATAATGGAAATTAGGAGAAAAGGGAGGTGAAAGGTCATAGGTTGAATGTGAGGAGGAAATTGAAGGAAAATAATGGAAAATAAATAAAATAGAGGAATCGTTAATAAAAAGGCTTTTGAGGATCAGTTGGTAACCCTTTGTCAGTTTAGTTTTGGAGTTCTCTCACTATTCTATCTCTCTCATACTCTTAGACACTTTGAGTTTTCTTGGAGCACCCTTGGAGGGTGTGGCATATTTGGATTTTTGGAGCAAGAAGGCAAAGGAAGAGTAGGAAAGCATAAGAGGGCACCGGGATTAATAGCTACATAAGTTTCTCTTGCAAGTACCGAGTTGCATGTATGCTTTTCTCACTAGTTTTGGCATGCATGGCATATGCATGTGGATTATTGGTCATGATCTGTCACTGGCATGGAGGATTGCCTAGGTCGACGGTGGATTGCCTAGCCTTGCCATTTCCTGGATAGGCATGGAGATTATGGGTTTATTTCCTTATTTTGTTTTAGTTGGTTTTCATGTTTCATTAGCTTGGGTTGAGTTATTAATTCCTGGAGCCCTGTAACAACTTGAGTTGAGTTACTAGTCTTGTAGCCTTGGTTGGACAAATGCTCTGGAGCCCTTGGTGGGTTGAGTTACTAGTTTCGGAGCCTTGGTTGGACAAATGCTCTGGATCCTAGCGACAACTGTGGGTTGAGTTACTAGTCCAGGAGCCTTGGTTGGAACAAATGCTTTAGAGTCTTGGAAGGATTGGATAGGGACCAATTGGATGATGGTTTTGTGATGTTTGACTGTGAGGTGGAATCATTGTTTGATGGTTTGAGGTGGATGTCCTATGGAATCCCTGGATGATTTTGGATTGATGTGTTCTATGAGATGCCACATTCATGCTTGGAATATGGCACGAGGGTGAATGGATGAAGAGAGATTTGGTTCAACCATTCTACGGTTGGGTGGAACATAGAAGTCCCATCTCGGGTTTGGATTTTCATCATCAATATGAGGTTATTTCTCCTTGTAATTCTATCAATATTATACGGGTTATATGTGGTTTATATGGTTGTGATTTCATCAGTGTTTATGCTACTATTATGCTAGTTATACATATGTTTTATGATAATATATGTGTATGGCTCTCATAATTTTTTATTGATAAATGAATGAACAATGCATCTATGACCTAATGGATTAAGTGGCAGTTGATGTGTTGAGGCATCAATGCTTCTTAGCGTTTCCCAGCTAAGTATGATACCCCTATGCTCAGATCTATTATTTACACCTGTAGATTACATATTCCTGATATGTTTGATGAAATTCTTGTCATGGCTAGTAGGGGTCCAGTCAAGGTCTTATTCAAGCGATCACATTTGTAATGTTATTCCTCTGTTATTTTATTGTTTTGAAGATGCCATTCAATTCCTGGCAGTGACCTGGGATTATGGGCCTAAAAAAGTGGCTTAAATCTCGAGGACGCTGGCACAACCTTGTGAAAAATAGTCCTTCGATACTGGCTTATAGACCTATGAGAGTGTCCAGAGGTCCCTGGAAACTGGCATGCCCATAGCATGAGAGTCTACAGAGATAAAGTGGTCCAAAATTTCAGTGGGACCCAAGGACTAGTTGGCAGAAAGGTTGGATTGGTTCTTGAGGGTCCTAATGTTGACAATGAATGTTTGTATTGATTCGGATTTAAAAAGGAATGCAACAAATTACAAATATAGCCATAAATACAGATATGCAATGGAAATGAGACTTCATTTCATTAATATCAAATATTGAATATGCTTACAAACAGAATGGAAATAAGACTAGCTTGGGTGATGGTAGCTTATCTCTGAGAAGAGATGTGGCATCTACATGCCTCTAAACTATGTTACAATGAAGCTCGAAGGCCTATTTATTATTGAGAAACAATGGAAAACCTTAAACATCCAAAAACCTAACCCTAGGAGATGAAGTGCTAAACTATGGGCCCCGTTGGGAAAATTGATACTTCAACTTTCTAGGGTCGTAAATTTGGCATACAATCTTGGTTTGATGCGCACAATACCTCGTTAGAAATACCTATCCAAGGAATACAACTTTTGAATGGACAACATTGATCTACAACCCATGTTTTCCCTAATTTTCCCAAAACAAATGTCATTTAGGGCCTCAACACTGCTTTGGAAGTTTAGGACACGAAAAACTGCCAAAAATAGTAAATTGTGCTACAAATAAGGAAACTGAAAGAAACAATGGTGGGGGTCCAAATGGAATAGGCGGGTGGCAACCAATATCCACCTAGATCATGTATGGTGTGTTTCCATCGGTTCCACTTCCTTAATGTGACTTAGGAGGTCGAACCATATCATAGTGGACTCTCGTCTCATGTTTACCCAGTTGGTCAGTAGGTTGGGTAGATGTACCCCAGTTGGTCGGTAGGTTGGGTAGATGTTGGAGGAGGGTGTTACAGAGTGGTATCAGAGCATGGTTCACCCCTCAGACTAGATGGGTTGTTTTTGGGTCATGCATGCATGTCAGTTGCATGTGTGTCTTTTACACTTGCATTCCATGTGCTTGTTGCATTTTCATAATGTTGATCACGGTGGTAGTGATGTCGCCATGTGGAATTTGATATTGAAATTTTGGAATGCATCGTCATGAGTGTATGATTGGTTACATGCTGTTATATTTCGCTTACATTCATCATTTTTGCATGTTTGGTTACATTCTTATATGTTTGGTTACATTCTTGTATTCTTGGTTGCATATATAATTTTTGTAGGCTTGGTTACAAGTGTTGTTCGGTTATGCTTGATTATATGTGTTTATGCATGTGTGTGGATGATTTCGCATTGCTTATGCATATTCATGTTTTCCTGTGGTCAAGCGTATAGTGATGTAATGGTTGTTGTCATGCATGAGGTCGTGGTATGCATTGTTAATAAGGTCATGCATTGATAATTGGACCCTAGCTAGAATGATGGTTGTGTGGTTATACGCTTACGTGTTATGTTTCTATATACTGTCATGTTTATGTTATACATGTATCACGTTGATTTGTTGATCTTGCGGACAATGTATCCTCCCCGAGATATACTAAGGTACATTGGTTTATTGTGATTTGATTTAGTGGATATGATATATCTTGTAGGAAGAAATATCAAATGGCTAGCAAGATGGTAGACTACAAAGATTCTCCCTATGAATCAAAAGAGCAGTATGGTGTTGGGAAATCTTCCTATTTGTGAGATACACTGATAAGCTTAAAGGAAGGAATAAGGAGTGTAAGGGAGATAATGATAAAATCATGCAGACATAAGGGAAACAAGAAGAGGTAAATGCAGTGATATTTCAGAGTTTGTCAGACTTGTAGCGACAGGGACCACGTGAGATTAGCTATGAGCAGGAGGACCGAACTAATGGGGCATATGGTAGTAGGTCGCATGGTGGTCACATGTCAGATAGAGATGACACGATCAGAGAGGGCATACTGTTGGACACTTCCGATAGGAAGAGGGATAGACACAGGTATTATTCTAGTTCTGATTCAGATAGGAACTAGGATCGTCATCATTATCATCCTTACAGGAGGAGTGATGTGGGATACTTATCGAATGAGTTTAAGAAATAAAGCCACCTACTTTTGACGGAGAGATGAATAAACCTTGGGATGTAGAGGCATGGTTTCTTGGTATGAGAAAGTTCTTCAGGTTACATGATTATTCAGAGAACATGAAAGACAAAGTATCTACATTCAGTCTCAAATGTAAAACATACATTTGGTGGGAAGATGTGAAGAATGTCAGATGTATTCATGAGGATGACTTGACTTGGAGTGAGTTTGAGCAAATATTCAAGAAGAAGTATTTGTAGGAGAGATACTTCGATGAAAACAAAAAAAAATTCTATGAGCTAAAGATGGGATTGATAACAGATGAGGAGTACACTAGAAGGTTCTTGGAGTTACTGAGGTATGTGCCTTATCTCATGGAGGAGAAGGCCAAGATTCAGAGGTTCATTAGTGGATTACTAGTTGCATTTAAAGAAAATATTGAGTTCGAAGAGCCTAAATCATTAGTGGAAACCATTTGAAAGTTAAGGCATTGCTATGAGCAATCGAAGCAAAGATCTGAGACTAAGCCAGGCTAGAAAGGTAATGCAAAGAACAAAGGAAAATGGGACAAGAAACGAGCAAGACCTCAGGATTCAGGGAATAAGGAGAAAGTTGCACCACCTAAAAGGTTCAATGCATCAGACAGAGAATAGGGACATAGATCTGAGGAGCAGAATAAGGAGCTCGTGCAGTGTTGGACTTGTGGAGGGGATCATAGAAGGAGAGATTGTCCACACTATCAGGGTGGTAGATTTCAGATATATAGTGCACATGATGCACAAACTGTTGGGGATGTTGGTCAAAGTATTCCTCATATTTATGGAGCATTAGATAAAAAACAAGCAGACCATCAGGCATCTATAATTGAGATGGATGGTAAACTTTTTGATCAAGTTATTTTTATTTTGATTGACCTTGGATCTAATTATAGCTATGTTAGTCCTAACTTGGTGGATAATTGTGGTTTCAGTAAGGAATTGCATGCAGAATATTGATTAGTGCAGTTTGCTACAGGTATAAAGAAGTGAGTTCATCGTTGGATAAGATATTATGCATTTGATTTGAAGGGTATGCCTACAACAACACATTTGATTGTATTACCATTGGGATCATATAGCATGTTGTTGGGATTGTATTGGTTGTATCTTCATAGAACCAAGGTGTATTGTTATGAAAAAGCTATTGAGTGCTTGGATGACAATGGTGAACCAAGAGTCTTACAGGGTAAGAAGCATGCCACTTCAGTTAAGATGGTGACAACTATGCAAGTAAAGCGTAGTCATATAAAAGGGTGTGTGTTATGTGCAGTACACATTTCTAGTGGAAAGGGTAAGGAAATTGTGGATGCAGATGTTTAGAGTGGGTACTAAGTTATAAAACAATTCACGAATGTATTTTCTGGGGATATTTTAGAGTTTCCACCTCATAGGGTGGTAAAATTTTCCATTGAGTTAGTGCTAGGGGCAACTTCGACATCAAAAGCACCTTACAGGATGAACACACCTGAGTTGGTAGTGTTGAAGTTGCACTTGAAGGAAATGTTGGACAAGGGATACATCAGACCAAGTTTATCACCATAGGGCAAACTGATATTTTTTGTGAAAAAGAAAGATGGTACTCTCATATTATTCATTGACTACAGGTAGTTGAACAAAGTGACCATCAAGAATAGTTATCTGTTATCGAGGATTGATGACTTATTCGATCAATTGAAGGGAGTAGGAGTGTTCTTGAAGATTGATATGAGATCCAGATATCATCTGGTACACATCAAACAAAAGGACATTTACAAGACAACTTTCCAGACCATGTATGGGAATTATGAGTTTGTTGTAGTTCCATTCGGTTTGAATAATGCTCCAGTGATATTTCTGTGCATGATGAATAATGTCTTGCATCCAGTTTTGGATAAGTTTGTTATTGTGTTCATTGATGACATATTGGTATATTCTAAAAATGAGGAAGATCATTCCGAGCATTTAGCAGAAGTGTTGAGATTTTTGAGAAAGCATCGGTTATATGCTAAGCTCAACAAGTGTAGTTTCTTTCAGACTAAGGTACATTACTTGGGGCATGTTGTCTCTAAGGAGGGCATTGCAATAGATCCATAAAATATAAGAGCCATCATGGAGTGGGTATATCCTAGGAATGTAGATGAGGTGATATCTTTCATGGGGTTGGCAGGCTATTATAGGAGGTTCATCAGGAAGTTCTAACAAATTGCTTATCCTATCACATCATTGTAGAGGAAAGGTAAGAAGTTTGAATGGACATAGGAGTTTGAGGCTAGTTTTAAGTAGCTTAAGTAGTTTTTGACACATGCACGAGTGTTAAAGACTGCAGACCCAGACAAAGAGTTTGTTGCGTGCACATATGCTTGCAATAAAGGACTTGGTGGAGTCCTTAGGCATGATGGATAGGTGGTATGTTATGAGTTGTGAAAACTAAACGAGCACGAGGAGAACTACCCCACACATGATCTTGAGTTGGCAATGATTATACATGCATTGAAAATGTGGAGGCACTATCTTCTGGGTAGGAGGTTTTTATTGATGAGTGATCACAATGGGTTATTGTATCTATTTGACCAACTGACACTGAATGGAAGGCAGGCTCGGTGGTTGGCCACATCAGTGAGTTTGACTTTGAGATTAGGTACATCAAAGGTAAAGAGAATAGAGTGGAAGATGCTCTTGGCAGGTAAATATAGGTAAAACTTTTAGTAGCTATGAGCTCCTATGGGATAGACTTATAAGATAAGATCTTGTAGGTAGGTCAATAAGATGTTAGATATATGGCGATTATGCACAGGTTGCAGCAAAGTATTGGTACATGTACAAGTGATAGTATAGGTAAAGGTATAGGTATAGGTGATAGTATAGGTACAGGTGGTAGTACAGGTACAGGTATAGGTATAGGTGCAGATGCACAAGATGTGGATTATTGTCTTACAGTGGATGGATTGGTTAGATTCAAAGACACGATATGTGTGCCAGACAGTAGTGAGTTCAAGAAGGTGATAATGAGGGAATTTCATGTGAAACCATATTCAGGTCACCCAGGTTATCAAAAGACACTGACGACAGTGAAGAGATTTTATTATTGGCCGAACTTGAAGAGGGATGTAGCAGAGTTTGTGGATATTTGCTTCGACTGTCAGTGTGTCAAGCCACAGTGTAAGAATCTAGGTGGACTACTATAACCAATTACGATTCCAGAGTGGAAATGGGAAGTCATTTCCATGGACTTCATCACAGGTTTTTTGAGAATAGTGAGACAGAATGATTCCATCATGGTTATTGTGAACAGGTTGAAAAAAGTTGTGCACTTCATCCCAATGAAGTCTACATTCTTAGCTAGTGATGTAGCTTAGGTATTCAACAGGGATGTGGTTAAATTTCATGGTGTTCCGAAGAAGATTTTTTCAAACAGGAAAACAAAGTTCACTTCCAAGTTTTGGAAGGAGTTATTTGCAAGTTTAGGCATGAATTTGGACTTTAGTACAACTAATAATCCGTAGACAAATGGACAGACAAAGAGGGTCAACAGGATATTGGACGACATGTTAAGGATGTATCTGATGCATCAATAGAGAAAGTGGAAAGAGTACCTTCCACTAGCAGATTTCGCTTACAACAATGGGTATTAAGAATCTTTGAGGATGAGCCTGTTTGAGGCATTTTATGGGCGGAGTTACAATAATCCTATATGTTGGAGTGATCCAGTTAACAAGGTGTTGATTGTACCAAACATGTTGGTGGACATGGAACATGAAATTTAGGTAATCAAGAAGAATTTGAGAGCAACATAGGATAGGTAGAGGAGCTATCCAGATCGAAACAGGTTGTTCAAGGAGTTCCAGGTTGGGGAACAAGTGTACTTGCACATAAAACCGAATAAGAGCTCCTTATGGATTGGATCATGTGCCAAGTTGGCACCATGGTTATTGGGACCCTTCAGTGTCATTTAGAGGATTGGGCCAATAGCCTATTGACTTACACTGCCTCTAAGAGTGAAATTCCATGATCTTTTCCATGTGTCATTGCTTAAGAAGTATGTTAAAGATGTTGATCATGTGATTCACTGGTCTATATTATAGGTCGAACCAGATGGAGAATTCTAGCGGGAGCTTCAGTGTATATTGCAAAAAAGGTGCTCATGCTTTGGAACCGAGGAATAGAGCAAGTTAAGGTGCAATGGAAGCAATTTGGGGCCAATTAAGCTACATGAGAGATGACAAATCAAATGCGGGCTATGTATCCTTCCTTGTTTTCCGATTGAGGCAAAGCAGTTTTGGTATGGTGTTTTGGTATATGTTTTAGTATATGTTTTGGTGATGTTTGTTATATGTACATATGTATATGGATGTAAATACCACCATGAGCTATGTTTTAAAGCTCTAATAATCGGTATGGGTGTCATGTCATTATGATGTTATGTTGTTATGTTTTCATGTTGGTTTGCTTCTCAGTAGGATGATTATTTAAAATGCTACAACAAGCTAAGTTATAAAGCACCATCGGCAGTATGTTTGCTTGCAACAGTTTGTTGTTATATTTGTTTTTGAACACCACGGACGATGTTCCCCCTAGGGGGAGGGTTCTGTAACATCCCTAGTGAAAATTCCATGTAACAAAAGTTAATAGAGGAAAAATAATAACCACGGTTTATGGGACACTTATTCCAAGCTGAATGTTAGGCAAAAGCATAGTGATGGGGATCACTTGAGGTTGGTTAATGGCTAAGGAAATTGGCAAAGGAAATGGCTAAGGCTTCGAAAAGGCATAGTGGCATTTTCGCACATTTATTTATGAAAATAATGGAAAGTAGGAGAAAATGGAGGTGAAAGGTCGCAGGTTTCATGTGAGGAGGAAATTGAAGGAAAATAATGGAAAATGAAGAAAAAGAGGCCTCATTCATAAAAAGTCTTATGAGGATCATTTGGTAACCTTTTGTCACTTTGGTTTTGGAGCTCTCTCATTATTCTCTCTCTCTCTCAGTCTTGAACACTTAGAGTTTTTTTGGAGCAATCTTGGAGGGTGTGGTGTACTTGGATTGTTGGAGCAAGAATGAAAAGGAAGAGCAAGAAAGCACAAGAGGGCATCAGGATCAACAACTACAATAGTTTTTCTTGCAGGGTTCAAGTTGCATGTATGTTTTCCTCACTAGTTTTGGCATGCATGACATATGCATGTGTATTATTGGTCATGATCTATCACTAGCATGGAGGATTGCCTAGATTTATAGTGGATTTCCTAGCCTTTCCATTTCCTAGATAACCATGGAGATTGTGGGTTTATTTACTTGTTTTGTTTTGGTTGGTTCTCATGTTTCCTTAGCTTGGGTTCAATTATTAGTTCTTGGAGCCCTATAACATCTTGGGTTGAGTTACTAGTTCTGTAGCCTTGGTTGGAAAAATGCTCTGGAGTCCTTGGTGGGGTGAGTTACTAGTCTTGGATCCTTGGTTGGACAAACGTTCTAGAGCCCAGTGATAGCTGTGGGTTGAGTTACTAGTCCTCAACCCTTGGTTTGAATAAATTCTCCAGAGACCTAGAAGGCTTGGATAGAGACCAATATGATGATGGTTTTGTGATGTCTGATCGTGAGGTGGAATCATTGTTTAATGGGTTGAGGTGGATGGCCTTTGGAAGCCCTAGATGCTTTTGGATTGATGTGTTTTATGAGATCCCACATTCATGCTTGGAATATGGCATGGGAGTGAATGGATGAAGAGAGATTTGGCTCAACCATTCTACAGTCGAGTGGAATGTGGAAGTCCCATCCCAGGTTTGGATTTTGCATCATCAATATGAGGTTATTTCTCCTTGTAATTCTATGAGGATTATATGGGTTATATGTGGTTTACATGACTATGATTTCATTAGTATTTTTGGTGCTATTATGCTGGTTATACATATGTTCTATGACAGTAGTTATGTATGGCTCTCATCATGTTTTTACTGATAAATGAATGAAAAATGTATCTATGACCTAATGGATGAAATGGAAGTCGATGTGTTGAGGCATAAATTCTTCTTAGAGACTCCCATCTAAGTATGAGACCCCTATGCTCAGATTTTTTATTTACACATGTAGATTACATATTCATGATATGTTTGAAAAAATTCCTATCATGGCTAGTAGGCATCCAGTCAAGGTCTTATTCAAGTGATTGCATTTGTACCATCATTCCTCTGTTATTTCACTGTAATGAAGATGTCATTCAATTCTTAGTAGTGACCTGGGCTCTAGGCTTGAAAAAGTGGTTCAAATCTTGGGGACACTGGCACAACACTATGCAAAATAGTCCTTGGATGTTGGCTTGTAGGCTTGTGAGAGCGTCTAGAGGTCCTTGGACATTGGCATGCCCATAGCATGAGAGTGTCTAGAGGTAAATTGGTCCAAAATCTCAGTGGGACCCAGGGGCTGGTTGGAAAAAAGGTTGGATTGGTTCCTAAGGGTCCTAATGTTGATGTTGAATGTATGTATGGTGTGTTTCCATTGGTTTCACTTCCTTAACGTGACTTACGAGGTCGAATCATATCATTGTGGCCTCTCGTCGCATGTTTACCTCAGCTGGCCGGTTGCTTGGGTAGTTGTGGGAGGAGGGTGTTACATGCCCTATAAGCCTTTGCAAACCCACAAAGAACTATGAATATCTGCTTCAAAAGCACAGAAAAATAAATTTCAAGCTATTTCAAGAATTGGTGTTAAAAGAAAGCATTGGCTTTGTATATATAATAATATATGTTGCATGAGTTTCTGAAACGTGGGAATTTTTGGAACTTGGGTACGAGTGTTTGGAACGGCTATAGGTTTCCCCAAAATTTATAGGAAATGACTAATTGAGAGTGATAATATTTTTTTTTCTCGGTAAAGACTAATTCTATTAGGTAGAAAATAATGTACAATCAGGAGAAGCAAGAGACCGGCAGACCGGAAATGATGTATCCATCAACCTCGGTCCCGGTAAAAAGATTCAAACTAAAGGCAACAACAGATAGCAAAAATTACAAACATATCAAATAATCTTTACCCCATGGGGGTAGTAGCTCCAACGCATTGTTTTTTCCCTTTCTTTTTGTTGACTTTTGTCCAGCCATCCTGGGGAGGATGAGCTAGGACAACTTGAAGACTGGGAAACTCTGATACCGGAAATTCCTTTTCAGATTCTGAGGAGGTCTCATGGCTGCGCTTCAGGGCGATAGCTGTGCCCGGGGAATGGCCCATGGTATTCATGGGAGGATCCATTGGCTGAGGTTCCTGATCTGGTTCTGCATCGCTATCCCCATCCTTCGAACCTGGGGAGCTGGGGTTTCCAGTCGGCTGAGGAGGGCAGGGAGCCCAACGCTTGGGCTTGGTTTTTGCATTGAGTCCCTTTTTCGATCTTGCTGTCAACGATGGGCAAGAGTTCTGCAGGTGTCCTGTAAGGTGACAATGGCGACACCTAAAAGCAGTGTTCTCGTAGTCTAGAAACTGAGTCCAAACTGAGTCCTTGATCTTGAGATTGATTTGCTCTGGCAATCCCTTGCTTAAATCTAGCTCCACACAGATTCTGGCATATGTGTAAAGACCCTGCATTTCCCTCTTGTAATCTCCCATTAAGAAACAACCCAAAGTGTTGCCTATTTGCCTGTATACCTCAGTGCTCCACAGGTGAATTGGAAGATTTGGGAGTCTGATCCAGACAGGGGCTTTTGTGATAACTGCAGAAACAGGATCAAAGTCTGGGAACCATGGAGTTAAGAAGAGGCCTGCCGAACCCATGAACCAAGGGCCTTCTTCTAAGGCCTCATTGTAGTCCTCGAGGTTTTCGAACAAAACTATAAAGTACCCTTTTGCGCAGAAGTGGATCTTGCATCGGTGCGTCCAGTTGTCCTTGATCCAGTCATAAAGATCCTTTGAGCGTGGCCATAGGCCATTGAATCTGCATATGATGGCTCTTTCAGCAAATTGCTGGGTGTAATCTGCTAAGTCAGGGTAAGAGATCTCAACAGAGGGGACCTCTTCCGATTTGTCAACCAGAAAGGGTTTGGGAGGAGCCTGAACTGGCTGATCTGTTTTTTCAGGCTTTTTAGCATGGACTGCTTCTTTGTAAGAGGATACTTTAGCTGAGGATGACTCTCCTGCCGCTCCTCCCCTCAAACGAAGGGTTAAAATAATGCATGCATCCTTCTTTATGCCGAAAAAAGAGAGGGGATAGGGGTCCTCAAGTTGTTTACCTTCATGGAGAAGCCGTTGAGCTGCAGAGGGGATTCCCAGTTTGATGCTCAGTGTGTGCTTGAGATTCTGCACTAGATCCGACTGGTTAACCCATTGTAGCATAGTTTTACCTGTAATGAGCTTGATTTGTATCTGAAAGGATGCTGAGAAGACCGAATGCCCCTTACCAATGCCGATCTGTGTAGAGAGGCAGCATGCACGAAGTTTGGTTTTCGTATCTTGGATTTGCCTTATTTGCAGAGGAGGCATATCGCCCTGAGAAGCAGTCTTTTCCTTCCCTATAACCCGGATCTGAGAATACGCTGCTAGGGGCTCTGCTGGAGCGCCCTTGGCTGCTACGCCGTTGGTCAGATGATGGCTCCATGGGCGTTTTGTGTAAGCGGGGGCCTGATGCCGCGCTGCTTCAGAACAATCTACCCATAGATCTGCACGGGTATTCTTGTCTGCGGCTCCATCAATCACCAAATCAACCTGAGCGTCTGCTGAGAGTGATAGATCCCTTGATCTGTGCCTGCGGATCTTGCATCCATTCGCATCCTGGGCGTTCTGAGAACCCATGGCGGCTGAGGGCTTCGCGGCGGCTACAGAGCTAGGGTTCCTACTTTTATTTAAATGTTAGATCATTGAGAGTGATAATATTATATAATTAAAACTTAAAATTTAAATTTTTAATTATAGAATTTATATAATAATCAAAAGTAATATTAAATCAAAATATTAAAATATTAAAATCAATTTAAATATATAAATAATAAATATATAATCTCTCTTATATATAAATATATTCTTTGCGTGTCTCTCTCTTTTATATATTTAAAATGTCAAGTTCATTATCAGTTCTCTCACACATGACCAGTCTTTGAAACAATTTAGCTTAAAAATATAAAAGAATAATTTTACATATGTTTCTCTAGTTATTCTTAAGATAAAAATAATTTTAATGTTTAAGCGTTGACTGCAACATACAATATGCACACACAATCTTCTGTGATATATATACATAAAAAACTATAGAAATACTCATCAACATGACATCCCAAATATCGCCCTTACGTCAAGGTGCCACATGCTTCCTTAATCCATCAAGAGATTGATCCAATTTCTCAATTAAGGATATCAGTGTTAATGATGTCTTTGGCCTTTCTTCCTATGAAGGTTTCAACATAGGATCAGGTTTTGTGGGTATTTCAGCATATTTCTCTAAAGGCTTTATATTCCCCAACCCTAGGGAACACCAAAAATCCAACAAAAATAACCTTCAAAGCTCCCAGAACTTTCCCCAGCTCCCGTTTCAGCTCCCGCTAAAAAGGTAACATTCCCATATAGTTCCAAAGCTCCCGGGAGCGCGGAAACCATTGGAATGGGTTTCCCACCTCTTGGGATTGGTTCCCCACCTCTCGGGAGTGGTTATGGTGTAACAAATATAATATTTGAAATTCAGGATCCATCGAACAGAAGCAAGAATCACATGTGGTGAGGTAGAAATGGTATATGCCAATTGGGTTCATTGTGTTATGTATTAGAGAATGCCAAGCATCGATAACTGTAAGTGATAACCCGATCGATAGTGGCAATGATATCAGGTATTTGTAGAAATTCTGCAAATTCTCTACAAATCTCGCTCTAAGACCATGTAGAAAATTTGACTGTAGGTTAACCCGATAATGCAATATAAATCAAAGCAGAATACTATAACCTACTTCTACTATCAAAGTTTTCTTTGCAGAAGATTAAAGATCGAGCTAAACACATATAACCAGAACAAGAAGAATCAATGCACAATACACATGAAAATACTTTGGGGAAAGCCTTAGCTAAAAACCCCACTATCTTTATTATCATACAAGGTGGAAATACATAGGAATTATACAAAGCTTTAGCTTTCACAGCTAGCCAGCTCTCAGTACAATCCTCACAGATGCTCACAGGCAATCTTGGCTTCTCACAAGCCTTCCTCTTTGCTCTCCAAGCTCCTATTTCCTTGCGCAGTTCCTCTGGGATTATCTCCTTCAACCAAGTGGAAAACTCTTTTTACCAAGTGGATGATCTCTTGATCTCACACACTGTCAGAACTGCACAATCCTCAAGGAATCTGATTCCTTCTGCATGCATGAGTTTTCTTTATAAGAAAACACATGCAACTGATAGTACAATGTCCTTGACTTTTAACTTAACTGGGTCTTTCTCAAAATAGAAATGCATGAGTTTGTGATGAGAGAATCTTCAATTAGCTGGAATACACTAGTTGAGTGCATGCATGCATCAATTGACTGTTAACCCTCTATTAGTTCCTCAAATAGTTTGGAACTAATTTAACTGGACTTAACTCAGTAAATTTAGTTAACTAATTACAA
Organism: Pinus tabuliformis; assembly: GCA_031772625.1. Classification (NCBI taxonomy): domain Eukaryota; kingdom Viridiplantae; phylum Streptophyta; class Pinopsida; order Pinales; family Pinaceae; genus Pinus; species Pinus tabuliformis. The sequence continues at coordinate 719,197,447 of CM062806.1, forward strand.
CTCAAATATAACTCAACCTTATCTGTTTAATTTAAGGCTTATCTCCTTAATTTAAGGGATAACTCTTGCATGACTTCAGAAAGACTTCTAACTTGAATTTCTCCAACTAATTAACTTAAAATAACTTAATTAATTATTTCCAAGTAGTTGTTAAGACTAAATTCGATTTTAATTCACAATTTAATTCAAGGAAAAATTAAATTGGAATATTCTTGTTGCCACATTTCAACACTCCCTCTCAACAAGAAAGGGATTATCTGCCACCCCAATCCTGTCTCTATGGAACTCGAATTTACACTTTGACAATGCCTTTGTCAAAATGTCAGCATCTTGCTCCTTTGTCGAGATATACTGCAGCAACATGATCCTCCTCGCTACACAGTCTCTGAGATGATGATAACGGATGTCGATGTGCTTGGACCTATCATGAAACACTGGATTCTCAGAGAGTTTGATACAACTCTGATTATTCTTGGAGGATTCTGAAATGATAACCATAAGCAATGTTGTGCCTCCTCTCACAAGAAATGTATTTGATCAATTGGTAGCTAACCTCATCCCATGGATATGATACACTAGCCCTCCTAATTCCATTTTTGTCTTCAACAGGGGTTTCATTATCTTGGAAAAATTTCTTCTTGGCAGCCTGGCCAATTATTTTCTCATATTTACTCCAAAGCCGCCCAAGAGGAAGGGTAGTGACCCTACTGATGAATTCAAGGGTTATTTCAATGGAGAGGCCTCTAATGGTTATAGTAGCATGAGTTCTTGTGTGAGGGACTAGAGAGAGAGAAAATTCATGGGCAATTTCATCATCAAACCCTCTAAACTTCTCAAAGAAATTCATCGAGTTTGCTCTTGTAAATATTTCCACCACTTAAGGATGTGCATGGAGTCTAGTGGAGCTAGTGGGCTCTTTTCTCATAAACTCCCTTGTCATATTGCCTATACTTCTTTTGAAAAAATAGATATAGAGGTGGAGACAAAGAATTTTGAGTGAAATAGAAAAACAGAGGGGATTGTGTGTTTTTTTTTAAACATAATTATTTTATTTTATTTTTATCTTTTATTTTTTATGTATTTCTACCCTCTTAAAGACTCATTTTATCTTCAATCTGAGACCAAATATTTCATATTTTGATATTCAACAGAGGTCATTCATGAACCCTACCTCTTCAGACTGAAATTTGTGCCAAAAATCACTTTTCCTCCCTTCAAAATGACTCACTGTCCCTCCTGTAGAAGCATGTTGTCCCGCATGTAGATTTCCTGTAGGTGCTCTTGTAGAAAACCTATAGGGCTCCTGTAGAAGATGCAGAGAGCAAAAATATGGAGTAAATCGATGGAGAATGGTGGATACGAGGCTGTGGGGGCATAAGAAGACTGCTGTGTGGCTGAGTTACGAGGAGAAATTGAAGAAAAGGTGGTGAGAATGTGCGGGGAGAAGTGCTCACTACCTTTTATGGTTGTTTTCGGTTATGAGTGCTGAGCTGGCAAGGTGTACGTTGCCCAGATTAGGACTGTTGGTCCCCACCTATTTGGTCATCATGACCCCCGTCGTAATCATCCCCTCATTACTGCATCGGATTTAACTCTTCCTCCCACTATTTTTCCTTCGCATCTTTTGCTTGAGTTGACTGTGCGCACGTGTGGGTGATATCTCGGTTAAGTGGAGTCAACTAAATGGAGGTGGCCAAGTTAACTGGCCACTTTTCCCTCTTTTGATTTCAACCATCTCGTTGCCTTCGTATGATTCCTAATTACACAAATGCATATAGAGGAGTGACTTAACTACTTACCTGTAATCTAAGTGTATTTGCTGCCACCGACTGTGAGGTGCTGTGGCTTTCTCTGCTGCATGCCTTCATTTTCCTTCATGCATGTTGTCTCTACTTGTTGATGTGTTGTTGTGTGTTTTTTCAGGTTTTTCTTTTGCTGGAGCTGAGCTGCATGTGCCTTTTCAACCTTCAGATGTGTTGTCCCTTGCTACTGGTGTTGGACTTCTATGGGATCAGTGGCTACAGGAATTCCTACAGGAGCTCCTGTAGCTTCTTCTCCCCTTGAAACTTCAACTATTTCCCTATGCTTGGAGCTCAAGAATGATGCCAGAGGTGGAGATGAATGATGGAGGGATAGTAGGTAAGCTTCAGGTAAAGTTAATGGTGCCTTTTCCTCATTTTATTTTTGTTTTTTTTTCAAAATTGAAAAACTGTTTTTCTGTGTTTTTTCTTGGAAAGGAAAAAATAATAATGATGCTTGGAGTGTGATGCAGGCTTGGAAATGATGGCAAGGAGTTTTTAAGATGGTAAGAGGGATTATAGGTTCCTCATGAAGCTTTTCTTGTCCCTCAAACTACCTCATGTAGACACTTTTGGCTCTCTGTAATTCCTACAGGAGCCTCATGTAGAAAAAACAGAGCCTCCTATAGAAAACATAGTTTTGGAAGAAGAGGTACAGTGGGATTAAAGAGATGCCAAAAATGATGGAGGAAGGTGTGGAGAAGATGAGATGGATGCTAGTATGAATGTTAGGGTCCCCTTGGCACCTTCTTCTGCGTCCTATATTCTTCCTGCAATAAAAATTCCTTTTTTTTTGAAAACAATTAGGGCACCTCAGAGAGGTTTTCACCTTAATTGCCTGCCCTAGGCGCCTCCAAGGGAGGTTTTCAGCCAGGGATATTATTCTTTTCCCCTTTTTTTGACATCATTGGGCCGCCTCAAAAGAGGTTTTCAACCCAATGATGGGACTCAAGCGCCTCATGGAGGTTTTCACTTGAGTCCTTATTTTTTCTCTTTTTCTTCAGTGAGTGGGTGCAGTGGAAGCTAAGACATGCTCCACTGCCATCACTGTTTTATTCAAATCTTCAATAAACTATTGCTTGGAGAGGGGTTTCTTGTAGACTTTCAACCGATGTCCATTGACAAGCATGGGAATAGCTTCATCATTAATGGTTCTGATCAGAACTGAACCATTGTTATTGCATTTCTCCATAGTGTAGGGTCCCAGTCGTCTTGTTCTCAGCTTGCCTTTGAAATCCTTGTATCTTGAATCATAGAGTAGTGCCCAATCTCCCTCTTGGAATTGCTTCTCCTTGATATTTCTGTCATGCCATATATTTCTGTAAAGCTGAACTACCTCTGTATGGAGAAGGGCTTGCAATCTGTATTCATCCAATCCATTGGACTGAAGTAATCTCTCCTTCTGTGCATGGCAGAGGTCTAGGTCCAATTGAGCTGCCATCCTCAGGGTATTGAATTCAAACTCTATTGGCAGCATAGGGTGTGAACCTGGAGGTGGTCTTCCATGTTGTGTTGTAGGCCCAAGTGGCCTCAACTAATCTATCCGCCCAGTCTTTTTTTCTGCTGCTCACTACCTTGGTTAGGATCCCTTCCAATGCTCTGTTAGTGACATCCACTTTCCCATTGGCTTGTGGATGGTAAGGGGTGGAAGCCATGTGCTTGATCTTATGATGTGTGAGTAGGTCTTTAATCAGGTTGGAAGAGAACTGACTTCCTTGGTCTGTGACCAACTCTCTCGGATACCGAACTTGTAGAATATGTTTTCCTTCAAAAACTCAGCTAATTTTTCCTTTGTCGCTACTTTGATTCCTTTTTTCTCCATGCACTTTGTCAGGTAGTTAGTGCACACAATGATGTACTGCTTCTGCTTTGAAGGGGGTTGGATAGGCCCCACAAAGTCCATGCCCCACTTCTCAAATGGTTCAAAGGTCACTTGAGGTTGCAAGGGCATTTCATCCTTTGGAGTGGGTTTCCCCATCCTCTAACACCAATCACACTGGCTCATGTATCTCCTGACATCTTGATGAAGAGTGGGCCAGTAGTAGCCTGCTTGCAATATCTTGAAGGCGGTTCTTTTTGCTATAAAATGACCTCCACAAGGCTCGTCATGATAGGTCAGGAGGATGTCAAATACTTCCTCCTCCCTGACACATCTTATCAAGATCTGCATATGAGCCCAAGTTGTGATACTATTGCCAGGTAATCCCATGAACCAGTGCAGTGCTATGTCCTTGAGAGTAGAAGGGAACAGTTTCAACTTTTTCTCGTCTTCTGCATAGCCATAAGTTTGACAAATGACAACAAACTCGAACAAGAAGGTGTCAGGATCTTCTGTATTCAGACCATGGAAGTGTGCTAGGGCTGAAGGACTTATATTCTTCATTTTGGTGTCCCCATTGGTCTCTCGAATGGGGAAGGTACCCCCTATTCTCTCCATTTCCCCTAGCATTTCTATTTTCAGCCATTAGCTCTAGAGGAATGTTTTCTCCTTCTTCTTCCCCTATAGGTTCTTCAAATATGTCTGGATGTTCACCTAAGGGTTCTTATTTACTGCAACCACCGAAGAAGAGAGAAGGTTAGCTATGTGAAGTAGTGGGGTGGTTGGGCAAAATTTTTCCTAAGTTATCTCTACTCCTACGAGGCATGAAAGGAAATATTTTTGGTTGGTTTTTTGTTTCTTTTTCCCCACACTGAAAGTACCTGCAGAAACTGAAATTGTGATTGAAAAAAAAAATTGCAACTAGTTGAAATGAACTTATTGAATGGAAATTTGTAGAATTGAAAAGGAAAGCAAGGAAATGTAGAACTGAAATAAAAGAAATGACTAGCCTACTTTTGCCAAAATAAACTATTAGCAGAATGTTGCAATAAGAAATAGAAGAAATAAGTAATCACAGAATACTCTGACGCTTCCCCGGCAATAGCGCCAAAAAGTGGTTAGCGCCAGTATTGCAGCAAGAATGCTACAACTCTTGGGATACCAACTTTACTTTTATCAACCCGGTAGTTCGTAACAAACTTGGAAGCGTCGGAGCTATATGTACAAGTACTAGTTCTCATTGCAGGTTGTTACTTGGTCAGCCGGTGCGAGATCATTAGGAGCTCAAGTCAACTTCTATAGATTTTAGAAGAAGCTCTATGTATGATGAAAGGAAAGAAATATTACTCTATAGATGCTATTCTAACTATAGAAAGGAGAAAGACTGGAATGCAAAGCAAAACTTAGTAAACCCTAATTGACAAGCTAATTCTACTTTTTCCAAAAACACTATGAAAACGATGAAAGAAATGCCATTACCTACTCAAGGAAGTAAAAAACATCTAACCATGTTATTTCTAGAACTAAATAAGCAAAAAACATATTTTTGTATTTTTATATGTTCTTATGTGAATTTAACATGCATCTAATTTATTGTGTGTGAGTGTGCCAGTGAACAGGTGGCATTAGAGGGCAGTTTTGGAGCTTGGGAGGATGTAGGATGGTGTGGATGGGTCCTAGGAGGTCTTAGGTGGCCTTCTGGAGGATTTTCCCAACACTTTTCTTTCAAAAGAAAGCCTACAGGAAAAACTACAGAAGGAAACAGGAAAATTACAGGAGGAAAATAGGGAAACTACAGGAGGCCTATAAGAGGAGGATGAGAGCAATTTTCGTTGTTTTGAGGGTGTGAGAATGGGTGGAAAAGGTGGATGAAGGTTGGAATGAGGTATTAAGGCACCTAAGGTCTACCATGAATCGCCAGGAGAGAGAAAGATTATTGGGTTTGCTTAAAGAGAGAGGAAGAAGTTCTATGAAAATGAAGGAAACTAGGGCAGAATTGAGGTGAGGTTTGGAAGACCTATAGGGTATGGATCAGATGGAGGGTGTGATTGTTGGTAAGCTGGCCTACTGTTGGAAGAGATCTGCTGCATAGAAACTGACAGTCAACTAAGAAAATCAAGCAACCAATGAAATGAGTGTATCCTAGGAAAAACAGAGTTTTGCATTAAAATGGCCTAAACTATGATGTATAGAAGGAAATGTTGGGAAATCCTGTAAGAAAGGAAAGCATGAAAAATGACTATTTCAAATCAGGAAGTGAACATGATAAAGAAGATCTAAAGCAAAGCAAAAATGGACTATCAATCTACTAGAGAGTTGCAAACACTAGAAGTCCTAGGAATGAGGAAAATATGTGTTTTTGGGGCAACAAGAGAGTCTTTGCCTCAAATCATGGTCCCAGAGGGAGGAAGAGAGGCCAAGGCACTGTTGCTAGCCTTTTGAATCTTCTCTAATCACTTTTTAACCTGCTATAGAAAGCACAAATGGAAGCAAGATACTAAATCATCAAAAGCAACCTATTCTTAACCATAAGAGAAATACATCTAACAGCAAACTAATCTACAAACTGAAGTAAAGCATACAAATACAAGTAAAGAAAATATTCACTGCTTGGATTGGGCCCTAACCCAAGAGCTTCAGCCCTCTGAGGTAACTCAGTGCTAGCTCAAAAAAGATTCCATCTTCATTATAGAAAAATAGCAAGATTACATAAAACTGTCATAAAATAGTAAGCTCGAAATTTGAGCAGAGTTTACACAAGTGAAAAAGTTGGCCCTAGTAAGGCCCTAGGCCTCTCTACTTATACATCTGAAGCTACCAATAGCTTCCTTAAAATTAGGGAGTCTTGGCTCCCAAAACTCAAGATAGCTATCAATCATCTTCCACTTGCTTAGCTACCTTCCAGCGCATGATTCAGCTGCTTGTACTTCGAGCTGAATGAAGGGGAATTCAAAGTGAGGAGCAATAAATGAGGGGAATTCCCTCCTATAAGTCCTCTCCTCTATCTAATTCAAGTTATTGCTGCAGTTTGACCACTATATCCTTGACTTTGACCTCAAAAATCCATCAATAATCTGCATTAAATACATGTTAGACCACATGGCATAATAACTAACTCAACTCACCCTATAAGCATAAATATAATCAGAAAATCATACAATAAGCTAAGAGAATGGTTGATTTGATTAGGCTAGGAGGTAAAATGAGCCCATATAATTACCCATTTATGAGGCTCATCAAGATTGTTTCCGCAAGGGCCAGTAGTATCAGGATTTGCTTGGCTAAATCACCTCCGAACCTGGGTCGGGCCCATACAAGCCAATAATAATCTTGGAGGTGTGAGGTAACAGTTAGTGATTTGTGTGGATTAGTGTCTCCTTTCCAATAAGATAGTGCTTCCACTTATTCATCTCTTGCACCATGGCATAGAGCTCCTTATTGTAGGCAAGATAGTTAAGAACTGCCCCATGAAATACTTCAGAATGTTAGCAAACAGGCTTTCCTCCTTGCATCAAGACAACTCCCATAGCATACCCACTTGCATATGTCTACACTTCCAAGGGCCATTACAAGTTTGGTAATGCTAGAACTGGTGCTTCATTTATCTTCTTCTTTAACTCATCGAAAACCTTTTGTTTCCCTTTCCCCATTGGAAACTCTTTCCACTTACTGTTATGGCATGGAGCTATGCTGCTGCTGCTGAAAATGAGGCTATGAATTTCCTCGGGTACTATGTTGCCCCAATGAAACTCATAGCCTCAATAACATTATTAGGCACTGGCCATTTCATGATGGCCTCCATCTTGGTAGGATCTATCTTCAAATTTCCTCCACCAATCATTTATCCCAAATACACCAAGGAATGCTACACAAACTCGCACTTCTTGAGATTAGCTAGTAGTTGGTTCTTCTTCAATGTTTCCAGCACTTGTGTTAAATGTGAAATATGATCCTCCCAGGTAGCACTATATACCAGTATATCATCCAAATATAAAATAACAAATTAATCTATAAAAGGGCACAATACATCATTCATTAATCTCATAAATGTAGTTGGTGCATTACATAGGACAAATGGCATAACTAACCACTCATACAAACCTTTCCTGGTTTTGAAGGAAATCTTTCATGTATCTTCTTCTTTGATTTGAACCTGGTGATATCTAGACTTCAAGTCCAGCTTGGTGAAATACTTTTCTTGCTACAAATGATCTAGCATATCGTCTATCCTAGGCAGGGGGTATTTGTTCTTGAGTGTGATTTTATTCAACACTCGATAATATATACACATCCACCAAGTCCCATTCTTCTTTGGCAGAATGATGGTGGGTGACCCACCTGGTGATGTACTTGGTTGAATGCCACCTTTTTCCAGTAGTTGCTGCAACTCTTTCATCACCTCAATTTCTTCTATAACATACTCCCTATACAACCCAATATTTGGCAATGGGGAGTCTGGAAATAGTTGGATCTCATGCTCCACTTCTCTCTTAGGGGGTAACCCTTTAGGCTCTCAGAACACGTCCTTGTATGCCTGTAACAACTTGAATTGTTGTTTTTGTTTCTTAGTACACCCCTATAGGGATTCCTTACCTCTTATTGAATACTCTAAAGACTGACTTTCTCTTAAAAACAATAAAACACATTTCTTTCTTGAACTGATCAATTTCTTGGCTTTCTTAGCACTTATTAGTGAAATTTTTGACTTGCCTTTGTGCGTGTTGATGACGAATTTTTTTCCATCCTTGATGATACGATACTGGTTATATCTCCGCATGAATATTCCATCATTCATGGACATGTATGGACTCCCAAACACGACTCCACATACATCAAGGGGAACCACATCTAGATCTACTTCATCAATAAAATCATCACTGATAGTAAATCTAATTTTACATTATTTTATTTGTAGGTTTTAACCCCGTATAGAAATTACTTACATACGAATTCTAAAAATTGAAAATAAACAATGGCGAGAGCATAAAACATAAAATAGATATACATAAATATTTTCCTCTCGATCCTAAAACCGGGACTACTAGATTAATTTTTCATTATATTCCTTTCATTGATACAATACATATATACATGTTGAAGCATCCATAAACCCCAATCCATTAACCCGGGATTAGAACATAACAATATTTCCCTTGACTGGATCTACAAAATACCATGGAAAAAAAACCATCATGCCCAAAACCATGTGCAAAATCCATGCACAAAACCATAGGTAGGTCTGCCCACCTAATATAGGGTCAAACAAAATATTTCCTGGGGCATTGCCCCCGACCCCGTGTAGGGGGGATATCGCCCCTTGCATAACCCCTAATAGGGGGGAAAACTACCCCCCCTGTGACCCTCCAGCTGTGCTCGGTGCAACGTACAGGGGGAGCTACCATCCCCCTTATGACCCCCCCGCATGTGGGGTAGTCATGGAAAGAATATAACACACCCCCAAAATTTTCCCACTTGTTGTTTTCTTTCCACAGGGGCCCATAGGAGATCTTATCATTGATCCAACCCTTCAACACCCATTGTTTCTCTACACCAAGAAAACTCTCAGTGCTAATAGACTTTTTGAATGCATTTACAATATTCTTGAAAGAGTCCACCTTTACCAGCTACACCTTTTTGTCCTCAACCATATCCCTCACAAATCGATATTGAACATCAATGTGCTTTGTCTTTGAATGATAAGTAGGGTTCTTTTCCAATAAAATTTGACTTTGGTTGTCACAGTCTATCCTTATAGATCGTTGTACTAACCCCATACTTGAACACAATCTCTGCAACCAAACTACATCCTTGCTTACATGAGTGGCTACCATGTATTCTGCCTCTGTAGTTGAAGGGGCCACTATAGATTGTCTCTTACCCATCCAACTGACTACACCTCCAAATAGGTTAAACACATACCCACTTGTAGATCTTTTCTGATCCAGATCTCCAGCCCAATCTGCATGAACAAAGCCACATATGTCCAAAACTATGTCCAATCCTGGTCTTCCTTTGTAGCACAAAACATAATCACTAGTGCCACGCAAATACCTGAAAACCCACTTCACTGTTGTCCAATGCTCCTTCCCTAGTTTTGACATAAACCTACTCAATACTCCCACTGCATGTGCAATTTCTAGTCTAGTACATATTGTTGCATACAACAGGCTACCAACTATACTTGTATATGGAACAGGGGACTTGTCCTCTTCCTCCTCTTCTGTCTTGAGAAATTGTTCCTTACATGTACATGAATAGGAACCTTCACCAGTTTAATATCCTGCATATTAAACCTTTGCAGTATTGTCTCGACATACTTCCTCTGGTTTTACTAGAGCTTCTTCTTTTCCTGATCTCCTTTAATTTTCATGCCCAAAATATAGTGTGCAACACCAAGATCTTTCATGTAGAATTTGGAGGAAAACTGGGTCTTCAATTCCTAGATAATTTCTTTGTTATTTCCAATTAGCAACATATCATTCACATTCATACCAAATAAATAACACAGTCATCAATTAATTTAAAATACATACAATGAGTTTCTTTGCTTCTAGTGAATCTAATTCCCCATATATATGTATCAAATTTCTAATACCACATCCTTGGTGACTGTTTTAAACCATACAAAGACTTTTTTAACCTGCATACCAGGTCTTTCTTACCCTTCACTACAAAGCCTTCATGTTGCTTCATGTAGATCTCTTCTTCCAAATCCCTGTGAACAAACACTGTATTCACATCCATCTATTCTATGTCAAGATGAAAAGCAACAAAAAAATTAAAAGTAATCTAATAGAAGCTACCTTGGAAATAAGAGGAAAAAATATCACCAAAATCAATTCCCGACACCTGGGAATAACATTTTTCTACCAACCGAGCTTTGTATTTCTCCACCTTTCCTTTTGCATTCATCTTCTTCTTAAACACCCATTTTCGTCCAATGGGTTTCCTTCCAGCCGAAAACTCCACTAGATCCTAAGCCTCATTATTGTCCAAAGATGTCATTTCATCAACCATGGCCTCTTCCATAGTTTGTTATCCTTTGAATCTATAGCCTCCTTGAAGGTTTTGGGATCATCATCAGTAATAGATAAAGAAAAGTTAGAATAGAAAGAAGATGGACTATACCTTTCTGGCTACCTTCTTTCTCGAACTGATCTTCTCACAATTGAAATTTATGGCTCTTCATCTTTTGATTCATGTTCTTCTGTAGAGTTTGATTCTTCCTCCTTTAGCTCAAACTCTATCTTCTCGGGTACTTTTGGTAGGACTTCATGTTTAATAACATATTTCACCTCTCTAAACACCACATCGCGGTTGTACACAACCTTCCTTGTTTCTAGGTTCCAAATCTTATAACCTTTCAAATTTACTATCCAATTTGGTTCTTTTCTCATTTGGAACATGTACATATGCATCACACCAAATACCGTCAGATGTGAAAGAGAGGGATTTTTACCAGTCCATACCTCTTGTGGAGTCTTATCCTCCAACACTGATGAAGTTGATCTATTAACCAGGTAAAATGCAGTCTCCACTGCCTTTGCCCAGAATTCCTGTCCTAACCCGGCACTACTAAGCATACTTGTTTCCTTTTCCATCAGTGTCTTGTTATTTATTTTTGCAACTCCATTTTTTTGAGGTGTGTATGGAGTAGTGTTTTGTCGTACTATACCACACTTCTTATAGAACTCTTCAAATTCCTTCTTGCAAAAGTTTCCACTATTATCTGTCCTCAGCACCTTCATCTTCTTCTTTATCTGGTTTTCCACTAGAGCCTCAAATTATTTAAACTTGTCAAATACTTCATATTTCTTCCTGAGGAAATATTTCCATGTTGGGACGGGGTCCCCTCGGTCAAATTTTGTTAAGTTTTGTTAAATATTGTAAAGTCTCTGCATTTTGAGGAGCAAAGTTGAGAAACACAGGCTGATAGGAGTCAAAGGGGATTTAGGAAGGTCAAAACCCCTTTGTTTGTTAGAGTCAAGTTGTTTTGAGATCCGCCCATGGTTCACGGACTATGGTATTGTATTGAAGAAGAATATTAAAGGGATTCATAGGAGAGTCATAAGGGAGAGAGGTTAAGTAAGAATAATGCATCATTTGGGTTTGATTTTATCTATTTTGTACTTGGGCGAAGGAGAAGGCTCCTGCAGCTATGTGCGCAGAGACCATGGTAAGTCCGCAGCTGAGTGCGTGGGCCCTTGTAGCTATCTGTGCAGGGTTGGAAGGAGATGTGTTTGAAGATATGAAGCATAATAAAAGGCTTATTTTGAAGAATTATCTGTGCCTCTACATATGACTTTTTTGTCTCTGAATTTACTATATTTATGATCTATTGAATCCATTTAATCAAGAAAAGTACTTAATAGATTTGCGAAGACATAGATCTGTTTGTTTATATGATGTTATGCATTTTTAGTGCAATCGGTGAAGGACATAAATCTGCTAACTGTTAATTACATTAAATTCTGGGTTTCAAGGTTAGGGTTCACAAAGGTCAAGATAAAGCCCTAAGTTTGGTAGAAGCACATCACATAGTCCTATGGGTGTAGAACCCTGGTTCTGGCATCCCCTAATATTTCCTTAGGTGAGACTGCAACCTGCGCTACGTGGGTTGTTTCTGAAAGGGTCAGTAGTGTAGGGTTTTGTTGGTTGGCACAATTAACTCTGATCCTAGGTCCAAGCCCCCTCAAGCCAACAAATGGTTTTGTTGTCATCGGGACCAAGATCTATTTGAGGGACGTGTGATGTGGGGTCTGTGTAGACCAACAAAGAAAGAAATTGAGAAGTGGATAGATCAGAAGAGGAACGAGTTTGCAGCTCAGGAAAATAGGAATCCGCACCTGTCAAAATAAGAGTGGTTGCAAAGATATTTGTATATAGGAACAAGAAATATTCTTTTGCACTTTCCCATGTGAATTATACGAATGGTTGGCTAAATTAGCAGATGATCAACCTACCTGGAACTTGGATAACCCTATTGTGTTGACTCCAGAATTAGTGAAGCACCTAGAAGGATTAGAAAAAAAATGTTTTGAAGGATGTCGATTATTGGATCGATAGTATTTTGGGCCAATTTATTAACGAATTCACTATTGATATGTCTACCAGTTATAGCGAAGTTGAATGCCAGTTTTATAAAGGAACAAGAGGTAAGTATCTGAATTCTTTGAAAACTTCGATTAAAATGATACTATTCGAGAAAAGGGTTATGTTGCTAAATTTATGTTCTAAAGAGACTCAATGGGAGCTACACGAAGTGGGAAATAATTGAAAAAAGATCTAGATACAATTGTTGAGTACAATCCTCTCTTGGGAGCATCAGATAACGAAGAAGAAAGTAATAGTCCAAAAATGTCCAGAGGTGCACCATAGTTGGTAGATCAAGGCACTGCGGGAATACATCCATCCACTCCACCTCCTCTGTCACCTCCACCTCACACACCTACACCTCCACCTCTGCCTCCACCTCCTCTATTCACTATGGCGAACATTATAAAGATGCCTATATTTAGGGGTTTCAGGAATAAAGACCCGATCAATTTTGGTTTGTAGCAGATTTTGTGTGGAAGTCACATCAAATAACTGATGTTGAACCGAAGAAAGCACAGTTGTTCACAACATTGCAAGACAAGGTGTTGAGTTGGTATATTAATTATAGTACGAATCATCCAGCTGCATCATTGAAAGACACAAAATTTGCATTGAATATGAATTTAGAAGGCCTAAGTCTCAAGCTCGGTCTATGACTGAGGTCAAAGAAATTAAGCAGAAGGTGAAGGAATCTACATGGGATTTTGATGAAAGGTTGAAATGTCTGCTACAATAGGCTAATCTACATATCTCAGATGAGAAACATAAGGATTGGTACATTTCTTCATTGTTACCTCATTTGAGATTACCATTGTCACAACAGAAGCTTGGATCACAACCTCAAGCACTATAAATTTCTATGATGTTGGAGGGTTTGCCTATTCAAGATACGAATCTGGGAGTGCAGCAAATTTGGTCGCAGTTGGATAGTCTGCATATGGAGTTGCAGGATCTCAAAAAGGGGAAAGAGGTCCAAAATGAGACTTGTGCTAAAGTATGGTGCTTAATGTGCAATGGAAATGGTCATGAAAAGGATTATTGCCTAGTTATTAGAACTAGCTAATTGGGGGAGGTCCTATCCCCCTGAAGTCCAAAAATTTTTCTGGATCAAGTAGTGGTGTAGTACCATGGTGTGCTATCTGCAAAATAATAGGAAAGAACTCAAAAGATGATTTCCATTTGTTACAGAAGTTCATGCAGACTCCCCAACAACTATTATGCAATTTCTCTAAGTCTGTAGGTCATGATGAGCGCAATTGCCGAAGCTATGAGTTAATGATGGATAGAACTCTAACATATAGAGTAGAGGCTGAGACTCGTCCACAATAGGATCAAGGCACACCTGCAGTGCACAGAGGATTCCATGGACGAGGAAGAGGATGAGGGGGAGGAGCTGGAAGAGGTCATGGAAAAACTATTTGTTACAATTGTGGGGAACTAGGCCACTTTGCACAAGATCTTCAAAACCCAACACCCAGCTCTTGTCAATATTGCCGACAGTTTGACCACGTTATAGAGGATTGTCTTGTACTCATCGAAAAGATGCAAGAGAAGAAGAACCAACAACCCAATCATAACATCCAGATGTTGAGGTCAGAACCACGCGAGGATGACCCAGTGTTAATATAGTTACGTGAATATGTATAACTACTGGGGACGATAAAGCCGTAGGAAGACAACCAGAGGAGAACTATTGGGTGCACAAGGTTGCTTACAAGGGTAATGAATTTGATTTTCATAAGTAAAAGGAAATATTAATGGAGGTGGAGAAGAGCTTTGTGGATTTAGGAGCTTACACATCAAAGAATCAGAGGTCACGAAAATAAAAGCCTGAAGAAGTCATTGCTATGCGGGAAACAAATCCTTTAGTATTGACATCCTTCTTACAGACTTGAATGAAGCTCTTAAGGGACTAGAAAGCAGTGGAGCGACTGCAAGAGTTAATAGACAACTATGCTAGCAACGGTAAGCTACTACCTGAACAAAGCGTAATGCATAAATTAGAAAAAAGTAAGAAAAGATCTGGTCGGGAGATGAGATCGATTCCAGAAATCAGAGAATTTGAAATGGACCACGTGATCCTAGATGTGGCATCTAATGCGAAGTTTTTCCTAAACAGACTTGGGAAGGAATGGGAAAGTCGGCACTACAGTGGTCCCCAATTTAGCTATGTATGGAGAACCAATAGAATATTATTCCTATGGGGTGCTTACATGGAGTAATTATTGACATTGAAGGGGGGCGTGCTATAGCTGATTTTGAGGTAATCGAAATAGTGGACGATAGTAATCTATACTCGACGCTACTTGGAATCGATTGGGTGTTTGACATGAATGCAGTCACAAACTTGAAGAAGCACAGCATGAAATTTGAGAAGAAGGAACTGAGAGTAATTGTTCCATTGGATCTAGCTGGGGGTGCATGGTACTAGACTGGGATTACTACGAGGATGTTGATATTGAGTAGATCTATAGGCTTACTACATGGGATGAGGATTGGATTAGTCCTACGGTGGACAAAAAAATTACTTGGGAAAAGGACAACTCTTGCAACTCTGATTTGGATGAGGAGCTTGAGCATTGGCACAATAAATTGCGTGAAATGTCAACATTGCAATGCAATAGACTTACTAAATTGGGCCAATGTATATCCATTGAGGTAAAAAATTTACCATATTATGATGGCTTAGAAGATGTAAATTTTTTCTTGATAAATTTGAAAGGGATGTACAAAGGAGCATCGGTTCTAGGCATTAGGCATCATGCTGAGAGTTATGCCTTCCAGATGGTGGGGTACACATAAGACCAACTTTGTAGATGAAAGCATGGGGAGAGGAACCACAACTTGAATGGGTACATATATTCTGCCATACCTTGGATACTATTCCGGTGAATTGGTATTTAAAAATAGAGCTGCGACATGGAATCATAGAGTGGGACATTTTGAAGTAAAGATTTCTGCCCACATTTAGTTTCAAGGGTGGATTGGAATGTATTGATGAAGCATTACAGGAAATCAAGGCTACAATATTCAGAACGCCTATAAATCCTATCTCATGGGTACAACCTGACTGGAGTACGCAGCTCTGCCATGCTCTGTAATGTTATAATGTTACGACAGAAGAGGGTGAGGAAGATCCCAGGAATATCAATATCCCTGAGTCAGAGGGACAACGCGAAGTTATTGGGCCTAAGGTAGAGCTTCTTGATATTTCAAAACCATTGAAGACCAAGCAAGTGAACATTGGGTCAGAAGCACATATGAAGTTTGTGAATATAGGTGATTATTGGGATCAGGATACAGTTGACAAGGTCACGTAGCTATTGCGGGAATATAAGGACTTGTTCCCAACAAAGTTCTTTGATTTAAAAGGGATAGTAGGTGATATGGGTGTTATGAAGATTAATATGAATCTAGATGTGAAGCTGGTAAAACAAAAACCATATCGATTGAATCCTAAATACAAAGAAAAGGTGCACAAAGAACTGGATGAGATTTTCATAGTAGGAGTTATTGAGTCTATAGAAGAATCATACTAGGTAAGTCCTATGGTGGTTTAGGAGAACAAGACAAAGGGCGAAATATGGATCTACATAGATCTAAGGAAGTTGAACGATGCTTCTGTACATGATCCATTCTCTACGTTGTTCATATATGAAGTCTTGGAAAACGTTGGTCAAGAAGTGTACTCTTTTACAGATGGATACCTAGGATATCACCAGATCAAAATCGCGCCAGAAGATCGAAGTAATAACACCTTTGCTATAGAATGGGGCTTTTTTCAGTATATAGTTATGCCCTTTGGACTTAAGAATGCACCTGCGATCTTTTCTAGGGTGGTAGTCGTAGCCTTTAAAGAATTTATTCATAAGTTTTTGGAGGTCTACGTTGATGATTGGACGATGTTTGCGTTAGTTAAAAAGCATGTTGCAAGTCTTTGCCTAATGTTGGATACTTGTAGGAAGTATTAGATCTCCCTAAACCTGAAGAACTGTATATTTTGCGTACCATATGGAATACTTTTGGGCCACATTGTTTTTAAGAAACGGTTGATGGTAGACCCTACTAAAATTGCAGTGATTATCAATTTATAGGCCTCAAGGAAAGTAAAATAGTCATGCGCAACATTAGGCCATATATGATACTATAGGAAATTTATTAAGGCATATGCGCAGATCACTGCACCCATGGAGAAATTATTGAAGAAGGATGCAACATTTTGTTGGGATGCCAATTTCTAGAAAATCTTAGAAGTTTTGAAGGAAAAGATGGTTACAACACCTATTCTAGTGTTCCCTGATTGCAAGAAATAATTCCATGTACATGTGGATGCATCCTGCATAGCATTAGGAGCAGTGTTAACCCCACCAGACGCAGGAGATATCAACCATCTGATTGCATTTTGCGAGAAGAAAACTATCTAAGATAGAGAAGAATTATTCAAACATGGAGTGCGAAGGATTGGCAATGGTATATGTGCTCCACAAGTTCTTACATTATCTGTTGGGTGTGCACTTCAAAATGTATACAGACCATTCATATTTAAAGTACTTGGTCAACAAGCCTGTGTTGGAGGGGGGGGGGGGAATTTGTAGATGGTTACTACTATTTTAGGAGTATGACTTCGAAGTAATTGTGAAGCCAGGGAGATTAAATGATGGACTCGATCAACTTTCATGGATTGAGAATGGCGAAGAACCTACAAGTATTGATGAAGGATTTCCTGATGCACAACTCTTTACTGTGCGCGTTGCAGATGAACATTTTGCGGATATCATCCAATTCCTTTCTATAGGTGTAGCCCCTGAAGGATATACGACACAACAAAAGAAGGAATTGGTGGTCAGGGCCACGAATTTCTCCATAATTATAGGGCACTTGTATAAAATGGGCTCAAATGAAGTTATGCGCAGGTATGTACCGGATTATGAAAGAAAAAGTATCCTCGTTGAAGCACATGGAGGAGTTGCTGAAGGACATTATGTTGGAAAAGAGACTACACAGAAGATCCTACAAGCTGGGCTATGGTGGCCAACTATGAAAAATGATTCCAAGGAATATTGTAGGGCATGCGATGTTTATTAGCGGATTGGGAAGCTGCCGCGAAGGGATCAAGTCCCTCGAAACCTACAGGTCTCGTTACAGGCATTAGATAAATGGTCAATAGATTTTGTGGGACCTATCCAGCCACCAGGAAAGAAGACAAGAGCGCGCTACATCATCACGGTGACAAAATACTTGAACAGATGGGCTGAGGCGCAACCCATGAAGGATTGTAGTGTAGATACAACTATGAAGTTTATATTTGAATACATTTTGTCTAGGTTTGAGTGTCCTAAGATTTTGATGAGTGACAAGGGTTTGCATTTCCTAAATAAAATTATTGCTTCTTTGCTTGAAGAATTCCAGATGTATCATCAAAAAATCACATTGTACCATCCTCAAGAAAATGGAATAGTTGAAGCTTTCAGTAACATCTTGGAGAATGCTTTGACAAAGACCTGTAATGTGAATAGGAATTATTGGGATGTGTGCATACCTGCTATTATTTGGGCAGATAGAACTACCTGTAAGAAGTTGACTAGACAAACACCTTTTCGACTAGATTATGGATAAGGAGTGATGAGACCAATGGAGTACATCATGGTCAATTTGAGGATTATTGCAGTAACAAAGATGACAGACCCAAATATAATGGAAGAATGCCTCACGCAGATACTTGAGTTAGAAGAAGATCACTTCTTGGCAGGCTTTCATCAGCAGGTGCAGAAGGCTTGAGAAAAGGCATGGCATGATCACCACATTAAGCAGCACACCTTTAAAAATGGAGATCTAGTGTTTGTGTATGATAACAAGTTTACTAAGTTTCTAGGAAGTTTCAAATGCACTGGATGCGACCATACATTGTTAAGGAGATTACGAATGGTGGTGCAGTTCAACTTGTGAAGCTAAATGGGGAGATATTTCTAGGAAGAATCAATGGAAGACAGTTGAAGTTCTACAGGCGTGATACCATCCCTATGCAATGAATATATGGATGAAGGACAATCTTAGTAGTTAAGGTAGTTGCAAGGAAGTGCGAGACTATTGTTGAGAATGCAACAAGATGATGGAGCTTAGTAGAAAGGAGTTGCCTTTACTAAGTGGGCCTGTAGGCAAGTTTTGGCGCAAAGTCTATTTTTAGACATATGGATCATGTCTATGAGTTGCAGGATGCTGTTTATGGATGATTGGTCATGTTGGGAAAAATAGATGGACTTCTATTTTTAGATCACAACGGAGTGACTGTCAGTCTAAATATAGAACAGTTGAATATTATTAGCCCTTAATAATATTTGGACTATAAACAGTATCTTATTCTCTTGGAGCACTTCAGGTTGAGCTACGGATGTGGAACATGCAGCTGCCAGAAGGAATCACGTGGTAACCTATGGGATGACTGAGCTATTGCATGCAGGACCTCAGTTAGAACTCAAGTGATTGAGTTCTGTGGAGTTGGAGGAGCAGTTAATGGAGTTGTGTTCAGTTTGACTTTGTTAAACTAGTTGTATTTAGTGTAACTGGCAAATAGACTAGAGATGAGTTGGGTGAATTAGTTATTAATTAATTCACTAATTATTAACTCATAAAGCAACTGAAGAATACATCAGTTAACTCAGTGCATGCACAGTTCAGTGGAGACAAGTGTTAGAGGTAAGTGAAAGGGTGAGACAACTGTCAGTTGTGCATGAGATTTGCACACAAATCATGGATTGAGTATGCCAATGAAAATTGCGTGGTATATGCCCAGTGAGATAGCTTGTGCTCATGTGATTTTCTTTGGTATTTTGCAATAGGGGCAGACAAAACAGTGGAAGAGATTTGAACCTGTGATTGGAGCAGATCTGAGCTAGTTTTGTGTGTAACAGGTGGAGATAGTACTGAGTACTTGTGAGGAGTATTGTACTGTGTATTGTTACATGTTCTCAATCAATATAAGATATAGATAGCAAGGGGTTTTTAGTGAGATGCTTTCCCCGGATACATACTGTGTTGATATGTGCGATTGATGCTTCTATGTGCGCATGTTATTGTTTCTATTCCGCAAAATTGATGATCAACGTAGAGGAGGTTATGTATTATGCATGTATTTCGCAAATAAGTGGATAATCATGATAATCTCTATGAATATGTGTCATATTATTCAAAATTTCTCCATAGTATCAGAGCTACGGAGATCAGAGCTGTATTGATCATCAGATCTATTATTCAGAAAGTGTTTACATTTTATTTCTCCAAGCAGAGTCTGTGATCGGGCTAGGTAGCCTCTGGATTCATCCTTCTTTTGGAAGGTGAGATATTCGGTGAATGCCCATACAGTCGATCTCTGTACGAGAAATACTTTGTTCTCAAGAATTTTAGATTGGAAGCGGTTGAGTTTTGAGCTGGTGGAAATCGAATTTGCAGCAGTGTTGTTAAAATGTCTTTCAACGGATTGCGAATGTTATTCCAAAGCAAGAGCAACTTGGTGCTCAAGGACAAACTCAGAAACATCAAAACTGAGAAGGGAGACAGTATGCCCAAGTATCTCATGAAGTTCACCCAATGTCAGGATGAGCTGGGAAGTGTGGGGGTGACTGTCGATGATGAGGACTTGGTGAGCTTGGCTCTCCTTGGTCTTCCGAGGAGTTGGCATTCCTATCAGGACTCTGTCAATGGTTGGGAGAAATTGCCAGGATGGGAGAGACTTTGGTCGGATCTTGTGCAAGAAGAGATCAGGCGGAATACTAGGGACGGATCTTCATCAAAGGCAACTGATGAAGAAATTGCGCTTTGGATGTCAAAGCAAAGAAGGGGAAGAACAAGAAAGCTTCTCATTCCGGTGCGAAAGGCAAGAAGCAAGACATGTCCAAGGTGAAGTGCTTTCACTTTCAACAACACGGACACTATGCCACAAATTGTCCGCAGAAGAAGAAAAATAAGCAAGCTGATGGATCTGCAGCGGGAGAGGCCTTAGCCTCGCAATTTGAGCTGTATTTTTCACTGATCACATGCTTGGTATTAAGTGTGATGGGATCAATATGGTTCTTGGATAGTGGTGCGTCTTTTCACATGACAGGAGATCAAGATTTGTTTTTTGATCTGGATGAAAAAGATCTTGGAGTGCACATCGAGATGGGCAATGATGGTAGATACAGTGCGATCGGTATCGGTACCATTTCCTTTGAGAGGGAGTCTGGTAAACTCTTCAGATTGAAGGAAGTGATGCGTGTTCCAGGATTGAAGAAGAATCTTATCTCTATGGAAATATTAGAAGACAAGGGATATGATGTTGTTTTCAGCGAGGGAAAGGCTTTCCTGCGCAGTAAGACAACTAGAGAAACTCGGAAGATAGGGGTTCGAGTCAAGAACCTTTATTAGTTGCATGTAGATGGCTGCGCAAAAATGGCATGCAAGGCAGAAGGAGTGGTGAGCTGTGGCACTGGGGATTGGGCCACCTTCACCATGGAGCCTTGAAGATACTGCAGTAGATTTCTACTGGGCTTCCTAAAGGCACTCTTGCACAGTCAGATCAGTGCAAGGGATGTATTTTGGGAAAATTTGTGAAAGCCACCTTTCACGAGAAGGATAGTCGCGCCACGATGATCCTTGAGAGAATTCACACAGATGTGTGTGGACCTTTCTCAGTTGCTTCAACAACAAAGCACAGGTATTATGTGATCTTTGTTGATGATTTCTCTAGAAAGTGCTGGATCTTCTTCATGCAGAAGAAGAGTGAGACATACTCAAAGTTCTATGAGCTCAAAGCACTGGTCAAGAAGGAATCTGGGAAGAAGGTGAAGGCTCTTAAGAGCGATAATGGTGGTGAATTTATCTCTGGCGAGTTCAAGGATTTTTGCAGTGCAGAAGGGATTCGAAGAGGGCTCATAGCTCCCCATAACCCACAACAGAACGGGGTTGTTGAGCGGAAGAACAGAACAATCGTGGGTGCTGCACGGGCGATGTTGCATGATCAGAGCCTACCCCTTCACTTGTGGGCAAAGGCATGCAATACTACAATATATGTGCAGAACCGTTGTCCTCACAAGATACTTGGCATAAGTACACTTGAGGAGGCTTATTATGGTAAGAGGCATGATATTTCCCATTTGAGGATTTTTGGTTCTCCTGTTTACATGCATGTGATGAAGGATGCCAGGAAGAAGCTGGAGCCAACCACAGAGGTTGGGATATTTGTGGGGTACATTGATACGCCCCATAACTATTGTGTGTATTTGCCAGACAGTCGCAAGACTCTTGTGCGACGGGATATAAAATTTCAGGAGGAGAAAGCCATGAAGTGTTCACTTGAGAGGGAGCCACACTTGCATGTAGATGAGGAGCTATTAGTTCCTAAGGATGAGCTTTAGGACGTGGATTAGCCACAAGAGGAAGTTCATGGAGTGGAAGAGACCACTCATGCAGCACCAACCATCAGAGGACGCATGCGCACTACAGAAGCTGAGCAACTGGCTCGAGATGTAGAGAAGGTTGTAGGACCACCTACAGCAGATCGCAGGCAGAGACAGTCACCTGATCGATACACTGGATACATCGCTCTTGTGAGCAAATGTGTTGTGACTGAGCCATCCTCTTTCGAGGAAGCTGTGGAGGAACTCGCATGGGTAGATGCCATGGTGGAAGAGTATGATTCGATTGTCAAAAACAGTGCATGGGAGATTGTCCCAAGACTGGAAGGGAAATCAGTGGTGGGTTCGAGATGGATCTACAAAGTGAAGCAGGCAGCTGACGGGAGTGTTGAGAAGTACAAGGCAAGATTTGTTGCCGGAGGCTTCTCATAGATAGAGGGGATCGATTATGAGGAGACCTTTGGACCTGTCACAAGGTATTCTTCCATACAGACGATTCTTGCTCTCTCAGTGCAGATGGGCACATTCATCAGATGGATGTGAAGACTGCGTTCCTCAACGGAGTCATTGAGGAGGAAGTGTATATAGAGTAGCCCGAAGGTTTCGAGATATTTAGCAGCGAGTCACATGTGTGCAGGCTCAAGAGAGCATTATATGGGTTGAAACAAGCACCTCGTGCTTGGTATACATGGATAGACAGCTATTTCACCAGACTTGGATTCTCCAAGAGTGAGGCGGATCCTAACCTATACCAAATTTTGGTGGAGGGTAAGTTGCTTATCATTGTACTTTATGTAGATGATTTGATTCTAACGGGAGATGAACTGTTGATAATTTCTTACAAGGAGGATCTTGCTCGGGAGTTTGAGATGAAGGACTTGGGCCTCCATTATTTCCTAGGATTGGAAATATGGCAGCGCAGTGATGGACTATTTGTTTCTCAGGGTAAGTATGCTCGGGCGATACTGGAGAAGTTCAACATGCATGGCTGCAAGCCTGTTGATACTCCTCTTCATGGAGGTTGGAGGAAGGAGGATGCTACTTTAGCGGAAGTAGTGGATGCAACTGTTTATCGAAAGTTGGTGGGGCCGCTTATATATCTAGTCAATACATGACCCGATATATGCTATGCAGTTAACCAACTTTCACAAGCTATGGTTAAGCCAACCAAGCTCTTCTGGAAGGCGGGCAAGCATGTATTGCGTTATATTAGAGGCACATCGGGATATGGATTGTGGTACAGACAGGAGGATGAGGTGAAGCTATGTGGCTTCACGGATGCAGATTGGGCAGGAAGCCCAATGGACAGAAAGAGCACATTTGGAGGGATCTTCAGTATCGGGTTGACCGCAGTTTCTTGGTACAGCAGGAAGCAGAGATCCATGGCAATCAGTTTAGCGGAGGCCGAGTATATGGCAGCAAGCTTGGCTGCATGCGAGGCTATATGGATGAGGAAGATTCTGGTCGGGTTGTTCAGTTCTCATTTGGATCCTACAATGATTTACTGTGATAACCAGAGTTGCATTAAACTCTCAGCTAATCCAGTATTTCATGATAGGTCCAAACACATCGACATCAGGTACCATCATATCAGAGATTGTGTGCAGCAGAGAATCATGTTACTTTCATACATTCCAACGGAGGATCAGGATGCTGATATCTTGACGAAGGCGCTCACCAAGAGAAAATTTGAGTACCACCGAGACAGGATAGGGGTTGCTGATAATCCATATCTTTGAGAGGGAGTGTTGAGAATGCAACAAGATGATGGAGCTTAGTGGAAAGGAGTCGCCTTCACTAAGTGGGTCCGCAGGAAAGTTTTGGTGCAAAGTCTATTTTTAGACTATGTCTATTTTTAGACATATGGATCATGTCTATGAGTTGCAGGATGCTATTTATGGATGATTGGTCATGTTGGGAAAAATAGATGGACTTCTATTTTTAGATCACAGCATAGTGACTGTCAGTCTAAATATAGAACAGTCGAATATTATTAGCTCTTAATAATATTTGGACTATCAACATTATCTTATTCTCTTGGAGCACTTCAGGTTGAGCTACGGACGTGGCACATGCAGGTGCCAGAAGGAATCACGTGGTAACCTATGGGATGACTGAGCTATTGCATGCAGGACCTTAGTTAGAACTCAAGTGATTGAGTTCTGTGGAGTTGGAGGAGCAATTGATGGAGTTGTGTTCAGTTTGACTTTGTTAAACTAGTTGTATTTAGTCTAACTGGCAAATAGACTAGAGATGAGTTGGGTGAATTAGTTACTAATTAATTCACTAATTATTAACTCATAAAGCAACTGAAGAATACATCAGTTAACTCAGTGCATGCACAGTTTAGTGGAGACAAGTGTTAGAGGTAAGTGAAAGGGTGAGACAGCTGTCAGTTGTGAGTCAGTTGTGCATGAGATTTGCACACAAATCATGGATTGAGTATGCTAATGACAATTGCGTGGTATATGCCCAGTGAGATAGCTTGTGCTCACGTGATTTTCTTGGGTATTGTGCAATAGAGGCAGGAAAAGCAGCGGAGGAGATTTGAACTTGTGATTGGAGCATATCTGAACTAGTTTTGTGTGTAACAGGTGGAGATAGTACTGAGTACTTGCAAGGAGTATTGTACTATGTATTGTTACATGTTCTCAATCAATATAATATACAGATAGCAAGGGGTTTTTAGCGAGATGCTTTCCCCAGATACATACTGTGTTGATATGTGTGTTTGATGCTTCTATGTGTGCTTGTTATTGTTTTTGTTCTGCAAAATTGATGATCAACGTAGAGGAGGTTATGTATTATGCATGTATTCCGCAAATAAGTGTATAATCGGGATAATCTCTGTGAATATGTGTCATATTATTCAAAATTTCTACAACTATAAACTACATTGCCAGGAGAAAAGTTTGGCAAAGAGATTGGGTTGTGCTGTAGTTAGGAGAAAGGCGGAGATGGGAGCTGCAACAAAGGAGCTATGCTAGCTAGGTGGGTCCTGTGCATCCTGGTAAGAAAGTGACCTTTGAAAGCACTGTAGCTGATTGGATGGCTATTTTTTCATTAAAGGGAGTAGGGGGAAAGCATTTAAGGAGAATATCTTTCAAAATTTTCTGCCAAAAGAGAATTTATGAGGGAGATCTGGAGGGAATTGATGGATTTAAATTAAAAAATGGCTATAAATTAACATCCTGCTCCACATTCAATCACTTTGCTTCCAAATAGCTTTCCTTGAGATTTTGCACTTCAACTTGAGCCTAGACGATTGTTGCATGTCTGGACGAGATTGGCAAGAGGTAGAGAGGGAGTTTTTGCAAAAGGGGCTTGGATTTGAGGTAGATTTGTCTATGTGGAAGAAGAAAATACTCTGGGAGAGCATTCATGAAATGACTGCAACACCACCAATCCCTACCACAGCACCTAGGTCGCCGAGGCCAAAACCCACTACCTCCATGGTAGGAGAGAAGAAGCAAAATAAGCCACATCAAGCTCCAATTTGGAAATCACCACACAAAAACCCAACTGAGATTAGATAGAAGGGTCATATGGATAAGAATAAGCAACCAGTTGAACCCATGGACTTGGATGAAGAATAATTAACTATGGGGGTTGAAGATATCGATGCAAAGGAAGCAGTGCAAATTACACGGCTACCACCTTATGTACCCCCTAGAAAATCCACTGCCAAGGTCACTAAGGACCCCAAATCATTGAAATATAAGGTATTCATGACATTGCTGCCAGAGGAAGTACCTATTGAGGGCGGCGTGTTGGTTCGAATACCATTTATGAAAATGGAGGATTGGGATTTGGGTGACCATGCAAATTTTACAGTTATAACCTAGTAAATACTTGAAATCGGTCTACTACAAGGAGGCGGGTGTCACAAGGCTTGATCCAATGAAGTGGGTTACCGAAATTGAGCGCACAAAATTGCATCAATTGTTGGTGTTGGTTCATGGTCGGTGCCTCTACCTGGGAAGACCCATTTCAATTGATGATATGTTGTTCCACATAATCACCGTGTTACCTTATCAAGGTGTGAACCCTGTGGACGCTTTTGTGGGGAACTCATAGGAGAAGAAGCTCGCGGATCAGATGAAGAGCGAATTTGGGATGGTGAAGAAGTCGTGAGGCTACGCCATTAGATCTATCTTGGATAGAGCTGTGCAGTTTACTGCACAGATTTTGGCAGGAAAAATAATGCGGAAGTGTCAGGCCAATGAAGTGCCAACACTAGTGGTATCTTTAGCTACAGAGTGTAGCCAAGGGGTTTGATTCAATTGGGCCAAGTACCTTTGTCATGAGTTCCTGGAATATTTTCGTGATAACCATGAGGATGGGAAGGCATTCCACTATGAGTGGTTACTACTTCTGACTGCGTTGGTAGCCTAGAGGACACCTGAGGATATCCAGTTCTCAACACTGGATCCAGATTTGTGCGAGGTTGCGAAATTTGCCTTGTTGTGAGCGATGAAAGATCCTAACCGCATCATTGAAACAAATATGTTCTGGGTATTGTTAGAGTCAGAGTTACAGATGGTGATCAACTAATGACCATGGTTGTCACCTAGTCTACATGTGTAGCACACAAATATCACAGATTTCAAGGCATATTTTTACAATTTGTCCGTACGTGCGAAGAAGTATGTCGCAGGAACATGGCACAAGTTGGCATATTTAGTCACGGAGGATGACATTATGGGGGTCATCAGCAAATGGTCAAGCGATTAGCTCACCCCATCTGGCGAAGATGCAGGAACAAGTAAGGCTGCAGAAGGAGATATGGAGAAAACAACCGCTACAACAATGGCCAAGAAAGACAAATAAAAAGAAGCACAAAAGGCTTCTACAAAAAAAAGGTAGTGCAGAAGGAAAAGGCTTCTACAAAAGAGAAGGAAGTGCAGAAGGAAAATGATTCTACGAAATAGAAGGAAGCACAGAAGGAAAAAATTGTGCAAGTAGCAACATCACAAGTCACCATTGACCTTGAGGAACCTGAGACAGAGCACACCGATGTTGAGGTTGAAACCATAGATGAAGAGGAACAGGGTGGAAATCCCTATCTAGGATCGAAGGACTTAGAGTCCCCCTTTAGGGTTAGAAAGAGGCAGAAGCAAAGTTCCACAAGACCTCGCAAGAAGAAAAAGTCTCATAAATCTACGAGTATGACACCATTGGTCCTCACAGAGGGGGACCTTGATGAGATAGGTGATGTTGTCCGCTCCACCACTAAAACTATATGGTGACACATCAAGGACTAGTACCACCAGGTATTAGAAAAAGTACAGTAGAGCCTAAAGTAATTGCAAGTCTAGACATGAGTGATCCAGGCAAGCGTGTGACAAGTGAGCGTGCCAAAATTTGGTTCTGCAGAAATCACATCCGAGCTCCAAGTAGTGCAACTACCAGGGGGCACTCTCTAGTTTGAGATAGTCGAAGACCAGGAGCATGCACAATACTAGAAAAATCTAAGTATCAACCTTGTAGCACAGCCTATCCAGACCTTGCATGAGTTGTGCCAAGGAGTATCAGATGAACTCCATGTCTGGTAGAAACAAGCGTTGTTGATTATCAAGGAGGTAAAAACTAACAATCAACATATCTTTGCAGAGAAAGTGTAGGCCTTATAGGCTTGCAACGAGGTGATGCAACACATTCAACATATAGAGGCAACCCTTACCCTGGTATGCAGCAATTTCCCCGAGCTCCAAATTCTAACAGAGGCGACCTCAGCAGAGAAAATTCACAAGTTAGCTACTGTGGTGAAGGAATCCAAGGGAGAAATTGAAAAGGTATGGTTTAAGCTACAGTTGCAGATTTAAAAGCTTTAACTTAATCTACAACCAACCAAACCTCTGAAGGTCAGAGAGCATCGTGAAGCTTTTATTAAAGCACATATGACCACTATGTCCACTATAGTCAAGGATTGGAGCGAATTGTTTGAGTAGACAATGGAGATGTGGACCTCGCTACATGATGATCCACAGTTGTAGACGATTGAAACAAACATCCATGAAAAGTAGCTATAGTTTGATGCGATTAGGGTGACAGTGTAGACCTTAGCACCTGTACAGAGGCTTACCAAACTTTAATAAGGAAAATTCATATAACCCAGATTGATGAGCTGCGTCGGAAGGCCTTTATTATTTCCTCAAGGATGCATCCATGGGCTGACAAGGCAAGCCATCTGTCACAGACCATTTAGAGAAACCTAAAATCTCTTCAACAGACACAAAGAACCATGGGCCTTGTAGTCGAAGGTCCAACAACAGAGAAATTGGTTGAAGAAGTTCACTAGGTCGCTGCGCAGGGAACAATAGATCTTCAAGCGTTGAAGATAAAATTTAGCGGCCTACAAGAAAAATTTGAGGAAACACTAGCAGAGTGACTCGGGACAAGTCACGACTTTGTGTTGGGGGCCTATTGGGATGGGGTCCCCTAGGTCAAATTTTGTTAAGTTTTGTTAAATATTGTAAAGTCTCTACATTTTGAGGAGTGAAGCGCAAGTAACAAAGGTTAATAGGAGTCAAAGGTGCTTTAGGAAGGCAAAATCCCCTTAGTTTGTTAGATTCAAGTTGTTTTGAGACCCACCCATGCTTCATGGACCATGGTATTGTAATGAAGAAGAATATAAAAGGGAGTCATAGGAGAGTCATAAGGGAGAGAAGCTAAGTAAGAATAGTGCATGATTTGGGTCTGATTTTATCTATTCTGTACTTGGGCAAAGGGGAAGGCTCCTACAGCTATGTGTGCGGAGACCTTGGTAAGTCCGTAACTGAGTGTGTGGGCCCTTAGAACTGTGTGCATAGGGTTGGAAGGAGTTGTATTTGAATATGTGAAACATAATAAAAGGCTTATTTTGAAGAACTATCTGCAGATCTGTGTATAACTATTTTATCTTTGAATTTATCGTATTTATGATTTGTTGAATGCATTTAATTAGGAAAAGTACGTAATAGATTCACGAAGATGTAAATACGTTTATTTATATGATGTTATGCATGTTTAGCGTGATCGGCGAAGGACATAAATCTACTAACTGTTAATTACTATAAATTATGGTTTCAAAGGTTAGGGTTTGCGAAGGTCAAGGTAAGGCCCTAATTTTCGAAAAAACACATCACATAGTCCTCTGGATGTAGAAACTTGGTTCTGGAATCCCCCAATACTGCGTCGGGTGAGACTGCAGCCTGCGCTACATGGGTTGTTTCCAAAAGGGCTGGTAGTGTATGGTTTTTCTGGTTAGCGTAGCTAACTCCGACCCTAGATCCAAGCCCCCTCAAGCCAATAATCCATGTATTCCTTGAGAAGTCATCTATAAATGATACATAGTACACAAACTTACCCAGTGATGGAACTGACACAAGTCCAAACACATCACTGTGCACAAGCTCTAATATTTGTTTCACCCTCTTAGCACCAGAGGGGAAACTCATCCGATTTTGCTTCTCAAATATGTCCAAGCCTTTGATGCCATAACATGGTATTTTCTCCAAAGACCACTAGATTTTCTGCTCCACTTTCAAGAACCACAAAATTGTTGCACCCATAAATAACAGTGCTACCTTGATGCTTGTACAGAGTTCCAATCCGAGCTCCCCACATTAATACTAGTGCTCCCCAAACTATCTTGTAGGTATCTTTTTCAAACATTGTTTTTACACCTGTATCATCCAACTTGCTTAAAGAAATTAGATTTTTGGCCAATGCAGGAATATGCTAAACAACCGGAAGTTTTCTAATCCTTCCACCTTCCAACTTCAATTTTAATTTTCTGCGACTGATGATTCTAGCCTTCTTGTCAATCGCTAAGAAGACATCACCACCATCATATTTATCATACTCGTAGAACCACTCCCTGTGGGGAGTGAAGTGAAAGGATGCACCTGAGTCAATCAATGACACCTCATGATCTACATTTGTACTTGAAGAAGAATCCAAGTACACATCCCCACCTTCATCTAAGGTGGTTTTCGCCTCTATAGAAGGATCATCATCAGATCCCTTTCCTTTCTCGAGAGCTTTAGATCTACAGTCCTTTTTGAAGTGCCCTTCCTTTCTGCATTTCCAGCACCCCTTTACAACTTTTCTTGGAGACTTAGATCTCTCTCTAGATTTAGGTATCCCACTCGAAGGCTTACTTTTGTTTCTGTTATGGGACCGTCCTCATACAAACAAGGCATCACCATTCTAGCCCTCCATATTTTCCCGTCTCATCTCCTCCGAAAGCAAGGATGAGACTGTTTCATCAAACTACAAGATAGTTTCATTGCTACCTATTGAAACAACCAGATTATCCCACGAATTTGGTAGAAATTGATGCACTTATCTTCCTCTGAAATTTTAATATCAACAGATAACAACTAGCTTACCATAGTATTAAAGGCGTTTAGATGCTCTGTCACTAAGTCTCCATCCTTCATCCTCAAGTTATACATCTTTTTTCGTAGGAACAATTTATTAACCAGAGACTTAGATTAGTACAAAGTGCCTAACTTGTCCCACAAGGCCTTCGTTGAAGCTTCCCCTGATAAATTCAACAATACTAAATCTGAGACACACAACCGTATTTAGTACCTAGATTTACTACAATCCACTGATATTTATCCACCAACCTATCCTTCATATTCATTTTCCACGACTCAAAACTCTAACAATTAAATTTCTTGATCTCTATCTTTCCACTTCTCACCATCTTCTTTCATGACATGAATCAATCCTGCAGATCTCCCACTGAACAGGGTCTACCACAGGCCCGAGAAAATTCCCTCAACAACAAACGTAATCCCTTGAAGCATAAACAACTCTAATAACAAATGTAGGTTTTAACCCCGTACAAAAATTACCTGCATATGAATTCTAAAAACATAAAATAAATAATGGCAATAGAATAAAACATAAAATAGATATACACACAGATTTTCCGCTGGATCCTAAAACCAGGACCACTATATTGATTTTTCATTATATTCCTTTCACTAATAAAATACATATTTATACATGTCGAAGCATCGATAAACTCCAATCCATTAACCCTGGATTAGAACATAACCACATTTCCCTTGACCGGATCTATAAAATACCATGGACAAAAAACCATCATGCTCAAAACCATGTGCGAAATATATCCACAAAACCATATGTAGGTCCGCCCACCTAATATAGGGTCCCAAAAACAATTCTCGGGGCACTACCCCCGACCCCGTGCAGGGGGGCTACAACCCCCTTGCATACCCCTTGACAAGGGGGGAGGCCGCGCCCCTTGCTGCGCTCGACATAACGTATAGGGGGGGCTACCAGCCCCCCTATGACCCCCTCGCGCGTGGGGTATTCATGGAAAGAATATAACACACACAACGTTGTTACCTTTAGCTCTGCATCCTTATGTACCCATCCCAGTGGATATGGGTTTTGATGATCCGAACTTTGAGCCCCAACTTCTTGACCAGATCTACTGCAATGATATTTTCTTGTGATCTTGAGTCAAACAAAGCATCAATCTTTGTCTTCTTGACCTGTATATTTACATGGAAGAGTTCGGTCATTTCTTTCTCTTCCTGTTGTTGAAGGCTACTCAGATTCACCTCCTTCTGCACTCATGTATAGTTGATCTTCTCATCCATGTCTGAACTTCTTTCAAATTGTTTTCTTGAATCAGTGGCCATGAGATTCTTCTTCTTATTATATTTCTTCTTGTTCTTTGGGTTTAGCTCTGGATGAAACCTCCAACACTTCTCCTCTGTATGGCCATCATTGTTGCAGTGGTTGCAATGGTTGCTAGGATTTTGCATTGGTGTGTTGTGGCTGTCGTCTTTTTATCTTTTCCCCCTTTTTTCTTCTTCTTCCCCTCCTTAGAAGCATATTTTTTCTCTTTTTGCTTCAATCCACTTGATTACACTCTTTTCAGGCCTATGTTCTCCAAGTATTGTGCCTGTACACAAGCTTTTTCCACCATTTTGGGATTGAACAACATCACTTGCTTACGTAGATGGCGGTGCAGACCCCCAAATACTTGAGGAGTACATATGGGTTCTTTGGAGAGATACCCAACATTATAGCCATCTTCTTAAATTTTATGGTGTACTCCTACATGCTTTGGCCTGACTTTTACCTAAAGTAATGCCACGAGATCCACTGGTATTCCACGCACCCAATGGGATAAAACTGTGACTTAATGAGGGTTTTGAAATCCTCCCACTTAGTCACTTGAGCTTATCCCTCCAACCTTAAGGTTTATGTGTGGCTCTCCCACCAATTCAGTGCATGGCCATCTAATTTGAGCCTCGCGAATGAGATCTTCTACCCTTCCTCGATTTGATGGACACTGAAATAAAATTCCAGTTGCTACAACCAGTGGTTCACCTTCAGAGCGTCAATCGTGTTGTGGTATGACTTGATATAAACTTTTTCTTCCACATTAAATAGGGTCTGCGATTGATTCACAACACTCGAATTGGGTTGATCTTTTTCTAGCTCTTTCTTTTGATGGTTCTCTGCTTCTCCACGATATTTTGTTCCCCACTCTAATTTTTCCTCTGTATTGGAACCCCTATCTTCTCCAAATATCCCAAACTTGTTTCTTAGGGCCTCCTTGAGGAGGTTTAGATTCTGGTTTATATCCACAACTTGTTTTTCAAGCATCGAAAACCTCACCTCTACATGATCACAAGGTTCATTTACAAATTTGTCTCCCATGATTAGGGTTTACGATTTTCAACCTTATCTATCTAGATCCTTGCAATCTCCACAAAATACCCAAAGAAACTTGTCTCTTATACCAAATGATCCGTAAACTACCGTGGATATTCCACTAGATAGTTCGTCACAACAAATCTGATAATATTATATTAAAAATATGAGATTCTATACTATTACGATTTTATTTAATTTCTAGATCCATAAATTAACTGTAATTAGTACATTCATGTAAAAGAAAATCAAGCAGAAAAGTAGAGAGCGACAAATTAATCTCACATGCACACAACACATAAGATATGCTCTTTAGGAAACCCTTTTGGGAGAAAACCCAACTAGAAGGTGAGGCCACTTCGCTCTCTTTCTCTGTCTGGAAGTATGGTTGCATATACAAACAAGTAATTTTTGTGGCCCATGGGCAGATATAGTGCACTGATCCTCTCTGTGTGATCTACCTCCTATCTCTCCTGGCTATCTTTTCTCAACTATGGAACAAAATTCTCTCGAAAGAATGGAATGTCTCGTCCTCCTAGTCACCCGGTTATAACACGACCTGATAGCCTACTAATGGTTAATTTTAAATACATCAAATATTAAATAGAGTTAGAAAATATAATCTTCTAGAGACTTTTACATCACCAACGTGTGTCTAGCCCCTTTTCCATGAATAATGGGGGCTGACGTGACATCCTCCCAAACTATAGGTGTGAAAATAGGAATGTCAACTTCTAAGTGGCATAACTTTTGCATACAGGCTCCGATTGACGCGATTATTTTGTTGTTGGAAATATATGTGTGTGTAGAATAGAATGAAAATAATATACATTTAAGGGAAAATATTTTAGCCCAAAAAAATTCATTTGAAGCCTCAAAATGCTCCCGAAAGGTTTCAAAACCTGTTTTGCCAAACTGGGTCTCGCCAATAAAAATGGTCTCGTGAGCTGATTCCTCCACTTTTTTCACTCCAAATGCATAGTTATGGATGAAAAAAATATAATGATACAATTCGGATCATATTATAGATGGTGGAGAAATAAAAGTCCAATTTTAATTAATACCCAATATTGATTCCCAAATAAAAAAATTAACGCAAAGCAAACAATAACAAATTAGTTTGCACAAGAATAACATTCAACATTATTTGTTTATATCTATGGATAATTCTTGAAATGGTTTAGAATGAAAGTAATTTGTAATGAACCTTACATCTTGATACTTTCTAAGGCATTTTTTTATGGATTTTGACTTGTTATGATTTTATTTTTTTGAAATGTGTCTTATGATTTTTAACATATAGAAGATGGGTTTCCTTCATTTTCTTACAATGCTCATTGATATAAAAAATCTTGTTTGAGAAAAGGCCACATTGACTAAAGGAAAAATTAAGAAGACTTCACAACCACAATATCATGAGCAGGTTGATGTATATGATGAGTATGATGATGTGGAAACTGAAATAAATAAAACAAATGCCATATGAAAATGTCTAGGATTACAACAAAAGATTAAATAATCTAATCAGTCAGATCTCATATGTTATCAATAAGGACCTCTTAGTGCAATCATTTGTGGCAAGACTGCTCTAGAAAATAAGAAAACTACTTAGAATGCATGAAATGTATACATATGAATAAATAATGAGAAAATCATAGAAAATTTAGACTAATAAAGAATGGGAAATCTCATTGAATGATGAAATATTGGAAGAAATTCTAGAGAAAATGCAAAAATATATCTTAGAACTACCATTTCATTTGAGACAAATGGAGATTTGGTGTACCACATGCTTGTTCAAGGGAGATACTAAATAAGAATGTAAATGAACGGAATCAAATATTCATAGCGTCCCTCATGGTGTGATAAAAGTAAAATACAATGAAATCTGTGAAAATGGGAAAATGTCATATTATATAACCAATATAATTTAGAAATTTGCTGGACATGGTAGAAATTTCCCTTGAGATTGTATTTTTGAAAGGATATAAATAATTTTGGCAACAAGTAGCTACAATAAGTGTGATGATCTTACCATAAGTTCTGGATCATTTAATTCTTGACAACCACAATATCAAGTTTTTAGACAATTATTTGCTTCATGTGAATTTGTGCGTGTCAGAGGAAACAATGTTGAAGTTTTTAAAATTGGTGGGGTTGTTCCTGCAAACCAACCAACAAATATATTGGCTCATACTATAATCATAATCTTTGTTTCCACTGTGATTGCAAAGTGGTTTTCAATAACCATATTATTTTTGTATAATTTTACATACATAAATTTATTACAAAAGTTCATTAATTAGATTTATATGTTCCACTTCTTTAATTGAAGTTGGAAATTTTCTATTGTATCTTTATGCAGCCTTTATTACGTTTCTTGTGCCTCAGGTGTGATAATGTAAAGAGCACAAGGCCTTTTCCTTCTTGTGTTTATCTTGCTACCATTGTCATTATTGTTACCTAATTTCCTTTTACCAAGTTTATTTAGATTTAATACTAAAGAATTAAAAGGACTATATAATTCCCAAACTAAAAGCAATTACCCAAAACCAATTATGAAAATATGGAAGAAAATGTCTTCTGAGATAACTCGCATCATGAAGATATATAGGACGATAATTGCAGGTGATAGGAGCTCAGGATTCACAACTGTTACACCTATGTGCCTAAAATCCACAGACTGAAATCATGCAACAAGCAACGTTTCCCATGTGTTTAGGCCATCCAATACTTTGGAATACTAGTGGAATTCATAAAACAAAATAATTTGAGTTGTGGATAATCCTATGATAGATATTACAAGCCAAATAGAGAGACTAGTTGGAAACAAGAGATCATATAGGTTCCTAGATCCATATTCAAGGATATATTCATACAACCTCCTGTTTGGTCCATATAATCTTCTACATTTGCAGAGAGTCCATATAATGGCCCTTAAGCATGGATAATACATTGTATTTACCAACATCACTTGCAATTCCACTGTGATAAGAAATTCCATTTTGTAACTCTTAACACATGGGCCAACTTTTTGGATTGGAATTTTCTAGTTTACTAGGAAAACTTTTTGGATCATAATTTGCTAATTTGAAATATGTTTTATGAGTTTTAGAAAATATTCCATTAAATGGTGTTTCATGGCTATTGTTCTCATGTATCAATTCTCTGCTTTATGTTAGATGAATTCGAGAGAGATATTAGATAAATGGTTAACAGTATAGTATGGAGCTCACTCAAAGGGGCTAGATTTAATTCAATAAGTTACTCTACATGCATTTACACTTTCATATTGATTTTATGTAGGATTATTGTTGTACTAGTTGAACATCCTGATATGTAGTCATGGACTAACAACCCAACAATTTTAACTACAGATATTCCATGTACACCCGTTTTTCTTGAATAAAAAGGAAAATATTGAAACTGTGGTAAATAGTTTGGAAGGAAAATATTTTTATTTTCATAATCATATTTATGTTAATTATAAATTTAATTATTTTTTAATTAATTATAAATTTTAAGATATATTGGACATCTAATTAAATATAAACAAATTCTAAAATATGTAGGAAATCTGATGAAAGTAAACGAAATTCCAATCAGCTAGATTCCAAAATAAACAAAATTTCGTTCTGTCCGATTCCAAAATCTACAATTGGTTTATGCTCAAATTATTTCAAAATTATAAATAGAGCCATTGGAATGATACAAATGTTGTTATCTCAACTTAATACATATAGCCTTTGAATTGCAATGATGGGGATTGGAAAAAAGAAAAAGAAAAAGAAAGATGTACATAGTTTGCTTCCATTCTAGTTTTCATTTTATTCTTACAATTTTTGTTTTTAAATAATATGGTAAATAGTATTTTTCTTAAAAAGAGAATTTTGTGTCTATGTTTCGCTTTATATGACATGACCAAGGACCCAATTTTGTGTTTTCCTTAGATATCATGATAAAAGATCAGGGGATATCTAGTCCATCAAATTCACTCCATTTTTTGTGGTAAAGTCCAAAGAAATGGATAATGAGGTTGTAAAATGCATGTCTAAAGGTAATTACTCCAAGTTTCTGAACTAGAACTCCTTCAACTTTCCCCTAGACTACATCCCAATGGACTTCGTGAAACCACACCTCACCTATTTATCCAAACCAATAGATATGCCCTAACTTTCCCCTAGACTACAACCCCAACTAACTAAATGAAACCAATAATAGATATAAATAGTAGGGAGAAAAAGAGAGATGAGAAAATTTATCACTATTTTTTTTAGGTTGCACTCATCCCTCCTGATTCAGAATGTAGGTCCTATACATATAACCTGAGATTTTAGGAAGACAAATGGGATGAAATTTGTCTAGTGTAAAAGGAAACATCTAATGTAAATGCATGTAAGTGTGGTTAACACCGCATGGGTGATGACTACCTATGGAGGAAGAAAAGAAAGACGAGGGAGTAGGATATCCTATTATAATCTTGTTCAAGGGGGCCCTTGCGAAGCAAAGGAATGCGATGATGGATAAATTTGCCTAGATCCTTCAACGGTTGCCCATCGGTGATGCATCCACATCCAACAGCCACTCTAGAGGCGCCATTTCTTTTAAGGTACAAGTAAACTTTGACATTCCCATATTTAAGGGCAAAATAAATGTAGAGACCATAGATATATGGTTGAATCTATCAGAAAGATATTTTTCAGTTCATGACTTTTCCGACCAGGAAAAGATTACTTTTGCACTCCTCAAAGCCACCCCCCATGTCAAGGACTAGTGGGAAACCTACTGTGAGCAAAAGGGCAAGGGGGAACCCTCTCGGTTCTCGGCCGCACCCACTTGGAATTATTTCTGGGACACCATCAAGGAACAATATTATCCCATGGGGAGCTATGAGGACAATAACATACAATGGACTAAGTTGCAGCAGCAAAGGGATCAAGATGTGCATGAGCTGACGAATCTGTTCCATACCCTGCGCACAAAGTTGGGTATCAATGATTCAGAGAAACATTTGGTGCAAAATTATCACAATTGTTTGCACAAATACATTCAGGAGGAAAAGAAGTTCCTCAACATCTCCTTGCTTGGTATGGCATACCAGGATGCTGCCAATATTGAGCAGAAATTCAAACAAAAGAAGTGAGACTTTGGATCAGAAGAAAGGGAAAGGTGCCCCCAAACCACATATCAAAGGACAAAGCCAAGGTGGGTTGGCCCATGACAACCTGCCAAAGCCACAAGCAAATAAAAACACCATGAATCAAAATAAGGACACGGGAAAGTGGTGTGAGTTCCATAAGAGCCCCACTCACAACACAAGTGAGTGTCAGGCCAAGCAGTCACTCGTGGCCGAGATGAAGGTTTCTGAATCAGATGCATGTTCCAAATTGGAGTTAGAACATGACAAGGGGAATGACAAATGGAAGCATATTATAGATGCAGAGCCCAACACCACCGTTGCCACCACAAAGATCCAGAAGGAGGAGCCTGAAGATCCAAAGGAGGAGGAGTTCCTCTCCCACTCCCAAATGTGAGTAAAGGGTTCCCCGCTACAGTTCATTATCGACAGCGGGAGCTAAAAGAACCTCATTTCAACAGAGGTCGTGAAGAGGCTGGGATTTCTGACCATAGCACACCCACAACCATACACGATCGGGTGGCTTCACCAAGGACATGATCTTCACGTCAGTCAACAATGTTGCCTTCCATACAACATCAAGCCCTTCACATATGAGGTATTATGTGATGTTTCTCATCTTGATGTTTGTGGTGTATTATTAGGCCAACCATACTTGTTGAAGAGACATGTTTTGCATGAGTCAAGGCCCCACGTTTTTATTGTTACCTTAGCAAATAATTTGTACAAGATACTCAAGGTAGCATCGCCTACTGCCAGCTCTTTGGTTACTATAAAACAGTGCAATAAGCTCATTTCAAAAACCAGGAAAAAAAAATCTTGCTGATATGCCCTCAGGGGAAGAAGAAGATAGTGGCCATGACATCCAGACAGGGACCCTCTGCATGACAATAATAGAAGAACAAGGTTGTGGAGGACTACGAGGACATCTTCACCTCCCCCGCAGGGGTGCCTCTGCACTGTCAGGTCAAGCACTCCATTGATCAGACCCTAGGTACATCATTTCCCAATGGACCAATCAATTGACACTCTATTCTGGAGAACGACGAAATCAAGAGGCATATTTAGGAGTTTCTACAGAAAGGTCACATATCGTCAATTTAATTGCCCTATGGGAGCCCGATCGTATTGGTACAAAAGAAGGATGGTATTTGGAGACTTTGTATTGACTATCGGGTGCTAAACAAGATCGTTTTCTAGAATGGGTACCCAATCCCACAGATTGATGACCTTCTGGACCAACTTAAGGGAGAAAAATATTTCAGCAATATCGACTTGAATTTCGGTTATCACTAGGTACCAATCAAACCCTTCGATGTGTGGAATACTACCTTGAAAACTAAGGAATGTATTTTTGAATGATTGGTTATTCCTTTCGGGTTGAAGAATTCTCCTGCAACCATTTACCAACTCATTTGTAGTGGCATACTTGGATGACATCCTGATCTTCAGCCAAATTTGGGAAGTGCACATCCACCACATCTGACAAGTTCTCCAAACACTGTGACAACACAAGTTATGTGCTAATTTGGAGAAATGCACTTTTGGCATTACCCAGGTTCAGTATTTGGGATACATTATTGATGAACATTTGGATCCAACCAATATCTAATTCATTCAAGATTAGTCAGCCCCAACCACTCTAATATAGCTCCACAACTTTCTGGGTCTTGCCAATTTCTATCACAAGTTCATGTTGGGGTTCTCCCATATCAATTGGCCTTTGAGTCAAGTCACCAAGGGAGGAGCAAAAGAAAAATTATTTTGGTATGAATCTCAATCAGAAGGTGTTTATAGAGTTGAAACATCACCTCTGCTTTGCACCAGTGCTCACATAAACAAACTTGCAACAACCATTTGAGATCTAAATATATGCCTCTAACTATGCTATTGGGGAAGTTCTTACTCAATAGGGGCATCCAATGGCATATCACAGTGAGACACTTTCAAACACAGTCTGGAAGCATCCCACTTATGACAAAGAGATGTATTCCATTGTTCAATCTTGCCGATAATGGAAGCATTACATTTTGGGGAAGGAAACAATCGTCCACACAAACCACCAACCCCTGTAGTTCATACAAACACAGGGGAAGTTGCAGAATGATCGCAATCAGAAGTGGTCCACTTACCAGAAACAATTGCATTTGAATATCAAGTACAATAAAGAAATCACCAATAATGTTGCAGAATGCCTCAGCCGATTATCGATCATGGCGTTATGCACCATGCTCAACTTTTGTGGGCACGAGACTTCATATTGGCCACTTCTCTACAAAAGTGACCCAAAATTCAGCCATACATACCAAACACTCTTGGAGGGCTAGCAAGTTCAAGATTTTCACCTCCATGATGCACTATTATGCCACATGGGACTCCTTTGTGTTTCTTCAAGAAAGTGTGCTAAGATGATTTGGGAATCACACTAAAGTGGGGTCGCTGGGCATTTCAGGGTTAAGAAAATAATGGTATTATTGTAGAAGTATTTCTATTGGCAGAATATTCGACAGGATGTCAGGAAGTGCATCAGATCCTACACTACCTACGTCATTTCCAAACCGATTATCAAGAAGCAAGGCCTCTATATCCCACTACTTGTTAGGTTCCTATACTAATAGGTGTCATATATCATGACTGACTTGGTTTAGCTCTGAAATATGTACATACCTTTGCTTTCTACAAATGTTTTCCATATTTGTAAAAAATCAAAAAATTAAAAAATGTAAAGAGGGTATGTCCTAGAAAAAGAATAAGAGGACAAAAAGAATGAAGAAATGGTCAAAAAATGAAAGAAAATGAACCCCAAATAAAAAAGGAAAAATATCATGAAAGTGTGCAAGTCCAAATGCCACTACTATTTTACTTTTTTTTATAATAAAGGTTGTGTGCAACTTGTCACCTATGCCACAATCCATGAGCATTCAAACAGTTTAAGCTTGATTAGTTCATATTTTCAATTTCATGTTTTAGAGACAGAGAATAAAAATCTGACCAAACTATTTAATCTTTGTAGATAAGTAGATAGGTAGAGTAAATAAAAGGAGCTCAACAGTTTACTCTGAGCCCTTGGATGTAATAAGGTTAGACTTAGTTAGGATCCTCATTGTAAAAGAAAAGAAAGTTTGATAAGGGTTTGCTAGTCTAAGTGCACCCTAATAAAGAAGTGAAAATGCTAGGATAAAGTAGGTAGGGTAAGTAGATGATGGTTGCATAATAGATATGTGGTGAATGGTTAATTTTAATGCTTAAATCTTTTGCTTTCATCAATTGGAAAAAGCACAACTCACATCGGAAACAGCACATCATGAAACAAAGTCAAATTAATTAACTTCCTTACTTCATTTTTCCCTAGAAATTCACTAATTTCCCTTAAGTGCTAAAGGTATCTACAATAGGTTAGAGGGTTCAGAGCATCTCTCTTACTTTTGGAGGGACTGGACCCTGGGCCCAATAATTTGGAATGCCTAAAGTACTTAAGTCCCTTTCATCAATATTTACCCCTTCATAAATTCATTCATCCCCTTTAAAAGATTTTCCTAAGTAAAATCCCTATTTTACATAGGGAAATTAAAAACATTTCCATATCTCAAAACCCTCATATTCGTTTAGCCTAAGTTATAAATGTTATATGATGAAATACACTTTCAGAAACGTTTTATCTTAGCACTTGTTAAATTTCCACAAAGTCATATTAACTTTTAACTTGTATTATTATTTAACTCCCCAAAAACAAAACACCTGCACCCGTATTATTATAAAAATCCCAAATATTTACATATCCTGTCCCGCGGTTAAATATAACCTTAACAAAATCAATAAATGGAATTAATTAACCAATCTGTGGTTAATTAAGAACCCGAAACCCTGCCATACTAAATGAGGATTAATTAGTCACCAGGATTAACTAATAACTCAGTGACCAATCAAATCGCCCCGATATGATTAACTCCTTTAATTAATATCGAGCTTGCCCTCCGTTATCCATCAGTCACATCATTACCATGACCATTTTCCGATCAGATCCTTTAGATCCGACGGCTATCGCCCATATCACATGGGCCTTTTAGTCGACCTTTAGCGTGTGACGTGAGATGTTTCCAAAATAGTGCCGATGCTATGTATCGAAAGATATGTGGAATCGTGCGGTCCTCCCTTAAAACCATTTACCTCCCATATGTGGTGCGATGAAACCTGCTTACCACTCCCGCTTCCCACTCTTTGCATATGACAAATTGTCCACTGTTCATTCAAAGCTTACTCGCCAATGCCAACCATTTACCCGTTAAACACACAAACCCCAGTTTTGCTCGTTTTCACCTGATTGTGCAGTAAAACACTATGTAACCCATATGCGCCACCAGAAGCCTCCGTTAATGGATTCGAGCATGGTTTACCTCCCGAAAAGAATTCTGGACTCACTCCATAGACCTTTCAAAGATCAAATGAAACCTTTTCGACCTCCCCTGCAAACGAATGCTTTCTTAACAGTTTGTTTTGTTTTACAGGTGATTAGAAGACCACAGCCTTGGATAAACAGTCTTAATACTAGTCATAAGCCCTGTTTACTCCAAGATTGTTATCAAATCTATTCAAACAGAGATGGGAAA
This sequence comes from Pinus tabuliformis, assembly GCA_031772625.1. Classification (NCBI taxonomy): domain Eukaryota; kingdom Viridiplantae; phylum Streptophyta; class Pinopsida; order Pinales; family Pinaceae; genus Pinus; species Pinus tabuliformis. Next base: position 719,239,986 of record CM062806.1, read on the forward strand.
TAAAACATACAGTTAAAAGACAAGCAAAGGAAACATGGAATTAAAAGGATTTACTGTTGAAATAAACAGTAAAAACCTAAAATATACAGTGAAGGTAAAAGGACACAGTAAAGAAATAGTCAAAGTGTATCAGAGTTAAGGAGTATCAGATTGAAGACCAAGTCAAGTAAATCAGCTAGCATTAAGATAAACAACAGGGAAGACAATTACAAAATAGAGCATACAAATTCATGTCAAAGTGAAGACAGATGAAAAACAGAGTGGTAAAAGTAAAAAGTAAACAATAAATAGTAAAAGTAAACATGAAGACATTAAGAGTTAAACAAAGATGAAAGCACTTTCACCAGCTACAATGAAGTTTATCCAAAGTAAAAGTGAAAAACAATTGAAAGGAATTTAAGGTTAAAAGATGAAATCAGAGTAGAAATGGTACATTCTTCAGAAATTTCCTATTTAAGTCATAGTTTTGAAAAAACTATTGTGTTATTTGCTGACAGGTGCCTGAGGGAGATCCCCTGTGCATATTTGGCGATGAATGTTTCACTGATGTGGTGTGTAGGATCTGAATATATTTTCCACAGGAGCTTGCATCCAAGTGACAAGTTCGAAAGAGCAGGATCTCTGATCTGAAGCCTGCCTTCCGGAGAAGACCCTTCTCTGGAAAGATCGCATCATGAACAACCCTCCACTCAGCTCCCACGCAGAAATCCGGGACATCAGAAACTGGCTCCACGATGCAGGAATAAAAAGCTGAACGATATCTCTGAGTGGGACAGTAGAGGAAATTGGGTCAAATGGGCGATCCCTCCTGTGCCAGAGCAGCTCCAACATCAAACCGAAATTCTCAAATCTCTGCTCTTAAATGCAGCGCCGGTACACCGCAACATCGCAGACAGATGGGGGTGGGGCGAAACTGGGTTTTACACGCCATCTTTGGGTTACTCTGCCCTGCAGACCAAAAAAGACAGTATGAGAACGCCATCGTTCTGGAAACAGGTATGGAATGCCAAGGGAATTCCCAAAGTTAATTTCTTCTTTTGGATCCTTATGCAGAATAAACAGCTCACAGGGGACAACTTGTCAAAGTGAAACTTTGTTGGGCCTCATAGATGTGCAATGTGCAAAAACTCAGGAGAAACAGCTTCCCACCTGTTTATTGACTGCATTTTTGCCAAAGAAGTATGGACACTAACTCTTCTTGGACTGCTCGTCTCCCCGCCCCAGCACAGCTCCATCGCAAACCTTTTTTCTGAATGGCTCCAATATTACCCTCAATCCATCCCAAAGAAATCCTTGTGGTTTCACATATGGCTTTCCATTCCCAAACTTGTATGCTGGGAAAGTTGGCTTGCCCGGAATGACTTAATTTTCAATAATTCCTCTCGCTCTCCTGCTAAAACCGCCTCAATTGCCAAAGGCCTTCTTATTGAATCTGTCCTCCAGCATTCTCAAATCTCTGATTCCTCCCATCTCCCCTCTGAAAAGGCTTGGCTGAACCTCCACATCCCCTATCCCTCTAGCAAAATCTGTTCTCTTCCCCCTCCCCTCCCCTCTCCTCCTTGGAAAATCAGAGAATCTGAAGCGGCTTTTCAAAATTGGTGGAAGATTCAAAACACAACTTCAATCTTCTTTGATGGTGCCTCCAAAGGAAATCCGGGGACTGCGGGAGCTGGAGGAGTCATTTACTTCGCAGACAATCTCAGGAATGTCCATTTCTGCTGGGGGCTCGGCATCTCCACAAACAATCAGGCAGAGCTTCTTGCCCTCACAAAAGCCTGCCAAATAGCTCGGGACAAAGGCATCAAAGAATGTCAAGTATTTGGAGACTCTGAAATCCTCATTAGGAAGATCAATTCAGATGACCAGTTCAACAATGCAATCCTCAACAAGTCCCTGAATAGATTAAAGCTAACCTTGCAAGATTTCACCTCCTTCAAAATATTCCATATCCTCAGAAGTTTGAATAAGGAGGCAGATGAAATGGCAAACAAAGGATGCCTATTAGCTCCAGGAACTCTCAACTACAATGGCAACAACGCTATCTCAAATTGCATACCTTAGCTCAAGGGCAGATCAGAACAAGAAGCAGGACGAATGGAGCATAACACACTGAACATGCTCGAGAGGAATATGTCTGATATTTTCGGCACATCATCTGTAACAGGCCACAACAAAATGAGCACAGATAATTCTGGGGAATTTTTCCGTTTCAAATTCAACACACAGGGAAGGCGCAACTAGACAAAAAGGGAGGCCTGCAAATGCTTAAGATCTGTACAGAGGAGTCTAGTATTTCGACTCTAAAGGCGGCATTAACACCTCTCCTCGATATTCAGATGGACTCTTACGACACCCGCTATGAGGACGATTCTGTACTCCGAAAGGGACAGGATGGAGGACCTTGCAAATCAGATAGTTCTCTTCCAGCGCCACTGTGCTCGGCTGCAGGGCTCCACAACGGATAGCAATGGCCAGAGGCTGAAATTAATCGTCTACAACAGTCAGCAATCCAATGTCCCAGAATCTTCAGCGACTTCCAGCTAAAACCACGACAAATCTTGTCTGTATGTCGGAAATGAGCAGAGCTCTGAGAGGCCTAGGCATTTCTCAGGCATGCAGAATCCCCTAAGGCGGGAAATAGGAAAGGAAAGCAATGTAAATAGGTTGAATAAGCCTTGGTTCACTCAGATTTCTAAATAAATGATATCCGTTACAGTTAAAAAAAAAAAAAACTATTGTGGCTAATCTAAGAAGTGTTTCGAAAAACTGGAGGAGGTTTTTGTTCCTAACAGAGTAATTTACAAAAAATTATCTCACTTTTTACACAGGTATTACCAAAAGGGAGATAAGTGCATGTCTTCACAGCCTATGTTCCAGTTTATGCAAAGTCCTGTTTTTGACATCTATTTGCAGAGAATATTGTGAACAGTTGGAGCTAAAGTTTTAGAAAATGAGAGAGGTTTATCTCAAAAACATTCTTATCTACAAAAACCGCTTTCACATTTTACATATCTATCATGGACTGAGATATACAAGCGTATCATTGGACCCTAAGTTTGCAGAATTTCTGGGGTAGAACGCACAAAGGAAGGGTGCATTTAGTGACTGGGATGCCTCATCATCAACTAAGAGTTGCTATAAAATTCGACTTTCCCTTATTTTTCACCATAAATCCATAGAAATAGTGCCAAATAGATTCATTATTTTTGAATGTCCTTTATTTAAGTTCTATTAATATAAACACTTGGAGATATTTGTGAAACTAATCTTGATATTTTTTCAAGATATTTCAGTTTACAATTAGTATAAATACTTCTTCATTTGAAGTATTTCGGGTGTGGATTATTAAAAATTTATGTAGACAATTTAATTTTGGAATTGAAGTGCTGTTGAACAACTTTTGTCTGACTGGCTGGAACAAAGCAATAAAGCAAAGGACTTTTACATGATACCTGTGTCAAACGAGAAACAAATAAGTATTCTATATCTTGTGTTTTACAATTTTTATGGTTTAATAAATATTCATATGTGTTTCATATCTGAATGATAAACGAAAAGTTATATTTCAGAAAGAGATTTACTGCATTCTGTCTTTAAAATCGTTTATATTCTTAATGTTTTCTTCTAGGCTATTATAGGTAGGGAATTCTTAATTGCTCCCTGGTTTCATAGTTTATCTCTGTGACCATTTAACAAAGAATACTTCATTGCCTTTTGTTAATGAGCACCCACTTTCCCTCATCTTAGACCCTGTCGAAGGATTCTTAGTTACCCTTCCTCCCTGTTCAAGACCATTTCACCCATTTGAAACTATAATTTATCTTTTGTTTGGCTATCTTTCCCTGTGAAATTTCTCCTTTGTTAAATCAACCTGATCTAGTTAAGCCAACATTCAGTTGACTCCATAGCCCAATGGCATGAAATATCTTGTTCTATCCATCTGCTCTCTAATTCCACCACCAAACAAAATCAAAACCCACCAAGCTTTTATAACTAGCCTAATATCTCACAAAACAAAGCTAAATCATAAAGAGAGAGCCCTCTTTGAGTATAGATTGGCTAGATTTTGTACTTAAAAGATTGGTTTGTGGTTACCTCGGAGTGTCCCTTCTTTTGATAACTTCTAAGGGAAAATCTGAGTGATAACATAGTGGTGACCATACTGGGGAAGAACAAATCCTCAGTTAAAATAAACATTTGAGAAAGCACTAAATTAAATATTTTATGTATCTTAAAGGAATGATTTGAAGTTATTTACTATTTTTCTTCAAAATTGTTTTACAGGTTTAGATCTGATCTATGATGGTGGACAGTGATCAGACACACAAAGGTTAAAATCATCCACCTGGCGACTCCACATCAATTTCACAACTGAGACTCCATTGGAGAAATGAACCTGAAAGAACTATGTGAAAAGATCAGGATTTTAACTTGGATTGTTATCCAAGACATTATGTTCTTTCTCATTGATAAATTTTTTCAATGTATATTGTATTTTAGAGAAGATTTTAGATTAAATTTTTGTTATTTTCCTTTGAAAAATGTAGATATAAAGTCTCCTTACACATTTGAACAACATCCTTCTCATTCTTATGAAGATCATTTTCTAATTGAGGAGAATCAAAAAATTAATATTAATCATGCAATCCCTGTACATATTCCAGTACCTCATAAAGTTTCTAATAGATATAAACCACTTATACTACCTCCTACACTCCATGCTTTCCCTAACGATTATCCCAAGCACCTCCCTAGGTTTGATGGAGAGAATGGTATTACTGCCCAAAAACATATTCAAACTTTTGAGGATTATCTTAACTTATTTGAAGTAGATGAAGAGGATGTTAGTATTAGGCTTTTTTCTCTTTCTTTGCAAGACAAAGTCAAGAGTTGGTTCAAAACCCTGCCTGAGGCAAGTATCTCAAATCTCCAATAGTTTCTCAAACTCTTCCTTGATAGATGGATAATTAAAGTCAATCTTTTTGTAATCATAGAAGAATATAATAAGTTGAAAAGACATCCAGATGAAACAATACAACAATTTTCAAAACAGATTTAATCAAATATATTATTCAATACCATTAAATATAAGACCTCCCCCTGGTTCAGCTCTTTTGCATTATCCAAGAGCATTTGATTCAAAGATAGAATTTCATATAAGAGAAAGAGACCCCTCAAAAATGAAACAGATGCAGAACATGGCAATAGATGTAGAAGTTAATCTGCGAATTAGAAGAGAAAAGTTGAAAGTAGAAAAAGAGGAAAAACTCGACATTTTGATAAAGAAAACATAGGAAATGATTCATAAGATCATAGTGAAAGTTGAATTTTTTGTTCAAAATAACCATGACACATTTGTTTCACAAAAAGAAGAGGTTGACATCCATGAAAAAATCCCTGTTAATTCCAACTACCATAAATATGAATATAGAGTTATAGAACCATATGTGGAGAGGAAATCTGCTAATCTAATATGTACATTTGGTGACATTAATTCTTATGATGATGTGCCTAAGCTTGATCACTATAATAATGATTATGTTTCTCAAATCCAAATTAACCTTGCAGAGGAATCAGAAGCTAATTTGAGGAATAAGGAAGTTCAGGCTCAACAGCTTGAAAATAGTGATCAGCTTGTTCATTTCAGCTATGAGAAAGAGGAGGAAAGTGCGGAAAATTTTGAAATCAGTGAAGGAAATTTACCATTTTTTTTGCTTCATTTCAGTTTATCAAAGATAATTATCATGCAATTAGAAATCAAATGTCAACAAGTCTTGATATTAACTATGTAGAGGGCAATAAAATCTTTGTTCAAGACTTCTCATATCTATATTTTCAGCCCCAAAATTCCATTCAATGTCAGGTTGCAGAAGAAGACTTGGAAGCTGGAACATATGATCAAATGATACAAGATGATTCCCTGCCTCTTTGTTTTGAATCATTTCAATTTTTAAAGGAAATGTGGTATAAAATTTTTAAAGAAAAGGAGGAGCAAGTTGTAGAAATCTATGAAGTTCCATTTTAACCTATATGTAATAAGTTGCAGCAATCCTTCCAAGTTCTTTATGATCCAATAGCTGATAGGTTAAATAATGAATGCAATCAGAAATTTTCTCCATTAACAAACTATGAGAGTCAAAATCAAGATGATAATGGTTTCACTAGACAAACATTACAATCGGTATAAATATCATCACAAAGCTCATATGAAAGTCTGCAAGGTGATAAAGATGAAGGTATTATTTCAGTTTCATGGCATGCAGGCCATACACAATAGATGTACAGTTGTTTGAATCAGTTCAAGAATAGTGTATATATTTTACAAGATCCTTTTGTACAATTTCTAGAGTCAACAAAGGAAATTGAGAATTCCTTATCTTCTCAAAGGTTAAAAAAGCTATATTTGATTTCAAGATCTCAATTTTAACCACCAACAAGCACAAGCAACCAAGGTCACCAATATACCTAATGCTTGGATGGTTGCATTGGTTGTTTCATTTTACCTAACCAGCAGCCAGATAACTGATTAGAGTAAGTAGGTAGGATTTCGGTTTGAATAAATTCAGTTTCCATCAGCAAGTATATGTTAGATCAGATTTCAGTTTGCAGAAAAGGCTACAATTTTAGTTCAAGATTTTCAGTCAAAAGATTATACAATAGAGCATACACGTGTGGGATTGGCCCAATGGATCAGGCTACTAGTAGACGATGTTCTTGACATTTCTCAAGAAAATTCCATCCCCAAGTGAAGCCGTTGTTAGGTTCCTATACTAATAGGTGTCATATATCATGATTGACTTGGTTTAGCTCTAAAATATGTACATACCTTTTATTTCTGCAAATGTTTTCCATATTTGTAAAAAACCAAAAAATTAAAAATGTAAAGAGGGTATGTCCTAGAAAAAGAATAAAAGGACAAAAAGAATGAAGAAAAGGTCAAAAAATGAAAGAAAATGAACCCCAAAGAAAAAAGGAAAAAGATAACGAAAATGTGTAAGTCCAAATGCCACTACTATTTTACTTTTTGTATAATAAAGATTGTGTGCAACTTGTCACCTATGCCACAATCCATGAGTAGTCAAACAATTTAAGCTTGATTAGTTCATATTTTCAATTTCATGTTTTAGAGATAGAGAATAAAAATCTGACCAAACTGTTTAATCTTGGCAAATAGATAGACAGGTAGAGGAAATAAAAGGAGCTCAACAATTTACTCTGACCCCTTAGATGTAATAAGGTTAGACTTAGTTAGGATCCTCATTATAAAAGAAAATAAAGTTTGATGAGGGTTTGCCAGTCTAAGTGCACCCTAATAAAGAAGTGAAAATGCTAGGATAAAGTAGGTAGGGCAAGTAGATGATGGTTGCAGAATATATATGTGGTGAATGGTTAAGTTTAATGTTTAAATATTTTGCTTTCATCACTTGGAAAAAGCACAACTCACATCGGAAACAACACATCAAGGAAACAAAGTCAAATTAATTAACTTCCTTACTTCATTTTTCCCTAGAAATTCACTAATTTCCTCTAGGTGCTAAAGGTATCTACAACAGGTTAGAGGGGCTCACAGCATTTCTCTGACTTTTGGAGGGACCAGACCCTCGGCCCAATAATTTGGAATGTCTAAAGTACTTAAGTCCCTTTCATCAATATTTACCCCTTCATAAATTCATTCATCCCCTTTAAAAGATTTTCCTAAGTAAAATCCCTATTTTACTTAGGGAAATTAAAAACATTTCCATATCTCAAAACCCTCATATTCATTTAGCCTAAGTTATAAATGTTATATGATGAAATACACTTTCGAAAACATTTTATTTTAGTGCTTGTTAAATTTCCACAAAGTCATATTAACTTTTAACTCGTATTATTATTTAACTCCCCAAAAACAAAACACCCGCGACTGTATTATTATAAAAATCCCAAATATTTACATATCCCATCCCATGGTTAAATATAACCTTAACAAAATCAATAAACAGAATTAATTAACCAATCTGTGGTTAATTAAGAACCTGAAACCCTGCCATACTACATGAGAATTAATTAGTCACCAGGATTAACTAATGACACAGTGACCAATCTAATCGCCCCGATATGATTAACTCCTTTAATTAATATCATTACCTTGACCACCATCCGATCGGATCCCTCAGATCTGATGGCTATCGCCCATATCGCACAGGCCTTTTGGTCGACATTTAGCATGCAATGTGAGAGGTTTCCAAAATAGTGTCAATGCTACATGTCGAAAGATGCGTGGAAGCGCACGGTCCTCCCTAAAAACCATTTACCTCCCATAAGCGGTGCAATGAAACCTGCTTACCGCACCTGCTTCCCACTCTCCACATATGAAAAATTGTCCACTATTCATTCAAAGCTTACCCGCCAATACCATCCATTTACCTGTTTAAACACACAAACCCCAGTTTTGCTCGTTTTCACCTGATTGTGTAGTGAAACCCTACGTAACCCATCAGCACCACCAAAAGACTCCATTAATAGATTCAAGCATGGTTTGCCTCCCCAAAACCATTCTGGACTCACTCTACAGAACTTTCAAAACTCAAACGAAACCTTTTCGACCTCCCCTGCAAACCAATGCTTTCTTAACAGTTTGCTTTGTTTTACAGGTGATCAAAAGACCACAACCTTGGATAAACAGTGTTAATACTAGTTGTTATCACTCAGGTTGTCCCTCAGGTTGGAGCAAAGGGATACGGCCGAGGTAACCACAGACCAACTTTGGACTGCAGGTTTTAGCCCACCTGCAATCAGAAATGGCTCTCTCTTTCTGATTTAGCTTTGTTGAAAATGATCTTAGGCTAGGTATTGAGTTCGAGGGGTTTTGTTTTGATTTTGGTGGGAAGATTGATGTTTTCAGGTAAAGAGGCAGGTATAGTATGAGAGTTTCAAACCATCGGGCATGGAGTTGAAGAGGAGGACTGCTGGTGCGTTTTCTTGGTCACAAGACAGAAATATGGAGCATGATAGCTGCACATGAAAAAATCTTTCAGGTTAAAAGGGTGGAAAGAATGCTAAGGAAGGAGAGGCAGTTAAGAATCTCTCGTTCGGCTTAACAGAGGGGTGAAAGAGCTCTATCTAGGGGCAGTAAAGAATCCCTAGTTAACTTTCAAACACAGGTGAATTAGGGTAAATATGAGCCAGAAGGAATTCATATTCATTACCAATTCAGTTCAGATGAAAACATAAAGAAACAACAGAAATTGAGCGTAGAGTGCAATCAAACAAGTTCTAAGCTAATATTTCTTTCTGCTATTTAGATAGTGGTAAATGAAAAACAGAGGTAAGAGGCACTTATTGATTCATATTGCAGCACAAGGATTCCATGATTCAGTCTCCAGAAACCATTAACAACATATCAGACAGTCTATTCTCCAAGCTTTCAGCAATCTTTGATTAAAGAAAACAACTCAGGTATACAGTGCGAGTCTCTCGCAAAAATTATCAATCGACCAAACCTTAAAACAAGACAGAGGGCGGTATAAATAGGGGAAAACTCTCCAAAATTGTTTATTACATCTTGACCTAAACAGGTCTGAAGGAAATGACTATTTTAACCTAGTCCTATTAGAAATAAATGCAAGAGAATAACTTCGGGCTGTGCTGAGGGCCGCCATATCAAAACTGAGTAAATGTGTTGTCCTTGGTGGCTTGATGCAGTGTTTTTGCAATAACTATGCATGGGTTTCTATTTCATGGCTGTTCGGCGGCATTAAATGCTTTAGCTAAGATTTGAAAGCTTTAAATGGCCACCACCGCTTTCTCTGACTTTGCTGGGGGCTCATCAATGTTGAGCTGCTTCGAGCCCCTAAAAAATCTTCACTGATACTCTTTGACAAATGCATCGGGCCGCTTCTCTTTTTGCTGTTGTACTGAAACTGTCGAATCAACACTTAATGGCCGTTGTTCGGCCTTCTATCTTCTTTAAATCTGTTTTTGCTCCTTTCCTGTCCTGTCTAGGTAAAATGGCCTCTGCAAATGCATTCTGTGTTCATCAGGAATGATAATGATGCTGACTGCTTCTGAATAGACTAAAAATGAGGAAAACCTGCGCGAACTGCGAATTCCGGGACTGAGGGAAGCTGAGGGATGAAAGGGCATTCCATTTTGACCATTTTTACCCAGAAACTGCGCATCAAAAATTGCCTCAGAAACTGATTCCGGGCTTCCAGAGTCGCGATTTTGCCTTTCGCGCCAAAATTGATGATGACGTCAGCAGGTGGGACCCAGGTACGGAGGATGACGTGGCAGGATGACGTCAGCAAGGTGATGTCAGCATGTACGGCGGTGATGTGGCAGTACGGTAGAAGGACGCAGTGGTAGTGACGTGGCAGTAGGCTGACGCAGTAGGATGACGTCACTGGGCGGAGGCAGTTTCCGATTTCTGGGCACACCGCCTTAGGCTAGAGGTGGTTTCGGGGGAGGGGGCTCCGCCACAGCCGGGAGAGTGACGCGTGGCAGGAGTATGGCGGCAAAACCGCCCATCTCCTGGACGCTAACCTTCGGGCTGTTGGCGTGCAGGAAGGACCGCCCACCGTAGATCATGGGCCCATCAGATCAGACCACTGGCAGCATGGACGAGGCCGCAGAGGGATAAAGGATGGGCGCGCAAATATTCGGATCTTCATAAAGCGTGGCGGGGGGGTTTTAAACTTAGGGAATGTGGGTTTTTTGTGGGTTAGTTTAGGCGGGGGAAAAGACAGCTTAATGTTTAATGAAACTTTTAAACATTAATCTTTGGGAAAATGAGTGCAGAGGGGTAGAAATGGGAGGTTTTAAGGGCAGACAGGTGGGTATAGGTTATTGGTCTAACCAGAGGTTTAGACCAATCCCAATTTCATTGACACGGATGGGTTCATAACAGTCCGAGGTGGACTACTATGTCTCGGACTTTAGGGAAATATGGCTATAGTGCCAGGGAGGGGATATTTAATATTTTAGGGGATTTATATATTTTTCATAATAGGGGATAAGGGAAAAAACTAGGGAGTTAGATAATAGAGTTAGGAGTAAATATGGAGATGACAAGAAAGCGCTAAGGTAAGGGACCTTAGGCTATTAGGGGGAAAATGATTCATAGAGTAGAAATGGACAATCCTTGAGTGGAGCAGATCTTCACCAAGGCAACTGATATGGAGAATGATGAAACTAAGAGGAATCAAGTAGATCTTGACCTCTTCGGGGAGTTAGTAAGTGATTTGGGGCAAAGAAGAAGAAGGGGGAGTTAGTGATGTCCAGCTTGAGCTCCTCCAAATGAAAACTGCCTTGTAACTATGATCTGAAAGATATAACACTTTGAAACACAAAATTGATCATAAATCCACATTCTGCAACCTCAAAACTACCTACCCAGCCTACCTTCCTAACATTTTTTCTTATTTTTTGCATGGGTGCACTTGGACTTGCAGACCCTGATTATTCCTTCTTTTTTTTTTCTATCTAAATCTACACTTATTGCTGCCAAGGGCCCAGATTAAGCAGTTGGGCTCCTTTGATTCTCTACCTATCTACAAATCTGCCAAGATTAAACTGTTTGGACAGATATTCAACTCTATATTCTAAAACAGGAAATTGAAACCTAGGGAGACCAAGATTAAGCTGTTTGGACCTCCCCTAACTGAAAATTCTTCAAAAATAGATCAACTCATCAAAATTGGAATACAGCAGTGGCACTTAAACTGGCACACTTTCATGGAATCTTCTTTGGCCTCTTGAGGAAATATGGAACACTGCAGCATGCAAAGTATGACATATTTGGCATGTAAAAATGTCAATCATGAAAGATGAAACCTGTTGCAACAGGAGGCTAACAGTGGCTCCACTTGGGGATGGCTTTTCCTTGTGAAAAGCCAAGAACAGCAGGTCAGACTGCCTTGATCTTCTGCTATTGCTGTAGACTGAAAACTTCTTTGTACTGGCTGCTAAAAGTGTGAAACTTTGAAATATGAACAACTCTCTCGGCAACTGGGCTACAGTGGACTATATAGCATCGCCTGCTTTCTTCTGCGTGCTTGATAATGATGTACAATGCTGCTGGAGTGTTACACTAAAATTTGTCACCATGACTATTTGCAGTTAGTATGGCTGCATCAACTGTCATACTATCCTCCTTGGCAAGTCTCATACCTCTGCTCTTCATGTCAAACTCCAAGAAAGAGAGAAAGTCTTTAAAAATCTATATATCTCTGGGTACGCAGTTTCTCTTAGCCTTATCTGCGTGCACGCACCCCAAGTTCACAATACCTGCGTACTTGTACGCTCTGTCTGTAAAGGGGAGGGTGCGCACTCCTGTAAAGGTCAAAAGGCGCAAGTTTCACTCCAAAAAAGTTACTTGTGGTCATTTCTAGAGCATTCTAGAAGATTGTTTGACGTGTATGGAGCGCCTCCAGATGGTTCATGTATCCCTATGAAAGAGGAACTTATCCCATCCAAAGAGGGGCTTATCCCATTGATGGTGGACCTGATTAACTTCCTCTAGAGCACTATAAATACAGGCATTGGGCCAGAGGGAGGGGAGGTTGAAAGCTGAACATTCCTAAGGGTAGATGCTGCTGGAATTAGGACTCCCTTGTAAAGCTTGAGAGGAGAGATTCCCATCATTTCCTAGCCTTATTTGGAAGTGGGTGAGCTGATCAAAGTAAAGGAAAACTCTTGCTGGACCCTAGGAGGGACCTGCACGACACCAAGGCTAAGGTTGTAATGGTTTCTTTTGTTTCCACTTAATACAAATGAACTCATTTTTCTCAACAGATTGTTATTCATGATTTGTTTCATATACTCCTTGGTCTGTATGATGGATATGTGTTATTTTATAAGTTTATCAGGTGCTATTTAATCTTTTGGCTTGTTAGTGAATGTAGGTTTCGAAGAGAAGGAGGAGCTCATCCGGATCGACGAGGCTGGACTACTACAAAGCGTTGGACTAAAGGTATGTTATAATCACCTGATTACTTGTATTCTAAATGCATGTTTAGAGAAAGGTAGTGTTTATTTGTCTTGTTTGTCACTAGAAAGACTTAGCTTCTAGGGAGGTCGGCTTTGTCCGCAAAATCGACTCTTTCCGCATGACAAAATGGCGACTCCGCTGGAGAATCCATTGATGTGAATGATTTTTCCTTTGTATGAAACTTTGATCTGAGAAAAGTCGTTCGTTTTCTGGTTTTTGGCTGTTTGACTGTGTATTTGGGTGGGCTAGCTTAGGGTTAAATTAGATTTTAGTTTTTCTTAGTTTTGCTAGAAGTACGCACTCTCTGCGTTCAGCACAGTGCATACCTGTACGCACTGCAGCTTTGTGCACAGAGCGTACACACACCTGTGCAAACAGGTTGCCTGCGTACCCTGTCAAAATTGAGAAAATTTCAATTTTCTTCTTTTTTGCCTTTTAGATTTTATTTTTAATTTGTTTTTTCTGCCCAAATCCACTGGTTATCTGTCATAAATCTTCACCTAAGCTTGTTTCATCAGTGTCAAGAGTTTTAGCGAAATTCATAGAGATTTTTCCCTAGGGTTTGATTTTTGCATTGGTCCTGTAGTGACTTTGGCTTTAGAAGTTGTAAAACCTTGGATCTCCCTGGTCTTTTCAGTCTTCTTAGGAGTCGAACTTGTCATAGAATCCACCCTTGTGAGAAACCTACCTTTGTGTTGTCTCTTTGCCGAATCTCGAAAAAGTTTGTTGATTGAACTTTGAATTTTATTCTTAAGAAAAAGAACAAAAGATTTTGATTTTTGTTTTTCACTGGTTTTTGATTCTGCATTAACTAGTCCTTAGTTAAATTTTGACTGAGTAAAACATTCTGGAATCATACTTGGTAGGCTTTTGCCTCATTAGATTTACTTTTAGGTGCATTTCTCTTGGATTTGTTTTTGTGTGAAATTGAGTTGATTTGATTGTCATAGATTTTTTAACTTTGATTTCTGTTAAAGTAAGTTTTACATGCTTTGTTAATATAGGGAAAAAAAAAAAACTCTTTTGAAGAAAAGTTTGCTTTGGTAGCATTTGAGTCTTTGAAAAGAAAAGGAATTTTTGTGAAGTAATTAGTGTTCATGTGTTGTATGTTTTGGAAAAGATAAAGAGTTTGTTTCTTTGATTTTCATTGCCAAGAAAGTTGTCTTTATATCAATTTTGCATTCTCCAACTCTCTTAGCTAGGGAATTCATTGAAAACGAAAATTAGTATAAATCATCCAAAGTGCATCTTTTTAGTGGATTTGAGTCGAGTCTACACACCATCAATTTCATCTCCACTACCTTTTGTCCTAAAGAAAAGCCATAAAAATTAACGCTTAAAGTAAAATCAACTTAGTAACTTTTTATTTACTAGGGCTCTGAAACACCAATATAGATCAGGCTAGTGCCTTGGAGTAGGAGAGTAATTAACTCTCCAAGATAGTAAAACCAAACAAGTAGCTCATCTTGTGGTAGGATAAATCCAACTGTTTCATTTGTACTCTGGGAAAGCTCCTCTTAAAGGAGAAGCACGAGACCGTGTCCGAACCAGTGAGGGGATCAATCCTCCTTCATTGGGAAAGACGCCAGATACGCACGTACTACAAACGGTAAACCTCAGATTATTGTCGAGGAGCCTGGGGTCACTTGTCGGTAAACCTTGGATTATTGTCAAGGAGCCGACAAGGGGATTGAGCTTGTTACTCTGCCCTTGCGTGCTATCGGGTCGTAGACTGTTCCCCCAGGTATATTTGTTGCTGTTGGTAACCTTAGTGACCATTATCTTTAGGATTCTACCGAGGTGACGGTGGAGGGAAGATCCCACTGTACCTGGAGCAGACGTCGGCTAGACTCACTTGGATTTTCCGGGGGGTTCACTTAACTCGAGACGGTTAAAGTGGAGGAACTTGTGTCGGTCTATTCATTAAGCAGGTTGCCGGGGTAACTGTTCCACCCACCACTTCTGTACTGAATTTGGCGATGTTGGCTTTCATCTCCAACTAGTGTTTTCGGTCTGGAAGGCTACTGTTTGTGTATGGTTTGACGCCCTAGATTCTTTAGGCGTGTGATTCGAATTTGTTTGGTTCTTTAGAGACTTTAGGTGGTTTGATTTGAGATTTTACTTTGTTTGCGTGTGCAGTAGTTAAAAGTTTTTAACTGTGGCTGAATTACCGAGACAGTCCCGTAGACTTCGGGGCAAGTCTCCTGAGATTGTTACCGTGGCCGATTTGTTGAGGAAGTCCCGTAGACTTCGGGGTGAACCTCCTGAAGACGTCCCGGGTCATTACGAAGGTTTGAAAGTCCTTGTAACTCCTAGTGGCAGTAAAGTAGGTTCACCTGAAGAAGGAGAGTCGTCATTGGTAGTCCATCCAGATTACCAAGGTCTAGAAACAGGTTATAATCCCGAAGCTGTTGCAGTTTCCAAGCTTGCTGGTAGTTTTTCATCTACTAGTGATATAGGCGAAGAACCTGAAATATCTGAACCTGTTACTCCAACTTCTAGTGCTCCTGATTCACCTAGGGTAGAAAGAGTCATCACCGAAAATCTTCCTGCTGGTTTGATAGCTATTGAAGAACTTGCTCCAGAAGAAGAATTTGGCGTCGCTATCCTTGAAGATCAACCTACTATTGATCTAAGGGAGCGTGAATCCATCTTTTACAGTCCTCCTAGAAGCACTACTTGGTACCTTTCGTTAACCAATTATTTAGACAACTCAGGGTCAAGTTTTTCTCCACCTCGTACTCCTTTTCCACCTGGAGGTATTTATACTCCTGTAAATATGTCTGGTCAGTCGTCCGTGTTCACTCAATCTCCTGAATCTTTCTTGTACGGCGGTCCTTCTGTTCCCTCTGGGTATCAGTTACTTTCTGGTACTTTTGCGGGAGCATCTCCTCAACCAATTGAACATGGGTTATTAGCTGGAAATAATGGTAATAAACCATTGGGTGTAGGAGACATTTACATGATGTCAGGTTCAATTCCCAGTTCTCAACCTCAAGGTGGCCAATTACCGCCTGGGGGGCAGCCTCAATTAACGCCTGGGGGGCAACCTCAAGGTACACAAATTGCGTCTGGGGGGCAACCTCAAGGACAGTAGGTACCCATAGTACAATACATTCCTCAAGGTCAACCCCAGCCTCAATATGTACCCCAAGGTCAACCTCAGTATCAATTCATAGCTCAAGGTCAACCCCAGTATCAGTATTTACCTCAAGGGTATCTACCTCAAGGTCAGTACTCGAGTCAAGGTTATCAACCACCCCAAGGTCAATCTTATGTTCAAGGTACGGGAAATGTACCTTTCAATTATCAATCCTACCCTCAATCCGGTTATGGATCTCAATATCCTCAACCTGTCATGGGTCAATATCCTGGAATGAACATAGTGTGGGATCCATCGCAAGTTCAACAGGTATTGCAGCCAAGTGTACAGTTGTCATCTCAAGCTGGACAACCTTTAGTTTCTGGTTCACCCCAACAACTAGTCCAGTCTAATGTTCAAACTTCTGTACCTTCGGTAGTTACTTAGTCGCCCATTGCACCTAGTACTCCATATCAAACGACTGCTGCAACTACCGCAACATCTGTTCCTTCCACCACACTTACTTCTGGAGTATCGACAGCTCCTGTTTCTACTGTCTCTGCAACTACTCCTCAGACATCTTTACCCTTGTCTGGATCTACGATTCAAACTACGGTTCAAATACCTGTAGGACAGCCTGGTTTAAGTACGGTTGTCACTATTCAACCACAATTTGTTTATCAACCGTACCAGGGACAGTACCAATACGGGCCTGCTGTCCAACAGCCAGTTTACCAGTATCAACCGTATCCTAGGTACACTTATCAACAACCTCAGCAACCCCAGTACAGTCCGGTTAATCCTGGTTTTCCAGGAGGATATAGTATCCCGAATGCGATACCTATTCCAAGTTATCCTGGATATCCTCCTCCTGGGACTGGTCTTGTGACCCAGAGTTTTAGGGATCCTAATCGGCAATTACCATTTATCGCAACTTTGGATTTACTAGACTTGTCGCGCCTAACGAACGATCCAATAAATTATCTTCCGTTTTGGCCGCCAATGCCAAATAAGTTGCCTAGTGACATTCCCAAGTTTGAGGGTAAGTCTGGAGAGGATCCGTCAAATCATGTGATGACTTACCACCTCTAGTGTGCTTCAAATTCCATCTCGGATGATTCGATCCGCTTACGTCTTTTCCAGCATACGCTCATTGGTCTCGCGGCCAAGTGGTACATTGAGTTACCACGGGCCTCTTTTTACAATTTTAGTCAGTTAGCTACCTCGTTCCTAACTCATTTTCAGTTGCCGGTCAGATATGATAATGGCACGGAGTTACTAACTTCATTAAAACAGTCGACGTCCACTTATATTTCCGATCATATACATGAATGGAGACGTCAAAGGCGATTAGTGAAAGTTTTTATCCCAGACCAAATCTTAGCTGAATGGTTTGTTAAATCATTGTTACCGAAGATTACTGAAGACGTAGCTAAGGCCGGAGTAGTTACTGAGGAGCAAGTGATTGCTCAAGCGTAGTACCTTGACTTAGTTTACACTCAGTCAGGTACGTTACACGAAAAGATCCCAGATCTTCCAAAGTCAAATCAAATTGCTGCTGCTCCTTCGGGATCTCATGCTGCTGATGGCATGATTGGTACGGTAAATACTAAAAGCAAGAAGAAGTCTTCAAAGAATTCTTCGCCCATTATAACCTTACCAGATTCCCCGACAGGAGAATCTTCTCCTGAAGTTTCCGCTGATATTCACGCTGTAGAGTCATCTACGGCTAAATCAAAAAACGGTGGGAAGAAGAAAGGTAAGAAGAAGAGTAAAGTAGACAAGACTCCAAAGGAGAAAACAGAAAAGTCGGAAACCAATGACGAAAAGCGCAAACCTCGATATCCTTGTCTTATTTGTGAAGAGGATCATTTTACAAGAGATTGCCCTCATCGGGCCAAGGTTGTGAAAATCGTCAAGGGTTCCCCAACTCCTGCTGTTTTGAAAGATCCATTTCCAAAGCAGGAGAGTAAGATGATAGGTTCTTCCTCGGGTGCCAGTGAAGAACCCATATTGATGATGTCTCATGTCAGGATTGCGACTCGATCGCGAGATTATGGTAGTAAAAGTCCTGTTGATGGATCGAAAGAAGCAGAATCTTCTCATTCAAATCCATCAACCTCAGCTCCCGGTTCCGATCCACTACAGATCGAGAAACCTAACCCTAACTTAGTAATCAAATCGCCCGCCAAGGGTGTACTTTGAAGGTCTGCTTTCAATCCACATGCGAGAGTGGCCTAGAATTACAACATTGTTGAGGATTTAGCTGTTTCACCCTCAGCAATGTCGGCTTTAGAAGTGCTGCAATCATGCCCAACACAGCGAAAATTACTTTTGTCGGCTATAGGAGCTGTTGATGTTCAGGACCCGAACCTAATAATCTTTGATCTAGAAAATAGTACACCGCGTTTGCCTCATCAGATGGCTTTGCAGATCCCCGTGATAGTAAAAAACAGGCCTATTCATCGGACTGTAATTGATGAGGGAGCTTCCACGTGTATTATGTCGATACAGTTCTGGAGATCGCTTGGTTCTCCTTCACTAAATCAATCCCCGACAATTCTTAAGGCCTTTGATGGCTGTGGGTTCCATCCGTTTGACATTCTACAGGATTTGCCTATAGGGGTTGAAGGAAAAATCGTTAGTCTAGATGTGGAGGTGGTTGATGCCCTTCTAGACTACAACCTTCTCTTGGGTCGAAGTTGGTCTTACACTATGACAGCGGTCGTTTCATCGGTCTTCAGAGTAATAAAGTTTCCACACAATGGCAAGATCGTAACCATAGACCAGCTGGCTTACTTTTCATCCGACCCAGCCTCTTCAGAGAGTATCCAGCATGTCGGTAAAACGACTATCCCTTACAAGGATGTTGGCGTAGGATTAGTTAAAGATGCCGGTTTACTGGGAACTTTTCCTTTTCCTCCAATCAACGCCGTGTCTTCGTTTGCATCTATTCATATGATTACTTCAGACACCATTGTTTACAACGATCCTTGGATCGTTCCTTCTGAATCTGAGATAGACTCATTTGGTGACGCAATGCCTTTGAGTCCATATGAAATTGCCTATGAGGCCGTGCAGTCTTTTACCGCCCTGAGTTCAACCAAAATCGACCAAATGAATGTGGTCCGTGAGGAATCCCTTTTCGCGTCAACCTTGGAGTTAATAACGTTTCCCGAAGTTGTGTCATCTGACGAACAACTTTGTGAAGTCCTGTGCGTAGAAGATTTACCATGGGAAGATCTCCATCATAGATCTTCGTTTTTACCTGAGGATGATCATTTTGAAAACGATTTCTCATCAATCTTTACAACTGAATATGTCAAAGAAGCTCAGAGTCAAATGAAGCATCCTGATTCAGAGCTGAATTTGGGAAACATTTCTCGCACTATTCCCATTGACATTTCAGTCAAGCCCAGAATTGTTGAGCACATTCATATAGGTGCCTCGTGTTCAGATGATGAAATTCAGACATACAAGGCCCTATTTCAAGAATTCCGCAACGTGTTTGCCTGGTCTTACGAGGAAATGACAGGAATTGATCCCGCAATTGTTGTCCATGAAATCAAGACTTACCCGGACGCTAAACCCGTCCGGCAACGTTTGCGTCAGATTCACCCACGAAAAGCGGCTGCGATTAAAGCAGAAGTTGAGAAGTTGTTGAAAGCAGGTTTCATTTATCTGATCCCGTTAACGGATTGGGTATCGAATATTGTTCCAGTTAACAAAAAACAGGGAACAATAAGAATATGTATCGACTATAGGGATATCAATCGTGCTTGTCCCAAGGACAACTATCCAACACCCTATATCGATCAAATAATTGATGATTGTGCCGGCAGTGAAATATTTTCCTTTATGGACGGTTTTTCCGGTTACAACCAAATCAATATTCTACCTGCCGATCAACCAAAAACGGCTTTCATTTGTCCATGGGGGACATTTGCTTATTGCAAATTACCTTTTGGGCTTAAGAATGCCGGAGCCACTTTTCAAAGGGCGATGTCTTATGCGTTTCATGACATCAAACACATTGTGCAATCGTATCTCGATGATTTCCCGCTCACTCCTTACATCGAGCTGATCACCTTGTCCATTTCCGAGCAATTTTCATGAGGTGTAGGCATTATCGTATACGGTTGAACCCACACAAATTTGTCTTCTGTATTGAAGTGGGACGATTACTGGGATTTGTAGTTTCAAAAGCCGGCATCCGCGTCGATCCCTCGAAGGTAGAAGCTATCATCAAATTGCCTCCTCCTTCGAGTCTTCGCCAACTCCAAAGTTTGCAAGGGAAAGCAAACTTTTTACGCCGATTCATTCCTAACTACGCCAAGATTACCAAGGGTTTTACCTGGTTGTTGAAACAAAATGCTCAATTCTCTTGGGATGAGATAGCTCAGAAATCTTTTGATGCGCTCAAGCACGCGTTAACCCATGCACCGCTGCTGCATCCTCCCAACTACAACCAGGATTACTTTTTGTACCTCGCCGCCGCTCATTTCACCATTGGAATGGTCTTAGTACAGGAAGATGAATTCGGAACGGAACATGTGATCTATTACCTTAGTCGGACGTTAAATCCCACTGAGCTCAAATATTCACATGTGGAGAAATTGGCCTTGGCAGCCGTTCAAGCTGTCCAACGTTTTCGTCACTACATTCTTCTCCGTAAAACTACAGTCATTTCGGATTGCAACCCCATGATCTACATTTTGACTAAACAATTTCTAGGGGGAAAGTACTCTGAATGGATCGTTATCTTGCAGGAGTTCAACTTGGAATTTGAAAAATCTAAGTCTAAGAAATCGTTAGTTTTTGCAGAGTTGATGTGTGACTTCCCGCGTGCTGACACAGAGACTGTGGCAGAGGAACCCATTGCGGACGAATCTTTGTTTCTCATCAGCACTTTAGATCCGTGGTATGGAGATATAACTGTCTATCTCGAGACCCAATCCTTTCAGCCCGAAGTTTCAAAGTCGGAATGTCAGAAAATTCGATTCCAGTCCCAACAGTACAAAATTATTGGAGATACTCTTATCGCCGTGGGGCGGACTTGGTTTTTCGTTGTTGCTTAACTCACGAGGAAGCTAAGAGGGTTTTGAATGACTGTCACTCTGGAGCGTGTGGCGGTCATATGTTTGGGTATGCCACAACCCAAAAGATATTGCGCACTGGCTACTTCTGGCCGTCCTTGTTTAAAGACTGTATTATTGCGGTCCGGAAATGCCACAACTGTCAAGTGTTTGATCGCAAGATGCGCGCACCACCTGCTCCTCTCCACCCTATAATTGTCGTTGGTCCTTTTGCTAAATGGGGTATCGATTTTATTACATGTAACCCTCACTCGGCCGGGGGGCATGCGTATATCATCCTTGCGGTTGATTATTTTACGAAGTGGGCCGAGGTGATGCCTACATTCGAGGCAGACGGCAAGACAGCTGCAATTTTCATATTCAATCACATTATTGCTAGGTTTGGTGTCCCACAAGCGATAATCACTGACCATGGGCGCCATTTTCGAAACGTTATGATGACAGAACTTACAGGCTAGCTTGGTTTGCGTCACGATAGCTCAACTCCTTATTATCCACAAGCCAATGCCCTGGTTGAGTCCATCAACAAAGTTTTAGTTATCATGATCCGACGAATCATTGGTATTCATCGGTCGAATTGGCACAACATGTTATTTTCCGCGCTTTGGGCATACCGAACCTCAGTGAAAACATCAACAGGGTTCACTCCTTTCCAACTAGTTTATGGTTTGGAAGCAGTGTTGCCCATTGAATGCGAAATCCTGTCACTTCAAATGGCTGTCGAATTACTTCCAGCTACTTCTGAAGAGGAGAATCGTCTATTATACTTAGCTCAATTAGATGAGATTCGACGTGACGCTGCATTGGCAATTGAGACTCACGCAAAACGAATGAAAGCTCAGTATGATTGCAATGTGACCCCTCGAAATTTTTCGGAGGGAGACCTAGTGCTATTATATGATCAAGCTAACGATAAATTAGGTGCTGGAAAATTCGTTCCTATGTGGCATGGACCCTACATTGTCAAGCGAAAGCTAGCAAAAGGGGCCTATGAGCTGGTAGATTTTGACGGGGACTCTTTGGGTAAACCCAGAAATGGACTTTACCTAAAGAGGTATTATGCTTAAATGATGGGTATGGAGATTTTAGTTAGGTTAAGTTTTTCTTTCTAGCTGGTGTGTTTGTTAGTATAGACAGTGTGCTTAGCTTAGAGAGTGTGTTTTTCGTCGTTATTCTGGCTTATCTTGGTTTTACTCTTGATATTGCAGATGTCGACGCCTCTCCAAACGTACATTGGATTCGCTGATGGTGCTTGTCGTAGTACACGGAATATCTCTTCCGCAGCTTGGGTTATCTATTCGCCCTCTGACGAGTTAGTTTCTATGCATGGGGTGCGCCTCGGTTAAACAACAAACAACATTGCAGAATACAGTGCAGTGATTGAATTATTGTTTGAATCTATTTCGTTTGGGATTTGGAGTTTGATAGTGAGGTTAGATTCTGAACTCGTTGTATTACAGCTTAATAGAGTGTATGCCATTAGAAATCCAGTGTTATTAAGGTTATTTTTGAGAGTGCGTCTCTTGGAACGTGAGTTTGATTATATTGAATATCAGCACATTCCAAGGTCTTTAAATACATTAGCAGATGCAATTGCTTCTCGAATGTTAGACAAACATTTGCGATAATCATACATGTAAATTTAAAAACATTTCATCACACATGTTTAACAAGATAAGCCGGTAATAATGATATATATAAATAGGAGTGTGTCAAAAAATACATCGTCTTCGATCATAGGTTGAAAAACACCTTATGATCGGCAAAAATGATAAGTACAAAAAACCAAAATGTCACATGTGTCTACAAAAGTGACCATCCAATCAATGGTGGTGCTCTCTATACGATACCAGTGCACGGGCTACCCTACACAAGAACCTCCTAAAAGGTCCTGGGACTGCGACCACATAGCGCTGAAGTCTGATAGGAATATCATCTATAGTCATCTCTGGTATGTCTGTCGTAAGATGTTCTAGGTCTTGTTCCAACTCAGCTAGGGTCTCTGCGGCCGCGTCCTGTGGGGTCGGTGCCAGTGCAACTGGTACTCTCCTCTCGAAAGGCCGGAGATTGGCCGGACGCTGTGGGCCTACATCTACATTTTGAAAATTGTCACTGTCAGTTTTGAGACGATATAAAAATAAAAAAAAAGTAAATAATTTAAAAAACTTGTGAAAAATGAAGTACCTGTGTCGTCCCACTGTTCTCCCGGTGGAAGAGTCATGTCCGGATCTCCACGAAAATCAACTTCGGCATACGGAAAATCCTGTATCAAGAAGACCTGGTTCTCTAACCAGTGAAAATATTCCGGTCTAAATAGGACAACCTCCGTGCCCTCGTCAGGATGACGGGCCATCACCGCAACCCATCGAATCAACTTAGGCTCTCGGGGAGGCCTAACCTCAACAGTGAGCTACTGTGGGATCAGCATCGGAACCCTCTCTAGGGCAAAACTCACAACTAAAGGCCCATAACCAAAAGTCTTCAGCTGTCCGTTTTTGGTCCTAGTCAGTTGGCCATTTAAGTTGGCCAACACAACATCGCACCAGTTGAATATGGTGCCCCGATAGCAATCAATCACCATCCGCATCTGGGATCCCGTGGCAATGTGCAAAGCGGTAGCCTCGCAAAGTCTGGTAACTGTAAAGGCAATTACCATAAGTTCAGGTCGGGATATCTTTTTGATTTCTATCCCCTTATCCTGGTTTTGGTTATTACACCACTCTAGTCGGAGACTAGCAATGGACTGGCCACCCGGCCTAGTCCCGGACAGAGTCAATTGTTCGCCCCTCTTGGGAAAACCAGTGAGAAAGTAAATATCAGAGGGCTCTATCTTGAGCTGGTGCCCTCCAATGTAAAAGCACTGATCCTGAACGTTCCACCTTTCGACCAGCCACTCTAGAAAGCGCACCTGGGCCCTCATGCCAGGTATGGCCCAGTATTTGTAAAGACCGCATGCCTTCAAAGCATCAATGGAAGGTTGGTGATTAATCATGGCCAAATCAACATCTTCGTGTTCTCTCTCTTCGCCAATCAAGCATGGTGAGAAATCTACACACCATAAAACATCTGTTAGAGTCCATAAAATTGAAAGTTTCTGGTTCATTTTGGAGAAATGAAAGTTTCAAAATCCATTCCGCGGTGTACGCAGCCCGCCTTTAGAGACAGGGCGTATGTATGCAGGTTCTCTTAAGGCAAGCTGTGTACGCCCGACATTTTCCCAACTGAGAAAATGTCGGGGTACGCAGGTCACCCATGGGGCACCTGCGTACCCCGAAAAGCGGATCTTGAAACTCCCAAGGCCTCCAAAAAATGAAAATAAAGCTTAAAAACAAATTCTAAACGGATGGAAATGCAAGGGAGGATGTTGTAGAATACCTGATGAGACGGTGTTCGGTTTCGACGGTCGGATTCTCCGCAGTGTCCACGGGAAGTTTCTTGCCAAAAGCCCTTTTTCTCTCCTCAACAGTAAAATGGTAAAAATGAAATGGTAAAAGCCCTTTTTATAGGTTTTTTGAGTAAATGAATGTCAAATTTGTTTATTTTCCACCATGAAAAGGTATTTTTCAAAATATTTTTATCTATCTTTAAACAGGTATGAGTAATGTGTTGGTTGTTGTGCAGGATAAAAGGATTTTCAGGGAAAATGTCATTTTTCACAAAAAAAAACATCAGAGTCATCTTTTAAGCCCTTTTCTGACTCCTAAAACATGAAAAGATTGCCGAGCGTTTCTTTTACACTCGTTAAAACGGAATTAAAAGACGGTCCTCTTACAGCCCTTTTCTGACCGTAAAAACACGAAAAGATTGCCGGATTTTTGTCGTTTCAAATTTGATATTGGAAATAAAACGACGTGTCCTTGATCGCTTTTTACTTTTCAGGTCAAAGACACTAATCATGAAAGTACTCCTTGGTCGCAAGATCAAGCGGTTCTCTCAAGTATTATTTTATACTTTTTCGGGCTTGGGAGACACAAATTTACGAAAAAGTTCAACCTGGAGTCTTCGTAAGTTTTTTCAGACTCTCTAAAATTGAAAAACGCCGAGTTTCTCCTATACTGGACTCGTTAAAATTTCACAGTAAAGGACCTGTTCGATTACAAACAGGAACGGACCGCTCCTTCTTAGGGTTCGAATCAAAACTAAGTTGGACTCATCCGAAGGATGAGCTTATAATCAAGCATATGTTATCCTCCTCAAGCTTGTAAAAAACAAAGAGGTACTTGCTAGAAATGGTGGGGGAAAAGAGAGGAAAATGAGCCTATTTGTTATCCTTTGTCTCAGAAGAAGCCTTATCACCGCTCTTGAACACGACACTTTTCATTCACCTGGGTTGGGAAATCCTTTACCTCACAGTTGATCAAACCACATTGAAAGTCTTCAGCCGGGTATTAACTTTGGGTCAAATGTCACCAAGCCATCTGTTGTGTCGTTATGTGTTCAAGAGGTCTCTGCAATAAACCATTCATCTGCAAAATACTCGTCATCCGTCTCGACCATCCCTGAGTCAGTCCTTACAGCTATATTTCTTCAACTTGATCTATGATTTCGTGTTGTGGGCTTGCCTGCAACGGGTCACTTTCTATTGACATCAGTACATTATCTAGAAAGATGACCTAGAAATCGTCAGTACCTTGAAATCTGCATGCATCAATGGCAGGTTTCTCATCTTTGACGACGGTTTACATCATTGACTTTCGATCGAAGGATTCCGTGAAATGTTCGACATCAACTCATTCATTCACATCTCATGGATTGTACTGGGTACTTTGAGAACCATTGACATCACTGGTGGTCTCTCTCACACTTGTTAACAGTTTACATCATTGACTGGTAATCAAGTGGTTTCTACCATGTTCGACATCAACTCATTTATTCGCATGGATAGAATCGTACCTGTTCGGGAAGTAGAAATGAAGACCCTGGATCTAGTTTCCACAATCCAGGCTGCGAGGAGTTTTGTATTCATTATACAGTAGACTAATCATAAACAAATGGCTGCGTCCATACTGTGTCTACAAAAGTCTATGATTATGATGTACTGCAAAATCATTCCTGTATCAGAGCAGTAGTTAGTTTCTTAGTTAAAGTTTTCAATCTGAGTATGGGAATGCCTACCTCAGCGATGATATGATCTTATATATGTATTTTGTGTTGGATACTTGCAGGTTCCGACGGGGCTCTCCACAAGATAATCCTTGAAATGATAAAGTACTTCACCCTTCCTAGATGATATGAAACCCTAATCTACTACAGGCTTCGCACTTTAGGGGGCAATCTGTTACACTAAAATTTGTCACCATGACTATTTGCAGTTAGTATGGTTCCATCAACTGTCATACTATCCTCCTTGGCAAGTCTCATACCTCTGCTCTTCATGTCAAACTCCAAGAAAGAGAGAAAGTCTTTAAAAATCTATATATCTCTGGGTACGCAGTTTCTCTTAGCCTTACCTGCGTGTACGCACCCCAAGTTCACAATACCTGCGTACTTGTACGTTCTGTCTGTAAAGGGGAGGGTGCGTACTCCTGTAAAGGTCAAAAGGCGCAAGTTTCACTCCAAAAAAGTTACTTGTGGTCATTTCTAGAGCATTCTAGAAGCTTGTTTGACGTGTATGGAGTGCCTCCAGATGGTTCATGTATCCCTATGAAAGAGGAACTTATCCCATCAAGAGGGGAGATATCCCATCCAAAGAGGGGCTTATCCCATTGATGGTGGACCTGATTAACTTCCTCTAGAGCACTATAAATATAGGCATTGGGCCAGAGGGAGGGGAGGTTGAAAGCTGAACATTCCTAAGGGTAGATGCTGCTGGAATTAGGACTCCCTTGTAAAGCTTGAGAGGAGAGATTCCCATCCTTTCCTAGCCTTATTTAGAAGTGGGTGAGCTGATCAAAGTAAAGGAAAACTCTTGCTGGACCCTAGGAGGGACCTGCACGACACCAAGGCTAAGGTTGTAATGGTTTCTTTTGTTTCCACTTAATACAAATGAACTCATTTTTCTCAACAGATTGTTATTCACTATTTGTTTCATATACTCCTTGGTCTGTATGATGGATATGTGTTATTTTATAAGTTTATCAGGTGCTATTTAATCTTTTGGCTTGTTAGTGAATGCATGTTTCGAAGAGAAGGAGGAGCTCATCCGGATCGGTGAGGCTGGACTACTACAAAGCGTTGGACTAAAGGTATGTTATAATCACCTGATTACTTGTATTCTAAATGCATGTTTAGAGAAAGGTAGTGTTTATTTGTCTTGTTTGTCACTAGAAAGCCTTAGCTTCTAGGGAGGTCGGTTTTGTCCGCAAAATCGACTCTTTCCGCATGACATGGAGCATGCCCTTTGAAACAGTCTCAGAACATGAATCAAAACCGATGTGTTTGCCTTATTTTGCTTTGAGCAAGGGTGCTGATATGAACTGAAAATACTGCTCTGTTTTGATACCTCTTGACTGAAGAATGCAAACAATCTCTTTTTACCATGAATTGCTTGTGATGTGACAGTGCTACTCTCGCTGTTTTGCTGAGATTAGTGCAGAGATAGAGCTTTTAAAACTGGAATACCTGCATTGGCTGTGTCTTCACCAAATTTACTGCTGCTCCTCTAACAATCGGTCTGCTTATATAAAAACGAAAGCGAAGTGATGATATATACAAATATTACTGTACAAAAAGATATATACAGAACTGTATTGTATCGCTTTAAAAGGGATCATGGTAATGTTTCAACATGCGGACATTAACATGGCCTTCTTGAGCAGTGCTGCCCTCTACAGATTTGAGAAAGTATGTGTTATTTCCCTGAACAACAGAAACAACAAATGGCCCTTTCCATAAAAAATCAAACTTGGCATGTTTGCCCTTGTCTTCTCTTCTTGAGTCTCTGTTGGTAAGGTAAATCCCCTCTGCGGACAGAGGCGATCCCACTAGCCTATCACAGAACTAGCCACAAACAAACCACGCTGCTACGCAAGTTCCTAGTTATGCATCAAAGGTGAATCAAGAAGACTAACCTGGAGTCCAACGCTATGATTGAAGCAGAGTTGATATCCTCGCTCCCTCGCTCCAACAGACCATAAACGAACACCTGCACATGCAAAGGAAGAGACAAATACCAACATAGAAACTACCAAGGCACAACTATATTTCAGTCAGAAAGGAAATAAATCAACATATCACCATGATAGATAATGAGATTGGAACTATAACAGCAGTCGCTCATCAATTAATAAACAGGAAAAGTTACAACCATTGTTCTGACGTCGACCCTTCTCCTGGCTGGGTGAGTAACTATATGTGTCTTGGCATGCATCTCCTCTCCGGCAGCATAACCTCTCTAGCACTCATTAGCATTCTCTCCATGACCAATAATCATCACTACTATCACTCAATTACCAAATCACTAGCATAACACTACCACCAACACTCTTGAACTAGCTTGTCCAATGCATAATGACAAGCTTATATAGATGGAGAAGGGAGGAGGATGCGATGAACCGGGACACATTTTGTGGGATTAGCAAAAGCCATAAAGATGGATAAAGCTCGACAAAAGACTGATTTTCTATCCTCAGAAAAGCTCCATGTAATGAAGGAAACAACAGTCGGACGTGCATTAAGGCAAAAAGCATGACTAAATTTGGTTGGCGCGACCGTTGCTCTGAGACAGGGCGCCAATGGTCGCGCCCTCTTTTGAGGATCTCCATCATTGGCGCGGGTAGGATACTGTGGACTTGCGCCAATGGAAAAATAGCACTTTTTAGGGATGATCTGCAGAAGGTGTCTTCAGGGAACATGGAGTACATACTCAGGGGAACATAATGCAAGTGTTTTTAGCCCTTGTCGCTTCTTATAACTCCCAGAATGAGTCCTCCAAGGTACGACAAGAGGAGTAACAGGGATGGTGACAAATTACTGTGTAACAAATGCCCCCTAAAGCATGAAGTCCGAGAGGTGGAGAGGGGTGAAATGCTTTACAAGAACACACACATAAGAGCACACAAGAGCACATATAGTTACCGCCGCCGAGGAGCTGTATTAAGAGACATGACTGATAGTTCAATTACAAGATGTACGTGGTATGGTCGCAGCCATCCATAAGAGAGTACATAAATAATCTAGATCCATAGTATGGACGCAGCCATCTGGTTAGGATCAATGATTTGACTCAGGTATGGTCGCAGCCATCCAGTGAATGATTCAAGTATCAAGAATCACGCCTGGATTACAACAGACACAATCCAGGGTCTTGCGCTCCATCTCGACCCGAAAAAGAGTACAAGTCCAAGCATGTGAATATATGAGCTAAAGTCGAACATGCATGAACATCGCCTGATTACCAGTCAATAATGGAAACTGTTAACAGACGTGAGAGGTACCACCAATAATGACAATGGCCCTCAAGGTACTACAGGTACAATCTACAGCGTGTGAATCAATGTGCTGAAGTCGAACACCTGTAGAACCATTCGATTGGAGGCCAATGATGAAAACCTCACGTCGAACACGAAGAACCTGCCATTGAGGCATGCAGGCTCCAAGGCACCGGAAGGGAGTCTCTAGGTCAACTTCCTGGATAATGAGCTGAAGTCGACAGGGAGTGACCTTGATCGAAGGTGGGCCATAATGTTTCCCACATCATCGACATGAGACAGAGAGATAATGTCGTGAATCAAGATTGTGCGAACTATCAGAGGGAGGTTGTTTATTTTCAGAGGTCAACTTCTCTTGAACATATCAGCAGCACATTAACGGAATTGGCAGTATTTGACATCAATGTATCAAAGGTCATTATGACGAGGCAATGAGTGAATGAGAGGTCAAATAGGGTACCCAAATCCATGGAAGCAAGCGAAAGATATGAGGTGAAATATCCCAACCCTGGACACGAAAGCAAAAAGTGCCATGTTCAAGAGCGACATACTGCCGTTACGGTAATAATTATGGTTCAAAAATTTTTATTTTTCCCCACCATTTCTGGCGAGTACCCCAGTTATTTTTAACAAGCTTGATGGGGATAGCATATGCTTGTGTTGTGACAAAATCCGATGTCATTAGGTTTTAACGAGTCTGACAAAGGAAGAACTCAGCGTCTTTTCTTGTTTAGAGAGTTTGAAAAGACAGCAGAAAAGGAAACTCCAGGGATGTCCTTTTTCGTAAAGTTGTGTCTCTCGGGTCCGAAAAAGTATAAAATAATACCCGAAAGAACCGCCCGATCAGTATGATCGAGGAGTACTTTTCATGATTAGTGACTTCGACCTGAAAAAGTAAAAAAGCGGTCAAAACCACGTCGTTTCGTAACCACTAACGAGTTTGAAACGACAAAAACCTGGTAATCTTTTTATGCTTTAATGGTCGACAAAAAGAACTTAAAATGACTGCCCCTTATCACTTTTTAATGAGTCAAGAGGAAGGACTCGGCAATCTTTTCTTCTTTAAATGGTCAGAAAAGAGCTGAAAGCGGACCTCCATTTTTATTTTCTTTAACGAGCCAAAAAGGGAAAAATACTCGGCAATCTTTTCATGTTTTACGAGTCAGAAAAGAGCGTAAAGGCGACTCGTCCTGAAGGAACGAGTGGTATAAGGGATAGCAACTGGTTCCGGTAATGGTGGAACTTTACTTGAAACACGTGAAGGTTAAGAGGCTGGCTAACAAGACCACTCATCGCTGCGGTTCCTCAGGAAAGGAGAAACAACCAAGTGAAAGCGTATGATCGGTCAAAAAAGATGGTGGCGATGGAATGAAACAACCAAGGCTCATCTAGCAGAATTTTAGCGGATAAAAGGCAATCACGGGATGTAACTGGGTTCATTTTTACACAAGCTTGAACCATGAAGAACTTTGCTTGGATTCGGTTTCATGTTTACACAAGCTTGAAACGAAAAACTATGCTTGGGCTCGGTTTCATGTTTACACAAGCTTGAAACGAAAAACTATGCTTGTTAAAAGAAAAAAGAAAATTGTTGCATGCCCCCAGCATGATTATACCAATCGAGATATATGCCCCCTTCATGACATTCACGGAGTGGATGGAATGAAGGTTTACTTAGAAAGACTCGATTGGAGGATGCCCCCAGGCTTCAGTCACGCGCCCGGGCGAGCTGCCGTCATGAGAATGACGGGGTAGGTGCTGGGGAATTTCCTGTGGAAATAAGACCATTTAGGAATGGAAAATGGCTATATGTGAAGTGTGAACCGGGGAATGAAAGTTGGTCTACGACTTTGATCGTTCTGCCTTCATGCGGAAAACACATCACTCTGAAGAGTGAGGACACAATAGCACGTATGCGGTAAATATAGTCTCGTCCAAGGAGTAAATTGTAATCTAATGGACCTTGGACTACCATGAGACCCATTTGGATAGTCTTTCCTTCTAACGTGATAGGTACATTGGGAAGAATTCCTAAAGGTCGAGTAATTTCTCGATGGAAACCTACAAGGCTTCTCATCTCAGGCAGAAGCAGTGGGGAACCAAGTGCTTCCCAAGCTGTTGAAGAAAGGATACTCACAGGAGATCCTTCATCAATAATTGTACCAGCCATAACCATACGATAGACTTGAACTATAATTCGAAATGGTATGGAGGCTGGTAACCGAGGATTGACTAGGTGATCCCAATTAAAGGAAACAACCAGGTTGCTCGGAGGTGGGACTAGATAGACAGCCGGATATGCCTCTAATGGGATTTCTTCCTGTTGTGAAGAAATGAGAGGAATTCTCACTTGATCATTAACGTCTACGTCAATGAATAGAATTTGGACGGTGGGTTTGTCATTCTTGGCAGTGATAACATCATCTGAGGAGGTAACTTCTGAAGGCGAAACTGGGTCACTTGTAAGCCGGACCGTTTGACTGTTGTCTGGTTTGGATTCAGATGTAGGATCATCTAGGGGTGGAAGTTCTGAAAGCAAAACCGGGTCACTTGTAATCAGGACCGTTCGACTTTCGTCTGGTTTAGATTCAGATGTAAGAGCAGCTAAAGATGGAATTTCTGTAGGCAAAACCTTTTGAAAGACCGGGTTACTTGTAAGCTTGAACTGTGGACTTTCGGTTGGTTTGGACTCAGGGGGTTCATCTTTGATGATCAAGTAGCGCGTAGATGATGAAGATAAATCACTTGTTCCGACCAGGGACTGGTCTGGAACAGGCTGAGCAACATTCTTTCTGACCAGGTACTGGTCTGGAACAGGCTGAGCAACACCCTTTCCGACCAGGTACTGGTCTGGAACAGGCTGAGCACAGATAGGTTCAGGAAGAGAAAGCTGGTCCAAAGAGGAATCATGTTTGACCACTTGGTTAGCAGAGAGATGCTCTGCAGGTGTAACAAGACGCTCTGCAGGTGTGAAAAGACGCTGATATCCAGCGGGTAGTTGGGGTAAGGAATTCGACAGACTTGCCAAAAGACGGGAAGCTTCATCCATAAGTGGACAAAGGCGAAGGAGATGATTACCCTCACAAAGTCGACAAGGGAAACGAACCTTCCCTTTTCTGTTACCAACTAGTAAGGTGTCGTCAATTTGCGACAGCAAGGGACGAGTCGGGTCACGGGACCATATATCTAGGATCCTGGGAATGCCAGGACAATAAGAAAGAAAATGGTCCCCTTTGCACAATCGACAAGGAGACCGGAGCTTCCGCGGAGGAGCAGAAGGTGGTTCCACTTCTGATAGCTTCGTGGTAGATACGACCTTTCCCTTAGGAGACTTCTTCTTTTTGGTCTTCTTCTTCTTTTTCTTATCCACCTGGTTAGTGAAATCCAAGGTTTCACCAGGCGAAGTAGAAGATGAGGACGTAGCAATAGGCGAAGAAGGGAAGGGGTCCACCTTAGAATCAACATGGTGTTGTTCGGGTGGAGGAGGTGGTGGTGGGATAGGAGTCATCACACTTGGGACCACCGAGTTTGAAAACAACCATACGGGTAAACCAATGGTCAACCCAGGCAAAGACAATGTTGCGATATACTGAACACCAACATTTCCAACAGAAGGAAATGGGTGAGGGTACCCATCAGGAGGAACACTGTGGCCGGTGGGCACCAGAATGGCTGCCATTGAACGAGAATTAACCCTACTCAAGCTAACGCACGCAGAATCTAATTGGGTAATGTTATCGTGGCCAATAAATTTTAAGACACTGAACTTAACCTTTTCATTTTTTAAGAGTCGAGAAAAGGGTAAAAGATGACTCTAGTCTCCTTCGAATATTTAATGAGCACGAAGTGACAAGACGCTCACTGGCACCTTTTCGTTTAGGGAGTCCGAAAAGGATCAAAAGTGACTGCTCTGGAATTCTAGGTAGAGGGTGTGCCAAACTTTTCGCAAAACCACAGAATACTTTTTAGGGTACGGGTGGTCGATCTTCGTGAATGCTGTGTTCACTGCATTGCGAATCGTAGGGTGGCTGACACGGCTTCCTATGGATAAAGGCTTTATTCCTATAGGGGTCTCCCAATATATACTCGACGGTACGTGGGAGCACAGTCCGTATTGGCAGCTACCGTTTCACCGTGGAGGAATCACCCAACCACTCGACGATAAACTTCCAGGTTTAACGACGCCGGAACACGTCTCTAACCTAGACCTCTAGAGTGTTTGCGTTATGTTCCAATGCGTTGTTATGTTCATTGAGTTCATTTTAAAGTTTATCTTTGATTATGTTTCAGTTTTTTGGTCCTACCGTATGTGATATCTCGAAAACTTCTTACATGCAAACTATATGCCGGAATTAAATCAATTGATTCGATGAATTCTATCTACAGGAGGGTTGAGATCTTTTTCCACAAACGAAATGATCACTTCAACAAAGAACAAAGATCCTAATGCAACTAATAACAAGAAACAAAATTTTGTCTTTTCTTTTTGATAGCAACAAATAACAATAAATGCTAACTACTATGATGCAAGAGATTTTTTTGTTTTTCTTTCCTTTAAGATGGCATGATGCATGTAAAAAAATTCTAAGAGATATGCACAATCCAAGTTCAGTCAATGAAATAGAACCAATTTTAAAACACAAAACGAACCATGCAAGCAATGAAAAAACACAAAAACTAGTGAACTTCAAAGAGGCTAGAAGTGAAGTATTCAGAGTATAGAAGATCAAGCTTCAACAAAGCATTGGATAGGTGTAGAACAATCAACAAGCTGACTGGATGATCAAGAGACCAAAACTTCCCACAGAAGGCTAGACATGCAAAGTCACTGGAAATAAGCAAAGAGCTGAGGGATACAGGCTAAGACTAGTCAAGCAGAGGTTCAACACAGTTCCAGAGGCTGAAAGAGATATATAAAGAGACTGAATGAGCTTTCTACCCACACACAGGCAAAATTTACAGAGCTGGTGCGACTGTTAGCCTGCAACTTGCGCTACCACAGAATTGGCGCGAGTTGCTTTTGAGCAACATGCGCCAACTGGCGCGACTGTCAGAGAAATAACCGCGCCAATGAAGCTTGCCAACTAAAAAGATAAAAGATACGACCTCAGGTTGGGTTGACAGTGCTCAGATGGGTCAAACAGTAAAGAATCAACTCAAAACTGACTCAGGAAGCTCATGCACTCAAGCAAGCAGAAGAAAATTAACATGCAAGACAGAAATCAAAGAGTTACTCCCCAGCGAAGTCGCCAATTTGTTGGTAAGGTAAATCCCCTCTGCGGACAGAGGCGATCCCACTAGCCTATCACAGAACTAGCCACAAACAAACCACGCTGCTACGCAAGTTCCTAGTTATGCATCAAAGGTGAATCAAGAAGACTAACCTGGAGTCCAACGCTATGATTGAAGTAGAGTTGATATCCTCGCTCCCTCGCTCCAACAGACCATAAACGAACACCTGCACATGCAAAGGAAGAGATAAATACCAACATAGAAACTACCAAGGCACAACTATATTTCAGTCAGAAAGGAAATAAATCAACATATCACCATGATAGATAATGAGATTGGAACTATAACAGCAGTCGCTCATCAATTAATAAACAGGAAAAGTTACAACCATTGTTCTGACGTCGACCCTTCTCCTGGCTGGGTGAGTAACTATATGTGTCTTGGCATGCATCTCCTCTCCGGCAGCATAACCTCTCTAGCACTCATTAGCATTCTCTCCATGACCAATAATCATCACTACTATCACTCAATTACCAAATCACTAGCATAACACTACCACCAACACTCTTGAACTAGCTTGTCCAATGCATAATGACAAGCTTATATAGATGGAGAAGGGAGGAGGATGTCATGAACCGGGACACCTTTTGTGGGATTAGCAAAAGCCATAAAGATGGATAAAGCTCGACAAAAGACTGATTTTCTATCCTCAGAAAAGCTCCATGTAATGAAGGAAACAACAGTCGGACATGCATTAAGGCAAAAAGCATGACTAAATTTGGTTGGCGCGACCGTTGCTCTGAGACAGGGCGCCAATGGTCGCGCCCTCTTCTGAGGATCTCCATCATTGGCGCAGGTAGGATACTGTGGACTTGCACCAATGGAAAAAGAGCACTTTTTAGGGATGATCTGCAGAAGGTGTCTTCAGGGAACATGGA
This sequence comes from Pinus tabuliformis, assembly GCA_031772625.1. Lineage (NCBI taxonomy): Eukaryota > Viridiplantae > Streptophyta > Pinopsida > Pinales > Pinaceae > Pinus > Pinus tabuliformis. The sequence continues at coordinate 719,275,673 of CM062806.1, forward strand.
GTACATACTCAGGGGAACATAATGCAAGTGTTTTTAGCCCTTGTCGCTTCTTATAACTCCCGGAATGAGTCCTCCAAGGTACGACAAGAGGAGTAACAGGGATGGTGACAAATTACTGTGTAACAGTCCCACCTTAGAACTTTGTCACCAGTATTGAAATCCTCAGCCTTAGCTCTCTTATCAAATATCTTTTTGAGATTTTCTTGCAGAATTTGAGCTCTGTCATAAACTTGTTCTCTGGTTTGCTGAAGATGAATGGTCTGATTAATTCTTCTTTGGATGTCATTTGGTTCAGCTTGAATCTCCTGTAACAATTTGATAGTGGGAATGCCCAGGGATGAAGGGAATCTGGCCTCCATGCCATATACCAGCTCATAAGGGCTCATTCCAATGGATCTCTTGCTTGAAAGTCTGTCTGCCCAAAGGGCATTTACCAGCTTTTTGTGCCAGTGCTTTTTGTTTTCTTCTAGGGTCTTCTTGATGATACTGATTAGGCTCTTATTAGATGACTCGGCCAAGCCATTACCTTGAGGGTAATATGTTGTGGAGTGGCCCAAGGTGATGTGGAATTTATGGCAGAAACTGATCATCTTTTTGGATTTGAAAGCAGCGGCGTTGTCAGTGATGATTTTCTCAGGGCAGCCAAATCTAGAAAGGATATTGCACTCAAGGAATTGGATAATGATGGTATCATTGGCTTTCCTACATGGGATGGCTTCAACCCACTTGGTGAAATAGTCGGTGGCTGTTAAAATCCACTTGTGCTGGCCTGAGGAAGAGGGATGGATCTCTCCAATGAAGTCAAGACCCCATTGTTGAAAAGGTTTTTCGGTTGAGATGGGTTTCAGGGGCAGGGGCAACAGCTTTCTTTTGCCCTCAAAGATTTGGCAATTGTGACATGACATGGCAAACTTCTTTACATATGCAAAAAGAGAGGTCCAATAGAAACCAACCCTTAAAATTTTATCAGCGGTGGACTTCCAATATAGATGTCCTCCACAGTCACCTGCATGGAATTCTTTCATGACATTGTTAGTTTCATTCATGGTTAAACAGTTAAGCAGTATGCCTTCATGATTTCTCCAAAATAATGCACCATCTATAACACAAAACTTTAAAGCCTTCATTTTCAAAAATCTTTTCTTGGTTCTGGACAATCCTGGGGGAGCACACAGGTTTAACAATACAAAGCATATATCAGCATACCATGGAGATTGCAAAAAGATTTCACTGATCTGTGGAGTCGCCAGCTCCTGTTCATTGTCCAATTGGTTAATGTCTAAGGCTTGAAAGTTTGTTTCGGACATCAGTTTGGCTAAACCTTGTCCCTTTATCAGTTTGGTTGGTTTTATTTCTATGTCATATTCAAGGATGTTTGCAATCCACTTGCCTCTTTTGCCTTCCAATCCCTCTTGAGTCAATATGTCTTTTACAGCAGCGTGTGGGACATAGGCAATCACATGTGAATATAAAATATAAATTCTGAAATCCTTGATGGCCTTAACAAGTGCGTAGGTCTGTTTTTCCATGATCGGATATTTCAAAGCGGCGTCTCTTAAGGCTCGGCTGAAAAATGCAATCGGTTTCTCATTTCTTTGTTCATCCTTTTGCAAAAGGACAGCCGCTATTGTATGATCAGATGCAAACGAGAATATGATAAAATCTTTGTCAAACTGCGGGCTGATGAGGGCAGGGGTTTGGGTTAAAGCAGTTTTAATACTCTCAAAGGCTTGCTTGGTTTCAAGAGACCATTTTACCTTGGCATCCTTTTTTAACATGTTTCTTAACAGTCGTATTGGTTCAGCTATATTTGGAATAAATCTCCTCAGGAAATTGATCTTTCCAAGGAATGCTTGCAGCTCTTTTATGTTTCTTGGATATGGGATTTGGAGGATGGCTTGGATTCATTCAGGATCAATTCTAATCCCATCCTTTGATATGATGTGACCAAGTAATTTGCCTTCTTCAAGGCCAAAGAGAGACTTTTTGGGATTCAAGGAAATGCCATATTTCCTACATGTCATGAATATTTGCCTAAGGTGTTTGAGGTGCTCTTCATCAGATTTGGAAAATGGGGTTAAGTCATCAAGGTAGACAACTAGGAAATCATGTATTTCCTTGGCAAAGGCAATATCCATTGCTCGTTGAAAAGTGGCACCAGCGTTTTTAAGTCCGAATGGCATCTTGACATACTTAAATGTTCCCCAGGGTGTGGTAAAGGCTGTCTTGTCTTGGTCATCCGGGTGAACAAGTATTTGGTTGAAACCTGAAAAACCATCTAGCAAAGAGATTCTAGATGACCCCACTACTCTTTGTAGGATATGATCCATTTTGGGCAAAGGATAGTGGTCTTTTAGGGAGACTTGGTTTAAATTTCTGAGATCTACACAAAGTCTAATCTCACCTGTCTTTTTTCTTGTAGGAACAAGATTGGACACCCATTCAGAAAATTTGATGGGTGCTATTATGCCTGCTTCAAACATCCTCTTTACTTCCTTCTCAATCAGGGGAAGAAGCATAGGGTTAATTCTTCTAAGTTTTTGTTTGAAAGGTTTTTGGTTTGGTTTTAAGGGAATTGTGTGTTGGATCACTGAGGTGTCATAGGATTTCAAATCCTCATAACTCCAAGCAAATAAATCTTGGAATTCTTTGAATAAATCAATATATTTGGGCTTTTGATCAGGTGGCAAATTTTTGGACAGTTTGATCATTTTGGGATTTTCTACTGTCCCAATGTTGCGTTCTTCTATAGCAGCGTTCAATGGTTGTAATTTTGGCTTTCTGGGAACATCATTGGCGTCAAACATGTCTTCTAATGGGGTTAGGCCAGCAGGAAAAAAGTTATCCTTTAAGTCAATGATCTCTGCCTCTGTTTTGGCAATTTCCTCCAAGTGCATTTGTTTCAGCTGTTCTATGTTTGTTTTGTCAAAAACTGTTGGGTTTAGGATTTTCTTGGCTGTTACAGCTGTTACAGCTTGCTGATTTTCTTGCTGATTTTCAGTTGTTTGCTGTTGGGAACCATCCACAACATCCATGTCAATGTTAATGTTTGAAAACTCATGCTCAAGAGTAAGGAAATTATTAATCTGGGCGTCATTTTTGAACACTTGCCAGCCTTTAATGTTATTTGGGACAACGGGCCTATGTTTTATTTCAGCAGTAAAGTGATGGTTTGGCTCAAAGGGAAGCTTGCATGTACTAGCAAAAGTGGCTAGGCTGTGTGCATGAATGTTGTGATTTCTTGAAATCTTGGCAAGCTCGAATTCAGTGAATCCATTGAGTATATTAGTGGTAGCAGTCCTATAGGCCCTCATTCTATTGTCATTGGAACAAAATTACTTTTCATTTGTTGTATGATTAAATCAGAATCACCTAAAATAGACACTTTTGCAGCTCCTAGAGCTTTGAGCAGTTTAAGGCCTAAAAGCAGAGCCTCATACTCTGCCATGTTATTTGTACATTTGAAGTTCAGTCTGTAGGCATGGCCTTCCGCATGATTGTTATATGTATTGTGAATCCAGACACCTGCCCCTGCTCCTAATTTGTTGACAGAGCCATCAAACTCTAAATACCATGTGATTTCTTGCTTGTGGCTAGTACTAAGAGTTTCAGCTATTTCAGGATTGGGCAGATTTGAAATTTCTGTTTGGGGAGGTCCTTCTAGCATGCTGGTTGCATTAACTGTTGTGACAGTTTCATGGGTATGTGCAACCGATTCTTCATTGATGTGTGCCTGTTGTTCTAGAGCCAAAGGCTCATCATGAGTTGGAGAATTTGTATCATCATTAAACAAAATAAAGGAATCCATATCAGAATGGATTAAGTAAATGGGAAAATTTTCAGGCTTGCTCTCACTACTTACCACATATTTCATCAGCGTTTCTCTGTACAGTCTCTTTGGTTGTCCAAAGATTGAAATAGTGGCGTAGGAGAGGTCTAGTTGAAGGGATCCTTGGAGCTTTGCTCCCCATGATCTTGATAGGAACATACCGTACTTTGGTGGGATGTCAGCCACCACCACATCCATGAGGATGGTCTTGTTGGGAAACTGGACTAAGGAGACACACAAGTCTTTGATGAGACCTAAACACTTGACTTGGCTTGAGTCAAATGAGTATAAATCTTTGTAAGGTCTTGTAATATCGAGGTTCAGTTTTTCCATAACTGCTTTGGGCATCAGATTGTGCGATGCTCCTGAGTCAAACATATCTTTGTACAAAATTTTGTCATGTATATGCAAACTAATATAAAAGGGTGGAATAGGTCCATGTGCTAATTTTCCATTAACTTATGGACCAAACAGTAGTTCAGGGGTATCATCTAAAACATTTACATAATCCTTATTTTATGGGATTTGAAGTGATCTTTGAATTTGTTGCCTGTACACATCATGCTTGGCAAGTTCTGAGAGGGGGATGGATATCTTAAGTTTTCCAATCTCTGCCTCTAAATTAAAAGGCTTTTCCAATGGAGTCTTAGTGTTGATGATGGCAGTTTTTTCTTTTTCATTTGAATTATCTGCGATTTTCTCTTGTTTATCAGTGTTCTGAGAATTGATTGCTTGCGGTTCTTAATTTTTAGGAGGGCTTTTTGGAACTCTGTTCGAGTTTTGCTCAGAGGACGAAGGCGGCAAAGGCTGATCAATAGAAGCCTGCATTTCTGTTATGTCTTCTACAGTCACTTGATGCGGGTTTGGGACAGGTATATCAGCTGGTTCTGTTATAACAGCCTTGCCTTTAATCTTGTTGGGCTGTTTGCCATCCTTTGTTTTACTAGGTTCAGAAATGTCAATGGTCCTAGTTCTCAGCTTATATTGTTTGTGTACTTCATACACAGCAGTATCATAACCTTGTTTAAAATCAAAAGACTCACCAGATTTAGTCTGACACTGATTACAGTCATGCTCATCTTGGTCTTCTTGGGACAGGAAAGTCTGATGCTCACCCTTTAGATCCATTAAATTCATGTGAGTATCTTCTATGGGTTGACTAGAAGTGGATGCTTCAACATAATTCTCATGAAAAGGGGGTCTTATGTCATGGTCTGGACTAGACCTGCCAGCATTTGTGTTCTGCATTTTCCTGAAGTTTGGGTTCCTTATGATATTGGACTGCTGTCCTTCCCATGATGCTTTTCTCTCAAAATTTTCTACTCTCTCTCCCAGCCTTTGCAAGCCACTAATAATAGCATCAAGCTTTTGATCATAGGCTGAGGGTTCTTCCTTAAAGGTGGTTCTTCTCTCCATTCTAGCTCTGTTTCTCTTGGCAATTAGGTTGGCCTCTACGCTAACAGCAACATTTTGCATGTCTGCAAGGGTCTGAGGAGCTCTTTCTTTTAACTGGTATGCCATATCCGGGTCGAATCCATCAGGGAATTTGTACAAGGCAAGGTCAGGTGGAGGTCTTAAGTTCTGTGGTATTGCATTATAGACATTATTGAATCTTGCACAGTACTCCAAAACAGTCTCTTGAGGACCTCTTTTAATTGTATCATATTCAGCTAGTATGTGCAAGGGGTCTTTCTTTTTCTCCCATCTATTGGTAAAGGATTGGTAAATCTCATCCGGAGTAGTTATGGAATTTGCACCAAGTGATTTGAACCAAGTTCTTACATCACCTGTTAAACTTTGAACAAAAATTCTCATTCTCACGCTATCATCATCTATTTCGTAGTTTTCAAAATAATCTTGCATCTTTTTGGTATGCTGAAGGGCTGTGAAAGGACCAGTGGAATCAAAATATGTGATTTTAGATTGGTAATCTTGAGGTAAAGCCCCAGGATTAGTAGGCAGTTGCAGGGGTGCATATCTATTAGCCATATTGACAGGGATAAGTGGAACAACAGGGATAAACGAAACAACTGGGACAACAGGGATAACAGGAGTAACTGGAACAACAGTAGTGGTAGTTGTAGTATGTGCAGTGAATGGGGGTATGGAAGGAGTGCTTTGAGATGTGGATGATGAACAAGGGGACGCAGGGGTTGAACGAAATGGAACCTTGACAGAAGTTGGAACACAACTCGGGTCAGTTGTTTCAGGACTCAAATCAGCAAAATCTTCTTGTCTTTCTTGTTTCCTAAGGATCTTTGGGATTAAGTTCGGATTATCAAAAACAGCTGGAGGGTCTGGATCTGGGTTTGACCTTGTATATCGTGGATTCCTTTTGGGAGCCAGCTTCCGAATTTGTTTTTTGGTATTTTTATGGGAATATTTTTAGTATTAAATTAGCAAGGAACTGATCAGATTTTGGAATGGTTGTCTATAGCTTAAAACTAGCATGAAGATTGACTGAAGCAGCTTTTATTTACTCCTGTTAATGCAAAGCAAAAAACAGTTTCAAAGGCTTCCTGGCTGACATTCAGGCTTCATCTGTAGTTTTAAGGAATATACAGCAATTAGAAAATTGATTTCTCAGTGGTTTTTTCCAACCTTCTTTGTGAAATTAACTGAGGAAGTTCCCCAGTGGAGTCGCCATTATGTTATCACTCAGGTTGTCCCTCAGGTTGGAGCAAAGGGATACGGCCGAGGTAACCACAGACCAACTTTGGACTACAGGTTCTAGCCCACCTGCAATCAGAGAGGGCTCTCTCTTTCTGATTTAGCTTTGTTGAAAATGATCTTAGGCTAGGTATTGAGTTCGAGGGGTTTTGTTTTGATTTTGGTGGGAAGATTGATGTTTTCAGGTAAAGAGGCAAGTATAGTATGAGAGTTTCAAACCATTGGGCATGGAGTCGCGGAGGAGGACTGTTGGTGCGTTTTCTTGGTCACAAGATAGAAATATGGAGCATGATAGCTGCACATGAAACAATCTTTCATGTTAAAAGGGTGGAAAGAATGCTAAGGAAGGAGAGGCAGTTAAGAATCTCTCGTTTGGCTTAACAGAGGGGTGAATGAGCTCTATCTAGGGGCAGTAAAGAATCCCTAGATAACTGTCAAACACAGGTGCATTAGGGTAAATATGAGTCAGAAGGAATTCATGTTCATTACCAATTCAGTTCATATGAAAACATAAAGAAACAACAGAAATTGAGCGTAGAGTGCAATCAAACAAGTTCTAAGCTAATCTTTCTTTCTGCTATTTAGATAGTGATAAATGAAAAACAGAGGTAAGAGGCACTTATTGATTCATATTGCAGCACAAGGATTCCATGATTCAGTCTCCAGAAACCAATAACAACATATCAGACAGTCTATTCTCCAAGCTTTCAGTAATCTTTGATTAGAGAAAACAACTCAGGTATACGGTGCGAGTCTCTCGCGAAAATTATCAATCGACCAACCCTTAAAACAAGACAGAGGGCGGTATAAATAGGGGAAAACTCTCGAAAATTGTTTATTACATCTTGACCTAAACAGGTCTGAAGGAAATGACTATTTTAACCTAGTCCTATCAGAAATAAATGCAAGAGAATAACTTCAGGCTGCGCTGAGGGCTGCCGTATCAAAACTGAGTAAATGTGTTGTCCTTGGTGGCTTGATGCAGTGTTTCTACAATAACTATGCATGGGTTTCTGCTTCATGGCTGTTCGGCGGCATTAAATGCTTTAGCTGAGATTTGAAAGCTTTAAATGGCCGCCACCGCTTTCTTTGACTTTGCTGGGGGCTCATAAATGTTGAGCTGCTTCGACCCCATAAAAAATCTTCACTGATACTCTTTGACAAATGCATCGGGCTGCTTCTCTTTTTGCTGTGGTACTGAAACTGTCGAATCAACACTTAATGGCCGCTGTTCGGCCTTCTGTCTTCTTTAAAACTGTTTTTGCTCCTTTCCTGTCCTGTCCAGGTAAAATGGCCTCTACAAATGCATTTTGTGTTCATCTGGAATGATAATGATGCTGACTGCTTCTGAATAGACTAAAAATGAGGAAAACCTGCGCGAACTTCGAATTCCGGGACTGAGGGAAGCTAAAGGATGGAAGGGCATTCCATTTTGACCATTTTTACCCAAAAACTAGGCGCTAATCGCGCATCAAAAACTGCCTCAGAAACTGATTCCGGGCTTCCAGAGTCGCGATTTTGCCTTTCACGGCAAAATTGATGATGATGTCAGCATGACATCAGCAGGTGGGACCGGTACGGAGGATGACGTGGCAGGATGATGTAACCAGGGTGACATCAGCATGTACGGAGGTGACGTGGCAGTACGGTAGAAGGACACGGTGGCAGTGACGTGGCAGTGGGCTGACGCAGGCAGATGACGTCATTGGGCGGAGGCGATTTCTGGTTTCTAGGCGCACCGCCTTAGGCTAGAGGTGGTTTCGGGGGAGGGGGCTCCGCCACAGCCGGGAGAGTGACGCGTGGCGGGAGTACGGCGACAAAACCGCCCATATCCCAGACGCTAACCTTCGGGCTGTTGGCGCGCGGGAAGGACCGCCCACCGTAGATCGTGGGCGCATCAGATCGAACGGCTGGCGGCATGGACGAGGCGGCGGAGGGATAAAGGACGGGCGCGTGAATATTCAGATCTTCATAAAGCGCGGTGGGGGGGGGGGGTTTAAACTTAGGGAATGTGGGTTTTTTGTGGGTTAGTTTAGGCGGGGGAAAAGATAGCTTAATGTTTAATGAAACTTTTAAACATTAATCTTTGGGAAAATGAGTGCGGAGGGGTAGAAATGGGAGGTTTTAAGGGCAGACAGGTGGGTATAGGTTATTGGTCTAACCAGAGGTTTAGACCAATCCCAATTTCGTTGACACGGATGGGTTCATAACAGTCCGAGGTGGACTACTATGTCCCGGACTTTAGGGAAATATGGCTATAGTGCCAGGGAGGGGATATTTAATATTTTAGGGGATTTATATATTTTGCATAATAGGGTATAAGGGAAAAGACTAGGGAGTTAGATAATAGAGTTAGGAGTAAATATGGAGATGACAAGAAAGCGCTAAGGTAAGGGACCTTAGGCTATTAGGGGGAAAATGATTCATAGAGGAGAAATGGACAATCCTTGAGTGGAGCAGATCTTCACGAAGGCAACTGATATGGAGAATGATGAAACTAAGAGGAATCCAGCAGATCTTGACCTCTTCGAGGAGTTAGTAAGTGATTTGGGGCAAAGAAGAATAAGGGGGAGTTAGTGATGTCCAGCTTGAGCTCCTCCAAATGAAAACTGCCTTGTAACTATGATCTGCAAGATATAACACTTTGAAACACAAAATTGATCATAAATCCACATTCTGCAACCTCAAAACTACCTACCCAGCCTACCTTCCTAACATTTTTTCTTCTTTTTTGCATGGGTGCACTTGGACTTGCAGACCCTTATTATTCTTTTTTTTTTTCCCCTATCTAAATCTACAATTATTGCTGCCAAGGGCCCAGATTAAGTAGTTGGGCTCCTTTGATTCTCTACCTATCTACAAATCTGCCAAGATTAAACTGTTTGGACAGATATTCAACTCTATATTCTAAAACAGGAAATTGAAACCTAGGGAGACCAATATTAAGCTATTTGGACCTCCCCTAACTGAAAATTCTTCAAAAATGGATCAACTCATCAAAATTGGAATACAGCAGTGGCACTTAAACTGGCACACTTTCATGGCATCTTCTTTGGCCTCTTGAGGATATATGGAACACTGCAGCATGAAAAGTATGACATATTTGGCATGTAAAAATGTCAATCATGAAAGATGAAACCTGTTGCAACAGGAGGCTAACACTAGTCATAAGACCTGTTTACTCCAATATTGTTATCAAATCTATTCAAACAGAGATGAAATAAAACATACAGTTAAAATACAAGCAGAGAAAACATGGAATTAAAATTATTTACTGTTGAAATAGATAGTAAAAACCTAAAATATACAGTGAAGGTAAAAGGACACAGTAAAGAAACAATCAAAGTGTATCAGGTTAAAGAGTATCAGATTGAAGACCAAGTCAAGTAAATCAGCTAGCATGAAGATAAACAGTAGGGAAGACAATTACAAAACAGAGCATACAAATTCATGTCAAAGTGAAGACAGATGAAAAACAGAGTGGTAAAAGTAAAAAGTAAAGAGTAAACAGTAAAATTAAACATGAAAACATTAATAGTTAAACAAATATAAAAACACTTTCACCACCTACAATGAATTTTATCTAAAGTAAAAGTGAAAAACAGTTGAAATAAATTTAAGATTAAAAGATGAAATCAGAGCATAAATGGTACATTCTTCAGAAATTTCCTGTTGAAGTCATAGTTTTGCAGAAACTAATGTGGCCAATCCAAGAAGTATTTCAAAGAAATAGAGGAGGTTTTTGTTCCTAACAGAGTAACTTACAAAAACCTATCTCACTTTTTACACAGGTATTACCAAAAGGGAGATAAGTGCATGTCTTCACAACCTATGTTTTAGTTTGTGCAAAGTCTTGTTTTTGACATCTTTTTGCAGAGAATATTGTGAACAGCTGAAGCTGAAGTTTGGGAAACGGAAAGAGGTTTATCTCAAAATAATTCTTATCTACAAATATCTCTTTCACTTTTTACATATCTATCATGGACTGAGATATACAAGCGTATCATTGGACCCTAAGTTTGTAGAATTTCTGAGGCAGAATGCACAAAGGAAGGATGCAGTTAGTGATTGGGATGCCTCATCATCATCTAAGAGCTGCTATCAACTTCGAATTTCTCTTCTTTGTTACCATAAATCCATAGAAATAGTGCCAAATAGATTCATTAGTTTTGAATGTCCTTTATTTAAGTTCTATTAATATAAACAGTTGGAGATATTTGTGAAACTAATATTGATATTTTTTCAAGATATTTCAGTTTACAATTATTATAAATACTTCTTCATTTGAAGTATTTTGGGTGTGGATTCTTAGAAATTTTTGTAGGAAATTTACTTTTGGAATTTAAGTGCTGTTGAAAAACTTTTGTATGGCTGACTGGAACAAAGTAATAAAGCAAAGGAATTTTACGGGATACCTGTGTCAAATGAGAAACAAACAAGTATTCTATAGCTTGTGTTTTTACAGTTTTTATGGTTTAATAAATATTCATGTGTGTTTCGTATCTAAATGATAAACGAAAATTTATATTTTAGAAAGAGCTTTACTGCATTCTGTCTTTAAAATCGTTTATATTCTTAATGTTTTCTTCCAGGCTATTATAGGTAGGGGATTCTTAATTGCTCCCTACTTTCATAGTTTATCTTTGACCATTTAACAAAGAATACTTCATTGATTTTTGTTAATGAGCACTCACTTTCCCTCATCTTGGACCCTGTTGAAGGATTCTTAGTTACCCTTCCTCCCTATTCAAGACCATTTCACCCATTTGAAAATATCATTTGTCTTTTGTTTGGCTATCTTGCCCTGTGAAATTTCTCCTTTGTTAAATCAACCTGATCCAATTAAGCCATCATTCAGTTGACTCCATAGCCCAATGGCCTGAAATACCTTGTTCTATCCATCTGCTCTCGAATTCCACCACTAAACAAAATCAAAACCCCCCAAGCTTTTATAACTAGCCTAATATCTCACAAAACAAAGCTAAATCATAAAGAGAGAGCCCTCTCTGAGTACAGATTGGCTAGATTCTATACTTAAAAGATTGGTTTGTGGTTACCTCGGAGTGTCCCTTCTTTTGATAACTTCTAAGGGAAAATCTGAGTGATAACACTGCCTACCCATGGTAAACCTTGGGAATCCATCTCCATGGACTACATGTTGAGCCTTCCTTCTACTAAGCATCCCAACAACTGTGTTTTTGTGGTCGTCCATAGATTCTCGAAGATGGCCATTATGGCGGCCTGCAAGAAAAATATCACAACAGAAGCCACTACTAAAATCTCCTTTAAACAAGTGTGGGTAGACTTTGGTATCCCACAGTCTATCATATTAGATCGAGACAAAAGTTTTCTCAGTACATTTTGATTGAGTATTTGGTTGATGTTAGACACCAAGCTCACTAAGTCCATAGCTTTCCATCCCCAAACTGATGCCAAGGAGAGGTCGTCAACAGGATGATCGTACACATTATGTGCATGTGTAACTTAAAGCATCCACACACATGGGATGAGAGCCTCCCCTATGTTTAACACAGTTATACCTGGGCTCTCCACATCTTGACTGGCCACAACCCATTTTAGGTGGGGTTTGGATTACAACCATTATTTCCCATTGATGTGACCATACCATTTCCAGCTACTTAGGCATATTTGGCTCATGTCCAATGTGAAACTGGCGAGGAAAATAGTTTCATTGAGCACATTTAGCACATCCGCCAATAGGTCCATGACATATTTGACAAAGCCAATGCTAAGTACAAGCAATGACATGATCAGCATTAGGTGCCACACAAGTTCCAGGTGGGCGACAAAGTTTGGCTACATTTGTAGAAGGAGTGCCTCACTGGGCCCCACTGCAAGCTTCGCCCGCTCCAATATGGGTCATACACCATCACCAAGGTAGTAGGGGAAAATTCCCTTGAGCTCAGTATTCCACCATTCCTTTCTTTGCACCCAGTGTTCAATGTGGATCGCCTTCAACCTTACTTTCCACCATTGTTGGACACATCTGACATTACAGAACAACTCACACCAACAGAGTTAAACCCAAACTGCATAGAACAAGCCACAATTGATCGGATCATGGACACAGATCATTAACACCTAACAACAAAGAATCTAACTATATCTAGTTGTCAAAGCAAGCTAAATCCTTCACCAGGGAGAGTGGCTCACTACAGACCAAGTTCAAAGGAAGTTTCCTCATCTCATGGAGGAACTCAATGCAATGGGTACCATTTCTTCCTAAGTGGGGAAGAATGATCCAGGTGGATATTGGTGGCCACCCACCTATTCCACTTGGACCCCCACCATTGTTTCTTTTAGTTTTTTAGTTTCCTTAATTGTAGCACAATTTACTATTTTTGGATTTTTCGGGTCCTGAACTTTTAGAGCCGTTTTGAGGCCCTAAACAACGTTTTTTTGGGAAAATCACTGGTAGCATACACTAGTAAAAAACTTCGTATTTTTTATCATCACTTGTAGTCCTCAGATAGATCTTTCTAACGAGGTATCGTGTGCATCAAACATACATAGTATGCCAAAGTTACAGCCCCGGGAAGTTGATGCACCAATTTACCCCAACGAGGCCCATAGTTTAGTGTTTCATCTTCCAGAGTTATATTTTTGGATGTTTGGGATTTTCCATTGTTTCTCAATAATAAATAGTCCTTCAAGCCTCATTGTAACACAATTCAGAGGCATGTGGTTGCGACATCTCTTCTCAGAGATAAGCTACCATCGCCCTAGCTAGTTTATGTCCATTCTATGTGTAAACATATTCCAGTTATTTGATATTGATAAACTGAAGTTTTATTTTTGCTGCATCTCTGCGTTTATGTTTACTTCTGTATTTTATTGTGTTCCTGTATATGCCTGGATCATTCTCTTTGTGAATGGTGTCAACTGTTGCTACTATTTTCTTTCTTTGTAACAATAGAAGATTCTAATTATAAACTAATGATAATGGGTACATTGCCCAATTCACCAGTTTCATTAAGGATCCATAAGGTTTGAATTTCCCAAGACTTCAGTTTCCTTTTTTGATTAACGGTCCATAAGGTTTGCGTTATCAAAGACACTGGATTCCTTTTTTAATTAAGGATCCTTAATTCCCAAATGGGTGTTATATTGGACCTTCTCTTATCTCTATTTATATGATACAATGCATGGGATATGCAGTTTGAGTTCTCTCTTCTTCGTAGTAGAATATTTTGATTGGTGGGTGTTATGTTAGTCTTGCTCTTATATCTAGTTATGTGATACAATGCATGGACTACATAAAATATATTTTTGGTCTATTCAGACCTCCTCTAACTGTGATTTTATTGTAGGTTAGAGCATTTGTTACACAATAACTATTCTAAAAGTCTTTAAATTATTTTCTCTAATGATTCAGAGTGAAGCAAATGGGCATGATTTTCACAAATAAAGGTTTAGTCTAACAGACTTAGATGTAGGCTAAGTCATATATGTTGTTACGTTGAGTGGCATCTTTCCCTCTCTTCATAAAGTAATTTTTGGATATAATGGTTTTTCTACAAGTTATGAATATCACTAAATGAAATGTTCATGTATTCTGAGAAGTGCTTCATATTGTTATCAATGGATATATTAACATTTCTACCGAAGTCATGAAGCTTGCTATATGAACTGTTAATGTATTATGAAAAATGCTTCAAATAGTTATCAATTATGTTTTAGTAAATTGCAATGCTAAATTATGATTTCCACATGTCGTTGCTTGAATTTCCTGTGGAGATAAGTTGGAAAATTTGGTTTCTCACACTAATCAGGCTGTATTGGAAATAGCAATCTATACATTGACACTGAACCAATAAGGGTCCCTATGCTCCTCAAGTTATCTTTTGTGTCAGTTTTGGGGAAAATAAAAAGAGAATAAAAGGTTATATGAACATTGTATATGCTCTTAAAGTTATATTTTTTGTTAGTTTTGGGAAATTACAAAAAGAATAAAAAATTACATACTCTTCAAGATATATTTTGTGTCAGTTTTGAGGAAAATATAAAGGAAAAACATACACATAAATAGTTGGATAAGTAGTCACTCAAATTCTAGGTTTATCTATATATTAGATGGAGCGTTTTCTACTCGCCATATGTGACAGAATATTAATAATGAATAGCTTGAATAGAACAAACAAGGTCATCAGTCAAATCATTGAACACAATGATGAATGTTCCTCCACCAAAAATGTTACACTTCTTTCTTGAGCAAGGAGATGGAAAGTAGTGTGTAAGCTGAAAAAGTGATTTTATCCTCCCAAAAAATGTGTCTTCTCTACCAAGCACAGTCACATAAAAACACAATACACTGGGAATTGTCACAGTCACCTCCCACTAAGTAGTCAACTAACTTCTATCAACATTACCTGCCAACACTTACATGTGGCGTTACTATCAACACCTAGCAACACCTGACAATCTTGTTGTCAAAGCATTAGACTAGAAAATAAATAAAATTTCTTTTAAACGGTGTAGGATTTCATAAATTTAGTGTAGTTTCATAAATTTTTAGTTTTTGGAAGTGCTTAATAATGAGCTTGGCCAAATTGTTGATTTCCATTATTCATAATGGCTTCCCACTAAGTAGTCAAATGATTTTATCTACTAACATTTACATGTGACGTTACTAACACCACCTCCCAATGCCTGAAATTATAGTTGTCAAAACATTGTACTGGGAAATAAACAAAATTTTCTTTCAAAATATGTTTTTTTTCATAAGGTAAGTGTGGTTTGAAATTATAATTTTTAGGAAGATCTCAGTAATGAGCTCCAGATCTTATTCATTGATTCTTTTGAGGTTCCTCAAGTACTTATTACATTCTTCTTTAGTCTCCAAGTTTCATAAGCCTTTATAATTTCAATGCTGCAATACTAATTCCAGAAATTTGAGAGAGGACCAGTTATTTCTCACTAAGATGCATTTAAGGTTCCATCAAGTACCCATTACGATCTTCTTGAGTCTTCAAATTGCATTTTTTAAGTTTATAAGGTCCTCATAATTTCAATACCTCAATGCTGATATTCCCAAAAAATTGTGAGGTTTTTAGTTGGTTATGTCTCTATGCTTTCCAAAATTGTACCTTATGATTAAATATTTCCACAATCATTACTTAATCATGTAGGAAAAGATGGTTAAAGTATGTTGGTATCAATAAAGCACACGTAGCTTTTGACTATCAATTTTGTGTATACCAAAATCCTCTAATATATAATTTTCTTGAATCTCCTTCAATGTAGATGTTTAAAATTTAGTATGGAAGTATTGTCCTAGTATTTCCTGTTTTTGAATTTATTGAATCTCCCAAATGTGATTGGTTTCCATAAATATCACAAGATTGTTGTGGGGAAAAGTATCCGATGCGGATGACCCTATCCCTACTCTAAAGGTGACAGTCTTTAGCAACAACTGAAAGTAAAGCTTTGGTGTTTTCCTTTATGAAAGTACAGAGAGGGGGGAAGAAATGATCAACCAACCTGGTATCCTTCGCTTAGTCGATTTCGATCCTCTCTCTTTGTCTCTTGTTCCCAGCTCCTTGCTCTCTTTGCCGGTCCAGCTATACACAAGCCCTGCACAAAACGAGAGAGGAAACTACAAGATACAAGTACTCATAGCTGATGCATGGATTAGAGTGAATCAAATATACATGTAAATACAATACATCAATGCAATACAAGTATATAGGAGAACATGCAAAACTTTATTGATAGAAGTAACAGGGTTCTGAGGAGGTTACAACCAATGGTGGCTCCAATCCAGCAGCACCTCCCCAGCAGCAAGAACTCTCCTCTTCACCTCTAGTAAAACAATCACCCAATAGCTCAAACTGTAATCCAACAGCTCCTCCTTGCTTTACACAAAATTCCAGCCTCCTTAGACCTCATAGAAGAGCTCTATATATAGGAGAGAAGAAGAGAGGATGAGTCAGCTTGAGACTGACATAAAGCTGCCTTGTGTCCTCTCCCTCTTCAGTTAATCTTCAGTTCTTGAGTCCACTTGGAGATCCTTGCTTACACATGGTGATCAAGTACCTCTTACTCATCACAGGGCGAATCTCATGAACCAAGTGTCAGTTTGGAAGCTTCCTGGGCAATTGACACCTTGCAGAATGACTGTGCCACTTGGCCAATCTCGCCCAGCGCAGGTAGCCTTCATTGCTTTTGACTTTCAGCGCAGGTACAAGGAAGAGCAGTTGACATTCAGCGCAGTTGCTCAGTGGAGCAGCTGACATGATCCAAAATTAGCCTGTTTTGAAGTGTTTTCAGGTGGAGAACTGATTGGAAGCGCTGTTGTTTGATGACCTTGTTCTTTTAGGGGTAAGAACAACATGTTTAGGGACTGAGGATCCCTGTAATTATTGACATTCCATGCTCCATGATGCGAGGCACAAAAATGTCTCTAACAGTTGCCCCCTAAAGTATGAGGCCGTTTATCGGGTGAAATGCTTTATCTAGAGGATCCGAAGTTCGTTCCAGTGCTGAGGAGAGTGCCCTGTAATACAATACAATACAATACATCATTTTTCATTCATCATTATTCTCATGATCTAGCTGAGGCGGGCATTCCCATGCTCAGCTTTTTATAAATACATTTTGGTACATATGATAGACAATCGTCTGAAGATAGACTGATAATTTTCTGCTGAAATTATCATCTTTTGAGTAGGATGATCATCTGCTGCAATGATGTACATGGCAAATGCTTTTATATTTCCTGAATATATATCGCAGCCCGGATGGATGAAACTAGATCCGGGGTCTTCAAACTCGTTCGATCTTCACTCTAAGTACAAGTCGATCCATGTGAGAATTACGCTGAAGTCGAACATGGAAAGACATCGCTTGATTACCGGTCAATAATGTAAACCGTTAACAAGCGCGAGAGGAATCACCAATAATGACGATGACCCTCAAGGTACTGCAGTACAATTCACGTGGCGTGAATAAAGGACTTGGCGTCGAACGCCACGCAAAATCTTCTGGTCGAAGGTCATTGATGTATACCTGTCGCCAGAAGTGAGAAACTTGCCATTGAGGCATGCAAGCTTCAAAGTACTGATGGGGGTGTTCCTAGATCAACTTCTTGGATAATGAGCTGAAGTTGACAAGAAGCGATCCGTCAAAGGAGGGCCTTAATGAATCCCACATCAATGACACGGAACGGAGCTAATGACTTTAGTGGAGGTGAAAACAAATTGCGACATATGATTCAGGGTGGCGATCATGAATGGATGAAGGATAATGTATGGCAGTGGATGGGACACGGTTGACACTTTCAGAATGACCCCTCTTGAACATATAACGACACTGATGCGATGGATCGGTAGCATTACCCCAAACATGGATGGTGTGGCGAGGACCATGGTGATAGGACCGGTGAATGAAACAACCCAACCCGATGTGATACGGAGGAAAAGTGTCATGTTCAAGAGTGACTTGCTACCATTAAACTTTGAATGTTCTCCCAATTTTTCCCCAGTCATTTCTGACCAGTACCTCTTTATTTTTGTCAAGCTTGAGGAGGATAACATATGCTTGTTCTATAACCTGCCCTTCGGGCAAGCCCATCGCTATGATTTAACGAGCCTAGCGATAGGGAAACTCGTTCTCGTCTAAAGACAAGTTTGTTGATATTTAATCATTTTAACGAGTCTAACGACAAAGAAAACTCGGTCCTTTTCATTTTTAGAGAGTCTGAAAAGGTACAGAAAGTCAACTCCATAATTCCTTTTTCATCAGCAAATCCCTTAAGTCCGAAAAAGTATAAAACAATACAGAAGGGATGGCTGTTCGGTACTTTTAACGAGCCGAACAAGACAAGCGCTCGATCCTTTTGTGCAATAATCCCTCAGGTCCAAAAAGATTAAAATTTAGAGGAGGGATAGCGTTCCGGTCATTTAACGAGCTGGAAGGCCAAAACTCGGCAAACTTTTCATATTTTACGAGTCAGTGAAAAGAGCTGAAAGAAGACTCGTCTTTTGAGGAACGAGTGATAAACAGGGATAGCTACAGATTCCAGGTACAGGTTGGAATTTTCAAATCACGGCAGTGTTACAAGGATGGCTAGGTGAAATCACTCTTCGCAGCTGTTTCTCAAAAGAGGTAAACACACAAATGGAAGTGAATGATCGGCCAAATGAACAGTGGAGGTGATGGATGAAAACACGATCAAGGTTCTTATGGCTGATGAATTTACGATCTCAAAAGGTTATTTACCGGTTCATTTTTTCATGAGCTTGAACTCTGAGGGAAACTTTTGCTCACACTTTTCTATTTTTTAACGAGCATAAATTCAGTCCTAAAACTGCTCGGATTTGCGTTTATTTTTTAACGAGCATGAACTATATGCTAAAACTGCTCGATAGACCAGTCATATGAAGAACGCCTCTCGTAAGGATCAATTTTTTATAGAGCTTATGCCTTACCACAGTTGTGCTCACTTTTGGCAAATTTTACTTTTGCCCCACAGGCTTTCTTTCATGCAAGTTTGGAAACGGCTAATCTTAAAACCAGATAAATAACCGCCCCTAGCTTGCACTCCAGAAAGTTTGCATGCCCCCAGGTATAGGATAGAATTTCGAGGCTGCCCCTCCTCTCCCCTACTTATGCTTTTCTTTGGGTGTTCACATTTATTTGTCATCTTGCTAATCTAATGCTAACGATACTTGTCTTCTCGTTATTTTAAGGGGTCTTACGCAGTACTCAGGCTTCCCGTCGGCCCACTTTTAACAAACAGCTATTTATGACAATAGAAGAACACTACTCAAAGATAAAACATTGGTATTATTGAGGGAGGCTTGCCTCCTTCTTATTATTCCAAAGACGGTTCGATTTGCTGCCGCAGATCAATCTCTTTCTTCGGTGGTGCCTATCATTGGGTTGTCCTAAGATGGTTACCCTCTGTTACAACAATACGGTCTCCTTCTTAGTAGACTGCCCCTGCTTATCCTTCAAAACATATGTTTTGATGGGCGAGGCTTGAATTTAAAGATGGTGACTACTTGTTATAATAAGGGAATTCCTACTTGGGCATTGCCCACTTTTTTAGACAAAGGTGAATGATTCCCAAACACATAACTTTAACAAAAGATCATTATTCTAGAACAACCCCACTTCCTACGGACGGGGTACGGACTAGTCATGTTCTCCTGCGGAAATTCTGTCTTATACCCGGAGTTTCTTCTGCCCGAAGCAGACCAGGGTGCATGCCCCCTGGGTCCTAGTCTTTCTTTCCGAATCACTCGCGCTCATCGGGAAGGAGGACCGGGGGCGGAGGCGAATCTTGAGTGAACAGACCATTTAGGATTGGTATTTGACTATTTGCGATGCGAGAACCCGGAAATGAAAGTTGGTCTACGAGCTTGACCACCCTTCCTTCCTGTGGAAAACACATTACTCTAAAGAGTGAGGAGACTATCGCTCCCATGCAATAAATATAGTCGCGTCCAAGGAGTAGGTTATAATCCAAGGGTCCTTGAACTACCAACACGTTCATCCTGACGGTCTTCCCCTTCAATGTAACAGGTACATCGGGGAGGATCCCTAATGGTCGACTGGTTCCTTTATCAAAACCTGAGAGATTTCTCAACTCAGGTAAAAGCGCCGGGGAACCCAGTGCTTTCCAAGCAACAGAGGAAAGGATACTCACAGACGCCCCTTCATCAATGATAGTACCAGCCATAATCATTCTATAGATCTGGACAATGATTCTGAATGGTACACTGGCTGGTAACCGGGGTCTGCCTAGTTGATTCCAATCAAAGGATACAACCAGGTTGCTTGGCGGTGGGACCGAATATACGGCCGGATACGACTCTGGTGACGTTCCTTCCTGCGATAAAGGAATGGGTGCATTGCCCTGATGCTCATCGGAGTCGGTGCTGATGAAAAGAACCTGGATGGTGTCATCCTTGTTCTCATCAGTGAGGGTGTCGCATGAAGACGACTCTTCGGCGACGGTGTCATTTGAAGACGGGTCTTCAATGACGGGGTCATTGGACGATAGAACCTCTGAAGGAAGAACCGGGCCAACTGCCGTATCGACCTTTAGACTTTCGTCTAGTCTAGATTCAGTAGGTTCACTCTCAATGACCGACACTTCAGCTGACCACTTGAGTGGTTCAACCGGATTTTCAACTATCGAGGGATTAGGCGCGAGTTTTTGATATCCAGGTGGAAGTCGCACCGGTGACACCGGGCGATCTTCCAAAACTCTCTTGGCCTCATCTAAGAACGGACATTTGTGAATGGCATGATGACCTTCACACAATAGACAGGGTGATCTTGGTCCCCTTCTTCGTCCTTCACTCTCGCTAGTTGACGGAATGCAATCAACTTGACAACCAGAGGTTGATGCTACCGGATTGTGCAACCTTGGGGACCAGTCCCTTAGTATCCGGGGAATACAAGGACAATCACGATGGAAATGGATCCCTTTGCAAATGACACATGGCGATTTAGGCCCGGTCGGTGCGGTGTGTGGGTTTTTGTCAGCTTTCTTCTGCTTGCCCCCAGTCGCCTTCGCCAGAGGCTCCTTCTGCTTCTTTTCTTTCTTCTTCTTTTCCTTCTTCTCCTTGGGAGGCTGACTTTTGCCGGCTCTACCCTGCGAAGATGAAGGATCAGAGGAAGTATTATAAGAAGTGGAAGGCTGGTGGGTAGTTCTAGATTGTTCTGACTGTTGATTCGACTGCTCAGGATTAGTGGCGATCTGGACTACATTAGTTGAAAAGAGCCATACAGGGAGACCAATTGTCAATCCTGGAAGAGACAATGTAGCCATATGAGGCGCACCAACATCTCCCCAAGAGGATAAGGGATTTGGACTTCCGCCAAGGTTACTTCCTTGGTTGGTGGGCTCCATACTTTTCAACTGGAAGATCAACGTGGGAATAACAGGTGATTATGTTCCGCTTTAAAATAAATTTTATTAACGACGCTTTTAGACACAAACTTGCTTTTTCATGTTTTAAGAGTCGAGAAAAAGCTAAAGATGACTCTAGTCGCCTTCGATGTATTAACGAGCCCGAAGTGACAAATGCTCGGTTGGACTTTTTCAGTTATAGAGTTTGAAAAAGGCCAAAAGAAACTGCTCTGGAGATCTAGGCAGAGGGTGTGCCAAACCTTTCGCGAAACCACAGAATACGTTTTACGGTACGGGTGGTCGATCTTCGTGAATGCTGTGTTCACTGCATCGCGATCAGTAGGGCGGCCGACACGGTTTCCTAAGGATAAAGGATAAAAACCTATAGGGGTCTCACAATATACGCGATGGTACGCGGGAGCTCAAGTCCGTGTTAGTGCCACCGACTCTCAGGAGGAATCACCCACCTTCGTAGAGATCGACAGTCACTATGTTTAACGACGCCGGAACACGTCTCTACCTAGACCTCTAGATGTTTGCGTTAAATTCCAAAGCGTTGTTATGTAAATTGAGTTTATTTTAATGTTGATCTTTCTTAACAGTTTGCCTTTCAGGTTCGCCACGAGATGTATATATACAACTTCCTATATGCAATCTAAGAATGAGAAGCAAATCCTTTCAATCTTTCAACTTTGAAAACCTTAATCTACTTGAGGGAAAAGAAGGATACAACTTTTTCCACAGATCAAAGAACACACACTAAAAAGCACATCTTTCTAAATCGTCAAGCATACAGTCAAATGCAAAATGCACAATGCATGTATTTCTTTTCGTTATCCTTAATGTTGATGCTAGACAAAAAGGAAACTGTTGTATGACTTTGAATCTAATTTCAAGTAGAAATAAACAAGCTTGTCCACAATCAAAAAGACACCTTATGATAGACTTGTTTAAAAACACAGGAAATGTATAGATTCAAACCATGAAATGAAAAGCAAACAAACTCAAACAGCCATGAACAGTAATGAAACTAGCTCTTAAGATCACAAAGACACTTTTACAGTTCAGGATCTAAGAGGTCACAACTATACTGGTTCGTTTTTCACAATGGGAAACTGTAACTGAAATAAGAAATACTGAAAGAACATTCACAGTTTCATCACACAACTGAGGCGGAATAATGTCAAGGAGAAGTGGCTTACAACAAGTACAATAACCAGCAAGCAATCAGCCAAAAACAAGTGCAAACAAGGCCAAGACACAAAGGGAAAGCTAAGCAAGACAATGGCTAACTGGACCAGCGCAGGTTCTAGTCTGCCAATTTCACTCTCAACGCAGTTCCCGAAGGGAGTACATGCGCTGTAATGCAGACTGCCTGTGTGCAGCCTGCACTGACTCACGAGAGTTTCGTCTACAAAGAATTCCGGGTCATAAAAAGCTCAAAAATGCACTGTTTTTGATGAAATAAAAAGCTATAGGTTAAGTACAGGCTAAGGGATGATCAAGAGGATGAAGATCTATCACAAAGAGTAAAGAGTCTTTTGTAGATAAGCTCTTCAAATCTTGAATCTGCTCAGCAAATGAGCAAGAGTAGCAGTCCCTCTACTTCGCTTTTGATATAGTCAAAAGCTTTTCGATTTGGTACTCTTTTCTTCAAGAAATGAATAGCAAAATACTACAAACACCAACAAGATACTAGGCTCCCCAGCGGAATCGCCAGTTTGTTGTGGGGAAAAGTATCCGATGCGGATGACCCTATCCCTATTCTAAAGGTGACAGTCTTTAGCAACAACTGAAAGTAAAGCTTTGGTGTTTTCCTTTATGAAAGTACAGAGAGGGGGGAAGAAATGATCAACCAACCTGGTATCCTTCGCTTAGTCGATTTCGATCCTCTCTCTTTGTCTCTTGTTCCCAGCTCCTTGCTCTCTTTGCCGGTCCAGCTATACACAAGCCCTGCACAAAACGAGAGAGGAAACTACAAGATACAAGTACTCATAACTGATGCATGGATTAGAGTGAATCAAATATACATGTAAATACAATACATCAATGCAATACAAGTATATAGGAGAACATGCAAAACTTTATTGATAGAAGTAACAGGGTTCTGAGGAGGTTACAACCAATGGTGGCTCCAATCCAGTAGCACCTCCCCAGCAGCAAGAACTCTCCTCTTCACCTCTAGTAAAACAATCACCCAATAGCTCAAACTGTAATCCAACAGCACCTCCTTGCTTTACACAAAATTCCAGCCTCCTTAGACCTCATAGAAGAGCTCTATATATAGGAGAGAAGAAGAGATGATGAGTCAGCTTGAGACTGACATAAAGCTGCCTTGTGTCCTCTCCCTCTTCAGTTAATCTTCAGTTCTTGAGTCCACTTGGAGATCCTTGCTTACACATGGTGATCAAGTACCTCTTACTCATCACAGGGCGAATCTCATGAACCAAGTGTCAGTTTGGAAGCTTCCTGGGCAATTGACACCTTGCAGAATGACTGTGCCACTTGGCCAATCTCGCCCAGCGCAGGTAGCCTTCATTGCTTTTGACTTTCAGCGCAGGTACAAGGAAGAGCAGTTGACATTCAGCGCAGTTGCTCAGTGGAGCAGCTGACATGATCCAAAATTAGCCTGTTTTGAAGTGTTTTCAGGTGGAGAACTGATTGGAAGTGCTGTTGTTTGATGACCTTGTTCTTTTAGGGGTAAGAACAACATGTTTAGGGACTGAGGATCCCTGTAATTATTGACATTCCATGCTCCATGATGCGAGGCACAAAAATGTCTCTAACAAAGATCCCAAGGACTTGAAATTTAATATTCATATTACTTTCCTCAGAAGATAGTCATTCTATTTAGATGATACCTTGCTTCAGGTGCTTTATATCTCCAACATGGTTATTTCTAGTGAGTTTTGACTCTTGAGAAGTAGTCAGAAGAAACCCAAAAGTGTGAAACCTACAACATTTAGTGGTTCAAAATGTTTGTAGTTACTGAGTCTAGACTCTAGGTCAATATATATGTTGACCCTAAAAAATGTTGTTCAGTTTCTCTAATTATGTGTACTATATATCTTCCATCAATTTCTAGTTCAACTAATGAAGGGTGGGGTGGGTGCTTCTTATGTGAATGTTTTCTTCTTCATGGCTCTCTAATTGTAGTTCTTGTGTCTATATCACTATGTGCATTTGCCTTCAAAAAAATGTTTGATTTCTCAATTATGTACTATATACATCTTCCCATCAGTTTTATGAATTGTTGAAGCGTAGTGTGGGTGCTTCTTCTTTCAATGTTTGCTTGTTGTTGCTGTAGAAATTCTGCAAATTCTCTACAAATCTACCTCTAAGAACCATGTAGAAAATTTGACTGTAGATTAATTTAATTATGCAATGTAACTAAATCAAAATACTTAATCTACTTCTATAATCAAACTTGCGGAAGCTTAATCGATTTGAGCAAGATCAAGCAAAACACATATAACAGAGAAGAAGAATCAATACACATGAAACACAGAAGAATACTCTGGGGAAAGCCTCAGCTAAAAGATCCCGTTATCTATATTATCATACAAGGTGGAAATAAATCAAGATTACACAAAGCTTTAGCTCTCACAGCTAGCCAGCTCTCAGTACAATCCTCATGGATGCTCACAGGCAAACAAGGCTTCTCACAAACCTTCTCCTCTACCCTCCAAGCCTCCTATTTCCTTGCGCAGTTTTCCTTAGGTGATCCAACTATTACCCAGTGTAACACTAATCTCACACTTTGCTCCAACACACTGTCAAAACTGTGCAATCCTTAAGGAACCTTGTTCCTTCTGCATGGATGATTTTCCTTTATAGGAAAATTCCTCCAACTGATAGTACAATGTACCCGTCTTTAATCTCAACTGGGCCTTTATCTAAACTGACATGCATGAGTTATTTATGAGAGAATATTCAGTTATCTGGAGCACACTAGTTTCATGCATGCATGCATTAAATGGCTGAACTCACACTTAGTTCCTCAAACTATTTGGAACTAATTTAACTGGACATAACTCAGTTAACTGAGCTAACTAATTACAACTCAAATACAACTCATCCTTATCTCCTTAATTAAGGGATAAATGTTGCATGACTTCAAAAATACTTATAGCTTGAATTTATCCAACTAATTAACTCAAGATGAATTAATTAATTATTTTTCAAGTAGCTGGTGAGACTAAATTCAAATTTTAATTCAAGGACAAATTAAAATTGGAATATTCTGAATGCTATTTTTAGCATTTCTTGTTGCTAGTTTCAACACTCCCTCTCAACAAGAAAGGAATTCAACTCGATCCTGATCCTGAACCTTTGGAATGTTCTGCATGCAACACTTCTCTCAAGTGTTGTTGCTCCAGGAACTATAGAAACGAAAAAAAATCCAACTTGAATCAGTATGATGCATCTATCATCAAAGTCTCTAACTGCTATTGCCTTTGTCGACTGAAAAATTCTGCGCTTCTGCTGACTCGACCTTTCTACACTATTGTCAATCCCTCTCTACGCTCTTCAGTATCTGACTACTCTAGCCTCTGTCACTTTGATCTCTAACTGCATCAGTCCCACTGATTCCTCACGCTACTATGTACTTTGGGCTCCTGTAGCAAGGTACGATTCATGAGATAAAACCTCTCAATGAACCCTGCCCAATTTCAGATTTCTTGAGACTATCACTTCCCATTGCCCCACCTCACACCTAGAGGTATGGCTACATGTGATCCCTCGGCCCACTTGGCTTGAAATTTCCACCTACTGGAGGTATCTGCATGAGTGGATGCCTCCACTCGGTCTCCTCTTAGCGTCTCCAATTATGGCTCCTCCACAATTGTCTGAGACTTATTCTGGGGCTGCATGTTGAGAGGTAAATTACTCTCCCTCTCAACCACCAAGTCTCTAACATTTGCCTTGCTCCTCAAGGCTTTGCATGCATCTTGAACCTCAAGTGAATACAGGTTCTATGCTCATGAACCAATTTGTTTCACTTGTCCCAAGGTGATGTGTCTAAGGAAAACCTTTCCCTTACTGAAGACAACATCGTAGCCTTTGTCCTCCAACATCACGATCGATACCAAGTTCTTCTTCAGTCCAGACACATATTTCACATCTTTCATGGTGATAGAAGCTCCATGCTCCCTCTGAAAAGCAACTATGCCCACTTCTGAAACTCTATACCTTTCATCATCACCAATCTCTATGAGTATCTTGAGGTCTTTCTCCTCCAAGGTACTGAATAAACTTTTATCGTTGGTAATGTGGAATGAGGCTCCACTGTCAATAAACCAACCACAACCCATCATCGATGACACCATGCATGCAATGAGAGTGAAGTCCATTTCGAACTAAGAGGCTAATGCCTTACCTTCCGATCTATCCGAGGATCCCTTCTTGGACTTCTTCGATGGGAGATTAGTCGCATAATGATCCATCTCGTGACAATTAAAGCATCTCACTTTAGATTTGTCACCCTTCTTCCCTCCATGAGAAGAATTCGATTTGGGATGAGAATCCTTCTCCTTCCCTTTCCTTACCTTACTCGCTGGCCAGATTTTCTTCATCCTCCTTGGATGAAGAACCATCTCGTGTGCTCCTCCTGATCTCCTCCTGCATGAAATCCGACCACAGTCGTTCGCAATCCAGTAGTTTCTCCCTTCCATTCACAGAGTCTTGGTAGCTATGCCAGCTCTTTAGAAGGCCGAGGAGAGCAAGGCTCACCATATCATCATCAACAGTAGTTATTCCCACACTTCCAAGCTCATCTCTACAGGTGGTGAGCTTCTCCAGATATGTGGAAATAGTATCACTGTTCTCCATCTTGATTCTCCAAAGCTTATCCTTGAGCGCCAGTTTCCTCTGGTCGCTACTGTTCTGGTAGAGGTCCTTCAATGTCTTCCACATTGAATATGGAGTATCCTTCCCATGGAGACTCGAGACAATATGGTCTCAAACTCCCTCAAGGATGATACATCTCGCCCTCGCCACACACTTCTTCCATTCAACCAATTCTCGTGCATTAGCTGCAGCTGGCTTTGGGATTTCTTGATCAATGAAATCCTTCAAACCATTGTCTTCTAATACCTCTTCCATGCGATCCTTCCATGCTATGTAATTCAAGCTGCCATCCAAGGCATACTCGAGTCTCAAGCCATAGAATGCCATTGACCAACCTGAAGTATGAGATGAATTTGATTTGTAAATGCACCCCGAACTTCAAACTTTGAATTTCCTTCTATTTATACTGTTCACAACTTTGATCACCTTTGCTCCGATACCATGTAAAAATTTCTCTATAGATCAGATAGCTCTAGTACCATGTAGAAATTCTACAAATTATCTACAAATCTACCTCTGAGATCTATGTAGAAAATCTGACTGTAGATTAATCTGATTATGCAATGTAACTAAAGAAAAATACTTAATCTACTTCTACAATCAAACTTGTGGAAGCTTAATCGATTTGAACAAGATCAAGCATAACACATATAACAGAGAAGAAGAATCAATACACATGAAACACATAAGAATACTCTGCGGAAAGCCTCAACTAAAAAACCCCGCTATTTGTATTATCATACAAGGTGAAAATGCATCAAGATTACACAAAGCTTTAGCTCTCACAGCTAGCCATCTCTCAGTACAATTCTCCTGGATGCTCACAGACAAACAAGGCTTCTCACAAACATTCTCCTCTACCCTCCAAGCCTCCTATTTCCTTGCGCAGTTTTCCCTAGGTGATCCAGCTGTTACCCAGTGTAACATTGGTCTCACACTCTTCTCCAACACACAGTCAGAATTGCGCAATCCTGATACCATGTAGAAATTTCTCTATAGATCAGCTAGCTCTGATACCATGTAGAAATTCTCACTGTAGATTAATATGATTATGCAATGTAACTAGAGAAAAATACTTAATCTACTTCTACAATCAAACTTGCGGAAGCTTAATTGATTTGAGCAATATCAATCAACAACATATAATAGAGAAGAAGAACCAATACACATGAAACACAGAAGAATACTATGGGGAAAGCCTCAGCTAAAAAATCCCACTATCTGTATTATCATACAAGGTGGAAATACATCAAGATTACACAAAGCTTTAGCTCTCACAACTAGCCAGCTCTTAGTACAATCCTCATGGATGCTCACAGTCAAACAAGGCTTCTCACAAACCTTCTCCTCTGCCCTCCAAGCCTCCTATTTCCTTGCGTAGTTTTCCCTGGGTGATCCAGCTGTTACCCAGTGTAACACTAATATCACACTCTACTCCAACACACTGTTAGAACTGCGCAATCCTCAAGGAACCTTGCTCCTTCTTCATGGATGAGTTTCCTTTATAGGAAAATTCCTCCAACTGATAGTACAATGTCCTTGTCTTTATTCTTAATTGGGCCTTTGTCTGAATTGACATGCATGAGTTATTTATGAGAGAATATTCAGTTATCCGGAGTACACCAGTTTGGTGCATGCATGCATTAACTGACTGAACTCACAATTAGTTCCTGAAACTGTTTGGAACTAATTTAACTGGACATAACTCAGTTAACTGAGCTAACTAATTACAACTCAAATACAACTCATCGTTATCTCCTTAATTAAGGGATAACTGTTGCATGACTTCACAAAGACTTCTAGCTTGAATTTCTCCAACTAATTAACTCAAGATGAATTAATTAATTATTTTTCAAGCAGTTGGTGAGACTAAATTCGAATTTTAATTCTCAATTTTAATTCAAGGACAAATTGAAATTGGAATATTCTGAATGCTATTTTTAGCATTTCTATTTTTAACATTTCTTGTTGCTATTTTCAACAGTTGCCTCTTTGATTGCAAGAGGTTTGCATGGTTAGTTTTTTCCTTTCTTAAGTAGTATAGTTGTGCGTAGGTTGAAGCTAAAAGGGTTGTACCAAGGGATGAACAACAAAATGTTCAGAGGAATAGTAATATGGAAGGACCTAGGACTGAGAAGATTTGTGTTGGTGGGTTAGCACCCACTATTACTAAGGATGACTTCAGAAAGTATTTTGAGTAGTTTGGTAATAAAACAGATGTAGTTGTAAGGCATGATCACATTACACAAACACATCATAGTTTTGGGCTTATTACTTATGATTCAGAGGATACAGTGGACAAATTTCTTCAACAAATATTTCACCAGCTCGAGAAAAAGATTATGGAGGTGAAGTTGGTCATTCCCAAGGACATGCCTCCTGGAAATACAAGAGGTTATTCAGGACTTGGAGCTAGTTTTGGTGCACAATATATGCAAAGCTATGAACCAACTCCTATTGGGGTTTATGGAGCACTCCTGCCTATTGCAGGTACTGTATATCCTCCATATGCCTATTGCAGGTACTATATATCCTCCATATCGTTATAGACATTTTTGTGCCTTACAGCATTGAGCATGAAATGTCCATAATCTAAGGGATCCAAAGTCCCTAAACATGTTGTTCCTACCCCTAGAGGAACAAGGCTAACAAACCACAGCAATTCACAGAAGTTCTCCACCAGAAACTGCTCAAAAAACAAGTCAATTCAGGATCAATTCAGTGGCTCCACTAGCTGTCTGCGCTGAATGTCAAAGCCAACACTGGCTACCTGAACTGTAACGCAGGTAGAAGCACTACCAGGGTGCGTTGAGCGAGAATTTCCAAATGGAAAGTTCATTCCAAGAGGTGTCAAGACCCAGGAAGCTTCCAGAATCTTCCTCAATGACACTTGCCTCAGTGAATTCGACTGGTGATGAGTAAGAGGTTCCCAATCTCCAAGTGGAAGCAAGAACCTCCAAGTGGAATCAAGAACTGATAGAGGGAGAGGACACTAGTCAGATCTCAAGCTGACTCATCCTCTCTCCAAACATCTATATATGGATCTCTCCTCCATGAGATCTAGAGGCTGGAATTTTGTTATTGCAAAGAATTGTTGTTGGTTTGAGACTGGAATTATTGGGTGCTTAATGCTTTGAGGGAAGGTGAAGATAGGAATTTCATTCGCTGGGAAGGAGATGCTGGATTGGAGCCTCCTTGGTTGTATCTCTTCCTGAACCTTGTTATTCATCAATAAAGCTATCTTGGTTTCTCCTATATACTGATGTATCTTTGATGTATGGTTGCATTAGTATGTTTAGTTTATTTCTAATCCTGAACTAGTTATGAATATGAATCTATGTATTTGTGTAGTGTTCTCTTCTTGTGATCTTGCAGAAACCTCTTGAAGCTGGGCGAGCGAGAAGGCAAGTAGCTGGGAACTACCAAAGAGAAGAGATAACTGGATCGAGGGACAAACGGAAGACATCGGTTAGTCCATCTGTCTCTCTTCATTCTCATTTCATAAAGGAAGAATACTAGAATAGCTGTCTCTGTTTGTTGCTAAGGCACTGTCACACCTTAGGTGGATAGGATCGTCCTGCATAGGCATTTTTCCCCACAACAAATTGGCGACTCCACTGGAGATATCTGTTTAGTCATTTTATTTGTGTTTCCATCATTGTTTGTTTCATAGACTCAACAGCAACAATCGAACTGCATCTGCTATTCTCAGATGCAAAGTAGACAGTTGCTGCTTTGATCCAATCACTGGATTTGTCTATGATCTGAACAATGGATTCACAAATGATTTGATGATCCTTTGGGATAGATCTTAGCCCTTCCTCTAAGCATCCCTTTGATTGTACCTTGCTTGTTGCTTTGATTTGGCCTGAAACTATAGATTAAATAGCAAACTGTGACCCAGAACCCAGTGAGAAACTCTCGTTTCTCCTTCAGCGCAGACCCTGTGAAGAGGTTCTGCATTTCAACGCAGGTCCCGTGAAGGCTACCTGCGCTGAATGTCAAAACCTTTGTGTTGAGGTTGCGCTGATCCAGTTAAGCCTTGTGCAGCTGGGGTTCTCTGCTCTCTTTTGCCTTGTTTTGATCTCTGATTTTTGTAGCTTGTAACCAGCATAGGTACCAGTCTGATAACTCCTTTTCTCTGCTTAAATTCTGCCTCCTTTTGTACAAAAAGGCTGTGAGTGTTTTTATGTGTTTGTGGCGTCATTTACAGTCTTCCTTTGCAAAGAGTGAAATAGTCATCCTGTAGCCCTTGATTCAGATCTGTTGATTGTGATCTTAAGAGAGAGTTCATTGGCTGTTTACAGTTGATTATACATTTACTTTTGCTTTTGGTTTGAGTTTGTCTCTTTTAAGTGTCGAAACAAGTGTTTATTTCGAAAATCGTTAAGTGTTGTAATCTCTTCTACCCTTTCTGATTTCGAAAAAGTAAACTTGTTTGTATTTGTCATTTAAAAGAAAATTCAAAGTTGTGCAAAAAGCTTTCTTTGTAGGCATCAATACTAAGAAAGCGGAAAACAAACACCTGCATTATGCATTTGCATCTTGATAGTTTGCATGCTTGATTTAGGGAAAGTGCATTAGAGTGTGCTGATTGCTCTTTGAGAAAAGATGGTGTCTTTCTTTTCCCTTTGTAGCTAGGATTTTCATAAGTTGAAAAGATATAAAGCTTGCTTATCATCTTTAGACTGCATTTAGGAATTGTATCATACATCTCGTGGTGAACCTCAAAAGGCAAACTTCTAAAAAGATCAACCTAAAATAAATTGAATGAAATTAACAACGCTTTGTAACTTAACGCACAACATAGAGGTCTAGGCTAGAGACGTGTTCCAGCGTCGTAAAGCCTGGTGACTGTCGATCTCGTTGATGGTGGGTGATTCCTCCTGAGGGACGATAGCACCAGTACGGATTGTGCTCCCACGTACCGTCGCGTATATATTGGGAGACCCCTATAGGCATAAAACCTTTATCCTTAGGAAGCCATGTCGGCTGCCCTACTGATCACAATGCACTGAACACAGCATTCAGGAAGATCGACCGCCCGTACCTTAAAAAGTATTCTGCGGTTTTTTCGAAAAGTTTGGCACACCCTCTGCCTAGAACTCCAGAGCAGTTCCTTTTGGCCTTTTTCAGACTCTATAACGGAAAAAGTCCATCCGAGCATTTGTCACTTCGGGCTCGTTAAAACATCGAAGGAGACTAGAGTCATCTTTAGCTTTTTCTCGACTCTTTAAAATTGAAAAAGCAAGTTGTGTCTAAAGCGTCGTTAAAATTTATTTTAAACGGAACAATCACCCCTTCTTCCTGCGTTGATCTTTAGGTTGAGAAAATGGAGCACACCAACCAAGGAATTCCCCTTGGTGGAAATCCTAGTCCCTTCTCCTCTTGGGGAGATGTTGGTGCGCCCCACATGGCCACATTGTCGCTTCCAGGACTGACAATTGGCTTGCCGGTCTGGCTCTTCTCAACTAATGTTGTTCAAAACACCACTATTCCTGAACAGTCGAATCAACAGTTAGACCAGACCAGAGTTGCCCACCAGCCTTCTACTTCATCTAATTCTTCCTCTCCTCCTTCCTCTTCGCTTGACGGAGCTGGTAAAACAAAAAACCAAGTTCCTAAGGAGAAGAAGGAAAAGAAGAAGAAAGAGAAGAAGAAGAAGGAGCCAAAAGCGACTGGGGGCAAACAAGTGTCGTCTGACAAAAATCCACACACAGCACTGACTAGGCCTAAATCGCCATGTGTCATATGCAAGGGAGACCACTTCCACAGAGATTGTCCCTGCATCCCTCGGATACTAAGGGACTGGTCTCCCCATTTGCGTAATTCGGTAGCGTCAACCTCTGATAGCCATGTTGACAGCACACCGTCAACTAGTGAAAGTGAAGCCACAAGACAGAGAGGGAAAGCTAGATT
Source organism: Pinus tabuliformis (assembly GCA_031772625.1). Taxonomy (NCBI): domain Eukaryota; kingdom Viridiplantae; phylum Streptophyta; class Pinopsida; order Pinales; family Pinaceae; genus Pinus; species Pinus tabuliformis. The sequence goes on from CM062806.1 coordinate 719,308,825, forward strand.
TCCCTGCAAACTGTGTGAAGGCGACCATGCCATCCACCATTGTCCCTTCTTAGATGAGGCTAAGAGAGTTTTGGAAGATCGCCCGATTTTACGAGCACAACTTCCTCCTGGATATCAAAAACTCCTGCCAAGTCCTTCACCAGTTGAGAACCCGGCTGACCCGCTTAGATGGTCAGCCGAAGCACCTATCATTGAAGATGAACCGTCTGAATCCATGCCTGAAGAAAGTCAAAAGGTTGAAATGGCAGTTGACCTGGTTTTGCCTTCAGAGGCTCTATCTTCGAATGATACCATCACAGAGGAGAATAAAGACGACACCGTCCAAATTCTCTTCATTAACACAGACTTCGACGAACAAGGGGGCAATTTGCCCACTCTTTTATCGTAGGAAGGAACTTCGTCAGAGTCATACCCGGCCGTCTATTCGGTCCCACCACCAAGCAACCTAGTTGTCTCGTTCGACTAGAACCAACTAGGCAGACCCCGTTTGCCAGCAAGCATACCATTCAGGATTATCGTTCAAATATACAGAATGGTAATGGCTGGCACCATCATTGATGAGGGGGCATCTGTGAGTATCCTTTCCTCTATTGCTTGGAAAGCGCTTGGTTCGCCAACGCTTTTGCCTGAAATGAGAAATCTGACAGGCTTTGATAAAGGAACCAGTCGACCTTTAGGGATCCTCCCCAATGTGCCCATTACATTGAAAGGGAAGACCGTTCAAATGAACGTGATGGTCGTTCAAGGACCCTTGGATTATAACCTACTCCTTGGACGAGACTATATATATTGCATGGGAGCCATCGTCTCCTCACTCTTTAGAGTAATGTGTTTTCCGCATGAAGGAAGAGTGGTCAAGCTCATGGACCAGCTTTCATTTCCCGGATCACGCATCGCAAATAGTCATATACCACCCCTAAATGGTCTCTTCACGCAAGAAATGTCTCAACCCACGGTCCGTCCTCCTGATGAGCGCGAGTAATCCGGGAGGATATGACTGGAACCCAGGGGGCATGCATCCTGGTCTGCTTCGGCAGGAAAACTTTGGGTATAGAGTAGGTTTCCGCGGGAGAATATGACTAGTCTGTACCCCGCCCTTGCTGGAGAGGGGTTATTCTAGAATAAGATTCTTTTGTCAAAGTTACGTGTTTGGCACTAAGGTCATTCACCTTTGTCTATCTCGGTAGACATCACCGAAGGGGTGTTTCGTTTGAAAGATTAATGAAACAATCTTTGGGTAACCTGAAAGAGGTAGGCCTCTCCCGATAGAAAAAATGTTTTGTCTGCAAATTGAGGGGTAACCTTGAAATCATATTTTATACCTGGGGGCATGCAAACCTTTTGGAGTGCAAGCAAGGGATGACTATTTATTTTTTTAAATTTTTAGGTCCTTCCCTTTAAACCTGTAGGTCTAACCCTTTAAACTCGTAGGATTAGTCGTTTCCGAACTTGCATAATAAAAGGATCTGGAGCAAAGCTTAGTGAGATGAAGCTCCATAAAAAATAGAATCTTGATGAGACACTCTTATCATATGACTGGGTTAATCGAGCAGTTTTAGCACATAGTTCATGCTCGTTAAAAAATAAACGCAAGATCCGAGCAGTTTTAGCGCATAGTTCATGCTCGTTAAAAAATAAACATAAGATCGAGCAAATGTTTCCACCCGCGTTCAAGCTCATTAAAAAATGAACTATCCCGGTAAATAACCACAGTGAATGTAATATCATCAGCCATTAAAGCCTTGGTCGTGTTTGCACCGTCACCTCCACTTTTCCATTGGCCGATCGTTCACCTCCATATGATTGTTTACCCATTTTGAGGAACAGCTGCGAAGAGTGATTTCACTAGCCATCCTTGTGACACTGCCATGATTGGAAAATTCCAAGCCTTACCTGGAATCAGCTGCTAACCCATTTCATCACTCGTTCCTCAAAAGACGAGTCTTCTTTAAGCTCTTTTCAGCTGACTCGTAAAATATGAAAAGATTGCCGAGTTTTGGCCTTCCAGCTTGTTAAAGCGACCGGAAGAGCTATCCCTCCTCTAGATTTTAATCTTTTTGGACCTGAGGGATTATTGCACAAAAAGATCGAGAGCTTGTTTTGTTCGGCTCGTTAAAACTATCGAAAACTCATCCTTTCTGTATTGTTTTATACTTTTTCGGACTTAAGGGATTAGATGACGAAAAAGGACTTTTGGAGTTAACTTTATGTACCTTTTCAGACTCTCTAAAAATGAAAAGGACTGAGTTATCTTTGTCGTTAGACTCGTTAAAATCATTAAATAGCGACAAACTTGTCTTTAGACGAGAACGAGTTTCACTATCGCTAGGCTCGTTAAAACATAGCGATGGGCTTGCCCGAAGGGAAAGTTATAGAACAAGCATATGTTATCCTCCTCAAGCTTGACAAAAATAAAGAGGTACTGGTCAAAAATGACTGGGGAAAATTGGGAGAAACTCAAGAAAACTTTGATGGTAGCAAGTCGCTCTTGAACATGACACTTTTCCTCCGTACCACAATCAAGTTGGGTTGTTTCATTCACCGGTCACATCACCATGGTCTCGCCATACCATCCATATTTGGGGTAATGCTACCGATCCATCGCATCAGTGTCGCCATATGTTCAAGAGAAGTCGTTAAGAAAAAGTCAACCGTGTCCCATCCACTGCCGTACATTATCCTTCATCCTTTCATGACCGCCACCCTGAATCATATGTCATGGATCATTTTCACCTCCATCAAAATCATTAGCTCCGTTCCGTGTCATTGATGTGGGATTCATTAAGGCCCTCCTTTGACGGATCGCTTCTTGTCAACATCAGCTCATTATCCAAGAAGTTGATCTAGGAACAACCCCTTCAGTACTTTGAAGCTTGCATGCCTCAATGGCAAGTTTCTCACTTCCGGCGACAGGTATACATCAATGACCTTCGACCGAAAGATTTTGCGTGGTGTTCGACGCCAAGTCCTTTATTCACACCACGTGAATTGTACTGCAGTACCTTGAGGGTCATTGTCATTATCGGTGATTCCTCTCACGCTTGTTAATGGTTTACCTCATTGACCGATAATCAAGCGATGTCTTTCCATGTTCGACTTCAGAACAATTCTCACATGGATCGACTTGTACTTAGAGTGAAGATCGAACGAGTTTGAAGACCTCGGATCTAGTTTCATCCATCCGGGCTGCGATATATATTCAGGAAAGATAAATACATTGACATGTACATCATTGCAGCAGATAATCATCCTATACAAAGGATGATAATTTCATCAAAATTATCAGTCTACCATCAGACGATTGTCTGTTCTATGTACAGAAAAATGAATTTATAAAGCTGAGTATGGGAATGCCCGCCTCAGCTAGATCATGAAAGAAGTATGAAAAATAATGTATTGTATTGTATCTTATTACAGGTCTCCTCCCAGCAATGAATGAATTTCGGATCCTCCTGATAAAGCATTTCACCCGATAAACGGCCTCATACTTTAGGGGGAAACTGTTATAGAAATTTTTGTTCCTTACAGCATTGAGCATGAAATGTCCATAATCTAAGGGATCCAAAGTCCCTAAACATGTTGTTCCTACCCCTAGAGGAACAAGGCTAACAAACCACATCAATTCACAGAAGTTCTCCACCAGAAACTGCTCAAAAAACAAGTCAATTCAGGATCAATTCAGTGGCTCCACTAGCTGTCTGCGCTGAATGTCAAAGCCAACACTGGCTACCTGCACTGCAACGCAGGTAGAAGCACTACCAGGGTGCGTTGAGCGAGAATCGACAAATGGCAAGTTCATTCCAAGAGGTGTCAAGACCCAAGAAGCTTCCAGAATCTTCCTCAATGACACTTGCCTCAGTGAATTCGACTGGTGATGAGTAAGAGGTTCCCAATCTCCAAGTGGAAGCAAGAACCTCCAAGTGGAATCAAGAACTGACAGAGGGAGAGGACACTAGTCAGATCTCAAGCTGACTCATCCTCTCTCCAAACATCTATATATGGATCTCTCCTCCATGAGATCTAGAGGCTGGAATTTTGTTATTGCAAAGAATTGTTGTTGGTTTGAGACTGGAATTATTGGGTGCTTAATGCTTTGAGGGAAGGTGAAGATAGGAATTTCATTCGTTGGGAAGGAGATGCTGGATTGGAGCCTCCTTGGTTGTATCTCTTCCTGAACCTTGTTATTCATCGATAAAGCTATCTTGGTTTCTCCTATATACTGATGTATCTTTGATGTATGGTTGCATTAGTATGTTTAGTTTATTTCTAATCCTGAACTAGTTATGAATATGAATCTATGTCTTTGTGTAGTGTTCTCTTCTTGTGATCTTGCAGAAACCTCTTGAAGCTGGGCGAGCGAGAAGGCAAGTAGCTGGGAACTCCCAAAGAGAAGAGATAACTAGATCGAGGGACAAACGGAAGACACCGGTTAGTCCATCTGTCTCTCTTCATTCTCATTTCATAAATGAAGAATACTAGAATAGCTGTCTCTGTTTGTTGCTAAGGCACTGCCACACCTTAGGTGGATAGGATTGTCCTGCATAGGCATTTTTCCCCACAACACATATGTTGCACCCCTAGCTATGGGCCTACTAGGTATGGACGTACACCAAGGTATGGGACAAGTATGAATGGTGGATATGGTGCAATGCCTTAAAAAATTGCTTCAGCAAGGTTTAGTATTAACCATTAAAATCCTATCAAATTTAGCATTAGTGAATTGGTATTGATTATTCTGATCCAACTCACTAAGATCTGGATAGACCCTTCTAACAAAGGATTAAACAATCCTGACACAAGTAAGTATCTAATAATGTTTCTCATTTTTTTGTGATTAATTTCGGGGTGAACCACGATATTTTCTTTTTTGGAGACTTTGTTTTGGAAAAGTTCGGGCCATAGGGGCTTAACAAAGACAAGGCATGTAGAATAGAGAAAGATGGAGAACCACGGTTAAAGCAGGAAATAGCAGGGGATACTGGGGGAATTCTAGAGGTAAAATACCTCAGTGTGATGTGCGGAGTTGAAAGAACAGGAATGGTTGTGCTTGGTTTGCTAGATGCTCATTGTGCATTGAGCTTTATCTATCAGGTAATCTCGAGTTCCTCGCTAAGTTTGATTCATAGGTGCAACACAGGCTTGATAGACTATTGTTGGTGGGAGTCAATGAATGTTTGAATGAGCCTCAATTTCATTAAGTAGGGACAACATGGCAGAGTGGTGGGTACAAATTCCATCATGGCGACATGATGGGTCCCTCCCTTCTTTGATTTGACATGGCACACCTGGATGGCCTCGACATGGTGATGTCTTATTTTTGGACTTATTACCATGGACTTAGACATTGAAATGACATTTCTACATCGCTTTTGTGTCCAACAAATAAATTAAATGATATTTGTATCAAACATTAGGCCTAGAAGTATTTATAAATTTGTATGAAATAGTGAAACTCAAATTTGATATTGTTTAAAAGAAATGAAAACTTCCCATTTCCTTTGGTGTGTGTGTGTGTGTATGAGGTGAAAGTAAACCATGAAAGTTACAACATCTAGCTTCAATACCAATTTGGGAAACATAAAGTGAATGGATTAGAGAATATATGAAACGATACAAAATTACTTTGAAAACCAACAGGGGAAAAGAGAAAAAATTGAGTTTGATAAATTAGAATGAGGAAACATTAAAACATATAGCTATGGTTCCACTCTAGAGGCAACAACCAAGTAGGAAAATTACAAAATTTAGCTTTGATAGCAATTTAAGAAGATAACTTGAACCCAAAAATAAAAATTAACAAATAAATTTATTTTATACTAAACATATATATACAAAATTATGTAACAAAATATAATTAAGAAAAGAATAAATAAAAAATATATAAAAAATCTTATCCAAACATCATATAAGAGTGTTATCATAACATAAATATGAACATATAAATACTTAATACTTATATTATGAAATAGAATATCAACAAAATGATGGGATGACTCAAAACTTCAACACTTCTTCTCCAGAGCTATTTCTTTGAAAATTCAAGGATGCACTTTCAAATCCTTTCTAATGAATTCAACATTTACATTTCAGACTCCTTGTCAAGACTTCATTAATCTATTTTCACTATTAATCCACTTTCCCTGTGCTAAACTCCTAACTTTATGCATTATAAATTACCAAAGAAAAATCCACTTTCCCTGTGCTAAAATCCTAACTTTATGCATTATAACTTACCAAGGAAAAAGAAAAAGAAAAAGACTTTAAATAGCGAAAAAAATTATTTATCCAGTTTTACATATGCCTAACTTTATGCATTATGATCCACCAAAGTATAGACAAAAAAAAACTTTAAAGAGTAAAGAATATTATTCATTCACATTCAATATACAAGATGTTACTTTTTACATGATGACCCACCAAAAAAATACAAAAATACTTTAGATAGTGGAAAATCTTATTCCTCTGCTTTAACTGTGCAAAATGCCTAACTTTCCACATAATGAATCACCTAACAAAAAATAATAATATAAAATTTCATTCATCCATTTTCACTATACTTTTAATTCTATAAAAAATGCTTAACTTTATGCATTATGAACCACCAAACAACAAAAACGAGTAAATAGTAAAGAAACTTTCCACATAATCTTGAACCCGTTTTTAAACTTCAAAAACATTACCTGCTCAATGCTGACCAGACCCACAAAAACTAGTGAGAGGAAAAAACAAAAAAAAACTTTAAATATTAGAAAAACTTTATGAGTAAACATTCAAACACTCTATTTTAAAATAGAGAATATCTACCAAAATATATGAAAAGATACAAAGTAAAGTAGGAGGACAAGACACCACCTAGTCCTTGAGTAATATTTTCGGCGGTAACACATCATTCGGATCATCTACGTATAGTTCGCTGTCAATTTCAGCTGTAGTTTCTTCTACATTGTCATGACTCATCATCACTGGAACATGGATCATGTAGTAGATTATAATTAGTTTATAAAAACTTAAAAGAGGTAAAAATTACATAGATTTTTTAAAAATCTCATTTCTAGGCAAAAAAGTAGTCTTTGAAGATTACCATATTATATTGTAATAAATATTTTTAAATTGAATTTTAATTCAAATGTAATGGTATTTTTAGCCAAGACCTAGCCTCTTATGTCATCCTAGCATTAGCGGTTAGTGATTATGGCTAGACTTGAAGCAATTTTGGGAAACCTCTTGCCATTCATGTTCTTTATCTTTTCTTGTACGTTTAAGACCTAACCATGGCTTTGCACTCACTTGGGAGAGGGTGGCTTTTATGAGGAGGATAAAATAGGGTGCATTTCTTTGAATGGTAATATTATAAATTATAAAATAACTTTTCTTTTGCTTATCCTTCTCCAACAAAATTTAGAGATAATTGATCACCAAGCTTCACATCTTATAAGATAAAAATAGTGATAAAAGTATCAAATATGAGTGTTTTTCTATCACACGTGTAAATGTTTACTAATTTATACTTGTTTTCAAGTTCATAATAAGTTGTTCACCTTCTATCTATTTGAACACTATACTTCCAATTCAACTTAGGAAAAATATGGATTCCAAGATATTTAAATGAAAGATATTTATTATTGATTACCAGTTTTATATCAAATTAATCAATATAGATATAAACATTTATTATAAAGAAACACAAATATTTTTCATGTCTGGTAGATAAGAAAAAAGAAAAATAAAATAGAATAAAATAAAAAACATATTTCTGATGTAAATTTTGGAGAAGATCCATCTAAAAATATGTATAGCTCTAGAAGTTTGAGTTTCCTAGGGATACAAGCATAGTTTTATTACAAGCCTTGTTGTCTCAAAGGTTCTCAAATGGAAATTGAAAAAAGAAACTATTATTATAGCAAGTTACTATATTAATGTAATAATGTTTTATACATATGATATTTTTTATTAAATTCATTGAAATATGTGTAAAGTAGAGAGAGTTTAAAAAAATATAATGATGCTTTTACTTCATCAAATATAAGACTTAAAATCAGAGTTGTCATTCTATTGTAGCCATTCATTCAGTTGATTACTTTGGTTGAGTTAATAAACATATATATATATATATATATATATATATATATATATATATATATATATATATATATATATATATAGATATATATATAATACTCTTAGTTGAGCACCCAATCTTGAGAGGATCTTCAAAATAAGTAGTTCTACAATATTGCTTGTACTATCTCCTAAACCAATCTTAAATAGGATTTTAAGTGTACCATTAAGGAAAATAACATCACCAACTCCTCCTTTTGGGGAGATTACCTCGACTTCCATTGTCAAAGTACCCCCAAGCCCCTATTTTTGAAATTTTAGCATGGGACAAGTATCTCATTACAAGGGTTTGCATCCTAGATTTTAAACATGAAAAAATGGATTTAACCTGAGAAGCACATTGGATGGGAAGGATATCCATGTTCTCAAATATCCTTGCATTTCTAGCTAACCAAATGTCCCATGAAGGTATTGATGGTAGGCATTTCAACACTTTGCTTTAGATTTTGCATCAATGTGTGAGAAGTTCTTCAGCATATTCCCCTTTGCAACAGTTTTTTATCATTCTAGGGAGAATATATTATAAAACATAAACATGGAAATTGTTTCTTCATAATATATAAACTGATTTTTCAAAGGACAATTTTTCATTCGTGATTTTTTTCCGTCTAATAGCATGACATCCTCAAGCAGATGAATTGCAACATCTATGCCATGTTTGTTTTTTCGTGATCCTCTTGCAATCTTCTTTCTTTTCAGTCCATGCCCAAACTATCATATCAATTGGAAGAGATTAAAGTTATTTTTCATGGGGATTTGGTACCCAATATTGGTCGAATACTTTTGTTATACCTTTCCCTAAACTAGGCATCTAGTAGTCAACCTTAACATGAAGAGTCCCACTCAGATGCTAAAGAACTTCAACCATGGAACTCAGAATTATTTCTAGTGTGGGCCTAGGACATATTCCTATGTAGGCCCCATGTTTTGGATTAACCAAGGAATCCACTATAGTAGGATGGATATACTTTACAATGATAATACCATTGTTACTCGAATCATCCTACAAGTTTCCATTTTGAACATTATTTTAACACATGCATTGCTCATCTTGCTTACAGAAAAAATAATTTTTGGCCAATCATGGGATGTGCAAAACACCAAGGAGTGTTTTAATCATTTCATCTATGAGTTCCAACTTGAATTTTCATTGTCTTATGATTCTATTTTTTGAGTCATCTCCTAGGAAAACATCACTGCCATCATACATTTCTTATTCACAAAACCACTCCCTATCAGGGGTTATATGAAAAAATGCAACTAATTCATCCAATCACACCTCATGATCTATATGTGTTCTTGAGCAAGCCAATAACACATCCCCTCGTTAATCTAAGGAGTTTTTTTCTTTTGTAGGAGGAGCACCAATGGATTCCTTCCCTTTTGCAATACTTTTGGATCTACAATGTTTCTTGTAATGCCCTTCTTTTCCACATCTCTAGTATAGATTTATAATTTTTCCGAGAGATTTATATCTCCTTCCTAAGGACATATTTTTTTTCTATCCTAGGAGCATCTTCTTACAGATAAGGCATCTACATTCTAACTTTCCATATTTTTTCATTTCATCTCTTTCTATAAAAAGTATGATATTATTTCATCAAAACTTAAAGTATTCACATTACTACCTATGGAAACAACTAAAATATCCCATGATTCTAATAAAGAACACAAAAAACTCATAAACATATGCATTAGAAATATTAATATCAACAAATAATATTTGACTTACCATAGTATTGAAGGCATTCATATGCTCTATTCTCCATCCTTTATCATCAAGTTATACAACTTCTTCAACAAGAACAATTTGTTCACTAGGGACTTAAACTATTGCAAAGCCCCAAACTTGTTCCACAATGACTTTATTATAACTTCTCTTAAAACATTCCATAATACCAAATTTTGGAGACATAATTGTATTGTGTTCTCTACCTTTTGATCCAACTTGGTACGGTCTTCTGCCAACATCTCTGTTGATATGGTGCATGGATCCATAATGATCCATTGATCTTTTTCCACCAAAAGATATTCTATTTTGAGCTTCCACAACTCAAAACTTTGCCCATTGAATTTATCAATCTCTATCTTTGAACTGATCACCATTTCCTTTCACCACATGAATTGGTATTGTAGATCTGCCACTTTAACAAGTTTTCCCACAAGATCGAGCCAAAATCCTTAGCCATAAAGGTGTCCCCTTGAAGCCAAACCAACTTTAATACCAATCTATGGTTTTACCCATATAAAATTAATTGATGCAAGTAAATTCTCAATAAAGTTATAAAAGATGCAATGTTGTGCATGCACACACACACACACACAAACATTTAACATAGATATTTTACCCTAGAAACCCAAACAGGAAAAACCATAAATATTCTCCAGTATATTCTATTTTACAATATTACAGTACAATATGCATATACTGCAATATTCATAAACCCACATTCCATTATCCTTGGATTATAATACAATTGTAATTCCTTAATTAGAGTTACAAAATCATTTGTTGAACCACCATGTGCCGCATAACTACTAAAAGTGAAAATTTTGTGCTTAAAATCACCAAAAGTGAATGCAAAAAATCAACTATTATTATTATTATTTTTCGGCAGGGGATACTGAGGCAAAGAATATAACACATATACACCAAAAGGATCTTGTTTCTCTCTCTTGATAATGGTTAAGAACATGATAGAAATCCATGATGCAAAAGGCCTCGTAATGGTACTCATATTCAACTCAAATTCTAACTAACCATGTTTATTCCTTGGCATCTATTTCTAGTTCACAAAACTCAATGGTACATGTGTCCCACTTGAAGGATAAATAACCCTTATAATGTTTCTATGTTTTGGTTCAAGGAATTTTTCATGCCTCTTGAGCATGAGGAGCTTTATTGAGATGCTAAGGTAGTCATTTTCATTCTTTGATGATGTTCAAAGACAAGCAACAAATCCATGTCCCATGTGGTGGTCTAAGGACACATTCATGGTGCTTAAGCATGATAATATATGTTTAGGACCTAAGGTTATTGTTTATGTCATACTTCCCATGGTATCCCACCCAAAAGCTAAAGAATTCTAATCATGGCCTAAAGGATAATTCCTACTATAGGCCTAAGAAAAAATCTATAGTGTATCAGAAGCCACTAATTTTGACTCCAAAGCACGACTTAGACAAAGAGACCCAATATTGGTATGCCAAGCCTTTCAATACGTCTCATATTCCATTCTTAGACCACATATTTTGTACAAAGTTCCTTCTAATGTTTTTCGAGCCAATTTATATGTTATAACAAAAATATGTGCATGTTAAAAGATTGCACGTGTTAATAATAATGTGTGATGTCCTTGGAATAAAATAAAAGGGCACAAAGTATAACCACATTGTCTCTTAAAAATAAGGTTCATTATACACTAGCAATGTCATTTACTAGAAAAAATTATTGTTTCAAAACTTTTGGTTGTATAGTGTGATTAGGATTCTCAAATTCTTATTTTCATTAAAACTTTTGAAGATAGAAGACAAATGCAAGCTTGAAAGGAAGTTTGATAAATTGGATTAGCCCCTTGAAAAACATCAATGTGCTAAGATCAAAGAGAAATATTGGTATGGAAAAACATAGGCATCAATTAGTCACTACATTAGTTCCTTACAAGATAAATGTTGTGATGATCTCTAGTTCACCACTAGAGGTGAAGCAAGTGAACCCAGTGGAAGCCATTCTAATTTGAACATTGATTCAATATTCAACCAATGTTCCATCAACAAAGAATAATCAATTTTAAAAAGAGACATAAATTTTGGTAGACAATGAGTATACAAAGGGTGACACTCTTTATAATATCTAAACTCCCAAATACTCAATTGATGACTAGCTCCAAGCCTAATTCATCAACCCATCATGACCTTGAGCCAAGGCCACATCTTAAATTATTAGCTATGATAGATCTATATCTTGGATCCCTAAAGAGGGCCCACTTTTATATAACCAAATGTCTAGATACTTGGGTGTGGATTGTCATGGGCCTTTAGCTCAAGCTCTAAACAACTAACATTTAGATTTTGTAAAACCTTACAGTGAAGTGGTTCATGTGGTGAGGTTGCTTTATGAGTAATTAGGTTTTCTTCATACCAACCACAAGCAAGTATATTGCACTCCCAATATTAATCAAATGAATTGTTATGATCTCATAGTGAACTTCTACATTGTCATGGTGATGGGTTCTAGAATTAGGGTCCAACTTCCTTGCCTCATCTATCTAGTGCATGATGAAGAACTCTTGGGTGTCTCATGTAAATGAAATTTCCCTAAAAATCCTTAAAAGAAGGTTCCTTAAATTAAATATTGATTGGCAATGCATAAAAAATATTAGAGTATTTTGAATAAAAAGGTGATGTATCAAGATATAAGTTATTATTATTGGCTTGGTTAATCTATGCACTTTAGTTATTGTTAGGAAATTTTAGGCATAAGAATGTTTAAAAGTTCAAAGACCAGTAATCATTTTGTTAGTGGGTTTTATGTCGCCTTCAGTACAATTGGAAAGAATACTCATTCAGAATACTGTAATGTAAGCCATCATGTATTGTCAGAATCAATTATTAACGCACACATATACAATTTTTTAAAATGTCAAACCCATGAAAAAGTATTATAATTAAAGATAAAGGATTGAAAACCAAGGCCAAATAGATTATTGGGCCTTCATCAACACGCTACTTCACTCCAACATGGAGTTAGCTAAACTTGTTAAGGGACTAGTTGTAATATCCCTAGAATTGCATATTAATGTTTAACATTTATATAATATGAAAATAATATTATTTTAATGTGTTTGACATGTGAGCATTCCCTTACCATGCTACGGTGGGAATCAAGAATCTGTTAGGGTTCTTAATCACTTACAATTACCATGAGAGGTAGATTTCCCTTGGACATATAATGTTTCTTGAAATTAGATTCAATTTTGGATGGACTCGCTGGCTATAATGGTTGCATAGTAACTTCGAGTGATGATAAGTATCCATGCAGTGGTGGAAAAGCATTCATTTTTAGTTGAACTTTCATTTTCTTGAAGTATGATGATTATGTTAGGGTTTCTAAGGTTTCAATTGTTATTCCATAGCCACTCGTTTGATATCTTAATTTCTCTTCCATGTTTTCGTATGTTACACTGGAAGATGGGTACTCAATTTGCAAGATTTATATAGACAAAAATATCTCGTGTACAAGGTGAGATGTGATGTTGATGAGTAGAGTAGGAATGTGGGTAGGTTTAAAAGCAATGGATTTTCATCTATGAGAATAAATCCCATATGTGCAGAGTTGGGATGCCACAATATTTGGTATTTAACATATTTGATATTGGTTGATGAGGTCGAAGACAGATTCCACTCTCTTCTACATGCTACCATGAGGCACTTCCAAGGACATATCCATGAACATCCATGAAGAAGTTAGTCGACCATACTTTTGAGGTATGCATTAATTATATTAAACTTTTGTAAAAATATTTCATGAAATCTTGTGTGCAAAGACATAGGTAAACTAGGTTTACTTTGCTGAAAAGATTTAATGAATTATTACATGAAAATACTAGTTACCTATATTAAATTCTTGGAAAAACTCCCATGAATTCTTGTGTGCAAAGAAATATGTTAAATATGTTTATTTTTTCTTTAAAATATTGAATGGTTCTATGGGTAGAAAGATAAAATTATTGTGTTAATCTCTTAGAAAAAGAAGTGCATGGTTCTTGTGTGTTAACCTCTTGAAAACGGTTCTTGTGCGTAAAAACAAAAGTTAACCATGCTATTTTATTGAAAAATATTTTCATATGATTATTATTCGGCTAAGTTAACCATGTTTGTAACAACCTCGAGTTATAAAGTTCATTTAATAAATATTAATAAAGGCAAAATAATACCAAGGTCATGGGACACATATTCCAAGTTGACTGTATGGAAAAACATCCTAGTGGGCATAACTTGTTTATTATGGCTAAGGAAATTGGCAAAGGCATTTGCAAAGGCTTTGGAAAGGCAAAGAGGAATTAATTGGCATTTAGTTATGAAAATAAATGAAAATAGGAGAAAAGGAAGATGAAGGGTCACAAATTTGCATGAGGAGGAGGTTGAAGGAAAAATAGAGGAAAATGAAGAAATCACAGGCGTCAATGATAAAAAGGCTTATGAGCATCATTTCATAGATTTTTGTCATATTTTGTCAGTTCTAGTTTGGTTCTCTCATACCCTTGCACACTTACAGAATTCTTGGAGCATTGTAGCATAGGATAAAGGAAGCCAAGGAAGGGCAATGAAATAAAAGGAGAAGCAAAGAAGGTTAGATCAAGGAGGGGTCTCATTCCAACGAAATTTCAAAACCATGGTAACCATTTCTAAGGCAGTGGAGCATGCAACCGCTAGTTTGTAGCGCTAGGGAAATAGTTCGGTCGATCAATTATCAAGACCTGTTGCTAGCTGGACAGATGGGAAAAAGTGGGAACCTCAAACAATATGATCTAGATGGAGCAACACTCTTCAAGGAGTATGGGGCTGAAGTGTTGCCAATTTTAAGAGAAGCAAGCTGGGAGCCGATTTTTCACTTGTTCGTTGAGTATGATCTTGATCTCACCTTTGATTTCATGGACTCGTTTGATGGCACTAGTGCTAGGGTTCAAGGGATGTTGTTTCAAGTAACAGAAGAAAGCATCGTGGAGGCAATGAAAACACTGGCTCAGGGGGGAAGATGGTATAAGAAAAAGATGGTGCAAGGAGTAAATCTCAATTGTTTCTTGAATGGATGATTCCCATGATCGTTATTGGAGCATTGGGGTGCACAAAAATATTTTAAAATCAGAATGATAACATCTTATGAGGATGATTTAGGTTTTTCTGACATGTGATGGTCATTTCTCCAAAGTTTTCTTATACCATATGATATTTCTGGTACATTTGGCTGGTTTTAACAGGATGAACATGCCTTTTTACCTACATCAATGTTTGATTAAGATGGTATCTAATGCAATAAAAAGGAGGGTTTGGTACCTGCATGATGTACAACACCACGATTTGATCTGGATCCTATACACCCATGAAATGAACAAAAAAGCACAACAACCAAGGAGGAGGATATTGGGATACCTCTTTCCCAGAAGGAATAATAAGGAGAAGACTCTTAATATGTAGGCTAAGAGCAGTCAACAAGTTGTTGGACAAACATAAGAAAACCCTAATAAGATAAAAATCCCTAGGGTTTATAGAAGGATGACTAAAGGACACTAGTCAAAAGTATAGGAGAATAAGGAATATGAGATTATGGAGGAAAGCAGAGAGAAGGGTGAAGATCCTAAGGAATGTGGCCATAGAACAAAATATTCAAGGAGGCCAAGAACTAGACCCATAAACAAACAAAGGTTGGGATTGAAAGTTAAACTGAATCCAAGCTGAAGGATCCTATTCACATTGAAGATGGAAATGAAGTAGGGCCTTCTAGAGATAAGGAGGGGTTGTTAATAGAATAAGTACCATAAGCTCCAAAAACTAACAAGACCCCACAAAAGAAAAGTAGAAGAGTCAAAAGGGAAATGGAAAAATAGGAAAATCTAGGAATACTTGCAGAGACAATAGAGGTCATTCAAAACTGAACAGGGGAACACAGAGTCTCAAACCTTAGGGTTTTTTGCTAATCCATATAGCTTTTTTTTTCAAATGGAAGGTTTTGGATTAGTTCAAGGTAGGGGAACGGTTGAAGAATTTGTTGGAAATTTCCAAGAGTTCCTGATTTCTAGTGATCTTTTCGGTATTTTCTTCTAAAGGAAATAAATGCATCGAAGAGTTTTTAATGGTTCTCCTTTAGTTAGATGCCTAGGTTTTATCTTGTACATATAAATATCTCACTAGATAAAACATTATTTTAAGAATGTACAAAGTTATGTATTATGAAACTAGAATTATCTTTCTGAATATTGTGGATGTCAGTGAAACTACAATAATTATATGATTTTCTTCTTTTCATTTCGTGTTCAAAGTTTATGCTAAGAACAATATTTGTTGGTTTTGTGCTCCTTGTAGACTATTTCAAGGAGAAATAAGGTACAAGCCCTTGTTTAAATGCACGTTGGATAGAAAAACCATAACTATGCATATCTAAAGGTTGTTGCCTCTATTTGGGTGTTGACCTACAATATACCAGTCAAGATTGAAAAGGATTTTGCCTCTAGGTGGGTAGAACGTGTTGTTGGTGGTATATTAATCTAGGAATTTGATAATTACAAACAATTGTGTTTCCTCTTTGTGAATGGTATCAAGAGTTGCTGTTATTATCTTTCTTTGTAACAATAGAATATTTTGATAAAAACTAATGATAATGGGTACATTCCCCAAGTCACTAGTTTCATTCAGGATCCATAAGAGTTTCATTTCCCAAGACATCAATTTCCTTTTTTTATTAAGGATCCATAAGGTTTGCATTGTCAAAGACACTAGTTTCATTTTTTAATTAAGGATCCTTAATTCCCAAATGGGTGTTATGTTGGACTTTCTCTTATCTTTGTTTATGTGATACAATTAATAGGATATGCAGTTGGATTTCTCTCTTTTTCATAGTAGAATATTTTGATTGGTGGGTGTTATGTTGGTCCTTCTCTTATCTCTGGTTATGTGATACAATGCATGGGATACATAAAATATATTTCTAGTCTGTTTAGATCTCCTCCAACAGTGATTCTGTTGTAGGTTAGAGAATTTGTTAAACAACAACTATTCGAAAAGTCTTTAAATTATTTTCTCTAATGATTTTTACAAATAATGGTTGAATATGACAAACTTGGATGTAGGCCAAGTCATATAAGTTGTTATGATGAATGGCATTTTACCCTCCCTTCATAAAGTAATTTTTGGATATAATGGATTTCTACAAGTTATGAATATCACTATATGAAATGTTCATGTATTCTAACAAATGCTCCATATTGCTATCAATTGATATATTAGCTTTTCTATGCAAGTCCCGAAGATTTCTATATGAACTATTCATGTATTCTGAAAAGTGCTTCAAATCGTTATCATTTATGTTTTAATAAATTTCAATGGTAACTTATGCTTTCCACGTGTCATTGCTCGAAGTTCCAATGGAGATAAGTTGGACAAGTTGGTTTCTCACACTAATCAGGTTGTATTGGAAATAACAAGCTATACCTTGACACTGAACCAATAAAGGTCCCTATGTTCCTCAAGTTATCTTTTGTGTAAGTTTTGGGGAAAATACAAAGAGAATAAAGGTTATATGAACATTGTATATGCTCTTCAAGTTATATTTTATGTTAGTTTGGGAAATTACAAAGAGAATAAAAAAGTATATACTCTTCAAGATATATTTTCTGTTAGTTTTGAGGAAAATATAAAGGAAAAAATACAGATAAGTAGTTGGATAAGTAGTCACTCAAATTCTAGGATTATCTATATATTAGTTGGAACATTTTCTACTCTCCATATGTACCAAAATATCAATAATGAATAGCTTGAATAGACAAAATAAGGTCGTCAATCAAATCATTGAACACAATGATGAATGTTCCTCCACTGAAAATGTTACACTTCTTGCTTGAACAAGGAGATGGAAACTAGTGTGTAAGCCAAAAAAGTGATTTTATCCTCCCAAAAAATGTTTGTTCTCTACAAAGCACATAAAAGAACAATACACTATGAATTGTCGTAGTCGCCTCTCACTTAGTCAACTGACCTCCGTCAACATTACTTGCCAACACTTACATGTGACGTTACTATCAACACCTAGCAACACCTAACAATATTGTTGTAATAACATTATACTAGAAAACAAATAAAATTTCTTTTAAACATTGTAGGCTTTCATAAATTTAGTGTAGTTTCATAGATTTTTAGTTTTTGGAAGCGCTTAATTATGAGCTTGGCCAAATTGTTGATTTCCATTATTCACAGTGGCTTCCCACTAAGTAGTCAACTAATTTTATCTACTATCACTTACATGTGACATTACTAACACCACCTCGCAATGCCTGAAATTATAGTTATCAAAACATTGTACTGGGAAATAAATAAAATTTTCTTTCAAAAGATGTAGTTTTTCATAAAGTAAGTGTGGTTTGGAAAAATTATAATTTTTTGGAAGATATTATTAATGAGGATGAGATGTTATTCACTCTTTCTTATGAGCTTCCTCTAAGTACTTATTACATTCTTCTTTAGTCTCCAAGTTGCATAAGCCTTGATAATTTCAATACCGCAATACTACTTCTAGAAATTTGAGAGAGGACTAGTTGTTTCTCACTAAGATGCATTTGAGGTTTCATCAAGTACCCATTACGCTCTTATTGACTATTCAAATTTCATTTGTTAAGTTTACAAGGTCCTCATAATTTCAATACCTCAATGCTGATATTCCATAAAATTGTGAGGTTTTTAGTTGGTTGTGTCTCTGTGCTTTCCAAAATTGTAGCTTATAATTAAATCTTGCCATATTCATCACTTAATCATGTAGGAAAAGATGTTAAAAGTATATTGGCATAAATAAAGGACACTTAGGTTTTGGCTATCAATTTTTGGTATACCAAAATCCTCTAATATATAATTTTCTTGAATCTCCTTCAATGTAGATGTTTAAAATTCAGTATGGAAGTACTTTTAAAATATTGATGGAATAACCTGTTCAGAGTTATTTAAACCCAAAGTTTTGGACTACTATGTGAGTCCATATTTAGGGGAACGCCTAGATTCTTTGAGAAGATTGATATGGATTAGGGCAAGGAATACGTAAGGATATATATACTAGATGAGAGGAATCATTTATGAGGGGAATGATTTGGAGTCAGTTTATAGGGTGAATTTCAGAGTGAGGTTGTTGTCTCTACAATGCTTGAGAAAGGTTAGGTTCGATATGTATTTTTCCCTGGATAATCGGATTTTCTCGAAGAGGGCAGTGTTATCCATCATGTCCCTTCCGTGGTAGGGATGGATGATTTTAAAGAGAGAATCCATATAGGTGAGTCAAATTAAAATCATATTGTATGGATTCTCTCTTTAAAATCATCTAGTCTTACCATGGAAGGGACATGATGGATAACACTACCCTCTTTGAGAAACTCTGGTTATCCATGGAAAAATACATATCGAACCTAACCTTTCTCAAGCATTGCATAGACGACAGCCTCAATCCGAAATTTTCCCTATCAGCCAACTCCAAGTCATTCCCCTCATAAATTATTCCTCTCATCTAGTATATATATCCTTACCTATTCCTTGCCCTAATCCATATCAATCTTCTCAAAGAATCTAGGCATTCCCATAATGATGGACTCACATAATAGTCTGAAACATTGGGTTTAAATAACTCTGAACAGGTTATCCCATCAATATTTTAATGGAAGCAACTTGACATAACGTATAGAATTATTCATATGAAACAACATGAAAAGCTGGGCTGCAATGTGTTTGTTCTCCCAAAGGGTCCCATTGTTTCACAATTTCACTTCTAGCAGGCCCTGCTCAGTTTCTTTTCAATCCACATTAATATCTAACTAACTATTTACGAATTCTTGGTCTCATTTCTAGTGTATTTCTGATTGAATCCTAATCCAAAGCAGGGGGACTATTCAAAACCTGAGTGCTATAGTTTAAAGAGCTAATGACCATAGGGTTTTGGAATGTCCCATGTTTTAGGGAAGATCGTACTTGATAGGTAATCTTCCGAGTTTGAGTTTATGTAATTTAATCTTAAATGAGAAGAAATTAAAAAGAAATGAGTGCAAGCAATTTGAGTCCACAATTTTTTACAATGGAAAACCCCATCACAATCTATCTATAAATATTTTAGTTTCCTTTATTATGAAAGAGGTTGTATTTGTATTTAGATTTGATAGAACCAGTATATTTCTAAATAATTCGAAGGGAGATTGAATGGAGAGATATTCATTTAATCAATCATTATCTCTACTTTTAATTGTAATGGTTAAATTTTAAATTCATGGTAAAATTAACTACCTCAATAATCTGCATACTTAAATTTGGTAGAGCAGTGACTATTAGTAAATATGTTTATTTAACTGAATATAAAGAATGTGCAAAGTTTCTTATTCTTTAAAATTAAATTTGAAACTTCAACAATTTAAGTTTAAATTTATGTTAAACAAACTTTATATAAATTTTAAGATTAGCAAATATTGGTAATAAATCTTATTTACTTAAATAAATATGATAAACTTGAAAATATTTCTATGAATATAATTAAATATATTCCATAACATATGAAAATATTTATATGGTTATAGTTGCTTACATTCATAACTTTTTCATGGATGAAAAAGCAGAAAATTCCCTTAATACATAGTCTTGTTTAATGTTTAACATTATTTTTTTTAGATTTGATTCAAAGAATCATTCATCATTATAAATTTAGTAGAATGTCCAAAAATATTAAAGGTAATTTTCTTGATTTAATTGACCATCGCCGAGTTGTTCAAATGCAACTCACCTCCATAAAAACCCTTGCCAATAGTTTCTTTCAGGGATTGATGCAGATGGACATTTACCAATGATTTCATTTATATAACTACCTTAGTAATGTAATATATCCAATTGATGATGTTAATTATCATCAAGTTTTTGAGATTATAATTAGTTTATAGAAACTTAAAAGAGATAAATATTACGTAAATTCTTTTAAAATCTTATTTCTAGGCCAAAAAAACATTCTTTCAAGATTACCATATTATATTGTAACAAATATTTTTAAATTGAATTTTAATTTGGGTTTAGGATAGGTATTTTATTTCAAATGTAATGGCATTTTTCACAAACCTAGCCTCTTATGTCATTCTAGCATGAGTGGTTAGTGATTATGGCTAGACTTGGAAGCAATTTTGGGGAACATCTTGCCATTCATGTAGTTTATTTTTTCTTGTAGATTTAAGACATCACCATGCCTTTGGGCTCACTGGGGAGAGGGTAGCTTTTATGAGGACGATAAAATAGGGTGCATTTCTTTGAATAGTAATATTATAAATTATAAACTTACTTTTCTTTTTCTTATCCTTCTCCAAAAAAATTTAGAGATATTTCATCACCAAGCTTCACATCGTATAAGATAAAAAGAGTGATAAAAGCATCAAATATGAATATTTTTCTATCACATGTCTAATGGTTTGCTAATTTATAATTTTTTTCAAGCTCATAACAAGTTGCTCACCCTCAATTTATTTCAATACTATAATTCCAATTGAGCTTAGGAGGAATATTGATTCCAAAATATTTAAATGAAGGATATTTATTATTGATTATCAATTTTATATGTAGATAATTAATATAAATATAAACATTTATTATAAAGAAACACAAACATTTTTAATGTCTAGTAGAAAAGAAAGAAAAAAATAAAAAATAAAAAACATATTTCTTATATAACTGTGGAGAAGATATATGTAAAAATATGAATAGCTCTAGAAGTTTGAGTTTCCTAAGGATACAAACATAGTTTTATTACAAGTCTTGTTGTTTAGGAGGTTCTTAAATGGAGATCTAAAAAAGAAACTATTCTTATAACGAATTACTATATTGATGTAATAATTTTTTTAGACAAATGATATTTTTTTATTAAATTCATTGAAATATGTTTAAACTAGATAGAGTTAAAAAAATAATAATGATGTTTTTACTTCATCAAATTTAAGGTTTAAAATCAAAGTTGTCATTCTATTCTAGCCATCCATTCAATTGATTACATTGATTGAGTTAATAAACATCTATATTTTTTATACTCTTAGTTGAGCAACCAATCTTAAGAGGATCTTCAAAATAAGTAGTTCTACAATATTGTTTGTACCATCTCCTAAACCAATCTTAAATAGGATTTTGTGTGTACCATTAAGGAAAATAACTCCACCAACTCCTCCTTTTGGGGAGATTACCTTGACCTCCATTGTCAAAGTACCCCCAAGCCCCTATTTTTTTAATTTTAGCATGGGACAAGTATCTCATTACAAGGCTTTGCATCTCGGATTTTAAATATGCAAAAATGGATTTAACGTGAGAAGCACATTGGATAAGAAGGATATCCATGTTCTCAAATATCGTTGCATTTCTAGCTAACCAAATGTCCGATGAAGTTATTGAAGGTAATCATTTCAATACTTTTCTCTATATTTTGCACCAATTTGTGAGAAATTCTTCAACATATTACCCTTTGCATTAGTTTTTTATCATTATAGAGAGAATATAGTATAAAAAATAAACATGGCATCCTCAAGTAAATGAATTACAACATCTATGCCACATTTATTTTTTCTTGATCCTCTTGCAATCTTCTTTCTTTTTAGTCCATGCACAATCTATCATATCAATTAGAAGAGATTAAATTTATTTTTCATGGGGATTTGGTACCTGACATTGGTTGAATACTTTTGTTATACCTTTCCCTAAACTAGGCATCTAGTACAACCTTAACATGAAGAGTCCTACTTAGATGCTAAAGAACCTCAACTACGGACCTAAAAATGATTTCTAGTGTGGGCCTAGGACATATTCCTATGTAGGCCCCTATGTTGGGGTTTAACCATGGAATCCACTATAGTAGGTTGGAGATACCTTACAATGGTAATACCATTGCTACTTGAATCATCCTATAAGTTTCCATTTTGGATACTATTTTTACACATGCATCGCTCATATTGCTTATAGAAAAAATAAATATTTTGGCCAATCATGGGATGTTCAAAACGTCAACGAGTGTTTTAATCCTTTCATCCATGAGTTCCAACTTAACTTTTTCTTGTCCTATGATTCTATTTTTTGAGTCATCTCATAGTAAAACATCACCACCATCATACATTTCCTATTCACAAAACCACTTCCTATGAGGGGTTATATGAAAAAATGCAACTAATTCACCCAATCACACCTCATGATCTGTATGTGTTCTTGAGCAAGCCAAGAACACACCCCCTCCTTCATCTAAGGAGGTTTTTTCTTTTGTAGAAGGAGAACCAATGGATCCCTTCCCTTTTGCAACACTTTTGGGTCTATAATGTTTCGTCTAAAGCCCTTATCCCTTCCCTTTTGAAACGCTTTTGGGTCTACAATGTTTCTTCTAAAGCCCTTATTTTCCACTTCTCAAGTATAGATTTACTAACTTTCCTAGAGGTTTTGATCTCCCTCTTAAGGACATATTTTTATTTATGTCCTACGAGCATATTCTTACATATAAGGCATCTTCATTCTAACTTTCCATATTTTTTCAATTCATCACAAGGATGATATTATTTCATAAAAACTCAAAGTAGTCGCATTATTACCTATGGCAATAACTATACTATCCCATGATTCTAACAAATAACACAAAAAACTCATACACACACATACGTATCATAAATCTTAATACAACAAATAATAGTTGACTTACCATAGCAATGAAGGAATTCATATGCTCTATTCTCCATCGTTGATCCTCAAGTTA
This sequence comes from Pinus tabuliformis, assembly GCA_031772625.1. NCBI lineage: Eukaryota > Viridiplantae > Streptophyta > Pinopsida > Pinales > Pinaceae > Pinus > Pinus tabuliformis. Next base: position 719,332,436 of record CM062806.1, read on the forward strand.
TACAACTTCCTCCACAAATGCAACTCAACTCCATAAAAACCCTTGCCAAGAGTTTCTTTCACGGATTGATGTAGATGGACATTTACCAATGATTTAATTTATATAAATACCTTACTAATTAATTAATGTAATATTGAATTGATGATGTTAATTATCATCAAGTTTTTGAGATTATAATTAGTTTATAGAAACATAAAAGAGGTAAAGATTACATAAATTCTTTTAAAATATTATTTCTAGGCAAAAAAACAGTATTTCAAGATTACCATATTATATTGTAATAAAATATTTTAAATTGAATTTTAATTTGGGTTTAGGATAGGTGTTATAATGCAAATGTAATGATAATTTTAGCCAAGAACTAGCCTCTTATGTCATTATAGAATGAGTGGTTAGTGATTATGGTTAGACTTGAAAGCAATTTTGGGGAACCTCTTGTAATTCATGTTGTTTATTTTTTCTTGTACATTTAAGACCTAACCATGGGTTTGGACTCACTGGGGAGAGGGTAGCTCTTATGAGGAGGATAAAATAGGGTGCATTGCTTTGAATAGTAATATTATAAATTATAAATTACTTTTCTTTTTCTTATCCTTCACCAAACAAATTTAGAGATATTTCATCATCAAGCTTCACATGGAATAAGATAAAAAGAGTGATAAACGTATCAAATATGAAAGTTTTTCTATCACACGTCTAAAGGTTTGCTAATTTATAATTTTTTCAACCTCATAATAATTTTTTCACCCTACAATAATTTCAATACTATAATTCCAATTGAGCTTAGGAGGAATTTGGATTCCAAAATATTTAAATGAAAGATATTTATTATTGATTATCAATTTTATATGTAAATAATTAATATAAACATAAACATTTATTATAAAGAAACACCAATATTTTTAATGTCCCAAAGAGAAGAAAAAATAAAAAATAAACATATTCTTATGTAAATTGTGGAGAAGATCCATCTAAAAATATGTATAGCTCTAAAGGTTGAGTTTCCTAGGGATACAAGCATAGTTTTATTACAAGTCTTGTTGTCTAGGAGGTTCTCAAATGGAAACTGAGAAAAGAAACTATTATCATAGCAAGTTGCTATATTAATGTAATATTTTTTTCTACAAATGATATTTTTTTATTAAATTCATTGAAGTATGTTTAAAGTAGATAGAGTTTAAAAAAGTATGATGATGCTTTTACTTCATCAAATATAAGGTTTAAAATCAAAGTTGTCATTCTATTCTAGCTATTCATTTAGTTGATTACTTTGATTAAATTAATAAACATCTATATTCTTTATACTCTTAGTTGAGCAACCAATATTAAGAGGATCTTCAAAATAAGTAGTTCTACAATATTGTTTGTGCTCTCTCCTAAACCAATCTTAAATAGGATTTTGTGTGTATCATTAAGGAAAATAACATCACCAACTCCTACTTCTGGGGAGATTATCTTGACTTCCATTGTCAAACTACCCCAAACCCATATTTTTCTAATTTTAGCATGGGACAAGTATCTCATTACAAGGATTTGCATCCCATATTCTAAAAATGAAAAAATGGATTCTTGAGAAGCACATTGGAAAAAAAAAACAAAAAAAAACATGACACCACCCATTCAATGAGGAAAAAAACAAAAAGAAGAAAAACCCTAAAAGAAAAACAAAAAACTTTAACTACTAAATGGTGAAAAAACCCAACAAAAACCAATGAAAGAAAAACTTTATGAGTAAAATTTCAACTAATCTATTTTAAAATAAAGAATGTCTACCAAAATATATGAAAAGACACAAAGTAGGAGGACAAGACACCACCTAGGCGTTGCACAATATTTTCCGCGGTAAAACATCATTCAGATCATGTGCCTGTAGTTCGCTGTCAATTTCAGCTCTAGAATAAGTTTCTTCTAGATTGTCATGACTCATCATCGCTGGAACATGGATCACTTGTCCTACACTTTGTTGAGTGGCCTCTCCAAAATAGTGGCCTTGACAACCCTTGTATTGATGTCGAACCGGTGGCCAATGAGCATTATCATCAAAGTCAATTGTCTTGTTTTCTCACCATGGACTTGGACATTGGAATCACGTCCAACAAATAAATTAAGTAATATTTGTAATATTCGACTCTCAAATTTGACATAATGTAGAAAGGCTTTTTTTAATGGTTAAATAAAAAATGTAAAACATCAAAGGGATGGGTCATTTTTTTTTTTTTTTTTTGGCCTGGAGTATAATGTTTTTTATTGGTTGAGAGTTAGTCTTTTTCGGAGGTAAGGAAACAGGTTAAAGGCCCAAGATCCAGATATATCTAGCAAGAGTGAAAGCTTGCCCCTTAAGAACCACCAGCTTGTTATTCCAGGTAATTAACGATCATGAGTCATCCTTCATTAGTTGTTAGCAGCTAGAGATGGTTGTATTCATTGTTGATTTGACAACTGAGTTATGATAAATTTCCCACCTATATAAAAAACCTTCGTACAAATTTGTTGAGAAGCTACTTGATATAACTGCGAGAATTATTCATGCGAAAGAATTTGACTTGAATGGCTGCAATGTGTTTGTTCTCCCAAAGGTTCCCATGTTGTTTGACAATTTCACTTCCAGCGGGTCGTGCTCAATTGCTTTTCAATTGTCACCTTTCAATCCACATTAATATCTAACTAACTATTTACGAATTCTTGGTCTCATTTGTAGTGTATTTCTGATGGAATCCTGATCCAAAGCAGAGGGACTATACAAAACCTGAGTGCCAGAGTTTAAAGTATGTCCCATGTAATGATTCACTATAATTGGACCATAATGTAGACCGAGTACTTCAAAATACTTTTTCAAACAATTTACCAAGTGTAGAATACACAATGCATACCCTAAATGCATTAAAGTTAGTAGATGGGGAGAAATCTTCACAGACCTGGAGAGAATGCTTAAAAGACAAGGTTCATGCTTGACAAGTAATCTTTTGAGTTTGAGTTTTTGTAATAAGAGGGAAGATGTAATTTAATCTTAATTGAGAATAAGTTAGAAAGAACTGAGTGCAAGCAATTTGTGTCCACAATTTTTTTACACTAGAAAACCCATCACAATCTATCCGTAAATATTTTAATTTCCTTTATTGTGAGAGAGGTTGTATTTGTATTTAGATTTGATAGAACCAGTATATTTCTAAATAATTCAAAGGGATATTGAATGGGTCAAGTCAGTGTGAATGAACAGAGATATTTCTAAGGTTAACTATAGAGAATAGGTAACTCAGAGGATTGTGTTGCAGCCAAGCCAATGAGAACAAGAGATGGAGATGTTGGAATGTCATGACTCTACTAGATCCTTGACGTTTAATATGACCAAGTTTGATTACATATGGCAATGGGTGTCTTATATGTGAGGATGTATATGAAATTAGTGATTTTCTAGGATTTAAGATGCCATAACATTTACTTGGCTAGCCGACATTATTATCCGGGTATGTTTTTTAGGCTCTGTATTTGTGTCTTGTGGTTGGAATTGTTACATATCTTATTGTTATTAGACATTTCCATATTCATCCTATATTGTATATACATTTCTCATTTTATCCTACATTTAGGCACTCTCATGCATTCTGGATTTAAGTCTTTCTCATGCTACTGCTTGCCTGAATCACTTGAGGAGAAAATTTGTCTGTTTACTTCTTATTTACATTTTCTTGGTCGAAAGTGTTTAAATTTTTTTTATATCTCCCGGCCATGCAAACAATTTGGGTTCCGTTTGGGTGATACATGGTTGACATGTATGGGTTTCTACTGTCTTTGTTGCTGTGTCGGAGACTAGCTCTTTTAATTCCTCTATAGGTGGTTTGGGCTCTCTAGTTACTACTTCCATTACAGTCTCTGATACTCGGCTTCGGTATTTCTGAGATTTCCAGCATCGTATTCCGATATCTCCTCAGAATTTTCAATATTTCCAGGGTGGTAGGTGGCCATATATCTTCTCATATATTTATACGCATGCCATAATATACCTGCAGTGATTTGGGTCAACCTTCCATGTTATGTTGGGTTTCTCGGCATTCTCTCCAATCTGAGATATCTTTATTATAACCTAACATATCCTTTTTATTCTGTTTTGGGAGATGTTATGCTGACGTATCCTTAAGTGGAATTATTCCATGTTCGTGTAAATGCCTCAAAGCCTATGATGTATTTTAGCATTGCACTTGGGAGGGTCACTAGTATTATTACTCTTTATTGCGTTCATCTACTAGCTGTCACAATCTCCTAATATCTGAATTTAATTACACACATTTGCTAATCTTGTCATGGATTTTCGGGTTTGGGGGTATGGATGTCATTGATTCGGACACGTTGATCTAGGAGGCCTTCATTAAGGCCACCATGGAGGCTGAGTCACACATGCAGAATGTTTATGGAGGCGGGCACCGGTGTGGCACTCAATCACTAGATGACTGGCACAATATTTTAGGGGATGTATTTGTGCCAGATGGTGACCATACATCCCTAAATTCGCTTGGTGGCACGCATGCAAGGAATGAATGACGATCCAAGAACTATGTTCGATCTATTAGAACAACGTCCCCACCACCCGCCCTGGTTTTCGACATTGTGAAGTTAAACGACCGAATTACCAGTCTGCAGAAACGTGCCCTTGTTGGTCGTTGGCATTTCTCGGAAAGGTGTGATTCAGATATGAGAATTTGGGTAGAAAAGAAGTGGAAAACTATCCTGGGATACATACCGATAGTTGTGTAGATTCTTCGGGGCTGGTATAGCTTCCACTTCCTTAGCCAAGAAGACTTGCAGAAGATTAAAGCTATCCCATGGATTGATGGGAGCAGTTTTCTGGAACTTCATTCTTGGTTTATCAACTTTAATTCACTTAAGAGAACCTCGCAAAATAAGTCAATTTGGGTGAAGCTGCCCAGACTGCCTATCAAGTTATGGACGAAGCAGGCTTTGGAGGACATTGGGAACGCTATAGGGAAATTTGTGTATGTGGATCCCCGGTGCCTGGGGGCTCCTAATAAACAAGTAGCATGGATTCTTATTGAGAAAGAGTATAGGGGAGTCTTCTTGGACCATATAGTGCTACATTGGGGGGAGACTAATCTAACACAGAGACTAGATTATTGGGGGGTTCCATTTCGATGTTCCCTTTGCCATCACACCAGGCACGTTATGGCTCATTGTCCACGATGCATGGGTGGCTAATTCAATGGTTGGAATTGTATGGGGTCGTCGATGAAGACATAACGAGGTGTTGCATTTTATCGTGGAAGAGGTCCTCAACGAAACTCAGGTACAAATCATGGTTCTCATCTTTTGTGTCTTTCTGTTCATGGGTCCTTGAGATACGACACCTCACCGTCACCATCCCTTCATCCCTTTTTTCCTCTGAGAAATTAGTCTTACCTAGACCTAACTTTCTCGGTCAGACCATTCGACCTCCTTCCCTAGGAATCACTCCTCCTTGTCATGACATTCCCAAACTATTTCTGACTCATGAAATCCCCTCTACATCATATGTTACGTATAATCTGTCACCTCCACGTATTCCTAAATCACAGGGACATTGCATTAGTAGTACCCCTCCAAATACCCCACTGGACTCTCCCACTAACTCTGTGGGTAGTGATTTGGACTATCTTCTACAAAGGAAAACCCTAGACTTGTGCACTCTTACCATTCATAAGCCATCGAGAATATCTTCTCCTCATATCAATCCCACCTCAGCTGGAAACATTACTGTCAGATGTAAGAACAACCATGGAATTCGTCATTTGAGGGGTCATGCTAGACAAAATACTTCTAATTCCCCTACTAACAGATTCTTAATTGATGTGGTATCACCGATATACCTACCTCTTCGGCCCTTGGAGCACTGATGCCCACTCAGGGTGTGCCATGATTTCCATTTTATCGCTTAATATTCGAGGACTGGGAACCCCCTCTAAGTTCCTAGCTCTTAAACACATTTTTCTCTCTGTATATCCTTGCATCATTTTACTTCAAGAAACTATGCATTTGGTTTCACATGTTATTGCATACATCCAGAAAATGTTCCTAGAATGGTACATTGCTACCATGGCCGTAGCTGGTCTATCTGGAGGTCTTGTGGTATCATGGGATCCACACTGGGTTCGGGCTAAGTCTTTCTCATGTTCGGTCGGGATCTTAATTGAAGGATATTTCCGTGGGCAAAGGGATTGTATCCACATCTTGAACTTATATGGTCCATATATGAATAGGATGGTTTTCTGGGATGAGTTGTTTTCATCTGGTATTATGGATCTTTCTTCACTTATTATTGTGGGGGATTTCAATTGCACTGTTGGTTTGGACAAAGTATGGGGGGTGTCTAGGAAAATCAACCCATTGGTGGGTATGATTCGTGAGGAAATTATTGAGCACAATTTTGTTGATATATGTCCATCGAATATGGTTCCCACATGGGAAAATGGTATAAAGGGTTTGACATATGTTGCGAAAAGGCTGGATCGGTTCATTCTGTATGTGAGCTTGATGGAGCATTTGGGAAACGTTCATGCAGAAGTTATCAATAACCATCTCTCTGATCACAGGCCCATTACTCTGCAATGGTGGAAGGAGGTTTATAGGCACGAGATGCCATTTGAATTTAACCGAACATGGTTAGAAGTCCAGGATTTTAATACTTTTGTTCATAATATATGGAGTTGGGATCATATATCGGGGGCTTCCCCTATGGAACACATTCTGGAAAAGTTGGGCATCCTTCAAAGGGAAGTTAAAGCTTGGCAAAAAAAGAAGGTTAAGGAACAACAGAAGGATCTAAGGGATATTCAGCAGGAACTGGACTCATTACTGCCCTAGATGATTTCTCATGTACTTCCTGATGATATCAGGACTCGTATACATGAATTAGAGTTCAAGAAGAAGGGTATTTTATCAACTAATGAATCCACATGGCATCTGAAGAGCATGGCACTATGGATAAAAGAAGGGGATAAAAACACGAAGTTCTTCCATTGCTATGCAAATCATAGGTGGAAATTAAATTCCATTTGGGAAATATATGATGAAGATGGTCAGTTCCTACAGTCACAAGAGGAGATAAGTATGGCCGATGTAGCACATTTTCAAAATGCATATGAACGAAAGGGGGAGGCTGATGCGAGAGCCATGTTATGGGCAATGGACTTATATCCCACTATGTTTGATGACGAAGATAATGAAAATATTTACAATGAAGTCACTGAAGAGGAGATACTGGAAGTTTTCAAAGCATTTAAAAGGGATAAAATCCCTGGACCAAACAGGTGGTCTCTTGAAATTTTCACTCATATTTTTTTTTATATATATATTTTTGAAAGAGACCTTCTGAATATGGTGGAGGAGTCAAGGATTATGGGGAAAATCCACCCGCTCATTAATTCAACATATATAGCACTCATTCCAAAGTGGTGCCCATCCACGGCTTTTAATGACTGCAGGCTCATTTCACTATGCAATCTTATTTATAAGATCATCTCCAAAACCATATCCAGCTAGATGCGGAACATTCTATCTAGATTTATATCACCTAAGAAATATGGTTTTTTACAGGATTGGAAAATACATGATGTCATTGTCATTGCTCATGAATGTATGCATTCGATACATACAAAGCACTTAAATGCTGCCATTATGAAGGTGGATCTTCAGAAGGCATATGACTGTTTAGATTGGGGCTATCTTCAACTGGTCTTGCATAAAATCGGGATGCAACCCAGATGCGTGGAATGGGACATGCCCTGTGCCTTGAATTTAAATTACGTGGTTATTATCAATGGATATCCTACTCGCTTCTTCAAGGTTGGACGAGGACTGAGACGAGGTTGCTCACTTTCTCCTCTTTTATTCATCCTCACTATGGATGGCTCAAGTTTGCAAACCAAAAAAGCGGTGGATGATGATAAATTTTAGGCACTGGTATTAGGGAACAATATAAAAATATCACATGGTTTTTTCATTGATGATGTGCTCATCATGGGTATGTTGAATCGCCTCTCATGGCTGAATATTCACCATATTTAAAAAAAAAAAATTCAATAGCAACTGGTTTGAATATGAACATGCACAAATCTATTGTTTATCATGATTTGGGTGATATGGAGGTCATTGAATATATTAATAATATGTTTGGTATTGAGGTAGAACCAGTGCAAAATGATATGAAATATCTCAGATATCACATAAAACCAAATTTCTATAGAAACAATGAATGACAATGGTTGGTAAACTAGTTTTTCAGGCGAGTTTCTGGATGGCAATATCATTGCTTGTCTTTGGGTGGACGCTCACATAGGTTGTTCTTACCCAACAAGGGGTATATTGGGTACACTTATTTCACATTCCTCAGGCCATCATTAATAGCATTAATCGTACTATTGCTAATTTTATTTTGGGCAGGCTGCAATGGACATAATACATTCCACTTAACCAAATTGTCACATATTGCTTGGCCAAAAAGAATGGGAGGCTAGGGTATTATGAACCTCAGAACATTTGGATGTTCGCTGCTGATGAAATCCTTATAGCGAGCTATCTTTGGGTCTGATATATGGAGCAATGTGATCAAACAAAAATATTTGAAGGACCCGAGTTTTCTATATTGGTTCTGTAAGCACAACATTGGTATTTCGTGTGGATCAGCCATATGGCGCAGCTTTCAAAAGGTTGAAGAATATTTTTATTCAACACCTGGTGTGGAATATGGGATCTGGTCACTCTATCATCATTGGAGTGGATCAAATTCTAGGATCCGGCAGGGATTGTTTTATATCTAAATTTTTAATTGGTTTTTATATGGAAAAGGCATTTATTTCTAGAACCGACTTACTAATTCATGGTGGGAAAGATCTCCTATATAGAAAAATCCACAATAACTGGGGATAGTCGGTAATCTGGCTTTGGAATGGATGCAAATTAGTGTCATTTTAAAAGAAATGGGTATATGCCAGGAGGAACAATGTGGTAGTTTGGTGTGGTCGAGAAGAATGAAGGCCATAAATATTATGGTGGCTGACATATATATTTCTCTGAGTGGTAGAGGTGGCAGGTGTATGGAAGATCCGATATTGTATGCTTTCTAAAAAACTCACATTCCTAACAAAATCATTCTATTCTCATGGTTAGTTTTCCACAACAAAAACATTACATGGGAGAACTTGCAAAAGTGAAAATGACACGGACCAAGCATATGCACAATTTGCAAACAGGAGGGGGAAACAATGATCATCTATTCCTCAAGTGCCATTGCACGATCCAGGTATGGGAAAATTTGGCAATGCATTACGATTTTCCTTATAATCATTTTCTTGACATTGCCGATTGTATGGGGTGGTGGAGTAAACAGAAACCTGTATGGAGGATAATTTTGCTCCTATTTTTCTGGACTATATGGAAATGGAGAAATAAACACATATTTGAGAAATCTCCCGAGGATTTCGAACTGGTATATGAGAATATCATATCATTATACACACTGTTTCCTATACATGTGAATATGCCCAAAAAAATCAACAAAGGGGCAACTACCCACACATGGTGTGCCAGATTGGTTCTTTTGATGGAGCGGCACAAACCAATGTCTATGGTTGTGGATTCTACATAGCAATGTCAAATGAATTACAATAAAGAGTCCAATGGAATGCTGGTATGGGATCGAATAACAAGGCAGAGGCAATGGCTCTATGGGGCATTTTATGGCTCACAAGTTTTCTCAATATCCCCGACATCCATATATGGGGATTCAAAGATTATCATGGACCATGTTAATGGCAAGGCACAGATCAAGAAATCAACTCTTCTTAGTTGGTTAAGGAGAATTGAAGGTCTTTGGTTTCAACTCGGGAACCCCCCAATCAATCACATCGATAGAGAGCATAACCAGCTTGCGGATGAGCTCTCAAATAAAGGACTTCAAGGAATGGTGAAAGAAGTGCATATGGATATATTTATGGAGGGAAATATTCTGGGTGTTGTGGAGTTCACGTTTCCAAGATAGTTTTGCATATACTTAATGATCTTTTTTGTATAAATGTTTCTCTTTTTTTGTATGTAACAGGTAACAATGGAATCAGATGGCGATATGGTTTTTATATGATACATTATGAATATAGGATGATATGGTTTCATCACAAAGCTATATTCACGTAATTAAATAATTTAGTACTCTCTCATATATTTGATTATTCAATATGCAGAACTTATTTGGCTATACACTCTTTGTATGTACATCTCTTTATATGGGAACTTTACAGGCGTTGGCTAATCACGCAACCCAAATTTTCTGGTGTTTTATGATGATACGAGTAAATGAATGTAGCTATGATGTACATGATCCATCTGATAATATAAATATATCTTTTTTCTTAGTAAAATAAGAGATTCATTTGATCAATCGTTATCTTTACTTTTTAATTGTAATTGTTCAATTTTAAATTCTTAAATTCATACGAAAATTAACTACCTCAATAATCTGCCTACTTAAATTTTGTAGAGCAGTAACTTTTAGTAAATATGCTTATTTCACTGAATATAAAGAATGTGCAAAGTTTTTTATTCCTTAGAATTAAATTTGAAATTTCAACTATTTAAGTTTATATTTATGTTAAACAAACTTTACATAAATTTTAAGATTAGAAAATATTGGTAAGAAATCTTATTTACTTAAGTGAATATGATAAACTTGGGAATATTTCTATGTATATAATTAAATATATTCCATAACATATGAAAATATTTATATGGATATAATTGCTTACATTCATAACCTTTTCATGGATGAAAAAGCAGAAAATTCCCTTAACACATAGTCTTGTTTAATGTTTAACATAATTTTTTTTAGGTTTGATGCAAAGAAACATTCATCATTTGCAATTTAGTGGAATGTCCCAACCTATTAAAGGTAAATTGCTTGATTTTATTGACCATCACCCTGTTGTTCAAATGAAACTCACCTCCATAAAAACCCTTGCCAAGAGTTTCTTTCACGGATTGATGTAGATGGATATTTCCCAATGATTTAATTTATATGACTACCTTAGTAATTAATTAATGTAATATATTGAATTGACGATGCTAATTATCATCAACTTTTTTAGATTATAATTAGTTTATAGAAAATTAAAAGAGGTAAATATTGCATCAATTCTTTTAAAATCTTATTTTAGGCAAAAAAAGAGTCTTTCAAGATTACCATATTATATTGTAACAAATATTTTTAAATTGAATTTTAATTTGGGTTTACGATAAGTGTTTTAATTCAAATGTAATGATTTTTTTACCCAAGTCATAGCCTCTTATGTCATCCTAGCACCAGCGACTAGTGATTATGGCTAGACCTGGAAGCAATTTTGGGGAACCTCTTGTCATTCATGTTGTTTATTTTTTATTGTACATTTAAGGACCTAACCATGGGTTTGCATTCACTCGGGAGGGTAGCTTTTATGAGGGCGATAAAATACAATGCATCACTTTGAATAGTAATATTATAAATTATAAAATTACTTTTCTTTTGCTTATCCTTCTCCAAAAAAATTTAGAGATATTTCATCACCAAGCTTCACATCGTATAAGATAAAAGTATCAAATATGAGTGTTTTTCTATCACACATGTAAAGATTTTCTAATTTATACTTGTTTTCAAGGTCATAATAAGGTGTTCACCCTTCATTTATTTCAACACTATAATTCCAATTGAGCTTCCAAGATATTTAAATGAAAGGTATTTCTTATCGATTATCAGTTTTATATGTAAATAATTCATATAAACATAAACATATATTATAAAGAAACACAAATATTTTTAATGTCGCCTAGAGAAGAAAAAATAAAAAATAACATATTTCTTATGTAAATTGTGGAGAAGATCCATCTAAAAATATGTATAGCTCTAGAAGTTTAAGTTTCCTAAGGATAGAAGCATAGTTTTATTACAAGTCTTGTTGTCTCAGAGGTTCTCAAATGGAGATTGAAAAAGAACTATTATTATAGCAAGTTACTATATTAATGTAAAAAAAAATTAGACAAATGATATTTTTTTATTAAATTCATTGAAATAGGTTTAAAGTAGATAGAGTTAAAATAAATATAATGATGCTTTTACTTCATCAAATATAAGGTTTAAAATCAGAGTTTGCATTCTGTTGTAGCCATTTATTCAATTGATTACTTCGATTAAGTTAATAAACATTTATATTTTTAATACACTTAGTTGAGCAACCAATCTTTAGAGGTTCTTCAAAATAAGTAGTTCTACGATATTGTTTGTACCATCTCCTAAATCAACCTTAAATAGGATTATATGTGTACCATTAAGGAAAATAGCACCACCAACTCCTCCTTTTGGGGAGATTGCCTTAACTTCCATTGTCAAAGTACCCCCAAGCCCCTATTTTGTTGATTTTAGCATGGGACAAGTATCTCATTACAAGGGTTTGTATCTCGGATTTTAAATATGCAAAAATGGATTTAACCTTAGAAACACATTGGATGGGAAGGATATCCATGTTCTCAAATATCCTTGTATTTCTAGCTAACCAAATGTCCCATGAATTTATTGAAGGTAGGAATTTCAACACTTTGCTCTAGATTTTGCACCAATGTGTGAAAAATTCTTCAACATATTCCCCTTCGCATTATTTTTTTTTATCCTTATAGAGAGAATATATTATAAAAGTTAAACATGGAAATTGTTTCTTCATAATATATTAATTGATTTTTCAAAGGACAATTTTTCGTTCATGATTTTTTTCGTCTAATCTCATGACATCCTCAAGGAGATGAATTACAACATCTACGCAACATTTATTTTTTCTTGATCCTCTTTCAATCTTCTTTCTTTTCCCTCCATGCCTAAACTATCATATCAATTAGAAGGGATTAAAGTTCATTTTCATGGGGAGTTGTTACCCAATATTGGTCTAGTGCTTTTGTTATACCTTTCCCTAAACTAGGCATATAGTAGTCAACCTTAACATGAAGAGTACTACTCAGATGCTAGAGAACCTCAACCATGTACCTCAGAATGATTTCTAGTGTGGGCCTAGGAAATATTCCTATGTAGGCCCTATGTTGTGGTTTAACCATCGAATCCACCATAGTAGGTTGGATATACCTTACAATGATGATACCCTTGCTACTCGAATCATCCTACAAGTTCCCATTTTGAACACTATTTTTACACATGCATTGTTCATCTTGCTTACAGAAAAATAATATTTTGGCCAATCGTGTGATGTGCAAAACACCATGGAGTGTTTTAATCCTTTCATCCATGAGTTCCAACTTGAATTTTGCTTGCACTATGATTCTATTTTTTGAGTCATCTCCTAGGAAAGCATTACCACCATCATACATTTCCTATTCACAAAACCACTCCCTATGAGGGTTTATATGAAAAAATGCAACTAATTCATCCAATCGCGCCTCATGATTTGTATGTGTTCTTGAAGAAGAAAAAAACACACACATTGCCTTTTTCATCCAAGGAGAATTTTTATTTTGCAAAAGGAGCAGCAATGCATCCCTTCCCTATTGAAACACTTTTGGATCTACAATGTTTCTTGTAATGCCCTTCTTTTCCACATCTCTAGTATAGATTTACAAATTTTCCTAGAGATTTAGATCTCCCTTTTAAGGACCTATTTTTATTTCTATCCTAGGAGTGTCTTCTTACATATAAGGCATATGCATTCTAACTTTCCATATTATTTCATTTCATCACTTTCTATAAAAAGGATGAGATTATTTCATCAAAACTTAAAGTAGTTGAATTACTACCTATGGAAACAACTAGACTATCCATGATTCTAATAAATAACACAAAAAAATCATACACATGCATTAGAAATCTTAAAATCAACAAATAATAGTTGACTTAACATAGTATTGAAGGCACCCGGATGCGGGTGCTTTTACTTGCCATTAAGCATGGCACGTGCCTCGACACCTGGGGGTAGGACGGAAGGCCGGCACTTGTACGCGGAGGCCTGCAAAAGAGAATATCAGTTAATGCAAATGGCAATTGAATTCAGTTTGAAGCAGAGACGAAGGGACGGCGCATTCAAGCCGAGCATGGTAGCTCTGGACTCGATGCAGACCAGGAGTATGGCTCAAGGCTTTCCCCCCGCGGTGATAATGGTTGCCACGCCTTATATTAGGACCGCCATGCCAATTAACGAACAGAACTTGCCCATTGCTGCTGGTGTTTTGAGCGGGGTTACTCAGGCTTCCAGCATTCGAAGAATTGATAAGCGTTTGGGGTCTCTGGCCTTAGGCACCATGCCGAGAAGCAGAGGCGTGCCCAGGCGGGGAGGGAGGTCTGGTATCCGAGTTGGCCCTGAACTGGAAGAACTGCATCCAATTTCGCCCATGGCCTCCGCTCCGCCCTCGTCCCCTAGCTCAGAGCAGGAATGCCTTGTTCCGCAAGGCACCTACCAGACTTTTCGTCTCAGATTTCCTAGCCGGCTCGTCAGACCAGAAGTGGTTGTCAATCTCACGGTTTACATTTCTGAGGAAGAGCCCAGAGATCCCAATTCAACCTCCCCTGCCTCTGCAAGTGTTCAGGACAGTGACATTCTCCTGGGCGACATGAATGGACTGGTGTATAGAGCTCACCGTTTTGAGGAGGCCCCGGCCCAGGACGCCCTGGTTCAGCAAGCACCGGCTCAGGAGGTTTCGGGTCTTGTTGCTTCCGTGCAAGAGGTTCTGCCACCACCTAATTCGACCATGGAAAGGGAAGTCTTCAACGCACATGCTCAGCCTGGATCAGGAGAGCTGTTTCAGGACGCGGAAGGGCTGGTCATCTAGCTCGACTTGCCCAGTCTGGACAAGGGAAAGCAGCCAACGTCGCCCAGCCAGCCTGCCTAAGCCTCTTCGGGTGCTCTGTCTAGTTTTTTGCAATTATGTCGATGACAATGTTGTTGTTTCCTTTTTTTCATTTCAGTCCAAGGTCTCAGTTTATCTACTGCTGTAATTCTCAGGCTATTACGGTATGCTCTCTATGTATTAGAGTCAATGATGTAAACTGGTTCTGTCCTGCCAGTAGCAATGGTGTTTTTGTCAGTTCGAGTCCAGGTTATCTGAAGTCCAGGAAAAATCATTATGGACTGTGTTTTGTAACTCAGTTAAAGCAGATAGACAGTATAGTCCAGCTTCTACTGTTTGAGGACTGGCCTCGGCCTCCTCGGAAGGTCTAACCATTGTACATATTTTTCCTTTCTTTATAATAGAACTAGCCTTTACATAGAAAAAAAAAAACATAGTATTGAAGGCATTCATATGCTTTATTCTCTATCCTTTATCCTGAAGTTATACAACTTCTTCCACAAGAACAATTTGTTCACCATGGACTTTAACTATTACAAAGCCCCTAACTTGTTCAACAATGGCTTTACTATAACTCCTCTTAAAACATTCCATAATACAAAATTTGAGAGACATAATTGTATTGTGTTCTCTACCTTTTTATCCAACTTAGTCTAGTCTTTTGTCAACATCTATGTAGATATGGTGCATGGATCCATAATGATCCATTGATCTTTTTCCACCAAAAGATATTCCATTTTGAGCTTCCACAACTCAAAACTTTTCCCATTGAATTTATAAATCATTATCTTTGAACTGATCATCATTTCCTTTCACCACAAGAATTGATATTGTAGATATGCCACTTTAACAAGGTTTTCCACAAGCTCGAGCCTAAACCCTTAGCCATAAAGGTGTCCCCTTGAAGCCAAACTGATATAATACCATTTTTTGGTTTTACCCATGTACAATTAATTGATGCAATTAAATTCTTAATAAAATTAGAAAGATTCAATGTTGTGCATGCACACACACACATTTAACATAGATATTTTACCCTAGAAACCCAAATTGGGAAAACCAGAAATATTTTTCAGTATATTCTATTTTACAATGTTACAATACAATATGCATATACTGCAATATACATAAACCCCCATTCCATTATCCTTGGATTATAATACAATTGTAGTTCCTTAAATATAATTACAAAAATATGTGTTAAACCACCATGTGCCACATAACTACTAAAAGTGAAAACTTTGTGCTTAAAATAACCAAGAGTGAATGAAAAAAATCACCTTTTTTTTTTAGTTTTTATTTGAGAGATATGCACGCAAAGAATATAACACATACACACCAAAAGTATCTTGTTTCTCTCTCTTAATAATTATTAAGGACATGAGAGCAATCCATAATGCAAAAGGCCTCGCAATGGTACTCATATTCAACTCAAATTCCACCTAAACATGTTTATACCTTGGCATCTATTTCTAGTGCACAAAACTCAATGGCACATGTGTCCCACTTGAAGGATAAATAGCCCCTATAATTTTCCTATGTGTTGGTTCAAGGAATTTTTCATGGTTATTGAGCATGAGAAGCTTTAATGAGATGCTAAGGTAGTCGTTTTCATTCTTTGATGATGGTCAAGGACTTGTATCCCATACATGTCCCATGTGGTGGCCTGAGGACACATTCATGGTGCTTAAGCATGAGAATATATGTTTAGGACCTAAGGTTATTATTTATGTCATACTTCCCATGGTATGCCACCTAAATGCTGAAGAATTCTAACCATGGCCTAAAGGATAATTGCTATTGTGGCCCTAGGAAACAATCTATAGTGTATTAGAAGCCACTAAGTTTTAACCCAAACCAAGACTTAGACAAAGAGACCCAATATTGGTATGCCAAGCCTTTTAATAAGTCTCGTATTCCATTCTTGGACCACATATTTTGTACAAAGTTCCTTCTAATGTTTTTCGGGCCAATTTATATGTTATAAAAACAATATGTGCATGTTAAAAGCATGCACATGTTAATAATAATGTGTGATTTTGTTGGAATAAAATAAAAGGGCACAATGCATAACGACATTGTCTCTTAAAAATAAGGTTCATTGTACACAAGAAGTGTCATATACTAGAAAAAAATGTTGTTTCAATATTTTTGATTGTATAGTGTGATTAGGATTGTCAAATTATTATTTTCATTAAAATTTTTGAAGATAGAAAAAAAATGGAAGCTTGAAAAGAAGTTTGATACAAAGGATTAGCCCCTTGAAAAAATTCAATGGGTTAAGATCAAAGACAAATATGGGTATGGAAAAACATAGGCATCAATTAGTCACTGCATTAGTTCCTTACAAGATGAATGTTATGATGATATCTACTTCATCACCATAAGTGAAGCACATGAACTCAGTGGAATCCATTCTAATTTGAACATCAAGTCAATATTCAACCAATGTTCCATCATCAAAGAATAATCAATTTTAAAAAGACATATAAATTTTGGTAGACAATGAGTATACAAAGGGTGACACTCTTGATAATACCTAAACTCCCAAATACTCAATTGATGACCAACTCCCAGGCTAAGCCATCAAGCCATCATGAACTTGAGCCAAGGCCACATCTTAAATGATTAGCTGTGATAGATCCCTATTTTGGATCCCTAAAGAAGGCCCACTTATATATAACCAAATGTCTAGATACTTGGATGTGCATTGTCATGGCCCTTTATCTCTAGGCTCTAAACGATTAACATTTAGATTTGTATAGCCTTACAGTGTAGTGGTTCATGTGGTGAGGTTGATTTATGAATAATTAGGGTTTATTCATACCAACCACTAACACGTATATAGGGTTTATATAGAAACATAGTTGGTCGAATATTTCCCAACTAAAAGCTTCCAGGTGATGACTATTCGAACTATAAACCTCAGAAGATGCATCTCCATCCCTTTTCTCATGGTAACCTAATCCCTCAATAAAGGAGTCTCATCCTCCTCTCATGGATTTGAAACTTCCTCCTCTTGGCCTATAAAATGACTAGAGGGTATAGGGATTGAGCAGGTCAGAATTGAGAGAAAACAAACTTGTGTTTTTGGTTTGAGATTGGAAAGCTTGTCATCTAAGGAGGAGACTGAAGGCATTTGGAAGGGACCTCATGGAATCAAGGCGACGGTTGTAAGGCTACTCTTATTTACTGATTAATACAAATGAACACTTTATCCTATTGATTTTGTCTTGTGTGAATGATGAATGGTCTACAATTTTTTATAATGTTTATTAAGTCAAATTCAATCCCTAATTTCCTTAATCATAGGCTAGCTTGTTTGGATTATTATATCACATGTTATTTTGATCCTTTTGTGGTTTATGTTTGCAGGTCTTATCAAGAATTGAAGAAATGCATCAAGTCGTAGCAAGGGATATTCATCAGGAATTTCATGAAATAGGTAATAGGTTGATCCATTAGCTATATTGCTTATTATTCGAACGAGTTCAACTTAGGGAAGGACTAAGTTCAATTTTCATGATTGTTTCTAGTTTCCATTTAGGATCTAGGCAGATCGCTCTTGTCCACAAGAGGGATTGTTCAGTGTAACAATATTGTTGGGCCTTCATTAATATGCTACTTCACTCCAACATGAAGTTATCTAAACTTATTAAGTGACTAGTTGTAATATCCCTAGAATTGCATATTAACGTTTATTATTTATATAATAAGAAAATGATATTACTTTAGTGTGTTTGACATGTTATCATTCCCTTAACATGCTATGGTGGGCATCAAGAATCTGTTAGGGTTCTTAATCGCTTACAATTACCATGATAGGTACATTTCCCTTGGATAGATAATGTTTCTTGTAATTAGATTCAATTTTGGTTGGACTTATTGGCTATAATGGTTGAATAGTAACTTCAAGTGATGATAAGTATCCATGCAGTGGTGGAAAAGCATTCATTTTTAGTTGAGATTTGCATTTTCTTGAAGTATGGTGATTATGTTGGGGTTTCGATGGTTTCGGTGGTTACTCCATAGCCACTCCTTTGATATCCCAATTTCTCTTCCACGTTTTCCTATGTTACACTGGCAGATGGGTACTCAATTTGCAAGATTTATAAAGACAAAAATATCTCGTGTACAAGGTGAGATGTGATGTTGATGAATAGAGCAGGCATGTGGGTAGGTTTAAAAGTAATGGATTTGTCATATGTGTGAATAAATCCCATATGTGCAGAGTTGGGATGCCACAATATTTGGTATTTAACATATCTAACACTAGTTGATGAGGTCAAAGACATATTCCACTCTCTTCTACATGCTACCATTTAGCACTTCCAAGGACAATGCCATGAATATCCATGAAGAGGTTAGTTGACCATACTTTTGAGGTATGCATTAATTATATTAAGTTTTTTGAAAAATATCTATTAAATCATGTGCACAAAGACATAGGTAAACTAGGTTTACTTTGTTGAAATTATTTCATGAATTCTTGTACGCAAGGACTAGTTACTTATATTAAATTCTTGGAAAAACTTCCATGAATTCTTGTGTAAAAAGACATAGGTTAAATATGTTTATTGTTTCTTTAAAACATTGCATGGTTATATGGTTAGAAAGATAAAATTATTGTGTTAATATCTTTCAAAAAAAATTGCATGGGTCTTGTGTGTTATCCTCTTGAAAAAGGTTGCATGGTTCTTGTGTATAAAAAAAAAGTTAACCATGTTATTTTTTTGAAAACGATTTTCATATGATTATTGTTCGGATAAGTTAACCATGTTTGTAACAACCCCGAGTTAAAATTTCATGTAATAAATATTAATAAAGGCAAAATAAGACCAAGGTCATGGGACACATATTCCAAGATGAATGTTGGGTAAAACATCCTAGTGGGCATAGCTTGTTTATTATGGCTAAGGAAATTGGCAAAGGCTTCTGCAAAGGCTTTGGAAAGGGAAAGAGGAATTAATTGGCATTTATTTATGAAAATAAAGGAAAGTAAGAGAAAAGGGAGATGAAGGGTCACATATTTGCATGAGGAGGAAATTAAAGGAAAAATAGAGGAAAATGAAGAAATTAGAGGTCTAAATGATAAAAAGGCTTCTGAGGACCAGTTCATAGCTTTTTGTCAGTTTTTTTTCATTTATAGTTTGGTTATCTCATACTCTTGCACACTTAGAGCATTCTTGGAGCACTGTAGCATTAGAGAAAGGAAGCCAAGGGAGGACAACGAAAGCAAAGGATAAGAAAAGAAGGTTAGATAAAGCAGCATCAACAAGAGAATATTCCAGGTAATAGATTGCATGTGTGATTTCCTAACTGAGGTGTGAATGCATGGTTCATGCATTTGCTCATTTGGTACATTTGTTTTCATTGGCATGTGTTTTTCCTGGTTAGATAGTGGTTTCATCCTTGCCTTGTCATTTCTTGGATATCCATGGTGTGATGGGATTATTTTCTGGTTGAGATTTGGATTGCACAAAGGTTTTGGAAATGGGTGAGGTGGTCTTAGGAAAATTCCCAAGGGTTGAGGGTGGAGGTGGTTTAATATCTGGGAAGCCCTCAATAGGTGGGTGGACATAGAAAAATTACTCAAGGTAATGTTGAAGAAATTCTGAGGCATCCAAGTTTGTTTTGGGCTTAATGGTCCCTTGATCAATTTTGGTGAGATTAAGATAGCTTAAGGGTGGAGGTGGTTTAATCTTCGAGAAGCCTTGTTTGTTCATGTCTTTCTTTTCTTATGTGATCTCTTGACCAGTTTTTTTGTGATTGTGGTAGAATCAGGGTGGAGGTGGTTTAATCTCCAGGAATCCCTGGTTTTTTATGTCTTAAGATCCCACATTCATGCTTAGAATTTGGCACCAGGGTGATTGGTTTAAAGAAATATTTGGTTCAGCCTAATACATGGTAAAGTGGTACATGGAATTCCCTAACTTGGTTGGATTTTGCATCAGTTAATAAGAGTTATTTTCTTATGGTAATCTATGAGCACTTGTACTTGTGATTATGATGATTTGATGGTTGTTATATCATGTTTAATAATTCCATTATATGTTGTTTATAAGCATGGATCTATTATGTGCTCTACTTATGGCTTTTTTCAGGATATGATAAGTATTTGATGGTTACTGAATGCATGGCTAAAAAGTTTTATTGCAGATATTATGATAGGGAATTAGACCTTCTTGGTGATTCTTAGATAATTTCCAGACTTCGATGATCTGATATGCATTCATGACCTGTAGCTTACATGTTTACCATGTGTTTGACGAAATGATTGTTATGGTTAGGCTTGGTTAGGTCAAGTTCTTGTTCAAGTATCTTATGAATGGTTTTTCCCTTTTGTTATTTATCATTCTAGAAAGTTGCATTGATTTATGGGAAGTGGTATGGAGGTTAGCTTGAAATGGTGGCTCAAAATCTATAACCGTACCCTCTTAACTGTAGCTTTTGGGTCAAAAATGTTGGGAAGTAGACTTATGAATGTGGTTATAAGCTCACAATCATTACCTTGCCTTTATATCAAGCATGCATTTGGGAAGTTTTCTTAATGAAAAAGAGACTCACCTCAGGGATTGGCCATTTGGGGTGGTTCCCTGGCCTCTAAGTGTCTTGTAGCTCCTTGGTAAGGTCAACAAAGTTTCAATATTTTTACTCCACTTCCTTAACTGGAATTAGGAGTTAAGTTCATGTCATAGTAGCCCTCAGCTCATGTTTACCCTAGAAGGCCAGCTAAAGTGGGTAAATCTGGGAGGAGGTGGTTACTGGCTAGTATAAGAGTGGGTTTATGTTCTCTTTGGGTGATATTTGATACCACAGGGTGGTATCAGAGCATGGTTGAAATACTTGGACTGGATGGGATAGATGCATGTCGTTATGCATGCATTGTCATGGTATTGGTTATCATGCATGAGGTCAATGTATGTAGTTAATGTTATCATGCATGATGTCGATATATTGATATGATTATGTATATACATGTATCGTGATAATCTAGACTGATTTTGTAGACAAGATAGTCTCCCCTGAACTTCACTGAGGTATGTTTATTTTGTTTATATTTGGTTATCTGACATGGTATGTTTGCAGGAAGAGGAAGATTGGATATTACTAGAAGAATGGTGGCTTATAATTCATGTGACTTTCTTTATAGATCAACTAAGCAACATGGGGAATAGTACTCTCCTACATATCGTATACCTTGAGAAGTCTAAAGGAAAAAATCAAAAGTTTCAAAAAAGATAATGATAAGATAACTTAGTCACAAGAAATACTTGCCAGGGCATAGGAAAAACAAGCAGAGGTTAATGGAGTTATCCTTCAGAGCCTATAATAATTATCAAGACATAGAAAACCATGTATCAATTATGGATAGGAGGATAGGACTAATGGGGAATATGGTAGAATGTCTAATGGAGGGCACATGTTTGACAAGGATGACATGGTCAAAGGTGGTAGATGGTTGGATACACCTGACAGGAGAAGTAGTGGCTATGGGTTCTACTCTAGTTCTGGTTCAGAAAGGTATAATGGACATCATCATTATCATCCTTACAGGAGGAGTGAGAGGGAGTACTTTCCATATGAGTTCAAGAAAGCTAGACCTCCTATGCTTAATGGAGAGATGAAGAAACTGGAAGATGTAGAGGCATGGATGTTTGGGATGAAGAAATTCTTTGAGCTGCATGATTATACAGAGAATATGAAATCCAAGATAGTTGTTAGGCCCCTATACTACTAGTGTAACCCCTTATTGTTATTAGTACAACCCACTTATTATATTGATGTACCCATGTAGTGCCCATATTGTTACTATTGTGCCCCATAGAAGCCCACTATTGTTATTATTGTGCCCTTACATTATTATTGTTATGTCGGCTCTGATTATGTTATGACCCCTTAGACTCCTATATATAGAAAGGAGGTATTTTCATTTGTATCATCTAAGAATTGTTCATTTATGTAATGTAAAGGAGGTTGCCCCCTCGAAGAGGCTGAATTTTAAGGCGTTGATCTATCTTTTCTATCTTTTTCTTAAGCTGGTTCCATAACATTTGGTATCAGAGCTTTGGATTCTAGGGTTTTGCTGCTCCAAACAGGTCATCGTGACATTTTCGCTATAACTATTTTTCTACGACGTTTCATAAGATAAAAAAAACCCATTTGAGAAGAAATCATGCTGAATCTTGGATCCGAATTTCAGAAATTTTTGCGCTATATTTGCAGAGATATGATCTGAGAAAGTTGGTCTTCTTGCAGACTCTTGAATTACATTCCAAACAGGTGACCTGGGGAAAATCGTCATAACTTTCTCTCTGAGCATTATATTGAAATTTTGTAAGAAGTTACAGAAAGAGGACGGATTGTTGTTTCTTGTATATATTTTTTAGAGCCGAAGGTTGAAACAATGACACGTGGCACGTCGTACAAGTTCGCCCTATTGAACTAGTCTATAATCAGGTCAATGTGGGAGATTTGGCATAACTCTTCCTTGGAGAATCCAATTTAGATCATATTGGTGACATTGGAAAGAGGACACATAGGACTACTGCACGTTGTAATTTCAGAACTTAAAGATCCGAAAGTACAGATTTAAAGTCGTTTCAAGATCGAGCTCCTAAAATCAAGAAAAAGCAAGATGAGTAAGTTTGATGGCAAGGATCCGGTAAATTGGATACTTCAGATGGAGCAATATTTTGATCTACATGGTGTACCACTATTACAAAAAGTATGTATTGCATCTTCATATTTAGAACCGGATCTATTTTTATGGTATGAAGGGCTTTGTTCTCGTAAACAACTTGTTACGTGGTAAATTTTCACGGAGGAAATGATAGCACATTATGAGGATACAAAGAGCAACAACTTCTTTAGAGCAACACCACAACAATTGGAAAGAGTAAAAGAGCCTTGTTACATAATGGAAAGTACAATTATGGTAGCAAGGAAGTCTACCCTTCACAACTATAAAGATGGAAGTGTTGTTTCTTCTAGCCTTCCACAACCTACAAGGGTTACACCACAAAAATTGGAAGAAAAAAGAGAAAAAGGGCTTTGTTACAATTGTGATAGCAAAAGCACTAAAGGTCATAAGTGTGCTAAGAAGAAATTATTTTACATAGAATATGAAGAGGAGGAAGAAAAGGATCAAAAAACATCAAAAGAAGCGGATATACGCCAGGACCCCACCCCAAAGAAAGAAGAAATGAATCAGACTGTATCTTGTAAAGCATTGGCAAGAATTACCACTCCTCAAACTCTCAAGATAGAAGGACATATCAAGAAGAAAAAGGTGCAAGAAGTGAAAGATCACATCGAGAAAGAAGAAATGAATCCAACCATATCTTGTAATTCATTGGTCGAAATTACCACTCCTCAAACTATCAAGATAGAAGGACATATCAAGAAGAAAAATGTTCAAGAAGTGAAAGATCACATCGAGCATCAAGAAATGAATCCGACCATATCGTGTAAAGGATTGGAAGAAATTACCACTCCTCAAACTCTAGAGATAGAAGGACATATCAAGAAGAAAAAGATTCAAGCAGTGAAAGATCACATCGAGCATCAACAATAAGTTCTCCAACTTTTAAAGGATAACGCCACTTCGGTGTAAAATCAAATGAAACAACAGGTAGATCAACATCATAGTGAAAAATGTTGTGATGTAGGTGATTGGGTATTTTTACTGCTACATCTCAAGCAAGCTATTTATGAGAAGGAAATGTTGGCAATACTACATGCACTTAAAAAATTGCAACCTTACCAAATGGGAAGACTCTTCAAGGATGAAGATGTGGAAGCATTGTTTTGTGCTATTTCTATTATCCAACCAGATTGGATAAACGAAGCAAGGGATGAATGGAAGAAGGAAAAAGAAGTATGGCCACTTATTCAAAAGTTGCAAAAGATCCCAATTCAAACAATATCGCCAGAAATTGAAGAGTCAGGAAAAATCATATTGGAACTTAGAGTAGTCATAGAAACAAGAACCCGATAGCTACGAAATCGATCAATTTCAGAGTATCTCATCAAGTGGAAGAACTTACCCGCTGAAGATTCCACATGGGAGGACAAGAATTTTATACAGAAGCATCAAGAACTACTAGAGCGTTGAGGACAACGCTTTTTGAAGGAGAGAGGCATGTTAGGCCCCTATACTACTAGTGTAACCCCTTATTGTTATTAGTACAACCGACTTATTATATTTATGTACCCATGTAGTGCCCATATTGTTACTATTGTGCCCCATAGAAGCCCACTATTGTTATTATTGTGCCCTTACATTATTATTGTTATGTCGGCTATGATTATGTTATGACCCCTTAGACTCCTATATATAGAAAGTAGGTCTTTTCATTTGTATCATCCAAGAATTGTTCATTTATGTAATGTAAAGGAGGTTGCCCCCTCGAAGAGGCTGAATTTTAAGGTGTTGATCTATCTTTTCTATCTTTTTCTTGAGCTGGTTCCATAACAATAGTTATTTTCAATCTTAAAGGAAAATTGAAAATATGGTGGGAATATGTGAAATGTGTCAGAGACATAAGGACATAGGAGTTGACTTGACATGAGTTTAAAATTCTCTTCGAAAAAAGTACTTGTTAGAGAGATAATATGATGGTAAGGCTGAGGAGTTCTATGAATTGAAAATGGGATATATAACAGATGAGGAGTACATGACCAAGTTTTTAGAGTTTTTGAGGTATGTACCTTATATTAAGGATGAGAAGAAAAGGGTTCAGAGATTTATCAATGGACTTCTATTAGCATTCAAGGATCAGATTGATTATGATGAGCCTCGGTCACTAGAGGAAGTCATTGGGAAGTTGAAGCATTGTTATGAGAAATCAAAGCATATTTCTGAGTCAAAATGGAATGACAAGACTAAAGGAAAGTGGCCACCGAAGAATGGAAGACCTTAGGATGTAGGTGAGAAATAAAATGTTCCTCCTTATAAGATGCTTAATGTAGTAGAGAAGGGACATGGAACTCAACCTGGAGAGAAATAAAATAGAAGTGATTGTAGGGGACAGTTACAACATTGGATTTGTGAGAGTATTGTCCTTCCTTGATAGATGGTGTAGTCATGGGTAAATCGTTGATTGGAAGTGTGTAATAGATAAGTGGTTGGGTTGGGGGGGGGGGGAATGTATGGAGGCATGTTGGGTGTCATAAATGAACAAGTTATAGGGTGTGGGAAATGACACAATTTGACTTTTTGTATGATAGGGGGCATCACCCTAGGGTGTGGAACCGAAATGTTAAGGGTTGAGGTAGGGTGACCAATGAATTAACTTGGTGCATATGGTTGAAACAACGAGGGGGTTTGATGATCAAAGGGGAGGGGTGGACGCAGTGAATCAAATGTAAAAGGAATCAATGTACTCCCGATGTTTAGAAACATAGAGTTACTCTCCCTAATATTCTCATCAAATATTTGAACTTGACAACTTGAAATATTGTAAGATGTAGAAACTTCAGTTGTAATAATAAAAATTGCACATATTTATGCAATTGCATGGAGGTGATGAAGATAATGATATTTTTCATTTCACATAAAAGGATACTTAAATTGAAATTTCCATACCAATATTGTGTGGAATATAATTTTGTACCCTTCTAGATGGTGGTCTAAATTTATTTATTTTGTAGAAGATATCTCCAATTGTTCATTCATGCTTCTTTTCTTTCCACGATCCCATCCAAACTTTAGAATCTATGTTTCATCTTTTCTTGTTTTCAACTCATGATCATGTTTCTCTTTATTTTGATTGGGCTCATGAAACTATGTCATCTCCTTATAGTGATTTTGGATGGAGTTAGAGCACCAATATTTTTTTATTGTACTCTTGGCTTACATTTGCTACCAATTTCTTCAGTGCATATGTCGGCTCCAAAGTTGTGGATGTTATTTGTCATAAACCCCTCATTTTCTTATAAGTTGATGAAATAACAAGCCTAATTTCGTCATCGTTAGTTATGGCACTATCTAGTCTTACAATGGTTGAATCAGTATGGTATGATAAATCATCCACATCATAAATGTGATTTTCATTATGACACATAAAATTGGAAGGATAAAGTGGAAGCTCTGTTTCAATTTCTAGGGTTATTACAATAATTTATTTAAATCAAATAAAATTCTAGGCCTTTCGATAATAGAACAAGAGATATTAGGCAATACATTTTCCCCCAAAACATTGCTAGTCACTAGCATCTCAACTTTTAAAACATGTTTACAAATATTTCCATTTAGGGTCCATTTTCAATTACAAAAGTGTAGATCGAACCATTTATAGATTACATTATACCATGTACCACAAGTCTCCATTTTCGGAAACGAACCAAATGCTCATATTTACTATTTCGATTAGCCACACATTCTTCATCTGGGATGTTCTTTTCTTTGCACTTGCATTTAATTGTTGCTCATATTTTGTAGCTCATACAAAACCAGTATTTTTTAAACATTGCTTGTGAATGTAATATAGTTCAACCTTTTTTCAATAACAAATGCAGTAGCCAATCTACCCTTCTATGGGATGCAATATTCTTCTCGCGAAGATTTCTTTTTTTTAGATATTGATGATAATATTCAATAGCATTATCTGTGTCTTGATTGGAGTGTGGGAAATCTCTATATGATTTTTCCCACATATCTGGAAAAAGAAATAAAAAATAAAAAATATTACATATATTATATGTTAAGAAACAAGTTAAAATGGTCCATTACAACATGAACTAATAACCCCCAACTTCAAAAAAATTACATAATTTATTGTTGGCTAACCATGTGGTTGTAAAATAATCCAAAAACACAGTTTATTCTTTCAATTCATCAAAAAAACTTTCAAGTGCATGTTGTATAGATTCATCATCTTTACATGAATGCATAATTTCTCCTAAAGCAATAAACATATGAAATTTATTTTCCTTTCCCTTGACTTTATTTACAACATTCTGCAACCATGCTCGATGAACATGCCATACACACAATAATAGTGTAGAGTTTGTGCAAGTTCTGAAATAAAATAACATTAAAAGAGAATATCCATAAACATTACTACTTCCTATCTCTTCTAAAAAGAATAAACATTAACCTTAATGTCTCAATTAACGTTGCCGCATCATCTATGATGAAAGCTTGGACATGCCAATTTAGACATTCTTTCTTTCCAATTGCAAATAATGATGACATCCATTTACAAATATCATATGTACTATTTCGTGTTGATATTCCCCAAGCTACCGAAATCCCATTGCGATGATCATAACAAACCATTAAGATTTAAAATTGATATTGAACTAAAAATAAAACATAATTTTGAGTATACAAGAGGGAAACACTGAAATGAATTTGAATAAATGAAGTTTTGGTAAATATGTTTACTCTGTATTTATTAGTGTTGAATGTGGATTCTATTGATATCATGTTGTTGTGTAAGTGTTTGACCATATTTGAATGCATCCACTTTGTTTGTATGCCTACATTGAAAGTGATGTTTTTAACAACATTTTGTTTTTAGTAGAAGAAAAAGCTCTCTGGGCACTCATTAACCCAACAAACCACACTCCTTGGATCACTTTCATTCTTCACATAGTCTAGCATTCTGATATTATTGTAGATGTTTAACACACATTGTCATGTCATAAAAGCATCTTGAGGTGTTCATGTGAGCAACTCAACAGATTCATACCTTACATAATAGATAAACTTATTCCATTTCATTATAGCATTCAAACCACCTTGAA
This sequence comes from Pinus tabuliformis, assembly GCA_031772625.1. NCBI lineage: Eukaryota > Viridiplantae > Streptophyta > Pinopsida > Pinales > Pinaceae > Pinus > Pinus tabuliformis. Next base: position 719,361,041 of record CM062806.1, read on the forward strand.
TCAAATATTCGACACTGCTTCGTATATTCTCTGTTAAATGCAACACATAATTGAATTTCTGGGGCATGTTTGTTGCCTCATTTCCATGACAAACAAATTTTGGGTCATCAATATGTCTGCATGTATATATTAGAACAACATCAGTTGGTCTATGAGTAAGTCATCACATAATGAAGTGACATTGGCAACCAACTTTAATATTGTGACATGGAAGACATTTTTTTATTTGTAGATTCAAGTACAACTACATTACTGGATTGTACATGATTCATACCATAGGCACAACAATATCTATATATCAAGAATTAACAACAAATTAAAAAAAATATTTATGCATGTTTGACATAGTGAACTTCAAATAAAAATTATATATATATATATATATATATATATATATATCGAGAGAGAGACTTGCATAACATATTCTAGATATGTCAAAGAATTCATCTTCTTGATATCCTTCACATCTTTACTTTGTTGAGTTTTAGCAACAAATTGTGTAGGTGCACTTTCCCTCAATTTCTCTCCACTTATAAAATCCTCAAGTTGACAATATGGAATAATTGTGACTTGGTCTCCCTTTACTTCTATCCATGTCAAATCTTCCACTAAAAACTTTTTCATATCTTACGAGTCCTCAACCTCCAGCTCATTAATCAACTCCCACTTCTTCATTACTCAAATCCCTATACAAATAACATTGAAAATAATTTGATTTAAATAATATAAGGGGTTTAATATTACTTATTAAATATCATATGTTGTTTAAATATATTAACTAGTTGTGCCTATAATTAATATGAGAATGGCATAATTGTAACTATAAATTACTTTTTGGATTCTCGTAGTGTGTTGTTCCACTAAATTGTTGTCTTTTGTATGACATAGTGATGTTAGAAAATGGCGCAACAAGTTATGTGATGAAGGGGATAACTTGTGGGGCTTGTGATTACCTACTAAATCTTGTCAGACTTTAAGAACTAAAGAATATCGGGCAGCATGTTGTGAGAAAAAGGAGGATAGATAGAAAGGAGTTACCAATCCCTAATCACAAGGATACAACCCATATATATAGCATTACAAAAATATCCCCCCTCCCCAAGGTTTTGGGTGAAAGTAATCATGAAATCAAATTTGGAAATGTGTCATGTAACTATCAAGAATTGTTTCAACTAGAAAAAGGAGTTCATGTAGTCATGTTCCATGTGGAATCATAGTTCTCTTAAATCACTTACATAATGTCATAATGAAGGAAATCTGACATGGCCTCTATTTATATCTAATCACACTTGGAGTGATGAAATTTTATCCTTGGTCTAAAATCTCATTGGAGCATGTGCATTATTGAACTCCTTCTCTCGTAGTATTTAACTGCTCTTTTATATGTTATTTCTTATTAATCAATGTCTCTTCCCACTCTTAGTTTTGTTCTCACCCAACTCTCATCTACTCCATCACCTCCTCTAAACCAAATAATGGTTGTGAGGATAGAAAGAAAACACAGAGGTTATTATAGCTTTAAGAGCCAAGATGAATATGTGAGAGGTAAATACACTAACAAGAATGTAAGAGGTAGTTTAGAAACATTAAGTCTAGTACTAAATTTTCGAGTTGCACAACTTAATAGAATTCTTACCATTCCTTTGGGGTCGCACTGAGGGACACCTTAATGTAACCACACTCTTTAGTACAGTGCCTTATGTCCTAGTATGATCCCTCCCTTCTAAAATAAAAATATTAAAACCTATACTCTTGATTCTCTCTTAAAAATAGGGTTTGGATTCTAAAATTGAGACATTGGGTTCCTCATACCATTCCTTTGTAGATGAGGTTCGAGCATCAAGTCTGAGGTAAGTTTGTAATCTCCTATAGCCCATTTAGAAAACTAAGGGGAATATGTACAATTTTACTTCTTTGTATTATAATTATGCTTGAATGGTAATTCTAACACTTCAATCTATTCTTGCAATTTCTCAAGAGGAATTTCAGGTTGGAGACAATTGTTCTACATTGGCTCAACCTTTTAGGGGAAGTTTTTTGGATCTTGTAGAGTTAGACATATCAGCAGTATCATTATGGCTAAATAGATGATTTGAACGATGGGGAATAAGATATTAGGGGATTCATTAGGAAATTTATATACTCAAAATCAAGCTTCTATGTTATGCCATATTCTACAACCCTTATCCAAATATACTTCAATCTGTGTTCTTCCCTTGGGTGCAAGTATGTCTCTGTACACTTCTTAATGGATCAAATATTACCTCAAGCTAAGGACATAGGTCTGAATGTGTGACTATTCACTGCCATAATTTTGACTAGCATGGTTATTTGGTCTCATCAAGACTATTGAAATCACCTTATTGTAGAGAGCCTAATATGATGGGGATAGCTTAGTCCAAAGTGAGATAAGTCATGTGTTGTTACTAGTGAGCTTCTAGGTTGTGAAACATTTGTACCATGAAAATTTGGACCATGCCCTCATAAATGCAATTAAATGTCCTTTAGAATACTTTATTTCTTACTATTCATGAAGACAATGCATGAAGTTCTGACAAATTTGTATGTTGTTATCACACATAATTTCTAGCACCATAGCATTCAATGCAGAAGTGGCAAGCAACAAGATATTGTCATTCAAAATTTAGTTCACTTGAAAATTTCACCGAGTATTGGTAAAGTACTTTTTTTATACTTGATAAAGTGCTTTGTTTTGTAATTTGTCCTTGCAAGTTCCACGGTTATGTCTTGATACCTTGGAAGCTTCAGGATTGTCCTGTGTATATAAAACTTTTCTCCAAAGTATAAGGTTTGTTTTATTTACTAAATCAGAAATTTCGTTGAAAGGTCCTAAGGTAATGAGTGTACTATGTTCAAGTTATCGATTGAAAGGTTGCAAGGGGTATATTATTTCTTTCATTTCATAACCAGAAATCGACCATCTAGTTAGAAATGTTGTCCCAATAACAGTTTTCTAGTCCAAAATCCTGAAAATCTATTTTAGAAAGTGCTGGAAAACCTATAGGAACACTGGAAAATCATTTTCCAACACCTACAGGAGCACTAGAAAATCGTTTTCCAACGCCTATAACAGTGTTGGCAAATGATGAAGCTGATAAAATTGGTGCAGATTTAGTTGTGAAACTTAAAATAAAAACCTTTATCATGAATGTGTAGAGGGTGATAAAGTAATGTTTAATAGACTAAAACATTAGAACTTTGGTAAATTATATACTAACATTTTATGAAAAGAAAGTACATAAAGTGAATTTTTGATAAATCTGATAAGGAGGGGTCTCATTCCAACGACATTTCAAAATGGTAGTGACCATTTCTGAGGTGGTGGAGCATGCAAGGGCTAGTTTGCAGCATCGGGGAAATAGTTTGGTCGGTCAATTCTCGATACTTGTTGCTAGTTGGACAGATGGGAAAAAGTGGGAACCTTAAATGGTATGAGCCAAATGGAGCAACGCTTTTTGAGGAGTATGGGGCTGAAGCGTTGCCAATTTTTAGAAAAGCATACTAGGAGCCAATTTTTCACTTGTTCACTTGGTATGATCTTGAGCTCACCTCTGAATTCATTGGCTCGTTTGATGGCACTAGTGCTAGGTTTCAAGGGTTGTTGTTTCAAGTAATAGAAGAAAGAATCATGGAGGCAATGAAAACATCAGTTGAGGGGGAAAGATGGTATAAGAAAAAAATGGTGCAAGGAGTAAATCTTAATTATTTCTTGAAGGACGATGCCCATGATCCTTGCTAGAGAATTGGGGTGCACAACAATATTTTAAATTCGGAATGGGAACATCATATGAGGATGATTCATGTTTTTATGGCATGTGATGGTCATCCCTCCAAAGTTTTCTTATACCATATGAGATTTCTAGTACATTTGGTTGGTTTTAACAGGATGAACTTGCCTTTTTACCTACACCAAAGTTTGATTAAGATGGTGTCTTGTGCAAGAAAATGAAGAGTTTGGTACCAGAATGATGTATAACACCATAGTTTGATCTGAATCCTATGAAAAAACAAAAGCCAATCTACTTTGAAAACCAACAAGTATTAAGGAAAACAGAAAAAATTGAGTTTGATAAATTGGAAAGAGGAACATTAAAATATATAGCTATGATTCCACTCTAAAGACAAAAAAATACCTCCAGAGAATGCTTAAAAGACAAAATTCATGCTTGACACGTAATCTTCCGAGTTTGAGTTTTTGTAATAAGAGGGCATTTACACAGGTTGGAATTTGATAGCGATGTAATTTATTCTAAATGAAAATATATTAAAAATAACAAAGTGTAAGCCGTTTGTGTCCACAAATTTTGTAACATTGGGAAAACCATCATAATCCTTACATAAATATTTTAATTTTCTTTATTGGTAGCGAAGTTGTATTTGTATTTAGTTGGGATAGAACGTGCATATTTTTAAATTGGAAGGTAGATTGAATGGTAGAGATTTATTTGATCATTCCTGGTCTTTACTTTTAATTCTAATAGTTTAATTTTAAATTTATTTGAAAATTAAGTTTCTCAATAATGACCATATTTAATTGTATAAATTTTTGAGAGGTAGTAATTTTTAGTTAATACGTTTAATTAATTGTAAAGTTGTTTATTTATTAAAATTAAATTTGAAATTTTAATTATTTAAGTTTATATTTATGTTAAACAAGTATTATATATATTTTAAAGTTAGTAAATATGGGAAAAAATATTATTTACTTAAATGAATGTGATAAATTCGAAAATATTTTTATGGATATAATTAAATACATTCTATAACATATGAAAATATTTATATAAACATAATTGCTTACATTCATAGTGTTTTTATGAATGAAGAAGGAAATTCTATTAATACATAATCTTTTTTAATGTTTAACATAAATTTTTTTAGGTAATTTTGTTTAACATTCATCATTGGTAATTTTGTCAAATGTCCAAAACTTTTAAACTAAATTTCTTGATTTTTTTGACCATCACTAAGTGGTTCAAATACAACTTACCTCTATAAAAACTCTTTTTAAGAGTTTCTTTCAAGGATTGATGTCGATAAACATTTACCTGCGATTTAATTTATATAATTTCCTTAATAATCAATTAATATAATCTATTGAATTGAATTGAATTAATTAATTAATATAATATATTGAATTGATGATGTTGATTATCATCAAGTTTTTGAGATTATAATTAGTTTATAGAAACTTAAAAGAGGTAAAAATTACATAGATTCTTTTAAAATCTTATTTCTAGGCCAAAAAAACAATGTTTCAAGATTACCATATTATAATGTAACAAATATTTTTAAATTGAATTTTAATTTGGGTTTAGTATAAGTGTTTTAATTCAAATGTAATGATATTTTTAGCCAAGACCTAGCCTCTTATGTCATCCTAGCATGAGCGGTTAGTGATTATGTCTAGACTTGAAGCAATTTTGGGAAACCTCTTGTCATTCATGTTCTTTATTTTTTCTTGTACATTTAAGACCTAACCATGACTTTGCACTCACTTGGGAGAGGGTAGCTTTTATGAGGAGGATAAAATAGGGTGCATTGCTTTGAATAGTAATATTATAAATTATAAAATTACTTTTCTTTTGCTTATCCTTCTCCAAAAAAATTTAGAGATAATTCATCACCAAGCTTCACATCTTATAAGATAAAAAGAGTGATAAAACTATCAAATATGAGTGTTTTTCTATCACACGTGTAAAGGTTTGCTAATTTATACTTGTTTTCAAGTTCATAATAAGTTGTTCACCTTCCATTTATTTCAACGCTATAATTCCAATTCAGCTTAGGAAAAATATGGATTCCAAGATATTTAAATGAAAGATATTTATTATTGATTATCAATTTTGTATAAAAACAATTAATATTTATTATAAACAACACAAATATTTTTAATGCCGCATAGACAAGAAAAAAGAAAAAAAGAAAAAAGAAAAAAACATATTTCTTATGTAAATTGTGGAGAAGATCCATTTAAAAATATGTATAGCTCTAGAAGTTTGAGTTTCCTAGGGATACAAGCATAATTTTATTACAAGTTTTGTTGTCTCAGAGGTTCTCAAATGGAAATTGAAAAAGGAAACTATTATTACAGCAAGTTACTATATTAATGTAATAATTTTGTATACATATTATATTTTTTTATTAAATTCATTGAAATATGTTTCAAGTAGATAGAGTTTAGAAAACTATAACGATGATTTTACTTCATCAAATATAAGGCTTAAAATCAGAGTTGTCATTCTATTCTAGCCATTCATTTAGTTGATTACTTTGATTGAGTTAATAAACATCTATATTTTTTATACTCTTAGTTGAGCAACCAACCTTAAGAGGATATTCAAAATAAGTAGTTTTACAATATTGTTTGTACTATCTCCTAAACCAATCTTAAATAGGATTTTAAGTGTATCATTAAGGAAAATAACATCATCAACTCCACCTTTTGGGGAGATTACCTTGACTTCCATTGTCAAAGTACCCCCAAACCCCTATTTTTTAAATTTTAGCATGGGATGAGTATCTCACTAGAAGGGTTTGCGTCCTAGATTTTAAATATGAGAAAATGGATTTAACCTAAGAAGCGCATTAGATGGGAAGGATATCCATGTTCTCAAATATCCTTGCATTTCTAGCTAACCAAATGTCCCATGAAGTTATTGAAGGTAGGCATTTCAACACTTTGGTTTAGATTTTGCATCAATGTGTGAGAAATTCTTGAACATATTCACCTTCGCAGTAGTTTTGTATCCTTCTAGAGATAATATATTATAAAACATAAACATGGAAATTGTTTCTTCATAATATATAAACTGATTTTTCAAAGGACAATTTTTCATTCGTGATTTTTTTCCATCTAATATCATGACATCCTAAAGTAGATGAATTACAACATCTATGCCACATTTGTTTTTCGTGATCCTCTTGCAATCTTCTTTCTTTTCAGTCCATGCCCAAACTATCATATCAATTGGAAGAGATTAAAGTTATTTTTCATGTGGATTTGGTAACTGATATTGGTCGAATACTTTTGTTATACCTTTCCCTAAACTAGGCATCTAGTAGTGAACCTTAACATGAAGAGTCCCACTCAAATGCTAAAGAACCTCAACCATGGACCTAAGAATCATTTCTAGTGTGGGCCTAGGACATATTCCTATGTAGGCCCTAAGTTGTAGTTTAACCGTGGAATCCACTACAGTAGGTTGTATATACCTTACAATGGTAATACCATTGTAACTCGAATCATCCTATAAGTTTCCATTTCGAACACTATTTTTACACATGCATCGCTCATCTTGCTTACAGAAAAAATAATGTTTTTGGCCAATAATGGGATGTGCAAAACACCAAGGAGTGTTTTAATCCTTTCATCCTTGAGTTCCAACTTGACTTTTCATTGTCAAATGATTCTATTTTTTGAGTCATCTCCTACGAAAACATCACTGCCATCATACATTTCTTATTCAAAAAACCACTCCTTATGATGGTTTATATGAAAAAATGAAACTAATTCATCCAATCATGCATCATGATTTGTATGTGTTCTTGAAGAAGCCAAGAACACATCTCCTTTTTCATGTAAGGAGGTTTTTTCTTTTTTTAGAAGGAGCACCAATGCATCCCTTCCCTTTCACAACACTTTTGAATCTACAAGGTTTTTTGTAATGCCCTTCTTTTCCACATATCTAGTATAGATTTATAATTTTTCAAAGAGATTTAGATCTCCTTCCTAAGGACATATTTTTATTTCTATCCTGAGAGCATCTTCTTACAGATAAGGCATCTGCATTCTAACTTTCCATATTTTCTCATTCCATCTCTTTCTATAAAAAGGATGAGATTATTTCATCAAAACTTAAAGTAGTCGCATTACTACCTATGGCAAAAATTAGATTATCCCATGATTCTAATAAAGAACACAAAAAAATCATAAAAATACGCATAAGAAATCTTAATATCAACAAATAATAGTTGACTTACCATAGTATTGAAGGCATTCATATGCCCTATTCTCCATCCTTTATCCTCAACTTATACAACTTCTTCCACAAGAACAATTTGTTCACCAGGGACTTAAACTATTGCAAAGCCCCTAACTTGTTCCACAATGCCTTTACTATAACTTCTCTTAAAACATTCCACAATGCCTTTACTATAACTTCTCTTAAAACATTCCATAATACCAAATTTTGGAGACATAATTGTATTATGTTCTCTACCTTTTGATACAACTTGGTCCAGTCTTCTGCAAACATCTTTGTCGATATGGTGCATGGATCCATAATGATCCATTGATCTTTTTCCACCAAAAGATATTCCATTTTGAGCTTCCACAACTCAAAACTTTGCCCATTGAATTTATCAATCTATATCTTTGAACTGATCATGATTTCCTTTCACCACAATAATTGATACTGTAGATTTTCTACTTTAACAAGGTTTTCCAGAAGATCGAGCCAAAATCCTTAGCCATAAAGGTGTCCCCTTGAAGCCAAACCACTCTAATACCAATTTTTGGTTTTACCCATGTAAAATTAGTTGATGCAAGTAAATTATTAATAGAATTATAAAATATGCAATGTTGTCCATGCACACACATATAGAAATTTAACATAGATATTTTACCCTAGAAACCCAAACTCGGAAAACCATAAATATTTTTCACTATATTATATTTTACAATGTTACAATACAATATGCATATACTGTAATATTCATAAACCCCTGGTCCATTATCCTTGGATTATAATACAATTGTAGTTCCTTAACTAGAATTACAAAATCATTTGTTGAACCGCCATGTTCCACATAACTACTAAAAGTGAAAATTTTGTTCTTAAAATCACCAAAAGTGAATGCAAAAAATTGGCAAAGGAAATTAGCAAAGGAAATTGGCAAAGGCATTTGCAAAGGCTTTGGAAAGGAAAAGAGGAGTTAATTGGCATTTATTTATGAAAACAAAGGAAAATAGGAGAAAAGGGAGATGAAGGGTCACAAATTTGCATGAGGAGGAAATTGAAGGAAAAATAGAGGAAAATGAAGAAATTAGAGGCGTCAATGATAAAAAGGATTCTCATGATCATTTCATAGATTTTTTTTAGCTTTTGTCGGTTCTAGTTTGGTTCTCTCATACTCTTGCACACTTAGAGAATTCTTGGATCACTGTAGCATTATAGAAAGGAAGCCAGGGAAGGAGAACAAAAGAAAATGACAAGAAAACAAGGTTATATCGAAGAGGGGTCTCATTCTAATGAAAATTCAAAACGGTGGTAACCATTTCTAAGGAAGTGGAGCACGCAAGGGCTAGTTTGCATCGTCAAGGAAACAATTCAGTTGGTCAATTCTCGGGACCTGTTGCTAGTTGGACATATGGGAAAAAGTGGGAACCTCAGAAAATATGAGCCACATGGAGCAACACTCTTTAAGGAGTATGGGGCTGAAGTGTTGCCAATTTTCAAAGAAGCAAGCTTGGAGCCGATTTTTCTCTTGTTCACTGAGTATGATCTTGAGCTCACCTTTGATTTCATTGACTCATTTGATGGAACTAGTGCTAGGGTTCAAGGATGTGGTTTCAATTAACTGAAGAAAGCATCATGGAGGAAATGAAAAAATTAGTTGTGGGCGAAAGATTGTATAAGAAAAACATGGTGCAAGGAGTAAATCTCAATTATTTCTTAAAGGACGATTCCCATGATCCTTGTTGGAGCATTGGGGTGCACAACAATAATTTTAAAATTGGAATGATAACATCCTATGAGGATGATTTAGGTTTTTCTGACATGTGATGGTTGTTTCTCCAAAGTTTTCTTATACCATATGAGATTTCTGGTACATTTGGTTGGTTTTAACAGGATGGACATGCCTTTCTACCTACATCAAATTTTGATTAAGATGGTGTCTTGTGCAAGAAAAAGGAGGGTTTGGTACCCGCATAATGTACAACACCACAGTTTGATATGGATCCTATACACCCATGAAATGAACAAGAAAGCATAACAGTCGAGGAGGATGACATTGGGACACCCCTTTCCTAGAAGGAATAATTAGGAGAAGACTCTTGATATGTAGGCTAAGAGCAGTCAACAAGTTGTTGGACAAACATAAGAGAAACCTAATAGGATAAAAATCCCTAGGTTTTATAGAAGGAGCACTAAAGGACACTAGTCAAAAGGATAAGAGACTAAGGAAGATGAGACCATGGAGGAAGGCAGAAATAAGGGTGAAGATCCTAAGGAATGTGTCCATATAATAAAATATTCAAGGAGGCCAAGAACCATACCCACAAACAAACTAAGGTGGGGATTGAAAGTTAAACTGAATCCCAAGCTTAAGGAGCCTATTCACATTAAAGATGAAAATGAAGTAGGGCCTGCTAGAGATAAGGAGGGGTTGTTAACAAAATAAGTACCATAAGCTCCAAAAATTGACAAGACCCCACATAAGAAAAGTATAAGAGTCACGAGGGCAATCAAAAAATAGGAAAAACTAAGAAAACTTGTAGAGGTAGCATAGGTCATTGGAAAATGAATAAGGAAACTCAAAGTCTCAAACCTTAGGCTTTTTGCTAATCCATATAGTTGTTTTTTCAAATGGAAGGTTTTGGATCAGTTCAAAATGTATCGAAGAATTTTTAATGGTTCTCCTTCAATTAGATTCCCAGGTTTTATCTCGTACATGTTGACATCTCACTAGATCAAGAATAAAACACTATTTTAAGAATGTACAAAGTTATGTATTATGAAACTAGAATTATCTTTCCGAATATTGTGGATGTCAGTGAAACTACTATAATTATATGATTTTCTTATTTTCATTTCGTGTTCAAATTTGATGCTAAGAACTATATTTGTTGGTTTTGTGCTCCGTGTAGAGTGTTTCAAGGAGAAATAAGGTACACACCCTTGTTTAAATGCACGTTGGATAAAACAACCATAATTGTGTATGTCTAAAGATTGTTTCCTCTATTTGGGTGTTGACCTACAATATACCAATCAAGATTGAAAAGGCTTTTGCCTCTAGGTGGGTAGAATGTGTTGTTGGTGGTATATTAATCTAGGAATTTGATAATTACAAACTATTGTGTTTCCTCTTTGTGAATGGTGTCAAGAGTTGTTGCTATTATCTTTCTTTGTAACAATAGTTGGTTTTGATAAAAACTAATGATAATGGTTACATTGTCGTCACCAGTTCCATTCAAGATCCATAATATTTGCATTTCCCAGGACATCAGTTTCCTTTTTTTATTAAGGATCCATAAGGTTTGCATTGTCGAAGACATTAGTTTCCTTTTTTTATTAAGGATTTGTAATTCCCAAATGGGTGTTATGTTGGACCTACTCTTATCTATTTTTATGTGATACAATGAATAAGATATGCAGTTGGATTTCTCTCTTTTTCTTAGTAGAATATTTTGATTGGTGGGTGTTATGTTGGTCCTGCTCTTATCTCTGGTTATGTGATACAATTCATGGGCTACATAAAATATATTTTTGGTCAGTTCATACCTCCTCTAACTGTGATTTTATTGTAGGTTAGAGCATTTTTCACACAATAACTATTCTAAAAATCTTTAAATTATTTTCTCTAATGATTTGGAGTGAAGCAAATTGGCATGATTTTTACAAATAAAGGTTGAATCTAGCAGACTTGGATGTAGGCCAAGTCATATATATTGCTACATTGAATGACATATTTCCCTCTCTTCGTAAATCAATTTTTGGATATAATTGTTTTTCTGCAAGTTATGAATATCACTAAATGAAATGTTCATGTATTATGAGAAGTGTTTCATATTGTTATCAATGGATATATTAGCATTTCTACCAAAGTCCTGAAGATTGCTATCTAAACTGTTAATGTATTCTGAAAAGTACTTCAAATTGTTATCAATTATGTTTTAATAAATTTCAATGCTAAATTATGATTTCCAAATGTCGTTGCTCAAATTTCCTGTGGAGATAAGTTGGACATGTTGGTTTCTCACACTAATCAAGTTGTATTGGAAATAGCAATCTATACCTTGACATTGAACCAATAAGGGTCCCTATGCTCCTCAAGTTATCTTTTGTGTCATTTTTGGGGAAAATACAAAGAGAATAAAAGGTTATATGAACATTGTATATACTCTTCAAGTTATATTTTGTGTTAGTTTTGGGAAATTACAAAGAGAATAAAAACGTATATACTCTTCAAGATATATTTTGTGTTAGTTTTGAGGAAAAAAATATGGATAAATAGTTGGATAAGTAGTCACTCAAATTCTATGAGTATCTATATATTAGTTGGAACATTTTCTACTCTCCATATGTACCAAAATATCAATAATGAATAGCTTGAATAGACCAAAAAAGGTCGTCAGTCAAATCATTGAACACAGTGATGAATGTTCCTCCAGCAAAAATGTTACACTTCTTGCTTGAGCAAGGAGATGGAAAGTAGTGTGTAAGCCGAAAAAGTGATTTTATCCTCCCAAAAAATGTGCCTTCTCTACCAAGCACATTCACATAAAAACACAATACACTGGGAATTGTCACAATTGCCTCCCACTAAGTAGTCAACTGACTTCTGTGAACATTACCTGCCAACACTTACATGTGACGTTACTATCAACACCTAGCAACACCTGACAATATTGTTGTCAAAACATTGTACTAGAAAATAAATAAAATTTCTTTTAAACGATGTAGGCTTTCATAAATTTAGTGTAGTTTCATAAAGTTTTAGTTTTTGGAAGCACTTAATAATGAGCTTGGCCAAATTGTTGATTTCCATTATTCACAGTGGCTTCCCACTAAGTAGTCAACTGATTTTATCTACTAACATTTACATATGACATTACTAACACGACCTCACAATGCTTGAAATTATAGTTATTAAAACATTGCACTGGGAAATGAATAAATTTTTCTTTAAAAGATGTTGTTTTTCATAAGGTAAGTGTGGTTTTGAAAAATTATAATCTTTTGGAAGATCTTAATAATGAGGACGAGATTTTATTCATTGATTCTTTGTAGGTTCCTCTAAGTACTTATTACATTCTTCTTTAGTCTCCAAGTTGCATAAGCCTTGATAATTTCAATATTGCAATACAAATTCCAGAAATTTGAGAGAGGACTAGTTGTTTCTCACTAAGATGCATTTGAGGTTCCGTCAAGTACCCATTATGCTCTTCTTGAGTCTTCAAATTGTATTTGTTAAGTTAACAAGGTCCGCATAATTTCAATACCTCAACGCTGATATTCCCATAAAATTGTGAGGATTTTAGTTGGATGTGTCTTTGTGCTTTCCAAAATTGTAGCTTATAATTAAATATTGCCACAATCATCACTTAATCATGTAGGAAAAGATGTTAAAAGTATATTGGCATCAATAAAGCACACTTAGGTTTTGACTATCATTTTTTTGTATACCAAAATCCTCTAATATATAATTTTCTTGAATCTCATTCAATGTAGATGTTTAAAATTCAGTATGGAAGTACTTTCCTAGTATTCTATATTTTGGAATTTATTGAATCTCCCACATGTAAGTTGATCGAAGCACCCAAATTCTTAATTTGATCAATTGAAAATGCTATGGGGTAATTTTTTTTTATTAATTTGGATTTTTTTAGGCTTCAATCCAAGTGGAATCAACTCAAAATAAGCTCATCAACACGTGCTAAAATTTTATTACTAAAATTGGAAATTTTAGGAAAATGAACTATTAAGCCAATCTAAGTGACCATATGCTTAAGCTAATCAAGTGAAATGATGTGGGATAATTTTTTTTACTAATTTTAATGTTTTTAGGACTCAATCCAAGTGGAAACAAATCAAAATAGATTCATTAACATGTGCTAAAATTCAAAAAAATATTACTACTATTTTATTACAGGAAACTTCCAGAAATTCCAGAATTATGAACTAGTAAACCAATCCAAGTAGATCAACCATGGATATGAATTTGCAAGGTTGTTCTAAGGATGAATCATGCTTGTGACTCTGTAAATAATCTACAAAAAAAATAACTCCAATCATTTAACCAATATAACCTACAACAAAGGAAGCATGAATATTAAATACATAAATAATACATGCAAGTGAAAAAGACATTCATAAAAGATAAAGAAATTGTACAACAAGACTATGAGGCTCATGGGATGGCTAAGCTCAAGGATTTATGAAGTAAACTGAGCCTTATAAGTCGAAAATGATAACAAACTTCATTATCAGTGTCAATCCAAGTACATCCTTGCTAGAAATGAAACTAGAGTTGCTAAATAACAAGTGTTCTTCACAAGAAGACTAAGAAATATATGCCCCTAGAGGCTAATTTGAATTGGTACTTATAAAAATTGGTGAGGAATAATCATCCTTGAAAGGAAGCATCTTTCCCCTCCAAAATCTATCAAAAAGTGGATATACTTCCCAACACTAGGAAACTTCATTCAATGACAGGGATCTCCTAGATTTTCTCAATCATTCCTAGATATTCTAAATCATTGGATCTCTAGAATCTGTTCAATTATTTCATCACATCTTGCTCATTTATTATCCAATCTTGGTCCATCTTATAGCAGGGAGAAAGTCCCTATATTATCTCATTTTCCAAATCTTCAGAATCTACCTAATATTCTCACAATATTCTACAAAAATAAATAATATTAGGCACATAATATGCAATTATCTCTAAACCTTCCTAATGAACATCTTAGAGCTAAAAAAAATATTAAGTGCATAAGGAGAAATTTAATATAGCCTTTATGTTCCTAATAAAGGTTATATGGGTCTTAATTTGTATGTAATTTGGAGGCCCATCATAGCCCCTTGCTGAAATTGTTGCTCACCCTCTGAGCAACCTACTCATCTTCTCTTCCCTGCTTTTCTCCAACTATCCATGTTGATATATTTTCCCATGTTGGATAAGATCACATGTTTACTATCAATTTCCTATCATTCCTTCCATTCTTCATCCTAGTTTTAGTATTCTTGAAGTATATGTTGATTCTCCTCCTTTCATGATTTGAAATAATTTGTCACAAATTTGGGAAAGAAAGTATAAGGGAATACTAATCAATTTTTGATCTTATATCAAAGAAGAGATTTTCATCCTTTTAATGGTAAGAAAGGAAAATATTGGTCACTAATTACTCCTCTTGGTAACCGATATTGGTCGAATACTTTTGTTATACTTTTCCCTAAACTAGGCATCTAGTAGTGAACCTTAACATGAAGAGTCCCACTCAGATGCTAAAGAACCTCAACCATGGATCTAAGAATCATTTCTAGTGTGGGCCTAGGACATATTCCTATGTAGGCCCTGTGTTGTAGTTTAATCGTGGAATCCACTATAGTAGGTTGTGTATACCTTACAATGGTAATACCATTGTAATTCGAATCATCCTACAAGTTTCCATTTCGAACACTATTTTTACACATGCACCGCTCATCTTGCTTACAAAAAAAATAATGTTTTTGGCCAATAGTGGGATGTGCAAAACACTAAGGAGTGTTTTAATCCTTTCATCCATGAGTTCAACTTGACTTTTCATTGTCAAATGATTCTATTTTCTGAGTCATCTCCTACGAAAACATCACCGCCATCATACATTTCTTATTCAAAAAACCACTCCTTATGATGGTTTATATGAAAAAATGAAACTAATTCATCCAATCACGCCTCATGATTTGTATGTGTTCTTGAAGAAGCCAAGAACACATCCACTTTTTCATCTAAGGAGGTTTTTTCTTTTTTCAGAAGGAGCACCAATGAATCCCTTCCCTTTCGCAACACTTTTGAATCTACAATGTTTCTTGTAATGCCCTTCTTTTCCACATATCTAGTATAGATTTACAATTTTTCAAAGAGATTTAGATCTCCTTCTTATGGACATATTCTTATTTCTATCCCGAGAGCATCTTCTTACAGATAAGGCATTTGCATTCTAACTTTCCATATTTTTTCATTTCATCTCTTTCTATAAAAAGGATGAGATTATTTCATCAAAACTTAAAGTAGTCGCATTACTACCTATGGCAAAAATTAGATTATCCCATGATTCTAATAAAGAACACAAAAAACTCATAAAAATACGCATTAGAAATCTTAATATCAACAAATAATAGTTGACTTACCATAGTATTGAAGGCATTCATATGCTCTATTCTCCATCCTTTATCCTCAACTTATACAACTTCTTCCACAAGAACAATTTGTTCACCAGGGACTTAAACTATTGCAAAGCCCCTAACTTGTTCCACAATGCCTTTACTATAACTTCTCTTAAAACATTCCATAATACCAAATTTGGGAGACATAATTGTATTGTGTTCTCTACCTTTTGATACAACTTGGTCCGGTCTTCTGCCAACATCTTTGTCGATATGGTGCATGGATCCATAATGATCCATTGATCTTTTTCCACCAAAAGATATTCCATTTTGAGCTTCCACAACTCAAAACTTTGCCCATTGAATTTATCAATCTCTATCTTTGAACTGATCATGATTTCCTTTCACCACAATAATTGATACTGTAGATTTTCCACTTTAACAAGGTTTTCCACAAGATCGAGCCAAAATCCTTAGCCATAAAGGTGTCCCCTTGAAGCCAAACCACTCTAATACCAATTTTTGGTTTTACCCATGTAAAATTAATTGATGCAAGTAAATTATTAATAAAATTATAAAAGATGCAATGTTGTCCATGCACACACACAGACATTTAACATAGATATTTTACCCTAGAAACCCAAACTCGGAAAACCATAAATATTTTTCAGTATATTCTATTTTACAATGTTACAATACAATATGCATATACTGCAATATTCATAAACCCCCGGTCCATTATCCTTGGATTATAATACAATTGTAGTTCCTTAACTAGAATTACAAAATCATATGTTGAACCGCCATGTTCCACATAACTACTAAAAGTGAAAATTTTGTTCTTAAAATCACCAAAAGTGAATGCAAAAAATTGGCAAAGGAAATTGGCAAAGGCATTTGCAAAGGCTTTGGAAAGGAAAAGAGGAGTTAATTGGCATTTATTTATGAAAACAAAGGAAAATAGGAGAAAAGGGAGATGAAGGGTCACAAATTTGCATGAGGAGGAAATTGAAGGAAAAATAGAGGAAAATGAAGAAATTAGAGGCGTCAATGATAAAAAGGATTCTCATGATCATTTCATAGATTTTTGTTAGCTTTTGTCGGTTCTAGTTTGGTTCTCTCATACTCTTGCACACTTAGAGAATTCTTGGAGCACTGTAGCATTATAGAAAGGAAGCCAAGGAAGAAGAACAAAAGAAAATGACAAGAAAACAAGGTTAGATCAAAGAGGGGTCTCATTCTAACGAAATTTCAAAACGGTGGTAACCATTTCTGAGGAAGTGGAGCACGCAAGGGCTAGTTTGCAGCGTCAGGGAAACAGTTCAGTCGGTCAATTCTCGGGACCTGTTGCTAGTTGGACATATGGGAAAAAGTGGGAACCTCAGAAAGTATGAGCCAGATGGAGCAACACTCTTTAAGGAGTATGGGGCTGAAGTGTTGCCAATTTTCAAAGAAGCAAGCTTGGAGCCGATTTTTCACCTGTTCACTGAGTATGATCTTGAGCTCACCTCTAATTTCATTGACTCGTTTGATGGAACTAGTGCTAGGGTTCAAGGATGTTGTTTCAAGTAATTGAAGAAAGCATCATGGAGGAAATGAAAACATCGGTTGTGGGGGAAGATTGTATAAGAAAAATATGGTGCAAGGAGTAAATCTCAATTATTCTTAAAGGACGATTCCCATGATCCTTGTTGGAGCATTGGGGTGCACAACAATAATTTTAAAATTGGAATGATAACATCCTATGAGGATGATTTAGGTTTTTTTTTAATGTGATGGTTGTTTCTCCAAAGTTTTCTTATACCATATGAGATTTCTGGTACATTTTGTTGGTTTTAACAGGATGGACATGCCTTTTTACCTACATCAAAGTTTGATTAAGATGGTGTCTTGTGCAAGAAAAAGGAGGGTTTGGTACCCGCATAATGTACAACACCACAGTTTGATATGGATCCTATACACCCATGAAATGAACAAGAAAGCATAACAGTCGAGGAGGAGGACATTGGGACACCCCTTTCCTAGAAGGAATAATTAGAAGAAGACTCTTGATATGTAGGCTAAGAGCAGTCAACAAGTTGTTGGACAAACATAAGAAAACCCTAATAGGATAAAAATCCCTAGGGTTTATAGAAGGAGCACTAAAGGACACCAGTCAGAAGGATAAGAGACTAAGGAAGATGAGACCATGGAGGAAGGCAGAAATAAGGGTGAAGATCCTAAGGAATGTGTCCATATAATAAAATATTCAAGGAGGCCAAGAACCATACCCACAAACAAACTATGGTAGGGATTGAAAGTTAAATTGAATCCCAAGCTTAAGGAGCCTATTCACATTAAATATGAAAATGAAGTAGGGCCTGCTAGAGATAAGGAGGGGTTGTTAACAAAATAAGTACCATAAGCTCCAAAAACTGACAAGACCCCACATAAGAAAAGTAGAAGAGTCACGAGGGCAATGGAAAAATAGGAAAAGCTAAGAATACTTGTAGAGGTAGCACAGGTCATTGGAAAATGAATAGGGGAACTCAAAGTCTCAAACCTTAGGTTTTTTGCTAATCCATATAGTTGTTTTTTCAAATGGAAGGTTTTTGGATAAGTAGTCAACTGACTTCTATGAACATTACCTACCAACACTTACATGTGACGTTACTATCAACACCTAGCAACACCTGATAATATTGTTGTCAAAACATTGTACTAGAAAATAAATAAAATTTCTTTTAAACGATGTAGGCTTTCATAAATTTAGTATAGTTTCATAAAGTTTTAGTTTTTGGAAGCACTTAATAATGAGCTTGGCCAAATTGTTGATTTCCATTATTCACAGTGGCTTCCCACTAAGTAGTCAACTGATTTTATCTACTAACATTTACATGTGACATTACTAACACGACCTCACAATGCCTGAAATTATAGTTATTAAAACATTGTACTGGGAAATAAATAAATTTTTCTTTAAAAGATGTTGTTTTTCATAAGGTAAGTGTGGTTTTGAAAAATTATAATCTTTTGGAAGATCTTAATAATGAGGACGAGATTTTATTCACTGATTCTTTTTAGGTTCCTCTAAGTACTTACTACATTCTTCTTTAGTCTCCAAGTTGTATAAGCCTTGATAATTTCAATATCGCAATACAAATTCCAGAAATTTGAGAGAGGACTAGTTGTTTCTCACTAAGATGCATTTGAGGTTCCGTCAAGTACCCATTACGCTCTTCTTGAGTCTTCAAATTGCATTTGTTAAGTTAACAATGTCCTCATAATTTCAATACCTCAATGCTGATATTCCCATAAAATTGTGAGGTTTTTAGTTGGTTGTGTCTTTGTGCTTTCCAAAATTGTAGCTTATAATTAAATATTGCCACAATCATCACTTAATCACGTAGGAAAAGATGTTAAAAGTATATTGGCATCAATAAAGCACACTTAGGTTTTGACTATCAATTTTTTGTATACCAAAATCCTCTAATATATAATTTTCTTGAATCTCTTTCAATGTAGATGTTTAAAATTCAGTATGGAAGTAATTTCCTAGTATTTTCTATTTTGGAATTTATTGAATCTCTCAAATGTGATGGGTTTCCATAAATATCACAAGATCTTAAAGATTTCAAATTTGTTATTCATATTGTTTTCCTCAAAAGATAGTCATTATATTTAGATGATAGCTTGCTTCAAGTGCTTCATATCTCCAACATGGTTATTTCTAGTGAGTTTTGACTCTTGAGAAGAAGTCAGAAGAAACCCAAAAGTGTGCAACCTACAACATTTAGTGGTTCAAAATGTTTGTAGTTACTGTGTCTAGACTCTAGGTCAATATACATGTTGACCCTAAAAAATGTTGTTCAATTTCTCTAATTATGTGTATTATACATCTTCCATCAATTTCTGGTTCAACTAATTAAGGGTGGGGTGTGGGTGCTTCCTATGTGAATGCTTGCTTCTTCTTGGCCCTTTCACTGTAGTTATTGTGTCTATATCACTATGTAAATTGGCCTTCAAAAAGTTGTTTGATTTCTCAATTATGTATTATATACATCTTCCCATCAGTTTTATGAATTTTTGAAGGGCAATGTGGGTACTTCTTCTTTCAATGTTTGCTTGTTGTTGCCTCTTTGATTGCAAGAGGTTTGCATTGTTAGTTTTTTCCTTGCTTAAGTAGTATAGTTGTGCGTAGGTTGAAGCTAAAAGGGTTGTACCAAGGGATGAACAACAAAATGTTTAGAGGAATAGTAATATGGTGGGACCTAGGACTAAGAAGATTTGTGTTGGTGGGTTAGCACCCACTATTACTAAGGATGACTTCAGAAAGTATTTTGAGCAGTTTGGTAATAAAATAGATGTAGTTGTAAGGCATGATCACATTACACAAACACATCGTAGTTTTGGGTTTATTACTTAAGATTAAGAGGATACAGTGGACAAATTTCTTCAACAAATATTTCACCAGCTCGAGGAAAAGACTATGGAGGTGAAGTTGGTCATTCCCCAGGACATGTCTCCTGGAAATACAAGAGGCTATGTAGGACGTGGAGATAGTTTTGGTGCACAATAGATGCAAAGCTATGAACCAACTCCTATTGGGGTTTATGGAGCACGCTTGCCTATTGCAGGCACTGGATATCCTCCATATGTTGCAACCCCTAGCTATGGACCTACTAGGTATGGAAGTACACCAGGGTATGGGACAAGTACGAATGGTGGATATGGTGCAACAACTAAAAAAAAGTGCTTCAACAAGGTTTAGTCTGAATCATTAAAATCCTATCAATGTTGGCATTAGTGAATTGGTATTGATTATTTCGATCCAACTCACTAAGATCTTGATAGACCCTTTTAGCAAAGGATTAAATAATCTTGACACAAGTAAGTCTCTAATAATTTTTCTCATTTGTTTGTGATTAATTTGAGGGTAAACCACGATATTTTCATTTTTGGAGACTTTGTTTTGGACAAGTTTGGGTCACAGGGGCTTATCAAAGACAAGGCATGCAGAATAGAGGAAGATGGAGAACCGTGGTTCAAGCAGGCAATAACAGGGGATATTGGGAGAATTCTGGAGGTAAAATACCTTAGTGTGAGTCAACGAATGATTAAACACACCCTAATTTGATTAAGCATGGACAACAATGCAGAGTGGCGGGTACAAATGCTAGAATGGCGACATGACGAGCCCCTCCCTTTGTTGATTCAGCATGGCGCATCCTGATGGCCTCAACATGGCGATGTGTTGTTTTTGGACTTATGACCATGGACTTGGACATTGAAATGACATGTCTACATTGCTTTTGGGTCCAACAAATAAATTAAGTGATATTTGTATCAACTATTAGGCCTAGAAGTATTTATAAATGTAAATGAAATAGTGAAACTCAAATTTGATATTGTTTAAAAGAAATGAAAACTTCAAATTTTATTTGGTATATATATATATATATATATATATGACTAGGAGGTAAAAGTAGACCATGAAAGTTACAACATCTAGCTTTAATACCAATTTGGGAAACATAAAGTGAATGGATTAGAGAATATATAAAATGATACAAAACTACTTTGAAAACCAACAAGTATTAGGGAAAAGAGAAAAAATTGAGTTTGATAAATTGAAATGAGGAAACATTAAAACATATAGATATGGCAAGAAAATTACAACATTTCGCTTTGATATCAATTTATGAAGATAAATTGAACCCAAAAATAAAAATTAACATATAAATTTATTTTTATACTAAAAATATATATATACAAATTATAACAAAACAAAATTATGTCACAAAATATAAATAATAAATAAGAATATATAAGTCTTATCTTATCCAAACATCATATAAGAGTGTTATCATAACATAAATATGAACACAAATACTTAATACTTATATTATGAAATAGAATATCAACAAAATGATGGGATGACTCAAAACTTCAACACTTCTTCTGGAGAGCTAATTCTTTGAAAATTCAAGGATGCACTTTCCAAATCCCTTCTAATGAACTCAACATTTACTTTTTAGACTCTTTGTGAAGACTTCATTCATCTATTTTACTATTAATCCACTTTCCCTAGGCTAAACTCCTAACTTTATCCATTATAAACTACAAAAGAAAAAACAAAAAATTTTAAATAGTGAAAAAAATTATTTACCCACTTTTACAGATACCTAATTTTATGCATTATCACCAACCAAAACAAAAACAAAAGACTTTACAAAAGAGTTTAGATAGTGAAGAATCTTATTCGTTCACATTCAATGTACACAAGGGTTAACTTTTTACATGATAACCCACCAAAGAAATACAAAAATACTTTAAATAGTGGAAAATACTTCAACTCCTAACTTTATGCATTATAAACTAGGAAAGGAAAAATAGAACGCTTTAGTGAAAAAGTTAATTTATCCGTGTTGATGCCATCATGACAGTGTCCTTGGCGGCCAGTGCCCTTGACGGCCCTCATGACAGTGTCCTTGGCGGCCAGTGTCCTTGACGGCCCTCGCCCTCACCGTGTTGATGCCATCATACAGTGTCCCTAGCGGCCAGTGTCCTTGACGGCCCTCACCGTGTTGATGCCATCATACAGTGTCCCTAGTGGCCAGTGTCCTTGACGGCCCTCATGACAGTGTCCTTGGCGGCCAGTGTCCTTGACGGCCCTCGCCCTCACCGTGTTGATGCCATCATACAGTGTCCCTAGCGGCCAGTGTCCTTGACGGCCCTCACCGTGTTGATGCCATCATACAGTGTCCCTAGTGGCCAGTGTCCTTGACGGCCCTCATGACAGTGTCCTTGGCGGCCAGTGTCCTTGACGGCCCTCGCCCTCACCGTGTTGATGCCATCATACAGTGTCCCTAGCGGCCAGTGTCCTTGACGGCCCTCACCGTGTTGATGCCATCATACAGTGTCCCTAGCGGCCAGTGTCCTTGACGGCCCTCATGACAGTGTCCTTGGCGGCCAGTGTCCTTGACGGCCCTCCGTGTTGATGCCGGGCCGGTGGCCAATGAGCGTTGCCGCCAAAGTCGATTGTCTTGTTTTCTGACTTATTGTCACCATGGACTTCGACATTGGAATGACATGTCTACGCGGTCCTTGGTCCAGCAAATAAATTAAGCAATATTTGTAATATTCGGCTCTGAAATTTGATATTGACGTCAAAGGGACAACTAAAACCTTCGTACGAATCCGCTGGGAAGCAACTTGACATAACGCAGAGAATTAATCATTCATACGAAACAACTTGACTTGCGGGGCTGCAATGTGTTTGTTCTCCCAAAGGGTCCCATGTTGTTTCACAATTTCACTTCCAGCGGGCCGTGCCCACTTGCTTTTCAATCCACATTAATATCTAACAACTAACAGTTTACGAATTATTGGTCTCATTTCTGATGGAATACTGATCCAAAGCAGGGGGAGTATTCAAAAACCGAGTGCTAGAGTTTAAAGAACTAATGACAGTAGGGTTTTGGAATGTCCCATGTTTTAGGGAAAATCATGCTGGACAGGTAATCTTCAGAAGTTTGAGTCTATGTAATTTAATCTTAAACGAGAAGGATTAAAAAGAAATGAGTGCAAGCAGTTTGTGTCCACAATTTTTACCAGCGAAAACTCATCACAATCTATCCGTAACTATTTTAATTTCCTTTACTGTGAGAGAGGTCGTATTTGTATTTAAATTAAAAAGAAATGAGTGCAAGCAGTTTGTGTCCACAATTTTTTACCAGCGAAAACTCATCACAATCTATCCGTAACTATTTTAATTTCCTTTACTGTGAGGGAGGTCGTATTTGTATTTAAATTTTATAGAACCAGTGTATTTCTAAAAATTCGAAGGAAGATTGAATGGGTAGAGCAAGCATCGAACTTGGGGAGCAGCGAACAGGGTTTTGGGTGCTGGGTTTGGGTGCAGGAGCAGTAGCGGCGAGCTGTAACTTTCAGGAGCGGCAAAAGAAAGGAACAGCGAACAGGGGTTTGGGTGCAGGAGCAGAAGCGGCGAGCTAGAGCTAGATCGGCGAGCAGGGGGCTGAAGGAGCAGGAGCGGCGAGCTGTAACATTCAGAAGCGGCGAAAGCAAGGAGCAGCGAACAGGGGTTTGGGTGCAGGAGCAGAAGCGGCGAGCTAGATGGGCTGAAGGAGCAGGAGCGGCGAGGAGCGGCGTTCACAGGAGCGGTGAGCAGGGGTTGTTTCCAGACAGGGGCAGCGGTTTACTAAGTAACTTTGCAGACAGGGGTCAGCGGACAGCTCAGCGGTTAGAGGCGGGTCTGGGCTTCTCCTGAGCGGCGTTCGGCGAAGCAGCAAGGTCAACACCAGAAGGCGAGTGGGGATCTGCGTGGGCTTCTCCGGGGACTCCTGAGTCGAGCGGCGAAAGGCAACAGAGAGGGTTTCATCTGAAGACTCGTTTCTTCCTCTGGTCTTTTAGTTTTCTCAAAGCGGGGGCGAGGTGGCTTCCCTTGCCGCCTCTGCCCCCGGAGTTGCCTCTGCTCCGGTGGGTCTTTTTCTCCTCGGCGGCAGTCAGGCTTGATCTCGTCACGGCACATCCTTTGGAGCGTTGAGGGAACAGCGGTGCTTCTGCCCTGTTTCGTGCCGCTTCTATGGATGACTCTGCTGGTCTTTTCTGCAGGCAGATGCTGAGGATTGCGTCAGCATTCTTCCTCTGTTTCTCGTTTGATTTGGATGGAGAGTTTGAGGGGGCGGGAAAGGAGTGGCTTCTTTTGTTGCTCTCTTCCTCATTTCGTGCCTCTCCCTCCACATTGGGCGGTCAGATCATGATGCTCTTCCTTCTTTTGCTTGTCTGCTTGGTTTCTTGGTGCTTTTTCTGCAACTTATGATGGGTTGCCTTGTCTGGGGGGCAACATTTGGCCTTTCGAGGCTTTATTTGGGATCTGTTTTAACAGATTAGCATGTCGTTCGGTCCATGTCTATGGGTTGCCTTCTGGGGGGCAATATTGGCCTTTGGGGACTTTATTTGGGATTTGTTTTTAGCAAATTTGCATGTGGCTTGGGCCACATTTCTGCATTTGCTTCTTGCATATGCGCTATGTAATCTTCTTTAATGAATATATTACGCTTTTTTCTTCTGAAAAAGAGATTCATTTAATCAATCGTTATCTTTACTTTTAATTGTAATTGTTAAATTTTAAATTTATACCAAAATTAATTACCTCAATAATTTTTCTACTTAAATTTTGTAGACCAGTAACTTTCAGTAAATATGTTTATTTAACTGAATATAAAGAAGGTGTAAAGTTGCTTAGTCCTTAAAATTAAATTTGAAACTTTAACTATTTAAGTTTATATTTATCTTAGACAAATTTTACATAAATTTTAAGATTAGAAAATATTGATAAGAAATCTTATTTACCTAAGTGAATATGATAAACTTGAAAATATTTCTATGAATATAATTAAATATATTCCAAAACATGTGAAAATATTTATATGGATATAATTGCTTACGTTCATAACTTTTTCATGGATGAAAAAGCAGAAATTCCCCTTGATACAGAGTCTTGTTTAATGCTTAATTCTTTTTTTATTTTTTTTAGGTTTGATGCAAAGAACCATTCATCATTAGCAATTTAGTAGAATGTCCAAAATATCAAAGGTAAATTTCTTGATTTTTTGGATATAATTGCTTACATTTATAACTTTTTCATGGATGAAAAAGCAGGAAACTCACTTAATACATAGTCTTGTTTAATGTTTAATAATAAAAAAAATTAGGTTTGATGTAAAGGAACATTCATCATTAGCAATTTAGTAGAATGTCCAAAAATATTAAAGGTAAATTTTTTTATTTTATTGACCATCACCCAGTGGTTCAAATGCAACTCACCTCCATAAAAACCCTTGCCAAGAGTTTCTTTCATGGATTGATGTAGCTGGACATTTACCAATGATTTAATTTATATAAGTACCTTAGTAATTAATTAATGTAATATGTTGAATTTATGATGTTAATTATCATCAAGTTTTTGAGATTATAATTAGTTTATAGAAATTTAAAAGAGATAAAGATTACATAAAACTTTTTAAAATCTTATTTCTAGGAAAAAAAAGAGCCTTTCAAGATTACCATATTATATTGTAACAAATATTTTTAAATTGAATTTTAATTTGGGTTTAGGATATGTGTTTTAATTCAAATGTAATGATATTTTTAGCTAAGACCTAGCCTCGTATGTTATTCTAACATGAGTTGTTAGTGATTATGGCTAGCCTTGGAAGCAATTTTGGGGAACCTCTTGTCATTCATGTAGTTTATTTTTTCTTGTAGATTTAAGGCATAACCATGACTTTGGACTCACTGGGGAGAGGGTAGCTTTTATAAGGAGGATAAAATAGCGTGCATTCCTTTGAATAGTAATTTACAAATTATAAAATTACTTTTCTTTCGCGTATCCTTCTCCAAAAAAATTTAGAGATATTTCATCACCAAGCTTCATATCGTATAAGATAAAAAGAGTGATAAAAGTATCAAATATGAATATTTTTCTATCACATGTGTAAAGGTTTGCTAATTTACAATTTTTTTCAAATTCATCATAAGTTGTTCACCCTCCATTTATTTCAATACTATAACTCCAATTGAGCTTAGGAGGAATATGGATTCCAAAATATTTAAATGAAAGATATTTATTATTGATTACCAATTTTATATGTAAATAATTAATATAAATATAAACATTTATTATAAAGAAACGCAAGCATTTTTAATGTCCAGTAAAAAAAAAAACATATTTCTTATATAAATTGTGGAGAAGATCTATGTAAAAATATGTATAGCTCTAGAAGTTTGAGTTTCCTAAGGATACAAGCATAGTTTTATTACAAGTCTTGTTGTTTACGAGGTTCTTAAATGGAGATTGAAAAAAGAAACTATTATTATATCAAATTACTATATTAAAATCAAAGTTGTTATTCTATTCTAGCCATTCATTCAATTGATTACTTTAATTGAGTTAATAAACATCTACATTTTTTATACTCTTAGTTGAGTAACCAATCTTAAGAGGATCTTCAAAATAAGTAGTTCTACAATATTGTTTGTAACATCTCCTAAACCAATCTTAAATAGGATTTATGTGTACCACTAAGGAAAATAGCACCACCAACTCCTCCTTTTGGGGAGATTACCTTGACTTCCATTGTCAAAGTACCCCCAAGCCCCTATTTTGTTAATTTTAGCATGGGATAAGTATCTCATTACAAGGGTTTGCATCTCGGATTTTAAATATGCAAAAATGGATTTAACGTGAGAAGCACATTGGATGAGAAGGATATCGATGTTCTCAAATATCCTTGCATTTCTAGCTAACCAAATGTCCCATGAAGTTATTGAAGGTAATCATTTCAACACTTTACTCTAGATTTTGCACCAATGTGTGAGAATTTCTTCAACATATTACCCTTCACATTATTTTTTTATCCTTATAGAGAGAATATATTATAAAAAATAAACATGGAAATTGTTTCTTTATAATATATTAATTGATTTTTCAAAGGACAATTTTTCATTCGTGATTTTTTCCCGTCTAATATTATGACATCCTTAAGTAAATGAATTACCACATCTATGCCACATTTAATTTTTCTTGATCCTCTTGCAATCTTCTTTCTTTTCAGTCCATGCCCAAACTATCGTATCAATTGGAAGATATTAAAGTTATTTTTCATGGGGATTTGGTACCTGATATTGGTCGAATACTTTTGTTATACTTTTCCCTAAACTAGGCAGGTAGTAGTCAACCTTAACATGAAGAGTCTTACTAAGATGTTAAAGAACCTCAACTATGGACCTCAAAATGATTTCTACTGTGGGCCTAGGACATATTCTTATGTAGGCCCTATGTTGTGGTTTAAACATGAAATCCACTATACTAGGTTGGAGATACCTTACAATGGTAATACCATTGCTACTCAAATCATCCTACTACTTTCCATTTCGGACACTATTTTTTCACATGCATCGCTCATCTTGCTTACAGAAAAAATAAATATTTTGGCCAATCGTGGGATGTGCAAAACGTCAAGGAGTGTTTTATTCCTTTCATCCATGAGTTCCAACTTAAATTTTGCTTGTCCTATGATTCTATTTTTTAAGTCATCTCTTAGGAAAACATCACCACCATCATACATTTCCTATTCACAAAACCACTTCCTATGAGGGGTTATATGAAAAAATGCAACTAATTCATCCAATCACACCTCATGATTTGTATGTGTTCTTGAGAAAGCCAATAACACACCCCCTCCTTCATATAAGGAGGTTTTCTCTTTTGTAGAAGGAGCACTAATGGATCTCTTCCCTTTTTCAACACTTTTGGATCTAAAATGTTTCTTGTAATGCCCTTCTTTTCCACATCTCTAGTATAGATTTACTAACTTTCCTAGAGATATGATCTCCCTCTTAAGGACATATTTTTATTTAATCCTATGAGCGTATCCTTACATATAAGGCGTCTTCATTATAACTTTACATATTCATTTCATCAAAACTTAAAGTAATGGTTTTTCTACAAGTTATAAATATCACTGAATGAGATGTTCATGTATTCTAAGAAGTGCTTCATATTGTTATCAATGGATATATTAGCATTTCTACCGAAGTCCCAAAGATTGCTAATGTTAATGTATTATGAAAAGTTCTTCAAATCATTATCAATTATGTTTTAATAAATTTCAATGCTAAATTATGATTTCCACATGTCGTTGCTCGAATTTCTTGTGGAGATAAGTTGGACAAGTTCGTTTCTCACACTAATCAGGTTGTATTGGAAATAGAAATCTATACCTTGACACTAAACCAATAAGGGTCCCTATGCTCCTCAAAATTATATTTTGTGTTAGTTTTGGGGAAAATCCAAAGAGAATAAAAGGTTATAAGAACATTTTATATGCTCTTCAAGTTATATATTGTGTTAGTTTTGGGAAATTACAAAGAGAATAAAAAAGTATATACTCTTCAAGATATATTTTGTGTTAGTTTTGAAGAAAATATAAAGGAAAAAAATACAAATAAATAGTTGGATAAGTAGTCAGTCAAATTCTAGGATTATCTATATTTTAGTTGGAACATTTTCTACTCTCCATATGTTCCAAAACACCAATAATGAATGGCTTGAATAGACCAAACAAGGTCATCAGTCAAATCATTGAACACAATGATGAATATTCCTCCATAAAAAATGTTACACTTCTTGCTTGAGCAAGGAGATGGAAAGTAGTGTGTAAGCCAAAAAAGTGATTTTATCCTCCCAAAAAATGTGTCTTCTCTACCAACCACATTGACATAAAAAGACAAAACACTGGGAATTGTCACAATTGCCTCCCACTAAGTAGTCAACTGAATTCTGTCAACATTACCTGCCAACACTTACATGTGACGTTACTATCAACACCTAGCAACACCTGACAATATTGTTGTGAAAACATTATACTAGAAAATAAATAAAATTTGTTTTAAACGATGTAGGCTTTCATAAATTTAGTGTAGTTTCATAAAGTTTTAGTTTTTGCAAGCGCTTAATAATGAGCTTGGCCAAATTGTTGATTTTTCATTATTCACAGTGGCTTCCCACTAAGTAGTCAATAGATTTTATCTACTAACATTTACATGTGACATTACTAACACCACCTCGCAATGCCTGAAATTATAGTTATCAAAACATTGTACTGGGAAATAAATAAAATTTTCTTTCAAAAGATGTAGTTTTTCCTAAGGTAAGTGTGGTTTTGAAAAATTATAATTTTTTGAAAGATCTTAATAATGAGGATGAGATTTTATTCATTGATTCTTTTGAGGTTCCTCTAAGTACTTATTACATTCTTCTTTAGTCTCCAAGTTGCATAAGCCTTGATAATTTCAATACAACAATACTAATTTCAAAAATTTGAGAGAGGACTAGTTGTTTCTCACTAAGATGCATTTGAGGTTATGTCAAGTACCCATTACGCTCTTCTTGAGTCTTCAAATTGCATTTGTTAAGTTTAAAAGGTCCTCATAATTTCAATACCTCAATGTTGATATTCCCAAAAATTTGTGAGGTTTTTAGTTGGTTGTGTCTTTGTGCTTTCCAAAATTGTACCTTATAATTAAATCTTTCCACAATCATCACTTAATCATGTAGGAAAAGATGTTAAAAGTATATTGGCATAAATAAAACACACTTAGGTTTTGACTATCAATTTTTTGTATACCAAAATCCTCAAATATATAATTTTCTTGAATCTCCTTCAATGTAGATGTTTAAAATTCATTATGGAAGTACTTTCCTAGTGTTTTACGTTTTTGAATTTATTGAATCTCCTAGATGTGATTGGTTTCCATAAATATCATGAGATCCCAAAGATTTCAAATTTTCTATTCATATTATTTTCCTCAGAAGTTAGTCATTGTATTTATATGATAGCTTGCTTCAAGTGCTTCATATCTCCAGCATGGTTATTTATAGTGAGTTTTGACTCTTGAGAAGCAGTCAGAAGCAACCCAAAAGTGTGCTACCTACACCATTTAGTGGTTTAAAAGGTTTGCAGTTACCATGTCTAGACTTTAGGTCAATATGCATGTTGACTCTAAAAAATTTTGTTCAGTTTCTCTAATTATGTGTACTATACATCTTCCATCCGTTTTTGTTTCAATTAATGGAGTGTGGGGTGGGTGCTTCCTATGTGAATTTTTTCTTCTTCTTGGCTCTTTAACTATAGTTACTTTGTCTATATCACTATGTTCATTGGCTTTCAAAAAGCTGTTTGATTTCTCAATTTTGTGTTATATACATCTTCCCATCAGTTTTATGAATTGTTGAAGGGAAGTGTGGGTACTTCCTCTTTCAATGTTAATGCTTTTTGTTTCTTCTTTGATTGCAAGAGGTGTGCATGGTTAGTTTTTCCTTTCTTAAGTAGTATAGTTGTGCATAGGTTGAAGCTAAAAGGGTTGTACCAAGGGATGAATAACAAAATGTTCATAAGAATAGTAATATGGCAGTAACTAGGACTAAGAAGATTTTTGTTGGTGGGTTAACACCCCTTGTTACTAAGGATGACTTCAGAAAATATTTTGAGCAATTTGGTAATACAACAGATGTAGTTGTAAGGTATGATCACACTACACAAACACATCATGGTTTTGGGTTTATTACTTATGATTCATAGGATGCAGTGACAAATTTATTCAACAAATATTCCGCTAGCTCAAGGAAAGGACTATGGAGGTGAAGTTGATCATTCCCAAGGACATGTCTCCATGAAATACAAGAGGTTCTACAGGACATGAAGCTATTTTTTGTGCACAATATATGCAAAGCTATGGACCAACTCTTATTGGGGTTTATGGAGCACGCTTGCTTATTGTAGGTACTGGATATGCTCCATATGTTGCAACCCCCAGCTATGGACCTTCTAGGTATGGAAGTACACCAGGGTATGGGACAAGTATGAATTGTGGATATGGTGCAATGCCTAAAAAACATTGCTTCAGTAAGGTTTAGTCTGAACCATTAAACTCCTATCAAAGTTGGCATTAGTGAATTGGTATTGATTTTTCTGATCCAACTCACTAAGATCTGGATATACCCTTCTAACAAAGGATTAAACAATCCTAACATGGGTAAGTCTCTAATAATAGTTCTCATTTGTTTGTGATTAATTTGAGGGTAAACCACAATATTTTCATTTTTGGATACTTTGTTTTGGAAAAGTTTGGGTCACAAGCGCTTAATAAAGACAGGGCATGCAGAACAGAGGAAGATGGAGAACCATGGTTAAAGAAGGAAATAAGAGGGGATACTGGGAGAGTTATGGAGGCAAATAACTAAGCGTGATGTGCAGAGCTAAAAGAACATGAATGACGGTGCTTGGTTTATTGGATGCTTACTGTGTGTTGAGCTCTGTCTATCGGGAATTCTCGGGTTCCTCGCTGGGTTTGATTCGCAAGTGCAGCGTGGGTGGATGATAGGTACCATGGACATTGACTTATTATGTACCAATGATCCTAGCTTGAGGAATAAGGGCCTATATAATCCCTTTCTTGTTGTAATAGTCTCAGGTCAAAATTTCGTGTAACAAAGAATAATAAAGGAGTAATAAGACTAAGGTCATGGGACATGTATTCCAACCCGAATGTTGGATAGAAATCTATAGTGGGCATCACTTGTTTATTATTATGGATAAGAAAATTGGTAAAGGCATTGGAAAAGGAAAAGAGGAATGAAGTGGAATTTATTTATGAAAATAAATGAAAATAGGAGAAATGGGAGATGAAGAGTCACATATTTTCATGAGAAGGAAAATTAACGAAAATGAAGAAAAAGAGAGACATCAATGATAAAGAGGATTTTGAGGATCAATTCACAACTTTTGTTGGTTTGGCTTTTGTCAGTTTAGTTTTGGATCTATCTTCTATTCTCTCATACTCTTGCATGCATTTTGTTTTGATGAGTGATCACAGTGGAATGAGATACTTGTTTCACCAACCTAATCTGAATGCTAGGAAAGCTAAATGATTGGCCAATCTCAAAGAGTCTAACTTTGAGAACATGTGCATTAAGGGTAAAGAGAATAGGGTTGCATATGCTCTTACCAAAAGAGTGTAGGTAAATCACATCGCAACTATTAGCTCATATGGGATAGATTTGCAAGAGAGGATCTTGCAGGTAGTGAAGCAGGATGAAAAGTACCATGGACTTGGACTTTTTATGCCTACGCATTTTTTTGGTCCAACAAATAAAAAATGAGAAGAAATTAAAAATAAATTAAAAAAACTGAGTGCAAGCAATTTGCATCCACATTTTTTACAATGGAAACCCCATCACAATCTATCCGTAAATATTTTAATTTCCTTTATTGTGAGAGAGTTTGCATTTATATTTAGATTTGATAGAATGAGTATGTTTATAAATAATTCGAAGGGAGATTGAATGGGTAGAGATTCATTTAATCAATTGTTATCTTTACTTTTAATTGTAATTGTTCAATTTTAAATTCATAAGAAAATTAACTTTTAAATTTTGTCTATTTAAATTTTGTAGAGTAGTAACTTTTAGTAAATATGTTTATTTCACTGAATATAAAGAATGTGCAAAGTTGCTTATTCTTTAAAATTAAATTTGAAACTTCAACCATTTAAGTTTATATTTATGTTAAATTAACTTTACTTAAATTTTAAGATTAGCATATATTGGTAAAAATATTCTTTACTTAAGTGAATATGATAAACTTGAAAATATTTCTATGAATATACTTAAATACATCCATAACATATGAAAATATTTATATGGATATAATTGCTTACATTCATAACTTTTTCATGGATGAAAAAGTAGAAAATTCCCTTAATACATAGTATTGTTTAATGTTTAACATAATTTTTTTTAGGTTTGATGCCAAGAAACATTCATTATTTGCAATTTAGTAGAATGTCCAAAAATATTAAAGGTAAATTCCTTGATTTTATTGACCATCACCCAATAGTTCAAATGCAACTCACATCCATAAAAATCCTTGCCAAGAGTTTCTTTCACGAATCGATGTAGATGGACATTTACCAATGATTTAATTTATATAACTACCTTAGTAATTAATTAATGCAATATATTGAATTGATGATGTTAATTATCATCAAGTTTTTGAGATTATAATTAGTTTATAGAACTTAAAAGAGGTAAAGAATACATAAATTCTTTTAAAATCTTATTCTAGGCCAAAAAAAAAGTCTTTCAAGATTACCATATTATATTGTAACAAATAATTTTAAACTGAATATTAATTTGGGTTCAGGATAGGTTTTTTAATTCAAATGTAATGATATTTTTAGCCAAGACCTAGCCTCTTGTGTCATCTTAGCATGAGCGGTTAGTGATTATGGTTAGACTTGGAAGCAATTTTGGGGAACCTCTTGCCGTGCATGTTGTTTATTTTTTCTTGCACATTTAAGACCTAACTGTAGGTTTTAACCCTGTACAGAAATTACCTGCATACAAATTCTAAAACACAGAAAATAAACAATGTGAGAGCATAACACGTAAAACACATATACACAGAGATTTTCCCACTGGATCCCAAAACCGGGACTACCAGCTTGATTTTTCATTATATTCCTTTCAATGTTACAATACATATTTATACATGATGAAGCATCCAATACCATGGACCGAAAACCATCGCGTCCAAAACCATGGACTGAAAGCCATAGGTAGGTTCGCCCAACCTAATATAGGGTCCAAAAAAAATTTCTCAGGGCGCTGTCGCGGACCTTGTAGAGGGGGGCTACCTGCCCCCCTCAAACCCCCTGCTACGTAATCATCGCAACAAAGGGGGGGGCTCCGGCCCCCCTCTAACCCCCCAGTTCACTACGTAGGTTAGTCGTGGAAAGAATATAACACAACCCAACAATCTCCCACTTGTTGTTTTCTTTCCACAGGGGGCCATATGAGAGCTTAGTCATTTTTTCAGCCCTGAAATGCCCATTGTTTCAGAACTTCTCAGAGCTCATAGATTTTGTCAATGCATCTGTAGTATTCTTCAAAGTGTCCACTTTTACCAGCAACACCTTTTTGTCTTCTGTCATATCCCTCACAAAGTGATACTAAACATCAATGTGCTTTGTCTTTGAATGATAAGTAGGGTTCTTTGCCAAGAAAATTGCACTTTGGTTGTCACAATGTATCCTTATAGCTCCCGGTACTAACCCCATACCTGAACACAATCTCTACAACCAAGCTTCTTCCTTTCTTGCATGAGTGGCTGCCATGTATTTTGCCTCTGTAGTTGATAATGCCAGTACATATTGTTTCTTACTCATCCAACTGACTGCACCTCCAAATAGGTTAAACACATACCCACTTGTAGATCTTCTCTATTCCAAATCTCCAGCCCACTCTGCATCAACAAAGCCACGAATATCCAATGCTCTGTCCAACCCTGGTCTTCCTTGGTAGCACAAACCATAATCACTAGTGCCACGCAAATACCTGAAAACCTGCTTCACTGCTGTCCAGTGCTCCTTCTCTGGTTTTGGCATAACCCTGCTCAATACTCCCACTGCATGTGCAATTTCTGGTCTAGTACAGACCATTGCATACATCAGGCTACCGACTGCACTTGCATATGGAACACAGGACATATCCTCTTCCTCTTCTTGTGTCTTGGGACACTGTTCAACAGATAACTTTACACCTATAGGAAAAGAAACCTTCACTGGTTTACTATCCTGCATATTAAACCTCTACAGTATTGTCTCGACATACTTCTAGTTTAACCAGAGCTTCCTCTTTGCCCGATCTCTTTTAATTTCCATGCCCAAAATATAGTTTGCAACACCAAGATCTTTCATGTCGAATTTGAAGGACAATTGGGTCTTCAAATCCTAGATAATTTCTTTGTCATTTCCAACCAGCAACATATATTCCACATACAAGACCAGATAAATAACATGGTCACCAATTAATTTAAAATACACACAGTGATCTGCTTTGCTTCTGCTGAAGCCAACCATGGCTTTGGACTCACTAGGGAGAGGGTAGCTTTTATGAGGAGGATAAAATAGGGTGCATTGATTTGAATGGTAATATTATAAATTATAAAATTAGTTTTCTTTTCTTTTGCTTATCCTTCTCCAAAAAAATTTAGAGATATTTCATCACCAAGCTTCATATCTTATAAGATAAAGAGAGTGATAAAAATATCAAATATGAATATCTTTCTATCACATGTCTAAAGGTTCGCTAACTTACAATTTTTTCAAGCTCATAATAAGTTGTTCACCCTCTATCTATTTCAATACTATAATTCCAATTGAGCTTAGGAGGAATATGGATTCCAAAATGTTTAAATGAACGATATTTATTGATTATCAATTTCATATGTAAATAATTAATATAAATATAAACATTTATTATAAAGAAACACAAACATTTTTAATGTCCCGTGGAGAAGAAAAAGGAAAAATAAAAAATAAAAAACATATTTCTTATATAAATTGTGTAGAAGATCTTTGTAAAAATATGTATATCTCTAGAAGTTTGAGTTTCTTAAGGATACAAGCATAGTTTTATTACAAGTCTCGTTGTTTAGGAGGTTCTTAAATGGAGATTGAAAAAAGAAATTATTATTATAGCAAATTACTATATTAATGTAACAATTGTTTTTAGACAAATGATATTTTTTTATTAAATTCATTTAAATATGTTTAAAGTAGATAAAGTTAAAAAAAATATAATGATGTTTTTACTTCATCAAATTCAAGGTTTAAAATCAGAGTTGTCATTCTATTCTAGCCATTCATTCAATTGATTACTTTGATTGAGTTAATAAACATCTATATTTTTTATACTCTTACTTGCGCAACCAATCTTAAGAGGATCTTCAAAATAAATAGTTCTACAATATTATTTGTACCATCTCCTAAACCAATATTAAATAGGATTTTATGTGTACCATTAAGGAAAATAGCACCACCAACTCCTCCTTTTGGGGAGATTACCTTGACTTCCATTGTCAAAGTACCCCCAAGCCCCTATTTTGTTAATTTTAGCATGGGACAAGTATCTCATTACAAGGGTTTGCATCCTGGATTTTAAATATGAAAAAATAGATTTAACGTGAGAAGCACATTGGATGAGAAGGATATCCATGTTCTCAAATATCCTTGCATTTCTAGCTAACCAAATGTCCCATGAAGTTATTGAAGGTAGGCATTTCAACACTTTGCTCTAGATTTTGCACCAAAGTGTGAGAAATTCTTCAACATATTACCCTTCGCATTAGTTTTTTATCCTTATATAGAGAATATATTATAAAAATAAACATGGAAATTGTTTCTTCATAATATATTAATTGATTTTCCAAAGGACAATTTTTCTTCGTAATTTTTTTTCCTTCTAATCTCATGACATCCTCAAGGAGATGAATTTAAACATATATGCCGCATTTATTTTTTCTTGATCCTCCTACAATCTTATTTCTTTTCCCTCCACGCCCAAACTATCATATCAATTGGAAGAGATTAAACTTCTTTTTTCATGGGGATTTGGTACCCGATATTGGTCTAATACTTTTGTTATACCTTTCCCTAAACTAGGAATCTAGTAGTCAACCTTAACATCAAGAGTCCCACTCAGATGCTAAAAAAACTCAACCATGGATCTCAAAATGATTTATAGTGTGGCCCTAGGACATATTCCTATGTAGGCCCTATGTTGTGGTTTAACCATGGTATCCACTATAGTAGGTTGGAGATACCTTATAATGGTAATACCATTGTTACTCGAACCATCCTACAAGTTTCCATCTCAGACACTATTTTTACACATGCATCAGTCATCTTGCTTACAGAAAAAATAAATACTATGGCCAATCGTGGGATGTGCAAAACATCAAGGAGTGTTTTAATCATTTCATCCATGAGTTCCAACTTAACTTTTGCTTGTCCTATGATTATATTTTTTAATTCATCTCTTAGGAAAACATCACCACCATCATACATTTCATATTCATGTTGGGATGGGATCTCTGGGGTCAATTTTTGTCAGTTAAGTAAATTTTTGTAATAGTTTTTGTTAAAGAATGTAAAGTTTCTGCAAAATGTTGAAGTGGAGCGCAAAGCTAAGAAAGAGTCAAAGGGGCATTACTCCCTTGTATGGGTAGGTGATAGGATGGTTTTGAGACCCACCCATGGTCCGCAAGCCATGGTATTGTAATGAAAAGGTTATATATAGTTGAGGCATAGCGAGTTGAGTCTAAAGAGATAATTTTTGGTAGATAATCATTGTAAGGGAAAGGTGCTAAGGCAGGAACGGTATGTTTCCTGTACTTAGACAAAAGGGGAAGGCTCCTATAGCTGAGTGCGCGGAGACCTTGGCAAGTCTGTAGCTAAGTACGTGAGCCCCTCTAGCTGGGTGCACAAAGAGAAGAAGTCTGCATCTGAACATTCACATCTTAATAAAGACTGTTTTGAGCTAAATCTGTGCATCTGTGCCTTGTTTATTGTTTCAATTAAGTTTGTATATCTCTGCGATCTATTATGACTTATGTGAATTAATGATTGTTTATTACGCGAAAGTAGTGGATATGTATCTTTTATGCATATTAATAACAATTTAATACCTTCATGAAGCATTGGAAGCTGTTGGAATAGATTTACAATAGTTAATCAATTAGAAGAGTTAGGGTTGTGTTACCGGGAATAGTGTCTATGCAGAATTGCTAGTCCCACTAAGGGTGGTAGCAACCTTAGAAACAAACAAAGTAAAGTTATTTTCGAATTCCTTTATGACAAAAAGATAAGAGAAAAATGAAGATACCAACCTCAATCTTGTGCTTGGTTCCTCACTTGATTCTTCTCCCTTCTGATAGATCCTCGCCGCTTGCTTCCTCGTCAGTTCAGCTTCAAAGAGCACCTGTGGAATCAAAGCAGCACAATACTATCCGAGAACAGAGATCTACTAGCATAAACAATATAATATCAGATGTATATTGACCACACACAAACATATATCATAAAATATGCAAGAACATGGAGGAAAACTTGAATTGCTTTATTGATATCAAGAAAAGTGCAGGGGAGGATTACAACCAATTGTTTTGACCCAGAGTCATCCTCTTAGCAAGAATCCCTTCTTCACCTCATGAAAAGCTTAGATCACCCAACACTATGATGTTGCAAAAAGAAACCAACATCACTTCCTTACAAGATACAAAATTCCAGCCTCTGGATCTATGGGATGAGGGATCCATATATAGATGTTTGAAAGGGGGGTGAGTCAACTTCTGGGGTTTGATTAGTGTCCTCTCTCTGATAGTTCTTGATTCCACTTGGAGAATGATGATCTCTTACTCATCCCTGGGCGAATTCAGGGAGGCAAGTGTCACAGGAGAAGTTTCTGGAAGATTCCATGGTTTTCCACCTCGCACACTGCCTCTGCCATTTGTCCATTCTCGCCCTTCGCACCCCATAGAAGGGTTTTTCAACATGCATCATACCCTCCATGTGTATCTAGGTGGGATGCATCGCACTTTGTCCATGGAGCAGGTGAGATGGTCCAGTTTTGCCTAGTTCTGAGTAGTTTTTCATGGAGAACTTCTGGGAGATGATGTGATCAGCTGACCTTGTTCTTTTAGGGGTTGGAACAACACTTTTAGGGACTTAGGAGCCCTTGGTTTATGGACATTTAAGATTGGGGTTGCAGTGCCCAAAAATGTCTATAACAGGTTGCATGACAGTAGATCTAAGCCTTAAGATCCTTAGGAAGACCATCACATAGGCCTCTGGATGCAGAAACTTGGTTCTAGCATCCCCCAATACTGGAGACTATAGCTTGCGCTACGTAGGTTATTGCCGAAAGGTCCAGTAGTTAGGGTTTTGTTGGTTGGCACGAATAAATCTAAACCTGGGTCAAGCCCTGTCAAGCCAACAAATGGTTATGTTGCCGATATCGGGATCTATCTGAGGAATGTGTGATGTCGAATAAGTGGTTCCCTACTAACAAATAAATTGAGAAGTGGCTTGATTGGAAGGAACACACGTTTATATCTCAAGAGAAAAGAAATCTGCGGTTATCCAAGGAACAATGGTTGTACCTATACTGAGATGAAACTGAAGCCTTTTTTGTTTCTTCTCTTGCGAACTAGATGAGTGGTTGTCTAGATTAATGAATAGTCCGGGTACGTGGAGACTTGACGGCCCTACTGTGTGGACTCCAGAGGTAGTGAGGCATTTGGAAGCATTAGAAAACAACATCACACGGGTTGTTGATCATTGGATTGATCGTACCATAGGAGTATTTTTCACTGAGCTTGTGATTGATATATCCATCAATTATGGCGAAGTAGAGTGCAAGCTATTCTAGGGACCACAAGATAAGTAATTAAAATATCCAAAAACTTGGATTAAGATGTTGTTGTGCGAAAAATGGGTTATGCCATTACCTTTATGTTTGGGACTATGTGAAGCGGGAAACCCTTCAGAAGGAACAAAGAATCAGGCTCTGAATATAGTTCGCTATTGAGATCCTCTTCAAGCGATGATGAAGGAACTATTCTGAGTACACCACGAAGTGCCCTGAAGTTGGTAAGGGTATCTCGCAGATACTTCATCCATCCACTCCGCCTCTAGCTCCACCTCCATCGCATACACCTACACGTCACCTCCATGTCCACCTCCACCTCCACCATTCAACATGGAAACACATGGAAGATGATGATATTCAAGGGGGTAGGGAGCGAAGACCCCGCGCAATTCTCATTTGTCACAAATGTTGTGTGGACAGCCCAGCAGATCACTGATGATAATTTAAAGAAAGTGCAGTTGGTCACGACACTACAAGATAGAGAAATGACTTGGTATATCGAGTACTGTCAAGATCACCCTGTCACGACATTGGCAGATACTCAATGAGCATTTAACAATGGGTTTAAGAATCCTAAGTCTCAGGCGCAGTCCGTTACAAAGTTTAAGGAGATACAACAAGTGGTAAATGAATCCTCATGGGATTTCAATCAGAGGCTAAAATGCCTGATCCGACAGGCTAATATGAACATCACAAACGAACAACACAAAGATTGGTACATTGCTTTGTTTTTGCCTCACCTCAGATTACCATTATCGTAGTAGAAGATATCAACACAAGCAGAAGTTGTGGAGATCGCAATGAGGTTGGAAGCCTCACTAATACAAGATACAAACATTGGAGTACAATAGATTCACTCGCAACTGGCAAGTCTACACCTGGAGTTGTAGAGCCTCAAGAAGGGAAAGGAAGCACAACCTGAAGTTTGCTTAGAAGTTTGGTGCTTGAAATGCAAGGGTCACGACCACGACAAGGACCATTTTCCAGTTCATCAGAATTATCTTATTGGGGGAGGCCTTGTCCCCCTGAAGCCAAAAAATACTGCTGGGCCGAGCGCAAGAGCAACGCCATGGTGAGCTATCTGTCAGGTTAAAGGAAAACATGAGACAAACAAGTTTCATCTACTACAGAAGTTTGTACAGACCCCTCAATAGTTTTTTTGCAATTTCTACAAGTCTGTAGGTCATGATGAGTGCCATTGTTGAAGTTATGAATTGATGATGGATAAAACCCCCACCTATTGAATGCAGGTAGAAAATTGGCCTCAGGATCAAGACGTGAGTCCAGCGCATGTAGGATTCCAAGGTCATGGACAAGGAAGAGGAGGAGGGGTTGGTAGAGGTCGTGGAAAAGTTATTTGTTATAATTGTGGTGAAGTTGGAAATTTTGCACGCGACTGTCCAAACCCAACGCATCCATCTTACCAATATTGTAGACAGTTCAACCATGTGATAGAATATTTATATCAAATATGCAAGAAAAGAAGACACATACCCAGGAACCTACGCAGAATATCCAAATGATGAGTATGGAGCCTCACGAAGAATATCACAATATTAATATTGTAACATGCAGTGGTATAGCCACAGGTGAAGATAAGTGGAAGGAGCTAGAAACTAAGGGATGGGTGCACAAGGCTGCTGAAAAGGAAGTTGTGTTTGACCTTAACTAGGCTAAAGAAACTTTCATGGAGGCTAAGAATAACTTTGCTGAGGCTTCTACGTTGGGGATTCAGGAAAACCAAATTGGAAATAGTGAAGTGAAAGATGTGAATCCTTCATTGTTAGCCACTTTTCTCAAAACTTGTGTGAAGTTGTTGAGGGATCAGAAGGTAGTAGAAGGGCTCTAGGAGCTGATCGAAAATTACACGAGAAAAATTAAGATTCCTACAAAACAATGCAATGTGAGGAAACTAGGCAAACACAAGAAGTAGACTAGGCATGAGATGAGGTTAATCGTGCAAATCAGAGAGTATGAAATGGATCAAGTCATCCTAGATTTGGGTTCTGATGCAAATGTACTACCTAAGAAAACATGGGAGAGGATGGGGAGACATGTGCTACAATGGTCGCCAATATAGCTACGCATGGCCAATCAACATAAGATCATTCCTACAGGGCACCAGTATGGGGTAACAATGGACACTGAAGGAGCGACTGCGTTGGATGATTTTGAAGTAATTGAGATAGTGGATGACAACAATCCTTACCCTGCACTACTAGGAATTGGTTCGGCCTTCGACATGGACACGGTGATTAATCTAAAGAAGCGAATGATGACATTTGAGAAGAAGGCACTCAGGGTTATTATGCCACTAGGCCCTACTGAAGGAGCGCACTATACTGAACCAGTCTGCGACTATGAAGAGGACAATTATTTGGATCAAATCTACAAGATTACTACACACGATGAATATTGGATCAATCTACTGTAGATGTACATATCACGTGGGATAGAGATAGCTCCTACACCTCAGACTCAGATGAAGATATTGAACATTGGCATAATAGGTTGCATGAGGTCTCTATGCTACATTGCAATATGATGATCAAATCCTTGCAGTGTGTATCCATATAGGTAAGAAAAATTTTGCATTATGATGGCTTAAATGATGTTAATATTTTTTTAGATGAGTTTGATAGGGAGGTGCCCAAGGAACATCGTTTCTAGGCACTTGAATTGGCACTGCGTGCTACACCTCCCCGTTGGTGGGGTACGCAGAAGGAAATCTTCCCTGACTAGAAGGAATACAAGTGAATGATGAATTTGGATACGCTAATACCTGGATGATGGAAAAATATAGTGGAAAGGATGATCCCTGCGAACACTTGGTGCAGTGGACTAAAGCATGGGGAGAAGAGCCATAGTAGGACTGGGTGCACATCTTCTATCACACTTTAGACACTATTCCCATGAATTGTTATTTGGAAATGGAGCTACACCATGGGACATCTGAATGGGATACCTTGAGGGAAAGCTTCTTATTAACTTTTAGTTTTGAGGATGGGATTGAGTGCATCGATGAAGCGCTCCAAGAGATTAAAGACGCTATCTTTCGAACACCTGAAGAGTCAGTAGAATGGGTTCACCCAGACTCGAGTACATAGCTGCGCCATGGGCTGGAATGCTACAATTTGATTACTGAAGAAGAGGAAGATGATCCAAGAAAAATAAACATTCCAAAAACTTAGGGATAGCGCGAGGTTGAAGGACCTAAAGTAGAGAACCCTGATATATCAGAACCTTTGAAGACTAGGCAAGTAAATATTGGATCTAATGCGGAGCCTAAGTTCGCGAAGATAGGAGACTATTGGTACGAAGATACAATCGATAAGGTGGTCAATCTGCTACGTGAATACCAGGATCTATTCCCAACGAAGTTCTCGAATTTGAAGCGTATTATAAGAGATATGAGAGTGATGCAGGAGCATCCAGCACCCTTAGAGAAAGGGAGGAATCCAAAGCGGACAAGGAGGACGTGGACAGCATAGATGAACG
Organism: Pinus tabuliformis; assembly: GCA_031772625.1. NCBI lineage: Eukaryota > Viridiplantae > Streptophyta > Pinopsida > Pinales > Pinaceae > Pinus > Pinus tabuliformis. The sequence goes on from CM062806.1 coordinate 719,404,490, forward strand.
GAGGCAGAAAATAGGAAAATCTGCTTTAAAACAGATTTAAAGCGGATAAGTTTAAAGCAAATTTAAAGCGGATAAGATGGATATGACTTACTATTCAACACAGCCATGCACGCTTTTTGGAGAGCTTTCGTTGGAGAAAAATCAGAAGAGGATAGGATCGATCCTTCCTAATGTGTCTTATATAAATGTAATGTGATAGGGTGTGAGAGATATATTATTTGTGAGGAAAATTGTGAGGGGGCAAGATGTAGCCAAGCGTGAGCTCGTTTTTAAGGCTGAAAGGCCTTAATTTTGTAATTGTTTTATATAATTTATAAAAGTCTGTTCGAGTGTTATTTGTATATGCATGTGTTGTGAGTTTGTTAATCGACATCGATCATTCCAGGGTCGATGGCGATCTATACATTGTGTAACTGTTATATATGTTGACTAAATATAATTGTGTGTGTATAATGTGCTTCGGTTTAATGTCGAATTGCCTCAGTCGAACTTCGCATCGGAACCAAAGGTAACCATATCACAATAGATTGGACACAAATTGTTATAAGTTAGGTTGGAAATCAAGTTGGATCCGGTAACTTCGGATCGGAGCAGTGGAGAATTACATCGGCATTGTGAAATTGGCGTAAGTCAGAATTTGGATCGCTTTAAACAGTTATTGATATCATATCGGTGCACATTGGAGTATAGAGGTTGCATTGGGCCGGATTGGTGGAATCGGGCGATAGTTAAGTGGCATTCAATCCTAATGATTGAGACCGCCGATTGATGTTATATCAGTGCAGATCGAAGTTGGAGCGCATTGCAGTTGATAAGGGGTAGTAATACCGTATCAAATCATGGTTAAACGCCCAAATTCTTGTGACATATCGTAATACAACGATTGGAAAATCGATTCGGCATCGAATAAATGAAATCTGGGTTGCTGCAATTTATGTATTTATGAAATTTTTTTGAAAGCGTTCAAAGACTGCTTTCTATGATAAGGGATGGTTCGATATTTAATGAAGATGTGTTTTAAAAGTTTAAACCGCTTCCGATAAGACTTTGTGGGCCATAACCCACAGGCCCAGGTTTGAGATTTTTTACACGAAAAGGGATTTTGGGCTTACCCCAAGATCGCTTTTCATCAAGTGGTATCAGAGCAGAAAAAGATTTTGCGGAAGGAGGTACAGTTCTTGATAAAGAATGAAGAGGTATGGTCTTTATATTTTGTGTAGGTAGCAGCAGAGGAAGGTGAGAAGATTGCAATAGCCTAGAGCATGGAATGCTCAATTGGTTCCAGAGGAGAGAACCAGAAATTTACCAAAAGACCAAGTCTAGAGGAGAGCTTGGTGAGGTAAGAGGAAACAGGGAGGACTTGTTGTTGCAGAGGCAGATTGCAGCTCACAAGTTAAGCTGTTACGAACACCAGAAGCATATGACTAGGAGGTCATAAAATTTTTGTGCCTCGGGAGTCTGATGCAGGAGCATCCAACACCCTTAGAGAAAGGGAGGAATCCAAAGCGGACAAGGAGGACGTGGACAACATAGCTGAACGGAGGCAGAAAATAGGAAAATCTGCTTTAAAACAGATTTAAAGCGGATAAGATGGATACGACTTACTATTCAGCACAGCCATGCACGCTTTTTGGAGAGCTTTTGTTGGAGAAAAATCAGAAGAGGATAGGATCGATCCTTCCTAATGCGTCTTATATAAATGTAATGTGATAGGGTGTGAGAGATATATTATTTGTGAGGAAAATTGTGAGGGGCAAGATGTAGCCGAGCGTGAGCTCGTTTTTAAGGCTGAAAGGCCTTAATTTTGTAACTGTTTTATATAATTTATAAAATTCTGTTCGAGTGTTATTTGTGTATGCATGCGTTGTGAGTTTGTTAATCAACATCGATCATTCCAGGGTCGATGGTGATCTATATATTGTGTAACTGTTATATATGTTGACCGAATATAATTGTGTGTGTATAATGCGGTTCGGTTTAATGTTGAATTGCCTCAGTCGAACTTCGCATCGGAACTAAAGGTAACCCATATCACAATAAATCGGACGCAAATTGTTATAAGTCAGGTTGGAAATCAAGTCGGATCCGGTAACTTTGGATCGGAGCAGTGGAGAATTACATCGGCATTGTGAAATTGGTGTAAGTCAGAATTTGGATCGCTTTAAACAGTTATTGATATCATATCGGTGCACATTGGAGTATAGAGGATGCATTGGGCCGGATTGGTGGAATCGGACGACAGTTAAGTGGCATTCAATCCTAATGATTGAGACTGCCGATTGATGTTATATCAGTGCAGATCGAAGTTGGAGCGCATTGCAGTTGATAAGGGGTAGTAATACCATATAAAATCGTGGTTAAACGCCCAAATTCTTGTGACATATCGTAATACAACGATTGGCAAATCGATTCGGCATCAAATAAATGAAATTTGGGTTGTTGCAATTTATGTATTTATGAAATTGGTTTGAAAGCGTTCAAAGACTACTTTCTATGATAAGGGATGGTTCGATATTTAATGAAGATGTGTTTTAAAAGTTTAAACCGCTTTCGATAAGGCTTTGTGGGCCATAACCCATAGGCCCAGGTTCGAGATTTTTTACATGAAAAGGGATTTTGGGCTTACCCCAAGATCGCTTTTCATCAGAGAGTTATGAAAATTACTTTGAAACCTGCCGCGAATCCCGTAAAGCAGAGACCTTATCAGCTCAATCTGAAGTATAAGGAAAAGGTGTGCAAAGAGCTCGATAAGATGTTGGAGGCCGGAATCATTGAACCAGTTGAAGAATATGATTAGGCAAGCCCAATGGTTGTCCAGGAAAAGAAACAGCAAGGAAAAATTAGGATATGTGTAGATCTCATGAAGCTTAATGATGCATGCGTTCATGATCCATTTCCAACACCATTTACACATGAATTTTTAGAGAATGTTGGAGGACAAGAGGCTTATTCGTTCACTAATGGGTTCTCAGGGTATCATCAAATTAAGATTGGGTCGGAGGATCGCAACAAGAAAACATTTGTAACAGAGTGGGGTTGCATTCAGTATAGAGTAATTCCATTTGGGCTGAAGAATGCACCCACTATCTTCTCCGGGGTCATAATAACAGCATTTAAGGAGTTTATTCATAAATTTTTGGAGGTATATTTTGATGGTTGGGCTGTGTTCAGATTGGTGAAGCTCCATGTTGCAAGTCTGTGCCTTATGTGGGATGCATGTCGCAGATACGAGATCACGCTGAATTTGAAGAAGTGTATATTCTGTGTGCCTTTTGGAATTTTGCTAGGCCATGTAGTATGTAAGTAGGGATTGATGGTAGACCTTGCGAAGATCACAATGATTGTGAATTTAGATGCTCCCAAGAATGTTAAGAAGCTACACACAACGTTGGGCCACACAGGGTACTATAGGAAGTTTATCAAGTCTTATGCCTAGATAACCACAACGATCAAGAAACTATTAAAGAAGGATGTGACATTTTGTTGGGATGAGGAGTGTCAATAGAGTCTTGATGTGTTAAAGGAAAATCTAGTGACAACACCCATCTTAGTATTTCCAGATTGGAAGAAAGAGTTCCATGTGCATGTTGATGCCTCAAGTATTGCGTTTGGTGTGGTATTAACCTAGCCTGGTGAAGGTGATATTGATCATCCAATAGCCTTTGCAAGTAGGAAAGTATCAAAAGCCGAAAATAACTATTCCACTACAGAGCACGAAGGGTTGGTGATGGTTTACGCGCTGTAAAAGTTTTGACATTATTTGTTGGGCACACATTTCAAAATGTACACAGATCACTCCATTCTCAAGTACTTGGTCAACAAGCTTGCGTTGGGGGAGAAGAATTGTAGGTGGTTGTTGTTGTTCCAAGAGTATGACTTTGAAGTAATAGTGAAGCTTGGACGGTTGAACGTAGGACCGGATCACCTAAGCCGAATAGAGACAAGTGAAGAACCAACCAATTTGGAAGAAGGATTTCTGGATGCGTAGCTCTTTGCTATAAGGAGCGCAGATGATCACTTTGCTGATATAATTCATATTCTAACTACTGGAACAACTCTAGAAGGGTATTATACTCAACAGAAGAAGGAACTGGTGGTCTGCGCTGCTAACTTTTCTGTGATAGCAGGACACTTGTATAAGATGGGTACTGACGAAATAATGCGTAGATACGTTCCAGAGTTTGAGCGCTCTAGTATCCTCACTGAAGCACATGGAGGAGTGGTAGGAGGACACTATGAAGGTAAAATGACCATGCAAAAGGTTCTACACGTAGGGTTATGGTGGCCAACAATACATAAGGATTCTAAGGCATACTATAAGGCATGTGATGCTTGTCAGAGGATGCAAAATCCATCGGATAAAATGAAAAATGAGTTTGGATTGGTCAAGAAGTCACATGGATACTCTATCCGCTCTATTATAGACCAAGAGGTGCATTTTTCCGCTCATATTTTGGCTGGGAATCATGCGAAAATGTCACGCAGACGAGGTTCTAACACCAGTAATTTTAGTGGATGCACAGTGCAAAAAGGGGGTGTAGTACAACTAAGCACAGTACCTCTGCAAGGAGTTCTTCGAAAATTTCTACGAAGCGCAAGATGATGGCAAGGAATTTCCCTATGCTTGGCTTGTGTTGTTGATTGTACTCGTTGCATGGTGACTTCCGAAGGATAGTCAGTTCCCCTCGTAGGATGAAGATTTAGTAGAGGTAGTGAAGTTTTCTTCATTGTGGGTGACGAAGGACTCAGAGAGGGTCAGGGAAGAAAAATTCTTCTGGATACTGGTCGAGATGGACCTCCACATGGTGATCAATTAGAGGCCAAGGTTCTCTCCAACCTTGTTTGAGCAGTTGCAGGCCTACATGGAATTTAAGGCTGATTTTCATAATGTATACATTTGTATGAGGCGAGATCCTAAGAAGATATGGCACAAGTTTCCATACATAGTTACGGAGGCCGATGTACATGAGACTGTGGGGACATGGCCAGGGGAGTGGTGACAACTCCTCCGTGTAGATGAAAGCTGCGCATAAATGGAAGGAAGCAGCACAAGCAGCAGCGTAGGAATTGGATGATCAGAAGAAGAAATAAAATGTTACTAAGGAAGCTTCTGAAAACGAGCGCTTTGCAAAAGAGGCCACAATAGAAGTCAAGGATTTAGCTTCCCAACATACTAAAGAGTAGGAATAGTCCAAGTAGGAAGGAGGCAGGGGTGATGCATAGAGAACTCACTTCAAGCTGTCAAAGCGCCAAAACGAGACAACTACTGGACCAAGGAAAAAGCACAAATTAGACAAGCAAGCGTGCATTGACCCAAATGGTCCTCACAGAGGGGGACGTTGATGAAATTGGGGATAAGGTCAGAGACACAATGATAGAGTTGTGGACACAGTTTGAGCAATAGTACATGCAGATGATGGGGAGCATCCAAAAGGATCTGCGAGAGTTTCAAACAGGCAGAATTCAGGAGAGCGTGGGACAAGCGAGTGGGATTCCAGCGAGAAACAGAACGAAATCTAAACCTTAGAGTCATTCCCTTTCCATAAGGAACATTGCGCGTAGATTCAGAGGAAGATAACGTCCAACTTGGAAATATCAAAGGTGTGGGTGTTAATTTAGTTGCACTGCCACTTTAGACTGTCCATGCGCTTCATCAGGGGGTCTCACATGAGCTTCGGATCAAAGAACATCGCACTATCGGTAATTAGTGAAGTCAAAATGAACAATCAGAAGATCTTCGCCGAAAAGGCTCAGAATCTTAAGGAAAACTAAGACCTAGTAATGTGAAGGCAGAGCCTCGAAGCAACAATTACACAAGCATATAATTCAATACTAGAACTACACATTCTAGAAGATGTAGTAGCTTCAGCAAAGATTCATAAATTAATTGTTGCAGTGTGAAAATATAAGGATGAGGTAGGCTGAGTTATTTTTCAATTTCAGATGAAGATATCAGAACTAAAATTGAAACTAAAGCTAGTTACTCTGCCAGAGGTCAGTGAGTAGCATGGTGCAACCATCAGAGAACACATGTCTACTTTAGATAATGCAGTATCAGGCTGCAATGATCTTTTTGAAAACGCAATGGATTTATGGACCACTTTGCAGGAGGACTTAAACCTGTAGCGACTAGGTATAGAGATCTGAGAGGCACAATAGAAAGTTGATGAGATCAGGGAGACTGTGTGCACTTTGGTGCCTATCTAGTGCTTCTTGCGCTTACAATAAGGGAAATTGTTGCAGGCACAGATTGAGCTGAAACGAAAAAAAAAGTGTTGAAGCATCGACTTCAACCATGGATAGAGGAAGCGAGCTAGATTACTCTGTTTATTCAAGAGAAGATGAAGACTTTCCAGTAGACACAAAGGACCATGTGCCTCGCGATGGAGGGGCTAACTACACAGAAGTTGGTTGAAGAAGTGCAGCTTGCTGTAGCATAGAGCATAATGGAACATGAAGTATTGAAGCTGGAGTTCAGTGATCTCCGAAATAAAGTGGAGAATCCAACTGAGTGACTCGAGGGTGAGTCACCATATTTGGCTTGGAGGCCTCTTGGGATGGGATCCCTGGGGTCATTTTTTGTCAGTTAAGTCAATTTTTGTAATAGTTTTTATTAAAGAATGTAAAGTCTCCGCGAAATGTGGAAGTGAAGCATGAAGCTAAGAAAGAGTCAAAGGGGAATTAGTCCCTTGTATGGGTAGGTGATAGGATGGTTTTGAGACCCGCCCATGGTTCGCGGGCCATGGTATTGTAATGAAAAGGCTATATATAGTTGAGGCATAGCAGGTCTAAAGAGATAATTTTTGGTAGAGAATAATTGTAAGAGAAAGGTGCTAAGGAAGGAAAGTTATGTTTCTTGTACTTAAGCGAAAGGGGAAGGCTCCTACAGCTAAGTGTGAGGAGTCCTTCGCAAGTCCGCAACTGAGTGTGTGGGCCCCTGCAACTGGATGTGCAGGGATAAGAAGTTTGTATCTGAATTTTTATGTCTTAATAAAGACTATTTTGAGTCGAATATGTGCATCTATGCCTTGTTTATTGTTTCAGTTAAGTTTGTATATCTCTGCGATCTGTTATTACTTATGTGAATTAATGATTTTTTATTACATGAAAGTATTGGATCTGTATCTTTTATGCATATTAATAAAAATTTAAGACCTTCGCTAATTGTTGGAATAAATTTATAGTAGTTGATCAATGAGAAGAGTTAGGGTTGTGCGAAGGTATATCTGAGCCTTAAGATCCTTAGGAAGACCATCACACAAGCCTTTGGATGTAGAAACCTGGTTCTAGCATCCCCCAATACTCCTTCGGGTGAGACTGCAACCTACACTACGCAGGTTGTTGCCGAAAGGGCCAGTAGTTAGGGTTTGGCTGGTTGCCGTGAATAACTCTGAACTTGGGTTAGGTCCCATCAAGCTAACAATTCACAAAACAACTACCTATGAGGGTTTATATGAATAAACAAAACTAATTCATCCAATCATGCCTCATGATTTGTATGTGTTCTTGAAGAAGCCAAGAACACATCCCCTTTTTCATCTAGGGAGGTTTTTTATTTTGTAGAAGGAGCACCAATGGATCCCTTCCTTTTTGCAATACTTCTGGATCTACAATGTTTCTTGTAATGCCCTTCTTTTCCATATCTCTAGTATAGATTTACGGATTTTCCTAGAGATTTAGATCTCCCTCTTAAGGACATATTTTTATTGCTATCCTAGGAGCGTCTTCTTACAGATAAGGCATCTGCATTCTAACTTTCCATATTTTTCATTTCATCTCTTTCTATAAAAAGGATGAGATTATTTCATCAAAACTTAAAGTAGTCGCATTACTACCTATGATAACAACTAGATTATCCCATGATTCTAATAAATAAAACAACAAAATCATACACATACGCATTAGAAATCTTAATATCAAAAAATAATAGCTGACTAACCATAGTATTGAAGGCATCCATATGCTCTATTCTCCATCCTTTATCCTCAAGTTATACAACTTCTTCCACAAGGAAACTTTGTTCACCAGGGACTTAAACTATTGCGAAGACCCTAACTTGTTCCACAATGCCTTTACTATAACTTATCTTAAGACATTCCATAATACCAAATTTGAGAGACATAATTGTATTATGTTCTCTACCTTTCAATCCAACTTGGTCCAGTATTCTGTTAACATCTTTTTCGATATGGTGCATGGATACATAATGATCCATTGATCTTTTTCCACCAAAATATATTCCATTTTGATCTTCCACAACTCGAAACTTTTCCCATTGAATTGATCAATCTCTATCTTTGAACTGGTTACCATTTCCTTTCACCACAAGAACTGATATTATAGATATGCCACTTTAACAAGGTTTTCCACAAGCTCAAGCCAAAATCCTTAGCCATAAAGGTGTCCCCATGAAGCCAAACCTCTCTAAATACCAATTTTTGGTTTTACCCATGTAAAATTAATTTATGCAAGTAAATTCTTAATAAAATTAGAAAAGATGCAATGTTGTGCAAGCACACTGACACACACACATTAAACATAGATATTTTACCCTAGAAACTCAAACTAGGAAAACCAGAAATATTTTTCAGTATATTCTATTTTACAATGTTACAATACAATATGCATATTCTGCAATATCCATAAACCCCCATTCCATTATCCTTGGATTATAATACAATTGCAACTCCTTAACTAGAATTAAAAAATCATGTGTTGTACTGCCATGTGCCACATAAGTACTAAAAATGAAACTTTGTGCTCAAAATCACCAAAAGTGAATGCAAAAATCACATTTTTTTCGCAGGAGATACTCAGACAAAGAAAAATAATCTTGTTTCTCTCTCTTCATAATGGTTAAAGACACGAGAGCAATCCATGATGCAAAAAGCCTCATAATGGTACTCATATTCAACTCAAATGCCATCTAACCGTGTTTATTCCTTGGCATCTATTTCTAGTTCACAAAACTCAATGGTACATGTGTCCCACTTGAAGGATAAATAACCCCTATAATGTTTCTATGCATTGGTTCAAGGAATTTTTCATGGCTCTTGAGCATGAGAAGCTTTAATGAGATGCTAAGGTAGTCATTTTCATTCTTTGATGATGGCAAAGGACTTGCAACCCATCCATGTCCCATGTGGTGCTATGAGGACACAGTCATGGTGCTTAAGCATAAGAATATATGTTTCGGACCTAAGGTTATTGTTTATGTCATACTGCCCATTGTATCCCACCCAAATGCTAAATAATTCTAACCACAACCTAAAGGATAATTCCTACTGTGGGCCTAAGAAAAAATCTATAGTGTATTAGAAGCCACTAATTTTGAGCCCAAAGCATGACTTAGACAAAGAGACCCAATATTGGTATTCCAAGCCTTTTTAATAAGTCTCGTATTCCATTCTTGGACTAGATATTTTGTACAAAGTTCCTTGTAATGTTTTTTGGGCCAATTTATATGTTATAACAACAATATGTCCATGTTAAAAGCATGCACATGTTAATAATAATGTGTGATTTCATTGGAATAAAATAAAAGGGAAAAAATTGTAAGCACATTGTCGCTTAAAAATAAGGTTCATTATACACAAGAAATGTATTAGCCCCTTGAAAAATGTCAATGGGCTAAGAACAAAGACAAAGATGGGTATGGAAAAACATAGGAATCAATTAGTCACTGCATTAGTTCCTTACACGATGAATGTTGTGATGATATCTACTTCATCACCATAGGTTAAGCACGTGAACCCAGTGGAAGCCATTCTAATTTGAACATCAATTCAATAGTCATCCAATATTCCATCAACAAAGAATAATCAATTTTAAAAAGACACATAAATTTTGGCAGACAATAAGTATACAAAGGGTGACACTCTTGATAATACCTAAACTCCAAATACTGAATTTATGACCAACTTCAAGGCTAAGCTATCAAGCCATCATGACCTTGAGCCAGGGCCACATATTAAATTATTAGCTCTAATGGATCCATATTTTGGATCCTTAAAGAGGGCCCACTTCTATATAACCAAATTCCTAGATACTTGGATGTGCATTGTCATGGCCCTTCAACTCTAGGCTCTAAACAATTAACGTTTAGATTTTATACAACCTTACAGTGAAGTGGTTCATGTGGTGAGGTTGCTTTATGAATAATTAGGTTTTCTTCATACCAACCACTAGCATGTATATTTCACTCCCAATATTAACCAAATGAATTTTTATGATCTAGTGAACTTCTACATTATCATGGCGATGGGTTCTAGAATTAGGGTCAAACTTCCTTCCTTCATCTATCTAGTGCACGATGAATAACTCCTCAGTGTATCATGTAAATGAAATTTCACTATTAATCCTTAAAGGTAGGTTTCCTAAATTAAATATTGACTGGAAATGCATGAAAAATATTAAAGAGTATTTTGAATAAAAAAGTGATGTATCTAGTCGATATAAGTTATTATTATTGGCTTGGTTAATCTATGCACTTTAGCTATTGTTAGGAAATTATAGGAATAACAATGTTTAAAAATTCAAAGACTAGTAATCATTTTGTTACTAGGTTTTAGGTCTCTTTCAGTACAATTGGAAAGAATACTCATTCATTATACTGTAATGTAAGCCATCATGTATTGTCAGAATCAATTATTAACACACACATATACAATTTTTTAAAATGTGAAAACCATGAAAATGTATTATAATTAAAGATAAAGTATTGAAAACCAAGGCCAAATAGATCGTTGGGTCTTCATCAATATGCTACTTCACTCCAACATCAAGTTAGCTAAACTTGGTAAGGGACTATTTGTATCCCTAGAATTGCATATTAACGTTTAGCATTTATATAATATGAAAATGATATTACTTTAATGTGTTTGACATGTGATCATTCCCTTAACATGCTACGATCAGCATCAAGAATCCATTATGATTCTTAACCACTTACCATTACCATGATAGGTACATTTCCCTTGGACAGATAATGTTTCTTGAAATTAGAGTTAATTTTAGATTTTCTTGTCCGCTATAATGGTTGCATAGTAACTTCAAGTGATGATAAGTATCCATGCAGTGGTGGAAAATCGTTTATTTTTATTTGAGATTTGCATTTTATTGAAGTATTATGATTATGTTAGGGTTTCTAAGGTTTAAGTGGTTATTCCATAGCCACTCCTTTGATATCTCAATTTTTATTCCATGTTTTCCTATGTTACATTGGCAGATGGGTACTCAATTTGCAAGATTTATATAGACAAAAATATCTCGTGTACAAGGTGAGAACTGAGATGTGATATTGACGAATAGAGTAGGCATGTGGGTAGGTTTAAAAGTAATGGATTTGTAATATGTGAGAATAAATCCCATATGTGCAGAGTTGGGATCCCACAATATTTGGAATTTAACATATCTGAGATGGGCTGATGAGGTCAAAGACATATTCCACTCTCTTTTGCATGCTACCATGAGGCAATTCCAAGGACAAGGCCATGAACATCCGTGAAGAGGTTAGTCGTCCATGATTTTGAGTATGCATTAATTATATTGAATTTTTGGAAAAATATCTCATGAAATCTTGTGTGTAAAGACATAGGTAAACTAGGTTTACTTTGTTGAAAATATTTCATGCATTCTTGTATGCAAAGACTAGTTACCTATATTAAATTCTTGGAAAAACTTCCATGAATTATTGTGTGCAAAGACATAGGCTAAATATGTTTATTTTTTCTTTAAAATATTGCATGGTTCTATGTGTAGAAAGATAAAATTATTGTGTTAATCTCTTTGAAAAAGAATTCCATGGTTCTTGTGTGTTAACCTCTTGAAAAAGGTTGTATGGTTCTTGTGCGTAAAAATAAAAGTTAACCATGTTATTTTCTTGAAAAAGATTTTCATATGATTATTCTTTGGATAAGTTAACCATGTTTGTAACAACCTTGAGTTAAATGTTAATGTAATAAAGATTAATAAAGGCAAAATAAGACCAAGGTCATGGGGCACGTATTCCAAGTTCGATGTTGGGAAAAACATCCTAGTGGGCATAACCTATTTATTATGGCTAAGGAAATTGGCAAAGGCATTTGCAAAGGCTTTGGAAAGGCAAATAGGAATTTATTTATGAAAATAAAGGAAAATAGGAGAAAAGGGAGATGAAGGGTCACAAATTTGCATGAGGAGAAAAATGAAGGAAAAATAGAGGGAAATGAAGAAATTAGAGGTGTCAATGATAAAAAGGCTTCTAAGGATCATTTCATAGCTTTTTGTCAGATTTTGTCAGTTCTAGTTTGGTTTTCTCATACTCTTACACACTTGGAGAATTCTTGGAGCATTGTAGCATGGGATAAAGGAAGCCAAGGAAGGATAATGAAAGAAAAGGAAAAGAAAAGAAGGTTAGATCAAGAATCTTCAATAGGAGAATATTGTAGGTAATAAGTTACATGTGTGATTTTCTAGCTGAGGTGTAAATGCATGGTTCATGCATTTTTTCATTTGGTTCATTTGTTGCCATTGGAATGGGTTTTTCTTGGTTAGATAATGGTTTCAGCTTGCCTTTCCATTTCTTGGATAACCATGGTGTGATGGGATTCTTTTCTGGTTGAGCTTTGGATTGCAGGAGGGGTTTGGAAATTGGTGAGATGGTATTAGGAAAATTTCCAAGGGTTGGGGGTGGAGGTGGTTTAATATTTGAGAATCCATTAATAGGTGGGTGGAGATAAGAAAATTACTTAAGGTAATGCTGAATAAATTCTAAGGCATCCAAGCTTGTTTTGGGCTTAGTGGTCTCTTGACCGATTTTGGTGAGATTACAATAGCCTAAGGGTGGAGGTAGTTTAATATTCGAGAAGCCTTGTTTGTTCTTGTCTTGGTTTGCTTACATGATCTCTTGACTGGTTTTAGCGTGATCGTGGTAGCATGAGGGTGGATGTGGTTTAATCTCTAGGAATACCTGGTTGTTTATGTCTTGAGATCCCACATTCATGCTTGGAATATGGCACGAGGGTGATTGGATGAAATAAATATTTGGTTCAGCCTAATACATGGTCGGGTGGTACATGGAAATCCCTAACTTGGTTGGCTTTTGCATCAATTAATAATAGTTATTTCCTTAAGGTAATCTATGAGCACTTGTACTTGTTATTATGATGATTTGATGGTTGTTCTATCATGGTTAATAATTTGGCTATATGTTGTTTATAAGCATGGATCTGTTATGTGCTCTAGTTATGGCTTTGTTAAGGAGATTCATTCTGATTTGTGATCTGCAGGAGATTCATTCTGATGAGTGATCACAGTGGGCTAAGATACTTGCTTGACCAACCTAATATGAATTTCTAAAAAGCTATACGGTTGGCTACGCTCAGAGAGTTTGACTTCAATATCAGGTATATCAAGGGTAAGGAGAATAGGGTTGCAAATGCTCTTAGCAAAAGAGTGTAGGTAAATCACATTTCAACTATGAGTTCATATGGGATAGACTTGCAAGAGCTGATCTTGTAGGAAGGGTAACATGATGACAGGTATTGATAGCTTAAACATAGATTACAACAACAGGGTATAGGTGAGCAAGATGTGGATCATAATTTCACAATAAATAGCTTGGTCAGGTTTAGGGATAGGATCTATGTGCTAGACAATAGTGAACTCAAGAAGATTATCTTGAGGGAATTTCATGCAAAGCCATATTCAAGTCACCCAGGATATCAGAAGATTGTGACAGTTGTGAAGAAGTTTTACTACTGGTTGAACTTGAAAAAGGAAGTGGTTGATTTTGTGGCTAGATGCTTGGATTTTCAATAGGTAAAATTAGAGTGCAAGCATCCAGGTAGTTTATTACAGCTGAATCTAATTCTAGAGTGGAAATGGGAGGTCATTTCCATGGATTTCATTACAGTTTTTTCAAGGACATATAGAAAACATAATTCCATCATGGTTGTGGTTGAAAAATTAACCAAGGTAGCTCACTTCATTCCAGTGAATTCTACTAATTTAGCTAACAGGATAGCTTAGATCTCCATTAGGGATATCATGAGATTACATTGTGTTCCCATCATGATCATATTAAACAAATATGCCAAGTTCACTTCCAGGTTTTGGAAGGAGTTGTTTGCAATTTTGGGTATAGAGTTGGCCTTTAGTATAACTTACCATCCGCAAATAGATGGAAAGTCAGAAAAGGTCAACATGATTCTAGAGGACATGCTAAGAATGTATGTTATGCATTAACAGAGGAAGTGGGAGGAATATCTTCCACTGGTAGAGTTTTTTTACAAAAATGGGTATTAGGAGTCATTGAAAATGAGCTCATTTGAGGCACTTTGTGGGTGGAGTTGTAATAGTCCTATCAGCTAGAGTAATCTAGTGAACAGGGTATTGATTGCATAGGATATCCTGACAGAGATGGAACAAGAAATGTAGGTTATTAAGATGAATATAAAGGTAGCATATGATAGATAGAAGAGTTATGCAGATCATCACAAGGAATTTAAGGAGTTTCAGGTTGTTATGAAATCAACTCATAAAAAGATGGAAAAGATAGATCAATGACTTAAAAATCAACCTCTTCAAGGGGGCAACCTCCTTTACATTACATAAATGAACAATTCTTGGATTATACAAATTACAATACCTCCTTTCTATATATAGGAGTCTAAGTGGTCCCAATATAATCAGAGCCTACATAACAATAATATTGTAGGGGCACAACAATAACAATAGTGGGCCTCTCTGGGGCACAATAATAACAACATGGGGACTACATGGGCACAACAATACCATAAGGGGGTTGCACTAATAACAATAAGGGGTTACACTAGTAGTATAGGGGCCTAACATGCCCCTCTCCTTCAAAAAGTGTTGTCCTCAACGCTTGAGCAGTTTTGGGTGCTTCTATATAAAATTCTTTTCCTCCCATGTGGAATATTCTATGGGTAAGTTCTTCCACTTTATAAGATACTCTGAAATGGATTGATTTCGTAGCTATCGGGTTCTTGTTTCTGTGACTGCTTCAGGTTCCAATATGATTTTTCCTTCCTTGTCAATTCCTGACAATATTTTTGAACTAGGACCTTGTCACCTATAACCTTGTTTAAGCATGAAACATGGAAAACTGGAGGCACTCAGGAAGATGCAGGAAGCTCAAATTTGTATGCCATAGTACCAATCTTTTACAACACTTTATAAGGACCATAGTACTTTGGTGATAATATATTATCCTTCTTATCTTGCTTGAGGGACATTTGTTTGTATGGTTGTAGTCGTAAAAATACCCAGTCGCCTATGTCAAAAATTATTTCATTGCGATGTTGATCTTCCTGTTGTTTCATTCGATTCTGCGTGAAAGTGAGGTTATCCTTTTTCTTCTTGATATGTCCTTCTATCTTGAGAGTTTTAGGAGTGGTAATTCTTGCCAATGCATTACAATATATGGTCATATTCATTTCTTCTTTTTCTGGGGTTGGTTCCTAGTGTATATCCTCTTCTTTTGACGTTTCTTGATCCTTTTCTTCCTCCTTTTCACAATCAATGTAAAATAATTTTTTCTTAGCACACTTATGACCTTTAGTGTATTTTCTATCACAATTGTAACAAAGGTAATTTTCTTCTTTTTCTTCCAATTTTTGTGGTGTCAAACTTGTAAGTTGTAGAAGGCTAGGAGAAACAACACTTCCATCTTTATAATTGTGAGTGGTAGGATTTCTTGTTGCCATAATTTTGCTTTCAATTTTTCTTTCCAACCTGAATGCCTTCTCCAATGAATCAGGTTCCCAAAGATGAACCTCATTTTGAATTTTATCCTTTAAAGTCCCTATGAAGACATCAATCCTTTGCTTCTCTAGAATATCATTTACCCTTATATTCAAGTTTTGGAAGTCCGCAATGTGCTCTTCCATTGAACCCTTTTGTTTGAGATTTATCAATTGAATAAAGAAGGTGTTTCTATTTGTATCCTCATAATGTGCTATCATTTCCTCTATGAAAATTGACTAAGTGACAAGTGGTTTACAAGAACAAAGCCCTTTATACCATAAAAATTTATTTGGTTCTAAATATAAAGATGCAATACATACGTTTTGTAACATTTGCACATCATGTAGATCAAAATATTACTCCATCTATAGTATCCATGTTATGGGGTCCTTGCCATCAAACTTCCTCATATCGATCTTTGAAATATGGTGGGTCTTCAATCCAATGTTGTATTCCATTAAATCATGATTAACATTTATTTTTTTCTCATCATGAGTTTCCTCTACTACCTTTTTGTAATTAGGAGGCCTTTCTTGTAGCAGCTTTGTCCCACCTTCCTTCAAACCTTCCATGTCTTTCTTCAAATATTCCATGTATTTCTTCAAATATACTTCCCTACCATTGATATTATCTTCCATATCACATATAAAACTATTTATCTTAGCTTTGATCTCATTCCTCAAATCATCCATCCAATTTTGCTTACTAGGTGTTTCTATTTTCTTGATTCGAATAATTCCTTTTCTTGCTTTTAGCAGCTCGGTCTTGAATCTCTTATATCTATGAAATTTCAGATCTCTAAGGTCTGAAAGTGTGACCTACAGTATCCATTTGCGTCCTCTTTCCAATGCCACAAGTCGGATCGAAATTGGATTCTCCAAGAAAGAGTTATGCCCAATCTCCCAAGATGATTTGATTATATACTTTTTTTAGTAGAGTGAACTTGTACAAAGTGCCATGTGTCATGGTTTCAACCCTCGGACTTGAAAACAATAAAAATAAAAGTAAAGTCCATCCTATTTCTGTAACTTCTGAAGAAATTTCAATCTAATGCTTAGAGAGAAAGTTATGACGATTTTCCCAAGGTCACTTGTTTGGGATGTAATACATGAGCCTACAAAAGCCCTAAATGTCTTGAACCATATCTCCAAAACGTTAGTGAAACAAGATCTGATATTCGTGCTCGAGCTTCGCCAAGATTTTGGTTCAAATGGGTTTTAATTGTAGAGTCTGAACCTTTATAGAAAAAAAATTATAACAAAAATACCACGATGACTTGTTTAAGATGGAATTATGGAGTTTGCAAAAACCCTAACTTCCTTAGATCATATCTCCGAAAATATAGCGAGAGAAGATCTAAAATCTGGATCCGAGGTTCAGAAATATTTTGGATCAAATAGTTTTTTTTTTAACTTCTGAAACTTCATAGAGAAAAAATTATAGCAGAGATGCCATGATGACTTGTTTGGAGCAATGAAACCCTAGAATCCAAAGCTTTGATACCAAATGTTATGAAACTAGCTCACAAAAAGATAGAAAAGATATATCAACGACTTAAAAATTAGCCTCTTTGAGGGGAAAACCTCCTTTACATTACACAAATGAATAATTCTTCGATGATACAAATGACAAGGCCTCCTTTCTGTATATAGGAGTCTAAAGGGTCCCAATACAATCAGAGCCTACATAACAATAATATTGTAGGGGCACAACAATAATAATAGTGGGCTTCTATGGGGCATAATAATAATAACATGTGGAGTATATGGGCAAAATAATACAATAAGGGGGTTTTACTAATAACAGTAAGGGGTTACACTAGTAGTATAGGGACCTAATACAGGTTGGGGATCGTGTGTACTTATGCATCAAGTGCAAGAAGACCTCCTTGAGGATTGGATCATGTGCCAAGTTTGCACCTCAGTATTGTATACCTTTTGAGATCCTTGAGAGGATTGGAATAGTAGCCTATAGACTTGCACTACCACCAATAGTGAAAGTCCATGATGTTTTTCAGGTTTCATTGCTTAAGCAATATGTGAAGGATTTTTATCATCTAATTGACTGGTATGTATTACAGGTGGAACCAGAAGGAGAATTCTAATTGGAACCTTAGTGCATATTACAATGGAAAAAACTCATGCTCCAAATTTGAAAAATCAACCAAGTTAAAGTGTGGTGGAAGCACTTTCGGCCTGATGAAGCTACATAGGAGATGGTTTATCAAATGTGGGCTATGTATCCTTAATTATTTGTCAATTCAAGAAAATGAGTTTTGGTATATGTACATATCTATGTATGGATTTTATTGTAAATACAACAATGAGTTGTGTTATAAAGCTCCAATAAGCGGTATGATTGCCATGTTGTCATGTGGTTTTTTTTTCCAACAACTTGTTCATTGTAAATACTACATCGAGCTAAGTTATAAATCTCCATGGGTAGTATGTTTTGGTTTTCAGTAGTTTTGTTGGTCATAGGTGTCATAGAACACCGAGGACGATGTTCCCCCAATGGGGAGGGGTTTGTAACAACCCCATGTTAAAATTTCATGTAATAAAGATTACTAAAGGCATTATAGGACCAAGGTCATGGAACACATATTCGAAGTTGAATGCTGGGAAAAACATCCTAGTGGGCATCTCTTGTCATTTATTATGGCTAAGGAAATTGAGAAAGGCATTGGGAAATGATTTGGAAAGGAAAGGAGGCATTAATTGGCATTTATTTATGAAAGTAAAGGAAAATATGAGAAAAGGGAGGTGGGTCATGGATTTGCATGGCAAGGAAAATAAATGAAAAATAGAGAAAAATGAAGAAATTAAAGGTCCAAATAATAAAAAGGCCTGTAAGGATCAATTCACAATTTTTGGTCAGCTTTTGTCAGTTCTAGTCTGGTTCTCTCATACTCTTTCACACTATATCATTCTTGGATCACTTTAGCATTGGGTAAAGGAAGCCAAGGAAGGACAAGGAAAGAAAAGGAAAGCAAAGGATAAGCAAGGAAGTTTGGATCAAGAAGGTTTAGTAGGAGGATATTGCAGGTAATTGGTTGTATGTGTGATTTCCTAGCTGAGGTGTGAATGCATGGTGCATGCATTTGTGCATTTGGTTCATTTGTTGTAATTGGCATGGGTTTTTCCTAGTTAGATAGTGGTTTTAGCCTTGCCTAGCCATTTCCTAGATAATCATGGTGTGATGGGATTCTTTTCTAGTTGATATTTGAATTTCCGAAAGGTTCTGGAAACCGGATGAGGTGGTCTTAGGAAAATTCCCAAGTGTTGGGGGTGGAGGTGGTTTAATCTCCTTGAAGCCCTCAACAAGTGGTTGGAGACAAGAAAATTTCTCAAGGTAATGGAGAAAAAATTCTAAGGCATCCAAGCTTGTTTTGGCTTAGTGATCTCTTGACTAGTTTTGGTGAGATTATGATAGCCTGAGGGTGGAGGTAGTTTAATCTTTGGGAAGCCCTAGTTGTTTATGTCTTAGTTTTCTTATGTGATCTCTTGACCCATTTTTGTGAGATTGCAGTAGAATGAGGGTGGAGGTGGCTTAATCTATGGGAAACTATAGTAATTTATGTCTCATGCTTGGAATATGGCACAAGAGTGATTGGATGAAAGAAAAATTTGGTTAAGCCCACTCTATGGTTGTGTGGTATGTGGAATTCCTTGACTTGGTTGATATTTGCATAAGGTAATAAGAGTTATTTTCTTATGGCAATCTATGATCACTTATACTTGTTATTATGATGTTTTGATGGTTGTTCTTTCATGGTTAATAATATGGTTATATGTTGGTTATATGCATGGATCTGTTATGTGCTTTAGCTATGGATTTGTTCAGGATTTGATAAGTATTTGAAGGTTAATGAATGCATGTGCTTACAAGTGTTATTGCATCTATTATGAGAGGTAGTTATATCTTCTTGGTGATTCTCAGATAAGTTCCAAACTATTCTAATCAGATATGCATTCATGACTTGTAGCTTACATGTTTACCATGTATTTGACGAAATGATTGTTATGGTTAGGCCTGATTAGTTCAATTTATTACTCAAGTTTTATATGAATTGATTTTTCCTAATGTTAATTATCATTCTGGAAAGTCTCATTGAGTTCTAGGTAGTGGTTTGAAGGCTAGCCTAAAATGGTGGTTGAAAATCTGGAACTGCACCCTTTGAACTATAACTTTTGGGTCAAATCATTGGGCAGCAGGATTATGCATGCGGTTAGAGGCTCTCAACCACTACCTTTCCTTCTCAAGCATTTGTTTGGGGAGTTTTCTCAGTGAAAAAGAGACTCAAGTCAAGGATTGGCCACGTAGGGTAGTTCTCTGGCCCCTGAGTGTTATGTAGACCCCGAGGAAGGTCAATAAAGTTTCAGTTTGTCAAATCCATTTCCTTAACTAGACTTAGAAGGCCAAGTCATGTCATAGTAGCCTTGAGCTCATGTTTACCCTGGCATGTTGGTTAAAGTGGATAAATCTAGGAGGAGGTGGTTACAATGTTATTTGCTTGAAATATATTGCATATGATTCTTGTGCGTAAAAGTATAAGTTAACCATGTTATTTTCTTGAAAAGATTACATGAATCTTGTGCATAGAAAAATAATTTAACTATGTTAAATTGTTTGAAAATATTGTATGGTTAATTTCGTTAAAAATATTTTCTTCATTAATGGTTAAATATTATAAATTTTCTCTAAGGTATTGTGGTCCATTTATAACCTTGAAGAACAAATCAATGTGGCCGCATCTAGATTACAATTACCAACACCACAAGAAGATGCATCTATTTTCCATTTTATTCTCTTAAAGGAGACTAAGACCATTTCTATATTTTTTCATAGAATTTCCAACACTTGTGCATGCTTAAGAGTTGGGTAATTAGCACAAGAACTTTTTAATTTCGTGATAATACAATTATGAAAAAAAACCATTAAGTAATGTATTGATTTGAAATACATTCAGGATTATAGTGGGTGTAGTTATAATCTTGGAAATTTATGGTATGCATTAATGCCTATTGGATTGTTTTAGAACATTCATTGAAAACCTTAGAATGGAGAACTATGACAGAGTATTCATGCTTTGGATTTGAGGTTGATAACATAAATGTGAGTTGCATATGGTAATACGTTGCATTAGGACAATACAATAGTGATGATGCTGATCATTTTTGCATTCATAAATAAAGTTGACCCAACTTGAAAATGCATTCACCATTTTGTAACTATATTTCATTTGAAATATGAATTGCAAGGCATGCTTTGTAATTGTATGCACACATGTGATATATAGATGAAAAAGGCATCCTTTTATAATATTTAAACATGTATTTAATGCATGTGAGATTGAAGATGAATAGGCGTGCTTTTATAATCTTTACACATGAGGGATGTTACATATTTCCATAGTTTTGTTTTTGGATTAAATGCATTAAAAGTATGGTCTTGCATATAATAGTTAAACTATTGTACATGTAAATAGTTATGGTAATGCATGTTAAAGTAAACTATTAGTCATGGAGATGACTTATGCCTGTGCAAGAAAGTGTTTTCTTGAAAGTAGGTATAATGCATAGAATATTTTGAAGGGATAATTGATATAATTTGAATATTGGAGATAAGGGGATTCTTATTGACTCCTCACTATAGAGGTTGTAAAAAATGGTCCACATATATCAAATTGGACTTGCTCCAAGGTTTCTCCTTCTTTGCGATCTCGGCCCTAAAAGGTGGATTTGACATATTTCCCCAATGTGCATCCCTTGCAGACATCATGCCGGTCAAGGGTGCATTTCAAGAGATCGGTGGTAATCTAATGCATGATTTTTAAGGCCCCATGGTGTAAGTGACCCATGCAACTATGCCGGAGTTCTCCAACTTCCCCACTTTTCACATTTTTGCCTTGCTACTCAGTGCAGTGCAAGCTTCCACCTCAAGTTTGT
This sequence comes from Pinus tabuliformis, assembly GCA_031772625.1. Taxonomy (NCBI): domain Eukaryota; kingdom Viridiplantae; phylum Streptophyta; class Pinopsida; order Pinales; family Pinaceae; genus Pinus; species Pinus tabuliformis. The sequence goes on from CM062806.1 coordinate 719,426,188, forward strand.
ATAGGTTCTTCATTCAAAATCCAATCTATTTCACTTTCCTGATAGCTAAATGCCTCAAGAAGGTTTTCACCTTACTGAAAACAACATCATAGCCCTTATCCTCTAATATTGCTACAAATATCAAATTCTTCTTCATCCCAGGTATATATATAACATCTTTCAGATGAAGATGGGAGTCTAAATCCCTCTTAAAGGTTATAGTTCCAATTCCTTTGGTACTATATCACCCATTATCCCCAAGTTCTATGTGTATTTGGAGGTCATTCTCCTCTAAGTTATTGAAGATTTGTTTGCATCCTGTCATATGGAACAAGGCACCTGAATCTAGGTAACAAAAACTCCCCATTACAATGTTATCCATCCATACAATTAGGTTGAATTATAATTTTAATTGTGAGGCAATTTCTTCACATCTTACTCCTCCTGAAGGCTTCTTGTTATACTTCTTGTGTGAACACTGTTGCATAGTGCCTATATTCATGGCAACAAAAACATTTTATCTTTCTTAGGTCCTTCTTCTTACCATTGTTCTGATTGGACTCTGGTTTACTTTGGGCCTTCTTAGCCTTATATTTATTTCCCTTCCCAACCAAGGAAAATATATCTTCTTCCTTAGCTTTGGATGTTCCTCCTTCTCAGGTGTTACTTTTGATCTCTTCCTATACCAAATCAGACCAAAGTCTCTTCCAATTTGGTAATTTTTCCCTTCTCTTTATAGAGTCCTAGTAACTATGCCAGGAATTAGGAAGGCCTAGGAGAGATAAGATCACTATATTAGTTGATGATACATTTTCTCCAACATCTCCAAGCTCATCTCGAACCTGAGTGTACCTTGAGAGATATTGGAGTACAGTTTCATTTTTCTGCATCCCGATGTAACTTTCTGAGCTTATCCTTCAATGCCAATTTTTTGTCATCATTGTTATTTTCAAACAAATTTGTGAGGGTCTTCCACATATAAAATGGATTCTAATTTCCATGTAAATTCAAGACTATGTGATCTTTCTCACACTCTAGGTTGATCCTCCTGTATTTTGCAACTCCCTTCTTCCATTGGGTTAGTTGTTGTGTATCCGACTCTGGAGGTTTTTCAATATTAGTTTTAATATATTCTAGCAATCCATTATCATTGAGAACAACCTCCATCATGTCCTTCCAAGATGTGAAATTGGACGTTCCCTCTAAGGCATGCCCCAATCTCAATCCGTTGAAAGAAGTCTTCCTGGTACTGCAAAAAACTTCTTCATAGAATTTGCAATTCAAGAGTTCTGGAGGAGAAGTTTGAATAACTCAATTCTAATGTGATTTCAAGGCTCCGATACCATGTATAATTTAATAGAGAGTTGCTACTACTAAAGAATTCAAATTGAAAACAAGAGATTACAAATCTCCTCTACAATTTTGTGAAATGGAAATCACAATTTAGAAACACATGTAACCATCAAAACCATAAGAAAAAAATGATTTACAGGGGAACGAAATTGGTAAAAACCCCTTCATTTCTTTGCATTAATTTAGATGAAATGATAATATATTACAATGACTTGCTTAAGCTTTGAAGCACACCCTGCACTGTAAACATGTTATCATTTTGAATGACTATCTTTGGCCAACGCTTAGCCTATTCAAGCCCCCAACTTTCTCCTATTTCCTTGAGAAATGCTGGATAAATTAGGCTCCTAAATAATTGGGGAAATCCCTATTTCCTTGTGCAATCCCCAAGGAATTGATCACTTGCCTCAAGTGCAAAACCTGTACACTCAACTAGCATACAATTAATTTTACACACTGGCTTTTCCTCCACTTCAACTAGGAAATTCGAATTCCATGCATGTCTAGGCTATTTTGGGTTGATTGACTAGTTAACTAAGAGATCACTAAGTTTTCAAGAGTCATAAATGCTCAACTAACCTTCAATTGACTCTATTAATTACTAGAGCTCACTTAACTGAGTTCAACTGAAAATAATTGAACTAGATTGCTAAAATTTAGCAATAACCACATGCACAACTAAACTCCAAGCCTAAAAACTTGAATTAGTTGATATAACTAGGAGAAAAAGGCACGTCACACAGGTTAACTGCCATCCAAGTCATTTTGTTGATGTGGAAAATTGAATTACTCAATTTGACTAAGGAAAAAGTCAAATTGAGCCTTTCTTGCTAAAATTTCTAACATTTAATTTTTGTTCCAACAGAGTTGTTCCATTGTCGCAATAACTATATCCTTCAAATCCATATCCTTGATTTTAGAAATGGCATAAATTATGCAAGGAACAATGAACATGAAGGTGATAAGTTTTTCCTTAAATTTAATTGATGTCCTTAGCAATCACAAAAATTGTTTATGGAATATTAAGGTGACAACTTAATGAGAATGTTAGAAACTTTCTAATTTATTTTCAAAATTACACATTAAATTACTATGGATAGCCTTTCCCAATAAAGGCTTATTTCACTCTTATGAATCTTTTTATTAGCTATTGTTTAAAGCATGTGTTTCCATATTTATTTTCATGAAGTTTTCAAATCCACCTAGAATCTACAGCCTACAAAGTCATTAGACTTCGAATTCCTTGAATTTAACTAAATTTTTCCATATAATGAGTTTGGATAGGAAATTTTCTCTTGCATTAAGAAAACACAGTAAATATATATGATTAAGTTAATCCTTACACATTCTTAAATGGAGTATTTTTCTTCTAATAACCAATATCATAGTACATTTTAACTATATATATATATATATATATATATATATATATAGCAATTGATATAGATTTATCTTAATTCCATAAAGTGTCTTAAAATAAAATTTCTTTTTTAGTATAAAATTTGAGAAAATGTTTGCATTTAATTTCTCACTATTTTGAGTAAATAAAAAATTATTATGGATCTATGTTGATTATTAATAATAATATTTATATTTATATAAATTTAACATCTCTAAATATAGAATAATATTTAAGTTTGAGATGGATCTAAGTGTAAGGAAAAGATAGGCATGGGTTAAAATGGATCTATAGATAGAGAGAGATAATGATAGAGATAGGCTAGATTGAGATGGAGTGTAGAGCCTAATAGGTAGATTAATACGGTCTACACTACATCCTTAACCTATCCTTGATTTAGGCTCTCATAGGTTTAATTCAAGCCATTCGAAGTCTAGTGACAAAGAGGGGATAACCTCTTTGTCTCTTAATGCATCCTATCAGGTCCCAAAGATAGAGAGAAGAAGGGAGAGAGAGATGGAGTTGGAGGGTGAGAGAGAGGGAGACACAAAGAGAGAGAGAGAGAGAGAGAGAGAGAGAGAGATGGGGGGAGATACATAGGGAGGTGGGAGTGAAAGGGAGAGAGAGGAGGTAAGAGAGATAGGACTTGAGAAAAGAGAAAGAGAGAGAGGGAGGCAGAGAGGGGGGAGAGAGGGAGGGAAGGATAAATATATAGAGAGAAAGGTGGAGAGAGAGAGGGAGTGACAAGGGATATATATATATATATATATATATATATATATATATATATATATATATATATATATCGAGAGAGAGAGAGAGAGAGACATAGATGGAGGGGGGAGAGAAGGGAGGAGAAAGAGACACATAGAGACAATAGATATTATATAGTATTATATAATATTGAATGTTATTAACCATAAAGGAAGAGTTCCAAGTAAAGTTTTTATAAAAGGTAAAAGAAGTTGAATTTAGAAAGCCATAAATATTTTTGTTTTTCACTGAAATAGATACATTGATTTCAATGTGGATGTTAATTCCTAGTCATATTTTATTGATTGCACTAGATGCATTGACTTCAGTGTAGTTATTGATTTCTAATACTATTTGATTCCTTGCACTAAAAGCATTGATTTAAGTGGATGTTGATTTCTAATCCTATTTGATTGCTTGCACTAGGTGCATTGATTTAAATGGATGTTTATTTCTAATCCTATTTGATTGTTTGCACCACGTGCATTGATTTCAGTGTAGATGTTGATTTCTAATTTTGATTTCATCAATTTGCATTATTCAAGTTATTAAGAGTCTGTATCATCTCAACAAATTGAGGTAACTGAACAAATTTAAAATTAAATGACCATATTATCCTTAGACATATTTAACATATTTAAAATGATAAGAATAATTAGATGTTCAATAACTTTTGTGTGAATTCACATGAATAAAACTAGCCTAGATCCAACTTAACCTCGAATCTATCAAGCGTCGAGAGGAATCAGTCTCTTGAGGTGCAAACCTTTCCTCAAGTTTTGCATTCAAAGAAAAGGTTTGTACCTCGAAAGGTTTGATCTCTCTCAACGCTTGATCGATCCAAGGTTAAGATCGACCTAGGTTGGTTGTACTGTCATTCAACTCAATAAAACTAAAAACTTAAAAATCATATGAATATGCAAAAATATGATTTTCAAATATTTATTATATATATATTTTTTATCTATTTAAATATATTTCATTTTGACATTATCATTATATAAATATTACATAAATAGTAATTTTATCTATATCTAAATTTGATGTCTCTTCCTTTAATAATAACCAACATACATCCATCTTAACTCTGGATTTACGAAGCACCCTAAGGGATCAAATCCCTCAAGATGCAAACCTCTTTTTGAGTGCAAACTTAAGAAAATGTTTCCACTCCTCTAGGTGCTCAGTAGATTCAGAGTTAAAATAGATCATGTTGACTTTTGATAATATTATTTATATCTATGAATTTCACACATTTATATATAGAAACATTTTTATTTTTAATTTATTAAAACCATGGTAATATATGCATTTTTTGACATGTTTTTATTTTTTTTAATTTAATTATTTAATATGATATGCATAATAAATTAATAAATAAGAGAAAAATATATGGTAAATATTAAGTTTTTATATGTTGATTAATTATATAATATCATTATGAATCATTATTATTTAAATTTATTTATATGTAATATGTATATTTGCATAGAAATATTTTTATTATTTTTTATGTTTTAATTTATTTAATTGAATTTACATTTAAATATTTATATTCATATGATAATCAAAGTCTAATTAATTTTAAATATCATATTGCATAATTTAAAAAAAATTAAAATACTCCATATAAATTATTATAATGAAAATAAAGAAACATACTAAAAATAAATAAAAGTTTAACCATATAATTAAAAAAAAATCCCCTTTTTTAACATAAAAGAAAAATCATATAACATAACATATAATTTTATAAAACATCTAAAATTTAAAAACATAATAATTTAATTTAATTAACTTAAAGTGTCATACTACAACGACACACAAAACAGTTGCCCCATCATAATCAAAATGCTTCTCTCCTCCATGGCGTCCTTTTTACGTGTAATTTTTATGTCTAATATCACGTGAACAATCGTCCACATCACAATCAAAATAATTCCTTCTCCATGGCATTTCTTTCTAGGTTTAGTTTTTGTCTCCACGATCACATTGAAAACTATCCCATTACAATCCACGATGTATTTTAGTTTCAAACCAACCTAGAATTTTAAATTTAGTTTCCCTATTCTTTGGAGGTAATAGTTATTTGTATAATTGTGAATATTTTGGAATATTGTAAAAATAATTAAATTAATTATTCATAATTACTAAGTGGATGTAGTAATTTTACTTTCACAAAATATTTTTGGTAGCAGTCATAAATTAAAATTGGAGTTTTTTTTGTTTTGGTAAATTAAAAAATGTGTTGTCTCTTAGTGTCTTTAAAACTAGAGTGCATTATTCCACCATGTATTGTTTATTTTTCATTCATTTATGAGGGTTTTTTTTGTCTCAGAAAAGACCGGGGAATTCATCCACCTATTCATTACATGGAAACTCAAAAAAAAAACACATAAATTTTCGTTATATCCTTATAGTACAAAACATAACATAAAACCATAATTTCTAGCAGACTTAGACCATTAAGAATTCGAGGAGGAAATAGGAGCTCAGTCCTTTGCACTTGAGCCGGGAGGAAAAAGAGGTTTAGAATCACATTGAAGATGGCCTTCTATATAGGCCAACCTTGCATTTAATATGTCCATGAGGAAACATTGATTTCTCAACTTTCTCTTGATGTCTTCTAATGGGGCAAACACATTATATATTTCCACCTATTTCTCTTTTAATACCATGTCGAGCAAAGTTTGCAATTGTTAGTGCAATGCAATTTAGTTCAAGTATTGTTTCCTTTGTCTCCTAGTGTGACAAGGGTTGGGAATTTGGTAGGAGACCTCTTCTAAGATCTGAGAGTCAGAAAATACTTACCTCTCAGCACCCATCATAGTTTCCAAATTCTGGATTTCCTATCAGGTCTGAAGACAAACATCATTGAAGTAAGCATCGATTGATTCCTGCAAAAATAAACAAGGCATGTTTTGGCCCTGGGGACCCCTTTCGTTGCTACCCCTCCTACTACACATACATTGCCTAGGTGACATGACATGCAGGAGAGGTGCCATCTTAAATGGCCATAAAGAAAGCCACAACCAAGGGTTTGGGGTTTGCACCAAATTGTAACAATTTCACTAACCACATATTGTTTAACATCACACCATCTACATAATTCAAACTTATGACACTAGCTCAAGATAGAAAATAACCCACATCTACCGGGGTCATAGGTGTAATACCTACCTGTAAAATTATAGCTTTTAGTGCTTAAAGCATTAAAACGAAGCCACAAATAGATCAAGAAAAGAGATGTACTAGGATCAAAACCACCTTTTCTAAAAAAATTAGTCAAGACATCAAACACCAATAAGAGGTTCCCAAACATTAGCTTACAAAACCATAGACCAAATGATATCACGAGACCTACATCTAAAATATGACCTAGACCAAGACAAAACCTTGCCATAAAAAACCCAAAGTCCAGCAAACAAAGGATTAATGGATATCCCAATTCACTAAGCTCTAGACCATCTGAGTGAAAACACATGATACCATGATAATTAACAGGTAAAATAAATATTACTGAAGATGTCATGGTGTGGGAAACAAAGATAGGAATGGCTAAGAGAGGTGATGTCCTCCTACCACTGTCAATATCCAATCTCGCTTGTGACTTTGCCCAACCTCGACTTTCCACCACCACTCATGAGTCCACACTACCAAATGAGAGCCCACTAACTCGGGCTAGCCTTCTCACCTCACTAATATTATCCTCTCTCATTAGGCCATCAAATTTTAGGCTAATCTCTTCACGATTTGGACCATAGTCATACATAGATGCTTGTTGTGGGGGTTTTGGTTCCTCCCCCTTCTATTTCACAAACCTTCTTGACTCTCCACTAAACTTTCCCAACTCCTCCCCATGTTGTGATTTAATAGCCATCTAGGTGATCACATGCTCTTACACGCAGAGGAAAAACCACGTTGCTTGACCATTAAAGTCCATGTCGTCAGTAGAGAGGTAGGCTCACCCCTCGAGAAGCCCCCAACCCCTCACTAAATCCACCCCATCAAGGAAAATCAAAATTCAAGATGTTGGGCATGGAATCCCCCCACGGCATGTTTTGGGGCTCAAAACCCAAGTTTTGACCCAATATTGTTGTAAAGTCTTTGCGAATTGCGGGCGTGGAGCGTGAAATGTATGATAGAGTCGCAGGGTTGTCCACCCTAGTCTTCTAAATGTAATGTTGGCCTACCCATGGTTCGCGGACCATGCGATTGTATAAATAGAGTGAGGCTCTAAGTGTAAAAGAAAGCAATAAGTAGAGAATAACGAAGAGAGGAATAGAAGGAGACTCTAAGTAGCTAAGGATGTCTTGGGTCGTAGAATAAGAGAAGGCTCTACAGCTGAGTGCGCAGAGGCCTAGTAGTCTGCAACTAAGTGCGCAGACCCTTGTAGCTGAGTGTGCAGGGCGGAGTCAAGTTTGTAACCGAAGAAGAGATTAAAAAAGGTAGGTTTTGTTACCAATTCATGTATTTGTTCTTCGATTAATGCATGGTTGATGTAAATTTCAAATATATTGTTTGTTTACTGCACGCACATGTATGAATGATTTATATTTCTAAATGTAACTTAACGCATACAAATAATCTAAGTTAATCAACTAACACTAGAATACTAGTAAGGACCTGGGTAACAATAATGCTCGACCCTCAAGTAGGGCTGCGCAAAGGTAGCAGTCTTGGCTGTGAGGTACGAGACAGTGTGTGTAACGACGTGTGCGCAGGGTCTAACTGTGGACCACTTGAACTCATCAGACATCTCCAAGGTCTGGAAACCTGGTTCTAGCACCCTCCCATACTACTTTGCGTGAGACCTTAGTCCAAGCTTTGCGGACCGTTGCTGAAAGGGCCAGTAGTATAGGGATTTGTTTGGCTAAATCACCTCCAAACCTGGGTCAAGCCCCAATAAGCCAACAAATGGTTCCGTTGCCGGGAACAGGATATGCATAAGAGATGTTCGATGTCGTGTCTCTGGAATCCGACAAAGAAAGAAATTGAAGGGTGGTTGGATAGAAATATTCACGAGTTCGCGGTGCAGGAAAATAGGAATCCGCAAGTATCAAAGGAACAGTGGTTAGAGCACTACTTATATATGGAAATCCATGAAATTTTCTTTGCATCCTTCCCCTCTAAATTGTATGAGCGGATCACGAAGCTAGTAGACAATCAGGGAAGGTGTAGGCTCAACAAACCTATTGTGTGGACTCCAGAGTTTGTGTGCAGACTAGAAGCATCAGAAGGTAAGATTGTGCATGCTATGGACCATTGGCTTGATCGAATTATAGGAGGGTTTATCACCGAATTCATGATAGACACATCAGTCAGCTACAGCGAGGCAGAACGATGCTTCCTCAAAGGACCACAAGGTAAGTACATTAAATCTTTGAACACTTGGATTAAAATGCTACTGTGTGAAAAGCGGGTTATGCGAATAAATTGATGTTTGGGGCTACGTGAAGTGGGAGGATCTACAGAAATGGAAATAGCGAAGCATTAGAGACTAGTCCCTTGATTTAACCTCCACGAGAAAGCGAGGAAGAGTTTGCGAAAGTTTCATCGAGAAGCGCAATTAGTTTAATAAGGTAGCGAATTCCATGCATACCACCCCTGCCTACACCACCACCAGTTTCACCATCTTCACCCCCATCTTGACCCACACCACCTCCGCCACCACCACAGTTTAATATGGCGAGCGCAATAATGTTTTCAGCATTCAAAGGAGTAAGGAACGAAGATCCAAACCAATTTTGGTTCGTAGTAAAGGCTGTATGGGAAGCGCAAGGAGTCACGGATGATAATATCAAGAAGGAAACACTGGTTAGCACCTTGCAGGATCGCACACTAACATGGTACATCAAGCATTCCAATGACAATAAAAACACAGGGATCATGGATATCCAAGCTGCGCTAAACAGGGAATTTAGTAGACCAAAATCAGAGACACAGTTGATTATCAGGTTTAAGGAAATCGTGATGCTTTTAGGTGAGACCCCCTAAGAGCTGGATCAGAGACTGAAGGGTATGATTCGCGAAGCCAACATGACCTTGACGGATGGGCAGCACCACGCATGGCTTGTAGCTTCACTAACGCTGCATTTAAGGACCGCGCTGTCACAACAGAAGCTATCTACTCAGACTGAATCCTTGGAGATTGCAATGAGGCTCCATGAGACCCCAATACAAGATCCTAGCATGGGAGTGCAACAGATCCATGTGCAGTTGAAAAATTTGTGTCTTGACATGCAGAGTTTGAAACAAGACAAGACAGCTCGCCGGATGGGCAGCACCACGCATGGTTTGTAGCTTCACTAACGCTGCATCTAAGGACCGCGTTGTCACAGCAGAAGCTATCTACTCAGGTTGAAGCCTTGGAGATTGCAATGAGGCTGCATGAGACCCCAATACAAGATCTTAGCATGGGAGTGCAACAGATCCATGTGCAGTTGAAAAATTTGTGTCTTGAGATGCAAAGTTTGAAACAAGACAAGACAACTCGCCCAAAAGCGCGTGAGGAGGTATGGTGCATAAAACGCAAGGGCCAGGAGCATGACAAGGACCATTGTTTAGTCTTCGCGAACTACCTAGTGGGGGGAGGGTCCATGCCATTGAGACTAGAGGCACAAGCCAGGCCAAGTGCGACGCCTATGTTATGGTGCGCAATTTGTCAGATAGGAGGGAAGCATGCTACAGATAACTGTCATCTATTACAAAAGTATACATAGATGTCCCAACAGTCTTTTTGTAAATTTTGCAGGTTAGTAGGCCATGATGAGAGTACCTGTAGAAGTTGTGAACTGATGATGGATCAGACTCCTACCTATAGGGTTCAGACTGAAATGCAAGCCCTTGATCAAAATGCAGGGATGGCGCACATTGGGTTTTAGGGGCACGGATGAGTTCGAGGTGGAATGGGGCCAAGAAGGGGTCGTAGACAGTTGATTTGTTACAATTGCAGAGGGTCAGGGCATTATTCCCACGATTCCACAAATCCGATGAGAGCATCATGTTTATATTCTTCCCAGTTTGATCATGAGACGGAGGACTATCCCACACTGATAGCGACGTTGCACGATAAATGAATACTCCAGCCTCCCCCGACTTAGAACCTGCAAATGATGAGGTTTGAGCCGCATGAGGAGGACCCGAATGTAAACATCGTGCTCTGAAGCAGTATCATGATAGGAGATGACAAAGGTAAGTAGCTAGAAGAGAGTGCTTGGGTTCGCAAGGCTCCAACAAAGGAACCAGAGTTTGATTTGGAGCACGCAAAGGAGACATTCATGGAAGCTAAGAAGAGCTTCATAGAGGCCAAACTAGAACCAGAGATGGACCCATCAATGCTTACTACCTTTCTGGAGACATGCATGAAGCTACTGCATGATAGCAAGGTTGTGAAGGGACTGCAAGAACTCATCACTAGGTGTGTTGGATTAGGGGAACTGTGCATAGTCTAGAAGCTCGGGAAGCACACAACACGAATAGGAAGGGAGATGAGATTGACTGCGCAAATCAAGGAATATGAAATGGATCAAGTGATTTTGGATTTAGGATCAGACGTGAACTTACTACTAAAGAATACATGGGAGTGCATGGGCAGGCCCATGTTATTATGGTCTCCTATTCAATTAGGAATGGAGAACCAACAAAAGATCCTACTGATGGGAAGATTGCAGGGAATAACAGTAGATTTCGAAGGTGCGAGTGTGCTTGCAGATTTCAAAGTAATATAGATTGTTGATGAAAAAAATCCCTGTCCCGTGCTACTAGGAATAGATTGGGCCACGGATATGAATGGAGTGATAAATCTAAAGAAGCACAAAATGGTTTTTGAGAAAAAGTCACCGTGCGTAGTGGTACCTTTAGACCCTCCAAAAGGATCGCGCTACACAGAGCCAATGTGCGACGATGATCTAGATTGTATCTACAAAATAACTTCTCAGGAATAGGATTGGGTGAATCCTACAGCGGATGGCAGGATTTCGTGGGAGTGTGAAAGCTCATGCACATCGGATTTGGACGAGGAAATAGAACGATCACAGAATTGGTTACACGAGGTAACCACATTCAATTGCAACATGATGATAAATTCACTACACTGTGTAGCAACAAAGGCAAGGGATCTGCCTATGCATGATGGGTTGACAGTGGTGGATGAATTCTTGGACAAATTTGAAAGCGAAGTACTGAAACAGTAGTGTTTTGATGCTCTAAAATGGGCACTGTGCACTACGCCCATAAGGTGGTGGGGTATGCACTAGTGGAATTTTAAGGACTGGAAGGGATGTAGAAGGATGATGCACCTATGATTTGGGAAACAACATATGCGGCTAATAGAAAAGAATGACGGATGGGATGATCCATATGCACACCTCATGAAAAGGACCAAGGCCTATGGGGAAGAGCCACAACCTGAATGGGTGCATTTGTTCTGTCATACCCTGGATGTCATACCCACGAATTGGTATACTGAGACAAAGCTCCGCCATGGCACGAGCGAATGGGATATCTTGCGCGAAGGATTCTTGTTAACCTTCATGTTTGAAGGATATTGGTAGGATACTGTTGATGATGCGCTACAAGCAGTAAAAGCAGCTATCTTCAAAATACCCCAGGAGCCAATGGAAGTGCTTCAGCCGGAATGGGCAACCCAGCTGAGCTACGTGCTAGAGTGTTACAATGTAAATATTAAGGAGGATGATGAGGATCCACAAAAAATTAAAATTCCAGAAATTGAAGGCTGTCACTAGGTTAGAGGACCATTTATTGAAGACCCTGACATCACTGCGCTACTAAAAATGAAGCAGGTAAACATTGGGACAGAGGTTGAACGAAAGTATGCAATGCTTGGTGACTATCAAGATGATGCCACAGTGGACAAGGTCGCTGAGTTACTTCGCAAGTACCAAGACTTATTCCCCACCAAGATTACGGACTTAAAAGGGATCGTTGGCAACTTAGGGATGATGAAGATCAACCTGAAACTCGACTCGAAGCCAGTTAAGCAGAGGCCTAACCGCTTGAATCCGAAGTATAAGGAAAAGGTCGGCGTAGAACTAGACAAAATGCTCACAGCTGGAATTATTGAGCCAATGAAAGAATCTAACTGGGTGAGTCCTATGGTAGTACAAGAGAAAAAGTAGAAGGGAAAAATAATAATATGCATGGACCTCATGAAGCTGAATGACGCCTATGTACACGACCCATTCCTGACACCATTCACAGATGAAGTATTGGAAAATGTTGGCGAACAAGAAGCATACTCGTTCATAGGTGGGTTCTCGGGGTACCACCAAATCAAGATCGCGCAGAAGAGAGGAGCAAAATGACCTTCGCAATGGATTGGAGCCGCTTTCAATACACCGTTATGCCGTTTGGATTGAAGAACGTGCCAGCCATCGTTTCACGCATCATTGTTGCCACATTCAAAGAATACGTCCACAAGTTCCTAGAGGTCTATCTAGATGATTGGACTATCTTCGGATTGGTTAAGCACCACATAGCAAGCTTATGCTTGATGCTAGATACTTGCCGATGACACCAGATTGCACTGAACCTTAAGAAGTGCACATTCCTCATTCCCTTTGGGAACTTGTTGGGACATGTGGTCTACAAACAAGGACTGATGGTGGACCCTGTGAAGATTGTAGTAATTCTAAATTTGGAAGCACCATGAAGTGTTAAACAACTACGTGTGAACTTAGGACACACCGGGTACTATAGAAAGTTCATCAAAATCTATGCCCAAATCACCGTGCCAATGGAGAAACTACTGAAAAAGGATGTCACCTTTTGCTGGAATGATGATTGCATGAAGAGCCTGGATGTCCTAAAAGGGAAATTTGCCTCCGCTCCAATCCTGGTCTTCCCAAAATGGGATGCAGAGTTTCATGTCCATGTTGATGTGTTGTGTATCGCGCTGGGAGCAGTGCTCACACAGGAGGGCAGGGAAGGCTTGGATCACCCTATTGCATTTGCAAGTTAGATATTGTCCAAATCCGAGAAGAACTATTCCACCACTGAGCACGAGGGGTTGGCAATGGTGTATGTGCTCAAAAAATACCAGCACTATTTACTACGAGGACATTTCAAAATGTACACAGACCATTCCATGCTAAAGTACTTGGTCAATAAGCCTGTGTTAGGGGGCGCATATGTAGGTGGCTCTTGTTGTTCCAAGAATATGAATTTGAGGTCGTGGTAAAACCTGGACGCTTGAACGTAGGACCAGATCACTTGTCGCGTATTGAGACGGGCAAGGAATCTACTAACTTAGAGGAAGGATTACCTAACACACAACTTTTTGTTATATGCGTCGTGGACGAGAACTTCAAATATATAATCCAATTTCTAACAACAGGGACTGTGCCGAAGGAATACTTCTTCCAACAGAAGAAGGAATTGGTGGTGCACGCAACAGATTTTTCTGTCATCGCGAGGCACCTATACAAAATGGGAAATGATGAGATATTGCAAAGGTACGTATCTGAATTTGAATGAAGTCAAATCCTTGCAGAAGCACATGGGGGGGCTACAGGAGGACACTATGCAGGACGAGCGACCACACAAAATATTCTTCGCGCAGGGTTGTCATGGCCAACCCTTCACTAGGATTCGAAAGCACACTATAAGGCTTGCGATACATGTCAAAGGATTGGCAAACCATCACGGAGGGATGAGATGTCATTGAATCCATAAATGACATTGCAGTCGTTCAAGAAATGGGAAATCAAATTTTTGGGACCTATCAAAGCTCAGGGAAAAATGGGCGCGCACTACATCATCACCGCGAAAAAGTACCTAACACGATGGGCGGAAGCACAGCTGGTCAAAGACTACACGGCCGCTACGGTTGTGAAATTTTTGTTTGAACACGTGTTGACCCGATTTGGATGTCCGAAGATATTAATGAGTGATCGCAGTACACATTTCCTAACTGAAACCATCAGCGCACTCACATAAGGGTTCCAAATGTATCATCAGAAAAGCACACCGTATCTCCCACAAGCCAATGGGACAGTAGAAGCGTTCAATAAAATACTGGAGACTGCGCTAACGAAAGTGTGCAACACGCAGCGAAACGATTGGGACCTACATGTATCTGCAATACTATGGGCTTATAGGACAACGTGCAAGAAATTGACGGGACAAACACCCTTTCGATTAGTTTATGGCATGGAAGACATAATGCCGATGGAATATATCATACCTATTTTTTGCATAGCAGCGCACACAGGAATGATGGACCGCGAAGCTCTCGAGGAAAGGCTCGTGCAATTGGAAGAAATAGAGGAGGAATAGTTCTTGGCTGGCTTTCATCAACAGGTACAAAAGCAGCGTGAAAAGGCCTGGCATGATCACCATATTAAGTTGCGCACATTCAAGGTAAATGACTTAGTATTGATGTATGATAGTAAGTTTGAAAAATTTCGGGGAAAATTCAGAATGCATTGGGTGGGACCATACATTGTTAAGGAGGTCATAGACGAAGGCACAGTCTAGCTAGTCAAACTAAATGGAGAACCCTTCCTAGGGAAAGTGAATGGTAGCTGCTTGAAGCCCTACATGGGTGGGCCGGCTATCTGACTAGCTGGCAGAAGCACAGTCTTTGCACTCCAAGGATCTTGACTAGGGTGTGGGACTATAAACATATACCGGTACAGATGTATGGGAACAATTCAATCATAGAGGTCTCAGAACAACGAATGTAGCAGATTCAGCAAGTAGTAGCTCAGTGCGTTGTTGAACTCCACATGAGAACAGTTGGGGGGGACTCTGCGCCAAGATCGTCGTGCCGACCAAGTGACTCGAGGGCGAGTCACGATCTTTGTGTTGGGGGCCTGTTGGGCATGGAATCCCCCCACGGCATGTTTTGGGGCTCAAAGCCAAATTTTTGACCTAATATTGTTGTAAAGTCTCCGTGAATTGTAGGTGTGGAGCGTGAAATGTATGATAGAGTCATAGGGTTGTCCAGCCTAGTCTTGTAAATGTAATGTCGGCCTACCCATGGTCCGCGGACCATGGGATTGTATAAATAGAGTGAGGCTCTAAGTGCAAAAGAAAGCAATAAGCAGAGAATAGTGAAGAGAGGAATAGAAGGAGAGTCTAAGTAGCTAAGGGTGTCTTGGGTCGTAAAATAGGAGAAGGCTCTGTAGCTGAGTGCGTAGAGGCCTAGTAGTCTGCAACTGAGTGCATGGACCCCTGCAGTTGAGTGCACAGGGCGGTGTCAAGTCTGTAACCAAAGAAGAGATTAATTAAAAAAGTTTTGTTATCAATTCGTGTATCTGTTCTTGGATTAATGCATGGTTGATGTAAATTGAAAATAGATTGTTTGTTTACTGCGCACACATGTATGAATGATTTATATTCGTAAATGTAACTTAACACATACAAATAAACTAATTTAATCAACTAATAGTAGAATACTTGTAAGGACATGGGTAATAATAGTGCTCAGCCCCCGAGTAGGGCTGTGTGAAGGAAACGGTCTTGGCTGCGAGGTACGGGACAGTGCACGTAGTGATGTGTGCGCAGGGTCTAACCGCGGACCACTTGAACTCATCAAACATCTCTAGGGTGCGGAAGCCTGGTTCTAGCACCCTCCCATATTACTTCAGGTGAGGCCTTAGTCCATGCTTTGCGGACTATTTCCAAAAGGGCTAGTAGTACCGAGATTTGTTTGGATAAATCACCTTTGAACTTGGGTCAGGTCCCAATAAGCCAACACAAGATTTCTCTCAAAAGTATAAATATTTTTTTACCATTATTTTTGTAAGTTTCACATTGGTGAGGCTACATCATGGTGATGTCCAAGAATAACACCTCGATAAGGAAATGGGAATTTAAGTGGTGACTTAACATATAAGAGTGCCTTAACAATGCACTCGATCATCGTCTATCCAAGACGCACTCAATCATCATCTACTCAGTGGGTAGTGGTCATCACTGAGTGCTTGATAAAATGGTTTTTTTGTCATGTGTGGTCCCCATGTATTCAAAATAGTAGTGAAAGTGCTACTAGTGTCTTCCTCTTACTTGATTCAAATTGTAATGGATCCAAAACTTTCACCCTTAAATTTTATAAAAAATATCAATTATGTTTCTTAATTTTAATTTTAAGATCTGTTATCTCTTAGAGGAAACCCAGTTGTGGGAAACCCTCTAAGGTAACCTCGAACCTCTTTGAGGGTGAAAGCTTGCCCTTTAACCTGGAGAGGGATCTCTCCCTAAAAACTCAACTACTCAAGGTCACTCTAGTAGAAGGTTTGCAATTGAGTCGTATGGTTTAATTTATCAAAAAATGATTGAAATTTGGTTAGACTATGTGAAAGTTTCACCATTGGGAATGGAGTCTAACCCAATGAGGTTTTATACAAACATAGTTTCGATGAGAAAAACACAAAATTAGGGTAGCAGTAATTCCTTTAGCAATTAAGTGATGTAGAGGAAGACGAAGGAAATTAGTGTAAGGGCTAAGTGAAAAACAATTCATGCCTGAGAAATAAAGAAAAAGAAGCGTAAAATATGAATCCAAATCTCATACTCTTTTTATGAGACGTGAGGAAATATAAAACAAAGCAAAAACAAACAAGGAAATACAACACAAGAATTTTTGCAAATGTTCATAAAGATTGTTTTCATTAATGATCTGCTCAAAATACACAAGGATACTAAATCTCAAATAAACACCAACCCTTTCTTATTTTTTAATCTTTTCTTATATAAAAAATACAATAACTGAAATAGGTGTGTAGCTCAAAAATAATTACATTAATCTAATAAGAGAAGTATAAATCTCTTAGGTACATGCATATGAAACTTTCAAAACCTATCTACATCTAAAGATCATGTTGTTGCTGGATTAATGGCTGGATATAAAAATCAACAAGTCAAATTTGGTGAGGTGACATCCAAGTCAACCACTGTCCATGAGATTTCTCCTCATGAAATCATGATAAATAGGGTCTAGTGATCCCTTCAAAAATCCAAATGCATGATACATTTTAGAAAACTGAGAAAGGTTTTTTTTAATGGGTCTATTGTAAACAAAAACCTCATTCAGTTTAGAAAAATTCTTTCTCATTTGTTTGGAAACGGTGCTCGAAATTACTGTGTTGTATAGGAAAAACAGAGTTTTAACTGGCCATTTTTACGTAAATGTGTTGTTACTCCCGTTGTCAATGCATTTTCCTTTTCTTTTTTTTTCAAAAAAATGATAATGTTGACATTCTTGTTGTCAATTCATTTTAAATTTTCAAAACATCAGTAATGTTGACACTCCCGTTGTTAGCATTTTAAACATGTTTATTACAAATATTTAACATTAAAAAAATTCAAACTTAAAGAATGTGATAACAGATAGCTTCACAGGGATGTTGCTGATCATGGATGGCAACAAGAACCCAATAGACCAGAGGCCTGATCCATTGTGCTATTTCTAACTTCTTACCTGAAACTTGTATCCTACTCTGATCTAGGTGGATATTGGTAGCCACGTGTCTATCCCACTTGGACCACCAACAATGTCTCTTTCAGTTTTTCAATTTCCTTATTTGTAGCATAATTTACTATTTTTGGTAGTTTTATGGGTCCTAAACTTTTGGAGCCGTTTTCAGGCCCTAAATGACATTTTTTTTGGCAAAATGGCTTTGGTGGTTGTGAAGGTAATCATGTCAAAAGATGTATTCCTCGAAGAGATCATTCCAACAAGGTATCATACGTGTCAAACAAAGATAATATGATCAATTTACGACCCCAGGAAGTTGGTTGCCCAACTAACCCAAACGAGGCCCATAAACTCTTGGTGTTACATCTCCTCGGGTTAGGGTTTTGTTGTTTAGGGTTTTCTCTTATTGTTCAAAAATAAAAAGGCCCTTGAGCCTCATTGTAACTCAGCTCAGAGGCATGTAGCCACCACATCTCTTCTATATTTGATATTAATGAAATGAAGTGTTATTTCTACTACATCTCTGTATTTATGGTTATATATGTAATGTTTTACATTCTTGTTTAAATCTGGATTAGTGGTATCAGAGCAGTCTGCACTTTCTCTATTTTTCTTTGCATGTCCCCAACGAGGTTGGGATATAAGGAGTTAAGGTTTGAACTGGTCGAACCTTTGTAAGACCAACCTCGCAAATCCCGATTGCCTCCCATGGCTGATGAATAGAAATACAAGGGGGAAGGATATCCTATCAAAATCTTGCTCGAAGAAGCCCTCGAGCAACAAAGGAACGCGATGATGGACAACTTTGACCAGTTGCTTCAGTGGCTACCCAGGGGCAACACATCTACTTCCAGTAGCTACTCTGGAAGCGCCACACCCTTTAAGGTACAAGTTAACTTTGACATTCCCATATTTGAGGGTCAAATAGATGTGGATGCCAAGATAAATGGTTAAATCTGCTAGACGGATATTTTCTATTCATGATTTTTCCAGTCGGGAAAAGATCACTTTTGCACTTCTCAAAGCCCCCCCCCCCCCCCACATCAAGGACTGGTGGGAAACCTATTGCGAGAAGAAGTATGAAAGTATGACCTCATTGTCTTTAGTGCCCCCACTTGGAATTCATTCTGGGATGCCATCAAGGATCAGTACTACCCTGTCAGAAGCTATGAAGATAAATACATAAAGTGGACCACACTGCAGTAGGGAAGGGACCAAGATGTGCTTGAGTTTACCAATATTTTTCAAACCCTTCGCATAAAGTTAGGTATCAAGGATTCTGAGCAAAATTTGGTACTTAAATATCGTGGTTTGCTACACAGGTACATCAAGGACGAGATGGAGTTCCTAGACATCTCCTTGCTTGGCACGACGTATCGATATGCTGTCAAGATCGAGCCAAAGTTTAAACAAAAGAAGTGAGACTTTGGATCTGTGAATCCGAAAAACAAAGGAAAAAGCCAAGGCGGGGTGACCCAAGACAACCCGTCGAAGCTGCAAGAAATAACACCACCACAAAGTCAAAGAAGGACATAGGAAAGTGATGTGAGTTCCATAAGAGCCCCACTCACAACACAAGTGAGTGTCGGGCCAAGAAGTCATTGGTGGTTGGGTTGAAGGCTTTAGAATCAGGAACATGTTTCGACCTTGAGTCAAAACCCAACAAGAGGAATGAGAAAGGAAAGCATATTATTGATGCGGAGCCCAACACCACTATTTCCACCGCCAAGATCTAGAAGAATGAGCTCGAAGATCCAGAGGAAGGGGAGCGCCTTTTCCACTCACAAATCTGGGTGAAGGGTTCGTCGCTGCAATTCATTGTCGACAGTGGCAACCAAAAGAACCTCATTTCAACAGAAGTCATGAAGCAGTTGGGCCTACTGACCATACCACACCCGTAGCCATACAACATCGGGTGGCTTCACCAAGGATGAGATCTTCGAGTTAGCTAGCAGTGTCACCTTCCCTACATCATCAAGCCCTTCACAAAGGAGGTATTGTATGATGTTGCTCCTCTTGACATTTGTGATGTATTATTACGACAAGCATACTTGTGAAGCGACATGATATATATGAGTCTAGACCTTTCTCTATGATTATTTCTTTGGGTAATATGTTATACAAGATACCGGAGGTATCCCCACTTACCGCCACCTCTTTGATCTCTGCTAAGAAATGAAACAAGATCATCTCTCAGATTAGGAAATTTATTTTCTTTTTGGTTCACTCTCAAAGTAAGGGGAAGATCATAGTCACATCCATGGCCCCTGGGAAGGGTTCCTCCACACAACAGAAGCAGGGGAATACGGTCATGAAAGAATACAAGGGCATATTCTCCTCACGCATAGGGGTACCATTGCACTGTCAAGTCAAGCATTCGTTTGATCTGACTCCCAGAGCACCTCTACCCAACGGGCTGATATATCGTTGCTCCATTATGGAAAATGCCAAGTACAAGCAGCAACATGATAAACATCGGGCGTCACACAAGTTTCAGGTGGGTGATAAAGTTTGGTTGCATTTGCAGAAAGAATGCCTTACCAGAGCCCATCGCAAGCTCAAACCAATCCGATATGGTCCTTACACCATTACCAAGGATGTGGCACACAATGCTTTGGAGCGCAGAATTCTCCCATTCCTTGGCTTGCACCCAGTCTTCAATGTGGGTTGCCTTCGACCATGCTTCCCACCATTACTAGACACGTCAGACATTGCAGAACAACTCACACTAGCATAAGTTTCCTCATCTTATGGAGGAACTCAACGCAATGGAGACAACTGATTCCTAAAGGGGGAGGAATGATCCAGGTGGATATTGGTGGCCACCTACCCATACCAATTGGACCCCCACCATTGTCTCTTTCAGTTTTTCAGTTTCCTTATTTGTAGCACAATTTACTATTTTTGACAATTTTTCAGGTCGTGAACTTCCTGAGCCATTTTTAGGCCCTAAACGACAATTTTTCGGCAAAGTTTCTTTAATAAGTAAAGCAATTAGATTGATAGTTGTAGTTCTTGGAGAGATCTTTCCAACGAGGTATCATACTTGTCAAACGGAGATAATATGATCAAGTTATGACTCTAGGAAGTTGGCTGCCCAACTAACCCCAACAAGGCCCATAAATGCTTGGTGTTACATTTGCTCGGGTTAGGGATTTGGTTGTTTAGGGTTTTCTCTTATTGTTCAATAATAAAAAGGCCCTTGAGCCTCATTGTAACTCAATTCAGAGGCATGTAGCTACCACATCTCTTCTCAGAGATAAGTTACCATTACCTGAGCTAGTCTTATTTCCATTTTGTTTGTAAGGATACTTCAATATTTGATATTAATGAAATGAAGTGTTATTTCTGCTGCATCTCTGTATTTATGGTTATATTTGTAATTTGTTGCATTCATGTTTAAATCCCAATCATACTTTGTGAACTTCTCTGTAACTTAGTTTAATCATCAACTGAAACTAAACCAAACCAACTGAAAACTATACTGCAATGTGAAAGATGATTTTTTTTTATTACAATTGAATCCACACTCAAACTCTGGTTTACACCTAAACACCAATTTCTAAAAACTAAAAACTGAAATGTCAAAATGAAAGAATGATCCATCTTGTGAGCTTAGTTATGTACATTGTTCATATTCTAACCAGCTGACTTTATCTTTCTTCAAGTTATATGAAACTTCCAATGCAACCAATGTAACATTTGTTTTGAAAACTAGACTCCTTGATTATATTTGGTTAAAATAAAAACTTGACAATATAATGATAACTCAAAAACTTGATCTTCACAGTGAAACCATGGTTGCAAATTTGAATTAAAAAACTCTTCAATATAAATGACTACATGATCATCAAAGTCATAGATGTCATATATTTCTTGACCTTCAATGTATACTGTAATTTAATTATCATGGTTGAACTTTTCACGCATGTTTTCCATTTCAAATTCATAATATAAAACAGAAGATTCCCCACTCTCGATAACAGAGGGAAGCAATATGTATTTTTGTTGCAGTTGAGAAGAAATTCCAAAATAATGATCTAGATATGGAAAAATTTACTGATCCTCTAAGATTACAAGCTCCATTTGAATTTGCAACATTTGCATGACCTTAAATAAGAGGACAAAAATGATTTTTTATTTTTTTTTGTCCACTTCACCATCAATATACCCATCATTCCATTCTCCAAAAACCTTGAACAAAAACATGATCTACTATAGATTCATTTTTCTCCATCCATGTTTCCAAGAAGATAACCAAAAATCTTGTTATGGATGTTATGGACTTTGCAGGCAAACATTTAATACAATTTTCGCACTTCCCTTGGAATGAATCATAAAATAATCTCATGTATACATCTTCACACTTGACTTTAAGAAGATCAGTAAAGTCACAATTTTTTTTGATATGTTTCAAAGTCAGGCTCAAATCATCACCACTAAATTTTGGTCCATTTCTGAGAAAATATTCATCTTTGGGTAGATGATTAGGAAAACTAGGAATAATTATAAAATCTAAACTTGCATGCCTTAAAACAATAGTAGCAGTGTCTGAGTTCTTCATTGGCCTAGTGAAATAACCATTGAATCATTTGAGCAATGAATCCTTCTGACAATGGAGTCACCATGGAAGCTTCTAACTCTAGATTCTTGAAACTGGATTTGCTAGAGAAAACACCTTGTAGCCAAAACTGATATACAAATCTCTCTTTTCCCTCATAGATCTTATCTTAAATAGTAAAATCGTTTAGGAAAAATATGACTTTTTCTCCCCAACAGAGGCGCGAAAATGTTATCTTTTAAAAAAACCCGGTTGCGGGAAAACCTCTAAGGTAACCTCAAACCTCTTTGAGGTTGAAATATGACCCTTTAGCCTGGAGAGGGATCTCTCCCTAAAAACTCAACTACTCAAGTCCACTGTAGTAGCAGGTTTGCAATTGAGTCCTATTGCCAGATTTATCGAAAATTATTGAAATTTGGTTGGGCTATGTGAAAGTTCCACTATTCGGCATGGAGTCTAACCCAATTAAGTCTTGTACAAACATCGTTTCGTTGAGTGAAACACAAAATAAGGGTAGTAGTAATTCCTTTTACACTTAGTGATTTAGAGGAAGATGAAAGAAATTAGTGCAAGGGTTAAGTGAACAACAATTATTAATGCCTAAAAAGTAAAGAAAAATGAGCATAAAATATGAATCCCAATCTCATATTCTTTTTATCAGACATGAGGAAAATATAAAACAAAGCAAAAACAAATAGAGAAATACAACACAAGAATTTTTACAAATGCTCATAAATATTCTTTTCATTAATGGTTTTCTCAAAATACACAGGGATGTAAAATCTCAGATAAACGCCAACTCTTTCTTCTTCTGCAGTCTTTGTTTATATAAACAATACAATAACTGAAACAGGTTTGTAGTTCAAAGATAATTACACTAATCCAATAATAGAAGGATAAATATCTTAGGTATATGCATATGAAACTTTCCAAACCTATCTGCATCTAAAGATCATGTTGTTGCTTGAGTCATGGCTCGAGATAAGGATCAACAAGTCAAATTTGGTGAACTGGCATCCAAGTCAACAACTTTCCATGAGCTTTTTCCTCATGAAATCCTGAAAAATAGGGTCCAGTCATGCATTCAAAAATCCAAAACCGTGATAGCACCTGAGAGATGTTTCTTTAAATGGGTCAGTTTTAGACAAAAACTTCTTTTGGTAATTGTGTTGTACAGAAAACACAGAGTTTTAACTAACCATTTTTATAGAAATGCGTTGCTATTTCCATTGTGAGCACATTTTCCTTTTTTATTTTCAAACACACGATAACATTGACACTCGTTGTCAGCGCATTTTTAAAATTTTCAAAACTTCAATAATACTAACACTCTGTTGTCAACGTTTTAAACCTATTTATTACAAATATTTTAGTGACAACATTAAAAATTTTCAAACTTAAATAATTGTGTAGGTAAGCACCCATGGGGGACTTGAACCAGTGAGCTATCGCAAGGAGTGCCAAAACAGTGCACGCATTCACCGTCAATCCAAGGAGTGCCAAAACAGTGCACCCATCCACCGTCAATCCAAAGGCCCTGTGGAGCGATAAAAAGGGTCTTTTTAACACCTAATTACCTCACATTAATTGTCAACCCAGGGACAACTTTTTATTTCAAGAGTGTACTCAGTCTGAGGCGGCTATTTACTCAAGAGTAATGTTTAGTAGTATAGCGTTTAGAAAACACAAGGGTAGACGGATGCTAAACTATGACTAAATTACTTCAAAGGATAAAATCACACAAGGCAGCTTATCAGTCAAGGGTGCGGAAGCGATAACCCATCCTTCTAGAAACTGATGGAAAGGAAATTAGAGCATGGACCATAGGTCTGGGAGCTAAGCAGCGACTTGCTGGCTCACTACAGCCTTAGACCTTCTCTCACACCAAAGCAGCAAATGCAAGTAAATGAAACGGCATAAAGTAAAATGGAACAGCAAACAGGAAATGGAACAACTAGTCTAAAATGGAACAGCAAGAAATGTTCTAAACTAAATCATTCACTCAAACAACCATCAATTGAGGATACAGTAGCGATAACTCATTCCTCTGGATATTGATGCAATTGAAATCAAACACACAACATTAAATAACCAATTGGAAAGTGCAAAGAATTAAATCAATCGTATTACTACAACTCAATGAAAATGAAACAATTGTGCTAATTAAAAGAATGCTGAAAGGTAAGCTTAAATAATTGCAGAAAGTAAATAAATAACAACGCTAAGTATTAGAACTGAATAGCCAAACTTATATAACTGTAATGAACAGAAAATTGTTAAATTACTGGAGTGATCAGCGCAGCTTTGAAGATGAAATGAACAGCGCAACAACATGCTGACAAAAAGCAGTGAGCTCTATTAAGAAGGAAATGAACAACAACGCAATTTAAGTACAGTATATAAAACATATCAGTTCATTCAGTCTGGAAATACCAATCAGTAAAATTACATGATTACGATAAGTAGAAATAAAATCAAACCATCACACAATAAAGATCATGAAATAATGGTACAGGAACGGCAAGTGAATCCACCGGGGTTGGGCCCGTAACCACCAGTGATCACTGCCGGTAGTGCTTCAGAAGATGCGAAGGAATAATAACTCTGCTTATATATTGATAATCAAATTGAACAGCATTACATTGAGTGGTGCCTTCTCAGCAGTGAGAGTGTGCAAATAAAATTATAGTTCAACATAATACTCGTTCCATCTCTCCCCCTATCCTATCACTCTTGAATCTCCAATTCTACATCCTCAATTCCATCATTCGAATCCCAAAAGTCCTTCTGAAGTCATCCTGAAGCCCCCCTCTCTCTGATCTTTGTTTTCATTTAAATAGAGAAAGATCAGAGAGCAGTTACAACATAGATAAGTACAACATGATTTCTTTTACAAAATTGGATGGATTCTAACCAATTGATCAACAAGAAAATATATTTCCATTTAACTTCCAACAAGACCAAGGCGAATTTGGGTTTGCAACTGAGATTTGGAGGACGGCCGCAACAACAAATCTAAGAAAATCGTGCTCAAAGAACCCTACGTTTCTCTCTATACAAGCCGAATTTGGGCAAACCATTCTTTGCCAAAGTTAATTGGGCCTGTTCTGGACAAAACCCATGTTCCGGATTTCTCAAATTCGTCTTCATTTGCTCAGAATCGCAACTGCAAAACTGACACTCCTTAAACCAACGAATTTCTGAGTTGGCAGATTTAAAAATCAAATCTTCAATCTGGAAGTTACCTTGGAGGCTAAAAATGGTGAATAATGTTATAACCAACTTATTAGAACTATCATTGGTAAAATAATGCATAATCATCAATTTATTAGAAATAAAGGAGAATAAATAATATAAGAGCATAAATCATCATAAAATGGATTTATATAATAAATTATAATAAATGACATGATGAAGAATGGTAGAAATGGGTGGAATAAACGTTCACAAGTGACAATAATAATGGCATATTAACGACCCAACATACCCCCACACTCAATATGTTGCATGTCCTCATGCAACGAAAACTGAATATATTGCATGTCCTCATGCAACCCAAAGACAAAAACCATGTGTTAACCAAGCAATAAAAATTTGAGAATAAATGAATGCTTCCTTAATTAACGAATATTCAATTTTAGCAATCTCGATGAAGGCATAACAATTTTTACATTGACATTCAACTATATGTATGAAGTTGCAGCAAAATATGACATAGATAACGGCAAACTTCATTAACCATTTTCCCAAAAACTACAAACCAGATTTTGTTGAAATGTTGCAAGTAGATTTGTAATATATGAAGGCTTCTATGATCCAAAAATCAGATCGTTTTGATGCATGGATCATGAGATATAAACAAAATGGCTGTAGGTGAGAGTGCATGATTTCCGAAATTTTATGAACCAATATTTCTTGAAATTGTGTGGATTTGTATTAATGATACGTATGTGTTTTCCAAAAATTACAAGGATTGAGTTCATAGTTTTAAAAATATGTGGAAATCAATTTCTGCACTGTGTAAAAATGAAATTGTATGCCTTAAATAAGGAAGAAAGTAGAAAACATCCATCATGCATAGCAATTCCTCCCCCTCTCTGAAAAATTAGCATGCCCTCATGCGATGCTAGAAAACAAATAGAGGTGGTTGCTACCAGCTATTGAATTCTATGCTTGGTGTAAAACAACATGGAATAAGGGAGGTGTTGAGAGTGAATAAGAATAGCAATGGATGATAAAGAATATGAATGACGTGGTCATAAGAAAGAAATGAATAAAATGAACACTCCCCCACACTCGAAAATGATATGCTGCTGAAAAAGGGGAAGTGGTAAAGATGTGGAATGAAAGATGACAAATAATGCTCAAAATGGATTTTCATTAAATTCTCCTAAATTCATAATAAATTAGAAAACTATGCGATTTTACCTCAAGTTTTACCTCCAAAAATGTGGAATGACATATATGGACTGGCAGTTGTTGAAGCTGATGTAGACAGAGTTGGTGCTGAAAGTGATGCAAAAGGTGGAATCCAGGGAAGCACATCATGTCTGAAGAATTGTTCACGTTCGCGAGCCTCTACTGTGAAGTGCAATAGTGTGGTCATGCTACGAATAGAATTCTGCCCATACTTGTTGTTCTCCTGTAAACAAAGCACTATTTTGCATACAATGTGCTTGAATCCATAGTGTGAGTGTTGAATAGCAATAGATAAGATGCATGCAAAATTTCAATTAGAAAAACTTATGTATACATGCAAACTAAGATGTTGTCAAATCAACAAGGTATGGCAAAGTGTAGTAATCATATCGCATACAATCCCATAATGCATACATTCCCCCCTCCAATTGGAAAAGGGATCCCATGACCATAAAGCATATGAAAGGTGTTGTGTTGATGACAAGGCAAGGGAATGAACAATACAATAGTAAATGAAGCAGAGTACATATATCAATGATAGGACGGTGAAAGTTATGGTTATATTGAGAGCAAAGTGTGTAAAGATAGTTATGAATAAGAGATAGGATGCTTTGGATTGATGATAGTTTATGCAAAACGAAAAAGGACAACAATATGCTAAAAAGATGCTTTGCTGACGGTATTCTAGCTGAAAATGATGTGATTGATCATAAAACAATTTCTCATGCATAAAGGTTCAAACAAGGAAAAAGTTATGGAAATAACTTCTCTGATAAAAAGAAAATAAGAAAAGGGTATAATAATAATAATTGACGAAAAGATATAACTTCAATACCATAAGCAGAGCCGCTGCTGCCAACAGGCGTCCATAGCCTCGGCAGGGTTTCTTTTTAACCCATATGAGCCAGGATCCTCAATTTATAAATGGAGAGTTTTAGTGCTGTTCTACAGAAAAGATCAGTGTGCTGGCGTGGTAACCAGATAACCACACTGCCATTCACTAGGAGGTAGCAAAAGTGATCAGGCCGGCTCGTGATGAGACCTCCTGTTCCAAGGATAATTTGGCTATCCAATGGATCATAACCCTGGTGTGGTGGCCATAATGGGAATGTCACTTTGTTACAGCCTTATGAACATGGTAGGCTGGCTCGTAATGAGACCCCCTATCCTCCATCTGCGAACAAAATTTTGTTGTTATTACGCATTTTTATGATAAAAAGAGGGAGGCTCAGTACTCCTTAAGAGCAGGGATGGCGGAAGAAGTTGAACATGTCAATATAAAAAAATATACCCATAATCTCATTTATTACAGACAGAGAAGATTATAACCAGGAAGGGTGGAACCAGCACGGTATTAAGATGATCAATCAGTATCATGTACAACAGAAAACAATGCAGTAAAGTAATATATAAATAATTGTGTCCCTTTTTGAAAAGATTCTAACATCAAGGAGCTGTCCTGTTAAAGATCATAACGTAAATGATAATAACTCGCTTCAAAAGAATCCATAATTCTTGTCCTCATAAAAGTAGTGTACTTCATGCCATGAAAGAGAATCAGGAAAATGTGGTTGAGCTGGACTATGAATAATCCCACAAGAGAAAGGAAGGGTTGCTCTCAAAAATACTCTCAAAGTGTTGCTTTTTCGAAGGAACAACAAAAACACTCAAAAAGAAAGTGGTGTTCTGTGTAGGGAATAGCAAAGAAAATGCATACCAAAAAAAGGTAAAATACACACAAAAAATGCGAAAATGCAAATGTCGTTCCTTTTGAAAGAGAAGAATTCATGCAAGCAAATAGTTGGGATGCCGTTTTCCTAAGATCATGAGTGCTTGTAAAAAAAAATGGCCAAACTGCTGTTCCTTTTGAAAAAGGAACAACAAAAACACCAAGTGCTGTTCCTTTTGAAAAAGGAACAGCAAAAACTCGAACTGCTGTTCCTTTTGAAAAAGGAACAGCAAAAACACGCACTGCTGTTCCTTTTTTACTGCTGTTCCTTTTGAAAAAGGAACAACAAAAACTCAAACTGCTGTTCCTTTTGAAAAAGGAACAACAAAAACACGCACTGCTGTTCCTTTTGAAAAAGGAACAACAAAAACTCAAACTGCTGTTCCTTTTGAAAAAGGAACAGCAAAAACACGAACTGCTGTTCCTTTTGAAAAAGGAACAACAAAAACTCGCACTGCTGTTCCTTTTGAAAAATGAACAGCAAAAACTCGCACTGCTCTTCCTTTTGAAAAAGGAACAGCAAAAACACGCACTGCTGTTCCTTTTGAAAAAGGAACAACAAAAACTCGAACTGCTGTTCCTTTTGAAAAATGAACAGCAAAAACACGCACTGCTGTTCCTTTTGAAAAAGGAACAGCAAAAACTCAAACTGCTGTTCCTTTTTTTTCTTTTTGAAAAAGGAACAACAAAAACTCGAACTGTTATTCCTTTTGAAAAATGAACAGCAAAAACACGCACTGTTGTTCCTTTTGAAAAAGGAACAGCAAAAACTCAAACTACTGTTCCTTTTTAAAAAAGGAACAGCAAAAACACGAACTGTTGTTCCTTTTGAAAAAGGAACAACAAAAACACACCAAATGTTGTTCCTTTTGAAAAAGGAACAACAAAAACACACCCAACGTGAAAGTGCAGAAGTGTTGTTCCATTTCGAAAAGGAACAGCAGCTGTTCCATTTCGAAAAGGAACAGAAAAATGAACTGTAAAAAAGGAACAACAAAATGAATGGCTGAACCAAAAAATGTTATTCCTTTAGAAAATGAATAGCGAAACGAAAATGATGTCCCTTTGAAAAAGGAACAACAGGAACGACAAAAATGCACACAAATGTTGTCCCTTCCGAAAAGGAACAGCAAAATACACAACCATAAAATGCAAACACGCAAAGAATGAATTAGCTGTTCACTGCATTGATGCTGAGGATGAGTTGCACTTTGAATGAAGCAACACCTGAAACACAAAATATAAGAGAAATTAGAAAATAAACAACAAAAAACAGTATGTAAATAAATAAATTGAGTTACAACAGCTATGATGTTATGTAAAAAAAATGATCTATTTGGAAAATGTTTTGGCAGCAGTGACAAGACATGAATCTTGAAATTGAAATCAATTCTTCGTTTGTTCTATTATGAATCCGTTGGGTAATGATTTGGATAAAATTCCTTTGTTTTATTAAAATTTATTTCAAAAATCACTCGTCCATAAGTTGACCTTCTTTATTTTCCCAAGACCTGCAAAAAACGAGTGTCTACCTGCAATAAAACATTCAATCATGGAGAAAGAGAAGTGCACGGGCTCCCCTAATCCAAGAATTATGCAAAAAAGTAACAAGTAGTTACTCTATATAACAAATCCACAGAGAAAATAACAAAGTAAAATTTATTTGTTACCTGCGGGAGAGCAATGGCCAATCATACTAACCTGCAGTGTTTTAATCACAACTTCTTTGTTTTTCGTCGAAATTGAGTGATTCCAAAGCCAAATGAGAGCTAAATCAAAGGTTTATCTCCAGTAGAAACAGGTTTTAGAAATTCAATGATATGATATGTCAATTTTAGTTAGAACAACCTGCATAATAGAGTCATTGTCGATTACCCGGCTTAGACCAACAGTTGATATTTCAAGCATAAATTTTTCGTTTGATGTCGGATTCGAATGATTCAAATTGGAAATTAAAGTAGATTCATTTATTTATCTCCAATAGAAACAGGTTTTGAATACAAGAAGAATTGATAGGTCAAATACTTTAAGGAACAACTGGAAAGACAAAGTTTTAAGAGTGCTGATTTACAATAGACAGTCAGTATTTTGATCATAACTTCCCCATACGATATCGAAAATGAGTGATTCAAATTGCATTGTAAACTAGATTCATAGGGTAATCTACCATAGAAACAGGTTTTAAAAATTCATTCATTTAGGCCTCCAAAAACTGACTGTCCCAACTCTGTTCCTGAGCTTCTCGCTAGACATCCGGTCAATGTTTTGGCTCTAACTTTTTCGTTTCAAATCCAAATTGAGTGATTCAAATTGAGTTAGAAAGTAGACATCAAGGGATACTTGGGGTAGAAACAGGTTTTAAAAATATTCACTTTTGGTCCTTAAAAACATGACTGTCCCGACTGTTTTTCCAGAAATTTCATCAAGCCCGCAAGCCAAAAAAATGATATTCAAGCATTTTTTCAAATTGGTGATAAAAATGAAAATGAGTGTTTGTAGAAATTATTATTTCCATTATGATTCATCTACATACACAAATAAATTAAAAAAATTATCACCAATGTTGATTTGCATAGCATGTTGCAACAAAAACAACTAGTTTTACATAAAAAAAACAAAATGCATTTATTTATTCCCCTATTTATTTTATTTTCTTCACTAACCTATTTTGATTTGAAAAATTAATATTACTACGTATATGAGTACTTCCAGTGAAGCCATTTTCGAAGTAAGGCTTCACGTATGCACATACCCAAATTTGAAAAATGCATGTTAATGGATATTAGGGTATGAGAAGTCAACTTCCCTTCAAAAAATGGTATCAAAAATTGTTGAAGCATAGAGTGATGTTGCAAACAAATGATGGAGTGAAACCACTCTTCAATATATCCTTTACTTTTTTGATTTCGCATAGTCATCATATCATGAAGTTCTTGAGCTTTTAAAATAGCTTGTTGATGCATAGTAAAAGAAACCTCATTTTCTTCCATAGCTTCTACAATTTTTGCATTTGAAACATTTTGAATCTCATTGTAGGTTTTCTCTAATGGCGCATGTGAGATAGAATGGGTGGGAAGGGTGGGTAAATTTGGCAGTTCAACATTGTAAGCATGTTGTACTGGTTTATTGTGGTGAGGGTGTGGAATTAGTTGAGCAAGAAAATGTGTAAGGAATGGAGCATTGTGATGATGTGGTTGATTGGGTTGAGTGAATGAATTTGGTATGCAAGCAGGATGTTGTGGAGGAGCTGATGAAAAATATGGAGAATATGTTTGTGCTACAAAATGAGGGAGAGTAGTCATGCCATCATAAGATGAACCATGCCCAACTTGTAAACAAGATTGGTGGTTATATTGAAATTGACATGGCTGCCCTAACACATTAGCATTCCATAATGGATTATGCAAGTATGAAAGTGGAGAGGGAGTGTTTTGAACCATACCTGTAGGCCATGATTTCCGTGGTTTTGACCTTGTTACAGCTTCCTTACCTCTTTGATATGCTACTTCCATCCTAGATAAGGAAGAGTGAGTATCTATGAGATGCTCCTTTCGGTCCTGAGGGTAAAACACTTCATCCAATTCTTGATTTTTATGAACCAGCCTTGGAGATTCCTCTTGAATACCTTATGCAAAACTCACAAACATCATCATATGATAACTGAAAAACATCACCTTTTCCTATCAGATTTAAGAGTTCTAAAAATTTATCTTTGATTCCTTTAAGAAGGAGTGTTTTTAAGATCTCTTTCTCCAAATGCTTATATTTTGATTTTTGAAGGTTGTATTGAAATCGATCTACATAGTCCTCCAAACTTTCATCTTCCCCTTGTATCATACCGAAAATATCTTCATTGGATTTGTAATAGTCTTGATACTTCTTCAAGAATATGTTCTCCATGTCCTCCCATGATTGGATGCAATTCCCACCTAGGCTCATGAACCATCGGAGAGCTGCTCCTTTTAGAGTAAGAGGAAACACTTTCAATCTTTGATCATTAGTACAATAATCATATCCTCTACAAAGTATTTCTAACTCAAATAAAAATGTATCTGGATCTTCATTTGCTAAACCATGAAAATTTGGTAAAGATGGGGGAATTATGTGCATTTGTGTCACTTCTCCTAGATCTTTGATAGGAAATTCAAAAGTAGAAACGTGAGCCATTTCTTACCATAATATAAGATGTTCTTCATGTGTTTCTTCGAGGCTCCTTCTTCAAATGTTCCTGTCAATTGGTTAGTGAAATGGGTGGTGCTTACATCACCACTTGCGTGAGATCATGTGATTCATTTTTTAAAAAATTTCTATCTTTTTCCTAATCATTCACACAAAAATTCAAACATCTATTTCTACCCTAGGTTCTTTAACAGTCCTGCTGGAAAGCGGACGGGGGAGCAGGGATTTTACATGCTCCGTACGCAGGTTCTTACCTTCCGTTTTTAAGATCCAACTCTTCCCTAACAAGCACTCATCAGATTCACACTACTCTTTAGAAATGGCTACACTCTCCCCGGCAACAGCGCCAAAATGTAGAGCGATAAAAAGGGTCTTTTTAACACCTAATTACCTCACATTAATTGTCAACCCAGGGACGACTTTTTATTTCAAGAGTGTACTCAGTCTGAGGCGGCTATTTACTCAAGAGTAATGTTTAGTAGTATAGCGTTTAGAAAACACAAGGGTAGACGGATGCTAAACTATGACTAAATTACTTCAAAGGATAAAATCACACAAGGCAGCTTATCAGTCAAGGGTGCGGAAGCGATAACCCATCCCTCTAGAAACTGATGGAAAGGAAATTAGAGCATGGACCATAGGTCTGGGAGATAAGCAACGACTTGCTGGCTCACTACAGCCTTAGACCTTCTCTCACACCAAAGCAGCAAATGCAAGTAAATGAAATGACAGAAAGTAAAATGGAACAGTAAACAGGAAATGGAACAACAAGTCTAAAATGGAACAGCAAGAAATGTTCTAAACTAAATCATTCACTCAAACAACCATCAATTGAGGATACAGTAGCAATAACTCATTCCTCTGGATATTGATGCAATTGAAATCAAACACACAACATTAAATAGCCAATTGGAAAGTGCAAAGAATTAAATCAATCGTATTACTACAACTCAATGAAAATGAAACAATTGTGCTAATTAAAAGAATGCTGAAAGGTAAGCTTAAATAATTGCAGAAAGTAAATAAATAACAACGCTAAGTATTAGAACTGAATAGCCAAACTTATATAACTGTAATGAACAGAAAATTGTTAAATTACTGGAGTGATCAGCGCAGCTTTGAAGATGAAATGAACAACGCAACAACATGCTGACAAAAAGCAGTGAGCTCTGTTAAGAAGGAAATGAACAGCAACGCAATTTAAGTACAGTATATAAAACATATCAGTTTATTCAGTCTGGAAATACCAATCAGTAAAATTACATGATTACGATAAGTAGAAATAAAATCAAACCATCACACAATAAAGATCATGAAATAATGGTACAGGAACGGCAAGTGAATCCACCGGGGTTGGGCCCGTAACCACCAGTGATCACTGCCGGTAGTGCTTCAGAAGATGCGAAGGAATAATAACTCTGCTTATATATTGATAATCAAATTGAACAACATTACATTGAGTGGTGCCTTCTCAGTAGTGAGAGTCTGCAAATAAAATTACAGTTCAACATAATACTCGTTCCATCTCTCCCCCTATCCTATCACTCTTGAATCTCCAATTCTACATCCTCAATTCCATCATTCGAATCCCAAAAGTCCTTCTGAAGTCATCCTGAAGCCCCCCTCTCTCTGATCTTTGTTTTCATTTAAATAGAGAAAGATCAGAGAGCAGTTACAACATAGATAAGTACAACATGATTTCTTTTACAAAATTGGATGGATTCTAACCAATTGATCAACAAGAAAATATATTTCCATTTAACTTCCAACAAGAGCAAGGCGAATTTGGGTTTGCAGCTGAGATTTGGAGGACGGCCGCAACAGCAAATCTAAGAAAATTGTGCTCAAAGAACCCTACGTTTCTCTCTGTACAAGGCGAATTTGGGCAAACCGTTCTTTACAAAAGTTAATTGGGCCCGTTATGGACAAAACCCATGTTCCGGATTTCTCAAATTCGTCTTCATTTTCTCAGAATCTCAACCGCAAAACTGTCACTCCTTAAACCAGCGAATTTCTGAGTTGGCAGATTTAAAAATCAAATCTTCAATCTGGAAGTTACCTTGGAGGCTAAAAATGGTGAATAATGTTATAACCAACTTATTAGAACTATCATTGGTAAAATAATGCATAATCATCAATTTATTAGAAATAAAGGAGAATAAATAATATAAGAGCATAAATCATCATAAAATGGATTTATATAATAAATTATAATAAATGACATGATGAAGAATGGTAGAAATGGGTGGAATAAACGTTCACAAGTGACAATAATAATGGCATATTAACGACCCAACAGGCCCGTGGGTCAAACTTAAATAATTGTGATAATAAAATCACAAAAATATTTATTATGTTTCTTAATTATAATTTTCAAATCACAAAAATTTTAATTATATTTCTTAATTTTAAACCCATACAAAATTCTAATATATACATACAAAAGAAAAGAACAATAAAGAAGAAGGATTCAAAAAATATTTATCAGTGGAATTGGGAAGAATAATAAATTTGCAAAATATACCTATAAAATATAAAAACAATGAAAAACAGTTTCAGATAAAATGGTTTATTAATGGAATTGGGATAAATAACAACTTACTTTTATGCTGATTTCTTTCCATTTATTTTTAGATTAAGAAATAAAATTATGGTGATTCAACAAAAGTCTAGAAAAGAGGAAGTCAATGGTCATTACCGAAATTAAAAAAATTGCAATTTTTTTTAATTTGGGTAATGACTTTTGACTTCCTCTAGATTAAACATATACTTTAATAAATAAAAAAATTATGATAAATAACTTAAATGTAAAATAAATAAAAAAATTTGTGATAAATAACTTAAATATTTACATTTCATTGGCTTCCTCTGCATTAAACCTATATTTCAACAAGTCAGAAATTTATGATAACTAACTTAAGCATTTACATGTAAAATTTACTCAACATTTATTTTTATTCAATGCCAAATACATTTGAAAAAAGAATACATGACACGGAAGCTTAAACCCCAGGCGCTTGAGTAAATAATTCTACCTTTATTTTTTATGTTTGCCAATCATGTAATGCCATCATGAAAATAGCACTAACATGTCACCATCTTAGGCATCCCATCATGAAAATAGCACTAAACACCTACATACAGGGTCTTTATTGTTCTGTATAGTGGGATGTGTATCATTTAAATCCAACGTTACACATGCAATGCATAAAGCACGCCCATTAGAACAAATGTAATAACTGCCCATCCAATGCATAGAGACACACATTAGAACAAAAGTGACAGAGTCGTCTAACTAGGCAGAGGAATTTCCTGGACAGCCAAAAGTAGTCAGAATCTAGGCAAAAAAATTTCAAAAAATTTGGTATACGCAGTGTTTGAATAGTGTTTTTGTTGGTGGAAATGGATTCAACACCATCACAAATTTCTACGACGCCTAAAATTTTGAAATTTAACAACTATAATTTAGATTTACAAAAATCCTTGCCGAATTTTCTTTAAATATGACTGGAATTTCCATAACTTTCCGGGCAACTCCTCTGCCTCGTTAAACTACGCCCAAAAGTGACAGCTACCCAATACTTCTAAAACCTTTGCAATAGATTAATGCAGTCACCTAGAACACTTCGAGCTATCTATCTACACTACTGCATAGCATCATTTTCACTAGAGATCTCTACAGGCCTGCAACGCATTCCTCCAATGATCTAACTACACGCCTGCGCATAATCATTTTGGCCAGAGATCTATTGTTGCCTACAACGCATTCCTCCAGATATCTAAGTACATAGTTGAACATCATCATTTCAAATTTTATTCTATCCATCTATTCTTTCCAAATTCTATGGCAGAAATAACAACCACCCCTCATCACCCTGACATTGCTTCCTCCTCCATGGCCTCTTGTTCTGCGTCGGCGTCGACTCCTTATGTCCATTATGACATATTTAGAGACTTCACCATTGCTCTCTACAGTCGTCTTATTCATCGTGGATTGCATGTTTTTCTAGACTAGTTGGACTTCAACGATGAAGAGGAGTTTCAATCTCGAATGGAAGATGCCATTTCACTAGCCTCTCTCCAGATCACCATATTTTCTCCAAACTATGTTCAATGGAAATGGTCCATGGATACGCTTGTCAAGATGACAAAGTTGGAGACGCCTATTCTCCCCCTTTTTTATAAAGTCGAACCTTTTCATCTCAGGTTTACAAGCAAAGATGTCAAGGGACCATATGCTCAATTGTTGCGTGCCCATGAGGAGAAAGGACGATATGACTCACAAATTATTGAGGCTTGGAGAGACGCTCTGTGTGAAGTTTCCAATATAAGTGGTTTCCAACTGGAGGAGAGTAATGGGTGAGCATTTCCTACTATTCAAATCCTTAATGATCATTTTCAATTTGATCGATTAGCAACGGTTTCTCATCATTGTGACTTAATACATAAAAGTGTTTCTCACTGCTTATTTTACACTCTGCTTGACTATTTAGGGGCCAGGAGGTGCTCTTGGGTAAATTCGTGGATAGGGTCTTTGGAACTTGTCCTCCTCGCGATTACCATGTTTTCTTGAGTCATCGCGGGCTAGACACAAAGGAGAAATTCGCCCAACCTCTCTACGATTGTTTTGTTTCCCATGGATTACGAGACTTTTTAGACAAGCCGGAATTGGTGGGGGCACTCAAGATTGAAACTCAAATAGAGGTGCCTATTCAATTCACGTATGTCAATATCGTTATATTTTCTCCCAGATTTCTGGAATCTTCTTGGTGCATGGATGAACTCTTCCTCATGACAAAGGCCACGGGTACCATTTTACGTGTTTTCTATGAAGTGGAACCTTCCCATCTAGATGGAATTTACATTGAAACCCTGTACTCTCACCACCGAGAGAAACTGAGATATGACACAGAGACTATTGAGAAATGGAGACATGCTCTTGCCAATGTCCCAAAATCAAATGAATTCATGTTGGCCGAGTAAGAATTATTGTCATATTTTCCAAGAGCATCCTTGTGTGATTACAAATTCCAGGTATCTAATACTTAATTATTAATTTTGCTATTCATCCAATATGTGTAGTTTACTTTACTCCAAACCCATTAAACTGAATCTGCAAATGGATATAAGCTCTCGAACTTTTCCCATCCCTCAAGTGTTGTTTTCAATTTGTTGGAATATATGTCATTAGAGTAGGTATTTCTCACTACTTATTAAATTATTTTACTCTTTTCTAACAGAATATTCAGGGAGGAGCTCAAGGAGGAGCTTATGGATAAGATTGTCGAAAGGGTGTTGAAATATATTCCAAAACCAGCACCATCAGAGCTCATGATAAGCTCCAAAGAACATAGAGCGGTGAAAAGTGTTCTATACAATGTTTCAAAACAGTCAGAAGTCATCCCCGTGGAAGACTTTTATATTGGGCTGCCGGAAAAATTAGAAGATTTCGAGAAGGCAGTGCTATCGCAGCAAGAGGAAAAGTGTGTAGAGGCCAAGGTTGTGGGAATTCTGGGTGGTGTCAGAATTGGGAAAACAACGCTGGCGAAAGAAATTTTCAAGTGTAAGAGATCAAATTACAAAGAATCCTCCTCTTTGTTTAATGAGAGAAACTATGTTGCGAGAAAATATGCTCTAAAAGATTTGCAAAGTAAGATCATTAAGGACTTGAAACATAGTCTCAGTAAAGAAATTGAGAGTGATGAAGAAGGTAAAGAGATACTCAAACAGCATCTCCGATTGTGTCAGGCTCTCGTGATATTAGATGATGTTGATCATGTGGATCAACTTTATGCATTGACATTAATCCTTCACCCAAAGAGCTTGATTTTGGTTACCTCTCGTAGCAAAGATGTCCTCAATAAGTTAGGCATCGTAGATTCATCAATTTATCATCTAGCTAGACTAAATAGAGAAGACTCCCGAAAGCTTTTACTCTCTTATGCCTTCAACCTCCCGAATCTATGACACCCGTCAATTTATCATCTACTTGGACTAAAAATACAAGATTTACAGAACCTTTTACTCTCCTATGACTCTAATTGCCCATTTCCACAACACACCCTTTCGATGATCCACTATTTGAATCTCTAGTAAATTTTTTTATAAAGGCTTGCGATG
Organism: Pinus tabuliformis; assembly: GCA_031772625.1. Taxonomy (NCBI): domain Eukaryota; kingdom Viridiplantae; phylum Streptophyta; class Pinopsida; order Pinales; family Pinaceae; genus Pinus; species Pinus tabuliformis. The sequence continues at coordinate 719,465,123 of CM062806.1, forward strand.
GTTTGCCAAAACCGTTGAAAGAGCTAGGGGAGAGTCTGAGAGGAAAAGACAGATCTGGCTGGGAAGAGCAATTGAATCAACTTCGACACAACTGCAAACTACTTATTGAGACAAATCTTAGCATTTGTTATGATTCACTAAATGAAGAGGAACAACAAATATTCTTAGATGTTGCTTGCTTCTTCATAAGTGAAGACAGAGATAGTGCAACAAGGATATTCGGCATGGAAGGACTTGAGAAGCTAGAGGACAGATGTCTATTGCAGGTGACTAGTAAAATAGAAATGAATGAATTCCTGTGAAATTATGGAAGAAATAAGGCTAACAGAGTAACGCCACGTCATCTTTGGCATCAGGAGACCAAGAAAATCAATGATTTTCTCGAGAAATTGCCATCTGTATGTGCTTCTGCAATCCTTTAAACCTTTGTAAACCTTTGAATTTCTATTTGTTCTTAATAGAAACACATATTTTGTTTATTCGTAAGAGAGATGCATCTCTGTATTTTATACTTATAATGATTGAACATGAACTAGCCCAATTCCATGGAATTACAATGAATGGAGACCCTAGAGATGAAACTGAAATGCCATGTTGCAAACAGAGTGGTGAGACGTTTAGTGGTTCCAGGGAATTTGAAATTTCTTACAACTCAAGGTCGTTATGTAGAAAAGATATTGACCAGGGTGGGATCAGCAGATTCCTTATGGCTAAAGTGGAATAAGTGCACCCACTCTTCTCTTCCTCCCTAGATTTCAATGGAGAAATTACATGTTTTAGAAGTGGGCAGAAGCAAATTAACATAATTGTGGCAAATTGAATCTCAGGTTTGGTAAAAAAATTTGTTCGTTATTCCTTCGTTTCATTTCATTTCGTAGATGAAAATCATCTGATAGTTGATATCTAAACATCGCAGGTTCCTCTCCAGTTGCGAGAGGTAAATATCAGTGCTCCCCTTTCATGGTTTCCACAGTCCATAGGTCAACTGGAGTTCCTTGAAAAGATTGTAGTTAAATGTTCTGGACCACTCCCATTCATAGCTTTGTCGGAAGAATTTTGTTGGTTGCGCTCGTTGAAATACTTAGAGATGACAGAGTGCTTAGGAATGATGTCGCTGCTTGATTCCTTCGAAGATCTAGCAAACCTCCAATATCTCGATTTAAAAGGTGCTTCTTGCTTGCAGATACTTCCAAAATCATTCGGGAATTTAACTCTACTCAAGTATCTATCTGGAAGGGTGCAGTGAGATATGAGAGTTGTCTGGTCTAGAACATTTCACTTCTTTGGAGATGTTAGATGTTAGGGGATGCAAGAATCTTGAGAGCATACTAGAGTTGGGGCAGCTCATAAAGCTCCAAATACTAGATGTTAGTGGATGCAACCAGATAAAAAGGCTATTAGGTTTAAAACACTTGAATTCTTTGGAGACGTTTATTGTTAGCGGATGCTAGAAGCTCGAGAGCATACCAAGGTTGGGGCAGCTCACAAAACTCCAGAGCATAGGAGGGTTGGGGCAGCTCACAAAGCTCCAAACACTAGATGTTAGTGGCTGCAGTGAGATATAGACATTGCCAGGCTTGAAATATTTGACCTCGTTGGAGACTTTTAATGTTAGGGGATGCGAGAAGCTCCAAAGCATAGATGTTAGTGGAAGTAGAGAGATACATATGCTCTCAAGTTTGGAACATTTGACTTCTTTGAAGAAGTTGAATGTCAGTGGATGCAAGAAGCTACAAAGATTACCAAGTTTGGGGTTACTCACAAAGCTCAGAACAATAGATGTTAATGGGTGCTCTGAGATACAATCGCTCTTATATTTTGACCATTTGACCTCTTTGAAGACGTTGAATGTTAGTGGATGCAAGAAACTGCAGAGCATAAGAGGGTTGGGGCAGCTTAGAAAGCTTCAAATATTAAATGTCAGCAGATGCTATGAGATACGAGAGCTGCCAGGTGTGGAACTTCTAGCCTCTTTAGAGAGGTTGAATATTAGTGAGTGCAAGAAGCTTCAGAGCATACGACCATTGGGGTAGCTCAGAAACATCCGAGTACTAGATGGTCGTGGGTGCCATATACAATGGCTCTCAGGTTTGAAATATTTGACTTCTTTGAAGAAGTTGAATATTAGGGAATGCAGAAACCTGCATCGCATACTAGGGTTGGGGCAGTTCAGAAAGATTCAAATATTAAATGTCAATCGATGCTACAAGATACGAGAGCTTCCAAGTGTGGAATGTCTCACGTCTTTGAAGACGTTGAATGTTAGTGAGTGCTCAGACCTTGAGAGCATACCAGAGTTGGGGCAGCTCACAAAGCTTCAAATATTCACTGTCAGTCGATGCTAAAAGATACGAGAGCTTCCAGGTGTGGAATGTCTCATGTCTTTGAAGACGTTGAATGTTAGTGGGTGCCAGAAGCTTCAGAACATACCAGAGTTGGGGAAGCTCACAAAGCTCCAAATGCTAGATGCTAGTGGTTGTCGTGAGATGCAATCGCTCTTGGGTTTGGAAAATTTGACTTCTTTGAAGACGTTGAACATTAGGAGATGTGATGAGCTGCACAACATACAAGGGTTGGCCCAGCTAAAAAAGCTCCAGATACTTGATGTTGGATGCCAAAAGCTGCAGAGGATGCCAAGTTTGGAACATTTGACTTCTTTGCAGACGTTGGATATTACAGGATGCTGGAGCCTGGAGAGCATACCAACGTTGGGGTCGCTCACAAAGCTCTGAAATCTAAAGCCTTTTGGATTGAGAAGCCTATGAGAGCTGTCAAGTCTAGAACATTTGACGTCTTTGGAGACGTTGACTCTTTCTAAATTGACATTGATCGAGAGTATACCAGGGTTGGGGCAGCTCAAAAAGCTCCAAACACTAGATATCAACTTTTGGTGTATGCAAACGCTGCCAAGTTTAGAACATTTGACTTCATTGCAGAGCCTGCGAGTTTATAGATGCCAGAATCTGCAGAGCATACCAAGTTTGGAGCACCTCACAAACGTTGAGACACTGAGTGTCACTTCCTGCGGTGACATAAAATCGCTCCAGTGTTTGGAACATTTGATTTCTTTGAAGAAGTTGTCGATTGGTGGATGCAAGAAGCTCAAGAGCATGCCAGGATTGGGGCACCTCACAAAGCTCGAGACACTACATATCATGAGATGCCAGCAGATACAAACGCTCCCAGGTTTGGAACATTTGGTTTTTTTGAAGAAGTTGGATGTTAGTAGATCCCGGATACAAACACTCCAAGGTTTGGAACATTTGATTTCTTTAGAGAGTTTGAATGTCAGGTATTGCAAGGAGCTGGAGAGCATACCACCGTTGAGGTTCCTCCAAAAGCTCAAAAGGCTACATGTTCGAGAATGCCCTAAGATATAGGATCTGCCGTGTGGAACATTTGATTTCTTTAGAGAGTTTGGAATTCATCGATTGCAAGGGGCTGGAGATCATACCACCATTGAGGTTTCTCCAAAAGCTCAAAGCCCTACATGTTTTGGGATGCCCTAAGATACAGTGTCTGCCAGGTGTGGAACATTTGATTTCTTTAGAGAGTTTGAATGTCACGGATTGCAAGGAGCTGGAGAGCATACCACCGTTGAGGTTCCTCCAAAAGCTCAAAAGCCTACATGTTGGGGGATGCCCTAAGATACAGGATCTGCCAGGTGTGGAACATTTGATTTCTTTAGAGAGTTTGGATGTCAGGGATTGCAAGGAGCTGGAGAGCATACTATCGTTGAGGTTCCTCCAAAATCTCAAAAGCCTACATGTTCTGCTATGCCCTAAGACACAGGATCTGCCAGGTGTGGAACATTTGATTTCTTTAGAGAGTTTGGATGTCAGGGATTGCAAGGAGCTGGAGAGCATACCACCGTTGAGGTTCCTCCAAAAGCTCGAAACCCTACAGGTTGAGGGATGCCCTAAGATACAAGATCTGCTAGGTGTGGAATATACGATGTCGTTGGAGTTGCTTTGGGTTGATAGTTGTCCGAGAGTCCGGTAGGGTAGGGGAGTACTCGAGCAGCTTCACCAACAAGAGACTCACCTAATTGGAGATGCATTTAGAGGGCAGGACAATGATTAAAGGGACACTAGCATTTAGAGGCTAGGGTGCGTAAGTGTCGCTTAGGTTAAATAAGAAGCACCAACACAAGTTGTGCAAGTTGTACGGGGATGTAGTGAGGCCTTGCTGTCCTCCATGTTCTGTTAGGGAGTCCATCCATGTTTCAAAGTTTGAAGACCCAATGTTAGATTACTAGGGAATCCCCAAACAACATGACAAGTGCACAAGGTGAAGAGTGAATGATTACAGTGATAAATAGTTGTAGTTTATAGTTTCGAAACACAAAAATATATGAAAAAAGCTGAAAGCATGGTAAAAATTAAAACTGAATTCTAAATAAATTAAAAAACAAAAAAGTAAATCGTACGCAGTATGACATTCATATATTCATGTGTTTACTTTTGTCCACATGCAATATTGTTAGAAAAAAGTTTGGAAAAGTTTGTAATTATTTTTTAAATATCAAAACTTGAATCTTAATTAAAATTTGAATGTTTATAAAATGAATCTATTTACATCAATAAATTAAAAAATTAAAATAAATCTGTACAATTGTTTTTTGGTTTTTAAACATCTATTATAATATTAAAAATGATATAAAATAATTAATATTATTCCCATGTTAATTAATAATTAATATAATCATATTTATTTTTTATGTTTATGTATCATATTTACTTTTTTTGTTTATGTAGTTAGTATTTTTAGTCGAGTTTCTAAAAAAACCAAGTAAATATAAAAAGCATAAATAGTATTTCGGACTTAAAACTAAAAAAAAATTATATTAAATATAATAATGAATTAATACAATAAATAATATTTCAGACTTAAAACTAAAAAAAATTTATATTAAATATAATAATGAATTAATACTATATATATATATATATATTAAATTTATGTTAACTTATAGTAATAATATAATAGAGTATATAGTATATATGAATATCTGTAATATCTATTATAGATACAAATTTATTATATATAAAATGCTATTGGTGTGTAAGTAGAAAGTTAATATTATGGTCATATATTAATTATGTTGATAGGTGTTTTTATTGTGAGGTTTATCATGGTGACACTATTCAGATTCACCATCCCTGTTCATTGAGTATGATCTTGAGCTCACCTCTGATTTTTATGACTCGTTTCATGGCACTAGTACTAGGGTTCAAGGGATGTTGTTTCAAGTAATAGAAGAAAGCATCATGGAGGCAATGAAAACACCAGCTGAGGGGGAAAGATGGTATAAGAAAAAGATGGTGCAAGGAGTAAATCTCAATTATTTCTTGAAGGATGGTTCCCATGATCCTTGTTGGAGCATTGGGGTGCACAACAATATTTTAAAATCAGAATGATAACATCCTATGAGGATGATTTAGGTTTTCCTGACATGTGATGGTTGTTTCTCCAAAGTTTTCTTATACCATATGAGATTTGTGGTACATTTGGTTGGTTTTAACAGGATGAACATGCTGTTTTACCTACATCAAAGTTTGATTAAGATGATGTCTTGTTCAATAAAAATGGGCCTATTCACAACCCAACCTTAAGGAGCCTATTCACATTCCCAATCTTAAGGAGCCTATTCACATTCCCAATCTTAAGGAGCCTATTCACATCCCAATCTTAAGGAGTTAAACTGAATCCCAATCTTAAGGAGCCTATTCACATTGAAGATGAAAATGAAGTAGGACCGGCTAGAGATAAGGAGGGGTTGTTAACAGAATAAGTACCATAAGCTCCAGAAACTGACAAGGCCCCACAAAAGAAAAGTAGAAGATTCACGAGGGAAATTGTGAAATAGGAAAAGCTAAGAATACTTGTAATGGCAACAGAGGTCATTGGAAATTGAATAGGGGAACTCGGAGTCTCGAACCTTAGGTTTTTTTGCTAATCCACATAGCTATTTTTTCAAATGGAATGTTTTGGATCAGTTCAAGGGAGGGGAATAATTGAGGAATTTGTTGGAAGTTTCCAAGAGTTCCTGATTTCTAGTGATCTTTTCCATATTTGCTTCCGAAGGAACAAAAATTCATCAAAGATTTTTTAATGGTTCTCCTTCACTTAGTTGCCCAGGTTTTATCTCGTACATGTCGATATATCACTAGATCAAGAATAAAACACTATTTTAAGAATGTACAAAGTTATGTATTATGAAACTAGAATTATCTTTCTGAATATTGTGGATGTCAGTGAAACTACTATAATTATATGATTTTCTTATTTTCATTTCATGTTCAAAGTTTATGCTAAGAACAATATTTGTTGGTTTTGTGCTCCTTGTAGACTGTTTCAAGGAGCAATAAGGTACACACCCTTGTTTAAATGCATGTTGGATAGAACAACCATAATTGTGCATTTCTAAAGGTTGTTTCCTCTATTTGGGTGTTGATCTGCAGTATACCAGTCAATATTGAAAAGGATTTTGCCTCTAGGTGGGTAGAATGCGTTGTTGGTGGTATATTAATCTAGGAATTTGATAAATACAAATTGTTGTGTTTTCTCTTTTTGAATGGTGTCAATGGTTGCTACTATTTTTTTCTGTGTAACAATAGAGATTTGGATACAAACTGATGATAATGGGTACATTGCCTAGGTCACTAGTTTCATTAAGGATCCATAAGGTTTGAATTTCCCAAGACATCAGTTTCCTTTTTTGATTAACAATCCATAAGGTTTGCATTATCGAAGACAATAGTTTCCTTTTGTTATTAAGGATCCTTAATTCCCAAATGGGTGTTATGTTGGACCTTCTCTTATCTCTATTTATTTGATACAATGCTTGGGATATGCAGTTTGAGTTCTCTCTTTTTCATAGTAGAATATTTTGATTGGTGGGTGTTATGTTGGTCCTGCTCTTATCTGTCGTTATGTGATACAATGCATGGGATACATAGAATATATTTATGGTTTGTTTAGACCTCCTCTAATTGTGATTTTATTGTAGGTTAGAGATGTTGTTACACAATAACTATTCTAAACGTATTTAAATTATTTAGAGTGAAGCAAATGGGCATGATTTTTACAAATAAAGGTTAAATATGACAACTAGGCCAAGTCATATATTTTTTTACGTTGAATGGCATCTTTCCCTATCTTCGTAAAGTAATTTTTTCATATAATGGTTTTTCTAAAAGTTATGAATATCACTAAATGAAATGTTCATGTATTCTGAGAAGTGCTTCATATTGTTAGCAATGCATATATTAGCATTTCTATTGAAGTCATGAAGATTGTTATATAAACTGTTAATGTATTCTGAAAAGTTCTTCAAATCGTTATCAATTATCTTTTAATAAATTATTGCAATGCTAAATTATGATTTCCACATGTTGTTGTTCGAATTTCCTATAGAGATAAGTTGGACAAGTTGGTTTCTCACACTAATCAAGCTGTATTGGAAATAACAATCTATACCTTGACACTGAACCAATAAGGGTCCCTATGCTCCTCAAGTTATCTTTTGTGTCAGTTTTGGGGAAAATGCAAAGAGAATAAAAGGTTATATGAACATTGTATATTCTTTTCAAGCTATATTTTGCATTAGTTTTGGGAAATTACAAAGAGAAAAAAAAAAAATAGATACTCTTCAAGATATATTTTTGGTTAGTTTTGAGGAAAATATAAAGGAAAAAAATACAGATACATAGTTGCATAAGTAGTCACTCAAATTCTAGGATTATCTATATTTTAGTTGGAACGTTTTCTACTCTCCATATGTACCAAAACATCAATAATGAATAGCTTGAATAGACCAAACAAGGTCGTCGGTAAAATCATTGAACATAGTGATGAATGTTCCTCCACCAAAAATGTTACACTTCTTGCTTGAGCAAGGAGATGGAAAGTAGTGTGTAAGTCAAAAAAGTGATTTATCCTCCCAAAAAATGTGTCTTCTGTAACCAAGAACATCCACATAAAAACATAATATGCTGGGAATTGTCACAGTGACCTCCCACTAAGTAGTCAACTGACTTCTGTCAACATTACCTGCCAACGCTTACATGTGACGTTACTATCAACACCTAGCAACACCTGACAATATTGTTGTGAAAACATTATAATAGAAAATAATAAAAAAAATTCTTTTAAATGTTGTAGGCTTTCATAAATTTAGTGTAGTTTCATAAAGTTTTAGTTTTTGCAAGCGCTTAATAATGAGCTTGGCCAAATTGTTGATTTACATTAGTCACAATGACTTACCACTAAGTAGTCAACTGATTTTATCTACTAACATTTACATGTGACATTACTAACACCACCTTTCAATGCCTAAAATTATAGTTATCAAAACATTGTAGTGGGAAATAAATAAAATTTTCTTTCAAAATATGTAGGTTTTCATAAGGTAAGTGTGGTTTTGAAAAATGATAATCTTTTGGAAGATCTTAATAATGTGGTTGAGATTTTATTCACTGATTCTTTTGAGGTTCCTCTAAGTACTTATTACATTCTTCTTTAGCCTCCAAGTTGCATAAGCCTTGCTAATTTCAATACAACAATACTAATTTCAAAAATTTGAGAGATGACTAGTTGTTTCTCACTAAGATGCATTTGAGGTTTCATCAAGTACCCATTACTTTCTTCCCGAGTCTTCAAATTTCATTTGTTAAGTTTACAAGTTCCTCATAATTTCAATACCTCAATGCTGATATTCCCAGAAAATTGTGAGGCTTTTAGTTGGTTGTGTCTCTGTGCTTTCCAAAATTGTACCTTATAATTAAATCTTTCCACAATCATCACTTAATCTTGTAGGAAAAGATGTTAAAAGTATATTGGCATCAATAAAGCACACTTAGGTTTTGACTATCAATTTTTGGTATACCAAAATCCTCAAATATATAATTTTCTTGAAATTCCTTCAATATAGATGTTTAAAATTCATTATGGAAGCACTTTCCTAGTATTTTCAGTTTTTTGAATTTATTGAATCTCCTAGATGTGATGGGTTTCCATAAATATCACGAGATCCCAAAGATTTCAAATTTTCTATTCATATTATTTTCCTCATAAGCTATTCATTGTATTTAGATGATAGCTTGCTTCAAGTGCTTCATATCTCCAACATGGTTATTTCTAGTGAGTTTTGACTCTTGAGAAGCAGTCAGAAGCAACCCAAAAGTGTGCAACCTAAAACATTTAGTGGTTTAAAAGGCTTGTAGTTATTGTGTCTAGACTTTAGGTCAATATGCATGTTGACCCTAAAAGATGTTGTTCGAAGTCTCTAATTATGTGTACTATACATCTTCCATTAGTTTCTAGTTCAATTAATGAAGGATGGGGTGGGTGCTTCCTACGTGACTGTTTGCTTCTTCTTGGCTCTTTAACTATAGTTATTGTGTCTATATCACTATTCTCATTAGCTTGCAAAAAGTTGTTTGATTTCTCAATTATGTGTTATATACATCTTAACATCAGTTTTATGAATTGTTGAAGGGCAGTGTGGGTGCTTCCTCTTTCAATGTTTTCTTGTTGTTTCCTCTTTGATTGCAACAGGTGTGCATGGTTAGTTTTTTCCTTGCTTAAATAGTATAGTTGTGCGTATGTTGAAGCTAAAAGGGTTGTACCAAGGGATGAACAACAAAATGGTCATAGGAATAGTAATATGTTAGGTCCTAAGACAAGAATATTTGTTTTGGTAGGTTAACACCTCTTGTTACTAAGGATGACTTCAGAAAGTATTTTGAGCAGTTTGGTAATAAAGGAGATGTAGTTGTAAGGTATGATCCCAATACACAAACACATCGTGGTTTTGGTTTTATTACTTATGATTCAGAGGATGCTAGTTTTGGTGCATAATATATGCAAAGGTATGGACCAACTCTTATTGGGGTTTATGGAGCACTCCTACCTATTGCAGGTACTGGATATCCTCCATATGTTGCAGCCCCTAGCTATGGACCTACTAGGTATGGAAGTACACTAGGGTATGGGACAAGTATGAATGGTGGATATGGTGCAATGCCTAAAAATCATTTCTTAAGTAAGGTTTAGTCTAAACCATTAAAATCCTATCAAAGTTGGCATTAGTGAATTGCTATTGATTATTTTGATCCAACTCACTAAGATCTGGATAGACCCTTCTAACAAAGGATTAAACAATCCTGACATGGGTAAGTCTCTAATAATATTTCTCATTTGTTTGTGATTAATTTGAGGGTAAACCACAATATTTTCGTTTCTGGACACTTTGTTTCGGAAAAGTTCAGGTCACAAGGGGTTAACAAAGACAGGGCGTGCAGGACAGAGGAAGATGGAGAACCACGGTTAAATCAGGAAATGGCAAGGGATATTGGGAGAATTATGGAGGTAAAATACCTCAGTGTGACATGCGGAGCTGAAAGAATAGGAATATCAGTGCCTGGTTTGTTGGATTCTTATTGTGTGTTGAGCTCTGTCTGTTAGGTAATCTAGGTTTCATCGCTGGGTTCGATTCGCAGGTGTAGCGTGGGAAGAACATATTGTTGTTGGTGGGAGTCAATGAATGTTTGAACGGGCCTCAATTTGATTAAGTAGGGACAACATCGCAGAGTGGTGGGTACAAATTTCATCATGGTGATCTGACGGGTCCCTCCCTTCATTGATTTGACATGGCTCATCTAGATGGCCTCGACATGGCGATGTCTTATTTTGGACTTATGACCATGGACTTGGACATTGAAATGACATGTCTATATCACTTTTGGGTCCAACAGGATATAGTTATCTGTTGTGGATTTAAGGGCCAAGAAGGCCTGCGTACCTACCTGGCAGAGGGTTTAGGGCCGGAAAAAGAGGGGAGAGGGTTGTTCTTGAACAAAACCCTTGCATGCAGAAGCCCACATAATAAGGGAAGTAGAAATGTCATTCGGAATAACCCATTTACAAGGGCGGGCATTGCTGGCCTGTTAGAGAAAGCAGAGGAATCATCAGGTGGTAGGAAGGCGGTTGAAGATGGGACTGAGGAGGGTGGGAAGAGAGGAGGAGAAAAGTAGACCGAGGCTAGGAAGGAAACTATAATCGAAGGGGAAGGGCAGCCGGGCGGCAAGGAAGTCACCACAGGGGTAGAGGAGACGAACCAAGTGGGTGAAAGGTCCTTTGAAGGGCTCTGAATATACAAGAAAGAGGGACGTTCAGGAACGGTCCTAACAGTAATAGCCAATGTGGAAGCAAACACACAGAATAGGGAGGGAGGGTTTCGACAGTGGTAGGCGGGGGAAAAAAGGAAAAAGCATAAAATAATCAAGAAATATGAGACTGTAGCTAACTTGGTCCTAGGAATGGATTTCCAAATCGATGATGCCATGGAGGTCTCAGAACTAACCTTGGTAGGATGGGCAAGAGGAAAGGAATACTTGGCCAGTTACATGCAAGAATGGACCACAAAAATCTGGCAGGAAGCACCGAATTTAGCCTTTGTGGTCACAACACTGGCAAAAGGATGGTTCATGGTCAAGTTCAGGAAGAGAGAATCAGCAGACCAGGTCATGAATAGGAATTGGAGCTTCTGGAGATACCTGATATTCTTCAAGAAATGGAACCCCAAGTTTGATGCATAGAGGGAAAGAGTAGATGAATCACTTGTGTGGGTACACATCCCTGGACTACCGCTGTTCCTTTGGTTCGACTGTGTATTTAGGGCTATTGTCAACCACTTGGGAAAATTCATGGAACTTGATATGTTGTTTCTGCAAATGAGAGATCAAGAGATGGCCTGTATATTGGTAAGCTTAAATCCTCGTGAAGGTTTGGTGGAAGAAATAAACTTACAATATAAGGGATTCACTTAACTCAATTGTTATATTATGAACACTTGCCATTTAGATGTCACAAGTGTCATAAATATGGACACCTGGCAAAATAATATCGTGGGGTTTTAGGCAAAGAAGAAAGAAGAGGAAGGAAGGGGGAGGGAAAGCAACAGAGGAGGACAACAAGGGGGGTAAGATGAATAAGGAAACGGGTGATGCTGAGATGGATATTGATAAGTCTCAGGAGGATATCATGGAGAATATGGAAGTGCAGAAAGAAGAACATCCATTAGTTCAGCATCCTTAGCAAGAAAAGGAGATTAATCCAACACCAGTAGTAGTGGATGTCAGGAGTCTTACTCATCCAAAAGAGGGTACAGTTCTAGTCTCTACCCTTACTCATATTTCTCTTGTTCATTCTTTGATTTTTTCTGCATCAGAGCCTGGTCCCTCCAGGCCTCAGAACTATGTAATACCCTTCTAAAATATTGCTAATGAGCAATTGGATAGTATTATTACATCAATCCTTGATTTAGATCTAAATTGAAGGCTGGGAAGGGTGAGGAAGCCATGAACATTGTTGATACCCAAGCTGTTAACCCCTTCTACAATCTCAGGCCCCGTGAGAAAAAACCCCCTCCTTGGGAGGCCGTGGGAGGGCTCAGAATGCAGAATATCCAAGAAGGGGACCGGAAGGCTAGAGGGAGGAAATCAAACTTGTCAAAGGCTCAATTGCGAGCCAAATTAGACATTGTGGATGGGAAGCAAATGTCCATCTCCAGGGTGCTTAGAGCAACGCAAACCCCCCCAAAGGTTATCTAATGATTATGTTATCTCTGAATTGTAGGGGTTTAGCCAGTGGTCCTAAAAAACTGGCTCTAAAGGAGGTGATTCGCAATTACAATCTAGGAATTCTGCTCTTACAAGAAATGTTGGGTGTTGGAACTGAAGTAACAAAATCTATGTCTAAATTAATGCCTGGATGGCACATCCAAGTCTTGGATGCCAAAGGTCATTTAGGGGGACTAGCATTGGGTGTAAAAGAAGGTAAATTAAGATTTATGAATGCTCGAGGGATGGACCAGGTGATCAGAATAGAAGTTTACTCCTTAGAGATTTACACAAACATGCTGATCCTTAATATTTATGGGCCATGCCAAGATAGAGTCCATTTTTGGAATAACCTTTTTTCCAAGTCCATTATGGATAACCAAAACCTCATGATTGGGGGTGACCTAAATTTTTCTCTGGGAATTGCTGAAACTTGGGGCCCCTCTGCCTATGCAAACCTACTCTTGGACTTTTTCTCAAATATAATTAGAGCTAAAAAGATGTTAGATATTAATCTGTTGAAGCTGAGACCAACATGGAGGAATAGGAGAACAGGGGAAGATCGAGTGGCCAAAATACTGGATAGGTTTCTCTTGAGAGAGGAGGTATAGCGGCAAAGATCCCCATCTTCTAACAGTGGGTAGGTGAGGGTGGTGATTCTGATCATCTTCCCATCTTGCTCGAATTAAAATGGCCTCTCAGAAAGTCGACATCTCCTTTCAAATTCAATCCATATTGGCTAATAAAGGATTCTTATAACACCCTCTTTAAAAAAACTTGGAGACCTGTGAGGTCAAGTGAGAATGGTGAAAAATCTTTCCATTTTATGGAGAACTTAAAACACCTTAAGAAGGCGACGATTGAATGGGCCAGAGACAAGAAAATAAAATAAGATGAAAATCTAAAACAAATAGAGGTGGAGCTTGATGAGCTTGAATGTCCAGAAGCTGATGGATATGAGACAATTAAGAAAAGGGATTGGATCAAGATGTTGGAAACCCAAAGGAGGAAAATCCTTTTAGCAAGAGAAGAACAGTGGTGTTTTAAAAGTAGGTTTGTCTGGTTAAGGGCTGAGAATAGAAACACTAAATTCTTCCAAAATTATGCAAAAGGAAGGAAAAATTCAAATACCATTTGGTCACTAAAATCATAGGATGGGAGGCAGGAAAACTCTTTTGAGGAACTGTCCACAATGGGAATAAGCCACTTAAAAAACCTTTTTAAAGCATCTTCGGAAGTGTCATTAGCTGAGGTGATCCAGATAGCTCTTTCCCTTGCTATGTGGATGAGGAGGACTCTAAAGAGCTCATGGGGGAAGTCACAAGAGGGGAGGTTAAAGGGATCATAAAATCAATGCCAAAGGACGAGAGTCAAATTCTAGACGATTGGATAGTGGAGCTATTCCAACACTTTTTCGAGACAATAGGCAGTGAATTAACTGAAGTGGTTGAATAATCTAGGAGGAAATGAGCAATTTTTAAACCCTTCAATGCCACTTTAATAGCCCTTATCCCCAAGAAGGAATACCCCTCCTCTTGTGAGGATTTTAGACCAATTTCTTTGTGCAACTGTATCTACAAAATAATAGTTAAATTGATAGCTATCAGATTGAACCCAATGCTCTCAAGGTATATTTCAAAAGAACAATTTGGATCCTTGGATGGAAGACAGATTCATGAAGCGATAGGCATGGCTTAGGAAACCATTCATAGCATAAAAATAAAGAAAAGCAAAGGTGCAGTAGTGAAAATTGACCTCTCAAAATCCTATGATAGAATCAATTGGATGTACCTTCGAATGCTTCTAACTCACCTAGGATTTCAAGTGGACTTCATAAACTGGGTTATGGGGTGCTTGAACAATGTGAGCTTTGCGGTTTTAATCAACGAGGCGACATCCTCTTTTTTTCAAGGCCAAAGAGGGCTGAGAAAAGGATGCCCTTTATCTCCTCTCCTCTTCCTCCTAGTAGGAAAAGGTCTAAGTCAGTTTTACTAGAAGCAAGAAGGAAAGGAGACATTCAAGGAGTAGAAGTGGCAGTCAACCTTTATATAACTCATTTACTATTTTTGGATGAGATTATTTTTTTGAGAAATGGAAGAAGGAGTGAATCAAAGGATTTTAAAAATATATTGGAACTATTCCTCAAGGCGACATGCATGCTCATCAATAAGGAAAAATCCTCATTAATGCTCGAAGGATTTAGTAGAATGGAATCTAGGAATATAGAACAAGACGTGCCCTTTGGAGATCGGAAGTTGGAGGATAGTTTCAAGTATTTGGGATTCTTCCTAAAGGCACACTGTTACAAGAAACAAGATTGGCTATGGTTGGTGGAAAAAATAGAATCCAAGATTAATCATTGGAGTTTTAAATGGTTGTCCAGAGCAGGAAGATTAACTCTCATAAAATCAGTACTAATGGTCATTACAGAGTACTGGGAGGCACTTACATGGGTTACGAAAGGAATTATGGAAAGGATTAGATAAGTATGCGGTCGATTCCTTTGGGCTGGCTCGAAGGAGGATTCAGTGTTGCCCTGGGTGGCATGGGATAAGGTGGCAAGACCTAAGGAATGGGGAGGATGGGGAATAAAATGGTTATCAGCTTTTGGACCTCCCTAGCAGAAAAACTAGGATGGAGATTAATAAATATGGAAAACTTGTGGACCATAGTGGTCAAACGAAAGTACATTGATCCCATTCCTTTGGACGATTGGATCAGGAGTCCAAATAAGAAGAAAGGGAATGCATCAGTGGTGTGGAAACCTACCATAAATACCTTCAATATCATAGAACAAGGCCTCTCTTGGAAAATAGTAAATGGAGAACAAGTCATGATAGGGAAGGATCCTCGGGTGAGGTGCAACGAAGGATTTTCAGTAACTCTGGGTCTTGTAAATCAACTAGACTCAAGAGCCATCCAGCATATAAGCCAGGTCGGAAAAAATGGTCATTCCATGATATGGGGCCAAGACTAGTTATCTAGGACAAGCCTAAATCTTGATCAACAATAGAGGGATGAGTGGAAAAACTTCACCAAGGAACTGACCAGGTCAAATGTCAGGCTTAGAGATAGACCAGACCAGCTAGTTTGGGCACATGCCCCCTTGAGCACCTATTCTCCCAAACAAGGCTATAAATTTCTCATGTCAAGAGAGGGGTGGGGGGATCTGGAATGGTGGGTGAGTCTCATTTGGAAGCTAAAATGCCCAGCAAAAGCACAAATGTTTTTCTAGTGCATACTAAGAAATAAAGTGCTAACGTGGGACATTTTATAGAGGAGATACAAGTTGGGCCCAAGAAGGTGTGCCTTATGTAAAAATGATATAGAAACAATTAACCATCTCTTCCTAAATGCCCATTCACAAAGGACGTGTGGATGGAATCAGGAACGCTGATTCAGGCCAGGATGACTTGGGAAGGGGAAACCCTATCAAAAGTATGGAATCAATGGTGGAAGGATTATCCAGAAGGAGATTTGCAAAATCTCCCTCTAATCATATGTTGGGGTATTTGGATGGCCCACACCAACAATATTTTCAAAGACCAGACTCCCTCAGTAGGTCACATTGCTGTAGAATGCACTGCAATTTATGCAAGTATTCTTGAGCCAACTCGGGATGCAAATCCAAGAATCGCAAGAGAAGAACAAATTAGAGAAGGAACTCCGTGGGCCTATTTTTATGGGTCCTATTGTGGCCAGCAACAACCCCCCTTCTTATTTAGTGTTATTACTAATACTAAATAAGTGGGGGCCCTTAGTCAAAAAATTTAAAAAATAAATTAGTGCTTGTATTTCTTTTTTAATAAAAATTACCATCATAAAATTAGGAAAATACCCTTGAAAAATCTAAAAAAGCTTAAGTTTCATGATAAGGTAAGATAAAATCACTCCTTAAGAAATGTCGCATTGCAAAAAGGATAATAGGATACCTCCTTATAAGCCGAATTCTAAGATTGCGAGATCGCGATGCGAGACTACATATTAAAAAAACATATATCGCATCGCATGCCTCAAAAAACAACTTACGCTGAAAAACCTCAAAAACGTTGATATGCAATGGCGCATATCGAAAAATCGCATTTTGCAGAAAGTACATTAACAGAAAATTGTCATATGCCACGCTCTTGCGATATTGCGATAGAGCGGCAAAGAAATATTGTGATAGAGCGGCAAAGTGATATTGCAATAGAGTGGCAGAATGATATTGTGATAATGCGATAGAGCGATCTGCGATATTGCGAAGCAAATCGCTTCATCGCGGATCTTTTGGGCTCATTATTCAAGAAAACTTTTTCCATAAACTGAGACCTGGTTATGCGCTTTAATTTTAATTAATGAGTTAGTTGCAAGTTGTTAATGAAATATGGTTTTGTGCTTATCGAAGAGCCAGTTCACGTAAGGTGGTATATTTTTATGTCTTCGGAATTTAAAGCTTTCCCGTCACCTTTTCTTATCATTACTCTCACCTCACTTGTAAACTGTAGGAATGAAGAACAAAGAACTATACAAAGCAGTATACAGGATATTATGGGGAAGAAAGGAAAAGCTCCGAGCTCTAAAGACAAAGAAATGACGCCCTCGTATACAAACACCGCCTGTAACAAAGACGTTGGTATTACTACTTGGGAAGGCATGTATAATCTACTTGAAGAAGAGAATCCCAAGGTAATGGAGGTTACAGCTACTGCAGGTTCACAGGGGTCTTCTGAGGCATCAGTTGCAGATTTAGCTTGTTCATTCTTGCACCGGATAGTGGCGAGGCCCAAAATTCTCCCCTACACAGACATGGTTAAATGGGTACTAGAAAATGCTGACATAAAAAACAAACGATTTAAAACTCAGGGTCAAGAACTTACAGAATCATTATTTTCACAAAATTTGAGCTTTACATATGCTAAAAGAAAGCGCGCAAGAGGCGAAAATTGCACCAAGGAAGCCCAGATCAAGAAATGGAGGCAGTTTCTGATGCGCGATTAGTGCCTAGTGCTAATTGCACATCGCTGGGAAAAACTTGTTGAAAAGGAAAGCCTCTAATTTCTCAGTCTCCTGTAAGCCCAATAATTTGTAGGAAAGAACACTAAAGGTAAAAAGTAAAACTTGAATCCTAAAACCAGTGGTAATTGTCAAAAATATCTTCAAAATAGTATGTATATAAGTACAGCAACTGCAAACAGGCCAAAGACAGAAGGGTCAAGAAAAGGCAGAATCAATTAAAAGATTAACTAAGCTGAATTGGGATTCTTACTGGGCATATTTAGTAAAACCACACAACCAGTGTATGACTCTCAAATGCATCATCAATTCTGCCGAAAAGATGGCACTAGCTCTTGTTGATTCCATTTTTGCAAGACAGTTAAAGACTGAAGTCGGCCAGCCGACTCTTCTCAAGCAAATGCTAAATGCTTGCGATTTCAAGGAGCGGATACAGAAATAGTTATATGTTAGTTTAGATTCAATATTAGTATTAATTTTGCTTTATTTTTTCCTGAATAAGGACAGTCATTTAAACCGTATCCTACATTTTTGTAATAAGTTATTTTTAGATTTAGTTAGTAGTATTTAAATCCTTCTCATGCATTTATAGAAGGGTCTTGAAATTTGTCAAAAACTTGTCCTCAGAACATGCACTTTTGCACCCTCTGAGGAGGTTTTGATGAATGAATGGAACATGATTTATTGATATCTGCATTTAATATTTGCTACTGATGTTGCACTTATGTACTCTTATTGGATGTTGGATTAAGAAGAGATAAATCCTTATCACTTGAAGCTCATGAGTAGAACTAGTTATAAATGGTACTTCTATCTCTTAACTATTTCTGCCTTTGTGTTAAAGTGATATTCATGTTCAGTTGTTTATATATTAATGCATGAATGCCTGAGTTATCATTTGGCACTTTTGTACGGTGATAGCTATTTATTTATGCTTAATGTATGAGTAGCTTATTATGCGATATGTCTTTCACAACTGTTTCGTCTAACTTTTTATACGAAGTGGTTTATCTACGTTGAATTCTTTTCTCATAACAGTTGAATGATCTTTATTATCGATTGTTATTTGAAATCATTTTAGATCACATAACAGAAGGATTACACCCCGGGTTAGTGTAGACTTAGATATTTATGTTTATTAGAATACAATTGCACGTCATTAGATTAGAGTTAGAACTAGAGCATCTCACTTAGGAACTTTTAGAAAGGAAATATCAATTCTTAACACACACACACATTAATTGGGAAATTGGTTCCATATCCCCAGTGACCCACTATACCAAACGGAAAAGGAGCTGCTAACCAAGGTCTAGACTAGGTGGGTATCCCCCTTGTTGTAGACCTGATTTTCAGGGCTTCAACATATTTGGCACTAGAAGGAGGTCCTGAACTATGAATGGAAAGTAAGTCTAAATGTAAATACCATTCTGAGAGAATATCACCCTCACCATCTCCCCCGAATTCTCCATTGCATTTAGAATCTTTAAATCCAGAGCCAGAAGTCGCAAGAACAACACCCGCTGCAACAAACCCTGACGTTTCCTAACAATCTACTATTGAACCTCCTGAAGTTGAATCTTTGATTCACAAACTTCAGTGATTTTCTATATCTCCTCAAAGATCTGATAAATCTCAAGGCAGCGTGACTTCTCAATATAACCCTACTCATCCTCTAACCAGATTAAAGAGTGAAAAGTTTGGTGTTCAACCAATCGAGTTACCTCTACCCACAAAGAAGAGAGCAAGGAAATCACCTAAAGGGTCTGATAGCGAGACTCTTTCATCATCATCATCCATCTCAACTTCTTCACCGGGAAGTCAACCATCCACTCCACTTCAAATCATCGTCCACCAGTCCACTGGTACTTCCACATCTCCTTCTCAATCATCTAGAGTCATAATATCCTCACCTTCTCAACCGCAGGGATCATCTTCTGCACTTTCCTCTGTTAGTACATCAATGATGGCACAATCTCCATGGAATAACCCAGGGGTAGTCTTAATGCCTGCGCCCTTGAGTCAGCTACCGAACCATTCTGAAAAATGGCTGCCTGAGTTTAATCCTGAAGCAGGCATGCTAGTGGAAGAACATATAAATAACTTTATGCTATCCATAAATCTCATTGGAGTTACCAACGAAGATACTGTCGTTCGACTTTTTCCTTATACTCTTCAGGGAGCAGCCTGATCATGGTATTTTTCATTACCGTCTGGATCTATCACTAGTTGGGATATCTTCCAAGAACAATTCCTTACTAAGTTTGGTGATGATAGGTCTACGAAGACATTGATCAACGACCTATCTAAACTTAGGGCCAAGTCAAAATAACCTATCAAAGATTTCAATTCATGTTTCAATAAACTGTTAAACAAAATTCCTACGGCTTCCAACCCTAGCGAAGAAGTGCGAAGTGAATGGTACATCGCTGCTTTATTATCAAACATAGCTATCTTCGTTGACAGGGCTAACAAGAAAAATTTATCCTAAAATATGAAAGAAGCAATAGCAGTAGAGAAACATATTATAGCCCTAGAAAAGAAAAACGCGATAGAGGAACGAAAATCCAAGAAGGTTACTTTCAAGGAAGATCCCAAGAAAAAACAAATGAAAGATCCGTTCGATTTAGAAGGATTGCAAAAAGTTTGGAAGACCGTGTCTAACGAGATGGTCGACATTAAGAAATAAGTGGCAGAAACTTCTTCTAGAAAGCCATACAGACCTTTTAAAAGAAACCCTTCGACCGATTCAAAGCCCCCTAATGCTATTACAAGTACTGAATCTGAGAAGAAGAAGAGGAAATCGCTACTGAAGACCATACCAATGAAGAAGAAGTTGTAGAGTTACAAGGTATGTGGGATTTCATCCTCCTAGATGAAGAGGATCAAGAGGCATCCCCTGTTAGTACTCGAAGTAGAAATCAACTTGATCCTCCTCAACCTACCCCTTAGCCAAAGAGTGCAAGCTCGATGACTAAGGATAAAGTCACAACCAAGAAAACGACACCTAAAGCGACTCAAACCAGCCCAGTCCAAACAGATTCATCAACTCCATTTAAAACATTGATCGTTTCGGATGAAATGGAGTATAATATCATAGAAGACATGAAAAATACTAGGGCCAACATCACTTTTTACGAATTGAGCAAGTTAAAACACCAACAAAAGATACTTTTGAAAGAATTACATGTTGTACTAGTTGCACCTTTACCTGCCGCTGTAATTTCTCAAGCTTCCCATGACATGGGAAGACCTCCAACTAATGTGATTAATAAGGTTGATCCAAACAATATCGCTTTAATTGGAGGAAGGTCTAGATCTCATACTCCCCCATTTCTTCTTACTTATGAAATTTTCAATAAAAAATTGCATAATTTCTTAGTGGATTCGGGAGCTTCATCGAATATTTTACCAAAGTCAATATGTGCAAAGTTGAACGTTCAACCACAAAAATCTATTGTGCACATATTTCAGCTAGATCGATCACAAGTCAAAGTGATTGGCGAATTAAATCAGGTTACCATAAGGCTATCATCTAACCCAAAGGTATGTCAAGTTATCGACATTTTAGTTGCTGATATTTTGGAATTTTATGGCTTAATTCTTAGTAGAGATTGGTCAGAAAAACTTTATGGATAATTTGCAACTGATTGGTCGCACATGTGGCTCCCTTACAATGGTAAACCAAATCAAATAAAAGTTGAACGAGAAAGACATCAGAAATACATAGTAATGGAACTGGAGGGGGAGAATGAACCGGTAGCATATAACAATAATATCATCAGCAACTACTCATTAGATTCTTTCCTAGGAAATTTTAATGCTCATACTTCACCTTACTTAGAACATTCTGTTTTATCTCAAGTAGAAATTTTTTCTCAAATGGATAGTTCTAAATGTATTAATTTTATAAATAGTCCTCTAAATAAATCTTTATTTTGGAAATTATTTTTTGACGGTTCTAAATCTAACGAAGGAGCAGGAGCACGATGCGTGTTAATTAGTCCAGAAGGAAATAAAACTATTCTAACTTGTAGACTCGAATTTGACTGCACCAACAATACTGCAGAATACGAGGCTCTAGTCCAAAGGTTATACAAAGCAATTGGATTAGACGTCAAATACCTTCAAGTTTTCGGAGATTCTGAAATTATAATCAGACAAGTACGTAATACTATACATTGTTTATCAGGTCGTTTAAAACATTACCAATCTTTAGTTCAAGATCTGATTGAATACTTTATAGCATTTAATATTTCATCAATTCCCAGACTCCAGAATGCTAGTGCAGACCTCTTAGCTAACGTAGCTTCCAAACTCATTCATTTAGAAGATTTTAGCCCTGATAGATTTTCAATTGAATTAATCTTTAGTCCCTCTATTCCTAATAACATTACCAATTGGAGGATTTTCAACGACGATACTGATATCGTGAGTTTCCTCACATCTGAAGGATCTTACACCAATCAAATAATTGATGAAGACCAACATGACCGACAATTGCAACAAGATAGCACTAACAATGCTATACCTAAGTCAATAGTCAAGTTAGAAGACCTTTATGATTTGAAATATCGGTTTAAAATATCTACCAATTCAAGACTCCAAAGTTCAACTTTGAACTATGAATTAGTAAATCTAGGAACTGAAACCAAACCACAGAATATCAACCTAGGCCTTGGCCTAGCTCCTGAAGAAAAATTAACATATATTCATCTTTTGAGATAGTACAAAAGTGTCTTTTCTTGGAACTACAATGAACTCAAAACGTATGACACTTTCATCATCCAACATACTATTCTAATGATAGACGACGAAAAACCTGTCCAACAAAAGTTGAAAAAAATCCATCCCAATCTAGAAAACTAGATCAAATCTGAACTCAATAAGTTATTGAAAGCCAAAGTAATTTTTCCCGTTCGACATTCCAAATGGGTTTCCAATATGGTTCCCATTAGAAAGAAAAACGGAGATATCAGAATCTGCATTGCCTTTCGAAATCTTAACAAAGCCTGCCAAAAGGATAATTTTCCTTTGCCTTCCATGGAGAAAATATTGCAGGCAGTTGCAGGATCAGAATTAATTTCCTTCTTGGATGGATTCTCAGGATACAATCAAGTGTTGGTACATCCCGATGATCAATTAAAAACCACATTCAGAACCAAATGGGGCACCTACGCATATCAAAAGATGCCCTTTGGTCTGATCAATGCTGGTGCCACATTTCAGAGAGCCATGGACATCGCATTCAAGGGTTTAGTTAATAAATCAATGGTAATCTATTTGGATGATATAACTGTATATTCCAAGAAACGAAGCAACCATCTTAGAGATTTAAAACAAATCTTCCAACGTTGTCAAAGGTATGGAATTTCACTTAACCCGAAAAAATCCTTTTTCGCATTAAGTGAAGGAAAACTTCTCGGATTCATAGTGTCAAAATTTGGAATTCACATTGATCCTGACAGAATCAAGGAGATTTCTGAAATGCTTAAATGTATATACTCTGTAACTTTTTATTGCCTTAATAAAAAGTTCAATTTTTTCTTTGGAAAAATATAAATTGTGGAGAAGATCTATGTAAAAATATGTATAGCTTTAGAAGTTTGAGTTTCCTAAGGATATAAGCACAATTTTATTACAAGTCTAATTGTTTAGGAGGTTCTTAAATGGATATTGACAAAAGAAACTATTATTATAGAAAATTACTATATTAATGTAATATTTTTTTTTGGATAAATGATAATTTTTTTATTAAATTCATTGAAATATGTTTAAAGTAGATAGATTTAAAAAATATATAATGATGTTTTTACTTCATCAAATTTAAGGTTTGAAATTAGAGTTGTATTGTTTATTCTATTCTAGCCATTCATTCAATTGATTACTTTGATTGAGTTAATAAACATCTATATTTTTTATACTCTTAGTTGAGCAACCAATCTTAAGAGGATCTTCAAAATAAATAGTTCTACAATATTTTTTGTACCGTCTCCTAAACCAATCTTAAATAGGATTTTATGTGTACCATTAAGGAAAATAACACCACCAACTCCTCCTTTTTGGGAGATTACCTTGACTTCCATTGTCAAAGTACCCCCAAGCCCCTATTTTGTTTATTTTATCTTGGGACAAGTATCTCATTACAAGGGTTTGCATCCCATATTTTTAAATATGAAAAAATGGATTTAATGTGAGAAGCACATTGGATGAGAAGGATATCCATGTTCTCAAATATCCTTGCATTTCTAGCTAACCAAATGTCCCTTGAAGTTCTTGAAGGTAGGCATTTCAACACTTTTCTCTAGATTTTGTACCAATGTGTGAGAAATTCTTCAACATATTACCCTTCGCATTTGTTTTTTATCATTACAGAGAGAATATATTATAAAAAATAAACATGGAAATTGTTTCTTCATAATATTTTAATTAATTTTTCAAAGGAAAAATTTTCGTTTGTGATTTTTTTCCGTCTAATCTCATGACATCCTCAAGTAGATGAATTAAAACATCTACGCCACATTTATTTTTTCTTAATACTCTTGCAACCTTCTTTCTTTTCCCTCCACACCCAAACTATCATATCAATTGGAAGATATTAAATTTCTTTTTTCATGGGGATTTGGTACCTGATATTGGTCTAATACTTTTGTTATACCTTTCCCTAAACTAGGAATCTAGTAGTCGACCTTAACATGAAGAGTCCCACTCAGATGCTAAAAAACCTCAACCATGGACCTAAAAATGATTTATAATGTGGGCCTAGGACATATTCCTATGTAGGCCCTATGTTATGGTTTAAACATGAAATCCACTATACTAGGTTGGAGATACCTTACAATGGTAATACCATTGCTACTCAAATCATCCTACTACTTTCCATTTCGAACACTATTTTTTCACATGCATCGCTCATCTTGCTTACAGAAACAATAAATATTATGGCTAACTGAGCTCCAACTTAACTTCTTCTTGTCCTATGATTATATTTTTTGATTCATCTCCTAGGAAATCATCACCACCATCATACATTTCATATTCATGCTGGGATGGGATCCCTAGGGTCAATTTTTTTTAGTTAAGTCAAATTTTGTAATAGTTTTTGTTAAAGAGTGTAAAGTCTCCATGAAATGTGGAAGTGGAGTGCGAAGCTAAGAAAGAGGCAAAGGGGAATTAGTCCCTTGTATGGGTAGGTGATAGGATGGTTTTGAGACCCGCCTATGGTCCACGGGCCATGGTATTGTAATGAAAAGGCTATAAATAGTTGAGGCATATCGAGTCTAAAGAGATAATTTTAGGTAGAGAATCATTGTGAGGGCAAGGTACTAAGGAAGGAAAGGTTTGTTTCCTGTACTTAGGAAAAAGGGGAAGGCTCTTGCAGCTGAGTGCGTAGAGACCTTGGAAAGTCCACAGCTGAGTGCGTGGGCCCCTGCAGCTGGGTGTGCAAAGATAAGAAGTCTATTTGTGAATGTTTACATCTTAATAAAGATTGTTTTGAGCCAAATCTGTGCATCTGTGCCTTGTTTATTGTTTCAGTTAACTTTGTATATATCCATGATCTATTATGAATTAGGTGAATTAATGCTTGTTTATTACGTGAAAGTAGTGGATCTATATCTTTTATGCATATTAATAACAATTTAAGACATTTGGGAAGCGTTGGAAGATGTTGGAATAGATTTATAGTAGTTGATCAATAAGAAGAGTTAGGGTTGCGCGAAGGTAGATCTGAGCCTTAAGATACTTAGGAAGACCATCACACAAGCTCTGGATGCAAAAACCTAGTTCTAGCATCCCCCAATACTAGAGACTGCAGCTTGTGCTACATAGGTTGTTGCTGAAAGGGCCAGTAGTTAGGGTTTTGTTGGTTGGCGCGAATAACTATGAACCTGGGTTAGGCCCCATCAAGCCAACAAATGGTTTTGTTGCCGATACTAGGATATATCTAAGGAATGTGTGATGTAGAATAAGTGCTTCCCTACCAAGAAATAAATTAAGAAGTGGCTTGATTGGAAGGAACACGTGTTTGCAGCTCAAGAGAACATAAATCCGCAGTTATTCAAGGAATAGTGGTTGAATAGATACCTATACTCAAACAAAACTGAAGCCTTTTTCTGTTTCTTCCCCTGCAAACTGGATGAGTGATTGTCTAGATTAGCGGACAGTCAGGGCACATGGAACTTGACGATCCTATTGTGTGGACTCCAAAGCTAGTGAGGCATCTGGAAGCATCAGAAAACAACATTGCGTGGGTTGTTGATGATTGGATTGATCATACCATAGGAGGATTTTTCACTGAGCTTGCAACTGATATATCCATTAGTTATAGAGAAGCCGAGGGCAAGCTCTTCAAGGGACTGCAAAGTAAGTATTTAAAATATCTGAAAACTTGGATTAAGATGATATTGTGTGAAAAACGAGTTATGCCATTCCCTTGATGTTTGTGACTACGTGAAAAAAGAAACCCTTCAGAAGGAACGGATAATCGGGCTCTGAATATAGTCCGCTATTGATATCATCTTCAAGTGACGATGAGGGAGCTATTCTGAGTACACTGCGAAGTGCGCTGCAATTGGTAAGTTAGGGTATCTCACAAATACTTCATCCATCCACTCCGCTTCCACCTCCACCTCCATTACATACACCTACACCATCACCTCCACCTCCACCTCCACCTCCAACTCCACCATTCAATATGGAAAACATAATGAATATGTTGATCTTCAAGGGGGTAGAGAGCGAAGACCTCGAGAAATTCTGGTTTTTTGCAAATGTTGTGTGGACAGCGTAGCAGATCACTGATGATAATTTAAAGAAAGCTCATCTGGTCGCTGCAGGATAGAGAGTTGACTTGGTATATCAAGTACTGTCAAGCTCATCCTGTCACAACGTTGGTAGATACTCAGTGAGCGTTGAACAATGATTTTAAGAAGCCTAAGTCTTAGGTGTAGTCTGTTACAGAGTTTAAGGAGATACATCAAGTGGTAAAGGAATCCTCGTGGGATTTTGATCAGATGTTAAAATGCATGATCCAACAGGCTAATATGAACATCACAGATGAACAACACAAATATTGGTACATTTCTCAGTTGTTGCCTCAGCTAAGATTACCATCATCACAGTAGAAGATAGAAACACAAGCAAAAGTTGTGGAGATGACGATGAGGTTGGAAGCCTTGCCAATCCAAGATACGAACATTGGACTACAACATATTCACTTGTAACTGGAAAGTTTGCACCTGGAGTTGTAGAGCCTCAAGAAGGGAAAGGAAGCACAGCTTGAAGTTCACACAAAAGTTTGGTGCTTTAAATGCAAGAGTCACAACCATGACAAGGACCATTGTTCAGTTTATCATAATTATCTTATTAGGGGAGGGCCTGTCCCCGTGAAGCCAGAAAATATCGCTGGGCCGAGTGCAGGAGAAACATCATGGTGAAATATCTATTAGGTTACAGGACAACATGTGACAAACAATTGTCATCTACTAAAAAAGTTTGTACATACTCCTCAGCAGTTGTTTTGCAATTTATACAAGTTTGTAGGTCATGATGATTACCATTGTCGAAGTTATGAATTAATGATGGATAGAACCCCAACCTATCAAATGCAGGTAGAAAATCATCCTTGGGATCAAGGCGCCAGTGGAGTGCACGAAGGATTCCAAGGTCGTGGACAAGGAAGAGGAGTAGGGGCTGGTAGAGGCCGTGGACAAGTTATTTATTATAATTGTGGTGAAGATGGAAATTTTCCGCTTGACTTTTCGAACCCAACGCATCCATATTGTCAATATTGCAGAAATTTCAACCATGTGATACAAGATTTCCCGATACTTATAACAAAGATGTAAGAAAAGAAGACATAGACCCAGCAGCCCATGCAAAATATCCAGATGATGAGGATGGAGCCTCACGAAGAATATCACAGTGTTAATACCATAACACGCAATGGTATAGCCACGGGTGAAGATAAGGGAAAGCAACCAGAAACCGAGGGATGGGTGTGCAACACTGCTGAAAAGAAATTTGGGTTTGACCTTAATCGAGCTAAAGAAACCTTCATGGAGGCTAAGAAGAAATTTGCTAAGGCTTGTATGTCATGGAGTCAGGAAAAACTGGTTGGCAATAGTGAAGTGCAAGATGTGAATCCTTTGTTGTTAGCCACTATTCTCAAAACTTGTATGAAGTTATTGAGGGATCAGAAGGCAATAGAAGTCTAGAGGAGCAGATCGACAATTACGCAAGAAAAATTAAGATTCCTATGGAACAAGGCATTGTGAGGAAACTAAGAAAACACAAGAAATGGATTGGGTGTGAGATGAGGTTAATTGCGCAGATTAGAGAGTATGAAATGGATCAAGTCATCCTAGATTTGGGTTCCGATGCAAATGTACTACCTAAGAAAACATGGGAGAGGATGGGGAGACCTATGCTACAATGGTATCCTATACAGCTACACATGGCCAATCAGCAGAAGATCATTCCTATGGGGTGCTTGTATGGGGTAACAATGGACATTGAAGGAGTGACTACATTGGATGAATTTGAAGTAAATCAAATAGTGGATGAAAACAATCCTTACCTTGCGTTACTAGGAATTGATTGGGCCTTCGACATGGACGTGGTGATTAATCTAAAGAAGAAAATGATGGCATTTGATAAGAAGGTGCTCAAGGTTATTATGCCATTGGACCCTGCTGAAGGATTACGCTACACTGAACCAGTCCACGACTATGAGGAGGACAATGATTTTGATCAAATCTACAAGATTACTGCACACGACGAAGATTGGATCAAGAAGAATCATGTGGGATAGAGAAAACTCATCTACCTCAGACTCATATGAAGAGCTCGAACACTGGCATAATATGATGCATGAGGTTTCTACGCTACATTGCAATATGATGAGAAAATCCCATAGTGTGTATCCACGGAGGTATGGAAACTTCTACATTATGATGGCTTAAATGATGTTAATCTTTTTTTAGATGAGTTTGAAAGGGAGGTGCCCAAGGAACATCATTTCCGAGCACTTGAATTGGCACTGCATGCTACGCCTGCCCATTGGTGGGGTACGCACAAGGAAAGATTCACTGACTGGAAGGAATACAAGAGAATGATGAAGCTCAGGTTTGGATACGCTAATACCTGGATGACAGAGAAATATAGTGGAAAGGATGATCTGCACGAACACTTGGCATGGTGGACTAAAGCATGGGGACAAGCCATAGTGGGAATGGGTGCACATCTTCTGTCACACTTTAGATATTATTCGCATGAACTAGTATTTGGAAACAGAGCTACGCCATGGGACAGTTGAATGGGATATCTTGAGGGAAAGCTTCTTATTAACTTTCAATTTTGAGGATGGGTTTAAGTGCATTGATGAAGTGCTCCAAGAGATTAGGGATGCTATATTTCGAACACATGAAGAGTCAGTAGAATGGGTTCAGCTAGACTGGAGTACATAGCTATGCCACGCACTGGAATGCTACAACGTGACTGCTGAAGAAGAGGAAGATGATCCAAGAAAAATCAACATTCTAAAAACTGGGGTATAGCACGAGGTTGAAGGACCTAAAGCAGAGAACCCTGATATATCAGAACCTCTAAAGACTAGGAAAGTAAATATTGGATCTGATGTGGAGCCTAAGTTCACAAAGATAGGAGACTATTAGTATGAAGATACAGTCGATAAGCTGGTTGAACTACTGCATGAATACCAGGATCTATTCCCAATGAAGTTCTTGGATCTGAAGGTTATTGCAGGAGATCTAAGAGTTATGAAAATTACTTTGAAACTTCACACAAAGTGCGTAAAGCAAAGACCTTATCAGCTCAATCCGAAGTATAAGGAAAATGTGTGCAAAGAGCTCGATAGGATGCTAGAGGCCGGAATCACTGAACCAGTTGAAGTATCTGATTGGGCAAGCCCAATGGTTATCCTAGAAAAGAAACAACAAGGTGAAATTAGGAAATGCATAGATCCCAAGAAGCTTAATGATGCATGCGTTCATGATCCGTTTCCAACACCATTTATAGATGAAGTTTTAGAGAATGTTGGAGGACATGAGGCTTATTCATTCACTGATGGGTTCTCAGGGTACCCTCAAATTAAGATCACGCAGGAGGATCGTAGGAAGACAACATTCATAATAGAGTGGGGTTGCTTTCAGTATACATTAATTCCATTTGGGTTGAAAAATATGCCTACGATCTTCTCTAGGGTCGTAATGACGACGTTTAAGGAGTTTATTCATAAATTATTGGAGGTATATTTTGGTGACTAGACTATGTTCTGATTTGTGAAGCGCCATGTTATAAGTTTGCGCCTCATGGTGGATACATGTTGTAGATACTAGATCGCGCTAAAATTGAAGAAGTGTATATTCTGTGTGCCTTCTGGAATTTTTCTAGGCTATGTAATATGTAAGCAGGGATTGATGGTGGACCCTGTGAAGATCGCAGTGATTGCGAATTTAGAATCCCCCAAGAATATTAAGTAGTTGCGTGCAACGCTAGGCCACATAGGCTACTATAGGAATTTTTTCAAGTCTTATGCCCAGATAACTATGTTGATGGAGAAAATATTAAAGAAGGATGTGACTTTTTGTTGGGATGAGGAGTGTCAACAAAGTCTTGATGTGTTAAAGGAAAATATGGTGACTGCGCCCATCTTAGTATTTCTGGATTGAAAGAAAGAGTTCCATGTGCATGTCGATGCCTTATGTATTACGCTGGGTGTGGTATTAACCCAGCCTGGCGAAGGTGATATTGATCATCCAATATCCTTTGCAAGTAGGAAACTGTCAAAAGCCGAAAATAATTATTCCACTACAGAGAGCAAAGGGCTGGGGATGGTCTATGCGATGCAAAAGTTTTGATATTATTTGTTGGGCACACATTTCAAAATGTACACAGATCACTCTACTCTCAAGTACTTGGTCAACAAGCCTGTGTTGGGGGGAAAGATCTGTAGGTGGTTGTTGTTGTTCCAGGAGTATGACTTTGAAGTAATAGTGAATCTTGGACGGTTTAACGTAGGACCAGATCACCTAAGCCGAATCAAGACAGGTGAAGAACTAACCAATTTGGAAGAAGGATTTTTGGATGCGTAGCTCTTTGCTGCAAGGGTCACAGATGATCTCTTTGCTGATATAATTCAGTTTCTAGCTACTGGAAAAACTCTAGAAGGGTATTATACTTAGCAGAAGAAGGAACTGGTGGTCCATGCTACTGACTTTTCTATGATAGTTGGACACTTGTATAAGATGTGTACTAATGAGATACTGCACAGATAAGTTTCGGAGTTTGAGCGCTCTAGTATCCTCGCCGAAGCACATGGAGGAGTGGAGGGAGGAAACTATGCAAATAGAGTGACGGTGCAGAAGATTCTACACGTAGGGTTATGGTGGCCAACAATGCATAAGGATTCTAAGGCAAACTGTAAGGCATGTTATGCTTGTCAGAGGATGGAAAGCCATTGGATAAAATGAAAAATAAGTTTGGACTGGTTAAGAAGTCACGCAGATACTCTATCCACTCTATTACAGACTATGAGGTGTAGTTTTCCACTCATATTTTGGCTGGGATGGTCATGCAAAAATCACACGCAGACGAGGTTCCAGCACCAATAATTTCATTGGATGCACAATGCGCAAAGGGGTCTGAAATATAACTAGGCGTAGTACATCTACAATGAGTTCTTAGCAAGTTATCGCAAAGCGCGGGATGATGGCAAGGAATTTCACTATGCCTAGCTTCCACTATTCATTGTACTCATTGCATGACGACTTCCAAAGGATAGTTAGTTCCTTTCACAAGATGAAGATTTACTAGAGGAAACGAAGTTTGCTTCACTGTGGGTGACGAATGACCCAAAGAGGGTCAAGGAAGAAAAATTCTTTTGGATACTATTCGAGATGGACCTCCACGTGGTGATCAATGTTAGGACCTTATATTGTCCCTTTTTGACTGCATATTTTGTTATAATACTGTCCCTTTCAAACCTATATTTGAAAGCCTTTATTAGTATTCTGACTTAATTACTTTAAAGGTATACAATGATCTTTATCATCGCTATATGTTTAATCATTTAACATATATTCATGATATCTTCATAGTTAATCTTTGAATTGTTCAGCGCTAATAGTTAAAAGGATAATGTGCAGTCTGTGATGTTGAAACAGCTGGAGGCTATTTTTCGCCGTTGCTGAAATAGCAGGAACGACATGAAGATTATGATGCTGAAACAGTTGTGATCCGCATCCCAAATACAGCAACATCAAAGGAAAATGGATTGGTCATCCGAGAAGCTGTTACACTGAATGCAGCGCGTGTATCGAAAGGCAGTATTATCCTAACAGTATTTCATGACAGGGAATTGACTTCCCTATTTTTGTAGGATACGTTAGAACAGGGGAAATCGGTTGTAAAATGAGATGTCTCCCCTATATAAGGAGGAGACATCTACGTTGATAGGGGACGAACTGTGAAGAAAGAAAGGCTTAGTTAAGGAGCAGGACTGGAATTCTCTTCTTTGTAAAAACTGGCA
The DNA here is from genome assembly GCA_031772625.1 of Pinus tabuliformis. Classification (NCBI taxonomy): domain Eukaryota; kingdom Viridiplantae; phylum Streptophyta; class Pinopsida; order Pinales; family Pinaceae; genus Pinus; species Pinus tabuliformis. The sequence continues at coordinate 719,497,292 of CM062806.1, forward strand.
TATTGGCAGATGAATAAAGCTTTGTTTTGAGTATTACCTTCTAGTCTCTGTTTCCTGGGGAATCTTGTGAGAAGGACAGGGCCCACCTTCATCACAAGATTCACCCATTACATTTTGCAGTGTGTTCAGTGTGTCTTTCCATTCATGTCTTGATAAGAAACTGTTTTCTGAATATTGTTTGCAACGCTTTGCTGAAACTCTATTTTCTGTTTATCTTTATATGCGTGTGTCACCGGTGATTAAGTACAGAGTAATTCGGCAAGCTCAGTAAACCAGAGGTAGGTGCTGAAGATTCTCGCTCTGGAGAATAGGCCCCTAATTTGCTGTTACAACATACCCTTTTTGGTTTTCTTTGCAGGTTAATTCTTTTGGTCTTCTTTTTAAGAATTAGGCCTTATATTTAAACTTATCTGCACAGAGTATAATTGCTGTAATAAAGAGTAGAACTTCAGTTTATCAGTTCAAGACCTGATTTGTGCATAATAAAACTATAATTTTTGTTGCTTTCTTTAAAGCCGAAGTACATATAGTACGCATTTGCCTTTGAAATAACAAGACTTCTCCAGGTTGACTATTAATGTTACACTCTGTTGTTTTATGAGCAATAAGAGTGACCAACATTTTGGTGCCATTGCTGGGGAAGGAAATTATAGATTTTATGAAAGTACTAATGATTTTTCTATAAGAATGCAGAATGCATGACAGGATGCAAGAAAGCTAATTTTACAGGCGGTAAAGGCAAGGGAAAAGGAGGATGGAAAACCTTTATTGATGATATCATTTCGAAAGCGGAGACATCCCAGAGGATAAGTTCCCAAAGGCCACAGATCCAACATTCCTTACAAATAGATCATCAAATGGAGGAAGTACTAGGACCTGAAAGGATTCTAGAAACATCAGAGCACATTGAGGAACCAGTAGAAGAACTTGAAGATATAGAAGATATCAAGATCGAGGAACCAGTCCAGGATATAGAAAGCCCAACAGAAGATACCGAAGACCGGGCAAGCGCGTCAGGAAAACAACCAATGGAGGATAACAACGATGGACTCTTCGATGGGGGTCGCAGAGGAGAAGGGAGGGGAGAAAATTCTCTCTCCACCTTGGAGTTTCCTATTGGGGATCTCCCAAGAGGAACAACCCCTATGAAGAATATTCCACTCTCAGCACTACCTAATTTTCATGGGTTATCCTTTGAAGACCTTGATGAGTTCCTTTTTGAATTTGATATATTGTGTAGGAGCTATGATTATGTAAATCCTGCTCAGAAACTAAAATTGTTTCCAGCAACGTTGAAAGGGAATGCATTAAGATGGTTTATGAGCTTGGGAGCTCATGTAATTACCACATGGGATCAGATGAAAGAGAAATTTTTGGCCAAATATCAAGATTATTGCCGAACAAGAGAAAGAAGAGTGGAGTTATTCAAGATGGTTCAAAAGGAGGATGAGAATTTGGAAGATTTTGTGGAAATAATTCAGTATAACTTGCAGAGATCTGAGCACCCTGATGTGAGCAAGGACATTCTCAAAACAATACTATTGAAAGGGGTGAGAGATGATTGCTTAGATATGTTGAATATGCTGGGTAAAGGAGATATATCAAAAGAATCTTATGATGAAATTGTTAACCTCTGTAAGAGGAGTTCAAGGGGAGCTGCAAATAGACCAAAAAGTAGGTACAGTACCTATCAAGGGTCCAAAAATCAGCTAGCGGAGGAGCAACAAGAGCCGAAATAGGTAATTTATTGGAAGAATTTAAAACTGAAATGTTAAGTTCTTTTGCTTCACAAATTGATACCTTTCAGGTTAAAAAGAGGCAAGCAGAAGCGGAAGCTGCTCTGGCCATCTTCTGCTCCAAATGCAGGGAAAAACACCCATTAAGGGAATGCCCACTGGATAAGGTGCCAATTTGTACCATTTGCGAGAAGGACCACGAAACTCAGCAATGTCCCTCCTTACTAGGAATAAAAGCTGCATTACAACCAATAGAGGAGGAAGCTGAAGCAGTCTACCTGCTAACGCAAAGGAGACAATGGCAACCATGAGGACAAGGTATGAATTCTAGTACACCATTCAATCGTTGGAATAATTACCCTTTGTTTAATCAAGAAAATTACCCTCCCTTTAATCAGACGAATTACCCCCCCTTTTACCAAATACCTTTCCCACCCATGCAGCAAACAAACCCTCCCTTTGTAGATCCTACAATGTGGAATCCCTGGCTTCCACAACAACCTTATTTTAATCAATGGAATCCCAACTGGAGAGCTCAACAGACTCCATTGATAAATTAATTTCCTCAATTCCAACAACAACTTTCTCTTCCGGTAGGAACTCCGCCAAATAATCAACCTATGAAACCTCAGCTACCTGTGCAACCAAGCCCTAATCCAAATAATAACAAAGCTGTCCAAGTTATTGACGTTCAAAACTTGTCTACACCTTCTATACAATGTAATGATATTGACTTACGATCTAGGAGAATAGTTGAGCCAATTGTAGATGATACTAATTCTTCAGATTCTGAAAAAGAGGAAGAACAGATCAAAACATCTAATAAAATCGCCGAATCACCCAAGCCATCATCTAACAAAACTGTTGAAATAGCCAAACCATCTTCCAATACGACGGCTGAAACAGCAGAACCACCTTTCCCTGAGTGCCTAACTATTACCAGAACACCTGAACCGCCTGCTTTTAACCTTTTAGGAGAACTACAGAACCTGTATGTTAAAATTCCACTGTTACAGGCACTTAGAGATGTACCAATCTACACCAGGACCATTAGAGATATTTGCATTAAGAAACCTGGTAGGAAATCTAAGGACCCCCTTACAGTTCATGTGATGGGAGACCTAGCTGCCCTAATGACAGGAAAAGCTCCACCTATAAAATACGGTGACCCTGGCCACCCTACGGTCACAGTTCAGGTTGTAAAAACTTTTATCTCCAGAGTTTTGGTAGACTTAGGAGCGGCCATAAACATCATGGCTCTTTAAACAATGCAATTGTTACAATTAAAAAACATAATCAGAGAAACACCAACCATTCTGGAATTAGCTGATCGTTCTACAATCAAACCAGAGGGTGTTATTGAGGATCTGATAATTTCAGTAGAATCCTGGAATTATCCAGCTGATTTCATGGTATCACAAACTAAGGCAAAGTTGGGGGGGCATCCTCTAATTTTGGGAAGACCATGGTTGGCTACAGAAGATGCCTTTATCAGCTGTAGATCAGGCTCAATGACAATCTCTAATGGTTGTGAGACCAAGCAAATCACACTGTATCCTCATGCTACACCCATGATTAATAATGAAGATTCTATATGGTTAGATTACGAGGATGATGATATTCAACCCATTTTGACTATTGGACAAGCTTTAAACCTGAAAGATGCCACAGAAGATGAACTAATCAGTAACTTTATTTCTGAACCATCTTCAGTTACTTCTGAGGCTTATAAACAGCTAACTGCAATTCTGGATCCTAAAACACAGCAAGAACTTATATCTGAAAAATTACCCCAAACATCAACTACTAAAAGTATATCGGTAGAAATTGAACCTGGCAAAACATTAAATATAAACCCCAATTTGTCTAATGCTGAAACACAGCAGCTATTGAGTTTGCTCCGTAAAAACAAAGAAGCATTTTCTTGGGACTACACAGACATGAAAGGGATCTCTCCGGAATTATGCACTCATCGTATCTATATAAAGGAGGGAGCCAGACCAGTCTATCAACCCCATCGGTGAATGAACCCCAATTTAAGGAAAATAGTCAAGGAAGAACTCCAAAAGTTGCTTGATGTTGGGTTTATATATCCTATATCTGATAGTGAATGGGTTTCCCCTCTAGTAATAGTGCCTAAGAAAAATGGGAAATGGAGGGTGTGTGTGGATTATAGAGCCCCGAATAAAGCAACCCAAAAAGATCATTTTCCCTTACCCTTTATTGATCAGGTGTTGGATAGTCTGTCAGGGAAGAAATTCTTTTCCTTTTTAGATGGTTTTAGTGGATATAATCAAATCAGAATTGCACCTCAAGATCAGGACAAGACCACCTTCACTAGCCACTGGGGAACTTTTGCCTATAGAGTTCTCCCATTTGGATTATGTAATGCTCCAACAACATTTCAGAGAGCAGTAATAGGAATCTTTTCTGACATGCTTAATGATTCTTTGGAAATATTTATGGATGATTTCACCCCCTACAGTGTGACTTTTGAAGATGCCCTTCATAACCTCGAGAAAGTACTTAAACGATGCATTCAGGCTAATCTTTCTTTGAGTACTGAAAAATGTCATATGATGATGAATGAAGGCATTGTATTAGGGCACTACATTTCATTTCTAGGGATTCAGGTAGATCCATCCAAAGTGCAGGGAATTCAGACCCTTCCTATTCCAAAAACACAAATTGATGTAAGAAGCTTTTTAGGACATGCTGGATATTATAGAAGATTTATTAAAAATTTCTCCAAAATAGCTTCCCATTTGTTTGTGTTAATGATGAAAAACACTGAATTTAAATGGACTGATACCTGCCAGAAAGCATTTGAAGAACTTAAACAGCAATTGTCTATAGCTCCTATTTTGAGGGGACCTAATTGGGCACTTCCCTTTCATATATCCTCTGATGCTTCAAACACTGCAATTGGAGATATTCTGGGGCAAGAAGAAAATAACCTCCCTTATGCTATTTACTTTATTAGTAAGAATATGACACCTGCTGAACTTAATTATACGGTTACCGAGAAAGAATTTTTAGCAGTCATTTATGCTATTAACAAATTTCGACATTATATTACTGGTTATCCCACTTTTGTTCATACTGATCACTCAGCTATTAAATACTTAATGAATAAATCAGTTACAAATGCTCGAGTGACCAGGTGGTTACTGTTATTACAAGAATTTGATATCACAATCGTGGATCGACTAGGTAAAGAAAATGTGGTTGTAGATTTTCTTTCTCGGATAAAAACTGATAATAATGTTGCAGTAGATGATTCTTTTCCCGTTGAATATTTGTTTGCAATGTCTGCTCACTCACCGTGGTATGCAGATATTGCTAATTATTTGGTTGCAGGGAAATTTCCATCACACCTATCACATAGGGAGAAAAGAAGAATCATCCAATAAAGTGCTAGGTACAGCTGGATAAATGGGTGTCTTTTTCATACAGGTATGGACCAAGAGATCCGAAGATGCATTAGTGAAGAGGAGGTTTATGATATATTGAAGGTTTTTCATGATGGTCCTTGTGGAGGACATTTTGTCGACAAAAGGACAGCACATAAAATTATCAGGATGGGGTACTATTGGCCCTCGTTGTTCAAAGATGCGAAGAAATATGTTAGGACCTGCGACAGTTGTCAGAGAATGGGCCAACCTAACCACAGAGATGAAATTCCACTCAATCGTCAGGTAATATTGGAACCTTTTGAGAGATGGGCTCTGGATTTTGTAGGACCCATCAACCCTCCATCCAATCAAAGAGTTTATATACTAGTCTGTACAGATTATATGACTAAGTGGGTTGAAGCTAAGGCACTAATCAAAGCCAACGAAGAGTCTATTTTAACATTTTTATTTGAAGAAATATTCGTTAGATTTGGGGTACCTAGGGAATTAATCACAGATGGAGGGCCTCCTTTCAATTCACATAATTTCAAAAAAACGCTTCAAAAATATCATATTAATCATAAAATGACCACACCTTACCACCCCCAAGCTAAAGGGTAGGTGGAAAGCACAAATAAAGTCATAGAAGCAATTTTAACAAAAACTGTGAAACAGAATAGGAAAGATTGGTCTCAAAGATTACCTGAAGCATTGTGGGCTTATAGAATGACTTGGAGGAACACTACAGGTTTCTCTCCCTATGAATTGGTTTACGCAAAAAGTGTTGTTTTCCCTGTGGAATTTGAAATCAAAACATTAAGAACGACTTTAACTGTTAACCTTGATTTGACAGATGCAAAGACAACCAGGTTACAACAGCTACAGGAGCTGGATGAAAAAAGATTAGATGCCATCCATCAAACAACTATGATTCAGCAGCAAAGAACCAGGTGGCATGACAAAGCTATTAAACACAAGCAATTCCAAAAAGGTAATTGGGATTTATTATATGATTCCAGGTTCGAAAATTTCCAAGGAAAATTACGAACAAGGTGGCTAGGACCTTACGAAATAGATGCTGTCTTTCATAATGGAACAGTAAGGCTTCTAACAATTGATGGTTCTAGAACTCCACTGCTGGTAAATGGGTATTGGCTTCGACCATATCAACAACCAATTTCCAAGGGAGATTTCAAAGTCGCCTGTATGGTAGACTCACAGTACATTTTCCTAAGGAAGCCTCTTACTCCAAACTACATTTAATTTCTGCATTATTTTATTAGCGTTAGATCAGATTATTTAACTAGTAATCCTCGTCAAAAGTTGCCATATTACAATGCATTTTGCAGGTCCTAATCGGGAGACAGGGTGAAAGAATAACTGTATTATATGAAGGAGCAGAAATTCTCTTCGATCACTGCTGAAACACTAGTTGCTGAAACACTTGTTTCAGCCGTTGCTGAAACACCAGTCTCAGCCGTTGCTGAAACACCAGTCTCAGCCGTTGCTGAAACACCAGTTTCAGCCGTTGCTGAAACACCAGTTTTAGCTGTTGTCAAAAGCACCAATTTTCTTTCCCATTTCTCCTATTCCGAAATATGAATTTTTCCTATCTTTCCTTTATAATCTTACCTTATCTTTCCCTTTATCTTTTTCCCATTTTCCTGACAAGTATTCACCCCCATTCTTCTGTAATAGAGAATCACTCAACTGTTGTGATGACCAAATTTTCCTCACTATTATCCTCTCGACATAAGGGAAATCTTTCACATAAAATACCCTCAGATCTTATAACCTGTTCTAACATCATTGGTTAGCCGCTAAATGACAAAGAAGGACTTTTAGCATGAAAATCAAAGGTAAAACGTGAAGGTATGCGTGTTTATATGTAAATATTAAAACTATAGTTATGAGAAGATCACAGTATAATTGCCAGAATCATCATACATCAGAAACCCATCATTAAGCTGCAGTTGGGGGGAGGAATATCAAGATTTATAATAATTAGCCGAAATGACCAATCAATGTCACTCCTTTAGCACGATTGAGCCTCACCACCCTGTCCTAGTTCTACCATCTTAATATCTCATCTGCAAAAACATACTCTGTTTCTGATACGAAACTCGGCTCTGTTGCGTGCATGCTTCTAAACCAGTAACTATGGGAGGTCATGCTGTCAGGAATGAACTTGCCTCAACAGCTTTGCTGGAGCTTTATCCAGAAGCATATCAAATTTTTCTTCAAGCAGGATGGATTGATTACTTCAGAAGACTCCAGGAATTTGACTCTCAGCAAGTCCTGGAATTCGCACTGAATCTAAATGAGGATCATTCTATTATCCGTGGGCTGCGAATTCTGGTGACAGAGGAAGACATAGTAGAAGTCTCAGGGTTACCAGCTAATGGCATTCGTTGGTTCAGCCGAAAGCAGTTAATTTTGAATGCTCAGCAAGATTTTCTTCTACCTGGTGAGCGGGTCAAGCCAAAGGGTAGAGGTGTTGCATTACATTCACTACCATCTCCATGGCCAAAAGTTGCATAATTTGTTAAACACTACTTCACCTGTGAAGGACGTTACCAGGTAGTGTATCAGCACGATTTTATGTTATTAAATCATTTGAGACATGGTCGTCTATTGAACATGCCGTACTATTTGTTGGGATGTCTAAAGAATATGTCGCACTATTCTAAGGACACAACGTACATACTCTTTTCTATCACCCACCATCGCCCGGTCCAGCTCCTAATTCTCAGAGGCTTTGCCCTACAGAACCCTGTCCCCCATAACAAAAGCCTCAGGACGCTGCTGAAATTCCCCAACAAATTCCCAAAATTCCCCAGCAAATTCCTGAAATTCCCCAACAAATTCTTGAAATTCCCCAACAAATTCCCGAAATTCCCCAACAAATTCCTGAAATCCCTCAACAAACTGCTGAAACACCCCAAGCAACAGCTGATACTCCTCAGAACACTGCTGAAAGCCCTCAAGAAACTAATGATATTTCTTATGCGGAAGCTGATATTTCCCAAGAGCAAAATGTAATCCCCCAGTCACCTACAACAATTACCCCAATTGACCCCGTTAATATATCAACTCCACTCCATGAATTACCTGAATCACCCATCCCCTTGTCCAAGTTGCGCAAGAAAAGAAAAACGCAAGAAACCCCTATCTTGCCAACAAAAAGACGAACAAGGGCTTCATTGAAATCAGCCGCTGTTTTGAGCATCCCTTCTACCCCAGAGAAGGCCACTCATAAACAAAAAACTCATGCTTTTCCCGCCTCCTTACCTAGAAGACGCAGGCGGACATCTACTATAGCAACAACGGAAATGACCACTCTAGACGTTCCACCCATTATCTTAAAACCCCATATCCAACCAAACTCTGAATCCCTACCTCCTTCACCCTCGGGTACTGAAATACAGAATGTCCAAGAATTTGTGACATTATTCATTTCAAAAGAAGAAACTGTTACATAAGAACCAGTTGCTAACGTATCAAAAGTAGACACCCTGGACAAAGTACTGCATATAGCTGATACACAAGAACCAGCTACTGACTCAATAGGTGTAACACAAGAACCACTTGTTGATGATTTGGAAATAGACAGTTTGCATGTAGCTGATACACAAGAACCAGCTACTGCTTCAGCAGGTGTTACACAAGAACCACCTGCCGACGACCATGATCTGGAAATTCATCAGGACACATCAGATGACCATACACAGGAAATGAGTGATCAGCATACAGCTGAATCAGTCACTGTCTCAGCAAGTGTTACACAAGAACCACCTGCTGATGATAAGGAGAGGCAAACAGCACAACAATCTGAGATTCATCCAGCAGCAAACATACAACAGTCACCTGTCAACGAGAAAAGTATTGATACTCAGGATGTCACTGCTACAGAATAACTGGTCACTCAATTGCTTGGTATGAGGAATTCGCAGAAGGAAATAGCTATTGAAAAACCAACTGAGAACCTAGTAGGATTTACACAGGAATTGCCCGCTAAAGAAATCAATGAGGAAGTTGCCACCACACAACCACTTCAATTTACCACCGAGACTGCAACTCTGACAGAAAGAACGATTACGATGGCATCCCTTCAACAGGAAAATGAATTTCTCAAAACTGAGATTGAGGTCTATAAACAAGAGTTAACAAGAGCAAGGGAGGCCTATGAAAGAGAACTCAATTTGTATATGTTGGCCCACGAGGCATTTGCAGTAGAAAAAAGTTCAGAAAAAGAAAGATATGAAGAATATATGTGTAGTCAATGTGGTGATCTTTATGCTCGGGCTGGTTATAAGGTGGTTGAAACCCCACTGCCTGGATCTACTCCTGCAACTACTCCTGTCATAATTAAAAAGGAACGCCCTATTGTTACATAAGAACCAGCAGGCCCTTCAAGAATATCCGAAGAGGATAAACTGAAACTACTCCGGCCTACCCCAGTTGTCAAAATTGAAGATGTTGTACCCAAATCTCTAAATACGGCAGATAGCCAAACTGAGCCTCCTGAGGTACAGACTATTTTTACTCAAACTTTAAGTATGCAAGAACTCAGTGAGATATGGAAGGCAGAATATGCTGCGACATAAGGACGGGCATTCGAGGCACAAAAATCAGAATGGCAGAACCATGTATATAGGAATTGGGAAATTTTGGAACAATTCCAGGCACAACAGAAGGAAAATAAAAGGCTGAAACATAGGTTATCTCTCATTTTTGAACTATTTCAAAGAATTTTGGCCCACATAAAACCATATTTCAATTATTTAGTATTTCTAATGGAACGTCTAACATTTCTTCAGATAAAAGCTCTTCGAGATGGACGACCATATGAAGTAACTACACCTCAACAGTTTATCGAAACTTTTGCAGAAGCATCAGTTAGTGAACAAAACCTTCTATGTGAGCTTTACCTCCATAATGAGGCTATGCCAGAAGATAGAACATTCAATTTGATTCCTATAGCAGGTGACATTCAAATTAGGGCCTTGGTTTCTTTTATGGCTAACCAATTTACATGGCAGAATGCCTTTCTCTCAGCCAAACATAATGAAGAAAATCGCGTTCTGTGGATCCTAGCTGAACCACAGAACCCTGCTATCTTTATTACTGAGCATAATAGGGTCATAAAAGAACCAGGAATGGTTGCACACATTAGACAACTACAGGCATCAGTATTGCAACAATGCCAACAGTACATCAAGCAGAAAGGATCTTTAGCCATGAAAGCAAACAACCTATTCTGGGAAAATTGCCCTAAGGAAAGAAGAGAATATCACCCTTTCAATCCCCTTAATCTTGATGCAGCTATTTCACGTGTGCCTAACTATGTCAGATGTATTCAGAAATGTGGCAATAGATGGTTGGGTTATCACTTCCATTTTCACCTTCTTTTCTTACCAGTACAGCAGTATAAGGCCCATTTTAAAGTATCCAAAAAGGAAGAGCTCGCGGCATGGCAGAGGCTACAGCATGCTTAGGGTTTCAGGAACATGACTAACAGCCCCTTTTATACTTACTGTATAAGTAACTTGCACTGCACATTCCAGTATTCCGATTCAGATTCAGATTAGATGTTGCATGAGGACATGCAACTGCTTCAGTTGGGGGGGATGTTAGGAACTTATATTGTCCCTTTTTGACTGCATATTTCGTTATAATACTGTCCCTTTCAAACCTATATTTGAAAGCCTTTATTAGTATTCTGACTTAATTACTTTAAAGGTATATAATGATGTTTCTCATCGCTATATGTTTAATCATTTAACATATATTCATGATATCTTCATAGTTAATCTTTGAATTGTTCAGCACTAATAGTTAAAAGGATAATGTGCAGTCTGTGACGCTGAAACAGCTGGAGGCTATTTTTTGTCGTTGCTGAAACAGCAGGAACGACATGAAGATTATGATGCTGAAATAGTTGTGATCCGCATCCCAAATATAGCAATAGCAAAGGAAAAGGGATTGGTCATCTGAGAAGCTGTTACACTGAATGCAACGCGTGTATCTAAAGACAGTATTATCCTAACAGTATTTCATGACAGGGAATTGACTTCCCTATTTTTGTATGATAAGTTAGAATAGGGGAAATCAGTTTTAAAATGAGATGTCTCCCCTATATAAGGAGGAGACATCTACGTTGATAGGGGACGAACTGTGAAGAAAGAAAGGCTTAGTTAAGGAGCAGGACTAGAATTCTCTTCTTTGTAAAAACTGGCATATTGGCGGATGAATAAAGCTTTGTTTCTGAGTATTACCTTCTAGTCTTTGTTTCCTGGGGAATCTTGTGAGAAGGACAGGGCCCACCTTCATCACAAGATTCACCCATTACATTTTGTAGTGTGTTCAATGTGTCTTTCCATTCATGTCTTGATAAGAAACTGTTTTCTGAATATTGTTTGCAACGCTTTACTGAAACTTTGTTTTCTATTTATCTTTATATGCGTGTGTCACCGGTGATTAAGTACAGAGTAATTGGGAAAGCTCAGTAAACCAGAGGCAGGTGCTGAAGATTCTCGCTCTGGAGAATAGGGCCCTATTTTCCTGTTACAGCATACCCTTTTTGGTTTTCTTTGCAGGTTAATTCTTTTGGTCTTGTTTTTAAGAATTAGGCCTTATCTTTAAACTTATCTGCACAGAGTATAATTGTTGTAATAAAGAGTAGAACTTCAGTTTATCAGTTCAAGACCTGATTTGTGCATACTACAACTATAATTTTTGTTGCTTTCTTTAAAGTCGAAGTACATATAGTACGCATTTGCCTTTGAAATAACAAGACTTCTCCGGGTTGACTATTAATGTTACACTCTGTTGTTTTATGAGCAATAAGAGTGACCAACAATTAATCAGAGTCCAAGGTTGTCTCCAACCTTGTTTGAGAAGTTGCAGGCCTATGAGGAATTTAAGGCTGATTTTCATAATGTATACATTCACGCGAGACAAGATCATAGGAAGACATGGCACAAGTTTCCATACCTAGTTACAGAGGCCGATGTATAGGAGATTGTGGGGACATGGCCAGGGAAGTGGCGACAAGCCAAAAATATTGGCATAGGTACCGGAAAAGGCAGAGACAACTCCTCCATGTAGATGACAGTTGTGTTGAAATGGAAAGAAGTAGCACAAGCAGCAGCACGAGAATTAGCTAATTAGAAGAAGAAAGAAAATGTCGTTAAGGCAGCTGCAGAAAAAGAGCACGTTGTAAAAGAGGCCATTGTAGAAGTTGAGGACTCAAATTTCCAGCATACTGAAGAGCAGGAACAGTCCAAGCAGGAAGGAGGCGGGAGTGACGTGCAGAGCACTCCCTTTAGGCTGTCAAAGAGCCAAAAGGAGACAACTACCAGCCCAAGGAAAAAGAAAAAATTAGACAAGCAAGCGCACATTGACCCAATGGTCGTCACAAAGGGGGACCTTGATGAAATTAGGGATAAGGTCAGAGACATAATGATAGAGCTATGGACACAGTTTGGGCAACAGTACATGCAAACACTAGGGAGCATCTAGAAGGATCTGTGTGAGTTGCAGATTCAAACAGGTAGAATTCAGGCGAAGATGGTATAAGTGAGCGGGATTCAAGTGAGCCTACAGGAAGTGAGCAAGAGCGTAATGGAAACAAAATGGACTCTGAACCTTAGAGTCATTCCCTTGCTAGAAGGAAAATTACACATAGAGTTAGAGGAATATAATGCCCAGCATGGAAAGATCAAAGGCGTGGGTGTGAATTTAGTCACGTTGCCACTTCAGACCCTCCATGCGCTTCATTAGGGGGTCTATGGACCACTTTGTAGGAGGACTTAAACCTACCGTGACTAGGTACAGAGATTCGAGAGGCACAATATAAATTTGATGAGATCAAGGCGGCTGCGGACACTTTGGCACCACTCCAGCGCTTCGTGCAGTTACAAGAAGGGAAATTGCTGCAGGCACAGGTTGAGGAGCTGCAGCGCGAAGAAGAAATGTTAAAGGGTTGGCTTCAACCATGGATAGAGGAAGCAAGCCAGATTACTTTGGATATTCAAGAGAAGATGAAGACTTTCTAGCAAACACAAAGGACCATGTGCCTCGTGATGGAGGGGCCAACTACAGAGAAGTTGGTCGAAGAAGTGCAGCAGGCTGCAATACAGAGCACAACGAACCTTGAAGTATTGAAGTTGGAGTTTAGTGACCTCTGCAATAAAGTGGAGAAGCCAGTTGAGTGACTCGAGGGTGAGTCACCATATTTGTGTTGGGGGCTTGTTGGGATGGGGTCCCTGGGGTCAATTTTTGTCAGTTAAGTCAATTTTTGTAATAGTTTTTGTTAAAGAATGTAAAGTCTCCGCAAAATGTGGAAGCAGAGTGCGAAGCTAAGTAAGAGTCAAAGGGGCATTAGTCCCTTGTATGGGTAGGTGATAGGATGGTTTTGAGACCCACCCATGGTTCGCGGGCCATGGTATTGTAATGAAAAGGCTATATATAGTTGAGGCTTAGCAAGTCTAAAGAGATCATTTTTGGTAGAGAATCATTGTAAGGGCAAGGTGCTAAGGAAAGAAAGGTTTGTTTCCCGTAGTTAGGCAATAGGGAAGGCTCATGTAGTTGAGTGTGCGGAGACCTTGGCAAGTCTGTAGCTGAGTGCACGGGCCCCTGCGACTAGGTGCACAGGGATAAGAATTCTGTATCTGAATGTTTACATCTTAATAAAGATTGCTTTGAGCTGAATCTATGCATCTGTTCCTTGTTTATTATTTTAGTTAAGTTTGTATATCTCCATGATCTGTTATGACTTATGTGAATTAATGCTTGTTTATTATGTGAAAGTCGTGGATTTGTATCTTTTATGCATAGTAATAACAATTTAAGACCTTTGCAAAGCATTGGAAGTTGCTGGAATATATTTATAGTAGTTGATTAATCAAAAGAGTTAGGGCTACGCGAAGGTAGATCTGAGCCATAAGATCCTTAGGAAGACCATCCCACAGGCCTCTGGATGCAAGAAACTGGTTCTAGCATTCCCCAATACTGCTTCGAGTGAGACTCCAACTTGCGCTACACAGGTTGTTGCCGAAAGGGCCAGTAGTTAGGGTTTTGTTGGTTGGTGCAAATAACTATGAACCTGGGTTAGGCCCCATCAAGCCAACAATTGATAAAACCATTTCCTATGAGGGTTTATATGAAAAAATGCAACTAATTCATCCAATCACACCTCATGATTTGTATGTTTTCTTGAAGAAGCCAAGAACACATCCCCTTTTTCATCTAAGGAGGTTTTTTCTTTTTTAGAAGGAGAACTAATGGATCCCTTCCTTTTTGCAACACTTTGGGATCTACAATGTTTCTTGTAATGCCCTTCTTTTCCATATCTCTAGTATAGATTTACAAATTTTCCTAGAGATTTAGATCTCCCTCTTAAGGACATATTTTTATTACTATCCTAGGGGCATCTTCTTACAGACAAGGGATCTTCATTCTAACTTTCCATATTTTTCATTTCATCTCTTTCTATTAAAAGGATGATATTATTTCATCAAAACTTAAAGTAGTCACATTATTACCTATGATAACAACTAGATTATCCCATGATTCTAATAAATAACACAAAAAACTCATACACATACACATTAGAAATCTTAACATCAACAAATAATAGTTGAATTACCATAGTATCGAAGGCATTCATATGCTCTATTATCCATCCTTTATCCTCAAGTTATACAACTTCTTCCACAAGAACACTTTGTTCACCAGGGACTTAAACTATTGCAAAGCCCCTAACTTGTTCCACAACGCCTTTACTATAACTTCTCTTAAAACATTCCATAATACCAAATTTGAGAGACATAATTGTATTGTTTTTTATACTTTTCGATCCAACTTGGTCCAGTCTTCTGTCAACATCTTTTTCGATATGGTGCATGGATCCATAATGATCCATTGATCTTTTTCCACCAAAATATATTCCATTTTGATCTTCCACAACTCGAAACTTTTCCCATTGAATTGATCAATCTCTATCTTTGAACTGGTCACCATTTCCTTTCACCACAAGCATTGAACTTTAGATATGCCACTTTAACAAGGTTTTCCACAAGCTCGAGCCACAATCCTTAGCCATAAAGGTGTCCCCTTGAAGCCAAACCACTCTAATACCAATTTTTGGTTTTACCCATGTACAATTAATTGATGCAAGTAAATTATTAATAAAATTAGAAAATATGCAATGTTGTGCATGCACACCCACACACACACACATTTAACATAGATATTTTACCATAGAAACTCAAACAAGGAAAACTAGAAATATTTTTCAGTATATTCTATTTTACATTATTACAATACAATATGCATATACTGCAATATCCATAAACCCCCATTCCACTATCCTTAGATTATAATACAATTGTATTTCCTTAACTAGAATGAAAAAATCATGTGTTGAACTACCATGTGCCACATAAGTACTAAAACTGAAAAATGTGTGCTTAAAATCACCAAAAGTGAATGCAAAAAATCACATTTTTTTGTGTGGGAGATACTTAGGCAAAGAATATAACGCATACACAAAAATGATCTTATTTCTCTCCCTTGATAATGGTTAAGGACATGAGAGGAATCCATGATGCAAAATGCCTTGTAATGGTACTCATATTCAACTCAAATGCCACCTAACCATGTTTATTCCTTGGCATCTATTTCTAGTGCACAAAACTCAATGGTACATGTGTCCCACTTGAAGGATAAATAACCCTTATAATGTTTCTATGCATTAGTTCAAGGAATTTTTCATGGACCTTGAGCATGAGAAGCTTTAATGAGATGCTAAGGTAGTCATTTTCATTCTTTGATGATGGCAAAGGACTTGCAACCCATCCATGTCCCATGTGGTGGTATGAGGACACATTCATGGTGCTTAAGCATGAGAATATATGTTTAGGAGCTAAGGCTATTGTTTATGTCATACTACCCATGGTATCCTACCCAAATGCTAAATAATTCTAACCACGACCTAAAGGATAATTCCTTCTGTGGTCCTAAGAAAAAATCTATAGTGTATTAGAAGCCACTAATTTTGAGCCCAAAGCATGACTTAGACAAAGAGACCCAATATTGGTATTCCAAGCCTTTGTAATAAGCCTCATATTCCATTCTTGGACCAGGTATTTTTCACAAAATTCCTTCTAATTTTTTTCAATATGTTATAACAACAATATGTCCATGTTTAAAACATGCACATGTTCATAATAATTTGTGATTTCGTTGGAATAAAATAAAATGGCACAAATTGTAACCATGTTGCTTAAAAATAAGGTTCATTGTAGAGAAGGAGTGTCATTTATTAGAATAAATTGTCATTTCAATACTTTTGGTTGTATAGTGTGATTAGGATTGTCAAATTCTTATTTTGATTAAAAATTTTGAAGATAGAAAACAAATGAAAGCTTGAAAGGAAGTTTTATATAATAGATTATCCCCTTGAAAAATGTCAATGGGCTAAGAGCAAAGAAAAAGATGGGTATGGAAAAACATAGGAATCAATTAGTCACTGCATCAGTTCCCTACAACATGACTGTTGTGATGATATCTACTTCATGACCATAGGTGAAGCACGTGAACCCAGTGGAAGCCATTCTAATTTTAACATCAAGTCAATATTCATCCAATATTCCATCAACAAAGAATAATTGATTTTAAAAAGACACATAAATTTTGGTAGACAATGAGTATACAAAGGGTGGCACTCTTGATAATACCTAAACTCCCAAATATTCAATTGATGACCAGCTCCAAGGCTAAGCCATCAAGTCATTATGACCTTGAGCCAAGGCCACATATTAAATTATTAGCTCTGAAGGATCCATATTTTGGATCCCTAAAGAGAGCCCACTTCTATATAACCACATGTCTAGATACTTGGATGTGCATTGTCATGGCCCTTTAGCTCCAGGCTCTAAACAATTAACATTTAGATTTTATACAACCTTACAGTGAAGTGGTTCATGTGGTAAGGTTGCTTTGTGAATAATTATATTTTCTTAATACCAACCACTAGCATGTATAGTGCACTTCCAATATTAACCAAATGAATTGTTATGATCTCCTAGTGAAGTTCTACATTATCATGGTGATGGGTTCTAGAATTAGGGTCCAACTTCCTTGTCTCATCTATCTAGTGCATGATGAAGAACTCATGGGTGTCTCATGTAAATGAAATTTCCCTAGTAATCCTTAAAGTTAGGTTTCCTAAATTAAATATTGACTGGAAATGCATGAAAGATATTAAAGAGTTTTCTGAATAAAAAAGTGATGTATCTAGTCGATATAAGTTATTATTATTGGCATGTATTGTTTAACACACGCATATACAATTTTTTAAAATGTGAAAACCATGAAAAAGTATTATAATTAAAGATAAAGGGTTGAAAAACAAGGCCAAATAGATTGTTGAGCCTTCATCAACACGCTACTTCACTCCAACATGAAGTTAGCTAAACTTGGTAAGGGACTAGTTGTAATATTCCTAGAATTTCATATTAACATTTAGCATATATATAATATGAAAATAGTATTACTTTAATGTGTTTGACATGTGATCATTCCCTTAACATGCTACGATGGGCATCAAGAATCTGTTATGGTTCTTAACCGCTTATCATTACCATGACAGGTACATTTCCCTTGGACATATAATGTTTCTTGAAATTACGGTTAATTTTAGATTTGCTTGTTCGCTATAATGGGTGCATACTAACTTCAAGTGATGATAAGTATCCATGTAGTGGTGGAAATTTTTTTATTTTTAGTTGATATTTGCATTTTATTGAAGTATTATGATTATGTTAGGGTTTCTAAGGTTTAAGTGGTTATCCATAGCCACTCCTTTGATATCTCAATTTCTCTTCCATGTTTTCCTATGTTACACTGACAGATGGGTAATCAATTTGTAATATTTATATAAACAAAAATATCTTGTGTACAAGGTGAGATGTGATGTTGATGAATAGAGCAGGCATGTGGGTAGGTTTAAAAGTAATGGATTTGTCATCTATGAGAATAAATCCCATATGTGCAGAGTTGGGATGCCACAATATTTGGAATTTAACATATCTGAGATGGGCTGATGAGGTCAAAGACATATTCCAGTCTCTTTTGCATGCTACCATGAGGCAATTCCAAGGACAAGGCCATGAACATCCTTGAAGAGGTTAGTCGACCATGATTTTGAGTATGCATTAATTATATTAAATTTTTGGAAAAATATTTCATGAAATCTTATGCGCAAATACGTAGGTAAACTAGGTTTACTTTGTTGAAAATATTTCATGAATTCTTGTATGCAAAGACTAGTTACCAATATTAAATTCTTGGAAAAAATTCTATGAATTCTTGTGTGCAAAGACATAGGCTAAATATGTTTATTTTTTTTTAAATATTGCATGGTTCTATGTGTAGAAAGATAAACTTATTGTGTTAATCTCTTTCAAAAATAATTGCATGGTTTTTGTGCGTTAACCTCTTGAAAAAGGTTGCATGGTTCTTGTGCGTAAAAATAAAAGTTAACCATGTTATTTTCTTGAAAAATATTTTCATATGATTATTCTTCGGATAAGTTAACCATGTTTGTAAAAACCTTGAGTTAAAATCTCATGTAATAAAGATTAATGAAGGCAAAACAAGACCAAGGTCATGGGACACATATTCCAAGCTCAATGTTGGGAAAAACATCATAGTTGGCATAACTTGTTTATTATGGCTAAGGAAATCGGCAAAGGAATTTGAAAAGGCTTTGGAAAGGAAAAGAGGAATTAATTGGAATTTATTTATGAAAATAAAGGAAAATAGGATAAAAGGGAGATGAAGGGTCATAGATTTGCATGAGGAGGAAATTGATGGAAAAATAGAGGAAAATGAAGAAATTAGAGGCCTCAATTATAAAAAGGCTTCTAAAGATCATTTCATAGATTTTGTAAAGCTTTTTTCAGTTCTAGTTTGGTTTTCTAATACTCTTTCACACTTAAAGCATTCTTGGAGCACTGTAGCATTGGAGAAAGGAAGCCAAGGAAGAACAACAAAACCAAAGGGCAAGCACAGGAGGCTAGATCAAGCATCTTCAATAGGAGAATATTGCAGGTAATAGGGTGCATGTGTGATTTTTTAGTTGAGGTGTGAATGCATGGTTCATGAATTTGTTCATTTGGTTCATTTGTTGCCATTGGAATGGGTTTTTCTTGGTTATATAGTGGTTTCATCCTTGCCTTGCCATATCCTGGATAACCATGGCGTGATGTAATTCTTTTCTAGATGAGATTTGGATTGCAAGAAGTTTTTAGAAATGGGTGAGATGGTCTTAGGAAAATTCCCAAGGGTTGGGGGTGGAGGTGGTTTAATCTCCGAGAATCCCTTAATAGTTGGGTATAGATAGGAAAATTACTCAAGGTAATGGTGAAGAAATTTTAACACCTCCAAGCTTATTTTGGACTCAGTGGTCTCTTGACCAATTTTGGTGAGATTACAATAGCCTAAGGGTGGAGGTGGTTTAATATTCGAGAAGACTTGTTTTTTCTTGTCTTGGTTTGCTTATGTGATCTCTTGACTGGTTTTTGTATGATCGTGGTAGCACGAGGGTGGAGGTGGTTTAATCTCTAGGAATACCTAGTTGTTTATGTCTTGAGATCCCACACTCATGCTTGGAATATGGCACGAGGGTGATTCGATGAAAGAAATATTTGGTTTAGCCTAATACATGGTCGGGCGGTACGTGGAACTCCCTAACTTGGTTGGCTTTTGCATCAACTAATAAGAGCTATTTTCTTAAGGTAATCTATGAGCACTTGTACTTGTTATTATGATGTTTTGATGGTTTTTCTATCATGGTTAATAATTTGGTTATATGTTGTTTCTAAGGATGGATCTGTTATGTGCTCTAGTTATGGATTTGTTAAGGATATTATAAGTATTTGATGGTTCGTAAATGCATGGCTAACAAGTTTTATTGCAGCTATTATGATATGGCATTAGACCTTCTTGGTGATTCTCAGATCAGTTGCAGAAGCCTATGATCAAATATGCATTCATGACCTGTAGCTTATATGTTTATCATGTGTTTGATGAAATGATTGTTATGTTTAGGCTTGGATAGGTAAAGTTCTTGTTCACGTATTGTATGAATGGATTTATCCTTATGTTATTTATCATTTTAAAAAGTCTCATTGATTTATGGGCTTTGGTCACGAGGCTAGCCTGAAATCATGGCTCAGAATCCGAAACCACACCCTCTAAACTGTAGATTTTGGGTCCCAATTGTTTGGAAGTAGGCTTATGCATGTGGTTATAGGCTCACAACTGCTACCTTACCTTGTCAAGCATGCAGTTGGGGAGTTTTCTCAGTGAAAAAGAGACTCAGCTCAAGGATTAGCCACCTGGGGTGGTTCTCTGGCCCCTGAGTGTCTTGTAGCTCATGAGGAAGGTGAGTAAAGTTTCAGTTTGTTGACTCCACTTCCTTAATTAGACTTAAGAGGTCAGGTCAAGTCATAGTAGTCCTCTCGGCTCATGTTTACCCTAGTAGGCCAACTAAAGTGGGTAAATCTAGGAGGAGGTGGTTACATGGTGGTATAAGAGTGGGTTTATGTTCTCTTTGGGTGATATTTGATACCACAGGGTGGTATCAAAGCATGGTTGAAATACTTGGACTGGATGGGATAGATGCATGTTGTTATGCATGCATTGTCATGGTCTTGGTTATCATGCGTGAGGTCACTATATGTAGTTAATGCTATCATGCATAATCTTGATATATTGATATGGTTATGTATATACATGTATTGTGATAATCTAGATTGGTTGCGTAGACAAGATAGCCTCCCCTGAACTTCACTAAGGTATGTTTATTTTTTTTTATATTTTGTTACTTGACATGGTATGTTCTGGGAAGAGGAATATTAGGGATGATCAGCATAATTTTGGGTTATAATGCATGTGACTCTCCTTATAGATCAAATAAGTAGCATGGGGAATAGAACTCTCCTCACATGATGAATACCTTGAGAAGTCTAAAGGAAAAAAATCATAAATTGAAAATTAGATAATGATAGGATAATTTAGTCACAAGAATGACTTACCAGGGCACAGGAAAAGCAAGATGAGGTTAATGCAGTTATCCTTCAGAGCCTATTGGATTTGTAGAGATAGGGAAAACCATGGATCATTTATGGATAGGAATATAGGACTAGTGGGGAATATTGTATCAGGTCTCATGGAGGGCACATGTTTGACAAGGATGACATGGTCAAAGGTGGCAGATAATTGGATACACCTGACAGGAGAGGTAGCAGTTATGGGTTCTACTCTAGTTCTGGTTCAGGTACATATCATGGAGATCATCAGTATCCTCCTTATAGGAGGAGTGAGGGGGGATAATTTCCATATGAGTTCAAGAAATTCAGACCTCCTAAATTCGATGGAAAGATGAAGAAACTAGAAGATGCAAAGGCATGGATGTTTGGGATGAAGAAGTTCTTTGAGATGCATGATTATACAAAGAATATGAAATCCATGATAGTTATTTTCAGTCATATAGGAAAAGCAAACATCTGGTGGGAAGATGTGAAATGTGTCGGAGACATCAGGACATAAGAGTTGAGTTGGCATGAGTTTAAAAGGCTCTTCTAAAAGAAATTAATTGTTAGAGAGATACTATGATGGTAAGGCTAAGGAGTTCCATGAATTGAAAATGAGATATATGACAGATGAGGAGTACACAACTAAATTTTTAGAGTTTTTGAGGTATGTACCTTATCTTAAGGATCAGAAGACAAAGGTTCATAGATTTATCAATGGACTGCCATTAGAATTCAAGGATCAAATTGAGTATGATGAGCCTTAGTCACTAGAGGAAGTCATTGGAAAGTTGAAGCATTGTTATGACCAATCAAAGTGTAATTCTGAGTCGAAAGGGAATGAAAATACTAAAGGAAAGTGGCCACCAAAGCATGGAAGACCTTAGGATGTAGGTGAGAAAGAAAATGGTGTTCCTTATAACAATTTTAATGTAGTAGAGAAGGGACATGGATCTTAACCTAAAGAGCAGCAAAATAGAGGTGATTGTAGGGGAGAGTTACAATATTGGATTTGTGGCAAAGGTCATCGAAAGAAGGATTATCTGTTGTATCATGGTGGAAAACCTCAGATCTACCGTGCTTAAGAGGTGGATGATGTTTGCGATGTGGGCCAGAGTATTCCTTGGATTTATGCAGCATTTGATAACAAGTAGGCGAATTAGCAGACATCCATTATTGAGATGGAAGATAAGCTCTATGATCGAGTTGTTTATATTTTGATTAACCCTAGATCTAATTATATTTATGTTAATCGTGACCTCATGCATAAGTGTGGTTTGAGAAAAGAGGTGTTGCAATGTTTTGGTTGGTTCAGCTAGCTACAGGTACTATGAAAAAACTTCATCATTGGGTGAGAGCTTATGAATTTGATTTGAACGATATGTCTACATCAACACATCTAAATTTGCTTCCATTGGAATCATAAATTATGCTTCTGGGTATGGATTGGTTGTATCTTCAAATGACCAAGGTAGATTGTTAACAAAGTTACCGATCAAACAAAAACTATTGCCTCAAAATGAAAACTCTAGCAAAACTTCCCCCCCAAAAACATGAAAAAAGAGGCCAGAAACAAAAAAGTGTTGATGGTGGAATAACATTCATTTATTTATATAATTTTTTGTTTTTTTTTTGGGTAAAATTTTAGCACTTTTTAAAAATGACAATAAAAACCAATTGTTTTTGTGCAAAAGACACCCTGAATGAAAATTGTTGATGCTGAAATAACACCTTTTTTTTCCAAGGTAAATTTTTAACATTTTATAATAAGACACTAAAGCTAAAATATCATGACTTTGAAAAACTTTAAATTTCCAACAATTTTCAAGCATGACATTAAAGATTAAATATCACGTCTTTAAAAAGCCATAAAATTCCAACGATTTTTAGGGATGACATTAAATTTAGAATATCACATCTTTGAAAAACTTTAAAATTGCAACAATTTTTAGGCATGCTGCCAAAGAAAAAATACTTATAAATGTTTTCAACCATAACATTAAAGATAAAATATTATGACTTAGAAAAATATTAAAATCTTGATAAGTTTTTCAACCATTGAATTAAAACCAAAGATTATGACTACAAAAAATCTTAAGTTTTCAAAATATTTCAAGCATGACATTGTGGAAAAATTTTATGACTAAAAAAACTTTCAAAATAATAACTGATTGAAAGAGTTATTATACCAAGAGTAATTTTTTTTTTAAACGCTAAATGTATAACGATTTTAAAATCTTAGCATAAGACAACTTCATACATTGCAACAAAAATTAAAAAACAACCATCAAATTGACACGTAGTGTAGGTGAACTCGACCTATTGTAATGAAAACTTAAAGACTGACCATGAAATTGACACATTGTGGGGGCAGACTCTATTGATTATAACGAAAATTTAAAATCAATTATCAAATTACACAAAATGGGACCAGGTTACTAGGCGAGCATTGACACAAACCCTAAGAAAATAATAATAATAATGAAAAATACAAAAGAAAACAAAAATTCAAATATTGAAAAAAAATAAAAACAATAAAAGAGAAAATACAAAAAAAATTAAAAAATAATAAGTAATAAAACATAAAAAATTAAAATTAAAAAACGTGACAAAAATAAAATTATATATATATATACTTGTAAAAAAATAAAAATTTAAGCAATCAATAAAATAAGTTAAAAAATAATAATAAATGGGGAAAATATTACAAGAAAACACAATTTAGGGAAAGCAAATTAAAAATTAGTAAAAAAAATTATATATATATATATATATATTAAGTTTAAAAAATAAAATAAAAAACCAGATAATTAATTTTTTTTTAAATAGCAAAATAAAATTATAACTTCAAAATAAAAAAACAAAAAAGAAAGAAGATAAAATTAAAAAAACAAAAAAAACTGGCCCATGTGTGGCAAGGCATTCCGGGCCACCCTGGGTCAATTTGTTTATTTATTTATTTTTATAACTTAAAAAAAATGTTCTTTAAATTATATGTGTGTGTGTGTTAATTTTTTTCTTCTTTTTTTATATATTTTATATATTTGATTTTTTTGTCATGTTTTTTTTATTTATTTTTATGTTTTGTTACCAACATGAAAATCACCAACATTAAATAAATATATATCCACACTTAATATGTTAGAAAATTTAAATGTAAAAAATAAGTCCTTTAAACAAAAACGATTGATGCTGCATCAACACTTCTCAAAATCAGGATCAAAATCACTAACATTTAAAAAACAATGTTCATATTTTATACATAAATAAATTTAAGTGTCAAAAACAAGACTTCTAAAAAAATGTTTTTGCTGTTGCATCAACACTTTTTAAAATCAACATGAAAATCACTAACATTAAAAAAGATATTCATACTTGATACATAAGAAAATTTAAAGTGTCAAAAATATGCTCCAAAAAAAAGGGGTATTCTTAATAACCACTTTTCAAAATTAGGTGATTTTTTGGTACCTCAAAAAAACAGGTAATCGGTAATTTTCTCATTTGGTCGGTAACTATATTTGTTATGAGAAACTTATTGAGTGATTGGATGGAAGAAAAGATAATCTTGTGGTGAAATAAGAAGGCCACATCAGTAAGGATGGTTATAGCTATGCAGACAAAGCGCATATGCAGAAAGGGTGTGTATTTTTCACAACGCATCTTTCCAGTGACAAAGGTAAGGATGTTGAGGATGCGGAAGTCTAGAATAAATATACTCTTTTGCAACAATTTCAGGATGTATTTCCAACAGTGATTATAGAGTTACTGCCTCATAGGGAAGTGGATTTTTATATTTAGTTGATACTAGGAGCAACATCATCATCAAAGGCACCTTACAGGATGAGCACACCAAAGTTAGTGGAACTAAAGTTGCAGCTAAAGGAAATGCTTGATAAGGGATACATAAGGCCAAGTGTATCGCCTTGGGGTGTATCAGTATTATTCGTAAAGAACAAGGATGGTAATATCAGGTTGTGCATTGATTACAAACAGTTGAATAAGGTCACTATCAATAATATGTATTCGTTGCCAAGGATTGATGACTTATTTGATCAGTTGAAATGAGCAGCAGTGTTCTCAAAGATTAACTTGAGATCAAGATATCATTAGGCACACATCAAAGAAGAGGAAATTTACAAGACCGCATTCTAGACCAGTTATGGGAATTATGAGTTTGTTGTGGTCCCTTTTGGTTTGACTAATGCTCCAATTATTTTCATGTGTTTGATATTGAATAATGTGTTGTGTCCTTATCTGGCCAAGTTTGTAATAATATTCATTGATGATATATTGATATATTCTAAGAATGAGGAAGAGCATGCAAAACACCTCGTAACAGTGTTAAGATTATAAAGAGAGCATCAGTTGTATGCCAAGCTTAGTAAGTGCTTGGGGGCTTCACTAGCGGAGCAATACCATACCACGTGGGTTCATATTGGGGGATATATATTGACGAAAAATGACATATTATATTGGTGGACATATAGGGGGTAAAGGGTTTTTATATTGGTAGGTATAAGAAATGGAGCTCATAGTTAATGAAAATATATATACCTACAATATCTAATGAAAGTAGGGGTTTTTAAATTGGGAAGGTGTGTTGGGTTAGTATTGGTAGGGGGTTAAATAATGTTATTTTTAAGTATATTTTCCAATATGTAGTCAAATTAAGGGTATTGTTTAATATGCAACGAACACACGTGATATGACAGAGGTTCATTGAGTTAAGCCCCCATGAGTAAGTGCAGTCTCTTTCAGACATAAGTTCATTATTTGGGGAATGTTATTTCCAAGGAAGGTATAGTAGTGGACCCAAAAAATATCAAAGCTGTCATGGAATGAGGAGCTCCTAGGAATGTGGATGAAGTGAGATCATTCATGGGGCTAGCAAGATACTACATGAGGTTCATCAAGAAACTTTCACGAATTTCCTATCATATTACATCATTATAGAGGAAAGGAAGTAAATTTGAATGGATAGAGGAATGCATCGTTAGTTTTGAGCAGTTGAAGAAGTTGCTTACAAATGCTCCAGTTTTAAATATTACAGATATAGATAAAGAGTTCATGGTGTGTACATATTGTTGCAAGATATGAATTGGTGGAATATTGATGCAGGAGGGATAGGTGGTATGTTACGAGTCAACGAAACTGAATGAGCACGAGTAGAACTATGTGAGTCATGATCTTGATTTGGCAAAAATATTTCATGCATTAAAGATGTGGAGACATTATCTTATTGGTAGGAGATTCATTTTGATGAGTGATCACAGTGGCCTAAGATACTTTCTTGACCAACCTAATCTGAATGTCAGGGAAGCTATATGGTTGGCTACGCTCGGAGAGTTTGACTTCAAGATGAGGTACATCAAGGGAAAGGAGAATAGGGTTGCAGATGCTCTTAGCATAAGATTGTAGGTAAATCACATTTCAACTATGAGTTCATATGGGAAAGACTTGCAGGAGCTGATCTTGTAGGAAGAGTAACATGATGATAGGTATTGACAGCTTAAACATAGGTTACAACAATAGGGTATAGGTGAGCAAGATGTGGATCATCATTTCAAACAAATGGCTTGGTCAGGTTTAGGGACAGGATCTATGTGCCAAACAATAGTGAACTCAAGAAGATTATCTTGAGGGAATTTCATGCAAAGCCATCATAAAGTGACCCAGGATATCAAAAGATTGTAACAGCTGTGAAGAAGTTTTATTACTGGTTAAACTTGAAAAAGGAATTTTCTGATTTTGTGGATAGATTCTTGGATTTTAAATAGGTAAAATTAGAGTGCAAGAATCCATGTAGTTTATTACAGTTGATTCTGATTTTAGAGTGGAAATGGGAGGTCATTTCCATGGATTTCATTACAAGTTTTTCATGGACATATAGACAGCATAATTCCATCATGGTTGTGGTTGAAAAATTGACCGAGGTAGCTCACTTCATTCCAGTGAAGTCTACTAATTCATCTAGCAGGATAGCGTAGGTCTCCATTAGGGAGATAGTGAGATTGCATGGTGTCCCCAAGATGATCATATCAGACAAATATGCTGAGTTCACTTCCAGGTTTTGGAAGGAGTTGTTTGTAGTTTTGGGTATACAGTTGGCCTTTAGCATAACTTATCATCCGCAAATAGATGGAAATACAGAAAAGGTCAACATGATTCTGGAGGACATGTTGAGAATGTATGTTATGCATTAATAAAGAAAGTGGGAGGAATATCTTCCACTGGTAGAGTTTGTTTACAACAATGGGTATTAGGATTCATTGATGATGGGCTCATTTGAGGCACTTTGTTAGTGTAGTTGTAATAATATTATTAGCTAAATTAATCTAGTGAATAGGGTATTGATTGTGCCATATATCCTGAGAAATATGGAACAATAAATGTAGGTTATCAAGAAGAATCTTAAGGTATCATATGATTGACAGAAGATTTATGTAGACCATCACAAGGAATTTAAGGAGTTTCAGGTTAAGGAACATGTGTAATTATGCATCAAGCCCAAGAAGAGCTCCTTGAATATTGGATCATCTGCCAAGTTTGCACCTCAATATTTCATATCTTTTTAGATCCTTGAGAGGATTGGAATCGTGGCCTATAGACTTGCACTACGACCAATAGTGAAAGACGGTGATGTTTTTTGGGTTTCATTGACTAAGATATATGTGAAGGGTTTTTATCATCTAATTGAATAGTTTGTATTACAAGTGGAACCAGAAGGATAATTCTAGTCGGAACCTCAGTGCATATTACAGCGGAAACAACTCGTGCTCCAACGTTGAGAAATCAACCAAGTTCAAGTGCGTGGAAGCACTTTCGGCCTGATGAAGCTACATAGGAGATGGTTGATCAGATGTGGGCTACATATCCTTAATTATTTGTCAGTTCAAGAAAATG
The DNA here is from genome assembly GCA_031772625.1 of Pinus tabuliformis. NCBI lineage: Eukaryota > Viridiplantae > Streptophyta > Pinopsida > Pinales > Pinaceae > Pinus > Pinus tabuliformis. The sequence goes on from CM062806.1 coordinate 719,525,435, forward strand.
AGTTTTGGTATATGTACATATCTATGTATGGATTTTATTGTAGATAGAAAAATGAGTTGTGTTATAAAGCTCCAATAAGCAGTATGATTGTCATGTTCTCATGTTTGCATGTGATTCGTTTTCCAACAACTTGTTCATTGTAAATACTGCATCGAGCTAAGTTATAAAGCTCCATGGGCAGTATGTTTTGGTTTTCAATAGTTTTGTTGGTCATAGGTGTCATAGAACACTAAGGATGGTGTTACCCTAATGGGGAGGGGCCTGTAACAGCCCTGGGTTAAAATTTCATGTAATAAAGATTACTAAAGGCATTATAGGACCAAGGTCATGGGACACATATTCGAAGTTGAATGTTGGGAAAAACATCCTAGTAGGAATCTCTTGTCATTTATTATGGCTAAGGAAATTGAAAAAGGCATTGGGAAATGATTTGGAAAGGAAAGGAGACATTAATTGGCATTTATTTATGATAATAAAGGAAAATATGAGAAAAGGGAGATGGATCATGGATTTTCATCACAAGGAAACTAAATGAAAAATAGAGAAAATTGAAGAAATTAAAGGCCTTAATAATGAAAAGGCCTATGAGGATTAGTTCACAATTTTTTGTCAGCTTTTGTCAGTTCTGGTCTAGTTCTCTCATATTCTTTCACACTTATATCATTCTTGGATCACTCTAGCATTGGATAAAGCAAGCCAAGGAAGGACAAGGAAAGAAAAGGAAAGAAAAGGACAAGCAAGGAAGGTTGGATCAAGAAGCTTTAATAGGAGGATATTGCAGGTAACCGGTTGTATGTGTGATTTCCTAGCTGAGGTGTGAATGCATGGTGCATGCATTTGTTCATTTGGTTCATTTGTTGTAATTGGCATGGATTTTTTTAGTTAGATAGTAGTTTTAGCCTTGCCTTTCCATTTCCTGGATAATCATGGTGTGATGGGATTCTTTTTTGGTTGATATTTGGATTTCTGGAAGGTTTTTGAAACCAGATGAGGTGGTCTTCGGAAGATTCCCAACAGTTGGGGGTGGAGGTGGTTTAATCTCCAGGAAACCCTCAACAGGTGGGTGGGGACAAGAAAATTCCTCAAGGTAATGGAGAAAAAATTCCAAGGCATCCAAGCCTGTTTTTGGCTTAGTGATCTATTGACTAGTTTTAGTGAGATTATGATAGCCTGAGGGTGGAGGTGGTTTAATCTTTGGGAAGCCCTGGTTGTTTATGTATTAGTTTTCTTATGTGATCTCTTGACCCATTTTTGTGAGATCGCGGTAGAATGAAGCTGGAGGTGGCTTAATATATGAGAAACCCTGATAATTTATGTCTTGAGATTCCACATTCATGCTTGCAATATGGCACAAGAGTGATTGGATGAAAGAAAAATTTGGTTAAGCCCAATATATGGTTGGGTGGTACATGGAAGTCCTTGACTTGGTTGTCATTTGCATCAGTTAATAAGATTTATTTTATTATGGTAATCTATGATCTCTTGTACTTATTATTATGATGATTTGATGGTTGTTCTTTCATGGTTAGTAATATGGTTATATGTTGGTTATAAGCATGGATTTATTATGTGATTTAGGTATGGATATTTTTAGGATTTGATAAGTATTTGATGGTTAATGAATCCATGTGCTCATAAGTGTTATTGCATCTATTACGAGACAGATTTATATCTTCTTGGTGATTCTCAGATAAGTTCCAAACTCTTATGATTAGATATGCATTCATGACTTGTAGCTTCCATGTTTACCATGTGTTTGAAGAAATGATTGTTATGGTTAGGCCTAATTAGCTCAATTTATTACTCAATTTTTGTATGAATGGATTTGTCTTGATGTTAATTATCATTCTAGAGAGTCTCATTGAGTTTTGGGTAGTGGTTTGGAGGCTAGCCTAAAATGGTGGCTCAAAATCTAGAATTGCACCCTCTAAACTACAAATTTTGGGTCACAATCACTCGGAATTAGGATTGTGCATGCGGTTAGAGGCTCTCAGTCACTACCTTTCCTTGTCAAGCATGTGTTTGGGGAGTTTTCTCAGTGAAAAAGAGACTCAACTCAAGGATTGGCCACCTAGAGTGATTCTCTGGCCCCTGAGTGTTATGTAGACCTTGAGGGAGGTCAATAAATTTTCAGTTTGTCAAATCCATTTCCTTAACTAGACTTAGAAGGTTGGGTCATGTCATAGTAGCCTTGAGCTCATGTTTACTCTAGCATGTTGGTTAAAGTGGCTAAATCTGGGAGGAGGTGGTTACAATGTTATTTTCTTGAAAAATATTGCATATGATTATTGTGCATAAAAAGATAAGTTAACCATGTTATTTTCTTGAAAATATTACATGAATCTTGTGCATAGAAAAATAATTTAACTATGTTAAATTCTTTGAGAAGATTGCATGGTTAATTTCATTAAAAATATTTTCTTGATTAATGGTTTAATATTATAATCCTTCTCTAAGGTATTGTGGTCCATTTATAACCTTGAAGATCAAATTGATGTGGCTGCATCTAGATTACAATTACCAACACCACAAGAAGATGCATCTATTTTCCATTTTATTCTCTTAAAGGAGACTATGCCCATTTCTATATTTGTTCATAGAATTTCCAACACTTGTGCATGCTTAAGAGTTGGGTAATTAGCACAAGAACTATTTAATTTCATGATAATACAATTATGAAAAAAAACCATTAAGTAATTATTGATTTGAAATACATGGAGAATTATAGTGGGTGTAAATCTCATCTTGGAAATTTATGGCATGCATTAATGCCTATTGAAATGTTTTGAAACATTCATTGAAAACCTTAGAATGGATAATTATGACATAGTATTCATGCTTTGGATTGGAGATTGATAACATTAATGTGAGTTGCATATGGTAATACTTTGCATTAAGACAATACAATAGTGATGATGGTGATCATTTTTGCATTCATAAATAAAGTTGACCCATCTTGAAAATGAATTCACCATTTTATAACTATATTTCATTTGAAATATGGATTGCAAGGCATGCTTTGTAATTGTATGCACACGTGTGATATATGGATGAAAAATGCATTCTTTTATAATATTTAAACATGTATTTAATGCATGTGAGATTGAAGATGAATAGGCATTCTTTTATAAGCTTTACACATGAGGGATGTTACATATTTCCATAGTTTTGCATTTGGATTAAATGCATTAAAAGTATGGTCTTGCATATACTAGTTAAACTATTGTATGTGTAAATAGTTATGGTTATTCATGTTAAAGTAACATATTAGTCATGGAGATGACTTATGCATGTGCAAGAAAGTGTTTTATTGAAATGAGGTTGAATGCGTAGAATATTTTGAAAGGATAACTAATATAATTTGAATGTTGGAGATAAGGGGATTCTTATTGACTCCTTCTCACTATAGAGGTTGTAAAAAAGGGTCCACAAGCATCAAAGTGAACTTGTTCTAAGATTGCTCCTACTCTGCTATCTCGGCCCTAAAATTTGGATTGACATATTTCCCCAATGTGCATCCCTTGCAAACATTCATGACAGTCAAGGGTGCATTTCAGGAGATCGATGGTACTCTACTACACGATTTTCAAGGCCCCATGGTCTAAGTGATGCATGCACCTATGCCAGAGTTCTCCAACTTCCCCACTTTTCACATTTTTTGCCTTGCTACTCAGTGCAGTGAAAGCTTCTACCTCAAGTTTGTATAGGTTCTTCACTCAAAATCCATTATGTTTCACTTTCCTGGTAGCTACATGTCTCAAGAAGGCTTTTCCCTTACTGAAAACAAAATCATAGCCTTTATCCTCTAATATTGCTACAAATATCAAATTCTTCTTCATCCCAAGTACATATATAACATCTTTCAAATAAAGATGGGAGTCAAACTCCCTCTTAAAGGTTATAGTTCCAATTCCTTTGATACTATGCCACCCATTATCCCCAAGTTCTATGTGCATCTGGAGGTTCTTCTCCTCTAGGTCATTGAAGATTTATTTGCATCTTGTCATATGGAATGAGGCACCTGAATATAGGTAACACAAAATCCCCATTACAATGTTATCCATGAATGCAATTAGGTTGAATTCTAATTTTAATTGTTAGGCAATTTCTTCACCTCTTGCTCCTCCTGAAGGCATCTTGTTATACTTATTGTGCGAACATTGTTGCATAATGGTTGTATTCGTGGCAGCAAAAATATTTTATCTTGCTTAGGTCCTTCTTCTTACCATTGTTCTAATTGGAATATGGTTTTCTTTGGGACTTCTTAGCCTTATATTATTTCCCTTCCCAAACAATGAAAAATTATCTTCTTCCTTAGCTTTGGATGCTCCTCCTTCTCGGGTGTTACTTCTGATCTATTCCTATACCAAATTAGACCAAAGTGTCTCCTAATTTGGTAATTTTTCCCTTCTATTTACAGAGTCCTAGTAAATATTCCAGGAATTAGGAAGGCCTAGGAGAGATCGGGTCACTAGATTAGTTGATGATACATTTTCTCCAACATCTCCAAGCTCATCTCGAATCTGAGTGAACCTTGAGAGATATTTGACTACAGTTTCATTTTTCTACATCCTGATGTAACTTTCTGAGCTTATCCTTCAATGCCCATTTTTTTGCATCATTGTTATTTTCGAACAAACTTGTGAGGGTTTTCCACATAGAAAATGGTTTCTACTTTCCATGTAAATTCGAGACTATGTGATCTCTCTCACACTCTAGGTTGATCCTTCTGTATTTTGCAACTCCCTTCTTTCACTAGGTTAGTTGTTGTGTATCTAACTCTGGAGGTTTTTCCATATTAGTTTTAATATATTCCAGCAATCCATTATCATCGAGAATAACCTCCATCCCGTCCTTCCAAGATATGAAATTGGACGTTCCCTCCAAGGCATGCTCCAATCTCAATCTGTTGAAAGAAATCTTCTTGGTACTGAAGCAAACTTCTTCACAGAATCTGCAATTCAAAAGTTCTGGAGGAGAAGTTTGAATAACTCATTTTTAATGTGATTTCAGGACTCCGATACCATGTATAATTTAATAAAAATTTGCTACTACTAATGAATTCAAATTGAAAATAAGAGATTACAAATCTCCTCTACAATTTTGCAAAATGGAAATTACTATTTAGAAACACATGCAATGACATGCAACCATCAAAACCATAAGAACACAATGATTTATAGAGGAACACAACTGGTAAAAACCCCTTTGTTGCTTTGCATTAATTCAGATGAAATGATAGTCTATTACAATGACTTGCTTCAGCTTTGAAGCACACCCTGCATTGTAAGCATGTTCTCCTATTGAATGACTATCTCTGTCCAACACTTAGCCTGTTCAAGCCCCCCAACTTTCTCCTATTTCCTCGAGAAATTTTGGATAAATTAGGCTCTTAAATAATAGGGGAAATCCCTATTTCCTTGTGCAATTCCCAAGGAATTTATCACTTGCCTCAAGTGAAAAAACTGTACACTCAACTAGTATACAATTAATTTTACAAATTGCCTTTTCCTCCACCCCAACTAGGAAATTCGAATTCCATGCATGTCTAAGCTATTTTGGGTTGATTGGTCAGTTAACTGAGAGATCACTAAATTTTCAAGAGTCATAAATGCCAAACTAACCTTCAACTGACTCTATTAATTACTAGAGCTCACTTAACTGAGTTCAACTGAAAATAACTGAACTAGATTGCTAAAATTTAGCAATCACCACATGTACAACTAAACTCCAAGCCTACGAACTCGAATTAGTTGATATAAATAGGAGACAAAGCCACATCACACAAGTTAACTACCATCCAAGTCATCTTGTTGATGTGGAAAATTGAATTACTCAATTTGACTAAGGCAAAAGTCAAATTGAGCCTTTCTTGCTACAATTTCTAAAATTAAATTTTTTTTCCAACAAAGTTGTTCCATTGTCACAATAACTATATCCTTAAAATCCATATCCTTGATTTAGAAATGGAATAAATTATGCAAGGAACAATGAACATTAAGGTGATAAGTTTTTTTCTTAAATTTAATTGATGTCCTTAGCGATCACAAATATTGTTTGCAGAATATTAAGGTGACAATTTAATGAGAATGTTAGAAAATTTCTAATTTATTTTCAAAATTACACATTAAATTAATATGGGTAGCCTTTCCTAGTAAAGGAATATTTCACTCAAGATGAATATTTTTGCTGCCTATCGTTTAAAGCCAGTGTTTCCATATTTATTTTCATGAAGTTTTCAAATCCACATGGAATCTACAGCCTACACAGTCATTACACTTCGAATGCCTTGAATTTAACTAAAATTTTCCATATAATGAGTTTGGATAGGAAATTTCCTCTTGCATTAAGAAGACACACTAAATATATATAATTAAGCTAATCCCTACACATTCTTAAATGGAATATTTTTATTCTAATAACAAAAATCATAGTACAATCTATATATATATATATATAATGCAATTGATATAGATTTATCTTAGTTCCATATTTATAAAGTGTCTTAAAATACAAATTTCCTTTTTAGTATAAAATTTGAGAAAATGTTTGCATTTAATTTATCACTATTTTGAGTAAATAAAAAATTAGTATGGATCTATGTTGATTAATAATAATTATTATTATATTTATATAAATATAACATCTCTAAATATAGAATAATTTTTATTTTTGAGATGGATCTAGGTGTAAGGAAAATATAGGCATGGGTTAAAATGGGTTTATAGACAAAGAGAGATAATGATAGAGATAGGCTAGATTGATATGGAGTGTAGAGCCTAATAGATAGATTAATAGGGTACATACTACATCCTTAACCTATCCTTGATCTAGCCTATGATAGGTTGAATTCAATCCATTCAAAGTCTAATGACAAAGAGGGGATAGCCTCTTTTTCTCTAAATGCATCCTATCAGATCCCAGAGATAGAGAGAAGAAGGGAGATAGAGAGAGAGAGAGAGGGAGTGACAAGGGATATATATATATAGATATATATATATATAGATATATATATATATATATATATATATATATATATATATATATATAGAGAGAGAGAGAGAGAGAGAGAGAGAATAGATGTTATATAGTATTATATAATATTGAACATTATTAACCATAAAGGAAGAGTTCCAAGTAAAGTTTTTATAGAATGGAAAAGAAGTTGAATTTAGAGAGAGAGAGAGAGAGAGAGTAGATATTATATAGTTTTATATAATATTGAACATTATTAACCATAAAGGAAGAGTTCCAAATAAACTTTTTATAAAAGGGAAAAGAAGTTGAATTTAGAAAGCCATGAATATTTTGGTTTTTCACTGAAATAGATACATTGATTTCAATGTGGATGTTGATTCCTAATCATATTTTATTGATTGTACTAGATGCATTGATTTCAGCGTAGTTGTTGATTTCTAATACTATTTGATTTCTTGCACTAAAAGCATTGGTTTAAGTGGATGTTGATTTCTAATCCTATTTGATTGCTTGCACCAGGTGCATTGATTTAAATGGATGTTTATTTCTAATCCTATTTGATTGTTTGCACTAGGTGCATTGATTTCAGTGTAGATGTTGATTTCTAATTTTCATTTCATCAATTTTTATCATTCAAGTTATTAAGAGTCTCTATCATCTCAACAAATTGAGGTAACTGAACAAATTTAAAATTAAATGACCAGTTTATCCTTAGACATATTTAGCATATTTAGAATGATGAAAATACTTAGATATTCAATCATTTTTGTGTGACTTCACATGAATAAAACTAGCCTAGATCCATCTCAACCTCAAATCTATCAAGCTTCGAGAGGAATCAGTCTCTCGAGGTGCAAACCTTTCCTCAAGTTTTGCATTCAAAGAAAATGTTTGTACCTCGAAAGGTTTGATCTCTCTCGGTGCTTGATCGATCCATGGTTAAGATGGATCTAGGCTGGTTGTAGAGTCACTCAACTAAATAAAACTAAAAACTTAAAAATTATATGAACATGCAAAAATATGATTTTCAAATATTTTTTATATTTAGTTTTTATCTATTTAAATATATTTCATTTTGACTTTATCATTATATAAATATTGTATAAATATTATATAAATAATAATTTTATCTATATCTAAATTTGATATCTCTTCCTTTAATAATAACCAACATACATCCATATTAACTCTAGATTTACCAAGCATCCTAAGGGATCAAATCTCTCAAGATGCAAACCTCTTTTTGAGTGCAAACTTAAGGAAATGTTTCCACTCCTCTAGGTGCTCAGTAAATTCAGAGTTAAAATAGATCATGTTGATTTTTGATAATATTATTTATATCTATGAATTTCACACAATTATATATAGAAATATTTTTATTTTAATTTATTAAAAACATAGTAATATATCCATTTTTGACATGTTTTTAAATTTAATTATGTAATATGATATGCATAATATTGATTATAGATAGATAGATAAATAAGTAAGAGAAAAAGATATTGTAGATATTAAGATTTTATATATTGATTAATTATATAATATCATAATTATAATTATGAATCATTATTATTTAAATTTATTTATATGTATATTTGCATAAAAATATTCTTATTATTTTTATTTTTTATTACTTTTTTATGTTTTAATTTTTAAAATTGAACTGACTTTTAAATATGTATATTCATATGATAATCAAAGTCTAATTAATTTAAAATATCATGTTACATAATTTAAAAATTAAATTAAGATACTCAATATAAAATAGTATAATGAAAATAAAGAAACATGCTATAAATAAATAAAAATTTAACTATATAATTAAAAAAAATTAATCCAAATTTTTTTAACATGAAAGAAAAATCATAGAACATAACATATAATTTTATAAAACATTTAGAATTTAAAAACATAATAATTTAATTTAATTAACTTACAATGTCATACTACAACGACACACAAAACGATTGTCCCATCATAATCAAAATGCTTCTCCTCTATGGCATCCTTTTTTACATCCTTTTTTACGTGTAACTTTTATGTCTAATATCACATGAACAGTCGTCCTCATCACAATCAAAATGCTTCCTTCCTTTTTTACGTGTAACTTTTATGTCTAATATCACATGAACAGTCGTCCTCATCACAATCAAAATGCTTCCTTCGAACCATGAAATTTCTTTCTAGGTTTAGTTTTTATCTCCACGATCACATTAACAATTATCCCATTACAATCCATGATGTCTCTTAATTTCAAGCCAACCTAGAATTTTAAATTTAGTTTCCCTATTCTTTGGAGGTAATTATTTCTATATTTTTGGAGAATATATATATATATATTCATAATTACTAAGTGGATTTAGCAATTTTCTTTTCACAAAATATTTTAAAATTTTTTTGTTAGCAGTCATAAATTAAAGTTGGAGTTTTTTGTTTTGGTAAATTAAAAAATATGTTGTCTCATAATGTCTTTAAAACTAGAGTACATTATCCCATCATGTGTTGTTCATTTTTTGTCTTACTTAGGAGGTTTTATTATGTCTCAGCAAATGCTGGGGAATTCATCCACCTAGTCATTACATAGAAACTCAAAAAACAAACACAGACATTTTGGTTATATCCTTATAGTACAAAACATAACATAAAACCATAATTTCTAGCAGACTTAGACCATTAAGAATCTGAGGAGGGAACAGGAGCTCGGTCCTTTGAACTTGAGCTGGGAGGAGCAAGAGGTTTAGAATCACATTGAAGATGGCCTTCTATATAGGCCAACCTTGCATCTAATATGTCCATGAGGAAACATTGATTTCTCAACTTTTTCTTGATGTCTTTTAATGGGGCAAACACATTATATATTTCCAACTATTTCTCTTTTAATACCATGTCGAGCAAAGTCTGCAATTGTTAGTGCAATGCAATTGAGTTAAAGTTTTGTTTCCTTTGTCTCCTAGCATGACTAGGGTTGGGAATTTGGTAGGATACCTCTTCTAATATATAACAGTCGGAAAATACTTACCTCTCAACACTGTTGGATTAGTGGGTCTTGACCCAGGTTCAAAGTTAATTTCGCCAAACAAATCCCTACACTACTGGCCTGGCCCTTTTGGCATCAATCCGCGGAGCATGGACTGATGTCTCACCCCAAGCAGCATGGGGGGGTGTTGGAACCAAGTTTTCACACCCAAAGATTAGTGTAATGTCATTTTATGCCCTAAATCCACCTTCGTGTAGATCGATAAGCCTTGAGGCTTATCGATGCAACTTCCTTTTATCAGCTTCTAACCCTCTGCAAATGTTTACGACTGTCTTTCATGGACCCTAAATAGGTGAATCCGCTACTTTCGCGCCTGAAAGATTACTTGTATCCCAGTAATTTCTCATATTAGCTTAAGTGTTCGATAACTTTAACATACAACAAGATAATCTTCGCGTAAATAGTTAACAACAATTGCATTCATGTAACAATATAAATAATGTAAAGTTGTGCCTCAATACATCATTATTTCATAAACCCCTTATAACCTAAGGCACATTCATATAAACAAAAGTAAAGAGATAAACACAAGAATTTCTGCAACAGTCTTCTTTATTAATACTCAGTTCTTCTTACAGACTCAAGACTTCCATGCGCACTCAACTATAGGGGTCCGCGCACTTAGTTGCGGACTCTACTCTAGGCCTCTATGCACACAGTTGTAGAGCATTTCTTCTACTCTAAGACTTCTACGCTCTCCCTTGTATAAACCCATTACATTCCCCTTCTTCATTGCTAGATTGATTGCCTTAGACTCTTTAAGACTCTCTTATTTATACAATCCCATGGCCCACAGATCATGAGTAGATCTACAAAATTTGACTCAACTTATATAAATAAGGGTAAAACCCTTTATGACTCTTTAATTATATACGCGCTCCGCAACCACAACTTACAGAGACTTTACATATTTTATACAACAAAACTTGGGCTTTTGCCCCAAAACTTGGGCTTATGCCCCAAAATTAACCCTAGGGGACCCCGTCCCAACAGGCCCCCAACACAAAGATCATGACTCGCCCTCAAGTCACTCTATTGGCACTGAGATCTTACTGCAAATATCCCCCAGCTCCACTCGTGCCACTGCTACCTCAACCGCACTCTGCATGGTTGCTTGCTTGATCTGTTCCAGCAGCTACTCTGTTGCTAGTCCTGCATTGTTTTGCTAGATGTTCTGTTGTGTATTCTGAAAGTTTTCCCATTTCTCTTGAATGTTGGTAGAGACTATGTAGGCCTCATCAAACCAAGGCCCCAATCTGACCTTGAGGACAACCTCATTCTTCTGCATTGCTTCCACCTATAGATGCAGCTATGTCACCTCCTGCAGCTTAGCAAGGCATTTTGTGGCAACAATGGTGTGTGTCATTGCCATTACTTCATCATACTATTGCTGAAGTTTGCGGGCTATTGTATTCAAGGCATGCAGTGTGGGATCTTCCTGCAGAGACATGACTACCTCCATTTCCTTCTCAAAAAGTGCAGTGCAGTCTACCACCATGGCATCCACTATCGCGACTCCATCCTTCCCAACAACTTCGCATTGTTCCCTGACCTCTGGCGGAGTTGAAGCCTATGACTTCAACTCCAATTTTTTTATCTTCAGGTTCAGCTCAAACTGAACCCTAGCCACCTTCGTTTTGGTGTCGTGCACAGCGGCAGCCAATTTTCTAATTGTTGCCTCCAATGGCGCTTCCACTGGTATATGCAGCCCAGGGACTATCTTGCAGGCTTCTGCTACCATGGCTGCAAGCTTAGCGTTCTGCACTTGAATTTTCTTTTGTGCATCTAGTGCCGCTCATTTCTCAACGAACATTTGTTCGTTGTTCACTCTATATTCACTAGTAAGTTTTAGTGCATGTTGCTCCCGGGCTTTAAACTCAGCTATCACACCTGCTTGAAGCATGTGAAGAAACTCATTGTTGAGTGCAGCCAGGTTGAGGCCGATGTTTTTAGAGAACTAACAATAGCCTTTTTAGCGGACGCCTTTGCACTCAAGCCTCCATTTGGTAGCGTGACTGCCCAAAGATTCAGCGACTGAACCATCTCGGCTGCCTGAATGGTTCCTAGTGCCAAACTTGTTGACGCAACGCTGCTCTTCCCTACACCTACATGGATCCTAGTTTCCTGAATTTGCAGCTCATGCATATCCTTCTGGATGGTGCTCAGTGCCAGTTGTTGCTGCTACTCAAACTACTGTAGGAATTCTGCTGTAGTATCTCGCACCTTATCACCTATCTCATCCAGGTCGATGTCTATTAAAGTGATAGGAGCCAACAACAGATTTGTCACCTTTGAATTCTTTCATTATCCTTCCTTGCCTTGTTCTCTATATCTTTTGATCCAGAAAGGAGTGCTCTCCTGCTCCTCCTAACCACCGCCACCCTGCTCGGACTGCTCCTCCTCCTCTACTTGGGGTTAAGGAGACTTCTTGCTGCGGTTGGAGCCGCGCTCTTCCTGTTCGGCCTACTGCTTCGCAACGCACTCCGTTTCCACCCAGGCCTTCTCCTCGGCCTCTTTTTTCCACTTCTCTACCAACTGCTAAACCTCCTGCCTGGTTGCTTCCTTCTTTTGCTTCTTTGCAGACTTGACAGTACCTGCGGCCAGGTCGAATGGAGAGTGCCAATCTATTGGCCAGCGCTTCACGACCTCCTCAATAGTGCCATCTATAGCGAGGTAGGGTAGGTCAAACCATTTTTGCTGCGGATCCTTTCGCACCCGAATGTATACATGGTGGAAGTCAACTTTGAACTCTGCATAGCCTGAAAGCTGTTCAAACATGGTTGGTGACAACCGTTGATCCAAATTGGATCCTATAACACTCTCTAAGTTTTCATGAACCCCTTAAAAATCATGCCAAGGATTGAAATTCTTATACAGATCAAGCTTATTGGAGATATCCTCGTAATAGTTGCAATTTGTGACCAACGCAGAGCAACGAGGATCGTCAGTTAAGCGTACAGACCATCGGCACATGGTAACGTATACTGTTGCAAATTGGCAAATCCGAAGGTCATTTCAAGAAACGAGGGTAGTTTCTGATATGTGATTAGTGACAATCACATATCGCAAGGCAAACCCCTCAAAGAAGGAAAAGTCCCGAGCACCTGGACCCGAAATAATTATAAAATGCAGAAAATAATGCTTCGGTTTTGACGGAGCGGGATTCCACAAAACCAGCAAGATATTGGAAGGGCTTTGAGCAGTAAGTGGTTTCAACTGAGTTCTGCCCGATGCCATACAACGAGTGCCACACGTCCCGTGGAAGAGAGAGAAAATAATTCACATCGGATGGGTGTCCATCGTGCTACTTAGCCACCCGATATGAGCGACAACCTAGGATCTGGGGCCCCCAGATCAACGACAGAGATGCATTCCAATGGATGACCAGATTTGACGGGGTCAATAGGGAGATTTATATAAGATTTGAAGTCTGAGCTGGAAAATGCGTTGGTAGAGATTCATGTTTCATGGGCATTCTTGGAGTTAACGGAAACGATGGTTGTTCAGACATTTCAAATGAACCTGACACACTCATCCATTACAGAATAGGTGGCCACCTCCCTATGAATCATTATGCAATGAATGTAAATGTCGAAAGAAGGGATTCAGAAGAACAGAGGCAGGGAACTGGAAAGCAGAGAAGTGAAAATGAACAGTCAGGATGTTGATAGCTTTAAAGCCACAAACTGACAGAGAAAGCAGAGGCAGAAGTAGTAAGTAAGTGAAGCAAAGCAAAAAGCAGAGAAAAGAAGCCAAGCTAACCTGCAAAGCAAAGGCAGCATCGAGCCAGAGTTAGGACAGAGCCAGAGAGAGTCAGAGAGTCGATGTACTCCACAGACGACTTGAGAGGTTCAAGTGAAGTCCTATGTATATGTCTGTCATGTATGAGTCTCAGATTGGGCTCATAACACTATGACCAAGAGAGGTCCAGAGTCAGTAAAGAGAGTCTGTGTACACCAGAGACTTGGGGGATCCAAGTATAGTCTTACTGATTTTATATCTTCTATGTGAGACTCAAACTGAGCTCACTGTTGTAAAACTCTGTTTTGAAAACATAATAGAGAGGCCATCACTAAATGTTGGACCGGGAGACGTAGCCCAGGAGTATTGGGTGAACTCCTTATTAAACTTGTTGTGTTCATATGTTTTCATGTTATGTTTTCTTTAACTACTTCATTGCCTGTGTGCTTCGCAGTCTTATCGATCCGTTGCATAAAGTAACATAGGCACATCCATACACATGAGTTTGTAATACCTTATTAATTGTCTTAGATCAATTTCGGATCAAGTGGTATCAAAGCTCTAGGTTGCTAAGGTTAGACAAGCTTGTGCTGGAGTCTTTTTTGTTGAATTCTAATTAGGACAAAGCTCAAATTAGGAGAAGGAGAGTTGATTGAAGCTAAACCAGAAATTGGAAGAGTCTATCCTAAGAGGAAAATGGCAGAAGAAAGTCCCTTGGAATTAGACTCCCAGTTCATGGACAGTTTCGTGACCATGAGAGCCATGGTAGAGGAAATGTATAGAGAATTTAAGAAATGTAGAGATGAAGATTCATCAAACTCCAAACAAGATAAAGGAGCAAAAGAATCTCTCCTCCATGACCATTCTAAAGGCAAAGGGAAAGAAGAAAAACTTCCCACACCTCCTGATAGTCCTGAAAATAAAAAAAGAAAGCATCTTTAATTAAATTAGATGTTAAATTTGATTTGCCAATATGTAATGGAGAGTTGAATGTAGAGAAGTTGGATAATTGGACTAGACATATTGATGTATATTGCAGGGTGCAAAGCATTGATTCAGACAAAAGTAAGATTCAGTTGGCCAACCTACACCTTGGAGGAATTGCCTTGGTATGGTGGGAAGGTAGAACACAAGCTGACATGAAGAAGCATGGTAAAATTAATTCTGTCTGGAGTGAATTTGTTTCTGCAATTAAAAATCAATTATATCCACTAGCTTATATGTAGCAAGCTATGATAAGTTGGCAAACTCTTTGCCAATTGAAAGGGCAAAGTGTACAAAGTTACACCCAAGAATTTAGAAAAAGAACTTTGATTCTAGGAATTTCTTTAGACTCACCTAAAACTCTACTGAAGTATATAGGTGGTCTACACAGCTATTTAAAGCACACAATTCTCATGTTTAATCCTACTAGCATAGATGAGGTATATGTTCAGGCTACACATCTAGAGGCTAGAGGCAAGAATGTGAACCCAAAAGTTGGGGGATCATCAAAACCCACTGCAAACAAGAACAAGGAAAAGAAAAAGCAAAAATGGAAAGAGAGAAAGACAAATATTGTACAAAAGACCAAATCTTCATGCACTCACTACAAGAAGGATGGGCATGATGATGAACACTGCTGGATTTTGCATCCGGAGCTGAGGCCCAAGAAGTACGATGTCGAAAA
Source organism: Pinus tabuliformis (assembly GCA_031772625.1). Taxonomy (NCBI): domain Eukaryota; kingdom Viridiplantae; phylum Streptophyta; class Pinopsida; order Pinales; family Pinaceae; genus Pinus; species Pinus tabuliformis. Next base: position 719,540,860 of record CM062806.1, read on the forward strand.
GAATAATACTGCTGCAACTATTCAGAAGGATTTGGGGTCAGACTCGGGGGATGAAACAACAATCACAACCATAGGTATAAAAGGTAAAAATTCTGAAGCATCTACTAGTAATTCTGCACAATCTACTGATAATGAAGGAAATGAGAGGAAAAGACATGAGCTTTTTCATATTAGAGTTATTTCCAAGCATCAAAAGGTTGATACTTTGTTTGATAGTGGCTCACAAGTAAACTTAATTTCTGAAACAATTGTAAAGAAGTTGGGATTGCTAACCACACCTCACAAGAAGGAATATCCATTGGGTTGGGTATGTGATAAAGCAAAGCTACAAGTGACTAGACAATGTAAACTTAGGTTTTCTTTTGGGTCAACATTTGTAGATGAGGTTGGGTTAGATATAGTTCCCTTGGATATATGTGGAATTGTTTTAGGAAGTCCTTACTTGTATGATAGAAAAGCCATTTTCTATAGAGCAGAAAACAAGTATCAACTCGTTAAATATGGAATTGAATATATTGTAAGAGTTGATAAATTCAAGAATAATTATACTCTCATAAAGTCAGGGAAGATGAAAAGAATTGTAAATTCATGCAAGGAATTTTTACTGATGGTTGTAATGGAAAAGAAACCTGATAAAACCAATGAATTTGAGGGCTGTAATACTAAAAAGCAAGCTGATTTAGAAAAAGTTGTTTCAGAATATGATATGCTATTTCAAGAACCTAAAGGTCTGCGACCCATAAAGGAAATAGTACATGATATTAATTTGCAGCAAGATGCTCCATTTCCTAACATCGGAATGTATAGGTTGTCTGCTTTAGAGAATGCAGAAATCAATAAGTAGGTATAGGAGCTGCTCGAGAAAGGGCTCATAAGACCTATCATATCAACATGTGGGTCTCCAATTGTCTTGGTGAGAAAGAAATATGGCTCATGGAGAATGTGCATTGATTACCAAGCACTGAATAAGATAACAATAAAAAATCGTTATCCCCTTCCTCGCATAGATAATCTATTAGATCAGTTGAAAGAAGATATTTACTTTTCCAAGTTGGACTTGCATAGTGGCTACCATTAGGTCAGAGTTGCAAAACAAGATGGATGGAAGACTACTTTCAAAACAAAGCAGGGATTGTATGAGTGGTTAGTTATGCCTTTTGGCTTGACTAATGCTCCTGCTACTTTCATGAGAGTGATAAATGATGTACTCAGGGCTTTTATTGATGATTTTGTCATTGTATATGTAGATGACATTCTTATATTTAGTAAACATGGGAAGAACATTTGAAGCATGTAAAGCAGACTCTAGATGTTTTGAAACGAGAAAATCTTTATGTTAAGTTATCAAAATGTGAATTTGGCAAAACATCTTTGAATTATTTGGGTCATATTGTAGGGGGTGGTGAATTGAAGATAGATCCCTCTAAGGTTGCAGTCATTATAAATTTTCCTAAATCCAAATCTGCTACAGAAGTTAGAAGCTTCCTAGGAGCAACACAGTATTGGAGAAAGTTTATTGCTAACTTTTCCTTGATTGCAGTTCCCTTACATGCTTTAACAGGATTGAACAAGGTGTTTCAGTGGGGAGGAAAACAACAGAAAGCCTTCGACACCTTAAAAGAAAAGATTAGTACAGCACTAGTACTAGCACTGCCCGATCTTCAAAGACCCTTTGAGATTGAAACAGATGCCAGTGACTATGTCATGGGAGCAGTGTTGATGCAGCACGGTAAACCCATATGTTATCATTCTGAGACATTTAATTCTGCAATAGTTAATTATCCCATATATGATAAAGAATTGTATGCATTAGTACAGAGTGTGAAAAAGTGGAAACATTACCTAATGGGCTAAGAGACAGTTATACATACTGATTATCAACCACTTCAATATTTACACTCACAAACTAAGTTGCAACAATCAAGACACTATAGGTGGATGGGTTTTCTACAACAGTTTCATCTTGTCATCAAATATAAAAAGGGCATACACAATAAAGTTGCATATATGTTGTCCAGAGCAATCATAAATGCATCTACTATACTTAAGCATAACTCAGTATTGCATGAAAACTACATTGAACAATATGCTCAAGATATATATTTTAAAGATGTATATGCAACTTTAAGTCGTGGCAAACAAGTAGAAGAATTGGATTATCATGTTAAAGACCAACTCTTGTATCATTTTGGAAAGTTATGCATTCCTCAAACTGAAAGAGTTAAGATAATTAAGGAGGCACATACTTCCCTGATATCACGTCATTTTGGTGTAAGTAAAACAGTTTCACAGCTGCAAAGATTTTGTTATTGGCCGAAAATGAATAAAATAGTTTCTAGATATGTAAGAGGGTGTGCCATGTGTGCTAAAAGCAAGACCAACAACAGAAAACTAGGTTTGTACACTCCACTACCAATTCCTTCTGATCCTTGGGAAAGTGTTTCCATGGACTTTGTTGGGGGACTGCCTAAATCTAGAAAAGGTCATGACTATTTGTATGTTATTGTGGATAGGTTTAGTAAAATGTGTATTTTAATACCTTGTAACAAATAGATTATAGATGAACAAAAAACAAAGTTGTTCTTTCAGCATGTATGGGTTCATTTTGGATTACCCTCTTCCATTGTAACTGATCGAGATTCCCAATTTGTTGGGAAGTTTTGGTCAAGTCTGTGGGAATTGATGGACACCAAACTAAAGAAGATCACAACCTTTCATCCACAAACAGATGGCCAAACATAAGTGGTCAATAGGACAGTGATCCAGTTGCTCAGAGGCTATTACAGCAAGCATCCCAAACTTTGGGATGAACATTTATGTTATGTGCAGCATTCTTACAACCGGGCTGAAAATTCTTCTACACAGAGATCTCCTTTTGAGACCTGTTTTGGTTTCACACCAAGATCTCCCTTGGATTTTGTCTTTGGTAAAGACATAGTGGTTGATGGACATAGTGATGTGGACAAGGCAACTAAGTTTATTGAACAAATCCAAGAGATTCACCAGGCAGTACAGGAACAGCTGGAAAAGAGCCAAGCTAGATATAAGGCAAGGCATGATAAGCATCGGATTGAGCATGGTTTCCAGGTTGGTGATCAAGTCTGGCTGTATATCAACAAAGATAGAATGCAAGGTGAAGGTAAGAAGCTAAAGCCAATAAGGTATGGACCTTTCAAGATACTTGAGAAAATTGGTGAGAATGCTTTTCACCTTGATTTACTAGCTTACATGCACATCTATTCAGTAGTTAATGCAGAAAGCTTGAGACTATTTGAACATTCATTAATTGAAAATCTCGAAGAGCAGAGCCAATTTCCTTCTATTGATGATTTGTTACTTGAATATTTCAATGAATTGCAGGAAGATACGGTTCTAGACAAGAAGGTGAGAACAACAAGCATAGGGGATGTTGAGTACCTCACGATTGGACTCAAAGGTTCAAAACCAAGCAGTGCAAGATGGATAGAAATTAGGCAAGTGAGGAATCTATATCCTCACTTGATTGATGCTTAAAAACCAACTTTTGGTGGTCCAAAAGATTTTTCAGTGGGAAGGCCATGATCCAAATTGGATCCTAGAACACTCTCTAAGTTTTCATGAACCCTTTAAAAATCATCCCAAGGATTGAAAGTTTTATACAGATCAAGCTTATCAGAGATATCCTTGTAACATTTGAAATTTGTGACCAGCATGAAGTAATGAGGACCGTCAGTCAAGCGTGCAGACCATCAGCCCATGGTAATGTGCACTGTTGCAAATTGGCCAATCTGGAGGTCATTTCAAGAAACGGGGGTAGTTTTTGATATGTGCTTAGCGATATATTGCATATCACAGGGAAAACCCCTCAAAGAAGGAAAAGCCCTGTGCACCCGAACCCGAAATAATTATAAAATGTGGAAAATAATGCTTCGGTTCTGACGGAGTGGGATTCCACAAAACTTGCATGATATCAGAAGGGCTTCGAGCATTAAGTGGTTTCAACCGAGTTCCACTCGATGCCATACAATGAGTGCCACGTGTTCGGTGAAAGAGAGAGAAAACTGTTCACATCGGATGGGTAACCATCATGCTACTTAGCCGCCTGATATGAGTGATGATCGTAGGATCTGGGGCCCCCAGATCAATGGTGGAGACGCATTCCGATGGATGACCAGATTTGACGGGGTCAACATGCAGAGTTATATAAGATTTGAAGTCCGAGATGGACGATGTGTTGGTGGAGATTCATGTTTCGCGGGCATTCTTGGAGTTAACAAAAACAACGGTCGTTCAAACATTTCCAGTGAACCTGACACACTCATCCGTTATAGAATAGGTGGCCACCTCCCTGTGAAGCATTATGCAGTGACTGTAAATGTTGAAAGAAGGGATTTGGACGGACAAAGGCAGGGAACCGAAAAGCCGAGAAGTGGAAACAAACATTTAGGAAACCGATGGCTTTAAAGCCATGAACCGACAGAGAAAGCAGAGGCAAAAGTAGTAAGTAAGGGAAGCAAAGCAGAAATCACAGAGAAGAAACCGAGCTGACCTACAGAGCAAGGGAAGCATCGAGCTAGATTTAGGACAGAGCCAGAGAGAGTCAGAGAGTCTGTGTACTCTAGAGACGAATTAAGAGGTTCAAGTGAACTCCCCTGTATATGCCTGTCATGTATGAGTCTCGGATTGGGCTCAAACCACTGTAACCAATAGAGGTCCAGAGTTAGTAAAGAGAGTATGTGTACACTAGAGACTTGGGGGAACCAAGTACAATCTTACTGATTTTATATTTGTTGTGTGAGACTTAAACTGAAATCACTGTTGTAAAACTCTACTTTGAAAACATAATAGAGAGGCCACCACTAAAGACTGGACCGGGAGACGTAGCCCAAGAGTATTGGGTGAACTCCTTATTAAACTTATTGTGTTCATATGTTTTCCTGTTATTTTTCTTTAACTGCTTCATTGCCTATGTTCTTTGAAATCTTATCGATCAATTGCATAAAGTAACACAGGCACATCGAGGCACATGAGTCTGTAATACCTTATTAATTGTCTTAGATCAATTTTGGATCAACCGCGGCTATTGATTGATGGCCATGTGAATGCTCGCCTCCATCAACACCTAAAAGACTTTGGTCTTTGTGACCCGTGAAACATATTTGGTGGCTCAGAGAGATGCAAACTTTGCAGCTTCCAGAAAATCCTTATCCATAGGAGGAAACTGACTGTCCTCCAACAGGTCCCAAGCAATGAGCACAATGGAGAGCAACAACCACGAATAGTGGAATGATTTGCTCTTGTTTGGCGCCTCTCGAGAGTTTGTGAGGAACTTGCTACAAAGGTAGTGCACAAAGTTGAATTGTACGCCCTCTGCACATTGGGCAGCCAAAGAAATCACTGGTGCTGGAACCTCGTCTGCGCGACATTTTCTCAAAAATTTTCCTACAGGGATCTGCATGGTAGCCTTCACCATGAGGTTAGTGATCGAGGTTATAGAGTACCCGCACAAATTCTTCTCGAGCTTGAATTTATCCTTCATTTTCACTGCGAGGTTGTGTTCATTCTTTTTTCTACCAAACTCCTTGGCTGCATTTAGCCCTGATTACAGCAACAGTGTGATCCGATGGATCAACATATCAGTGATGGGAATTGGCATGCTCAGCCATAAAAAGCCATCATGCACCAGGGCTAGCAACTTCTTGATCACAATCAGATTTAATGTTGAAGCGGTGGAGGTGGGGCACCCAAAATAGGTTCAACAACCCCATCTGATTCATGTTGCGAATCCACTCCACAGGCTCCAATGCGGTGACACCTAATTCTTTGTAGAACACCCTGTTCATGTAATTTTATGTTTCCAAGTGGGGGAACCTCTCATGGTCTGCCAAATCCTAATCTTCTAGATTGATATGGGGAATTTGCACCAAGCACAGACCTTCAAAAGTAATATTTTCTAGTAGCACGGGTGTATTAAGGAGGAATTTTCCAGCATCTAGGTCCTTAGGGACCTTCAATTTCCCCTTGAGCGAAGAGATGTAATCCAGAAATTTGGATATTGGATCCACCCCCTTGGTGTCAATGCTATCCGCGCCCTCTTCAACCTCCAATTCCACCACTTTTCCCTTCTCTTTCGTGCTTGGTTTGTCTTTCTTCTGAGCCTGGGTGGCTACACGCTTCCTCGGTGACTCGCGCACTGGCATGGGCTTCTTCTACTTGTCCATATTAGGTTTGGGCACTTCTCTTGTAGGCTTCGGCCTAGGCGACCTCAGCGCCATAGGCACAATAGTCAGAGCCTCCATGCTCATTACCTTTGGTGCAGCTCCCTCATAGACAATAGCTCCTCCAATACTAGCAGTTTCTCCTGGTCTGAACATTGTGTTGAGAATGAACCACTGGGTATGCTCGGGTAACCTATTAAATACAGAACTAGTGACCAAATATTCATACACCAGAGGGTTCATAAACATTTGACAGCTCAACACAGAAATTCTAAGGATGCAAAGTGTTTTTCGTTGGATGACCACACGTCATTTAAGGCGAATTAGAATTCAAATTCGACCGTTCCCCCCAAAATCCGTCCATAAATTCTAAATTGGCAGTAGATTTCCAAAGATTTCATTCGTAAATTCAGCCCTAAATGCCTTAAATGCCAGCCCCCCACTCCGCTTAACCGTCTCTTGGCAGTCAAATCATGAACAGTGACTGTAATGGTTACTTTTTGGATGCACTCTGCAATCACTCCTCCTATAGCGCAGCTCCCTTCGCGCTTCTTCTAGTATTGTGACATCATTCGTTTTTGCACAGCCCCTTATCACATAGCTCTTCAAATTGGGTAATGTAGTTCACACAAAATAAGGCACATAACGTCGCAACATTTCGTCTGATCCCACTTGTAAAAATGGCCTGCAATAACCGAAAAGTTGGCCGAGCATACCACCAGTTCCTTCTTATGTTGACTAGTGTATCCTTCTAAAGCCATTCCTGTGGTCATAAAGTGGATAATGTCTACAACGTGATGATCCGCTACACACACCGCGAAGAGCTGTGCGTCAGGCAACCCTTCCTCCAAATTGGTTGGCTCCTCTCCTGTTTCAATGCTGACAAGTGGTCTGGCCCTGCATTCAACCTCCCTAGCTTCACAATCACCTCAAAATCATACTCTTGAAACAACAGCAGTCATCTGCATATCCCCCCCCCCACAACATAGGCTTGTTGAGTAGGTACTTTGATGCAAAGTGGTTCTTGTACATTTTGAAATGTCCACCTAGCAAGTAATGTCTAAACTTCTGGAGCGCGTACACCATAGCCAACCCTTTGCACTCTGTCGTCGAGTAATTCTTTTCAACCTTAGACAACTTCCTGCTCATAAACGCTATAGGGTGATACAATTCTTCATCATCGGCCTGTGTCAACACTGCTCCTAGTGCAATACATGAAGCATCCACATGTACATGAAATTCATTCCAATCCGGGAAGACTAGGATTGACGTGGTGACCATTTTCTCCTTTAATAAATCCATACTCTGTTGACAGTCCAAACACTGTCCAATCATCAAAATATACCTCCAATAATTTGTGAATGAACTCTTTGAATGCCGCGATGACCATGAGGGAGAATATCGCCGACACATTCTTAAGTCTGAAAGGCATTACTTTATACTGTAAACATCCCCATTCTATCACGAAGGTGGTCTTACTCCTGTCTTCTAGCGCGATCTTTATTTGATAGTATCCAGAGAACCCATCGGTGAATGAATAGGCCTCCTATCTACCAAAATTATCTAGTACTTCATCTATGAACAAAGTTGGAAAGCGATCATGAATGCAGGCATCGTTGAGCTTCGTGAGATCTACGCAAATCCTTATTTCATCCTTATGCTTCTTTTCCTGGACTACCATTGGACTCACCCAATGGGATTCCTCCACTGGTTCAATAATACCTGCTGCAAGCATCTTGTCCAACTCCAAGCGGACCTTTTCCTTGTATTTGGGATTAAGGCGATATGGCCTCTGCTGAACAGTCTTTGTGTATGGTTTCAACATTATTTTCATCACTCGCAAATCTCCTACGATTCCTTTCAAGTTCAAAAATTATGTGGGAAATAGATCCTGATATTCGCGGAGAAACTCAACGACTTTATTGACTATAGCATCATCCTAGTAATCCCCAATCTTCGCAAACTTCGGTTTCGCTTCTGTACCAATGTTCACCTGCTTAGTTTTCAATGGTGTGGTGATGTCGAGGTTCTTTATCTGTAACCCCTCTACTTCACGATGGCCTTCTGCTTCAAGGATTTAATATTCCTTGGGTCCTCATCTTCCCCTTCAATAGTCATATTATAGCATTCCAATGCATGGCATAGTTGGGTGCTCCAATCCAGTTGAATTAATTCCAAGGGATCCTGTAGAATTATTAAGATTGCTACCTTAACCTCCTGTAGTGCTTCATCAATACTTTCAAATCCATATTAAAAGTTTAACTTCCTCACGAACCCTTCTCTTAATATATCCCATTCCGTGGTGCCATGGTGGAGCTCTGTTTCCAAATACCAATTCATTGGTAATACATCCAAAGTGTGAAAGAATAAATGCACATAATCTGGTTGTGGCTCTGTTCCATAAGCCTGAGTCCATTTAGCTAAATTATCATGCAGATCATTTCTTCTATCATATCTTTTAGTTAGCCAATCTTTCAAGTGACCAAACCGTAGTCTCATAATTTTTCTATACTCACGCCATTCATCGAAACTATCTTTATGTGTACCCCACCACCATGCGGGTGTAGCGCACAGTGCCAAATCCAGTGCTTGGAAGCGATGCTTCTCAGGAACTTCCCTTTCAAATGCATCCAAAAATTTATCCACGTCAGTTAGACCATCATAATAATGCAAACTTCTTACCTCGGATGAAACACAGTGCAATGACTTAGTCATCATGTTGCAGCGCAGTGTGGATACTTCGTGCAACCTATTATGCCAGTGTTCTAATTCTTCATCTGAATCTGATGTACAGGACATCTCACGGTCCCATGCAATGTGTCCATCAACTATCGGATTAACCTAATCTTGGTCTCGCATTGTGATTTTATAGATCTGGTCCAAATCATCATCACTCTCCTAATAATCGTGGACCGGTTCAGTGTAGCACGGTCCTTCTGCAAGGTCCAATGGGACTACTACCTAGAGTCATTTCCTTTCAAACGACATTGTCCACCTCTTTAGGTTGATGACCCCGTTCATGTCGATGGCCCAATCAATTCCAAGGAGTGCGGGATATGGATTACTGTCATCAATAATCTCTATCACTTCAAAATCGGCCAATGCATTCGCACCGTCTATATCTACAATCACCCCATGCAATATTCCCATAGGGATGATATTCTATTGATTTTCCATTCTTAATTGAATCGGAGACCATTGCAGCACAGGCCTCCCCATTCTCTTCCAAGTGTATTTAGGTAAGATATTTGCATCCAACCACAGATCCAAGATAAGTTGATCCATCTCGTAGTCTCCTGTTTGCATGGTGAGCCTCATCTCGTGCCTTGCTCTCATCTTATGTCTGCCAATTTTTATGACCACGCGGTGCCCACTAGAAACATTATCCTTACCATCACATTTGATTATTAACTCTTGTAGTCCTTTCACAGCCCTGTTGTCACACAGCAATTTCATGCAAGTCTCCAAGAAAGTAGTAAGCATGGAAGGGTCAACTTCTTCAGATAGCCTATCCTGACTTCCTGAGGTAGAGGCTTCAGTGAAGCTTTTCTTTTCTTCCATGAACGTTTCCCTTGCGCACTCTAGATCAAACCCAACTTATTTTTCTGGAGCCTTGAGGACCCATCCAGCTTCTTTAGGTTGTTTTCCCTTATCGTCACCAGTTTTCATACCAATTTGCGGCATGATGTTCACATTGGGATCCTCTTCATGAAGCTTGGCCCTCATCATCTGTAAATTCTGGGTAATCTTCTGAACCTTGCCTTTTTCTCTTGCATTTTAGCTATCAGTATAGGGCATTCCTCTATCATGTGGTCGAACTAAGTACAATACCGGCATGACGGGCATGTCTGACTCGTACACTCTTGCACGTAGTGTCTTGGCACTCTGCAATTATAGAAAATAACTTGTCCTCAACCTCTCCCAGGTCCTCCTTCTCCTCAGCCTCGTCCGTGGCCCTGATATCCTCTGCGCATTCCCCCAATGCCCTAAGCTGAAGGTTGAGTCTCTGCCTGCATTCAGTACATAGGCGTCCTTTCCATAATTAATTCATAGCTACACCAATCATGCTCATCATGACCCACTGATTTACAGAATTGGAAGAATAATTGTTACAGTGTCTGTACAAATTTTTGCAGTAAGTGGCAATTGTCTATTACATGTTTTCCTTCTACTTGGCAGATAGTTTACCACATCGCTGGCCCTGTACTTGGTTCGGCTTGAGCTTCCTGCCTCAAAGGAATTGGCCCTCCTCCTACCATATAATTTGTGAAAACAGGGTAGTGATCCTTATCATGCCCCTGGTTTTTACACTTGAGGCACCAAACTTCTTCATGCACTTTTGGCCGAGCTGCTTTCTCCTTTTTCAAGCTCTGAAACTGCAAGCAGAGGTTCTGCAACTCCGCATGAATCTGTTGAACCCCCAACATTTCATCCTAGATAGGTGTCTCATGTAATCTCATTGCGATCTCTAACGCTTTTGCCTGAGTTCATATCTTTTGTTGTGACAAAGCAATCCTTAAGTGAGGCAGGAGCGCAAATATAAACCAATCATAGTGTTGAGTGTCTATGAGATTCATGTTGGCTTCATGGATTCTACACTTTAGTCTCTGATCCAGCTCCCAGGGCATTTTACCGATCCTCATCGTGATTTCCTTGAACCCCACTACTGATTGTGTCTCAGACTTAGGCCTATCGAACTCATTGTTCAGAGCAGTCTGAGTGTCTGCTAATGACGCCATCAGATTATCAGTGTAGTACTTAATGTACCACATCAACATGCGATCTTGTAGAGCAGTAACCAACTGTGATTTCTTCATATGATCATCTATAATGTTCTGTTGTGGCCAACAACAACCCCCCTTCTCATTTAGCGTTATTCCTAATACTAAATAAGTGGGGACCCTTAGTTAAAAAATCTAAAAAATCAAAGTTATGCTAAAATTTCCTTTTCGAATAAATTTACCATCATAAGCTTAGGAAAACCCCCTTGAAAAATCTAAAAAATCTAAGTTTTATGATAAGGTAAGACACAAATCTTTACTTACGAAATATCGCATCGTAAAAAGATGACAGAAGACCACCTTACAAGCATAATTCCAACATTGTGAGATCGCGATACACGATAATATCGCATCGTATGCAGCAAATACAAATTTGCATTGACAACATTTTAATTTTCTGGCATGCGATGACACTGATCAAAAATCGCATTTCGCAGAAAACAGAATAACAAAGATTGTCATATATAATGTTCTTGCAACCTGCGATATTGTGATTTCGCGATACAGTGACAATGCGACAATGCGATGTCATGAGCGGTCAATTCTACGATGTCACCGTTCTGCAACATTATAATTCTGCAATATTGCGATCTGTGATATTACGAAGAAAATCGCAAAATCGCTTCATCGCAGATCTTTCAGGCTCGTTATTCAAGAAAAGTATTTTCCATAAGCTGACACCTAGTTATGCACTTTAATGCTAATAAATGAGTCAGTTTCTAGTTATTAATGGAATATGGTCGTGTGCTTATCGAAAAATAATCTCACGTAAGGTGGTATACTTTATGTGTCTGCGGCATTTAAAACTTTCCCATCACCCTTCCTTGTGATTATTTTCACTTCACTTGTGAATTGCAGGAATGGAGAACAAAGGATGATACAAAGCAATACGCAGCTTAAAATGGGAAAGAAAAGCAAAGATTCGAGCTCTAAAGAAAAAGAAATGGTGCCCTTGTATACAGACACGACCTGTAATAGAGACGCAGGAATTGCTACGTGGGAAGGCATGTATAATCTGCTTGAAGAGGAGAATCCAAGAGTAATGGAAGTTGCTGCTACTGCGGGCTCAAATGGTTCTTCTGAGGCATCTGTCACAGAGCTGGCTTGCTCATTCTTGCACCGGATAGTAGCAAGACCTAAAATTCTCCCATACACAGAAATGGTCAAGTGGATACTGGACAGTGTTGACATCAGAAACAGACAATTTAAGACTCAGGGTCAAGGACTTATCGGCGCATTCGCTGCACAGGATTTAAAGCTCATGTATCATTTACTGGAGCCACAGGGAAATTATAACAAGCCGTTTATGGAGAAATTTGTAAAAGAAAACCAAGACCTGGTAGAAACCACCAAAGACTGGTCTAGGAGGGACGAACCACTGAAGAAAGATAAACACAGTATGTACAGTATTGGTTCTCTCACCTCCCCATATTTCTTTGCTGCTGCCATGCTCTATAGATTGTTTGGAATGCCAGATATCAACAAATTTTCATCAGAATGGCTACCGTTATTGGATGCCACCACAAATGCCACTACTGTAGATTGCGCTAAAATGTTGTCTGATAACCTAGTCACGTCCATTGTAAGTTACCGATCTAAAAGAACTGCCTCTCAGAGAATCTATCCTCCTTTTTACCTATCTGCATATGTAATGGATGAGATATGTTATGTTTCTAAGTTTCCTATTATGGGTTGGAAGTGGACAACTCAAGACCCCTTACCCATCCATGTCTATCATAAAGAATTGTGGGACTCTAAGTTCACTCCATACTTCTACCAGATTCGTCATGGAATCATGATGCCCTTGTACAGAATGTTGTATGATAAAGACGCTCAGAGATGCTCTCCTAAAGCAGAGGTAGACATCCTCCCCGTCACAAGATGGTTCAGAGAAGAATTGTTTACTTATGTCAGGGTATTTAGAAGTTCTGCTTCCCCTCATGTCCTACCTTTGTATATCCCTGATAAACTCTTGGCTCGAGAGATTGCCTATCAAACCTGTGGAGAAGGCGCTCTGACTAAAGATTAGAAAGAAAAAAGGAAGGCTATATGGCCACAGTTTCCTATAGCCTGTGGGGCCTTTTCACTTTTTGATGTAGGCCATGCATTCACAGAAGTAAAAAACATAACGTGTTTACAGTTATTCAAATTTTCAGGAAGACCATTTGACCCTCATGATGTTGCTAAGAATTTCACTACTGCAGTCAAGATAAAAGTGTTTTCTGGAGAAGATGATTTATTCGATGACATATTCCAACAGAAAAACACACTTGAAGAAATTCTGCATGCAACCCAAATGCAATTTTCTCTAGAAGAATTCCAACAGTTCAAAATATACAGGGAAAGAAGGTTAGCCAGTATTCTTTTAGAGAAACTACGCCTAAAACCCACAAGGGAACCAACTCCAAGTGTTAGTCTTAGTGGAAGTTCAGGCACAAACGGATCTAAATCCAAGTCTGGAAAAGAAACATCTGAACATTCTAAAAGATCTGAAAGTGAACAGGATAAGAGCGAAGGGTCAGTAAAGGATACTTACTAGTCAACGGAACTTCTACAGCAACAGGCTTTTACCTCGCCGCAAAGAAATCCTCCCCCTCTCGTCGTTCAGCAGCCATCAGTCACAACCGAACTAGATAAGCAATGGGAAACCTTCAATGACTTGATCAATCTTGAAGGGAAAACCATAAAAACACCTATGAGCAATGCACATGTAACAAAAGAGGTAGTCACAAGAACAGTTAGCAATGTCTCAGATATGGAGCATATTCCTATTGCCCCATCCTCTGAGCTTATGCTCAAAATAGAAGAAATTCCTCCTCTTGATATATTTTATAGCCCACGGCGCAAAGCAGTAGTAAGAAGATAGAGAAAGAAAAGGAAATTGGAAAATGTGCTCTCTCAAGACGCAGAACAATTAGACGTCCTGTGGTAAGATACAACTAGCAATCCCACTGAGAATCTCACCAAACTATCTCAGATCGCAAGAGCATATGCCTCTGCAACTATTGATAAAGCATTTGAGGTACAACAATTTCTAAAAGAAAAGGAAGACCAGATACAAGTTTTGCAACAACAGTTGCAACAAGCTAACGCTAACAATGAAGCACAGAAACAGCTTGAAAGGTTACAGCAGGACTTCCAACAAATGCAGATAGGTTATCAGAAAAGTTTGGATGAGAAAGGAAAGCAGTTACAGGATTTACAGGAGATGCACAAGGACAATCCTAAACTTACAGAATTTATCACAGAGTCCATTTCCTTGAATGAAAAATTACTACAGCAGTAAGAAGCGTTGGGCCAAAAGATATCGTAATGGAACTATTATTGTGAAACAAGTGATAAAATCACTAATCAAGTGGTAGATTTACAAAGTGACTATGATTTAATTGATAAACGGGTGACTGAATATTTGGCTTGGCAAGAAACAGACGAAGGAAAAAGAGTAGGTGCACCAAGAATTAACGAAAACCACAAAGAAATGCTCTTTAACAAATGGGACGAGCAAATCAGGGAGGTAGAGCAAGCAGCAGAAGGAGCAACCACGGTAGCAAGCAGTATTATTGATTGTGTAAATGAAAATTTGCACAGGGAAAATTTGATCACAGAAACCACTCTAGGCTATTTACCTAACGCACAGCGACTAGAGAAAGAATGGAAGCAGACGGCAAAAGAAAAGGCAGAAGTAATCCAAGGGTTAACCAAGTTAAAGTGGGATTATTACTGGGCATACTTGGTAAAGCCACATAGCCAATGGATGACTCTGAAGTGTATCATCAATTCGGCCGAAAAGATGGCACCAGCTCTTGTCGATTCTGTTTTCTCATCTCAGCTAAAATCGGAAGTCGGCGAGCCGAATCTTCTCAAACAGATGCTGCATGCATGCGATTTGAACGACCAAATACAGAAGTAGTTTTAATTTTAGATTCAAGTTTAGTTTTAATTTTGTTTTATTCTCCTGAAATGAGTACGGTCATTTAAACCACATCCTACATTTTTGTAATAATTTATTTTTAGATTTAGTTAGTAGTATTTAAACCCTTCTCATGCATTTAGAGAAAGGTCCTGAAATTTATCAAAAACTTATCCCCAGAACATGCGCTTCTGTACCCTCTGAGGAGGTTTTGATGAATGAATAGAACATGATTTATTGATGTTTGCATTTGATATCTACTATTGATGTTGCACTTTTTTACTCTTAGTGGATGTTAGATCAAGAAGAGATAAATCATTATCGCTTGAAGCTCATGAGTAGGACTAGTTATAAATGGTATTTCTATCTCTTAACTATTTCTGCCTCGTGTTAGAGTGATTTTCAGTTCAGTTATTTATATATTGATGTATGAATGCCTAAGTTATCATTTGGCACTTTTGTACGGTGATAGCTATTTATTTATGCTTAGTGTATGAATAGCTTATTATGCGATATGTTTTTCACAACTGTTTCGTCTAACTTTTTATACGAAGTGGTTCATCTTTATTGAATTCTTTTCTCATAACAGTTGAATGATCTTTATTACCAGTTGTTATTTGAAATCATTTTAGATCTCATAGAAGAAAGATTACACCCGAGTTAGTGTAAATTTAGATATTTCTGCTTATTAGAATACAATTTCCTTATTATTAGATTAGAATTAGAATAGAAGTATTTCATTTAGAAACTGTTAGACCATAAATATCCATCCATCACACACACACACACACACCTAAATTGGGAAACTGGTCCCATATCCCCAATCGGACCCGCTATACCAAACGAAAAAGGAACTGTCAACCAAGGTCCGGACCGGGCGGGTATCCCCCTTGTTGTAGACCCGATTTTCGTGGCTTCAACATAATTGGCGCTAGAAGGAGGGCCACAAACTGTGAATGAAAGCAAGTCTAAATCTAAATACCATTCTAAGAGTAAATCGCCCTCACCATCTCCCCCTACTTCTCCATTATTTCTAAACCCAGAGCCAGAAGTCGCTTGATCAACAGCCGCTGCTACAAACCCTGAAATTTCAGAAAAATCTACTATTGAACCTCCTAAAGTTGAATCTTTGATTCACAAACTTCAACGATTTTCTATATCTCCTTAGGAATCTGATAAATCTCAAGGCAGCATGACTTCGCAATATAATCCTGCTCATCCTCTAACCTGATTAAAGATTGAAAAGTTTGGTGTTCAACCAACTGAATTACCTCTACCTGCTAGGAAGAGAGCAAGGAAGTCTCCTAAAGGATCTGATAGTGAGACTCTTTCATCATCATCATCCATCTAAACCTCTTCACTGCGAAGTCAACCATCCACTCCTCCACTTCAAATCATCGTCCATTAGCCTATTGCAACTTCTGCAACTCCTTCTCAACCATCTGGAGTCATAATATCCCCATCTTCTCAACCACAGGGATCATCTTCTGCACTTTCCTCTGTTAGTAGTTCAGCGATGGCCCAAACTCCATGGAATAACCCAGGGGTAGTCTTAATGCCTGCACCCTTGAGATAGATACTGGCCCATCCTGAAAAATGGTTGCCTAAGTTTAATCCTGAGGTAGGCATGCTAGCAGAAGAACATATAAATAGCATTATGCTATCCATAAATCTCAATGGAGTTACCAACGAAGATGCTCTTGTTCAACTTTTTCCTTATTCTCTGCAAGGAATAGCCGGATCATGGTATTTCTCATTACCATCTGGATCTATTACTAGTTGGAAAATCTTCCAAGAACAATTCCTGACCAAGTTTGGTGATGACAGGTCTACAGCGACACTGATCAATGACTTGTCTAACCTTAGGGCTGAGTCAAGAGAACCTATCAAAGATTTCAATTTACATTTAAATAAAATCTTAAACAAAATTCCTACTGCTTCTTAGCCTAGTGAAGAAGTGCGAAGTGAATGGTACATTACCGCTTTACCATCAAACTTAGCAATCTTTGTTGATAGGGCTAAAAAAACAACCTTAGTTGAAAATATGAAAGAAGCGATAGCAGTAGAGAAATGTATTATGGCCCTAGAAAAGAAAAATGTGATAGAGGAACGAAAATCTAAGAAGGTCTCTTTCAAAGAAGATCACAAGAAAAAACAACTGAAAGATCCATTTGATTTAGAAGGATTACAAAAAGTTTTGAAGACCATGTCTAACGAAATGGTCGATATTAAGAAACAAGTTGTAGAAACTTCTTCTAAAAAGCCATACAGGCCTCTTAAAAGAAATCCTTCAACTGGTTCTAAACCCCCTAATGCTATTTCAAATGCTTAGTCAGAAGAAGAAGAGGAGGAAAACGCTACTGAAGAACATAGTGATGAAGAAGAAGTTGTAGAGTTACAAGGTATGTGGGATTTCATCCTCCCAGATGAAGAGGATCAAGAGGCATTCCCGGTTAGTACTCGCAATAGAAATCAACTTGATCCTCCTCAACCTACACCTAAGCCAAAGATCGCAAGCTCAATGACGAAGGATAAATTCGCAGCTAAGAAAACATCACCTAAAGTGACTCAAACCAGTCTAGTCCAAACAGACACATCAACTCCATCTAAAATGCTAATTGTTTCGGATGAAATGGAGTATATCGTAGAAGACATGAAAAAGACTAGGGCCAATATTACTTTTTTTGAATTGAGCAAGTTAAAACACCAGCAGAAAGTACTTTTGAAAGAATTACATGTTGTACCAGTTGCACCTTTACCAGCTGCTGTAATCTCTCAAGCTTCCCATGATATGGGAAGACCTCCAACTAATACGATGAATAAAATTGATCCAAACGATATCGCATTAATTGGAGGAAGATCAAGATCGCATACTCCCCCATTTCTCCTTACTTATGAAATTTTCAATAAAAATGTGCATAATTGCTTAGTCGATTATGGAGTTTCATCGAATATTTTACCAAGATCAATTTGTGCAAAGTTGAATGTTCAACCACAGAAATCCGTTGTGCGCATAGTTTAGCTAGATTGATCGCAAGTCGAAGTGACTGGTGAACTAAATCAGGTTACCATAAGGTGTCATCCAACCCAAAGGTATGTCAAGTTATCGACATTTTAGTTGCTGATATTCCTGAATTTTATGGCTTAATTCTTAGCAGAGATTGGTCAAAAAAACTTCATGGATACTTTGCAACTAACTGGTTGCACATGTGGCTACCTTATAATGGTAAACCAAATCAAATAAAAGTTGAGCGCGAACGACATTAGAAATACATAGTAACAGAACTCGAGGGAGAAAATGAACCAGTAGCATACAATTCTAACATTATTGGCAACTATTCAGTAGATTCTTTCCTAGGAAATTTTAATGCTCATACTTCACCTTACTTAGAACATTCTATTTTATCTCAAGTAGAAAATTTCTCTCAAACAGATAGTTCTAAATGCATTAATTTTATAGATAGTCCTGTAAATAAATCTTTGTTTTGGAAACTATTTTTTGATGGTTCTAAGTCTAACGAAGGAGCAGGAGCAGGATGTGTGTTAGTAAGCCCAGAGGGAGATAAAACCATGCTAACTTGCAGACTCGAATTTGAGTGCACCAACAATACCGTAGAATACGAAGCTCTAGTCCAAGGGTTATACAAAGCAATCAGATTAGACGTCAAATACCTGCAAGTATTCGGAGATTCTGAAATTTTAATTATATAGGTATGTAATACTTTGACTGTTTATCAGGTCATTTAAAGCATTACCAATCTTTAGTTCAAGATCTGACTGAACACTTTATAGCTTTAATATTTCCTCAATTCCCAGACTCCAGAATGCTAGCGCAGACCTCTTAGCCAACGTAGCTTCCAAGCTCATTCCTTCAGAAGATTTTAGCCCTGACCGATTTTCAATTGAGTTAATTTTTAGACCATCTATTCCTGATAACATTACCAATTAGAGGATTTTCAACGACGATCCTGATATCATGAGTTTCCTCATATCTGAAGGATCCTACACCAATCAAATAATTTACGAAGACCAACATGACCAACAATTACAACATGATAGTACTAACAATGCTATACCTAAATCAATAGTCAAGTTAGAAGAACTTTATGATTTGAAAGATCGATTCAAAAGATCTACCAATTCAAAACTCCAAAGTTCAACTTTGAATTATGAATTAGTAAATCTAGGAACTGATGCCAAACCGCAAAATATCAACCTAGGCCTTGGCCTAGCCCCTAAAGAAAAATTAGCATATATCCGTCTCTTGAAACAATACAAAAGTGTCTTTGCTTGGAATTATGATGAACTCAAAACATATGACACCTCTATCATCCAACATACTATCCCAATTATTGATAATGAAAAACCTGTCCAACAAAAGCTGAGAAAGATCCATCCAAATTTAGAAAATCAGATTAAAACTGAACTCAATAAGTTATTGAAAGCCAAAATAATCTTTCCTGTTAGACGTTCTAAATGGCTTTCCAATATGGTACTTGTTAGAAAGAAAAACGGAGATATTGGAATCTGCATTGACTTTCGAAACCTTAACAAGGCCTGCCAGAAGGATAATTTTCCTTTACCTCCCATGGAACAAATATTGCAGGCAGTTGTGGGCTAAGAATTAATCTCATTCTTGGATGGATTCTCACGGTACAACCAAGTGCTAGTACATCCCGACGATCAATTAAAAAAGACATTCAGAACTAAATGGGGCACATACACATACCAAAAGATGCCATTTGGTTTGATTAACGCGGGTGCCACATTTCAGAAAGCCATGGACATTGCATTCAAAGGGTTAGTTAATAAGTCAGTGGTAATCTATTTGGATGATATTACTGTTTATTCCAAGAAACGAAACAATCATCTCAGGGATTTAAAACAAATCTTCCAACGTTATTTAACGTATGGGATTTCGCTTAACCCGAAAAAATCCTTTTTCACATTGAGTGAAGGAAAACTTCTAAGATTCATAGTGTCTAAATCTGGAATTCACATTGATGCTGAAAAAATCAAGGAAATTTCCGCAGTACCCCTACCTCACAACAAGAAAGCCATGCAATCTTTCCTTGGCCTGATTAACTTTGTGAAGAGATTTGTGCTAGACTTTTCAAGAATCATGTCTCCTTTACAAGCCATGATTAAAAAGAACGCAGTTTTAAATGGGGCCAAGACGAACATGAGGCATTCAATTTGATCAAACAAGCAATTATCAATGCTCCATCTTTAGCAACTCCAAATTTTTCCCATCCTTTTATTTTGTACACATTTGCCTCAAATAAATCATATGTTGCGATACCCACTCAAGAAAATCAAGAAAAGGCAGAAGCCCCAATTTCTTTTTTTCGTTCGAATTTACAAGGTGCTAAATTAAATTATTCAGATGTGGAAAAACAAGCTTACGCTATTTTCAAAGCAATTAAATATTTCGGACCTTTTTTACTCAAAACACATACCAAGATCATAGTACCGTTTCCAGCGGTAAGAAATCTTCTAGTACAGAAGGATGTGGGTGAGAAAAGGGCCAATTGGGTTACTGCCTTTGATGAGCCCCAAAAATGGATAATTATTTGGGCTCATTCAACCTCCTAATTTGACTTAATCCACCATTCTCATTAGTTTATTGCATGTTTTTGATTATATTTATGCTAATAGAGTGAATTTGGTTAGTCATTATGCCAACAAGTCTAATGGGTGCTTTTGTGTAGCCTTTTTGGTCAATTTGGAGACAAAATTGAAGGTCTTAATGAGCACTTGGCAGCCAAATTCGTGGGAGAACAAGGGAGAGGATTTGTAGGAAGGTGTCCCCTTCATTTATGGGCCCTTACCTCGAATTCTCCACCATCAGCTCGGAGTTCAAGGGCCACCGAATAAATTAGCACAAGGGCAGCCAAGCAAGTCAAGTAGGACTGCTGTTAACTACAAGTTTTGGGCAGCCGAGTCCCTAAAGTTTAGGAGGACTGTTGGGTCCTAAATTTGTATAAATAAGAGGGCTGAGGACCTCATTTCAGTTAGTCAATTTGGTTAGCTAGTGGTTAGTCATTTTGTAGCTGGTAGTTAGTCATTTCAGAGTCTTGTTGTAGTCATTTTGTAATTCGATTTTTAGGCAATAGATTAGTTTTGCTGTCGGCTCATTTTCAAGTTCTCCTTGTGGACAATTTTGATGTAACTCTTCATTTCTTGATCAATAAAGATGAATCCAGCTTTGCACCAGCTCTAAATCTCTCTTACGAGGCTGTAGCTCTTGGGGTTGGGCCCATCCCAAGCGCCCAATACCTCCTTTGTTTACCTTTATGTGTCTTTGCTGCGTTCTTAAAATAAAATCTGCTCTTTAAATCTAAATCTTGCTTTGTTATTGAGGTTGCTTTTGATGGTTAAAGTAGCTTTTTATGTTTAGAATAGATTGGTAGGAGTTAGTCATGCATTCAAATCTTTTGGAATGTTCTTGCTCACGTGTTGTACGTGGTTCTTGTTATAAATAAAGCTGATGTCCATTCTTGTTACTGTTAGCTAGATCATATTAGGGTAGCACAACTAGATCTTTGTTTTCTTGCATGTCTTTGTTTGTTCAGTTTGAAAAACCACTTGCAGAGTACTTATTACCCTTCTTCACCTGCACATACTCCATCCAACCTACCTGTTTCATCCTTCACTCAGAACCCTTACCTTACATTTACCTCATTCGCTTACTTTGCCATGATTCTCATCTTCTTGTGCAACATTGTTTCATCCCTCCTTGAACAAATATCACCATCTGCGCCACTCCTCGACTCCATCCTCCAAGTCTTGAACTCCCCTACATCTCTATTTCACCTCCATACTCATTCGTCCACCTTTTCCCTCCATCCATTCTCCAAAATCCTCTTTTCAGAACATCCTGTAGAAATCTCTGAACATCCTGTAGAACCCCTGCAGACTTCCTGTAGAAGCTCACAAATGAGGTTTCTTGATAGCCAAACTTTATGAAACTCTCCGAAAGGGTGTTAGGGACTCCTTAGACCCTCTCTAAACCTTCTCAACCTTTTCCAAGCATTTCTCCTCCTTGATCCACCTCTGCACAGTCAAAAATTGTTAAAAGCACATGCACGATAATTCCAACAACTTAATCAAAAATACAAAAAGATGTTTTCTTCAGATAGAGGTAGTCTAGACACATGTAGTTTGCCTTCATATAAGTAATGGCATCTCTTTCAGTAGTTTGCATGCTCTCCTTTGCGTCAGTAGGACTAGCTGGTAGAATTAGGGTTTGCTAGGGTTTGCGTTTCATTTTGGCTCTCAGTTTCTTTTTGCAATTAGATTAGCTTCCTTCAAGTTAGCTTTCATCCATCAATTAAAAAGCTTCTTCTAAGACCTCATAGAAGTTGGCTTAAGCGCCTAGTGAACTTGTGCCAGCTGACCAAGTGACAGATGCGGCAAGAGCTAGTACTTGTGCATACAGCACCGTCGCTTCCAAGTTTGTTACGAACTACCGGGTTGATAAAATTAAAGAAGGGAGTTCCAGGAGTTGTAGCATTATTGCTACAATACTGGGGCTCACCATCTTTTTGGCGCCGTTGCCGGGGAAGCGTCAGAGTATTTGTGATTGTCGCTTTTCTTCTATTTTCCACTACAAACTTCTTCTAAGTAGTTTATTTCATTTCCATTATGCAATTTCGTTTATGCAAAAGTAGATTAGCATTTCCCGCTTTCATAGATTAGCATTTCAATTCCGCAATTTCATTTATGCAAGCGTAGATTAGCATTTCAATTCGGCAAGCGTAAACTAGCATTTCATTCCTGCAATTTCATTTGAGCAAAATAGATTAGTCATTTCCTGCTTTCATTTCAATTCCGCATTTTCATTTCAGCACGATAGTTAGTTGCAGTTCAATCTATTTTAGTTTTTGCAGGTACAAGTAGAAAAAAAAAAGAAAAAAAAACAACCAAAAAGATTTCCATTTCATGCCTTGTAGGAGTAGAGATAAGTTAGAAAAATGATTGCACAACACCCCCACTGCTTCACACAACCAACCTTCTCTCTCTTCTCCGATGGCTGTGATTAAAGAAGCCTTAGGTGGACAGCAAGACATATTTGAAGAACCTCAAGGGGAGAAGAAGAAGAAACCATTCCTTTGGAGCAAATGGCTACAAGCAGAAATGTTTGGAGCAATACCTTGTCCAAGAATGAGTTTGCAACTCAAATGGAAGATTTCAAGAGTGATATGAGGCAGTTTCTTGCCATGCAACTGGATACCTTGCGGATCCAAAAGAAGCAAGAAGAAGCCAAGAGGGCTTTGGCCATTTTTTGTCCTAGGTGCACTAGAAAGCATCCTAGGAACGAATGTCCAATGCACTCTCTAGAAGTGTGTTTCGTCTGTGAAGAATACCATCCTACAAATTAGTGCCCTTCCTTGCCTGGACTCAAAGCTGCATACCAGAGAGCCAAAGGAGCCACTGAATCACTTTGTTATATGAACCAAAGGAGGCCACATGAACCCATACCCTACCAGCAGGGAATGCAAGGTACATCTCATACCTATTATGACCCCTATCAAACCACTTCCATACCCTCTTGGGGTCCCCCTGCTCACCCTTCATGGTTCACACCTCCTCCTTGTTCCTTCACAGATCCATATTACGCCCAACCAGCTGCTCATTCATTTCACTCTTATGCTCAGCCACAGCCTCAGTGGAATGCACCTCATCAGGAGTGGACGCCCCAATACAACACTCCTCCCGCTTCTTTCCCTCCACCACCTGCTCATCCACAACCATCACCTCCTGCTCCACCAAGGCAACCCCAAATGCCTACCCAACCACAATTCCATCCACCTCCATCTCAATTACACACCTCCACTCAGCTACCCGTACCACCATTTCCAAAACCATACAATGAAGTAGCTCAACCCAAGTGCAAAGCTGAGGCACAACATGTCCAAATGACTCCTCTTGAGCTCAATAGCTCAGGAAAATCATTGCAAAAAAGAGATCATCTTGAAAGCATTTAAGGATCACATCCAGCAAAATAAGATTCAAAAGAGGAGATCAAAGAACCATGGATTGCACTTGATGAAGAGAAGAGATCAGAATCAGAGATTGAGAGAGTTCCCTCATGGTTACCATCAAATCTTCCATGTATTCAAGAGAAAGATCAACAAAAAGAGGAAGATCAGAAGGTCATGATAGAAGGTGACATGAAGAATGATCAAAATCAGCAAAAGGACCAAGGATATGAGAGCTATATTGAGATATGGTTTCAGACGGTCACTAAGTTGCAGCGGTACTCTCTTCCTCAGCTCTGTTTGATCCCTTCAAAATCAGATCATTTGGTCTCTGAGATCCGGATACCTGTCAAAGCATGCATTTCGAGCCTTCACATCATTCTGTCTCTAATCTCGATGTGCACATGGCTCCATTGGAAGTATTCTTATACTTGAAAATGATTTTGTTTTTCAAGTAGGGTAGGGTAGAAAAAAAAGAAAAAAGAGAAAAAATGAAAATAAGAAGAAAAAATAAAAATATAAGGTGAAAACCTCCTCGGAGGCGCCTTAGATTGGCTCATTGATTCAAAACCTCCATGAGGCGGTCAATGGGTTGGGAAAAAAGAGAAAAGAGAATAAGATCCCTGGGTGAAAACCTTCTTTGGAGGTGCCCAGGGCAAGAAATTAGGGTGAAAACCTCCATGAGGTGCCCTAGTTGTTTTTCAAAAAAAAAAGAGAAAAAGAAAAATAAAAAGAAAAATAAAACTAATTTCCATTGGCTAATTGCAGGTTGCAAGAAGGACGTTCCATGACAGGAGGAGCACTCAAATCAAGGTTAAAGGAATTTTTCTTGTGCCTTCTACAGGAAGCTCTGTATTTCTACAGGAAACATCCTGTAGAACCTTTGGACGAACCAAATTCAAGTTTAAAATGGAATCTGATGGTGGGAATCTGTTGATTAGGCCTACAAGCACTTGTGTGTCCATCCCTTGCCTTTCTCCATCATTTTTTCCACCTCATTGTACTTCTCATTGTGCTTCTACAGGAACTTCCTGTAGAAAATGTGGGAAACTAGACATGGATTTCAAAAAGTGGTTTGGCAAACATGGTAGCTCCCTCAAGGGTTCAGAAGTCCTCATGCAATCTTCCAACTCCTCCTCCATCATCTCCATACCTGCATCACAGCCAAAATTCATTTTTTCATACCATGCAACAAAAATGCAAAGTGCCTTGAAGCAAAAACACATAGAACAGAATTTGTTTTTGCCATAACTTGAAAACCATGCATCCATTTGACAAACCGTTTTATGGGGAATTGTACAAGGGTGATGACAACATGCCTGAGAAGTTTCATGCCGTTCCGGTGCACGGTTTCCAAGAAATTAGCCTCCATCACCATCAGCCATTTTTGCATTTTCTCCATATCCGTGCATCTGTTTCAAAACCTGTTTCATGGGTATATGCATATGAGTGATGGTAACCTATCCAAGCAGTTTCAGCCGATTCCGATGCACGGTTTCCGAGAAATTGATCTCTGAAATCTTCAATCATTTTCCATTTTTCTCGAAATCCGTGCATCCATTGATCACGATTTTGCTATGGGAGATGCATAATGATGATAGGAATATGCTCAGCAAGTTTCAGATCAATCCGGTTTACCGTTTGGGAGCAATGGCGAAAACAAGTTCTGGTTCTATGACAATGCAGCAGCAGCAGCTTGAACGTGCAGATTTGAACGTGGAAACAATTGCCTGGAGCTTAGATCTGGCCAGAGGACACCTGCACAAGGAGAAACAATAAAAAATCATCAGCCAAGCCCTCATGCAACCAAAGGATCCAAGCATGCAGCAGCAGAATACGAGCATGCAGCAGCAAAAAGCTTCACAACAGCCGTTTGACTTCAGGTACGTGACTAAACCTTGTTCCTCTATTGCATGAATCTAATCTAAGCATTGCATGAACGAATGAGATGGGTGGATTCAGCCAGGAAGCTAGCCAGCTTCGATTGCACTCATCAAGGCAAAAATCACGCAGCATGCATGGATCAGTCATTCACGTGAAATTTAAAAACTTAGACAGTTGTGGATATTCTAAACTCCAGTGCAACTAATGGAAGTGAATACAAGCAGAGAACAAATAGTTAACCACTACAGTTCATGATAGCACAACAGTTGGGCCAGCACACGTCTTTGCCACCTCACTCCACCAAAAATCACGCAGAAATTAATGAGCGCTCAGCTGAAATTCATAGACTGTTATTCAACTTGCACTTGCAACCTGTTCAACTGAAGATGCATCCTTTGCTCCCACAATCGGTTAACCTATCATCCTTCGCTGATTTTTTTTGGCCTGTTCAAAATTCTCCCGCATACCAAGATCGTGCAGAGGTGCAGAGACATCCTATAGAATCTGGTTAGCATTCTACAGGAAGACGTTTTACAAGAAAGTACAGCAGAGTCTTCCAGAGCAGAGAAGCCCAAGTTTTTCTTCATCCAGTTTGAAGCTTGAAGAAAGCCTATTGTTTAGTTGAAGTCAAGGTTGTTGCAAAACAACTACAGCCCAGGAACAAATGGATTGCTACTCCACGGCAGAGTTTGGACAGACTAAACAGGGATAGAGCGCGAAGTCTTGAGCACAAGAAGCACTTGAACGAAAGCAAGGAAAAGAGCTCGAGATTACGAAGTTTTTCCAGATAGAACATTATTTTCTGACTTGAAATGTTTTGCTTCTTCCTTGGTGAGTCTTCACCAGGGAATTGATTATGGGATAGAATTGTATATTTTGAAGTGATTCAGTTGATACATACCATTCAAAGTTATCCAAAATAGTAGAGGGAAAAATGACTAGTGAAGTTCTTAGTTATAGATAGGCTTGCATTGAAGGATATTGATGAAAGTTTATCCTTCTTGGAGAAAGCCCCCTGCTTCATTGAACGATATGGAAATCAAAGAGTAAGAATACCTTTGGCAGGTTCTTTCATCTCTTAGGAGTTGTATGAGATTTTCTTCAAAATAATTTGAATTTATCCTAGACCAATATGGAACATGGGGAGAATTAATTGTTGAGGAAAGATGCCATCTCTGCAATATGATCCTGAATTCAAAACAGAGCAGTAGAATGTTGATAACAGAAATGAATTCAGCAGTGTCTATAACTAAAATTGTTGACATAAAGTTCTTATTTTCCTTGAAACACATGCAGAGCCATAAATGAAACAATTGACTGCCAATTTTGTTGTTAAAGTTTTGCTAGATGACCAGGAAGAAAGTCATTAATTTCTGCTGAGTTTTTCTAGTAATTATACTTTTACGAGAAATAACCCATGAATAAAGCAGGAATATATTTTCCAAAAGGTTCAGATGACGCAAAGATTTTGTATCATATACTTCAATAGATGACAAAGATTATTCTTTCAAACATAGATATGGGACAACTCATAAAACAGGAAAAGCAGTAGGCAGTCGGAAGAACCAAAGCAAAGAAGCATGGTTTCATGACAGAGAAGAGGACATCACTTCAGAAGCTTGGAATGACAACGAGGCCACCAGGGCCAGAAAAGATGAGGAGAGAGATTGGTTGCTCAGAGGATGAGCAACACTTTCAGTAGGGGGGTGATGATGAGCCCCAAAAATGGATAATTATTTGGGCTCATTCAACCTCCTAATTTGACTTAATCCACCATTCTCATTAGTTTATTGCATGTTTTTTATTATATTTATGCTAATAGAGTGAATTTGGTTAGTCATTATGCCAACAAGTCTAATGGGTGCTTTGTGTAGCCTTTTTGGTCAATTTGGAGACAAAATTGAAGGTCTTAATGAGCACTTGGCAGCCAAATTCGTGGGAGAACAAGGGAGAGGATTTGTAGGAAGGTGTCCCCTTCATTTATGGGCCCTTACCTCGAATTCTCCACAATCAGCTCGGAGTTCAAGGGCCACCGAATTAACTAAGGGCAGCCAAGGGCAGCCAAGCAAGTCAAGTAGGACTGCTGTTAACTACAAGTTTTGGGCAGCCGAGTCCCTAAAGTTTAGGAGGATTGTTGGGTCCTCAATTTGTATAAATAAGAGGGCTGAGGGCCTCATTTCAGTTAGTCAATTTGGTTAGCTAGTGGTTAGTCATTTTGTAGCTGGTAGTTAGTCATTTCATAGTCTTGTTGTAGTCATTTTGTAATTTGATTTTTAGGCAATAGATTAGTTTTGCTGTCAGCTCATTTTCAAGTTCTCCTTGTGGACAGTTTTGATGTAACTCTTCATTTCTTGATCAATAAAGATGAATCCAGCTTTGCACCAGCTCTAAATCTCTCTTGGGAGGCTGTAGCTCTTAGGGTTGGGCCCATCTCAAGCGCCCAGTACCTCCTTTGTTTACCTTTATGTGTCTTTGCTGTGTTCTTAAAATAAAATCTGCTCTTTAAATCTAAATCTTGCTTTGTTATTGAGGTTGTTTTTGATGGTTAAAGTAGCTTTTTATGTTTAGAATAGATTGGTAGGAGTTAGTCATGCATTCAAATCTTTTGGAATGTTCTTTCTCACGTGTTGTACGTGGTTCTTGTTATAAATAAAGCTGTTGTCCATTCTTGTTATTGTTAGCTAGATCATATTAGGGTAGCACAACTAGATCTTTGTTTTCTTGCATGTCTTTGTTTGTTCAGTTTGAAAAACCACTTGCAGAGTACTTATTACCCTTCCTCACCTGCACATACTCCATCCAACCTACCTGTTTCATCCTTCACTCAGAACCCTTACCTTACATTTACCTCATTCGCTTACTTTGCAATGATTCTCATCTTCTTGTGCAACATTGTTTCATCCCTCCTTGAACAAATCTCACCATCTGCGCCACTCCTTGACTCCATCCTCCAAGTCTTGAACTCCCCTACATCCCTATTTCACCTCCATACTCATTCGTCCACCTTTTTCCCTCCATCCATTCTCCAAAATCCTCTTTTTAGAACATCCTGTAGAAATCTTTGAACATCCTGTAGAATCCCTGCAGACTTCCTGTAGAAGCTCACAAATGAGGTTTCTTGATAGCCAAACTTTGTGAAAATCTCCAGAAGGGTGTTAGGGACTCCTTAGACCCTCTCTAAACCTTCTCAACCTTTTCCAAGCATTTCTCCTCCTTGATCCACCTCTGCACAGTCAAAAATAGTTAAAAGCACATGCATGATAATTCCAACAACTTAATCAAAAATACGAAAAGATGTTTTCTTCATATAGAGGTAGTCTAGACACATGTATTTTGCCTTCATATAAGTAATGGCATCTCTTTCAGTAGTTTGCATGCTCTCCTTTGCGTCAGTAGGACTAGCTGGTAGAATTAGGGTTTGCTAGGGTTTGCGTTTCTTTTTGGCTCTCAGTTTATTTTTGCAATTAGATTAGCTTCCTTCGAGTTAGCTTTCATCCATCAATTAAAAAGCTTCTTCTAAGAGCTCATAGAAGTTGGCTTAAGCTCCTAGTGAACTTGTGCCACCTGACCAAGTGACAGCTGCGGCAAGAGCTAGTACTTGTGCATACAGCACCGTCGCTTCCAAGTTTGTTACGAACTACCGGGTTGATAAAATTAAAGAAGGGAGTTCCAGGAGTTGTAGCATTATTGCTACAATACTAGGGCTCACCAGCCTTACAAGAATACGACGTAGAAATCAAACCAGCAAATATTGTAAAAGGCCAAGGCTTTTGCAAAATGTTGGTAGGAGCATCGCTAATGTCCAAAAATCGATCTACAGAGGTACAAGTGTACAAGGTAAGCCTAAACGATGTTGAGTCATTATATGTTGATATTATTTATTATCTAAAGAAGGGATATGCCCCTTCAAACCTTGATCATACCAAGAAAAGAGCTCTAAGTTTGAAAGCCAAATAATATCAGCTCGTGAATGATGTTCTTTTTAGAATAAATTATGATTCTGTTCTCCTTAAATGTCTTGAGAAATCTGAAGCTGAAAAATTCTTGCAGGAACTCCACGATGGGCCAACAGGCGGACACTACATTGGAGACACCACTTCTCATAAGATCTTACGCGCAGGCTATTACTGGCACACATTATTCAAAGACTCACATAACTATGTAAGTAAATGTCAAGTCTGCCAAACTGCTACTGGGAGACAAAAGAAACCATCCTTGCCACTGCAACCAGTTACCATTGAACAGCCTTTCGATCAGTGGGGATTGGATATAATAGGTGAGATCGTTCCTCACTCTTCTAAACAGCATAGGTACATCCTTACAACAATAGATTACTTTACCAAATGGGTAGAAGCAGTTCCAATCAAGACGGTTAACGCTGAAAACATCATTGAATTCATAGATCAATTCATAATCACCAGGTTTGGATTGCCTACCGCTTTAATGTTTGATAATTCATCATACTTTTCTAGAAATGAAATGACTGAATTTTCACTCAAAATAGGTTTCAAACTTAAATATTCTACCAATTACTACTCGCAAGGCAATGGGTTAGTTGAGTCTACAAATAAAAACCTAATCAGGATTATCAAGTGAACCATTGACCAAAATCATAAGAATTGGCATAAGTCCTTAACATATGCTTTATGGGCAGACCGTATAACGCAGAAAGCCTCCATTGGCACTTCTCCATTCAATTTAGTTTATGGGAAAGAAGTGGTTCTTTTGACTCATTTAGCAATCCCCTCTTTTTTCTTAGTTCAGTACATTGATGAAGTACCAAAATCCTCCTTACAGCTAAGACAAATGGAAATAATCAAGTTAGAAGAACAACGAGAATAGGCCAAAAGAACTCACACTCATCATCAAGCATTGATAAAAGCCTCTTTTGATTCCAATATGGTACCTAGAAAATATTTTCAGATGGGAGATCTAGTTTTAAAATGGGACAAGGCTCATGAGGAAAAAGGAAAACATATAGAATTTCAAAGAATGTGGCTTGGTCCTTTTCAAATTGTAGAATTCGTAGGTCTGTCTACTTTCATGCTACAGGATTTAACAGGGAAAAAGGATTCTTTACCTGTTAATGGTCAGATACTCAAGAAATATTTTCCATAGAAGATTATTCTTCTATTTTGTAGAGTAGTCGTTTTTCTTTCCATAATAAAACAGGTTGTGAATGGTTACAATAGGCATTTATGAAAAAGACACCAATTCTCTTTCAAATTTTGATATTTTGCTTATATAAATAGCAAATCTTTTGGAAAATTGATCTTTATTATTGAAAGATACAGTTAAAAACTCTAGCCTAGATATGATACTAGTTTCAACTTCATAAAATTTGATGAAAACAACCTTTAGTGAGAAATTGTTTTATATCAGTGCAATGGAAGGTATCAATAACGAAATAAAGATTCTCTGTAGAACAGCTATCTCCAAAAATTCCACTATTTTCTTCCAGAGCTATCTTAAGGAAACAATGACTCCCTCCCTACTAAGAAAATCACAACTTTCAGAGGAAAAATCCAAGGATACACTTTATCTTAAAGAGTGAGAGGTCTCATCATGAGCCAGCTTATCATAATCACAGATATTATAACTTGCGGACTTTTCCAATACTGCATACTACAGCAAGGCAATGACTCAAGATTGTTGCAATCAAAAGGCAAGGGGTCTCATCATGAGCCAGCTTGTTCAGCGAACTTATAAATCAAGTGAATGACTGTGTCATAAATTGGCTGTCAAACCAAGACATTGTTCTTTAAGAGTAAAAGAAAATCAAAGCAATAAGTGTGGATGTGGATTCTTCTTTGGGAATTGTAGGTTTCTTTAAGTAGGATATAGGATCATTGCTGGGTAACAGGTAACCCTGTCGAAGCTATAAACGCTTGCTGGCAGCAGAGGCTCTACCTATGACAAATGAGCATATTTAAAACTGATTTACAGAGGAGACTTTGTTTTTATCTTTATAAACAAGTAATGACTGATGTAAATACAAGGACTAGCTTGAGGCAGCAAATAATCAAAGTTGAAAATAGTTGAAGCAAAATGTCATTGACAGGTTAAAATATAATGTACTTTATCTTTCTATAATAAAGTTTAACTTTTTGGAAAATTTTCTGTTTTGTAAGTTTTGAAAACTAAAAAAGCAGCAGAGATAACTGGTTCTTCCAAGTGAATCGCCAATTGTTGTGGCTAGCAACAACCCCCTTCTTATTTACTGTTATTCCTAATACTAAATAAGTGGGGACCCTTAGTTAAAAAATCTAAAAAATAAAAGTTATGCTTAAATTTCCTTTTCGAATAAACTTACCATCATAAGCTTAGGAAAACCCCCTTGAAAAATCTAAAAAATCTAAGTTTTATGATAAGGTAAGACACAAATCTTTCCTTAGGAAATATCGCATCGCAAAAAGATGACAAAAGACCACCTTACAAGCATAATTCCAACATTGCGAGATTGTGATACGCGATAATATCGCATCGCATGCAACAAATACAAATTTACATTGAAAACATTTTAATTTGTCGATATGCGATGACACCGATCGCAAATCGCATTTCGCAGAAAACAGAATAACAAAGATTGTCATATGTAATGTTCCTGCGACCTGCGATATTGCGATATTGTGATTTCATGATATAGTGACAATGTGATAATGCGATGTCACGAGTGGTCAATTCTACAATGTCATAGTTCTTCGACGTTATGATTCTGCAATATTACGATCTGGGATATTGCGAAGCAAATCGCAAAATCGCTTCATCGCAGATCTTTCGGGCTCATTATTCAAGAAAAGTATTTTCCATAAGCTGACACCTGGTTATGCGCTTTAATGCTAATAAATGAGTTAGTTGCCAGTTATTAATGGAATATGGCCACGTGCTTATCGAAAAATAATCTCACGTAAGGTGGTATACTTTATGTGTCTGCGGCATTTAAAACTTTCCCATCACCCTTCCTTGTCATTATTTTCACTTCACTTGTGAGTAGCAGGAACGGAGAATAGAGGACGATACAAAGCAATACGCAGCTTAAAATGGGAAAGAAAAGCAAAGCTTCGAGCTCTGAAGAAAAAGAAATGGCGCCCTTGTATACAGACACGGCCTGTAACAAAGATGCAGGAATTGCTACATGGGAAGGTATGTATAATCTGCTTGAAGAGGAGAATCCAAGAGTAATGGAAGTTGCTGCTACTAGGGGCTCAAATAGTTCTTCTGAGGCATCTATTATAGAGCTAGCTTGCTCATTCTTGCACCAGATAGCAGCAAGACCTAAAATTTGCCCATACACAGACATGGTTAAGTGGATATAGGACAACGTTGACATTAGAAACAGACAGTTTAAGACTCAGGGTCAAGGACTTATCGGCTCATTCATTGCACATGATTTAAAGCTCATGTATCATTTATCGGAGCCACAAGCAACCTATAACAAGTAGTTTATGGAGAAATTTGTAAAAGAAAACCAAGATCTGGTATAAACCACCAAAGCCTAGTCTAGGAGGGATGAACCACTAAAGAAAGATAAACACGGTATGTACAGTACTGGTTCTCTCACCTCCCCATATTGCTTTGTTGCTGCCATGCTCTGTAGATTGTTTGGAGTGTGAGATATCAACAAATTTTCATTAGAATGGCTACCGTTATTAGATGTCACCACAAATGCCACTATTGTAGATTGGGCTAAAATATTGTCTGATAACCTGGTCACGGCCATTGTAAGTTACTGATCTAAAATAACTGCCTCTCAAAGAATCTATCCTCCTTTTTACCTATCTGCGTATGTAATGGATGCGATATTTTATGTTTCTAAGTTTCCTATTATGGCTTGGAAGTGGACAACTCAAGACCCCTTACCCATCCATGTCTATCATAAAGAATTGTGGGACTCTAAGTTCACTCCATACTTCTACCAGATTTGTCATGGAATCATACTGCCCTTGTACAGAATTTTGTATGATAAAGATGCTCCGAGATGCTCTCTTGAAACAGAGGTAGACATCCTCCCCATCGCGAGATGGTTCGGGGAAGAATTGTTTACTTATGTTAGGGTATTTGGAAGTTCTGCTTCCCCTCATGTCCTACCTTTGTATATCCTGGATAAACTCTTGGCTCGAGATATTGCCTATCAAACCTGTGGAGAAGGCGGTCTGACTAAAGATTTGAAAGACAAAAAGAAGGCCATATGGCCATAGTTTCCTATAGCCTATGGGGCCTTTTCACTTTTTGATGTAGGCCATGCATTCACAGAAGTAAAAAATATAACGTGTTTACAGTTATTCAAATTTTCAGGAAGACCATTTGACCCTCATGATGTTGCTAAGAATTTCACTACTACAGTCAAGATACATGTGTTTTTTGGAGAAGATGATTTATTCGATGATGTATTCCAACAGAAAAACACACTTGAAGAAATTCTGCATGCAGCCCAAATGCAATTTTCTCTAGAAGAATTCCAACAGTTCAAAATATACAGGGAAAGAAGGTTAGCCAGTATTCCTTTGGAGAAAATATGCCTAAAACCCACAAGGGAACCAACTTCAAGTGTTAGTCTTAGTGGAAGTTCAGGCACAAACGAATCTAAATCCAAGTCTGGAAAAGAAACATCTGAACATTCTAAAAGATCCGAAAGTGAACAGGATAAGAGTAAAGGGTTGGTAAAGGATACTGCCCAGTCAACGGAACTTCTACAGCAACAGGTTTTTACCTCCCCACAAATAAATCCTCCCCCTCTCGTCATTCAGCAACCATCAGTCATAACTGCACTAGATAAAGAATGGGAAACCTTCAATGACTTGATCAATCTTGAAGGGAAAACCATAAAAACACCTGTGAGCAATGCACAGGTAACAAAAGAAGTAGTCACAAGAACAATTAGCAATGTCTCAGATATGAAGCATATTCCTATTGCACCATCCTCTGAGCTTATGCTCAAAATAGAAGAAATTCTTCCTCATGATATATTTTATAGCCCACAGAACAAAGCAGTAGTAAGAAGACAGAGGAAGAAAAGGAAATTGGAAAACGTGCTCTCTCAAGACGCAAAACAATTAGACGTCCTATGGCAAGATCCAACTAGCAATCCCATTGAGAATCTCACCAAACTATCTCAGATCGCAAGAGCATATGCCTCTGCAACTATTGATAAAGCATTTGAGGTACAACAATTTCTAAAAGAAAAGGAAGACCAGATACAAGTTTTGCAACAACAGTTGCAACAAGCTAACGCTAACAATAAAGCACAGAAACAGCTTGAAAGGTTATAGCAGGACTTCCAACAAATGCAGATAGTTCATCAGAAAAGTTTGGATGAGAAAGGAAAGCAGTTACAGGATTTACAGGAGATGCACAAGGACAATCCTAAACTTACAGAATTTATCACAGAGTCCATTTCCTTGAATGAACAAATACTACAGCAGCAAGAAGCATTGGGCAAAAAAGATATCGCAATGGAACTATTATTGTGAAATAAGTGATAAAATCACTAATCAAGTGGTAGATTTACGAAATGGCTATGATATAATTGATAAACGGGTGACTGAATATTTGGCTTGGGAAGAAACAGACGAAGGAAAAAGAGTAGGTGCACCAAGAATTAATGAAAACCACAAAGAAATGCTCTTTAACAAATGGGACGAGCAAATCAGGGAGGCAGAGCAAGCAGGAGAAGGAGTAGCCATGGCAGCAAGCAATATTATTGATTGTGTAAATGAAAATTTGCAAAGGGAAAATTTGATCGCAGAAACCACTCCAGGCTATTTACCTAACCCACAGTGACTAGAGAAAGAATGGAAGCAGAAGGCAAAAGAAAAGGCAGAAGTAATCCTAGGGTTAACCAAGTTAAACTGGGATTATTACTGGGCATACTTGGTAAAGCCACATAGCCAATGGATGACTCTGAAGTGTATCATCAATTTGGCCGAAAAGATGGCGCCAGCTCTTGTCGATTCTGTTTTCTCAGCTCAGCTAAAATCGGAAGTCGGCCAGCCGACTCTTCTCAAACAGATGTTGCATGCGTGCGATTTCAAGGACCAAATACAGAAGTAGTTTTAATTTTAGATTCAAGTTTAGTTTTAATTTTGTTTTATTCTCCTGAAATGAGGACGGTCATTTAAACTGCATCTTACACTTTTGTAATAATTTATTTTTAGATTTAGTTAGTAGTATTTAAACCCTTCTCATGCATTTAGAGAAAGGTCCTAAAATTTATCAAAAACTTATCCCTAGAACATGCACTTTTGTACCCTCTGAGGAGGTTTTGATGAATGAAAGGAACATGATTTATTGATGTTTGCATTTGATGTCTACTACTGATGTTGCACTTTTGTACTCTTAGTGGATGTTAGATCAAGAAGAGATAAATCGTTATCGCTTGAAGCTCATGAGTAGGACTAGTTATAAATGGTATTTCTATCTCTTAACTATTTCTGCCTTGTGTTAGAGTGATTTTCAGTTTAGTTATTTGTATATTGATGTATGAATGCCTGAGTTATCATTTGGCACTTTTGTACGGTGATAGATATTTATTTATGCTTAGCGTATGAATAGCTTATTATGAGATATGTTTTTCGCAACTGTTTCGTCTAACTTTTTATACGAAGTGGTTCATCTTTATTGAATTCTTTTCTCATAACAGTTGAATGATATTTACTACCAGTTGTTATTTGAAATCATTTTAGATCGCATAGAAGAAATATTACACCCCGGTTAGTGTAGATATAGATATTTCTTCTTATTAGAGTAGAATTTCCTTATTATTAGATTAGAATCAGAATAGAAGTATTTCATTTAGAAACTGTTAGACCATAAATATCCATCCATCACATGCACACACCTAAATTAGGAAACTGGTCCCATATCCCCAGTCGGACCCGCTATACCAAACGGAAAAGGATTTGCCAACCAAGGTCCGGACCGAGGGGTATCCCCCTTGTTGTAGACCTGATTTTCGGGGCTTCAACATGTTCTTTGTTGTCCACACAGCCTTCACAACAAACCAAAATTGGTCTGGGTCCTCATTTCCAAAGCCTTTGAAAACAGGCAACTTCATCGTATTCGACATGTTGAACTATTGTGGAGGCGGTGTCGGTGTGGGAAAGGGTATGCACTATGGAGGTGAAGTGGAGGTGGTTTGGGCGGATGAGGTATTCCTGGAAAACCCTGTCTTATCAACTATACAATGCTTCGTGGCGAGGCTTGTACTGCTCCCTCATCATCACTCGAAGGAGGTTCTATCAAAGGGCTGTATTCGGGACCCGCTCTCTCTGGATTTCTAAAGGGTCGTCCACTTCACATAGATCCAAACATCAAGGCAATGGCATAACCCACTTTTCACACAAGAGAATTTTAATCCAAGCATTCAAAGATCTCAAATACTTACCTCGCGGTCCCTTGAAAAAGCATCGCTATGCTTCGGTGTAACTAATTGAGGTATTGACAGTGAAATCCGTCACGAATCTTCCGATGACTCAATCAAGCGAGTTGTTATCGTTATGTGATTTTGAAGATTGGAAAGACAAAAGTCACAAAATATACATCAAACCACTTATGGGTCTATGACCTAGCCTTCCTAGACTTAGAGAGGGCTTTCTCTGTATATATATGATTTAACTTTAATTTCACTGTTTTAATATGTTAAGCTAGATATAAAAATAAAGAGATTTATTACTTGATTGCTTGGTTGTTGGTTTGTTTGGTTGGGGCAGATCATTCTTAAATATTTTCCATTGGGCTATGGAGTCAAAAGCTGGGTGGTAACATCAATTTTCTAGAGCATTTACAAGGCAAGATAACTATCTTTACTGGATCTAAAAGCAGAGTAAGAAATGAAATGGCAGAAAAGTGATATCATTCAGGATTAAAAAGAAGTTAAGTATTTTTTTAATCATACTTTAGAGGAAAACATTTAGATTGCAAATACATAGTGTAATAAGGTGCTCCAACAGCATATCTTAAACTAGAATTTATGCTTTACAATAAGATTCAAAGATGCATAAATGAATATTCAGAGATAAATTCAGCACAGAAAGAAAGACATCACGTGGTCAAAACGGATCAAGTATCTTGCAAAACTATCCTTTTTATTGATGCTCTAGCTCAAAATTACAATGCTCCAAAGAGAAAAGATAGTTCAAATGACTAGGGTCCAACCCCTAATATTCCCAATGCATGGAGTATTTAACAAAGACCTACAACAATTTGCATTATACACTTGGCAATCTATTATTAGTTACAATGAAAGGAAAAATGACTAATGTAACAACAAAGTGTCCACGCTGTGAAAACTAGGGACATCTAGTCCTCTTTTTCAGGGATGCTATTGCTTAAGACATTAATCTAACTGTATTGGTTCTGCTGATGTGGCTGGTGCTGACTTAGATCTGTGCTGTCACTTTAATCATCCTTGTCTCGTTCCTCTTGATAGTCACACAGATCACACCATGCTTCCTCATCTGGAATCTTGACCTTAATTAACCTCTTGTATATTTCATCAGCTTCAATGTATTTATCAAAAGTTGGTTTGACTAAAAACATGTGCCTCAGTTTATGCTCGATGTAGATTTGATTGCTGATAGCTTCCAACAACACTTTTCCTATTATTCTACCTTTGATATTTGAGATATTTTCTGCATCTATCGCTATGCCCTAGAGTTTCTTTACATGGTCCTCTATGGTCATGAGTTTGTCATTTATGACAAACAAAGAGGGGAGACCTTTCTGGTTTAAAGGTTGAATCCTGTTGATGAACCTGTTGACTGTCATTTCCAAATTTTGACATTTTTCTTCTCGCTACACATTTAAGCTCTTCTTAGTCAATACCTTCTTGACTTGAAGTATAGTCTCTATCCTGTTTGCTACTCCCAAATATTCCAGCTCATACCTGTTCTTTGAATTTAGAAATTTGATTATCCTGTTAGTTGTTGCTGGTGTGTCTTCTACCTCTTCATTTGTAGCTAAAATGGCTTGTTTAGCCTTCTCCACTAATTATTTATATTCAAAAATAATTTGGATGCTAGGCCAAATTTCATTCATACCATTGATTATGTTGTTCCAAATTATCTCCTTAACTCTTCCTAGAGTGTTCCCAATGGATGATTCTTTCTTTGACTTTTGCAACTTTTCTATTAGGATCTTTAATCTCTGCATCTCCACCAAGTTATTACTTCCATCTCTTTTGATTTGATCTTGTAGCACACTAATGTTGAGATTGCAACAAGATGATGGAGCTTAGTGAAAAGAGTCGCCTTCACTAAGTGGGCCCGCAGGCTATTTTTGGCGCAAGTCTATTTTTAGACTATGTCTATTTTTAGACATATGGATCATGTCTATGGATTGCAGGTTGTTGTTTATGGATGATTGGTCAAGTTGGAAAAAATAGATGGACTTCTATTTTTAGATCACAGCGGAGTGACTGCTCAGTCTAAATATGGAACAGTCAAATATTATTAGCTCATAATAATATTTGGACTATAAACTTAATTTTATTCTCTTGGAGCACTTCAGGATGAGCTACGGATGTGGTACATGAAGATCCCAGAAGGAAATACGTGGTTACCTATGGGATGACTAATATTTGCACGCGGGACTTTAGTTAGAACTCAAGTGATTTGAGTTTAGTGGACTGGAGGTGCAGTTGATGGAGTTGTGTTCAGTTTAGCTTTGTTAAACTGGTTGTATTTAGTCTAACTGGAAAATGGAATAGAGATGAGTTGGGTGAATTAGTTATTAATTAATTCACAAGTTATTAACTCATAATGCAACTATAGAATACATCAGTCAACTCAGTTGCATGTCAGTGCATGTTCAGTTCAGCAGGGACAGGTGTTAGAGGATCAGATTGCTATCAGTTGTGACTATAGTTGTGCATAATGATTTGCACAATCAAATGGGATTGAGTATGCCAATGAATTGGCCAATACCAAGAATTGTAGCCTATGCTCACGTCCAACATAGTGTGAGTGACTATTTGCAGGTCAAATACGAGTTTGGTAAACCATTCTCATCAGTTCTTGAGCAGGTATTGAGCTGTGGAGGCAGGCAAGCAGTGGAATAGATTTGGAGATCAGATCTGAGCTGTATTATGTGTAACAGGTGGAGCTGGTACTGGATTGCTTGTGATAAGCATTGTACTTTGTAATGTTACATGTTCTCAATCATTAATATACAGATAGTGTGGGGTTTTTAGCGAGATGCTTTCCCCGGGTTACATATTGTGTTAATGTGTGAATGCTCTTGATGTTTTATTGTTATTGATGCTGCTATATTGATGATCAACGTAGAGGAGCTTATGTATTGTGTATGTATTCCACAATAGTACATGATCAGGATAATCTCTGTTGAATATGTGTTAAATTATTCAAAATTTCTACATGGTATTAGAGCAGTTGATCATCTGATCTACTATTCAGGAAGTGTTTACATTCTATTTCTTCAGGCAGAGTCTGTAATCGGGCCAGGTAGCCTCTGGATTCATCCTTCTTTTGGAAGGTGAAATATCCAGTGAATGCCCGTATAGTCGATCTCTGTACGAGAAATATTGTGTTCTCACGAATCTTAGATCCGAGGCGGTTGAGTTGGTTGCTGGTGGAATTCGAATTTGCAGCAGTGTTTTCTTGGTGTCAAAACTAAGATGTCTTTCACAGGATTGCGATTGGAGTATGCCCTTGAGGGTAGTACAAATTATATTGCATGGAAGGACAGGATGGAGGCAGTATTGGATGATAACGGGCTGAAGGAGTTCATAGACATGGATGTCCCAAAGCCTACTGATGCTACTCAAGTTGATGCTTGGCAAAAGAAGACTGCAAAATGTCGAAGAATTCTGTTGGAGGGCGTGAGGGATCACATTGTGTCCAGCCTCCATGGAAAGGCTACTCCATATTTGATGTGGAAATCATTAACAGAATTATTCCAAAGCAAGAGCGATCAGAGGAAGCTCGTGCTCAAAGATAAACTCAGAAACATCAAATGCGAGAAGGGTGACAGTATGCCCAAGTATCTCATGAGGTTCACTTAGTGTCGAGATGAGCTGGGAAGTGTGGGGGTTACTGTCGATGATGAGGACTTGGTGAGCTTGGCTCTCCTTGGTCTTTCAAAGAGTTGGCATTCTTATCAGGACTCTGTCAATGGTCTGGAGAAATTGCCAGTATGGGAAAGACTGTG
Organism: Pinus tabuliformis; assembly: GCA_031772625.1. NCBI lineage: Eukaryota > Viridiplantae > Streptophyta > Pinopsida > Pinales > Pinaceae > Pinus > Pinus tabuliformis. The sequence goes on from CM062806.1 coordinate 719,581,781, forward strand.
GTCAGATCTTGTGCAGGAGGAGATCAAGCAGAGTACGAGGGACATATATTCGTCAAAGGGAGCTTATGAAGAGAATTGCGCTTTGGCTGCCAAAGAAAAGAAAGGGAAGAGCAAGAAAGCTTCTCAGTCTGGTGCAAAAGGAAAGAAGCAGGACATGTCCAAGGTGAAGTGTTTTCACTGTCACTAGCATGGACACTATGCCACTAATTGTCCGCAGAAGAAGAAGAACAAGCAGGCTGCTGGATCTTCAGCAGGAGAGGCTCTAGCCTCGCAGTTTGAGCTTGATTTTTCGTTGATCGCATGCTTGGTTTCAAGTGTGATGGGATTGGTGTGGTTCTTGGACAGTGGTGCGTCTTTTCACATGGCGGGAGATAGAGATTTGTTTTCTGATCTGGAGGACAAAGATCTTGGAGTGCACATCGAGATGGGCGATGATGGTAGATACAATGCGACTGGTATCGGTACCATTTCCTTTGAGAGGGAGTCTGGTAAACCCTTCGTATTGAAGGAAGTCATGCATGTTCCAGGATTGAAGAAGAATCTCATCTCTGTGGCGATGTTAGAAGACAAGGGGTATGATGTTGTTTTCAGCGAGGGAAAAGCTTTCCTGTGCAGCAAGACAACTGGTGAGACCCAGAAGATAGGGGTTCAAGTAAGGAACCTTTATCAGTTGCGTGTAGATGGATGTGCAACAATGGCAGGCAAGGCAGAAGGATTGGTGAGCCGGGATGATGGCGAGTTGTGGCACAGGAGATTGGGTCACCTTCACCATGGAGCCTTGAAGATACTGCATCAGATCACTACAGGGCTTCCTAAAGGCACTCTTGCGCAGTCAGATCAGTGCAAGGGGTGTACTCTGGGGAAGTTTGTGAAAGCCACCTTTCACGAGAAGGATAGTCACGCCACGACGATCCTTGAGAGAATTCACACAAACGTGTGTGGACCTTTCTCAGTTGCTTCGATAGCAAAACACAGGTATTATGTGATTTTTGTTGATGATTTCTCTCATAAGTGTTGGATCTTCTTCATGCAGAAGAAGAGTGAAACATATTCAAAGTTCCATGAATTCAAAGCACTGGTCGAGAAGGAGTCGGGGAAGAAGGTGAAGGCTCTTAGGAGCGATAATGGTGGTGAATACATCTTGGACGAGTTCAAGGATTTCTACAAGGCAGAAGGGATTCGTAGAGAGCTCATAGCTCCCCATAACCCACAGTAGAACGGGGTAGCTGAGCGGAAGAACAGAACGATCATGGGTGCTGCACGGGCAATGTTGCATGATGAGGGCCTACCCCTTCACTTGTGGGCGGAAGCATGCAATACAACAGTTTATGTGCCTAACCGTTGTCCTCATAGGATACTTGGCATGAGTACACCCGAGGAGGCTTATTCTGGTAAGAAGCCCGATCTTTCTCATTTGAGGATTTTTGGTGCTAACGTTTACATGCATGTGACGAAGGATGCCAGGAAGAAGTTGGAGCTGACCGCAGAGGTTGGGATATTTGTGGGGTACACTGATACACCCCACAACTATCGTGTGTATTTGCCAGACAGTGGTAAAACTGTTGTGCGACGGGATATAAAATTTCAGGAGGAGAAAGCCATGAAGTGTTCGCTTGAGAGGGAGCTACACTTGCATGCAGATGAGGAGCTATTAGTTCCTAAGGATGAGCTTCAGGATGTGGATCAGCCACAGGATGAGGTTCATGGAGTGGAAGAGTCCACTCATGCAGCACCAACCATCAGAGGGCAAAAGCACTTGACAGAAGCTGAGCGACTGGCTCAAGATGCAGAGAAATTTGTAGGACCACCTACAGCCCAACACAGGTAGAGACAGTCACCTGATCGGTACACTAGATACATGGCTCTTATAAGCAAGTGTGTTGTGACTGAGCCATCCTCTTTCGAGGAAGCTGTGGAGGATCCCGCATGGGTAGATGCCATGGTGGAAGAGTATGATTCTATTGTCAGAAACAGTGCATGGGAGATTGTTCCTAGATCAGAGGGGAAATCAGTGGTGGGTTCGAGATGGATCTACAAAGTTAAGCAGGCAGCTGACGGGAGTGTGGAGAAGTACAAGGCAAGATTTGTTGCCCGAGGCTTTTCACAGATAGAGGGGATCGATTATGAGGAGACCTTTGCACCTGTCGCAAGGTATTCTTCCATACGGACGATTCTTGCTCTCTCAGCGCAGATGGGATGGCACATTCATCAGATGGATGTGAAGACTGCGTTCCTCAACGGAGTCATTGAGGAGGAGGTGTACATTGAGCAGCCCGAAGGCTTTGAGGTCTTCAGCAGTGAGTCACATGTGTGCAGGCTCAAGAGAGCGATGTATGGGTTGAAGCAAGCACCACGTGCTTGGTACACACGGATAGACAGCTATTTCACAGGACTTGGATTCTCCAAGAGCGAGGCAGATCCGAACCTATACCAGATTGTGGTGGAGGGTAAGTTACTTATCATTGTACTGTATGTTGATGATTTTATTCTAACAGGTGATGAGCTGTTGATACTGTCATGCAAGAAGGATCTTGCTACAAAGTTTGAGATGAAGGACTTGGGCCTCCTTCACTATTTCCTAGGATTGGAAATAAGGCAGTGCAGTGGTGCACTGTTTGTTTCTCAGGGCAAGTATGCTTGGGAGATACTGGAGAAGTTCAACATGCATGCCTGCAAGCCTGTTGATACTCCTCTTCCTGGAGGTTGGAGGAAGGAGGATGCCACTTCGGGAGAAGAAGTGGATGCCACTGTTTATCGACATTTGGTGGGGTTGTTGATGTATTTGGTCAATACACGACCCGATATATGCTATGCAGTTAACTAGCTTTCACAAGCTATGGTTAAGCCTACCAAGCTCTTCTGTAAGGCAGGCAAGCATGTATTGCGCTACTTGAGAGGCACATCGGGATATGGATTGTGGTACAGATAGGAGGATGAGGTGAAGCTATGTGGCTTCACGGATGCAGATTGGGTAGGTAGCCCAACAGATAGAAAGAGCACATCAAAAGGGGTCTTCAGTATTGGATCGACAGCAGTTTCTTGGTACAGCAGGAAGCAGAGATCCATGGCACTTAGTTCAGCAGAGGCCGAGTATATGGCAGCAAGTTTGGCTGCATGCGAGGCTATATGGATGAGGAAGATCCTAGTTGGTTTGTTCGGTTCTCATTTGGATCCTACTATGATTTACTGTGATAACCAGAGTTGCATTAAACTCTCGGCTAATCCTATATTTCATGATAGATCTAAGCATATTGACATCAGGTACCATCATATCAGAGATTGTGTGCAGCGGAGGATCATGTTACTTTCGTACATTCCAACGGAGGATCAGGATGCTGATATTCTGACGAAGGCTCTCACCAAGAGCAAATTTGAATACCACTAAGGCAGGATAGGGGTCATTGATAATCCATATCTTGTCGAGAGGGAGTGTTGAGATTGCAACAAGATGATGGAGCTTAGTGAAAAGAGTCGCCTTCACTAAGTGGGCCCGCAGGCTATTTTTGGCGCAAGTCTATTTTTAGACTATGTCTATTTTTAGACATATGGATCATGTCTATGGATTGCAGGTTGTTGTTTATGGATGATTGGTCAAGTTGGAAAAAATAGATGGACTTCTATTTTTAGATCACAGCGGAGTGACTGCTCAGTCTAAATATAGAACAGTCAAATATTATTAGCTCATAATAATATTTGGACTATAAACTTAATTTTATTCTCTTGGAGCACTTCAGGATGAGCTACGGATGTGGTACATGCAGATCCCAGAAGGAAATACATGGATACTTATGGGATGACTAATATTTGCATGCAGGACTACAGTTAGAACTCAAGTGAGTTGAGTTTAGTGGACTGGAGGTGCAGTTGATGGAGTTGTGTTCAGTTTAGCTTTGTTAAACTGGTTGTATTTAGTCTAACTGGAAAATAGACTAGAGATGAGTTGGGTGAATTAGTTATTAATTAATTCAAAAGTTATTAACTCATAATGCAACTATAGAATACATCAGTTAACTCAGTTGCATGTCAGTGCATGTTCAGTTCAGCAGGGACAGGTGTTAGAGGATCAGATTGATATCAGTTGTGACTATAGTTGTGCATTATGATTTGCACAATCAAAGGGGATTGAGTATGCGAATGAATTGGCCAATACCAAGAATTGTAGCCTGTGCTCACGTCCAACACAGTGTGATTGACTATTTGCAGGTCAAATACGAGTTTGGTAAACCATTCTCATCAGTTCTTGAGCAAATATTGATCTGTGGATGCAGGCAAGCAGTGGAATATATTTGGAGATCAGATCTGAGCTATATTGTGTGTAACAGGTGGAGCTGGTACTAGATTGCTTGTGATAAGCATTGTACTTTGTAATGTTACATGTTCTCAATCATTAATATACAGATAGTGTGGGGTTTTTAGCGAGATGCTTTCCCCGGGTTACATATTGTGTTAATGTGTGAATGCTCTTGATGTTTTATTGTTATTGATGCTGCTATATTGATGATCAACGTAGAGGAGCTTATGTATTGTGTATGTGTTCCGCAATAGTACATGATCAGGATAATCTCTGTTGAATATGTGTTAAATTATTCAAAATTTCTACAACTAACTTGAGTTTCCGATATTTTAATCTCCTTAGTGTGCAAATTCATGCCTTCCATAGATCTGGCCAGTTGTTCTGTATTGCTTCCTGCTCCTGTGGCAACACTTGCTGGAGTGGTTATGGGAAGAGTACTTAGAGGAATGGCCTCCATGGTTGTGCTAGCCATCTGTGCTGCTTTTTCTTTCTCTTGCACCATCTTCTCCATCTCTACTTCCATTTGTTTGATCTGGAGAGACTGCTCCATTATTAACTTCATCATGCTAGCCTTTTGGCTCTTTGTTTCCTATATCTCCTTGGTCAGTGGATCATGTGTAGTAGGCATCTTGAGATGCTTCTTCAAAGCTGCTATATCCATCTCTTTATTCTTTATTATTTCTTCAAATGATTTTACATCTGAGGGATCATACCCAATCTTCACAACTAAGTCTTCTAAAGACTTAATTCTATTATCCTTTGATTTTGATGAAATCCTCTCCATCTTTAACTGAGATTGAGAATTTGAGAGAGCCACCTGCATTTTAAACAAATTCATGGAAGTGTTAGTCAGAGTAGATGAAATCATTTCGCCTATTTTCTTGTGCATTTCCAGCTGATCAATTGGATGAACACTTCTTGCATCAAACTCAAAATAAATTTGCTTGCAATTTGCTGGAATTTTAGGCTCTGCTGTCTGTGCTTCCAAAAATGCCATATGATTTTTTCCTTTTCCTGAATCAAAGGCAGAGAGAAGTATGCCTTGTGTAGTTGCACCCTGTTTCCAAAATTGAGCATAAGTTCTCTTTTTCAATGTCTCAATCTTGATTTTAATATCTTTGAATGTGTCAAAGACTCTCTTCCTTTTCTCCAATCACATTTGTAGATGATGAAACCTGAAGAGACTGTTGCCTTTCTAAAATCGAAGTGGCAGGAAAATAGTTTCCCCCAGATGGGGATGAGTCTAGAATGTCAATAATATTGATGATTGTCTTCTGTGGTGATCCTTTGTCTATGTCCATATGTTTTTTGGTTTTCTTGCTGTATTTCAGCTTGAATTCCCTTATAGAAGTATCAGCCCCTGGTGACTAATCTTCTCTAGGCCTTTTCCTTATTATTCCTTGTTCTTTCTCTTTTCCCTTTTCAGTTCTATCTTCATTTGTTTGCTTCTCCTAGTATCTTCGAGTCTATGCACTAGAAGAAGAAATCACTTGTTCCTTAGCCTCCTACAATGTGTCAGACATCCACTCAATTTGGTTAATGTATTTTTCAATTTCAAGTCTTTGAGTGTGGATATAGGTTGTTAACTTGTTCTCCACCCTCTTCTTGGAGATGATACCCCACAGGTCATAGGACCATGTAAAACTATGGGTGAAATTCATTTCTCTCAATCTTTTATCTGCCTCCTCCCCTGTTGCTCTATTGTTACAAAAGAAGGGACAGATTTGAGATTTGATCCTGAACTAGGAATTTTTCTTAGCTTCTATAAAATGCACTTAATTTGCATTAATCATTTGTATGATGTATTCTAGTGAAAAGATCCTCATGGGGAGGAAGTTTGGCAGCTTGTAAGGGGCCAACTCACATCCATATGCTCTTAATTCAGTGTAATTTTGGTACAAGTACCAATCACCTGTTCTGACTTGGTCTGTCAATTGCATGATTCTTCTTATTTCTTCACTGATCCTAGGTTTTGCAATCCCACCGAGGAGGCTCATTTCTGGGTGAACAAAAATTTCTACAAATGTCTTGTAGCTGAAGTCCTTTTGGTCCTTCATCACTAACGTTGTCCAAAAATGACAGATTGGGGCTTACCTTCTTCATTCATCTTGCTCACTATAAACTGGAATTTGTCTACCTGAAAATACACAAGCATGTACACCAAAACTGAAGAGTACTGAAACACTTCCTTTGTGAAGACAATGACAAACTACTCATGAATGACAGCTGCTAAAAATTGGCTGAAATTGAAGAGGATAGAGGGCTTGGATTCTATTGACAAAATGGACAAGAAAGTTGTGATAGCTTCATCAAGCCATTGATCTGAATAATAGCTGAGTAAATAAGAGAGAATATTGACAATGTGTCTGGTTCTATCAGGGAAAACAAAGGAGTAATAAGGAGGATTCTTGTTTGGCAGAGGAGTTTGCTCAATCATGAAGAGTTCTAAGGTTTTTGCTCTTCTAGAAAAATCAAGCTTCTGATATATTTCAATGAGAATCTCATGGGAAAAGGGAGTATTTCCTTCAATAACAGAGGTTTGCATCATCTGCATAATGGACTTGGCATCAATGGTAAACAAAATATGTCATGTTGGGGCCATCACTGCACTTTCTTGTGGATTGTAGCATGAATGGTATTTCCTTATCAGTTTTGGGCAACTATGTTTTAGGAAAAATTTAAAAAGGTAGATTAGTGTCCCAGAGGCCTATGTCATCCATCTCTTCCACAAATTTAACCTCCCACCAGCAATATATGTCGAACAGATCGAACTCTGAGAGTGTTTCATGTATCTTAAAATCCCTGTCTGCAAGTGGTATGTGATCCAAATCCAATGGTGGGTGCATCATTGGATTAAATACTTCTTGTCCCTTTTTCTTGGGTGCCATAGCCATCTTCTAAGAAAAACCTTTGAGGTTGTCCTGTGTTGAATTTGTAAGAGAAGGGGATAGGAAGAAATGGGAATTTAGTGAGGGAGAAAGAAAACAGATTAACCAGAAGTGGGATTTGAGAATAGGAACATTCGATCACTGTAGAAAAATGGATCTTTCTGCAACAGTATTGTTGTTTCTGTATGCACTATGCACTCTCTATGTACGTCTGGAGGAAATGAATTATGCCTACAAACAGTGAGAACACACTAAAATTTTAAAATGAATATGAAATGGTGCTTTTATGGATTTGAAGTAATGTCATTGGATTGGCTTGACTTGATGCGGGTCTATTGGCTAACAGTCCAACCAATTAAATTCATAATGGCGAGAATGAAGGTGATAGGCAAATGGGACAGGTTAACATCGTGAGGTGGCGGGAGTGATCAAATGGTCATAATGGAAAAGTGGTTTAATTGATGGGATAAACCACTTTTCAGGGGGCCTAGGGAGTGGTAAGCGGTATGAGAGGAGGGATGTGAAATCGTGAGGGCATGACACATTAGTGGTTGGAAACCACTGATTTTGGACCCCCCCAGATTAACTTTTGGAGGGTGGCGGGGGGCCAAAAAATCACACAGGTCGTCAGATCAGATGGAATGAGAAGAAATTGGGTTAGAGATGGGAGATAGATAAGATGAGATGTGACGAGTAGTGGGAGGTGGGGTGGGGAAATAAATGAGGGGTGGCAGAATATAGGGATAGAGGGTGTATCATAAGGTTATGAAATTTAATATTGAACCCCTTCCCGTTTCAATTTATTTTCCCCACCTTGGGAAAACATTCATATCTTATCAAACCTAAAGAACTTATCATGTCTTTTTTTCTTTGAATCTTCTCAATCTACCTACCCTTATTTTTCTAATCTAGCATTTTTCTTTTTCATTTTATTTTGCAGGGTGCACTTGGACTTGTAGACCCTTTCCTTTTTATCTCTTTTTTTCCTTTAAATTCAAACCTACTCTATCACTTATTTCTCCCCTTGGTCCATATTAAACAGTTGGACCAATTTTATTTCTACCTAGCTACTGATTTGCCAAGATTAAACTATTTGGAAGATCTTTAATTTCTAACCTATCAACAAAAAATGACATTTGTTCAATCATGCTTACATTGTATGATTTGAACAACATTTGGGGTTTTTTTTTTATATACCCTCTTTTCATTTCTTTTCTTTTCTCTTTTTTTTTGTGAAATCAATTGAATATTGGAATATATGAACAATTTGAAACCTGCAAACTATGAAATACTCAATCCCTTGAGATCCTATAAATTATAGGACCATAACACCAGTGATCAATAGCTCGCGTGATCTTATGTTGAAATGCTTCCAACCTCCAAACCAACTCTGGGGTCCACACTATCGATTCATCAAGCCTCCACTTTCCTTGGTCATATGTCGATTTAGCGATCCACTCATATAGTTTGATTGGGAACGTTCATAAGAAAATTTCGTGTATTTCTATGTACATGTATCTACCCAACCACTGTTCTTTTTTCAGGTGTAGATTTTTGTTTTCTTGCGTCACAAATTCGTGGATCTCTTTGTCCAACCAATCCCCAATTTCCTTTTTGGTTGGATTCCAATGATGCAACATCAAACATCTCTTTATGCAGATCCTGGTCCCGACAACGGAACCATTTGTTGGATTAGTGGGTCCTAACCCAGCTTCAAAGTTAGTTTCACCAAACAAATCCCTACACTACTGGCCCTTTCTGCATCAATCCACGGAGCGCGGAATGAAGTCTCACTCGAAGCAGTATGGGGGGGATGCTGGAACCAATTTTCTACACCCAAAGATTAGTGTAATGTCGTTTTATGCCCTAAATTTGCCTTCACACAGATCGATAAGCCTTGAGGCTTATCGATGTAACTTCCTTTTATCAGCTTCTAACCCTCCACAAATGTTTACAACTATCTTTCAGGGACCCTAAATAGGTGAATCCACTACTTACGCACATCAAAGATTACTTATAACCCAATAATTGCTCAGATTAGCTTAAGTGTTTGATAACTTTAACATACAACAAGATAATCTTCGCGTAAATAGTTAACAACCATTTCATTCATGTAACAATATAAATCATGTAAAGTCACACCTCAATACATCATTATTTCATAAACCCATTATAACCTAAGGCGCATTCATATAAACAAAAGTAAAGAGATAAACACGAGTATTTCTGCAATAGTCTTCTTTATTAATACTCATTTCTGCTTATAGACTCAAGACTTCCCTGCGCACTCAGCTACAGCGGTCCGCGCTCACAGCTGCGGACTCTACTCTAGGCCTCTCCACACATAGCTACAGAGCCTTCCTTCTACTCTAAGACTTCTACGTTGTCCCTTCTACAAGCCCATTACATTTCCTTTCTTTAGTGCTTGATTGATTGCCTTAGACTCTCTAAGACTCTCTTATTTATATAATCCCATGGTCTACGGACCATGGGTAGATCTACAAAAGCTGACTCAACTTACATAAAGAAGGGTAAAACCCTGTATGACTCTTTAATTATCTACGCACTCCGCAACCACAACTTGCAGATACTTTACATCTTTATACAACAAAACTTGGGCTTTTGCCCCAAAACTTGGGCTTTTTCCCCAAAATTGACCCTAGGGGACCCCATCCCAACAAGTACCCATCATTGTTTCCAAATTTTGGATTTCCCATTGGGTCTTGGGACGGACATCATTGAAGTAAGCATCGATTGATTCCTACACAAGTAAACAAGGCATGTTTTGGCCCTGGGGACCCCTTCCACCACTACCCCTCCTACTGCACATACATTGCCTAGGTGACATGACATGCAGGATAGGTGCCATCTTAAATGGCCATAAAGAAAGCCACAACCATGGGTTTGGGGTTTGCACCAAATTGTAACAATTTGACTAACCACACATTGTTTAACAACACATCATCTACATAATTCAAACTTATGACACTAGCTCAAGCTAGAAAATAACCTACCTCAAAAATTATAACTTTTAGTGCTCAAAGCATGAAAACAAAGCCACAAATCGATCAATAAAAGAGACGTACTGGGATCAAAATCACCTTTACTAAAAAAATAGTCAACACATCAAACATCGATAAGAGGTTCCCAAACATTAGCTTACAAAACCATAGACCAAACGATATCACCAAAACTACATCTAAAATATGAACTAGACCAAGACAAAACCCTGCCTTAACAAACCCAAAGCCCAACAAACAGAGGATTAATGGATATCCTAATTCACTAAGCTCTAGACCATCTGAGTGAAAACACATGATACCATGATAATTAACAAGCAAAAGAAATATTACCGAAGATGTCATGACGTGGGAAACCAAGATAGGGATGGCCGAGAGAGGTGACGTCCTCCTACCACTACAACAAAACCAGCGATTAGCGTCCCTTTTTACTTCTTTTTTTGCATATAGAGCCCATTTTTGGTGCTATTTGCATCCATTTATCAAATATGGTGCAAAAATCGACACAAAATTTGCATCAAGTTTTGCACCAAATCTTACACCAAGTTTAGCACCAGGTATTGCAATAGGTTTTGCACCACGTTTTGCACCAAATTTTATGCCAAGTTTTGTGTCATCCTTTACACCAGGTTTTGTTCCAGGTTTTGCATCAAGTTTGGCACCTAATTTTGTTTGACATACTTTTGCATCCTCATTTGCATCCACTTTTTGCACCTACACTTGCATCAACTTTTGCATCGACTTTTGTATCCTTTTTTGCATCCATTTTTTCATCCATTTGTGCATCCCTTTTGCGCCAAGTTTTACATCGAGTTTTGTGTCTAGTTTTGCATATAATTTTGCATCTATTTTTGTTGCATCCACTTTTCCATCTTGTTTGGCATCCATATTTACATCCTCTTTTGCATCTATTATTGTACCCACTATTGCATCTAATATTTTTGTGCCACAATTAGCGCCTAGTTTGGCACCTCCTTTTGCACCCACTTTTGATTATAATTTTGCATCCATGTTTGCATCCTCATTTGCGTCTAGGTTTTCATCAACTACTACATCTATTTTTGCATCCCTTTTTGTATCCAATTTTGGACCAGGATTTGGATCGGGTTTTGTGTCTCGTTTTGCATCTACTTTTGCATCGACTTCTATTGCATCCACTTTTGCACACAATTTTGCATCCACTGTTGCACCCATTTTAAATTTCACTTTTTGCATCCCTTTTTACATCTTCATTTGCATCATACTTTGATTCTTTTTTTGCATCTATCATTACATCCACTTTTGTTATGCCACAATTTGCACCATGTTTTGCACTCACTGTTGTATCCACGTTTGCTTCCAATTTTGCATCCATGTTCACATCCTCTTTTGCATCAAATATTGCATCCACTTTTGTGTCAGGTTTATGCATTGGGTTTTGCATCTCGTTTTGTATCTACTTTTGCATCTACTTACATTGTATCCATTTTTTGCATCCAATTTTGTTTTCCCTGTTGCATCAATGTTTGCTTCCACTTTTACATCCATTTTTGCATCTTATTTTGCATATTTTTTGTCTATTGTTACATCCACTTTTGTTGCACCATATCTTGCGCCTACCATTGCAACCACATTTGCTTCCACGTTTGCATCCCCTATTGCATCCACTTTTGTTTCATCCATTTTTGCATCTTCTTTTGTGTCCGTTGTTGCATCCACATTTGTTTCACCACAATTTGTGCCAAGTTTTACACCTACCATTGGACCCATGTTTGCTTCCACTTTTGCCTTCATGTTTGCATCCAAGTTTGCATTGACAACTGCATCTACTTTTGCATCCACTTTTGTGTCAGGTTTTTCATGTTGTTGTGCATCTACTTATGTTGTATCCACTTTTCATCCAATTTTACTTCTATTGTTGCCCCCATTTCTATGTTCGCTTTTGCATCCCTTTTCCAACACTCATCATATTTTCTGCATTGATGATATTCCTTATGGCATTGACAATTATGAACAATTGATGACAATGTCAATAATATTGACAATGATGAAAATGAAGATGATGGCGATGACATGAATTGTGATTATGATGATAAAGACGATAGTGGTTACAATGACAATGATGATGATGGCAATGATTATGATGATGACGATGCTAATGACGTTGGCGAATCTTCCCAATTTTAGATGTTGTCATTGTCATAATCATAAGCATTATCTTTGGTGTCATCATCATCATTTTCATCTAGGTCATCATCAAAAACTATAATGGCATGAATGATGATGATGATTACAACAATGTCGATAGAAATTACATTAATGATGATGATGGGGATGATAAAAATGACAATGACGATGATAATGGTGGTGATGATGATCATCATCTATCATCTCTCAAAAATAGAGTTGTTATTTCTCTTACGTATATCAATGTGTCCTAAACAACCCTTTTCTAGCACTGATCACATTTTTTGGGTTGATGATATTTCTTACAACATCTACAATTATGAACAATTGCAAACAATGTCCATAATGATGATGATGATGGCATGAATGGTGATTATGATGATAATGTAATGATGGCAATAACAATGACAAGGATGTGATGATGATGACAATGATTATGATAATGAGAATGACCTTACAATCTTATGGATTCGTGAACAATTACTAGTTTCAATACCATCTTCTGGATACGTATTACTATCATACTTTTTAGATTTTCTGTCTCTCTTGAGGTATCTTACTATAATGGTGTTGTCAACACTAGAAAGATATCTTGTTGTAATGGTGGTTCTAATGTTAGCACTAGCAAAGTTTTTGTTAAATTTTGGTTAAAAAAAACCGATTTATGCAATTATTTTGACAATCTATGTAAAAAAGTAAATAACATCCAATTATTTCGACTGTAGTCCCATTGATTATCATGAATTCACCAGTCTGAAGACCATCTTCTACATACATATTATTATTAAACTTTTTGCATTATATCCCTCTTATATCTTGTTGTAATGGCAGTATTAGCACTAGAAAAATATCTTGTTGTAATGGTGATGTTAGTATTAGCACCAAAAAAATCACTAAATTTTGGTAAAAAAAAGTTTATCGTTTATTTATTTTTAATTTGGGAAATTTTTGTTTTTATATTTTTTGTTTTTAATTCTATTTTTATGCAGTAATATTTTTTTTGGTTGAATTTTGGTAGTAACTAGTTTTTGGTCTAATCATATGTATTAACCATGTTCTTTATGCTACAAGTCTAATTGTTGGGACAAAATTGCTCTTTCAAATAAGTTGCAAAAATAATATAATTGGAAGAATAGCGATGACAACTATTTTCATTGTCCAACTGTTCAGTATATCATGTATGAAAATATTCAACATTTTTATAAACAATGGATTAGAGGTGAGTCTGTAATTGTACATAATGTTTGGATGATACATAAAAACAAAGTTTGTTTCATTGATGTGGTTAGGATCTACTTTGGATACGAAACCCTAGGTTTGGAAGTATGCAAATAATGAATTTGGTTTACCTTTGATAACAAATGAAATTTTATTTCTTTTTCCTCATAAAACCAAGGAAGATATGGCAATAATTCTCGTTAGAAAACTACTTCTTGTTGAAGGTTTATAATTGGTTGCAAAAGTTCAACAACTGGGTATAGAAGTTTTTAGTTGCTATTAGGGAAACAATGTGATTATAGGTTTTAGCAGACATAGATCATTCTTGGTATTTGATTCACTTTGAGAATATAAGTACACCAAAGTGGATTAGGTTATGAGTGGATTGGCAAAGCAACCCTTATTTGTTCCTTTTAGTTTTTGAGATATCTCAAGTTCAACTAGTGCTAGTAAATGGTTTCAAAGATGTTTGCTAGGGTTTTTCAACAAGGTCACTAGGTCCCAATGTAACATAGATACTTCATATTTGTTGAAAAGTAAACCCCCACATAACACTGAATAGATCATTAATGACTACCTAGAGAACTTAGACTAAATTAATCGTGGAAGTAAAAATTACAACCAAATTAATCATGAAAGTAAGAACTACAATTGAAAAAAACACACTTGGTAATATACTAGAATTCATCCTCGCCAAATCCAAAGTTGATGAATAATATGTTAAATCTTTAATGAAACCCATGAAAAATAATAAGCATGTTATCGATATAAGAGTGCATGAACTTGCTTAATGTATATTTGTTAATTGGAGATGATGAATATCTAAATAAAGTTGATGAATAATATGTTAAATATTTGATGAAACTCATGAAAGATAATAAGCATGTTTATCCATATAGGAGTGCACAAACTTTCTTAATGTGTAGTTTACGAGAAATTTTTCCAGCGTAAATCACAAGATATATCATTTGTTTAGGCGTTTCGAACCAACCGGTGTGGTTCATCGTCAGGACAAGTTGAAGAATCAGATCCAACTTTGCATGTTAAATAGTTTGAGCAGAGGGGATATTTGCACCTTAGCCTTAACAACCCTTGCCCAAGATGAATCTATTTAATGGACTAGCTTGGATATGTTAGGTCTTGGATTTCCAGAGTACCCAATCAATGCTTAACTCCCTAGTCCTAGCCAAAATTCACTCCTATTGAAGAGACAACTTGAACAATCTTGCTAATAAGATTAACAAGTTCGTTCCTTTTGATTGATTTACAACAAACCTTAATGCCTCTCTTTTCTTATCCTCCTCTTCCATTCTCCAACAAAAACTTATTAATCTTATATCATAAACACTTTATATAGGTAAGCATTGTAATCATTTTCCTCAACTCACACGGTACCTTTACACCTCAACCCATATAAGTGGAACTAAGTCCATGGCACAACCCATCACACTCTAAGATGGTTCTAATTGTCTCCTCAAAACTAGGACATAACACACCTTAAATGCCAAATGGTTAAGTCATCCCAAATTTGTGGGATTTTTTCCTTCATGGAACACATTCTAGCTAGTGTTGATCAAACACAATGCACTAACACCACTAACACACACTAAAAGTCCTAGATACCCTTACGCTGTGGCACGAGATTGCAGAGATTTGCGAATTAGGGTTTCACCAGTAGCAGACACTCGAACCCCACGATCGGTTCTTCAGTCCATTGACGACGCTAAGGTATGTTCCATTTTTAACTTCAATGGATTTCCACCTGCACATTCAGTCTTCCACACAGAGAGGAGTACACGCATTTCAGGTTTCTGGTTCAAAATCCAGTGTGTTTTTAGCAGCCACTCTTGTATGTTTAGGTTTTAATCTCTGTGCTGCAATCTGTTACTGTTTGCAAGGATGGCGCTGGAATTTGATGAGTACGGGAGGCCATTTATCATAATAAAGGAGCAGGAGCAGAAGACCCAAATCAGAGGCTTAGATGCTCAGAAGGCCAACATTGCGGCCGCCAGGTCCGTTGCGAGAATCCTCCGCACCTCACTCGGCCCCAAGGGAATGGACAAGATGCTCCAGAGCCCCGACGGTGATGTCACCATCAGTAAGCTTCTCTTCCATTTATTGAATCTCTATTTCTGGGTCGGTAAAACCCCTTAAAAATCTAAAAATCTGAAACTAAGTAGAATTTATTTTAAAAAACTTATGATTCGTAAGTAGCAGTTACTTTAAAACATTTATAGGTTTTCCGAAAGGAGTGAAATAAGCAAATACTCTGCGATCTGCTTACTCTTCCTCACAAACTGTGAGGCCCGCCGAGCTAGATGCTCTACATATGACGCTGACTGCCTACAAAAGCTCCCACATGGGTGAATGCGTTGAGATGTCACTAACATTGAGAGATAGATACTTTCCAGGGATCTACTTGGCGTAGAGGTACTTTTGGCGGGCTTTTCACTAACCAAGAAACTTCGTTTACAAATTATTTTTCTCAAAATAACACCAATTGCTCAACATCAGAAGGTTCATAAAGAAATGGAAATAATAATTTTAAGAAGAATTTCATAATAAAGAAATAAATTATATAAATGTCCACAAATGATGAAAGGACATTAGGTTAATGGGACTAAAACTATATATTGATGCTGGAGTGCTTAAAGGTATTCGCTGAAAAAGGAGAGACTACAAATAAGATTTCAGATTTAACAGAATGACGAATGATAAAATAACAAAGGGGTGATTATCTCAATTGTTTGTAGCCAATGTTGTTGAGCATCTGGCTCGTTCTGGTTACCTGTTAGTAGGTAACCAGTTTAAATCCCCCAGATTTAGGTGCACTAGTCTATGTCAACAGTTTTACAAAGAATGCCATTCACAAATATGGAGAAGCATCTCTTGGATTTCCTTATTAGATTTTCAAGGGTTATAATAACAGATAAACCTGATACAATGAAGACAAGCATCTGGCTGGTTCTGGTTACGTGTTAGTAGGTAACCAGTTTAAATCCCCCAGATTTAGGTGCACTAGTCTATGTCAACAGTTTTACGAAGAATGCCATTCACAAATATGGAGAAGCATCTCTTGGATTTCCTTATCAGATTTTCAAGGGTTATAATAACAGATAAACCTGATACAATGAAGACGAGACTAATAGCAGAAGCCTAGAAAATAAATAAGTCCTAATTTATCTAAGTGTCAAAGGAGAGGTATGCAGGGCCATAAACCAGGCTGGATTCTATCCTGGCGAAGTTTATTGAAGCCCATCAGACTGCAAAGTTTGACAGGTTACGTGTGGAAGGGAGAACCCTGGTGATGGGTGTCTGTCTAGTGTCTACAAGATATAAGCTGAGAATTATAGCTTTTGTAAGATAGCATACCTAGATGGACTTGTGGATTATCTGGATGATCTCAACTGTGCTTGGTAAGGGTGCTTCTGAATCACTGATCGTCTGTTATTTTTGCTCATGACTGGTGCATCTACCGAGTCGTCGATGCTTCATCCAGCTGAAAAAATGATGCAATCAATCTAGTGGATCTGGGTCTGGAGGACTCATGCATGTCCTGCTCTTAGAGTATTTGGTTCTCTTTACTTTGTTCTTGAATAATGAACTCTGCTTTCACTGTTGTGGGGAGATTCCGGTCTTAATGGATTTTTTGTTGTCATTTAAAAATTTGTAGTGGAGATAGTGGATAAAAGCCATGCACTGCAACAATGCTCCCAACCAGATAATTTCATTAAATTTTGGAATCTAATAAGAAAAATCGAAATCGAGTAATAGTTTGTGTGGGAAGCAAAGAAAGTGAGAAAAAAAATCTCTTAGCTTTGAGCTTCATTTATGTGTACTTTGTATAACGGCTACTTGGTTAACTTAGTAGGTCAGTCTTTATTATCTAAAATATGCATATTGAAGATTGGATATCACGGCAGTTTCTCCCTCTCATCGCCATTGTCAACATGGTCGTCAGTGAGCATCTCTACATGAACAGAGGATCTATTTGTCCTTTTAATGTTAACAAATTTATAGTTAATTATATAATAAATATTTTGATGTACATGTACATGAGGACTGATTGGCGCCGTGAGCAAATCCAGGCAAGGGTAGGGGGTTCAAGAATTTTAAGGAAGGTTGCCTCTTGTTCATAATTGTTGTGACAATTTTTCTGATTACTGGAGGTTCAAGAATTTCAAGGAAGGTTGCCTCTTGTTCATAATTGTTGTGACAATTTATCTGATTACCTTGACCTCCCTGATTTCAACATACGTGTAACTAGGAATGGCTATAAACCATAGTAGCAAAATTTGAATCCGAATATGTATTCAAATACAACTCAGTATGGAAAATACCTAATAAAGAAATGCAGCATGGTCCCAATATGGAAATCTATATTTCTCAGTATGAAAATAAGCGTTTTGTTCCATATTTTAGAAGAATTTCATCCTCAGAACACACTAAAACCAGAAAAAGCAATTTATTCTTTGAAAATTTTGCAATGTAGTTTATTTTTAAGTGTTTTCTTACTGTTATTTTTATTTTTTTGAGGTTTTTGCTCTGTTTTTTTGGGGCTTATATGTTGATGGGTGTCAAAGACATTATAAG
Organism: Pinus tabuliformis; assembly: GCA_031772625.1. NCBI lineage: Eukaryota > Viridiplantae > Streptophyta > Pinopsida > Pinales > Pinaceae > Pinus > Pinus tabuliformis. Next base: position 719,599,960 of record CM062806.1, read on the forward strand.
GTAAGTGAATTGTTCTATATCTGCATTGCAGTGAAAACATACTGAATTTTGTACTGTTGCCGAATTTCCATATAATAAAGAGCAATATGACCAAATCTTGCTACTATGCTATAAACTAGATTTCCAGCATTGAAATCCCCTTGTGTATTTAGCTATGGGTCTTGTGGGTCATCTCGACAACCTCCATGATAGTCCTTAGAACATATTCAGGTTTGTATTTGTTCAATAGAAATGTAGGGAAACAAATATTCCTTTCAAAGGTGTATTAATTCATACAACACATATTTAACATTTTACTAAAATATTACTTTTACTTACTTCCATATCCCACTACTTCTATGACGTTGCACAAACCTACTTCCATATCCCACTACTTATATGATGTTGCACCGGTTTGTGCAAATGCTAGTTCTATATACGATGTAGGGTTTCAGGGTCGGCAACAATGCTCTTTAACTTTTTAAAACATTTATATCTTAAAATGGGTTGTTATATTGGATGTAGGGTTTCAGGTCCGCAGATATATCCTTCTCCGAGGGGTTTCAGGAGGGCCTCTTATGCCGCGCCCCCTTTTCAGGTAGACGCATTTGAAAATATTTGCATTGTGCTATTTTTCTTTCCAGGCGGCGGATTGACTTGATCGGTGCACGGACAAAGGTGCATTTTTGGATAATTGATGCGGCTGGTTCAGATCCTCATATGCAATCGGATAGAGGTGAGTCTAAGCCTTGATTTCTTTTGTCCCTCTCAACCCATATTCTCTTATCACGATGTCTTTTTTGTTTTGTATTTCCGCTTCACATTTTCCAAAAGAGGTGCTTCTTATATTTGCTTTCACAGACTCATAGCAGGCATATTTTTTCAATCTGTGTTTTTTTAGCGCATTTATTGGCTTACATATCGATTGATATTGATATATTTTCCCTCAATTTTTATAATCTTTTATTTCACCCGAGTATAAAGAGATACATTCTGTAAATGCTTTAAGCTTCAAGAAATATCGGAACGAAAATATACATTCTTTGCTAAGCCTGAAGAAGGCATTGATATTGATTGAAGGGTCCTGCAACTTCTCTAAAATTCAGAATTCTTCTTTTGAGGCACTTAGATCATCTTCAAAATACTAACTGTCATAAGAATCCCCATTCGAGGATGCAGAAATATGTTCGTGTAAGATATGACAATCCTTGATTTCACTTCATAACCTTGAACCCTCAGCCAACTGTAGTCCTTCCTTCCTCAAGGTGTCTGCTTCACCATTTAATTCTTTGTAGACATGTTCAAAGCACTCTGAAATAAAAACGGACAGAACGTTTGATTTCATCTTCTACTACTACCATTCATCCAATTAATTACTAACAACTGATGAATTTAGTAACACTTGTTTAACAGATTCTTCTCCTACAGGAAAGTAGCACAGTCTGAATTTAAAGGCTAATCGAAACTGTAATCTGAATGTCGTTTGAGCCTATAAACGGACACAGTTAGAAAACATGCACAGAACATGTAGATCACTGTCGAGAACCCCTGTTAATTCTATTCCATTATCATTGAATAAAAAGCTGCATCACTAACATATCTCAGTGCAAAATGCACTGCCCCCTTCCAAGTATTAGAACTTGTGTTTTGTGGCAACCTGATGAACTTACCTAGGCTGCACCATGTACTGAAAGTGTTGACTGCAAAACAAATGTTAGGCCTTGTGTTAACTAAGTACATGAGGAAACCTATCAATTCCTTGTATACAGAGGTTCATTAAATCTGAATTAGAATCAGCAAAGTACAATGGATTTACTACCACAGGGGAGTAGCCATGGGTTTGCAGTACATCATTTGAAATCTCATCAGAATTTCAATTGCATACACTGGAGTAGCCATGGGTTTGCAGTCCATCATTTGAAATCTTCTAAGAATTTCAATTACATACTTTTTCTGTCCAAGGAACACTTCACCTGCACTTTGCTACACCCCTAGAGCCAGCAAGTAGTGCTTCAAGGCATGACAAATTCTCTTGCCAATTTTGCCCTGCACCAGTTTGTGGATTCCTTTTAACTTCCTGTGAGTGTAAGATTGTCTACATATGGGACTAAAACAAGCAGATTAGAATGATCTACCAAATTGTAAAAATTAGAATCTGCATCTGTCTCAGTGAAACCCAAATCTGAAAGTTATTCATTGATCTTGGAGTGCCATGCAAATGGTGCCTGTTTCAACTCATAAAGGGCCTACTTCAACTTGTAAACATGGGTCTCAAGCCTATTCACCTAAAAGCCTCTTGGTTGGTTTATTCATATAACTCCTTAATCAACCTATTAAGAAATGTTGTCTTTACATAAATTTGATATAAAATCCAATGGAAGATTGTTGTGAAATACATAGTAAATCTGATAGAGGTATATTTAGTAACAAGAGCAAAAGTATCCTCATAGTCAACTCCTTTTTAATGGGAGAACCGTCCAGCCACAAACCGAGCTTTGCAGTTTTATATGCTGCTATTTGGTGCATGCTTAACCATGCATGATTGTTGTAAGAAAAACTAGAGTCAAATACTGACTTCTCCACTAGTCTAGGCACTATCTCCTACCCATCATTCTTTAGGAGGAGATGTATTCCTCCATCATGGCATTTTGCAGTACTTGCTTCCTTACTTCCGTTACTAGAAGGTTTTGTTTCAATAATGAAAGATATCGGTGCAACATAACTAGGGAACTTTTTAGGAGGGTGGCTTATTTGAAGGGAAGTAGTTGGAGCACCAACTTACTCTGTTGCCTCTTTTAATGTCTAGATTATCCATCTAGGCTTTCTAGCTGAACTTGAAGGTAAAGAGGCACCCCTTGCACTTCCAAAAGCTTGCTGATCTAAGTATGCGTTTCATGATCTTTTTTATTTCTGCAGATCTGTTTTTGGGATACCAAACTCTTCTGCCTCCATGGTCACTATTGGAGGTTCTTGAGACTTAGAGGACCATGCATTTTCTTCAAACTTGGTATCTCTGCTCACAACTACTTTATGTTGAGATGGAATGTATATTCTATAAGCTTTTGAGGTTTCACTCTAACCTACAAAAATGCCCTTCAAACTAGAAGGTTCCAACTTGGTCCTTTTCCCATCTGGAATATGAATGTAGATAGGACAACTGAAAAACTCAAAGATGTGTTACTTGAGGCTTCTGAATTCCTCCAGTCTTATCCTTCAAAATTCTGTGAGGATACCTATTCAAAATATAGACAATGATGAGACATGTTTATACACAGAGACACATGAGCAGAACTAGATCATGAATCAAGGCCCCAAACTACTGAGGGTTGTAGGGAACTATCAACATTTTCTTGATTCTTGATTTCATGCAAAAGGTATCAAACTCCTTTGGTTTTTGTGAATTAAGTCTAGGACTTCCTAGAAGAATCATCAATAAAATATTCATAGTAAATGTTACTTGATAAGGAAGTTGAAGAGATGGGCCCACATACATTTGAGTTGATTAGGTCAGAAACCCCTCTTGACCTATGTTTACTGCCAGGAAAACATCCTTTACACGATGGCCAAGTGCACAACCTTTGCACACTCCTTTCTTCTCAGCCTTGAAGATTCACAATTCCCACACCATGTTTTTCAAGATTGGCAACATTCACAAGTGCAAGTGACCTAGTCTCTTTTGTCAAAGCTCACACATGTTGTCACTATCATACCCTAAAGTTCTTATAGGATTCCCTTGCAATTTAGGATGAGGACTTGTTGATCTTCAAAGTTAGCCATATATGTAGGATCTATCATCACTGAAATTGGAAAGAGATTTTTAGTTAAGCTAGGTACATACAAAACATCATTAACTTAGTAAGCTTAAGGATATCACTTGATGGATCCCACTCTTGCAACTGGATATGTGGCATCATCACCAAGTTCTACTAAAGGTACTCTTGTTAGAGGTTGTATGTTTGCAGGCTCCACTGTCCACATACCAATCCACATCAGACATGATGTCAGATGACAGGCATGAGACCATTGAGAAGTGTATCTCGAGATTGGATGAAAGCTCATCCACTTGAGCTGATGCTTTTGTACTCTTTACAAGTTGCTTTCCCTTCCCCTTCTTTTGATGACATTGGAAGCGAAGTGCCCAAACATTTGACACTTGAAGCACTTGATGTGGCTCAAGTCCTTCCTTCCCTGGTTACAAGAACCTGGCTTCTCTTTCTTCCCTTTTTAACCCTTCTTAGTTCCTCTTTTCTTGTTGCCCTTCTTCGTCTTACTAATGGGGACAACATTCTACTCCTTCTAGTTGAAGTCGTTCCATAGCCTCTTCAAACTAGGAAGTTTTAACTTTTTTTTGGCCTAGATGTCATAGCCAAAAAGTTTCCAAAAAGAACAGGACCTATTTAATGCAATGAGTACTAGCTTTTCACCCTTCACCTCCTCTCAATTGCTGCAAGCTGATCATGGAGATCAATAATCTTCATTAAGTAGGAAACTACAATATCCTTTTACTCATTTGCAGGGATTAAGCTTATTTCTTAGCAATGTCTTTTGTTTGTTGTTCTCACTCTGATAGAGTGACTAGAGCATCAAAAATGTACTTTATTGTGGTCTTTTTGGTGATGTGAGGGATCTAATGATCCTTCATAGATTCAAGTATGACTCACTTGACCTTGGCCATCTTCTTTTTATGATTTACTAATTACACAGGTTTGGGAGGCTCTACAACCAGTTTCTCAATGAAGTTAGACAAATCCTACTCCAACAATATCTTTGTGCCTAGAGGCGCTCACCAGCCTGGTATGGAAGAGATGTTGTAATGTCGTGTCTTGATATGTAAACATTTTGACTCAGTCAAATTGCATAAAATGGAAATGAAATAAAATTTAAAAAAAATAAAATAAAAAATAAAATTAATAATTAAAATAAACTTGAGGTAAAATAGTCAATTTATTGTTGGTGGTTTTGACAACCCATGGTTTTGCTAATGGTATTCTTATGTAAGAATAATTTCTCACTCTAGATCCATCTTAACTCCAGATCTATCGAGTGTCGAGAGGGATCAAATCTATTGAGGTGCAAACCTCTTTTAGAGTGAAAAGAAATTTGATCCCGCCAAATGCTTGGAAGATCTGTAGTTAAGATGGATGCAGGCTGGTTACCTGAGACTTCCCTGGGATGAAGTTAAGAGGGACCTTCCAATCTGTCCATGTATTTGAGATTGACTGTAGCCATACTACTGCATTGGAATATCACCTAAACGAAAGTTAAGACAGATCAGCAGCCTAACAAAGAACCCGACAACTTGAAACTTCACTGTGCTTTTCTCAAGCATGGATCACAGCATCCGATCCCTGGAGCCTCCTGACAGCTCCCTTTCATAGGTAGCAGTCCTACTATCTATTCAAGGATTTTTAGAATGTTTCAACAAACCTTTCTCTGATACCATTATGAATTTTTGTCTAACTCATTGTAAACAGATTCTTCTTCTAGTGGAAACTAACACTGTCTAAATTTAAAGGCTAATCAAAACTGCAATCTGAATCTCACTAAAATCTACAAACACAGTTGGAATACATACATTGGAACACACAGATCAATGTCAAAAACACCTGTTACTGCTATTCCAATACTGCTGAATAAAAATCTGCTAGAAAGGATTTTGTGTAAGAACTGAAACTAACCCTATTACAGATCCATACTCTCACTCTTTCTTATAAGTGACACCTAGGGTTTATAAAAATAGATATATTACTTAGATCTCTAGATCTGTGCTCTATCTAACTAATAAAAAATGAATTCAGAAAGACTGAAAAATAAAACAGAACCGACTCATCTAACTTTAGCTCTTTATCTTTAACCTGAAGTATAATGATAAAATTATCTTATTCTTTTTATGGCTGGTCCATACATGCATGTGTGTGCCCTTATTGTTGGAATAGTAAAATTTGTGATGTGCTCCTACTGTCTATTTATTGTTGCATTCTCACCAACAGATCATTATGCTGTTTGGAATTTAATGTTGCATGGATTTGTGTAATGCTGCTGTAATATAAGGTGCCCAGATCTGCCATGTGTGCTCCAACCTAGTAGAAGATGATCTGGGGTACACTATCTAACAACAATGAGCCAACAAACACTGGTATTTTTTTAAATGGCACTGTGGGCTGCTAGCTTTTAGAGTATTGTTAGGGAAATAAGCTCGGTGTAGTTATTTGATCCTCACCGAAATCTGTTTTAAATCTGATACAGTGACAGTTATTGAGATAGAGAACACGTATGGCTTCCCTTTTTTGGGGGGTACCTTGACTAGCTCCATCAAAGTAATCCCCATGTTCCAGATTTGTCCATAGGAGCATGAATCAACTTTTTCTGTGTTGGGGTTGATGAAAAAGCTTTGAAGTTTGAGAAGATTGACTGACCTTGGAAGGCACATTGAAAGAGTTATATACCTGTCTTCAAAGATTTCAACATTTCTATCTTTCTAGATTCCCCATGATACTATTAGAGGAAGGCCTTTGAGGACTGAGTTTTGCTACCACTTTTTAGAGCACTCTTCAGCATAACCTCCTTGTCCACAGTCCTTTATCCTTGTCAAACCATCCAGATTTCCTTTATTAAGGAAAAAATATCAGTAAGTGGTCTATGTTATTTTCAACTCTTTTACACATGATACATTTGCTTGGACTTGATCCATTTCTTCTCTTAAGAACTTCCTATGTGGGTGCTCTATTTAAGATTGCCAACTGCATGTAAATAATGAACTTTTGAAAGGTTCTTATCCAGATGCGCTTCCACCATGAGAGTGTGCATTCTGGTCTGTCCAGGGTACACGATTCTTATCCTAACTTTGGAGTGTAAATCCCCAAGGCTGGATTTTAGACCAGACATGTTCATCATCAGAGTCTTTTATATAGGCATGGCACACCTTTTATTTGTTTATAAATCCTTTTGATTGAATATTTTCTTGGCCTTTGAGTTGTCTCTCTATTCAGTGCTATTCCAATCCTGCTGGCAAATGGAGGAGTTTCTTGGTCCAACTTCCTGGTCTAGATTGAAGAGAGTTTATCACTGCTTCTGGCAGCTTGTACTCAGCTCCACTGCTTATCCATGGGTCTATACTGATCTTCACCTTAGCCTCATTGCAAACCTTCCATGCTAGCAATCTGCCTATTAAAGGGAATGTTATAGTCAGTACTTTCAATAATATGGATGCATTGTTGATTGACTTGTTTGGGTTTCCAATCCAGTCTTCTTCTGAATTGGGCTCAATATATCTTTGAATGTGAATATGATTCCAGAGGTCCTCTTTTGATATTAGTCTCCACATACACTTGGCTTTTAGGGCTTTCCCGAAGGAATGATATTCGATATGTAATGCATGTGGGCTTTTTTGTATACCTTTGTTTTCTTAGCAAAATATAGTCTTATATTATAAAAAACAAATCAAGTACTGTAATTGCTTTCTCTTTGCATCCATGCTAGAAGAGCCAACATATCAGATTGGGCATCATATTTGGAATGTCTCATGTCATTCTAAGGACAAAATCCACAACAGTGATAAGATTCAATGTTTGCTTTTATTTTTATTGTGCTCTTTCCAGCTTTGTGGCTGGAATGTGTTGTAGGTCCAATTGAATCTGTATTGAGTTCAACCTGATTGTACAATGTATTTTTCTAACTTTCTACAAACGTGTTGTTTATATCTAGTATAAGCAGATGGGGGATAGACTCATGGAGTACTAGGCTTGTGCAGTTACATCCTGTAATTAATCTATTAAGATTGGTTCTGGTCTCCTTAAGTCCATATCCAGATGGGTCATGAGGGGAATGCAGAAGTTGATTTTGTATTCTTATCGGCACTGGGTCATAGATCCCACGATCCTTCATTTAATGTCTAGTTTTTGTCAATAATTAGGTTCTGTTCTTTAGATACTCCAATCTTTAGTTTTAACTTTTAATGTTTAGTGTTCTTTTATGGTGATTATTTTTTAGTATTTAGATCCTGTAATGATCCTTCTACTATGATTGGTTCTTTTTAAATTCTTTTCTAAATCCTTTTATAAATCCTTGATTTCAAAGGAACATAATTTCGTTATCGAGTCAGGCAAGTCTTTGTTCATTGGAATTAAAAACATTTTACGGAAATGAGAGTGCTACCAGGAAAAAATTTAGATAATACAGTTCTGTAGTTTGATGCTACAACAAATTTTGTTTGTGTTGTCACTGCCTTGTTTGGTTATTGGTATCAATTCTACTTTGGTACTGCATTTAGATACTTCAAGCTACATCATTTCCACATAAGATTGATAGGAATTCGACTATGTAGTGATTATAAAAAACACTTCTGTTTATCTATCCTATTTTAGTACTACCACACGACTTGCAATTGTGCTAAACATAAAATACGAAATAGTTAAAATTTTGATCCATTTTTTGCTTTTGTAAGAAAACAATAGTTTATTTTAACCAGTGTTCCATGAGGATGTGTCCCCTATGGTGGGGTGCACGTATCCACGCTTCCCACACACCTAGGATGGGAAGATGCTCAGGGACACGTTTCCCCACGCCCCCTTTTAGGGAGACACAGGGAGACGCAGGGGGAAACGTTTCCCTACTGTGGGGATGTGTTTCCCCAAAAGGGGTGCTTCTGGGCAACTCCCTTAAAAAAGGGCTAGGTGCTCCCCCTTAATTTTGCTTGAAACAATAATTTATGAGTGGGAAAGCTCAACATTCAACCCTAGGGCCCTATTAATTGACTTAGGATGTTTGAGAGTGGTTTTGACCTCATTTTATTTCATATGGAGAAAGTAAATTTCATATTCCACTCAAAATGCATCAGACATAACAATTTTTATGATTTCAGGAATGAGCGAGTTGCGATGTTTCCATTGGGCTCTATTATATATAAGGGTTTGGAACTACCATTTAATCAAGAGCACCAAGCCCAAAAGCACCCCTTTTGAGGGGGGCCATGTTCTGCTTAATTTTTTTTCTAGTAACTGTTGTAATATAGAAATTAAAAAAAATTATAAAACAACCATAAAAAAAAATTAAAATTAAAAAGAACAACACATAACAAATATCAAAACCTAAACTAATTTGAAATCTCTAACTCACTCATTCGAGTTACCAAACTTATGTCTACTCAGCTTGCTGCGCAGCACTATTTGACTTACCAGTTAACTGTTGCACCTCCTCCTCCATGGCACTCCTAAAATGCTCATTGGCCATTTTTAATCGTTAGTTTTAACTTTCGAGTCTTGACTTTAGATATGGATGACCTTAGACTGATTCTTTGACTTTCACTCTTTACTTTTTTTGAGTTTGAGTTATATCAATTTACTATTCCAATCTTCAGGCTTAAGTATCTACTATAGTCTATTTTGGTTAGTACTAATTAGATTCTAGAATCACGAATTTAAATTTTAAATCAATTTAGAATCTAGAATGATGAATGATGAATTTAATTTTTAAATCAATTTAGATTCTAGAATGTTGAATAATGAATGATGAATATGGATCAATCTAGTTCATTATTGAATCTCGTGGTGTGTGAATGAATGATGTATGTATTAGTATGAATGATGAGTATGGATCAGTGTATTTCATTATTTAATTCAATCATGTACGGATCAATGTATTTATGCTTTCATTATTGAAAAAAAAAAAAAATATATATATATATATATATATATATATATTAAAAAAATTATATACCCCCATATCCCCCTGCCCCCTAATTTTACCTAAAATTTGAGGGTACTCTCACACGCCCCCCCTGTGCATCACCCCAGACATGCATCTCCCTATCCCGGAGTCTTGGTGGAACATTAGTTTTAACTTGCCAACATAGAAGGGTTGAAAATATAGTATGACTTCATATTGAAATATGACCATGCCCTTCAAATTTGATGCCAGGTTGAAGAAGTATTTTAGGAAAAGTATTTTGAAGTGTGTTCTAGTGTTTGCCTTTTAGAAAATGTTAATATTTTTTCAAGCTTTCTTTTCAGTTCTTATAACTGATTTGTTTGTTTTACTTTAGTGGTTTATTTATAATAGTTAAAAAGGCTTACGAGATTTAATGGAAACCTTTTATACCCACACCAGATATGCCAAAAAGACCTTTGACATGTGAATGCCAATTTTGATGCACTGTTCATATTGTGCAGTTGTGATGTTTTTTGTTAACGATTGTGCTGAATAGCTTTGTGTCGAATGATGCAGGTACCTTCAAGACAATTTATACCACATACGGGAATCACATGAGATGGATCTAGATTTGAAGATAGAATTCTTCAAACATGTTAACTAATGCATTCAACTGTCCAATGTTCTTAGGTAGCGGTCTTGTAAGATTTCTTCTGACAATATCTGGTAACAAGAGTATTATTGTAATCATTAAAATGTTATAAATAAGATATATAAAATAAAAATTCAGGTATTGAATTTTTCATTAAACATTATTTAGAATGTATTAATACTTATAAGTATCTTATACATGTATTTGTGTGAAAATAAATTGAATTGGTTTATGTTTAAGGACAAGGCATCCAAGGCGAGGTTAACCAAGACAAAAGTCACTCATCGTAGTGGCCATAAAGTTTTAAAAGCACTGATAACAACCTTTGTAAGTATATTAAACATGTGATATTTTTTTAATAAATTTTGTACTAGAAGAAAGTCATTGCTATCTAATTTCTCCCTATTTACTGATTGATAGTCCTAACTAAAATATGGAAGACCTCCAAATCATTTGGAAAAGGAGGTGCTGCAGCAAAAGAGATGGGTTGAATTTGTTGTTTGGATGGACTCTATGGTATGTAATCTTAGTTGGATTTCCAATATACTTTTAAACCATATTTTCATTTTTATTTTTTAGTACTATTAGATATTATATCTTACCCCATTCTATGGTTAACATTGTATAACAAAAACATGTGTTGTGTTATGTAATTAATACTAACATGTAATATTGATTTTTTTTGTCAGAATGCTATAGGTAATGATTGCCAAGACGATGATCCAAATTATGTTCAACATATATCAGGAGATGATGAGGATGAGGATGAGGATGATGGTGGTGAAGGAGGAGATGATGATGATAGTTGTGGTGTTGGTGATGATGTGGATCAGAGTAATGAGGATGGTCAAGATGATCATGAGGATGATCTTGGTGGTGGTAGCTAGGCATGCACATGCATTGTTTTTTATGAAGAAATTATTGTGTAGAATGACATTGTTATGTTTAGATGGGTGTTGTGAATTTACCCTATATCAATGAGACATTTTCATTTTGTAATCATACGATGAGTTTGATTTATGTATGTTGTTTATTTATCGTAGAATAATGATATTCATGAAATATTTTGATTTGTTAATCATATTTGAATTTTACTTGTTTTGATTAAAAATAATACTGATTTTATTAGTATTATGTTGCTATTTTATACATGTTTTGAAAATTGTTAATGACACATTGTTATTTTTTTGGATGGATGTTGTCAATTTCTCTTAAATTTCTTTACAAATGATTTTGAATTGTGATATCTGCTTTAATAATATTTAGAAACTATCATATATTTCACTATGAATCTATAAAGGGGGTCATATATGTAAAGAAAAATATACTCTATATAAGAAGTCAAATGCGGATGTAACCATGGATGAAAAATTGAAAGTAAAATTGGATGTTAAACTAGGAATTAATACAAAATGCAAACAATTGACATACAAAGTGTTTTAAATTAGAAGTGAAAAATTGTGCAATAGTTGACACAAAGAAGGGAACAAAACATGGCATACAAAAGGATATCAAATTGGGAAAAAACAAGGACACATAAATGGGCACCAAATTAGATGCAAAAAAAGACAACTAGATGTAAAATAAGATGCAAAGTTGAGCGTTAAAAAGAAGCAAAAAACGTTACAAATTAATATGCCAAATGATGATGCAAATAATGGTGTAAATTTGGGATGCAAACTTGGGTGCAAAAAAGGAAAAAAAAAAGATGTAAGAAAAGACATAAAACAAGATGCAAAATGGGGCTGAAAAAAGGTGAAACCAAGGATGCCATATTGGATGTAAAAAATGATTCCTAATCACATGCAAATTTAGGCTCAAACTCAGACACAAAATTATATGCAAATGTGGACACAAAATGAGGAAAAAAAAGATGCAAATTTGGATGGTGAAAACGATGTAAAACTAGACACCAAAAAAATGCAAAATTGGATGAAAAAGTCGGTGTAAATAATGGTGCAACATTGGACACAAGTAGACACAAAAAAATGGTGCAAAAAGGGGCATAAAATATCTTAAAATTGGATGCAAAACTTGGTGCAAAAACAAATACAAAAGTAGACGTAAAAAATGGCTCTAAATTGAATGTACCATTAGACACAAAATAAGATGCAAAGGTGGACACAACATATGACTCAACATAAGATGCAAATATAAATGCAAATTTGGATGCTCAAAATGATGTAACATTAGATGCAAGAGATGGTGTTAAAAATGATGCAAAATTGGATGAAACAAATGACGCAAAATATGGTGCAAAATGAGATGGGAAAAATGGAGACAAATCAAACATAAATGTGGATGTAAAAAATGGTCCAAAAAAAGATGCAAAAATGGGCACAAAAATGGATGCAAAATTTGGTGCTAAATCAAATTCAACACATGGTGCAAAGATAGGCACCAAAGCTGGTGCAAAAATAGAAGCAAAAACTAGTGTAAGACTAGATACAAAACCTGGCGTAAGACTAGATGCAAAAACTGACACAAAATGGATGCATAAAAAGACGTTAAATTGGATTCAAAATACAGTGTAAACTTGATGCAAATGATGGTGCAAAAATGGAAGCAAACAATGACACAAAATAGGAAGCAAAAGAGAATGAAAAATAGATGCAAAAAATGACACAAAACTAGAAGTAAAACCTGTCATAAAATAAGATGCAAATCTTGGTTCAAAATTTGACGCAAAAAATGATGCATAGTTTGGTGTAAAAAATGATGCAAAAACTAGCGTGAAAAAGGATGCAAAGTCAGGTGAAAAAAAGGACGCTTTAAAAATTGTACAATAGAGCCAGACTTAGCGCCAGGTTGCTCATCACAATTACAAAAAAAATGCACTAAAATCTGGCGCTAAATCTGGCACAAATCGTTGGTTTTGTTGTAGTGTACCACTATCAATATCCAACCTTGCTTGTGACTTCACCCAACCTTGAATTTCCACCACCACTCATGAGTCCACACTACCAAATGAGACCCCACTAACTTGAGCTAGCCTCTTCACCTCACTAATATTATCCTCTCTCATTAGGCCATCAAATTTTAGGTTGATCTTTTCATGATTGGGGACCATAATCATACTTAGATGCTTGTTGCGGGGGTTTTGGTTCCTCCCCCTTCTGTTTCAAAAACCTTCCTCACTCTCCACTAAAATTTCCCACTTCCTCCCCATGTTGTGATTTAATGGCCATCTAGATGATCACATGCTCTTGCACGTCAAGGAAAAACCACATTGCTTGACCATTAATGTCCATGTCGTCAGTAGAGAGGTAGGCTCACCCCTAGAGAACCACCCCCCCCCCACCCCCCTTACTGAACCCACCCCATCAGGGAAAAAAAATAATTCAATATTTATCTCAAAGTATAAATAATGTTTTACCATTTTTTTTGTAAATTCCACATTGGTGAGGCTACATCATGGAGATGTCCAAGAATAACACCTGAATGAGGAAATGGGAATTGAACTGGTGACTTAACATATACGAGTGCCTTAACAATGCACTCGATCATCATATATCCAAGACGCACTTGATCATTGTCTACTCAGTGGGTAGTTGACATCATTGTGTGCTTGATAAAATGGTTTTTTGTCATGTGTAATTCCCATGTATTCAAAATAGTAGTAAAATTTCTACTAATGTCTTCCTCTTACTTGATTCAAATTGTAATGGATCCAAAACTTTCACCCTTAGCTTTTATAAAAAAAATATCAATTATGTTTCTTAATTTTAATTTTAAAATCTGTTATCTCTTAGAGGAAACCTAGTTGTGGGAAAACCTCTAAGGTAACCTTGAACCTCTTTGAGGATGAAATCTTGCCCTTCAACCTAGAGAGGGATCTCTCCCTAAAAACTCAACTACTCAAGGTCACTGTAGTAGAAGGTTTGCAATTGAGTCCTATGGCCAAATTTATCAAAAAATGATTGAAATTTGGTTAGACTATGTGAAAGTTCCACCATTGGGCATGGAGTCTAACCCAATGAGGTCTTATACAAAGATAATTTCGATGAGAAAAACACAAAATTAGGGTAGCAGTAATTCCTTTAACACTTAAATGATGTAGAGGAAGATGAAGAAAATTAGTGTAAGGGTCAAGTGAACAACAATTCATGCCTGAGAAATAAAGAAAAAGGAGCATAAAATATGAATCCCAATCTCATACTTTTTATGAGACATGAGGAAATATAAAACAAAGGAAAAACAAACAAGGAAATACATCACAAGAATATCTGAAAATATTCATAAACACTGTTTTCATTAATGATATGCTCAAAATACACAAGGATACTAAATCTCAAATAAACACCAACCCTTTCTTCTTCTGCAATCTTTTCCTATATAAAAAATACAATAAAAGAAATAGGTTTGTAGCTAAAAAATAATTACATAATACAAGTGTAAATCTCTTAGGTACATGCATAACAAACTTTCAAAACCTATCTACATCTAAAAATCATGTTGTTGTTGGAGTAATGGATGGATATAAGAATCAACAAGTCGAATTCAGTGAGGTGGCATCCAAATCAACAACTGTCCATGAGCTTTTTCCTCATGAAATCCTGATAAATAAGGTTCAGTGATCACTTCGAAAATCCAAAACCATGATAGATTTTAGAAAACCAAGAGAGTTTTTTTTAATGGGTCTGTTGTGAACAAAAATCTCATTTAGTTTTGAAAAATTCGTTCTCATTTGTTTGGAAAGGGTGCCCGAAATTACTGTTTTGTACAGGAAAAATAGAGTTTTAACTGGCCATTTTTATGTAAATGTGTTGTTTCTTCCATTGTCAATGCATTTTCCTTTCTTTTCTTTTTTTAAACACAATAACGCTAACACTCCCATTGTCAGTGAATTTAAAAATGTTCAAAACTTCAGTAATGTTGACACTCTTGTTGTCAGAGTTTTAAACATGTTTATTACAAATATTTCGCTGACATTGTAATTGTCAGCATTAAAAAAAAATCAAACTTAAAGAAATGTGATAACATATAGCTTCACGGGGATGTTGTCGATCATGGATGGTAGCAAGAACCCCATAGACCAGAGGCCTAATCCATTGGGCTATTTCCAACATCTTATATGAAACTTGTATCCCACTCTGATCCAGGTGGATATTGGTGGCCCCGTGCCTATCCCACTTGGACCCTCACCATTGTCTCTTTCAATTTTTCAGTTTCCTTATTTCTAGCACAATTTACTATTTTTGGCAGTTTGTGGGGTCCTAAACTTTCGAAGCTATTTTGAGGCCCTAAACGGTGTTTTTTGGTCAAAATTTCTTTGTTAGTTATGAAGGTGATCATGTCGGCAACTATAGTCCTCGGAGAGATCTTTCCAACGAGGTATCATGCGTGTCAAACAAAGATAATATGATCAAGTTACGACCCTAGGAAGTTGGTTTCCCAACTAACCCCAATGGGGCCCATAAACTCTTGGTGTTACATCTTCTCGGGTTAGGGTTTTGGTTTTTTAGGGTTTTCTCTTATTGTTCAATAATAAAAATTCCCTTGAGCCTCATTGTAACTCATTTCAGAAGCATGTAGCCACCACATCTCTTCTCAAAGACAAACTACCATCGCCCGAGCTAGTCATATTTCCATTATGTTTGTAAGCATACTTCAGTATTTGATATTCAAGAAATGTAGTGTTATTTTTGCTGCGTCTCTGTATTTATGGTTATATCTATAATTTGTTACGTTCCTGTTTAAATATGGATCAGTGGTATCAGAGCGGTCTACTCTTTCTCTATTTTTCTTTGCATGTCCCCAACAAGGTCGAGATATAAGGAGTTAGGGCTTGAACTAGTCGAACGTTTGTAAGACCAGCCTCGCAAATCCCGACAGCCTACCATGGCGGATGAAAAGAAAGACAAGGGGGTAGAAGATCCTATCAAAATCTTGCTTGAAGAAGCCCTCGAGTGATAAAGGAACGCAATGATGGACAACTTTGACCAGATCCTTCAGCGACTACCCAGCGTCGACACACCTACTTCTAGTAGCTACTCTAGAAGCGCCACACCCTTTAAGGTACAAGTTAACTTTGATATTCCCATATTTGAGGGTCAGATAGATGAAGATGCCACAGATAAATGGTTAAATCTGTTAGAATGATATTTTTATGTTCATGCTTTTTCTAGACAGGAAAATATCACTTTTGCACTTCTCAAAGCTGCCCCCCACATCAAAGATTGGTGGGAAACTTACTGCGAGCAAAAGGATGAAAGTATAACCTCACTGTTTTCAGCCACACCCACTTGGAATTCATTCCGAGATGCCATCAAGGAGTAGTACTATCCTATTGGAAGCTATGAGGATAAATACATAAAGTGGACCACGCTGTAGTAGGGAAGGGACCAAGATGTGTCAGAGTTTACCAATATTTTTCAAACCCTTCGTACAAATTTGGGTATCAAGGATTCTAAGCAGCATTTGGTACTTAAATGTTGCGGCTTCCTACACAGGTACATCCAAGATGAGATGGAGTTCCTAGAAATCTCCTCGCTTGCCACGACGTAGCGATACACTGTCAAGATCGAGCAGAAGTTTAAACAAAAGAAGCAATACTTTGGATCTGTGAATCCGAAGAACAAATAACAAAGCCACGGCGAGGTGAACCAATACAACCCATCGAAGCTACGAGAAAAGAACACCACCACGAAGTCAAAGAAGGACACATGAAAGTGGTGTGAGTTCCATAAGAGCCCCACTCACAACACAAGTGAGTGTTGGGTCAAGCAGTCGCTAGTGGCCTAGTTGAAGGCTTCAGAATTAGGAACATGTTCCGACCCTAAGTCAGAACTTGAAAAAAGGAATGAAAAAGGGAAGCATATTATTGATGTGGAGCCCAGTGCCGCTGTTACCACTGCCAAGATCCAGAAGAATGAGCTTGAAGATCTAGAGGAGGAGGAGCGTCTTTTCGACTCACAAATGTGGGTGAAGGGTTCACAGCTGCAATTCATTCTCGAAAGCAGCAGTGAAAATAACCTCATTTCAACTAAGGTCGTGGAGTGGCTGGGCCTGTTGACCATACCACACTCGTAGACATACAACATCAGGTGGCTTCACCAAGGACGAGATCTTTCAGTCAACTAGCAGTGCTGCCTTCCCTACAACATCAAGCCCTTCACAAATGAGGTATTGTGTGATGTTGATCCTCTTAACGTTTGTGATGAAATATTAGGACAACCATACTTGTGGAAGTGATATGATATATATGATTCCAGACCTCACTCTGTGATTATTTCTTTGGGTAATACGTTATACAAAATACTGGAGGTAGCCCCACCTACCTCCACCTCTTTGATCTCTGCTAAGAAATGCAGCAAGATCATCTCCCAAACTAGGAAATTCCTTTTCTTTCTGGATCACTCTCAAATATTCAGGCGATGTGCATTAATGCGCTGCTTGGAAATAGGGGAGAGACGTGAAATTTTGGTAGCCGGAAAAAGTTTGAGTATCGCACGGAGGCTGCTATATGCTGTCAAATCTTCCTATGGTTTCTCATGACCTTGTATGGTGAACCAACCTCCATTGGGGCATTAAATTCCCTATGACAGGCTAGTTAGCTCTTGCCTTTACGTTGTTCCTCACATTTTCAAAGACTTTGACTTTAACTAGACTGATATTCGAGTCGTCAAGTGTCTAGAGTCACACTGATAAAAGTCACATTGATAAAGAAACGAATACAACTTCTACCTCACCCAAATTAAAATTATATAAAGTCATATAAAAGTATTTAATAAAAGTATATAAAGTCATTATTTATGTCCAGAGGTTGAAAACAAAATTATAATTCTTTTACTGTTAAAATAAAAATAAAATATTAATTAAATAAAAAATAATTATAATTAAAATGTTTAATTAATTTTAATTAGCAATATTGCAAAATGTTAATAACATTAATTATTAAGCAAAGTTTTTCAGTAGAAATTACATAAGAGAAAGTTTTTAAATTAATATCATAATTTAAATATTATTGCTCAAATATAGCTGTTACTTGGAAATTATGTTTCTACATTGCTTTCTATTTAAGCCTTTTCCATGGTCTACCTCTTCATGTGGTCCTAATGATGAACCACACTTGTTGGTTCGAAAAGTGTTGGCCAAAAATTTCTCTTATATGATTTCTACAGAAAGACTTTGCTTAATTCATTATGGATCACAGAAAATTAATACATAAACATTAATTATATTACAACTTAGTATAAGGGATATATAGTAAGAATATTTCACTCTCGTTATTTCAATGTTTATATTAAATAACATATTTTTATATCAATTTTAAAGACAAAGTGTGTATATATATATATATATATATATATATATATATTTAAATTTATGTAGAACTTAAATACTATTTAAAAATCTATGTTAACTAATTTAGTTCAATATCAATTTCATATATATATAGAGAGAGAGAGAGAGAGTAATGAGTGTGTGCACGTTTAACCATGATAAAATATTTCAATGTCCAAAAAGAGAGATTTGTAATTCAAGTTCCCGAGCATATGGACATGATAATATTTGAAAGGCATGAGTAATAAAGGGTTAGACGAAAGGGACCTATTGTTTGAACTGCACCATGCACATAACAAGAAACATAAGCTATATGCCATGAGCAAAGAAAGGAACAAAGCACTTTTGCATGTAAGAGGAGTAGTGCGACCTTGTGAACCCATGATACCATGGGTCGATACTATTGATCAATACCAATGGTAAGGAAGCAATAATCTATAAATATAATGTTAACCAATTGAAAATGGCGTTGAACTTGTGCATATGTGAAGATGGTTAATACTTAGGGAGAACAACAAAAACTTGTGAGATTAAGAGAACTACAATGGACCAAGTGAAGAAGGGTAAGGCAACTGAAGCATAGGAAGTCTGAGTAGATTGAATTGTGGAATGGTCTAGTGAAAGTGTTGAGCGTGCAGAAATAGAGACCAAAACAAAAACAAAAATTGTAGATCGGAGTTGCAATTTGGATATCAAATTGAAGAAAGCGTGAGCAAGCAATAAGTAAAGTGAGATTTGGTCCAATAAAGAGAAGAACATAGCATTGAAGCACAAAGTTGTGTAGAGATATACAAGTTAACGAAGAAAGAGAAAATTGTTGCGCTAAGTAAAGAGTTAAATTTGCACATCTTGAGGCGTAAATTTTCTCTGAAATCTCACACATTATGAAAGATTTGGTCCCTCTCAATACTTGAAAAATTGTTGTTCTAAGTAAAGAGCTAAAATAAAGATGAAGTTTTGCACATCTTGAGGTGTAATTTTTTTCTTAATACATGTTTGGGCTTGTATAATTTGAGGCGAGGAGGACCATGATCCATATCTAAGGTAGATCATGAGATTAAATACAGTTATAGGTGATATTGACATGTGGGCTTTTCCCTGTGGTGATACCCTAGTGGGTTTTGTGGGAACAAAAACATGGCTTTGTGGTTCTGCATGTTAGTTTATAAATTACACTGAGAGGGGGATGGGGTAGTCGGTGGTGAAACACTATAATGTAAACCACTTTATCAATAATTGAATATATAGTAGCAACATGTATCATAATAGTAAAAAAAAATAGTGGATCAAGTAACAACTATCATATCAACACATGAGAACACCAACTTTTACGTGGAAACATTTGTAGGAGAAAACCAAAATTCTTTTTATCTTCAATATTCAATCTTCAATTTACAATTTTTACTAGCACCAAACAAAAGGAGACATCCATCCCCTGAAAATGAAAGCACCAAATTTCTTTAGGCTACAACTTGATTGAGGCACCAACCTCAAAATGATGTAGGCACTGACTCACTGTAGGAAACAACCTGACACCAACCTCCAATGATGTAGGGAAAAACCTAATTGAGGCTATAACATACCCCCTACTAACCCTGGTCCTAACTAAGGTCAGAAGTAGGTCGTTACTATGCTAACCTAATCCCCATGGTCCAGTTATGGAAATGGGGTCTAAATCTTTACTTTCTTTCATTCTCAAGAAACTCAAAACAAATGATACCGCCACATTTGTCACTTCGAGATGATTTTGATGGTATACATTTTGTTGTAATCTAACTCTCAAATCCAAAGATATGGCCATCCCAATATTAGCCATTTGATTGGAACCACAATGCCAAGCTGTTACTTGGTTCCCATGCGACACCCACATGTCTATTCCAGAAGGCCTTCTCACCACCACATAACAATGTTACCATTGTTGCTGACCTAATCATGCCTTTCTATGTCCTACAAGACCCAACACATACATGGGCATAAAATAAAAAGACGTGACACCCACTCCATTAGAGTTGGGCTTGCGATGCCACCTCACCCAGGGAATACAATCCCAGGGATTTCCCTAAGAAATCCTACATGAATCTCTGGGGTACCTTATGCTTGAACTTTTGATATTATGTGGTTCCTTCATTCATTTGGCCCATAACAACCACATCACCCTATAGTAGTGAGCCTCGACGAATTTATGCACTGCTCCCCACTAAATTTCTGGGGCATTTCCTTCCAAGTTGCATTGGAAATGGAAAATTTATGCTTGGCCTTACGCTCCACTATATTCTTTCCCACAAAACAAGGCCCAACACACCAATTCATCCTAGAAACACTCTCCCCAGAATTAAATATTGTCGTTCTCATAGTTCCATCTAGGGTAGACCCTTTAAGGATTATGTGGAGCTTGCCACATCGACCAACACCTTAGCACAACTCATCCAACTACATGGTCCCACTCCTATCTACCTATTCTAGTGGGATCCATTAGGCCACCTCATCTCGGATGTAATACATAGGTAATTTATCACCACACTTCAATCGAAACATCTAGGGAAGAACCTTTGGGGTCATCTAATGGCCATGAACACTTTTCCCATCGACAACCTAGATCTCTCCACTTTTCCCCTTGGGAATTGTGTCTGGTTACATGGATTATGAGATCCAATCCCCATGGCTTCCCTAGGCCTTCATCTTCATCCCAAAATATATGAAAATGAGACTGGCTCGGTGCTAGCACTTAACTCTCAATATTGGCCGTGAAAATTCTTAATATATATGTAAGTTGTTGTGATTTAGTGCTTGAGCCCTCTGAGTACTAACGCTCGGCTCTTGCTCACTCTGTATGCATAAGATTGAACCCAGTGGTTGATGAGCCTCAGTATTTCAACAATAATGCTGCAACTCCCAAGGCTACCAACTTTAATTATCAACCGAGGGTTTGTACAAACTTAAGAGGTGTTGACATTACGTGTGCAGCATGCAATGTGTCATTCTTTCATTGATCTGAAGAAATGAATCAAACTGAGATGTACATATACCATTTGAAATATAGAGAGGGTAATGGATTGAATATAAATCCTATTCTATTTACACAATCCAACAAATTTTTCCAGGAATATCAGTGTAAGCTACTCATATGCTATTGAGTTCATGCTCAAAACAACTAATCTTAATTGCAGTAAAGATTAGAAGAGTTCTTAGAGGTATCAGATCTCCCTCAAGCTTGTTTCCAATGCCTAGAAGACATTGTGGATGGGAAATAAGAAAAAATGAGGCTTAAAGATAAAACTTGGCCAAGTTTTGGTGGATTATGTGCGGTGCTACAGGATGCAACAAGATCACTACTAGATTGCTACAGTATTCTATATGATGGCATCTAAAAGCATTCTATGCACTCTAGAAGTGATATGAATGTGGGGGAATATGGTGGAAGTTTGTAGAATAGTGAAACAGGCCTTTCCTAGCCTATCTCTACTCAATGCCCCATCTTTCACAAGGGAAAAAGTCAAACTAATGGTCTGGGTAACCAAATTTGTAGAATAATGATCTAGTAAGTTGATTGAAGCACCCAAATTCCTAATTTGATCAAGTGAAAATTCTATGGGGTAATTTTTTTTCATTAATTTGGATTTTTTTAGGCTTCAATCCAAGTGGAATCAACTCAAAATAAGCTCATCAACACGTGCTAAAATTTATTACTAAAATTGGAAATTTTAGGAAAATGAACTATTAAGCCAATCTAAGTGACCATATGCTTAAGCTAATCAAGTGAAAATGATGCGGGATAATTTTTTTTACTAATTTTAATGTTTTTAGGACTCAATCCAAGTGGAAACAAATCAAAAGAGATTCATTAACATGTGCTAAAATTCAAAAAAATATTACTATTATTTTATTACAGGAAACTTCTAGAAATTCCAAAATTATGAACTAGTAAACCAATCCAAGTAGATCAACCATGGATATGAATTTGCAAGGTTGTTCTAAGGATGAATCATGCTTGTGACTCTATAAATAATCTACAAAAAAAAATGACTCCAATCATTTAACCAATATAACCGACAACAAAGGAAGCATGAATATTAAATACATAAATAATACATGCAAGTGAAAAAGACATTCATAAAAGATAAAGAAATTGTACAGAAAGACTATGAGGCTCATGGGATGGCTAAGCTCAAGGATACTCAGATTATTATGAAATAAACCGAGCCTTATAAGTCGAAAATGATAACAAACTTCATTATCAGTGTCAATCCAAGTACATCCTTGCTAGAAATGAAACTAGAGTTGCTAAATAACAAGTTTTCTTCACAAGAAGACTAATAAATATATGCCCCTAGAGGCTAATTTGAATTGGTACTTATACAAATTGGTGAGGAATAATCATCCTTGAAAGGAAGCATCTTTCCCCTCCAAAATCTCTCAAAAAGTGGATATACTTCCCAACACTAGGAAACTTCATTCAATGATAGGGATCTCCTAGATTTTCTCAATCATTCCTAGATATTCTCAATTATTGGATCTCTAGAATTTGTTCAATTATTTCATCACATCTTGCTCATTTATTATCCATTCTTGGTCCATCGTATAGCAGGGAGAAAGTCCCTATATTATCTCATCTTCCAAATCTTCAGAATCTACCTAATATTCTCACAATATTCTACAAAAATAAATAATATTAGGCACATAATATGCAATTATCTCTAAACAAGGAACATCTTAGAGCTAAAAAAATATTAAGTGCATAAGGAGAAATTTAATATAGCCTTTATGTTCCTAATAAAGGTTATATGGGTCTTAATTTGTATGTAATTTGGAGGCCCATCATAGCCCCCTACTGAAATTGTTTCTCACCCTCTGAGCAACCTACTCATCTTCTCTTCCATGCTTTTCTTCAACTATCCATGTTGATATATCTTCCCATGTTGGATAAGATCCCATGTTTACTATCAATTTCCTATCATTCCTTTCATTCTTCATCTTAGTTTTAGTATTCTTGAAGTATATGTTGATTCTCCTCCTTTCATGATTTGAAATAATTTGTCACAAATTTGGGAAAGAAAGTATAAGGGAATACTAATCAATTTTTGATCTTATATCAAAGAAGAGATGTTCATCCTTTTAATGGTAGGAAAGGAAAATATTGGTCACTAATTACTCCTCTTGGTAAGTGATATTGGTCGAATACTTTTGTTATACTTTTCCCTAAACTAGGCATCTAGTAGTGAACCTTGACATGAAGAGTCCCACTCAGATGCTAAAGAACCTCAACTGAAAACCCCACATTATCTATATATTAATGATTGAGAACATGTAACATTACAAAGTACAATGCTTATCACAAGCAATCCAGTACCAGCTCCACCTGTTACACACAATACAGCTCAGATCTGATCTCCAAATCTATTCCACTGCTTGCCTGCCTCCATAGCTCAATACCTACTCAAGAATGAATGAGAATGGTTTAACCAAACTCATATTTACCTCAAAAGAATCACTCACACTGAGATAGATGTCAGTAGAGGCTATAATCACTTGGTATTGGCCAATTCATTGGCATACTCAATCCCTTGATTGTACAAATTCTCATGCACAACTATAGTCACAACTGATAGCAATCTGATCCTCTAATGCCTGTCCCTGCTGAACTGAACATGCATTGACATGCAACTAAGTTAACTGATGTATTATATAGTTGCATTATGAGTTAATAATTATTTTAGCAACTCATCATTAGTCTATTTGCAGTTATACTAATTACAACTAGTTTAACCAAGTCAAACTGAACACAACTTCATCAACTCCACAATCAACACCACCAAACTCAACTGATTGAGTTTTAATTGAAGTCATGCATGCAACAACTCAACTGACCCACAAATAAAGCGTACTTCCTTCTGACAGCTGCATGTGCCACATCTGTAGCTCAAACTGAAGTGCTCCAAGAGAATAAGATCAAGTTTATAGTCCAAATATTATTATGAGACAATAATATTTGACTTTTCTATTTTTGACAACCAGTCTAAAAATAGACTTTGATCACTCCTGCTATGATCACTCCTGCTGTGATCACTCCTGTTGTGGTCACTCCTGCTGTGATCACTCCTGCTGTGATCATCCCTGTTGTGATCCAAAAATAGAACTTGCGCCATAATTTGCCTGCGGGCCCACTTAGTGAAGGCGACTCT
This sequence comes from Pinus tabuliformis, assembly GCA_031772625.1. Taxonomy (NCBI): domain Eukaryota; kingdom Viridiplantae; phylum Streptophyta; class Pinopsida; order Pinales; family Pinaceae; genus Pinus; species Pinus tabuliformis. The sequence goes on from CM062806.1 coordinate 719,624,701, forward strand.
TTTCACTAAGCTCCATCATCTTGTTGCAATCTCAACACAGAAAACCATAAATATTTTTCAGTATATTCTGTTTTACAATGTTACAATACAATATGCATATACTGTAATATTCATAAACCCCCGGTCCATTATCCTTGGATTATAATACAATTGTAGTTCCTTAACTAGAATCACAAAATCATTTGTTGAACCACCATGTTCCACATAACTAGTAAAAGTTAAAATTTTGTTCTTAAAATCACCAAAAGTGAATGCAAAAAATTGGCAAAGGAAATTGGCAAAGGCATTTGCAAAGGCTTTGGAAAGGAAAAGAGGAGTTAATTGCCATTTATTTATGAAAACAAAGGAAAATAGGAGAAAAGGGAGATGAAGGGTCACAAATTTGCATGAGGAGGAAATTGAAGGAAAAATAGAGGAAAATGATCATTTCATAGATTTTTGTTAGCTTTTGTCGGTTCTAGTTTGGTTCTCTCATACTCTTGCACACTTAGAGAATTCTTGGAGCACTGTAGCATTATAAAAAGGAAGCTAGAGAAGGAGAACAAAAGAAAATGACAAGAAAACAAGGTTATATCAAAGAGGGGTCTCATTCTAACGAAAATTCAAAACGGTGGTAACCATTTTTGAGGAAGTGGAGCACGCAAGGGCTAGTTTGCAGCGTCAGGGAAACAATTCAGTCAGTCAATTCTCAAGACATGTTGCTAGTTGGACATATGGGAAAAAGTGGGAACCTCAGAAAGTATGAGCCAGATGGAGCAACACTCTTTAAGGAGTATGGGGCTAAAGTGTTGCCAATTTTCAAAGAAGTAAGCTTGGTGCCGATTTTTCACCTGTTCACTGAGTATGATCTTGAGCTCACCTCTAATTTCATTGACTCGTTTGATGGAACTAGTGCTAGGGTTCAAGGATGTTTCAAGTAACTGAAGAGAGCATCATGGAGGAAATGAAAAAATCGGTTGTGGGCGAAAGATTGTATAAGAAAAAGATGGTGCAAGGAGTAAATCTCAATTATTTCTTAAAGGATGATTCCCATGATCCTTGTTGGAGCATTGGGGTGCACAACAATAATTTTAAAATTGGAATGATAACATCCTATAAGGATGATTTAGGTTTTTCTGACATGATGGTTGTTTCTCCAAAGTTTTCTTATACCATATGAGATTTCTAGTACATTTGGTTGGTTTTAACAAGATGGACATGCCTTTTAACCTACATCAAAGTTTGATTAAGATGGTGTCTTGTGCAAGAAAAAGGAGGGTTTGGTACCCGCATAATGTACAACACCACAGTTTGATATGGATCCTATACACCCATGAAATGAACAAGAAAGCATAACAGTCGAGGAGGAGGACATTGGGACACCCCTTTCATAGAAGGAATAATTAGAAGAAGACTCTTAATATGTAGGCTAAGAGCAGTCAAAAAGTTGTTGGACAAACATAAGAAAACCCTAATAGGATAAAAATCCCTAGGGTTTATAGAAGGAGAACTAAAGGACACCAGTTAGAGGGATAAGAGACTAAGGAAGATGAGACCATGGAGGAAGGCAGAAATAAGGGTGAAGATCCTAATGAATATGTCCATATAATAAAATATTCAAGGAGGCCAAGAACCATACCCACAAACAAACTATGGTGGGGATTGAAAGTTAAATTGAATCCCAAGCTTAAGGAGCCTATTCACATTAAAGATGAAAATGAAGTAGGGCCTGCTAGAGATAAGGAGGGGTTGTTAACAAAATAAGTACCATAAGCTCCAAAAACTGACAAGACCCCACACAAGAAAAGTAGAAGAGTCATGAGGGCAATGGAAAAATAGGAAAAGCTAAGAATACTTGTAGAGGTAGCACAGGTCATTGGAAAATGAATAGGGGAACTCAAAGTCTCAAACCTTAGGTTTTTTGCTAATCCATATAGTTGTTTTTTCAAATGGAAGGTTTTTGGATAAGTAGTCAACTGACTTCTATGAACATTACCTACCAACACTTACATGTGACGTTACTATCTACACCTAGCAACACCTGATAATATTGTTGTCAAAACATTGTACTAGAAAATAAATAAAATTTCTTTTAAACGATGTAGGCTTTCATAAATTTAGTGTAGTTTCATAAAGTTTTAGTTTTTGGAAGCACTTAATAATGAGCTTGGCCAAATTGTTGATTTCCATTATTCACAGTGGCTTCCCACTAAGTAGGCAACTGATTTTATCTACTAACATTTACATGTGACATTACTAACACCACCTCACAATGCCTGAAATTATAGTTATTAAAACATTGTACTGGGAAATGAATAAATTTTTCTTTAAAAGATGTTGTTTTTCATAAGGTAAGTGTGGTTTTGAAAAATTATAATCTTTTGGAAGATCTTAATAATGAGGACGAGATCTTATTCAAAAAACCACTCCTTATGATGGTTTATATGAAAAAATGAAACTAATTCATCCAATCACGCCTCATGATTTGTATGTGTTCTTGAAGAAGCCAAGAACACATCCACTTTTTCATCTAAGGAGGTTTTTTCTTTTTTCAGAAGGAGCACCAATGAATCCCTTCCCTTTCGCAACACTTTTGAATCTACAATGTTTCTTGTAATGCCCTTCTTTTCCACATATCTAGTATAGATTTATAATTTTTCAAAGAGATTTAGATCTCCTTCTTATGGACATATTCTTATTTCTATCCCGAGAGCATCTTCTTACAGATAAGGCATTTGCATTCTAACTTTCCGTATTTTTTCATTTCATCTCTTTCTATAAAAAGGATGAGATTATGTCATCAAAACTTAAAGTAGTCGCATTACTACCTATGGCAAAAATTAGATTATCCCATGATTCTAATAAAGAACACAAAAAACTTATAAAAATACGCATTAGAAATCTTAATATCAACAAATAATAGTTGACTTACCATAGTATTGAAGGTACACACCCTTGTTTAAATGCACGTTGGATAAAACAACCATAATTGTGTATGTCTAAAGATTGTTTCCTCTATTTGGGTGTTGACCTACAATACACCAACCAAGATTGAAAAGGCTTTTGCCTCTAGGTGGGTAGAATGTGTTGTTGGTGGTATATTAATTTATGAATTTGATAATTACAAACTATTGTGTTTCCTCTTTGTGAATGGTGTCAAGAGTTGTTGCTATTATCTTTCTTTGTAACAATAGTTGATTTTGATAAAAACTAATGATAATGGGTACATTGTCGTCACCAGTTTCATTCAAGATCCATAATATTTGCATTTCCCAGGACATCAGTTTCCTTTTTTTATTAAGGATCCATAAGGTTTGCATTGTCGAAGACATTAGTTTCCTTTTTTTATTAAGGATTTGTAATTCCCAAATGGGTGTTATGTTGGACCTACTCTTATCTATGTTTATGTGATACAATGAATAAGATATGCAGTTGGAGTTCTCTCTTTTTCATAGTAGAATATTTTGATTGGTGGGTGTTATGTTGGTCCTGCTCTTATCTCTGGTTATGTGATACAATTCATGGGCTACATAAAATATATTTTTGGTCTGTTCATACCTCCTCTAACTGTGATTTTATTGTAGGTTAGAGCATTTTTTACACAATAACTATTCTAAAAGTCTTTAAATTATTTTCTCTAATGATTTGGAGTGAAGCAAATGGGCATGATTTTTACAAATAAAGGTTGAATCTGACAGACTTGGATGTAGGCCAAGTCATATATGTTGCTACATTGAATGGCATCTTTCCCTCTCTTCGTAAAGTAATTTTTGGATATAATTGTTTTTCTACAAGTTATGAATATCACTAAATGAAATGTTCATGTATTATGAGAAGTGCTTCATATTGTTATCAATGGATATATTAGCGTTTCTACCGAAGTCCTGAAGATTGCTATCTAAACTGTTAATGTATTCTGAAAAGTACTTCAAATCGTTATCAATTATGTTTTAATAAATTTCAATGCTAAATTATGATTTCCACATGTCGTTGCTCAAATTTCCTGTGGAGATAAGTTGGACATGTTGGTTTCTCACACTAATCAAGTTGTATTGGAAATAGCAATCTATACCTTGACATTGAACCAATAAGGGTCCCTATGCTCCTCAAGTTATCTTTTGTGTCATTTTTGGGGAAAATACAAAGAGAATAAAAGGTTATATGAACATTGTATATACTCTTCAAGTTATATTTTATGTTAGTTTTGGGAAATTACAAAGAGAATAAAAACATATATACTCTTCAAGATATATTTTGTGTTAGTTTTGAGGAAAATATAAAGGAAAAAAATACAGATAAATAGTTGGATAAGTAGTCACTCAAATTCTATGAGTATCTATATATTAGTTGGAACATTTTCTACTCTCCATATGTACCAAAATATCAATAATGAATAGCTTGAATAGTCCAAAAAAGGTCGTCAGTCAAATCATTGAACATAGTGATGAATGTTCCTCCAGCAAAAATGTTACACTTCTTGCTTGAGCAAGGAGATGGAAAGTAGTGTGTAAGTCGAAAAAGTGATTTTATCCTACCAAAAAATGTGCCTTCTCTACCAAGCACATTCACATAAAAACAAAATACACTGGGAATTGTCACAATTGCCTCCCACTAAGTAGTCAACTGACTTCTATGAACATTACCTACTAACACTTACATGTGACGTTACTATCAACACCTAGCAACACCTGATAATATTGTTGTCAAAACATTGTACTAGAAAATAAATAAAATTTCTTTTAAATGATGTAGGCTTTCATAAATTTAGTGTAGTTTCATAAAGTTTTAGTTTTTGGAAGCACTTAATAATGAGCTTGGCCAAATTGTTGATTTCCATTATTCATAGTGGCTTCCCACTAAGTAGTCAACTGATTTTATCTACTAACATTTACATATGACATTACTAACACGACCTCACAATGCTTGAAATTATAGTTATTAAAACATTGCACTGGGAAATGAATAAATTTTTCTTTAAAAGATGTTGTTTTTCATAAGGTAAGTGTGGTTTTGAAAAATTATAATCTTTTGGAAGATCTTAATAATGAGGACGAGATTTTATTCATTGATTCTTTGTAGGTTCCTCTAAGTACTTATTACATTCTTCTTTAGTCTCCAAGTTGCATAAGCCTTGATAATTTCAATATTGCAATACAAATTCCAGAAATTTGAGAGAGGACAAGTTGTTTCTCACTAAGATGCATTTGAGGTTCTGTCAAGTACCCATTATGCTCTTCTTGAGTCTTCAAATTGTATTTGTTAAGTTAACAAGGTCCGCATAATTTCAAAACCTCAACGCTGATATTCCCATAAAATTGTGAGGATTTTAGTTGGATGTGTCTTTGTGCTTTCCAAAATTGTAGCTTATAATTAAATATTGCCACAATCATCGCTTAATCACGTAGGAAAAGATGTTAAAAGTGTATTGGCATCAATAAAGCACACTTAGGTTTTGACTATCATTTTTTTGTATACCAAAATCCTCTAATATATAATTTTCTTGAATCTCATTCAATGTAGATGTTTAAAATTCAGTATGGAAGTACTTTCCTAGTATTCTATATTTTGGAATTTATTGAATCTCCCACATGTAAGTTGATCGAAGCACCCAAATTCTTAATTTGATCAATTGAAAATGCTATGGGGTAATTTTTTTTTATTAATTTGGATTTTTTTAGGCTTCAATCCAAGTGGAATCAACTCAAAATAAGCTCATCAACACGTGCTAAAATTTTATTACTAAAATTGGAAATTTTAGGAAAATGAACTATTAAGCCAATCTAAGTGACCATATGCTTAAGCTAATCAAGTGAAATGATGTGGGATAATTTTTTTTACTAATTTTAATGTTTTTAGGACTCAATCCAAGTGGAAACAAATCAAAATAGATTCATTAACATGTGCTAAAATTCAAAAAAATATTACTACTATTTTATTACAGGAAACTTCCAGAAATTCCAGAATTATGAACTAGTAAACCAATCCAAGTAGATCAACCATGGATATGAATTTGCAAGGTTGTTCTAAGGATGAATCATGCTTGTGACTCTGTAAATAATCTACAAAAAAAATAACTCCAATCATTTAACCAATATAACCTACAACAAAGGAAGCATGAATATTAAATACATAAATAATACATGCAAGTGAAAAAGACATTCATAAAAGATAAAGAAATTGTACAACAAGACTATGAGGCTCATGGGATGGCTAAGCTCAAGGATTTATGAAGTAAACTGAGCCTTATAAGTCGAAAATGATAACAAACTTCATTATCAGTGTCAATCCAAGTACATCCTTGCTAGAAATGAAACTAGAGTTGCTAAATAACAAGTGTTCTTCACAAGAAGACTAAGAAATATATGCCCCTAGAGGCTAATTTGAATTGGTACTTATAAAAATTGGTGAGGAATAATCATCCTTGAAAGGAAGCATCTTTCCCCTCCAAAATCTATCAAAAAGTGGATATACTTCCCAACACTAGGAAACTTCATTCAATGACAGGGATCTCCTAGATTTTCTCAATCATTCCTAGATATTCTAAATCATTGGATCTCTAGAATCTGTTCAATTATTTCATCACATCTTGCTCATTTATTATCCAATCTTGGTCCATCTTATAGCAGGGAGAAAGTCCCTATATTATCTCATTTTCCAAATCTTCAGAATCTACCTAATATTCTCACAATATTCTACAAAAATAAATAATATTAGGCACATAATATGCAATTATCTCTAAACCTTCCTAATGAACATCTTAGAGCTAAAAAAAATATTAAGTGCATAAGGAGAAATTTAATATAGCCTTTATGTTCCTAATAAAGGTTATATGGGTCTTAATTTGTATGTAATTTGGAGGCCCATCATAGCCCCTTGCTGAAATTGTTGCTCACCCTCTGAGCAACCTACTCATCTTCTCTTCCCTGCTTTTCTCCAACTATCCATGTTGATATATTTTCCCATGTTGGATAAGATCACATGTTTACTATCAATTTCCTATCATTCCTTCCATTCTTCATCCTAGTTTTAGTATTCTTGAAGTATATGTTGATTCTCCTCCTTTCATGATTTGAAATAATTTGTCACAAATTTGGGAAAGAAAGTATAAGGGAATACTAATCAATTTTTGATCTTATATCAAAGAAGAGATTTTCATCCTTTTAATGGTAAGAAAGGAAAATATTGGTCACTAATTACTCCTCTTGGTAACCGATATTGGTCGAATACTTTTGTTATACTTTTCCCTAAACTAGGCATCTAGTAGTGAACCTTAACATGAAGAGTCCCACTCAGATGCTAAAGAACCTCAACCATGGATCTAAGAATCATTTCTAGTGTGGGCCTAGGACATATTCCTATGTAGGCCCTGTGTTGTAGTTTAATCGTGGAATCCACTATAGTAGGTTGTATATACCTTACAATGGTAATACCATTGTAATTCGAATCATCCTACAAGTTTCCATTTCGAACACTATTTTTACACATGCACCGCTCATCTTGCTTACAAAAAAAATAATGTTTTTGGCCAATAGTGGGATGTGCAAAACACCAAGGAGTGTTTTAATCCTTTCATCCATGAGTTCAACTTGACTTTTCATTGTCAAATGATTCTATTTTCTGAGTCATCTCCTACGAAAACATCACCGCCATCATACATTTCTTATTCAAAAAACCACTCCTTATGATGGTTTATATGAAAAAATGAAACTAATTCATCCAATCACGCCTCATGATTTGTATGTGTTCTTGAAGAAGCCAAGAACACATCCACTTTTTCATCTAAGGAGGTTTTTTCTTTTTTCAGAAGGAGCACCAATGAATCCCTTCCCTTTCGCAACACTTTTGAATCTACAATGTTTCTTGTAATGCCCTTCTTTTCCACATATCTAGTATAGATTTACAATTTTTCAAAGAGATTTAGATCTCCTTCTTATGGACATATTCTTATTTCTATCCCGAGAGCATCTTCTTACAGATAAGGCATTTGCATTCTAACTTTCCGTATTTTTTCATTTCATCTCTTTCTATAAAAAGGATGAGATTATGTCATCAAAACTTAAAGTAGTCGCATTACTACCTATGGCAAAAATTAGATTATCCCATGATTCTAATAAAGAACACAAAAAACTTATAAAAATACGCATTAGAAATCTTAATATCAACAAATAATAGTTGACTTACCATAGTATTGAAGGCATTCATACGCTCTATTCTCCATCCTTTATCCTCAACTTATACAACTTCTTCCACAAGAACAATTTGTTCACCAGGGACTTAAACTATTGCAAAGCCCCTAACTTGTTCCACAATGCCTTTACTATAACTTCTCTTAAAACATTCCATAATACCAAATTTGGGAGACATAATTGTATTGTGTTCTCTACCATTTGATACAACTTGGTCCGGTCTTCTGCCAACATCTTTGTCGATATGGTGCATGGATCCATAATGATCCATTGATCTTTTTCCACCAAAAGATATTCCATTTTGAGCTTCCACAACTCAAAACTTTGCCCATTGAATTTATCAATCTCTATCTTTGAACTGATCATGATTTCCTTTCACCACAATAATTGATACTCTAGATTTTCCACTTTAACAAGGTTTTCCACAAGATCGAGTCAAAATCCTTAGCCATAAAGGTGTCCCCTTGAAGCCAAACCACTCTAATACCAATTTTTGGTTTTACCCATGTAAAATTAATTGATGCAAGTAAATTATTAATAGAATTATAAAAGATGCAATGTTGTCCATGCACACACATAGACATTTAACATAGATATTTTACCCTAGAAACCCAATCTCGGAAAACCATAAATATTTTTCAGTATATTCTATTTTACAATGTTACAATACAATATGCATATACTGTAATATTCATAAACCCCCGGTCCATTATCCTTGGATTATAATACAATTGTAGTTCCTTAACTAGAATTACAAAATCATTTGTTGAACCACCATGTTCCACATAACTACTAAAAGTGAAAATTTTGTTCTTAAAATCACGAAAAGTGAATGCAAAAAATTGGCAAAGGAAATTGGCAAAGGCATTTGCAAAGGCTTTGGAAAGGAAAAGAGGAGTTAATTGGCATTTATTTATGAAAACAAAGGAAAATAGGAGAAAAGGGAGATGAAGGGTCACAAATTTGCATGAGGAGGAAATTGAAGGAAAAATAGAGGAAAATGAAGAAATTAGAGGTGTCAATGATAAAAAGGATTCTCATGATCATTTCATAGATTTTTGTTAGCTTTTTTTGGTTCTAGTTTGGTTCTCTCATACTCTTGCACACTTAGAGAATTCTTGGATCACTGTAGCATTATAGAAAGGAAGCCAGGGAAGGAGAACAAAAGAAAATGACAAGAAAACAAGGTTATATCAAAGAGGGGTCTCATTCTAACGAAAATTCAAAATGGTGGTAACCATTTCTGAGGAAGTGGAGCACGCAAGGGCTAGTTTGCAACGTCAGGGAAACAGTTCAGTCGGTCAATTCTCGGGACCTGTTGCTAGTTGGACATATGGGAAAAAGTGGGAACCTCAGAAAGTATGAGCTAGATGGAGCAACACTCTTTAAGGAGTATGGGGCTGAAGTGTTGCCAATTTTCAAAGAAGCAAGCTTGGAGCCGATTTTTCACCTGTTCACTGAGTTTGATCTTGAGCTCACCTCTAATTTCATTGACTCGTTTGATGGAACTAGTGCTAGGGTTCAAGGATGTTGTTTCAAGTAATTGAAGAGAACATCATGGAGGAAATGAAAAAATCGGTTGTAGGCAAAAGATTGTATAAGAAAAAGATGGTGCAAGGAGTAAATCTCAATTATTTCTTAAAGGACGATTCCCATGATCCTTGTTGGAGCATTGGGGTGCACAAAAATACTTTTAAAATTGGAATGATAACATCCTATGAGGATGATTTAGGTTTTTTTTTAATGTGATGGTTGTTTCTCCAAAGTTTTCTTATACCATATGAGATTTCTAATACATTTGGTTGGTTTTAACAGGATGGACATGCCTTTTTACCTACATCAAAGTTTGATTAAGATGGTGTCTTGTGCAAGAAAAAGGAGGGTTTGGTACCCGCATAATGTACAACACCACAGTTTGACATGGATCCTATACACCCATGAAATGAACAAGAAAGAATAACAGTCGAGGAGGAGGACATTGGGACACCCCTTTCCTAGAAGGAATAATTAGAAGAAGACTCTTGATATGTAGGTTAAGAGCAGTCAACAAGTTGTTGGACAAACATAAGAAAATCCTAATAGGATAAAAATCCCTAGGGTTTATAGAAGGAGAACTAAAGGACACCGGTCAGAAGGATAAGAGACTAAGGAAGATGAGACCATGGAGGAAGGCAGAAATAAGGGTGAAGATCCTAAGGAATGTGTCCATATAATAAAATATTCAAGGAGGCCAAGAACCATACCCACAAACAAACTATGGTGGGGATTGAAAGTTAAATTGAATCCCAAGCTTAAGGAGCCTATTCACATTAAATATGAAAATGAAGTAGGGCCTGCTAGAGATAAGGAGGGGTTGTTAACAAAATAAGTACCATAAGCTCCAAAAACTGACAAGACCCCACATAAGAAAAGTAGAAGAGTCATGAGGGCAATGGAAAAATAGGAAAAGCTAAGAATACTTGTAGAGGTAGCACAGGTCATTGGAAAATGAATAGGGGAACTCAAAGTCTCAAACCTTAGGTTTTTTGCTAATCCATATAGTTGTTTTTTCAAATGGAAGGTTTTTGGATAAGTAGTCAACTGACTTCTATGAACATTACCTACCAACACTTACATGTGACGTTACTATCAACACCTAGCAACACCTGATAATATTGTTGTCAAAACATTGTACTAGAAAATAAATAAAATTTCTTTTAAACGATGTAGGCTTTCATAAATTTAGTATAGTTTCATAAAGTTTTAGTTTTTGGAAGCACTTAATAATGAGCTTGGCGAAATTGTTGATTTCCATTATTCACAGTGGCTTCCCACTAAGTAGTCAACTGATTTTATCTACTAACATTTACATGTGACATTACTAACACGACCTCACAATGCCTGAAATTATAGTTATTAAAACATTGTACTGGGAAATAAATAAATTTTTCTTTAAAAGATGTTGTTTTTCATAAGGTAAGTGTGGTTTTGAAAAATTATAATCTTTTGGAAGATCTTAATAATGAGGACGAGACTTTATTCACTGATTCTTTGTAGGTTCCTCTAAGTACTTATTACATTCTTCTTTAGTCTCCAAGTTGTATAAGCCTTGATAATTTCAATATCGCAATACAAATTCCAGAAATTTGAGAGGGGAATGGTTGTTTCTCACTAAGATGCATTTGAGGTTCCGTAAAGTACCCATTACGCTCTTCTTGAGTCTTCAAATTGTATTTGTTAAGTTAACAAGGTCCTCATAATTTCAATACCTCAACACTGATATTCCCATAAAATTGTGAGGATTTTAGTTGGTTGTGTCTTTGTGCTTTCCAAAATTGTAGCTTATAATTAAATATTGCCACAATCATCACTTAATCACGTAGGAAAAGATGTTAAAAGTATATTGGCATCAATAAAGCACACTTAGGTTTTGACTATCATTTTTTTGTATACCAAAATCCTCTAATATATAATTTTCTTGAATCTCGTTCAATGTAGATGTTTAAAATTCAGTATGGAAGTACTTTCCTAGTATTTTATATTTTGGAATTTATTGAATCTCCCAAATGTGATGGGTTTCCATAAATATCACAAGATCTTAAAGATTTCAAATTTGTTATTCATATTGTTTTCCTCAAAAGATAGTCATTATATTTAGATGATAGTGTGCTTCAAGTGCTTCATATCTCCAACATGGTTATTTCTAGTGAGTTTTGACTCTTGAGAAGAAGTCAGAAGAAACCCAAAAGTGTGCAACCTACAACATTTAGTGGTTCAAAATTTTTGTAGTTACTGTGTCTAGACTCTAGGTCAATATACATGTTGACCCTAAAAAATGTTGTTCAATTTCTCTAATTATGTGTATTATACATCTTCCATCAATTTCTGGTTCAATTAATTAAGGGTGGGGTGGGTGCTTCCTATGTGAATGTTTGCTTCTTCTTGGCCCTTTAACTGTAGTTATTGTGTCTATATCACTATGTACATTGGCCTTCAAAAAGTTGTTTGATTTCTCAATTATGTATTATATACATCTTCCCATCAGTTTTATGAATTGTTGAAGGGCAGTGTGGGTACTTCTTCTTTCAATGTTTGCTTGTTGTTGCCTCTTTGATTGCAAGAGGTTTGCATTGTTAGTTTTTTCCTTGCTTAAGTAGTATAGTTGTGCGTAGGTTGAAGCTAAAAGGGTTGTACCAAGGGATGAACAACAAAATGTTTAGAGGAATAGTAATATGGTAGGACCTAGGACTAAGAAGATTTGTGTTGGCGGGTTAGGACCCACTATTACTAAGGATGACTTCTGAAAGTATTTTGAGCAGTTTGGTAATAAAATAGATGTAGTTGTAAGGCATGATCACATTACACAAACACATCGTAGTTTTGGGTTTATTACTTAAGATTAAGAGGATATAGTGGACAAATTTCTTCAACAAATATTTCACCAGCTCGAGGAAAAGACTATGGAGGTGAAGTTGGTCATTCCCCAGGACATGTCTCCTGGAAATACAAGAGGCTATGTAGGACGTGGAGATAGTTTTGGTGCACAATAGATGCAAAGCTATGAACCAACTCCTATTGGGGTTTATGGAGCACGCTTGCCTATTGCAGGCACTGGATATCCTCCATATGTTGCAACCCCTAGCTATGGACCTACTAGGTATGGAAGTACACCAGGGTATGGGACAAGTACGAATGGTGGATATGGTGCAACAACTAAAAAAAATTGCTTCAACAAGGTTTAGTCTGAATCATTAAAATCCTATCAATGTTGGCATTAGTGAATTGGTATTGATTATTCCGATCCAACTCACTAAGATCTTGATAGACCCTTCTAGCAAAGGATTAAACAATCTTGACACAAGTAAGTCTCTAATAATTTTTCTCATTTGTTTGTGATTAATTTCAGGGTAAACCACGATATTTTCATTTTTGGAGACTTTGTTTTGGACAAGTTTGGGTCACAGGGGCTTAACAAAGACAAGGCATGCAGAATAGAGGAAGATGGAGAACCGTGGTTAAAGCAGGCAATAACAGGGGATATTGGGAGAATTCTGGAGGTAAAATACCTTAGTGTGAGTCAACGAATGATTAAACACACCCTAATTTGATTAAGCATGGACAACAATGCAGAGTGGCGGGTACAAATGCTAGCATGGCGACATGACGAGCCCCTCCCTTCGTTGATTCAGCATGGCGCATCCTGATGGCCTCAGCATGGCGATGTGTTGTTTTTGGACTTATGACCATGGACTTGGACATTGAAATGACATGTCTACATCGCTTTTGGGTCCAACAAATAAATTAAGTGATATTTGTATCAACCATTAGGCCTAGAAGTATTTATAAATGTAAAAGAAATAGTGAAACTCAAATTTGATATTGTTTAAAAGAAATCAAAACTTCAAATTTCATTTGGTATATATATATATATATATATATATATATATGACTAGGAGGTAAAAGTAGACCATGAAAGTTACAACATCTAGCTTTAATACCAATTTGGGAAACATAAAGTGAATGGATTAGAGAATATATAAAATGATACAAAACTACTTTGAAAACCAACAAGTATTAGGGAAAAGAGAAAAAATTGAGTTTGATAAATTGGAATGAGGAAACATTAAAACATATAGATATGGCAAGAAAATTACAACATTTCGCTTTGATATCAATTTATGAAGATAAATTGAACCCAAAAATAAAAATTAACATATAAATTTATTTTTATACTAAAAATATATATATACAAATTATAACAAAACAAAATTATGTCACAAAATATAAATAATAAATAAGAATATATAAGTCTTATCTTATCCAAACATCATATAAGAGTGTTATCATAACATAAATATGAACACAAATACTTAATACTTATATTATGAAATAGAATATCAACAAAATGATGGGATGACTCAAAACTTCAACACTTCTTCTGGAGAGCTAATTCTTTGAAAATTCAAGGATGCACTTTCCAAATCCCTTCTAATGAACTCAACATTTACTTTTTAGACTCTTTGTGAAGACTTCATTCATCTATTTTACTATTAATCTACTTTCCCTAGGCTAAACTCCTAACTTTATCCATTATAAACTACAAAAGAAAAAACAAAAAATTTTAAATAGTGAAAAAAATTATTTACCCACTTTTACAGATACCTAATTTTATGCATTATCACCAACCAAAACAAAAACAAAAGACTTTACAAAAGAGTTTAGATAGTGAAGAATCTTATTCGTTCACATTCAATGTACACAAGGGTTAACTTTTTACATGATAACCCACCAAAGAAATACAAAAATACTTTAAATAGTGGAAAATACTTCAACTCCTAACTTTATGCATTATAAACTAGGAAAGGAAAAATAGAACGATTTAGTGAAAAAGTTAATTTATCCGTGTTGATGCCATCATGACAGTGTCCTTGGCGGCCAGTGCCCTTGACGGCCCTCATGACAGTGTCCTTGGCGGCCAGTGTCCTTGACGGCCCTCGCCCTCACCGTGTTGATGCCATCATACAGTGTCCCTAGCGGCCAGTGTCCTTGACGGCCCTCACCGTGTTGATGCCATCATACAGTGTCCCTAGTGGCCAGTGTCCTTGACGGCCCTCATGACAGTGTCCTTGGCGGCCAGTGTCCTTGACGGCCCTCGCCCTCACCGTGTTGATGCCATCATACAGTGTCCCTAGCGGCCAGTGTCCTTGACGGCCCTCACCGTGTTGATGCCATCATACAGTGTCCCTAGTGGCCAGTGTCCTTGACGGCCCTCATGACAGTGTCCTTGGCGGCCAGTGTCCTTGACGGCCCTCGCCCTCACCGTGTTGATGCCATCATACAGTGTCCCTAGCGGCCAGTGTCCTTGACGGCCCTCACCGTGTTGATGCCATCATACAGTGTCCCTAGCGGCCAGTGTCCTTGACGGCCCTCATGACAGTGTCCTTGGCGGCCAGTGTCCTTGACGGCCCTCCTGTGTTGATGCCGGGCCGGTGGCCAATGAGCGTTGCCGCCAAAGTCGATTGTCTTGTTTTCTGACTTATTATCACCATGGACTTCGACATTGGAATGACATGTCTACGCGGTCCTTGGTCCAGCAAATAAATTAAGCAATATTTGTAATATTCGGCTCTGAAATTTGATATTGACGTCAAAGGGACAACTAAAACCTTCGTACGAATCCGCTGGGAAGCAACTTGACATAACGCAGAGAATTAATCATTCATACGAAACAACTTGACTTGCGGGGCTGCAATGTATTTGTTCTCCCAAGGGGTTCCATGTTGTTTCACAATTTCACTTCCAGCGAGCCGTGCCCACTTGCTTTTCAATCCACATTAATATCTAACAACTAACAGTTTACGAATTATTGGTCTCATTTCTGATGGAATGCTGATCCAAAGCAGGGGGAGTATTCAAAAACCGAGTGCTAGAGTTTAAAGAACTAATGACAGTAGGGTTTTGGAATGTCCCATGTTTTAGGGAAAATCATGCTGGACAGGTAATCTTCAGAAGTTTGAGTCTATGTAATTTAATCTTAAACGAGAAGGATTAAAAAGAAATGAGTGCAAGCAGTTTGTGTCCACAATTTTTACCAGCGAAAACTCATCACAATCTATCCGTAACTATTTTAATTTCCTTTACTGTGAGAGAGGTCGTATTTGTATTTAAATTAAAAAGAAATGAGTGCAAGCAGTTTGTGTCCACAATTTTTTACCAGCGAAAACTCATCACAATCTATCCGTAACTATTTTAATTTCCTTTACTGTGAGGGAGGTCGTATTTGTATTTAAATTTTATAGAACCAGTGTATTTCTAAAAATTCGAAGGAAGATTGAATGGGTAGAGCAAGCATCGAACTTGGGGAGCAGCGAACAGGGTTTTGGGTGCTGGGTTTGGGTGCAGGAGCAGTAGCGGCGAGCTGTAACTTTCAGGAGCGGCAAAAGAAAG
Source organism: Pinus tabuliformis (assembly GCA_031772625.1). Taxonomy (NCBI): domain Eukaryota; kingdom Viridiplantae; phylum Streptophyta; class Pinopsida; order Pinales; family Pinaceae; genus Pinus; species Pinus tabuliformis. Next base: position 719,640,792 of record CM062806.1, read on the forward strand.
GAACAGCGAACAGGGGTTTGGGTGTAGGAGCAGAAGCGGCGAGCTAGAGCTAGATCGGCGAGCAGGGGGCTGAAGGAGCAGGAGCGGCGAGCTGTAACATTCAGAAGCGGCGAAAGCAAGGAGCAGCGAACAGGGGTTTGGGTGCAGGAGCAGAAGCGGCGAGCTAGATGGGCTGAAGGAGCAGGAGCGGCGAGGAGCGGCGTTCACAGGAGCGGTGAGCAGGGGTTGTTTCCAGACAGGGGCAGCGGTTTACTAAGTAACTTTGCAGACAGGGGTCAGCGGACAGCTCAGCGGTTAGAGGCGGGTCTGGGCTTCTCCTGAGCGGCGTTCGGCGAAGCAGCAAGGTCAACACCAGAAGGCGAGTGGGGATCTGCGTGGGCTTCTCCGGGGACTCCTGAGTCGAGCGTCGAAAGGCAACAGAGAGGGTTTCATCTGAAGACTCGTTTCTTCCTCTGGTCTTTTAGTTTTCTCAAAGCGGGGGCGAGGTGGCTTCCCTTGCCGCCTCTGCCCCCGGAGTTGCCTCTGCTCCGGTGGGTCTTTTTCTCCTCGGCAGCAGTCAGGCTTGATCTCGTCACGGCACATCCTTTGGAGCGTTGAGGGAACAGCGGTGCTTCTGCCCTGTTTCGTGCCGCTTCTATGGATGACTCTGCTGGTCTTTTCTGCAGGCAGATGCTGAGGATTGCGTCAGCATTCTTCCTCTGTTTCTCGTTTGATTTGGATGGAGAGTTTGAGGGGGCGGGGAAGGAGTGGCTTCTTTTGTTGCTCTCTTCCTCATTTCGTGCCTCTCCCTCCACATTGGGCGGTCAGATCATGATGCTCTTCCTTCTTTTGCTTGTCTGCTTGGTTTCTTGGTGCTTTTTCTGCAACTTATGATGGGTTGCCTTGTCTGGGGGGCAACATTTGGCCTTTCGAGGCTTTATTTGGGATCTGTTTTAACAGATTAGCATGTCGTTCGGTCCATGTCTATGGGTTGCCTTCTGGGGGGCAATATTGGCCTTTGGGGACTTTATTTGGGATTTGTTTTTAGCAAATTTGCATGTGGCTTGGGCCACATTTCTGCATTTGCTTCTTGCATATGCGCTATGTAATCTTCTTTAATGAATATATTACGCTTTTTTCTTCTGAAAAAGAGATTCATTTAATCAATCGTTATCTTTACTTTTAATTGTAATTGTTAAATTTTAAATTTATACCAAAATTAATTACCTCAATAATTTTTCTACTTAAATTTTGTAGACCAGTAACTTTCAGTAAATATGTTTATTTAACTGAATATAAAGAAGGTGTAAAGTTGCTTAGTTCTTAAAATTAAATTTGAAACTTTAACTATTTAAGTTTATATTTATCTTAGACAAATTTTACATAAATTTTAAGATTAGAAAATATTGATAAGAAATCTTATTTACCTAAGTGAATATGATAAACTTGAAAATATTTCTATGAATATAATTAAATATATTCCAAAACATGTGAAAATATTTATATGGATATAATTGCTTACGTTCATAACTTTTTCATGGATGAAAAAGCAGAAATTCCCCTTGATACAGAGTCTTGTTTAATGCTTAATTCTTTTTTTATTTTTTTTAGGTTTGATGCAAAGAACCATTCATCATTGGCAATTTAGTAGAATGTCCAAAATATCAAAGGTAAATTTCTTGATTTTTTGGATATAATTGCTTACATTTATAACTTTTTCATGGATGAAAAAGCAGGAAACTCACTTAATACATAGTCTTGTTTAATGTTTAATAATAAAAAAAATTAGGTTTGATGTAAAGGAACATTCATCATTAGCAATTTAGTAGAATGTCCAAAAATATTAAAGGTAAATTTTTTTATTTTATTGACCATCACCCAGTGGTTCAAATGCAACTCACCTCCATAAAAACCCTTGCCAAGAGTTTCTTTCATGGATTGATGTAGCTGGACATTTACCAATGATTTAATTTATATAAGTACCTTAGTAATTAATTAATGTAATATGTTGAATTTATGATGTTAATTATCATCAAGTTTTTGAGATTATAATTAGTTTATAGAAATTTAAAAGAGATAAAGATTACATAAAACTTTTTAAAATCTTATTTCTAGGAAAAAAAAGAGCCTTTCAAGATTACCATATTATATTGTAACAAATATTTTTAAATTGAATTTTAATTTGGGTTTAGGATATGTGTTTTAATTCAAATGTAATGATATTTTTAGCTAAGACCTAGCCTCGTATGTTATTCTAACATGAGTTGTTAGTGATTATGGCTAGCCTTGGAAGCAATTTTGGGGAACCTCTTGTCATTCATGTAGTTTATTTTTTCTTGTAGATTTAAGGCATAACCATGACTTTGGACTCACTGGGGAGAGGGTAGCTTTTATAAGGAGGATAAAATAGCGTGCATTCCTTTGAATAGTAATTTACAAATTATAAAATTACTTTTCTTTCGCGTATCCTTCTCCAAAAAAATTTAGAGATATTTCATCACCAAGCTTCATATCGTATAAGATAAAAAGAGTGATAAAAGTATCAAATATGAATATTTTTCTATCACATGTGTAAAGGTTTGCTAATTTACAATTTTTTTCAAATTCATCATAAGTTGTTCACCCTCCATTTATTTCAATACTATAACTCCAATTGAGCTTAGGAGGAATATGGATTCCAAAATATTTAAATGAAAGATATTTATTATTGATTACCAATTTTATATGTAAATAATTAATATAAATATAAACATTTATTATAAAGAAACGCAAGCATTTTTAATGTCCAGTAAAAAAAAAAACATATTTCTTATATAAATTGTGGAGAAGATCTATGTAAAAATATGTATAGCTCTAGAAGTTTGAGTTTCCTAAGGATACAAGCATAGTTTTATTACAAGTCTTGTTGTTTACGAGGTTCTTAAATGGAGATTGAAAAAAGAAACTATTATTATATCAAATTACTATATTAAAATCAAAGTTGTTATTCTATTCTAGCCATTCATTCAATTGATTACTTTAATTGAGTTAATAAACATCTACATTTTTTATACTCTTAGTTGAGTAACCAATCTTAAGAGGATCTTCAAAATAAGTAGTTCTACAATATTGTTTGTAACATCTCCTAAACCAATCTTAAATAGGATTTATGTGTACCACTAAGGAAAATAGCACCACCAACTCCTCCTTTTGGGGAGATTACCTTGACTTCCATTGTCAAAGTACCCCCAAGCCCCTATTTTGTTAATTTTAGCATGGGATAAGTATCTCATTACAAGGGTTTGCATCTCGGATTTTAAATATGCAAAAATGGATTTAACGTGAGAAGCACATTGGATGAGAAGGATATCGATGTTCTCAAATATCCTTGCATTTCTAGCTAACCAAATGTCCCATGAAGTTATTGAAGGTAATCATTTCAACACTTTACTCTAGATTTTGCACCAATGTGTGAGAATTTCTTCAACATATTACCCTTCACATTATTTTTTTATCCTTATAGAGAGAATATATTATAAAAAATAAACATGGAAATTGTTTCTTTATAATATATTAATTGATTTTTCAAAGGACAATTTTTCATTCGTGATTTTTTCCCGTCTAATATTATGACATCCTTAAGTAAATGAATTACCACATCTATGCCACATTTAATTTTTCTTGATCCTCTTGCAATCTTCTTTCTTTTCAGTCCATGCCCAAACTATCGTATCAATTGGAAGATATTAAAGTTATTTTTCATGGGGATTTGGTACCTGATATTGGTCGAATACTTTTGTTATACTTTTCCCTAAACTAGGCAGGTAGTAGTCAACCTTAACATGAAGAGTCTTACTAAGATGTTAAAGAACCTCAACTATGGACCTCAAAATGATTTCTACTGTGGGCCTAGGACATATTCTTATGTAGGCCCTATGTTGTGGTTTAAACATGAAATCCACTATACTAGGTTGGAGATACCTTACAATGGTAATACCATTGCTACTCAAATCATCCTACTACTTTCCATTTCGGACACTATTTTTTCACATGCATCGCTCATCTTGCTTACAGAAAAAATAAATATTTTGGCCAATCGTGGGATGTGCAAAACGTCAAGGAGTGTTTTATTCCTTTCATCCATGAGTTCCAACTTAAATTTTGCTTGTCCTATGATTCTATTTTTTAAGTCATCTCTTAGGAAAACATCACCACCATCATACATTTCCTATTCACAAAACCACTTCCTATGAGGGGTTATATGAAAAAATGCAACTAATTCATCCAATCACACCTCATGATTTGTATGTGTTCTTGAGAAAGCCAATAACACACCCCCTCCTTCATATAAGGAGGTTTTCTCTTTTGTAGAAGGAGCACTAATGGATCTCTTCCCTTTTTCAACACTTTTGGATCTAAAATGTTTCTTGTAATGCCCTTCTTTTCCACATCTCTAGTATAGATTTACTAACTTTCCTAGAGATATGATCTCCCTCTTAAGGACATATTTTTATTTAATCCTATGAGCGTATCCTTACATATAAGGCGTCTTCATTATAACTTTACATATTCATTTCATCAAAACTTAAAGTAATGGTTTTTCTACAAGTTATAAATATCACTGAATGAGATGTTCATGTATTCTAAGAAGTGCTTCATATTGTTATCAATGGATATATTAGCATTTCTACCGAAGTCCCAAAGATTGCTAATGTTAATGTATTCTGAAAAGTTCTTCAAATCATTATCAATTATGTTTTAATAAATTTCAATGCTAAATTATGATTTCCACATGTCGTTGCTCGAATTTCTTGTGGAGATAAGTTGGACAAGTTCGTTTCTCACACTAATCAGGTTGTATTGGAAATAGAAATCTATACCTTGACACTAAACCAATAAGGGTCCCTATGCTCCTCAAAATTATATTTTGTGTTAGTTTTGGGGAAAATCCAAAGAGAATAAAAGGTTATAAGAACATTTTATATGCTCTTCAAGTTATATATTGTGTTAGTTTTGGGAAATTACAAAGAGAATAAAAAAGTATATACTCTTCAAGATATATTTTGTGTTAGTTTTGAAGAAAATATAAAGGAAAAAAATACAAATAAATAGTTGGATAAGTAGTCAGTCAAATTCTAGGATTATCTATATTTTAGTTGGAACATTTTCTACTCTCCATATGTTCCAAAACACCAATAATGAATGGCTTGAATAGACCAAACAAGGTCATCAGTCAAATCATTGAACACAATGATGAATATTCCTCCATAAAAAATGTTACACTTCTTGCTTGAGCAAGGAGATGGAAAGTAGTGTGTAAGCCAAAAAAGTGATTTTATCCTCCCAAAAAATGTGTCTTCTCTACCAACCACATTGACATAAAAAGACAAAACACTGGGAATTGTCACAATTGCCTCCCACTAAGTAGTCAACTGAATTCTGTCAACATTACCTGCCAACACTTACATGTGACATTACTATCAACACCTAGCAACACCTGACAATATTGTTGTGAAAACATTATACTAGAAAATAAATAAAATTTGTTTTAAACGATGTAGGCTTTCATAAATTTAGTGTAGTTTCATAAAGTTTTAGTTTTTGCAAGCGCTTAATAATGAGCTTGGAAAAATTGTTGATTTTTCATTATTCACAGTGGCTTCCCACTAAGTAGTCAATAGATTTTATCTACTAACATTTACATGTGACATTACTAACACCACCTCGCAATGCCTGAAATTATAGTTATCAAAACATTCTACTGGGAAATAAATAAAATTTTCTTTCAAAAGATGTAGTTTTTCCTAAGGTAAGTGTGGTTTTGAAAAATTATAATTTTTTGAAAGATCTTAATAATGAGGATGAGATTTTATTCATTGATTCTTTTGAGGTTCCTCTAAGTACTTATTACATTCTTCTTTAGTCTCCAAGTTGCATAAGCCTTGATAATTTCAATACAACAATACTAATTTCAAAAATTTGAGAGAGGACTAGTTGTTTCTCACTAAGATGCATTTGAGGTTATGTCAATTACCCATTACGCTCTTCTTGAGTCTTCAAATTTCATTTGTTAAGTTTAAAAGGTCCTCATAATTTCAATACCTCAATGTTGATATTCCCAAAAATTTGTGAGGTTTTTAGTTGGTTGTGTCTTTGTGCTTTCCAAAATTGTACCTTATAATTAAATCTTTCCACAATCATCACTTAATCATGTAGGAAAAGATGTTAAAAGTATATTGGCATAAATAAAACACACTTAGGTTTTGACTATCAATTTTTTGTATACCAAAATCCTCAAATATATAATTTTCTTGAATCTCCTTCAATGTAGATGTTTAAAATTCATTATGGAAGTACTTTCCTAGTGTTTTACGTTTTTGAATTTATTGAATCTCCTAGATGTGATTGGTTTCCATAAATATCATGAGATCCCAAAGATTTCAAATTTTCTATTCATATTATTTTCCTCAGAAGTTAGTCATTGTATTTATATGATAGCTTGCTTCAAGTGCTTCATATCTCCAGCATGGTTATTTATAGTGAGTTTTGACTCTTGAGAAGCAGTCAGAAGCAACCCAAAAGTGTGCTACCTACACCATTTAGTGGTTTAAAAGGTTTGTAGTTACCATGTCTAGACTTTAGGTCAATATGCATGTTGACCCTAAAAAATTTTGTTCAGTTTCTCTAATTATGTGTACTATACATCTTCCATCCGTTTTTGTTTCAATTAATGGAGTGTGGGGTGGGTGCTTCCTATGTGAATTTTTTCTTCTTCTTGGCTCTTTAACTATAGTTACTTTGTCTATATCACTATGTTCATTGGCTTTCAAAAAGTTGTTTGATTTCTCAATTTTGTGTTATATACATCTTCCCATCAGTTTTATGAATTGTTGAAGGGAAGTGTGGGTACTTCCTCTTTCAATGTTAATGCTTTTTGTTTCTTCTTTGATTGCAAGAGGTGTGCATGGTTAGTTTTTCCTTTCTTAAGTAGTATAGTTGTGCATAGGTTGAAGCTAAAAGGGTTGTACCAAGGGATGAATAACAAAATGTTCATAAGAATAGTAATATGGCAGTAACTAGGACTAAGAAGATTTTTGTTGGTGGGTTAACACCCCTTGTTACTAAGGATGACTTCAGAAAATATTTTGAGCAATTTGGTAATACAACAGATGTAGTTGTAAGGTATGATCACACTACACAAACACATCATGGTTTTGGGTTTATTACTTATGATTCATAGGATGCAGTGACAAATTTATTCAACAAATATTCCGCTAGCTCAAGGAAAGGACTATGGAGGTGAAGTTGATCATTCCCAAGGACATGTCTCCATGAAATACAAGAGGTTCTACAGGACATGAAGCTATTTTTTGTGCACAATATATGCAAAGCTATGGACCAACTCTTATTGGGGTTTATGGAGCACGCTTGCTTATTGTAGGTACTGGATATGCTTCATATGTTGCAACCCCCAGCTATGGACCTTCTAGGTATGGAAGTACACCAGGGTATGGGACAAGTATGAATTGTGGATATGGTGCAATGCCTAAAAAACATTGCTTCAGTAAGGTTTAGTCTGAACCATTAAACTCCTATCAAAGTTGGCATTAGTGAATTGGTATTGATTTTTCTGATCCAACTCACTAAGATCTGGATATACCCTTCTAACAAAGGATTAAACAATCCTAACATGGGTAAGTCTCTAATAATAGTTCTCAATTGTTTGTGATTAATTTGAGGGTAAACCACAATATTTTCATTTTTGGATACTTTGTTTTGGAAAAGTTTGGGTCACAAGCGCTTAATAAAGACAGGGCATGCAGAACAGAGGAAGATGGAGAACCATGGTTAAAGAAGGAAATAAGAGGGGATACTGGGAGAGTTATGGAGGCAAATAACTAAGCGTAATATGCAGAGCTAAAAGAACATGAATGACGGTGCTTGGTTTATTGGATGCTTACTGTGTGTTGAGCTCTGTCTATCGGGAATTCTCGGGTTCCTCGCTGGGTTTGATTCGCAAGTGCAGCGTGGGTGGATGATAGGTACCATGGACATTGACTTATTATGTACCAATGATCCTAGCTTGAGGAATAAGGGCCTATATAATCCCTTTCTTGTTGTAATAGTCTCAGGTCAAAATTTCGTGTAACAAAGAATAATAAAGGAGTAATAAGACTAAGGTCATGGGACATGTATTCCAACCCGAATGTTGGGTAAAAATCTATAGTGGGCATCACTTGTTTATTATTATGGATAAGAAAATTGGTAAAGGCATTGGAAAAGGAAAAGAGGAATGAAGTGGAATTTATTTATGAAAATAAATGAAAATAGGAGAAATGGGATATGAAGAGTCACATATTTTCATGAGAAGGAAAATTAACGAAAATGAAGAAAAAGAGAGACATCAATGACAAAGAGGATTTTGAGGATCAATTCACAACTTTTGTTGGTTTGGCTTTTGTCAGTTTAGTTTTGGATCTATCTTCTATTCTCTCATACTCTTGCATGCATTTTGTTTTGATGAGTGATCACAGTGGAATGAGATACTTGTTTCACCAACCTAATCTGAATGCCAGGAAAGCTAAATGATTGGCCAATCTCAAAGAGTCTAACTTTGAGAACATGTGCATTAAGGGTAAAGAGAATAGGGTTGCATATGCTCTTACCAAAAGAGTGTAGGTAAATCACATTGCAACTATTAGCTCATATGGGATAGATTTGCAGGAGAGGACCTTGCAGGTAGCGAAGCAGGATGACAAGTACCATGGAATTGGACTTTTTATGCCTATGCATTTTTTTGGACCAACAAATAAAAAATGAGAAGAAATTAAAAATAAATTAAAAAAACTGAGTGCAAGCAATTTGCATCCACATTTTTTTACAATGGAAAACCCCATCACAATCTATCCGTAAATATTTTAATTTCCTTTATTGTGAGAGAGTTTGTATCTATATTTAGATTTGATAGAATGAGTATGTTTATAAATAATTGGAAGGGAGATGAATGGGTATAGATTCATTTAATCAATTGTTATCTTTTCTTTTAATTGTAATTGTTCAATTTTAAATTCATAAGAAAATTAACTTTTAAATTTTGTAGAGCAGTAACTTTTAGTAAATATGTTTATTTCACTGAATATAAAGAATGTGCAAAGTTGCTCATTCTTTAAAATTAAATTTGAAACTTCAACCATTTAAGTTTATATTTATGTTAAATTAACTTTACATAAATTTTAAGATTAGCATATATTGGTAAAAAAATATTCTTTACTTAAGTGAACATGATAAACTTGAAAATATTTCTATGAATGTAATTAAATAAATCCATAACATATGAAAATATTTATATGGATATAATTGCTTACATTCATAACTTTTTCATGGATGAAAAAGTAGAAAATTCCCTTAATACATAGTCTTGTTTAATGTTTAACATATTTTTTTTTAGGTTTGATGCCAAGAAACATTCATCATTAGCAATTTAGTAGAATGTCCAAAAATATTAAAGGTAAATTCCTTGATTTTATTGACCATCACCCAATTGTTCAAATGCAACTCACATCCATAAAAATCCTTGCCAAGAGTTTCTTTCACGAATTGATATAGATGGACATTTACCAATGATTTAATTTATATAACTACCTTAGTAATTAATTAATGTAATATATTGAATTGATGATGTTAATTATCATCAAGTTTTTGAGATTATAATTAGTTTATAGAAACTTAAAAGAGGTAAAGAATACATAAATTCTTTTAAAATCTTATTTCTAGGCCAAAAAAAAGTCTTTCAAGATTACCATATTATATTGTAACAAATAATTTTAAACTGAACATTAATTTGGGTTCAGGATAGGTGTTTTAATTCAAATGTAATGATATTTTTAGCCAAGACCTAGCCTCTTGTGTCATCTTAGCATGAGCGGTTAGTGATTATGGTTAGACTTGGAAGCAATTTTGGGGAAACTCTTGTCATTCATGTTGTTTATTTTTTCTTACACATTTAAGACCTAACTATAGGTTTTAACCCCGTACAGAAATTACCTGCATACGAATTCTAAAACATAGAAATTAAACAATGCTAGAGCATAACACATAAAACACATATACACAGAGATATTCCAACTGGATCCCAAAACCGGGACTACTAGCTTGATTTTTCATTATATCCCTTTTAATGTTACAATACATATTTATACATGCTGAAGCATCCAATACCATGGATCGAAAACCATCGCATCCAAAACCATGGACTAAAAGCCATAGGTAGGTTCTCCCAACCTAATATAGGGTCCAAAAAAATTTTTCCCGGGGCATTGCCGCAGACCTTGTAGAGGGGGGCTACCCGCCCCCCTCAAACCCCCCTATGTCCCCCTCGCTACGCAATCGACACAACAAAGGGGGGGCTCCGGGCCCCCTCTAACTCCCCAGTTCACTACGTAGGTTAGTCGTGGAAAGAATATAACACAACCCAACAATCTCCCACTTGTTGTTTTCTTTCCATAGGGGGCCATATGATAGCTTAGTCATTTTTTCAGCCCTAAAACACCCATTGTTTCTCTACACCAAGAGAACTTCTCAGAGCTCACAGATTTTGTCAATGCATCTGTAGTATTCTTCAAATTGTCCACCTTTACCAGCAATACCTTTTTGTCTTCTATCATATCCCTCACAAATTGATACTAAACATCAATGTGCTTTGTCTTTGAATGATAAGTAAGGTTCTTTGCCAAGAAAATTGCACTTTGGTTGTCACAGTCTATCCTTATAGATCCCTATACTAACCCCATACCTGAACACAATCTCTGCAACCAAACTGCTTCCTTGCTTGCATGAGTGGCTGCCATGTATTCTGCCTCTGTAGTTGACAGTGCCACTACATATTGTTTCTTACTCATCCAACTGACTGCACCTCCAAATAGGTGAAACACATACCCACTTGTAGATCTTCTTTGATCCAAATCTCCAGCCCACTCTGCATCAACAAAGCCATGAATATCCAACACTCTATCCAATCCTGGTCTTCCTTGGTAGCACAAACCATAATCAATAGTGCCACACAAATACCTGAAAACGCGCTTCACTGCTGTCAAGTGCTCCTTCCCTAGTTTTGACATAAACCTGCTCAATACTCCCACTGCTTGTTCAATGTCTAGTCTAGTACGAACCATTGCATACATCAGGCTACCGACTGCACTTGCATATGGAACACGGGACCTATCCTCTTCCTCTTCTTATGTCTTGCGACATTGTTCAACAAATGGTTATGTTGCTGATACTGGGATCTATTTAAGGAATGTGTGATGTCAAATAAGTGGTTCCTTACTAAGAAATAAATTGAGAAGTGGCTCGATTGGAAGGAACATGTGTTTACATCTCAAGAGAAAAGAAATTTGCGGTTATCCAAGGAACAATGGTTGAATAGATACCTATACTCAGACGAAACTGAAGCCTTTTTTGTTTCTTCCCTTGCAAACTGGATGAGTGGTTGTCTAGATTAATGGACAGTCAGGGTACCTGGAGACTTGACGGCCCTATTGTGTGGACTCCAGAGGTAGTGAGGCGTTTGGAAGCATCAGAAAACAACATCGCGTGGGCTGTTGATCATTCGATTGATCGTACCATAGGAGTATTTTTCACTGAGCTTGTGATTGATATATCCATCAGTTATAGCGAAGTAGAGTGCAAGCTATTCAAGGGACCGCAAGATAAGTAATTAAAATCTCTGAAAACTTGGATTAAGATGTTGTTGTGCAAAAAATGGGTTATTCCATTACCTTGATGTTTAGGACTACGTGAAGCAGGAAACCCTTTAGAAGGAACAAAGAATCAGGCTCTGAATATAGTTCACTATTGAGATACTCTTCAAGCGACGACAGAGGAACTATTCTGAGTACACCATGAAGTGCCTTGCAGCTGGTAAGTCATGGTATCTCACATATACTTCATCTGTCCACTCCACCTCTAGCTCCACCTCCATCGCATACACCTACACCGTCACCTCCATGTCCACCTCGACCTCCACCATTCAACATGGCAAACGTAGTGAAGATGATGATCTTCAAGGGGGTAGGTGTTGGCATTATGAGACAAGTGTTGTCCTTGATGGCAAATCACACTGATGACAAATTATAGTGCAGAAGGATAGCAGCAAGGAATTGATGATCAATCTACAAGTATGAAGAAAAATATATACACGTTGGTTCACTATATACCAAGTCGCGTATACAAGCAGGTTCACTATATACCAAGTCGCGTATACGCAGGTTCGCTATATACCAAGTCGCGTGTACACGCCGGGTGGCTTCAGTAAAAGCGCGTGTATGTGGAAAACTTATCTTTGGTCTATGGCGGTTATTCCTTGGAAGTTGTGCCTATGGTTTTGGACCTTGGTGTCTCGACGGACGTGTTGATCCCTAGTTTTGAAGTTGATGGTATTGGATTTCTATGGTTTTGGCCCTTGGTATTGAACAAGGCCTAAGGCTATATAAGGAGAAGGAAATCATTAGGCAAGGGCATCTGAAAAGTCTTGAATATCTGATGAAGTATTAGATCCAGTATGCAGGTTATTGGTTGATGATGTATTGCTTGATCTGAGCTAAGGAGAGATCTCATCGGTTGATGGAGAACAAGATCTAAGAGAGAGATCGGGATCAAACGGTTTGAAATGAACTATCTTTATATGGTTGATTATGCGTATTCCTAGATCTGCATACTGACGCAATGTTATGTTCTGGGTATAACTGATGTCTGGTACAACTGCAAGTTATGAAAATTATTTTTAGACCTGTACGCAGGTTGTCTTCGGTAAAACCGCGTGTATACGCGGGTTGCCTTCATTGAAGTAGCGTATATCTTTTGGAGCTTGATTTTTGGGTTGCAGCTGGGTCTGACTGTTATTTCAGAGTTCTGTAGTCTGCTCTGTGTTCTGGTGACTAGGTTTGACAGGGTTTCAGTGGTTCAGTGATTCAAAGATTGTTGATGCGAGTATTGGTTGTTTTGTAATCTGCTATGAAAGTTGAATGAATTGTGGTCTTCAGATTGTAATGTTGTGCTTTAGGAATATCCAGTCTGAAAATGTATGAAAGGTGGTACCTGAAGGAAAGAAGATTGTAGGCCAGCACCTACGTACTAGTATCTTATCTAGTACAAGAGCAAAGGGGGTTGAAGCTCCCTTCCAAGAAAGTTTGGAGAACGAGAGAAGGTTGAAGCCTTCAGCAGGTTGTAGCCTGTGTACTGGTATAAGGCTGCACCAGTACAAAAGATTGTAAACTGAAGTTTCATATTAAAGAAAGATAGAGACGACTTGCAGCAAGTGGTTTTCACCCACATTGGGTTTCCACCTTAAATCATGGTGTTCATGTGTGTGTTTTCTGTGTGATGATCTGTTCTGATATACTGCACCTGTTTTACTATCATGGTTAATAATGTCCTGATGCATTTACTGAAGATAAGCTACTGAATCATAAGTTTTCTTGTTATACGCTGGTTTCTTTAGACAAATTTGCGTGTACACGCTGTTTCAATTAACTGAAGTAGCGTATATGTTTCTGAGCATAAAATGAAAACGTTTTTCTGATAATACTAATTCACCCCCCCTCTCAGTATTATTTCCAACAATTGGTATCAGAGCAGGTCCTTCAGAGAAGCTTGATCGCTTGAAGGGAGATCGTTCATCATGAGCAACTACGAGAGAGAAGCATCAATCACGCCACCGGTTTTTGATGGGACAAACTTCAATTATTGGAAAGTAAGAGTTACTGCCTATCTTCAATCTCTTGGTACGGAAGTTTGGGACATCGTAGAGACAGGCTACACTTTTCCTTCAGCCACTCCTACAGATGCAGACGAGAAAAAGAAATATGAAACAAATGCGAAAGCAGTTAGTACTCTATTGGGGTGTATATCCCAATCTGAATTCATGAAGGTAATGCACTATAAATCTGCAAAGGAAATATGGGACAAAATTGTCACGAGCTATGAAGGAGACGAACAGGTAAAGCGTGCTAAACTTCAAACTCTCAGGATTAAGTATGAGACTCTCAGGATGTATAATGATGAAAGTGTGGCTAACTATTTCCTTAGAGTAGATGAGATTGTTAATTGCATGAAAAACCTGGGTGAAGAAATAAAAGAAGCTATTGTGGTTGAAAAGGTTCTAAGATCATTGTCCCCCAAATTTGAATCTAAAGTGTCTGCAATAGAAGAAAAGGAAAATCTACGAATTCTTACTATGTCTCAGCTTCACGGAATTCTAACTGCTTATGAAATGAGAAAGGGAGGTCCATCAGACAGAAGAGAAGCTGCTTTCAAGGCTTCAGGCAAAGAATATTATTATGAAGCAAGCTACATGCCAGAAGATGAAGAAGAGGAATCAAATTTTGTCAGAAATCTTCAAAGGGGTTCTGGAAGGTTCAAAGGTAATTTACCTTTTAAATGTTTTGCTTGTGGAAGAGTAGGTCATTATGCTGCCAAATGTCCTCACAAAGATAAGAATGACAAGGGAAAGGAACCTGTTAAATGGAACAAGAAACAGAATGAAAAGAAGAAAAGCTATTACACTCATGAGGATAGTGATGGTCTTTCAAATAGTGACGAAGATGAACAAGGTAATAGATATAAACTTTTAATGGCTTTTGAAGATGAAGACTACATGGATGCTATAGATGTAGATGGCTTTTATGAAGAAATGAATAATCTCAAAGTTTGCTTAGAAGAGAAAAGTGTTATTATTGATGCTCTACAATGTCAACTGACTGAAAAGGAAAAACATCTTGAAAAATTGTAATGTGAGATTGTTTGTCTTAGAAAGGAGATTGAGAAAACAAAAGCGATTAATCTCAAATTTGTTAAAGGATCTGAAACCTTGGATGAGATTATCAATGTGCAGTGATCTCCTCTGATCAAGAGAGGTCTGGGATATAATGGAGAAGCATCTCAAGCCTCTACCTCTAAAAGTTATCTTGATGCAGCAAGGAGAAGCGAGCAAAGGCCAAATAAAAGTCATCAGGTGAATCAGGGACAGTTTACCTCAAGAACAAATAAAGACCATCAAGAAATTCGGGGACAAACTGCCTTAAGGACAAACAGAAGCTACAATCAGCCACTGGTAAAATCTTCCCAATTTGCTCCAAGAATGAATGTGAATAGAAGCTACAATCGGTTGGATGATAGATCTGATTATCGCAGAAGTTTCTTTAATGGCCAATGCTTTTCTTGCCATAACTTCGGTCACAAAGCAGCTCAATGTGTTGCCTACAAGACAATCATGACTAGAGAAGCCCAAAAGCAAGGGAGAATTACTGGAACCATGAAAAGGACTTATAACAACTTTTCGATTCTTGAAAATGAAGTTGAATTCTCTATTTGTAATAACTTTGGTCATGAAGACTCTGAATGCAGGAGCAGGATCCAGAAGACAACTCAGAAGGAACAAACCTCAAATGTCAGAACATGGAGAATAAAGGAACCGCAACCAGAAAGATGTGGGATAGACTTTTATGCAAAAGGTCAAGAAAGTCTATGGTACATTGACAGCGGATGTTCGAAGCATATGACAGGGGACAAAGAAAAGCTTGAGTCATATACCGCATTAGAAAAGGGGAAGAAAGTTTCTTTTGGAAACGATATCTCTGCAGCCATAAAAGGAAAAGGTGTTGCGCCGTTGAAAGAGAAGGTCAAAGCAGGAAATGTTTTATATGTTGATGGATTGAAGCATAATCTTCTGAGTGTCAGTCAGATGTGCGATCAAGGAACAGAGGTAATATTTAGATCAAATGGATGTTGTGTTCGTGATCTTGATACAGGTAAAACAGTGCTCAAAGGAAGAAGGACTCCAAATAATCTATATATCTTTGAGGAAAGACAACAATGCTACTTGAGCAAGGATGATGAACATTGGCTATGGCATCGGAGGTTGGGACATCTAAGCTTTTCACAAATCAGGAAAGCATGCAACTATCAGGCAGTTCGTGGTCTTCCAGATATCAAAATTCCAGACAACACTATATGAAAATCTTGTCAGTTTGGAAAGCAAACCAGAACTAACTTTCCAGAGAAGGAAGGATCAGCTAGCAAACCTCTTGAGCTAGTCCATACAGATGTATGTGGTCCATTTAGGAAAAGGACACCTCGAGGAGAAGAATATTTGATATTATTCATTGACGATTTCTCAAGGTTTGTCTGGTTAGGGCTTATGAAGCACAAAGATGAAGCATTCGAAAAATTCAAATCCTTCAAAGCCTTGGTTGAAAATGAATCAGGACACAAAATTAAGTGCCTCAGATCAGATAGAGGTGGGGAGTTTACCTCAAACGAATTTTTCGATTTCTGCTAAGAACATGGGATAAGAAGAGAATTCTCTACAGCTAGAACTCCTTAGCAAAATGGGGTTGTGGAAAGAATGAATAGAACAATCCAACAAATGGCTCGTGCTATGCTTGATGAATCAAGTACTCCCGCAACTTTCTGGGGTGAAGCTGCACATGCTGCGGTTATTATTCTTAACAAAACAAATGTCCGAGTAAACAGCACTCAAACACCTCATGAGCTCTGGAGTTGTGAGACTCCTTCGTTGAAGCACTTCAAAATCTTTGGAAGCAAATGTTATATTAAGAATACTGATGAGCAACTCGGCAAACTTGAACCAAGAGCAGATGAAGGCATTCTTCTTGGTTATTCTCCACATAGCAAAGCATACAAATGCTACAATAAAAGACTTGGCAGAATTGTTGACAGCATTGATGTAGTGGTTGATGAGAAGGGATACATTCCTAGGCAAGTTCATCATGAAGACATTGAAGAAGATGAAGGCTACCCTCAAAGGCAGAATAATGAAGAATAAGAACCTCAAGAAGAACCAGAGGAGCAGACAAGAATAGAAGAGAAGACTCCATCCAGATATGTTCAAAAGAATCATCCAGAATCTCAGATTGTGGGGCAAAAAGAAGCAGGAGTACAAACAAGAAGAAGAATTGCAGAAGCTTCAAGCTATTTGGCATTACTCTCTTCCACTGAACCACAAAATGTGAAAGAGGCATGCAAAGATGAATGCTGGGTCAAAGCAATGGATGAAGAACTTGAGCAGATCGAAAAGAACAACACTTGGGAATTGGTTCCTAGACCAAAAGATAAAAATGTCATAGGGACAAAATGGGTCTTCAAAAATAAATTGAATGAAAATGGAGAAGTAATTAGAAACAAGGCCAGACTTGTTTGTAAAGGGTATGCGCAGCAAGAAGGAATAGATTTTGAAGAGACTTTTGCTCCTGTTGCAAGACTTGAGGCCATCCGAATGTTCCTTGCTCTCTCAAGCTTTCAAAACTTCAAGGTATTTCAAATGGACGTGAAATCAGCCTTTCTGAATGGAGACTTAGAAGAAGAAGTATATATTGTGTAGCCAGATGGTTTCATTCTTGGGAATGATCCAAACCTTGTATGCAGATTGAAAAAGGCTCTCTATGGTCTCAAACAAGCTCCAAGGGCTTGGTACTATCGGTTGGACAAATATCTTCACCAACAAGGCTTTTCAAACGGATCAGCAGATAGCAATCTCTATATAAAAGTTGAAAATAGCAAATTGCTAATACTTGTTGTTTATGTAGATGATATTATCTTTGGCAGCAATGAAGAGACTATGAGTCAAAACTTTGCCATGGTTATGCAGAAAGAATTCGAAATGTCACTACTTGGAGAATTGACATACTTTCTTGGATTGCAAATCCAACAAAATGAAGGAGGCATCTTCTTTTCTCAAACCAAGTACCTCAAGCAGATCTTGAAGAAGTATGGCATGGAAGATTCAAAGCCAGTATGTACACCCATGGTTACAGGATGCAGCCTCAGTGAAAATGATGAATCAACATCAGTTCATCAACCAACTTATAGATCCATGATTGGGAGTTTGCTTTATCTGACAGGTACCCGACTAGACATCATGCATGCAGTCGGAATAGTTGGAAGATTTCAGGCAAATCCAAAGGAGACTCATCTTCAGGCAGTGAAGAGAATTTTCAAATATCTTCAAGGGACACAAAATTATGGCTTATGGTATCCTAGAGATACAGACCTCACACTTCATGCTTATACAGATGCAGATTGGGCCGGAAGAGTGGATGACAGAAAGAGCACAAGTGGTGGTGCATTCTTTATGGGCTCCAGATTAGTATCTTGGTTCAGCAAGAAACAGAGTTCGATTGCCTTATCTACAGCTGAAGCAGAATATGTGGCTGCGGCATCTTGTTGCACACAACTTCTTTGGATGATGCAGACCTTGCAGGATTTTCAAATCACTTGCAGTTCACCAGTCTCTATCTTATGTGATAATACAAGTGCAATCAGCATTTCAAAGAATCCAGTCATGCACTCAAAGGCCAAGCACATACCAATCAAGTACCATTTTCTTCGGGAACAAGTACTTGAGCAGAAGGTCAAGTTGGAGTATGTTCCTTCTAAGGAACAAGTTGCTGATGTTCTCACAAAACCACTGGCCAGGGAAACTTTTGAATATCTCAGACAAAAGCTGGGAGTAGCTGATGCTTCATCCTGCTGTTGAAGCTTGTCTATTCTATAGAAAATTTGGTATACGCAAGTTACGTAAGGGATATCCGCGTATATACGCCGATTTATGCTGGGAAAGTCGCATGTATGGTGTACGTGTGTTGCAGAAAGTATATCCGCGTACATACGCTGTTTTATGCAGGAGAAGTCGCGTATATGGAGTTCTGAACAGCAAGGGCAGACTCTGGTTAGAGAAGGTCTGAGATGGGTATGCCAGAATTCTTCAGGCATAGTTTCAGGGGGTGCAGCAGGCACAGGTTCAGGGGGAGCAGCTTAAAGTCTCATAAAGCATTGTTGGCATTTAGATACTTTTGGTTCTAGTACTCAACTGTTGTTGGTTTCAGGAGAAGGAGCTCAGAAGGAAATCTTGGTTGCTGATCTAAAAAGATGTTTATCAGATGCTACTTGTGACTTTCATAAGTCTTGGTCTAGATCTGTTGTCTCTATGTCATGTATTTTTTTTGTGATATCTCTTTTATGGTGTCAAGGTCATGTAACGGCCTATGTTGGTTTCCCCACTATGCCTGGGATGAATGATGTAATATAATTGGTTGTTTCTGATGTATCCCCTCTTGGTTGGGAGTATGGATGTATGTATTGAATCTTTTGGTGATAGGAAGGTCCCTTATGGTGTATAAGTCTTGGTTCTTTTGAAGAACATCTTTTGCAGATCTTGCCTACAGTCAGGGGGAGCATGTTTTAGCACAGCCAAGCAAAGATATCAGCATGTACTCAGGGGGAGCACAGCCCTTTGCCCTTGATGACAAAGAGGGAGAGTGATTTGATTTGGTGTTGTTGCCATCAAGTCCAAAGGGGGAGATTGTTGGCATTATGAGACAAGTGTTGTCCTTGATGGCAAATCACACTGATGACAAATCATAGTGCAGAAGGATAGCAGCAAGGAATTGATGATCAGTCTACAAGTATGAAGAAAAATATATACACGCTCGTTCACTATATACCAAGTCGCGTATACAAGCAGGTTCACTATATACCAAGTCGCGTATATGCAAGTTCGCTATATACCAAGTCGCGTGTACACGCCGGGTGGCTTCAGTAAAAGCGCGTGTATGTGGAAAACTTATCTTTGGTCCATGGCGGTTATTCCTTGGAAGTTGTGCCTATGGTTTTGGACCTTGGTGTCTCAACGGACGTGTTGATCCCTAGTTTTGAAGTTGATGGTATTGGATTTCTATGGTTTTGGCCCGTGGTATTGAACAAGGCCTAAGGCTATATAAGGAGAAGGAAATCATTAGGCAAGGGCATCTGAAAAGTCTTGAATATCTGATGAAGTATTAGATCCAGTATGCAGGTTATTGGTTGATGATGTATTGCTTGATCTTAGCTAAGGAGAGATCTCATCGGTTGATGGAGAACAAGATCTAAGAGAGAGATCAGGATCAAACGGTTTGAAATGAACTATCTTTATATGGTTGATTATGCATATTCCTAGTTCTGCATACTGACGCAATGTTATGTTCTGGGTATAACTGATGTCTGGTACAGCTGCAAGTTATGAAAATTATTTTTAGATATGTACGCAGGTTGTCTTTGGTAAAACCGCGTGTATACGCGGGTTGCCTTCATTGAAGTAGCGTATATCTTTTGGAGCTTGATTTTTGGGTTGCAGCTGGGTCTGACTGTTATTGCAGAGTTCTGTAGTCTGCTTTGTGTTCTGGTGACTGGGTTTGACAGGGTTTCAGTGGTTCAGTGATTCAAAGATTGTTGATGCGAGTATTGGTTGTTTTGTAATCTGCTATGAAAGTTGAATGAATTGTGGTCTTCAGATTGTAATGTTGTGCTTCAGGAATATCCAGTCTGAAAATGTATGAAAGGTGGTACCTGAAGGAAAGAAGATTGTAGGCCAGCACCTACGTACTAGTATCTTAGCTAGTACAAGAGCAAAGGGGGTTGAAGCTCCCTTCCAAGAAAGTTTGGAGAACGAGAGAAGGTTGAAGCCTTCAGCAGGTTGTAGCCTGCGTACTGGTATAAGGCTGCACCAGTACAAAAGATTGTAAACTGAAGTTTCATATTAAAGAAAGATAGAGACGACTTGCAGCAGGTGGTTTTCACCCACATTGGGTTTCCACCTTAAATCATGGTGTTCATGTGTGTGTTTTCTATGTGATGATCTGTTCTGATATACTGCACCTGTTTTACTATCATGGTTAATAATGTCTTGATGCATTTACTGAAGATAAGCTACTGAATCATAAGTTTTCTTGTTATACGCTGGTTGCTTTAGACAAAGTTGCGTGTACACGCTGTTTCAATTAACTGAAGTAGCGTATATGTTTCTGAGCATAAAATGAAAAAGTTTTTCTGATAATACTGATTCACCCTCCCTCTCAGTATTATTTCCAACAATTGGTATCAGATCAGGTCCTTCAGAGAAGCTTGATCACCTGAAGGGAGATCGTTCATCATGAGCAATTACGAGAGAGAAGCATCAATCAGGCCACCGGTTTTTGATGGGACAAACTTCAATTATTGGAAAGTAAGAGTTACTGCCTATCTTCAATCTCTTGGTACGGAAGTTTGGGACATCGTAGAGACAGGCTACACTTTTCCTTCAGCCACTCCTACAGATGCAGACGAGAAAAAGAAATATGAAACAAATGCGAAAGCAGTTAGTACTCTATTGGGGTGTATATCCCAATCTGAATTCATGAAGGTAATGCACTATAAATATGCAAAGGAAATATGGGACAAAATTGTCACGAGCTATGAAGGAGACGAACAGGTAAAGCGTGCTAAACTTCAAACTCTCAGGATTAAGTATGAGACTCTCAGGATGTATAATGATGAAAGTGTGGCTAACTATTTCCTTAGAGTAGATGAGATTGTTAATTGCATGAAAAACCTGGGTGAAGAAATAAAAGAAGCTATTGTGGTTGAAAAGGTTCTAAGATCATTGTCCCCCAAATTTGAATCTAAAGTGTCTGCAATAGAAGAAAAGGAAAATCTACGAATTCTTACTATGTCTCAGCTTCACGGAATTCTAACTGCTTATGAAATGAGAAAGGGAGGTCCATCAGACAGAAGAGAAGCTGCTTTCAAGGCTTCAGGCAAAGAATATTATTATGAAGCAAGCTACATGCCAGAAGATGAAGAAGAGGAATCAAATTTTGTCAGAAATCTTCAAAGGGGTTCTGGAAGGTTCAGAGGTAAGTTACCTTTTAAATGTTTTGCTTGTGGAAGAGTAGGTCATTATGCTGCCAAATGTCCTCACAAAGATAAGAATGACAAGGGAAAGGAACCTGTTAAATGGAACAAGAAACAGAATGAAAAGAAGAAAAACTATTACACTCATGAGGATAGTGATGGTCTTTCAAATAGTGACGAAGATGAACAAGGTAATAGATATAAACTTTTAATGGCTTTTGAAGATGAAGACTACATGGATGCTATAGATGTAGATGGATTTTATGAAGAAATGAATAATCTCAAAGTTTGCTTAGAAGAGAAAAGTGCTATTATTGATGCTCTACAATGTCAACTGACTGAAAAGGAAAAACATCTTGAAAAATTGGAATGTGAGATTGTTTGTCTTAGAAAGGAGATTGAGAAAACAAAAGCGATTAATCTCAAATTTGTTAAAGGATCTGAAACCTTGGATGAGATTATCAATGTGCAGCGATCTCCTCTGATCAAGACAGGTCTGGGATATAATGGAGAAGCATCTCAAGCCTCTACCTCTAAAAGTTATCTTGATGCAGCAAGGAGAAGCGAGCAAAGGCCAAATAAAAGTCATCAGGTGAATCAGGGACAGTTTACCTCAAGAACAAATAAAGACCATCAAGAAATTCAGGGACAAACTGCCTTAAGGACAAACAGAAGCTACAATCAGCCACTGGTAAAATCTTCCCAATTTGCTCCAAGAATGAATGTGAATAGAAGCTACAATCGGTTGGATGATAGATCTGATTATCGCAGAAGTTTCTTTAATGGCCAATGCTTTTCTTGCCATAACTTCAGTCACAAAGCAGCTCAATGTGTTGCCTACAAGACAATCATGACTAGAGAAGCCCAAAAGCAAGGGAGAATGACTGGAACCATGAAAAGGACTTATAACAACTTTTCGATTCTTGAAAATGAAGTTGAATGCTCTATTTGTAATAACTTTGGTCAAGAAGACTCTGAATGCAGGAGCAGGATCCGGAAGACAACTCAGAAGGAACAAACCTCAAATGTCAGAACATGGAGAATAAAGGAACCACAACCAGAAAGATGTGGGATAGACTTTTATGCAGAAGGTCAAGAAAGTCTATGGTACATTGACAGCGGATGTTCGAAGCATATGACAGGGGACAAAGAAAAGCTTGAGTCATATACCGCATTAGAAAAGGGGAAGAAAGTTTCTTTTGGAAATGATATCTCTGCAGCCATAAAAGGAAAAGGTGTTGCTCCGTTGAAAGAGAAGGTCAAAGCAGGAAATGTTTTATATGTTGATGGATTGAAGCATAATCTTCTGAGTGTCAGTCAGATGTGCGATCAAGGAACAGAGGTAATATTTAGATCAAATGGATGTTGTGTTCGCGATCTTGATACAGGTAAAATAGTTCTCAAAGGAAGAGGGACTCCAAATAATCTATATATCTTTGAGGAAAGACAACAATGCTACTTGAGCAAGGATGATGAACATTGGCTATGGCATCGGAGGTTGGGACATCTAAGCTTTTCACAAATCAGGAAAGCATGCAAATATCAGGCAGTTCGTGGTCTTCCAGATATCAGAATTCCAGACAACACTATATGAAAATCTTGTCAGTTTGGAAAGCAAACCAGAACTAACTTTCCAGAGAAGGAAGGATCAGCTAGCAAACCTCTTGAGCTAGTCCATACAGATGTATGTGGTCCATTTAGGAAAAGGACACCTCGAGGAGAAGAATATTTGATATTATTCATTGACGATTTCTCAAGGTTTGTCTGGTTAGGGCTTATGAAGCACAAAGATGAAGCATTCGAAAAATTCAAATCCTTCAAAGCCTTGGTTGAAAATGAATCAGGACACAAAATTAAGTGCCTCAGATCAGACATAGGTGGGGAGTTTACCTCAAACGAATTTTTCGATTTCTGCGAAGAACATGGGATAAGAAGAGAATTCTCTACAGCTAGAACTCCTCAGCAAAATGGGGTTGTGGAAAGAATGAACAGAACAATCCAACAAATGGCTCGTGCTATGCTTGATGAATCAGGTACTCCCGCAACTTTCTGGGGTGAAGCTGCACATGCTGCGGTTATTATTCTTAACAAAACAAATGTCCGAGTAAACAGCACTCAAACACCTCATGAGCTCTGGAGTGGTGAGACTCCTTCGGTGAAGCACTTCAAAATCTTTGGAAGCAAATGTTATATTAAGAATACTGATGAGCAACTCGGCAAACTTGAACCAAGAGCAGATGAAGGCATTCTTCTTGGTTATTCTCCACATAGCAAAGCATACAAATGCTACAATAAAAGACTTGGCAGAATTGTTGACAGCATTGATGTAGTGGTTGATGAGAAGGGATACATTCCTAGGCAAGTTCATCATGAAGACATTGAAGAAGATGAAGGCTACCCTCAAAGGCAGAATAATGAAGAATAAGAACCTCAAGAAGAACCAGAGGAGCAGACAAGAATAGAAGAGAAGACTCCATCCAGATATGTTCAAAAGAATCATCCAGAATCTCAGATTGTGGGGCAAAAAGAAGCAGGAGTACAAACAAGAAGAAGAATTGCAGAAGCTTCAAGCTATTTGGCATTACTCTCTTCCACTGAACCACAAAATGTGAAAGAGGCATGCAAAGATGAATGCTGGGTCAAAGCAATGGATGAAGAACTTGAGCAGATCGAAAAGAACAACACTTGGGAATTGGTTCCTAGACCAAAAGATAAAAATGTCATAGGGACAAAATGGGTCTTCAAAAATAAATTGAATGAAAATGGAGAAGTAATTAGAAACAAGGCCAGACTTGTTTGTAAAGGGTATGCGCAGCAAGAAGGAATAGATTTTGAAGAGACTTTTGCTCCTGTTGCAAGACTTGAGGCCATCCGAATGTTCCTTGCTCTCTCAAGCTTTCAAAACTTCAAGGTATTTCAAATGGACGTGAAATCAGCCTTTCTGAATGGAGACTTAGAAGAAGAAGTATATATTGAGCAGCCAGATGGTTTCATTCTTGGGAATGATCCAAACCTTGTATGCAGATTGAAAAAGGCTCTCTATGGTCTCAAACAAGCTCCAAGGGCTTGGTACTATTGGTTGGACAAATATCTTCACCAACAAGGCTTTTCAAACGGATCAGCAGATAGCAATCTCTATATAAAAGTTGAAAATAGTAAATTGCTAATACTTGTTGTTTATGTAGATGATATTATCTTTGGCAGCAATGAAGAGACTATGAGTCAAAACTTTGCCATGGTTATGCAGAAAGAATTCGAAATGTCACTACTTGGAGAATTGACATACTTTCTTGGATTGAAAATCCAACAAAATGAAGGAGGCATCTTCTTGTCTCAAACCAAGTACCTCAAGCAGATCTTGAAGAAGTATGGCATGGAAGATTCAAAGCCAGTATGTACACCCATGGTTACAGGATGCAGCCTCAGTGCAAATGATGAATCAGCATCAGTTCATCAACCAACTTATAGATCCATGATTGGGAGTTTGCTTTATCTGACAGGTACCCGACCAGACATCATGCATGCAGTCGGAATAGTTGGAAGATTTCAGGCAAATCCAAAGGAGACTCATCTTCAGGCAGTGAAGAGAATTTTTAAATATCTTCAAGGGACACAAAATTATGGCTTATGGTATCCTAGAGATACAAACCTCACACTTCATGCTTATACAGATGCAGATTGGGCCGGAAGAGTGGATGACAGAAAGAGCACAAGTGGTGGTGCATTCTTTATGGGCTCCAGATTAGTATCTTGGTTCAGCAAGAAACAGAGTTCGATTGCCTTATCTACAGCTGAAGCAGAATATGTGGCTGCGGCATCTTATTGCACACAACTTCTTTGGATGATGCAGACCTTGCAGGATTTTCAAATCACTTGCACTTCACCAGTCTCTATCTTATGTGATAATACAAGTGCAATCAGCATTTCAAAGAATCCAGTCATGCACTCAAAGACCAAGCACATACCAATCAAGTACCATTTTCTTCGGGAACAAGTACTTGAGCAGAAGGTCAAGTTGGAGTATGTTCCTTCTAAGGAACAAGTTGCTGATATTCTCACAAAACCACTGGCCAGGGAAACTTTTGAATATCTCAGACAAAAGCTGGGAGTAGTTGATGCTTCATCCTGCTGGTGAAGCTTGTCTGTTCTACAGAAAAGTTGGTATACGCAAGTTACGTAAGGGATATCCGCGTATATACGCCGATTTATGCTGGGAAAGTCGCGTGTATGGTGTACGCGTGTTGCAGAAAGTATATCCGTGTACATACGTTGTTTTATGCAGGAGAAGTCGCGTATATGGAGTTCTGAACAGCAAGGGCAGACTCTGGTTAGAGAAGGTCTGAGATGGGTATGCCAGAATTCTTCAGGCACAATTTCAGGGGGTGCAGCAGGCACAGGTTCAGGGGGAGCAACTTAAAGTCTCATAAAGCATTGTTGGCATTTGGATACTTTTGGTTCTAGTACTCAACTGTTGTTGGTTTCAGGAGAAGGAGCTCAGAAGGAAATCTTGGTTGTTGATCTAAAAAGATGTTTATCAGATGCTACTTGTGACTTTCATAAGTCTTGGTCTAGATCTGTTGTCTCTATGTCATGTATTTTTTTTGTGATATCTCTTTTATGGTATCAAGGTCATGTAACGGCCTATGTTGGTTTCCCCACTATGCCTGGGATGAATGATGTAATATAATTGGTTGTTTCTGATGTATCCCCTCTTGGTTGGGAGTATGGATGTATGTATTGAATCTTTTGGTGATAGGAAGGTCCCTTATGGTGTATAAGTCTTGGTTCTTTTGAAGAACATCTTTTGCAGATCTTGCCTACAGTCAGGGGGAGCATGTTTTAGCACAGCCAAGCAAAGATATCAGCATGTACTCAGGGGGAGCACAACCCTTTTCCCTTGATGACAAAGGGGGAGAGTGATTTGATTTGGTGTTGTTGCCATCAAGTCCAAAGGGGGAGATTGTTGGCATTATGAGACAAGTGTTGTCCTTGATGGCAAATCACACTGATGACAAATCATAGTGCAGAAGGATAGCAGCAAGGAATTGATGATCAGTCTACAAGTATGAAGAAAAATATATACATGCTGGTTCACTATATACCAAGTCACGTATACAAGCAGGTTCACTATATACCAGGTCGCGTATACGCGGGTTCGCTATATACCAAGTCGCGTGTACACGCCGGGTGGCTTCAGTAAAAGCGCGTGTATGTGGAAAACTTATCTTTAGTCCATGGCGGTTATTCCTTGGAAGTTGTGCCTATGGTTTTGGACCTTGGTGTCTCGACGGACGTGTTGATCCCTAGTTTTGAAGTTGATGGTATTGGATTTCTATGGTTTTGGCCCTTGGTATTGAACAAGGCCTAAGGCTATATAAGGAGAAGGAAATCATTAGGCAAGGGCATCTGAAAAGTCTTGAATATCTGATGAAGTATTAGATCCAGTATGCAGGTTATTGGTTGATGATGTATTGCTTGATCTGAGCTAAGGAGAGATCTCATCAGTTGATGGAGAACAAGATCTAAGAGAGAGATCAGGATCAAACGGTTTGAAATGAACTATCTTTATATGGTTGATTATGCGTATTCCTAGATCTGCATATTGACGCAATGTTATGTTCTGGGTATAACTGATGTTTGGTACAACTGCAAGTTATGAAAATTATTTTTAGATCTGTACGCAGGTTGTCTTCGGTAAAACCGCGTGTATACGTGGGTTGCCTTCATTGAAGTAGCGTATATCTTTTGGAGCTTGATTTTTGGGTTGCAGCTGGGTCTGACTGTTATTGCAGAGTTCTGTAGTCTGCTCTATGTTCTGGTGACTGGGTTTGACAGGGTTTCAGTGGTTCAGTGATTCAAAGATTGTTGATGCGAGTATTGGTTGTTTTGTAATCTGCTATGAAGGTTGAATGAATTGTGGTCTTCAGATTGTAATGTTGTGCTTCAGGAATATCCAGTCTGAAAATGTATGAAAGGTGGTACCTGAAGGAAAGAAGATTGTAGGCCAGCACCTACGTACTAGTATCTTAGTTAGTACAAGAGCAAAGGGGGTTGAAGCTCCCTTCCAAGAAAGTTTGGAGAACGAGAGAAGGTTGAAGCCTTCAGCAGGTTGTAGCCTGCGTACTGGTATAAGGCTGCACCAGTACAAAAGATTGTAAACTGAAGTTTCATATTAAAGAAAGATAGAGACGACTTGCAGCAGGTGGTTTTCACCCACATTGGGTTTCCACCTTAAATCATGGTGTTCATGTGTGTGTTTTCTGTGTGATGATCTGTTCTGATATACTGCACCTGTTTTACTATCATGGTTAATAATGTCCTGATGCATTTACTGAAGATAAGCTACTGAATCATAAGTTTTCTTGTTATACGCTGGTTGCTTTAGACAAAGTTGCGTGTACACGCTGTTTCACTTAACTGAAGTAGCGTATATGTTTCTGAGCATAAAATGAAATTTTTTTTCTGATAATACTGATTCACCCCCCCTCTCAGTATTATTTCCAACAGTAGGGAGCAAAGACCCCGAGCAATTCTCATTTGTCACAAATGTTGTGTGGACAGCCCAGCAGATCACTGATGATAATTTAAAGAAAGTGCAGTTGGTCACGGCACTGCAAGATAGGGCAATGACTTGGTATATCAAGTACTGTCAAGATCACCCTGTCGCAACATTGGCAGATACTCAACGAGTGTTTAACAATGAGTTTAAGAATCCTAAGTCTCAGGCGCAGTCTGTTATAAAGTTTAAGGAGATATAGCGAGTGGTAAATGAATCCTCATGGGATTTCAATCAGAGGCTAAAATGCCTAATCTGACAGGCTAATATGAACATCACAAACGAACAACACAAAGATTGGTACATTGATTCATTTTTGCCTCACCTCAGATTACCATTATCGCAGTAGAAGATATCAACACAAGTAGAAGCTGTGGAGGTCGCGATGAGGTTGGAAGCCTCACTAATACAAGATACAAACATTGGAGTACAACAGATTCACTCACAACTTGAAAGTCTGCACCTGGAGTTGTAGAGCCTCAAGAAGGGAAAGGAAGCACAACCTGAAGTTCGCGCAAAAGTTTGGTGCTTGAAATGCAAGGGTCACGGCCACGACAAGGACCATTGTCCGGTTTATCAGAATTATCTTATTGGGGGAGGCCTTGTCCCCCTGAAGCCAAAAAATACTGCTGGGCCGAGTGCAAGAGCAATGCCATGGTGAGCTATCTGTCAGGTTAAAGGACAACATGCGACAAACAATTTTCATCTACTACAGAAGTTTGTACAAACCCCTCAATAGTTGTTTTGCAATTTCTACAAGTCTGTAGGTCATGATGAGTGCCATTGTTGAAGTTATGAATTAATGATGGATAAAACCTCGACATATTGAATGCAAGCAGAAAATGGCCTCAAGATCAGGACGTGTGTGCAATGCACGTAGGATTCCAAGGCCATGGACAAGGAAGAGGAGGATGGGTTGGTAGAGGTCATGGAAAAGTTATTTCTTATAATTGTGGTGAAGCTGGAAATTTTGTGTGCGACTATCCAAACCCAACGCATCCATCTTATCAATATTGTAGACAGTACAACCATGTGATAGAATATTGCTTGATACTTATATCAGAGATGAAAGAATAGAAGACAAATACCGAGGAACCTACGCAGAATATCCAGATGATGAGTACGGAGCCTCATGAAGAAGATCACAATATTAATATTGTAACGTGTAGTGGCATAGCCACAGGTGAAGATAAGGGGAAGCAGCCAAAAACCGAGGGATGAGTGCACAAGGTTGCTGAAAAGGAAGTTGTGTTTGACCTTAACTAGGCTAAAGAAACTTTCATGGAGGCTAAGAATAACTTTTCTAATGCTTCTATGTTGGGGAGTCAGGAAAAACCAATTGGAAATAATGAAGTGAAAGATGTGAATCCTTCACTATTAGCCACTTTTCTCAAAACTTGTATAAGTTGTTGAGGGATCAGAAGGCAATAGAAGGGCTCTAGGAGCTGATCGAAAATTACGCGAGAAAAATTAATATTCCTATGGAACAACGCACTATGAGGAAACTAGGCAAACACAAGAAGCAGACTAGGCGTGAGATGAGGTTAACCGCACAAATCAGAGAGTATGAAATGGATCAAGTCATCCTAAATTTGGGTTCTGATGCAAATGTACTACCTAAGAAAACATGGGAGACCTGTGCTACAATGGTCTCCTATATAGCTACGCATGGCCAATCAACATAAGGTCATTCCTATGGGGTATGGGGTAACAATGGATATTGAAGGAGCGACTGTGTTGGATGATTTTGAAGAAATTGAAATAGTGTATGACAACAATCCTTA
Organism: Pinus tabuliformis; assembly: GCA_031772625.1. NCBI lineage: Eukaryota > Viridiplantae > Streptophyta > Pinopsida > Pinales > Pinaceae > Pinus > Pinus tabuliformis. The sequence goes on from CM062806.1 coordinate 719,670,813, forward strand.
CCTTGCGCTACTAGGAATTGGTTCGGCCTTCAACATGGACATGGTGATTAATCTAAAGAATCGAATGATGACATTTGAGAAGAAGGCACTCAGGGTTATTATGCCACTACACCCTACTGAAGGAGTGCGCTATATTGAACCAGTTCGTGACTATGAGGAGGACAATTATTTGGATCAAATCTACAAGATTACTACACATGACGAAGATTGGATCAATCCCACTGCAGATGGACGGATCACGTGGGATAGAGACAGCTCCTATACCTCAGACTCAGATGAAGATATTGAACATTGGCATAATAGGTTGCATGAGGTCCCTATGCTACATTGCAATACGATGACCAAATCCCTGCGGTGTGTATCCACGTAGGTAAGAAAAAAATTGCATTATGATGGCTTAAATGATGTTAATATTTTTTTAGATGAGTTTGATAGGGAGGTGCCCGAGGAACATCGTTTCCAAACACTTGAATTGGCACTGTGTGCTACACCTCCCCATTGGTGGGGTACACATAAGGAAATCTTCGCTGACTAGAAGGAATACAAGTCAATGATGAATCTCAGGTTTGGATACACTAATACTTGGTTGACAGAAAAATATAGTGGAAAGGATGATCCCTGCGAACACTTAGTGCGATGGACTAAAGCATGGGGAGAAGAGCCATAGTAGGAATGGGTGCACATCTTCTGTCACACTTTAGATATTATTCCCATGAATTGTTATTTGGAAATGGAGCTACACCATGGGACATCTGAATGGGATATCTTGAGGGAAAGCTTCTTATTAACTTTCAGTTTTGAGGATGGGATTGAGTGCATCGATGAAGCGCTCCAAGAGATTAAAGACACTGTCTTTCAAACACCTGAAGAGTCAGTAGAATGGGTTCACCCAGACTCGAGTACACAACTGTGCCACGAGTTGGAATGCTACAATTTGACTACTGAAGAAGAGGAAGATGATCCAAGAAAAATAAACATTCCATAAACTTAGGGATAGCGTGAGGTTGAAGGACCTAAAGTAGAGAACCCTGATATATCAGAACCTTTGAAGACAAGGCAAGTAAATATTGGATCTAATGTAGAGCCTAAGTTCGCGAAGATAGGAGACTATTGGTACGAAGATACAATCGATAAGGTGGTCGATCTGCTACGTGAATACCAGGTGTTAGCCTCCTGCTGCAGCAGGTATTCATCTTTCATGATCGGCATTTTTACATGCCAAATATGTCGTTCTTTGCATACTGCAATGCTCCATATTCGTTCCATCTTCCCTAGAAGAGGCTATGAAAGTGTGCCAATGTAAATGCCACTGCTGTATTCCAATTTTGATGAGCTATTCCATTTTGAAGAGTTTTTCAGTTAAAGGAGGGCCAAACAGCGTAATCTTGGCCTCCCCAGGTTTCAATTTCCTGTCGTAGAATATAGAGAATCATTATCTGTCCAAACAGCTTAATCTTGGCAGATTTGTAGATAGGTAGAGAAGCAAGGGTGCTCAACAACTTAATCTGAGCCCCTGGAGGAAATAAGTGTCGATGTAGATAGGAGGACAGCAAGAAGAAAAGAATGGAAAGCTAGGTATGCTAGTTCAAGTGCACCCAAAACAAAAGAAGATAAAATGCTAGGTGAGTAGGTCGGGTAGGTAGCTCTGTGGTTGCAGAATCATGGTTTGTGATCCATTTCATCTTTTCAAGTGTCATATCTATCTAGATCACAGGTCTGAGGCAATTTTCCATTTGATGGACTTCAAGCGAGGCATGTCTAACTTCCCCTTTCTCCTCTTCCCCAAATCACTCATTAAACTTCCCCAAAGGAAGGTCAAGATCTGCTTGACATTTCTTAGTCTCATCATTCTCCATATCAGTCACCTTCTCTCATCAGTCTCCATATCTGAGGTCTGTTTTATCTGTCCAGCGCAGGTTTGCAGCAACGATTTTTGCCCGAAAAGAGCCAAAAAGGAGCGATTTAACAGTTTTGAGTACTAGAGGACAGATAAAGCCAAATTTCATGTCAAAGAGTATTAGGATGCGGCAAAGAGTATCAGTGAGGATTGTTTTAGCGGCTCAAAGCAGATGAATATTAAAGAGCCCCCAACAAAGTCAACAAAACAGCTCTGAGCTATTAAAGACTCTCAAATCACAGTTAATACATTTAAAACCACATAAGATCAGTGGATCAAAGCCCAAAGCGCAGTTATTGTAGAAGCATTGCATCGAGCCACCAAAGGCGCCAAATCAATTCATTTTTGCGCGGCTGCCTCCGGCGCAGCTTAAGTTAATGTCTTGCATTTATTTTCAACACAAGTTTAGGTTAAAAGAATTTATTTCCTGCGGGCCTGTTTTGGTCAGCTGTACTAGATATTTTTTGAGATATTTCTCTATAAAAACCACCCGGGTTCATTGTTTTGGGGGTTGGTTGTTGGTCAGTTGGATAACGCACTCCAAGAGAGACTCGCTCTGTATCTGATATGTTTTATTTAATCAAAGATTGCTGAAAGCTTGGAGAATGGACTGTTGATGCATTGTTAATGGTTGTAATGAGTGAATGATGGAATTCTTGTGCTGCCACATGAATCAATAAGTGTTTCTTCCCTCTGTTATTTCAATTTCATATATGCTCAAGTCACAGAACGAAAGTCTGGTTTAGAATTTGCATAATTGCACTCTACACTTAGTTTTTGTGGTTTCTTAATGTTTTCTTCTTTGATTTAGGCATAAATATGGATTCCTTATGGCTCATATTGGCCCTAATTCACCTATGAGTGACTGTTATCTAGGAATTCTTAGCTGCTCCTAGATAGGGCTCTGATCCGGATTTAAACAGGAACGCAACAAATTACAGAGATAACCATATACACAAAGATGTAGCGGAAATAATACTTCATTTCATTAATAGGAAATACGGAAATATGCTTACAATCAGAAATGGAAATAAACTAGCTAGGGCGATGGTAGCTTATCTCTGAGAAGAGATGTGATGGCTACATGCCTCTGAACTGTGTTACAATGAGGCTCAAAGGCCTATTTATTGTTGAGAAACAATGGAAAACCCTTAACATTCCAAAACCTAACCCTAGGAGATGAAACACCAAATTGTGGGCCCCGTTTTGGGGTGAGTTGGACAGCCAACTTCCCGGGGTCGCGAATTGGTCGTGTTATCTCCGTTTGACGCGCATGATAGCCCGTTGGAAAGATCTCTCTGAGGACTACGACGGAAAAGACGACTTTTATCAGAAAAATCGGTGGCGGTGGATTTCCCAAAAAACGTCGTTTAGGGCCTCAAAACGACTCCGGAAGTTTAGGACCCGAAAAACTGCTAAAAATAGTAAATTGTGCTATAATTAAGGAAACTGAAAATGCTGAGAAAGACAATGGTGGGGGTCCAGGTGGACTTGGCAGGTGGCCACCAATATCCACCTAGATCATTCCTCCCCCCTTAGGAAGAAATGGTCCCCATTGCGTTGAGCTCCTCCATGAGATGAGGAAACTTCTGCTGAACTTGTTCCCTGGTGAGCCACTTGCCCTGCTGAAGGAGTTGGCCTGCTTTGACAACTCGATACAGTTGGATATTCTGTTGGCGAGTGTTCTTGATCTGTGTGTCCATGATCTGATCAGTTGCAGCTTGTTCCATGCAATCTGGATTTAATTCTGTGGGTTTGAGCTGTTCTGCAATGTCGGATGTGTCTAGCAATGGTGGAAAGTATGGCCGAAGGCGGTCCACATTGAACACTGGGTGCAGGCCAAGGAATGGGGGAATGCTGAGCTCAAATGCATTGTCTCCCATAGCCTTAGTAATGGTGTAAGGACCATATCGGAGTGGTCTCAATTTCCGATAGGCTCCAGTAAGGCGTTCCTTTTGCAAATGCAACCAGACTTTGTCGCCCACCTGAAACTTGTGTGGCACCCGATGTTGATCATGTCGCTGCTTGTACTTGGCATTTGATTTCTCAAGAATGTCATGGACCTGCTGGCGAATATGTTGGATGCGCTCAATGAAGCTGGTGGCCTTATCTGTTTCGGACTGGACATGAGCTGAATTCATGTGAGTAGCTGCAAGTGGCATGGCCACATCAATGGGACATAGTGGCTGGAATCCCAAACCCACCTGAAAAGGGCTATGGCCAGTGGAGCTGTGAAGAGCTCGGTTGTAGCTGTGCTGAACATAGGGGAGGCTCTCATCCCATGTGCGTGGATGCTTTGAATTATACATGCGCAGAATGTGCACAATCCTCCTATTGACAACCTCTGTCTGGCCATCAGTTTGAGGATGGAAGGCTGTGGACTTCGTGAGTTTGGTGTCCAGCATCGACCAGAGACTGGACCAAAATGTGCTGAGAAACCGACTGTCCCGATCTGAGATGATAGACTGTGGGATCCCAAAGTGCACCCACACTCGTTCGAAGAAGAGTTTAGCAGTGGCTTCTGCTGTGATATTCTTCTTGCAGGCCATCATAATGGCCATCTTTGAGAACCTGTCGACGACCACAAAAACACAGTCATTTCCATGCTTAGTGGAAGGGAGGCCTGACATGTAATCCATGGAGATGGATTCCCAAGGTCGACTAGGGGTAGGCAACGGGGTATAGAGGCCTTGCTTCTTAATGGTCGGTTTGGCAATGGCACAGGCAGTACATGATCGGATGTAATTCCCAACATCCTGTCGAAGATTCGGCCAATAGAAATAATTTTGCAGTACTGCCACTGTTTTCTCCACCCCGAAATGCCCAGCAGCCCGACTGTAGTGTGCTTCCCAAATCATCTTGGCACGCTCGCTTGAAGGAACACAAAGGTGACCGAGGTGGCATAATAGGGCATCCTGGAGGTGAAAATCTGCAACCTGCCGACCCTCCAAGAGTGTCTGGTATGTATGGCCGAATTCTGGGTCGCTCTTGTAGAGAAGTGGCCAATCCGAAGTCTCGTGCCCGCAAGAGTTGAGCACGGTGGTTAGCGCCATGATCGGTGGTCGACTGAGGCAATCTGCAACATTATTGGTGCTGCCCTTTTTATACTTGATATTCAAGTGAAACTGTTGCAGGTATGTAGACCACTTCTGATGGCGATCATTCTGCAATTTCCCTTGGGTCTGTATGAACTGTAGAGGTTGGTGGTCTGTGTGGATGACCGTTTCCTTCCCCAAAATGTAATGCTTCCATTGTCAGCAGGCCTGTACAATGGAATACATCTCTTTATCATAAGTGGGGTACTTTCGGACTGTGTCTGAAAGTGTTTCACTGTGAGATGCCACTGGATGTCCATGTTGAGTAAGGACTGCCCCAATAGCATAGTCAGAGGCATCTGTCTCGACCTCAAATGGTTGTTGTAAATATGGTAACGCGAGCACTGGTGTCGTGCAGAGGCGATCCTTCAACTCCCTGAATGCCTTCTGTTGAGATTCAGACCAAAAGAATTTTGCTTTCGCCCCGCCCTTGGTGACTTGACTCAAGGGCCAAGAAATATGAGAAAACCCCAACACAAACCTGCGGTAGAAGTTGGCAAGACCTAGAAAGCTGCGGAGCTCTGTTAGAGTGGTTGGAGAGGGCCAATCCCGAATGACTTGGACCTTGGCTGGATCGACATGCACCCCCTGTTCATCAATGATGTATCCCAAATACTGAACCTCGGTCATGCCAAAAGTGCATTTCTCCAAATTGGCACATAGCTTGTGTTGCCGCAGTGTTTGGAGAACCTGTCAGATGTGGTGGAGGTGCTCTTCCCAACTCTGGCTGAAGATCAGAATGTCATCCAAGTATACTACTACAAAGGAGTTGGTGAATGGCCGCAAGATGTCATCCATTAGCCTCATAAAGGTTGCAGGAGCATTCGTCAATCCGAAAGGCATGACCAACCATTCGAAGAGGCCCTCCTTGGATTTGAAGGCAGTCTTCCACACATCTGAGGGTTCGATTGGTACCTGGTGATATCCTGACTTCAGATCGATCTTGCTGAAATATTTCGCCCCCTTTAGTTGGTCTAGGAGGTCATCAATCCGCGGGATCGGGTACCTATTACGGACAGTGATCTTGTTCAGCGCCCGATAGTCAATACAGAGTCTCCACGTCCCATCCTTCTTCTGTACCAACACTATCGGGCTCCCACAGGGTGAAGAACTCGGACGGATGTGACCTTTCTGCAGGAGCTCCTGAATCTGCCTCTTGATTTCATTGTTCTCCAGAACGGAGCGCCGATAAATTGGTCCATTGGGTAGCGGCGCACCTGAGGTCAGATCAATGGAGTGCTTGACCTGACAGTGCAGAGGAACCCCTGCCGGGGAGGTGAAGATGTCTTCGTACTCCTCCACAATATTGTCCATCTGCAGCTGCCATGCAGAGGGACCCCGTTTCGAGGCCGCGGCCACTGTCTTCTTCTTCCCTTGAGGGCGTATCATCAGGAAAACAAATTTCCTGGTTTTGGAAATGATCTTACTGCATTGTTTTGCAGTAATCAAAGAGATGGCGGCAGGTGGTGCTACCTCTGGTATCCTGAACAACTTATTTCCCAATGTGATAATAACAGCACGGGGCCTTGATTCATACAGAGCATGTCGCTTCCACAAGTATGGTTGTCCTAGTAATACATCACAAACTTCAAGGGGAGCAATGTCACACAATACCTCATCCGTGAAGGGTTGATGTTGTACGGAAGGCGACACTGCTGGCTCACGCGAAGATCTCGTCCTTGGTGAAGCCACACAATGGTGTATGGCTGTGGATGTGCTGTGGTCGGTAAGCCCAACCGCTTCACGACCTCTGCCGAAATGAGGTTCTTTTGACTCCCGCTATCAACAATGAACTGTATCGGGGAGCCCTTTACCCACATCTGGGAGTGAAAGAGATGCTCCTCCTCCTCTGGATCTTCGGGTTCATTTTTCTGGATCTTTGCGGTAGCAACAGTGGCGCTGGGGTCCGCATCAATGATTTGCTTCCCTTTTTCATACCCCTGGGCCCTTATCAGGTTTTGACTCAGAGTCGGAACATGCATCTGATTCGGAAACCTTTAGCTCAGCCACCAGTGACTGCTTGGCCCGACACTCACTTGTGTTGTGAGTGGAGCTCTTATGGAACTCGCACCATTTTCCAGTGTCCTTTCTCGGCTTCGCGGCGCTATTCTTTGCTTGCAGCTTCGGCTGGTTTTCTTGGGCTGTCCCGCCTTGGCTTTGTCCTTTGTTCTATGGTTTAGGGGCACCTTTCCCCTGCTTTGGATTCGCAGATCTAAAGTCTCGCTTCTTTTGTTTAAACTTCTACTCGACCTTGACGGCATACCGGTATGCTGCGCCGAGTGAGGGGATGTTTAGGAACTGTATTTCTTCCTGAATGTACTTGTGCAGGCAGCCACGGTATTTGAGTATCAAATGTTGCTCCGAATCCCTGATACCCAACTTTGTGCGAAGGGTATGGAAAATATTGGTGAACTCCGACACGTCTTGGTCCCTTCCCTGCCGCAGCGTGGTCCACTTTATGTATTCATCCTCATAGCTCCCGACAGGGTAGTACTGCTCCTTGATGGCATCCCAGAACGAATCCCAGGTGGGTGCGGCTGAAAATAGTGAGCCAGTACTTTCATCCTTCTGCTCGCAGTAGGTTTCCCACCAGTCCTTGACGTGGGGGGCTGCTTTGAGAAGAGCAAAAACAATCTTTTCCCGACTCGAAAATTCATGAACAGAAAAAAAACCCTCTAGCAGATTTAACCATTTATCTACGACATCGGCGTCTATCTGACCCTCGAATATGGGGATTTCAAAATTAACTTGTACCTTAAAGGGTGTGGCGTTTCCAGAGGAGCTGCTGGAAGCCGATGCGCCGCTTCTGGGTAGTCGCTGAAGGATCTGCGCAAAGCTGTCCATCATCGCGTTCCGTTGTCGCTCGAGTGCTTCTTCGAGCAAGATTTTGATGGGATCTCCTGCCGCCTCGTCTTTCTTCTCGTCCGTCATGAGAGGCCGTCGGGATTTGCGAGGCTGGTCTTGCAAAGGTTCAACCAGTTCGAGCCCTAACTCCTTATATCCCGACCTTGTTGTGGACATGCAAAGAAAAACAGAGAAAAAGCAGACCGCTCTGATACCACTGATCCGGATTTAAACAGGAACGCAACAAATTACAGAGATAACCATATACACAAAGATGCAGCGGAAATAATACTTCATTTCATTAATAGGAAATACTGAAATATGCTTACAATCAGAAATGGAAATAAACTAGCTAGGGCGATGGTAGCTTATCTCTGAGAAGAGATGTGATGGCTACATGCCTCTGAACTGTGTTACAATGAGGCTCGAAGGCCTATTTATTGTTGAGAAACAATGGAAAACCCTTAACATTCCAAAACCTAACCCTAGGAGATGAAACACCAAATTGTGGGCCCCGTTTTGGGGTGAGTTGGACAGCCAACTTCCCGGGGTCGCGAATTGGTCGTGTTATCTCCGTTTGACGCGCATGATAGCCCATTGGAAAGATCTCTCTGAGGACTACGACGGAAAAGATGACTTTTATCAGAAAAATTGGTGGCGGTGGATTTCCCAAAAAACGTCGTTTAGGGCCTCAAAACGGCTCCAGAAGTTTAGGACCCGAAAAACTGCTAAAAATAGTAAATTGTGCTATAATTAAGGAAACTGAAAATGCTGAGAAAGACAATGGTGGGGGTCCAGGTGGACTTGGCAGGTGGCCACCAATATCCACTTGGATCAGGCTCATTCATTTTTCCTCCGCTAACCTGATTGAGAGATTCTTTGTTGCCTCTCACTCCTTAGCATTCAATCCATCTCCATTTAGCTTGAATGTTGTTTTCTGATGTAGCTACCTTGCTCTTTATTCCTCTTGTGACCAAGAAAATGCACCAGCAGTCCTACTCCATGACTCCATGCCCAATGGTTTGAAACTTACCTCACTATGCATTGCCTCTCTACTTGAAAGCATACCCTTTCCACCTTCCCACCAAAACATAAACAAAACCCCTGAACTCAATAGCTAGCATAAAATCATCTTCAACAAAGCTAAATCCTAAAGAGAGAGCCCTCTCTGACTGCAGGTGGGCTAGAACCTGCAGTCCAAAGATTGGTCTGTGGTTACCTCGGCCGTATCCCTTAAGGAGCCAAGGAACAACCTGAGTGATAACACCAGGATCTATTGCCAACGAAGTTCTTGAATTTGAAGTGCATTATAAGAGATATGAGAGTTGTGAAAATTACTTTGAAACTTGACGCGAATCTCGTAAAGCAGAGACCTTATCGACTCAATCTAAAGTATAAGGAAAAGGTGTGCAAAGAGCTCGATAAGATGCTGGAGGCTGGAATCATTGAACCAGTTGAAGAATCTGATTAGGCAAGCCCAATGGTTGTCCGGGAAAAGAAACAGCAAGGCAAAATTAGGATATGCATAGATCTCATGAAGCTTAATGATGCATGCGTTCATGATCCATTTCCAACACCATTTACACATGAATTTTTAGAGCATGTTGGAGGATAAGAGGCTTATTTGTTCACTGATGGGTTCTCAGGGTACCATCAGATTAAGATTGCGTTGGAGGATCGCAACAAGACAACATTTTTAACAGAGTGGGGTTGCATTCAATATAGAGTAATTCCATTTGGGCTGAAGAATGCACCCGCTATCTTCTCCAAGGTCATAATAACGACATTTAAGGAGTTTATTAATAAATTTTTGGAGGTATATTTTGATGGTTGGACTGTGTTCAGATTGGTGAAGCTCCATGTTGCAAGTTTATGCCTCATGTTGGATACATGTCGCAGATACGAGATCGCGCTGAATTTGAAGAAGTGTATATTCTGTGTGCCTTTTGGAATTTTTCTAGGCCATGTAGTATGTAAGCAAGGATTGATGGTAGACCCTACAAAGATTGCAGTGATTATGAATTTAGATGCTCCCAAGAATGTTAAGCAGTTGCACACAACGTTGGGCCACATAGGGTACTATAGGAAGTTTATCAAGTCTTATGCCTAGATAACCACAATGATGGAGAAAATATTAAAGAAGGATGTGACATTTTGTTGGGATGAGGAGTGTCAACAGAGTCTTGATGTGTTAAAGGAAAATCAGGTGACATCGCCCATCTTAGTATTTCCAGATTGGAAGAAAGATTTCCATGTTCATGTCGATGCCTCATGTATTGCGTTGGGTGTGGTATTAACCTAGCCTGGTGAAGGTGATATTGATCATCCAGTAGCCTTTGCAAGTAGGAAACCGTCAAAAGCCAAAAAGAACTATTCCACTACAGAGTGCGAAGGGTTGGCGATGGTCTACGCGCTGCAAAAGTTTCGACATTATTTGTTGGGCACACATTTCAAAATGTACATAGATCACTGCACTCTCAAGTACCTGGTCAACAAGCTTGTGTTGGGGGGGAAGACTTGTAGGTGGTTGTTGTTGTTCCAAGAGTATGACTTTGAAGTAATAATGAAGCTTGGATAGTTGAACGTAGGACTGGATCACCTAATTCGAATCGAGACAAGTGAAGAACCAACCAATTTGGAAGAATGATTTCCAGATGCGTAGCTCTTTGCTATAAGGGGCACAGATGATCACTTTGTTGATATAATTCATATTCTAACCACTGGAACAACTCTAGAAGGGTATTATACTCAACAGAAGAAGGAATTGGTGGTCTGTGCTGCTGACTTTTCTGTGATAGCAGGACACTTGTATAAGATGGGTACTAACGAAATAATGCGGAGATATGATCCGGAGTTTGAGCGCTCTAATATCCTCACTGAAGCACATGGAGGAGTGGTAGGAGGACACTATGAAGGTAAAGTGACCATGCAAAAGGTTATGCACACAGGGTTATGGTGGCCAACAATACATAAGGATTCTAAGGCATACTGTAAGGCATGTGATGCTTGTCAGAGGATGGGAAAGCCATCGGATAAAATGAAAAATGGGTTTGGATTGGTCAAGAAGTCACATGGATACTCTATCTGCTCTATTATAGACCAAGAGGTGCATTTTTCCGCTCATATTTTGGCTGGGAATCATGCGAAAATGTCGCGCGGACGAGGTTCCGGCACCAGTAATTTCATTGGTTGCACAGTGCGCAAAGGGGGTGTAGTACAACTAGGTATAGTACCTCTGCAAGGAGTTCTTAGAAAATTTCCGCGAAGCACAAGATGATGGTAAGGAATTTCACTATGCTTGGATTATGCTATTGATTTTACTTGTTGCATGGTGACTTCCGAAGGATAGTCAGTTCCCTTCGAAGGATGAAGATTTACTGGAGGTAGCGAAGTTTTCTTCATTGTGGGCAACGAAGGACTCGAAGAGGGTCAAGGAAGAAAAGTGTTCTGGATACTGGTCGAGATGGACCTCCACATGGTGATCAATTAGAGGCCAAGGTTGTCTCCAACCTTGTTTGAAGAGTTGCAGGCCTACGCGGAATTTAAGGTTGATTTTCATAATGTATACATCTGTGTGAGGCGAGATCCTAAGAAGATATGGCACAAGTTTCCATACATAGTTACGGAGGTCGATGTACATGATACTGTGGGGACATGGCCAGGGGAGTGGTGACAACTCCTCCATGTAGACGAAAGCTGCTCATAAATGGAAGGAAGCAACACAAGCAGTAGTGCAGGAATTGGCTGATCAAAAGAAGAAATAAAATGCTACTAAGGTAGCTTCCGAAGAAGAGCACTTTGCAAAAGAGGCCACAACAGAAGTCGAGGACTCGGATTCCAAGCATACTGAAGAGTAGGAACAGTCCAAGCAGGAAGGAGACAGGGGTGATGCATAGAGAACTCTCTTCAGGCTGTCAAAGTGCCAAAACGAGACAACTACCGAGCCAAGGAAAAAGCACAAACTAGACAAGCAAGCGCGCATTGACCCAAATGGTCCTCACAGAGGGGGACGTTGATGAAATTGGGGATAAGGTCAGAGACACAATGATAGAGTTGTGGACACATTTCGAGCAATAGTGAATGCAGATGATGGGGAGCGTCCAAAAGGATCTGCGAGAGTTTCAGATTCAAACAGGCAGAATTCAGGAGAGCGTGGGACAAGCGAGCGGGATTCAAGTGAGAAACAGAACAGAATCTAAACCTCAGAGTCATTCCCTTACCATAAGGAACATTACGCGTAGATTCAGAGGAAGATAACGTCCAACTTGGAAATATCAAAGGCGTGGGTGTTAATTTAGTTGCGCTACCACTTTAGACTGTCCATGCGCTTCATCAGGGGGTCTCACATGAGCTTCGGATCAGAGAACATCGCACTATCGATAATTAGCGAAGTCAAAATGAACAATCAGAAGATCTTCGCCGAAAAGGCTCAGAATCTTAAGGAAAAATAAGAGCTAGCAATGTGAAGGCAGAGCCTCGAAGCAGCAATTACACAAGCATATAATTCAATACTAGAACTACACATTCCAGAGGATGCAGTAGCTTCAGCAAAGATTCATAAATTAACTGTTGCAGTGTGACAATCTAAGGATGAGGTAGGCTGAGTTATTTTTCAATTTCAGATGAAGATACCGGAACTACAATTGAAACTAAAGCCGGTTACTCTGCCAGAGGTCAGGGAGCAGCGTGGCGCAACCATCAGAGAACACATGTCTACTTCAGATAATGCAGTATCAGGCTGCAATAATCTTTTTGAAAACACAATGGATTTATGGACCACTTTGTAGGAGGACTAAAACTTGTAGTGGCTGGGTATAGAGATCTAAGAGGCATAATAGAAAGTTGATGAGATCAGGGTGACTGTGCGCACTTTGGTGCCAGTCCAGTGCTTCTTGCGCTTACAATAAGGGAAACTGCTGCAGGCACAGGTTGAGGAGCTGCAACGAAAAAAAAAGTGTTGAAGCATCGACTTCAACCATGGATAGAGGAAGCGAGCTAGATTACTCTGTCTATTCAAGAGAAGATGAAGACTTTCCAGTAGACACAAAGGACCATGCGCCTCGCGATGGAGGGGCCAACTATAGAGAAGCTGGTCGAAGAAGTGCAGCATGTTGTAGTACAGAGCACAACGGAACTTGAAGTATTGAAGCTGGAGTTTAGTGACCTCCACAATAAAGTGGAGAATCCAACTGAGTGACTCAAGGGTGAGTCACCATATTTGGCTTGGGGGCCTCTTGGGATGGGATCCCTGGGGTCATTTTTTGTCAGTTAAGTCAATTTTTGTAATAGTTTTTGTTAAAGAATGTAAAGTCTCCACGAAATGTGGAAGCGAAGCGTGAAGCTAAGAAAGAGTCAAAGGGGAATTAGTCCCTTGTATGGGTAGGTGATAGGATGGTTTTGAGACCTGCCCATGGTTCGCGGGCCATGGTATTGTAATGAAAAGGCTATATATAGTTGAGGCATAGCAGGTCTAAAGAGATCATTTTTGGTAGAGAATAATTGTAAGAGCAAGGTGCTAAGGAAGGAAAGGTATGTTTCTTGTAGTTAAGCAAAAGGGGAAGGCTCCTCCAGCTGAGTGTGAGGAGACCTTCGCAAGTCCGCAGCTGAGTGTGCAGGCCCCTGCAACTGGGTGCACAGGGATAAGAAGTTTGTATCTGAATGTTTACATCTTAATAAAGATTGTTTTGAGTCGAATATGTGCATCTATGCCTTGTTTATTGTTTCAGTTAAGTTTGTATATCTCTATGATCTGTTATTACTTATGTGAATTAATGTTTTTTTATTACGTGAAATAATGGATCTGTTTCTTTTATGCATATTAATAACAATTTAAGACCTTCGCTAATTGTTGGAAGTTGTTGGAATAAATTTACAGTAGTTGATCAATGAGAAGAGTTAGGGTTGTGCGAAGGTATATTTGAGCCTTAAGATCCTTAGGAAGACCATCACACAAGCCTTTGGATGTAGAAACCTGGTTCTAACATCCCCCAATACTGCTTCGGGTGAGACTGCAACCTACACTACGCAGGTTGTTGCCGAAAGGGCCAGTAGTTAAGGTTTGGTTGGTTGCCGTGAATAATTCTGAACCTAGGTCAAGTCCCATCAAGCTAACAATTCACAAAACAACTATCTATGAGGGTTTATATGAATAAACGCAACTAATTCATCCAATCATGCCTCATGATTTGTATGTGTTCTTGAAGAAGCCAAGAACACATCCCCTTTTTCATCTAGGGAGGTTTTTTATTTTGTAGAAGTAGCACCAATGGATCCCTTCCTTTTCGCAACACTTTTGGATTTACAATGTTTCTTGTAATGCCCTTCTTTTCCATATCTCTAGTATAGATTTATGGATTTTCCTAGAGATTTAGATCTCCCTCTTAAGGACATATTTTTATTGCTATCCTAGGAGCGTCTTCTTACAGATAAGGTATCTGCATTCTAACTTTCCATATTTTTCATTTCATCTCTTTCTATAAAAAGGATGAGATTATTTCATCAAAACTTAAAGTAGTTGCATTACTACCTATGATAACAACTAGATTATCCCATGATTCTAATAAATAACACAACAAAAGCATACACATACGCATTAGAAATATTAATATCAACAAATAATAGTTGACTAACCATAGTATTGAAGGCATTCATATGCTCTATTCTCCATCCTTTATCCTCAAGTTATACAACTTCTTCCACAAGAACACTTTGTTCACCAGGGACTTAAACTATTTACGAAGCCCCTAACTTGTTCCACAATGTGTTTACTATAACTTATCTTAAAACATTCCATAATACCAAATTTGAGAGACATAATTGTATTATGTTCCCTACCTTTCGATCCAACTTGGTCTAGTCTTCTTTAACATCTTTTTTGATATGGTGCATGGATCCATAATGATCCATTGATCTTTTTCCACCAAAAGATATTCCATTTTGATCTTCCACAACTTGAAACTTTTCCCACTGAATTGAACAATCTCTATCTTTGAATTGGTCACCATTTCCTTTCACCACAAGAATTGATACTGTAGATATGCCACTTTAATAAGGTTTTCCACAAGCTCAAGCCAAAATCCTTAGCCATAAAGGTGTCCCCATGAAGCCAAACCACTCTAATACCAATTTTTGGTTTTACCCATGATCCAGGTGGATCTTGGTGGCCACCTGCCAAGCCCACCTGGACCCCCACCATTGTTCTTCTCAGCATTTTCAATTTCCTTAATTGTAGCACAACTTACTATTTTTAGCATTTTTTCGGGTCTTGAACTTCCGGAGCCGTTTTGAGGCCCTAAATGACGTTTTTTTGGGGAATCCAGGGGCAACATGGGTCCATGGAATGGACTAATGTTGCCCGTTCCAACAATGGTAGTGCTCGGATAGATCTTTCTAACGAGCTATTGTATGCGTCAAACGGAGATCGTATGCCAAAGTTTCGACCCCGGGAAGTTGATGTACCAATTTACCCCAAACGGGGCCCATAGTTTGGTGTTTCATCTTCTAGGGTTAGGTTTTGGAATGTTAAGGGTTTTCCACTGTTTCTCAACAATAAATAGGCCTTCGAGCCTCATTGTAAGACAGTTCAGAGGCATGTAGCCACCACATCTCTTCTCAGAGATAAGCTACCATTGCCCTAGTTGGGTTATTTCCATTACTGTTTGTAAGCATATTTCAGTATTCTACATTAATGAAGTAAAGTATTATTTCCGCTGCACATCTATGTTTATGGTTATCTCTATGTTTTATTGTGTTCTTGTTTAAATCCGGATCAGTGGTATCAGAGCGGTCTACTTTTTCTCTGTTTTTCTTTGCGTGTCCCCAACGAGGTCGGGATATAAGGAGTTAGGGCTTGAACTAGTCGAACCTTTACAAGACCGGCTTCGCAAACCCCGACGGCCTCCCATGGCGGACGAGAAGAAAGACGAGGGGGCAGGAGATCCTATCAAAATCTTGCTCGAAGAAGCCCTCGAGCGACAACGGAACGCGATGATGGACAGTTTCGCCCAGATCCTTCAGCGACTACCCAGAAGCGACGCTTCGGCTTCTAGCAGCTACTCTGGAAATGCCACACCCTTTAAGGTACAAGTTAATTTTGAAATCCCCATCTTCGAGGGTAAAATAGACGCAGATGCGGTAGATAAATGGTTAAATCTGCTAGAAGGGTATTTTTCTGTTCATGAATTTTCAAGTCGAGAAAAGATTGTTTTCGCTCTTCTCAAAGCAGCCCCCCACGTCAAGGACTGGTCGGAAACCTACTGCGAGCAGAAGGATGAAACTACCACTCACTATTTTCAGCCGCACCCACCTAGAATTCATTCCGCGATGCCATCAAGGAGCAGTACTACCCTGTCGGAAGCTATGAGGATGAATACATAAAATGGACCACGCTGCGGCAGGGAAGGGACCAAGACGTGCCGGAGTTCACCAATCCTTTCCATACCCTTCGCACAAAGTTGGGTATCAAGGATACGGAGCAGCATTTGATAATCAAATACCGTGGCTGCCTGCACAAGTACATTCAGGAAGAAATACAATTCCTGAACATATCCTCGCTCGGCACAACATACCGATATGCCGTCAAGGTCGAGCAGAAGTTTAAACAAAAGAAGCGAGACTTTGGATCTGCGAATTTGAAGCAAGGGAAAGGTGCCCCTAAAACACATAACAAAGGGAAGAGCCAAGGCGGGGCAGCCCAAGACAACCCGCCAAAGATGCAGGAAAAGAACAACACCGCGAAGACGAAAAAGGACACGAGAAAATGGTGTGAGTTCCATAAGAGCTCCACTCACAACACCAGTGAGTGTCGGGCCAAGCAGTCACTGGTGGTCGAGCTAAAGGGTCCAGAATCAGATACATATTCCAACTCGGAGTCAGAACCCGACAAGGGGAATGAAAAAGGAAAGCAGATCATTGACGCGGATCCCAATGCCACTATTGCTACCGCCAAGATCCAGAAAAATGAACCCGAAGATCCAGAGGAGGAGGAGCGTCTCTTCCACTCCCAGATGTGGGTAAAGGGCTCCCCGCTACAGTTCATTGTCCATAGCGGGAGCCAAAAGAACCTCATTTCGGCGGAGGTTGTGAAGCGGTTGGGCTTACCGACCACAGCACATTCACAACCATACACCATCGGGTGGCTTCACCAAGGACGGGATCTTCGCGTGAGCCAACAATGTCGCCTTCCGTACAACATCAAGCCCTTCACGGATGAGGTATTGTGTGACATCGCTCCCCTTGAAGTTTGTGATGTATTATTAGGACAACCATACTTGTGGAAGCAACATGCTGTGTATGAATCAAGGCCCCGGGCTGTTATTGTTACATTGGGGAATAAGTTGTACAGGATACCAGAGGTAGCACCGCCACAATCTCCTTGATTACTGCAAAACAATGTAGTAAGCTCATTTCCAAGACTGGGAGGTTTGTTTTCCTGATGATATGCCCTCAAGGAAAGAAGAAGCTGGTGGCCATGACCTCCAGACAGGATCCCTCCGCACGACAACTACAGATGGATAAGGTCGTGAAGGAGTACGAGGACATCTTCACCTCCCCCGCAGGGGTTCCTCTGCACTATCAGGTCAAGCACTCCATCGATCTAACCCCAGGTGCGCTGCTACCCAATGGACCAATTTATCGGCGTTCGGTTCTAGAGAACGATGAAATCAAGAGGCAGATTCAGGAGTTGCTGCAGAAAGGTCACATCCGTCCGATTTCATCGCCTTGTGGGAGCCCGATTGTGTTGGTACAGAAGAAGGATGGGACTTGGAGACTCTGTATTGACTATCGGGCGTTGAACAAGATCACTGTCCGTAATAGGTACCCGATCCCACGGATTGATGACCTCTTGGACCAACTAAAGGGGGCAAAGTACTTCAGCAAGATCGATCTGAAGTCAGGATATCACCAGGTACCAATCGAACCCTTTGATGTGTGGAAGACTGCCTTCAAAGCCAAGGAGGGCCTCTTCGAATGGTTGGTCATGTCGTTCGGATTGACGAATGCTCCTGCAACCTTCATGAGGCTAATGGATGACATCTTGCGGCCATTCACCAACTCATTTGTAGTGGTATACTTGGATGACATTCTAATCTTCAGCCAGAGTTGGGAAGAGCACCTCCACCACATCCGACAGGTTCTTCAAACACTGCGACAACACAAGCTATGTGCCAATTTGGAGAAATGCACTTTTGGCATGACCCAGGTTCAGTATCTGGGATACATTATTGATGAACAGGGGGTGCATGTGGATCCGGCCAAGATCCAAGTCATTCAGGATTGGCCATCTCCGACCACTCTGACAGAGCTCCACAGCTTTCTAGGCCTTGCCAACTTCTATCGCAGGTTCGTGTTGGGGTTTTCTCATATCGCTTGGCCCTTGAGTCAAGTCACCAAGGGAGGAGCGAAAGCGAAATTCTTTTGGTCTGAATCTCAACAGAAGGCATTCATAGAATTGAAAGATCGCCTCTGCATGGCACCAGTGCTCACGTTACCAGATTTACAACAACCATTTGAGGTCAAGACAGATGCCTCTGACTATGCTATTGGGGCAGTCCTCACTCAACACGGGCATCCAGTGGCATATCACAGTGAAACACTTTCAGACACAGTCCGGAAGTATCCAACCTATGATAAAGAGATGCACTCCATTGTGCAGGCCTACCGACAATGGAAGCATTACATTTTGGGGAAGGAAACAGTCATCCACACAGACCACCGACCCCTGCAGTTCATACAGACCCAAGGGAAATTGCAGAATGATCGCCATCAGAAGTGGTCTACATATCTGCAACAGTTCCATCTGAATATCAAGTATAAGAAGGGCAACACCAATCATGTTGCAGATTGCCTCAATCGACCACCAATCATGGCGTTAACCACTGTGCTCAACTCTTGTGGGCACGAGACTTCTGATTGGCCACTTCTATACAAAAGTGACTGAGAATTTGGCCACACATACCAGACACTCTTGGGGGGTCAGCATGTTCTAGATTTTCACCTCCAAGGTGCACTGTTATGCCACCTGGGTCATCTTTGTGTTCCTTCAAGCGAGCGTGCCAAGATGATTTGGGAAGCACACTACAGTCGGGCTGCTGGACATTTCGGGGTGGAGAAAACAATGGCAGTACTACAAAAGTATTTCTATTGGCCAAATCTTTGACAGGATGTCGGGAAGTACATCAGATCATGTACTGCCTGTGCCATTGCCAAACCGACCATCAAGAAACAAGGCCTCTATACCCCGTTGCCTACCCCTAGTCGACCTTGGGAATCCATCTCCATGGATTACATGTCAGGGCTTCCTTCCACTAAGCATGGAAATGATTGTGTTTTTGTGGTCGTCGATAGGTTCTCAAAGATGGCCATTATGGCGGCCTGCAAGAAGAATATCACAGCAGAAGCCACTGCTAAACTCTTCTTTGAACGAGTGTGGGTGCACTTTGGGATCCCACAATCTATCATCTCAGATCAGGACAGTCGGTTCCTCAGTACATTTTGGTCCAGTCTCTGGTCAATGCTGGACACCAAACTCACTAAGTCCACAGCATTCCATCCTCAAACTGATGGCCAGACCGAGGTTGTCAATCGGATGATTTTACACATTCTGCGCATGTACAACTCAAAGCATCCACGCACATGGGATGAAAGCCTCCCCTATGTTCAGCACAACTACAACCGAGCTCTTCACAGCTCGACTGGCCACATCCCTTTTTAGGTGGGCTTGGGATTCCAACCACTATGCCCCATTGATGTGGCCCTGCCACTTGCAGCTACTCACACAGCTTCAACTCATGTCCATTCCGAAACAGATAAGGCAACCAGCTTCATTGAGCGCATCCAACGTATTCGCCAGCAGGTCCATGACATTCTGGAGAAATCAAATGCCAAGTACAAGCAGCGACATGATCAACACCGGGTGCCACACAAGTTTCAGGTGGGCGACAAAGTCTGGTTGCATTTGCAAAAGGAACGCCTTACTGGAGCCTATCGGAAACTGAGACCACTCCGATACGGTCCTTACACCATTACTAAGGCTATGGGGGACAATTCATTTGAGCTCAGCATTCCCCCATTCCTTGGCCTACACCCAATGTTCAATGTGGATCGCCTTCGGCCATACATTCCACCATTGCTAGACACATCCGACATTGCAGAACAGCTCACACCCATAGAATTAAACCCAGATTGCATGGAAAAGGCTGCAACTGATCGGATCATGGACACACAGATCAAGAACACTCGCCAACAGAATATCCAACTATATCGAGTTGTCAAAGCAGGCCAATTCCTTCACCAGGGCAAGTGGCTCACCAGGGACCAGGTTCAACAAAAGTTTCCTCATCTCATGGAGGAACTCAACGCAATGGGGACCATTGCTTCCTAAGGGGGGAGGAATGATCCAGGTGGATCTTGGTGGCCACCTGCCAAGCCCACCTAGACCCCCACCATTGTTCTTCTCAACATTTTCAGTTTCCTTAATTGTAGCACAACTTACTATTTTTAGCAGTTTTTCGGGTCCTGAACTTCCGGAGCCGATTTGAGGCCCTAAACGACGTTTTTTGGGGAATCCAGGGGCAACATGGGTCCATGGAATGGACTGACGTTGCCCGTTCCAAAAATGGTAGTGCTTGGATAGATCTTTCTAACGAGCTATTGTATGCATCAAACGAAGATCGTATGCCAAAGTTACGACCCCGGGAAGTTGATGTACCAATTTACCCCAAACGGGGCCCATAGTTTGGCGTTTCATCTTCTAGGGTTAGGTTTTGGAATGTTAAGGGTTTTCCACTGTTTCTCAACAATAAATAGGCCTTCGAGCCTCATTGTAAGATAGTTCAGAGGCATGTAGCCACCACATCTCTTCTCAGAGATAAGCTACCATCGCCCTAGCTAGGTTATTTCCATTACTGTTTGTAAGCATATTTCAGTATTCTACATTAATGAAGTAAAGTATTATTTCCGCTGCACATCTATGTTTATGGTTATCTCTGTGTTTTATTGCGTTCTTGTTTAAATCCGGATCAACCCATGTACAATTAATTTATGCAAGTAAATTCTTAATAAAATTAGAAAAGATGCAATGTTGCGCATGCACACCGACACACACACATTAAACATAGATATTTTACCCTAGAAACTCAAACTGGGAAAACCAGAAATATTTTTTAGTATATTCTATTTTACAATGTTACAATACAATATGCATATACTACAATATCCATAAACCCCATTCCTTTATCCTTGGATTATAATACAATTGCAGTTCCTTAACTAGAATTAAAAAATCATGTGTTGAACTGCCATGTGCCACATAAGTACTAAAAATGAAAACTTTGTGCTTAAAATCACCAAAAGTGAATGCAAAAATCACATTTTTTTTCACAGGAGATATTTATACAAAGAAAAATAATCTTGTTTCTCTCTCGATAATGGTTAAGGACATGAGAGCAGTCCATGATGTAAAAGGCCTCGTAATGGTACTCATATTCAACTCAAATGCCATATAACCGTGTTTATTCCTTGGCATCTATTTCTAGTTCACAAAACTCAATGGTACATGTGTCCCACTTGAAGGATAAATAACCCCTATAATGTTTCTATGCATTGGTTCAAGGAATTTTTCATGGCTCTTGAGCATGAGAAGCTTTAATGAGATACTAAGGTAGTCATTTTCATTCTTTGATGATGGCAAAGGACTTGCGACCCATCCATGTCCCATGTGGTGCTATGAGGACACATTCATGGTGCTTAAGCATAAGAATATATGTTTAGGACCTAAGGTTATTGTTTATGTCATACTGCCCATGGTATCCCACCCAAATGCTAAATAATTCTAACCACAACCTAAAGGATAATTCCTACTGTGGGCCTAAGAAAAAATCTATAGTGTATTAGAAGCCACTAATTTTGAGCCCAAAGCATGACTTAGACAAAGAGACCCAATATTGGTATTCCAAGCCTTTTTAATAAGTCTCGTATTCCATTCTTGGACTAGATATTTTGTACAAAGTTCCTTCTAATGTTTTTCGGGCCAATTTATATGTTATAACAACAATATGTCCATGTTAAAAGCATGCACATGTTAATAATAATGTGTGATTTCATTGGAATAAAATAAAAGGGCAAAAATTGTAAGCACGTTGTCGCTTAAAAATATGGTTCATTATACATAAGCAATGTCATTTACTAGAAGAAATTGCCATTTCAATACTTTTGGTTGTATAGTGTGATTAGGATTGTCAAATTATTATTTTGATTAAAATTTTTCAAGATAGAAACGAAGTTTGGTATAATGGATTAGCCCCTTGAAAAATGTCAATGGGCTAAGAACAAAGACAAAGATGGGTATGGAAAAACATAGGAATCAATTAGTCACTGCATTAGTTCCTTACAAGATGAATGTTGTGATGATATCTACTTCATCACCATAGGTTAAGCACATGAACCTAGTGGAAGCCATTCTAATTTGAACATCAAGTCAATATTCATCCAATATTCCATCAACAAAGAATAATCAATTTTAAAAAGACACATAAATTTTGGTAGACAAAGAGTATGCAAAGGGTGACACTCTTGATAATACCTAAACTCCAAATACTCAATTTATGACCAACTTCAAGGCTAAGCCATCAAGACATCATGACCTTGAGCCAGGGCCACATATTAAATTATTAGCTCTAATGGATCCATATGTTGGATCCCTAAAGAGGGCCCACTTCTATATAACCAAATTCCTATATAATTGGAAGTGCATTGTCATGGCCCTTTAGCTCTAGGCTCTAAACAATTAACGTTTAGATTTTATACATCTTTACAGTGAAGTGGTTCAAGTGGTGAGGTTGCTTTATGAATAATTAGGTTTTCTTCATACCAACCACTAGCATGTATATTGCACTCCCAATATTAACAAAATGAATTTTTATGATCTCCTAGTGAACTTCTACATTATCGTGGTGATGGGTTCTAGAATTAGGGTCAAACTTCCTTGCTTCATCTATCTAGTGCACGATGAATAACTCCTCAGTGTATCATGTAAATGAAATTTCACTATTAATCCTTAAAGGTAGGTTTCCTAAATTAAATATTGACTGGAAATGCATGAAAATTATTAAAGAGTATTTTGAATAAAAAAGTGATGTATCTAGTCGATATAAGTTATTATTATTGGCTTGGTTAATCTATGCACTTTAGCTATTGTTAGGAAATTTTAGGAATAACAATGTTTAAAAATTCAAAGACTAGTAATCATTTTGTTATTAGGTTTTAGGTCTCTTTCAGTACAATTGGAAAGAATACCCATTCATTATTTTGTAATGTAAGCCATCATGTATTGTCAGAGTCAATTATTAACACACACATATTCAATTTTTTAAAATGTGAAAACCATGAAAATGTATTATAATTAAAGATAAAGTATTGAAAACCAAGGCCAAATAGATCGTTGGGCCTTCATCAATACGCTACTTCACTCCAACACCAAGTTAGCTAAACTTGGTAAGGGACTATTTGTAATATCCCTAGAATTGCATATTAACATTTAGCATTTATATAATATGAAAATGTTATTACTTTAATGTGTTTGACATGTGATCATTCCCTTAACATGCTACAACTGGCATCAAGAATCCATTATGGTTCTTAACCGCTTACAATTACCATGATAGGTACATTTCCCTTAGACATATAATGTTTCTTGAAATTAGAGTTAATTTTAGATTTGCTTGTTCGCTATGATGGTTGCATACTAACTTCAAGTGATGATAAGTATCCATGCAATGGTGGAAAATTATTTATTTTTATTTGAGATTTGCATTTTATTGAAGTATTATGATTATGTTAGGATTTCTAAGGTTTAAGTGGTTATTCCATAGCCACTCCTTTGATATCTCAATTTCTCCTCCACGTTTTCCTATGTTACACTGGAAGATGGGTACTCAATTTGCAAGATTTATATAGACAAAAATATCTCATGTACAAGGTGAGATACTGAGATGTGATATTGACGAATAGAGCAGGCATGTGGGTAGGTTTAAAAGTAATGGATTTGTCATATGAGAATAAATCCCATATGTACAGAGTTGGGATGCCACAATATTTGGAATTTAACATATCTAAGATGGGTTGATGAGGTCAAAGACATATTCCACTCTCTTTTGCATGCTACCATGAGGCAATTCCAAGGACAAGGCCATGAACATCCGTGAAGAGGTTAGTCGTCCATGATTTTGAGTATGCATTAATTATATTGAATTTTTGGAAAAATATTTCATGAAATCTTGTGTGCAAAGACATAGGTAAACTAGGTTTACTTTGTTGAAAATATTTCATGCATTCTTGTATGCAAAGACTAGTTACCTATATTAAAATCTTGGTAAAACTTCCATGAATTATTGTGTGCAAAGACATAGGCTAAATATGTTTATTTTTTCTTTAAAATATTGCATGGTTCTATGTGTAGAAAGATAAAATTATTGTGTTAATCTCTTTGAAAAAGAATTCCATGGTTCTTCTGTGTTAACCTCTTGAAAAAGGTTGCATGGTTCTTGTGCGTAAAAATAAAAGTTAACCATATTATTTTCTTGAAAAATATTTTCATATGATTATTCTTCGGATAAGTTAACCATGTTTGTAACAACCCTGAGTTAAATGTTCATGTAATAAAGATTAATAAAGGCAAAATAAGACCAAGGTCATGGGGCACGTATTCCAAGTTGAATCTTGGGAAAAGCATCCTAGTGGGCATTACCTATTTATTATGGCTAAGGAAATTGGCAAAGGCATTTGCAAAGGCTTTGGAAAGGCAAAGTGGAATTTATTGGAATTTATTTATGAAAATAAAGGAAAATAGGAGAAAAGAGAGATGAAGGGTCACAAATTTGCATGAGGAGAAAATTGAAGGAAAAATAGAGGGAAATGAAGAAATTAGAGGCGTAAATGATAAAAAGGCTTTTAAGGATCATTTCATAGCTTTTTGTCAGATTTTGTCAGTTCTAGTTTGGTTCTCTCGTACTCTTACACACTTAGAGAATTCTTGGAGCATTGTAGCATGGGATAAAGGAAGCAAAGGAAGGAAAATGAAAGAAAAGGAAAAGAAAAGAAGGTAGATCAAGAATCTTCAATAGGAGAATATTGCAAGTAATAAGTTACATGTGTGATTTTCTAGCTGAGGTGTGAATGCATGGTTCGTGCATTTGTTCATTTGGTTCATTTGTTGTCATTGGAATGGGCTTTTCTTGGTTAGATAATGGTTTCAACCTTGCCTTTCTATTTCTTGGATAACCATGGTGTGATGGGATTCTTTTATGGTTGAGCTTTGGATTGCAAGAGGGATTTGGAAATTGGTGAGGTGGTCTTAGGAAAATTTCCAAGGGTTGGGGGTGGAGGTGGTTTAATCTTTGAGAATCCCTTAATAGGTGGGTGGAGAGAAGAAAATTACTTAAGTTAATGGTGAATAAATTCTAAGGCATCAAGGCTTGTTTCAGGCTCAATGGTCTCTTGATTGATTTTGGTGAGATTACGATAGCCTAAGGGTAGAGGTAGTTTAATATTCAAGAAGCCTTGTTTGTTCTTGTCTTGGTTTGCTTATGTGATCTCTTGACTAGTTTTGGCGTGATCGTGGTAGCATGAGGGTGGATGTGGTTTAATCTCTAGGAATACCTAGTTGTTTATGTCTTGAGATCCCACATTCATGCTTGGAATATGGCACGAGGGTGATTGGACGAAATAAATATTTGGTTCAACCTAATACATGGTCGAGTGGTACGTGGAAATCCCTAACTTGGTTGGCTTTTGCATCAATTAATAAGAGCTATTTACTTCAGGTAATCTATAAGCACTTGTACTTGTTATTATGATGATTTGATGGTTGTTCTATCATGGTTAATAATTTGGCTATATGGTGTTTATAAGCATGGATCTGTTATTTGCTCTAGTTATGTCTTTATTAAGGATATGATAAGTATTTGATGGTTCCTAAATGCATGGCTAACAAGTTTTATTGCAGCTATTATGATAGGGCATTTGACCTTCTTAGTGATTCTTAGATAAGTTGTAGAAGCCTATGATCAAATAAGCATTCATGACCTATAGCTTACATGATTACCATGTGTTTGATGAAATGATTGTTATGTTTAGGCCTGGATAGGTAAAGTTCTTGTTCAAGTATTGTATGAATGGATTTATCCTTATGTTATTTATCATTCTGGAAATTCTCATTGATTTATGGGCAGTGGTAAGGAGGCTAGCCTAAAATGGTGTCTTAGAATCCAAAACTGCACCCTCTGATTGAAGATTTTGGGTCACAACTGTTGGGAAGTAGGCTTATGCATGTGGTTATATGCTCATAATCGTTACCTAGCCTTGTCAAGCATGCTTTTGGGGAGTTTTCTTAGTGAAAAAGAGACTCACCTAAGGGATTGGCCACCTGGATGTTTCCCTGGCCCTTGAGGTCAGCAAGTAAACTGGGAAGAGGTTAGGGTCGTCTTTGTTCTTTTGGCAGTCTCAAAGGAGAGGCAGGTGGACGATATGTGATTCTTTGAGGACTCAAAGCCGTTGATGGAATGGATGAGGGGAGGATATACAATAATCAGAACCTACTGCTTCCGAATGCAATAAGGATGGCTAATGACAACAGTTCCTCACATATCTACAGAGAAGAAAACACTGAAGCTGACAGTCTTGCAAATAGGGCCGAGGAGTTACAGTATGGGCTGTTGATGGTCTGAAATTGCAGTAGATGAGGTTTTATCATTCCCCGCTTAACAGATCCTTGAGTAGTATTTGATCGTGTCTGTGTGCTCTCTCCCGAAATGGTTTGTACTTTACCCCGGGATGGGATGTTACAGGCTTGAGTCTAGGATAGCCACAGCCAAGCAACTCCTGGAACTCCCTTCTTTAATTTTATCAACCCGGTAGTTCGTAACAAACTTGGAAGTGACGGTGTTGTATACACAAGTACTAGCTCTTGCCGCAGTTGTCACTTGGTCAGCTGGCACAAGTCCGCTAGGAGCTTAAGCCAACTTCTATGAGCTCCTAGAAGAATCTTTTTAATTGATGGATGAAAGCTAACTCGAAGGAAGCTAATCTAATTGCAAAAAGAAACTGAGAGCCAAAAAGAAACGCAAACCCTAGCAAACCCTAATTCTACCAGCTAGTCCTACTGACGCAAAGGAGAGCATGCAAACTACTGAAGGAGATGCCATAACTTCTATGAAGGTAAAATACATGTGTCTAGACTACCTCTATCTGAAGAAAACATCTTTTTGTATTTTTGATTAAGTTGTTGGAATTATCATGCATGTGCTTTTAACTATTTTTGACTGTGCAGAGGTGGATCAAGGAGGAGAAATGCTTGGAAAAGGTTGAGAAGGTTTAGATAGGGTCTAAGGAGTCCCTAACACCCTTCCGGAGAGTTTCACAAAGTTTGGCTATCAAGAAGCCTCATTTGTGAGCTTCTACAGGAAGTCTGCAGGGGTTCTACAGGATGTTCAAAGATTTCTACAGGATGTTCTGAAAAGAGGATTTTGGAGAATGGATGGAGGGAAAAAGGTGGACGAATGAGTATGGAGGTGAAATAGGGATGTAGGGGAGTTCAAGACTTGGAGGATGGAGTCGAGGAGTGGCGCAGATGGTGAGATTTTTTCAAGGAGGGATGAAACAATGTTGCACAAGAAGATGAGAATCATGGCAAAGTAAGCGAATGAGGTAAATGTAAGGTAAGGGTTCTGAGTGAAGGATGAAACAGGTAGGTTGGATGGAGTATGTGCAGGTAAGGAAGGGTAATAAGTACTCTGCAAGTGGTTTTTCAAACTGAACAAACAAAGACATGCAAGAAAACAAAGATCTAGTTATGCTACCCTAATATGATCTAGCTAATAGTAACAAGAATGGACAACAGCTTTATTTATAACAAGAACCACGTACAACACGTGAGCAAGAACATTCCAAAAGATCTGAATGCATGACTAACTCCTACCGATCTATTCTAAACATAAAAAGCTACTTTGACCATCAAAAATAACCTAAATAACAAAGGTTAGTCATTTTGTAGGCAGAAGTTAGCTAGTCTGTAGTTCGATTTTTAGGCAGTAGATTAGCTTTGCTTTCAACTCATTTTCAAGTTCTCCTTGTGGACAGTTTTGATGTAACTCTTCTTTTCTTGCTCAATAAAGATGAATCCAGCTTTGCACCAGCTCTAAATCTCTCTTAGGAGGCTATAGCTCTTGGGGTTGGGCCCATCTCAAGCGCCCAATACCTCCTTTGTTTACTTTCATGTGTCTTTGCTGCATTCTTAGACTAAAATCTGCTATTTAGATTTAAATGTTGTGTTGTTATTTAAGTTGCTCTTGATGATTAAAAAGGTTCTTCATGTTCAGATTTACTTGATTTGTTAATCACAGGGAATATATTCAGAAAAAGGCTACCAAGTACTTTGGACCTCACCTCCCCCTTAGTGGAATCATGAGCTGGGACCAATGTGACTTTGCTGCCAACAAAAACACTGTCTTTTTGCTTCACCATGCAATTAGTAGTGTTGGATTTTTAGTTGTCGAAATTGATATCAGTTTTGATTGCATGCTTCAGTTTATGATTGCTTATTTGAATAGTTATTTCACGTATTTCATTTCGAATAAACTTCTGTTCATTTCCTTTTGTTGTTAAGTCAGATTAGAGTGAAGTAACTAGGTCATAGGTTTTATAAGTGTTTGTTTGTTCAGTTTGAAAAACCGCTTGCAGAGTACCTGTTATCCTTCGTTACCTGCCCATACTCCATCCAACCTACCTGCTTCACCCTTCACTCAGAACCCTTACCTTACATTTGCCTCATTCGCTTACTTTGCCATGATTCTCATCTTCTTGTGCAAAATCGTTTCATCCCTCCTTGAACAAATCTCACCATCTACGCCACTCCTCAACTCCATCCTCCAAGTATTGAACTCCCCTACACCCCTATTTCACCTCCATACTCATTCCTCCACCTTTTTCCCTCCATCCATGCTCCAAAATTCCATTACTAAACATCCTGTAGAAAAATTACAGAACATCCTATAGAAATCCCAGAACATCCTGCAGAACCCCTGCAGACTTCCTGTAGAAGCTCATAAACGCAGTTTCTTGGCAGCCAAACTTTGTGAAACTCTCTGGAAGGGTGTTAGGGACCCCTTAGACCCTCTCTTAACCTTCCCAACCTTTCCCAAGCATTTCCTCTCGCTAATCCACCTCTGCACAGTAAAAAAATAGTTAAAAACACATGCATGATAATTCTAACCACTTATTCAAAAATACAAAAAGATGTTTTCTTCAGATAGAGGTAGTCTAGACACATGTATTTTACCTTCATAGAAGTAATGACATCGCTTTCAGTAGTTTGCATGCTCTCCTTTGTGTCAGTAAGACTAGCTGGTAGAATTAGGGTTTGCTAGGGTTTGCGTTTCGTTTTGGCTTTCAGTTTCTTTCCGCAAGTAGATTAGCTTCCTTTGAGTTAGCTTCCATCCATCAGTTAAAAATCTTCTTCTAAGAGCTCATAGAAGTTGGCTTAAGCTCCTAGTGGACTTGTGCCAGCTGACCAAGTGACAGCTGCGGCAAGAGCTAGTACTTGTGCATACAGCACCGTCGCTTCCAAGTTTGTTACGAACTACTGGGTTGATATTTTTTTTCTTTTTTTTTCTACCCTACCCTACTTGAAAAACAAAATCATTTTCAAGTATAAGAATACTTCCAATGGAGCCATGTGCACATCGAGATTAGAGAAAAAATGATGTGAAGGCTCGAAATGCATGCTTTGATAGGTATCCAGATCTCAGAGACCAAATGATGTGACCTTGAAGGGATCAAACATAGTTGAGGAAGAGAGTACCGCTGCAACTTAGTGACCGTCTGAAACCATATCTCAATATAGCTCTGATATCCTTGGTTCTTTTGCTGATCTGGATCATGTTTCATGTCACCTTCTAACATGACTTTCTCATCTTCCTCTTTTTGTTGATCTTTCTCTTGAATACATGGAAGATTTGATGGTAACCATGAGGAAGATTTCTCGATCTCTGAATCTGATCTCTTCAAGCATGCTTTTGGGGATTTTTCTTAGTGAAAAAGAGACTCACCTAAGGGATTGGCCACCTGGATGTTTCCCTGGATGTGCCGCAGCTGTCACTTGGTCAGCTGGCACAAGTCCACTAGGAGCTTAAGCCAACTTCTATGAGCTCTTAGGAGAAGCTTTTTAATTGATGGATGAAAGCTAACTCGAAGGAAGCTAATCTAATTGCAAAAAGAAACTGAAAGCCAAAAAGAAATGCAAACCCTAGCAAACCCTAATTCTACCAGCTAGTCCTATTAACGCAAAGGAGAGCATGCAAACTACTGAAAGAGATTCCATTACTTCTATGAAGGTAAAATACATGTGTCTAGACTACCTCTATCTGAAGAAAACATCTTTTGGTATTTTTGATTAAGTTGTTGGAATTATCATGTATGTGCTTTTAACTATTTTTGACTATGCAGAGGTGGATCAAGGAGGAGAAATGCTTGGAAGAGGTTGGGAAGGTTCAGAGAGGGTCTAAGGGGTCCCTAAAACCCTTCCAGAGAGTCTCACAAAGTTTAGCTGCCAAGAAACAGTGTTTATGAGCTTCTACAGGAAGTCTGCAGGGGTTCTACAGGATGTTCAGGATTTCTACAGGATGTTCTGTAATTCTTCTACAGGATGTTTCGAAATGGGATTTTGGAGCATGGATGGAGGGAAAAAGATGGAGGAATGAGTATGGAGGTGAAATAGGGGTGTGAAGAGGTCTAGGACTTGGTGGATGAGGCTAAGGAGTGATTGGATTTGTTCACGGATGGAGGAAGCGATGATGCACAAGAATGTAGGAATTAGGGCAAGGTGGGGAAAGTATGGCAAATGAGGGGTACGAATCATGGACTAAGGGTTGGAGCAGATTATCTGATGGATTATAGGTAGATAGAGAAGGATAACAGGTGCTCTGCAAGTTATTTTTCGAATTTAACAAAAGAAGACTTGGAAAATCAAGAACCTAATTACCTTGACCTAATCTAACCTAGATAATAGCAAAAGAAATGGAACAGAAGTTTATTTGCACAAAGTCAGATGAACTAACTATGAAACTAAGCAATCATAACCCTAAGCATGCAGTCAAAACTGATATCAAGTTTGACAACTAAGAATCCAACACTAATACTTGCATGGTAAAGCAAAACAACGTTTTTGTGGGCAGCAAGGTCACCTTTGTCCCAACTCACGATCCCACTGAGGGAGAGGTAAGATCAGAGGTGCTTGAGCCCCTTTTTCCAAGGGTCCTTTCTGTGATTAATCTATCCAAATCAATCTGAACATGAAAATCTACTTTAATCATCAAAAAGCAACCTAAATAACACAACAAGTTTTAAATCTAAATAGCAGACTTTACTCTAAGAATGCAGCAAAGACACATAAAGGTAAACAAAGGAGGTGTTGGGCGCTTGACATGGGCCCAACCCCAAGAGCTACAGCCTCCTAAGAGAGATTTAGAGCTGGTGCAAAGCTGGATTCATCTTTATTGATCAAGAAATGAAGAGTTACATCAAAACTGTCCACAAGGAGAACTTGAAAATGAGCTGACAGCAAAACTAATCTATTGCCTAAAAATCGAACTACAAAATGACTACAACAAGACTATGAAATGACTAACTACCAGCTACAAAATGACTAACCACTAGCTAACCAAATTGACTAACTGAAATGAGGCCCTCAGCCCTCTTATTTATACAAATTGAGGACCCAACGGTCCTCCTAAACTTTAGGGACTCGGCTGCCCAAAACTTATAGTTAACAACAGTCCTACTTGACTTTCTTGGCTGCCCTTGTGCTAATTGATTCGGTGACCCTTGAACTCCAAGCTGATGGTGGAGAATTCGAGGTAAGGGCCCATAAATGAAGGGGACACCTTCCTACAAATCCTCTCCCTTGTTCTCCCACGAATTTGGCTGCCAAGTGCTCATTAAGACCTTCAATTTTGTCTCCAAATTGACCAAAAAGGCTACACAAAGCACCCATTAGACTTGTTGGCATAATGACTAACCAAATTCACTCTATTAGCATAAATATAATAAAAAACATGCAATAAACTAATGAGAATGGTGGATTAAGTCAAATTAGGAGGTTGAATGAGCCCAAATAATTATCCATTTTTGGGGCTCATCATCACCCCCTTACTGAAAGTGTTGCTCATCCTCTGAGCAACCAATCTCTCTCCTCATCTTTGCTGGCCCTTTTTCCAAACTTCCTGTAGAAAGTCCTGTAGATGAGTTCTGGCTTCCTGTAGAAACAGACAGCACCACTATATCCTGCTTGGCTGTGGGTGATTTTCCTTTCAGCTTGGCTGTGGCTATCCTAGACTCAAGCCTGTAACATCCCATCCCGGGGTAAAGCACAAACCATTTCGGGAGAGAGCACACAGACACGATCAAAACTACTCAAGGATCTGTTAAGCGGGGAACGATAAAACCTCATCTGCTACAATTTCAGACCATCAACAACCCATACTGTAACTCCTCGGCCCTATTTGCAAGACTATCAGCTTCAGTGTTTTCTTCTCTGTAGATATGTGAGGAACTGCTGTCATTAGCCATCCTTATTGCATCTGGAAGAAGTAGGTTCTGATTATTGTATATCCTCCCCTCATCCATTCCATCAATGGATTTGAGTCCTCAAAGAATCGCATATCGTCCACCTGCCTCTCCTTTACGACTGCCAAAAGAACAAAGACGGCCCTAACCTCTTCCCAGTTTACTTGCTGACCTGACCAAGGCCACATACTGCCAATAGAATAAAGACAGCCCTAACCTCTTTCCAGTTATTCGTGCCAATTAGATGATGAACAAAGTTCAAACCCTTGCTTAAAACTTGAGCAATGGCAATAGTCCCTATTGTTGCTTCCACCTCAGAAATGACTCTCCACCAATTTTTGAGCCAACCCTTATAAGCATTCTCATTGTAGCTCCTATTTTCCCTTACCCTGGCACCAAAGCTTGATGCTTGGGGCTGAATAGCATGACCACAGACAACCGTATTAACTTTCAATCAGTAAGGCAGCTCTTTGATAATGTCCCCTTAGAATATGATAGACCAAGCCATCTACCATACTGCCCTCATAACCCTACCTTTTGTGCAACATTACTTCAGTCTTCTTGGAACAAGTCCAGCCATCTACACCTTCTCCTCAACTCTATCCATCAGTCCTTGGGTCATTTCAGGCCCCTACCCTGCCTCCCTATCCATTCATGCACCTTACCTCACTCACCCATGCTCCGAAATTCCATTACAGAACATCCTGTAGAAATCCCAGAACATCCTGTAGAACCCCTGCAGACTTCCTGTAGAAGCTCATAAACACGGTTCCTTGGCAGCCAAACTTTGTGAGACTCTCTAGAAGGGTGTTAGGGACCCCTTAGACCCTCTATGAACCTTCCCAACCTCTCCCAAGCATTTATCCTCCTTGATCCACCTCTGCACAGTCAAAAATAGTTAAAAGCACATGCATGATAATTCTAATAACTTAATCAAAAATACAAAAAGATGTTTACCCTCAACTCATGTTTACCCTAGTAGGCTAGCTAAAGTTGGTAAATGTAGGAGGAGGTGGTTACATGGTGGTATAAGAGTGGGTTTATGTTCTCTTTGGGTGATATTTTGATACCACAAGGTGGTATCAGAGCATGGTTGAAATACTTGGACTAGATGGAATAGATGCATGTTGTTATCCATGCATTGTCATGGTATTGGTTATCGTGCGTGAGGTCACTGTATATAGTTAATGATATCATGCATGATCTTGATATATTGATATGGTTATGTATATACATGTATCGTGATAATCTAGACTGATTATATAAACAAGATAGCCTCCCCTGAACTTCACTAAGGTATGTTTATTTTTTTATATTTTGTTATCTGACATGGTATGTTTCCGGGAAGAGGAAGATTAGGGATGATTAGTAGAATGGTGGGTTACAGTTCATGTGAATCTCCTTATAGATCAACCGAGTAACATGGGGAATAGAAATCTCCTGACATAATGAATATCTTGAGAAGTTTGAAGGAAAAACTCATAAATTTCAAAGAAGATAATGATATGATAATTTAGTCACAAGAATGACTTACCAGGGCATAGGAAAAGCAAGATGATGTTAATGCAGTTATGCTTCAGAGCCTATCAGATTTGCAGAGATAAGGACAATGATGGATCAATTATGGACAAGAAGATAGGAATAATGGGGAATATCGTAGCACGTCTCATGGAGGGAACATGTTTGACAAGGAATACATGGTTAAATGTGGCAAATGGTTGGACACACCTAACAGGAGAGGTAGTAGTTATGGGTTCTACTCTAGTTCTGGTTCAGGTACGTATCATGGACATCATTTCTATCATCCTTACAGGAGGAGTGAGAGGAGATACTTTCCATATTAGTTCAAGAAATTCAAACCTCCTAAGTTTGATGGAGAGATGAAGAAACTAGAAGATGCAAATCCATGGATGTTTGGGATGAAGAAGTTCTTTGAGCTGCATGATTATACATAGAATATGAAAGCCATGATAGTTATTTTTAGTCATAAAGGAAAAACAAAAATTTGGTGGGAAGATGTGAAATGTGTTAGAGACATCAAGACATAAGAGTTGAGTTGGCATGAGTTTAAAAGGCTCTTCTCAAAAAAATTAATTATTAGATAGATACTATGATGGTAAGGTTAAGGAGTTCCATGAATTGAAAATGAGATATATGACAGATGAGGAGTACACGACTAAGTTTTTAGATTTGTCGAGGTATGTACCTTATCTTAAGGATGAGAAGACAAAGGTTAATAGATTCAACAATGGACTGCCATTAACATTCAAGGATGAAATTGAGTATGATGAGCCTCAATCACTGGAGGAAATCATTGGAAAGTAGAAGCATTTTTATGAGCAATCAAAGCGTAATTTGAAGTCAAAAGGGAATGAAAATACTAAAGAAAAGTGGCCACCAAAGAATGGAAGACCTTAGGATGCAAGTGAGAAAGAAAATGGTGTTCCTTATAAGAAGTTTAATGTAGTAGAGAAGGGACATGGATCTCAACCTGGAGAGCTGCAAAATAGAGAATATTGTAGGGGAGAGTTACAATATTGGATTTTTGGCAAAGATCATCGCAAGAAGGATTATATGTTGTATCATGGTGACAAGCCTTAGATCTACCGTGCTCAAGAGGTGCACGAAGT
The DNA here is from genome assembly GCA_031772625.1 of Pinus tabuliformis. Taxonomy (NCBI): domain Eukaryota; kingdom Viridiplantae; phylum Streptophyta; class Pinopsida; order Pinales; family Pinaceae; genus Pinus; species Pinus tabuliformis. The sequence goes on from CM062806.1 coordinate 719,705,894, forward strand.
TGGGGATGTGGGCCAGAGTATTCCTAGGATTTATGTAACATTTGATAACAAGTAGGCAAATCAACATATATCCATTATTGAGGTGGAAGGTAAGCTCTACGATCAAGTTGTTTATATTTTGATTGACCCTAGATCTAATTATATTTATGTTAACTGTGACCTAATGCATAAGTGTGGTTTGAGAAAACAAGTGTTGCAGAGTTTTGGTTGGTTCAGTTGGCTATAGGTACTAAAAAAAGCCTTCATCATTGGGTGAGAGCTTGTGAATTTATTTGAATTGTATGTCTACATCAACACATCTAAATGTGCTTCCATTGGGATCATACATTATGCCTCTACGTATGGATTGGTTGTATCTTCAGATGACCAAGGTAGATTGTTAACAAAGTTACTGATCAAACGAGAACTATTGCCTCAAAACGAGAACTCTAGCCAAAACACCCCAAAAAAACATGAAAAAATAGGCTAGAAACACAAAGTGTTGATGCTGGAATACCATTTTTTTTGTTTCTGGGGTAAATTTTCAACATTTTTTAAAAATGATAGTAAAAACAATTTTATTTTTTTTTGTGCAAAAGACACCCTGAAAACGAAAAGTGTTGATGCTGGAATAACATATTTTTTTCAAGGTAATTTTTTATCATTTTTTAATAAGACACTAAAAATAAAATATCATGACTTTGAAAAACTTTAAATTTCCAACAATTTTCAAGCATGACATTAAATATTAAATATCACGTTTTTTAAAAGCCTTAAAATTCCAACAATTTTTAGGGATGACATTAAATTTAGAATATCACGTCTTTGAAAAACTTTAAAATTCCAACAATTTTCAAGCATGGTGCTAAAGAAAAATACTTATAATTGTTTTCAACCATAGCATTAAAGATAAAATATCATGACTTAGAAAAAGATTAAAATATTGATAATTTTTCAACCATGGAATTAAAACCAAAGATTATGACTACAAAAAAATCTTAAGTTTTCAAAATATTTCAAGTATGACATTATGGAAAAATTTTATGACTAAAAAAACTTTAAAAATAAACAACTGATTGAAAGAGTTATTATACCAAGAGTAATTTATTTTTTAAATGCTAAATGTATAGCAATTTTAAAATCTTAGCCTAAGACAACTTCATACATTGCAACAAAAATTTAAAAATCAACCATCAAATTGACACGCAGTGTAGGTGAACTCGACCTATTGTAATGAAAACTTAAAGGCCGATCATGAAATTGACACATTGTGAGGACAAACTCTATTCATTATAATGAAAATTTAAAATCAATTATCAAATTGCACATAATGGGACCAGGTTGCTAGGCGAGCATCGACACAGACCCTAAGAAAATAATAATAATAATAATAATGAAAAATATAAAAGAAAACAAAAATTCAAATATTGAAAAAAAATAAAAACAATAAACGAAAAAACACACCCAAAAAAAAAACATGACAAAAAGAATCAAAGATATTTTTTTCAAGTTTAAAAATAAAACAAAATAAAAACCAGAGAATTATAAAAGGTTAAAAATTAAAATATATATATATATATATAAAGAAAGAAAAATTGGGCCAGGGGTGGCAGGGCATTTAGGGCCACTATGGGCCTATATATATATATATATATATATATATATATATATATATATATAACTTTAAAAAAATGTTTTTTTCCTTAAATTATACGTCTTTTTGGAATATTCTCATTTTTTTATATTTTTTGTTTAAATTTTCTATTTTTACAAGTTAATTTTTTTTTTAATTTTTTTTTATATATTTTTATATATTTGATTTTTTTTGTCATGTTTTTTATTTATTTTTATGTTTTATTACCAACATGAAAATCACTAACATTAAAAAATATATATATCCACACTTAATACATTAGAAAATTTAAATGTAAAAAATAATCCCTTTAAACAAAAAGGGTTGATGCTGCATCAAAAATTTTCAAAATCAAGATGAAAATCACTAACATTTAAAAAAAAAATGTTCATACTTGATACATAAAATAATTTAAAGTGTCAAAAATAAGCCTTCTAAAAAAATGTTTTGATGTTGCATCAACACTTTCTAAAATCAACATGAAAATGAGTAACATTAAAAAAAAATGTTCATACTTAATATATGAGAAAATTTAAAATGTCAAAAATATGCTAAAAAAAAAAGGTGTATTTTGAATAACCACTTTTCAAAATGAGGTTATTTTTTTGGTACCTCAAAAACATGGGTAATCGGTAATTCTCTCGTTTGGTTGGTAACTATGTTTGTTATGAGAAGGCTATTGATTGCTTGGATGGTGATGAAGAAAAGAGAATCTTGTAGGGAAATAAGAAGCCCACATTAGTAAGAATGGTTATAGCTATGCAGACAAAGTGTAGTTGCAGGAAAGGGTGTGTATTGTTCACAATGCATGTTTCCAATGACAAAGGTAAGGTTGTTGAGGATGCAGAAGTCTATAATAAATATACTATTTTGCAACAGTTTCAGGATGTATTTCCAGCAGTGATTATAGAGTTACTGCCTCATAGGGAAGTGGATTTCTATATTGAGTTGATACTAGGAACAACACCATCATCAAAGGCACCTTACAGGATGAGCACACCAAAGTTAGTGGAACTAAAGTTGCAGCTGAAGGAAATGCTTGATAAGGGATACATAAGGCCAAGTGTATCGTCTTTGGGTGCAATAATATTATTTGTAAAGAATAAGGATGGTACTCTCAGGTTGTGCATTGATTACGGATAGTTGAACAAGGTCACTATCAAGAATAGGTATTTGTTGTCGAGGATTGATGACTTATTTGATTAGTTGAAGGGAGAAACAATGTTCTCAAAGATTGACTTGATATTAAGATACCATCAGGTATGCATCAAAGAAGAGGAAATCTACAAGATTGCATTCTAGACCAATTATGGGCATTATGAGTTTTTTGTGGTCCCTTTTGGTTTGACTAATGCTCCAACTATTTTCATGTGTTTGATGAATAGTGTGTTACGTCTTTATTTGGACAAGTTTGTAATAATATTCATTGATGATATATTGATATATTCTAAGAATGAGCAAGAGCATGCAAAAAACCTGGCAGCAGTGTTAAGATTATTGAGAGAGCATGAGTTATATACCAAGCTTAGTAACTGTAGTCTCTTTCAAACATAGGTTCATTACTTGGGGCATGTTATTTCCAAAGAAGGTATAGTAATAGACCTAAAAAATATCAGAGCTATCATGGAATGGGCAACTCCTAGGAATGTGGATGAAGTGAGATAATTCATGGGACTAGCATGATACTACAGGAGGTTCATCAAGAACCTTTCACGGATTTCCTATCCTATTACATCATTGTAGAGGAAAGGAAAGAAATTTGAATGGATAGAGGAATGCATCGTTAGTTTTGAGTAGGTGAGGCATTTTCTTACAAATGCTCCAATTTTAAAGATTACAGATCTAGATAAAGGGTTCATGGTGTGTACATATTCTTGCAAGAGAGGACTTGGTGGAGTCCTAATGTAGGAGGGGTAGGTGGTATGTTACGAGTCAAGGAAAATGAATGAGCATGAGTAGAACTATGTGAGTCATGATCTTGAGTTGGCAGCAATATTTCATGCATTGAAGATGTGGAGATGTTATCTTCTTGGTAGGAGATTCATTCTGATGAGTGATCACAATGGGCTAAGATACTTGCTTGACCAACCTATTCTAAATTTCAGGAAAGCTATATGGTTGGCTACGCTCAGAGAGTTTGACTTCAATATCAGGTACATCAAGGGTAAGGAGAATAGGGTTGCAAATGCTTTTAGCAGAAGAGTATAGGTAAATCACATTTCAACTATGAGTTCATATGGGATAGACTTGCAGAGGCTAATCTTGTAGAAAGGGTAACATGATAATAAGTATTGACAGCTTAAACATAGATTACAACAATAGGGTATAGGTGAGCAAGATGTGGATCATAATTTCACAATAAATAGCTTGGTCAAGTTTAGGGATAGGATCTATGTGCCAGACAATAGTGAACTCAAGAAGATTATCTTGAGGGAATTTCATGCAAAGCCATATTCAAGTCACCCAAGATATCAGAAGATTGTGACAGTTGTGAAGAAGTTTTACTACTGGTTGACCTTGAAAAAGCAAGTGGTTGATTTTGTGGCTAGATGCTTGGATTTTCAATAGGTAAAATTAGAGTGCAAGCATCCAGGTAGTTTATTACAACTAAATATAATTCTAGAGTGGAAATGAGAGGTCATTTTCATGGATTTCATTACAGTTTTTTCAAGGACATATAGAAAACATAATTCCATCATGGTTGTGGTTGAAAAATTAACCAAGGTAGCTCACTTCGTTCTAGTGAAGTCTACTAATTCAGCTAACAAGATAGCTTAGGTCTCCATTAGGGATATCATGAGATTACATTGTGTTCCTAACATGATCATATCAGACAAATATGCCAAGTTCGCTTCCAAGTTTTGGAAGGAGTTGTTTGCAGTTTTGGGTATAGAGTTGGGCTTTATTATGACTTACCATCCGCAAATAGATGGAAATTCAGAAAAGGTCAACATGATTCTGGAGGACATGCTAAGAATGTAAGTTATGCATTAACAAAGGAAGTGGGAGGAATATCTTCCACTGGTAGAGTTTTTTTACAAAGATGGGTATTAGGAGTCATTGATGATGAGCTCATTTGAGGCACTTTGTGGGTGGAGTTGTAATAGTCCTATCAGCTAGAGTAATCCAGTGAACAGGGTATTGATTGCATATGATATCCTAATAGAGATGGAACAAGAAATGTAGGTTATCAAGATGAATATAAAGGTAGCATATGATATATAGAAGAGTTATGCAGATCATCACAAGGAATTTAAGGAGTTTTAGGTTGTTATGAAACCAACTCATAAAAAGATAGAAAAGATATATCAATGACTTAAAAATCAACCTCTTCAAGGGGGCAACCTCCTTTACATTACACAAATGAACAATTCTTGGATTATACAAATGACAATACCTCCTTTCTATATATAGGAGTCTAAGTGGTCCCAATATAATCAGAGCCTATGTAACAATAATATTGTAGGGGCACAACAATAACAATAGTGGGCCTCTATGGGGCACAATAATAACAACATGGGGACTACATTGGCACAACAATACCATAAGGGGGTTGCACTAATAATTAGAAGGGGTTACACTAGTAGTACAGGGGCCTAACATGCCCATCTCCTTCAAAAAGTGTTGTCCTCAACGCTTGAGCAGTTATGGGTGCTTCTGTATAAAATTCTCTTCCTCCCATGTAGAATCTTCAGTGGGTAAGTTCTTCAACTTGATGAGATACTCGGAAATGGATCAATTTCATAGCCATCAGGTTCTTGTTTTTGTGGCTGCTTCAGGTTCCAATATGATTTTTCCTTCCTTGTCAAGTCCTGACAATATTTTTTGAACTGGGACCTTGTCACCTATAACCTTCTTTAAGCATGAAACATGGAAAACTGGAGGCACTCGGGAAGATGCAGGAAGCTCCAATTTGTATGCCATAGTACCAATCTTTTACAACACTTTATAAGGACCATAGTACTTTGGTGATAATATATTATCCTTATTATCTTGCTTGAGGGGTATTTGTTTGTATGGTTGTAGTCGTAAAAATACCCAGTCGCCTATGTCAAAAATTATTTCGTTGCGAAGTTGATCTTCCTATTGTTTCATTCGATTCTGTGTGAAAGTGAGGTTATCCTTTTTCTTCTTGATATGTCCTTCTATCTTGAGAGTTTGAGGAGTGGTAATTCTTGCCAATGCATTACAATATATGGTCATGTTCATTTCTTCTTTTCCTAGGGTTGGTTCCTTGTGCATATCCTCTTCTTTTGATGTTTCTTGATCCTTTTCCTCCTCCTCTTCATAATCAATGTAAAATAATTTTTTCTTAGCACACTTATGACCTTTAGTGTATTTTCTATCACAATTGTAACAAAGGTAATTTTCTTCTTTTTCTTCCAGTTGTTGTGGTGTCAACCTTGTAAGTTGTAGAAGGCTAGGAGAAACAACACTTCCATCTTTATAATTGTGAGTGGTAGGATTTCTTGTTGCCATAATTTTTCTTTCAATTTTTCTTTCCAACCTGAATGCCTTCTCCAATGAATCAGGTTCCCAAAGATGAACCTCATGTTGAATTTTATCCTTTAAATTCCCTATGAAGACATCAATCCTCTGCTTCTCTACAATACCATTTACCCTTATATTCAAGTTTTGGAAGTCCTCAATGTGCTCTGCCATTGAACCCTTTTGTTTGAGATTTATCAATTGACTAAAGAAGGTGTTTCTCTTTGTATCCTCATAATGTGCTATCATTTCCTCTGTGAAAATTGACCAAGTGACAAGTGGTTTACAAGAAAAAAGCCCTTTATACCATAAAAATTTATTCGGTTCTAAATATAAAGATGCAATACATACCTTTTGTAACAGTTGCACATCATGTAGATCAAAATATTTCTCCATCTATAGTATCCATGTTATGGGGTCCTTGCCATAAAAATTCCTCATATCGATCTTTGAAATATGGTGGGTCTTCAATCCAATGTTAGATTCCATTAAATCATGATTAACATTTATTTTTTCTCATCATGAGCTTCCTCTACTACCTTTTTGTCATCAGGAGGCCTTTCTTGTAGCAGCTTTGTCCCACCTTCCTTCAAACCTTCCATGTCTTTCTTCAAATATTCCATGTCTTTCTTCAAATATACTTCCCTACCATTGATATTATCTTCCATATCACATATAAAACTATTTATCTTAGCTTTGATCGCATTCCTCAAATCATCCATCCAATTTTTCTTACTAGGTGTTTCTATTTTCTTGATTCAAATCATTATTTTTCTTGATTTTAGTAGATCGGTCTTGAATCTCTTGTATCTATGAAATTCCATATCTCTAAGGTTTGAAAGTGTGACCTACAGTATCCATTTGCGTCCTCTTTCCAATGCCACAAGTTGGATTGAAATTGGATTCTCCAAGAAATAGTTATGCCCAATCTCCCAAGATGATTTGATTATATACTTTTTTCAGTAGAGTGAACTTGTACAAAGTGCCATGTGTCACGGTTTCGACCCTCGGACTTGAAAATAATACAAATAAAAGTAAAGTTTGTCCTCTTTCTGTAACTTCTGAAGAAATTTCAATCTAATGCTTAGAGAGAAAGTTATGACGATTTTCCTAAGGTCACTTGTTTGGGATGTAATTCAAGAGCCTGCAAAACCCTAAATGTCTTGAACCGTATCTCCAAAACGTTAGCAAAACAATATTTGATATTCGTGCTCGAGCTTCGCCAAGGTTTCGGTTCAAATGGGTTTTAATTGTAGAGTCTGAACCTTCGTAGAAAAGAAATATAACAAAAATACCACAATGACCTGTTTAAGATGGAATTATGGAGTTAGCAAAAACCCTAACTTCCTCAGATCGTATCTCCGAAAATATAGCAAGACAAGATCTAAAATCTGGATCTAAGGTTCAGAAATATTTCGGATCAAATAGTTTTTTTTAGCTTCTGAAACATCATAGAGAAAAATTTATAGCGAAAATTCCACGATGACCTGTTTGGAGCAATGAAACCCTAGAATCCAAAGCTTTGATACCAAATGTTATGAAACTAGCTCACAAAAAGATAGAAAAGATATATCAACGACTTAAAAATTAGCCTCTTTGAGGGGAAAACCTCCTTTACATTACACAAATGAAAAATTCTTCGATGATACAAATGACAAGGCCTCCTTTCTGTATATAGGAGTCTAAAGGGTCCCAATACAATCAGAGCCTACATAACAATAATATTGTAGGGGCACAACAATAATAATAGTTGGCTTCTATGGGGCATAATAATAATAACATGTGGAGTATATGGGCAAAATAATACAATAAGAGGGTTTCACTAAAAACAATAAGGGGTTACACTAGTAGTATAGGGACCTAATACAGGTTGAGGATCATGTGTACTTATGCATCAAGTGTAAGAAGACCTCCTTGAGGATTGGATCATGTGCCAAGTTTGCACCTCGGTATTGTATACCATTTGAGATCCTTGAGAGGATTGGAATAGTAGCCTATAGACTTGCACTACCACAAATAGTGAAAGTCCATGATGTTTTTCAGGTTTCATTGCTTAAGCAATATGTGAAGGAATTTTATCATCTAATTGACTAGTATGTATTACAGGTGGAACCAGAAGGAGAATTCTAATTGGAACCTTAGTGCATATTACAATGGAAAAAACTCATGCTCCAAATTTGAAAAATCAACCAAGTTAAAGTGTTGTGGAAGCACTTTCGGCCTAATGAAGCTACATAGGAGATGGTTGATCAAATGTGGGCTATGTATCCTTAATTATTTGTCGATTCAGGAAAATGAGTTTTTGTATATGTACATATCTATGTATGGGTTTTATTGTATATACAACAATGAGTTGTTTATAAAGCTCCAATAAGCGGTATGATTGCCATGTTGTCATGTTTTTCATGTGGTTTTTTTTCCAACAACTTGTTCATTGTAAATACTACATCGAGCTAAGTTATAAATCTCCATGGGTAGTATGTTTTTGTTTTCAGTAGTTTTGTTGGTCATAGGTGTCATAGAACACCGAGGACGGTGTTCCCCCAGTGGGGAGGGGTCTGTAACAACCCCATGTTAAAATTTCATGTAACAAAGTTTACTAAAGACATTATAGGACCAAGGTCATGGGACACATATTCGAAGTTGAATGTTGGGAAAAACATCCTAGTGGGCATATCTTGTCATATATTATGGCTAAGGAAAGTGAGAAAGGCATTGGGAAATGATTTGGAAAGGAAAGGAGGCATTAATTGGCATTTATTTATGAAAGTAAAGGAAAATATGGGAAAAGGGAGGTGGGTCATGGATTTGCATGACGAGGAAACTAAATGAAAAATAGAGAAAAATGAAGAAATTAAAGGTGCCAATAATAAAAAGTCCTATGAGGATCAGTTCACAATTTTTGATCATCTTTTGTCAATTCTAGTCTAGTTCTCTCATACTCTTTCACCCTTATATCATTCTTGGATCACTCTAGCATTGGATAAAGGAAGCCAAGGAAGGAAAAGGAAAGAAAAGGAAAGCAAAGGACAAGCAAGGAAGGTTGGATCAAGAAGCTTTAGTAGGAGGATATTGCAGGTAACCGGTTGTATGTGTGATTTCCTAGCTGAGGTGTGAATGCATGGTGTATGCATTTGTGCATTTGGTTCATTTGTTGTAATTGGCATGGGTTTTTCCTAGTTAGATAGTGGTTTTATCCTTGCCTTTCCATTTCCTAGATAATCATGGTGTGATGGGATTCTTTTCTAGTTGATATTTGGATTTCTGAAAGGTTTTGGAAACCGGATGAGGTGTTCTTAGGAAAATTCACAAGGGTTGGGGGTGGAGGTGGTTTAATCTCCTAAAAGCCCTCAACAAGTGGCTGGAGACAAGAAAATTCCTCAAGGTAATGGAGAAAGAATTCTAAGGCATCCAAGCTTGTTTTGGGCTTAGTGATCTCTTGACTAGTTTTGGTGAGATTATGATAGCTTGAGGGTGGAGGTAGTTTAATCTCTGGGAAGCCCTAGTTGCTTATGTCTTAGTTTTATTATGTGATCCCTTGACCCATTTTTGTGAGATTGCAGTAGAATGAGGGTGGAGGTGGCTTAATCTATGGGAAACCCTAGTAATTTATGTCTTGAGATTCCATATTCGTGCTTGGAATATGGCACAACAGTGATTGGATGAAAGAAAAATTTGGTTAAGCCCACTCTATGGTTGTGTGGTACGTGGAATTCCTTGACTTGGTTGCTATTTGCATCAGCTAATAAGAGTTATTTTCTTATGGTAATCTATGATCACTTGTACTTGTTATTATGATGTTTTGATGGTTGTTCTTTCATGGTTAATAATATGGTTATATGTTGGTTGTATGCATGGATATGTTATGTGCTTTAGCTATGGATTTGTTCAGGATTTGATAAGTATTTGATGGTTAATGAATGCATGTGCTTACAAGTGTTATTGCATCTATTATGAGAGGTAGTTATATATTCTTGGTGATTCTCAGATAAGTTCCAAACTCTTATGATCAGATATGCATTCATGACTCGTAGCTTACATGTTTACCATGTATTTGATGAAATGATTGTTATGGTTAGGCCTAGTTAGTTCAATTTCTTACTCAAGTTTTATTTGAATTAATTTTTCCTAATGTTAATTATCATTCTGGAAAGTCTCATTGAGTTCTAGGTAGTGGTTTGAAGGCTAGCGTAAAATGGTGGCTCAAAATCTGGAACTACACCCTCTGAACTACAGATTTTGGGTCACAATCATTGGGAAGCAGGATTATGCATGCAGTTAGAGGCTCTCAACCACTACCTTTCCTTCTCAAACATGTGTTTGGGATTTTTCTCAGTGAAAAAGAGACTCAACTCAAGGATTGGCCACGTAGGGTAGTTCTCTGGCCCCTGAGTGTTAGGTAGACCCTGAGGAAGGTCAATAAAGTTTCAGTTTGTCAAATCCATTTCCTTAACTAGACTTAGAAGGTCGGGTCATGTCATAGTGGCCTTGAGCTCATGTTTACCTTGGCATGTTGGTTGAAGTGGATAAATCTGGGAGGAGGTGGTGACAATGTTATTTGCTTGAAAAATATTGCATATGATTCTTGTGCGTAAAAGGATAAGTTAACCACATTATTTTCTTGAAAAGATTACATGAATCTTGTGCATAGAAAAATAATTTAACTATGTTGAATTCTTTGAAAATATTGCATGGTTAATTTCCTTAAAAATATTTTCTTCACTAATGGTTAAATATTATAAATTTTCTCTAAGGTATTGTGATCCATTTATAACCTTGAAAAACAAATCAATGTGGTTGCGTCTAGATTACAATTACCAACATCACAAGAAGATGCATCTATCTTCCATTTTATTCTCCTAAAGGAGACTAAGACCATTTCTATATTTTTTCATAGAATTTCCAACACTTGTGCATGCTTAAGAGTTGGGTAAATAGCACAAGAACTATTTAATTTCGTGATAATACAATTACGAAAGAAAACCATTAAGTAATGTATTGATTTGAAATACATTCAGGATTATAGTGGGCGTAAATCTAATCTTGGAAATTTATGGTATGCATTAATGCCTATTGGAATGTTTTGGAACATTCATTGAAAACCTTAGAATGGAGAACTATGACATAGTATTCATGCTTAGGATTGGAGGTTGATAACATAAACGTGAGTTTCGTATGGTAATACGTTTCATTAGGACAATACAATAGTGATGATGGCGATCATTTTTGCATTCATAAATAAAGTTGACCAAGCTTGAAAATGCATTCACCATTTTGTAACTATATTTCATTTGAAATATGGATTGCAAGGCATGCTTCGTAATTGTATGCACACGTGTGATATATGGATTAAAAAGGCATTTTTTTATAATATTTAAACATGTATTTAATGCATGTGAGATTGAAGATGAATAGGCGTGCTTTTATAATCTTTACACATGAGGGATGTTACATATCTCCATAGTTTTGTGTTTGAATTAAATGCATTAAAAGTATGGTCTTGCATATAACAGTTAAACTATTGTACGTGTAAATAGTTATGGTTATGCATGTTAAAGTAAAATATTAGTCATGGAGATGACTTATGCTTGTGCAAGAAAGTTTTTTCTTGAAAGTAGGTATAATGCGTAGAATATTTTGAAGGGATAATTAATATAATTTGAATGTTGAAGATAAGGGGATTCTTATTGACTCCTCAATATAGAGGTTGTAAAAAATGGTCCACATATATCAAATTGGACTTGCTCCAAGATTTCTCTTGCTCTGCGATCTAGGCCCTAAAAGGTGGATTTGACATATTTCCCCAATGTGCATCCCTTGCAGACATCATGCCGGTCAAGGTTTCATTTCAAGAGATCGGTGGTAATATAATGCATGATTTTCAAGGCCCCATGGTGTAAGTGACCCATGCATCTACGCTAGAGTTCTCTAACTTCCCCACTTTTCAAATTTTTTGCCTTGCTACTCAGTGCAGTGCAAGCTTCCGCCTCAAGTTTGTATAGGTTCTTCACTCAAAATCCATTCTATTTCACTTTCCTGGTAGCTAAATGTCTCAACAAGGTTTTCCCCTTACTAAAAACAACATCATAGCCCCTATCCTCTAATATTGCTACAAATATCAAATTCTTCCTCATCCCAGGTACATATATAACATCTTTCAGATGAAGATGGGAGTCTAAATCCCTCTTAAAGGTTATAGTTCCAATTCCTTTGGTACTATATCACCAATTATCCCCAAGTTCTATGTGTATTTGGAGGTCCTTCTCCTCTAGGTTATTGAAGATTTGTTTGCATCTTGTCATATGGAGCAAGGCACCTGAATCTAGGTAACACAAACTCCCCATTACAATGTTATCCATCTATGCAATTAGGTTGAATTATAATTTTAATTGTGAGGAAACTTCTTCACCTCTTACTCCTCCTGAAGGCTTCTTGTTATACTTCTTGTGCGAACACTGTTGCATAATACCTATAATCATGGCAACAAAAACATTTTATCTTTCTTAGGTCCTTCTTCTTACCATTGTTCTAATTGGACTCTGGTTTACTTTGGGCCTTCTTAGCCTTATATTTATTTCCCTTCCCAACCAAGGAAAAAATATCTTCGTCCTCAGCTTTGGATGTTCCTCCTTCTCAGGTGTTACTTCTGATCTCTTCCTATACCAAATTAGACCAAAGTCTCTCCCAATTTGGTAATTTTTCCCTTCTATTTATAGAGTCCTAGTAACTATTCCAGGAATTAGGAAGGCCTAGGAGAGATAATATCATTATATTAGTTGATGATACATTTTCTCCAACATCTCCAAGCTCATCTCAAACCTGAGTGAATCTTGAGAGATATTGGACTACAGTTTCATTTTTCTGCATCCCAATGTAACTTTCTGAGCTTATCCTTCAATGCCAATTTTTTGGCATCATTGTTATTTTCAAACAAATTTTTTAGGGTCTTCCACATATAAAATGGATTCTAATTTCCATGTAAATTCAAGATTATGTGATCTCTCTCACACTCTAGGTTGATCCTCCTGGATTTTGCAGCTCCCTTCTTCCATTGGGTTAGTTGTTGTGTATCCGACTCTAGAAGTTTTTCAATATTAGTTTTAATATATTCCAGCAATCCATTATCATTGAGAACAACCTCCATCATGTCCTTCCAAGATATGAAATTGGAAGTTCCCTCTAAGGCATGCCCCAATCTCAATCTGTTGAAAGAAGTCTTCCTGGTACTGCAGAAAACTTCTTCATAGAATATGCAATTCAAAAGTTCTGGAGGAGAAGTTTGAATAACTCAGTTCTAATGTGATTTCAAGGCTCCAATACCATGTATAATTTAATAGAGATTTGCTACTACTAAAGAATTCAAATTGAAAACAAGAGATTACAAATCTCCTCTACAATTTTGAAAAATGGAAATCACAATTTAGAAACACATGCAATGACATGAAACCATCAAAACCATAAGAAAAAAATGATTTATAGGGGAAAAAATTGGTAAAAACCCCTTCGTTTCTTTCCATTAATTCAAATGAAATGATAATATGTTACAATGACTTTCTTAAGCTTTGAAGCACACCCTACATTGTAAACATGTTATCATTTTGAATGACTATTGTTGGCCAACACTTAGCCTATTCAAGCCCCCAACTTTATCCTATTTCCTTGAGAAATGTTGGATAAATTAGGCTCCTAAATAATCGGGGAAATCCCTATTTCCTTGTGCAGTCCCCAAGGAATTGATCACTTGCCTCAAGTGCAAAACCTGTACACTCAACTAGTATACAATTAATTTTACACACTAACGTTTCCTCCACTTCAACTAGGAAATTCAAATTCCATACATGTCTAGGCTATTTTGGGTTGTTTGACTAGTTAACTGAGAGATCACTAAGTTTTCAAGAGTCATAAATGCTCAACTAACCTTCAATTGACTCTATTAATTACTAGAGCTTACTTAACTGAGTTCAACTGAAAATAATTGAACTAGATTGCTAAAATTTAGCAATCACCACATTTACAACTAAACTCCAAGCCTAAAAACTTGAATCAGTTGATATAACTAGGAGACAAAGGCATGTCACACAAGTTAACTGCCATCCAAGTCATTTTGTTGATGTGGAAAACTGAATTACTCAATTTGAATAAGGAAAAAGTCAAATTGAGCCTTTCTTGCTACAATTTCTAACATTTAATTTTTGTTCCAACAGAGTTGTTCCATTGTCGCAATAAATATATCCTTCAAATCCATATCCTTGATTTTAGAAATGGCATAAATTATGCAAGGAACAATGAACATTAAGCTGATAAGTTTTTTCTTAAATTTAATTGATGTCCTTAGCAATCACAAAAATTGTTTGTGGAATATTAAGGTGAAAACTTAATGAGAATGTTAGAAACTTTCTAATTTATTTTCAAAATTACACATTAAATTACTATGGATAGCCTTTCCCAATAAAGGCTTACTTCACTCTTATGAATCTTTTTGTTAGCTATTGTCTAAAGCCTGTGTTTCCATATTTATTTTCATGAAGTTTTCAAATCCACCTGGAATCTACAGCCTACAAAGTCATTAGACTTCAAATTCCTTGAATTTAACTAAATTTTTCCATATAATGAGTTTGGATCGGAAAGTTTCTCTTGCATTAAGAAAACACAGTAAATATATATAATTAAGCTAATCCCTACACATTCTTAAATGGAGTATTTTTCTTCTAATAACCAAAATCATAGTACATTTTAACTATATACGTATATGGATATATATAAAGAAATTGATATAGATTTATCTTAATTCCATATTTATAAAGTGTCTTAAAATAAAATTTCATTTTCAGTGTAAAATTTGAGAAAATGTTTGCTTTTAATTTCTCACTGTTTTGAGTACATACAAAATTATTATGGATCTATGTTGATTATTAATAATATTATTTATATTTATATAAATTTAACATCTCTAAATATAGAATAATATTTAATTTTGAGATGGATCTAAGCGTAAGGAAAAGATAGGCATAGGTTAAAATGGATCTATAGACAGAGAGAGATAATGATAGAGATAGGCTAGATTGAGATGGAGTGTAGAGCCTGATAGGTAGATTAATACGGTCTACACTACATCCTTAACCTATCCTTGATTTAGGCTCTCATAGGTTTAATTCAAGCCATTCGAAGTCTAGTGACAAAGAGGGGATAGCCTCTTTGTCTCTTAATGCATCCTATTAGGTCCCAAAGATAAAGAGAAGAAGGGACAGAGAGATGGAGTTGGAGGGTGTGAGAGAAAGAGGGACACACACACACACACACACAGATCGGGGGGAGATACATAGGGAGGTGGGAGCGAAAGGGAGAGAGAGGAGGTAAGAGAGATAGGACTTGAGAAAAAAGAGAGAGAGAGGGAGGCAGAGAGGGGGGAGAGAGGGAGGGAAGAATAAATATATAGAGAGAAAGGTGGAGAGAGAGAGGGAGTGACAAGGGAGATATATAGTATTATATAATATTGAACATTATTAACCATAAAGGAAGAGTTCCAAGTAAAGTTTTTATAAAAGGTAAAAGAAGTTGAATTTAGAAAGCCATAAATATTTTGGTTTTTCACTGAAATAGATACATTGATTTCAATGTGGATGTTGATTCCTAATCATATTTTATTGATTGCACTAGATGCATTGATTTCTGTGTAGTTGTTGATTTCTAATACTATTTGATTGCTTGCACTAAAAGCATTGATTTAAGTGTATGTTGATTTCTAATCCTATTTGATTGCTTGCACTAGGTGCATTGATTTAAATGGATGTTTATTTCTAATCCTATTTGATTGTTTGCACCAGGTGCATTGATTTCAGTGTAGATGTTGATTTCTAATTTTGATTTCATCAATTTGCATCATTCAAGTTATTAAGAGTCTGTATCATCTCAACAAATTGAGGTAACTGAACAAATTTAAAATTAAATGACCATATTATCCTTAAACATATTTAACATATTTAAAATGATTAGAATAATTAGATGTTCAATAATTTTGGTGTGACTTCACATGAATAAAACTAGCCTAGATCCATCTTAACCTCGAATCTATCAAGTGTCGAGAGGAATCAGTCTCTCGAGGTGCAAACCTTTCCTCAAATTTTGCATTCAAAGAAAAGGTTTGTACCTCGAAAGCTTTGATCTCTCTCGATGCTTGATCGATCCAAGGTTAAGATGGATCTAGGTTGGTTGTAGTGTCACTCAACTCAATAAAACTAAAAACTTAAAAATCATATGAATATGCAAAAATATGATTTTCAAATATTTTTTATATTTATTTTTTATCTATTTAAATATATTTCATTTTGACATTATCATTATATAAATATTGTATAAATATTATATAAATAATAATTTTATCTATATCTAAATTTGATATCTCTTCCTTTAATAATAACCAACATACATCCATCTTAACTCTGGATTTACCAAGCACCCTAAGGGATCAAATCTCTCAAGATGCAAACCTCTTTTTGAGTGCAAACTTAAGGAAATGTTTCCACTCCTCTAGGTGCTCAGTAGATTCAGAGTTAAAATAGATCATGTTGACTTTTGATAATATTATTTATATCTATGAATTTCACACATTTATATATAGAAATATTTTATTTTTAATTTATTAAAACCATCGTAATATATGCATTTTTTGACATGTTTTTTAATTATTTAATATGATATACATAATATTAATTATAAACAGGTAAATTAATAAATACGAGAAAACAATATTGTAAATATTAAGTTTTTATATGTTGATTATTTATATAATATCATAATTATAATTATGAATCATTATTATTTAAATTTATTTATATGTAATAAGTATATTTGCATAAAAATATTCTTATTATTTTTTTTATGTTTTTAATTAAATTAACATTTAAATATTTATATTCATAAATATTTATATTCATATTCATATGATAATCAAAGTCTAATTAATTTAAAATATCATATTCTATAATTTAAAAAATAAATTAAAATACTCAATATAAATTATTATAATGAAAATAAGGAAACATACTAAAAATAAATAAATAAATTTAACAATATAATTAAAAAATAATAATCCATTTTTTTTAATTTAAAGAAAAATCATATAACGTAACATATAATTTTATAAAACATCTAAAATTTAAAAACATAATAATTTAATTTAATTAACTTAAAATGGCATACTACAACGACACACAAAACGGTTGTCCCATCATAATCAAAATGCTTCTCCTCCATGGCGTCCTTTTTAACATGTAATTTCAAGATGCTTCCTTCTCCATGGCGTTTCTTTCTAGGTTTAGTTTTTATCTCCATGGTGACATTGACAACTATCCCATTACAATTCACGATGTCTTTTAATTTCAAGCCAACCTAGAATTTTAAATTTAGTTTCCCTATTCTTTGGAGGTAATAGTTATTTGTATAACTGTGAATATTTTGGAATATTGTAAAAATAATTAATTTAATTATTCATAATGGCTAGGTGGATTACTAAGTGGATGTAGTAATTTTATTATCACAAAATATTTTAAAATATTTTTGGTATCCGTCCTAAATTAAAATTGGAGTTATTTTTGTTTTGGTAAATTAAAAAATGTGTTGTCTCATAATGTCTTTAAAACTAGAGTGCATTATCCCACCATGCGTGGTTCATGCGTGGTTCATTTTTCGTTTTATTAGGAGGTTTTTCTTTGTCTCATTAAAGACGAGGAATTAATCCACCTATTCATTATGTAGAAACTCAAAAAACAAACACAAAAATTTTGGTTATATCCTTATAGTACAAAACATAACATAAAACCATAATTTCTAGTAGACTTAGAACATTAACAATCCGAAGAGGAAACAGGAGCTCGATCCTTTGCACTTGAGCCGGGAGGAGAAAGAGGTTTAGAATCACATTGAAGATATCCTTCTATATAGGCCAACCTTGCATCTAATCTGTCCATGAGGAAACATTGATTTCTCAACTTTCTCTTGACATCTTCTAATGGGGCAAACACATTATATCTTTCCACCTATTTCTCTTTTAATACCATGTCCAGCAAAGTCTACAATTGTTAGTGCAATGCAATTGAGCTCAAGTATTGTTTCCTTTGTCTCCTAGTGTGACCAAGGTTGGGAATTTGGTAGGAGACCTCTTCTAAGGTTTGAGAGTCAGAAAATACTTACCTCTCAGCACCCATCATAGTTTCCAAATTTTTGATTTGCCGTTGGGTCTAAGGACAGACATCATTGAAGTAAGCATCGATTGATTCATGCACAAATAAACAGGGCATGTTTTGGCCCTGGGGACCCCTTCTGCTGCTACCCATCCTACTGCACATACATTGCCTAGGTGACATGATGTGTAGGAGAGGTGCCATCTTAAATGGCCATAAAGAAAGCCACAACCAGGGGTTTGGGGTTTGCACCAAATTTTAACAATTTCACTAACCACACATTGTTTAACAACACACCATCTACATAATTCAAACTTATGACACAGCTCAAGCTAGAAAATAACCCACATCTACCAGGGTCATAGGAGTAATACCCACCTCCAAACTTAAAACTTTTAGTGCTCAAATCATTAAAACAAAGCCACAAACAGATCAAGAAAAGAGACGTACTAGGATCAAAACCACCTTTTCTAAAAAAATTAGTCAAGACATCAAACACCAATAAGAGATTCCCAAACATTAGCTTACAAAAACATAGACCAAACAATATCACCATACCTACAACTAAAATATGACCTAGACCAAGACAAAACCCTTCCATAACAAAACCAAAGCCCAACAAACAAAGGATTAATGGATATCCCAATTCACTAAGCTCTAGACCATCTGAGTGAAAACACATGATACCATGATAATTAACAAGCAAAAGAAATGTTACCGAAGATGTCATGACGTGGGAAACCAAGATAGGAATGGCCGAGAGAGGTGACATCCTCCTACCACTATGAATATACAATCTCGCTTGTGACTTCGCCCAACCTCGACTTTCCACCACCACTCATGAGTCCACACTACCAAATGAGAGCCCATTAACTCGGGCTAGCCTCTTCACCTCACTAATATTATTCTTTCTCATTAGGCCATCAAATTTTAGGTTGATATCTTCACGATTTGGACCATAATCATACTTAGATTATTGTTGTGGGGGTTTTGGTTCCTCCCCTTCTCTTTCACAAACCTTCTTCACTCTCCACTAAACTTTCCCACCTCCTCCCCATGTTGTGATTTAATAGCCATCTAGGTGATCACATGTTCTTGCACACCGAGGAAAAACCACGTTGCTTGAACATTAGTTTCCATGTCGTCAGTAGAGAGGTATGCTCACCCCTCGAGAAACCCCCCTCCCTCCTTACTGAACCCACCCCATCAGAGAAAATCAAAATTAAATATTTATCTCAAAATTATATATAATTTTTCACCATTTTTTGTGAGTTTCGCATTGGTGAGGCTACATCATGGTAATGTCCAAGAATAACACCTAAATAAGGAAATGGGAATTTAACTGGTGACTTAATATATAGGAGTAGCTTAACCATGCACTCAAACATTATCTATCCAAGATGCACTCAATCATCATCTACTCACTGGGCAGTGGTCATCATTGAGTGCTTGGTAAAATGGTTTTTTGGCATTTTGTGATTCCCATGTATTCAAAACAGTAGTAAAAGTGCTACTAATGTCTTCCTCATACTTGATTCAAATTGTAATGGATCCAAAACTTTCACCCTTAACTTTTATAAAAAAAATATTAATTATGTTTCTTAATTTTGATTTTAAAATCTGTTATCTCTTAGAGGAAACCCAGTTATGGGAAAACCTCTAAGGTAACCTCGAACCTCTTTGAGGATAAAAGCTTTCCCTTCAACCTAGAGAGGGATCTCTCCCTAAAAACTCAACTACTCAAGGTCGCTGTAGTAGAAGGTTTGCAATTGAGTCCTATAGCCAAATTCATCAAAAAATGATTGAAATTTCATTAGACTATGTGAAAGTTCCACCATTGGGCATGGAGTCTGTTAGTGTTAGTCTTTGAAGCCTTCCACCAGTGATCAAACGTGCTTTTACAAGGTGGTCCTAGAGTGTCAAAGTCAAATTTTGTCATTTCAGTAAGTCTTCAAGTAAAATTTGGTCACTAGGTATTAGGTCTAGGATTGTTTTCACTCCTTCCAAAGTCCTCCAAGTGCCGGTCCATGTCACCATTCAGCTGAGTGTACCATCATTCAAAGAGTGGTCATCATCGTTCATGTTCCAATGGTTCATTTTACACCTTGTTCGTGCTTCAGTTGTACTTGGGTAAGGCTCATTTCCCTCTCTTAGGGTTTTGAAGGAAATTTCTCTTGGATGGTCAAATCATCAACAAAACTTGTATCCTGATGCTCATACCCATTCCCCTCACTCGATAATTGAAATTCCACTTTCCCCTGCTTCCTAACATCCCTCCCTACTTCACAACATTTTTCAAGAGTTTAGAAGCCCCTTGTCCCCTTCATTTCCCTTCATTTCCACAAATCCCCTGTTCCACACATCGGGATAGGTTTTACTCAAATGATGTTTATGAGCAAGAAAAATTGAATTTGGAAAACCTGAGAGAGGTTTTTTTTTCATAATAGGCCAAGGAAGAAAAACCTCGTTCACTTTTTACACAGGTATCACGGTTTTAGAGAAATGTCAAAAATACAGTTGCCTCAAGGGGGTTACTGCACCTCTAGAGTGACCATGGTAAAATCAATATTTCTCCTAGCTTGGTTGGCCAAATAACTTTATTGATGAGTTAAATGATAACTATACACAAAGAGATTTCCCATGAGCTATCATGAACTCAATTTGGAGTTGAGGAAGACCTTCAAAAGTTGATTGCAATAGCACTCTACATTTAGGCAACCTCATTTTGCATATTTTGACCAGTCTTGGGAGATTTGACTTTTGACAGGGAAAATGAACTCCAAATTGAGAAATTAAAGATGTTTTGGAAAATAGACTCAATAATATTTCCAACGAGCTATCCTACACCCAATTTTGACACTGGGAAGTTCTCAAAAACTGGGTCTGAAATCAGCGTTGCGCATTAAATCAGTGGCGTTGAGCATTAAATTTTGCAACACAGCAAAACCCAATAGGTGCGCAGCGCCACTGGCGATGCACTTTTGATGGGGACCTCATTTTGCAAAAATTTTTGCATTTTTGGAATCAGCATGGAAAAATATGAAAACCCAAAAATTTTGAGAAGTTTTGGATGAGATCTTGGCCTCCAAAAGGGCAAAAAACACCCAAAAAGTGTCGTCTCTGCCACTTTTTTGCCACACAGGAAGCAGTCTTGGGAGAATAAACTTTGGAAGCAGCAAATGAGCTCCAAATCAGAAAAATAAAATTGTTCCAGAAATTAGACAAGCAGATCTTTCCAACAAGCCATCTTGCACCTCATTTGGACATCGGGAAGGCCTCCAAACCTGCCCGTGAAGTGGTGCTACACATTAAATGGATTTTGCCAGTTTTTCTTAAAAATCCATATTTCTCCTAGTTTTTGATACATTTGACTCTTTCTTCATTCATTGGTAAATTTAGCATGGTAAATTATGTATTTGATGTAAATATGGATGAAAAATACCTCATAGGGTAGATACATCAAGTTTCAAGTGGTTTTGATGATGAATGAATTGGTTTCCTAAGTTTTAGAGGCAAGTTATTCCACTACCTACTTTTGTGTTCCTAGTTTAGATGTGGTTGACACCACCCCTCTTCTCATGGATTTGACCCCTGATAGCTAGCATAAGTTGTTTGATGCCTATATTATGTACTTTCTTAGTCATTTGTAAAGGTTAGACTCTTGTGGAAGCTCTGAACTCTATTGTGTATCTCTACAACAGTTTGGCAAGGAATAAAACCAGGTTTTACAAATATTTTTGTGGGATTCTTATGATATTGAGTTTATGTATTGTTTCTTCTTTGTAATGAGTTTTTCTGATGTTTTATATGTATCCACATCTCTCACTCTCTTCTAAACTAAATGAATCAAGGTGAATAGACAAAATACACTAATTTGCAGTGCTTTGTCTTGGGAATGCATTTGGTTTTCTATGTTTTCGATAGTTTGAAGAGGATTCATGCTCCTCATGCCCTCCTCAACCCCTCAACAGTCTAAATCTACCATCTCAAATCAATTTCTAGTACATAAATCCTTTGTCTACCTTGCCCCACAGAACATGTCTACATCCCTGAGTTTATTTTCCTTACGCAACCTACCTGCTCCATTTGATCCAGCAACCAAATATCAAAATCAACTAAAACCCTAGAGCTACTATACCTAGCCTAAAATCTACATTCAATTCAGTCTTCTCAAGTCATGATTGTAACCATCCTAACTGAGATTGACAAGGAGAGAGCCCTCTACCGAACTGGTAGGGCTTGCTACCAGGTTAAGCGTGGTTTGTAGTTACCCTAGAATTATCTTCTTTCAGCCTGAGATCGATCTAGGCCCTAACATAGTGGCGAGCATATTGGGGAACGTAGTTTTATGTTCCTCAGCAAAATGTAATCAAGTTCAGATCTGATTGTTGATGGTGAACAACGATCAGACACCGAAAGGCTGAAATCATTCACCTGGCGACTCTAAATCAGTTTCAAGATCAAATCCAAGGACTCCATTGGAGGATGAACCTGACCAGCAGAAACATGAAAAGACAATATGGAAAGATCAGGTATTCAAGTTGGAATTTCGTCCAAGACATTATGTTCTTTGTTATAAATTATTTCTTCTCTTTTCCCGAGAATGTCCAGAAGGCTTTACAAAGTATATTGTATTTGAGAAAAGATCCTAGATCTGCATTTGATTCTTCCCCTTTGAAGATTGTGAATGAAAAATGTTCTCATGCCTTTGATCTTGATCAAGACCCTTCTTCTGAATCTTGTGATGACCGTCTTTAAACTGATGAACATCAAGAGACCAAGACTGATTCTACAGCTTTTGT
Organism: Pinus tabuliformis; assembly: GCA_031772625.1. Taxonomy (NCBI): domain Eukaryota; kingdom Viridiplantae; phylum Streptophyta; class Pinopsida; order Pinales; family Pinaceae; genus Pinus; species Pinus tabuliformis. The sequence goes on from CM062806.1 coordinate 719,728,975, forward strand.
ACATATTCCTATACCTTGTAAAATTCCAGATAGATACAAGCCTCTGATTTTACCTCCTATATCCCATGCTTTCCCTAAAAATCATGATGTATATTTATCAAGATTTGATGGTGAATGCGACAACATCACTGTTGAGAGACACATATTGAATTTTGAGTCTTTTCTTGACCTTTTCGAAGTTGATGAAGAGGATGTCAATATTAGGCTTTTTGCTCTTTCTTTGCAAGGCAAAGTCAAGAGTTGGTTCAAAACCCTACCTGATGCGAGCATCTTAGATTTCCAGCAGTTCGTCAAAGTTTTCCTCGATAAGTGGGTGGTTAGACAGAACCCTTTCATAATTCTAGAAGAGTATAACCAGTTGAAAAGACTGCTAGGGGAGACAATACAATAGTTTTCTACCAGATTTAACCAAGTCTATTTTTTGATGCCTTCTAATATAAGACCTCCTCCTGAATCCACACTCTTACACTACCCGGAAGCCTTTGATCCAGAAAGGGAGTTTCAGCTGAGAGAAAGGAACCTTGCAACACTTGAGGAGATGCAAAACAGTGCAATAGATGTAGAGGTTAATTTGCTAATCATAAGGGAAAAGTTGAAGGAAGAAGAGATGAAGAGCATAGATCCAGAGGAATCGACATCTTTAGAGCTAAAGCTCGACATTTTGGTAAGTACCGTGGAAGAGATGATGCAAAAGATCACTACAAGGAATGAGTATGATGTTCAAGACCATGGCTCGCTGATTGAAGAAGAACAAGTGGCTGATACAAAACATTTTCTTTCCTATCCTAGTTGTCATAGATCTGATAATGATTGTTTTATAGATCATTTTGGAGAAGAGAGATCTATTGATATGACATGTATGCTTGATGATGTGTTTTATACTGATGATTTTCCTAAGTTTGATCAGTATGATGATGATTATGTTCTCCAAACAGAAGCTAGTCTTGAAGACAAAACAAAATTTGGTTTATGGAAGGAAGAAGTTCACTTTTATTAGCCCGAACACAATGATCAGCCGTTACATATCAGCTATGGAAGTGAGGAGGAAAGTGCATCAAATTTTGATGTAAGTGAAGGATCTTTGCATTTTTGTTTTACTTCATTTCAGTTCATCAAAGACAACTTTCGTGCAATCAGAAATCAATTGTCGATAAGTTTTGATCTGAACCATATTGAGGGCAATGAAATCCTTGTTCAAGACTTCTCATATCCAGATTTGCAGCCCTCGAATGCCATTGATTGTCAAGTTGTAGATGAAGACTTGGAAACTGGAACATATGATCAAATGATGCAAGATGATTCTGTACCATTCTGTTTTGAATCATTTCAGTTTTTGAAGGGAAATTTGCATAGTACATCTTCAATAAAGGATGAGCAGCTTGTAGGAAATCATGCAATCTCATTAGAACCAATAGAAAATGGGTTGCAACAGTCTTTTCAAGTTTTTCACGATCCAATAGCTAATGTGTTGGATGATGTCTGCAGTCAAAGTCCTTCTCCATTAGCTAACTGTGAGCTTGAAAAAAGTATTGATTCAAACTTGATCCGACAGCTGGTTTCTTTATCATTTTCAACGAGGGTCTCATCACAAAGCTCAAATGAAAGCTTGCATTCATGGTACGAGGAGAAGTAAAGTAATCTATTGGATGAGCTAAGTCCCAGTGCACATGAATTTCAAGATCCTTATGCAGTCTTTTTTGAGCTGGATAGAGAATCCATATTATTCAACGGATCTGTTTACAAGTTTTCATGGGAGTTATCTTTCAGTAGTTCTCTCTTGTTGTTCATAAGCAAGCACTTGTGGAGAATGCAAACAACAACCAAAATGCTTACTTGGTTGCATTGGTTGTTTCATTTCACTTGATCAGGTGATGAATGGAAAAGTTGGATTAGGTTTTATTGAATAAGCTCCATTTTAAGCATATTTTCCAATTTGTTAGTTGTGTTTTAGTATTGAGTCAGTTTCAAGTCAGTTTGTGTCTTTGAGTCATCAGTATTCAGTCGTGTAATTTCAGCTTGAGTTTTTGACTCCATGCCCAATGGATAAGGCTACTAGGTCTATGGTGTTCTTGGCACCTCCAAGGAGCTCCCATCCCCAATGGAGCCAATGTTAGTGTTAGTCTTTGAAGCCTTCCAACAGTGATCAAACGTGCTCTTATAAAGTGGTCTTAGAGTGTCAAAGTCAAATTTTGTCATTTCAATAAGTCTTCAAGTAAAATTTGGTCACTAGGTATTAGGTCTAGGATTGTTTTCACTCCTTCCAAAGTCTTCCAAGTGTTAGTCCATGTCACCATTCAGCTGAGTGTCTAGTTTTAGCTGAGTGTCTAGTTTCAGCTGAGTGTACCATCATTCAAAGAGTGGTCATCATCATTTCAGGTTCCTATGGGTTATTTTACACTTTTTTCTTGCTTCAGTTGTACTTGGGTAAGGCTCATTTCCCTCTCTTAGGGTTTTGAAGGCAATTTCTCTTGGATGGTCAAATCATCAACAAAACTTGTATCCTAATGCTCATACCCCTTCCCCTCACTCGATATTTGAAATTCCACTTTCCCCTACTTCCTAACATCCCTCCCTCCTTCAGAAAATTTTCTCAAGATTTTAGAAGTCCCTTGTCCTCTTCATTTCCCTTCATTTCCGCAAATCCCTTGTTCCACACATCGGGATAGGTTTTACTAAAATGATGTTTCTGAGCAAGAAAAAATGAATTTAGAAAATGTGAGAGATATTTTTGTCCATAATAGGCCACGTAAGAAAAACCTCCTTCACTTTTTACACAGGTGTCATGGTTTTAGAGAAATGTCAAAAGTATAGTTGCCTCAGGGGGGTTGCTACACCTCTGGAGTGACCTTGGTAAAATGACGCTTTTGCCTAGCCTGGTTGGCCAAATGACTTGCTTGATGAGTTAAATGATAACTAGACACAAATATATTTCCCGTGAGCTATCATGAGCTTAATTTTGAGTTGAGGAAGACCTTCAAAATTTGACTGCAATAGCACTCTGCATTTAGGCAACCTCATTTTGCACATTTTGACCAATCTTGGGAGATTTGACTTTTGACAGGACAAATGAATTCCAAATTGAGAAATTAAAGATGTTTTGGAAAGTAGACCCAATAATATTTCCAACGAGCTATCCTACACCCAATTTTAACACCAGGAAGGCCTCCAAAACTGAGTCTGAAAAGCGGCACTGCACATTAAATCAGTGGCGCTGTGCATTAAATTTTGCAACACAGCAAAACCCAATATTGCGCTTTTGATGGGGACCTCCTTTTGCAAAATGGTTTGCATTTTTGGAATCAGCATGGAAAAATATGAAAACCCAAAAATTTTGAGAAGTTTTGGATGAGATCTTGGCCTCCAAAAGGGCAAAAAACACCCAAAAAGTGCCCTCTCTGCCACTTTTTTGCCACACAGGAAGCAGTCTTGGGAGAATCAACTTTTGGAGGGGAAAATGAGCTCCAAATAAAAAAAATCAAATTGTTCCAGAAACTAGATAGGTAGGGATTTCCAACAAGCCATCTTTCACCTCATTTGGACATCGTGAAGGCCTCCAAAACTGCCCCTGAAGTGGTGCTATGCATTAAATGGATTTTTCCAGTTTTGCTTAAAAATCTAGATTTCTTCTAGTTTTCGCTGCATTTGACTTTTTCTCATTCATTGGGTAAATGTAGCATGGTAAATTATGTATTTGGTGTAAATATGGATGAAAAAAACCTCATAGGGTAGATACATCAAGTTTCAAGTGGATTTGATGATGAATGAATTGGTTTTCTATGTTTTAGAGGCAAGTTGTTCCACTGCCTACTTTTGTGTTCCTAGTTTAGATATGGTTGACACCACCCCTCTTCTCATGGATTCAACCCCTGATAGCTAGCATGAGTTGTTTTATGCCTATATTATGTACTTTCTTAGTCATTTGTAAAGGTTAGACTCTTGTGGAAGCTCTGAACTCTATTGTGTATCTCTACAGCAGTTTGGCAAGGAATAAAACCAGGTTTTACAGCTATTTTTGTGGGATTCTTGTGATATTAAGTTGATGTATTGTTTCTTCTTTGTAATTAGTTTTTCTGATGTTTTATATGTATCCACATCTCTCACTCTCTTCTAAACTAAATGAATCAAGGTGAATAGACAAAATACATTAATTTGCAGTGCTTTGTCTTGGAAATGCATTTGGTTTTTTGCGTTTTCAATAGTTTGAAGAGGATTCATGCTCCTCGTGCCCTCCTCAACCCCTCAGCAGTCTAAATCTACCATCTCAATAAATTTCTAGTACATAAATCCTTTGTCTACCTCGCCCCACAGAACATGTCTGTATCCCTAAGTTGATTTCCCTAACCCAACTAGCCTGTTCCATTTGATCCAGCAACCAAACATCAAAATCAACTAAAACCATAGAGCTACTATACCTAGCCTAAAATCTTCATTCAATTCAGTCATCTCAAGTCATAATTGCAACCATCCTAACTGAGATTGACAAGGAGAGAGCCCTCTCCCGACCTAGTAGGGCTAGCTACCAGGTTAAGCGTGGTTTGTAGTTACCCTAGAATTGCCTCCTTTCAGCGTGAGGTCGATCTAGGCCCTAACAAAGTCTAACCCAAGGAGGTCTTATACAAACACATTTTTGATGAGAAAAACAAAAAAGTAGGGTAGCAGTAATTCCTTTAACACTTAAGTGATGTAGAGGAAGATGAAGGAAATTAGTGTAAGGGTTAAGTGAACAACAATTTATGCCTGAGAAATAAAGAAAAGGGAGCATAAAATATGAATCCCAATCTCATACTCTTTTTATGAGACATGAGGAAATATAAAACAAAGCAAAAACAAACAAGGAAATACAACACAAGAATTTATGCAAATGTTCATAAAGACTGTTTTCATTAATGATCTGCTCAAAATACACAAGGATACTAAATATCAAATAAACACCAACCCTTTCCTCTTTTGCAATCTTTTCTTATATAAAAAATACAATAACTGAAATAGGTTTGTAGCTCAAAAACAAATTACATTAATCCAATAATAGAAGTATAAATCTCTTAGGTACATGCATATGAAACTTTCAAAACGTATCTACATCTAAAGATCATGCTGTTGTTGGAGTAATGACTAGATATAAGAATCAACAAGTCGAATTTGGTGAGATGGCATCCAAGTCAACAAATCTCCATGAGCTTTTTCATCATGAAATCCTGATAAATAAAGTCTAGTGATCCCTTCGAAAATTCAAAAGTGTGATATATTTTAGAAAACCGAGAAAGGTTTTTTTAAATGGGTCTGTTCTGAACAAAAACCTCATTCATTTTTGAAAAAATCATTCTCATTTGTTTGGAAAGGGTGCCTGAAATGATTGTGTTGCACAGGAAAAATAGAGTTTTAACTGGTTGTTTTTACGTAAATGTGTTGATACTCTCATTGTCAATGCATTTTCATTTTTATTTTTTTCAGAAACACGATAACGTTGACATTCTTGTTGTTAGTGAATTTTAAAATTTGCAAAACTTCAGTAACGCTAACACTCCCATTGTCAGCATTTTAAACATGTTTATTACAAATATTTTGCTGACATTGTAATTTTCAATATTAAAAAAATTCGAACTTAAAGACATGTGATAACAAATAGCTTCACGAGGATGTTGTCGATCATGGATGGCACAAGAACCCAATAAACCAGAGGCCCGATCCATTGGGATATTTCCAAATTCTTACCTGAAACTTGTATCCTACTCTAATCCAAGTGGATATTGGTGGCCACATGCCTATTCCACTTGGACCCCCACCATTTTCTCTTTTAGTTTTTCAGTTTCCTTATTTGTAGCACAATTTACTATTTTTGGCAGTTTTTCAGGTCTTGAACTTCCGGACCCGTTTTAAGGCCCTAAACGATGCTTTTTTTTGGCAAAATGGCTTTGGTGGTTATGAACGAAATCATATCGACATTTGTAGCCCTCGGAGAGATATTTCCAATGAGGTATCATACGTGTCAAACGAAGATAATATGATCAATTTATGAGCCCGAGAAGTTGGCTGCCCAACTAACCCCAACGAAGCCCATAAAATCTTGGTGTTACATCTCCTCAGGTCAGGGTGTTGGTTGTTTAGGGTTTTCTCTTAAAAAGGCCCTTGAGCCTCATTGTAACTCAGTTTAGGGGCATGTAGCCAATGCATCTCTTCTCAGAGATAAGCTACCATCACCTAAGCTAGTCTTATTTCCATTTTGTTTGTAAGCATACTTAAGTATTTGATATTAATGAAATGAATTAGTATTTCTACTGCATCTCTATATTTATGTTTATATATGTAATTTGTTATGTTCTTGTTTAAATCTGGATCAGTGGTACCAGAGCGGTCTGCTCTTTCTCTTAGTTTCTTTACATGTCCCTAACAAGGTCGGGATATAAGGAGTTAGGGCTTGAACTGATCGAACCTTTGTAAGACCAGCCTCGCAAATCCCGATGGCCTCCCATGGTGGATGAAAAGAAAGACAAGGGGGCAAGAGATCTTATCAAAATCTTGCTCGAAGAAGCCCTCGAGCGACAAAGGAACGTGATGATGGACAACTTTGACTAGATCCTTCAGCGGCTACCCAAGGGTGACACATCTACTTCCAGCAGCTACTCTAGAAGTGCCACACCCTTTAAGGTACAAGTTAACTTTAATATTCCCATATTTGAGGGTAATATAGATGCGGATGCCGTAGATAAATGTTTAAATACTCTAGAAGGATATTTTTATGTTCATGATTTTTTCAACCGGGAAAATATCACTTTTGCATTTCTTAAATCTGCCCCCTACGTCAAGGACTGGTGGGAAACCTACTGTGAGCAGAAGGATGAAATTACGGTCTCACCATTTTCAGCCGCACCCACTTGGAATTCATTCCAGGATGCCATTAAGGAGCAGTACTACCCTGTCAGAACCTATGAGGATAAATACATGAAGTGGACTACGTTGTTTAGTAAATTTAATGTTCTTAAATTCTAAGCATAAATTATCGACCAGGGCAGCAACACTGATGAAGTACAAGTGCACTGTATATGCTAGAAGCTATTTATATCATTAAGGGGTTTAAGTTATGGTTAATGTCTAAATCTAGAATTAGTATGGAGATGATGTTACTGTCTATATTAGAGTATTATCCTTGAGATTTGTTAGCTGGTTATTCTAAAATTAATCTTAATTAAATCAAACTTCTGGGGTGGATGAATAGTGATCCTAACTCTACTTTGTTAGACTATTTTTATTATGTTTGGATTTTTATGATGCAACCAAACTAGACTAACAATGAAAGCATAAAATAATATAAAAGAGATCTACTTTATTGAATTGGGAAATGAAAGATACTTGAATTCAGTTGCTAAGAAAAGACTGTCACTCCTAACTGTTGCAACTTCACTCAATGGAAAACTAAAAAAAAGAACAAGATTGATAAGCTATGAAATAACCAAACTGTGAAATGAAATGACTGAATTATACTAGGTAGAAATCAAATGAAATGATCAAGTTATGCTAGGTATAAAGCAAATGAAATTACTGATGCAGATGTCAATTTAATCGTGAACTCCATTGGACTGCATCCTAAAACATAAAATAAAGCATCCATAATTTAATTCTAAGAAGCCAAATAAAATCTATTTGCAATGAGTCAAAGACCTAATTTTCACAAAGGGGCCCTCCACGAGACAATCAGCAACTTTAATCAGCACAACATGAAATGTATGAACCAAGATTTATAAATTGGAAAATAGTTTTAACAGGATGCCTTCAAAATTACATACAACAGCGCGCACCAAAACACAGAGCGGCCATTGTTCTTATAACGTTTTCTTAATTAACAACATGAGAAATTCAAGCCTAAGTATCTTCATTACAATCCTTATCAAACCAAATCATATCACTTAATCATCAATTTGCTATTTGGAAAAGCAAATCGATAATATTTCACGAAACTCGGACTATGTTCTGGCATATTATCTTGCAGTTGACTATCATGGTTGACCGCATTACAATGTGATTTTCTTGATGGATTGGTTCAAGTAAACAGGAAGAAATCCATGAGGGGATCATTGTTCATCTACCCATATTCTCCTTTTTGAGTTGGTGCACTCGAACCCTATCAACAACGTAAGTAGCTACAGATCTGTGGATTAGCTGCAGAATCAGGTTAATATCATAGCTGAATGCAAACTTTAATAAAACAATAAAGTATATGTACAAATTATGAAAAATAGGACATGTAAGTTCTTACCTTAACAAAACCTCATATTTATATCATTTATTTAGATGATAGGGATAGGAAAAAGGAGGAAATATGATCAAAAAGGGTGTCGAGGTAAAGTAGTTTTTGGATTCCACATTCCCCCATGTTGTGGGGAAAAATGCCTATTTAGGACGATCCTATCCACCTAAAGTGTGATAGTACTTTAGCAACAAACAAAGACAGTTATCTAGATTTTGCTTCCTTTGTGAAATGAAAAAGAGGGAGATCAAAGGGCCTACCGATGTCTTGCGATTATCCCTCGATCAGAAGTCCTCTTCCTCTTTGAGTGTTTGCAGTTCCTTATCTTCTCGCTTGCCCAGCTTCAAGAGAACAGCTACTTGATACCTGCGAGATCACAAGAGACCAGCTACAAGAACACAGCTCAAAGATACATGTTCATATTCACAAATGATTCAGGATTAGATAAATCAAATACACCAATGTAAACATACATCATATAAACACCAGCATATAGGAGCAAATCAGATAACTTTATTGATAAGTAGTAAGGGTTTGAGAAGAGTTACAACCCAGAGGGCTCCAATCCAACGCCTCCTCCCAGCAAATGAAGTTCCTATCTTCACCCCCTTTCAAAGCATAAACATCCAATGATTCTGATCACAAACTAGCAGCAATTCTTTACTATTACAACATTCCAGCCCCCTAGACCTCATGAGAGAGCTCTATATATAGGAGATTTGGGGAAAGGATGAGTCAGCTGCAGGTTGGTGTGAAGCTGACTTGTGTCCTCTCCCACTTCAGTTCTTGAGTCCACTTGGAGGATCTTGCTTCCACTTGGAGAATTAGAGCCTCTTACTCATCACCAGTCGAATTCCTTGATGCAAGTGTCATTTTAGAAGCTTCCTGTGCATTGACTCATTGAAAAACGAGCCTGCCACTTGTCCAAGTACGCTCAGCGCAGGTAGCCTTTGTTGGAGTTGCATTTCAATGCAGGTACACAGTGGAGCACTTGACATTCAGCGCAGATGCTCAGTGGAGCAGTTGACATGATCCAGAATTGGCTTGTTCTGAGTGTTTTTCAGTGGAGAACTTTTGTGAATTGCTGTAGTTTCTAGCTTTTGTTCCTTTAGGGGTAGGAACAACATGTTTAGGGACTTTGGATCCCTTTTCTTATGGACATTTCATGCTCACTGTTGCAAGGCACAAAAATGTCTATAACAGTTGCCCCCTAAAGTATGAGTTTGTTTACGAACGAAATGCTTTATCAAGGGGGATCCGAAGTTCATTCATTGCTGGTTGGAGACCTGTAATACAATACAATACAATACATTAACTTTCATTCTGCTTTCATGATCTAGCTGAGTCGGGCATTCCCATGCTCAGCTTTATAAATTCATTTTTCTGTACATAGAACAGACAATCGTCTGATGGTAGACTGATGATTTGCTGAAATCATCATCCTTTCTGAAGGATGATTATCTGTTGCAATGTTGTACATGTCAATGTCTTTATTTCCTTAATATATATCGCAGCCCGGATGGATGAAACTAGATCCGGGGTCTTCAATCTCTTCTGATCTTCACTCGATGTACAAGTCGATCCATGTGAGAATTTCCTGAAGTCGAACATGGAAAGACATCGCTTGATTACCGGTCAATAATGTAAACCGTTAACAAGCGCGAGAGGAATCACCGATAAGGATGATGACCCTCAAGGTACGGCAGTACAATTCACGTGGTGTGAATAGAGGACTTGGCATCGAACACCACGCAAAATCTTCTGGTCGAAGGTCATTGATGTATACCTGTCGCCGGAAGTGAGAAACTTGCCATTGAGGCATGCAAGCTTCAAAGTACCGAAGGGGTTGTTCCTAGATCAACTCCTTGGATAATGAGCTGATGTCGACAAGGAGCGATCCGTCAAAGGAGGGCCTTAATGAATCCCACATCAATGACACGGAACAGAGCTAATGATTTTGATGAGGTGAAAACAAACTGTGAAATATGATTCAGGGTGGCGGTCATGAATGGATGAAGGATAATGTATGGTAGTGGATGGGACCCAGTTGACACTTTTCAAACGACTTCTCTTGAACATATAACGACACTGATGCGATGGATCAGTAGCATTACCCCAAATGTGGATGGTTTGGCGAGGACCATGGATGTGACCAGTGAATGAGACAACCCAACCTGATGTACGGAGGAAAAGTGTCATGTTCAAGAGCGACTTGCTACCATCAAAGTTTTCTTATTGCTCCCAATTTTTCCCCAGTCATTTCTGACCAGTACCTCTTTATTTTTGTCAAGCTTGAGGAGGATAACATATGCTTGTTCTGTAACCTGCCCTTCAGGCAAGCCCATCGCTATGTTTTAACGAGCCTAGCGATAGGGAAACTCGTTCTCGTCTAAAGACAAGTTTGTCGCTATTTAATGCATTTAACGAGTCTAACGACAAGGATAACTCGGTCCTTTTCATTTTTAGAGAGTCTGAAAAGGTACATAAAGTTAACTCCATAATTCCTTTTTCGTCATCTAATCCCTTAAGTCCGAAAAAGTATAAAACAATACAGAAGGGATGAATTTTCGATAGTTTTAACAAGCCGAACAAAACAAGCGCTCAACCTTTTTGTGCAATAATCCCTCAGGTCCAAAAATATTAAAATCTAGAGGAGGGATAGCTCTTCCGGTCGTTTAACGAGTTGGTAGGCCAAAACTTGGCAATCTTTTCATATTTTACGAGTCAGTTGAAAAGAGCTTAAAGAAGACTCGTCTTTTGAGGAACGAGTGATGAACAGGGCAGCAGCAGATTCCAGGTACAGTTTGGAATATTCCAATCACGGCAGTGTCACAAGGATGGCTTAGTGAAATCACTCTTCGCAGCTGTTCCTCAAAAAGGTAAACAATCATATGGAGGTGAATGATCGGCCAAATGAAAAGTGGAGGTGACGGTGCACAAACACGACCAAGGCTTTTATGGCTGTTAGGGTTACATATCACAATGGTTATTTACCGAGATGGATTCATTTTTTAACGAGCTTGAATGCGACCAAACCCTGCTCAACGATGGATTCATTTTTTTAACGAGCTTGAATGCGACCAAACACTGCTCGACGATGGATTCATTTTTTAACGAGCTTGAATGCAACCAAACACTGCTCGAATATACCAGTCATGAGAAAATGCCTCTCAGAGATTCTATTTTTTATGGAGCTTTGCCTCCAAAGCTATGCTCCTCATTTGGCAAATTTTGACCTTTGCCCCACATCCTTTCTTTATGCAAGTTAGGAAACGACTAATCCAAAAAACAGATAAATAACCGCTCTTTGCTTGCACTCCAAAAGGTTTGCATGCCCCAAGGTATAAAATATAATTTCAAGGTTGCCCCTCCTCCTTCTCACCTCTGCTTTTCTTTGGGCGTTCACAGCTACTTGTCATCTTGCTAGTCTAGTTTAACGGTACTTGTCTTCTCGTTAATTTTAATGGGTTTTATACGATACTTGTCTTCTCGTAGCCCAACTTTTTAATAGATTTTTCGCAAGATCGCAAGAGAACAGCTACTTGCGACAAGAGAGCAGCTACTTGCGACAAGAGAAGAACACTACTCAAAGATAAAACATTGGTGTTAGAGGGAGGCTTACCTCTTTCTTGTTACCCAAAGATGGTTCTATACGCTGCCGTGAATGAAACACTTCCTCGGCGATGTCAACTAATCTTTTTCAGATAGGACAAATGTGAATGACTCGCTGCCAAACACATAACTTTGACAAAAGAATCTTATTCTAGAACAACCCTCTCTTCCTTTTCGGACGGGGTACGGACTAGTCAAATTCTTCCGCGGAAATTTACTCTATACCCGAGGTTTTCTCTGCCCAAGGCAGGCCAGGGTGCATGCCCCCTGGGTCCCATTCATATCTTTCCGAATCACTCGCACTCATCGGGAAGGAGAACCGGGGGTGGAGGCATTTCTTGAGTGAATCGACCATTTAGGGTTGGTATTTGACTATTGCGATGCGAGATCTCGGAAATGAAAGTTGGTCTACGAGCTTGACCATTCTTCCTTCGTGTGGAAAACACATTACTCTAAAGAGTGAGGAGACTATTGCTCCCATGCAATATATATAGTCTCGTCCAAGGAGTAGGCTATAATCCAAGGGTCCTTGAATGACCATGACGTTCATTTGAACTGTCTTCTTCCTCAATGTTATTGGGACATTGGGGAGAATCCCTAAAGGCCGATTGGTTCCCTTATCAAAACCTGATAGATTTCTCATCTCAGGTAAAAGCGCTGGCGAACCAAGCGCTTTCCAAGCAATAGAGGAAAGGATACTCACAGATGCCCCCTCATCAATAATAGTGCCAGCCATTACCATTCTATAGATTTGAACTATAATTCGAAATGGAATGCTTGCTGGCAACCGGGGTCTGCCTAGTTGGTTCCAATCAAAGGACACAACCAGGTTGCTTGGTGGTGGGACCGAATACACGGCCGAATATGACTCTGATGAACTTCCTTCCTACGATAAAGGAATGGGAGCATTGCCCCCTTGTTCATCTGAGTCTGTGTTGATGAAAAGAATCTGGATGGTGTCATCCTTTTTCTCTTCTGTGATGGAGTCATTCGAAGATGAATCTTCTGAAGGTGATACCGGGTCAACTGTCGTTTCAACCTTTTGACTTTCGTCAGGTACAGGTTCAGTAGGTTCATTTTCAATGACCGGCGCTTCAGCTGACCACTTGAGCGGGCCAGCTGGATTCTCAACTAATGAGGGACATGGCATGAGTTTTTTATATCCAGGAGGAAGTCGTAACGGTGACACCGGACGATCTTCCAAAACTCTCTTCGCCTCGTCTAAGAATGGACAACGGTGGATGGCGTGATCGCCTTCACACAGTCTGCAGGGAGATCTTGCTCTCCCTCTTTGTCCTTCACTCTCGCTAGTTGACGGAATGCATTCAACATGGCTATCAGAGGTTGATGCTACCGAATTGTGCAACCTGGGGGACCAGTCCCTTAGTATCCGGGGAATACAGGGACAATCTCGATGGAAGTGGATCCCTTTGCATATGACACATGGCGATTTAGGCCCGGTTTGTGCAGTGTGTGGATTTTTTCTAGATGAGTCACGTTTGCCCCCAGTCGCCTTTGGCTCCTTCTGCTTCTTCTCTTTCTTCTTCTTCTCCTTCTTCTCCTTAGGAACCTGGTTTTTATCTTTGCCAGTTCCTTCAAGCGAAGAGGAAGGGGGAGAGGAAGAGTTAGAAGAAGTGGAAGGCTGGAGGTTAACTCTAGACTCATCTAGCTGTCGATTCGACTGTTCAGGATTTGTGGTGGTCTGAACTACATTAGTTGAAAAAAGCCATACAGGTAGGCCAATTGTCAGTCCTGGAAGCGACAATGTGGCCATGTGGGGCGCACCAACATCTCCCCAAGAGGAGAAGGGACTAGGATTTCCACCAAGGGGAACTCCTTGGTTGGTGGGCTCCATTTTTCAACTGAAAGATCAACGCAGGAATAAGAGGTGATTATGTTCCGTTTAAAATAAATTTTATTAACGAAGATTTAGACACAACTTGCTTTTTCAGTTTTAAAGAGTCGAGAAAAAGCTAAAGATGACTCTAGTCTCCTTCGATGTTTTAACGAGCCCGAAGTGACAAATGCTCGGATGGACTTTTTCCGTTATAGAGTCTGAAAAAGGCCAAAAGGAACTGCTCTGGAGTGCTAGGTAGAGGGTGTGCCAAACTCTTCGCAAAACCACAGAATATTTTTTACGGTACGGGTGGTCAATCTTCGTGAATGCTGTGTTCAATGCATTGCGAATCGTAGGGCGGCCGACACGGCTTCCTATGGATAAAGGCATTATTCCTATAGGGGTCTCCCAATATATACGCGATGGTACGTGGGAGCACAAGTCCGTATTGATACTTATCGCTTCACCGTGGAGGAATCACCCAACCACTCGACGACAAGATACCAAGTTTTACGACGCCGGAACACGTCTCTAGCCTAGACCTTCTATGTTTGCGTTATGTTTCAAAGCGTTGTTAAGTAAATTCAGTTTATTTTAAGGTTGATCTTGTTTAGCAGTTTGCCTTTATGGATCACCACGAGATGTATTGTACAAATTCCTAAATGCAGTCTAAAGATGATAAGCAAGCTTTACAATCTTTTCAACAGATGAAAATCCTAACTACAAGGGAAAAGAAAGACATCATCTTTTCACAATGAGCAATCAGCACACTCTAATGCACTTTCCCTAAATCAGTCATGCAAACTTTATCAAATGCAAAATGCACAATGCAAGTGTTTCTTTTCAACTTTCTTTAGTATTGATGCCTACAAAAGAAAGCTTTTTGCACAATTCTGAATTTGCTTTTAAATAATCAACACAAACAAGATTACTTTTTCTTGAAATCAGCAAGGGTAGAAGAGATTACAATCACTTAACGATTTCTTTGAAACAAATACTTGTTTTGATATTCAAAAGAGACAAATTCAAACCATAAACAAAAGCAAATATGGATAATCAAACTGCAATCAGCCAATGGACTCTCTCCTAAGATCACAAACAGATCTGAACCGAAGGCTACAGGATGATCACTTTACTTTTGCAAAGGAAAACTTCGAATGATGTAACAAACACTTAAAAACATTCAAAGCTTTTTGTACAAAAAAATGAGGTGGAATGCAAGCAAGAAAAGGATTTTTCATATCAGTACCAATGTTGGTTAATGGCTACAAAAACAGAGAGCAAAACAAGGCAACAGAAGGCAGAGAACCCCAGTAGGACTAGGCCAAACTGGATCAACGCAGGTGCAGCACTGTCAGTTTGACATTCAGCGCAGGTACTCCCTTCGGGACCTGCGTTGAAATGCAGACTCGCTTCACAGTGCCTGCGCTGAGAGGAGAAACTCTCGTTTCCCTCAAGTTCTGGGTCACAGTTTGCTCAAAAATGCACTGTTTCAGGCCAAATTAAAAACACAAGCAGGGTAACATCAAAGGAATACTTTGAAAGGGTGTACTAAGACCTATCACAAGGATCATCAACCTATTTGTGAATCTATTGTTCAGATTATAGACTCATCCAATGACTGGATCAAAGCAGCACTATCTACTTTGCAATCCGTGGAACAGATGCAGTTCGAAAAGTAGTTGTTGAGTCTATAAAATAAACAAATAATGGAAACACAAATGAAGCTAACTAAGATAAGTTCTTCCCCAGCGGAGTCGCCATTTTTTTTGTGGGGAAAAATGCCTATTTAGGACGATCCTATCCACCTAAAGTGTGATAGTACTTTAGCAACAAACAAAGACAGTTATCTAGATTTTGCTTCCTTTGTGAAATGAAAAAGAGGGAGATCAAAGGGCCTACCGATGTCTTGCGATTATCCCTCGATCAGAAGTCCTCTTCCTCTTTGAGTGTTTGCAGTTCCTTGTCTTCTCGCTTGCCCAGCTTCAAGAGAACAGCTACTTGATACCTGCGAGATCACAAGAGACCAGCTACAAGAACACAGCTCAAAGATACATGTTCATATTCACAAATGATTCAGGATTAGATAAATCAAATACACCAATGTAAACATACATCATATAAACACCAGCATATAGGAGCAAATCAGATAACTTTATTGATAAGTAGTAAGGGTTTGAGAAGAGTTACAACCTAGAGGGCTCCAATCCAGCGCCTCCTCCCAGCAAATGAAGTTCCTATCTTCACCCCCTTTCAAAGCATAAACATCTAATGATTCTGATCACAAACTAGCAGCAACTCTTTACTATTACAACATTCCAGCCCCCTAGACCTCATGAGAGAGCTCTATATATAGGAGATTTGGGGAAAGGATGAGTCAGCTGCAAGCTGGTGTGAAGCTGACTTGTGTCCTCTCCCACTTCAGTTCTTGAGTCCACTTGGAGGATCTTGCTTCCACTTGGAGAATTAGAGCCTCTTACTCATCACCAGTCGAATTCCTTGATGCAAGTGTCATTTTAGAATCTTCCTGTGCATTGACTCATTGAAAAACGAGCCTGCCACTTGTCCAAGTACGCTCAGCGCAGGTAGCCTTTGTTGGAGTTGCATTTCAACGTAGGTACACAGTGGAGCACTTGATATTCAGCGCAGATGCTCAGTGGAGCAGTTGACATGATCCAGAATTGGCTTGTTCTGAGTGTTTTTCAGTGGAGAACTTTTGTGAATTGCTGTAGTTTCTAGCTTTTGTTCATTTAGGGGTAGGAACAACATGTTTAGGGACTTTGGATCCCTTTTCTTATGGACATTTCATGCTCACTGTGGAAAGGCAGAAAAATGTCTATAACACCCCATGCTGGAGGTTTTGTATGTCCTCATACAACTCAACATTGTCATTCTCCTATATATTCTTGCTATCATACTCAGGATTCACTTTCTTCTTCTTTTTGGCAGCCACTGCCATTCTTGGTTTCTTCATGAGGATCTTATACTTTAGGTTGATGATTTCTCTTTGCATTTCCCTATTTTCTTTCTTCAACTTCTTGTTCTTTTTGTACCATAGACTTAAGTAAAGAATAAGGTTGTCACTTTTGGCAATTTGAATTCCATTTTGTGCCTTTAGTGTCTAATTTTCATTTTTTAGGTATCTTTTTAATGTCTCCAGCTCAAAGATTTCTTTCTTTAAAACATTATATGTTGAAGGTTCTTGTGGCTCATTAAACTGATTACTTCCTTCTCTTGGAATTTGGATTGACCCTTTAGTTGTTGCTTCCTTTCTCTCTAATGATTCTATGTAATCATAAATTTCTTATTGAACAGGATCAACACTTAGACTGTGTATTGGACTTCTTGGAGGTGAATTGAAGGGGGGTGGTGACACCCTTGGTGACAGTCTCAGTGATTCTCCTCGAGAGTCCTCAAGATCTTTAGTTTTCTCTTTTGAATCAAGATCGATATATTCTCCTGAAACTGCATTTTGTAGTGTGTTCAATCTGGTACTTCTTCTTAAACCTGTAGTCAACAATCCATGAGTTTTCTTCTCTTTAGATTTTGGATTTTCTTTTTGAGGAAGGATCTTGGTTTGGGATAAAAATTTTGTTTTCTTGTTGCCTTTCTTTCTTCTAATATTCCATTTTTTCATTTTCTGCAAAATATCTACAATGGGTAGTTCATCCTCTGATAATTCTTGTTGGGACTGGGGTTCCTGTTCTTTTACTATTTCCATTTTTCTCTTCCTCCCTCTAAGGGTTTTACTACCACTTGATTGTTCAGGAATGTTTTCTTCAAAATGATTTCTTACTAGAAAGTTTTCCCAATTGTCACCTATACTCTGAAGGTGAAACTCAATCAATATTTTTATCAATCCATGATGGTACATTGTATTGTCTATAAACTAAATTTTCTTTTGAACATTCATTGACATTTTCTTAAGCTATGCAAGAGGAAGTATGGGAGATTCATTTTATGTTCTTCAAGGAAATTCATCATTATCCTGGTTTGGTAGAAAAACATGCATCCAAATCGACCTTCGATAGTAATAAATTTATGAAATACAAGGAGAAAATTTCTCCATTTACTCTTAACGGCTAAACTAGGAATATCTTTTCTGAAGATGGTAGTGTCCATGTTTGGATTTTTCAAGAAGACTTTCCAATCTTCCCCTTCGATTCCTCTATTTTTTAACCACTTTTCTCCACTTCTAGGCAATTCAGTAGCTTCTACAATTAGGGACTCTGTTACGGCGAACTTGACATCACCTATTTCAACCTCTGTTCCATCAAAAGAACATGCAAAATTCTTTGCTACCTCCCTATGGAAATCATCAAATTTTTCTATGAATTTTAACCATTGTACCTTCTGCAACAATTCCTTGGTCTAAGGGTATCCTTCCAAGAACTTCTTTCTTGGTGGTTCCGTTCGGAAAATAACGCCCATGGTGAAAGATTCTTTATCTCAAGAGTTGTTTACTTGACAGGGAATAATGGTGTTGTTAGGGTTTCATTCTGTGATGGAGATAGATGGAGAGGCTGCATGAATTTGGAGAAATGAGAGAACGAGTGAATTATAATGAAGGCTTGCAGAAATGAGTTAGTCATTGGGACCCATTCAATCCAATGATTTGGTGTTTAAATCGATGGATTCGAAATGAGGACGAGACAAGAGTTAAAAATGGTGGACTATAATGGATTTGACAAGTGGCTATCACCCATGATTTGCAATCATTTCGTTTTATTTCGGTAGTACTATGTCCACATAATTCATATACGCAATGTATTAACCCTTATTGTAAAATTAAAGTATCACCTACCTTCAACTAATTTTCTAACCTTTATCTGTCCTTTGATATCTTCTACCGGTACTTTGAACTTAAAGGGAGTCATTTATTCTTCAACTTGAGCCATTAAGTGTTCCTGTCAAATTGGCTACAAAAATCTTAATAGAGCCACAAAAACTTGTTCGAGCTGCAAAAAGTCACTAATTCTGTAGATGAGAGATTTTTTTCTTTTAAAAGAAAGGGATACTTAGGAAAAAAAAATACTTTTTTTTGTTTTTAGGAAGAAATGGTAAAGAGAGAAAATTTAAGGTGCCAACAAGAGTTGGTTTTCACTTTAAATTTTCTGTATAAGAATGCCAATAACATGTTGGTTTTCATGTTTATAAATTATTTTTTCTTTTTTTATATATATTTTATTTTATACATATATATTTTAGAGAAAAATAAAATTCCTAAGGTGGAAAAGATGAATTCCTCTCAACCATCTTCAATTCTGAATTGCCTTGGAAAATTTTGACAAATTCAACTTTTGTCAATGGCTTCTGATAAAGTCTAAGTCAATGTCCATTCACTAAAAGAGGAATTTTATCTTCATCAATACTCTTGATTCTAGCTGCACCTTTGTCGAAGACATTTTCAACTTCATAAGGTCGAAGCCAGTGAGTTTGGAATTTTCCTTGGAAATTTTTGAAATTTGAGTTGAAGAGTAATGCCCAATCTCCCAAATGAAATGTCCTTTCTTTAATGTACTTATCATGCCATCTGGATCTCTGTTGTTGAACTAGGCTGGTCTTCTGGAGAGCTTCTTATCTTATTTCATCAAGCTCATTGACTTGTCCCATCCTTTTCTTTTGTGCTTCTGATAAGTCAAGATCTAAATGGATTGTTGTTTTATAGGTCTGGATCTTGAACTCTATTGGAAGTAAGACCTGCTTCCCATAAACACGTTCATAGGGAGTATGTCTTGTAGTACTTCTCCATGTAGTTCTATAAGCCCACAAAGCTTCTAGAAGCTTTTCTGCCCAGTCCTTCCTATGTAAGTGTACAGTATTGGTAAGAATTGCTTCAATCACCTTGTCTGTAGACTCAACTTCTCCATTAACTTGTGGATGGTATGGGGTGGATTTCTGATGCTTGATTTTGTACTGGTCCACAAGTTTCTGCACTAGTCTTGATGTAAGTTTCCCCTTGATTTGTTACAATTTCTCTTGGAACACCAAAACGAGTAAAATATCCTCAAAAAGAAATGAAACTACAACATTTTCAGTAGCAAAAGGAAGTGCTTTAGCTTCTACCCATTTAGTGACATAATCAATACATACCAAGATATATCTTTTTTGCTTTGAAGGTGGATTTATTGGACCAACAAAATCTAGTGCCCATTTTTCAAATGGTTCAATGAGTACTTGCAGCTGTAATGGCATTTCATTTGAAAGAGTAGGTTTGCCCATTCTTTGACAACTGTCACATCTTTTAACATATTCCTTGGTATCCTTGAAAATGGAAGGCCAATAATATCCTAAAAGTAGGACCTTATAAGCAGTTCTTTTGTCAGAAAAATGTCCTCCACATGGTTCATCATGGCATGCTTTAAGTATTTCTGGTATTTCATCTTCTCGAACACATCTTCTGATGATGAGATCTGGTCCTGTTTTGTATAATTCTTCATTTATCCATGAATAAGATGTGCTATTGTGAACTATACTCCTCTTTTCTCTACGAAACAAATGAAATGGTATCTTCCATGTAGCTAAATAGTTAGTATCTGCATACCAAGGTGATTTAGTATATACTTAAAAAAGATATTCATTAGGAAATTTATCCGCCACAGGTTGATCATTATCATCATTCTGAATTCTAAATAAAAATGTCATCAATTGTATTTTTTTTTCCAGGTCTATCTAGAATGATGATGTTGAATTCTTGTAACAATAAAATCCATTTGGTTATTCTTCCATTAGTGATTGGTTTATTCATGAGGTATATAATGGTAGAATGTTATGTGTGAATGAAAGTTTCATAGCCAGTTATATAATGTCTAAATGTGTTAAAGGCATGAACTACATCTAAGAACTCATTCTCGGTTATAGTATAATTTAGCTCGATTAGAGTTAAATTTTTACGGTGTAATAGATTACATAAGGAGTAATATCTTTTTTCCCTAACACAGCTCGTAAGGTTGTATCTAAAGCATCATTTGATATATGGAAAGGTAATTTCCAATTAGGTCCTTTTAAGATAGGTGCTTTAGAAATTGTCTTTTTCAAGTTTCAAAGGCAGCTTGACAATCAGAATTCCAACTGAATTCACAGTCTTTGGTAAGTATTTTAAAGAGTGGAGATGCAATTTTTGTGAATTTTTCTATAAATCTTCTATAATATCCAGTAAAACCAAGAAAACTCCTAACATCTCGTTGACAATTTGGCACTGATAGTTTAGAAATGACCTCAACTTTAGATGAGTCTACCTTAATTCCATCTCCTGAAATATGGTGACCTAAAACAATCCCTTCATTAAAAATCATAAAAAATTTCTCATGAATTAACGAAAGATTTTTTTCTTTACATCTTATTAAAAAAAATTCTAAATTTTCAAGTGCTTCATTAAAAGAAGTTCCATAAACTGTGAAATCATCCATATACACTTCCACACAATCATGAATAAGATCGGATAAAAATATGAGGACTTCTCTTTGGAATGTTGTCGGAGCATTGCATAATCCAAAGGGAAGTACTCGGTAAGCATGAGTTCCCCATGGACTGGTAAATCTAATTTTATCTTGATCTTCAGGTACTACCTGAATCTGATTATATCCACTAAAACCATCCAAAAATGAAAAATGCGTTTTCCTTGCCAATGTGTCCAAGACTTGATCTATGAAAGGAAGTGGAAAGTGGTCTTTTAATGTTGCTTTATTCAATTCCCTGTAATCGATACATACTCTCCATTTCCTAGTTTTATTTGGAACAATTACTAGGGGTGAAACCCACTAACTGTCTGATATTGGATAGATGAAATTTACATTTAGCAATTTTTGTAATTCCTCCTTAACAATTTCTTTTAAATTTGGGTTCATTCTTCGTTGTGGCTGTCTAACTGGTCTTGCACTTTGTTCAATGTAGATATGATGTATGCAAGTTTTAGGATCAATTCCTCTCATATCAGTGTATTCCCATGCATAAGCAGAAGAATGTCTTTGTAAAACTTCTACCAGTTGATTCTTTTGTAATTCTTCCAGGTTTTATTAATATTCAAAGTTTTACCTAGAAAAATTTCTATTGAATAATTCCCAAATTTCTCCATAGAGAGCAATGATACTTGTCTAGATGAGAGATATTCATTTCGACTACGGTCATAATGTGAGGAAGATTCATTATTTTCCAGTAGATTTAAAATTTGGTCCTCCTCTCTTACTTGTTCAGTAGTGAAAACAGGTTGTATATCATCTTCATCATCTATCCATTCCTCATTCTCTATTTCTATTGTTGTTTTTGCAGGTGGGTATAATGTAAATTTATTTGTAGAATTTCCATTTGAGATAAACATGTCCCCTGATCTACAACCGATGAAAGCATCAACTGTAGCTAACCAAGGTCTTCCTAGGATTAATGGATGTCCTCCTAAATTATTCTTGGGCATTAAGACCATGAAATCAATAGGATATTCCCAAGAATATAAGGATACACAAACATCTTCCAACACACCATCAGGTTTAATTATAGACCTATCTACTAATTGTAATAGTGTTGGTGTGTATTGAAGGTTAGGAAGCCTAAGTGAATCCATAACTTGTTTACTCATTATGTTTATGGCTGCTCCTAGATCAATCGGTGTGTTTGGTATTTCAATTCCATTGATGTGGATTTTTACAATGGGGCTCTGTAGATCTAGATATTTTTGGATTATTTTTTTCCCCATCATGATGTCTACAATTTTCCTGACTAATTAAATTATTTTTATATCTTTTCTTTTTTTTCCTGATCTTTGAGTACTTAATTCCTTAATTGTTTTTGCAAAGATCGATATTTCTTTTATGGCTTGCAATAAAGTAATTTTTATACAAAAATTTCTTAATTCATCCATCATATTATAATCAGGCAATATGATTTGTTTTTCTACTCCTTCATCAATTTTCAACCATTCAGGAAAAGGTGGTCTAATGGATACCAAGGGTTGTTCTATAACATGAGTATTTATTGGAACATTTTCTATTTGATTATTCTCTTTCTGAGGGAGAGAGATTTCTCCCTCTTTAGATTGATTTTTATGTTTTTGAAGATTTGTCCTTGCTTTCTGAATAACAACAGGGGTTTTCTTTGCAATACTCTTCCGGATCTTAATTGAACATTATTTAGATCTAGTAGAGTTATTACATAGGTTTGAGTATTTTTCCCTTCCATATTGTAAATAGGTTGTTGTTGTGACATCTTATTATTGGGACTTAGAAGTGGTTGAGTGGGTAATTGATTTGCTTTTTGTGCAAAAGGTAGGGAGAGCTATGGATTTTGATTCTGAACTTGGACTTGAGGTAATTTATTGGCTTGAGGAATTTGATTAGATTGGGGTAGGAATTTTGGTGGAAAATTGGGATAGGATGGTGAATATTGTTGATACTGAGCATAAGCCCCATAAGGATTTTCCCATCCTTGATTCCAAGATTTTGATTGTGGCTGAGCCCAAGGCTGCCAAGATGGATTCCAATTATATTGTGAAGACTGAGAAAATTGTTGTGATCTAAATCCTTGGGGTTGACTTGTTTGAGATTTCTGCTAGGGTCTCTTAGCAATAAAGTAAAGGGGGTCTACTTGTTCTGGTATCCCTTCATCATTAAATATAACCTTGAGACATGGTAAAGAAGGGAACTCCTACGTATCATGGTTATCTACACATATGGCACAAGTTTCTATAGTTTTTGAGTCTAAAGGATATTCTCTTAGGGCATGCTTCTTTCGACATCTAAGACAGAAAATGGATAATGCAACATTTTCGGATTTTTGCTTGTTCTGTGTTTTAAGGGTGTCTATTTGTTCACTTAAACTCCCTAAAATATCTATCTTGAAAGTATCAATCAAGCTTCCTAATTATGCCCTATTGATTGTCCCAGCTGTAGATTTATTGATTCTTGATAAGAGAGGGTCTCTAGGACTTTTTTCAACTTGTGCTTTACCCCTTGAGATATGTACACATAAATCACATTTATCTGCAAATGGTAATTGGGAAACTTCTCCTTTTACTGTTAAGTTAAGGAGATTGATCCATTCATCTTTGATAGCTTTAAGTAGGAGGGCTTTCAAAGTTTCCTCATCGAAATTATCTAGTTTTTCTCTTTTAATATTATTGACAAATCTCTCAACTAAGTCTTCAATATTTTCATCTTCCTTTTGTGTCATTTTGAAGACTTCATCTTTAATGTTATGAGGCATACAATAATCTCTATATTTCTCTAAAAAATCTTCTTTCATTTGTGCCCATGTTCTTATAGAATTCATCCCTAAACTCATGAACCATTTTAATGTTGAATCCTTCAAGGTAGTAGGGAACAATTTCAGTTTTTGAGCATCATGTAGATAATCATATGATCTGCATAATACTTCAAATTCAAAGAGAAATGTCTTTGGGTCTTCACTTCTTTTTCCATGGAAATTAGGAAGAATAGAAGGTGAAATATTTTTCATTGTGAGGGTTGTATCTTCATCAAAAATAGGAAATCCAAAAGGATCTTGATTTCCTCTACCTCTGCCTCCTCCTATATTTCTATCTCCACCTCCTCTACCTCTACCTCCTCCAACCCTATTTTCCTCACCATTGACATTGCGTACCTCACCTCCTCCTTCTTCATCCATGACAGATTCCTCAGAACTAATGTAAGTTTCTTCTAATTCTTTAGGTTCCTCTATCAATGGGTAGCCAAAATAAGTTTCGTGTTCCTCTTCTTCATTAGGAATTTCTAATTCTTCTCCTATAATTTGTTCACCGATGGAAGGTAGAAAAACTACTCCTGTAGTTAGGGATGTAGGATTTTATTCAATTACAACTTCAGTAGATGAAGTAGGTGAAGTTCTGGATTGGATTTCTGATCTTGAGACTTTAGGAAGTCTTTGTTGACCTGCAAATGGAATTTGGGTTTGAGTAGGTGGTGTGGAATTTCGAAGTCGTGGTGAAGTGAGTGGATTTGTGGGAATGAAGCTTCTTTCTCGTCCTACAAATCTAAATCTAGAGTCTCTATCCCTACACATATCATGTTTTGATTGATGATTTTTTTTTTAACTTCTATTTGTATTTCCCTGGAAACGACGCCAAAATGTTTAGTCAATTTAATGTTCTTAAATTGTAAGCATAAATTATCGACCATGGTAGGTAGACTGATGAAGTACAAGTGCATTGTATATGCTAGAAGTTATTTATGTCGTTAAGGTGTTTAAGTTATGGTTAATGTCTAAATCTAGAATCAATATGGAGATGATGTTACTGTCTATATTAGAGTATTATCCTTGAGATTTGTTAGTTGGTTATTCTAAAATTAATCTTAATTAAATCAAACTTGTGGGATGGATAAATAGTGATCCTAACTCTACTTTGTTAGATTGTTTTTTATTATGTTTGGATTTTTATGCTGTAGCCAAACTAGACTAACTATGAAAGCATAAAATGATATAAAGGAGATCTACTTGATTGAATTGGGAAATGAAAGATACTTGAATTCAATTGCTAAGAAAAGACTGTCACTCCTAACTGTTGCAACTTCACTCAATGCAAAAGTAAAAACAAGAATGAGATTGATAAGCTATGAAATAACCAAACTATGAAATGAAATGACTAGATTATACTAGGTAGAAAGAAAATGAAATGATCAAGTTATGCTAGGTATAAAGCAAATGAAATTACTGATGCATATGTTGATTTAATCATGAACTCCATTGGACTGCATCCTAAAACATAAAACATAGCATCCATAATTTAATTTTAAGAAGCCAAAGAAAATCTACATGCAATGAGTCAAAGACCTGATCTTCACGCAGGGGCCCTCCATGAGATAGTCAACAACTTTAATCAGCACAATATGAAATGTATAAACCAAGATTTATAAATTTGAAAATAGTTTTAATGGGATGACTTCAAAATTACATACAGCAACATGCACCAAAACATAGAGCAACCATTGTTCTTATAATGTTTTCTTAATTAACAACACGAGAAATTTAAGCCTAAGTATCTTCATTACAATCCTTATCAAACCAAATCATATCGCTTAATCATAGATTTTCTATTTGGAAAAGAAAATCAATAATATTTTGTGAAACTTGGACTCTGTTCTAGCATATTATCTTGCAGTTGACTATCATGGTTGGCTGCGTTGTAGTGTGATTTTCTTAATGCATTGGTTCGAGAAAACAGGAAGAAATCCATGAGAGGCTCATTCTTCATCTACCCATATACTCCTTTGCTGAGCTGGCGCACTTGAACCCTGACAACAATGGAAGTCGCTGCAAATCTGTGGATTAGTTGCAAAATTAGGTTAATTCTGTAGCTGAATGCAAACTTTAATCAAACAATAAGGTATATGGACAAAATATGAAAAAGAGGACATGTAAGTGCTTACCTTAAAAAAAAACTCATATTTATTTAATTTATGAGATGATAGGGATAGGAAAAAGAAGGAAAGATGAGCAAAAAGGGTGTCAAGGTAAAGCAGTTCTTGGACTCTACACAAGCTGCTACAGGGAAGGGACCAAGATGTGCCAGAGTTTACCAATATTTTTCAAACCCCTCGCATAAAGTTGGGTATCAAGGATTCTGAGCAGCATTTGGTGCTTAAATACCGTGGTTGCCGACACAGGTACATCAAGGATGAGATGGATTTCCTAGACATCTCCTTGCTTGGCACGAAGTATCAATACACTCTCAAGATCGAGTAGAAGTTTAAAAGAAAGAAGCGAGACTTTGGATCTGTGAATCCGAAGAACAAAGGACAGAGCCAAGGCGGGGTGACCCAAGACAACATGTCGAATCTGTGAGAAAGAACACCACCACGAAGTAAAAGAAGGACACAGGAAAGTGGTGTGAGTTCCATAAGAGCCCCACTCACAACACAAGTGAGTGTTGGGCCAAGTAGTTGTTGGTGGCCGAGTTGAAGGCTTCAGAATCAGGAACATGTTTCGACCCTGAGTTAGAACCCGACAAGAGGAATGAAAAAGGGAAGCATATTATTGATGTGGAGCCCAGTGCTATGGTTTCCACTACCAAGATCTAGAAGAATGAGCCTGAAGATCCAGAGGAGGGGGAGCGTCTTTTCTACTCACAAATGTGGTTGAAGGGTTCACCGCTACAATTCATTGTCGATAATGACAGCTAAAAGAACCTCATTTCAACAGAGGTCGTGAAGTAGTTTGGCCTACTAACCATACCACACCCGTAGCCATACAACATCGGGTGGCTTCACCAAGGATGAGATCTCCGAGTCAGCTAGTAATTTCACCTTCCCTACAACATCAAGCCCTTCACAAATGAGGTACTGTGTGATGTTTCTCCTCTCGACATTTGTGATGTATTATTATGACAACCATACTTGTGGAAGCGACATGCTATGAATGAGTCTAAACCTTTCTCTATGATTATTTCTTTAGGTAATACATTATACAGGATACCGAAGGTAGCCCCACCTACCGCCATCTCTTTGATCTCTGCTAAGAAATGTAGCAAGATCATCTCCCACACTGGGAAATTTATTTTCTTTCTGGTTCACTCTCAAAGTAAGGGGAATATCGTAGCCACATCTATCGCCCTGGGGAAGGTTTCCTCCACGCATCAGAAGCAAGTGAATACAGTCATGAAAGAATACAGGGACATATTCTCCTCACCCACAGGGGTACCGTTGCACTGTTAGGTCAAGCATTTGTTTGATCTGATTCCTAAAGCACCCCTACCCAACGGGACGATATATTGTCACTCCATTGTATAAAATGACAAGTACAAGTAGCAATATGATCAACATCGGGCATCACACAAGTTTCAGGTGGGTGACAAAGTTTGGTTGCATTTGTAGAAAGAATGCCTTACCAGAGCCCATCGCAAACTCAAACCACTTTGATATGGTCCTTACACCATTACCAAGGATGTGGGAGACAATGCTTTGGAGCGTAGCATTCCCCCATTCCTTGGCTTGCACCTAGTCTTCAATGTGGACTGCCTTCAACCATGCTTCCCACCATTACTGGACACATCAGACGTTGTAGAACAACTCACACCAGCAAAAGTTTCCTCATCTCATGGAGGAACTCAACACAATAGGGACCATTGATTCCTAAGGGGGGAGGAATGATTCAGGTGGATATTGGTGGCCACCTGCCTATCCCACTTGGACCCCCACCATTGTCTCTTTCAGTTTCCTTATTTGTAGCACAATTTACTATTTTTGGAAGTTTTTTGAGTCCTAAACTTTCGGAGTTGTTTTGAGGCCCTAAATTACGATGTTTTGGCAAAATTACTTTGGTGATTGAAGCAATTAGGTTGATAGTTGTAGTCCTTGGAGAGATCTTTCCAACAAGGTATCCTACTTGTTAAACGAAGATAATATGATCAAGTTACGACCTCGAGAAGTTGGTTGCCCAACTAACCCCAACGGGGCCCATAAACTCTTGGTGTTACATCTCCTCAAGTTAGGGTTTTGGTTGTTTAGGGTTTTCTCTTATTGTTCAATAATAAAAAGGCCCTTGAGCCTCATTGTAACTCAATTCATAGGCATGCAGCCACCACATCTCTTCTCAAAGATAATTTATCATCACCCGAACTAATCTTACTTCCATTCTATTTGTAAGCATACTTCAATATTTGATATTAATGAAATGAAGTGTTATTTCTGTTGCATCTCTTATTTATGGATATATTTGTAATTTGTTTCATTCCTATTTAAATCCAGATCATACTTTGTGCACTTCTCTCTAACTTAGTCCAATCATCAACTAAAACTAAACCAAACCAACTGAAAACTATACTGCAATGTGAAAGATGAATGTTTTTTATTACAATCGAATCCACACTCGCACTCTGGTTTACACCTAAACACAAATTGCTAAAAACTAAAAACTGAAATTCCAAAATGGGAGAATGCTCCATCTTGTGAGCTTAGTTATGTACATTGTTCCTATTCTAACTAGCTGACTTTATCTTTCTTCAAGTTATATGAAACTTCCGATGCAACCAATCTAACATATGTTTTGAAAACCAAACTCCTTGATTATAGTTGGTTAAAATAAAAACTTGACAATATGATGATAACTCAGAATAAACTTGATCTTCACAGTGAAACCATGGTTGCAAATTTGAATTAAAAATCTCTTCAATATAAATGACTACAAGATCATCAAAGTCATAGATGTCATATCTTTCTTGACCTTTAATGTATTATGTAATTTGATTATCATGGTTGAACCTTTCACGCATGTTTTCTATTTCAAATTCATAATATAAAACATAAAATTCCCCACTCTCAATAACAGAGGGAAGCAATGTGTCTTTTCATTGCTGTTGAGAAGAAATTCAAAAAAAATGATCTGGATATGGAAAAATTTATCGATCCTCTAAGATTACAAGCTCCATTTGAATTCCCCTGGAATACTCTTCTAAGAAATGAATCTTTTCTTCTGAGAAACATTTGCATGACTTTAAATAAGAGGAAAAAAAATGCAATTTTTTTTTATCCACTTCACCATAAGTATACCCATCATTCCATTCTCCAAAAACCTTGAACAAAAACATGATCTACTACAGATTCGTTTTTCTCCATCCATGTTTCCAAGAAGATAACCTGAAATCTTGTTATGGATGTTATGGACTTCACAGACAAACATTCAATCCAATTTCTGCACTTCCCTTGTAATGAATCATAAAATAATCTCATGTATACATCTTCACACTTGAATTTAATAAGATCAGTAAAGTCATGAATTTTTTTTAATGTTTCAAAGTTAGGCTCAAATCATCACCACTAAATTTTGGTCCATTTCTGAGAAAATATTCATCTTTGGGTAGATGATTAGGAAAACCAGGAATAACTGTAAAATCTAAACTTGCATACCTCAAAACAATAGTAGCAGTGTCTGAGTTCTTCATTGGCCTAGTGAAATAACCATTGAATCATTTGAGTTGTGAATCCTTCTGACAATGGAGTCACCATGGAAGCTTCTGATTCTAGATTCTTGAAACTGGAGTTGCTAGAGAAAACACCTTGTAGCCAAAACTGATATACATATTTCTCTTTTCCCTCATAGATCTGATCTTAAATAATAAAATCATTTAGGGAAAATATGACTTTTTGTCCCCAGCAGAGGCGCGAAAATGTTATCTCTTAAAAAGACCCGGCTGCAGGAAAACCTCTGAGGTAACCTAAAACCTATTTGAGGTTGAAATATGACCCTTTAGCCTAGAGAGGGATCTCTCCCTAAAAACTCAACTACTCAAGGCCACTGTAGTAGAAGGTTTGCAATTGATTCCTATTGCCATATTTATCGAAAATGATTGAAATTTGGTTGGGTTATGTGAAAGTTCCACTGTTCGGCATGGAGTCTAACCCAATTAGACCTTATACAAACATCGTTTCGTTGAGTAAAACACAAAAGAAGGGTCGCAATAATTCCTTTAACACTTAAGTAATCTAGAGGAAGAAGAAGGAAATTAGTGCAAGGGTTAATTGAACAACAATTATTAATGCCTGAAAAATAAAGAAAAAATTGCATAAAATATGAATCCCAATCTCGTATTCTTTTTATCAAACATGAGGAAATATAAAACAAAGCAAAAATAGACAGAGAAATACAACACATGAATTTCTGCAAATGCTCATAAACACTGTTTTCGTTAATGATTTGCTCAAAATACACAAGGATGTAAAATCTCAGGTAAACACCAACTCTTTCTTCTTTTGCAGTCTTTGCTTATAAAAACAATACAATAATTGAAACATGTTTGTAGCTCAAATATAATTACACTAATCCAATAATAGAAGTATACATATCTTAGGTACATGCATATGCAACTTTCCAAACCTATCTACATCTAAAGATCATGTTGTTGCTCGAGTCATGGCTCGAGATAAGGATCAACAAGTTGAATCTGGTGAACTGGCATCCAAGTCAACGACTATCCATGAGCTTGTTCCTCACAAAATCCTGAAAAATAGGGTCTAGTGATCCATTCATAAATCCAAAACCGTGATAGCTGTTAGAAAACTAAGAGAGGTTTCTTTAAATGGGTCCGTTTCGGACAAAAAATTATTTTGGTTTTGCAAAAACTGTTCTCATTTGTTCGGAAAGCGTGCCCAAAATTACTGTGTTGTACAAGAAAAAACAGAGTTTTATTTGACCATTTTTATAGAAATGTGATGCTACTCCCATTGTCAGCACATTTTCCTTTTTTTATTTTCAAACGCACGATAACACTGACACTCTCGTTGTCAATGCATTTTTTAAATTTTCAAAACTTCAGCACCACTGACACTCCCGTTGTCAGCATTTTAAACCTATTTATTACAAATATTTTAGTGACAACATTAAAAAATTTCAAACATTTATTTAAATATGAGAACAAAATCACAAAAATATTTATTATGTTTCTTAATTATAATTTTCAAATCACAAAAAATTTAATTATATTTTTTAATTTTAAACCCATACAAAATTCTAATATATACATACAAAAAAGAAAAGAACAATAAAGAAGAAAGATTCAAGAAAATATTTATGCGTGGAATTGGGAAGAATAACAAATTTGCAAAATATACATATAAAATATAAAAATAATGAAAAATAGTCTGAGATAAAATGATTTATTAATGGAATTGGGATAAATAACAACTTACTTTTACGCTGATTTCTTTCCATTTATCTTTTAGATTAAAAAAAAAATTACAGTTATTCAACAAATGTCTAGAAAAGAGGAAGTCAAAGGTCATTACCCAAATTAAAAAAATTGCAATTTTTTTTAATTTGGGTAATGACCTTTGACTTCCTCTACATTAAACATATAAGTTAATAAATAAAAAATTATGATAAATAACTTAAATATTTACATTTCATTGGTTTCCTCTGCATTAAACATACATTTCAACAAGTCAGAAATTTATGATAACTAACTTAAGCATTTACATGTAAAATTTACTCAACATTTATTTTTATTCAACGCCAAATACATTTTAAAAAAGAACACATGACACAAAAGCTTAAATCGCGGGCGCCTGAGTAAATAATTCTACCTCTAATTTTATTGTTCAATAATCATGTAATCCCATCGTGAAAATAACACTAATATGTCACCATCTTAGGAATCCCATCATGAAAATAACACTCATATGTCACCATCTTTGGAATCCCATCATGAAAATAGCACTAAACACCTCCATACTCACTCTTTATTATTTTGTATAGTTGTATGTGTATCATTTAAATCCAACATTACACATGCAACGCATAAAGCATGCCCATTAGAACAAATGTGACAGTTGCCCATCCAATGCATAAAGACGCCCATTAGAACAAATGTGACAGCTGCCCAATACTTCTAACACCTTTTCCAGAGATTAATGCAGTCGCCTAGAATACTTCCAACGATCTATCCACACTACTACACATCAACATTTTCTCTAGAGATCTCTACAGGCCTGCAACACATTCCTACAATGATCTAACTACACGCCTGTGCATAATCATTTAGGCCAGAGATATCTGTTGGTGCCTACAATACATCACAAGAATTTTTGCAAATGCTTATAAACATTGTTTTCATTAATGATCTGCACAAAATATACAAGGATGCTAAATCTCAAATAAACGTTAACCCTTTCTTCTTCTACAATCTTTTCTTATATAAACAATACAATAACTTAAACAAGTTTCTAGCTAAAAAATAACTACAGTAATCCAATAATAGAAGTATAAATCTTTTAGGTACATGCATATGAAATTTTCCAAACCTATCTACATCTAAAGATCATGTTTTTGTTGGATTCATAGCTGGAGATAAGGATCAACAAGTCAAATTTGATGAGGTGGCATCCAAGTTAACAATTGTCCATAAGTTTTTTTCTCACAAACTCTTGAAAAATAGGGTCCAATTATCCCATCTAAAATCTAAAATTGTGATAGATGTTAGAAAACATAGAGAGGTTTTTTTAAATAGGTTTGTTGTAGACAAAAACCACTTTCGGTTTTGAAAACTTCGTTCTCATTTGTTTGGAAAGCATGCCCAATATTATTGTGTTGTACAAGAAAAAAACATGTTTTAAGTGACCATTTTTACAGAAATGCATTATTACTCCCGTTTTTAGTGCATTTTCCTTTTTTTATTTTCAAACACACGATAACGCTGACACTCCCATTGTCAGTTCATTTTTTAAGTTTTCAAAACTTCAATAACGTTGACACCCCCATTGTCAGCGTTTTAAACCCATTTACTAAAAATATTTCGCTAACACTGTAATTGTCTGCATTAAAAAATTTCAAACTTAAAGAAATGTGATAATAGTTGGCTTCATGAGGATGTTGTCGATCATGGATGTCAGCGAGAACCCTATAGATCAGAGACCTAATCCATTGGGTTGTTTTCAACTTCTTACCTGAAACCTATATTGTACTCTGTGAACTTCTCTCTAACTTAGTCCAATCCTCAATTGAAAGTGAACCTAACCAACTAAAAACTATACTGCAATGTGAAAGCTGAAAATTGTTTATTACAATCGAATCCACACTCGAACTTTGGTTTCAACCTGAACACCAATTGCTAAAAACTAAAAACTAAAATGCCAAAATGAAAGGATGTTCTATCTTGTGAGCTTATTTATGTACATTGTTCCTATTCTAACCAGCTAAATTTATCTTTCTTCAAGTTATATGAAACTTCCAATGCAACCAATCTAACATCTATTTTGAAAACCAGTATCCTTGATTATAGTTTATTAAAATAAAAACTTTACAATATAATGATAGCTCAAAATAAATTTGATCTTCACAGTGAAACCATGGTTGAAAATTTAAACTAAAAAACTCTTGAATATAAATGGCTACAGGATCATCAAATTCATAGGTCCTATATCTTTCTTGATCTTCAATGTATTCTATAATTTGATTATGACGGTTGAACTTTTCATGCATGTTTTCTATTTCAAATTCATAATCCAAAACAGAAAATTTTCCACTCTCAATAACAGAGGGAAGCAATATGTATTTTCGTTGTTGTTGAGAATAAATTCCAAAGGAATGATCTTGATATGGAAAAATTTGTTGATCCTCTAAGATTACAAGCTCTATCTGAATTTCCTTGGAATACTCTTCTAAGAAATGAATCTTTTCTTCTAAGCTACATTTGCATGACTTTAAATAAGAGGACAAAAATGCAAATTTTTTTTATCCACTTCACCATCATTATACCCATCATTCCATTCTCTAAAACCTTGAATGGAAACATGATCTACTACTACAAAAAAAATCTCCATCCATGTTTCCAAGTAGATAACTCAAAATATTGTTATGGATGTTATGGACTTCGCAGACAAACATTCAATCCAAAATTTTCAATTCCCTTGGAATGAATCATATAATATTCTCATGTATACATCTTCACACTTGACTTTAAGGAGATCAGTAAAGTCACGAAAATTTGTGATATGTTTCAAAGTCAGGCTCAAATCATCACCACTAAATTTTGGTCCATTTCTCAGAAAATATTCATCTTTGGGTATATGATTAGGAAAAATAGGAATAATTGTAAAATCTAAACTTGCATACCTTAAAACAATAGTAGCAGTGTCTAAGTTCTTCATTTACCTAGTGAAATAACCATTGAATCTTTTGAGCTATAAATCCTTCTGACAATGGAGTCTCCATGGAAGCTTCTAACGCTGGATCCTTGAAACTGGAATCGCCAAAGAAAACACCGTGTAGCCAAAACTAATATACAAATCTCTATTTTCCCTCAGAGATCTTATCTTAAACAATAAAATCGTTTGGGAAAAATATTCCTTTTGCTCCCCAACGAAGGCACCAAAATGTTATCTCTTAGAGGAAACCTGGTTGCGATAAAACCTCTAAGGTAACCTTGAACCTCTTTGAGGTTGAAAGATGGCCCTTCAACCTAGAGAGGGATCTCTCCCTATAAACTCAACTACTCAAGGTCACTGTAGTAGAACATTTGCAATTGAGTCCTATGGCCAAATTTATCAAAAATGATTGAAATTTGGTTGGGCTATGTGAAAGTTCCACCATTGGGCATGGAGTTTAACCCAATCAGGTGTTATGCAAACACAATTTCGATGAGAAAAACACAAAAGTAGGGTAACAATAAATCCTTTGACAGTTAAGTGATTTAGAGGAAGATGAAGGAAATTAGTGTAAGGGTTAAGTGAATAAAAATGATTAATGCCTGAGAAATAAAGAAAAAGGAGCATAAAATATGAATCCCAATCTCATACTATTTTTATCAGACATGAGGAAATATAAAACAAAGCAAAAACAGATAGGGAAATACAACACAAGAATTTCTGCAAATGCTCATAAAGGTTGTTCTCATTAATGATCTACTCAAAATACACAAGGATGCTAAACCTCAAATAAACACCAACCCTTTCTTCTTCTGCAGACTTTGCTTATATAAACAATACAACAATTGAAATAGGTTTGTAGCTCAAAATAATTACAGTAATCCAATAATATAAGTATAAATCTCTTAGGTACATGCATATGAAACTTTCCAAACCTATCTGCATCTAAATATCATGTTGTTGTTGGAGTCATGGCTAGAGATAAGGATCAGCAAGTCGAATTTGGTGAGGTGGCATCCAAGTCAACAACTGTCGATGAGCTTTTTCCTCATGAAATCCTGAAAAATAGGGTCCAATGATCCCTTCGAAAATCCAAAAATTTGATAGTTTTTTTTTAAATGGGTTCATTGTGAACAAAAACCTCTTTCAGTTTTGAAAAATCCATTGTCATTTGTTTGGAAAGGGTGCCCGAAATTACCATATTGTACAGGAAAAAATAGAGTTTTAACTGACCATTTTTATAGAAATGCATTGCTACTTCCATTGTCAACGCATTTTCCTTTTTTTCAAACACATGATAACACTCTCATTGTCAACACATTTTTTTAATTTTCAAAACTTCAATAACACTGACACTCCTATTGTTAGCATTTTAAACATGTTTATTACAAATATTTCGCTGACACTATAATTGTCAGTATTAAAAAAAATCAAACTTAAATAAATTTGATAACAAAATCACCAAAATATTAATTATATTTCTTAATTTTAATTTTCAAATCATAAAAATTTTATTTATATTTCTTAATTTTAAGTTTCAAAGCACAACACATTCAAAATTCTAATAATATATACATATGAAAAGAACAATGAAGAAGAAGGGTAGAAAAATGAATTTATTAGTGGAATTGAGATAAACAAGTGTTACGTAGTAGCTAGTACCTGCCACCAGTTTAAATATAGCTAATTAGAGTATGAATTGTTGACAAGTAAGCTGATCAATTAAAGCTTTCATTAAAAAATAGAAATGAAAGTGAAAATGTTGTGCTAAAATGGCATTTTTTGGTGAGAACTTTACATCATTGGCAGTAATGAAACTTTATTTCTTTGGCAGTGTTTTTTCAAATTGATATGGAGAAACTTAGTTTCAAGTAAATCAGATTTCCAAGAAATTTGTTTGCACAACATTTTTTCTCCTACAAAGTTCATGAGCATTGTACATGATTGATGTAGAGTTGAATGCAATTCTGTTTGTGGCAGTGAAGGTAAGGGAATATGGAACAAAACTTGTATTGGTATCTCTCAAATGGCTTCCTGCTTTAAACATGATTGCTTTCTTTTGCAGAGAAAACTGGAGTTGGCATGATTTATAATTTTTTATTTAGTATTAAATTAATTTTAAAATTAAATTGTAAAGACCAATTAATTAATATTTGTGACTAATACATAATAACACTTGTTTTACTATTAATTTAACTAATAGATTATAACTAACACATTTATATAAATTAAATCACTAGTAACTATAGATAGATATTAAAGCACTTAGTTTATAATCAAAATACTTAGTTCCTAAAATATTTCATATCATTAAAACTAAAGAATTCATTATAAATAAATAAAATATATCATTACCCAATATTTTCCAAATATTATACATGTGCCTATGATTTGTGATTTAGTATTAAATTGGCTTAATTTGACACATTCACTTTGAATAAAACCAAGAATAAAGTTGCAGTAAATTAAACAACTTTAATGAAATTCACACTTTAACTTTTTGAATGGTAATTGAGACCAATATTTTGCATTTCGTTCGAGGAAATAAGGTAAAACAACTTGAAAAAAAACCAATTGAAATAGATGAGAAATTTGAGCCTAATCTCTCAATAAATGTTGAGCAATCTCTCGTTTTGCAGTGACTTGAAGAAAAATATGGAAATTCAAAGCGGGATCCTGGTAATATCCCACATTTGTAGAATTATTTTGGATCCCATACCCCACCCTCTGCATTGTAGAATTTGAATCCCCTAAAATGAAATGAAGAGCTCCAGTGCATTGTATTGGAGTTTCAAATCCTCCTTTGACCTGCAAAATTAGATACACTCCAACATTAATCACAAAAAAAAAACTTTAATTCTTCATTCAATGATCTAGATGGATGTTGGTGGCCACCCGCCTATTCCACTTGGACCCCTGCCATTGTCTCTTTCAGTTTTTTAGTTTCCTTAGTTGTAGCACAATTTACTATTTTTGGTAGTTTTTTGGATCCTGAACTTCTGGAGCCGTTTGAGGCCCTAAACAGTGTTTTTTGGGAAAATTAGGGCCAACATGGATCTTGGTCACTTTTTAGCTACATAGGAGATGTAGTCCTCAGATTGATATTTCTAGCAAGATATTGTGCGCATAAAACGGAGATCATATGCCAAAGTTACGACCCTGGGAAGTTGATGTACGAATTTACACAAACGAGGTCCATAGTTTTGGTGTTTCATCTCCCTAGAGTTAGGTTTTTGGATGTTTAGTTTTTTTCGTTGTTTCTCAATAATAAATAGGCCATTGAGCCTCATTGTAATATAGTTCAAAGGAATGTAGCCGCCACATCTCCTCTTAGAGATAAGCTACCATTGCCTGAGTTAGTCTTATTTCCATTCTGTTTGTAAGCATATTTCAGTATTTGATATTAATGAAATGAAGTGTTATCTTTTTTGCATCTCTGTATCTATGGTTATATCTGTAATTTTTTGCATTTTTGTTTAAGTTTGGATCAATGGTATCAGAGTGCTCTTCCCTTTCTCTATTTTTATTTGCATGCCCCCAACAAGGTCAGGATATGAGGAGTTAGGGCTCGAACTGGTCGAATATTTGCAAGACTAGCCTCGCAAATCCCGACGGCCTCCCAGGGCAGAAGAGAAAAAAGATGAGGGCGTAGGAGATCATTTCAAAATATTTCTCGAAGAATCCCTTGAGCGATAGAGGAACGCAATGATGGACAACTTTGCCCATATCCTTCAATGGCTACCTAAGGGCGACGGTTCTCCTTCCAACAACTACCTTAAAAGCGTCATGCCCTTTAAGGTACACGTTAACTTTCCCATATTTGAGGATCAATAGGTGCAGACATCGTAGATAAATGGTTAAATCTGCTAGAAGGGTATTTCTTTTGTTCATGATTTTTCTAGTTGGGAAAATATTACTTTTTCACTTTTGAAAGCCGCCCCCCACGTCAAAGATTGGTGGAAACCTACTATGAGAAGAAGGATGAAAGTAAACCCTCACTATTTTCGTCTGCACCCACTTGGAATTTGTTCTGAGTCGCCATTAAGGAGCAGTACTATCTTTTCGGGAGCTATGAGGATAAATACATAAAGTGGACCACGCTATGGTAGGGAAGGGACCAAGATGTGTCAAAGTTTACTAATGTTTTTCATACCCTTCGCACGGAGTTGGGTATCAAGGATTTTGAGAAACATTTGGTACTCAAGTACTATGCATGCCTACATAGGTACATCTAGGATGAGATGGAGTTCCTGGACATCTCCTCGCTCGGCATGATGTACCGATATGCTGTCAAGATTGAGCAGAAATTTAAACAAAAAAAATGAGACTTTGGATCTGTGAATCCGAAGCAAGGAAAAGGTGCCCGTAAACCACAGAGGAAAAGGCAAAGCCAAAGCGGGGTGACCCAGGATAACCCATTGAAGCCGAAAGAAAAGAACAACACCACGAAGACAAAGAAGGACACAAGAAAGTGGTGTGAGTTCCATAAGAGCTCCACTCACAACACAAGTGAGTTTCAAGCCACGCAGTCACTAGTGGTCGAGCGGAAGGCTTCCAAGTCAAATGCATGATCCGACTCTGAGTCAGAACCTGAAAAGGGGAATGACAAAGGGAAGCAGATCATTAGCGCAGAGCCCAGTGCCACTATGGCCACCACCAAGATCCAGAAGATTGAGCCTAAATATCCAGAGGAGGAAGAACGTCTATTCCACTCAAAGATGTCAGTGAAGGGTTCTCTGTTGTAGTTCATTATCAACAGCGGGAGCTAAAATAACCTTATTTTAGCAGAGGTCATGAAGCGGTTGGGCTTACCGACTACAACACATTTGCAGTCGTAAACCATTGGGTAGCTTCACCAAGGAAGAGATCTATGTGTCAGCCAGCAGTGTCGCCTTCCCTACAACATCAAGCCCTTCATGGATGAGGTACTATGTAATGTTGCTCCTCTTGAAGTTTGTGATGTATTATTAGGACAACCAAACTTGTTGAAACTACATGATCTATATGATTCTAGACTTCGCTATATTATTATTTATTTGCGTAGTAAGTTATATAGGATACCGGAGGTAGCCCCACCTACTGCCATCTCTTTGATATTTACTAAGCAATGCAGTAAGATCATCTCCCAGACTGGGAAATTTTTTTTTTTTTTTATTCACTCTCAAAGTAAGGGGAAGGTCATAGCCACATCCATGGCCCCTGGGAAGGGTTCCTCTATGCGGCAGAAGTAGGTGGACACGGTCATGGAAGAATACCAGGATATCTTCTCCTCGCCGACATGGGTATCCTTGCACTGTCAGGTCAAGCATTCAATCAATCTGAATCCCAGAGAACCTCTATCCAACAGGCTGATATATCGCTGCCCCATTATGGAAAATGAAGAGACCAAGTGGAAAATGTAGGAGTTGCTGCAAAAAGGGCACATCCGACCAAGTTCATCGCCTTGTGGGAGCCTGATTGTATTTTCATAGAATAAGGATGGGACTTGGAGGCTCTGCATTGATTACCGGGCACTAAACAAAATCATTGTCAAGAACAGGTATCCAATCCCACGGATTAATGACCTTCTCGACCAACTCAAGGGGGCTAAGTATTTCAGTAAGATCGATCTGAAGTCTAGCTATCACTAGGTTCCAAGAGAGCCCACAAATTTATGGAAGACCGCCTTCAAATCCAAGGAAGGCCTTTTTGAATGGTTGGTTATGCTCTTTGGGTTGAAAAATGTCCCTACTACTTTTATGAGGCTAATAGATGACATCTTACGACCCTTCACCAACTCATTTGTGGTTTCTTATCTGGATGGCATCCTCATCTTCAACAAGAGTTGGGAAGAACACTTGCAATACATTCGACAGGTCCTTCAAACCCTTCGGCAAAACAAACTACGTGCCAACTTGGAGAAATGCACCTTTGGCATGAGCTAGGTCCAATATTTGGGTTACATCATAGATGAGCGTGGTGTACATATGGATCCGACTAAGATCCAAGGCATTCGGGATTGGCTAGCCCTGACCACTCTAACAGAGCTTGGCATCTTTTTGGGCCTTGCAAATTTTTATCAAAGGTCCAGGTTGGGATTCTCTCATATCACTTGGCCTTTGAGTCAGATTACTAAGGGCGGGGTGAAAGAAAAAATTTCCTGGTCCTTGTCGCAACATAAGGCATTCGTTTACTTGAAGCACTGACTCTGCTCTGCACCGGTACTCACACTGCTGGACCTGCAATAGTCATTTGAAATCTAGATAAGCACCTCAAACTATGTTATTGGTGTAGTCCTCACCCAGCATGGGCATCCAATGGTCTATCATAGTGAGACACTTTTCGATACAATTCGGAAGTACCCCACCTATGATATAGAAATGTATTCCATTGTGAAGGCTTGTTGGTAATGGAAGCATTACATTCTAGGGAACCAGACGGTCATCCACACCAATCATCGACCGCTTCATTTTATACAGACACAAGGGAAGTTACAAAATGATCACCATTAGAAGTGGTCTACATATATGCAACAATTCCACTAGAACATTAAATACAAAAGGGGAAACACTAATAATGTTGTAGACTACCTCAGTCGACCCCCAGTTGCAGCACTGATTATTGTTCTCAACTCTTATGGCCATGAGACCTCTGGATGGCCGCAACTATACAAAAATGATCCAGAGTTCGTCTCCACATACCATATGCTAGTAGATGGAAAGAAAGTTCTTGATTTCCACCTTCAAGACACATTATTGTGCTACCTGGGCCACCTTTATGTTCCTTCAAGTGAGTGTGCCAAGATGATTTGGGAGGTGCACTATAGTAAGGTCGCAGGACACTTTGGTGTGGAGAAAATTGTGGCTATACTACAAGAGTAATTTTATTGGCCCAAACTCCGACTAGATGTTGGGAAATATATAAGATCCTACATTACCCGTGCCATCGCCAAGCTAACCATCAAGAAGTAAGGCCTGTACACTCATTTTCCTACTCCCATACAATCGTGGGAATCCATCTTCATGGACTATATGTTTGGCCTCCCTACTACCAAGCATCGTAATGACTATGTATTTGTGGTCGTGGATAGATTTTCTAAGATGGCTATATTGGTGGCCTATAAGAGGAGTATTGGAGCAGAGGAAACTGCCAAACTGTTCTTTGAACGAGTATGGGTACATTTTGGGATCCCGTAGACCACTATATCAGATCAGGATAGCAGCTTCCTAAACACATTCTGGTCAAGCCTCTGGAAACTATTGGACACCAACCTCACAAAGTCGATTGCCTTCCATCCCCAAACTGATGACCAGACAGAAGTCATCAATAGGATGATAGTGCACATACTCCACATGTACAACTCCAAGCATCCACGAACCTGGGATGAGAGTCTTCCTTATGTGCAACACAGTTATAATAGAGCTCTCCATAGCTCAACTGGTCGTAATCCCTTTCAAGTGGGTCTAGGATTTCAACCATTGTGTTTGATTGATGTTTCCTTGCCTCATGCGACTGCATGGACATAATCCACACATGTATTATCTAAGGTTGATAAAGTGACCATATTTATTGAATGCATCCAACACATCCACCATCAAGTTCACGATGTCTTGGAGAAGTCAAATGCCAAGTACAAGCGACTACATGATCAACATTGGGTGCCACACAAGTTTCAGGTGGGAGACAATGTTTGGTTGCATTTGTAGAAAGAATGCCTTACCAGAGCCCATCAGAAGCTCATACCACCCTGATATGGTCCTTACACTATTACCATGGTTGTGAGAGACAATGATTTTGAGTTCAACATTCCCCCTTCAATGACCTAGACCCAGTGTTCAATGTGGACTGCCTTCGACCATACTTCCCACCATTATTGGACACATCAGACATTGCAGAACAACTCACATGAATATAGTTAAACCCATACTGCATGGAACAAGACACAAGTGATCGGATTATGGATACACAGGTCAAGAACAATCACCAACAGAAGATCCAACTATATCAGATTGTCAAAGTTGGCCAACTCCTACACCAAGGCAAGTGGCTTACCAAGGACCAAGTTCAGCAGAAGTTTCCCCATTTCATGGAGGCACTCAACGTAATGGGGACCATTGCTTCCTAAGGGGGGAGAACCGATCTAGGTGGATGTTGGTGGCCACCCGCCTATTCCACTTGGACCCCCACCACTATCTCTTTAAGTTTTTTAGTTTCCTTAATTGTAGCACATTTACTATTTTTGGCAATTTTTTCGAGTCTTGAACTTCCGAAGCCGTTTTGAGGCTCTAAACGACATTTTTTGGGAAAATCGAGATCGACATGGGGCTTTAATCAATTTTGGACACTCAAAATTTGTAGTCCTAGGATAGATATTTCTGACGAGGTATTGTGCGCATTAAACAAAGATTGTATGCCAAAGTTACAACCCTGGAAAGTTGATGTACCAATTTACCCAAACTGGGCCCATAGTTTGGCGCTTCATCTCCTACATTTAGTTTTTTGGATGTTTAGGGTTTTCCATATTTTCTCAATAATAAGTATGCCTATGAGCCTCATTGTAACACAGTTCAGAGGCATGTAGCTGCCACATCTCTTCTCAGAGATAAGTTGTCATCGCCCGAGCTAGTCTTATTTCCATTCTGTTTGTAAGCATATTTCAGTATTTGATATTAACGAAATGAAGTGTTATTTATGATGCATCTCTGTATTT
This sequence comes from Pinus tabuliformis, assembly GCA_031772625.1. NCBI lineage: Eukaryota > Viridiplantae > Streptophyta > Pinopsida > Pinales > Pinaceae > Pinus > Pinus tabuliformis. The sequence goes on from CM062806.1 coordinate 719,771,931, forward strand.
ATGGTTATATCTGTAATGTTTTGTGTTCCTGTTTAAGTGTGGATCATTTAAGAAGATCAATTTCTTGAATTCTTGTAATAAGGTCAATTTCTTGAATTCTTTATATACCTGAAGGCAGGTATTATAAAAACTATGCCTAAATAAAAAAAATTCAATAAAGTTAGGAAATAAATACTCATCCTAAAAATTAGTAACTATATATCAATAAAACTTTCTTTTGTTTTTTACTAATTTAATTATATTCATTTAAATGGGAGTTTTATTGTATAGTTGTTGCTTCCGATAAAGAAAATTATAGAAAGTTCACGAAAAAAAGGTCAACTTAAAAATTAACTAGAAAAAAAAAACTATAATTAGTGAAATTGGAATTTAAAATAGAGGAAAAAAGACCATAAAAAGAGACAATATAAGTCAAATTAAAAAGTAATAAAACTAAAAATTAAAAAAAAAAAAATATTAGATTTTTTTTTTAAACTTTTTTTTTCCTTTTAAAAATTTCTCATCTTAAATTGAAAAAGTGGAGAAAAAAATATAATTCATGAAAATAGCAATAATAGAAAAAAAATAAAAAGTAAAAAAAGTTGAATAAAAAGGAAATAAAACTAAAAACAAAAAAATTGGTAACTAATAGAAAAATTAAAGTTACTAAAGACCTCAACCAATCACTTTACAAATAAATAAATTTAAATAATAGTAATAAATAAAAAATTGAATTAAGCATTGGGGGTTTTCCAGTGTAGATGTAACTGTATTAAGTAAGTCATTCATCTATGACCATTTAACAAAAAATGAATTAAGCATTGGGGGTTTTGGCAGTGTATTTTTTGGGATTTAACTGCATTAAGTAAGTCATTCATCTATGAACATTTCCATGAGAGGTTGTTGTAAGTGACTAATTTCTCATAATTTTTTAATAGTCCACTTAGCACATAGATATCATTTTTTGGGATTCAAGTGCATTAAGTAAGTCATTCATCTATGACCATTTCCATGAGAGGTAGTGGTAACTGACTAATTTCTCATGATTTTTGAATAGTCCACTTAGCACTCATTGCATTTTCTAGTGATTTTTGAATCATCCACTTAGCACATAGATATCATTTTTTGGGATTCAACTGCATTAAGTAAGTCATTCATCTATGACCATTTCCATGAGAGTTAGTCGTAACTGACTAATTTCTCATGATTTTTGAATAGTCCACTTAACACTCATTGCATCCGGATGTTCACAAGGGTGAAGAAGTGGGATTGAAACTAATGAAGTAAATCACATAGCATCAATCATCACTTCTGGGGCTTGCACCTGGTACCCCGAACTTCCCAAGAGTTTTCCCCACAATCAAGCCCACTTAGCTTGCTACCACATTTGCAAAACCTTAGTAAGTATTTTGCCTCATGAACCATTCAAGTAGAGTTCCCTTCACTCTTTTGAATTAGATATTGGGGGTTTTGGCCATACACTGTATTGAATTCTTAATGTTAAACTATAAATAAGTGACAAAAATATTTGATGAAAGACAAATTAATAAGAAATCCAAAAAAACAAACTATACATTATTGGGTAATAAAAAATTTACAAAATATTAGTAAAAGAAATAAAAAAATAAATAATAAAAAAAATGAAAAACAATTTCAAATAAAATGATTTGTTAATGAAACTGAAATATGGATTTTTTGAGGGAAAATTTTTATATTGATTTCTTTATAGAAAAATAAAAAACAATTATAGTTATTCAACAAAAGTCTGGAAAAATTAGCAAATTTTTAAATTTGGGTAATGACCTTTAACTTCCTCTACATTAAACCTATACTCTAATAAATGAATAAATTAGAATAAATAATTTAAATATTTAAGTTTCATTGGCTTCCTGTGCATTAAACCTATATGTCAACAAGTCAAAAATTTATGATAACTTAGGCATTTACATGTGAAATTTACTCAACATTTTTTTTTATTCAACGCCAAGTATATTTGAAAAAAGAATACATGACATAGAAGCTTAAACCCCGGGCGCCTGAGTAAATAATTCTACCTCTATTTTTTATGTTGGCCAATCATGTAATCCCATTGTGAAAATAGCACTGACATGTCGCCATCTTAGGAATCCCATCATGAAAATAGCACTAAACACCTACATACGGAGTCTTTATTGTTCTCCATATTGGGATGTTTATCATTTAAATCCAACGTTACACATGTAACGCATAAAGCACGCCCAGTAGAACAAATGTGAGAGCTGCCCCATCCAATGCATATAAGATGCCCCATACTTCTAACACCTTTGCCAGAGATTAATGCAGTCTCTTAGAACACTTCCAGCCATCTATCCACGCCACTGCACTTCATCATTTTCACAAGAGATATTCTCTACAGGCCTGCAACACATTCCTCCAGCGGTCTAACTACACGCCTGCGGATAATCATTTTGGCCAGAGATCTGTTGTTGCCTACAACGCATTCCTCCAGCGATCTAAGTACACAGCTGCGCATCATCATTTCAAATTTTCTTCTATCCATCTATTCTTTCCAATTTCTATGGCAGAAATAACAGCCACCCCTCATCACCCTGGCATTGCTTCCTCCTCCACGGCCTCTTGTTCTGCGTCGGCGTTGACTCCTTATGTCCATTATGACATATTTGTCATCCATTTTGAGAATGAAACTAGAGACTTCGCCATCGATCTCTGCTGACGTCTTACTAACCGTGGATTGTGTGTTTTTCTGAACGAGCTGGACTTCAGCGATCAAGAGGAGTTTCAATCTCGAATGGAAGATGCCATTTCACTAGCCTCTCTCCAGATCGCCATATTTTCCCCAAACTATGCTCAATGGGAATGGTCCATGGATACGCTCGTCAAGATGACAAAGTCGGACGCGCCTATTCTCCCCGTTTTTTATAAAGTCGAACCTTTTCATCTCAGGTTTACAAGCAAAGATGACAAGGGACCATATGCTCAATCGCTGCGTGACCATGAGGAGAAAGAACGATACGGCTCGCAAACTATTCAGGCTTGGAGAGACGCTCTGTTCCATGTTTCCAACCTAAGTGGTTTACAGCTGTGGAGCGATGGGTGAGCATTTCCTACTATTCAAATCTTTAATGATCGTTTACAATTTGATCGATTGGCAGAGGTTTCCACCATTGTAACTTAATACATAAAAGCGTTTCTTACTGTTTATTTTAAACTCTGCTTGAATATTTAGGGCCCAGGAGGTACTCGTAGGTAAAGTCGTCCACAGAGTCTTCAAAGATTATTGTCGTCCTCGCGATTACCATGTTTTCTTGAGTCATCGCGGGCCAGACACGAAGGAGAAATTCGCCCAGCCACCTCTCTACAATCTCCTTGTTTCCAGTGGATTACGAGTCTTTCTAGACAAGGAAGAAATGGTGGGGGCACTCAAGATTGACGCTCAAATAGAGGTGGCTATTCAATTCGCTCATGTCAATATCGTTATATTTTCTCCCAGATTTCCCGAATCTTCTTGGTGCATGGATGAGCTCTCCCTCATGACAAAGATCGAGGGTAAAATTCTGAACTTTTGGGGTTCAAGAGCTTGTTTAGTTATCATCAACTAATATTGGATTTCAATTTGATCTAGAATGTGCACAAAAGTAGTAAGCTCATAGTTCCATCCTTCTATGCATCCTTGCCACCTTGTGTAGGAAATGGGTTACTGGAGAAAGCTTATGAGCTATTTTTGCTCTGCGATGCTAAATTGGGACTTTAATTTTCTCCTCAATAGGTAAGTTATACGAATTCACTAATCCCAAGTGTGTGCTGGATGAGTATTTTCCCAAACTATTAGATTTCCATCATGCATAATTCTTTGGAATGTTTGACTTCCCTTTTATTCGCTAGACTATTAATGTGTATTTCCTTAGACTGAATGTTTGATTTCTCTTTATTATTTCTCAGCCTCTATTTACATAAAGTAATGAAAGCATTTTAGGGATAATTGTAAAGGGATATACTCTTGGAAAGTCTCGGCCATTATTTTGGATATAACATGAATGAGCAGTTAGATACATGTTTGATTATGTTTAGATATATTTTTTATTATCCTTTCACAGTTCCGCATAAATGGTTCATTGTTCTTTCACGTTCGATTGGAGAGAAAATTTTGGGCTTAACTGTCTAGTGTTGATTGGTTAAAGGTCAAAGGCATTAGCTTTTGTTATGGACTTGTAAAGCTTTAGGTTGATGATACTTCAAAACTGAAATAAACATTTTGCAATTTACAATTATGTGGTCATTGGGCCAAGTTCCAATGGTTTCTATGCCGAAGAAGGCTTTCCTTGCCCTATAACTTAAATATATTTATATTGGGGTTTCAAAGCAAAAGAAATTTATAACTCCTTAGTATCTATTTATTTAATTTCGCGATTAGCAATGTGTGTGGGGAAAATATTCAATGCACTCAACATCTGTGAAAATGAGGTATTTCTCTTAACTAAATAGAGATTGTAGTTTTTAGTTGGTAGAGGTCACAGTTTTTAGTTGGAATCTTGCATTTTATGAAGCAGTTTGGAAAGTGGTTCTCTAATTAGGGAGATTGATATTTCCAAATTTACTTAGAACGTAAAATGAAGGGCATAGAAAATGTAAAAACGTCATGAAATTTTTGTTTGATGGGCAAAAGGGGTTTGAAATTCCAGGCCTGTATAGAGGTGGAAATAGCGTTGGCCCTAAGATACAGGATCTGCCACGTGTGGAATATGTCAGGTCGTTGGAATCGCTTCGTCGGCAGATGTGGAATATGTCAGGTCGTTGGAATCGCTTCGTGTTGACGATTGTCCGAGCGTCCAGTGGGGTAGGGGAGTACTCGAGCAGCTGCTCCAACGAAAGACTCACCTACGGGGTGGTGCATTAAAGGTTGCTGTCTCCGTGTTCGGTTCCCATCCATGTTTGAAAGTTAGAAGAGTCAATGTTAGATTACTAGAGAATCCCCAAACAACATGACAAGTGCTTAAGGTGAAAAGTGAATGATTACAGTGATAAATAGTTGTAGTTTCGACCACACAAAAATATATGAGGAAAGCTCAAAGCATGGTAAAAATTAAAACTGAATTCTAAATAAATTAAAAAACAAATAAGAACAAATAAGAGAGAAAAAGTAAACTGTAGGCGGTATGACATAAGTAAACTGTAGGCGGTATGACATTCATATATTCCTGTGTGTTTACTTTATATATTTCTGTGGGTTTATTTTTGTCGGCATGAAATATTGTTAGAAAAAGGTTTGCAAAATTTGTAATTACTTTTTAAATGTGAAAATTTGAATCTGAATATTAATAAAAGTTTGAATGTTTATAAAATGAATATATTTACATCAATTAAAAAAAAATCTGCACTTTTTTTGGTCTTTAAACCTCTATTATAATATTAAAAATGATATAAAATAATTAATATTATTTACATATCAATTGATAATTAATATAATTATATTTATTCATTCTGTTTGTATCATATTTATTTTTTATTTTTATGTTTATGTACTTAGGATTTTCACTCAGTTTTAAAAGCAGCAATTAAATATAAAAAGCATAAATAATATAGCCGACTTAAAACTAAAAAAATAATTTATATAAAAATATTATATTAAATACAATAATATAATCATATTTATTTATTATGTTTGTGTATCATATTTGCTTTTTATTTTTATGTTTATGTAGTTAGGATTTTAGGTCGAGTTTCAAAAGTACCAATTAAATATAAAAAACATAAATAATATGGTCGACTTAAAACAAAAAAAATAATTTATATAAAAAATATTATATTAAATACAATAATATAATCATATTTATTTATTATGTTTGTGTATCATATTTACTTTTTTTATGTTTATGTAGTTGGGATTTTCAGTTGAGTTTCAAAAGCACCAATTAAATATAAAAAGCATAAATAATACGGCCGACTTAAAACTAAAAAATTAATTTATATAAAAAATATTATATTAAATATAATAATATATGAATGAATTAATGCAATATTAATATATATATATATATATATATATATTAAATCTATGTTAATTTATAATAATAAAATAATGGAGTGTATAGTATATATGAATATTTATAATATATATTATAGATACAAATTTATTATATATAAAATGCTATTGGTGTGTAAGTAGAAAGTTAATACTATGGTCGTATATTAATTATGTTGATAGGCATTTTTATTGTGAGGTTTATCATGGTGACACTATTCAGATTCGTCATCCCTGTCACAATCTTAAACAAGTGTCTCACAATTCCAACAACACTTACTGCAATCTTAGGACGAACAAGCCACTGCAACAATTCTCTTGACGAACCATTCTCATTCCCACTTCAGAAATCAAATGAGTTGTCGTTGGGCACAAATTCATAGACGAGTAGCTTCCAATCATTGCTTGAAATGCAACACAAAAGCTTCATCACATTGTTATGCCTCATCCTACTGCTAACCATCTCCATCTCTGCATTGAATTCCTTCTCTACCCCAGCCCCAAACTTTCCTCGTCGATTGCTACAGATTTTATTTACAACCTCCACTTCTCCACTATCCAACATCACCCTGTATATTGTTCTGCATACTTAGCAGGTTTGGCATGCTAAGTATGCTCCGACATATAGAGTTCAACCTCCTCTGAGAGAGGGTCATTATGAGAGTAGATATTACTAAAAAATCACATCATTGCTTTCTTGATTTGTTGGAAGTCTCCTATCTTGGTACCATTTACCTCAATCTCCTAAATATTTTTTTTCCTCTACTTATTTTTCACTTGTTTATGAAAGAATTTGGTGTTTCAATCTCCTCCCTATAGTTGCAAGCTTTGAGAATTAAGTGTCCAATATTCCTCTTCATATTTTAGTAGTGAATGATATTTTTCAAACAAAATTTTTTCTTAGCTCATCATTTCCTCTGACATAGATCCTTTTTCCATGGAGGAGTGAAAGGTGATCAATGGGCACTAACTGAAGACATCCATTCCACAACTAAAAGTGTTGGGCTAATATTTCTTGATCCTCAAGCTTTGTCTCCTGGAGAAGGGCAATAGAGGGATTTTCCTTCTTGATTAGAGATTTCACTTATGATTTCCTTTTTCTAGACCCTAAGCCCCTACAATTATAGGAGAGAACTATCATTGCTTACATTTTGAGTGGGGAACCCCTTTAGGTAGGGAAAATCCAAAACTTCTCTTATTTCCTTTACTTCATAGGTCACCCATTTGGATGTTTTTGAGGGTGGGTTAATGGCCTAGTTCTTTCTCTCTTTTTTTCATTTGTTCAATCCTTATTTATCTGTTGGATTTCCTCCTTGATCAACAGGTTCTATGATTAATATCCCTGGCTTTGTATGCTTTTTATTTTTCATCTGCTGAACTGGAAAATGGAGCTCCTGTCATACCATCCCTTGGAAAAAAAAGTATTCCTCTGCTTTTGAGGATTTGACTTGCATATGCGTTGGGTCTTCATTGGATCTAACTACCGTAGATTCTTTCGTTGGGCCTTGGGAAGGTACGAGGATAGGGGTCAAATCCACGGTTAGGGGATTTTCCTAGGGGATCTCCTCATCTTCATCTTGATTTGCATGTGTTTCATACCTATTACCTGAGATTCCTCCATTAATTAATTTGTTTTTTCCTTCTCCATTTCCTACTGATTTGTTATTTGGAGAGGGGGGGGCAAATTCTTTAGCAGGCGCTTGTCTCTATGGCTGGGTTGAAGGAGGATTTAGCTTTTGAGGGAATTTTCTCTTTTTAGCTTTTTGCCATTGGTCCCCTTGATCACTTTGCTTCTCCTGATCTTCTAGTTTCTTTAGGAAATTTCTAGCAAAATGTCAATAGTCGTGACAAACTTTGCATTTGAATGGCAGTTGATCTTAGTCGACTTCTTGAATGTGTGCCCAAATTTCCAAGCTTAGATTGATTGCCGCATATCCTAGCACAAGAGAATAGTCCATCTTTGGGTTCAGCAAAATCAACAAATTTCCGCAATGTGTTCCTGATCGTTCTGAAGGTGGCATCATTCCAACAGTGAAGGGGAAGGAAGGAAAAATTCACCCATAGAAACAAAGGAAGGGACATTGAAATCGAGGTTGAAGTTGGGGCTCCATCAATCCAAATAAAACCCTTGTGCTCCCATGAAGTACAACCCACTGTGGAATATTTGATCTCGATCTAATTTTTTCTCGAAGAAGATGGTGAAGAAAGCCTTGCCACAAAATGAAGAAGTGACTCTTCCATCTATCAAGGGTTTCCAATTATTTAGGGCCCATTGGAAAACTATTCATGGGGAGGGCCATAGGCCCATGAATTGACCTAGTAGGCCCCAATCTTCCAATTGGAGAGCTCGAAGCCTAGTTTGGGGAGCCAAGATTTAGACTTTGGGGATCTCATCCAATTTTTTCACAAAATGAGAGGATGCAGTCTTTTGGAACTTAGGTCCATTCCAAACCAAGGAATTAAAAGCTTCGACCTCCTGGTCAAGATGAGGAGGGGAGGCCGGATTAGTCATGATTAACCACCTGGCCAAGGCTGGGGCTGATGGCTAGAGGATCTATATGGAGGGAGAATATGGGAATAAGCAAAGAAAAAACAAAAAAAAGGGGGATTCAAAGTAGCAAAGTAGAGTAAAAGGGAAGATGCAACGGGAGGGACGTCGACCTAACAAGCAGTGCCTCAAGGTCACAAAGGAAGCATGGCAGATCAAAGGATCACAAGGTTGACATGCCTCAGAGCATTAGAGCTACATAGGAATTCTTTGGGTGAAGACAAACATTACTCTTTACCAAATTTTCCCAAATAGATTTAATTTAAATAACAATATTGTTAGTTATAGTGATGTTCATTCAATGAAGAAGATTTCATTGTTCTAATGCATTATTCTATTATTGACACTAAAAGCAGATGCAACAAATATTCAAAGTGTTTTTCCATCTATTAGGGTGCATATATCTCATATGAAAATAGGTCCATTTATCATGATGCATATAACTTATATGCAGGAATGTGACGAATGATAAACCTTTCTTTGGTGAATTACATCAATTGTACTATGACTGCATCGATAACGGCTAGGATCTTCCCACCTTGAATCTAATTGGAACTTGAAACTAGACTTGATACAACTGATAAATTAGTGATGGAAATTTTGTTGTTTGCTTATAAGGACTTTAGAGACTATGAAGACTATTGATAGTTTCAATAGTTTCTTACAACATTCTTTTATTAACACTAGTTTTTATCTCTATCTTTATTTCAAATAATTAATTGATACTTTGTTTATTATTATAAATTTAAATTGATGCACAAATAAATATATAAAGTAGAGAATAAGACAATATTTTCAAACCCCATGATACTATTATAAAAAGAGAGAAGACACAAAGAAATATTAATTGTAAGAAAAAATATGTAACTCATGACTTGTATCATATATCATATTAATTTATACCAAATAAAATTTTAAAAGATATGAATAAGATATTAATAATTTAACTATTATATTAAATTATATATTTTTAATATAAATTTAATTATATAAACTAATACTTAAAAAAAATATTATTATTTTGAAATTTAAAATAAATAAATAAATTATATATATATATATATATATATAAAGTATATCCAAATCTCGATTTGAAATAATATAATAACTTATAATAATTTATTTTTAACATTATTTATAAGTTGAATAAAAATTATAATAAAATTTAAAATGAATCTAAATGATTTGAAAATTTTCTTTCATTATTTTCCAAATATGCTAATTATACCATATTGTAATTAAAATTATATTGTATTTTTATTTATTTCAATAAAATTATAGTAATATTTAAAATAAATTTAACTTAAAATGATTTACCATTAAAATTTCACTTACGCTCTCACATGAAAATGAGTTACATGATCTATCAAAATTGAGTTAAAAAATGACCTGTCATATTGCATTATCTACACATTTCCATGGAACCACAACCATAAATCCGATTATTTCGGAGGTGTTGATTGCTTGTTCCTAGGGAGAATTCAAGTTCATATATTTTAGAACGTGTTAGGTAGTTTCGAGACACACATAACTTCATAACTACTTGGGAAATATTTACTTATTTCAACATTTTAAGCCAACAATTCTACAACTCTCTAATTATGTAATTAGAGGGAATTATAGTTTGAAAGAAATATATATCTATATATAAAAAGTCTAATATCATGTATTGAGATTGTAACTACTCAAATATATTAAAAATATATCAAAATATTCACAAAATCATTACAAAATTGTATTAACATATTATCTAGTTGTTGGAAATATTATTGGCACAAAATTTTATTAACACATCTTGTTATTATTTTTATTTTTCACAATGTTTTGATTTAAAAAAAAAAAAAAAAAAACATAAAAACAAAATTGACTGTTGTCAACTATTCGAATCGTTATGGGGACAATGCATATTAAAATTAAATGAGATAAACACAAAACAGAGGGCTTAATAACGCTACTCCAACTCCAATTTGTCTATCTAAAAGATCAATAGAGTTAAAAAACAATACATCGGTGTGAAGTTCTATTTGTTGGGTAGGGGATTCGATCCAGCCAGAAGTAAATCCCTTTGGCTAACTTGTTATTAATTGAATCTACTATCTTTTTAGTGACGGAAAGAATTAATCCAACTACAAGTTCCCTAAGGCTGTTTATTACACAAAATGGCTTTGGCTAACTTGTTATTAATTGAATCTGCTAGCTTTTTAGTGACGGAAATAATTAATCCAACTGCAAGTTCCCTAAGGCTATTTATTACACAAAATGGAATTTTGTGAATGTTGATTAAAAAAAGTATTCGAAGTAAAAAGCAAGTATAACGATGTAACATGTAAATATAATGTAATGGTCAAATCACATATCCAATAGTATATTTTGTGAAATTTTAATTTGGTTTACCATTATGCATACTTCCATTAGAAAATCTATCAACCATTAGCAACATTTGAATTAACTTTAACCATGCTAACCCAAAATATAGATATGAGGTTTAGACATTCTTTTTATATCAAATTAACACCTATCAATACTGACTTTTGGTCAAAATAGGCTAGATTTTTAGTGAGTTGGCTTTACTACCATGCAACCAGAAGCTGTACAAACCCCATAAGATTCAAGCACATTTCATATTTTTAAGGAGATCTTAAAAGGAGTGAAATTCAACGATAAATTGGATCAGTCAGTAAAAATTATATGTGGAGTTCATTCCCTTTTTAGAATGGCTATCAATGATTTTATCCAGATTCAAATTTGAAAATGTTGGTTGGTCCTTTTTCCCAAACATGGTCATCAGATACTGGAAAGAAACTTCATCACAAGGAAGAGTGAGCCCATCTGCGATCAAACCCAAAATCTTCTTTAGCCTTCATTAACAATGTCCAAAATTGAGAATGATTGGAATAAGCGGGCAGAGACGATACATCTTCTTCGTTCTCTTCTAACATACACTACACAATGTTCCTTTGTAACATCAAAGCATAGTATGATTTTCCTATGGCTTCATCTTCCATGGCGAAATACCTTGTCTTCCTTGTAGAAAGGTCATACTAAGTTTCCCTGTAACAACCTATTGTAGCGGCTACAACCACCCTCCAAAATTTTGGCTCGCATGCAAATTTCAGAGCCTACCTTGGATCCTGCGATCAATTGTCCTTGGTCACTTGTTGGCAAGCTTATGATTTCAAGCTCCCCTCCTTGATCTTAAGAGTTGTCCATGTTCTTATCTTCATGTAGCATGTGTCATATTTGGGCATAGGAGTTGTTGTTTATCATGCAAAGGGAATGTTGTCTTACTTCAAGGGAATTGTGTGCATATGAGTGGTTGTCATCACATAGACATGTTTCACACTCACCTCACACACTCACGTCACGAAGGTTGTTGCATCAAGAAAAGTATGTCCTATGTATTTTGGATGGTCTACGTTGTGTCACTAAGTGTCTGTGTGCGATCACAGTCAAGTCCTATCAATGTTTGCATATGTTTCACTAATCTCACACTTAGCTATTTTCCCAAGCAAACCAGCCTCATCCAACTTCCCGGAACTATACACTTTGTTTCTGCGACCATCAAGCTTCATCCCTTTCCTACTGAAACCTCGCAGTGTGCAGAGACACCAACCTCCCTTGCCTACTGAAACCCTGCAGCTGATCTGAAAAAGGGGCACTTAGGCTTATTGTCTAACTTACAAGAACCTCTCCCACTTCCAAAGCTTATTTATTCCCAAGTCTTATTGATTAACTAATGCGGAATTAATAATATGCTTGAAAATATAGGTGTATGCTTATGTTTGTTTTAAATTGTTTATATGCTGTAAATCGATTTGCTTAGATTGATACAAAACATATGACATTGAAACAATGCAGCAAACGAGCATCACACATAAGACAACAATTTAATTAGGATTTCACCCAAAACTCTTGGGCTACGTCTCTGTGAGCTCTAGTCAACTTGACTAGGCTCTCTGGGATTATGACAACAATCTTTTTACAAGCTCTCTAGCTCAACTCCACGATTTAACATAGAAACAATGGATTTAGAATGCCATTCTATCCCCAGGGCTGAAGCTCTCGGCCTTCTTGCTTTGGATTTGGCTCTTAGGCTCTCGCTCTGACTCTTAGGCTCTTAGCTCTTTGGCTCTGGCTTCTCGGCTCTGTCTCGGCCACTGTGCATTCGCTTTTTCTCTTATGGCTCTCTCCTTTCTCAATTGAGCTCTCTGTCTCGGCTCCGTGCTCTTTTGCTTCTGCTCTGTCTCAGCGCTGCCTTCTCCTCTTCATTCTGTCATTCTGTGGCTTTTTAAGCCAATCGATGTTGGTCGGTTTGTTTTCCCCGTCGGCTCTTCGGCTCCCTGCCTCTGTCCGCTCAAATCCCCTTCTGAGCATTTAACAATCATTTGTTAATGCTTTCAGGGAAGGTGACCACCTGTTTTGTAGCGGAAGGATCATCGCACTTGAAATCCTCAAAAACAATCGTTCCCTGTTTACATAAAGAAACACTGTAAACATGGGAAAATTCGTCAATCTACCGTTTATCAGACTTCACAAACCATTAATTCTATCTGAGATTCCTTTCGGGTCGGCCTTTGGGTGCTAGTGCAGTCCCCACCATCAATCTACAGGATCTCTAATCCAATGGTCCATATGCGATCTCGGGAGACCTAGAAATATGGACGTTACTCGCCCGAAAAGGCAGTTTTCCTCTCTCCTCCGCCAGCCACGCATCATTCACTGTATGGGATCGGGTGAAGCCAACCTAAAACTGCTTTCTACCTAAGGCCCGCCCAAAATCCCACCTACAAAACTCAAATTTCATTAATCGCACCTTTATTTCCCCTTTGGGTCTGCCTTTATCGCTTTGGGGGCTTTTTTATTTATATTTATCAAAATACATTAAAATCACTGAAAATACCACAAAATGGATTTATGGCTAACTTGAAATAATTATGTAGCGTCATTTTCAAACCCTTTCGGGTCCGGTTTCATCACTTATCGCATCTCATATGTGTTTTGGGTAAAATCCCAAATACATGGGAAATACGTGAAAATCCGAATTCCCGGACCTGAAATTTTATACAATCGGGCTTTGAAAACTTATCAGGTCCGGCCTTTTTATCGGCATCGGGGGTCGTCGATCACCGATCGCCAATTTCGACGATCGCAATGTCGCTCTGCCCAGGGTTCTGTGCATCATCGATGCCGATTCGCTAATCTGATCATCGGTGATCGACGTATTGCATGATCGTAATCGCTAGATCCAGGGTCCAAATATCACATGTGTGTTTGCCTCCAATCCGATATGTCGGGGATTGACGATCGAGGGTTTCTCCCCTTTCCGCTTAAGTCCGCACTTTTTCCCTGGTCCAATGCGATTTCCCTTTATAAGTGTTTTTGCTCATTTTTAGGGGATTTTGCCTCTTTTTCTAAGGAACAAAGGGCATCTTCTTTGAGTGATAACTTCTGCATCCTAAGCCCATTTTTTCCCATTCAAGTTGCAGTATATTTAGAATGAAAAGATCTCTGTAATGGGGCTATGTCTAGGAACTTCCTTGGACTTTAATTTTCCTCTGTGAGGAACACTTAGACTTAGGAGTCTATCCAAAACCCTTTTTGGATTAGCAGCCCACAAAGGCCCCAACGAGCACTGCTCTCCAGAAATGCGCCAAGCAATCCAGCTACACTGCACTCAGAAATTGTGCAGAGGTATCCTCCTGGGACCCCTGTCCCACAGCAGTGATTTGAGCCTCAAAATTGCGCAGTGTTTTCCAAGTTGTCCTATCAGTCTTGCAAGACAAAATTGCGCAGACGAATCTCCTAGGGCCTCGTTCTAGCAGCAGTCACTATCCAATAAAATTGCACAGATCCACCTCTCAGTGACTACAGGAAAAGGTGACATGTTGGAATCACTTCCAAGTAGTTGAGGAGAAGGACCAAAGAATCGAGTAATGGAAAAGATCAGGACCGCATGCAAACTTCGTCAAATGTACGATCATCTTGAGGGTAAGTATGGTAAGTATAAAACATCTTCCGAAGTACACCTCTTAGTTGACTTTGCAGGATTGTTTGTCATTGTTATATCATCCTGTTCTCAATAACATGCATGTGCGCAAACTCGAAAAGTCACTTTATGTGTTGCTTCTACATGTCGCGCTTCTTTTTCACTTATTCAAACAACTATCGTCTTCAACATGTTGATTGCTATGTCATGCTTGTGGCCTCGTTCTAGTGATGTTCAAGGTCTTCGCTTCGTGTGTACATGTTGTGTTCACTATGTAAACATATGTCGCACTCACACACGAAGTTGTATGCACTGTCACGTAAGCGTCATCATGGTCATCCAACAATCTATCACAAGCGTCGGACTTGTCGTTCACACCATCGGCCAATCATGTTGAGCAAGTGTGTCTTGATTGTTTGAAGCGTCTTATCGCAAAGTCATGTGAGTGTGTGTTTGGAAGGTCACGTATGCACAAATTCACTTGCTCACACACTTAGCCACTTTGTTGAAGTTCTGACGACCAAATCCCCCTCTAATAGTTGAACCTTCAACCCACCATCGACTTGACCGATTGTCACCTAAAACAGTGCAAAAGCATCCAACAAGCCATTCCAAGTTGCGCTTCCCGCAAGCCAATCAATCAACCCTACTACTGGTCAATCGGAGAGTTTGACCGGGCAATCACCACAGGACTCACTCCCCTCAAAAATTTCTCCGAGGCTGTAGACCTTTCCCACTCCACTAACTGAGAAAATTTCATAGACAAGCCGAACAAACACCCAGTCCCCATCCCTGTCTCCCTCAGAAAACTGGCCAGTTTTCCTAATCAGTCACCCAGTCAGCGGGCCGACTGATCACCCAAAAAACTGTGCATATTTCATGAGCAAACCTCCTGCAGCCCAACAGTCTTCTCAGCTCAAAAGCTGCACAGAGGTGGCCAACAGGTGAGCCTCCCAGAAACTACGTATTTTTTCCCGCCAGTAGCTCCCAACAACCTGCTGTCAGTTCCCTTCAGAAACTGCACAGTTCTTGCTGCCAAGCTCTCGCTGTCTGCTCACTCTAAAAATTACGCATATTTTTCCTGCCAAGCCTTCCTACAACCTGCACCGCTTCTCCCAGAAATTGCACAAATCTATCCTCCAGCCGAGCCAAATCTCGCATATGGTCACTTCCAATCCAGATTGCACGTCTCTGTCCCCAGTGACTTTTGCACAGTTTTCACCAGCAGTGCCCGGAGCCCGCATCCCAACTCAAAACTTGCCTTGTGCAGTTTCATAACCTTGTCCTCTCACCCAGTCACCCACATCTAAAAACGATCATGCATCATGGTAGACTAGGAGATTTATGGATTTGATGTAATCTCGTCATGAGTGACTGCAGATTAAGGTACATGAATAGACATGATGCTACGACATATGGGATGAGAAGAGGAGAGTACATGCAACAACACATGTCCACGAACAGACAAACAAATGAGCCAGAAAAGGAGATGTGGTTGCGAACGAATGACCATGAAAAGATGTGTTCATGGACGGACAGAGAAATGAACATGCGAAGATGTGTTCATGGATGTATGAACGGACGGATGGACGAACAAGCGAATATGTGTTCGTGGATGGATAGACATACAAGCATGCGAATATGTGTTCATGGAGGGATGAATGAACGGACATGCAATTTTTGCAGATAGACGAACATGTCAAGCATGCCAAAGTACAAGCAAGGAGCAACGTGCAAATGCAACATCAATCGAACCCAACGACCATCGAAGACTCTGCACACCTTGCCATATGGAGGTGAAGTTGTGATACACCAAGAGGACATCCATCCCTTAGTAGCACTGCAACTCGACATGCACACTAGCAACATGTCTAAGACATTGATCTCTGATGATCTATACCCTGTAGGCTGTCGAGGCACTTTAGCCTGAGTTGATGGTTATGTCAGGCCCTCACTGTCCTGAGGTTAGTCCCACTTCTGATCATAAAATTTGCGAAACACTCGAGGCTTCTTATCACTCATCTGTATACACTGAAGATCAATCCAACACTCAGATTTATCTTCCTCCACTCGAACCACATGATCCCATCACTCATGCATTGGAGGAATCTTACATAGCAAGCACACGTGCATAATGCAATTTGTCTTTGTTTCTCTCATTTTCTTGCATGTCACAGTCAAGAGTATGTGTATGCTTAACATCTGCATGCAGTGTTGTACAACCCCATGGTAATCCACAGATTGCATGTCATGCGCTTACACCCATTTTTTCTCTGTGGACGCGTTTAAACTCGGAATGTGTTGGTCTTCATTGTTATATCTTTTATGTTTGTTGGTTCGCTTGATTGTGTTTCTCATGAACCAGTGGCTGCATTGGAAGTATCACTTCACGTAAGTATGCCCATGCACTATTTAACATAAGAGTAGGAGTAGTGTTTGCTTCCTTTCTTTGTTTGGCTTTACATTCTGGTTTGCATGTTTGCTTGCTTGCTTACTTTCTTTGGCTTGCTTTCTTGTTTGCTTTGCTTAATTGTTTGCTTTTCTTACTTTTTTTCCTTCGCTTTACTTCTGCTTTTTTCTTTTTGCTTTCTTTGCTTGCTTGTTCTCGTAGGTTAGCCTCTTGTGAAACCATGTTTGGCTCTCGAGACAAGCCGGACGAATCTAAGAGGAATTGTACAACTGTCAACATTTAGTTATTTGTTTTCCTCTCTCTTTATGACAAACTTGTTGTCTTCAATTGATGATGCCCTCATGGAAAATATGTTCTGTTCAGAGTAAGTCTTGGTGAAAAACACAACGCTTGCGCTCTAACTAGTACCACCTAATTTAGACAGTTGTTTTGGGTTAACCCTTGTCAACTCAGTCAAGCAGAGTAAGGTGAGGAGGAAGACCTTAACAAGTATGTCAGAGGTATAATAACATAATTCTCTGAAGGAACAACCTCTTCTTATCTCAATAAGTCGGGATCCCTCTTCGACCTCTGAAATAAATAAGTTCTTATGCACAGTTCTTTGAAAAATGAAAAATGAAAAAAAATGCAAATATGAAAATTCCAAAAAAATGAATAAGGTGAAATAAGAGAAAGGCTTCCTAGACAGAGAGATGATGCAATTAACTCTGTTGGGGTACTGACCAGGCTCGCTGGTAGTAGAGCAATTCTTTTGTTCCTGCGTGACTCCGTTGGGGTACTGTCCAAACCTGCTGCGAGCGGAGCAACACCAAAAATGAAACTTAAACTTTGCCTATCATATCACTTGTGCACCAATATACCCCTCATCCCCAATTGAAACAAATAAGTTGACTTGTCTTGGAATGTGTGCTGACCGATCAAGAGAATGCTAGGGACTACATATTTCAATCAAGCTAGTGTGGAAACCATGATGATCAAAGAATCAAACAATACTTCCAGAAGGGTTAGACTCACTTTTCATGAAACAAGGCCCATTTAGAGAGCTGGAGTTCTACCAATGTGTTGCCAGTTAGTTGTAGCAACTACAACTACCATCCAAAATTTTGGATCACATGCAAATTTTAGAGCCTACCTCAGATCTTGCGATCAATTGTCCTTGGTCACTTTTTGGGATGCTAATGATTTCAAGCTCCCCTCCTTGATCTTAAGAGTTGTTCGTGTTATTATCTTCATGTAGCATGTGTCATATTTAGGCATAGGGTTTGTTGTTTATCATGCAAAGGGAATGTTATCTTGATTCAAGGGAATTGTGTGCATATGAGTGGTTGTCAACACATAGACATGTTTCACACTCACCTCATGCACTCATGTCATGAAGGTTGTTGAATCAAGAAAAGTATGTCCTATGTATTCTGGATGGTCTATGTTGTGTCACTAAATGTCCATGTGCGATCACAGTCGAGTCCTATCAATGTTTACACATGTTTTAGTAATCTCACACTTAGCCATTTTCCCACGAAACCCAACCTCATCTAGCTTCCCAGAACTATACGCTTTGTTTCTACAACCATCAAGCTTCGTCCCTTGCTTGCTGAAACCACACAGTGCACAGAGACACCAACCTCCCTTTCCTGCCGAAACTCCGCAGCCCGTAGAGGCCCCATCCAACACTGCTCTCCAAAAATGTGTAGAGAAATCCAACTACATTGCACTAAGAAATTACTCAGAGGTGTCCTCCTGGAGCCCTTATTCCATCGCAGTGCTTTAAGCCTCACAACTGTGCAGTGTTGTCCAAGTTGTCATGTCGGTCTTGCATGCAGAAATTTCACAAATGAGCCTCCCAGGGCCTCATTCCGGTCGTAGTCGCTGTCCGCTGAAATTGCGTAGATCCACCTCTTAGTGACTACAAGAAAAGGTGACATGCTGAAATCGTTTCCAAGGAGTTGAGGAGAAGGACCAAGGAATCGAGTAATGGAAAAGATCAGGACCGCATGCGAACTCTGTCGAATGCATGATCATATTGAGGGTAAGTATGGTAAGTACAGAACATCTCTCGAAGTACACCTCTTAGTTGAGTTTCCAGGATTGCTTTTCATTGTCATGTCATCATGTCCTCAGTAACATGCATGTGTGAAAACTTGAAAAGTCACTTTATTTGTTTCTTCTACATGTCACGCTTCTTTTTCACTTGTTCGACCAACTTTCGTCTTCTACATGTTGATTGTTATGTCATGCTTGTGGCCTCGTTCTGGTGATGTTCAAGGTTTTTGCTTCGTGTGTACATGTTGTGTTCACTATGTAAACATTTGTCACACTCACACATGAAGTTGTATGCACTGTCACGCAAGCATCGTTGCAGTCATCCAACGATCTATCACAAGCATCCTGCTTGTTGCTCACACCGTCAGCTAGTCATGTTGAGAATGTGTGTCTTGAAGATTTGAATCGTCTTATTGTCAAGTCATGTGAGTGTGTGTTTGCAAGGTTGCGTATGCACAAATATCCTTTGTTGGCTTTATGGGCCCTGACCCAAGTTTAGTGTTAGTCATCCAAACAAATCCCTACACTACTGGCCCTTTCAGCATCAGCCCGCAGGGCGCGAACCAAAGTCTTACCTGAAGCAGTATGGGGGGATGCTGGAACCAAGTTTTCGCACCCTGAGATGGTCGTGATGTTGGATTATTCTCCCTAGGCCTGCCTTCGCATAGGTCTATAAGCCTTAGGGCTTATCGATCTACCTTTGTCCCTTCCTTCGATACCTTTGTGAAGGTGTACGACTGACCTTTACGTAGCCCTACCCAACAGTCCATGCACTTCGCGCCCCTATGACTATGTAATGTATAAATTCCCAAGTTATCTTGAGTATCTACCTACTTTACCATTCATTTATAGTTAGCGTAGTGTAAATTAATATTCTTACTTGCGTTTAGTTAACATATGTAATCACATACATTCGCGCATCAATTAAGCATTATAATATAACCCAGAACATAAGATAGATAGATATATTAACAAAGATAAAATACACAGTAATTGCAGAATACTTCTCTTTATTGATATCTTCAGTTCAGTACAGACTCCAACCACCTTGTGCACTCAACTGCAGGGGTCCGCGCACTTAGATGTGGATGACTACCCTAGGCCTATGTGCACTCAACTCCAGAGCCTCTTCCTACGCTAAGACCCAAGAGCACTTAGAATTCAACACTAGGCTACTCGCTTTGTTCTATCCATCTCTATCTATCTGTGTTTTCTATGACTCTCTTACTTATCTCCTTTTTATACAATCGCATGGTCCACGGACCATGGGTAGGTCTTTACAGCTGACATGACACTTTAAAAAATAAGGGTGGACAACCCTTTATGACTCTTGATACCTTCGCACTCCGCGACCACAAAATGCAGAGACTTCTACAACTTTATTACAAAAGTGTCCCAAAACATGGGCTTTTAGCCCCAAAACTGCTCTTGGGGGATCTTGTTCCCAACAGGCCCCCAACACAAACATGGTGACTCTCCCTTGAGTCACTCATCAGGCACGATGATCTTAGCGTGAAGACCTCCCATATCGACTTGTACGATAGCCACCTCAACAGTGCATTGTGCGGCCGCCTGCTTCACTTCCTCGACCAATTGTTCGGTTACTGGCCTTGCGCTTTCATCCTGAAGCTTCTACTGAGTCTCCTGGAAACTAGAAAGCTTGCCTTTAATGGAGGTTGTGATGAGATAGGCCTCGTCCAGCCAAGGCTTTAAGTGTGCCTTCAGCACCGCCTCTTTATGCTGAGTTACATCTACCCATTCCTTCAGTGCTTTGGCCTCCTGCAGCTTTGTAATTCTCTATGTGAGAGAGATAGTGTGCGTTGTCCCCTTGACCTCATTGTAGCACTGCTGAAGTTCTCACGCCTCTGTCTGCATCCTTTATACATTGGGATCTTCTTGTAGACTGGTTGGTACCTCAAATTACTATTCAAACAGTCTTGTGCAGTCCGTTACTGCACTGTCTACTGCTGTTATGGCCTCTATGACAGCATTTGTGCACTGCTCCTTTACTTCCAGCGGAGTTGAAGGCTGGGCATTCAACTGTAACTCTGCAATCTAAAGGTTCAGCTCCAACTGAACCTTGGCCAATTCTGTGTGAGCGTTGCGCACCCCTGTAGCAAGTTTGAGAACATGTTCGTCTGCTTCTGCATCCTGGGGAATGGCCAACTATGGGACCATTCAGCATGCATCCCTCACAACCTTAATCATGCGTTGATTTGTAGTGGTAAGTTCCTTCATGGAATTGAGGGTTGTATCACGCTACACACCTAGCTAGTCAATGTTGATACTCTGCTCTCTCATCGCTTGCAAAGCATGCTGTTCGCGGGCTATCAACTCCGCCATCACTCCATCTTACAGCAAGTGAAGCGCCTCTCTAGGAAGCGCTGCCAAGTTCAACCCTACTCCTTTGAGGGCACTGATAGTGGGCTTGTCAGCTTCAATCTCTGTGGTTAGTTCTCCATCTGGCAGGACTGTCGCTCGGGGATCCATTGCACGTAGCATCCCAGCGGCTTCTAATGTACCGATGGCAAAACTGGTGGACACCACACCGATCTGTGATGTACGGATCTGCAGCTAATGGAGACCTGCTTAGATGGCCCCTAATGCTTGTTGTTGCTACTCGAACTGCTGTAGAACCTCTGCGGTGGCATCCCGCACTGTGTCGCCAATGTCGTACAGATCCCCATTTATTAGGGTGATTAGATCCAACGTCTTATTGGCCTTGGATTTCTTTCGCGGCCCTACTGCTTCGTTCCCTCTTGGATGCTTGATGAAGAACGAAGTCGTTTTCAGATCCGCTCCTCCCTGCACGGTTGGATCATCAGCTTCTCCCTCTGTCTCGGGCGAGGGTGACTTCTGACCTCTGTCAGAGCTGCGCTATTCTCCTCCGGTCTGTTCTTTCGCCTTCTTCGTGGTGTCACACTTTGCCTGGGCCTTGTCATCGGCCTCCTTCCTCTTCTTCTTGGCCAGCTGCACCATCTTAAGCTTGGCCTCCTCCTTCTTACACCGCGTGATGGTCTTGCTTGATCCCACCGCTGAGTCTGAGGTAGTGCACCACTCCTCCAGCCAATGATCAAGAACTGCATTGATCATGTCATCGGTGGCCAAATAGGGCATATCATGTCACTTCTACTCAGGGTCCTTTCGTGCCCTGATCGGCACATGGTGAAAATCTACCTTAAATTCTACATACCCCTGCAGTTTGTCAAAAATAGTAGGCGACAACAATAGCTTACAATTGATGGCCATGTGCACATTCATCTCCATCAAGATCCAAAAGATCTTGCTATCCTTGATGCGCTGGGGATCCTTGGTCGCCTACAACGAAGCATACTTCGCTGCCTCTGGTAGGTTCGATGCGATTGAGGGGAATTGACTATCCTCAGACAGCTCCCAGGCTACCAACACAATGGACGGCAAGAGCCACACATAGTGGAAGGTCTTGTTGAGCTCCTGCGCTTCGCATCAGTTCACTAGGAACTCACCATAGAGATAGCGCACCCAATTAAACTGGACCCCTTCCATGCATTGGGCCGCTAGAGTTATGACAGGCGTCAGCACTTCATTTGTGCAACACTTCCGCATAACCTTTCCTACCAGAATCTGTGTGGCCACCTTGATTGCAGGTTCATTGATAATCGAGATGGCATAGCCATGCGACTTCTTTGTGAGCTTGAATTTTTCTTTCATGGCCTCCGTGAGGGCATGTTCGCCACCTTTTCCACCAAACATCATGGCCAGATTTTCCCCCATATATATTAGCTGCGTGATCCTTTGGATCAACATGTCTGTGATGGGTATTAGCTCCTCCAGCCATAGGCACCCATCATGCACCAAGCACAACAGCTGCTTGATGACCACCAATGTAATGGGTGGGCGATTATAGTGCAGCACCCATAGCAGGTTGAGCAACTTGCCTTGTCTACACCCTTGAGCCACTTTCATGGTTCTAGCATAGTCATCCCTGTGGTTGTATGAACAACGCAGTGCATGAGATGATTAGTCGCCAAATGAGGCAACTTCTCAGTATCAGCTATGTCCCAGTCTTCCAACTTCAGTAGCGGAACCCACCCCAAGCGCGATCCTTCGAAGACAATTTGGTCTGGTAGCAGAGGGGTGTGCAAGGTGGCATTGCTTTTGTTAATGTCCTTTGGCACCTTGGCCTTGCCCTTGCATGGAGGGACGTATTCACAAAATTTGGTGAGAGGTTCAGACCCTTCAACTTCAACGTCCTCCACTTCCACTCCAACATCCTCATCGTCTATTGGGATGTCCATAATGTCTTCCTCCTCTGGTTCGAGATTGATAGTTTTTCCCTTTTCTTGCGTGGTGGGTTTATTCTTCTAAGGGTTTATAAGTGAAGAGCGCACCAGTGTCGCAGCCTGTTTTCACTTCTTGCCCTTTGTACTCTCCTTGGTTGGGGTAGGTTTTGGTCTAGGCGTTTGTGGCGACTTGGGGACCTTAGCTAGTACCTCTGCAACTTCTGGGCAACTCCCTCTGCCTCCATAATGACTTCTAGCACAACACCCTTGGCTGTAATTGCTTCGGCGTCCATGGCTTCTGATCCTACGAAATTGTTTCAGAGGATGTTGTGGTTAGACTCTGGAAATCAATCAAATGCTGGCTAGTCAAGAAATTCTTCAAAGAATGCGCATTTCATGCAAGTCTGAGAGCTCAACACCTCATTGATAAAAATGCCAAGTGTTTTTCATTGGGAAGCCACATGTAATTTATAGGCCATTTTGAATTCAAATCTGACCGTTCCCCCCAAAATCGGTTCATTAATGCCATATTGGCAGCATATTTTCAAGGGTCTTACCCATAAATTCAGTTTTAAATGTCACCCCCCACTCCATTTGGCCATTTTTTCACTGTCAAATCATGAACTGTGATTTTAATGCTCACTTTCCGGCAGACCTGCGTGGTTTTTCTCCGGGTAGCACAACTCGCTCCATGTTGTTGCGAACCCTATGACATCTCTTCGTCCCGTGCAGTTTTCTTATTGCGCAGTTTCCCAACCCGAGCAATGTAGTTTATAGTCTTGTGCCTCCTTTCAGCTGCCTAGAGCGCTAAGACTGTGCTGCCTTCATATAGTCACCAAGTCGGATCACTGGTGTGTGGCTTCAATCGACTGCCATTCACTTTTCCTGAGAAGGGATCTCCATTCAATTTAACCAACTGAACTACTCCACTGTCGGTAATCACTTTTGATGACACAAGGCCCTAGCCAGTGCATCCTAAATTTTCCCGAATTTTTTTCAAACTTGCTGTCATATAGCAAAACTAGGTCATTTACCTTAAAGGTGTGTAGTCTAATGTGCTGATCGTGCCATGCCTTTCGCACTTATTTTGTACTTGCTGGTGAAATCCATCCAGAAATCGATCTTCCTCAAGATCGGCGAGCTGCACGAGCCTCTCTTCCAAGGCTCCGTGCTCCGTCATACCTGTGAATGCCGCTATGCGTAGACTAGGTAAAATGTATTCCATCACCATCACTGCTTAAACACCATATACAAGCCTAAAGTGTGTTTGTATAGTCAACTTTTTGCACGTCGTTCGATAAGCCAATAGTACTATGGGTACACGCAAATCCCAATCATTTCACTAAGTATTGTAAACCCTTTTCAGCGTGCTCTCTAGTATTTTATTGAATGCCTCCACAATTCCATTGGCCTATGGGTGATAAGGCGTACTCTTCTGGTGATAGACTTGGAACTCCTCTGTCAGTGCGTTGATCGTTTCATTTAGAAAGTGCATACCGGGATCACTCATCAAAATCTTTGAACACCCAAATCGCGTCAGTATATACTCAAAGAGAAACTTTGCAACTGTTGTGCCTGTGCAATCCTTCACAAGTTGTGCCTCTGCCCATTGAGTCAAATACTCAGTCACGGTGACAATGTACTGCATGCCTGTCTTCTTGCCTTGAGGCTAAATTGGTCCCGCAAAATCTATTGCCCATTTCTCAAAGGGTTGTAACGTCATCTATGGGTTCATAGGCAGCTCATCTCTTCGCGATGGTCTGCCTGTCCTCTGACAGATGTCGCATGCCCTACAATAGGCTTTTGAATCCTTGTGGAGGGTTGGCCACCACAACCCTACATGGAGGATCTTTTGTGCAGTTGCTCTCCTTGCATAATGCCCTCCCACAACACCCCGATACGCGTCCATGAGGATATTGCTTCTTTCAAACTCTGGTACATATTGTCGCAATACTTCATCAGACCCCATTTTGTACAGATGCCCAGTAATGACGGAAAAGTCTGTCGCATGTACCACTAACTCCTTTTTCTGCTGGCTGGTATAACATTCTGGGGAAATTCCTGTCATCAAGAAGTGTATGATGTCTTTGAAATGACCATCTGTGATGCGCAATGCAAAGTGCTACGCGTCAGGAAACCCTTCCTCTAGATTATTGGGCTCCTCCCCCATTTCGATGCATGACAGATGATTTGGCCCCACGTTTAATCATCCAGGCTTCACAACGACTTCAAAATCATATTCTTGGAACAATAACAACCATCTGCAGATTCCCCCCAACACAGGCTTATTGACTAGGTATTTCAGCACAAAATGATCTGTATACATCTTAAGATGTGCACCTAGCAAATAATGTCGAAAGTTCTAGATTGCGTAGATCATGGCCAACCCTTCACGCTCGGTGGTGGAATAGTTCTTCTCAACCTTTATAACTTCCTGCTCGTGAATGCTATAGGGTAGTCCAATTCTCCTTCACCGGCCTGTGTCAGTACAACTCCTAGTGCAATACATGATGCATCTATGTGTATATGGAACTCCTTCTTCCAATCTAGGAAGAGTAAAATTGGTGTAGTGACCATTTTCTCTTTCAACACATCCAAGCTTTTCTGACATTCCTCATTCCAACAGAATTTGACATCCTTTTTCAACAATTTCTCCATAGGTGCGGTGATTTGGGCGTAGCTCTTGATAACTTTCCGATAGTACCCAATATGTCCCAACGTTGCATGCAGCTGTTTCACACTCCTTGGCGCCTCCAATTTAATTATTACTGCAATCTTTGCGGGGTCGATCAACAATCCCTATCTGCATACCACATGACCCAGCAAAATCCCAAAAGGGACGCAAAACAAACAATTCTACAAGTTGAGCGCGATTTGGTACCTCTGACAAGAATCTAACATTAAGCGCAGACTTGCCACATGGCATTTTACCAGCCCAAAAACAGTCCATTCATCAAAGTACACCTCCAGAAATTTATGAATAAATTATTTGAATGCAACAATGATGACGCGCAAAAAAATCGTAGGCGCATTCTTCAATCTGAAAGGCATTATAGTGTACTGAAAACATCCCCATTCAGTCTTGAAGGTCGTCTTGCTTCTATCTTTAGGCACGATTTTGATTTTATGGTACCCAGAGAACCCATCTGTGAAGGAGTATGCTTCCTAGCCACCTACATTATCCAATACTTCATCAGTGAATGGAGTCGAGAAAGGATCATGTACATGAGCGTCATTAAGCTTCCTAAGGTCTACGCATATTCTTATTTCATCCTTCTGCTTCTTTTCCTGTACCACCATTGGGCTCACACAATCAGATTCCTCTACGAGCTCAATGATGCTTGCCGCGAGCATATTATCTAACTCTAAGTGGACCTTCTCTTTATACTTCGAGTTGAGATGGTAAGGTCTTTGCTTAATCGGCTTCACGTCGGGTTTTAGCATGATCTTCATAACGCCCAGGTCCCATATTATCCCTTTTAACTCCGTAAACTTGGTAAGGAACAAGTCCTGGTATTCGTGCAACAATTCAACGACCTTATTTACCATTGTGTTATCCCAGTAGTCTTCGATATTCGCGAATTTGGGCTCTGCCTTTGTGCCAATGTTGATTTGTTTAGTTTTTAGTGGCGTGGTTATATCAAGATTCTCGATCTGTGGTCCCTCGACCTCGCGGTGACCCTCGGTTTCAGGAATATTAATTTTGCAGGGATTTTCATCCTCTTCTTCAACAATCATGTAATATCATTCCAACGCGTGGCTAAACTGAGTAGTCCAATCGGGCTAAATCAGATCCAAAGGATCTTGGGGTATCCTAAAGATTGTTACTTTAACTTCTTGTAGTGCTTTGTCAATACAATCAAACCGATCTTCGAAGCTTAATGTCATTATGAACCCTTCGCGCAAAATATCGCATTCTTCTGTGCCATGGTGGGGCTCAGTCTCCAAATACCAATTCATCGGGATAACCTCCAGGGTATGACAAAACAGGTGTACCCATTCAAGTTGAGGCTCTATTCCATAAGCCCTAGTCCATTTAGCTAGCTGATCGCGTGGATCATCCTTCCCGTCATATTTGTCTGTTATTCGTACCTTCAATTTCCCGAGGCGTATTCTCATCATCCTCCTATATTCACGCCAATCCTCAAATCCATACTTGTGCGTACCCCACCATCTCGCGGGTGTAGCACGCAGTGCCCAATCCAGAGCCTAGAAGTGATGCTTCTCTGGTACTTCCCTCTCAAAGGCATCCAAAAACACATCCACATCACCCAAGCCGTCATAAGTGGGTAGATTCCTTACCTTTGATGACACACACCGCAGTGACCGGGTCATCATGTTACAACTCAGCGTAGTTACTTCATGTAGCCGACTCTGCGAATGCTCTAATTCTTCATCCGAGTCTGAGGTGCAAGAACTCTCACACTCCCATGTAATTCGTCCATTGGCTATTGGATTCACCCAATCTTGGTCTCATGTTGTTATCTTATATATGCAATCTAAATCATCATCACTTTCATAATCACAGACCGGTTCAGTATAGTGCGATCCCTCTACAGGGTCTAGGGGTACTACTACGCGAATCGACTTCTTTTCAAATATAATCTTTCGCTTCTTTAGGTTGATTACCTTGTTCATGTCAGTGGCCCAATCAATCCCAAGGAGTGCAGGGTAGGGGTTGCTATCATCCACAATTTCTATTACCTCAAAATCTGCCAATGCGCTCGTGCCTTTAATATCTACAGTCACTCCCTGCAACTGTCCCATGGGGATAATCTTCTGTTGATTTTCCATTCTTAACTGAATCGGAGACCACTGCAACGCAGGTCTCCCAATCCGTTCCCAAGTCTGTTTTGGCAAAACATTCACGTCTGACCCTAGATTGAGGATAACTTGATGCATTTCGTATTCTCCTATCTGCACGGTGAGTCTCATCTCACGTCCTGTCCTAGTCTTATGCTTACCAATTTTTCGGACTACGCACGGTTCACCAGGAGCATTTCCAACGCATCTATTTATGAGTTCCTGTAACCCCTTTATAGCCTTACTATCACGCAACAGCTTCATGTAGGTTTCTAAGAAAGTCGTAAGCATCGAAGGATCCATCCCTTCAGCAAGTTTGTCCCGGTTTTCCGAGGTAGAGACTTCAGCGAAGCTCTTCTTTGCTTCCATGAACGTTTCACGCATGCACTCCAAATCAAAGTCAGCCTCCTTTTCTGGAGCTTTGTGAACCCACGTGTTGTCTTCAGGTTGCTTCCCCTTATTTTCACATGTTGCAACTCCACTTCATAGCATTATATTCACATTCAGATATTCTTCGTGAGGCTCAGACCTCATCATTTGCAGGCTCTGAGTCAATTGCGGGGATAGCGCCCCCTTTCCATGTATCCTCGCTATCAGTGTAGGACAGTCTTCAATCTCATGATCAAACAGAGTACAATATTTTCACGACAAACGCGTCAGGTTAGTGCATTCACGGGCATAGTGTCTTGCCCCTCCGCAATTGTAACAAATCAGTTTTCCCCAGCCTCTACTATATCCTCCTCCGCCTCGGCCTCATCTGCGGCCTTGAAAGCTTGTTCGCGCCCATCCCAATGCCCTGGTCAAGAGGCCACATTTCTATCTGAAACCTATAGGCGGGTGTTCTATCCATAATCAATTCGTAGCTCTGGAAATTACACACATCATGCCCTACCAACTTACAAAAGTTGTAGAACAACTGTTGCGGTGTTTGTACAAACTTCTACAACATGTGACAATTATCAGTCGTATGTTTCCCCGCTACTTGAAATATAGCACACCATAGCACAGGCCCCGTGCTTGACCGTGATTGGGCTTCCGGCCTCAAAGGCATCGGTCCTCCTCCTACAATATAGTTCACAAAGACCAGGCAGTGGTCTTTTTCATGCCCTTGACCTTTACATTTCAGGAACCATATCTCTTCACGCACCTCTGGTCGAACTGCCTTGTCTTTCTTTAATCTCTACAGCTCTAGGCAAAGATCCCATAACTGTATGTGGATCTGCTTAACTCCTAAATTCAGATGCTACATCGATGTCTCATGCAGTATCATCGCAATATCCAAGGCTTCTACCTAGGTTGTGATTTTCTGCTACGATAGCACAACCCTTAGAAGAGGCAAGAGCGAAGCCACAAACCATTCATGGTGTTGTCCATCTTTTAAATTCATACTAGCTTAGTGGATTGTACATTTCAGTCTCTGGTCCAACTCCCAAGGTGTCTCACCTGGCTTCATCGTGGTTTCCTTGAATCCTACAATCGACTGCGCTTCGAATTTAGGCCTACTGAATTCTTTATTCAGTGTGGTCTGAATTTATTCCATTGCAGTGTTCAGGTTATCATTAGAGTACTTGATGTACCAAGTTAGTGCGCGATCCTGCAAAGCACTAACCAACATCGCCTTCTTCATATGGTCGTCTGTGATGCCCTGGGATTCCGATACAGCCTTTACGACGAGCCAGAACTGGTCTAGGTCCTCATTTCCCAAGCCTTTGAACAACGATAACTTTACGGATTTTTCCATGCTAAATTGTGGTGGAGGTGATGGTGGTGTGGGTGAGGTTGCGGGTGACAGTGGTGTAGGTGGAGGGGGTATCCATAGGAACCCCTACTTTATCAATTGAACTGCACTTTTCGGAGAAGCCTGCACTACTCCCTCATCGCCACTCAAAGGAGGTGAGGTCAACGGGCTATAGTCAAGCCCTCTTCTTCCTTCATTTCTGTATCTTTTTCTGCTTCGCGTATCCCCGAACATCAAGGTAGATGCATCACCCATTTTTCACACAATAACATCTTAATCCAAGTGTTTAAATACTAAAAGTACTTACCTTGCGGACCTTTGAAAAAGCACCGCTCAGCTTCACTGTAACTGACTGAGGTGTCAATCGCGAACTCAGTCACAAATCCTCCTATAATACAATCGAGCCAATGATCGACAGCACGAGCAATCTTATCCTCAGAAACCTCCAATCTTCATACTAATTCCAGTGCCCAGACAATAGGTACATCAAGCCTCCACCTCCCTTGGTCATCTACTAGCTTCGCGATCCACTCATATAGATTAACTGCAAAGGAGGAGAAAAATATCTCGTGGATTTCTGTATACAGGTACCTGTCTAACCTTTGTTCCTTCGTCAGTTGCAGATTTCTGTTCTCCTATGCCACGAATTTGTGGATCTTCATATCCAACCATCCTTTGACCTCCTTCTTAATCGGAATCCAATGACATGCCATCACACATGTCTTATGCATATCCCGATCCCGGCAATGGAACCATTTGTTGGCTTTATGGGCCCTGATCCAGGTTCAACATTAGTCATCCAAACAAATCCCTACACTACTGGCCCTTTCGGCATCAGGCCGTGGGGCGCGGATCGAAGTCTCACCCGAAGCAGTATGGGGGGATGTTGGAACCAAGTTATTGCACCCTGAGATGGTCATGATGTCCGATTATTCTCCCTGGGCCTACCTTCACGCAAGTCGATAAGCCTTAGGGCTTATCGATCTACCTTTTTCCCTTCCTTTGATACCTTCACGAAGGTGCATGACTGACCTTCGCGTAGCCCTGCCCAGTGGTCTAGGCACTTCGTGCCCCTATGACTACGTAATGTATAAATTCCCAAGTTATCCTGAGTATCTACCTACTTTACCATTCAGGTATAGTTAGCGTAGAGTAATTGATATTATTACTTGCGTTCAGTTAAAATATGTAATCACATACATTCGCACATCAATTAAGCATTATAATATAATCCATAACATAAGATAGACAGATGCATTAATAGAGATAAAATACACAGTAATTGTAGAATACTTCTCTTTATTGATATCTTCAGTTCAACACAGACTCCAACCACCCTGTGCACTCAACTGCAGGGGTTCACGCACTCAGCTGCGGATGACTACACTAGGCTTATGTGCACTCAGCTCCAGAGCCTCTTCCTACGCTAAGACCCAAGAGCGCTTAGAATTAAACACTAGGCTACTTACTCTGTTCTATCCATCTCTAGCTATCTGTGTTTACTATGACTCTCTTACTTATCTTCCTTTTATACAATCCCATGGCCTGCAAACCATGGGTAGGTCTTTATAGCCGACATGACACTTTACAAAATAAGGGCGGACAACCCTTTATGACTCTTGATAGCTCCGCGCTCCGCGACCACAAAATGCGGAGACTTCTACAACTTTATTACAAAATTGTCCCAAAACATGGGCTTTTAGCCCCAAAACTGCTCTTAGGGTATCCCATTCCCAACACCCTCGCTCACACACTTAGCCACTTTATTGAAATTTTGACAACCCGATCCCCGTCTAGCAGCCAAACCTTCACCCCACCATCGAATCGACCGAATTTCACCCATAACAATGCAGAAGCATCCAGAAAGCCATTCCAAGATGTGCTTCCTGCAAGACGATCAATCAACCCTCCTGCTGGTCAACCAGAGAGTTTGACCGGGCAATCACCCTGGGACCCACTTCCCTCAAAAATTGCGTAGAGGCTGCAGACCTTGCCCGCTCCACTAATTGAGAAAATTGCGGAGACATGCTGGATAGACACTTGGTGCCCATCCCTGTATCGCTCAAAAAACTGCGCAGTTTTCCTAGTTAGTTACCCAGTTAGTTGACCAACTACTCACCCAGAAAACTGTGTAGATTTCATGAGCAAGACTCCTGCAACCCAACAGTCTGCTCAGCTGAAAAACTATGCAGAGGTGGTCAGCAGGTCAACATCCCAGCAAATAAGCATTTTTCCTGCCAGTAGCCCACTGCCAGTTCCCTCCAAAAACTGTGCAGTTCTTGCTACCAAGCTCCCACTACTTGCTCACTCTGAAAATTGTGCGGATTTTTCCTGCCAAGCCTTCCTGCAGCCCGCACCACTTCTCCCATAAATTGCACAGATTTGTCCTTAAGCCAACCTAGATCCCCCGAACAGTCACTGTCGATGCAGATCTTTCATGTTTGTCCCCAATGACTTCTACGTAGTTTTCACTAGCAGTTCCTGGAGCCTGCATCCCAAGACGAAACTTGCCTCACACAATTTCGTAACCCTGTCATCCACCCACTCATCTGCATCCGAAAATGATCATGCATCATGGTAGACTAGGATATTTATGGATTTGATGTCATCTCATCATGAGTGACTGCAGATTAAGGTACATGAATAGACATGATGTGACGACAGATGGGATGAGAAGAGGAGAGTACATGTAAGAGCATATGTCCTTGAACGAACAAACAAACAATCCATGAAAGGAGATGTGGTCACGAATAGACGACGATGCAAAGATGTGTTTGCAAACAGATGGAAGGATGAACATGTGAATATGTGTTCGCAGATGGACGGATAGACATACGGATGAACATGCGAAGATGTGTTCGCGGACGGACAGACGAACATGTGAAGATGTGTTCGCGGACATACGGATGAATGAACATGAGAAGATGTGTTTGCATACGGAAAAATGGACGAACATGCAATTTTCACAAACGAACAAACATGTCAAGCATGCAAAAGTACAAGCAAGGAGTAATGTGTGAATGCAACATCAAGAAAACCCAACGACCATTGAAGACTCTGCACACCTTGCCATGCGGAGGTGACGTTGTGATACAACAAGAGGACATCCATCACTTAGCAGCTATGCAGCTCAATATGCACACCAACAACAACATGAACATACCAGTCTTGTCATGTCGAGTCGTGTCATGAGTCATGTCAGGCCACATCACTACTGTGAGCCATACTGTGTAAATCAATGTAATGTAACGTGGAAGTCCAAGAGACACACTTGTAATCTAAAGAGTCATGAAATTCAAACAGTCATGAGGGAAGTCAAACAGTCACAAGGGCAAGGTTTACCCTTGGCAATAAATAACCCTCATTTCTACATGCAAAATACTTTTCACCTTGGCTCCTCCCACATAGCCTTGAGAGTTTGTAATCTTTTCTTCAAGGAGCGAGTAGTGGCTCCAATTCACTGCCTATGGGGTTAGTGATGTAATGGTGTACCGATGTGTCTTGGAACTTTCACTTAATTCAAAAGCCTGCTAACAGGGCAGCACATTTTTACACATGTGCTGTAACTGTTTGTAAGATTTATCTTGAACACTTGTAATACATGTTGCTTTAACCTATGTTAAATAACTGAACTCATTAAGCTATTCTAATACATATATTTATGAAAATGTGTTTTATAAGTTGTTAACATTGTCATGCCTGTGTTGGTTACCTCCCTGGACATCAGATAGAACCTTTCATGTAAACATGTTATAATGACTGTCGCACTCGTGCAGATTTCCTGCTGAGTGTTGTACGTGCTATATTCCCTTGTGTGTTGTGACTATCACATCTGTGTGGATTGCTCCTCTAAAAACTCCGCACATCTTGTTGTGTTGTGTGTTCTTAACAGAGTTGGGCTTCCTCCCATCTGACTTGGGACTCACTCCCACCCTCTCTCTCTACGGTGAAAGAACATTGACACAAGTAACACTAGCACTCACCAGGGACGTGAACCTCGCTGTTCTCAGACAAAGAAGACCACTCTCTACTGAAATCAAGAGCTAAGGCATATATTTAAGATAATGGGACTCCTACACCAAACAGTGTGAGGTCTAGTTAGGAGTTCATACCAGAGAGATCCCCTGATGTTTGCGGGTCCAGCACCGTCAACACAACCCTTGTGAAAATTCCATGTAATAAAAGTTAATAAATTAAAAACAATAACCACAGTTGATGGAACACTTATTCCAAGATAAATGCTGGGCAAAATCATAGTGATGGGGATCACTTGTGGTTAGTTAATGGCTAAGTAAATTGGCAAAGGCAATGGCTAAGGCTTTGGAAAGGCAAAATGGCATTTTGGCACAATTATTTATGAAAATAATGGAAATTAGGAGAAAATGGAGGTGAAAGGTCACAGGTTGCATGTGAGGAGGAAATTGAAGGAAAATAATGGAAAATGAAGAAAATAGAGGCCTCATTCATAAAAAGGCATATGAGGATCAGTTGGTAACAATTTTTCAGTTCATTTTTGGTGCTCTCTCATTATTATCTCTCTCTCATACTCTTGGACACTCAGAATTTTCTTGGAGCACTCTTGGAGGGTGTGGCATACTTGGAATTTTGGGGCAAGAAGGCAAAAGAAGAGAAAGTAAGTGAAAGAGGACATTGGGATCAACAACAACAACAATTTTTCTTGCAGGTACCAAGTTGCATGTATGTGTTTCTCACTTGTTTTGGCATGCATGGCATATGCATGTGGATTATTGGTCATGATTTGTCACTGGCATGGAGGATTGCCTGGATTGACAGTGGATTGCTTAGCCTTGCCATTTCCTAGATAGCCATGGAGATTATGGGTTTATTTCCTTGTTTTGTTTTAGTTGGTTCTCATGTTTCCTAAGCTTGGATTGAGTTACTAGTTCTTGGAGCCCTGTAACAACTTGGATTGAATTCCTAGTCCCGTAGCCTTGGTTGGAAAAACGCTCTAAAGCCCTTGTTGGTTTGAGTTCCTAGTCATGTACCCTTGGTTGGATAAACGCAATAGAGTCCAGCGACAACTATGGGTTGAGTTACTAGTCCTAGAGCCTTGGTTGGAACAAATGCTTTGGAGCCCTGGAAGGACTGGATAGAGACCAATCTGATGTTGTCTTTATGATGTCCAACTGTGAGGTGGAATCATTATTTGATAGGTTGAGGTGGATGCCCTCTGGAAGCCCTGGATGGTTTTGGATTGATGTGTTCTATGAGATCCTACATTAATGCTTGGAATATGGCACGAGGGTGAATGGTTGAAGAGAGATTTGTCTTAGCCATTCTACAGTCAGGTGGAATGTGTAAGTCCCATCCCAAGTTTGGACATTGCATCATCAATATGAGGTTATTTCTCCTTGTAATTATATGAGTATTATACAGGTTATATGTGGTTTATATTGCTATGATTTTATTAGTATTTATGATACTATTATGTTGGTTATACATATGTCTTATGACAATAGCTCTGTATTTCTCTCATCATGTTTTTACTGATAAATGAATGAACAATGTATCTATGACCTAATGGATGAAATGGCAGTTGATGTGTTGAGGCATCAAGGCTTCTTAGCGATTCCCAGATAAGTATGAGACCTCTATGCTCAGATCTATTATTTGCACATGTAGATTACATATTCATGATATGTTTGATGAAATTCCTGTCATGGCTAGTAGGTGTCCAATCAAATTCTTATTCAAGTGATCACATTTGTACTATCATTCCTCTGTTAATTTACTGCTCTGAAGATGTAATTTAATTCTGGGCAATGATCTGGGCTTTGGGCCTGAAAAAGTGGCTCAAATCCTAGGGATGCTGGCACAACACTGTGAAAAATAGTCCCTATACTCTAACTTGCAAGCCTATGAGAGAGTCCAAAGGTCCCTCGCTGCTGGCATGACCATAGCATGAGAGCGTCTCGAGGTCAAGTAGTCCAAAATATCATTGTGACCCAGGGGCTGGTTGGCAGAAAGGTTGGATTGGTTCCTGATGGTCCTATTGCTGATGTTGAATGTCTGTATGGTGTTTTTGAGTCGGTTCCACTTCCTTAATGTGACTTAGGAGGTCGAATCATATTATAGCGGCCTCTAATCACATGTTTACCCCAACTGGCTAGTTTATTGGTTAGATGTGGGAGGAGGGTGTTACAGAGTGTTATCAGCGAATGGTTCACCCATTGGATTGGATGGGTTGTGTGTTAGTCATGCATGCATTTCAATTGCATGTGTTTCTATTATGTTTGCATTCCATGTGCTTGTTTCATTTGCATAATGTTGATCATTGTCGTAGTGATGTCACTATGTGGAAGTTGATGTTGTTATTGTGGGCTACATCATCATGAGTGTATGATTGGTTACATGTTGTTATATGTTGCTTATAGGTATCATTTTTGTATGTGTGGTTACATTCTTGTATGTTTGGTTGCATGTATCATGTTTGTAAGATTGGTTACAAGTGTTGCTTGGTTATGTTTGATTATATGTGGTTATGTGTGTATGTGGATGATTTCGCATTGCTTAGCATATTCACATTTACCTATGGTCAAGCGTATAGTGATGTAATGGTTGTTGTCATGCATGAGGTCCTGGTATGCATTGTTAATAATGTCATGCATTGATGATTAGACCCTAGCTAGAATGATGGTTGCGTGGTTATATGCTTATGTGTTATGTTTCTATATGTTGTCATGTTTATGTTAAACATGTATCATGCTAATTTGTTGATCTTGAAGACAAGGTATCCTCCCCAAGCTATACTAAGGTATGTTGGTTTATTGTGATTCGGTTTAGCGGACATGATATACCTTCAGGGAAAATTTTAAGAACCACCCTAAATATATATGTATAATAAATGGGCGAATCCCCATGATACATAGGAAAAATGGGAGGTGATTTTATCAATAATATAATATGTATATATAATTTTTTTGGCGAATCTCTCACTAGATTATATTATCTTGTAAAGTCATGGCGAATCTATCACTGAATTATAAAATCTTGTAAGATCTTGGCAAATCTTTCACTGAATAATAAAAAGTGAAGTCTTGGCGAATGTTTTGTTAAAGTATGAAACCATATATGATAATAGGAAAACATATTCATTAAATTGTAATATACTAACATACATGTTTGGAAAAAAGAAACATAATTTTCTCTTCCTACATACAATGTTGGAAGTTTTAGTGGCCATGTTTTCAAGGTTCTCACTATACACTCTTTCATATCCTTCTATTAGTTTTGATAATATTCCATAACAAAGTTCTTGTAGGTGTTGATCTTGACCACCAGTTCTGTCAAGGTAGGAGAGATTAATCTTTTCTCTACCACTTTTGTCAAGCTACCACTTTTTTCAAGCTATCAAATTTCTTTCTTATTCCATAGAGTCCAACTATGAGATAAAAAAAAAAACATATTTTGTACCACTTTTGTGAAGCTGTCAAATTTATTTCTTATTCCATAGACTACAATTGCGAGATAAAAAAACACATTTTGTTTACCCCAACACGCCAACAAGTAGCAAGCCCCAACTATATAATATAAGAAAGTAGTAGGTATCCCAAAGCCCTAAAGGGGATCTAATGGAAAGAAGTGACCGTTGTCAGAAGCCTTCCAATCAATATATTAATATATACATATAGATTTATTATTATTTTAATTGGAAATCTTCAATTAAATAAGTGACCGTTGCCAGAAGCCTTCCAATCAATATATTAATATATACATATAGATTTATTATTAGTTTAATTGGAAATCTTCAATTAAATAATAAAATTTAATTACGTCTCTACCAATCTAAATTGCTTATTAGCATAATTCACTACCTTCATACGTCTTGCATTTTTTAACAACGTTGTAACATGTGGATTAATTTCCTTTTTGGTGCACAATCTCCGCCTTTTAGGACAATATGGTGCACTGGCCCAACCCCTACAGATAATTATGAAAATTTAAGAAAAACAGAGAAGATGAAAGGTTGTACAAACCAGCATATTTTTCAAGCACTGGCCCAACCCCTACAGATCATTACGACAAATTAAGAATAACAGAGAAGATGAAAGGTTGTACAAACCAGCATATTTTTCAAACAACTAAACCAACATTAGTACCTTAACTTTTTCATGAAGATATCATATTGAGAACGTTTGAAAAATGGTGGGAAATCTGGGCACTGACTATCTCTATTCTGCAAGGGTGATGCGGAAAGAGTGATAAGGTTTCACTGTTTTGAATTATTATTATTTTTAATTAGAAAAACCAATATTAATGGAGAAATTGGTATTTTTTACTAGATTTTGTGAAGTGACTAAATGTAGCTTTAACCATTCACCTTAAGATTTTTTTTATAATATAATTTCGTAAGTCTATTTAATATCTTCAACCAACCTATATCCATCTTAACTCCACTTCTACCACTCTTGGAGGGATGAAATCTATTTATCCCTATCAGCACTTGGTAGACCCGAAATTAAGATAGATCTAAGCTGATAGAATTTCCCCTTTAAATAGTCTATGCTCACATGACTACCATGATATTACCATGGGTCAATACCATGGGTTATCATAAATTTGGAGCTTAAAAACTACTATTAGTAATTTATAAAAATTAATAAAATTAGTAATTGATTTTTTTTTTTTTTTTATTATTTTAACCAAATTAAAATGTTTAAGTGACATTAAATTACAAGATCCATTTTACCCTTGATCTACCAAGCCCGATGATCAAATATTTTTTCACTCTATG
Organism: Pinus tabuliformis; assembly: GCA_031772625.1. Lineage (NCBI taxonomy): Eukaryota > Viridiplantae > Streptophyta > Pinopsida > Pinales > Pinaceae > Pinus > Pinus tabuliformis. Next base: position 719,810,471 of record CM062806.1, read on the forward strand.
CTATTTTGTATATCACGATATTTGATCCCTCCCGGGGCTTAGTAGATCCAAAGTAAAGATGGATGGTTTTATTTATTTACCATACTCCACTTTATTTATATTTTTATTTATTTACACGTAAATATAAGGTGACTTATGGAGTAAATATAAAAAATGTTTTCCATTATTCTTTATATGATTATGACTAAACAGATGGAAACTTGGAATATGGCAAGAACATTATTCAATCTTTAAATAAACATGAAAATAAGAGGCTTGAATTTTTAAATAAAATGAATTATTCTTTTGTGACCATTTGTTCCAAATTATAAGGTCATTTTCTCGAAATTAACCCCAATACCATGAAATGCGGGAAAATGAAAGAAAAAAACCTTTTTTACACCGAATGTGGAGGGTGAAATAACTATCATAAATACCTATTCTTGAAAATTAGGGTGAATGGAAATACGGGAAAATGAAAGAAAAAACCCTTTTTACACCAAATGTGGAGGGTCAAATAACTATCATAAATAACTATCCTATTCTTGAAAAAGGGCTAAATTTACATTTTTTACTCTCTCCCTTAAAATAAGGTGGGCTAACCTCCATACCTAATTTTTTTATAAAATAAATTTGAGGCCATTTGTAACAATGTACTGTGATACAAAATATTCGCCCAGTAAAAATATAAAACCTCTTAATTTCGCCCAAATGTGAAATTCGCCCCTAAAATTTTCCATGTATACCTTGTAGGAAGAAATATCAAATGGCTAGAAAGATGGTAGACTACAAAGACTCTGCCTATGAATCAGAAGAGTAGTATGGTATTGGGAACTCTTCCTATTTGGAAGATACACTCAGAAGCTTAAAGGAAGAAATAAGGAGTTGTAAGGTAGATAATGACATAATCGTGCAAGCATATGAGAAACAAGCAGAGGTAAATGCAGTGATACCTTAGAGTTTGTCAGACTTGCAGCGACAGGGACCACGTCGGATTAGCTATGAGTAGGAGGACCGAACTAATGGGGCATATGGTAGTAGGTCACATGGTGGTCACAAGTCAGATAGAGAGGACATAGTCAAAGAGAGTAGATTGTTGGACACTCCAGATAGGAGGAGGGATAGATAAAGGTATTATTCTAGTTCTAATTTAGATAGGCATGATGATCATCATCGTTATCATCCTTACAAGAGGAGTGATAAGGGATACTTGCTGGATGAGTTTAAGAAAGCAAAGCCACCTAATTTTGATGGAGAGATGAAGAAACCATAGGATGCAAAGCCATGGTTGCTTGGTATGAGGAATTTCTTCAGGTTTCATGATTATTTAGAGAACATGAAATCCATAGTAGATACATTTAGTCTCAAAGGTAAAGAAAACATTTGGTGAGAAGATGTGAAGAATGTTAGATGTATTCATGAGGAGGACTTGACTTGGAGTGAGTTTGAGTGGCTATTCTAGAAGAATTATTTTTTGGAGAGATACTTCGATGACAACGCAAAAGAATTTTATGACCTAAGGATGGGATCGATGACATATGAGGAGTACACTAGTAGGTTCTTAGAGTTACTGAGGTATGTGCCTTATCTCACGGAGGAGAAGGCCAAGATTCAGAGGTTCATTAGTGGATTACTAGTTCTATTTAAAGACAGGATTGACTTCGATGAGCCTAAATCATTGGAGGAAACCATCCAAAACTTAAGGCATTTCTATGATCAATTGAAGCGTAGATATTAGACTAAGATAGATTGGAAAGGTAATGCAAAGAACAAAGGAAAATGAGAGAAGAAATGAGCAAGACCTCAGGATTCAAGTAATAAGGAGAATGTTGCGCCACCTAAGAGGTTCAATCCATTAGACGAAGGACATGGAAATTGATCTAAGGAGAAGAATAAGGAGCTCGTGTGGTGTTGGAGTTGTGGAGGGGATCATCACAGGAGAGATTGTCCACAGTATCAGGGTGGTAGACCTCAGATATATAGTGCGCAAGACGCACAGACTATTGGGGATGTTGGTCAGAGTATTCCTCGTATTTGTGCAACATTGGATAACAAACAGGCATACCATTAGGAATATATCATTGAGATGGACGGTAAGCTTTGTGATCAATTTATTTCTATTTTGATTGACCCTGGATCTAATTATAGCTATGTTAGTCATCACTTGGTGGATAAGTGTGGTTTGAGTAAGGAATTGCATGTAGAATCTTGGTTAGTGTAGTTGGCTACAGGTACAAAGAAGCGAGTTCATCATTGGGTAAGAACTTGTGCATTTTATTTGAATGGCATGCCTAAAGTAGCACATTTGAATGTATTATCGTTGGGATCATACAATATGTTGTTGGGAATGGATTGGTTGTATCTTCATAGAACCATGGTGGATTGTTATGGCAAATCTATTGAGTGCTTGGATGAAAATGGGGAACCAAGATTATTGCAGGGTAAGAAGAAAGCTACATCGGTTAGGATGGTGACAACTATGCAAACAAAGCGTAGTTATAGAAAAGGCTGTGTGTTATGTGCAGTACACATTTCTAGTGACAAGGGTAAAAAAGTTTAGGATGAAGATGTTTTGAGTAGGTACCCAGTTCTACAACAGTTCAGAGCTGTATTTCGTGAGGATATTTTAGAGTTGCCACCCCATAGGGAGTTAGAATTTTCCATTGAGTTGGTGCCAAGGGAAGCTCCGACATCAAAAGCACCTTGCAAGATGAGCACACATGAGTTGGTAGAGTTGAATTTGTAGTTGAAGGAAATGTTGGACAAGGGATACATTAGGCCAAGTGTATCACCATGGGGAACACTGGTATTGTTTGTGAAGAAGAAAGATGGTACTCTCAGATTATGCATTGACTACAAGTAGTTGAACAAAGTGACCATCAAGAATAGGTATCCATTACCGAGGATTCATGACTTGTTCGATCAGTTGAAGGGAGCAGAAGTGTTATCGAAGATTGATACGAGATCTAGATATCATCAAGTATGCATCAAAGAGAAGGACATTTAGAAGAGAGCTTTCCTGACTAGGTATGGGCATTATGAGTTTGTTGTAGTTCCATCCAGTTTGACTAATGCTCCAACTACATTTATGTGCTTGGTGAATAGTGTGTTGCGTCCGTATTTAGATAAGTTTGTTATTGTGTTCATTGATGACATATTGGTATATTCTAAAAATGAGGAAGAGCATTCCAAGCATTTAGCAGGAGTGTTGTGATTGTTGAGAGAGAATTTGTTGTATGCTAACCTCAGCAAGTGTAGTTTCTTTTAGACTGAGGTACATTACTTGGGGCATGTTGTCTCCAAGGAGGGCATTGCAGTAGATCTAGAAAATATAAGAGCCATCATGGAATGGGTAGATCCTAGGCATGTAGATGAGGTGAGATATCTCATGGGGTTGGTAGGCTATTATAGGAGGTTCATCAGGAACTTATCACAAAGTTCTTATCATATCACATCATTGCAGAGGAAAGGTAAGAAGTTTGAATGGACAGAGGAGTGTGATGCTATTTTCAAGCAGCTTAAGTAGTTGTTGACACATGCACCATTGTTAAAGAATGCGGACCCGAACAGAGAGTTTGTAGTATGCACAAATGCTTGCAAGAAAGGACTTGGTGGAGTCCTTATGGAGGATGGACAAGTGGTAAGCTATGAGTCTCGAAAACTAAATGACCACGAATAGAACTACCCCACACATGATCTTGAGTTGGCACTGATTATACATGCATTGAAGATGTGGAGGCACTATCTTCTTGGCAGAAGGTTTGTATTGATGAGTGATCACAATGGGTTATGGTATCTATTTAACCAATCGAATCTAAATAGAAGGTAGGCTCGGTAGTTGGCCACGATCAGTGAGTTTGACTTTGATATCAGGTACATAAAAGGTAAAGAGAACAGAGTGGAAGATGCTCTTAGCAAGTAGATACAGGTAAATCACTTAGCAGCTATGAGCTCCTATGGGACAGACTTACATGATAGGCTCTTGTAGGTAGGTCAACAAGATGTCAAATATATGGAGATTATGCATAGGTTGCAACAAAGTACTGGTACAGGTACACATGATAGTACATGTATAGGTACACGTGATAGTATAGGTACAAGTACAAGTGGTAGTAAAGTATAGGTACATATACATGTATAGGTATCGGTACAGGTACAAGTACAGGTAGTGGTACAGGTACAGGTACAGGTGCACATGATATGGATTATTGTCTTATAGCGAATGGATTGGTCAGATTCAGAGACAGGATATATGTGATAGAAAGTAGTGATCTGAAGAAGGTGATCTTGAGGGAGTTTCATGTGAAACCATATTGAGGTCACCTAGGTTATTAGAATACACTGACGGTAGTGAAGATATTTTATTATTAGCTGAAACTGAAGAGGGATGTAGTAGAGTTTGCGGCTACATACTTCAAATATAAGTGTGTGAAGGAAGAGTGTAAGCATCAAGGTGGACTACTATAGTGGATTGCAATTCCAGATTGGAAATGGGAAGTCATTTCCATGGACTTCGTCATAGGTTTTCCGAGGACAGTGAGACAACATGATTCCATCATGGTTATTGTGGACAGGTTGACAAAGGTTGCACACTTCATCCCAGTGAAGTCTACATTCTTAGCTAGCGATGTAGCACAGGTATTCAACAGAGATGTGGTCAGATTGCATGGTGTTCTGAAGAAGAACATGTCAGATAGGGATGTAAAGCTCACTTCCAAGTTTTAGGAGTTATTTACAGGTTTGGGCACGGAGTTATTTACAGGTTTGGGCAGATAGATGGATAGAAAAAATTGGTCAACATGACATTGGAGGAAATGTTGAGGATTTATGTGATGCATCAACAACAAAAGTGGGAAAAGTACCTTCTGCCGGTAGATTTCACTTAAAACAATGGGTATCAGGAATCTTTGAGGATGAGTCCATTTAAGGCATTGTATGGGCGAAGTTGCAATGCTCCCATTAGTTGGAGTGATCCAGTTAATAGGTTGTTGATTGGACCAGACATGTTGGCAGACATGGAATATGAATTACAAGTGATCAAGAAGAATTTGAGAGTAGCACAGGATAGGCATAAGATTTATGCAAATCAGAATAGGTTTTTCAAGGAGTTCTAGGTTGGGGAACATGTGTACTTGCGCATCAAACCAAAGAAGAGCTCCTTATGGATTGGATCATGTGCCGAGCTGGCACAATGGTTTTGTGTAAACTTTAGTATTATTGAGAGGATTGGGCCAGTAGCCTGTCGACTTGCACTACGTTTGACAGTGAAATTCCATGATGTTTTCCATTTTTAATTGCTTAAGAAGTATGTTAAATATGTTGATCATGTGCTTGACTGGTTTGTATTGCAGGTGGAACTAGATGAAGAATTCCAGTTGAAGACTTAGTGTATATCGCTAAAAAAGGTGATCATGCTTCAGAACTGAGCAATCGATCAAGTAAAATTGCAATGGAAGCACTTTGGGCTCGATGAAGCTACATGGGAGATGACAAATCATATGCGGGCTATGCATCCTTCCTTGTTTGTCAATTGAGGCAAAGCAACTTTGGTATGGTGTTTTGGTATATGTCTTGGTATATGCCTTAGTATATGTTTTGGTGATGTTTGGTATATGTACATATGCATATCGATGTAAATACCGCCATTAGATAGGTTATAAAGCTCCAATAAGAGGTATGGGTGTCATGTCATTATGATGTTATGTTGTTATGTTTTCATGTTGATTTTCTTCTCCGCAGGATGATCATTGTAAATACTGCAATGAGCTAAGTCATAAAGCTCCATCAGTAGTATGTTTTGATTGTAGCAGTTTGTGGTTATAGGTGTTGTTGAACACCAAGGATGGTGTTCACCCAAGGGGGAAGCTTCTATAGCAGCCCCGATAAAAATTCCATGTAATAAAATTTAATAAACACAAAATAATAACGACAATTGATGGGACACTTATTCCAAGCTGAATGTTGGGAAAAATAATAGTGATGGGGATCACTTGTGGTTGGTTAATGGCTAAGGAAATTGGCAAAGGAAATGGCTAAGGCTTTAAAAAAGAAAAATGGTGTTTTGGCACATTTGTTTATGAAAATAATGCAAATGAGGAGAAAACGGAGCTGAAAGGGCACATGTTGCATGTGAGGAGGAAATTGAAGGAAAATAATGGAAAATGAAGAAAATAGAGGCCTCATTCATAAAAAGGCTTATGGCGATCATTTGGTAACTTTTTTTCAGTTTAGTTTTGGTGATCTCTCATTATTCTCTCTCTCTCTCATACTATTGGACACTTAGACTTTTCTTGGAGAACTCTTGGAGGGTGTGGCATACTTGGATTTTTAGAGCAAGAAGGCAAAGGAAGAGTAGGAAAGTGCAAGAGGGCATCAAGATTAACAACTACAACAATTTTGATCGTAGGTACTGAGTGGCATGCATGTTTTCCTCACTATTTTTTGTGTGCATGGCATATGCATGTGGATTATTGGTCATGATCTCTCATTGGCATGGAAGATTTCCTAGATTAACAGTGGATTTGCTAACCTTGCCATTTCCTGGATAGGCATGGAGATTGTGGGTTTATTTCCTTGTTTTGTTTTAGTTGGTTCTCATGTTTCCGTAGATTGGGTTGAGTTACTAGTTCCTAAAGCCCTGAAACAACTTCGGTTGAGTGACTAGTCCCATAGACTTGGTTGGGAAAATTCCCTAGATCCCTTGGTGGGTTAAGTTACTAGTCCTAGATCCTTGGTTGGACAATTAATTCTAGAGCTCAACAACAATTGTGGGTTGAGTTACTAGTCCTAGAGCCTTGGTTGGAACAAACCCTCTAGAGCCCTAAAAGGCTTCTATAGAGACCAATTTGATGATGGTTTTGTGATCTCAGACCATGAGGTGGAATCATTGTTTGATGGGTTGAGGTGGATGGCCTCTGGAAGCCCTGGATTGTTTTGGATGGATGTGTTCTATGAGATCCCACATTCATGCTTGGAATATGACATGGGGGTGAATGGATGAAGAGAGATTTGTCTCAGCCATTCTACAGTCGGGTGGAACATGGAAGTCTCATCCCAGGTTTGGATTTTGCATCATCAATATGAGGTTATTTCTCCTTGTAATTATTTGAGTATTATACAGGTTATATGTGGTTTATATGGCTTTGATTTCATTAATATTTTTTTTGCTATTATGTCGGTTATACATATGCTTTTTGACAGTAGCTATGTATGCCTCTCATCATGTCTTTATTGGTAAATGAATGAAAAATGTATCTATGAACTAATAGATGAAATGATAGTTGATGTGTTGAGGCATCAATGCTTCTTAGTGATTCATAGCTAAGTATGAGACCCCTATGCTCAGATATGTTATTTACACTTATAGATTACATATTTGTGATATGTTTGACGAAATGTGTGTCATGGATAGTAGGGGTCCATTCAAGGTCTTATTCAAGTGATTGCATTTGTACTATCATTCCTATGTTATTTTAATGTTCTGAAGATGTCATTCAATTCTAGGCAGTGACCTAGGCTCTAGGCCTAAAAGAGTGTCTCAAATCCCAAGGACACTTGCACAACACTGTGCATTATAGTCCCTGGACACTAGCTTGTAGGCCTGTGAGAGTGTCCAGAGGTCCCTAGACATTAGCATGCCCATAACATGAGAGTATCTAGAGGTCAAGTGGTCCAAAATATCAGTGGGACCCAGGGGCAAGTTGGCAGAAAGGTTGGATTGGTTCCAGAGGTTCCTAATGTTAATGTTGAATGTCTGTATGGTGTGTTTCTATCAGTTCCACTTCCTTAACATGAGTCAGGAGGTCGAATCATATCATAATGGCCTCTCATCGCATATTTACCCTGGCTGGCCGGTTGCTTGGGTAGATGTGGGACAAGCATGTTACATTCCCTATAAGCCTTTGCAAACCCGCAAACCACCATGAATATCTGCTTTAGAAGAAAAACTTGAGAATTTCTCAATCGTCTTATCATTGCCACTGATTAATGACATAGGAGCACAAAAAAATAACTTTCAATCTATTTCAAGAATTGATGTTAAAAGAAAGTATTGGCTTTGTATATTTAATAATTTATGTTGCATGAGTTTATGGATTGTGGGAACATTCGGAGCTTAGGTATGAATCCCTGAAATGACTAGAGGTTTCCCCAAAATTTACAAGAAACGACTAATCGGGAGCAGTAATATTATATAATAAAAAATAAAAAAAATAAAAAACAAATTTTCTTTTTAATTATATAATTTATATAATAATCAAAATTAATATTAAATCAAAATATTCAAATATTCAAATCAATTTAAATATATAATCTCTCTTATATATAAATATATTCTCTGGGTGTCTCTCTCCCTCAGCATATCTCTTTTATATATTTAAAATGTCAATATTGTTCATTATCGGTTCTTTGACACATGACCAGTCTTTAAAATAATCTCGCTTAAAAATACAAAGGAACAATTTTACATATGTTTCTCTAGTTATTCTTAAGAGAAAATACAATTCTAATGTTTAAGCATTGACTTCCTCATACAATATGCACACACAATCTTCTGTGATATATATACATAAACAACATTGAAACTGACTTATATACAATCTTCTTCATATATGCGTATATTAGAACTAGATTATCTAAGAGTCAGAGCTGTCAAGAAAATGCTTGAACTACCGAAAAATAGAAAGACCCTTTCTCCATAATATATATGACCATCCTTACCAAATGTCACACCATACTCTAAAAATTCGCACATCATCCGAATGCCATAACATGGTTATGTATGGTGAAGGAATGCACCCGATAGCAAGCCAAATATTTGTTGCCTACATGTATCACAAGATTAGCTCGAACAACTATTAAATGGATGCTTGCCCGTCATTGAAGATAAATGAAAAGCACCAACACAGGTTGTGCAAGTTGTAGTGGATGTAATGAGGGCTTCCAGTCGTCCACATCCCCTTAGTGACTCCATCCATGTTTGAAAGTTTGAAGACTTTATTGGATAATTCCGAAGTGATTAAGGTGAAATGTGAATGATTACAATGATAAATAGTTGTAGTTTTGATAATGTAAAAAAATAAATGAAAAACTCAAGGTAAGGTAAAAATCACAAGTGAATTCTAAATATATATAAAAAAGTAAATCAAAGTTATATGATATTGTGTGTTTGTTTTTTTCACCATGCATTATTGTTAAAAAATGATAAATTTGTATTTACTTTTTAAATATCAAATCTTCAATCTTAATAAAATCTTGAAATATAATAAAATGACTATAATAACATCAATATAAAGAAAAGTTATCTATGTAAATAAATGATAGAGTAAAGGAGAGTTATCTATGTAAATAAATGATAGAATAAATAATTAAAAGCAAAATTTAAAATTTAAATAATATATATATTTTAAATATCATCAATATAAAGGAAGAGTGATCTATGTAAATAAATCATAGGATAATAATTAAAAGAAAAAATTTAAAATCTAAATAAATTGTAGAATATTTTTTTACATATAATAAAAAATAAAAAATAATAATAAGAATAATTCTTTTGTGTAGAGTATTATTTTACAATTTTTTTTTTCAAATATATTATTATATTAAAAAATTATAGAAAATTATCAATATTATTTACATATTAATTGATAATTAATATAATCATGTCATTTTATTCTTTTTTTTTTCCGGGGAAAAAAGCAACTTTTTATTAAGATAATAAAAGTTTAGATCCAATGGTTCTTAAGCCACGCTGGGCTCATTGATACATTCACAGCTCAACCCGCAGGGAGCTATTTTGCTGTTTGTAGCCTGAGAGAGTCTTCCTCCCGAGAGGAGGATGAAAATCCATAAAAACGATAAAACTAGTGTTATCCGGAGTCTCCATAATGGAAAACAACTCCATAACAGTAAAAAAAAAGTGTCCACCGGCAATGTATATGTTCAAAAAAAAGATAAGAGATGACTGAAAGCTGTGATCGGTCAGCCGAAAAGAAGAAAACTTCTAAGGAGAAATATATACAATATATTAAAACAGTGTATAGAGAAAAACTAAATAAGAGCCGTCAAAAATGGGGCGGATCAAAAACTGAAATTAATGCTGCTGATCATAAGGAGGCTGGTCTGATCTGAAAGACTGCCCCTGGTATATCTCTTCTATCGCCCAGCTGTCCGGATCCTGTTGTAGACCTGCCTTAGATAACTGATCTGCTTCTTCATTCCTTTCCCTGTAGATATGGCATAATGAAAACCTGTTAAAGAGAGTCTTCAGATATAAAATCTCTTCAACAATTGTCATTAAAATTTGATTTTGGCAAGCAGCTGAACCATTGATCCAATTTATAACATTAAGAGAGTCCCCAAATAACTGTATAGAGTTGATGTTTTTGTGTTGAAGCCAGCATAATAAGAGACGTAAAGAAGAGAGTTCTGCAAAATTGTTTGTTCCTGAACCCAGCCCAACCGAGGCTTTTAGAATGTGTTCTGAATTGATATGCATGCTCATGCCTGCGCCGGCCCGATTGTTTTGAGAGGCTCCGTCAAAGAAACCACAAGGGATATCCTCCTGAATTATGAAGTTATTTTGTTTTGTTCTGGTTTTTTTTTCTTCAGGGGGAGGCAGAGCAGAATAGATGGCTGTGATATTTGAGGCAATGACAGAGGGCGGTGTAATTTGATCTTGGAACAGACTCTTATTTCTCGCTAGCCACACACCCCAGCAGAAGATAATAGGCAAGTTCCTCATATTCCCTTCCGTATAAGTTTGCCACCACTTCCTCCAGGTATCGCCCAACGGCTCATTTCCCCATTGTGCAATAACCTTGAGAAAACCAGTGACCTCCTCCCAAATCTTCCTCGAGAAAGGACAGGTGGTGAAAAGATGATTTAAAGTTTCCTCATCAGACTTGCACAGAGGACAACGCCCTGGACCAGCTAAAAACCTAGATTGTAGGATTTCCCATGTTGGAGCCTTCCTTTTTAGAATACACCATAGAAAGAGCTTAGATTTTGCTGGGCTTTTGAGTTTCCATAATGCTTTGGACCACCATTCCGGTACTCCCCATCCTATCTTTCCCAATAGAAAAGAGTATCCCTCTTTTGGAGAGTATCCCCCCGTTTTGCTGTGAGCCCACATTAACCTGTCAGGTTCCTCCCTTATCCTAACATTGGATCGTTTTAGTTCTTTGATGAAACCTGTCCATTCATTCTTCCATCTAACATTTAGCCCTAACTCTTCATCATCCTTCCAGGCCTGTCCCCAAATAGTTGTCTGCCCAACTCTTGCCACCTGATTTAATGAGGTGATATCTTTGGACTCAAGATGTCGAAGGAGCCCTGGCGATAAGGCATAAGCTTCATTGCACCCGACCCATGGGTCTCTGCCGATCCTGATTTGTCTGCCATCTCCCACTTTCCATGCTAACCCTTGCTCAATCACTGAGAAAGCATCCACCGTGGCCTTCCAAATTACAGAAGAGTTTTTTGCCTTCTTGTTCTGGCTCCGGATCCAATCTTCCAAGGGCGTTGGATCGATATACTTCCTTTTAACCACCCTTGTCCATAGATTTTCTATAGTTATAAGCCTCCAACCAGACTTTGCTGCTAACGAAGTGCTGAACTCAGGAAGTCTTTTAATCCCCCAACCTCCCCACTCTTTTGATCTGGCCACTTTGTCCCATGCCACCCACGGTAAACCGGAGAAATCCTTAGAGCCTGCCCACAGAAATCTGCAACAAATTCTTCTGATTTTCTCCATTACACCTTTAGGAATCCAAGTTAGAGCAGCCCAGTAAACAGGGATGGCTAGCAAGACCGATTTGATGAGTGTTAACCTACCAGCTCTGGACAGCCATCTATAGCTCCAATGTGAGATTCTAGCTTCAATTTTTGCTATAAGCCAGTTCCAATCTGCTTTTCTGTAAGCAACTGGTTTTAGCCAAAAGCCCAGATATTTGAAAGGAACATCCAAAGATTGGCTAGGAAAAGGAAAAAGATCGGCCAGAAGGCTCCTTTCCCTTCTGTCCACATCTGCCAAACAAACTTGTGATTTCACAGAATTTATCTGCATTCCAGTTGCTTTTAGAAAAAGATCAAAAATGCATTTTATCTCCTTTAATTCGCTGTAATTACCATTTGTAAAGATCAATATATCATCAACGAAAAGAAGATGAGTGATGTAGAGATTTATAGCTACCTCTATACCTTTTACCTTGTCCTCACTTCTGGCTTTATGAATCAGCCTGCTAAGTCCTTCAGCCACAAGGAGAAACAGAAGAGGAGATAATGGACACCCTTGTCTGAGACCTCTCTGGCTAGAGAAAAAGGAAGAGGCGGCTCCATTGACCAAAACTGCAAAGCTGACATTTGTTATACATCCCATGATCCATCTGACAAATGGATAGTTGAAACCCACATGAGTAAGAAGCATTCGTAGATAGAGCCAGCTTATCCTATCAAATGCTTTGGAGAGGTCAATTTTGAGAACAACTCCTTTCTTTTTCTTTATTTTGACACTATGGATTGCCTCCTGAGCAACCCCAATAGCTTCATGGATTTGTCTGCCATCCAGGAACCCAAATTGTTCCATAGATATGTTCCTTGACAAGATTGGAGCTAATCTGAGGGCGATAACCTTTGAAATAATCTTATAAATGCAGTTGCACAATGAAATTGGTCTGAAATCTTCAAAGCTTTCTGGCTCATTCTTCTTAGGAATGAGGGCAATAAATGTTGAATTAAATGGTCTATAAATGTCTCCTTTCAATCTTGACTCTTCTACAACTTCAGTTATCTCGTCTCCAATTAGATCAAAAAAATGGAGAAACAATTCAATAGTCCAGCCATCAGGGCCTGGACTTTTGTCTTTGCCTAAAAGCTTCATGGCTGCTTCAGTCTCCGCCTTAGTGACCGGTGATGAAAGATCTTCAGATTCTTCTTCCTCAATGAATCTGGGAAAACATTGCACAGTTTTGAAGACTTCTGCAATAGTAGCCTCTCTCTGATCAGAATATAAGTTTTGAAAATGTCTTTTCCCTAATCCAGAAAGTTCTGAAAAGGACCTGACATCTCTTCCTTCTTCATTTTTAAGGCACCAAATAGTGTTTATTGATTTTCTTCCTTTTGCAAAATTATGAAAAAATTTGGTGTTTTCATCCCCAGACTTTAGCCAAACTGCCCTGCTCTTTATTCTCCATTCTTCTTCCCTTTCCAGAAGTATTCTGGTTTGCTGCTTCTCCAAAAGAAGAATTCTATCCTTAGATTCTTGAGATGAGTATCCATCTGAATCCAAACTCTCCATCTGCTTCAGATCTTCCCTTATACAGATCAGCTCCTCATTTTGTTTCAATTTCCTAACCCTTGCCCAAGAGATAGTAGCTGATTTCAATCTTTTTAAATTTTCCATGAACAAATAGCTTTTCTCCTCTCCTGCATTGTGTTCTGGGTGAATCCAAGTTTTTTTAAACAGATCACTGAAAGAAGGATCTTGAAGCCAAGCAGGATTAAATTTGTAAGGGGCGGGGGGCTTGTGAGGAGGAGTAGATAGGTCTAAAAAGATTGGGAAGTGGTCCGAATTCCCAGTTTCCTCAACCCACTGTCTGATTAGGGGAACTTTGGCGGATAGCGAGTCAGACAGCAGGAAACGATCTAATCTTTTGGCAATTCTGTCTGCACCTACTCTTCGGTTCCTCCAAGTTGGCTTTAGCTTAAACGGGAGAGGGTCAACAAAGTTATTCTCTGAGATGAGATTATGGAAAAAATCTGTAAGAGGATCTTCTCTCGCCGATGGTCCCCAAGCTTCAGCACGACCCAAAGTGAAGTTTAAATCACCACCCAGAATCATCACAGGAGCTTTCAAAACAGATTTTGTCATCAAGTCATCCCAGAAAAGTTCCCTACCTTGACAAGGCCCATAGATATTTACTATGGTGATAGGGAAATGGAAATCAGGGGATATTATCTCCATTCCCATAACATTCTTCATCCCCCAGTTGTTGAGAACTTTAACCCTCCCTTCTTTGTACCCAATTGCTGTTCCCCCCGAATGTCCAAAGGCATCCATAGCACTGAAAGTCCACCCTGGAAGAAGAGCATTAAGCATAGGTTCAATCTCATAAGCCTTCCCCAGGGTTTCTTGCAGAAAGATAACATCTGCTTTTGAGTTGAAAATCCATTCTTTCAAGGCCAGTTTTTTGGGTTTGCTGGCCAAACCTCTGCAATTCCAGGATGTTAGGATCATTTGATAACTCCCTCAGGGGGATGTGCTGCTCTAAGAACCCCCTGGATGGAATATTGTTTGCCATCTGCAACATCCATCTTTGCTTTAAGTTTCGCCTTGAACAGGTCAGATTTCCGCCCTCGTTTGTTTATGGATTTGTTCTGTGTAGGAAGCATGCCCAGCCCACCTAAAGACCCCTGAGTCACTTGGTTCCCACCCAGAGATCTCAGATTGTATGGGCAAGGGGTCCGGGTCACAGGGAGAGGGAGAGGAGGCCAATTGTCTTCACAGTTTATATCCAGAAGAGGTAAAGTTTCAGTTAAAGTTTCCACATCCGGCTTTAACATAGTGACGCCCATATTATCAACAATATATTTTTCTTGCTCTTGATAAGACGAAGAAGCAATATTATGATTTACATTTGAATGCTCAGGAGAAATTAAAGAGGAGAGAGTCCCTGAGCACTTACCCTTCTCCGGATCGTCGGATAGAGTTAGATGTGTTTCCTCGATAGAACCCTTCACAGCTTCCGGGTCTTTAGCTATTACCTCGACGACCCCTTCCACAGCTTCCTGATCTATGCCATTTTCCGCCTCCAATTCTATAGGTTGTGCGCTTGCATCCGATGGTCCTTTCTCTATCTCCTCTGCCTCCATATTCGTATGGTCTTGTGGCTCCGGTATGTCCTGCTCCATCCTTGTCTGAGCATCGTATTGAGCATTTACTCTGTGAGCGGATGTCCTACGAAAATGTCTCCTTCTTCTCTTATGGGGGCAATCTTTTGCTAAATGTCCGTGCTCATGGCACCAATGGCATCTAAAAGGCAGGTATTCATAGTCTAAAATCTGTTCATAGACATATTCATCAAATTGTAGGTTAATCTTTTGTGCCAAACCCCCGCTCGGTTTGAGCATTACTAGAATGCGCGCTGTTGCCCTATTATTTGTTGTTAAGAAAGACATATCCGCTGTCATGTATGCCCCCAACCTGTTACCGATAGTTCTGAATACATCCTCAGTCCATAGTAAGGAGGGTAAACCCGGAGCACGCACCCAGACAGGAAATATATCAGTGCGCTCCTTAATAGCATCAAACAAAGGAGACCATTTTTTAAATAGTACAGGAATGTTGTCAATATGCCATATACGCTGCAGAACCCAATCCACCGATTCTCTGTCATCAAATTTGAATTTGAACCATCCTTTTGCTAATACCTGGGCTTCGAAATTTACAGATCTCTCTGGTGTGAAACTTCTTTCGCCCCATTCTTGAAGAAAAACAGATGTATATGGCTTACCTCTGACTCTGCCTACCAAAGTGCAATCTGCCACCGCTAGAGCTTCTATCATAGATACCTCCATCCCCAGAACCAGGTTGTCCGCTATTACCTGTGTTCCAATGGGTCTTTTCTGTTTCCTTGTCGCTCCTCTTTGCCTTGAGCTTTCCACCACCGGTCTTCTTCCTTCACGTTCCTCGTTATTATCTGGTGTTATCTGTGCTGAGCCCAAAAGGGTATCTGATTCCCACAGAGGCGGGTTCTGTCCTGAAAGACCCAAATCGTCGTTCCCAGAGAACAAGTTATCCGCCCCCAAGCCATCATTTCCTTCCGGCCCACCTGCTAAGGAAATGCCGAGGACGCTTGGCTGAGTCTCGGGTTGGCCTTGGGAATCTCGTGGGAGGGAAATCCTCGTAATCGAGGTTGAAGCACCTGGAAATCTAGGTTGCTCAAGACCCGCTGGAAACCCTAGCTGGGTTATTTCTTCGAGCCCCTTAGGGTTTGTAAACCGAGATTTCAGAGGTTGACCCTTTGGATCCGAAGGCTGACTAGCCGCATTCACCCCTCTCCAATCAGACTCTTTCCCTTGTTGAATAGGGCCGACCTCTGGACCTTCATTCTGAGTCACTCTGTCCGGCTCCTTGCCTTGGAATAAAACCTGAGGGATCTCCGCCTGAGATGCAGACTCCAGACTGGGGATATCTACGGACCCAAAATAGTAGTTCACATTCTGAGAATTGATTTCCTTGCCCCACATGGAAAGTATATCTTCAACATCTGGGTCCAGTGCTAAAAACTCGGAGGGTTTAACCATGGTTGAAACTTCCAAGGAATAGAGACCACCGACAGACCAAAGTAAACGGAAACAGCAGACAGCAGACAGTTGACAGTATTTAATATTTTACTTTACCGACCAAAGGAAAAAGCCAAAACGCGGATTAACCTCCATCTGCCAGTTGCAAAAAGCTGAAAGGGAAGCTTCCGCGTCGGCAGCTGTGCGGGGAACAGGCCTCGTCTACCTACCCAAACCCTGTTCGGGGTTCAAGTTTCTGACCAGAGTTCGAAACCCTCCCCTGCTGCATCCTTCCTGCCGCTTATCCTCCTCTCCATGTCATTTTATTCTTTAAAAAACAAATCAAGAAGATAGTGGTTTCCATTTAGATAGTATGTTGTATATTGCTATTTTTCATTTGAAAAAAAAAATTGTAAATAAATTGATGGTTTTTTATTTATTTATTATTCATTTTAATAGTAATATTTAAAATAATAATAAGTAATGAAAATTGAAAAAATATATATCTTATGATGAAATGTAATTTTAGATCTAAACAATTTTAATGTGAAGATTTAATTTTATTTAAATATTAATAATGTATCATTGATGGGGTCATAATGGGCATTTAATGGAGGCAATAGAGGTTGAGTCTGCCACTCTATAGTTTTATTAGGCATTTATGAAGGTAGTTTGCAACCTCCCTTCGCATGCACATGCATGCAACTAATAGTTGGTGATTGAATGTTCATTTGGTGTGTTGAGGATCGTTTGATGGCAATAGGAGTAGAGCTGAGGATCGGGCCTTGACCTCTTGGTTTTGCATTGGGCTTGCATTTGGGTGTTTAAACCTCGTCAACTGGTGGGGAGGCTATGTAGCTAATAATTTGGGTAGCGTAAATGTTGATGTGGTCAAGTTGAAAGGAATTGAATTCTAGGTTTGAGTTCCTGCAAGGACGTCAGAGGCTCTCTCTACTCGAGGGTCGAGTGGGATGCTCAACCAAATATAGGGGGCAAATTCTCAAGTGTATTATAATTTTTTCTTGGCTTTTGTCTTTTGGGATGTAGTTGTGGTTGGTCTGGAATATTTAGGTTGTAAGTCTCTAGTTTTATGTAGCTCTTTGGGGGGAGGGCGTATTAGTTTGAGCTCTTGAGTATAAGTTCTCTCGAGTTTCAGTGAGGGGTCTGGGCCCTAGGTATAAGTCTAGAATTTTAAATGTCAGTTGAATTTATCCCCTAGTGCTTCGTAGGGTTTGGTTTGGTTTGGTATGGGTGTTTAAAATTGGGGGTTGTGAAGCAATGGTGTGGTTGCGTCCATTGAGATACTACAAAGTCTTGGTCCTGGCTTGAATATTTGGAGGTTCAATGGTTAATGGGTTCGAGTCTATGGAGGAGATAATAGCTCCTTCTCTATCAATTTCAGGTTCGAGTCTTGATTCAGGTGTAATTATTGGGGGGTATTGTGACGACCTAGATTGTTTTTTTCTTGGTTGCGTCAGTTTTCGATCTAGTATAGTATTTTATCCCTTTGCAGGTAGAGGCTCACGTAGAAAGTTATGGGAATTTGGTATTTCTTTTTCCATGGTGCTAAGACAAAGGGGGAGGAAAAAGGGGAGGTGGTGGACATGCCCTATTAGGGAAACATGGTGCTTGTTTCTTGCCCACAATTCAGATGCCACATTTTTCAACGTTGTCCCATCAGAAACATGTATAGAAATCCGCAAGAATGAGACAAAAGTAGGCATCGAGAGACAAATCACTTTCAGATTCGGAATTGATGGAGGACATGTTAATTTGGGCTCCTGCCCATAGGCATACCAGGGTTAAGAAGAAGTAATACTTGAATTTGGTAGCTCTCCACTGGAAAATGAAGGCCTTCATTTTCTTGGCCCTAAGGGGGAGAGAGAGAGAGAAAGAGAGAGGGAGAGAGGGAGTAATAATGTAAATATGTGTTATTTATAACTACAAAAAAGATATTATTGAAGTAACATAAACTTTAAAGAAATTTTTTCCTTGGAAATTCAAGGTAGGTCAACTCGAAGGGACCACACCACCCCCCGGCCAAACTAATCCAAGCCTAACCCTGAACGCATCGAGGAGAATTGAACACGTGACCTCCCAATGGAAAAGCACTTTAGCAATAGAAAATCAACCAATTGGGCTAACCCTCGAGGCTAGCATAAATTTTAAAGAAGTATATACATTTGTTTAGAAATTAAACAAACTTAAAAATCAATATAGAGTTATTTTGCTTAATATAACACAATTTTAAAACTCTAGTTGTAGTCCTCTACCTTCATATCATTTTCTCTTGGACTTTAAATTTCCTTCTAATCTTGCTTGGATCATTATCCCCCCTTAATTGTAATATTCAGGCACAGGATTTTAATAAAAAAATTTACAATAATTTTGAAACCCTCGTTACATAATCAAAATAACTAGAAATATCATGTGTTCACAGTCAAAACATTTAAATAAATTTTTTACCATTTACCATAATTAAAATAAAGTGCATGCAACCAAAAACATGGAACATAAAATAATATGAAATATGAAACCACTCTATTTACTAATAGCTGTTGGGAATAATACTGAGAGGGGGGGGGGGTGAATCAGTATTATCAACTTCAATAGTTTTTCATTTTCAAACTCAGATATATGTATACACTACTTCAGATATGGGAACCCACGTATACACGCAACTGTTCTAATGAAACTAGCGTATATCCAGTAAACTTAAGATTTAAGTTAATTCATTAAGTGTTGACCTTTCATCAATGCATCAGAACTTCATTAACCATAAGAATAGTAAACAGGTGCAGTAAACAGAACAGATCATCACACACATGAACACAAGATATAAGGTGGAAACCCAATGTGGGTGAAAACCACCTGCTGAAATGCGTCTCTATCTTCTTGTTAATAAGAAACTTCTTTTTACAGTATTTGTGTACTGGTGCAGTCTTATACCAGTACACAAGCTTCTACCTACAGAAGGCTACAACTTTTTCTCGTTCTCCAGATTCTCCTGGAAGGAAGCTACAACCCCCTTAGCTCTTGTACTAGCTAATGTACTAGTACGTAGGTGCTAACCTACAAAAGGCTACAACCTTCTCTTTTCTTCCAGGGACCACGTTTCATAAATTTTCAGACTGGATTCATCAATGAAACATCAAGTATATCTACATCAATCAATCTCCTTTGCACCAACCAAAACTGAATCAAATAATCACTTATCTAAATGTTGTAACTAGAATACAGTAACAGTAACGAGACATTAATCCTGAACCCAGAATACTGCAGCAATAAACAGAAGTAGCTAAAACATATTTTATGAGATGTACACTACTTCAATATGAATAACATGCGTGCATACGCTTTTGTATAAAGGCAAACTAGCGTATACGCTGTTTTGAATTATCGAACCAGCGTGTATACGCGCCTCTGCTGTGCCGAACCTGCTTAGAAATTTATAAAGATAATTTACCCTTTTAAATTATTCAGACATTAGTTATACCTAGATTATCATATTTATAGATCAAGTCATGCGCCAAATAATCAGATCAAAATCACATAAAGATACTACTATTCAAGCCTTAAGATCTTGACCCATCAGTAGAAATTATCCTTCTTCTAGCGCTCAGGTTCCCTCTTGGTTCAGATCCAACTATGCACCATAACCCAATGACCAGTATTCTAGATCTTGCTCTTCATAAAATATTCAATCCTTGAGTGCATTCCCTTGCCTAATGATCTCCTTCCCCTTTTATAGTCTTAGGCCTTACTCAATACCATGGTCCAAAACCACTTAGAGCAAATACCCGGGTCCTAATACCTGGGTTCAACACTTCGGACGAGATACCATGGTCCAAAACCATAGGTCCAAATACCAAGGACCAAAAACCATGGACCAAAAACAAGTTTTCCCACATGTACGTGCTTTTCCATATGTGAAAGTGTGTGCATACACATACGCACCTTTTGATAGGCTATCCCGCGTGTATACGCGGCTTGGTTAAGAGGAACCTGTGTATATCTCTTATTCCTTCATTCCGAGAGCCTGAACTATCATCTGAGTGAGTTGCCATCAAGGACAACACCTGTGTCATAGTGCCAAACCTGTGTCATAATGCCAACAATAGCTAGAAAAACAATACATTTCAATACAATTAACAATGAAGCCCCTGCTAATGGCATTCACGACTGCTAAAATTTTTAAATTGAAACATTGAAGCACACTTGTGAACCCTGGATGGATCCACCAAGGAGATATCACAACAAGGGTTTTGTCTTATGATCAAGATGGAACTGGCCATGCCAATTTCTCTACAAAATACACAATATGATAAACAAATCCAAGATACCCCAAGTTTCTTTTTCCCTGTCTCTTTTAAAGAGATAATATATCCTTCTTCAATCTTCTAGAATCTTGCTTTCTCATCACGAATACCAAGGTGTCACCAATACCATGGAAGATGCCACAACCAATTACCACAACAAATACCACTGCCAAATACCATAGTCCAATACCACACTTTTCCTGCCTTTACACAGGAAAGGTTTTTTTGCTCCTATGGCCTAGCTTCCATGAATGTGTTAAGTCCATATTGTCCACACCATGATGGAAATCAGAAAAAGGAATATGAAAAATCCTCCCTCCCCAAGATTTCTTGTCCTCAAGAAATCCACATCTGTCTACCAGTCTAGATGTCAAATGCATTTGTGCACTAATGCCAATATCCTAGATGAACCACTGTGTCACCATGTGCCTCCATACCACCCTATCATGGATGGATATCTCAATGTCGAGGTCTCAGATAAACCTTAGAATCATCTGCTTGTCAATAGACCTATTATTGTGTGAACTGCCACATCTACCCAAATGCCAAGATCTCCACTAAGTTGGGCCCCTGGCTTCCATACATCTAGCCCACTCCACAAGGTACCAACTCAAGATCTCTCGTCATCCAATCCCATGGGAGGAATCAAATGCATGAATATATGTGCATGGATCAAACCCACCATGTTGATGTTGTGTCATGCTTAATTCATGTTACTTGGCTTGGTTAACCTACAGGGTCAACCTAGAAAACTCTTCCCCCTTTCCTCTAATGTACAGACATGGGATAATAGAGATGAAAACCATGTCAATGTATCACTGAAGAATGTTGCTCTGCAACTCCCAATTGTAATATTCTTTCCCCTATGTTAGGGACTTTATACTTCCCTCTACATTAGTCAACTTGGCTGCTGACTTGGAACCTACTACCCCAAAATCCTAAAAACTAATGATCTGTTGCAATATGTTGTCTCGGGGTGTCTGAGCCTCCTTATCCTTTGTCACAAGATCTATATTGGCATGCTCAAACTCTCTCTGGTGGTCTTCCTCTAAAAATATTGGTGCCTCGGTAAATGCCTCTTTATCTACTTGTACCGCAATAATAATTGGCTCCAAGGATGGATGATCTACTACCTCAGTCATAATTCCAACTTCAACTTCTAATTGGTTATGAACATCATGTGTATTTTCCTCATAATACCTATGCACCTCTAAGTGCTCATCATTTTGGTTCACCACTACTGGCTCATCTTGCAAGTTTCCTTGAATGCTCATAGAATCAACCTGTTGTCAGGTGAACAACTACTAACACCCATGCTTGACTGCTTGTATTCTACATTGATGTCCTCCTAGAAATATATGGACTCAATTGTACAAGATTCTGCCTCATCAACACCATTAGGAAGAACTTCCTCCTTCCCTTATCCATGCACTTCTATGTGCTTATTATGATGGCTAATTATTATCATATTATCTTGCAAGTCTCTTTGAATAACATCATGTTGTTGATCACCATATATACTTGACTACTCATATTCTTCATGGGTGTTTTATAATAAATCAATGGCCCCAAATATAGAAGAATCTTCATTGTTAGAAGGAATCTCATCCTGCTCTGCCCGTGCTGTCTCCCCCTAATCACCTAGGCATGAATGGTTAGGTTCCCAAGGTCCCTTGTAGATAAAGCATATACCTTTCCTTAGCTCATTCTTGCTACTAGTTTTACTCCCTTCTTTCTTGTTTTCTCCATAAATCCTCGTCAGTGCCTTCTAATTCAACTACCTTCTGACTTGTTTTATGTTATGCCTGACCAAACTATCAACTAGTTCATAGGCAACAAGTGATACAATTAGTTCCTCTCCAAATGGACAAAAATTTGGATCTTAGTGTTTTGTAGATGGCATCATCTTTACCTAAGAACATGGACAAATATTTTGCACGTTTATTTTGACACTGTTTAGATGAGTTGTCGTAATTCTAGTGCAAAATTACTAGAACATTTGAAATATTAAGTTGTCACATTCCATATCCAGCATGATTGTACCAAAGTTGAACTCTACCATGAGTTCTAAAATTTTGTGCTTACGCTTAAAGTCAGGAATCACAATGTTTTCCAACCCTTGAAGGGTTTCTACTATCAGCTATGTGGAGTAGGAAGATTCTCTTTGCAAACAGAGACAATCTGACATAAGTTCCCTCAGATTGAGAATGGATAAGATCCTACCTCTAGTATCAGTTATCCTTGCTTGATGAAGTCCTTGTGTCTTTTGCTCCAGCAATAACCTCCTTAATGTCAATCAAGCACTTGAAAAAAATTGACAAGAAACCATAGCACACATGATAGCACACAATAGATTCAACCTACCTAAGAGGCTAAGGAGTCTTAAGCTACAAAATACCATATGTGATTGATATAGGAAACAAAATATCAATTGTATTATTATGACAAAAAGGAAATTACAACCTTCGCCTTAGCGTTGCAGGTTTCCTTCGACGTGTCTGGGTTCCAGCACCATTGTTAGAATCTCATGATTCACCTCAAACAATAGAAGTTCAAGGCTTATTCCTCTTTGCTCCAAACCAAACAAACTAAAAACTTATTATCCCTTTACAAACACAAACTAGAAGGCTAAGGCTATCGAGAGCTGTTTAGGCTATCAATATTTTGCATATTATTCAAGCCCTTCCATTAGCTAGCTGAGGTTAGAATAGGAGAAGTTTATATAGCTTCAGAGAGGGGACATGGGTCCTCCTATGATGGGAGAGGTTTCATCCCTTTTGGTTTGTTCCATTTTAATAGGGGAAAGCATCCCAAATAGTCTCTCTCAGCTTTATCTCAACTAACCATTTACCAGACTTCCATTCACGAAGCTTCTAGACCTAGAAGCTTTGACTCCATTTTTCAAAAATTTTCCAAAAGAGGGTTGGTACGAGTAATGGATAGATACAAGCATTGAATGGCACTAGGCTCAATGTTAAACTCTGCAAATCGGCGCAGGGAAGAAATTGAGGGATAACACTGCCTTTAAGACTGATTTTGAAGGAATATTCTCTGGAAATGATGTAAGAGGGAAATGTTATGCAGATGAAGAGTGATGTAAAGACATGTTCTTCATGATAGGAAAACACATGAGGTTCATTGTAGAGGTCCTCTAGGATCAAGGAACAGGGAGTACAGGGACAGTGACAAAATTTTGTGTAACAGATTCCCCCTAAAGCGTGAAGGCTGAACAAGAGTGAGGGGTGAAATGCTTTATGAGTAGATGCATGGAACCGGAAATTGTCATTAGGAAACCTGCAAGAAAGTATAGATACATATACATCACTGAAATCTCTGATAAAAGATACATGAATCGTAGTATGGACACGGGGCTCCAGAAAAGGATCATGTAAATGGATCCAAGGTATGGGCTTAGCCATCCAGTAAGAAGGATCATATCTAACCCAAGGTATGGTTGCAACCATCAAATAATGATAAGGATCACATATAACAGACTCATGGTATGGTCGCAACCATCCATATGAAAGAGACATGTGTATAAGCATGATCATGTCACATCGCCTCACAACCTGGACTTTTCTAATCTGAGCCCAGGGTCTCACGCTCCAACACGACCCGATCAAAGTACAAATTCTAACATGTGAATATATGTGTCGAAGTCAAACACACTAGAAATTCGCTTGATTACTAGTCAATGATGTGAATTGTTAACAAGTGCAAGAGAAACAACCGATAATGACAATGGCTCTGAAGGTACCAACAACACAATTCACAGAGTGTGAATAAGGAACTGAAGTCGAACATCCATGAAGTCACTTGAGTGAAAGCCAATGATGAGAACTTATCGTCAAGTGCGAAGAACTTTCCATTAGGGTATGCAAGCTCCAAGGTACTAGAAGGGAGTCTCTCGGCCAACTTCTCGGATAATGAGCTGACGTCGACATGAAGTGACCTTGTCGAAGGAGGGCCAAGATGTATCCCACATCATCGATGTGAGACAAGCGGATGCAATGATTATGGATGATACAGAGAATCAGGAATGAGTGTAAACTACATGAGTATTAACTCTTGAACATATTGGCGACACAACTCCAGAGTTTAGCATCTATTTGGATCCATAGGATCGGAGGTCATGATGACTTGGAAAAGATCAAATGGAAAGGCAAAAATTGGATGACCCAAACCCAAAAATTTCAATGATGAAGTGAGGATATCCCAACCCAACACGAAGCGAAAGAGTGTCATGTTCAAGAGTGACAAGCTGCCAACACAACTGGAAAACAAATTCATTTTCCCCTACCATTCCTAGCAGGTACCCAATTATTTTTTATCACAAGCTTGAACGGGATAACATATGCTTGTAATATAAGTCCATCCTTCAAATGGATTTGACCTAGTAAGATTAACAAGCCCTAGGAAGGAGAAGCTCACGTTCGTCATGGTGCTGAATCCGATGTCGTTAAATTTTAACAAGTTCAAAAAAGAAAAAGCTCGGTATCTTTTTCATGTTTATAAAGTTTGAAAAAGACACGGAAAGGAAAACTCCAAAAGGTCCTTTTTTGTAAAGTCATCTCTTGAGCCCAAAAACGTAGAAAACAATATTTGAGAGAACCTCCTAGCCATGTACGACTAAGGTGTTCCTTTTTTGTACAATAGTCTATCTCAGTCCGGAAAAGGGTTAAACTTATACTGAGTAGAATTCAGTTCATTTACTTTAACGAGTTTGAAATGACAAGTACTTGACAATTTTTCATATTTTTGGAGTCTGAAAAGAGCTGAAAGATGACTCCTACTAGAGGAACGAGTGGTAAAAAAGGATAGCAACTCATTCTAGTAATGATGTAACTGCTCAAAACATGTAATGGTCGTTGGCTAATAAGACCACTCATCGCAGATGTTCATTAGGAACAGGAAAAAAAACCAAATGAAGGCATATGATCGGCCAAAGAGATGATGGCGATGGAATGTAAAAACCAAGGCTCAGCTGGCAAAAATCGGCTGATAAAACAACAATCACGAGATGTAAAGTGGGAATGGTTTCATTTTTACATAATATTGAAACATGAGAAACTATGCTTGAGTATACTTGAAGATGGTTTCATTTTTCACAAGCTTGAAACAAATATAAACTATGCTTGGATTTGGTTTCATTTTTAAACAAGCTTGAAACAAAGATAAGCTATGCTTGAGATAAGTTTTCATGCCCCCAGCATGTTGAAATGTGGCAACAATAATATTCCAATTTAATTTTTCCTTGAATTAAATGGTGAATTAAAATCGAATTTAGTCTTAACAGCTACTTGGAAATAATTAATTAACTTATTTCAAGTTAATTAGTTGGAGAAATTCAAGTTAGAAGTCTTTCTGAAGTCATGCAATAGTTATCCCTTAAATTAAGGACATAAGGTTGAGTTATATTTGAGTTGTAATTAGTAACTCAGTTTACTGAGTTAAGTCTAGTTAAATTAGATCCAAACTGTTTGAGGAACTAATAGAGAGTTAACAGTCAGTTGTTGCATTAACGCATCCAACTAGTGCTACTCAGTTAACTGAAGATTCACTCATCAAAAACTCATGCATGTCTATTCTGAGAAAGGCCCAGTTGAGATTAATGTTCAAGGACATGTACTATCAGTTGCATGTGTTTTCTCATGGAAAAAACACAATCATGCAGATCAAGGATTCATCCTTGGTGATTACGTAGTTTTGAAGGAGGGCCTTCCACACTGTAATAGGAGAATCATCCAGTAGGTACTATGTAAGGAAATAGGAGCTTGGAGGGCAGAGAGGAAGGCTTGTGAGAAGCCAGGATTGCCTGTGAGCATCTATGAGGATTGTACTAAGAGCTGGCTAGATATGAGAGCTAAGGCTTTGTATATTTCCTATCTATTTCCACCTATATGATAATACAATAGTGTGGGGTTTTTAGCTGAGGTTTTCCCCAAAGTATTTTCATGTGTATTGTGCATTAATTCTTCTTCTTCTGGTTATATTGTTCAGATCAATCTTTAAGCTTCTGCAAATTGATAGTAGAAGTAGGTTATAGTATTCTACTTTGATTTATATTGCATTATCGTGTTAACCTACAATAGAATTTCTACATGGTATCAGAGTAGGAATTGCAGAAATTTCTACATGGTATCAGTGCTGTGAATAGTGTACTGAGAATAGAATTCAAAGTTTGAAGTTCGGGTTTGCAGGTGCAAATCGAATTCATATCATACTACAAGGTTGGCCAATGTCGTTCTATGTATTGAGACTCGAGTATGCCTTTGATGGTAGCTTGAATTACATAGCATGGAAAGATACAATGGAGGTTGTATTAGCTAATAATGGCTTGAAGGATTTCATTAATCAAGAAATCCCAAATCCAACTTCAACTGATGCACAAGGATTGGTTGTATGGAAGAAGTTTGTGGCGAAGGCGAGATGGATCATCCTTGAGGGAGTTCGAGACCATATTGTCTCGAGTCTCCATGGGAAGTGTTGTTCCTTAAGAAACCAATTTCCTGGCTGTAGGGAAATTGTGCTTAAGACATTAATAAATATTATTTACTGTCACTTATTTGTCACTTAGATATATGTTGTGTCTTTAAATGAAGGACCTGGAAACTTGGTCTTTAACCCTTAGTACATGTATGACCAGAACATCTCAGAATGCCATTTGTTGCTAGATATAAATGATGAATGAAGAAAGCTTGAAGGAAAAGTTAAAGATAGTATGTTGATCTTTCACAGAAACTATTATCCATCACTTAGAAGAATTATGAAAATGAGAACTGAATCATAGACAATATGCTGCTTAACACAGAAACTACTATCTGTGACTCTGGGAGAAGTTAAAGATAATATGTTGGTATTTCATGGAAACTATTATCTATAACTTAGAAAATAAGGTGAGAACTACAAGTATAGGAGCGCTCTTTTAAGGGATTTTAACTTTATCTACATAAGCAAATAAAGACCTGCAACTTCATTACTATCCTTGAAAGAAGAAAACATAACATAACACATAATAGAGAAGGTTACAAAATTATACCCAACAACTCATGGAAACTTCTGATTCTTTCATTAATCAATGATGATATCAGGAATACAGTGGCCTAGTCTCCGGGTTCTCCAAAATTCCAACAACCAACCCTTTTTCTGTAAATTTTCCTCCTTTTATACATTTGTGAAACAGTTGCTGATCTCTGAAACTGCCAAACTACTAAACTGTTTCGCTAACTATCTGAATTAAAAACTATTACAAAATTTACAGAGGTTAAAAGACACCTTAAAGAACATGAAATAACAGGAAAATAATTTTTTTTTGAAGATGACATTAACTGTTGGCTTGCTCTGTTAATCGGCCACTGGGTTCTTTTGTATATGCTTATATAATGATTAATCCATTTTAGTCATGATAAACTGTGTTATCCGTGCTTAAATCTGGACTTATGTATGTATTAGGTGTTTTGATTGGCCGAAACACCAAGAAATTCGACCAACTGCCTTTTTCTTCAAATTTGGCTTTAACACTGGTTTTTTCATTTACATAGCAAAATCGACACAAAACACGCCAAGCGGAACTGAAAGGAATTAACTTTGTTTAATAAATCTATCGGGTTTTCCTTTTCAACAGCCCTCTGACTTCCCATCGCAAATTGCAATTGGCCCATTTTAAATGATATATCAATAAAAACCTTTACAACTTGCAATAAGACGAATGCATTGAGTTATAAAACACAACATATAAACTATCGGGTCTGGAATCCCCATTGCTCATTGCAATCGGCGAATGAACTAACACCCATTGCTCCACGGACCCGTCGGGCTTTTAAATATAGTACATATATTTCGGGTCTAGCCCGCAATCGCAAATCGCAATCGGCATATATATATATATATATATATATATATATATATATATATATATATATATATATATATATAAAATGTTATGTGATATCGCAGACCCGCCGAGGCTTATAAAACATCACATATATATGTTTCGGGTTTAGCCATCGCATATCGCAATCGGCGGTACCCAATGTTCATAGTTCTACGGTGCAGTGGACCCGACGAACTTTATAAAGCATAATATATATATTTCAGGTCCGGGCCTTTAACTTTAACACTTGTTTCCTTTGTAAATTCGATATATTTATGCTTTGCGATATATATATATATATATATATCTATATATATATATATCTATATATATATATAGATATATATATATATATATGTATGTATGTATGTATGTATGTATGTATGTATGTATGTATACATACATACATACATACATACATACATACATATATATATATATATATATATGCATTCATATAACCATTGGCTTAATCCTTGGCTATACTGGGGCCGATTCTCTTATTTTTACTTGTTCCTTTACAAAGAAAACATACCCGATATACCATTATTACTCCTTCCTCTTGCTTTTATCTATTTTTGAAATATTTTCAAGTTCTTGTATGAAAAATGAATATTAAAGGTAACAAAAAATGCATGTTACAACATCTGGCTCCACCTGGGGATAGTGCTTCTACCACAGAAGCACTAAGAATCGTAGATTAGTGCCTTATCCATTGGGCATGGAGTCATATTTTTCCAAACTTAACTGTGTGAAAATTTTGTACAGTGATCCCACACCGATATCTGTAGTGATAAAATGTTTGCGTTTTGATAGCAAAGTATTGAGAATCATATATCAATAGCCTTAGTTGGGCATGGAGTCCAAAACTATGAAAACCTTGAAATATGACAACTGAAACCTGACAATCTGACACCTTTACAAACCTATTTCCAACTGGGAAAGTCACCCTTATTCATCAACTAATGATTAAACTAAAGAACTGCAATGGGAAAACCAAATGCTCAACACCTAAGTTTATTTGCGTACAAGTTCATATGTATGCACATGATTGATCTTCATCATGTGAAGTCAATCTTCCAATGGTACCAGGTTAGCATCTGAGTGCCTGATCTAGAACCATTCTGCTAATTAATCTTGAAAAAAAAAAACATTTTGAGTTTCTCCTGAGTTCCAATGTTGTGATCCTGAATGTGCTCATCCTGTGAAACCTTCCCTGAGTCAACATTGGGGTTAGAAAGCCTTTCAAGAGGAACAAGTCTCTTTGGCAAAATATCATCCTTCAATTGAAAAATCTTCGGATTAGCTATTGAATCTTTTAAACCACTGATTTTTGCAACTTCTATTGTTTCTCCTTTATCCTAATCAATTTATATGCCCTAAAACTCCTCAACTATAATAAAAAATTCTTTAATCTGCTGATCATCTTCAAAAGCTTGCCAATTTTTAACATTATCAGGAATAGAGGGTCTGTGTCTCATCCCTACCTTATGTCCTAGTCTTGGATTAATAGGAGACTTGAAAGTACTAGCAGCCACAGCCAATGAATCTGCTAATCTATTCTCATTTCTTGGAATAAATTGAATGTTAAAAGCTTCCAAAAAGTTCTCAATCAAATCCCATACTTCATTTTTGTATACCCTAATCCTAGGGTTCTTTGTTTGGAAATGATTTTGAATTTGCTTGATAATCAACTCTGAATCTCCAAAAGCGAAAATTGACTTAACTCCCATCTGTTTAGCTATTTATAGAGCAATAATCAAGGACTCATATTTTGCCACATTGTTTATTACCTCGAACTCTAATCTAAAAGAAAAAAGGGAACATATTACCTCCAGGCGCAATTAGAAGAAAACCAACACCTGTTCCTTCCTTTGAATAAGCTCCATTAAAGAAGAATTTCCACACTCCTTCAGTTTGCAGCTATGTAATTACATTGGCGGAAGCAAGCTGCTTCTGATTATCTTCAGCCAGCTCTGCATTATCATATAGTGTGAAACAAGCAAAGTCACCCTTCTCCTGGCTATATGCAGGTGAATTACTTGCTCCATTTATTGTAATTATTTTTACAAACCTAGTTTCTCTATACAATCTCCTCTCCTCCCCCCAAAAAATCGGTATAATAGCATATGTAAAATCTAGCTTCAAAACTCCACCCAATTTAGCCCCCCAAGACCTAGATAGAAGCATTCCAAATCTATCAGGGATATATGCTACTACTACATCCATGACCAAGCTTCTAGCTAGAATTTGGGCTACTGACACTGTCAGATCCTTAATAACCCCCAGACATTTGAATTTGTTTGAATCAAAAGAATACAAGTCCCTATAGGGTTTGGTAACTCGTTGATTTAGTTGCTTCATTACTGACAAAGGCATAAGATTATGTGAAGGTCCCGAATCAAACATGCAATTATGTAAGAGGAAGTCACGGACCAACAAGGAAATATAAAAAGGAGGTATAGAAGGATCTACTTCCTCTGCATGTGAACCATAAACCACTACTGGTTTGTCTTCCTGCAGATTTACAGTATCATTTATAATCTCATTTTCTTTCACATTAACAACCTCAACAATCTCCTTTTGATAAATAGGTATTTTTGTCAGTTTTGTAAGAGGAACCTGAATTCTTACCTTTTCCAACTCCTTAGTAAGACTAAACAAGTGATCCTTTTCAGCAGTCCTTTCATTCTCCTCTTCACCTTTTTTCATGACTGGGATTACTTGAGGAATTGAAACAAGTCTCTCCAAAGGAATTTTTCTAGTTTGATCTTGAGAAGGCTCACCTTGAAGTATTTGTGTCTTGCCATTTACATTCTATTGCTGCTTTCCTTTATTCACTTGTTTTGCAGACTGAGATTCTTGTGGAGTCACCTTTGGTGAAGAAGTTGAAACTTGCTGCTCACTTTCATTTTCTTGATTTCTTGACCTCTTCCTCGATCTCAAGTCATATTTCTTATGCATTTCAGCTTGCATAAAATAAAAAAATTGCTTCCAATATTCATCAATTTTATCATGAATGGCATATGTTTCATCGTATTCATACTCTTCTTCTTCGATACCAAGTTCATCTTCATCCACTGTATATAATGTAAAAATTTGATCTTCAGGATGCTCTTGTTTTTCAAGAGGACCTGTGTCTATTTATAATGGTGCTTGAATTTGATCTTGACCTTTTCTTTCCCTTTGCAATATTTTCAAAAGTTGTCTTCTGTATTGGGGATTAAAGTTCTTATTATACTGTGTTTGCTTCTGAAAACTCTTATTTTCTAACTCAAATCTATTTATTTTATCTAACAAAATTTTAATTACATCACACATATCCTCCAATGTTTGACTTTGAGAGGATTCCATCTTTGCCTTTCCCTTGTCTTGGGTAGGTTGTGTTTCTGGTGCTTTTCCTGCAACCACCAGATTCGCTTCTATCTCTAAAGCATCTGTTTGGATTTGATCAAGGGTTGGAGCTCTTCTTTCCCTTAATGTGAATCCAAAATTTGATTCAAAAGCCCCTGCAAAAGTTATTTTTGCACCAGCAGGAGGAGGCTTAATCTCTACTGGGAGACTATTGTATAATTTGTTAAATATTCTGACAAATTTGGCCATGGTTTCATCAGACTTATTCTTTATGGCATTAAACTATGTTAATGAATATCCATGGTCTCTTTTTTCTCCCCATCTCTGAGTAAACACACGTTCCATCTCTTCCCAAGAAGGAATGGTATTATTGGGAAGTCCTTTGAACCATTTCCTTGCTTCTCCATCCAAGGACTGAACAAAAAGCCTTAGAGAAACATCGCCATGTTCAATGTCTTTGTTTGCTACAAAATTGCAAAATACTGACACATGATTCTCCTCAGTTTGTTCATCTTCCCTTGTAAAACGAGGAAGAGTTTTTAGGTAATCCTGTGGCATTTGATTTAATGGTTGTGGCAATTGAAGAGGTGCATATCTATCCATCAAGAATGTAGGTACTACCATGTTTATTGAACTTTGATTACCATGTGGAACCTGACACAGGTGGTAATGTAGCTATTGATTGAGGTTTAATGATTATAGCAAATAAATGAAAAGTAACGGACTCTAAATATTGCTCTTGATAGTTAGGTTCCTGAAATGAAAATGATGAAAAAGATGACTCTTTATCAAATGAATGTTCAGGTGAATCAGTGCATGATGCAGACAATATAGGAATTGGTGTAATTGGAATCTTAGACCTTCCAACCCTCTTAGAAAATAGCCTTTTAGGATTTGAAAGAGCTTGAACCTTCTGTTGTAAAGTGTTTGATCTTGTATGGGGCCTTCTTGAAGCCAGAGTTATTGTTTTGATTCAAAACAGCCAAATATTTCCTCCTCACTGAACAACCAGAGGAAAATATTGAAAACCCAGGGAAAAGTATTCTTGTCTTCTCTCCCCAACAATGGCGCCAATTAATGTTGTTCCTTAAGAAACCAATTTCCTGGTTGTAGGGAAATTGTGTTTAAGAAATTAATAAATATTATTTACTATCACTTAGATATATGTTGTGTCTTTAAATGAAGGATCTGGAAACTTGGTCTTTAACCCTTAGTACATGTATGACCAAAACATCTCAGAATGCCATTTGTTGCTAGTTATAAATGATGAATGAAGAAAGCTTGAAGGAAAAGTGAAAGATAGTATATTGATTTTTCACAGAAACTACTGTCCATCACTTAGAAGAATTATGGAAATGAGAACTGAATCATAGACAATATGTTGCTTAACACAGAAACTACTATCTGTGACTCAGGGAGAATTTAAAGATAATATGCTGGTCTTTCACAGAAACTATTATCTATAACTTAGAAAATAAGGTGAGAACTTCAAGTATAGGAGAGCTCTTTTAAGGGATTTTAACTTTATCTACATAAGCAAATAAAGATCTATAGCTTCATTACTATACTTGAAAGAAGAAAACATAACTTGACACATAACAAAGAAGGTTACAAAATTATACCCAACAACTCATGGAAACTTTTGATTCTTTCGTTAATCAACGATGATATCAGGAATATAGTGGCCTAGTCTCCGGGTTCTCCAAAATTCCAACAACCAACCCTTTTTTGTAATTTTTCCTCCTTTTATACATTTGTGAAACAGTTGCTAATCTCTGAAACTGCCAAAATACTAAACTGTTTCCCTAACTATCTGAATTAAAAACTATTACAGAATTTACAGAGGTTAAAAGACACCTTAAAGAGCATGAAATAACAGGAAAATAACTAAACTTCAAAGACGACATTAACTGTTGGCTTGCTCTGTTAATCGACCGCTGGGTTCTTCTGTATATGCTTAAATAATGATTAATCCATTTTTGTCGTGATAAACTATGTTAGCCGTGCTTAAATCTGGACTTATGTATGTACTAGGCATTTTGATTGGCCAAAACACCAAGAAATTCGACCAACTACCTTTTTCTTCAAATTTGGCTTTAACACTAATTTTTTCATTTACATAGAAAAATCGACACAAAACATGCCAAGTGGAATTGAAAGGAATTAACTCTGTTTAATAAATCTACCGGGTCCGCCTTTTCAATAGCCCTCTGACTTCCCATCGCAAATCACAATCGGCCCATTTTAAATGATATATCAATAAAAACCTTTACAACCGCGATAAGACGGACGCGTTGAGTTATAAAACACAACATATAAACTATTGGGTCCGGAATCCCCATCGCTCATTACAATCGGCGATTGAACTAACACCCATTTCTCTGCAGACCTGTCGGGCTTTTAAATATAGTACATATATTTCAGGTCCAGTCCGCAATCGCAAATTGCAATAGGCATAGCTATATACATATATATTAAGTGTTATGTGATATCACAGACCCGCCGGGGCTTATAAAACATAAAATATATAAGTTTCAGGTCCGGCCATCGCATATCGCAATCGGCGGTACCCAACATTCATTGTTCTGCGATGCAACAGAACTGACAAACTTTATAAAGCATAGTATATATATATTTCAGGTCCGGGCCTTTAACTTTAACACTTGTTTCCTTTGTAAATCTAATATATTTATGCTTTGTGATATATATATATGTATATATATATATATATATATATATATATATATATATATATATCTCTATATATATATATATATATATATATATATATATATATATATATATATATATATATATATATATATATATATTTGGTGGGCTTGACTCAATCAATTATGCTTAAGGTGGCATTTTGAGAGGAATACTTGATAGAACACCATTATGTAATAGCTTGTTTGAATCAGAATGAGAAGATGTAGAGGATGGGATGGTCAATGGGGATTTTCACTGGCTTGAGGAGGCATGGTGGCCAATCTACCATTTTTTTCCCACATTAAAAAATATTTTAATTGAGGGAAATGTGTTGAATGATTAAAATAATATTCAAATAAGAACTTCTAGAGGGTCTATCATATTTATAAAAAGAGGAGGAGACCATTACATGACATATTGGATTTGATCTTTCTTTTTGTATGAGAGGTTTGAGGACCCGATTCTCTACTTCATTTGTAGCCCCAGGACGGAAACCCTCGGGTGATTTAGTAAGATTGGGCGAGTACCCATCTCCCCTTAGTGAATTCATCCATAATTCACATGAGAGCTTAGCAGTGGCCTTTCAGTTTAGTTTTGGAGGGCCAACACAACATTGGAGCAGATTCTTGAGGGTAAAGGAACAAGTAAAAATAAGAGAATCGACCGGGGTCGATTCTCTTATTTTTACTTGTTCCTTTACAAAGAAAACATACCCGATATACCATTATTACTCCTTCCTCTTGCTTTTATCTATTTTTGAAATATTTTCAAGTTCTTTTATGAAAAATGAATATTAAAGGTAACAAAAAATGCATGTTACAATAGGAAGGATACTCCATTTTCAATGTGGAAGACATTGAAGGACCTCTACCAAAACAGTAGTGACTAGAGGAAATTGGCACTCAAGGATAAGCTTCGAAGAATCAAGATGGAGAAAGGCGATACTATTTCCAGATATCTGAACAAGCTCACCACTTGTAGAGATGAGCTTGGAAGTGTGGGAATAACTACTGCCGATGATGATATAGTGAGCCTCACTCTCCTTGGCCTTCCAAATAGTTGGAATAGCTACCAGCACTCTGTGAATGGAAGAGAGAAATCGTTGGATTGGGAACGACTGTGGTCAAATATGATGCAGGAGGAGATCAGGAAGAGCACACGAGATGGTTCTTCATCCAAGAATGTTGATGAAGAAAATCTGGCCTTAGCAAGTAAGGCCAGGAAAGGGAAGGGGAAGGCCTCCCATTCCAAATTGAATTCTTCTCATGGAGGGAAGAAGGGTGACAAGTCTAAAGTGAAATGCTTTAATTTTCATGAGATGGGACATTATGTGATTAATTACCCATCGAAGAAGTCCAAGAAGGGATCCTTGGAAGGATCGGAAGGTGAGGCATTAGCCTCTCAGTTCAAAATGGACTTTACCCTCATCGCATGCATGGTATCATCGATGATGGGCTATGTCTAGTATCTTGACAATGGAGCCTCATTCCACATGACCAATGATAAAATTTTATTCAGTGCCTTGGAGGAGAAAGAACTCAAGATGCGCATAGATATCGGTGATGAAGGAAGGTATAGTGTTTTAGGAGTGGGCACGGTTTCTTTTCAGAGGTAGCATGGAGCTCCTCTCACCTTGACAGATGTGATTATGTGTCTGGACTGAAGAAGAACTTGGTATCGGTCATGATGTTGGAGGACAAAGGCTACGATGTTCTCTTCAATAAAGGAAAGGTCTTCCTAAGACACATAGCCACGAGTTAGACCAAGAGGATAAGGATTTGGGTGAACAATCTTTATAAACTAGAGGTAGATGATTGTGCAACATTGAGTACGAAAGAAGAATCAGTGCAAAGCCAAGACATTGGTGAGCTGTGGCACAAGCGGTTGGGCCATTTGCATCATGGGGCTTTGAAGATAATGCAACAAATATCTACGGGACTTCCCAAAGGTAAACTTGAGCAAGTTGACACATGCAAAGGTTGTACCTTGGGAATTTACACCAAGTATTCCCTTCATGATTGAGACAGTTGAGCAAAGGCTATCTTAGAGTGAGTTCATACTAATGTGTGGGCCATTCTCGACAAAATCCACAATGAATCAAAGGTATTATTTGATTTTTATTGATGATTATTCTCGTGAATGTTGGATTTATTTCATGTAGAAGAAGGACCAAACCTTCACAAAGTTTTTCGAGTTCAAAGCTTTTGTTCGAGAAAGAGTCAGGGAAGAAGATCAAGGCCTTGAGAAGCGAAAACAGAGGAGAATATGTCTCTCAAGATTTTAAGGACTTCTTTGTAGCGGAAGGAATTAAACGAGAGTTGATGGCACCTCATAACCCATAGCAAAATGGGGTGGTTGAGAGGAAGAACAGAACTATTGTAGGGGCAGCACGGGCAATGTTGCATGACCAAGGCCTACCACTTCACTTGTGGGCTGAGGCATGCAACACAGTGGTCTATTTGCAGAATAGAAGCCCACATTGCATACTTGGGATGAAGACACCAAAGGAAGCTTTCTCCAGTAAGAGACCAGATGTGGGTCATTTCAGGATCTTTGGTTCATCAGTATATTGCAATGTGACAAAGGATGCACAAAAGAATATTGAGCAGATAGCAGAGTTGGGGATATTTGTGGGGTACATTGATACACCTCACAACTATCGGGTGTACTTGCCTAGCAGTAAGAGGACAGTGATTAAAAAAGATCTTAAATTTGATGATGAGAAGGCCATGCGAGTTTCCCTTGAGAGGGAGCTCCAACTATAGGTTGTGAAGGAACTATTGGTTCCTAAGGAGGATGAGCCTCAAAATGATGTGGAGTAGCCGCATGCAGAGGTTCCAGGAGTGGAGAGATCCACTCAAGCAGAGTCTTCCATAGATGGACAAAAGCACACAAGAGAAGCTGACAGATTGTTGAAGGATGCGAGAGAGAATGTGGGAGAACCATCTTCTCAGCTCAGACAGAGGAGGTCACCTGAGAGGTACACTGGATACATGGCCCTTGCTAGGGAATGTGTTAAGACCGAGCCATATTCCTTTGAGGAAGCAGTGTAGCAGCCGATTTGGTTTGATGCTATATTTCGTAACAGTGTTCGAGAAGTGGTTCCGAGGCCGGAGAACAAGTCATTTGTGATTTCTCTTGTAGCGAGGAGGATCATGTTGTTGCAGTATATTTCGACAGAGGATCAAGATGCTAACATTTTGACAAAGGCATTGTCAAAGTGTAAATTCGAGTTCCATAGAGATAGGATCAGGGTGGTAGATAATCCCTTTCTTTTTAAGAGGGAGTGTTGAAATGTGGCAACAAGAATATTCCAATTTAATTTGTCCGTGAATTAAATTGTGAATTAAAATCGAATTTAGTATTAACAACTACTTGGAAATAATTAATTAACTTATTTCAAGTTAATTAGTTGGAGAAATTCAAGTTAGAAGTCTTTCTGAAGTCATGTAATAGTTATCCCTTAAATTAAGGAGATAAGGTTGAGTTATATTTGAGTTGTAATTAGTTAACTCAGTTTACTGAGTTAAGTCCAGTTAAATTAGTTCCAAACTATTTGAGGAACTAATAGAGAGTTAACAATCAGTTGCTGCATTAATGCATCCAACTAGTGGTACTTAGTTAATTGAAGATTCACTCATCAGAAACTCATGCATGTCAATTCTAAGGAAGACCCAGTTGAGATTAATGTTCAAGGACATGTACTCTAAGTTGCATGTGTTTTCTCATGGATAAAACACAAGCGTGCAAATTAGGGATTCATCCTTGGTGATTGCATAGTTTTGGAGGAGGTTCTTCCACACTGTAATAGGAGAATCATCCACTAGGTACTACGCAAAGAAATAGGAGCTTGGAGGGCAGAGAGGAAGGCTTGTGAGAAGCCAGGATTTCCTGTTAGCATCTGTGAGGATTGTACTGAGAGCTGGCTAGTTGTGAGAACTAAGGCTTTGTATAATTCCTATGCATTTCCACCGGTATGATAATACAATAGTGTGGGGTTTTTAGTTGAGGCTTTCCCCAAATTATTTTCATGTGTATTGTGCATTGATTCTTCTTGTTCTAGTTATATTGTTCAGCTCAATCTTTAATCTTCCACAAATTGATAGTAGAATTAGGTTATAGTATTCTGCTTTGATTTATATTGCATTATTGGGTTAAGCTACAACATAATTTCTACACGGTATCAGAGCAGGAATTGTAGAAATTTCTACACAGCATAATGACTCAATTCGAGGTACATTCCCCCCAAGCTTCATTTCATTCAACTACGTGGATGGAATGAAGGTTCACTTATGAGATCAAATGAAAGACTCGACTGGGATTTTTTATGATATTTAATCAAAGACTCGAATTGGAAGGGGATTTGTTTCATTTTTTTAACGAGCTTGACACAGGAAAAGAACCATGCTCATGACACCTTGTTTCATTTTTTAACGAGCTTGACACAAGTAAAAGAACCATGCTCAGAGCCCTTGTTTCATTTTTTAAGGAGCTTGACAGAAGACAAGGAACTCTTCTCCAAGATCCTTTGGTCATAGACCAAAAGAGGACATGGCTTCCAAGAGGTTCTCATTGTTGGGTGTGGAGCCTGATTATCTTCTGTATTTAAAGGTTTCAGCAGGATGTATACCCCAGGAAGATTGTACACCCCTTCACGCGGGGGAGTGCTGGAGGGCTAATCCCCCCAGGCTGGGGGGTCTGAGGACTAGTGGTACCTTGGCGGGGGTTCGAGGGCAGTGCCCCCGAAGCTAAAAATAGATGTAAATTTGCCTTGTAAA
Organism: Pinus tabuliformis; assembly: GCA_031772625.1. NCBI lineage: Eukaryota > Viridiplantae > Streptophyta > Pinopsida > Pinales > Pinaceae > Pinus > Pinus tabuliformis. The sequence continues at coordinate 719,849,767 of CM062806.1, forward strand.
AGTCTAGTAATTTCTATTCCATCTGGGTCATTAATTAGGCAGATGATCTGACGGTAGAAGTTATGTTTAATTTAGGTTTTTTGCCCTAGAAGGAAACCCCTCACTATATATGAGGGAATTGTATTGTGTCTATGCATATCTGTATTCTGAGTGAGGAAGAGAAAGGAGATTGACAGCGAAGAGGGTGTTACAGCGGATCTGCTGTAGGTTGTATCTCTTCAATTTGCTGGATAATATAATAAAATAAGGTCTGGTTGTTTCTTCGTGGATGTAGCCCAAACTGGGTGAACCATGTATATCTGTGTCTCTCTTGTTTTATGCGTTTTTTGTATTTATATTTCTGCAATATTTTATGTGTTCCATTGCTCTGTAATATATAATTTCCTAACAATTGGTATCAGAGTCGAAGGTCTATTTGGCTGATAAACTCGCAGGAGATAAGGGTTCTTGGTTCGAGTGGGAGCAATGGCAGAAGATGGTAGGTTTAGGGTCAAAAAATTCAATGGCCAAAACTACCAGCTGTGGAAGATGCAGATGGAAGATTATCTGTATCAGAGAGATATGTACCTACCATTGAGCAGAAAGACAAAGAAGCCGACGAGTATGAAAGACACAGAATGGGATATTCTCGACAGAAAGGCACTTGGAACAATACGGCTGTGCCTAGCGGCATCGGTAGTGTTTAATATTTCAAAGGAAACGACAACACAGGGTTTAATGTCGACATTGGCCAAACTATATGAAAAACCCTCGGCCTCAAATAAGGTATTTCTTATGAAGCATTTATTTAATATGAAGATGTCAGAAGGTGGATTTGTTGTAGACCATTTAAATGATTTTAATACAGTTATAAGTCAGTTAAGTTCTATAGGGGTAAATTTTGATGATGAAGTTATGGCTCTGTTATTTCTGTGCTCATTTCCAGAAAGTTGGAATGGCTTAGTTATGGCCATTAGTAACTCTATCTCTGGATCTAGTACTTTAAAGTTTGATGATGTTGTTGGTGCAATCCTTAGTGAGGAAATGCGACGGAAAAGCTCTCATGAGACATCAGGTAATGCTTTGACTGCAGAGACTAGGGGAAGAAAAATGGAAAAAGGAAAGATTGCAGTAAGTCAAGAAAAGGTAGATCCAAGTCTAGATCAAGGATAGTGTGCTGGAAATGCGGGAAGAAAGGACACCTGAAGAAAGGCTGCAAGTCTCGGAAGGGAAAAGAAAGAGACGCGCAACAAGAAACTAATCATGAAGTGAATGTAATAGGTGATGTGTTGCAAGATGCTTTGGTTCTTTCATTAGAAAATATTATTGATGCCTGGGTGGTAGATTCAGGGGCCTCATTCCATGCCACACCTGATAAGAAACATTTTCATGATTATGTTCAAGGAGATTTTGGACAGGTTCGATTAGGTGATGATAAACCCTGTAAAATCGTTGGAATGGGTACAATTTTCATAAAAAAGAAAAATTGAAATCAATGGCTATTGAAGAAGGTAAGGCATGTTCCAGATCTAAAGAAAAATATGATTTCAACAGGGCAGTTGGGAGGTGAAGGTTGCATAAGTTCTTTCAGAGATAAAACCTGGAAGGTCACTAAAGGATCCCTGGTAATAGCGAAAGGAGAAAAGGTTGGTACATTGTATTTATGCAATGGTATTTCTAATTTTGTTATTGCTTTAACCTCTATAGGAGAAGATACGACATTGTGGCATCATAGGCTTGGGCACATGAGTGAAAAGGGGATGTAGATTCTTCACTCAAGAAATTTGTTGCCAGGTTTGAAGCATGTTGATTTAAAATTCTGTGAGAATTGTGTTTATGGAAAAAAAAAAAGTTAGATTCCTTAGAGTTGGGAAAGAAAAGAAGAGCGAAAAATTAGAGCTTGTGCATACAGATGTATGGGGACCTGCTCAGGTATCATCTCTTGGTGGCTCTCATTATTATGTTACTTTTATTGATGATGCAACCAGAAAAACCTAGATTTATTGTATTTGAAATAAATCTGATGTATTTGATACTTTCAAGAAATGGAAAGATTTGGTTGAAAATGAGACAGGGAAAAGGTTGAAGTGTCTCAAATCAAATAATGGAGGTGAATATTGCAGCAAAGAGTTTGATAGGTACTGTTCAGAGAATGGAATTCGCAGAGAGAAGACAGTTCTAAGAACACCACAAGAAAATGGTGTGTCAGAAAGGATGAACAGGATAATCATGGAGTGTGCAAGGTGCATGAGATTGCATGTAGGATTGCCTTTACAATTTTGGGCAGATGTTGTAGATACTGTTGTTTATCTAATAAACAAAGGGCCTTCAAGTTCCTTGGATGGTGGTATTCTAGAGGAGGCATGGACAAGTAAAAACGTAAACTACTCATTTTTAAAGACTTTTGGTTGTGAAGCCTTTGTCCACATTAACAAAGAAAACATAACAAAGCTTGAGGCAAAATCAAAGAAAAGTACCTTTATTGGATATGGTGTTAATGATTTTGGTTATTTCTTATATGATTATGAAATCACAAAATCATTAGGAGCAGGATGTAATATTCAATGAAAAGGTCTTGTATAAGAATCAGTTGTAGGAAAAGAAACAGGAAAAAGAAAACAGAGAATACATAGTGCTTGACGATATCATAGTAAAAGTGATGGTTCCTAAAAATCATAATGATCAACAACCAAAACAACAACCACAACAACAACAAGCACTTCAAACACCTGAAAGTGGTGTTAGAAGATCTACCAGGATAAGTAGACCCCTTGAACGATACTCTCCTTCATTATATTATGTATTATTGACTGATTCTGGTGAACCAGAATGTTATGAAGAAGTAGTGCAGGTAGAAACTAGGAAGAAGTGGGAGCAAGCCATGAAAGAAGAGATGGACTCCTTAGCACATAACCAGACTTAGGACTTAGTCAGGTTGCCTGTAGGTAAAACAACATTGCAGAATAAATGGGTTTACAGGCTGAAGGAAGAAGATGGAGTAAAATATACGTACAAAGCTAGACTTATGGTGAAGGGGTTTGCACAGAAGAAAGGTATTGATTTTGATGAAATATTTTCTCCTGTTGTTAAAATGACTTCAATCAGAACTATTTTAAGTCTAGTAGCAACTGAAGATTTGCATCTTGAGCAGTTAGATGTAAAGACAACCTTTCTCCATGAGGATTTGGAGGAAGAGATATATATGCAGCAACCACAAGGACATGAGGTGAAAGGGAAGGAGAAACTAGTGTGCAAGTTGAAGAAGAGCTTGTATGGCTTAAAATAGGCTGCAAGGCAGTGGTATCTAAAATTTGACAGGTTTATGTTTGAACAAGGTTATACTAGATGTCACTTTGATCATTGTGTTTATCTCAAAAGGAAAAATGATGGAAGCTATATTATATTGTTATTGTATGTATATGACATGCTTGTTGCAGGTTCTAACATGCAGGAAATAAATGTGCTCAAAAGGAAATTGGCAAACTCATTTGCAATGAAGGATTTGGATGCTGCCAAACAAATCCTTGGTATGAGAATAATTAGAGACATGAAGAATCAAAAATTAACATTGTCTCAAAGTGAGTACATAGAAAAGGTGTTGAAAAGGTTTAATATGCAGAATGAAAAACCAGTTAGTATACCTTTGGCTAGCCATTTCAAATTAAGTAAGGAGGCATGTCCCAAGACTCAGGAAGAAATGGCTCATATGTCTAAAGTTCCATATGCATCAGCAGTTGGAAGATTAATGTATGCAATGATCTGCACAAGGCTTGATATTGCACATGCAGTGGGAGTTGTAAGTAGGTACATGAATAATCCAAGAAAATAACATTGGATGGCGGTGAAGTGGATTCTCAGGTATTTGAGAGGTACCACAAATCAAGAATTATGCTTTGGTGGTTCAAACATTACTCTATAAGGATATGTTGATGCAGATATGGCAGGTGACAAAGATAACAAGAGGAGCACTACAAGATATGTGTTTTACTACAGGTGGAACAACTGTCAGTTGGGTCTCTTAACTACAAAGTGTTGTTTCACTCTCAACAACAAAATCAAAGTATGTTGCTAGTACAAAGGCTAGTAAAGAAATGATTTGGTTACAAATGTTTCTGGATGAATTGGGTAAGAAGAAGGATTTGGGCAGGTTATACAGTGACAACCAGAGTGCCATACATCTTGCAAATAACTCTTCATTTCATTCCAAGACTAAGAATATACAACTCAAGTACCATTTCATACGGTCAGCGTTCGAAGATGGACAATTGAAGCTGGAAAAGATACACACTAGCCAGAATCCTGCAGATATGTTAACAAAAGTTGTAACCAGGGAGAAACTGAGAATCTGCTCAGTTTCAATTGGTCTTCAAGTATGATGAAGAAGATGAGAAATATCCAGGTCCAAAGTGGAGTCATTGTCTAGCAAATTAAGCAGCAGTGGAGTTGCTATAATCAGTCTCCAAGTGGGAGATTGTTGGGTGTGGAGCCTGATTATCTTCTATATTCAAAGGTTTCAGCCGGATGTATACCCCAGGAAGACTATACACCCCTCCATGTGGTGGGGGTGCAGAGGGGGCTAATCCCCCTCGACTAGGGGGTCTGGGGGCCAGCAGTCCCTCGGCGGGGGTTCAGGGGCAGCGCCCCCGAAGCTGAAAATAGATGTAAATTTGCCTTATAAAAGTCTAGTAATTTCTAGTCAATATGGGCCATTGTTTAGGCGGATGATCTAACAGTAGAAGTTATGTTTAATTCAGGGTTTTTTTTTTCCCTAGAAGGCAACCCCTCACTATATATGAGGGAATTGTATTGCGTCTATGCATATCTATATTCTGAGTGAGGAAGAGAGAGGATATTGAGAGCGAAGAGGGTGTTATAGTGGATTTGTTGTAGGTTGTATCTCTTCAGTTTGCTGGATAATATTATAAAAAAAGGACTGTTGTTTCTCTGTGGATGTAGCCCAAATTGGGTGAACCACGTATATCTGTGTCTCTCTTGTTTTATGAATTTTCTATGTTTATATTTCTGCAATATTTTATGTGTTCCATTGCTCTGTAATATATAATTTCCTAACACTCATCAAATGGGAGAACATTTCTCTAGAAGGGATACATGTCGAGGGATCCAAATGAAAAATCGAGTTCCAATGCCCCAATACACAGTTTAATACTTCATCGACTAGATCATCAGTAGATGTGGGCATGGAATAGGTGGCCACATAATTAACCTGTGGAGGGGGTGATACTACTTGCACATAAGAACCATTTAGGGATGATGGTTGAGTGGGATATGATTCAGGACCAATAAATGTAAGCTAATCAATGATCACAATGTTTCCTTCATGCGAGAAACACATCACTTGAAAGAGGGAAGAAACAAGAGCTCCCATGACATAAACATAATCACAACCAAGGAGTAGATTAAAATCCAATGGGCCTTGGACAACCATCATGTCTATATAGACAATCTTTCCTCCCAAAGTAATAGGCAACTTAGGAAGGATCACTAATGATTGACTGGTTCCTCTATTAAAAGCTAACACATTCTAGGTGATGGGGACAATTTGAGGAGATCCTAAAGCTTGCCAAGCAGTTGAGGACATAATACTAACAGATGCACCCTCGTCTATGACTGTGATAGGTATGGCCATATTGTAAGCCTGCACTATAATCTGGAAAGGAACATAAGACGGAAGGTGATATCTTGCCAGTCGACTCCAATCAAAAGAAGTGACCAAACTACTTGGAAGGGGCATCGTAGGAACATGAGAGTTTCCTTCTGGCTCGACATGAGAAATTCTCTCATGCACCTCGAGAATAGGAGGATTTCCCTCGATTTCATGCCAAACTGAAGAAACCAGAAGAACCTGAGCAGTATGAGGTTCACTCTCTACCAGAAAGGTACAGTTAAATAAAGGTGGACTCAAGTTTACGAGTTTCTCAACCAACGATTGGTCGAGAACAGACTCACGAGACTCACTTTCAAAGAGAGTGGATTTGACCAAAGATGGCTTTTGATTAATCACTTGATCAACTAGCAAAGAATCAAGGAATATCTTTTGAAACCTAATCGGAAGACAAGGTTTAGAAGTTCTAAGGCTTTCCAATTATTTGGAAGCTTCATCCATAAGAGGACAAAGGTGAATGGGATGATTACCTTCACACAACTTATAGGGAAATTTGACTTTTCCCTTTTTCCCATGGACCTTATTATCACTAGTTGAAGATTTATCACCAACATGATCACTAGAGGCTAATGACAAAGGTTGATGTGAACCTATGGACCACACTTCTAAGACCTTGGGAATACCAAGACAATTCCAAAGAAGGTGGTAACCCTTACATAACATGCAAGGGAATTTTACTTTTCGAGGTTGATTGGAAGATTTTCCTTCATTAGTTGCATCTGTAGCAATGATTGCTTGGTTTACCCCTTGCTTATTTTGCTTCTTCTTCTTCATTGTCTTCTTCTTCTTCTTAGCTTCTTGGTTATTAGAATCCAAACTTTCACAAGGCGAAGAGGAAGAAAGGGGTGAAGAAATAGGCGAAGAAGGAAAGCGGTCAACTTTAGGATCAACATGAAGTTGATGTTGTTCAGGTGGAGGAGAACTTTGTTGAAAAGTAGTTGGGACACTTGGCACCATCGAGGTTGAAAACAACTAAACTGGAAAACCAATGGTCAATCCAGGAAAGGACAACATCGCCATATAAGGAACACCAGTATTTCCAAAAGAAGGAAAAGGACTAGGATTCCCATCAAAGGGGTTTCCTTGACTGGTAGACTCAGGAAATGTTGCCATTAGTATCAAGCTAAAATATACTAAGGAGTATTTCCACAGGAAGGATGTTGTTCCGTGGTCAATTAATTTTAAAATTTGAAACAAAAACTTTGCCTTTTCATATTTTAAGAGTCGAGAAAAGGACGAAAAGGTGACTCTAGTCACTTTTGGTTTGAACGAGCTCAAAAGGAAAAGTGCTCGATGATATTTTAAATTTAAAGAGTCAAAAATACCAAAATGACTGCTCAGGATAATCTAGGCAAAAGGGATTATGAGGTAACTGTGAACTGCAGAATACCTCCCGGCAAACCAAAAGGTACGAGCAGGCAATCTCCCTGAATTTTGTGTTCAGTGTCTCACGTTTACAGGGCGTTAGACTCAGCTTCCTACGGATAAAGGTTTGCAACCTATGAGGGTCTCCCTTTATGTACACGATGGTATGAGGAGCACAAGTCCATGCTAGGACTGTCTAATGCCGAAGCGACCAACAACTACTAAGTCTTGAAGACATCAGAAAACATCTCTAGCCTAGACCACTAAGTATGAGGCATTAATGTTTCAAATGCTCCTTAGATTAATTGAATATGTTTTAAAGGTTTATCTTGAAATTAAGTCTCATTTTTTAGGTCTTATCAATGTCACCTGAAAAACTCTTATGTGCAGCTATATGAGACAAAACCCTTTCAATTCCATGAATGCTTACACTAATTGAGAGAAGAGAAAACAATCAATGCAACAAACAAGCAACTGAAAGTAAGATGACTCTTCACTACTTCACTTTTCAAAACAAAACAATGAAAATTATTTCCACTTCCTACTCTTCCTATCAGATGCACTTCAACTAGTCCTTTTAACAATAAAAGAAGTTCATTTCATTTCAAATGCTCATGATGATGTAATTCTAGCTTTCAATGATGCTACTTAATGCAACATATCAATTAAACAAACTAGAATGATGTATTTTCTTCAATGGAATGCTAGAATGAATCTTTCACATAAACATTTCAATGAAAATTTTCAAACAACCAAACATCAATCATATGCAAAGCACGATAAAAATAACTCCTTTCAAACCAAATATGCAAATATTCAATCGAAACAAACCAAGCAATGTAATCTATGCTCAGAAAAGAGACGTTCAACAAGAGAAGAGAAAACGAAACTTTTTCACTCATTCAATTGAAAACAGAGCAATATAGATGCAAGGACTAAAACATGAAATGCATGAAGCAACAAATCACCAACTTGATTTGATGAGCATATAAGAAAATGAATGGACAATGACCTAGATGCCCTAGGAACACAAACCATCCAAAAAACTCAAAAAATCAAGTAATGCAATCTCAAACCAATCAAGCAAACAAATCAAGCTAACAAAGCATTCTAGCCAGGGAGAATAAAGGCAAACAAGCCAAGAAACAGAATCTATGAGGACAAGACACACTAGCAATGATTTAAGAGAAACCCTAATTTTAACCTACAGGAATTGGCATGACTGTCTAACTAGAAACCAGTGCCACAAGGGGTTGTGGCATGACTGTTCAAGAGGAACTCATGCTGGTCGGTGTTACTGTTAGCAAAATAACAGCGTTGATCAAGGGATTCAAAGAAAAACAAAAAAAATCCACAAACCAAAACCAAACCTGTCACTCTAAATTCAAGAATCAAAGCAGTAGATAATGTAAAGTACATATTACAAAAGAGAAAGAGTGATACGACAAAAGTCATCACAAATCATGAAATGAAAAACAACCCAAAGAGAGGGATGGGTCCCCAGTGGAGTCACCAATTTGTGGAGTAGGAAGATTCTCTCTACGGATAGAGACAATCTCTCTAGCCCAGGGGAGAGGGTTTAGCCACAAACAAGACAATCTAACATAAGTTCCCTTAGATTGAGAATGGATAAGATCCTACCTCTTGTATCGCTTATCCTTGTTTGATGAAGTCCTTGTGTCTTTGCTCCAGCGATTAGCTCCTTAATGTCAATCAAGCACTTGAAACAAATAGACAAGAAACCAAAGCACACATGATAGCATACAATAGATTCAACCTACTTAAGAGGCTAAGGAGTCTTAAGCTACCAAATACCATATGCTTGATATAGGAAACAAAATATCAGTTGTATTATTATGACAAAAAGGAAAGTACAACCTTTGCCTTGGCGTTGCAAGTTTCCTTCGACGTGTCCAAACCAAACAAAACTACAAACTTATTCTCCCTTTACAAGCGCAAACTAGAAGGCTAAGGCTATCAAGAGTTGTTTAGGCTATCAAGATTTTGCAGATTATTCAAGCCCTTCCATTAGCTAGTTGAGGTTGGAATATGAGAAGTTTATATAGCTTGAGAGAGGGGACATGGATCCTCTTATTATGGGAGAGGTTTCATCCCTTTTGGTTTGTTCCATTTTAATAGGGGAAAGGAGCCCAAATAATCTCTCTCGGCTCTTTCTTGACTAACCATTTACCAAAGTTACGTTCACGAAGCTTCTAGACCTGGAAGCTTTGACTCCATTTTTTAAAAACTTTCCAAAAGAGGGTTGATGCAAGTAATGGATGGATACAAGTGTTGATCAGCACTAGGCTCAATGTTAAACTCTGCAAATTGGCGTGGGGAAGAAACTGAGGGATAGCACCAACCTTTAAAACTAAGTTTGAAGGAATATTCTCTGGAAATGATGTAAGAGGGAAATGTTCTGCAGATGAAGAGTGATGTAAATACATGTTCTTCATGATAGGAAAACACATGAGGTTCATTGTAGAGGTCCTCCAGGATCGAGGAACGGGGAGTACAGGGACAGTGAAAAAATGTTGTGTAACAAGCTGCAACATCTCCATCATAATATCATTATTGTAAGGTGGAAGTGGCGATGTTAAAGCTATGATATCACTAAGATAGGAGGCGACTGTGAGTTTGACCTCTTCACAAGGATGCTCCCAAAATTTGGGTTAGATCAGAGCAAGCATGGACAAATTGAGAGCCCAATTGAGTTTCTTCCATTCTGATTGCAACAACATGGATAAACATGTGTCTAATTCCTCCAACTTTTGAAGGAAAATTACCAACTTTGTTCGTTGCAACTCAGAACCAAGTGTGAAGAGCTAAGTCTCTCTTCCATATCCTTCCTTCATCTCCCACGAGTGCTTTTGTTACATAATAGCATGGACTCTTTTCGAGAAGGGTTTTCTACTCTGACTTTTTCTTTGGTCTGAGGAGGTATTGCTGCCTAGAGGTACCCATCTTTTTTCAAGTTCATTAAGAGGGTTCTTGATGCTTTATAGGGACTCTTCAAAGCCCATATTCCCACATACAGGATATTGTAAGATACCAAAGTAGGAAAATATGAAAGAATACACTAATTCTTCATAGGGAGATTACATCAAACATTTTCCATACAAACATTCTGTTAAACAGTTACCATGCAATCTGAAATAAATCAAACAACAATAGACATGCAGGTAATTTTATCAATTATTTGAGCTCAATCACTTGTTAAAATGGTGATACTCGGCCTAAATTGACCCTCTTGTAGCTTATGGTTTGGCCTTTGAAATTGAATAGACCTTTGATATTTTAATATTGAACTTGTTCTCCTTTAAATTTGATTGTTGTAGGTTCACTTTGACTTTTGAGTTTAAATAGACGTCAACAGGAAACAACACATACCAATATGATGCTTCAAACAATACTGAATAATAGAACCACATACAATGCTAATATAAGTTTGCATAACAATGAACTTAAACATTCACATTCATTTCATAGTCTAGGCACATGTATGTAGAACAAACAATGAGAATAGTGGAACTTGGTATGATTTTAGTGTAAAAACTTCGACATTTTAGGAAATATAATGAGAAACCCCAACACTGTGATCTTCAAATTCAAAGGCTCCAAGATAGCTAAATGTTCGACCTTCTTTCCACAACATTCTCAGCCTCATGAATGGTCAAATGAATTATTTGTTGGCCCCACAACTCATGCCTCTGATTGGCTATGTAAACTCAACGTATAGGAGTAAAATGTTGGGTCTTAAACCACACGTATGCACTAGCTTCATGAACAACAGATCCATCCTAGAAAATGTAGTGACATGTCCCTTCTCTAGAGGTATCTCAACTCTATTGTAGTGGGTAAATTTAGGCTTCACACTTACGTTTTATGCCAGCTCCCCAAATGGAAACTTGGCCCCAAAACACATGCTATCGGAACTTATGACGTCCACATCCTGTGATCAGATCCACATAATGCTATCTCTCAATGGCTCTATGTCAAATAACAATCTGACTAGTAGACAAGAGAAATTTCAGCCTCAATTTGATTTGTTGCATAAGCAATCACTTTTTATCCATGGAAAACCCTAACAACAGTGATGCACTCGGCCTTTCGAACAGGGATATCTGCTTCAATTTTTATAGAGATTCGACCCTTTTTATATGAAATTCACTCAACACTTGGAAGAGAAAAATCACCTGTAGTTAATGTGGCCTCTTCAAATTGTAATTCGTCCTCAGTGAAACCTAGTTGAGTCAGAGAATGTGGCTTATATACGCCCTGAACTTGGCCCCTCTAAACACACTTGATATGGCTCGCGTTTACAGTGAGTTTGGACCCTGGGAAAAGATGACTTCATCCTCAATAAAATAATGGTTACGACTACACAAAAACCCTTGATCTTCTACATCGATCAATAATTTTTCCTCAACGAAAGTTAATACATCAGCCCCAGTTGCGACTTCAACAAAAATGGTCGAAATTGTGGTATTTAGAGATGAATTCGAACAAGAGGAAATCCAAGGATAATTCCCATTTAGGGTAGTGGAAATGATTCATTTAAGCTTCTAAGTTAAAATTATGCCCATGACCCTCGTTTATTTGTTGTGTAGGAAACCTTGGCTCCGAATTACACTGATTCAACCCCCTCATTAGAGAAATTTTGAGGTACAAATGGGCCTCAAAACAAAAATGTACAACCAAAATCAACTTTATAAGAACCAATATAATTGAAGATGATGATGTCAACCATGGGGGATAATTCACCATTTTTGGAGTAAAAAGGTAAAATAATAAAAATAAATAAATAAATAATAATTTTTCAACTTGTATTTTTAAGTCATATCCTTACGATTTTACTCAAATTTCGAGTGAGAGCACTCCTTGGATGCGGAATTTAATTTTGCATCCAAGGAGTACCCATCTTGAATACTTTTGATGGAGCCCACTACACGAAAAATGAGAAATACATGAAAAGTGTGATTGCAATCACATTTTTTAATGTATTTCTCATTTTTTTGTAGTAGGATCCATCGAAAGTATTGAACATGGGTACTCCTTGGATGTGGAATTAAATTATGCATCCAAAAAGTGCTCTTGTTTGAAATTTGAGTAAAATATTAGGAAGATAAGTTGAAAAAGTAGTGTTTCCTTTTTTCACTCCAAAATTTGATGAGGTAATGTAATTTTATTTTATTATTTCCACTATTATTTTATAATGTTCCTTAGGAGGCCCATTTTAGACCTAAAAAATTCTCTATTGTGAACCACAGGATTTTTCACGAGTGTTTGAAAAATGAAACATTGTTCCTTCTCACTATTATTGAAACATTATTTCTCTTAGTATACTCAAGACTCGACCCAACGATTTGGAGATGCGTTACAGTGAATTTGCATAAGACAAGATTCGACCTTTGATGCAAAAGTAATTCGATCTTCAAACTGGATGAATTGTACCTTGATAATTTGGCAATAATTTGGCCCCATGGATATAGATCTAGTCATGCAAATGGTCAATTCAATCCACAGTGAGGAGCATATCTTATCTAGAAATGAAATCAATAATTTCCCACACTCCTCAGATATCGATATGATCTTGAAGATGGTAAATTTGATCTATAGTGGGAAGAAAATCTGATCAATAATTTCCCACTCTTCAAATCTATCATTCGGCTTATTGCCTAAGGATGATCTCTTTCTACAAATGTGAATTAGATCCAATCTAATAATGCCTACAAGAAAAATAAATAAACCCTCGTATTGGGTGCAGGAACACCTCCAAAAATAATCAACTGAAAAATAAGAGACCAACTAGGGTGATATTGAGTACCACAAAAGATGGAAAATGTCGGCTAGGGTGAAAATAAATTCCACCAAAGTTACAACAATAATTTTCAATATTGAAAATAAAAATTTGATTTGTTGACAAGAACCCTCATGTTGGCAAGATGCAGAACTCTGATACCATTGTAATATTTTGCTGCGGGATTTTACTGAAAAATTCACAATAATTTCCAAACCCTCATTATGGAATCAAAGTAACCAGAAATAGCATGCATTCACGATAAAAACATTTAAATAACAATTTTACCAGTTACTGGAATTAAAACAAAGTGCATGCAACAAAAAACACGAAACATAAAATAATCTGAAAAATGTAGCCACTTTATTTGTTAATATTTGGAAAAACAATTCATGCCAATACAATTAACAATGAAGCCCTTGATAATGGCATGCACAACTATTCATCAAATTTCTAAATTGAAACATTGAAGCACACTTTTGAACCCTAGATGGATCCACCAAGGAGATATCACCGCGGTGGTTTTGTCTTGGGATCAAGATTGAATTAGCCATGCTAAGTTCCCTACAAAATACACTATACGATAAACAAATCCAAGATACCCCAAAAACCTTTCTCCTTGTCCCTTTTAAAGAGATAACAAATCCTTCTTTAATTTTATAGAATCCTCCTCTCATGTCACGAATACCATGGTGTCACCAATACCATGGAAAATACCACAACAAATATTATAACTACCAAATACCATGGTCCAATACCACACTTTTCCTTCATTTACACTAGAAAGGGTTATTTTTCTCATGTGGCTTGGCTTCCACCAATGTCGTAAGTCCATCCTGTCTGCACCATAAGGGAAATTAGAAAAAGGAACATGACATTAACCCTATGTCTTTAACATGCATTGAACCATATGATCTTCCTCATCATGCTTGTTATGGTTCATCCAGAAAACTATGAAATATCAAGCTGATGTAATATTGAAGAATATCCCTAATTTGTTTCTTACATCTCAAAACTCATTTAACAAGCCTCCTATGAATACAACTTTCCAATTATAAAAACCCCCTAGTTTCATTAGATATCTTATGTATGACATTTTTTTTCATGACATTTTTCATGGCCCTTTTTATTTATACTCTGATTATGTTAGCCTCAATACAATATCTACATGCACCTTAAAATCCTCATCATGATTCCTACTTCATATTCCTTGGAAAAGCACATCAAATTTTATTGTGCAAGCCATGCTTACATTAGATGAATATTTTTCCTCCCTCTACAATATAAAATCCATATATCTATAGCCATAGAAAATTAAAACACACACCACCCTCTATCCAAATGACTATATATGTTGGTATGTTAAAATACCCCTCTTACCCTCCTTATTATTGATCAATATATTGCTCAATATCCTTGTCAATTTGAAACCCTAATTAAGTATAAACTAGTGTATTTACTCACGGGTGTTCCCACCATGCTTAACTTGACTTCCTCCATAGTGATTTATGAACACTCTAGCTAATATTTTTTTCCAAAATTGCTACTTGCATAATCTTGCACTTCACATTTTTGTTATTCATGTAAATAATCATGTTTCCCCTCATCAACCTTGAACTATTGTTATCTTGATTTTATTTTAATATTACTAGTTAGAGCCTTTCCTTCTATCATTCCATCTCCCTTCACACAGTGTTATCCTCTACCAACTTCTACTTAGCTTCAGGATAGTAGATGTACTTCTTGAGGGGACACCTCCTCCTAGTCATCTTCAATGTCAATCTATATTATTTGACTTTCCTCTCTATTAAACCCCCTCGAATGCTCCAAGTGTGAAAATAACCTATGTACCTCCTTAATTAACCTTGTTCACATCTTTACAAGTTCTACAACTACCTCTTATGATTCACATGCCTCAGTACTATGCCATATTAGCATCTTTGGATTATGTTGAGAATGAAATGAAGATAGCAATGAAAGAAAAAATAACATAAAGATGTTGCAAAAAGCATAGTCATATAGTGAAACACAAACACTTCTAATAAATGAATAGTGAAAACATTGCAATATACAAAGCAATACAATGTGGATAGAATGACAGTAGCTTATCTCTAAAAAGAGATGTATCTTCTATGATTATTTGGAAAAATGTCATAATAAGAGGCTAAAAATATATTTTATAAAGGCCAACAATCCCTATGAGGAAAAAAACCTTAATATGCAAGAATCCTAACCCTAGGAAAAATTTAGAATTGAGCGAGAATGTTGAGTTAAAAGAATTTGAGTTGTCCAAAAACAAGGGCACCCTTTCCAAGGCCGTAAATTTTAGATTATCCTTCTATTTTGTCTTTCTTATCTTACTAAAAAGAAAATTAAAAGGTTGAGTTAGGTACTTGGGGTTGCATATATTTGGGGTGAAAAAATGTGATTTCTGGGTAGTTTAAGGAGGTATTCCCTAGTTGCACAAGTTAAAATCACAAAAAAGAAAATTAAATAAAATTTTAAATTTAATTTAAGTTAAAACTAAAAGAAATAAAATTAAGTTTAATTTTAAATTTACTTTATAAAGAGACGTGCATCTTTGGGGTAACCTAATATCACTATAAAAAGTCACCTAAGTTTCTCATTTATACACACTCATCCTACACTCATCACACACTTGTCACACATATTTCTCTCTCACACATATGGGGTAATCTAAAGAAGAGGCTGAAGTTTCTAAGAAGTTGATTTTTTGTATGTGTAATTACTTAATGATATTCATATATCATTGAAAGTAATTATCAGATGCAGAAAATTGTGTGTTTATAATTAGCACTTGAAAAATCAAGAGAAATAAGATCTTGCAAGGAAAAATACTTGTTAAATTTTTGGATTGTTACAATCTTTATGTAACAACATATTTACTTTTTACTCCTACCTAAATTTATGCAAAGAAGTCCATAAATTATGGTGGACAATAAATTTGTTTAAATAGCATAACATAAAGAATGTAATCCATGTTTATTTTTTACTTCTAAATTTATGCAAAGAATCACATAAATTATGCATGAACAATTTAACAAAGTCAAATTATAAGTTGCAATAAATTTATTTAGAAATTATCAGTATGAGCTTATGATCTATTGGTGAATCTAGTACTTAATTAGTGAATACTATACTTCAAAATAATTATGAGAGATGAATATAGTAATATTGTAAGTTAAACATGGTATACACAGTCCACCTTAACCATAAGTTGAGAAAATGGAAGTATCTTAAAAACCTCTGAACATAGTGGAACATAAATAAATTAGGTAGTGAGGAAATTCTCATCAGAAAATAGTAAACACTTGTGGGTAATTAGGAAACATGGAATACTTTTAGTATTCCTAAGACCTAAAAAGATTTGATCATTTTCTTTGGGTCTTGTATAGTGAGTTCATTGGCTATAGTAAATTTATATTTACTTATATATAGTAATGCACTTGTATTAATTTAGATAAATTTTGAAATAACGCTATAATGGTTTTAGATATATTGAAATTTTGAACACAATATGATATCGTGGAAAATATATGGACTATCATAGAGAACTTATGGAATGTAAGTCCAAGACTTTAGAGGGACAATAAAAGCTAGAATTATGTTGAATAGATATATAGAAGTATTGTAAGAGGTAATGTGAATTATTATTTTATCTCTATGTTAGGTTGTTAAGAACAAAGAACAAGATATTACACCTTATGATTAAGAAATTCTTAGTCTCTTTTATTAAGTCGCAGCATGTTAATATCATTCAAATATATTAGAAACCAGTTAACGAATTCAATTACATGCATTCAGTAGAGCTACTAGAGAAAGTAAACATTCATGACAATATTAACTATAGATAATAGTCATATAATACACTATCAAGAAGTAAATTATATGTGTGTTACTGTAAGCACAATGCAACAATACAAACATAATAACAAATCTGAAATGAATATTTAAACCATGTGTGTGTGTTTATATATATAGTCACTTTTACATATATATGAGAATGTCAAAATTTCCTTAAAACATAGGCTTTCATCTTGTAGTTTTGTATAATTGTAAATCAATAAATGATGTGAATAGCCTAGAACTTAATAGAATATAGCCATTAAAAGCTTCGCATACATCTCAAACATACGTATGAAGAAACACTAACCTAAGAAATGAGCAAAGAAGCCTCTCAATCTAACACGTAGAGGATAACTATTGAAGACACATAAGCCTAGCATAAGCATAATATTGATGATTCATACGTGTGATAAGAAAAACCCTGAGATGAAATTAGAACAAACTAGAGTCCCAAAGTATAAACTAGACATATAATGAATGAAATTATATTTCAAAGAGAAAAGAGTGATTGTTTACCTGGGGTTATAGAGCACAATGTCCTCCAATGATGTATCCCTGTAAAATCCATTAAAAACCCAAATTATTAGAGGGAAATGAAGATGGAATTAAATAAAATATAAAAGAAATGTAGGAGAATGATTTGGAACTTTTCCATAAACAACTATGGAGAAGAGGGTAGTAAATATTCAAGGTCGATATCAAACCTTAGATACCTTCATGAAAGCTGAGAATACTCTTGTGATAATCATTAAGGGTATGTCCAAGAGCAAGAGCATAACTATAAAAACGTAATGAGGTTACAGGTTGTGACTAAAAGCAATAATTTCGAGCAACCTAAAAAATGCATAAGGAATTCAATCCAATTTTCGAAAGAAGGATTTCAATCTAAAATATAATGATGAAATGTCAGTGGATCCATCACTTACCAATATGCTATAAAAACCCCAATTCATGTAAGATTCAAAGCACACTTTAGCCGCACCAACGTCTATCCACAGTGAACAAGAAACATTGTAAAAACCTAGAAGACGGTATGGAGTATACGAACTCCAAAGAATATAAAATTTCAATAGAGATGAATTAAAAGAAGTAAGAAAGGCGAGTGCCTTTGTGGCCATTACAGCTAAAAAGGGTTCAAACATATATTTTTATAGAACCTTAGAGTACCTACAAAAACTTTAGAAAATATTGCAGAGTTAAATAAAGAAAACCTTTAATAAAAAAAGAGAATTGACAGTGTACCCTAGAATTACAAATTGGATAGACAATGACAGATGGATGATTTCCTATGTGCAAATAAATCCATTCAACTAATGTGGAATGAGATGATGGCATCAAGAAAAGACCTGGAAGGTATAGCAACATAAAGCGACATCTGGCCGCCGAAACAAAGGCCAAATTCACAAATGCGACCAAGGTTAGGGTTTTCCACTCTTTTGAAAAACCTAATTTAATATCGCTTTTCCAATCATCACCGTAAATCACAATCGTTCATAGTGGGTGGAGCAGAATAGTCATGTGTAGTCACATGGGTAGGGCCAATGTGGCCTATGCTAAGTGGGGCACATGCACATTAATAGAATATGATTCCATTCGTAGAGCGCATGTAGGAAGAAATATGTATGGTTAGGTTATGTAACCTAGGAACTCAATTTAAATGAATAGGAAATTTATAAACCATGATTTGGTTATCAAATAAGGGTTGAAATGCTTAAAATAATTATGCACCACAAATAAATTGTGAAGTGAACTATTCTACTATATGGTTCGCAAGAGTGCCACATATCATGTTGATAAGGGTCAAATAAAGGATGATATGAGGAAAGGACCAAATGAAGAGTTTTCGTTCCTTCTAGATATATTTCATAATGATAACAAAATGGAGTTAAGAAAAGACAAGGATTATAACCCTAGAGACATATGTAAATTATAGTCTTAGTGGCCATGTTAATTCACTTTAATTATTGAAATGTGTATACAAAATGCTAAAGTAATGGTAGGAACAAAGATATATTTATTAATTCTATCATAAAGAAGAAGAAAAATTGGTATGTACGAGGAGGTATGTTACATTTGGTATCAAAGTTGTAGGTTCAAAATTTAGGCCTAAGGGTCAAACCACAATGAAAATTATTTTGCAGAAAATGTTATGTTTAAGAAAACTAATTTTTATTTCTTGTAATGATGTATAGTAGTAAGAAAAAAGAGAGTACAGTATGGCAAAACCTTTTTCCAGATTTCCTGGTGGAGGAGAAAAAATTTGGGTTCAATTGGGAGAGGAAAATGCACCTCCAACAACCTAGTTTATGTTGGGTTGTGTTATATTATTTCCACGACTAGCCCATGTAGTTAACCGGGGGGTTAGAGTGGAGGTGGATCCCCCCCTTCGTTGCGCTGATTTTGTAGCGGGGGGGGGGGGGGTCACAGGGGGTTTGAGGGAAGCAGGTAACCCCCCTCTATAGGGTCCGGGGTAGCGCCCAGGAAAATTTTGTTTTTGGACCCTATATTAGGCTGGGCGGACCTACCTATGGTTTTGTGCATGATTTCCGCACATGGTTTTGGACGCAATAGTTTTCGTTCCATGGTTTTGGACACGATGGTTTTTGGTCCATGGTATTGGATGCTTCGACATGTATAAATATGTATTGTAACATTGAAAGGAACATAATGAAAAATCAAGATGGTAGTCCCGGTTTCGAGATCCAGGGGAAAATCTATGTGTATATGTGTTTTATGTGTTATTCTCTCGCATTGTTTATTTTCTGTGTTTTTAGAATTCGTATGCAAGTAATTTCTGTATGGGGATAAAACCTACAGTTTCTGGATATTGTAAGAGATTTGGGACAAGAATTGGCTAGCATCAGGGATCGCCATGAACGCTTATTGAAATCAAGTGAAGAGTAGGAGAAGCTCATAAAATAATTGATTGAAAAGTAAATATGAAAATCTCTAGATACAAAGGTAGAAGGGGGCAGAGAAGACCCTTTACAGAAAAAAACTATTGAGAATGAACCTGATAAGTCTAAACATAAATATGAAAAATATAAAAGTGAAGAAGGCTCTGATAAAAAATCTCCAAAACCCACTAAATTAAGAAATAAAAATAAAACAAAACTCCAATGAGAGTTCAAAAAGATAATACCACCTACCTTTGACAGAGAAAAAGAAGAAGATGCAAAAGCCTAGTTGTTGAACATCATATAATATTTTCATGTATATGAATATTCCAGTTATCTCAAGGCTAGACTGGCAGTATATAAATTACAAGGAAAGACTACATTATGGTGGGAAGAAGCAAAAATAGTGCACAATATCGATGAAAAGATAGTCAACTAGAAAGAATTTCAGAAACAATTCAAAGCAAAATATCTAACTGAAAGATATTATAATGTTCAAGTTGAAGAATTTCATAAGTTGAGGTTAGGGTAGCTAAGTATGGATGAGTTTGTAGAAAAATTTACAAACCTATTAACATATGTTCCATACATTAAAGAAGAAAAAGTGAAGGTGCATCGAATTTTGAATGGCCTTCCACTCTCATACAAAGAAAGGATTGAATTTGATAATCCAAAGACCATAGATGAAGCTATAAGAAAAGAAAGGATTTGTTAAAAAAAAATTAAACAGGAGGTTGAAGCCTTAAAATCCTGGTCTAACAAAGAGAAAAATAAATTTGGAATTGGAATTAAGAAGCCAAACTCTTTTATTCTGAATAATTTTGGAAGAGACCATCAACAAAAAAGGTTCAACCAGAATAACTAGCCACACCCTACACAGTCTCAAATTGGTTCCAAACAAATTGATCTGAACACAAAAGGGATGAATAGCTTAACAAAAAGAGAACCTCTAAAATGTTGGGGTTGTGGAGAACCCCATCTATTGAGGAACTTTCCACATAACACCATACCAGTTCAAGCATTACAAATTTTATAAGAGACAACTATAGTAAATGACATAGACAAAATTATCTGAAAATTAATGTTTCTCTAGAAGAAAGACAAGCTGAACATGAGTCAACTATGATTGAAATTGAAGGTATTGTACTAGTCTAGCCTATATCTATTTTAGTAGATCTAGGAGCTAGTTTTAGTTATGTCAATCCACGGGTTGTGGAAAAATGAAAATTGAATGTTGGTTAGTTCGGCTAACTACAAGCACAAAAGGAAAATTAATTAATTGGATAAAGCATTATCTTGTACAACTAAATGGATGTAAAACATAATTAAATATAAAGATAATACTTTTAGGTTCCTATGACTTGCTGATAGGAATGGATTGGTTGGAGAAAAACATATTTGTAATAAATTGTTTAGAAAAAACTATTACTGATGTAACTGAAGAAGGAAATGTGCAATTAATTAATGGCATACCTAGGCCTATCTCCATTAGAAAAATTTCAGCCTTGTAGCTGAAAAGATGTGCCTAAAAGGGTTGTAAACTATTTGTTGATAAAGTAGAAGAAAACACATAGAAAACAAATGATTAAAAAAAAGAGGATCTAGCTATAATTAGAGAATTTAAGGATGTTTTCCCCAAAGTAATTCCAGGATTACCACCAAGAAGAGACATAGAATTTACAATTGACCTAGTGTTGACGGTGTTGGACACGCCAACATTAAGGGGATCTCCCCGGTATGAAGTCCCAACTAGACCTCACAACATTTGGTGTAGGAGTCCCATCCAGTATGATGGCCTAGTTTCCATTATCGTAAAGATATGCCTTAGTTCTTGCTTGTCAACACATGAGAGTGGTATACTTAGTCTTCAAATAGCGAGGTTCCTCTACCTGGTGAGTGCTTAGTCTAACTTGTTTCTAAGTTATTTCACTGTAAAGGGAGAGGGTGAGAGTGAGTCTCAAGTCGAAAGGGAATATTCCAAACTCTGTTAGAGAGACACAACACAACAGGACATGCACAGCTTCCAGCGGAGTAGTCCACATGGATGTGATAGTCACAAACAAAAAGTGAACAGATAGCATGTACAACACCCAGTGGAATATTCCACACGAGTGTGATGGTCGTTATAACAAGTTTACAACAATGAATATGTCGAGTGTCCGATGAAATATTCCACACGGGTGAGACAAAATTAACAAATGATACAACACATTTCCAACAACATATGTACTAAAACAACCGAAATAGTTCAATTGTCTTAATACATGTTAAAGCAACATCCATTACAAGAGTCCAAAGAATAGTCTTACAAACGAATACAATACATGTGTGAAAATGTGTTGGCCTGTTAACAAGCTTCTGAATTAACCGAAAGTTCCAAGACACATTCGTACACCATACATCCCTAACCCCGATAGCGAGGCATTGGAGCCACTACTCGCTCCTCAAAGAAAATACTACAGAATCTCAAGGCTATATTGGAGGAGCCAAGGTGAAAAGTCCTTTGCATGTACAAATGAAGGGTATATATAGCCAAGGGTGAAACTGACCCTTGTGACTATTTGAGTTCCCTCATGACTGTTCAACTTACATGACTCTTTGACTTCATTCTTGGGTCTCTTGGACTTCCACATTACATTACATTGATTACACAATTATGACCTAAAATAGTGATGTGGCCGAGGTGACTCGTGACACAACTCAACATGACACTGTTGGTATGCACATGTTGGTTGTGATGTTCATGTCAAGCTGTTTTGTTATTGAGTGATGAGTATGCCCATGAAGTCTTCAATCGTATTGGTGTTCAATTGATGGTTCATGCATGTGCACGTGTCTTCTTCGCTTGCTACTTGGTATGCTTCGTATGTTTGTCCAACCGTGAGCAAGTCTTCTAGCATGTGCTCCTTGTTCATCCCGTTCATCGTCACACCATGTCTCATCCATGTACCTATTTCTGTAATCACTCATGATGAGATGACATCAAATCCAAAAATCCCCTAGTCTACCATGATGCATTGTCTTTCGTTTTCAGGTGCAGTTGACCGGGAGAGAGGAAAAGGCTCTAAAACTATGCAAAGCACATTTCAGGCGAGGATACGAGGCTCTCGGGCACTGTCAAGAAAAACTGCGTAGAGGTCACTAAGAGGCTAGGTTGAGTAGTCCAGGATAGTAATGACATCTACGAGATCTAGATCAGCTGGGAGGAAAAACTACACAATTTTTCCAGGGAAGGCAGTGCGGGCAGCAGGAGGCACTGGCAATGAAAACTTTACAAATTTCCAGAGGAGGCCGGGAGCGGGCTGCGGGAGTTTGCTAGCCAAAACTGTGCAAATATAGGAGGAAGTCATGTAGGACATGTCTACATATTTTTCAGGCTGAGTGGGGTGTCGATCACTCGTGAGAAGTCCAAGGAAACTACACAATTTTCAAGAGGAGCAGTAGTTCGGCTGGTAGGGGGATTGACTGGAAAAAACTACACAATTTGTTGAGATAGTGTAGTGACAGGAAGCAAGTTCTTCTCCCTCTTGTTTGTGTAATTTCTTCAATCAGTATAGGAAGGAAATCTTACACCTTCTGCACAATTTTTGGGAGGAGTGAAGCCCGAAGTCACTGCCTAGTCAAATTCTCGGTTGACCAGTGGGAGGCTTGATGGATAGGCTTACAGGAAGCACAGATTGAGATAGCTTCTTGGGAAAATTTTGTGTTGTTTTGGGTGATAGTAAGCCAAGTCGATTCCAAGATTGTAGAGTGCAGACTACCTAGGAGGCAGCCTCAAGCTCTGTGCAATTCTGGGCAACAGTGCTTGGTCACTGAGGGCTGAGACTGCACATTGCAGCTTAGTGGAGATCCAACTGATGGAGGGTGGTCCGGTCGATAGATCTTTGGCAAAATGGTTAAGTGTGTGAGCGAGTGAGCTCGTGTATACATGACCTTGAGAACACACACTTAAAAAGAATTGACGATAAGACACCCCTACCCAGGAAGACAACATGTGCTCAGTTTGACTAAATATGGAACTGTCTAGTGGTGAAAATGAAAAGTGTGACACTTCAAATAGACCTTCATACAACCGTGTCAACACTTGGACGAAAATGCTTACAACATCATGTGTGAGTGTGATAGATGTTTACATAGCAAACACAAGTCATACACAAACCTTCAACATCAGCAGAACAAGGTCACAAGCATGACATAGTGATCAATATGTTGAAGATGACAGTTGGTCAAACAAGCAAAAAGGAAGCAAGACATGTAGAGGAAACAAATGAAATGACTTTTTGGTGTTTGCACACAAGCATGTTACTGAAGACATGATGATATGACAATGAGAAGAATTCTTGCAAACTCAACTAAGAGATGTACTTCTAAAGGTTTTCTTTACTTACCATACTTATCCTCAAGATGATCATGCATCTGACAGAGTTTGCATGCGGTCCTCATCTTTTGCGATAACTTAGTTTCTTGGTTCTTCTCCTCAAATCCTTGGGAGTGATATTATCATGTCACCTTTTTCCTATAGTCACTGAGAGGTATATCAATGTTGTTTCAGCGGCCAGTGACTGCTGCCAGAACGAGGCCCTCAGACGCCTAACTGTGCAGTTTCTGCATGCAAGACAGACAAGGAAGCTTGGAAAATACTACGCAATTTTGAGGCACAAGACACTGTTGCAGGGTGGGGGTCCTAGGAGGAAACCTCTGCACAATTTCTAATTTCTAGCTACCTGACTTCTCTGCACATTTCTGGAGAGCAGTGTTGGTTTCCTGACTGCTCTGTGCATTTCTAGAGAGTAGTGTTGGCTAGGGTCTCTGCGTACTGCGGGGTTTCAGCAGGTAAGGGAGGAAGCTTGATGGTTGTAGAAGCAAAGCACACAGTTCCAGGAAGCTAGATGAGGCTAGGTTGTTTGGGAAATGGCTAAGTGTGATATCAGTGACACAAATGTAAACAGTGATAGGACTTGACTGTGATCACACATGAACACTTAGTGATGCAACATAAACCATCCAGAATGTATAAAACATACTTTTCTTGATGCAGCAACCTTCGTGACAAGAGTGTGTGAAGTGAGTGTGAAACATGTCTATGTCATGATAGCAACTCACGCGCACATGCTTTCCCTTGAAGCAAAACGACATTCCCTTTACATGATAAACAACAATCCCTATGCCCAAATATGACACACGTTGCATAAATATGAGAACATGGACAACTCTTAAGACCAAGGAGGGGGGAGCTTGAGATCATGTTATGAAACCAGCTTACAAAAAGATAGAAAAGATATATCAATGGCTTAAAAATAAGCCTCTTCAAGGGGTAAACCTCCTTTACATTACACAAATGAGTAATTCTTGCATGATACAAATGACAATACCTCGTTTCTATATACAGGAGTCTAAGGGGTCATAATATAATCAGAGTCGACATAACAATAATAATGTAAGGGCACAATAATAACAATAGTGGGCTTCTATGGGGCACAATAATAACAATATGGAGACTACATGGGCACAAAAATATAATAAGGGGGTTGTACTAATAATAATAAGGGGTTACACTGGTAGTATAGGGACCTAACATGCCCCTCTCCTTCAAAAAGTGTTGTCCTCAACGCTTGAGTAGTTCTTGATGCTTCTGTATAAAATTATTGTCTGCCCATGTGGAATCTTTAGTAGGTAAGTTCTTCCACTTGATGAGATACTCTGAAATTAATCGATTTCGTAGCTGTCGGGTTCTTGTTTCTATGACTGCTCCAGGTTCCAATATGATTTTTCCTTCCTCGTCAAGTTCTCGCAATATTGTTTGAACTGGGATCTTTTGTAACTTTTGAATGAGTGGCCACACTTCTTTTTCCTTCTTCCATTCATCCCTTGCTTCATTTATCCAATCTGGTTGGTTAATAGAAATAGCACAAAACAATGCTTCCACATCCTCATCATTTCTTGAGAGCGCATCTGCAACAACATTTTTCTTCCCTTTTTTGTAAATGATTTCAAAGTCATAACCCAACATATTTGTGATCCATTTTTTCTGTTCTTCTAAAGATAATCTTTGTTCTAAAAAGTATTTAAGACTATCATGATCCATTTTTACCTTGAAGTGTCTTCCCATTAGGTAAGGTCGCCATTTCTTAAGTGCATGTAGTATTGCCAACATTTCCTTCTCATAATTAGCTTGCTTGAGATGTAGTCGTAACAGATCATCAACCTACCAACAAGTGACTAAGGATGATTGATCACAGGATCCAATGTAGGCTCCAAAATTTTCATGCAAGCCAAAATTTTGGAGGGTGGTTGCAGCTGCTACAACATTGGTGACACACTAGTAGAACTCTAGCTCTATGTATGGACCTTGTTTTGTGAAAAGCATGTCTAACCCTTCCGGAACTATTGTTTGATTCTTTGATCATGATGGCTTCCACACTAGCTTGTGTGAAAGATGTAGTCCTTGCCATTCTCTTGATCAGTCAGCACACATTCCAAGCCAAGTCAAGTTAGTTGTTTCAATTGGGAATGAGGGGTATATTGATGCACAAGTAATATAACTGTTAGAGTTTAAGTTTCATCTCTGGTGTTTCTCCGCTGCCAACAGGCCTGGACAATACCTTGGCGAAGTAACGCAAGAACACAAGCATCGCTCTGCTGCCAGCGAGCGAGCCTGGCCAATACCCCGACATAGTTACTTGCATCACCTCCCTGTGCAGGAAACCTTTCTCTTCTTTTTCCTTATTCATTTTTCATTTTCATTTTTTTTTATTTTTTCAAAGAATTGTGCATAGGCACTTATTTATTTCAAAGGCAGAAGAGGGATCCCGACTTATTGAGAGAAGAAGAGGTTGTTCCTTCAGAGAGGTATGTTATATATACCTCTAACATACTTGTTAAGGTTTTCCCCTCACCTTACTCTACTTGACTGAGCTGACAAGGGTTAACCCAAAAGAACTGATTAGAGTAGGCGGTACTAGTTAACAGTTCAAGCATTGTGTTTTCACCAAGACTCACTCTGAGCAGAACGTTTTTTCCATCAAGGCATCATCGAATGAAGAAAAAAATATCTTCATAAAGAGAGGGGACACCAGATAACCAAATGTTGATAGTTGTACAAGTCCTCTTAGATTTTATCGGCTTGTCTTGAGAGCCAACATGGCTTCATGTAAGGCTAACCTACAGACACGAGCAAGAAAAGAAAGAAAAAAAAAAAATAAAAAGTAAAGTGAAATTAAAACAAGTAAGCAAATAAAGAAAGAAAACAAACCAAACCAAGTTAGGAAGAAAATAAACATGCAAACCAGGAAGCAAAGCAAAGCAAGAAAGAAAACACTACTCCTACTCCTACGCTAAGCAGTGCATGGGCCTATTCACGTGAAGTGATATTTCCAATGCAGCCATTGGGGCATTGGCAGGCCCATGTTGGCGAAGGCATGGTAAACAAGAAAGATAGATCAATGAAGACCAACACGCTCTAAGTTCTAAAACATCCACAGAAAAGAAAAGAGTGAATGCACAAAACAAACATTTGGTAGACGTACCATGGTGTTGCGATGCACTGCATGTAGATGGTAAACATACACACTCTTTGGACTGTGAAATACCAGCGAAAACGAGAAAGACAAACAACTTATGCTTTACAAACGTGCTTGTTGTGTATGATTCCTCCAAGGCATGAGCGATGGTATCATGTAATTCGGGTGGAGGAAGTGAACTTTGTGTATTAGATTGATCTTCAATGTGAAGCAGAGAGTGGTGAGAAGCCTTGGGAGTTTAAAAAAATTTCATGGTTGGAAGTGGAACTAACCTTAGGAAAGTGAGGGCCTAACATAACCATCAGCTTAGGCTGAAGTGCCTTGATAGCCTGCAGGGTTTCCACTTCATCAATAGATAGATCATCAAAGACTAGTGGCTTAGAAAGATTAACAGTGAGTGAATGAACATCGTGATCAAATGAAGATGTACAAATATCACGACAACCACGATCATAAAATTTGGGATGTTCGTCGGAATCCTCATGATTTGATGAATCATGTATAGGGGTAAATGAGAAACAAGGAAGTTCACCCTCTATGTTTTCAAAAATGACAGATGACAGATGGGACAGATTTTCAAAGGAAGATGTGTCCTCTCCGTAATGTAATGATAAGCTGACATCCAAAGATGAGTTTTCACAGGGAAAATCAAAATTGGCAGAATCACAAGAGATGTCAGGATAGAACATATGAGGTGTGGATGGAAGGGAGTCATCCTTCACCACAGTTCCTTCTTCAGATTCCTGGGCACACTCATCATGAATGATAGCGTAGGTTGGCGGCACAACACCGACTTTGTCGACAACTTGATCTTCGTTCACAACAAGTGTGGATTCTGGAACGGAAGAACACAAGACAATACACTTTGGAGCATCACAAAATGTAGGGACGAAGGTTGATGTAACAAGTCCACATGACAACCAATAGGCTTGCAAGCCAAATATACGCAAATATCAAGAGCAGGTGGGGTAGGAGGATGTGACAATTCAACAGATGTGCATGCACCTTCTCCCACCTCGCATTGTGGAGCTAGATCTATTTGATGAGAAGAGGACGGACAGTCACTTGTGACAGCGACCTTGTCTGTCTTAGATTTAGCAGCTCTAACATCGAGGTCTACTGGGATGTATTCGGATGATTCTAAGGATTGCAGTTAAATATTACATTGAGGAATTCCCAATCAATTTCATATTTGGGAAAACAATATGAAAGATTACAAAAGTGTTTGTGAAATTGTTTAATGGATTCATCAGGTGCTTTCCGTAATTTCAGAATTTCTTTATAGAGTGCTTTACAATCAAAATGATTGAAAGCATATTCTATCTCTATGATCAGATGATGGAAAGAGTGAATAGATTTTTGAGCAATGGGTTCCCTCGAAGCATGTATGTGAATAGCGTGCAGGACATGTAATATTCAAATTTCATGTCTTTCACAGGAGCCTACAATGCCAACCACATGTCTAAGCAAGGCTACTTGGCCTCCACCATCGTATGTTTTACGTGAAAAGTTATTCCAAAGCTCTTCCAAGATTTCAAAGTCGTTTCCATAAGACATACACTCCGAAAGAGAAATTTTTTGGTTAGTCATGATAAGTATGTGAAGATTCAAAATAGATTGTGAGGACTCATCTTGTCATCTGACCCTCCTTCTAGTGTCAGAAATGTTGATGGTGCTAGACCCATCAACATTCAGAGGATCTCCCCGGTATGAAGTCCCAACTAGACCTCACACCATTTGGTGTAGGAGTCCCATCTGGTGTGATTCCCTAGTTTCCATTATCTTAAATATATGCCTTAGCTCTTTCTTGGCAGCACATGAGAGTGGTATACTTAGTCTTCAAACAACAAGGTTTGTGTGCCTGGTGAGTTCTTAGTGTAACTTATGTCTAAGTTCTTTCACTGTAGAGGGAGAGGGTGAGAGTGAGTCTCAAGTCGAAAGGGAATAGTCCCAACTCTGTTAGAGACACACAACACAACAAGACATGCACAGCTTTCAGTAGAGTAGTCCACACCAATGCAGTAGTCACAAACACAAAGTGAACAAATATCACGTACAACACCTAGCAGAATGGTCCACACGAGTGCAACGGTCATTATAACAATTTTACAAGAATGAATCTGTTGAGTGTTTGGCGGAATAGTCCACACAAGTGAGACAACATTAACAAATGATACAACATGTTTCGAGTAGCATATGCACTAAAACAACCAAAATACTTCAACTGTCTTAATACAGGTTAAAGCAACATGCATTACAAATGTCCAAAGAATAGTCTTACAAACAAATACAATACATGCTAAGACTGTTTAACATGCTAAGCTGGATCTGTTTCTTCAACTTGTCCTGACAATGAACCACAATGGTTGGTTCGAAATGCATCGACAAATGGTATTTCATGTGATTTTCGGCGAAAAATCTCTCATAAAAAACAATACATGTGTGAAAATGTGCTAGCCTATTATCAGGCTTCTGAATTAAGCGAAAGTTCCAAGACACATCTATACACCATACATCCCTAACCCTGACAACAGGGCGTTGGAGCCACTGCTCGCTCCTCAAGGAAAAGACTATAGACTCTCAAGGGTATGTGGGAGGAGCGAAGGTGAAAAGTCCTTTGCATGTACAAATGAAGGGTATATATAGCCAAGGGTGAAACTGGGCCTTTTGACTATTCGACTTCCCGCATGACTATTAGATTTCCCTCATGACTATTCAACTTACATGACCCTTTGAATTCATTCATCGGTCTCTTGGACTTCCACGTTGCATTACATTGATTACACAATTATGACCCAAAGTAGTGATGTGGAAGAGGCGACTCGTGACACAACTCGACATGACACTGTTGGTATGCACATGTTGGTTGTGTTGTTTGATTCAAGTTGTTGTGCTGCTGAGTGATGAGTATGCACGTGGTGTACCATAGCTTCACCTCCGCATGGAAAATTGTGCAGATTCTTCAATGGTATTGGTGTTCACTTGATGGTTCATGCATGTGCACGTGTCTCCTTCGCTTGCTACTTGGTATGCTTCGTATGTTCATCCAACCGCAAGCAATTCTTCTAGCATGTGCTCCTTGTTCATCATGTTTGTCTTCGCACCATGTCTCATCCATGTACCTATTTCTACAATCACTCATGATGAGACGACATCAAATCCATAAATAACCTAGTCTACCATGATGCATTTTCTTTTGTTTTCAGGTGTAGGTGACTGGGAGAGAAGACAAGGCTCTGAAACTCTGCAGAGCACATTTCAGGCCGAGATGCGAGGCTCCAAGACACTGTCGAGAAAAACTGCTTAGAGGTCAATGAGAGGCTGGGTTGAGTAGTACGAGATAGTAGTGACATCTGTGAGATTTGGCTCAGCTGGGAGGTAGAACTGCACAATTTTTCTAGGGAAGATAGTGCGGGTAGCAGGAGGCACTAGCAGTGAAAACTGCGCAGATTTTAGTGGAGGCCGGGAGTGGGTTACGAGAGCTTGCTAGACAAAACTTCGCAAATCTAGGAGGCAATCATGCAGAACATGTCTATGTAGCTTCCAGGCTAATTGGGTTGTCAGGAAGCTGGCGGACAACCCAATAAAACAATGCAATTTTTAGGAGGAGCAATAGGTCGGCTGACAGGGGACTAACTGACAAAAACTAAGCAATTTTCTGAGATAGTGCAGTGATAGGCAGCGGGTTCCTGTCTCTATTTTCTGCACAATTTTTCCAGTCAGTGCAGGCAAGCAGGCTGACAGCTTCTATGCATTTTTTGGGAGGAGTGAAGCCCGGGGTCACTGCCCAATCAAAATCTCTGGTTGACCAGTGTGAGGCTTGATGGACAAGCTTGTGGGAAGTGAAAATTGAGATAGTTTCTTGGGCAACTTCTACGCTATTCTAGGTGACAGTTAGCTAGGTCGATTCTAGGATTGCGCAATGCAGACTACCTAGGAGGTGGCCTCAATATCTGAATAATTTTTGGCAACAACGCTTGGTCGCTAAGGGATGAGACTGCATAGTGTAGCTCAGTGGAGGTTTGGCTAATAGAGGGTGGTCCAATTGACAGATATTCAACAAAATGGTTAAGTGTGTGAGTGAGTGAAATCGTGTATACACAACCTTGCGAACACACACTTGACATGACTTGATGACAAGACATCTCGAACCAACAAGATAATATGTGCTCAATGTGACTGACTACAGGACTATCTAATGGTGAAAGTGACAAGTGCAACAATTCAGATAGACCTTCGAACGACCATGTCGACACTTACACGAAAGTGATTACAACATCGTGTGTGAGTGTGATAGATGTTTACATAGTGAAGACAACTCATAAACAAACCTTCAACATCAACAGAACAAGGTCGCAAGCATGACATAGTGATCAATATGTTGAAGACAACAGTTGGTCAAACAAGCAAAAAGGAAGCAATACATGTAGAGGGAACACATGAAATTACTTTTTGGTGTTTGCACACAAGCATGTTACTGAAGACATGATGATATGACAATGAGAAGCAGTCTTTCAAACTCAACTAAGAGATGTACTTCAAAAGGTTTTCTTTACTTACCATACTTACCCTCAAGATGATCATGCATCCAATGGAGTTTGCATGTTGTCGTGATCTTTTTCCATAACTTAGTTTCTTAGTTTTTCTCCCCAACTCCTTGGGAGTGATCTTAGCATGTCACATTTTCTTATATTCACTGAGAGGTAGATTACCGATGTTTCAGCAGGTAGTGACTGCTACCCGAATGAGGCCGTGGGAGGCCTAACTGTGCAGTTTCTTCATGCAAGACAGACAGGGCAGCTTGGACAATACTGCACAATTTTTAGGCACAAGACATTGCTGCGAGATGGGGGTCCTGGGAGGACACCTATGCACAACTTCTGAGTGTTGGCTGCCTGATTTCTCTGCGCATTTTTGGAGAGTAGTACTAGTTTCCTGACTACTCTGTGCATTTCTCGAGAGCAATTCTAGTTGCCTGATTGCTTTGTGCATTTATTAAGAGCAGTGTTGGTTGGGGTCTTTGCACACTACGGGTTTTCAACAGGTAAGGGAGGAAGCTTGATGGTTGCAGAAGAAAAATGCATAGTTCTAAGAAGTTGGATGAGGCTAGGTTGTTCAGGAAATGGCTAAGTGTGAGATCAGTGACACATATGTAAACACTAATAGGGCTTTACTGTGATCGCACACGAACACTTAGTGATGCAACATAGACCATCAAAAATGTATAAAACATACTCTTCTTTATGTAACAACCTTCGTGACAAGAGTGCGTGAAGTGAGTGTGAAAAATGTCTATGTGATGATAGCAACTCACACGTGCATGCTTTCCCTTGAAGCAAAACAACATTCCCTTTACATGACAAACAACAATCCTTATGCCCAAAGATGACACACGCTGCATAAAGATGATAACATGGACAACTCTTAAGATCAGGGAGGGGAGAGCTTGAGATAATAAACTTATCAAAAATTGATTGAGGGTGATCGATCGCAGGATCCAAGGTAGGTTCCAAAATTTGCAGGTGAGCCAAAATTTTGGAGGGTGGTTGTAGCTGCTACAACACCTGGTAACAAGAGTCACACCTATTTCAAAAGCACTATATAGAATGAGCATCCTTGAACTTATGGAATTGAAAATGTTGCTACAATATTTATTGGATAAAGGTTATATTAAACCAAGCATTCCCCTTGGGGAGCCCCAATATTGTTTGTTAAAAGAAATATGGGACTTTTGAAATGTGCATAGATTATCAATAGTTGAACAAATTGACAATTAAGAATAAATATCATTTACCCCAAATAGATAATATGTTTGATAAAGTCATAGGGGAAACAATGTTTTCAAAAATAGATCTTAGATTAGGTTATCATTAGTTAAGGATAAAAGATGAGGACATACACATGATAACATTTAGAATAAGGTATAAACACTATGAATTTCTAGTAATAACTTTTGGTCTTACCAATGCACCTTCTACCGTATGTGATTAATGAATAGCATGTTTAGCAAGTATCTAGACAAGTTTGTACTGGTTTTCATTGATGATGTTCTGACATATTCAAAAAACTAAGAAGAACATGAGGAGCATTTAAGAATAGTGTTGTAGACCTTGAAAGAACACCAGTTGTATACAAAGTTCAACAAGTGTGACTTTTATAAAGAAAAAATTTAGTACTTGGGTCATGTTATCTTTAAAGAAGGCATATATGTTGATCTTGAAAATGTTAAGGCCATCTTAAACTGGTCAGTACCTAAGGATGTAGAAAACATCAGGTCCTTCATGGGAATTACGGGTTATTATAGAATATTTATTGAAGGCTTTTCTAAATTATCCTATCCCATTACCTCTTTGCAAAAGAAAGGAGTTAAATTCAATTAGACAAAGAAATGTAAAAAGAGTTTTGATAGATTAAAACATCTATTAATAGTAGCCCCAATTTTAAATATTGTTTATCCAGAAAAAAGACTTTGTTGTGTGCACAGATGCATGTCTTGAAGGGTTGGGTGGTGTATTAATCTAGGAAAAATATGTAGTTGTTTATGAATCAAGAAAATTGAAGCTTCATGAGAAAATTTTTGTTTTTTATGACTTGGAATTAACTGTTTCTATACATGCATTAAAAATGTGGAGTCATTACTTATTGGGTAAAAATTTTACTCTTATTACTAACCACATAAGTCTAAAGTATTTTTTCAGTCAATAATAGTTGAATGCTAGACATGAAAGGTTAATGACATTCTTGAGTGAATTTGAATTTGTCATCAAGAACATTAAAGGAAAAGGAAAAAAATAGTTGATGCCTTGAGTATAAGTGCAAATCATTTAGCTGGAATTTATGTTAGTAGTGCAAAGACAGATTTTGTAGAATAAATAAAAATCAAAGACAGATTTTTCCACACGGATTCCTTCATCAAAGATTCATATGACTTTGTAAAGCTCATGAAGGAGGAAAAAGTGGACAACGATGACCTAATCACTAGTTTTGATCTAGTTTCATTATTCATTAAGATTCCCTTAGAGGATGCTATCCATGTTCTCTATGAGGTAACTAACCCTGAAATTGTCAAACTTGCAGAAATTTTCCTTCTCTCAACATTATTTAGCTTTCAAGGAGAATATTATGAGCAAGTCACAGATGTTGCTATGGGCTCTTCCCTTTCTCCTGTTGTAGCAAACCTATACATGGAAAAATTTGAACATAAAGCATTAGACTCCTACCCATTAAAACCTAGAAGATGGAAAAAGGTACGTTGATGATACTAATCTGAAATGGAAACATGGCAAGGAAGAACTCAACAAATTATTAGAACATATTAATGGAATATCTGATGACATAAATTCACTATCGAACTTGAAGATAATAATTGCACTCCTTTCCTAGATTTATTAATTACTAGAAATGAGGATGGGATCTTAGGGCACCAAGTATTTTGAAAAAATACCCATACTGATAGTTACCTTCATGCAGATTCCCACCATTACCAGCTTAGAATTTTGGAATCCTCAATACATTGACCTCAAGAGCTGTTAGGATATCTAATAAAGATCACTTGGATCAAGAATTGGATCACCTTAGTAATGTCTTCAAAGAGATTGGATACAAGGATAAAGACATTTATAAGGCCATCAAGAGAGCCAAATAGAAGAGGAACCCCTCACATATAATAACTAATTTACAACCTTCCAGCATGAAGGCCCACCTCCCGTACATTAGTAGCGTAACAGATAGAATAGCTAAAATTCTCAAAAAAAGGAATATTGGTGATCCAGACTTATGTAAGAACACCAAAAAATATAGATATAAACATGAACACAAAGATGCAACAGAAATAAAACTTCATTTCATTAATATCAAAGAGCTGAAATATGCTTACATACAGAATGGAAATAAACTAGCTCGAGTGAGGGTAGCTTATCTATGAGAAGAGATGTGGTGGCTACATGCCTTTGAATTGTGTTACAATGAGGCTCAAGGGACTTTTTATTATTGAACATCAAAGGAAAACCCTAAAAAACTAAAACCCTAACCCCAAGAGATGAAACACCAAGAGTTTATGGGCCCCATTGGGGTTAGTTAGGTAGCCAACTTCCCGGGGTCGTAACTTGGTCATATGATCTTTGTTTGGCGCGTATGATACTTCTTTGGAAATATCTCTCCAAGTACTACAAGATTTTGTGCCTATGATTATAGGCCTACTGCAGACCTCAAAAAAATGTCGTTTAGGGGGACAAAACAACTCCAGAAGTTCAAGACCTGAAAAACTACTAAAAATAGTAAATGTTGTAATAATAAAGGAAACAGACAAAACCGACTGGAGGTCTAGGTGGAATAGGCGGGCAGCCACCAATATCCACCTAGATCAATTGGCTCAGTATTCAAACCATTTGAAACTTTAAAACAAAAAATGAAATCAGTTAAAGACAACATTGATCAACAACAATTAAGAGTCTATAAAATCAATTGCTCATGTGGAAAAATCTACATTGGGAAACTGGGAGGTCATTCAAAACAAGAATAAAAGAAAATTGTGCCAACATTAAAAATCAATGCTCTCACACCTCTGCTCTTGCAAAGAATTCTCTCTACACTAAGCATCACATATGCATGTAATATACTACTATCTTTGCATAGGAAGATCACTATTTTAAGAGAAGATTTAGGGAGGCTCTTGAAATATTAAGACATCCAAACAACCTCAATAGGGATGGCAGTCTTGAAGTTAGTAGGAGTTGGCTCCCTGTACTCTCTCAGCTCTGAAATTTGTTCCCTCTCCTTCAATATTAATTTAATAATGTTATTATTAACATTATCACTCTCACCAAAGTCTTAATATTAATAATATTACTCTATTAATATTAATATTTCTCCTTATTTCTTCTTTTCTATCTAATTTAGTTGTATAGTTCTTAGATTGGTATACATTTTACTTTAATATATATAATTAATTTTTATTAGCTTAGGCTTTAATTCTAATAAATTAACCATAATGAATAAAAAAACAAAATTATCTAATTAATTGCATTTTACATCTAATTTTATTAAAATTATCTAATTAATTGCATTTTACATTTAATTTTATTAACTTAGAATTTAGTCTAATATATTAATTAGAATAATTAATAAATAAATTATTTAATTAATTAATTGAATATAATAAGATATATTATATGACGTTTTATTAATATAGTTACTCATATATAAAATATTAATAATTCGTTATTTTCACTATTTTAGGATTATATTAAGTTATTTTCACCATTTTACGATTATATGAAGTTAGTAATAAATTGTAATTAATTAATTAATTAGTTCTATAATAATTAATTAATTAATATATTAATTATTTATTTATATATTTTCTAATTAGTTAATACCGAAATATTAATTAATTAGACTTCTTTTCTTTGTTCTATTTTACTAATTAATTAATTAATTCCATATATTAATTAAGTCATTCCCTTATAGATTTTAGGTTTTATGTTTTACCATTTTTTGGCTTATTTTCTTTTCTTTTTATCTATTTATACCTTATCACCTTTCCTCCTTGTCTCATCAATTTTCTCTCAATGATGGAAATTTTCTTTTCTTTTTATCTATTTATACCTTATCACCTTTCCTCCTTGTCTCATCAATTTTCTCTCAATGATGGGTCCTGATTTGGATTTGAAACATCGCTTAAAAGTGACCATTGTGGATAAATATATGGAAGCAAATTCTCCAAATTCTGACAACCACATAAACTTGCAAACAAGGATTATTATGAACTTAATGGCTATGGAAGTCACAATTGAAATCATTTCATTATGTAATTAATTTTTAATTTATTAAATTAATAAATGAGTTGCTTGGGAATATTCGGGAAAGACCATTTGAGTATCAACAATTTATTTCCATTTATAAAAAGGTGTTAGTGGTTAAGTCCACATGGTGGACCTTCCCAAAATTTCTCCTAAAATCCCAAGGAGAAAGTTTTTAAATAAATTAGCATAAAGGGAGAGAAAGATTATGCTAAACACTTTGGTGGAGAGAAATGCTAAGTTGGGTGAAAAGAAGAATAAAGCACAGTGGGAGAGAAATGCATACTTTAAAGAAAAAGAAAGATTGTTTCTTAATTTAAAATAAAAATCTTAAGTAACTATGGGATGTAGACCCTTTAAGCAGGATGTTGCTAAGGAAACATTTGTTGGGAAGATCTATAAGAAAATCACTCAAGAACACAAGGTTGTTGATTCCTGGAGGCAAGAATGTCTAAGCTTGGGAGGGAATTGTTGGTCACAATTCATTGGTTGGGTGGAACGTGCTCTGTTAATCTTGAGTATTCCCAAATGGCAGGTTGTGCTTAGACTATTGTTATTTTATTTCTTACATGTTGAATTATATGTTAGTTTAAGATTACTACTATAATGAGCATTGTCTAGGATGTTAAAAGAAATAAGATATTATGTGTATGAGTTGAATCGTGCATGCATAGGTAAAATGGTTACCTATGAATTAGACTATCTATATACATATTATAATTTGTTATTACATATGTGCATGACGAGTATGGAAATCAAATCCTTTCAATTCATAGTTTATTAGTACATGCTTGAGATTGTACCACTAAACTATATAGTTAAATTTTGTTATATAGGAAATGATATAAACTTTAATTTTTTTTAGAAAGGAATAGTATATTGGTTTGATTATTTGAGAACTAAAGTTCATACTTACATAGTACCTTGGAAAACCTATATT
Source organism: Pinus tabuliformis (assembly GCA_031772625.1). Taxonomy (NCBI): domain Eukaryota; kingdom Viridiplantae; phylum Streptophyta; class Pinopsida; order Pinales; family Pinaceae; genus Pinus; species Pinus tabuliformis. The sequence continues at coordinate 719,887,618 of CM062806.1, forward strand.
TAGTTGATACTATTTGTTTAGTTGCATGTGTGAAGTATAAGAATGTATTTAACAAGAAGCCATACTTTGGGACTATTTCTAATCAACTATGAGAGGGAAATAAATAGTGTTATTTCTTGAATAGTTACAATGAAGAAGAGTAAGCGTAAGGTGCACCTACTTCAACATATGGATTAAATTGAAACAACATAAGGAATATATTCTTCCTAAGATTGAATTTAAACATATTTAATTGAGAAGTTGTTGAGAGTAATTTATAATGAAAAATAGTCGATCAATTCGAGAAAGGAAATATGGGAAATATATATACATATCGTATTATGGTAAATAAGAAAACCTTTGGTTTGTGAGTCTAAATGGAGAAAGGATTAGACTATTAATTTAAAATAAGACCGAATCATATATATATATATATATATATCACCTTTCATTACCACGAAGTGGGCTAGCCTCTCCCTTACAGTCGAAGACTACCTCACCTTCGATAAAACCCTTTCAATTAAGAAGTTAAAGCTTGAACTTCTTAATTTCAAGGAATGGTAGCAATTATATATATATATATATATATATATATATATATATATATATATATATATATATATATATATATATATATATATCCTCTGCAAAAAGTTTTAAACTGAATATTATGTAGTATTAAAAAGAAAAGAACCATAGAGAAGAAATATGGATCCATCCCCCAAATTATAACTTAGTACTAGAGACGAAAATTAACAAGTTGCAATAAATTTGGGCCTGGCAGTGTGAGTTCATTGGCTATTTACTAATGTATAGAAATATGCTTGTATTAATTTAGATAAATTTTGATATAATGCTAAAATGGTTTTAGATATATTAACATTTTGAACAAAATACGATATCCTCTAAAATATATGGACTATTATAGACAACTTATAGAATGTAAGTCCAACACTTTAGAGAGACACCATAAAAACTAGACTTCTGGTTAATAGCTATATAAAGGTATTGTAAGAGGTAAAATGTGTTCAATTATTCATAAGTGTATAAGATAGAAATTATATTGTAAAAAGGAGAGGTTTATTTTATTTTTTTAATTTTGAAAAAAAAACTTGCCATCTTTTGTCATCACTAGAATGTACTTATAGACTTGAACACAAATTAAACTTAAGGCATATCATCACTATTCTTTTTTTTGTTCCTATAGGTTGCTCCAAAGTTCTCCCTCATGAATTCATTTATATTTAGAGCTCAATGATACCTTTTTCAAGACTAGCTCAAATTTCCTTTATTACTCTCTCATTGGCACGCACTTACATATATAGGTCTATCTTTCTTCACTTGTAAAATACATTCATGCTTTAAACAATCAACATAGAAGTTCCCAACAATTAAATTATTATAATTGGTTTTGGACTTATAATCACACATGGACTATTATAGTCATTATATGTGCTAACCTTTCATTCCGCACTTTATAATGTATATGAATATACATAATTTTGTTATGAGTCTCTATGACTACTGGTATTGCTTAAATAGAGTGCATTTTCTTTTATACCAAGGTTACGTTTTCTTGTCTAATGGTATCTACATCGATATGGTTATGGTGGCTTGTACTTGATTTCCACATATATGCTCAAATTGTTTGTCTAACATCCAAAATTTGATCGCATGGAATTTAACACATGGAGGGGTTTTCCCACTCCTATGGTACACGTTGACAAACCAACAATCAAGATTGTATCTTAGCAAGGGAAAACTTAGATTGTTTAAGCGAGAGGTTAGGGTAACGACCTACCCAATCCCGCCGACATCGTCTCATTTTGCATTTTCCTCAATAGAGGTTGAGATCTCCGCTCTCTAGTCTCAAACCCTAATTCATCTTCCTTTGGAATCCAGTTATCTATGGCTCCTTCCTTGAATTTCATAAGGTTTCTACAATGGGTTGCATTAAAATTCATGGCTTTCCTGTTTTGTTTCTAATGCGATAGCAAGAGGTATATATGGCTCTATTACATGGAAAATTTTGGGGGTGAATTTTCCTCTTTGGATGAAATTAAGAGGTTTTATATTTTTATTGGGCAAATATTTTGTATCACAGTACATTGTTACAAATCGCCTCAAATTTATTTTATAAAAAAATTAGGTATGGAGGTTTTTGTTTCTAATGCGACAACAAGACGTATATATGGCTTTATTACATGGAAAATTTTAGGAGCGAATTTTCCCCTTTGGGCGGAATTAAGAGGTTTTATATTTTTACTTGGCAAATATTTTGTATCACAGTACATTGTTACAAATCACCTCAAATTTATTTTATAAAAAATTAGGTATGGAGGTTAGCCCACCTTATTTTAATGGAGAGAGTAAAAAAAAGTAAATTTAGCCCTTGAAATTGGGAGTTACAACCTTCCATTCACCCTAATTTTCAAGAATACTTATTTATGATAGTTATTTCACCCTCCACATTCGGTGTAAAAAAGGTTTTTTTCTTTCATTTTCCCGTATTTCCATTCGCCCTAATTTTCAAGAATAGGTATTTATGATAGTTATTTCACCCTCCACATTCGGTGTAAAAAAGGTTTTTTTCTTTCATTTTCCCAAATTTCATGGTATTGGGGTTAATTTCCAGAAAATGACCTTATTTTCTGTAACAAATGGTCACAAAAGAATAATTCATTTTATTTAAAAATTCAAGTCTCTTATTTTCATATTTATTTAAAGATTGAATAAGGTTATTTCCATATCCCAAGTTTGCATCTGTTTAGTCATAATCATATAAAGAATAATGGAAAACATTTTTTTATATTTACTCCATAAGTCACCTTATATTTACGTGTAAATAAATAAAAATATAAATAAAGTGGAGTATGGTAAATAAATAAAACCTCTTTTTATACTTACTCCAAAGGTATGGTAAATAAATATAAATATAAATAAACTAGAGGTATGGTAAATAAATAAAACCTCTTTTTATATTTAGTCCATAACCCTCTTTCTATTTAAGAAGGCTAAAAAAGAGGTTTTATTTAAGTGAATCCTATGGGCCAAATACCATATTTATAAAAGAGGTATGGTAAATTAATAAAAATATAAATAAACGAGAGGTATGGTAAATAAATAAAACATTTTTTTATATTTACTCCATAAGTCACATTATATTTAAAAACACTCAAAAAATGTGTTATATTTAGGTGAAGCCTATGGGCCAAATACCATGGGCCAAATTATTATTAATACCATGCAAAAAAACATTATTAACCCTAATATTAGTATTAATAAAAAAAAGATGGCACATGGTATTGACCCATGGTATTCACGTGGAATGTAGGCTATTTAAAGGGGGGAATTAAACCAACATAGATCCATCTTTACTCTGGATCTACTAAGCCGAGGGATCAAATATCGTGATATGCAAAATAGCATAGAGTGAAAAAATATTTGATCCTCGGGCTTGGTAGATCAACGGTAAAAATGGATCTTGTAATTTAATGTCACTTAAACATTTTAATTTGGTTAAAATAAAAAAATAAAAATAAAAATCAATTATTAATTTTATTAATTTTTATAAATTACTAATAGTAGTTTTTAAGCTCCAGGTTTATGATAACCCATGGTATTGACCCATGGTAATATCATGGTGTTAAACACACATGGACAGCAAGACAATGTGAAAGATAAAACATGCAATACAATTTTTATTGACAAATGATTTACATTTATAGTACATTATGTGACTCTTGGGTTTCAGACCCCAAGGTCTCTTGGACTGCTTTTGTCCATTCAACTTCCACACTAACCCATTTAGGATTAGGTGTCCAACATTCCCCCCTTTAATCCGAAGGGTTATGTATGAGTCCAAGAAGAAAGCTGTAATACAAAATGTGCCAAAAATGCATGGCAACACTATGCTGAATGTGCTCTATGAAATGTTGGTAAAAAGGGCAGTGGTTTAAGGATGACCACCAACACTGGAACGCTTAGTGCAGTTCTCGGAACTCTTCCAAAACTGGCAAGAAGCTGGAGTCTTCTGCTAGAGGAAGTGTTCTCAATTATGTTCCTGGAATTCTTCCAAAACTGACAAGAAGCTGAAGTCTTCTGCTAGAGGAAGTGTCCCAGATTACCAACTGAAGGCAAGTTCAGGGGCATCTTTGTCTCTGGCTACAACTCTGAAACTGGTGTAGCAGGTTGTGGCTCAGGCTCGCTTGATGTGACTTTGAAGCTTGTAGATGACCATCATTTCCCCCCCTGTCAGATACAAGGTGAGATGATGGAGGAAACTCAACCGCAAGACTGTTCAATACTCTGGAACAAGTTCTGACATGTGTTTGGAATATCTTCTTGGCTGTTGATGCCCATTGCCAAGAAGTGATCCATCCAAGATGAATCTTTGCTCTTGCAGGACGTTTGTTTCTGAAGCATCTGTGTGAAGAATGGCTGGTTTTATGACACTGCTCACATGGATGAAGATCAAAACAGTGATCTTTCAGATGGCCAACTCGATCACAGTGTTGGCATTTCATGATCTGTTGTTTTTGTTGTTGTTGTTGTTGATGTAGAAGAGGGGCAGAGTTTGGAACAGCTGAAGCTGAACTGTCATGAGGAGCAGCTGAACTGTCATGAATGAATCCAGCACTCTAAAACTGAGTGGGCTTGGCATAGTCTGGAATATGAAAGGACAAGTCCTTGTCATATCCAAGACCAGTTCTGTGCTTGTTGTGGACAAGCTGTTCCCAAGGTCTGATGATGGGCTTGGGAAGTGCAGACTGAGTTTCTGCATCTGCATATACAACTGTTGCTTTATTTGAATGAACTGTACCATTATTAACATGCTGCTGATGGGTGGTTGTCTCAATGTTCTGAACAAAAATAGGTTCAGAATGGTGTCTATTTTGATGTAGCTCTTCTTGCTATAGCTGTGATTCATGCTGCAAAAAATCGATAGTTTCCTGTGCATTTTGTAAACATGTCTGAATTTCTGAGAGAGATCTTTTGTTGATTTGGAATGTTTCATGATTAGAGGAATATATCAGAGTTTTTAAGAACTCTAATATTTCAGTAATTCGAGGCATATTCTTCATTATCAAAATTACACCCCTTTAAAACACTGATTACAACTATGACCCAATAAGTAAAAATGACGCCCACTCACAGTACAAAGACACAGAAAAATGTGCAGCAAATGAATCAAGGAATAGAAACTATAATGAGTTTTAAATACAGTTCCACAACTGGGGCAGCAGCAACTGCAACATTGGCAACTGAGAGTCTTCTTGCCTGAGCAAGAGGCTAGAGATGCACATCAACCACTGGTAGAAATTGGTAGCACTGCTTTTCTACTCTATCAGCTCTAGGTTGATATTTATGTGTTTCTGCTGAAAGTTGACCCAAAGTTTTGATCCAGTTCCAGAAGAGGTGTCAACACATTCTTTTGATAATGATTTATCTGAATGCCCAGTGTATATTCGTCTGTCGCCAATATTGATGAATGGAGATGGAGGCTTAGCTGTCTAACACGACTAGACAAATCCCAGCGTGTTGAATATTCCAAATATAAAAAAAACATCACTTGTAATGTAGAAACCAAACCGATATAGGGCACATATAATTCTCTGCTGGAATAATCTATGCTGTTTTATAAGTCCAGCATTCAAATACAACGCACAATACACCACATGAATTCTTAAATAATGCCAAATTGCTGCAACTTTAAAGAATATAAACAGTCCCCATGACTGATCAAATAAAGATACAAGCAAGGCCAACAATGAATATTTACTGCATCAAAATTAGCTTTATCAAAAGCATCACTCTTTCAAGTCTTCTAGTATGGATCTTATTTCAGGTTCATAACATCTACAAGTGTCGTTAACTGATGCCAATAATAGATGATGTCAAAGCCCATATGATCAAGATCCAAAGTTTCAGATATGTTGCTTTATTTCTGCAATGGTGTGTTGACAAATTGAGATGTGCCGCAGAGGGTAGACAATACGAATGCCTCAAGTATATGCTGGACTAAATTCTTGGATTGCACAGATCATTTAAGGTCGGCTCTCTTTTCTAGGCCGCAATTACACAAGATCTCCGCCTTATATCAATCCGGAAATAGACTAATGATCTACCCTTACATATATAGTGATAATGCCCTTCATGTAGGTTCTTTCTTATACCTTAAAAATTCGCAGAAATAAAGACCGTGAGGATGTAAGACAAACTTTGGTTCTTTGATGCTTGAGCCCAGACTTTAGGCCGCAAAAAGTTTCAACGTGGATTCTGTCACTGAAGTATGATGACACAAGTCTAAAATAGGTTCGAATTATTCACACGACCGCAGAGATTAAAGGGCTGCAAGACTCGGTGATATATGCTTAGAGGGGCCGCAAGCAATTTCAAATAGATGCTCCACAGAGATAACCCTTTTTGGTCTTGTTGGCACTACACAGAAATATCATAAAGAAATTTCCGAGATCCAAATCTAGAAGAACTAAATTACAATGTGATTTATAAACAGTCATCGCACAAAATGGCTTTCAACCTCATATACTTTCATAATTATCCTATGCATGAAAACTGCGCAATATGCCATGAAGATAACTACCAGTCATGATCAAAGAGACAAGGGATACAACACCAGCACGGAAAACCTTTCCAAATTTCTTGAAACGAGACCCCAGAAGGCTACCTCCTTCACGGCAAGCCCGGTCTCCTCCACGAGTCACGTACAACAGTCAAGACGGGCACCACAAGCTGCATTATATGATTTGCAAGCCGAATAGCAAACACGAAGCCGATTATCACCATCGCATCTTTGAATGGAAATTCAACAAGCTAGCCGCTTTGCCGCTGCTGCACAATAACCATTATCCAGAATAGCAAACAGTGTCCGACTAGTTGGAAACAACCTGTTGTAGTTTGGTATTACAACAGCTGCTTCTAATTGCTGCAGAATGCTTGCTTCACTTGGAGCACAGTGTTGACCTTCTGAATCACATATAAGAACATCTCCACACATTGACAAACTTGAAAGAGAACACTGCTGTTTTGGCATGTGTATCCCGCATAATCTGAGCACTGGAACTCACAAACACCATTATCACAAACCCCACCATGTAGGCTACACTGCTCATCACAACTAGCAGTCGAGCAGTCTACCCCAGTATAACCTGGTTCACATTCACATGCAAAGGAAGTGAAATTTTATTTAAAAGGTTAAAGCGCGTCCTTCAGAGCTGTCCGGTGACACCAGGGATTTCAAAAATATCAGAAACAAAAAACCCGTGAAACCTTTGACGGCTTCTGCTCTGAAAATAGAACGAAAAGAAATTGAGTGGTGGTAGACCAAAGCTTCAAGATGGGGAAGAGAGGCCAGGGCTTTGGAGTGCTGAGCATTATAATGCCTAAAGAATATAAACCACCCCTGCCAAAACAATCAAGTACCCAAAAATCACATCTGACAGACAAAGGGGCGTTTCTGAGTGGAGATGGAGAGCATTAACTCAATGACCGGGGAGTGTTGGTATAAAACGCATAAGAAACTACCTTGCTTAGGCATCAAAAGAGACTTCAACATATATTCGTTGCAACTTTTCCATGTTAGGCCAACTGCTTCATTCACCTAAAACGCATAGCTGACACGGTATCTTTGTATTAGAGCAGGCTGGACTGTATTAGAGCAGAAATGGAGAAACGCACAGTCCCTAGTTTTAGCGCAGGAGAATCTAAACGTCTATGAGGCCAACAGCGTGAGAGAGGGCAGCGTTTAATGGGTAGCGACTGTGGAGGGGCAGTGGACTGACTCCTCAGGGATAGAATGCAGACAGCGCACAGTCTCACATTTATTACAATGCAGCCAACGTATGGAGAATTCAACCGTTTATGAAATAGCGTGGTGAGTCTGAGATAGCGTTACCAACAAAAACGTACACAGTGATAGAGATAATGAAGACCACATCAGTGCTATTCAAGGCAGCTCAGACACAGAATTATGGGCAGAGGTGGAGGACTGACATGCACATAACAGGCCATAGAAAAACAAGTGGCTCAAATTGGGGCAGGACCAGCAATCGCCCGCTCTGATACCATGTTAAACACACATGGACAGCAAGACAATGTGAAAGATAAAACATGCAATACAATTTTTATTGACAAATGATTTAAATTTATAGTACATTATGTGACTCTTGGGTTTCAGATCCCAAGGTCTCTTGGACTGCTTTTGTCCATTCAACTTCCACACTAACCCATTTAGGATTAGGTGTCCAGGTTTATGATAACCCATGGTATTGACCCATGGTAATATCATGGTATTCATGTGAGCATAAACTATTCAAAGGGGAAATTCTATCAGCTTAGATCCGTCTGAATTCCGAGTCTACCAAGTGCTGAGAGGGATAAATAGATTTCATCCTCCAAGAGTGGTAGAAGTGGAGTTAAGATGGATATAGGTTGGTTTTTATGATAATGAAGATATTAAATAGACTTAGGAAATTATATTATAAAAAAAATCTTAAGGTGAATGGTTAAATCTACTTTAGTCACTTCACAAAATTTAGTAAAAAATACCAATATCTCCATTAATATTGGTTTTTCTGATTTAACAAAAAAAAATTCAAAAAAATGAAATCTTATCACTCTTTCCGCATCACCCTCGTAGAAGAGAGATAGACAGTGCCCAAATTTCCCACCATTTTTCAAATGTTCTCAATATGATATCTTCATGAAAAAGTTAAGGTACTAATGTTGGTTTAGTTGTTTGAAAAATATGCTGGTTTGTACAACCTTTCATCTTCTCTATTATGTTGGCATTATGATTCAGGTGTTGTCCTTGATGGCAACCCATTCAGGTGGTAGATCACTATTCTTGAGGTTGTCATCAAGTCCAAAGGGGGAGATTGTTGGCATTATGATTCAGGTGTTGTCCTTGATGGCAACCCATTTAGGTGGTAGATCACTATTCTTGATGATCAGCTCTCTATTTTTAAGAAGGACGCAGGAGATCTGTTCAGAATGTGCGTCCCCGCAGGTATACCATGCAGAACCCACGTCCAGGGACGCAGGCCAGCCGTTCAGGAGGTGCGTCCACCCAGTGCACACATTTCAAGGCAGAGAAAAGCACGTGGGGGTTTCTTGTGTGGTATCTAGCCGACGGTTTTGTGTTTCTATGGTGTCGGCTCGTGGTATTGTTCCATGTTTTGGGGAAGAGCTTGCCTATATAAAGCAAAGGAGTTCATTTGGATGGAGCATCATCTTGGTTGAATATCTTTTGGTGAGATCTAGTCCAGATCTATGAGGGCGAATCTTCTAATGGACTGTGATCTCTTTGGCGCATGATCAGATCTGTAGATCTGAGTGGTTGGTTCAGTTCTGAAGTCCTCATATCTTTTATATCTGAAGGGACGCAGGTTTAGTGAAGGGCAAGTGCGCCGAGACGCAGGGAAGACCGGGCTCAGGTGCGTCTCTGAGGCAAAGGACGCGGCGCGACTGTGTTATTGGGTGCGTCTCTGAAGTGAAAGACTCGGCGCGATAGTGTTGTTGGTGCGCCGGTACGCAGCAAAGCTTAAAGGAACAGTGCGTCTGCACGCAGAGCAGCAGAAGGTAGACTGCATCCAGTCGCAGGCCACAGAAAGAAAATATGCGTCCCTATCCTAAGATGATCTGTTGACTGTATATTTCTGTTCATAAGGTGTTCTGGGTTGTTTCTGTGATTTCTGATCTGATATCTGTAGTGGACTGTATCTGTTGTATACTTGTTGATCATTTGATTCTTCATGAAAAGAAGTAGGGGGTTGTAGCTCCATTCCAGGAGAGACTGGAAAACGAGAGAGATTGTAGCTCTCTGCAGGTCGCAGCCTGCGTACTGGTAAAGGACTGCACCAGTACAAAATCATTGTAAAAAGAATTTCTTGAAAGAAGATAGAGACATATTGCAGCAGGTGGTTTTCTCCCACATTGGGTTTCCACCTTACATCTTGTGTTCTTTGGTGTGACTGTCTATTTTCTTTGTTCATGCTCATTATTTTATGGTACTGATATGCAAGAATAATTCAAAAGATCAAATAAGGAAGATTTGTTAAAATTGCTAGATAATACTGATTCACCCCCCCCTCTCAGTATTATTTCCAACAATTGGTATCAGAGCAGGTCCTTCAGAAAAGCTTGATCGCTTGAAGGTAGATCGTTCATCATGAGCAACTACGAGAGAGAAGCATCAATCAGGCCACCGGTTTTTGATGGGACAAACTTCAATTATTGGAAGGTAAGAGTTACTGCATATCTTCAATCTCTTGGTACTGAAGTTTGGGACATTGTAGAAACAGGCTATGCTTTTCCTTCAGCTACTCCTACAGATCCAGCTGAGAAAAAGAAGTATGAAACAAATGCAAAAGCAGTCAGTACTCTATTAGGAAGTATATCCCAAACAGAATTCATGAAGGTAATGCACTTCAAATCAGCAAAAGAAATATGGGATAAAATGATCACAAGCTATGAAGGAGATGAACAGGTAAAACAAGCTAAACTTCAAACTCTCAGGATTCAATATGAGACTCTCAAGATGTATAATGATGAAAGTGTGGCTAATTATTTTCTTTGGGTAGATGAGATTGTAAATTGTATGAAAAATTTGGGTGAAGAAATAAAGGAGTCTATAGTAGTTCAAAAGATTCTAAGATCACTATCCCCCAAGTTTGAATCTAAAGTATCTGCAATAGAAGAAAAAGAAAATCTCCGTGTTCTCACTATGTCTCAGCTACATGGAATTCTAACTGCTTATGAAATGAGAAAGGGAGGACCATCAGACAGAAGGGAGGCTGCTTTTAAAGCATCAGGCAAAGAAGATCACTATGAAGCAAGCCATGATCCAGAAGAAGAGGAAGAAGAATCAAATTTTGTCAGAAATCTTCAAAGGGGTTCTGGAAGGTTCAGAGGTAAGCTACCTTTCAAATTCTTTGCTTGTGGAAGAGTAGGTCATTATGCTGCAAAATGCTCTTATAAGGATAAAGGAAAGGAACCAGTTAGATGGAACAAGAAACAAAGTGCAAATAAGAAAAGTTACTACACCCATGAAGATAGTGATGGCTTATCAAACAGTGATGAAGATGAACAAGGTAATAAATATAGGTTGTTAATGGCATTTGAAGATGATGATTATGAGGATGCTGTAGATGTGGATAACCTTTATGATGAAATTACTAGACTCAAGAGATGTATAGAAGAAAAGAACATGATTATTGATACTCTACAATTTCAAATTGATGAAAAGGAAAAACATCTTGAAAAATTAGAAGGTGAAATTGTTGGTCTTAGAAAAGAAATTGAGAAAACAAAAACTATCAATCTCAAGTTTGTCAAAGGATCTGAAACTTTGGATGAGATTATCAGTGTGCAGCGGTCTCCACTAAATAAGACAGGTCTGGGCTATAATGGAGAAACTTCTCAAGCATCCACTTCAAAAAGTTATCTTGATGCAGCAAGAAGAAATGAGCAAGAGCACAAGGAAGATCATCAGGTAAAGCAGGGACAAATGTCAAACAGAAACTATCAGGGGCAATCCAGCTTAAGGGTGAACAAAAGCCACAACCAGACACAGGTAAAATCTTCTCAATTTGGTTCAAGAATAGATGAAAATAGAAATTACAATCAGTTGGCTGGTAGATTCAATAATCGCAGAGGCTTCTTCAATGGACAATGCTTTTCTTGCCATAACTTTGGTCACAAAGCAGCTCAATGTGTTGCGTATAAAACAATCATGACTAGGGAAGCTCAAAAACAAAGAAGTATGAAAGGGATTACAAAAAGGACCTATAACAACTTTTCAACTCTTGAAAATGAAGTTGAATGTTCCATTTGCAATAATTTTGGACATGAAGACTTTGAATGCAGAAGCAGGTTTCCGGAAAGAAAGGTACAAGAGCAGAAAAAGGAACAAGCCTCAGGCACCAAAACATGGAGAATAAAGGAACCTCAAACAGAAAGATGTGGGATAGCATTTTATGCAGAAGGACAAGAAAATCTATGGTACATTGACAGTGGATGTTCGAAGCATATGACAGGTGATAAAGAAAAACTTGAGTCTTATTCTAGTTTAGAAAAGGGAAAGAAAGTCTCTTTTGGAAATGATACTCCTGCAACTATAAAAGGAAAAGGTATTGCTCCTTTAAAAGAAGATGTTAAGGCTGGAAATGTTTTGTTTGTTGATGGATTGAAGCATAATCTACTAAGTGTCAGTCAGATGTGTGATCAAAGAACCGAGGTTATATTCAGATCAAATGGATGTCTTGTTCGTGATCTTGATACAGGTAAAACAGTTCTCAAAGGAAAAAGAACTCCAAATAATCTATACATATTTGATGAAGGACAACAACAATGCTATCTAAGCAAGGATGAAGAACACTGGTTATGGCATCGAAGGTTGGGACATCTAAGCTTCTCACAAATAAGGAAAGCTTGCAAATATCAGGCAGTTCGCGATCTTCCAGATATCAAAATTCCTGACAATACCATATGCAGATCATGTCAGTTTGGAAAACAGACCAGAACTAACTTTCCAGAGAAAGAAGGATCAGCTAGCTTGCCTCTTGAGCTAGTACATACAGATGTATGTGGACCATTCAGAAAAAGAACACCTAGAGGAGAGGAATACTTGATATTATTTATTGACGATTTCTCCAGGTTTGTTTGGTTAGGACTTATGAAGCACAAAGATGAAGCATTCGAAAAATTAAAATCCTTCAAAGCCTTGGTTGAAAATGAATCAGGTCACAAAATTAAGTGCCTCAGATCCGACAGAGGTGGGGAGTTTACTTCAAATGAATTTTTCGATTTCTGTGATGAACATGGGATAAGGAGAGAATTCTCTACAGCTAGAACTCCTCAGCAAAATGGAGTAGTTGAAAGAATGAACAGAACAATCCAACAAATGGCTCGTGCTATGCTTGATGAATCAGGAACTCCCGCAACCTTCTGGGGTGAAGCTGCACATGCTGCAGTTATTATTCTCAACAAGACAAATGTCAGGGTGAACAGCACTCAAACTCCTCATGAGCTCTGGAGTGGTAAAACTCCTTCGGTAAAGCACTTCAAAATCTTTGGGAGCAAATGCTATATCAAGAATACTGAGGAGCAGCTTGGCAAACTTGATCCTAGAGCAGATGAAGGCATTCTTCTTGGCTACTCTCCACATAGCAAAGCATACAAATGCTACAATAAAAGACTTGGCAGAATTGTTGACAGCATTGATGTAGTGGTTGATGAGAAGGGATACATTCCTAGGCAAATACATCGTGAAGACATCGAAGAAGATGAAAGCTACCCTCAAAAACAGAATGATGAAGAAGAAGAACAGCAAGAAGAATCTCAAGAAGAACCTCACGAAGAAGCAGAAGAACGAACAAGAATAGAAGAAAAGACTCCATCCAGATATGTTCAAAAGAACCATCCAGAATCTCAGATCATGGGACAGAAAGAAGCAGGTATACAAACTAGAAGAACAGTTGCAGAAGCTTCAAGCTATTTGGCATTACTCTCCTCTACTGAACCACAAAATGTGAAAGAGGCATGCAAAGATGAATGTTGGGTGAAAGCAATGGATGAAGAACTTGAGCAAATCGAAAAGAACAACACTTGGGAGCTGGTTCCTAAACCAAAGGATAAGAATGTTATCGGAACAAAATGGGTCTTCAAAAATAAAATGAATGAAAATGGAGAAGTAATTAGAAACAAAGCCAGACTTGTTTGTAAAGGGTATGCGCAGCAAGAAGGAATAGACTTTGAAGAAACTTTTGCTCCTGTTGCAAGACTTGAGGCCATCCGAATGTTTCTTGCTCTCTCAAGTTTTCAGAACTTCAAAGTATTTCAAATGGATGTGAAATCAGCCTTTCTGAATGGAGACTTGGATGAAGAAGTGTACATTGAACAGCCAGATGGGTTCATTCTTGGAAATGATCCAAATCTTGTATGCCGATTAAAAAAGGCTCTCTATGGTCTCAAACAAGCTCCAAGGGCTTGGTACTACCGATTGGACAAATATCTTCATCAACAAGGTTTTTCAAAAGGTTCAGCAGATAGCAATCTATATATAAAAGTTGAAAATGACAAATTACTAATACTTGTTGTGTATGTAGATGACATTATTTTTGGCAGCAATGAAGAAGCTATGAGTCAAAGCTTTGCCTCGGTCATGCAGAAAGAATTTGAAATGTCCTTGCTAGGAGAACTGACATACTTCCTTGGTTTGCAAATCCAACAAAAGAAAGGAGGAATCCTTTTATCTCAAACCAAGTATCTCAAGCAGATTTTGAAGAAATATGGCATGGAAGATGCAAAACCAGTATGTACACCCATGGTCACAGGATGTAGTCTCAGTGCAAATGATGAATCTGTAGCAGTACATCAACCAACCTACAGATCTATGATTGGAAGTTTACTATATTTGACAGGTACCCGACCAGACATCATGCATGCAGTTGGAATATGTTATAGACATTTTTGTGCCTCGCATCATGGAGCATGGAATGTCAATAATTACAGGGATCCTCAGTCCCTAAACATGTTGTTCTTACCCCTAAAAGAACAAGGTCATCAAACAACAACACTTCCAATCAGTTCTCCACCTGAAAACACTTCAAAACAGGCTAATTTTGGATCATGTCAGCTGCTCCACTGAGCAACTGCGCTGAATGTCAACTGCTCTTCCTTGTACCTGCACTGAAAGTCAAAAGCAATGAAGGCTACCTGCGCTGGGCGAGATTGGCCAAGTGGCACAGTCATTCTGCAAGGTGTCAATTGCCCAGGAAGCTTCCAAACTGACACTTGGTTCATGAGATTCGCCCTGTGATGAGTAAGAGGTACTTGATCACCATGTGTAAGCAAGGATCTCCAAGTGGACTCAAGAACTGAAGATTAACTGAAGAGGGAGAGGACACAAGGCAGCTTTATGTCAGTCTCAAGCTGACTCATCCTCTCTTCTTCTCTCCTATATATAGAGCTCTTCTATGAGGTCTAAGGAGGCTGGAATTTTGTGTAAA
Organism: Pinus tabuliformis; assembly: GCA_031772625.1. Lineage (NCBI taxonomy): Eukaryota > Viridiplantae > Streptophyta > Pinopsida > Pinales > Pinaceae > Pinus > Pinus tabuliformis. The sequence goes on from CM062806.1 coordinate 719,902,626, forward strand.
GCAAGGAGGTGCTGTTGGATTACAGTTAGAGCTATTGGGTGATTGTTTTACTAGAGGTGAAGAGGAGAGTTCTTGCTGCTGGGGAGGTGCTGCTGGATTGGAGCCATCATTGGTTGTAACCTTCTCAGAACCCTGTTACTTCTATCAATAAAGTTTTGCATGTTCTCCTATATACTTGTATTGCATTGATGTATTGTATTTACATGTATATTTGATTCACTCTAATCCATGCATCAGTTATGAGTACTTGTATCTTGTAGTTTCCTCTCTCGTTTTGTGCAGGGCTTGTGTATAGCTGGACCGGCAAAGAGAGCAAGGAGCTGGGAACAAGAGACAAAGAGAGAGGATCGAAATCGACTAAGCGAAGGATACCAGGTTGGTTGATCATTTCTTCCCCCTCTCTGTACCTTCATAAAGGAAAACATCAAAGCTTTACTTTTTAGTTGTTGCTAAAGACTGTCACCTTTAGAGTAGGGATAGGGTCATCCGCATCGGATACTTTTCCCCACAACAAACTGGCGACTCCACTGGGGAGCCTAGTATCTTGTTGGTGTTTGTAGTATTTTGCTATTCATTTCTTGAAGAAAAGAGTACCAAATCGAAAAGCTTTTGACTATATCAAAAGCGAAGTAGAGGGACTGCTACTCTTGCTCATTTTCTGAGCAAATTCAAGATTTGAAGAGCCTATCTACAAAAGACTCTTTACTCTTTGTGATAGATCTTCATCCTCTTGATCATCCCTTAGCCTGTACTTGACCTATAGCTTTTTATTTCATCAAAAACAGTGCATTTTTGAGCTTTTTATGACCCAGAATTCTTTGTAGACGAAACTCTCGTGAGTCAGTGCATGCTGTACACAGGCAGTCTGCATTACAGTGCAGGTACTCCCTTCGGGAACTGCGCTGAGAGTGAAATTGGCAGACTAGAACCTACGCTGGTCCAGTTAGCCATTGTCTTGCTCAGTCTTCCTATTGTGTCTTGGCCCTGTTTGCACTTGTTTTTTGGCTGATTGCTTGCTGGTTATTGTACTTGCTGTAAGCCACTTCTCCTTGACATTATTCTGCCTCAGTTGTGTGATGAAACTGTGAATGTTCTTTCAGTATTTCTTGTTTCAGTTACAGTTTCCCATTGTGAAAAGCGAACCAGTATAGCTGTGGCCTCTTAGATCCTGAACTGTAAAAGTGTCTTTGTGATCTTATGAGCTAGTTTTATTACTGTTCATAGCTGTTTGAGTTTGTTCAATTTGCATTTCATGGTTTGAATCTATACATTTCCTGTGTTTTTAAACAAGTCTATCATAAGGTGTCTTTTTGATTGTGGACAAGCTTGTTTATTTCTACTTGAAATTAGATTCAAAATCATACAACAGTTTCCTTTTTGTCTAGCATCAACATTAAGGATAACGAAAAGAAATACATGCATTGTGCATTTTGCATTTGACTGTATGCTTGACGATTTAGGAAGATGTGCATTTTAGTGTGTGTTCTTTGATCTGTGGAAAAATTTGTGTCCTTCTTTTCCCTCAAGTAGATTAAGGTTTTCAAAGTTGAAAGATTGAAAAGATTTGCTTCTCATTCTTAGATTGCATATAGGAAGTTGTATATATACATCTCGTGGCGAACCTGAAAGGCAAACTGTTAAGAAAGATCAACATTAAAATAAACTCAATTTACATAACAACGCTTTGGAATTTAACGCAAACATCTAGAGGTCTAGGTAGAGACATGTTCCGGCGTCGTTAAACATAGTGACTGTCGATCTCTACGAAGGTGGGTGATTCCTCCTGAGAGTCGGTGGCACTAACATGGACTTGAGCTCCCGCGTACCGTCGCGTATATTGGGAGACCCCTATAGGTTTTTATCCTTTATCCTTAGGAAACCGTGTTGGCCGCCCTACTGATCGCGATGCAGTGAACACAGCATTCACGAAGATCGACCACCCATACCGTAAAACGTATTCTGTGGTTTCGCGAAAGGTTTGGCACACCCTCTGCCTAGATCTCTAGAGCAGTTTCTTTTGGCCTTTTTCAAACTCTATAACTGAAAAAGTCCAACCGAGCATTTGTCACTTCGGGCTCGTTAATACATCGAAGGCGACTAGAGTCATCTTTAGCTTTTTCTCGACTCTTAAAACATGAAAAAGCAAGTTTGTGTCTAAAAGCGTCGTTAATAAAATTTATTTTAAAGCGGAACATAATCACCTGTTATTCCCACGTTGATCTTCCAGTTGAAAAGTATGGAGCCCACCGACCAAGGAAGTAACCTTCGCGGAAGTCCAAATCCCTTCTCCTCTTGGGGAGATGTTGGTGCGCCTCATATGGCTACATTGTCTCTTCCAGGATTGACAATTGGTCTCCCTGTATGGCTCTTTTCAACTAATGTAGTCCAGATCGCCACTAATCCTGAGCAGTCGAATCAACAGTCAGAACAATCTAGAACTACCCACCAGCCTTCCACTTCTTATGATACTTCCTCTGATCCTTCATCTTCGCAAGGTAGAGCCGGCAAAAGTCAGCCTCCCAAGGAGAAGAAGGAAAAGAAGAAGAAAGAAAAGAAGCAGAAGGAGCCTCTGGCGAAGGCGACTGGGGGCAAGAAGAAGAAAGCTGACAAAAACCCACACACAGCACCGACCGGGCCTAAATCGCCATGTGTCATTTGCAAAGGGATCCATTTCCATCGTGATTGTCCTTGTATTCCCCGGATACTAAGGGACTGGTCCCCAAGGTTGCACAATCCAGTAGCATCAACCTCTGGTTGTCAAGTTGATTGCATTCCGTCAACTAGCGAGAGTGAAGGACGAAGAAGGGGACCAAGATCACCCTGTCTATTGTGTGAAGGTCATCATGCCATCCACAAATGTCTATTCTTAGATGAGGCCAAGAGAGTTTTGGGAGATCGCCCGGTGTCACCGGTGCGACTTCCACCTGGATATCAAAAACTCGCGCCTAATCCCTCGATAGTTGAAAATCCGGTTGAACCACTCAAGTGGTCAGCTGAAGTGTCGGTCATTGAGAGTGAACCTACTGAATCTAGACTAGACGAAAGTCTAAAGGTCGATACGGCAGTTGGCCCGGTTCTTCCTTCAGAGGTTCTATCGTCCAATGACCCCGTCATTGAAGACCCGTCTTCAAATGACACCGTCACCGAAGAGTCATCTTCATGCGACACCCTCACTGATGAGAACAAGGATGACACCATCCAGGTTCTTTTCATCAGCACCGACTCCGATGAGCATCAGGGCAATGCGCCCATTCCTTTATCGCAGGAAGGAAGGTCATCAGAGTCGTATCCGGCCGTATATTCGGCCCCACCGCCAAGCAACCTGGTTGTATCCTTTGATTGGAATCAACTAGGCAGACCCCGGTTACCAGCCAGTGTACCATTCAGAATCATTGTCCAGATCTATAGAATGATTATGGCTGGTACTATCATTGATGAAGGGGCGTCTGTGAGTATCCTTTCCTCTGTTGCTTGGAAAGCACTGGGTTCCCCGACGCTTTTACCTGAGTTGAGAAATCTCTCAGGTTTTGATAAAGGAACCAGTCGACCATTAGGGATCCTCCCCGATGTACCTGTTACATTGAAGGGGAAGACCGTCAGGATGAACTTGTTGGTAGTTCAAGGACCCTTGGATTATAACCTACTCCTTGGACGCGACTATATTTATTGCATGGGAGCGATAGTCTCCTCACTCTTTAGAGTAATGTGTTTTCCACAGGAAGGAAGGGTGGTCAAGCTCGTAGACCAACTTTCATTTCCGGGATCTCGCATCACAAATAGTCAAATACCAATCCTAAATGGTCTGTTCACTCAAGATTCGCCTCCGCCCCCAGTCCTCCTTCCCGATGAGCGCGAGTGATTCGGAAAGAAAGACTAGGACCCAGGGGGCATGCACCCTGGTCTGCTTCGGGCAGAAGAAACTCCGGGTATAAGACAAAATTTCCGCAGAAGAACATGACTAGTCCGTACCCCGTCCGTAGGAAGTGGGGTTGTTCTAGAATAATGATCTTTTGTTAAAGTTATGTGTTTGGGAATCATTCACCTTTGTCTAAAAAAGTGGGCAATGCCCAAGTAGGAATTCCCTTATTACAACAAGTAGTCACCATCTTTAAATTCAAGTCTCGCCCATCGAAACATATGTTTTGAAGGATAAGCAGGGACAGTCTACTAAGAAGGAGACCGTATTGTTGTAACAGAGGGTAACCATCTTAGGACAACCCAATGATAGGCACCGCCGAAGAAAGAGATTGATCTGCGGCAGCAAATCGAACCGTCTTTGGAATAATAAGAAAGAGGCAAGCCTCCCTCAATAATACCAATGTTTTATCTTTGAGTAGTGTTCTTCTATTGTCATAAGTAGCTGTTTGTTAAAAGTGGGCCGACGGGAAGCCTGAGTACTGCGTAAGACCCCTTAAAATAACGAGAAGACAAGTATCGTTAGCATTAGATTAGCAAGATGACAAATAAATGTGAACACCCAAAGAAAAGCAGAAGTAGGGGAGAGGAGGGGCAGCCTCGAAATTCTATCCTATACCTGGGGGCATGCAAACTTTCTGGAGTGCAAGCTAGGGGCGGTTATTTATCTGGTTTTAAGATTAGCCGTTTCCAAACTTGCATGAAAGAAAGCCTGTGGGGCAAAAGTAAAATTTGCCAAAAGTGAGCACAGCTGTGGTAAGGCATAAGCTCTATAAAAATTGGTCCTTACGAGAGGCGTTCTTCATATGACTGGTCTATCGAGCAGTTTTAGCATATAGTTCATGCTCGTTAAAAAATAAACGCAAATCCGAGCAGTTTTAGGACTGAATTTATGCTCGTTAAAAAATAGAAAAGTGTGAGCAAAAGTTTCCCTCAGAGTTCAAGCTCATGAAAAAATGAACCGGTAAATAACCTTTTGAGATCGTAAATTCATCAGCCATAAGAACCTTGATCGTGTTTTCATCCATCACCTCCACTGTTCATTTGGCCGATCATTCACTTCCATTTGTGTGTTTACCTCTTTTGAGAAACAACTGCGAAGAGTGATTTCACCTAGCCATCCTTGTAACACTGCCGTGATTGGAAAATTCCAACCTGTACCTGGAATCTGTAGCTATCCCTGTTTATCACTCGTTCCTCAAAAGACGAGTCTTCTTTCAGCTCTTTTCACTGACTCGTAAAATATGAAAAGTTTGCCGAGTTTTGGCCTTCCAGCTCGTTAAATGACCGGAACGCTATCCCTCCTCTAAATTTTAATCTTTTTGGACCTGAGGGATTATTGCACAAAAGGATCGAGCGCTTGTCTTGTTCGGCTCGTAAAAGTACCGAATAGCCATCCCTTCTGTATTGTTTTATACTTTTTCGGACTTAAGGGATTAGATGACGAAAAAGGAATTATGGAGTTGACTTTCTGTACCTTTTCAGACTCTCTAAAAATGAAAAGGACCGAGTTTTCTTTGTCGTTAGACTCGTTAAAATGATTAAATAGCGACAAACTTGTCTTTAGACGAGAACGGGTTTCCCTATCGCTAGGCTCGTTAAATCATAGCGATGGGCTTGCCCGAAGGGCAGGTTATAGAACAAGCATATGTTATCCTCCTCAAGCTTGACAAAAATAAAGAGGTACTGGTCAGAAATGACTGGAGAAAAATTGGGAGAACATTCAAAGTTTAATGGTAGCAAGTCACTCTTGAACATGACACTTTTCCTCCGTATCGCATCGGGTTGGGTTGTTTCATTCACCGGTCCTATCACCATGGTCCTCGCCACACCATCCATGTTTGGGGTAATGCTACCGATCCATCGCATCAGTGTCGTTATATGTTCAAGAGGGGTCATTCTGAAAGTGTCAACCGTGTCCCATCCACTGCCATACATTATCCTTCATCCATTCATGATCGCCACCCTGAATCATATGTCACAATTTGTTTTCACCTCCACTAAAGTCATTAGCTCCGTTCCGTGTCATTGATGTGGGATTCATTAAGGCCCTCCTTTGACGGATCGCTTCTTGTCGACTTCAGCTCATTATCCAAGAAGTTGATCTAGGAACACCCCCATCAGTACTTTGAAGCTTGCATGCCTCAATGGCAAGTTTCTCACTTCCGGCGACAGGTATACATCAATGACCTTCGACCAGAAGATTTTGCGTGGCGTTCGACGCCAAGTCCTTTATTCACGCCACGTGAATTGTACTGCAGTACCTTGAGGGTCATCGTCATTATTGGTGATTCCTCTCGCGCTTGTTAACGGTTTACATTATTGACCGGTAATCAAGCGATGTCTTTCCATGTTCGACTTCAACGCAATTCTCACATGGATCGACTTGTACTTAGAGTGAAGATCGAACGAGTTTGAAGACCCCGGATCTAGTTTCATCCATCCGGGCTGCGATATATATTCAGGAAATATAAAAACATTTGCCATGTACATCATTGCAGCAGATGATCATCCTACTCAAAGGATGATAATTTCAGCAGAAAATTATCAGTCTATCTTCAGACGATTGTCTGTCATATGTACCAAAATGTATTTATAAAAAGCTGAGCATGGGAATGCCCGCCTCAGCTAGATCATGAGAATAATGATGAATGAAAAATAATGTATTGTATTGTATTGTATTACAGGGCACTCTCCTCAGCACTGGAACGAACTTCGGATCCTCTAGATAAAGCATTTCACCCGATAAACGGCCTCATACTTTAGGGGGCAACTGTTATAGACATTTTTGTGCCTCGCATCATGGAGCATGGAATGTCAATAATTATAGGGATCCTCAGTCCCTAAACATGTTGTTCTTACCCCTAAAAGAACAAGGTCATCAAACAACAGCACTTCCAATCAGTTCTCCACCTGAAAACACTTCAAAACAGGCTAATTTTGGATCATGTCAGCTGCTCCACTGAGCAACTGCGCTGAATGTCAACTGCTCTTCCTTGTACCTGCGCTGAAAGTCAAAAGCAATGAAGGCTACCTGCGCTAGGCGAGATTGGCCAAGTGGCACAGTCATTCTGCAAGGTGTCAATTGCCCAGGAAGCTTCCAAACTGACACTTGGTTCATGAGATTCACCCTGTGATGAGTAAGAGGTACTTGATCACCATGTGTAAGCAAGGATCTCCAAGTGGACTCAAGAACTGAAGATTAACTGAAGAGGGAGAGGACACAAGGCAGCTTTATGTCAGTCTCAAGCTGACTCATCCTCTCTTCTTCTCTCCTATATATAGAGCTCTTCTATGAGGTCTAAGGAGGCTGGAATTTTGTGTAAAGCAAGGAGGTGCTGTTGGATTACAGTTAGAGCTATTGGGTGATTGTTTTACTAGAGGTGAAGAGGAGAGTTCTTGCTGCTGGGGAGGTGCTGCTGGATTGGAGCCATCATTGGTTGTAACCTTCTCAGAACCCTGTTACTTCTATCAATAAAGTTTTGCATGTTCTCCTATACACTTGTATTGCATTGATGTATTGTATTTACATGTATATTTGATTCACTCTAATCCATGCATCAGTTATGAGTACTTGTATCTTGTAGTTTCCTCTCTCGTTTTGTGCAGGGCTTGTGTATAGCTGGACCGGCAAAGAGAGCAAGGAGCTAGGAAGAAGAGACAAAGAGAGAGGATCGAAATCGACTAAGCGAAGGATACCAGGTTGGTTGATCATTTCTTCCCCCTCTCTATACCTTCATAAAGGAAAACATCAAAGCTTTACTTTCAGTTGTTGCTAAAGACTGTCACCTTTAGAGTAGGGATAGGGTCATCCGCATCGGATACTTTTCCCCACAACAGAATAGTTGGAAGATTTCAGGCAAATCCAAAGGAGACTCATCTTCAAGCAGTGAAGAGAATTTTCAAATATCTTCAAGGGACTCAAAATTATGGCTTATGGTATCCTAGAGATACAGATCTCACTCTTCATGCTTATACAGATGCAGATTGGGCCGGAAGCGTGGATGACAGGAAAAGCACAAGTGGCGGTGCATTCTTTATGGGCTCCAGACTGGTATCTTGGTTCAGCAAGAAACAGAGTTCAATTGCCTTGTCTACAGCTGAAGCGGAATATGTTGCTGCTGCATCTTGTTGCACCCAACTTCTTTGGATGATGCAGACCTTGCAGGATTATCAAATCACTTGTACACCTCCTATTCCTATCTTATGTGACAACACAAGTGCAATCAGCATCTCAAAGAATCCGGTTATGCATTCAAAAACCAAGCACATACCAATCAAGTACCATTTTCTCCGGGAACAAGTACTTGAACAGAAGGTCAAGTTGGAGTATGTTCCTTCTAAGGAACAAGTTGCTGATATTTTCACCAAACCGTTGCCCAGGGACACTTTTGAATACCTCAGGCAAAAGCTGGGGGTTGTTGATGCATCATCTTATTGTTGAACATCTTCTTATTGGTGGTATAGGCTCAGGGGGAGCACATAATGCATTGTTGGCATTATGGAGAAGGAGATCTTGGAAATAGCTGCAATATGTCTCTATCTCCTTCATGATGGATTTCTGGTTATTTGTTACAGATCTGGAGAAGCATGAGCGTAGGGGGAGCATACCCTTTGCCCTTGATGTCAAAGGGGGAGAATGAAGTGCAAGATTATGAGGTTGCCATCAAGTCCAAAGGGGGAGATTGTTGGCATTATGATTCAGGTGTTGTCCTTGATGGCAACCCATTCAGGTGGTAGATCACTATTCTTGAGGTTGTCATCAAGTCCAAAGGGGGAGATTGTTGGCATTATGATTCAGGTGTTGTCCTTGATGGCAACCCATTCAGGTGGTAGATCACTATTCTTGATGATCAGCTCTCTATTTTTAAGAAGGACGCAGGAGATCTGTTCAGAATGTGCGTCCCCGCAGGTATACCATGCAGAACCCGCGTCCAGGGACGCAGGCCAGCCGTTCAGGAGGTGCGTCCACCCAGTGCACACATTTCAAGGCAGAGAAAAGCACGTGGGGGTTTCTTGTGTGGTATCTAGCCGACGGTTTTGTGTTTCTATGGTGTCGGCTCGTGGTATTGTTCCATGTTTTGGGGAAGAGCTTGCCTATATAAAGCAAAGGAGTTCATTTGGATTGAGCATCATCTTGGTTGAATATCTTTTGGTGAGATCTAGTCCAGATCTATGAGGGCGAATCTTCTAATGGACTGTGATCTCTTTGGCGCATGATCAGATCTGTAGATCTGAGTGGTTGGGTCAGTTCTGAAGTCCTCATATCTTTTATATCTGAAGGGACGCAGGTTCAGTGAAGGGCAAGTGCGCCGAGACGCAGGGAAGACCGGGCTCAGGTGCGTCTCTGAGGCAAAGGACGCGGCGCGACTGTGTTATTGGGTGCGTCTCTGAAGCGAAAGACGCGGCGCGATAGTGTTGCTGGGTGCGCCGGTACGCAGCAAAGCTTAAAGGAACAGTGCGTCTGCACGCAGAGTAGCAGAAGGTAGACTGCATCCAGTCGCAGGCCACAGAAAGAAAATATGCGTCCCTATCCTAAGATGATCTGTTGACTGTATATTTCTGTTCATAAGGTGTTCTGGGTTGTTTCTGTGATTTCTGATCTGATATCTGTAGTGGACTGTATCTGTTGTATACTTGTTGATCATTTGATTCTTCATGAAAAGAAGTAGGGGGTTGTAGCTCCATTCCAGGAGAGACTGGAAAACGAGAGAGAGTTGTAGCTCTCTGCAGGTCGCAGCCTGCGTACTGGTAAAGGACTGCACCAGTGCAAAATCATTGTAAAAAGAATTTCTTGAAAGAAGATAGAGACATATTGCAGCAGGTGGTTTTCTCCCACATTGGGTTTCCACCTTACATCTTGTGTTCTTTGGTGTGACTGTCTATTTTCTTTGTTCATGCTCATTATTTTATGGTACTGATATGCAAGAATAATTCAAAAGATCAAATAAGGAAGATTTGTTAAAATTGCTAGATAATACTGATTCACCCCCCCCTCTCAGTATTATTTCCAACATATTATTCTTAATTTGTTGTAATGATTTGTAGGGGTTGGGCCAGTGCTTGAAAAATATACTCGTTTGTTTAACCTTTCATCTTCTCTGCTTTTCTTAATTTGTCGTAATGATCTATAGGGGTTGGACCAGTGCACCATATTGTCCTAAAAGGCGGAGATTGTGCACCAAAAAGGAAATTAATCCACATGTTACAATGTTGTTAAAAAATGAAAGACGTATGAAGGTAGTGAATTATGCTAATAAGCAATTTAGATTGGGAGAGACGTAATTAAATTTTATTATTTAATTGAAGATTTCCAATTAAAATAATAATAAATCTATATGTATATATTAATATATTGATTGGAAGGCGTCACTTCTTTCCATTAGATCCCCTTCAGGCCTTTGGGATACCTACTACTTTCTTATATTATATAGTTGGTGCTTGCTACTTGTTGGCGTGTTGGGGTAAAAAAAATGTGTTTTTTTTTTTTCTCATAGTTGGAGTCTATGGAATAAGAAACTTGCAACATTGTTTGTAGGAAGAGAAAATTATGTTTCTTTTTTCCAAACATGTATGTTCATATATTACAATTTAATGAATATGTTTTCCTATTATCATATATGGTTTCATAATTTAACAAAACATTCGCCAAGACTTCACTTTTTATTATTCAGTGAAAGATTTGCCAAGATCTTACAAGATTTTATAATTCAGTGTCGCCATGACTTTACAAGATAATATAATCCGGTGAGAGACTCGCCAAAAAAATTATATATACATATTATATTATTCATAAAATCACCTCCCATTTTTCCTATGTATCATGGGGATTCCCCCATTTATTATACATATAAATTTAGGGTGGTTCTTAAAATTTTCCTTGCTTTATTATCATTTTCCCACTACGATTTTTTTTGGGTTTTCCTTCCATTTTCTCATGGTGATATTTTGGGCTTTTGTTAGCTACTGCGTTGCATATCTAGGTTATATTCCTCAATGGGGTGAGGTTTTTGGGGCATTCTGCTACTCTTATTCGAAAATGGAGGTCTTTGCTCAAACCTTGCTAAGTTATGTTATCTGTTGTCGAGGGAGTTGTTAGCAAATATTTCAAGTAAGGATTTTAAAGGGAAATCCGTAGCTTTAATTTATTTTGGCATTAATTTTACTGTTATCAAATTTTCTAAATTTTTACTTTCCTCCCTGCAAAATACGATGGAAAGGGAAACGCAAACTCTCTTCTCCTCCACAAGTAAGATCGTTATTTAACCTTATTGCTTGCTTTCTTCTTTTAATTGCATGTATTGGTATTATAAGGTTTGTGACTCATTTCATCTACTTGTTTCTTCTCGTAAGTATACATCTTTGTTACAATGGAAAAGTGGGTTGTTAGGGGGATTTTACCTTTCTTTTTGAATGGTTGATGTTGGTTCCAGGTTCTAACTTTATCGCTCCTTTCCACTAGGTTATTATAATGGTTAAATGGAATTCAAAGAACGTAGCTAGACTACTACACTCTGAGCATTTTTTTATTCCCATATTGGGTTTGTTCATAGTGCTAGGGTTTTAAGGAATTGTTGGGATACTGTAGTGGTTATAGTTCCTCTCCACTTTGCTTGAATTGTTTGTGGGTTTTTATGTAATAATTTATTAAGGCCTTGCATGGCCTCCCTGCATGAGGGTTCTTTGATGTTTATTTGATACATCCGCCCCACTCTATCAGTTGTTTTTTAGAATTTGAGGCCTTCTAACACTTAGGAATTGAAGAGATATGTGATATTATTACAGTTAGACTTGGCTATGTAATGTATTTTATCTCTGGAATATATACAGTTCTTTAATTTCTTTTGCATAGTATTTAAGGCACTCTGCCTCGAATTCTCTCCATGAGGATTGAGCTTTTAACCCTTATGGGTCTTTTTTTTATGACACTTTTATGTAATACTACTATTACATTTATAAACAGATTCTTGATATCAAGACATATAGTTTTCTCTTACTTGTAAATGCATCAAAAGGTACAAATATCTTGTTTATTTTTTTGTGGGTTTTGTTGATAGTGTTGGTGTTATAGACATTTTTGTGCCTTACAACATTGAGCATGAAATGTCCATAATCTAAGGGATCCAAAGTCCCTAAACATGTTGTTCCTACCCCTAGAGGAACAAGGCTAACAAACCACAACAATTCACAGAAGTTCTCCACCAGAAACTGCTCAAAACAAGTCAAATCAGGATCATTTCAGTGGCTACACTAGCTGTTTGCGCTGAATGTCAAAGCCAACACTGGCTACCTGCGTTGAATGTCAACTGGAACACTAGCTACCTGCGTTGAATGAGAATGGACATGTGGCGGGCTCATTTCTCAAGGTGTCAAAACCCAGGAAGCTTCCAAAATGACACTTGCCTCAGGGAATTCGACTGGTGATGAGTAAGAGGTTCCAAATCTCCAAGTGGAAGCAAGAACCTCCAAGTGGAATCAAGAACTGATAGAGGGAGAGGACACTAGTCAGATCTCAAGCTGACTCATCCTCTCTCCAAACATCTATATATGGATCTCTCCTCCATGAGATCTAGAGGCTGGAATTTTGTTATTGCAAAGAATTGCTGTTGGTTTGAGATTGGAATCATTGGGTGCTTAATGCTTTGAAGGGGGTGAAGATAGGAATTCCATTTGCTGGGAAGGAGATGCTGGATTGGAGCCCTCTGGGTTGTATCTCTTCCTGAACCTTGTTATTCATCAATAAAGCTATCTTGGTTTCTCCTATATGCTGATGTATTCTTGATGTATGATTGCATTAGTATGTTTAGTTTATTTCTAATCCTGAACTAGTTATGAATATGAATCCATGTCTTGTGTAGTGTTCTCTTCTTGTGATCTTGCAGAAACCTCTTGAAGCTGGGCGAGCGAGAAGGCAAGTAGCTGGGAATCCTCCAAGAGAAGAGAGACCAGATCGAGGGACAAACAAAAGACACCGGTTAGTCTATCCATCTCTCTCTTCATTCTTAATTCATAAAGGAAGAATACTAGAATAGTTGTCTCTGTTTGTTGCTAAGGCACTGTCACACCTTAGGTGGATAGGATCGTCCTGCATAGGCATTATTCCCCACAACAAATTGGCGACTCTGCTGGGGAGATCTGTTTAGTCATTTTATTTGTGTTTCTATCATTGCTTATTTCATAGACTTGACAGCAACAATCGAACTGCATCTGCTTTTCCCGGATGCAAAGTAGACAGTTGCTTCTTTGATCCAATCACTGGACTTGTCTATGATCTGAACAATGGACTCACAAATGATTTGATGATCCTTTGTGATAGATCTTAGTACCCCCTCAAAGCATCCCTTTGATTATACCTTGCTTGTTGCTTTTATTTGGCCTGAAACAGTGAATTAAATAGCAATCTGTGACCCAAAACCTATGAGAAACGAGAGTTTCTCCTTCAGCGCAGACCCAGTGAAGGGATTCTGCATTTCAACGCAGGTCCCGTGAAGGCTACTTGCGCTGAATGTCAAAACCCCTGTGTTGAGGTTGCGCTGAACCAGTTTGCCCTTGTGCAGCTGGGGTTCTCTCCTCTGTTTTGCCTTGTTTTGATCTCTGATTTTTGCAGCCTGTAACCAGCATAGGTACCAGTCTGATAACTCCTTTTCTCTGCTTACATTCCGCCTCCTTTTGTACAAAAAGACTGTGAGTGTTTTTATGTGTTTGTGGCGTCATTTACAGTTTTCCTTTGCATGAGTGAAATAGTCATCCTGTAGCCCTTGATTCAGATCTGTTGATTGTGATATTAGAAGAGAGTTCATTGGTTGTTTGCAGATTTATTATACATTTACTGTTGCTTATTGGTTTGAATTTGTCTCTTTTAAGTGTCAACACAAGTCTTCATTTCGAAAATCGTTAAGTGTTGTAATCTCTTCTACCCTCTCTGATTTCGAAAAAGTAAACTTGTTTGTATTGATCATTTAAAAGAAAATTCAAAGTTGTACAAAAAGCTTTCTTTGTAGGCATCAATACCAAGAAAGCGGAAAACAAACACCTGCATTGTGCATTTGCATTTGATAGTTTGCATGTTGGATTTAGGAAAAGTGCATTAGAGTGTGCTGATTGCTCTTTGAGAAAAGATGGTGTCTTTCTTTTCCCTTAGTAACTAGGATTTTCAAAGTTGAAAAAGATATAAAGCTTGCTTATCATCTTTAGACTGCATTTAGGAATTGTATCATACATCTCGTGGTGAACCTTGAAAGGCAAACTTCTAAAAATATCAACCTAAAATAAATTGAATGAACTTAACAACGCTTTGCAACATAACGCACAACATAGAGGTCTAGGCTAGAGACGTGTTCCGGCGTCGTTAAGCCTGGTGACTGTCGATCTCGTGGATGGTGGGTGATTCCTCCTGAGGGACGATAGCGCCAGTACAGATTGTGCTCCCACGTACCGTCGCGTATATATTGGGAGACCCCTATAGGCATAAAACCTTTATCCTTAGGAAGCCGTGTCGGCCATTCTACTGATCGCAATGCACTGAACACAGCATTCAGGAAGATCGACTGCCCGTACCCTAAAAAGTATTCTACGGTTTTGCGAAAAGTTTGGCACACCCTCTGCCTAGAACTCCAGAGCAGTTCCTTTTGGCCTTTTTCAGACTCTATAATGGAAAAAGTCCATCCGAGCATTTGTCACTTCGGGCTTGTTAAAACATCGAAGGAGACTAGAGTCATCTTTAGCTTTTTCTCGACTCTTTAAAAGTGAAAAAGCAAATTGTGTCTAAAAGCATCTAAAAAATTAATTTAATTCGGAAACAAACTTTCCCCTTTTGTATTTTGGTTGATCGAGTAATCCACAATCTTGGAAGAAAGTCAATTGAAACCCCGTCGTTCACGGAGGCTTACGAGTCAACCGTCTTTGTCTCCAGAATCGAAAACAGTACGGACAAAGCGAACTCGTTTAACCGGTTCAAAATCTCCTATCAAAGTTAGAACAAGTGTTCCAACGACATCTGAGGTTCCGGTTACTCCAAACATTTTTGGAAACCCTGCCTCTATAGAAGAAGTTCAACAACCACAAAGGGACAGTAACACTGATCCTAGTCTGGGGGCAAATACTTGCGTTACTGAACTAGTTCCATCTGTAATCGGTTCAGAGAGTCTTGCTCCTAAAACAACTGTCGCTGTCGATTCAACCCCTTCTTCGGCACCAGAAATATTTTACGGACCTCACGGTCTTCCTCTTCCACCGGGTTTGATTGCGATAGAGGAAATTGTAGAGGATCCGCAAGCAAGTACTCCAACCCATTTTGGAGTAGGGGTCACTCTATTTCCTTCTACATCAGAAGTTAGTCTACCACAAGTGGGAGTTCCTGTAGAATCTCTAGGCAATCTATTGGATAGACTCAAAATGTCTAAACAACCGTCAACATCTAGCACTGTGTCGAACGACACAGCGACAGCAGAAGCCCCTGCCGTCACTTCGACAATGTTTGTCGGCATACCATCTGCCCCGACTAGCTCACAACCGCTAGAAGGAGTCCATCAAGGGACTATTTCGACAGTGTGGTCGGTTCTAGTTTGTTCATCCGGAATAATATTCGGCAACTCTTATGTTGAGACTCGCCAGATTGATCCATTTGGAGGTCAGTTTGGGCAATCCAGTCCCCAAGGACAAACAATCCCCTTGAGTTCCGGATTGCTACCGTATGGGGGGCAATATGCCCTTTCATTACCCCCTCCGGGAGGGTATCCATACGAGAGTTCACAACAGTATTCAGGTTATACTGGAATTACATCAAGTGGTTGGGTACCTATGCTACCTCAGCAACCAAGGGTTGTGTTATCACTGAAAATAGTGTTGCCAAAATTTTTCAGTTTAGCTTAAGGGCAAAGTGTTTCCACGGCGCATAAATCCGTTAGCAGTTTCGCAGTGCCACCTGTTTTAGTGATTTCGTAGCGAAAACACTGACCTTGCACTGGCTGCGCTACGAAATTGGGAAATGACAGATATTTAAGGTAAATTGATGAAAACATTGCAGGAAACGAGGTTTGTCAAGCTGTTATATATGGGCTTGTACTCCATTGAAGGAAGAGGATTATATGGTTCGTTTGCAATATGCATATTCTCATGGTTGTCACTTCATTATTTCTGGCAAACGCTGGGGCTACAGCTTATGAGATTTCTAATTATATTGTTGAGATCGATACTGAGGAGATCATGGGATCCGTATTATTCCTTGCAGACCTTGGTAGTCTTTACGCGATTGGTATTGCCTTGTTCCTTTATGTCCTTAGCTGATCCAAATTAAATGAATCTCGGACTAGCAGATTGAGACAGGGGCATGGAATGGAAGATATTTCAAATTCTAAGAAAAGGTTGCGCCTGAGAGATGCATTAATAAATATATATATGTGTGAAAAGGGGATAGCGGTAATATAAATCATTATGAAGTCGAATGGAGGTCAAGGTTGCCGTTGTCTGCATATGCTTTGAAGGGGAACATTCCAGTGGTAGTTTTACTTTGCGCTCACAGTTGTTGTGGCAGGTTCTCATGATCACCAACGGAGGTCCATCAAAACTCTGTTTCATACCCAAGTCTCAAAATCGTGGTCCTTTTTGAAACCAATGCTCGATCAGAATCGGTTTATGAGAAGGCTTCTTTTCGTCTACTTATTCCAAGTTGTCGTTGCCTTGTGCCAGTTGAAGGTTTCTACGAGTGGAAAAAGGATGGAGCGAAAAAGCAACCATTCTATATACATTTTCAGGATAAAAAAACCCCTTGTCTTTGCAGTTCTTTATGACACATGGCAAGATTCTGAAGGAGGAGTATTCTTTACATTTACTATTTTGACTACACGTTCCTCTAAGGTTTGGCGTGGCTTCATGATTGAATGCCTGTTATATTGGGGACGGAGGGCGAAATTGCAGATACATATTTTGGTCGATATCGGACCATTGCTGCGTCTTCTGTCATCGATTTGCTGGGTTTAATTTTGGTCACTTTATCGGCCTCTGTGTGAGAAATTAGCACCTAATTTCTCTTTACAGAATGGTGACTGCAAACCTTGTGCTGCCCTGTTACATATGTTGCTATATCTGCATCGTGGTTTGCAAGATGACAAACAACTCTGGAGGCTTGCAAGTAATCTTTTGTAAGAGTGGTGTGAGTATCATGTGGGAAGGAGCACGTGTGCCCTGAAAAATGTGGGTTGCCTGGAATATGTGAGATTTTTACCGAGTTAGTTCGCCAAACAAGGCAGTTCCAAGGGCGCAGAGGATCTTTCGAGTATGAGCATGTATCAGAGCAGAACAGTCTACGAAAGGATTGTTGTGTCCCAGTACCAGCCTTCAAGAGGAGCCATGAAGGACCCCATGTTCATACAACTAATGAAGATGCTGTACATTATTGTGAGACAAGATGTCATTCTTGTGGCTATTTTTGCCGACTTCCGATCGATCACCCTGGTTTGCATAACACAGTGCATGGCAATATGAGAAATGTTAAATTCATTTCAGAATCAGAGGAGATTGATATTGTTGACAGAAAGTATGCATGGGGGAAAACAGGATCGGCAGAAATGTGAAATATGCATTGCAAAAAACAAGGCAGGGGCCACATTCATTTGCTCCCGTGCCCAGAAAACTGCACCAGCAAGCTCTATGATGGTTCCAGGCACGAGACTAGGAAATATGGTCCCGACCTGGATGTACCTAAGGATGAGATGGGTCATGAGACACATTGGAAATATATTAGGTTTGTTGATCCCTGCACAGAGGAAAGAAAACAACGATGCTGAAGGTACATCCAATAAATGCGATAAAAGCAGTGACAGCATCCTTGACAAAAAATTGTATTGATACTGTAGCAGCATTTCCCACAGGCAACCAAGTTTCTGACTGTCCTTTGGATAGATTTGCTCGAGTTTCAATTTCAATAGATGATGAAGAAAGGATGGTCATGGAAGCAATCATTGCCTCCCTTCGAGATCTGGAAACTGGAGAAGTTTCTCAAAATAAAACCTCCCAACCTTCAGATACTATATCCTGTAAGAAAGCTTCACTTGAAAAAGTCAAGGCACAAACTGAGACTTGTTATGACTCATCTGCTGAAAGCAACACATCAACAAGCATATCTAAAGGAAGCCACCAACAGGGTAGTTTTTTCCATAATGACCAATAGCAACAGCTGCAACCAGTGGGTTTGTCTACGATGGCAGTATCCTTCAAATGGCGAACCGTGAAGCCTAGCAAACAGCAGCTATTCAATTTTGTGAGGAGTTTAGAGGAAGACTGTGTTTTTTTTAAATCACACAGCAGTTTCGTAGCGCGCTACGAAACTGCTGTAGGTGGTGTTTTTAACATAAACAGGCAGTTTGGTATACAAGCGGGAATTTTAAAAAGAGAGACACCTGTCCATCAATACAGCCTACAGCACATCCAGGATGTGGCAGTCCGCTCTATTTTGGTTAATTAAAGGTTAAAAGCATACTCCTTTGGATTCGAATATGTTGAGGCAAACCAAGGACCGACAAACAGGAACAGTTTCCTATATTTCAGGGTGATGGAAAACATGTTATATTAAAGGCCAACAAGCAACTGCAGACACCTGTCACAGCCAAACTAAAAGAAGCCATTTGTCAGAGGATGAGCTTGTTCTCTCCTTTTTCTCGTAGGAGCACCATCTTGATTGTAATAAATGCTATTTCCAGCATGATGTAGAAGTAGAGTTTTAATTGTTTTAGGATTCCAGCGCTGTTAATGAATAGTCAGCTATAATTATTAGTTAGTTAAAGGTTAGTAGGTGTCATCATAGGTAGAATCGAGCTCCCCTCATGCTGGAGGAGGAAGCTCCAGGTAGTTAGAAGCATATTCCTATATATAGCTAGATCATCTATGTATTTAGGGTTGGAGATTTATGAAAAAAACAGAGTTTTTATATTGGCTAATGTAAAAGACTTTTGACAGTAATAGAAAGATTACTTTTTCTTCCCAAGATTCATCTTGTGTTCAAAGGCTCAGAATATATGTGGTTTTGTCTTTATCCTTTCTGTTTTACAGCTCAATAGATATGCAATCACTCTGAATTCACCTAGTGCTCAGACTTCCTGTGTATGTTTATGAGTTGAGGTTCTTTTTGAGAAATGTTCTGAGTGTTTAAACATTATATGCCTTGGCTTCCATGATTGAGTAGTCAATAGTTTACTGCAGAGGTGTTTGACTCCATGAGCCCAATGGAAGAAGTGGTATTTTGTGGTTCCAACCAGCTTATTTTCATGTACTATTTGAAGAGTTAGCCATCTTTTCTTGTTATCAATCCATATCAAAAATCTGTGAGAGAGCCCTCTCTGACTAAGGAGGCTAAGCCTTAGTCTAAAGCCTGGTTTGAAATAGTTGCATGAGATCTTGCTAAGTAGCAGCCCTTAGTACACGATTTTGTGATAACATTTTGGTGCGTCTGCCGGGAGTCTGAAGATTATTCTTTCCCGAAATTATGAAGCTGAACTTTTGAAGGTAGCAGGAGCTCAGAAGGTTTTTGAGGCTGCAAAACTACCTTGGCGACTCCATTGTTGAAGAATCCAAAGTTCATACATTCATGGTGATTCCACTGGAGCTATGAAGGACCCAGAAGCTGCCATTCTTAGTTCAAGGTATGCATGCATAGATTTTTCAGAAATTCATGGTTTCCCAAATCATTTTCCCAAGGATGCATATTTTCTAAGGAATGGTCCCAAATTCAATGGAGAAGATTTGAGTTTAACTCTCAAGCATATCTCAGATTTCTGTCATTTTGCTGAGCTTCTTAGAGTTAAAAATGAGGATGTTTGCATTATGTTATTCTACGATTCACTTCAAGGGAAATGTAAACAATGGATTGAAAGCTTTCCTGCCAAATCCATTAAGTCATTTCAAGACCTTTGGCTTATGTTTTTGGAGGAATGGATAGATAGGTCAGAGGTGGTGGCAGACTCTCCCTCAGTTGAAAGTTTTAAACAATGGAATAATGATTGTAGTAATGGAGAAACAGTTGAATTTTTTTTTTTGTCTTTGTCCTCGTATCTAAAATCCCTTGACTGCAAGACAGAAGATAGGATGAGATTTTTGGATGAATTTGCTGAGGACCTTGAAAAAGAAATTGAAGGTTTAGAAGGACAAATTCAGGCATATAGTTTTCATAACCATGATCATTATTTTCAGCAGCTCTCTATGGTAGAACATAAGGAGAGAGTATTGTTTCCTTTCTCTTTCATGATTGAGGAACTGAACACTGTTGTTGAAGATCAGTTTGCACAGCCGGAAAGTTACAAGAAAAATCAAGCTGATCGTGTATTCTGGGATCCTGTAGCTGATTACATGGAAGAGTTTTACTCTCTAGTATTTCAGTTTTCCTATAAAGATCAGAGACAATTCCAGTGGCAGCGGTCATCACACTATCATATTGGCTCTGAACTCCGATGCAGTCAAAGAAGTCAAATATCAGATAAAACAGAGGATTGGCTACATTGGAAATTTCATATTGATTGAGCAGAAAGAAGTTGAAATTGTTAGGGTAGGTAGGTAGGTAAATACAAATAAGCTCAAGGTTGACTGAGCAATTTTTTTTTTTTTTAGTAGAAGTAGCTTTCTTTCTCCTACAGTCATGCTGGTCAAGCAAATTCCTGTTTGTCAAATAAATTTTATAAGGCACTGGAACTGCAGGTTCTTAGTGCACCACAAGGGCACACTATCCCAAGTGGAGCCACTGTTATCACTGAAAATAGTGTTGCCAAAATTTTTCAGTTTAGCTTAAGGGCAAAGTGTTTCCGCAGCACATAAATCCGTTAGCAGTTTCGCAGCGCCACCTGTTTTAGTGATTTCGTAGCGAAAACACAGACCTTGCACTGGCTGCGCTACGAAATTGGGAAATGACAGATATTTAAGGTAAATTGATGAAAACACTGCAGGAAACGAGGTTTGTCAAGCTGTTATATATGGGCTTGTACTCCATTGAAGGAAGAGGATTATATGGTTCATTTGCAATATGCATATTCTCATGGTTGTCACTTCATTATTTCTGGCAAACGCTGGGGCTACAGCTTATGAGATTTCTGATTATATTGTTGAGATCGATACTGAGGAGATCATGGGATCCGTATTATTCCTTGCAGACCTTGGCAGTCTTTACGCGATTGGTATTGCCTTGTTCCTTTATGTCCTTAGCTGATCCAAATTAAATGAATCTCGGACTAGCAGATTGAGATAGGGGCATGGAATGGAAGATATTTCAAATTCTAAGAAAAGGTTGCGCCTGAGAGATGCATTAATAAATATATATATGTGTGAAAAGGGGATAGCGGTAATATAAATCATTATGAAGTCGAATGGAGGTCAAGGTTGCCGTTGTCTGCATATGCTTTGAAGGGGAACATTCCAGTGGTAGTTTTACTTTGCGCTCACAGTTGTTGTGGCAGGTTCTCATGATCACCAACGGAGGTCCATCAAAACTCTGTTTCATACCCAAGTCTCAAAATCGTGGTCCTTTTTGAAACCAATGCTCGATCAGAATCGGTTTATGAGAAGGCTTCTTTTCGTCTACTTATTCCAAGTTGTCGTTGCCTTGTGTCAGTTGAAGGTTTCTACGAGTGGAAAAAGGATGGAGCGAAAAAGCAACCATTCTATATACATTTTCAGGATAAAAAAACCCCTTGTCTTTGCAGTTCTTTATGACACATGGCAAGATTCTGAAGGAGGAGTATTCTTTACATTTACTATTTTGACTACACGTTCCTCTAAGGTTTGGCGTGGCTTCATGATTGAATGCCTGTTATATTGGGGACGGAGGGCGAAATTGCAGATACATATTTTGGTCGATATCGGACCATTGCTACGTCTTCTGTCATCGATTTGCTGGGTTTAATTTTGGTCACTTTATCGGCCTCTGTGTGAGAAATTACACCTAATTTCTCTTTACAGAATGGTGACTGCAAACCTTGTGCTGCCCTGTTACATATGTTGCTATATCTGCATCGTGGTTTGCAAGATGACAAACAACTCTGGAGGCTTGCAAGTAATCTTTTGTAAGAGTGGTGTAAGTATCATGTGGGAAGGAGCACGTGTGCCCTGAAAAATGCGGGTTGCCTGGAATATGTGAGATTTTTACCGAGTTAGTTCGCCAAACAAGGCAGTTCCAAGGGCGCAGAGGATCTTTCGAGTATGAGCATGTATCAGAGCAGAACAGTCTACGAAAGGATTGTTGTGTCCCAGTACCAGCCTTCAAGAGGAGCCATGAAGGACCCCATGTTCATACAACTAATGAAGATGTTGTACATTATTGTGAGACAAGATGTCATTCTTGTGGCTGTTTTTGCCGACTTCCGATCGATCACCCTGGTTTGCATAACACAGTGCATGGCAATATGAGAAATGTTAAATTCATTTCAGAATCAGAGGAGATTGATATTGTTGACAGAAAGTATGCATGGGGGAAAACAGGATTGGCAGAAATGTGCAATATGCATTGCAAAAAACAAGGCAGGGGCCACATTCATTTGCTCCCGTGCCCAGAAAACTGCACCAGCAAGCTCTATGATGGTTCCAGGCACGAGACTAGGAAATATGGTCCCGACCTGGATGTACCTAAGGATGAGATGGGTCATGAGACATATTGGAAATATATTAGGTTCGTTGATCCCTGCACAGAGGAAAGAAAATAGCGATGCTGAAGGTACATCCAATAAATGCGATAAAAGCAGTGACAACATCCTTGACAAAAAATTGTATTGATACTGTAGCAGCATTTCCCACAGGCAACCAAGTTTCTGACTGTCCTTTGGATAGATTTGCTCAAGTTTCAATTTCAATAGATGACGAAGAAAGGATGGTCATGGAAGCAATCATTGCCTCCCTTCGAGATCTGGAAACTGGAGAAGTTTCTCAAAATAAAACCTCCCAACCTTCAGATACTATATCCTGTAAGAAAGCTTCACTTGAAAAAGTCAAGGCACAAACTGAGACTTGTTATGACTCATCTGCTGAAAGCAACACATCAACAAGCATATCTAAAGGAAGCCACCAACAGGGTAGTTTTTTTTCATAATGACCAATAGCAACAGCTGCAACCAGTGGGTTTGTCTACGATGGCAGTATCCTTCAAATGGTGAACCGTGAAGCCTAGCAAACAGCAGCTATTCTATTTTGTGAGGAGTTTAGAGGAAGACTATGTTTTTTCTAAATCACACAGCAGTTTCGTAGCGCGCTACGAGACTGCTGTAGGTGGTGCTTTTAACATAAACAGGCAGTTTGGTATACAAGCGGGAATTTTAAAAAGAGAGACACCTGTCCATCAATACAGCCTACAGCACATCCAGGATGTGGCAGTCCGCTCTATTTTGGTTAATTAAAGGTTAAAAGCATACTCCTTTGGATTCGAATATGTTGAGGCAAACCAAGGACCGACAAACAGGAACAGTTT
This sequence comes from Pinus tabuliformis, assembly GCA_031772625.1. Lineage (NCBI taxonomy): Eukaryota > Viridiplantae > Streptophyta > Pinopsida > Pinales > Pinaceae > Pinus > Pinus tabuliformis. The sequence goes on from CM062806.1 coordinate 719,925,976, forward strand.
CCTATATTTCAAGGTGATGGAAAACATGTTATATTAAAGGCCAACAAGCAACTGCAGACACCTGTCACAGCCAAACTAAAAGAAGCCATTTGTCAGAGGATGAGATTGTTCTCTCGTTTTTCTCGTAGGAGCACCATCTTGATTGTAATAAATGCTATTTCCAGCATGATGTAGAAGTAGAGTTTTAATTGTTTTAGGATTCCAACGCTGTTAATGAATAGTCAGCTATAATTATTAGTTAGTTAAAGGTTAGTAGGTGTCATCATAGGTAGAATCGAGCTCCCCTCATGCTGAGGAGGAAGCTCCAGGTAGTTAGAAGCATATTCCTATATATAGCTAGATCATCTATGTATTTAGGGTTGGAGATTTTTGAAAAAGACAGAGTTTTTATATTGGCTAATGTAAAAGACTTTTGACAGTAATAGAAAGATTACTTTTTCTTCCCAAGATTCATCTTGTGTTCAAAGGCTCAGAATATATGTGGTTTTGTCTTTATCCTTTTTGTTTTACAGCTCAATAGATATGCAATCACTCTGAATTCACCTAGTGCTCAGACTTCCTGTGTATGTTTATGAGTTGAGGTTCTTTTTGAGAAATGTTCTGAGTGTTTAAACATTATATGCCTTGGCTTCCATGATTGAGTAGTCAATAGTTTACTGCAGAGGTGTTTGACTCCATGAGCCCAATGGAAGAAGTGTTATTTTGTGGTTCCAACCAGCTTATTTTCATGTACTGTTTGAAGAGTTAGCCATCTTTTCTTGTTATCAATCCATATCAAAAATCTGTGAGAGAGCCCTCTCTGACTAAGGAGGCTAAGCCTTAGTCTAAAGCCTGGTTTGAAATAGTTGCATGAGATCTTGCTAAGTAGTAGCCCTTAGTACACGATTTTGTGATAACAGGTTGTATATTCTACGCAACAGTGTGTACCTATGTCGAACATCCCGACTACACCGGCTATTGTGGCAGTGTCGCAAGTTCAAACGATGCTTGTTGTATGTCAACCTCAGATTTCTCATGTTGTAATGCAACAGCCCCTTGACCCTGTGACACAACCACAATCGCCAACTGGTGGGGTGACACAGGTCCAAACGGGTACAATTACCCCACACCTTGGTCCAACAGTTAGTATAGCACAACAGAACATGGCCTCACAACCATGGCTGGTGCAATACCAACAACCACAATTCCAGCAAATGTACCAAGGTTCTGAGCAGCAGATCTTTGCGAACAGTGGACAACCGTATATTCAAAACGGTCAAAACCAACCGCTTTACAATGGTCAAGTCCACCAACCGTATCAATCATACCAACATCAATTACATTATGCTGGTATGCAAAGGCCCACTGCTCAGGCAATTCCATCGTACCTTGGGTATGCTTCACCTAACCTGAATCAACAGTTACCATTCGTGGCAACTTTAGAGTTACCCGATTTACACCGGTTAACCAACGATCTGATTGCTTACGCCCCTTGGTGGCCAGCGATTCCTCACAAACTTCCATCTGACATTCCTAAATTCAATGGAAATCCAGGCGAAGACCCATCGAATCACGTGATGACTTTTCATCTGTGGTGTTCATCAAACACCCTAAATGATGATTCGATAAGGCTTCGCCTTTTCCAGAGGACGTTAACGGGTCTAGCGACAAAATGGTATATTGAATTACCTAGAGCCTCGTTCGACAATTTCAGCTCCCTAGCAACGACTTTCTTAACCCATTTTCAATTACCGATAAGGTATGAAACAGGAACATAAATATTAACCAACTTCAAGCAGACAACTGCCACTAATATATCCGATCATATACATGAGTGGCATCGTCGCCGTAGGATGGTGAAAACATACATTTCTGATCAGTTGTTAGCTGAATGGTTTATAAAGTCGTTACTTCCTGCTATAACGGAAGATGTGGCCAAGGGGGGAGTCGTAACAGAGGAGCAAGTTATTGCTCGTGCACAATATCTAGACTTAGTCTACACTCAGTCTGGCACGCTCTACGACAAAATACCTGATGCCCCTAGACCGGAATTCTCAATTCCTCCTCCTCCTAAATCAAATAGTGACTCTCATGCCGGCAATGGCGTGATTGGCACGGCAAACGCAAAATCGAAAAAGGCTTCGTCTAAGAAAGCCCGTAAGAATTCAGATCAAAATGCAAAAGAAGAAATTCTTGCTTCGGAAGTAAATGCCGTATCAGCAGATAAAGGCAAAGAAACCAATCAACCAGGAAGCAAGAAGAAGCAAAACAAAGGGAAGAAGAAGAAACAGGGTGAGTCATCCCCTGAAAAAACTTCTTCAAACCCTCCTAGGAAAGGGAAACCAAAAAGTCCATGCATGATATGTGACGAGGATCATTGGACAGCCGATTGCCCATACAAAGCTGAGCTGAAGAGGTTCTTCAAAAGTTCGCAAACCTCAGCTGTATTAACTGATCCGTTTCCCAATCCAGGTCAAAATCTGGTTGATAGTGGAAATGCTTCCCCGTCGCAAGTGCTCATGTTGTCAGTTTCAAAACAGCAGAATGATGCTTTGATTTCGACAAGGAAAAAGATTACGGGAATCCGTAGCTGTCGAATGACAAAGGTAAAGATCAACCAAGTAGTTCGACAACAACTTCAACAGAAGTGGTACCACCCATCATTCCTGAATTAACAATAAAACCGACGAAGGGAGTAGTACACAAGTCGACATTTAATCCTCATGCCAGAGCGGCGCAGAATTATAACATAGTGGAAGATTTGGCCCAATCGCCATCCGCTATGTCGACTCTTGAAGTACTACAAAATTGCCCATCCCAAAGGCAGGCTTTGTTATCGGCTATTGGTGGGGTTGATACTAAGGATTCCAATCTTGTATCCTTCGACCACAAAGGATACGATCCTCAGTTACCAGCTCAACTAGCTTTCCTTATTCAAGTGAAAGCCCTCAACAAAACTGTTCACCGAACGATTATTGATGAGGGGGCATCTACATGTATTATGTCGATGAGTTGCTGGAAAACTTTAGGGTCTCCGACCTTGTCGCGATCTTCGACAACATTGAAATCATTCGACGGAAGGACCTATACCCCGTGTGGTATCCTTAATAACTTGAAAGTTGAACTAGGAGGAAAAACAATAGAAATAGATGTTGAAGTCATCGATGGTAATCTTGATTACAACATCCTACTAGGAAGACCGTGGATCTATGCCATGGCAGCTGTTGTGTCGACTTATTTTAGGAAGATCGCATTCCCTTTTCAAGGAGGGATTACGATCGTCGACCAACAAGACTTCCTCCATAATGGTTCACAAGTTACAGGAAGCATTCCCATGATCCATGGAAGCAACCATTCACTTCAAGACATCGGAGTAGGCCTACTGAAAGACCCCACATTAATGGGAACTTTCGCACTTCCACCTCCATTCTATATAGGGGAAGTAGCATTGGTAAGAGCCTGCAACATGATATCTTCCATGAAGATCTCAGAAGACGATATCGACATGGATCATGCAATGGTTTTGCCCCCAAGCCCTATAGAAATATTGTAGCAATCAATGTTTCGGGCATGGGAGGCGAACCCAAATCAACGCTCGTCAAGCGTTTGGGTAGATAGGTCTAGAGAATATGGTACCCCATTAGATCCTTGGTCGAAAGTACATGGGACTGACGAAGGAATTCTACAATCAATGTTGATTGAGGGGGCACCATGGAATGATTGCCACCATCATTCCCTTCTTCCGGAATATGAAGAAGATACTCAACATGACCTTTATCACCCTTCAGTTTTTGAATTCCTATCAAATACTGTAAATACGGTGGATTCCGAGTGAAACTTATCCAATATTGAAGAGACTATAGCCATAAATATCTCGACTAAAACAAATGTTGTAGAGAATATTTATGTCGGCAAAGGTTGTTCTCCTTCAGAACTGGAAATATATAACGCTCTTTTTCGCGAATTCAGAGATGTATTTGCATGGTCATATGATGAAATGCCAGGCATTGACTCGAGTATCATTGAACATGAAATTAAAATTTATCCTGATGTCAAACCAGTAAGACAACGACTTAGGTAGGTGCACCCCAAGAAAGCCGCTGCCATTAAGGCAGAAGTTGAAAAACTTCTCCATGCTGGTTTCATCTACCTGGTTCCTCTAACCGATTGGGTATCGAATATTGTCCTTGTTATGAAGAAACAAGGGAAAATTAGAGTGTGTGTCGATTATAGGGATGTAAACCAAGCTTGTCCGAAGGACAACTACCCTACACCCTTCATCGACTAGATAATTGATGAATGCGCCGGATGTGAAATCTTTTCATTCATGGATGGATTTTTCGGGTATAATCAAATAAATATCCGCCCACAGGACCAGTCAAAGACTGCATTCATCTGTCCGTGGGGCACATTCGCTTATCGAAAATTACCCTTTGGTTTAAAGAACGCAGGGGCGACGTTTCAGAGGGCAATGAATTATGCCTTCCATGACATCAAGAACATTGTTCAACCATATCTCGACGACCTTCCGGCTCATTCACGAAAGCGGATTGATCATCCGCAGCATTTAAGAGCGATATTTCTACGTTTCCGACACTACAAGATAAGACTCAATCCGCACAAATGTGTGTTTTGCATCGGTTCTGGTCGTTTACTTGGCTTTGTAGTCTCTAAGGATGGGATTCGGCTCGACCCTTGCAAGGTTCAGGCAATCATTAATTTGCCTCCACCTTCAAATTTGCTTCAGATTCAGAAACTCCAAGGGAAAGCAAACTTTCTAAGGAGGTTCATTCCAAATTACGCAGAACTTGCTAAAGGTTATACTCGTCTTTTGAAAAAGGATGTACCTTTCGTCTGGGATCAGGGGGCGCAAGCTTCCTTTGATGCTTTGAAACATTCTCTAGTAAAAGCATCATTAATGTATGCCTCGGACTATCAAATAGATTTTAACCTGTATCTGGCTGCAGTGGATACAACCATTGCGATGGTTTTAGTACAAGAAGTCGATGGAATTGAACATCCTATATATTATTTAAGTAAAAACTTAAATGATACAGAAAGCAAATATTCTTATGTTGAAAAGCTAGCACTCGCTGCTGTTCAAGCGATACAAAGATTTCGACATTATGTCCTCTTTCGGAAAACTACCATTCTATCAGATTGCAACCCCATGACTTATATATTGTCGCGATAGTTGCTGGGGGGAAAATATTCAAAATGGATAGCGATCCTTCAAGATTTTGATCTGGATTTTGTAAAATCCAAATCAAAGAAAGCTTTAGTCTTCGCAGAATTATTGTGCGATCTCCCATCGTCGTCCAACGATGAAACATCTGAAGAATCAATCGTGGACGAAAGTTTGTTTCTGATATCTACAAGCAATGAGTGGTATGGAGATATAATCATTTATCTCCAAACCCAAAAGTTCAGGCCTGACACCTCTCACTCAGAACAGAAACGTATACGATACCAAGAGAAAGACTACATGATCGTCGGTGATACGCTTTACCGTCATGGTATCGATACAGTTCTGAGGAGGTGCCTCACCCATGAAAAGGCCGAAAAAGCCCTGAATGAATGTCATTCAGGCGCGTGTGGGGGGCATCAATCTGGATATGCTACAGCACAAAAAATCTTACGAGCAGGATAATTCTGGCCAACCATGTTCAAAGATTGCATAACCGCAGCTAGAAGTTGCCATGCTCAATGTCAAATTTTCGATAGCAAAACCAGAAGACCACCCGCACCTTTACAGCCAATAGTTGCTGTTGGGCCTTTCGCCAAATGGGGCATCGATTTCATGACATGTAACCCCACCTCGACTGGGGGGCATGGGTATATTATAGTCGCTGTTGACTATTTTACCAAATGGGCCGAGGCGATGCCTACATTAGATAACACTGGTGAAACAGCTGCCCTTTTCTTTTTCAATCATGTAGTCACCAGGTTCGGCGTACCACAGGCTATTGTTACATATCATGGGTCACATTTTCGCAATCACATGATGGTTGAATTAGCTGCCAAGCTAGGGCTATCTCACGACAGCTCTACCCCGTATTATCCGCAAGCCAACGGACAAGTTGAAGCAATCAACAAAGTCCTGAAGTGTATGTTGCAAAGAATGATCGGGGTTCACAAAAGAAGGTGGCACCTAATCCTGTACTCAGCCTTGTGGGCTTACCGAACATCGGTAGGGAATGCGACCGGGTTCACACCTTTCCAACTGGTGTATGGCTTGGAAGCGGTCTTACCAATCCAGTGTGAAATTTCGTCTCTTAAACTCGCAATTGATCTCCTCCCCAGAACTTTAAAAGAAGAGGCTCGTTTCTTGGAATTAATCCAATTGGATGAAACCCGTCGTGATGCTACTTTGGCTAACGAAGCCCGTAAGAAACGAGTCAAGATGCAGTTCGACAAAAATGTCAAACCCCGTGTCTTCTCAGAAGGCGACTTGGTCTTGCTTTATGACCAAGAATCCGATAAATTGGAAGCAGGTAAATTTAATTCTTTATGGATGGGCGCCTATATTGTTAAACGAGTGTTAGCAAAAGGAGCCTACGAGTTAATGGATTATGACGGAATTCCACTGGCACAACCCCGTAATTGGTTGTACCTCAAGCGTTACTATGCTTAAATAGTAACCTGTATGCTTTTGTTGTATTTTGTTTTCGCTAAAGTATTTGTTTTGGTCGAGTAATCCACCTTTTTACATTTATTGCAGATGTCAAACCTTCTGGAGGCATGTGTTGGATATGCCGACGGAGCGAGTCGTAGTTCACGGAACCTGTCCTCCACAGCCTGGGCCATTTTTGATCCAAGCAGCGAGTTAGTAAGTTTCAGAGGAGTATGTATTGGGAAATCAACGAATAACATCGCTGAGTATAGCGCGTTGATAGAACTACTCTCTGATGCCATCACCCATGGTATACGCCGACTAATCGTCAGGCTAGACTCACAACTCGTAATACTACAACTCAATGGTATATATTCCGTTCGCAATCCAGCTATTTATCGCATGTTCCTAAGGGTTAAGATTTTGGAAAGACAATTTGATTTAATTCAATACCAGCATATTTCCAGAAACTTAAACACATTAACCGACTCATTAGCAAACTATGTGTTAGATAGACATTTGTGACATTTGTAAAAGGAGACACATCATCAATGTTGTACATATGGATCACATAACTCAACCAGAATAAACCCCGAAAATCAAAATATATATATAAGTTGTTTATCGTTCATACATAATGTTCTGTAACCAAGACAAAAATCGGTCATATGACCCAAAAACTCAAAAATGCTAGGGGGCACCCTAGCCTAGTGATGCTCATGATAGCACGTCACGGCCTGTGCAATCATGCGCAAGAGACGAGTCCATCGTCTAGGCACACCAGTAGTATGCCGCTGCAACTGTAAAGGTAACTCATCAATCCTCACATCAGGAATGCCGAGAGTAAGGCTTTCAACCTGCTCTTGCACAGCTGTAAGGGTCTTGGCCACGTCAAGGTCGCGGAGAATAACCCTCCCAGCAGTCTCCCCTACTGGGGCAGCGACTGGCGCTCTCGGGCGAACTGCTGGACGAACAGGACCAACATCTGCATGCACACATGAGTTTGATTAAAGTCTTGATATAATAAAGCACAAGGACATTATAAATAAGAACAGTAAACAGTAATATGGTCAAAGATTTTACCAATAGCGCCCCACTGTTCGCCATTCGGCAGTACCAAGTCCGGATCGCCTCGGAAATCCATACCAACATATGAATACTCGGAATAGACCATCTCCTGACGCTCGAACCACCTGAAGAAGGTATCAGTGAAAGAAATCTGAGATTGACCAGCATGCCTAGACATGTGATCAACCCATCTCTACATGCGTGGCTCGGTAGGAGAAGGCAAGTCGAGTGCGATATACTGAGGCTGCATCAGTGGTATTTTCTCCAAGGCAAAGGCAGTTAGAATAGAACCAAATCCAAAGTTCTTCAGCTTCCCGTCCTTTACCTTGTTCAACTGACTTTTCATCTGAAGAAGTATTGCATCACACCAGTTGAATATTTTCGGTTGGAGACACTCCAAGGCGTGCTGCACATAAGATCTGTTGGCAACATGAAGAGATGCGCTACCGGCCATCCTACCAATAGTATACAGAATGGACCTGAGAGACCTGTCAGTAATCTCACGGATAACAACCTTGTCGTCTCTACTCGACTGGGATCCTTCCCTGCAATACTGGCGAACATAATCTCTCACAGAGTCATTCCCTCGGGCCGAACCTGACAAAGAAATGGGGGCACCCCGCCTCGACAAACCAGTCAAGAAGTAAATATCTACCACGGTCAAAGGGATGGATTTGCTCCTGATCTGAAATACTTGGTTGATAGGATCCCAAGCATCAAGCATATACTGCAGTAAGGAGATCTGTGCTCTCATACTAGAGATACAGAAGAACTTCAGCAGGCCACAGTTCCGCAGCGCGTTCACCGTGTCAGGGTCATGGAGGGCAATCATGTCCTCTTCTTCATGTTCTCATTCTCGCCATGTGAGGGTCATTTTGCTCAAAAGTCCCTACAAAACAAACAAGAGAAAGAGTAAGATCCTGGATTTGGTGAGAAACTGGCAAATTTTTCATCAAAAACTATGCAACAGAACTGTTTTTCTATGCTCAACACAACTGGCTAGTGTCCCACCTGCATTGAAGGTCAAACTGCCTTCAGGCAGCTTGACATTCAACGCAGGTTTCGAATGGACTGCCTGCGCTGATGGCAGAGCGCCCTAACAAAACCCCAGGGGCTCAGGGAACAGGAAAAAAAAAAAAAATTAGAAAAGGAAACCATGAAAAGAAAGAGCTTGGGTTTAGCTCCTACTTGGTCCAGACGGCGCTGAAAATCGTCCGCAGAATCTCCCGGAATTAGCTGGTGAAAATCAAGGGGGAAGAGGCACCTCCAAAGCTCCAACAAACCAAGTTCAAATGAAATGGTAAAATGAGAGGTAAAAGCACCTTTTAATTGGTTTTTACGTAGTTCAAAGTGAAATATTAGGGTTCTAATCTCATTTTCATGCAAATGTTATTCACTTCTAACTAGTTTGATGCAGCAATTGAGGATACAGTACTATCTTTGAAAAGGGCAAAGCTAGTTATGGTAAAAAATCAAAATTTGACCATATTATATCGAGCAGTTTTAGCACACAGTTCATGCTCGTTAAAAAATAAACGCAAGATCTGAGCAGTTTTAGCACATTGTTCATGCTCGTTAAAAAATAAACATAAGATCGAGCAAATGTTTCCACCCGCATTTAAGCTCGTTAAAAAATGAACTATCCCGGTAAATAACCACTGTGAATGTAATATCATCAGCCATTAAAGCCTTGGTCGTGTTTGCACCGTCACCTCCACTTTTCCATTGGCCGATCGTTCACCTCCATATGATTGTTTACCCATTTTGAGGAACAACTGCGAAGAGTGATTTCACCTAGCCATCCTTGTGACACTGCCGTGATTGGAAAATTCCAACCTGTACCTGGAATCAGCTGCTAACCCTGTTTATCACTCATTCCTCAAAAGACGAGTCTTCTTTAAGCTCTTTTCATCTGACTCGCAAAATATGAAAAGATTTCCGAGTTTTGGCCTTCCAGCTCATTAAAATGACCGGGAGAGCTATCCCTCCTCTAGATTTTAATCTTTTTGGACCTGAGGGATTATTGCACAAAAGGATTGAGCGCTTGTTTTGTTCGGCTCGTTGAAACTATCGAAAAATCATCCCTTCTGTATTGTTTTATACTTTTTCGGACTTAAGGGATTAGATGATGAAAAAGAAATTTTGGAGTTAACTTTATGTAACTTTTCAGACTCTCTAAAAATGAAAAGGACCGAGTTATCCTTGTCGTTAGACTCGTTAAAATCACTAAATAGCGACAAACTTGTCTTTAGACGAGAACGAGTTTCACTATCGCTAGGCTCGTTAAAACATAGCGATGGGCTTGCCCGAAGGGCAGGTTATAGAACAAGCATATGTTATCCTCCTCAAGCTTGACAAAAATAAAGAGGTACTGGTCAACAATGACTTGGGAAAAATTGGGAGAAACTAAAGAAAACTTTGATGGTAGCAAGTCGCTCTTGAACATGACACTTTTCCTCCGTAACACAATCGGGTTGGGTTGTTCCATTCACCGGTCACATCCATGGTCTCGCCATACCATCCATATTTTGGGTAATGCTACCAATCCATCGCATCAGTGTCGCCATATGTTCAAGAGAAGTCGTTCAGAAAAGTCAACCGTGTCCCATCCACTGCCATACATTATCCTTCATCCTTTCATGACCGCCACCCTGAATCATATGTCACAGATCGTTTTCACCTCCATTAAAATCATTAGCTCCGTTCCGTGTCACTGATGTGGGATTCATTAAGGCCCTCCTTTGATGGATCGCTTCTTGTCAACATTAGCTCATTATCCAAGAAGTTGATCTAGGAACAACCGCTTCAGTACTTTGAAGCTTGCATGCCTCAATGGCAAGTTTCTCACTTCCGGCGACAGGTATACATCAATGACCTTCGACCGAAAGATTTTGCGTGGTGTTCGACACCAAGTCCTTTATTCACACCACGTAAATTGTACCGCAGTACCTTGAGGGTCATTATCATTATCGGTGATTCCTCTCGCGCTTGTTAACGGTTTACATCATTGACCGGTAATCAAGCGATGTCTTTCCATGTTCGACTTCAGAACATTTCTCACATGGATCGACTTGTACTTAGAGTGAAGATCGAACGAGTTTGAAGACCCCGGATCTAGTTTCATCCATCCGGGCTGCGATATATATTCAGGAAAGATAAAGACATTGACATGTACATCATTGCAGCAGATAATCATCCTACTCAAAGGATGATAATTTCATCAAAATTATCAGTCTACCATCAGACGATTGTCTGTTCTATGTACAGAAAAATGAATTTATAAAGCTGAGCATGGGAATGCCCGCCTCAGCTAGATCATGAAAGCAGTATGAAAAATAATGTATTGTATTGTATTACAAGTCTCCTCCCAGCATTGAATGAACTTCGGATCCCCCTGATAAAGCATTTCACCCGATAAACAGCCTCATACTCTAGGGGGCAACTGTTATAGACATTTTTGTGCCTTACAGCATTGAGCATGAAATGTCCATAATCTAAGGGATCCAAAGTCCCTAAACATGTTGTTCCTACCCCTAGAGGAACAAGGCTAACAAACCACAACAATTCACAGAAGTTCTCCACCAGAAACTGCTCAAAACAAGTCAAATCAGGATCATTTCAGAGGCTACACTAGCTGTTTGCGCAGAATGTCAAAGCCAACACTGGCTACCTACATTGAATGTCAACTGGAACACTAGCTACCTACGCTGAACGAGAATGGACATGTGGCAGGCTCATTTCTCAAGGTGTCAAAAATGTCTATAACAGTTGCCACCTCCAAAGCTCCAACAAACCAAGTTCAAATGAAATGGTAAAAATGAGAGGTAAAAGCACCTTTTAATTGCTTTTTACGTAGTTCAAAGAAAAATATTAGGGTTCTAATCTCATTTTCATGCAAATTTTATTCACTTCTAACTAGTTTGATGTAGCAATTGAGGATACAGTACTATCTTTGAAAAGGGCAAAGCTAGTTATGGTAAAAAATCAAAATTTGACCATATTATATCGAGCAGTTTTAGCACACAATTCGTGCTCGTTAAAAAATAAACGCAAGATCTGAGCAGTTTTAGCACATTGTTCATGCTCGTTAAAAAATAAACATAAGATCGAGCAAATGTTTCCACCCGCGTTTAAGCTCGTTAAAAAATGAACTATCCCGGTAAATAACCACTGTGAATGTAATATCATCAGCCATTAAAGCCTTGGTCATGTTTGCACCGTCACCTCCACTTTTCCATTGGCCGATCGTTCACCTCCATATGATTGTTTACCCATTTTGAGGAACAGCTGCGAAGAGTGATTTCACCTATCCATCTTTGTGACACTGCTGTGATTGGAAAATTCCAACCTGTACCTGGAATCAACTGCTAACCCTGTTTATCACTCGTTCCTCAAAAGACGAGTCTTCTTTAAGCTCTGTTCATCTGACTCACAAAATATGAAAAGATTGCCGAGTTTTGGCCTTCTAGCTCGTTAAAGCGACCGGGAGAGCTATCCCTCCTCCAGATTTTAATCTTTTTGGCCCTGAGGGATTATTGCACAAAAAGATCGAGCGCTTGTTTTGTTCGGCTCGTTAAAACTATCGAAAACTCATCCCTTCGTATTGTTTTATACTTTTCGGACTTAAGGGATTAGATGACGAAAAAGGAATTTTGGAGTTAACTTTATGTAACTTTTCAGACTCTCTAAAAATGAAAAGGACCGAGTTATCCTTGTCGTTAGACTCGTTAAAATCACTAAATAGCGACAAACTTGTCTTTAGACGAGAACGAGTTTCACTATCGCTAGGCTCGTTAAAACATAGCGATGGGCTTGCCCGAAGGGCAGGTTATAGAACAAGCATATGTTATCCTCCTCAAGCTTGACAAAAATAAAGAGGTACTGGTCAGCAATGACTGGGGAAAAATTGGGAGAAACTAAAGAAAACTTTGATGGTAGCAAGTCGCTCTTGAACATGACACTTTTCCTCCGTACCACAATCGGGTTGGGTTGTTCCATTCACTGGTCACATCCATGGTCTCGCCATACCATCCATATTTTGGGTAATGCTACCAATCCATCGCATCAGTGTCGCCATATGTTCAAGAGAAGTCGTTCAGAAAAGTCAACCGTGTCCCATCCACTGCCATACATTATCCTTCATCCATTCATGACCGCCACCCTGAATCATATGTCACAGATCGTTTTCACCTCCATTAAAATCATTAGCTCCGTTCTGTGTCACTGATGTGGGATTCATTAAGGCCCTCCTTTGACGGATCGCTTCTTGTCGACATCAGCTCATTATCCAAGAAGTTGATCTAGGAACAACCCCTTCAGTACTTTGAAGCTTGCATGCCTCAATGGCAAGTTTCTCACTTCCGACGACAGGTATACATCAATGACCTTCGACCAAAAGATTTTGTGTGGTGTTCGACGCCAAGTCCTTTATTCACACCATGTAAATTGTACTGCAGTACCTTGAGGGTCATTATCATTATCGGTGATTCCTCTCGCGCTTTTTAACGGTTTACATCATTGACCGGTAATCAAGCGATGTCTTTCCATGTTCGACTTCAGAACATTTCTCACATGGATCAACTTGTACTTAGAGTGAAGATTGAACGAGTTTGAAGACCCCAGATCTAGTTTCATCCATCCGGGCTGCGATATATATTCAGGAAAGATAAAGACATTGACATGTACATCATTGCAGCAGATAATCATCCTACTCAAAGGATGATAATTTCATCAAAATTATTGGTCTACCATCAGACGATTGTCTGTTCTATGTACAGAAAAATGAATTTATAAAGCTGAGCATGGGAATGCCCACCTCAGCTAGATCATGAAAGCAGTATGAGAAATAATGTATTGTATTGTATTGTATTACAGGTCTCCTCCCAGCATTGGATGAACTTCGGATCCCCCTGATAAAGCATTTCACCCGATAAACAGCTTCATACTTTAGGGGGCAACTGTTATAGACATTTTTGTGCCTTACAGCATTGAGCATGAAATTTCCATAATCTAAGGGATCCAAAGTCCCTAAACATGTTGTTCCTACCCCTAGAGGAACAAGGCTAACAAACCACATCAATTCACAGAAGTTCTCCACCAGAAACTGCTCAAAACAAGTCAAATCAGGATCATTTCAGTGGCTACACTAGCTTTTTGCGCTGAATGTCAAAGCCAACACTGGCTACCTGCGTTGAATGTCAACTGGAACACTAGCTACCTGCGCTGAACGAGAATGGACATGTGGCAGGCTCATTTCTCAAGGTGTCAAAAATGTCTATAACAGTTGCCACCTCCAAAGCTCCAACAAACCAAGTTCAAATGAAATGGTAAAATGAGAGGTAAAAGCACCTTTTAATTGCTTTTTATGTAGTTCAAAGCGAAATATTAGGGTTCTAATCTCATTTTCATGCAAATGTTATTCACTTCTAACTAGTTTGATGCAGCAATTGAGGATACAGTACTATCTTTGAAAAGGGCAAAGCTAGTTATGGTAAATAATCAAAATTTGACCATATTATATCGAGCAGTTTTAGCACACAGTTCATGCTTGTTAAAAAATAAACGCAAGATCCGAGCAGTTTTAGCACATAGTTCATGCTCTTTAAAAAATAAACATAAGATCAAGCAAATGTTTCCACCCGCGTTTAAGCTCATTAAAAAATGAACTATCCTGGTAAATAAACACTGTGAATGTAATATCATCAGCCATTAAAGCCTTGGTCGTGTTTGCACCGTCACCTCCACTTTTCCATTGGCCGATCGTTCACCTCCATATGATTGTTTACCCATTTTGAGGAACAGCTGCGAAGAGTGATTTCACCTAGCCATCCTTGTGACACTGCCGTGATTGGAAAATTCCAACCTGTACCTGGAATCAGCTGCTAACCCTGTTTATCACTCGTTCCCCAAAAGACGAGTCTTCTTTAAGCTCTTTTCATCTGACTCGCAAAATATGAAAAGATTGCCGAGTTTTGGCCTTCCATCTCGTTAAAGCGACTGGGAGAGCTATCCCTCCTCTAGATTTTAATCTTTTTGGACCTGAGGGATTATTGCACAAAAAGATCGAGCACTTGTTTTGTTCGGCTCGTTAAAACTATCGAAAACTCATCCCTTCTGTATTGTTTTATACTTTTTCGGACTTAAGGGATTAGATGACGAAAAAGGAATTTTGGAGTTAACTTTATGTAACTTTTCAGACTCTCTAAAAATGAAAAGGACCGAGTTATCCTTGTCGTTAGACTCGTTAAAATCACTAAATAGCGACAAACTTGTCTTTAGACGAGAACGAGTTTCACTATCGCTAGGCTAGTTAAAACATAGCGATGGGCTTGCCCGAAGGGCAGGTTATAGAACAAGCATATGTTATCCTCCTCAAGCTTGACAAAAATAAAGAGGTACTGGTCAGCAATGACTGGGGAAAAATTGGGAGAAACTAAAGAAAACTTTGATGGTAGCAAGTCGCTCTTGAACATGACACTTTTCCTCCGTACCACAATCGGGTTGGGTTGTTCCATTCACCGGTCACATCCATGGTCTCGCCATACCATCCATATTTGGGGTAATGCTACCAATCCATCGCATCAGTGTCGCCATATGTTCAAGAGAAGTCGTTCAGAAAAGTCAACCGTGTCCCATCCACTGCCATACATTATCCTTCATCCTTTCATGACCGCCACCCTGAATCATATGTCACAGATCGTTTTCACCTCCATTAAAATCATTAGCTCCGTTCCGTGTCACTGATGTGGGATTCATCAAGGCCCTCCTTTGACGGATGGCTTCTTGTCGACATCAGCTCATTATCCAAGAAGTTGATCTAGGAACAACCCCTTCTGTGAATTGAAGCTTGCATGCCTCAATGGCAAGTTTCTCACTTCCGGCGACAGGTATACATCAATGACCTTCGACAGAAAGATTTTACGTGGTGTTCGATGCCAAGTCCTTTATTCACACCACGTAAATTGTACTACAGTACCTCGAGGGTCATTATCATTATCGGTGATTCCTCTCGCGCTTGTTAACGGTTTACATCATTGACCGGTAATCAAGCGATGTCTTTCCATGTTCGACTTCAGAACATTTCTCACATGGATCGACTTGTACTTAGAGTGAAGATCGAACGAGTTTGAAGACCCAAATCTAGTTTCATCCATCCGGGTTGCGATATATATTCAGGAAAGATAAAGATATTGACATGTACATCATTGCAGCAGATAATCATCCTACTCAAAGGATGATAATTTCATCAAAATTATTAGTCTACCATCAGACGATTGTCTGTTCTATGTACAGAAAAATGAATTTATAAAGCTAAGCATGGGAATGCCTGCCTCAGCTAGATCATGAAAGCAGTATGAAAAATAATGTATTGTATTGTATTACAGGTCTCCTCCCAGCATTGAATGAACTTCGGATCCCCCTGATAAAGCATTTCACCCGATAAACAGCCTCATACTTTAGGGGGCAACTGTTATAGACATTTTTGTGCCTTATAGAATTGAGCATGAAATGTCCATAATCTAAGGGATCCAAAGTCCCTAAACATGTTTTTCCTACCCCTAGAGGAACAAGGCTAACAAACCACAGCAATTCACAGAAGTTCTCCACCAGAAACTGCTCAAAACAAGTCAAATCAGGATCATTTCAGTGGCTACACTAGCTGTTTGCGCTGAATGTCAAAGCCAACACTGGCTACCTGCGTTGAATGTCAACTGGAACACTAGCTACCTGCGCTAAACGAGAATGGACATGTGGCAGGCTCATTTCTCAAGGTGTCAAAACCCAGGAAGCTTCCAAAATGACACTTGCCTCAGGGAATTCGACTGGTGATGAGTAAGAGGTTCCAAATCTCCAAGTGGAAGCAAGAACCTCCAAGTGGAATCAAGAACTGATAGAGGGAGAGGACACTAGTCAGATCTCAAGCTGACTCATCCTCTCTCCAAACATCTATATATGGATCTCTCCTCCATGAGATCTAGAGGCTGGAATTTTGTTATTGCAAAGAATTGCTGTTGGTTTGAGATTGGAATCATTGGGTGCTTAATGCTTTGAAGGGGGTGAAGATAGGAATTCCACTTGCTGGGAAGGAGATGCTGGATTGGAGCCCTCTGGGTTGTATCTCTTCCTGAACCTTGTTATTCATCAATAAAGCTATCTTGGTTTCTCCTATATGCTAATGTATTCTTGATGTATGATTGCATTAGTATGTTTAGTTTATTTCTAATCCTGAACTAGTTATGAATATGAATCCATGTCTTGTGTAGTGTTCTCTTCTTGTGATCTTGCAGAAACCTCTTGAAGCTGGGCGAGCGAGAAGGCAAGTAGCTGGGAATCCTCCAAGAGAAGAGAGACCGGATCGAGGGACAAATGGAAGACACCGGTTAGTCTATCCATCTCTCTCTTCATTCTTAATTAATAAATGAAGAATACTAGAATAGCTGTCTCTGTTTGTTGCTAAGGCACTGTCACACCTTAGGTGGATAGGATGGTCCTGCATAGGCATTTTTCCCCACAACAGTTGGACCCGCCAACATTTAGGGGGTCTCCCCAATATGAAGTCCCAACTAGACCTCACACCATTTGGTGTAGGATCCCTATCCGGAATACAACCCAGTTGTTGATGCAGTGGGTATTAATGATGTGCCTTGGATGTAATAACGCATAGAGTGATGTATGGTAACTTTGGTGGGAACAAGTGTGTGACTCTATGGAAGGTCAAGTGTAATGTATGAAGGGTTCTAACACAACGCAAGGGAAATAAAGTGAGCCCCTGAGAAGCTTGTAATAGTATGCAATTTAAAAGGAACACACGAGCATAAAGACATCACAAGATATCCTGCAAAATAGTTCACAAGTTAAATGTGATGGAAATAATACAACAACACGCATTAAACAAGATTCATGCTAAAGCAAACAAAATAGTTCATAAGTGTTAGTGTAAGTTAAATAACATACATTGCAAACATAACAAGAATAGTCGTACTACATCTACAACATATGCATGAAAGTGTGTCGACTCTGAGCTTTTATTAAAGTGATATTTCCAATCATGCATATACCATTGATGATTCACTAGCCCCAATAGTGGAACATGAAGTCAACACCTTCTCCTCCAAAGAAAGATACTCCCTCTATGCTACGGAGAAGCCAAGGCTCTCAACAACTTCCAAGCTCTTGATTATAAGCCTAAGCATAGCCAAAAGCTTGGCTCCCAAAATTCCCTTTACATGAGTTATGAGGGTATATTTATAACAAGAGGGGGGTGACTCTTCACTTCCCCTTTGTGAATCTTGGACTTCCCTCATGACTCTTCAACTTATTTACAAAATGTTTCTTCAATTACATCATGACTCTTCACATTCCACAATTGACACTTGGAATTTCACTTACAAATTAATTACAAAATAATATTACAATGCATTTGTACCCATATAAGACAAAACTAGGTAGAGCCCACTAGATAGCCTAATAAGACAAAATAGTTAAGCTTGAGTTTGGGGAACTCGAATTGAGAAACTTCCACTTGATGCCTCTCTGTCACATACCGGTGCCAAGCATGGTACTGTGCGATGACATCCCAAAATTGTGTGATGTTGTATCGCTGGAAGCAGAGTCTAGCTTCCATGGCATCTGGGTACATTGTTTTGAAACCGGCCTGTGTTTCCTTCTGGAGCATGAGTAACATTGTATTGACTTGGATAGGAACACAAATGTGCTTCTACATGTTCTAATTGTTCACCTCCAGATCCCCCTTGGTGGCGATCTATCTAAGCTTCTCCAATAATTCTTCTACATCGTGCCTAACCTGGTTCTTACATTTGGCTTTAGTGAGTGAGCCAATTGATGGGATCATGTGCGATCTCACCAAAAATCCATGTCATTGTATAGTCATGCATAAGATGCCTAAATACCACCAATGAATGAGGCGAGTTGTTTGTTGTTCTGGATCAACATCCGAACTCTTGCTTTCTCTAGCTCTCCTTGTTGCTTGTTTTTCTTTCCCAAGTAAAGTGGTGCCCCTTTATATCGTATTGACCATTCATGCATGATAGTGATATCAGCTTGTACATTCCTACGATTTTTGACAAAATATTTACACTTTTGTTGAAATCCATGCAAGTGGACAACTGCCTTATTCACGATGACAAGCTCCTCATAAAGGTTTTGCATGGTCTCTCCCAAAATCGATAATTTTCCAAGTATCACTTCCTTAATCTCTTACAGATAGACCTGTGCGGGAAATGTGTTCTTGATCTTTGTGCAAATCTGTTCAACTTCTTGCCTAGGGACATGCAAGTTCTTTTCCATTTGATTGTTCTCGGGCGTCAAGTACTCAGTGTTTGAATTTTTTTCTCTAGCGAAGGCCAAGTTGACTACAAAAATGGCATCGGGATTCCTCCTCGTGTTCGCCACAATCACCCTTTCTCTAAGAAATGTAGGAAATGAGCGGTCATCTAGGAAATGTTTTCTCCTTGATTGTACAATCTTCTTCTGAAGTTCATCTTATGAAATATTGTATGTTTCCATCACCAGATGTTGACAAGAGGAACAATTTCCTCTTCCCTTCTCGAAGCTAGCTCTATTGCTGGAGGAGGTGGAGACTGAATGGTGACCTAGTGTGTGCTCAACATTACGTCGACATTTTCATTCTATGGATCCAGACCTGCCTCCATATCTTCAATCTTGATCAATTATTCATTCTACTGAGCAATATGCTTGTCCTACATTTGCTTTCTCTCCTCCTCAACTTGTCTTTGCATTGTTTTTTTTGTTATTTCCTTCGCTCTTCACCTTTCCTCTTCTTCTTGATTTTTTCTTCTGTTCTTCTTCTTTCCTCTTATGCTCTTTTTCTTCCCTCTACCTTTTTTCTGCTTCATACATCTTTTATTTCCTCTTCCTTTCTGTTGTTAAAGCCACTTTCATAATAGATGGATTTGCTTTCATCTTTCATAATAGATGGATATGCTTTCATCTTGTGGCTTCGCTCTCCCCCCGGACTATATGCAACCTTCCTCTTGCCTTTCTCGTGCACTAGGTTGTTTGCTTCTATTGGTGTTGCCTTTGGAGTATCTTCCTTTTGTGAATTAATCTACAATGTACCTACAAATTTGATTGGTTTGCGAGACTTTGAGGCATTATAACAATTCCTCCATGCATCCTCCTCAGGTGAGCGAAAAGTCTCGTTTAGCAACTGAAAATGGATTCTCGCACAATGGTCTTTGCAAATATTCCTCAGATCATACAGATTGTAATCCCAAGTACCGAATGCAAATTTCTCTATTTCCTTCCCTTCAGTATCCGCAAATTTCAAGTTCTTAATCTCATACAATCTGATCTACAAAGGAAGGACATGCCAATGATTTCTTCTTCCTATGCAGAGTTTTTGATAACCCTGTGGGGAGATGATACACAACTTCTTTCATGATGAGCTTATCAATGGCATACCTTGGCAAAATATGTGGTGACTTTTATCCACCGAACACTCTAAGGAAAGTGGCATCTGATGAGGCAAACCAATCGACGATCTCTGATACTGCTTCCATTTCCCCAAGCGACATGCAAAGTGGCTCTTCCTCAAAGATCATCTTGTATAGAGGAATAAGGAAGTGACCAGTCAGCTTCTCCATTACTCCTCTATGGATGCACTCTGAAAGAAACCTACAGTAGATGTGCACAGCAGGCTCTCGTGGTGTCCAAGTCTAATTCATTCCAGGGAATGAATTGTGCACACAGATTGTACTCATAAAATATGCAGACATGTAAAATCTAGCTTGACCGCCCTTGGGAGGATTCAGGGCGTTGGCTACATGGATCTTAAAATATCAAGCCAATAAGGCTGAATAGTTGAATGGTCTCCCTTCACTTACAACCTGATTTAGCTATAATTCCCACCCTTTGGTGAAGGTCTCAATGCTCTGTTGACCATAGATTCTGCAACATAGAATTATCAACAGTTGATAGGCCCTCCTGAGAGACTTTATCTTGTACGTGTTGGTGGGTGTGTGGTAAAACTTTGTTGGCTCTTTCACCCACTCTTTAACAATATCCTTTGTGCTCATATAGTTGTTGGTGGCATAGAAATATGAATCCATGAGAATTTTTGGCTCGAGAAGACGATACATAACATGATAATCAGGTGCCAAAAAAGAAGAAAGCCTTCGTCTGTTGGTACTGCTTAGTGTCATAGTCTTTGGATCTATGTGAGATAGTATCTAGCTAATCACATTTGCAAATGGAAATGTTGGGTACCTACATACAACCCTGTGTAGAGATGATTGTTGGACATTGACATATACTTGCTAGTCTTCCAAATATTATTTGAATTTCTTTACCGATAATATTTCATTCACCTTCTCCCATGTGATTTATGATTCCTTTCCCACAAACAATTGAGTGTCAAAATAAAATGGCAAGTAAACTAGCGTACTCTCAACTTCCTACCTAGTGCTACTTTCAGTGGTGTCCTTTGAAGCAGATATCTTGGGTGCCATGGTAATAGTGACTGAGGAAGTGAAGTGATCAACACTTGTGATACCTGTAGGAGGAACATGCACTCATGGCAGATATGAATTAGCTCGAGCAAATAAACTTACAAATAAATATCAAGAAACAACCACATGGATTGATGAGCAAGATTACACAATTATGGATGTAAAGGAGAGAGACAAGTTGAGGGAACTGTGTATTACACAGTCTCAGTAGCCAATGGTGCAGCTTGAGGCTAGAGATTGTGCAATGTGCAATTTTGCCTAGGCAGTGTGAGAGAGAGATTGCATATTGTGCAATCTCAGTGGCCAAGGTGAGGGCTTGAGCCCTGCAACTGCACAATGCATAGTTGGACCAGCCTGGTACTGCACATTGTGTAGTTTCAGAGGCCAAGCTGACAGCTTAAGCCTTGGACTTGCACAATGCCTAGCTAGACAAGGAAAACTTTGACCAAGGGATGAGTAGATCTGTCAGGTGAGGGTGTGGGAAACTAGCAGATCTGAGTGATGGTGCAATTTTGAGTGTAGATCTAACTAAGTATGGATAGATCATTGAAAATCAAATGTATAAAACCAACATGCAAAAGGAAAAAAAAACATGCATGGAGGGTCATCGCAACGACGACTTCTAATGGGAAAAAACAAGAAAACTGATGCGAAACTTGTAAAAGGCAAATGAAGAAAAGAACCAAAATTTGAAAAACCCAATATATAATAAAACACCAGTAACCATGAAGAGAAACAAGAAAAACAACCCTCACAAAATCGAAATGAGAAAAAGCGACAGAAAAATGGCAAAAGGCGACAAAAGCAAAGCTCACCCAAAAAAGCGACGCAAACTCCACCGAAGGCTACTTGATCTCCTTGGGAATGCTATAAATCCAAGATCGAATGTGAAAATGAGCTATAAAGGCACCCATTATATAGATCTATACCAATTAAGGTTTATGAAGCACATGCCTAAAATCAAGGAAAAAGTGACACGTGGTGGAAAGTTCCAAAAATAGTAAGTGTGATGCCTTCAAGAAACTAATTATGATTCCCTATTTTTAGGGATGTTTTTTTGCTTTTTTTTCTTTTTTGAGAAAACCAAGCATGCACACTGCCAAAGAGGATTGTGCAGATTCTGAGGGTTGGGAAAATTCTCGGCTTAGTGCATTGCCCAGTTTTTAAACTCTATGAAGGGATTGCGTAGTTTTTGAGCTTAGTGTTTGGCTACCATCCAGAATTGCACAGTTCTTAAGCTCAAAGTTGAGCATCCATTCTGGATTGCACAATTTCCATCACCAAAGCTAGCTTGCCTTCCATGATTCACAATTTCTGGAGGCAAGCTCAACAATGCAACAAGGTTAAGTCAGAAGGTTGCTTGTGACTTAGAAGGTTTAGATCAGGATCAAAACAAGCAAGCACAAGCACAACATAAAAATATGAGTCTTGATCATGACATGAATACTTGACAATAGTGAAAGATTAGCTCCTGTGGATAGAAGGGAGGCTCCAAAATCAAAGCATGGGCAAAATTTTGGAGGGTGGTTGTAGTAGCTACAAAAGGTTCCCAGTGTAAAACTATTGTACTTTATAAATGTTGGTTTACTTCCTTTCTTTTAGCTATGCATTGCCTTTATTGTTTATGAGATGTATAGTATTCTATGTAGTGTCTTTGTACTAGTTATCTTATAGTCTTATTCTACAATATATATATATATATATATATTATTTCTTAAATACCTTATTTAGTCCATAGATAGTTCACATGGTTACTTTTAGTGGTAAATCACTACCAATTCTCTGCATCCTAATCTCCCAATGTTTGAGACCGACTCTGAGACCCTAAGGTTATTAATTTACTCTTTGGGATTTAGGAGTCCGACTTGGGCATAACACAATATTTTAACCTCCTTATAATGGTAAATAATAATGGATAACAAATTACACTTGAACCATTTATTTTTCACAATAACAAACTTTGTTATTCTAACTAGTTCTTTTATTATTCCAGTTGGGAATTATTATCTATTGTTTATTCATATCACAATTTAACACAAAGATATCTCAAATGCACATACAATCCCAAATTTTTATCTTCACCTATAAACATAGTTTTTTCTTTCATTTGAGCCATGTTTTCTCTCTCCTAGATGTGTGCAATCACAAAGTTATTCCATCAAATAAAATCCTCTAATTTTCCAATAACTTTCAGAACCTATGATTAATATCTCAACCAAGTCATTTTCACAATTTTTACAGTTCACACAAGTATAGTAAATGTTAAACACTTATCTTTTTTTCTTTCAAAAATATGTCAAAGGTTTCCATATTCGTCCTAGCCTTGAACTGACTTGTGCAAACATTTCCCCCCAAGCTCTTCCTTTAACTGTCTAGTTCATCCAGGAAGATTTTCTTGGATCTTTCTTACCTCCTCAACCCTATGCAACGTCCTGCAAACCCTTTTCTAGGTTTACTAGTCTTTATCTCCCACTATTTAGGGTTATCCAAAAACTATATTTATCTCCCACAGAATCTGGTTTAGATTCCACCACAAGGTGTTTCTCTCAAACCTTGTAACTATCTAGGTGGTCTGCAATTTATGTCTAATTATTTCTTGCCTATTTGTTCTCTCTCTTCAGAATTCAAAGTTCAGCCAAAAGACATAAGGAGTATGCTTCTCTCTCCCTTTCCTCTTTTTGTTTTTCCTACCTCTTTAGGCATGACTAATTCAACTATTTTCCCTTGACAGTTAGAGGTAAATATCTCATGTTAACCTATTAACATGTTTCTAAGAGAATTAATATTATAATATAATTACTTATTCATTAATAGTTTTCTTATGTTAGAAAATAAAAATAAAATAACATTCCAACACATGTCTTTCTAATTTCTCAAAAATAAAAATCACAAAATGAGTCTTTTCAAGGGTATTATGGTCTATTTTGTTAAGTCACGCATGTTAAACTAATTTAGTTATATTAGAAACCAGTTAACGAATTGAGTCACATGCACCGAGTAGAGCTATCAGAGAAGTGAAACATTCATAATAGTATTAACTACAGATAATAGCCATACAACACACTATTAAGAAATAAATTGTATGTGTCTTATTGTAAGCACAATGCAATAGTACAAACATAATAATATATTTGAAAATAATATTTAAACCATGTGTGTGTGTGTGTGTGTGTGTGTGTGTGTGTGTGTGTGTGTGTGTGTGTGCGTGTGTGTGTGTGTGTTATATCACTGTTATAGTGGGTTGCTACTGTCACTTTTACAAGTTTTCATCTTGTAGTTTTGTATAGTTGTAAATCAATAAATGCCCTAAATAGCCTAGAACGTGATAGAATACAACAAGTCCATAGGTAGTCATGTAGCCATAAAATGCTTCGCATACATCTCAGACATATGTATGAAGAACTGCCAACCTGGGAAAAGAGAAAAGAAGCCTTTCAATCTAATGCATAGAGGAGGATTGTTGAAGACATATAAACCTAACATGAGCATAACATTGACAATTCATACCTATGATAAGAAAAAACTTGAGATGAAATTAGAAAAATCCAGAGTCCCAAAGTATAAACTGGACATCTAATGAATGAAATTATATTTTAAAGATCAAAGAGCGATTGTTTACCCGTGGTTGCAAAACACAATCTCCTCTAGCAATGTCACCTTGTAAAATCCATAGAAACCAAAATTATTAGAGGGAAAAAAAGAGACAATTAAATAAAATATAACAGAAATGTAGGAGAAAGATATGGCACTTTTCCATAAACAACTATAGAGAAGACGGTAGTAAAAATTCAAGGTTGATATCAAACCCTAGATACTGTCATGAAAGTTGAGAATACTCTTGTGATAGTCGCTAAAGGTGTGTCCAAGAGTAAGAGGGTAACTATAAAAATGTAATGAGGTTACAGGCTATGAATAAGAGGAATAATTTCGAGCATCCTAAACATTGCATAAGGAATTCAATCCAATTTTCGAAAGAGGGAATTCAATAAGCCCCATGGGGGTAGACGAGTTGGTAATCACAATGTGGTGAAGTTCGTTAGAAAGGCGGGCTCCATACTGAAGGTCACGAATTCAATTCCCCCGAACTAACCCGGAGCTGTGGAGAGGGGCGAGCGCAGTTTCCCAGGGGTTATAGTGGTAATGGTCAGAATCGACCCCATGTAACACGAGTTACGAGGCTGCTCTAGTTGTCGATTCCTCTGTAAGTAGAAAAATAAAGATGGAATTCAATCTAAAAGATAATGACAAAATGTCAATGGAGCCATCACTTACCAATACGCCATAAAAACCTCGATTCATGTAAGGACCGAAGCACACTTTGGTCACACCAAAGTCTATCCAAGTGAACAAGAAACATTTTCAAAACCCAGAAGAAGGTATGTAATATATAACTTTAAATAATATAAACATTCAATAGATATGATTGAAACGAAGTAAGAAAGATGAGCACCTTTGCGGCCATTACTGCTAAAAATGGTTCAAAAATCTGTTGTTCTAGAATCTTAGAGTACGTGCAACAACTTTAGCAAATATTGTAGAGTTAAATAAAGAAAACCTTGGAGAAAAAAAGAATTGACAATGTAAAACTATGGAAACAAGTTTACCCTGAAGTTACCAATTGGATAGGCATCGACAAATGAATGATTTCTGTTATCGGGAAAACTAGTGTCCATTCAGAGCTGCTAGTCCCACTAAGATGGGTAGCTATCTTAGAAACAAACAATATAAAGTCACTTGTGTTTTCCTTTATGAGAGATAGATGAGAGAGAAGCAGAGAGTACCAACCTCAGTCTTTCGCTTGTCTCTTTGCTTGTTTCCTCTCTCCCTTGATAGAGCTTTCGCCACTCCTTTCTCACTTGTCCCACTTCAAAGAACACCTGTAGAATCAAAGCAACAAAATACCATCAAAGCATAGAGATCTAAAACCATAAACAATATAGGATCAGATGTACATTAACCATACACATTCATAAACAATTACAAGATTTAGAAATATTCAAGTATATGGAGGAAAACTCAAATTACTTTATTGATAGAAGTAGTAGAAGAGAGGATTACAACCCAACTATCTAATCCAACTCCATCCTCCCAGCATGAAAGCCCTCTTCACCTCATGAAAAGCTAGATCACCCAACAATATAATGTTTCACAGAGAAACCAACAGCACTTCCTTACAAAATACAGAATTCTAGCCTTTGGATCTCTAGGATGAGGGATCCATATATAGATATTTGCAGGTGGGTGAGTCAGCTTTTGGGATTTTGATTAGTGTCATTTCTCTGATAGTTCTTGGTTCCACTTTGAGATTTCATGATCTCTTACTCATCCCTGGGTGAATTCAGAGAGGCAAGTGTCATATTAGTAGATTCTATAAGATTCTCTAGGTTTCCAGCTAGCAAACTTCCTCTGCCATTTGTCTGCTCTCACTTATCGCACCCTACAGAAGGGATTTCTAGTATGCATCGCACCCTTTGTGTGTTACAGGTGAGATGTGTCACACCCTTAGCATGGAGCAGTCTGTATTGTCCAATTTTGACCAGTTCTGAGTAGTTTTTCAGGGAGAACTTTTGGGAAATGATGTAATCAGTTGAAACAAGACTTTTAGGGGCTTAGAAGCCCTTGGTTTATGGAAATATGTGATTGGGGTTGTAGTGCCCAAATATGTCTATAACAGTTGCCCCCTAAAGCATGAGGTCGTAAATCTTCTGATGTCGGGTGAAATGCTTTATAATGAGGATCTGAGGTTTTTCGAACTCGAAGGTGACCTGTAATAAGATACAATAAAATACATTATCTTCATAACATTTTCATGGTCTAGCTAAGGCGGGAATTCCCATGCTCAGCTTTATAAATTCATTTTCATGTACATAGGACAGACAATTGTCTATGTGGCAGACTGATGATTCTGGTAGAGCCATCATCCCTTAGCTTGGATGATTATCTGTGTAGCTATAGAGTACATTTGATGTCTTTATTTTCCTGAATATATCACAGCCCGAATGGATGAAACTAGATTCAGGGTCTTCAAACTCGTTCAATCTTCGCCTGAAGTACAAGTCGATCCATGTGAAAACATGTTCTGGTGTCGAACATGGTAAGACATCGCCTGATTACCAGCCAATGATGTAAGCTATTAACAGGCGTGAGAGGAATCACTGATAATGATAATGACCCTCAAGGTATTGCAGTACAATTCACGTGGTGTGAATGTGGGACTTGACATCGAACACCACACGAAATCTTTCGGTTGAAGGCCATTGATGTAAACCTGTCACCGGAAGTGAGAAACTTGCCATTGAGGCATGCAAGCTTCAAAGTACTGAAAGGGTTGTTCCTAAGTAAACTTATTGGATAATGAGCTGATGTTGACAAGAAGTGACCCATCGTAGGAGGGCCTTAATGAATCCCACATCTATGACGCAAAATGGAGCAAATGATTTTGTGGAGGTGAAAGCGATCTGATGATACAAGGTTCACGGTGGAGGTCATGAAAGAATGAAGCATGAAGGTCTTGCAGCAGATGAGGCGTTAGCTGGGTTGGTGAATTATTTGAGCGACTTCTCTTGAACATATCGGCGACATTGAAATGGATTGGTAGCGTCAACCCCAAAAATGGATGGTACAGAGGACAAATGGTGATATGACCGGTGAATGGAATAACCCAAACTGACTCAATCATGGTGATGGAGTGAAAGTGTCATGTTCAAGAGCGACCTGCTACCAATAAAGTTCTTCAAGTTTTCTTCCTAATTTTTCCCCAATCATTGCTGACCAATACTTCTTTGTTTTTGTCAAGCTGGAGGAGGATAACATATGCTTGTTCTATAATTTTCCCTTCGAGCAAACCTGTCACTATGTTTTAGCGAGCCTAGCGAGAGTGAAACTCGCTCTTGTCTGCATGGACAAGTTTATCGCTATTGTTTTAACGAGTTTAACGACAAAGATAACTCGGTCCTTTTCAGTTTTAGAGAGTTTGAAAAGAGACAAAAAGGAAACTCCAATAGTCATTTTTTGTAGTATAATCCCTTAAGTCCGAAAAAGTATAAAATATTACGAAAGGGATGACTTTTCCGATCACTTTAGCAAGCCGAAAAAGACAATTGCTCGATATTTTTGTGTAAGGATCCCTCAGGTCCAAAAAATTAAAATATAGAGGAGGGATGGCACTTCCAATCACTTTAACGAGCTGGAAAGGCCAATTGGTCGGCAATCTTTTTATATTTTACAAGTCTGAAAAGAGCTTAAAAGAGACTCGTTTTTGAGGAATGAGCGATGTTTTCTGGTAGCAGCTGGTTCCAGGTAAGGTTTGGAACTTTTCAATCACGGCAGTGTAAAGAAGGTGGCTAACAGAATCACTCGTCGCAGCTGTTCCTCAAAAGGGTAAACAATCAAGTGGAGACGTATGATCGGCTAAAAAGTGGAGGTGATGGTAAGAACACGACCAAGGCTTAAAAGCTGATAGTAATGCAATCACAAAGGTTATTTACTGAAAGGTGGGTTCATTTTTTAATGAGCTTAAACTTTGGGGAAACATATGCTCATTGCTAGGTTTATTTTTTAACAAGCTTGAACTTCGCATAAAATTGCTCGTGCCAGTCGTATAATAAGGATGTCTCTCATTAGTAGGTTCATTTTTTAGGGAGCTTGCCCCATGCAAAACTTTGCTCCGAAGCCTTTTGTATGCAAGATAGGAACGACCAACTACTATCCTAAGGGTTAAATAACTACTAAGGTTAGGTAGGATAGTCTCTCGGTGGGAAACAATCTCCTTTACTTTGTCGGTGCCATTTGGCCCTTGCAAAGGTGAATGGTTGATCAGACCAATCACCTAACTTAAGCAATTGAAGTTAGTAAAAACTACGGGGTTAGAGTTACGCTGGTCGCTTTTCACTTGTGTACAAAAGGTTTGCATGCCCCCAGATATAAAGAGAAGTAGAGTTTCTAGGTTACCATAGGGAAGTTCTTGCATTTGCAAGATTTTTTTGTCCGCGTAGCAGCCAAAACACTTCCTTGGCCTTGTCCATCGAAATAGACAAAGGTGAATGGTGGGAGCTTCCAATCACATAACCTTTGACGAGGGAATCCTTTTCTAGTATAATCTCATTTTCCTAAATGGACAGGTGTGTCAGACTAGTAATATATCCTATGCGGAAACCTACCTTATATCTGGGGTTTTCCTACCGAAGTAGACCAGGGCGCATGCCCCCTGGGTTTAGTCACATTCACCAAATCACTCGCGATCATCAGGTGGACGGACTGGAGGTTGATGAGACATTCCTTGTGCAAAAAGACCATTTAGGGATGGCATTTGACTAGTAGCCGTGTTTGAACCAGGGAATGAAAGCTGGTCAATGAGCTGGACCATTCTGCCTTCATATGGAAAACACATCACTCGAAAGAGTGAGGAAACAATATCTCCCATGTTGTAAATGTAGTCATGCCCAAGGAGTAGATTGTAATCTATAGGCCCTTGGACTACTATCATGTTTAGATGAATGGTTTTCCTTCTCAAAGTTATAGGCACATTTGGAAGGATCCCTCACAGTCGACTGGTTCCTTTGTTGAAGCCTGATAAATTTCGAATCTCAAGCAAAAGCGATGGCGAACCAAGCGCTTTCCAAGCAGTTGAGGAAAGGATACTCACAGAAGCCCCTTCATCTATGATAGTGCCAACCGTGATAATTATGTAAGCTTGTACTATGATCTGGAATGGAACATTAGACGGTAGGCAAGGTCTCGCTAGTAGATTCCAATCGAAGGAAATGACTAGATTGCTTGGAGCAGGGACTGAATAAACGATCAGATGAATCTCTGATGAACTTCCTTCCTGCGGTAAAGGAACGGGTAGATTGCCCCCATGTTCATCGGACTCTGTGTTAACAAAAATAATTTGAACGGTGTCGTTCTTATTCTCTTTGGAGATTGTATGATCCGAAGATGGACCTTCTGAAGACAAGACTAAGTCGACCGTCATCTCGACCTGTTGAGTTTGGTCCAATGTGGAATCAGAGGGTTCATCTTCAATGATAGATGTTTCGACCAACAACAGAGGTGTGTCAGTCAGATTTTCAATTAGCGATGGACTTGGCAAGAGTTTCTTGTATCCAAGAGGAAGTCGCTATGGTGAAGCAGGACGGTTATCCAAGACTCTTTTAGCTTCGTCTAGGAAAGGACAACGATGGAGGGCATGATCGCCTTCACACAGTCTACAAGGAAATTTAGATCTTCCTTTTTGTCCATTGACTTTGTTTTCACTAGTTGATGGTGTACTCTCAACATGATCGTCAGAGGTTCAAGACACCGGATTGTGCAAGCAGGGAGACCAGTCCCTTCAGATCCATGGGATGCAAGGACAATCTCGATGATAGTGCTCTCCCTTGCAAATGACACATGGAGATTTAGGTTTGGATGGTGCAGTGTGTGGATTTTCACCAAACAATGCATGGTTGCCCCCTTTTGCCATTGGCTTCTTCTTCTTCTTCTCCTTCCCTTTCTTCTTCTTCTCAGTTACTTGGTTTTTAGTGTTACTAGTTTCACCAAGTGAAGAGGAAGAAGGAGAGGGAGAAACAAATGAAGTAGAAGGTGGGGGAACAACTCCAGTATCATCTGGTTGCTAATTTGATTGCTAAGGAATTATGGTGTTTTGAACAACAAGGATCAAGAAAAGCCATACTGGCAGGCCAATTATAAGTCTTGGAAGGGACAATGTAGCCATATGTGGAGCACCAACATCTCCCCAAGAAGAGAAAGGACTAGGATTTCCCCCAAGGGGAAATCCTTGATTGGTGGACTCCATTTTCTCAACCTAAGACCAACGAGGGAACTGTGATGTTATTCCGATTAAAATAAATTTTATGACGCTTTGACACAACTTGCTTTTTCAATTTTTAAGAGTCGAGAAAAAGCTAAAGGTGACTCTAGTCGCCTTCGACTTTTAATGAGCCCGAAGTGATAAGTGCTCAAATGGAGCTTTTCTTTTAAGGAGTCTGAAAAGGAATGAAAGTGACTACTATGGAAATTTATGCAGAGGGATTACCAAACCAATCGCAAAACTGCAATATACTTTTACGTACGACAGTCAATCTTCCCGAATGTTGTGTTCAGTGCATTGTGATTGATAGGGCAACAGACACGGCTTCCTAAGGATAAAGGATATCAACCTATTGTGGTCTCCCAATATATACTCGACGGTACGTGGGAGCACAAGTCCGTACTGGCACTTTTCATATCAAAGAGGAGGAATCACCCAACCTATGATGAAAATGATAGTTACCAGGCTTTACGACGCTGGAATACATCTCTAGCCTAGACTTCTAGATGTTGTGCGTTAGGTTCCAAAGCGTTTTTATGTTCATTGAGGTTTATTTTACAGTTGATCTTTCTTAAGAAGTTTGCCTTTAAGGTTCACCACGTGATGTAGATATACAATTCCTAAATATGCAATCTAAGATGATAAATAGTCGTTTATTTTCTTTTAGCAATGAAAATCCTAGCTACTAAGGAAAGAAGAGTAAAATTCTTTCAACATAGAGCAGAGAGCACACACTAGATGCACTTTTCCTAAATCAATTTCCACATGCAATCTAAATGCAAATGCACATGCATGTATTTGTTTTTCAGTTTCCTTAATGTGTGAATGACAAAAAGAAAACTAAGTACAGATCTGAGTTACTTTTCTTCAAAGCAACACTTTAGCAATTTCTTTTCAAAAACGAAAGGAAGACTATGACGACACTTTCAATTTTGACTTGAAAACTACTTTCGACACATCAAAGAATTGATAATTCAAATCAAGTACAATGGCAAAAGTGTAATCAACTATCTAAAAGAGGAAGAATTTACGACACTCTTTTTCTTGACTGAAAACGACAATTGCGACACTTTCAAATCAAAAGATGACAGATCGATTAATCTACTATTTGCAAAGGAGGACTATAAATGATGAAAAATACATAAAAAACATTCACAATTCCTTATCAATGGAGGCTAAATAATGTAAAGGAAGGGAGTTTCAACAATGATATACTGATCATAGACAGCAAAACTACTGAATAGAGCTAAAAACAATGAAGAAAAACCAAAATCTGGAGGCAGAAACAGTCTCATTCAATCATCACACCTGTAACACAGGGAAACAAGGATGCATCTCACCTGCAGCACATGGGAGGTGTGATGCATCCAGACTGCCAATGAGAGAGAGCGCGATGGTCCAGGGATGAGACTGAGCTTGGTTTTTACGCACAATTTGCAACTAAGTTCAGGCGTTTAGGCTAAGCTTATGATAGGCAGTAAACACAAAGTATAGGGGTTAATATAATGAGGTTATTTGAGCTACCACTAGGGCACTTAGGATGTTTTCAAGTCAGATGTTCAGTTCATAAACCAACCTAGATATTGACTGAAGCAGCATTGATCTACTTTGCAGTTGCATAGAAAAAGCAGTTCGAAGGCTAGTTGGCTTAACTTCAAGCTCCGTCTGTAGTTTATAAAGCAAACAACAGTAACAAAAAAACAAAATATTCACTCCCCAGTGGAGTCGACATTTTGTTATCGGGAAAACTAGTGTCCATTCACAGCTGCTAGTCCCACTAATATGGGTAGCTATCTTAGAAACAAACAATTTAAAGTCACTTGTGTTTTCCTTTATGAGAGATAAATGAGAGAGAAGCAGAGAGTACCAAGCTCAGTCTTTTGCTTGGCTCTTTTCTTGTTTCCTCTCTCCCTTGATAGAGCTTTCACCACTCCTTTCTCACTTGTCCTGCTTCAAAGAACACCTGTAGAATCAAAGCAGCAAAATACCATCAAAGCATAGAGATCTATAACCATAAACAATATAGGATCATATGTACATTAACCATACACATCCATAAACAAATACAAGATTCATAAATATACAAGTATATAGAGGAAAGCTCAAATAGCTTTATTTATAGAAGTAGTAGAAGAGAGGATTACAACCCAACTGTCTGATCCAACGCCATCCTCCCAGAATGAAAGCCCTCTTCACCTCATGAAAATCTAGATCGCCCAACAATACAATGTTTCACAGAGAAACCAATAGCACTTCCTTACAAAATAGAAAATTCCAACCTTTGGATCTCTAGGATGAGGGATCCATATATAGATATTTGCAGGTGGGTGAGTCAGCTTCTAGGATTTTGATTAGTGTCATTTCACTGATGGTTCTTGGTTCCACTTGGAGATTTCATGATCTCTTACTCATCCCTAGGCGAATTCAGAGAGACAAGTGTCATATGAGCAGTTTCTAGAAGATTCTTTGGGTTTCCACCTAGCAAACTGCCTCTGCCATTTGTCTGCTCTCGCTCATCACACCCTACAGAAGGGCTTTTCAGTATGCATCGCACCCTTTGTGTGTTACAAGTGAGATGCATCGCACCCTTAGCATGGAGCAGTCTATATGGTCCAATTTTGACCAGTTCTTAGTAGTTTTTTAGGCAGAACTTCTGGGAAAGGATGTAATCAGTTGACCTTGTTCCTTTAGGGTATGAAACAACACTTTTAGGGGCTTAGAATCCCTTGGTTTATGGACATATGTGATTAGGGTTTCAGTGCCCAAATATGTCTATAACATTTTCCTCTGTGTAAAGACATCCATTCAACACCTGTGGAACGAGATATTGACATTGAGAAAAGACCTGGTAGGTATAGAAAAGAAGAGAAATGTATGGTCGCTGAAACAAAGGCCATATGCATAAATGAGACAGAGGTTAGGGTTTTCCACTCTTTTGAAAATCCTTATTTAATATTGTCTTTCTGATCATCATCGAAAAACACAATTGTTCATAGCGCACAGAGTGGAATAGTCATGTGTATTCACATGGGTAAGGCCAATGCGGCCTATGATAAGTGGGGAATGTACACATTAATAGAATATGACTCCATTCATAGAGTGCATGTAGGAAGAAATATGTATGGTTAGGTTATGTAACCTAGGAACTCAATTTAAATGAATAAGAAATTATGACCCACGATTTGGTTATCAAATAAGGGGTGAAACCCTTAAAATAATTATGCATCAAAAATAAATTGTGAAGTGAACTATTATACTATATGGTTGGAAAGAGAGTCATATATCGTGTTGATAAGGGTCAAATAAAGGATCATATGAGGAAAGGACCAGATGAAGATTTTTCATTAAACCTTCTAGGGATATTGCATAATAATAAATAAATCGAGTTAAGAAACGATAAGGACTATAACCCTAGAGACATATGTAAATTATAGTCTTAGAGGCAATGTTAATTCACTCTAATTATTGGAAATTGTACACAGAATGCTAAATTAATGGTAGGAACAAAGATCTTATTTACTAATTATGTCATAAAGAAAAAAATGGTATGTATTAGGAGGTATGTTGCATTTGGTATCAAAGTTATAGGTTCAAAATTTAGGCCTAAGGGTTAAACCACAATAAAAAAAAAATTAGAACATGTTATGTTTAAGAAAACTAATTTTGATTTATTGTAATGATGTACAATATTAATCATAAAGATATTACATTATGGTAGAACCTTCTACCAGATCTACCGGTGGAGGAGAACATGTTTGGGTTCCATTGGGAGAGGAAAATGCACCTCCAACAACTTAGTTTCTGGGTATTGTAGGAGATTTGAGACAAGAATTGGCCAACATCAGGTCTATCCATGAATGCTTGTTGAAACCAAGTGAATAGCAGGAGAAGATCATAAAATAATTGATTGAAAAGTTAATGCATAAACCTCTAGATACATAGTTAGAAGGGGAAAAGAAGACCCTTTAAACTGAAAAACTGCTAAGAATGAACCTGATAAGTCTGAACATGAATATGACAAATATAAAAGTAAAGAAGGTTCTGATAAAAAATCTCCAAAACCCACTAAATAAAGAAAGAAAAAGAAAACATAACTCTTGGTAGAGTTCAAAAAGGTAAGACCACCAACAATTGATGGAGAAAAAAAAATTCAGAAGCCTAGTTGTTGAACATCACTTAATATTTTCATGTATATGAATATTCCAGTAATATCGAGGCCAGACTGGCAGTATGTCAATTACAAGTAAAGGCTTCATTCTAGTGGGAAGAAGCAAAAACAATGCACAATATAAATGAAAAGGCAGTCACCTGGGAATAATTTCATAAACAGTTCAAGGAAAAATATCTAAAAAGGATATTATGATGATTGAGCTAAAGAATTTCATGAGTTGAGGTTGGGTTAACTAAGCATGAACGATTTTGAGCAGACCCACATGGACCCTGTACATTAAAGAGGAAAAAGTGAAGGTGCAACTATTTCTGAATTTCCTTCCACTCTCATACAAAGAAAGGATTGAACTTGAAAATCCAAAGACCATGGACAAAGTTGTAAGAAAAACAAGGATTTGTTATCAACAGTTTAAACAGAAGAATGAAGGCTCAAAATCCTAGTCTAACAAACATAAAAATAAATTTGGATCTGGAATTAAGAAGCCAAAACCTTCTATTATGAAGAATTTTGGAAGAGACTGTCAATGAAAAAGGTTCAACTAGAATAACCAACCACAAATTGCACAGTCTCAAACTGGTTACAAACAAATTTATCTAAACACAAAAGGGATGAATATTGGCACAGAAAGAGAACCTCTAAAATGTTTGGGTTGTGGAGAAACCCCTCAAAACAAAGAAGATTACATTGAGACTAGGAACCTGTGTTAAGTTAGCACAAAGGTTCTGTGGACCATTCAAGATACTAGCTAGTGTTGGGACGATGGCCTACCTGCTAGCACTGCCAAGTCATATTGTAATGGCCCCAGGTGAAAATTTCATGTAAAAACTTTAATAAAGGAAAAATAAGACCAAGGACATGGGATACATATTCCAAGTTGGATGTTGGGAAAAACATCCTAGCGGGTGTTCATTTTGGTTTATTTATAGCTAAGGAAATTGGCAAAGGCAAAGAGGCATTAATTGGCATTTATTTATGAAAATAGGAGAAAAGGGATATGAAAGGTCATAGGTTTGTAGGAGAGGGAAATTGAAGGAAAAATACAAGAAAATGAAGAAAGTAGAGGCCCTAATAATAAAAAGGATTATGATGATCAATTAACAACTTTTTGTCAGTTTTAGCTTGGACCAAGTGAGAAAGAGGAAGAAGAGTACCAAGAGGAGAAAGCAAGCAAGCAAGCAAAGGAAGGAAAATGAAGGACAAGGAAAGCAAAGGATAAGAAAGGAAGGTTGGATCAAGCAGCTTCAATATGAAGACTTGCAAGTAACAGGTTGCATGTGTGATTTCCTAGTTGGTTTGTGAATGCATGGTACATGCATTTATGTATTTAATTCTCTTGTTGTCATTGGCATGGGTTTTGTCAGGTGTGATAGTGGTTTCAGCCTTGCCTTGCCATTTTGGATAGCCATGGTGTGATGGGGTTCTTTTATTTGGTTGAGCTTTGGATTGCCGAAAGTTTTGGAACTGGGTGAGGTGGTCTCAGGAAAATTCCCAAGGGTTAGGGGTGGAGGTGGTTTAATCTCCAAGAAGCCCTCGACAAGTGGGTGGAGACAAGAAAATTCCTCAAGGTATTGGTGAAGAAATTGTGAGGCATCCAATCTTGTTTTTGGCTTAGTGATCTCTTAACCGATTTTGGCAGGATTATGGTAGCCTGATGGTGTAGGTGGTTTAATCTCAGGGAAGCCCTGGTTGTTTATGTTTCATTTTTCTTATGTGATCTCTTGACCGTTTTTGGAGAGATCATGAGAGTGTGAGGGTGGAGGTGATTTAATCTCCAGGAAGCCCTGGTTGTTTATGTCTTGAGTCTTGTTGGACAGTTGGTATTGTGTGCATGGCCAGTGTTCTAGAGAAGGCATCTACAAGTGTGTTGCCATTGATTTCAATAGTCATGTTGAGGAGTTGTTTGGGCAGTTGGCAGGAGTATTGACATTGATGTCGACCAGACAAGCTTGGTTTCTCGTTGCAGCAGATGCTAGTAGTGATGGCTCAGGAGGAATCTCTTGGTAGTTGCAGGCTTCATGTAGAGAATCATCACAGTAGTAGGCTTATTGGAGAATCTATCAAATGATGATTACAGTAATGGCCCAGGAGGAAGTCCATAGTTGTTGCAAGCCTCAGGTAAAGGATTACCAATGTGGGTGTGATTCCTAGTTGTCCAAAGTGACAAGGACCAGATGATTGGCAGTGATTTTGGAGCCATATTTTGAGGTAGAATATGGGATCAAAGGATAATCGTACCCTTTCCATTGGAAAGTTCTCTAGAAGAGATTTCCAATGATATGAGGAAGTCCCTGAATGGACCTCTGGATCAAATGTTAGAGCCAGTTGAAGTTCTGCCTCTCCAAACCAAAAAACAAAGGAAAACTTGTGAATTTCTAAGTTTGAGGTGGTGTCCTTCTAGAACGCATCCAATCGGCAATAGGAAATCAGAGGTCTCGGCATATCGCATATCGATGATCAGAGGTTCCAAGGTGCAGTGCAACAATGAAATCATTTCGCCGATTAGAGATTAGCAATCCTGCATATCGGAAGTCCTAGCACATCAACAATCGCAATATCAATAATCCTGCATATCGGAGGGCAAGTCCATATCGACGATTGTTTTTTGGAATTTTCAAAGATGACACACATTGGGATGTTATGATCTACGAACAACAATTGAGTTAAATAACTAGGATTGAGGTTTCTTTGTTAAAATCGTCGGGGAGGAAAAAAAGTGATTTACAAAGGAATTCGTTGAAAACCTAGGGAAGGTGAGGCCTCTTTCTCTCTCCTTTAGGCAAGACACTTGGAGGCATCTAGTTGGTTCCAATAAAGATAGATGGCAGTCACAAATGAGCTATGATGTGGACACATGGCAGGATCCGATTATTTCTGATAATGCCAAGTGGCGGCTAATGTCAGCATGAGGTGGTGGTACAAAGGGACACGTGGTAGGAAGTTTTGGTGTTTTGAGGTGGCCTAATGGGCCATATCTACGTGACATGTGTCACCACTCAGAAGACACCACGTGGTAGTGATGACATCACATCGATGATCGACAATCAAAGGTTTACGATGGTTGGCACATTGGCCACCTTGGGGAATCACCGATTAGAGGGCTATGATATGAGGGCTAGCAGGTGGTCGTGAAGTCTTAAGGAACCAAAGGCTAGGGCTGAATAGAGGGGCATATTGGCAATTAGCGATCAAAGATTTGTGGTTGCTGGCATATGGACAACAAGTAGAAATCCCCAATAAAAGGGCTCCGATGTGGTTAATGCTTGGTTGAAGAACTTATAGAACCAAGGGCTCTAAGCTCTTAACAAAGGAAAAAGGACCCTAGCACAATGCTGAAAAGACTTAGTGCCTCAGGTCATGGCACCCGGTCACTGCCCTCGGTCCTATGAAGAGAAAAGTGAAAAGGAGCTAGAACAAAAAGGGCCAAGGACAATCAAATTTATTTTTTTCATACATCTGTTTGTGAATAAAGTTCTGATAGAGGAAAAGCTCTGATAAAGTGCAATACGAAGGAGAAAAGGCTCTCGGCACAATTTTAAAGGGCTTAGCACCTCAAGGCTATGTGGTGGGTCATGACACTCAGTCATATGGTGGATATTCAATAAGGGTCAGGCATAAGGGTTTTGAAATATCGAAGGTCGACAATCGACGATTTGTAACATTGCACCACTGTAAAAGCTGCGATATAGCACTGTGATGTAAAAGCTTTGATAGCACAGTACATGATTTTGAAGGCTAGATGGGTCAGTAGCTGAAGAGTAAATGTAGAGGTAGTGTAGTTGGTCATTAGAGATATCCCGTGCATGCATTATAGAAATAAATGCAAAATAGAAAATCCATGTCGAAGTATTGTAAGCCATGAAGAGGCATGGAGAGTCTCAGTGGAGTGTGCAGGTGGAATAAGATTAAATTCTTAGCATCGAGAGCCTCAGTGATGTGAGAATGGAAGATAGAGAGGATTTTGCCTGGTTTGAGTATGGAGTGGACTAAGAATTAATTCTCAGTATGGAGGAAGTTGTCAGTGTTCCCATTCTCATAGTGAATGCAGTGGCAGAGACCAATACCGATGCAACAAGAGCATGGAGAGGCCATGCCAAGGTACAGTGTGCGGTATTGAAAGAGGACAGTGTGGTAGCATTGATTGTGGGGACAATAGAGGAAAAAAACCCAGGATCTCGAATGAGCAAAGTGGGGGAATGCAGCATAGCTGTGAAAGAGCATGTTCTGCATAGTGAGGTTGTGAGTTCTTAAGCATAAAAGAAGTGACCCTGAGAGCATAACTCTGTGAGACAAGGTTGTGAGTTTCATGTATGTTGTGTGAAAGGTCGAAGGTGTTTGAGAGCTAATGTGAGCAGAAAGAAGACAACTAAGCATGTGCCATGAGAAGTAAGGTCGATAGCAGACTGTGTGTTATGGAGAGGCAGAGAGCTAAGTGCATGAAGTTAAAGGGGCAGAGATCAGAGGGTTGTTGAAGAATGTTGCAGAGAGCTGCAAAGTGTAGCAGAGTGAGTTGAGATCAAAAGTTGTTATTAGGCAGAGTTGCTACCAAATTACAGAGAACTACCAGTTCTTATTTGAGTGTGGGTTGGTGCCCGTAATCAGGAAGTTGGTGCTTCCATATCTAGTGGAGCTTGAGAAGGCTTGAGGGTTGGTGCCTCTTGCAAATTGGTGCTTGAAACAAATCCATGAGGTCAGTACCTCACATGGTGCTTCTGGTAAGCTAGACAGGTGTCTACAAATAGAGGGAGTTGGTGCTTCCTGCTAGTTGGTGCTAGCAAAGAATCAAAGGGAGTTAGTGCTTCCTATGAGTGGGTTCTCACAAAACATATTGATGTAATAGAGTAGGTGCTCCTATTTACATCAATAACAACAACAAGCTTTGTGGTTTTTTCTCGAAAGGGTTTCCACGTGAAAAAACCTTGTGTCTAATGTGTATGATGCTTATGGTTTGTATGTGTGTGTGTTGATTTAATGTTGCTGCTACATTACATATTGATGGTTTTTATATGGATGGGTGCCAAGTTAAATAAGAAAATAAAATTGGCATAAAGAAGAAAAAATTAGCCATAATATTGATTCACCCCCCCTCTTAGTATTAATATTGTCTCCAACAAGTCCCACATTCATGCTTGGAATATGGAACAAGGGTGATTGACTGAAAGAAAGACTTGGTTCAACTCAATCTATGGTCGGTTGGTACATGGAAGTCCCTGACTAGGTTGGATTTTGCATACGTTAATAAGAGATATTTTCCTATTGTATTATATGATTAATTGTACTTGTTGTTATGTGGCTTTGATGGTTGTTCTATCATGGTCATTATTCTGGTTATATGTTGGTTATAAGCATGGTTCCATAACAGGTTCTAGCTATGGCTCTTGATATGTTTTGATTAGTTGATGAATGGTTAATTAATGCATGAGATAACAAATTTTATTGCAACTATTATGAGAGGGAATTAGACCTTATTGGTGATTCTTAGATAATTTTTAGACCATATGTTTAGATATGCATTCATGACTTGAAGATTACATGTTCACCATATGTTTGACGAAATGACTATTATGGTTAGACCTGGTTAGGTCAAGTCCTTAATCAAGTTTTGTATGAATGGCTTTGTCCTAATGTTATTTATCATTCTATAAAGTATCATTGAGTTATGGCCAGTGGTCTAGAGGCTATCCTGAAATGGTGGCTCAGAATCTAGGACCGCACCCTTTGAACTGGAAGTTTTGGGCTATAACCGCAACTTTATAGGCTTATGCATACAATTGGAGGCCTTTTCATGCATGCAGTTGTGGGCCCATGTCACTAAAAAGGCAATCTAACTTAGGGTTTCGGAAATTGGAGTGGTTGTTTAGCTCTTGGGTGTCTTGTAGCTCCTAAGGAAGGTTAATAAAGTTCTAGTTTGTTGAATCCACTTCCGTAACTATACTTAGGAGGTTGGGTCATGTCATAGTAGCCCTCAGCTCATGTTTACCCATGTAGGCCAGCTAAAGTGGGTAAATGTGGGAGGGGTGGTTACAGATTGGCATCAGAATAGGTTTCCTTCTCTTTGGGTGTTATATGATACCAGATTGGTACCAAATCTCTCAGGTTCAAATACATGGACTAGATGGGCAGAATGTGTTTTGTCATGCATGCATGTTAATTTCTATGTGGTTGTTATGCATGCATTGCCATGGTTATGGTTGACGTGCATGGGTTCATTGTATGCAATTGGTGTTATCATTCATGATGTCGATATATTAATATGATTATGTATACCCATGTATCATGCTAATCTAGATTTATTTTGTAGACGAGATAGCCTCCCCTAAACTTCACTAAGCTATGTCGATTATGTTTATATTTGGTTTATCTGACATGGTATGTTTGCAGGAAGAAGAGGATTAAAGGTTACTAGAAAAATGGTGGACTAAAGTTCACAACACTCCCCTTATAGATAAGATGAGCAACCAAGAGATGAGTGTTTAGTCAATTAGTATGTCCTAAATTGCTACATTAATTATCAATCCGGGAGTCGTAAACTGATGAAGTGTGGCGCACTGTATGTGCAAGACAACCTCTTTCTTACTTTTATTGTTTTCAATTTTTATCTTTTTTTTGGGGTTTGGTCCTTGTTGGTCTCCTAAGTTGTCTAATGTAAATGGAAATCCTATTCTCAGGTTTTAAGAATACTTTTAGAGGGCAAGTATGGATGTAGATTTAAGACAAGGTTTAAGTCTCTTATGATAATTTCCAGAACTTATCACTTCAAAAGATCTCGAAACATGCTATTGATAAAATCAGTACTTGAACAAGAATGTAAATATGCAACTACTTAAAAAAAAGATGAAATACTAATCATGAGGTCACTGTCTCTGCTGCCCATCTAATTACAGAAATAAAATCTAAACTATTGCACTCAAAACCAAAAATTGCAGACTAATGAAAGCAAGATCAATTTACTTCACTTATAATCCGATAGCTCGCCAATTAACTTCTCGGGTTAAGCCATGGCACCGGAGATAATGTCAAATAACATGAAGAATTGATATCTAAATTACCTATTTGCAGATTAATGAAAGAAAAATCAAATTACTTCACTTATAATCCGATAGCTCGCCAATTAACTTCTCGGGTTAAGCCATGGCACCAGA
This sequence comes from Pinus tabuliformis, assembly GCA_031772625.1. Classification (NCBI taxonomy): domain Eukaryota; kingdom Viridiplantae; phylum Streptophyta; class Pinopsida; order Pinales; family Pinaceae; genus Pinus; species Pinus tabuliformis. Next base: position 719,968,247 of record CM062806.1, read on the forward strand.
GATAACGTCAAATAACATGAAGAACTTGATATCTAAACTACCTACTTGCAGATTAATGAAAGCAAAATCAAATTACTTCACTTATAATCCGATATCTCGCCAATTAACTTCTCGGGTTAAGCCATGGCACCGGAGATAATGTCAAATAACATGAAGAACTTGATATCTAAACTACCTACTTGCATATTAATGAAAGAAAAATCAAATTACTTCACTTATAATCCGATAGCTCGCCAATTAACTTCTCGAGTTAAGCCATGGCACTGGAGATAACGTCAAATAACATGAAGAACTTGATATCTAAACTAGCTAATAGCAGCAAACAAATCTCACTGAAATCAAAGCATAACAACTAAAATTGAAAAGCTTAAAAAGTTCAGCAGAGAAGTAAATCTCATATCACTACTTGATGCAAAAATTATATGAAAAATATCAAGCATAACCTATCCTGAAACACATTGATCAGTGTTAGTAAAAAAAGTATGCAATGCTACAAAATCATGTACAGGAATAAAACGATTAGCACCATAAACAAATTATGAGAAATATACAGTGAAAATAAGAGAAAATATGCATGAAAACTTTACAAAAATGAAAAGAAAAACCTCAGCCAGCAGGGGCCCTCTGCACAACCTTTGGTTAACACGCTGTCACCTTAGAACCACGCTTTACACAGTCATGAGAAAACAAAGTTTTTTATATTGCAAGACAGAGAGTATGTCTTCTCATTACAACATCAAAACAAAAGCTTAAAACAACAGCATCAATCCTAATATCTAAACTAGCTACTTGCATTGCGAACACTTTATTTATACAGGAAAATAGATAATTGTTTTTTTTAGAGAAATCTTCAGCAGAGGACACGTAAACAAGACAAAACCCATAAGTTCAGCCTCTTGGTTGCCATAAACATTCAATCTACAAAAGGTGGATGTTGGATTTGTGTCATAGAGACGGCCTGCAACTGTCAAGAGGTATCCACGAATCTAGGAACGGTCTCAGACTTTTCATGTTATGAAACAGAGACCTATTTGATGTAGGACTCCTTGTTTGACCGTCCTTTGACCAATGCCTTTCTTCACGAATTCGGCTGAACAGATAGGACCTTGTCCATGTGTAGATCATTTATGAGCTGCCCACGTGCCTCGTTTCACCTACCGACACCTGTAACCTATAGAACAATGAAAGTAGCTGCGGAATTGTGAGTCAGCTGCGGAAAGTGGCTACATTTCGTAGCTGATGAACAAAATCTAAATCAAATAGCACACACAAGGATATAGTTAGAAAACCACTTAAATGCACTCCTAGAATCAATATGTAACAATCTTTGATAGCTTATGAGGCACTGATGTGGGAAAATGGAAGAGAAAAGGTCTAGGAAAGTATGTAGAAGAGAGGTAGTTCTAGGGCTCAACATACCCCCACTGTGAAGATGTTGCATGTCCTCATGCAACCAAAACTGTGACTATCCTTCCTTCAATTCATCTGCTCTGAGACTTCTGCTAATACATCTAGCCTTCTCTTCTTCTTCCTTGGTGTCACTGTCATCCTGGGCTTCATCATTAGGCACCTGTATTTGAGGTTGATGAGGGCTCTGCTCAACCTCCTGTTCTTCTTCTTCAATTTCTTATTTTTCTTGTGCCACAATCCTACATGCAGTATGGTATTGTCATGGATTATTTTGTCCAATCTGTTCTGTTCTTTCAATGTTTCATTTTCCCTTTTGATATGTCTATTCAGGACTTCTAGTTCAAAAACTTCTTGTTTTAATGATTAGATCAAAACTTCTTGAGTTGTATCAGGCTGATTAGATGAAGTGCCCTATTCAGTTGTAGTCTTTTCCAATGATTCAATAAAATCATACAACTGTTGCTGAGTTGGATCTATTTCTGGTGTGGCCTTTCTTGGATTGATCTCAAAATCTAGTTGAGGAAAAGAAGAATGTTGTGGACTATGGTCAGGAGGAGTGATTACTGGTGACTGTTCTGGTGTTTCCCCTCCTAAGTCTATGAAGTGAGCCCCTTTGTTTTGCACTTTCTTCAATTTTACTTTAAGTCTTGAGCTCCTTCTTAAATTCTGTGAGCTGGTATCTCCCTTTTCTACACTCTGTTTCTCCTTTCCTTTTCCTTTTGCCTTAACTGACTGTTCTTTAAGATGAATTAGCCTTTCAGAAAGTATCTTCTCTTCTTCTGAAGAAGGTTCTGGGGTCTGATAAATGTCTTCAATATTTCTTTTCCCCTTCTGTTTCACTTGTTTCCTGATCTCAGTCAAGGTTTCAGACAACATTTCTTCCTTACTAGTTTCTCTAGTGATACTAGTAGGAGCCCTTTGGATTTCTTCGTTTGTTCTTCTTCTCCTACTTTTTCTTATTGAGCTTCCCTCAAGTGTTTTAGGTGGGTCCTGGAAGAAATTTCTAATTAAGAATTGTTCCCATGTGTCCTTTCTTTTCTTCAACTGATTTTCAACCAGAATTTTAACAAGGCCTTGATGATAAAGATGAGGCTCCATGTCATCTATATTTTTCTGAACGGTGGTGGACATCTTTTTCAAACTAATTAACAATAAATAAGGCAAATTGATGGTTTGACTCTCTAGAAAATTCATTAATAACCTTATATGGTACATGTACATAGACCCATACCTTCCTTCACACGTAATGAATTTTTGGATTATCAACAACAAACTGCTCCATTTGTCCGTTAGGGCTGAAACATGAATTCCACATTTAAAAATGGATATATCCATATCTGGGTTACGCAAAATGATCCTCCAGGCCTTTTCATTGAAATGTTTATTTTTGAACCATCGTTCTCCTTCCTGTGGGAGCTTCGTTGCTGCTGTAATGGATTCCTCCGCTACCGGGAATTTAATATCCACAATCTCAACCTCCATGCCATTGAAGGACCTTGCAAATTGTTGTGGGGAAAAGTATCCGATGTGGATGACCCTATCCCTACTCTAAAGGTGACAGTCTTTAGCAACAACTGAAAGTAAAGCTTTGATCTTTTCCTTTATGAAAGTACAGAGAGAGGTAAGAAATGATCAACCAACCTGGTATCCTTCGCTTAGTCGATCTTGATCCTCTCTCTTTGTCTCTTGTTCCCAGCTCCTTGCTCTCTTTGCCGGTCCAGCTACACACAAGATCCTGCACAAAACAAGAGAGGAAACTACAAGATACATGTACTCATAACTGATGCATGGATTAGAGTGAATCAAATATACATGTAAATACAATACATCAATGCAATACAAGTATATAGGAGAACATGCAAAACTTTATTGATAGAAGTAACAGGGTTCTGAGAAGGTTACAACCAATGGTGGCTCCAATCCAGCAGCACCTCCCCAGCAGCAAGAACTCTCCTCTTCACCTCTAGTAAAACAATCACCCAATAGCTCTAACTATAATCCAACAGCACCTCCTTGCTTTACACAAAATTCCAGCCTCCTTAGACCTCATAGAAGAGCTCTATATATAGGATAGAAGAAGAGAGGATGAGTTAGCTTGAGACTGACATGAAGCTGCCTTGTGTCCTCTCCCTCTTCAGTTAATCTTCAGTTCTTGAGTCCACTTGGAGATCCTTGCTTACACATGGTGATCAAGTACCTCTTACTCATCACAGGGCGAATCTCATGAACCAAGTGTCATTTTGGAAGCTTCCTGGGCAATTGACACCTTGCAGGATGACTGTGCCACTTGGCCAATCTCGCCCAGCGCAGGTAGCCTTCATTGTTTTTGACTTCCAACGCAGGTACAGAGTGGGACAGTTGCAATACAGCGCAGAAGCTCAGTTAAGCAGCTGACATGATCCAAAATAAGCCTATTTTGAAGTGTTTTCAGGTGGAGAACTGATTGGAAGTGCTGTTGTTTGATGACCTTGCTCTTTTAGGGGTAAGAACAACATGTTTAGGGACTGAGGATCCCTGTAATTATTGACATTTCATGCTCCATGATGCGAGGCACAAAAATGTCTATAACAGTTGCCCCCTAAAGTATGAGGCCGTTTATCGGGTGAAATGCTTTATCTAGAGGATCCGAAGTTCGTTCCAGTGCTGAGGAGAGTGCCCTGTAATACAATACAATACAATACATTATTTTTCATTCATCATTATTCTCATGATCTAGCTGAGGCGGGCATTCCCATGCTCAGCTTTTTATAAATACATTTTGGTAAATATGACAGACGATCGTCTGAAGATAGACTGATAATTTTCTGCTGAAATTATCATCCTTTGAGTAGGATGATCATCTGCTGCAATGATGTACATGGCAAATGCTTTTATATTTCCTGAATATATATCGCAGCCCGGATGGATGAAACTAGATCCGGGGTCTTCAAACTCGTTCGATCTTCACTCTAAGTACAAATCGATCCATGTGAGAATTGCGCTGAAGTCGAACATGGAAAGACATCGCTTGATTACCGGTCAATAATGAAAACCGTTAACAAGCGCGAGAGGAATCACCAATAATGACGATGACCCTCAAGGTACTGCAGTACAATTCACGTGGCGTGAATAAAGGACTTGGCGTCGAACGCCACGCAAAATCTTCTGGTCGAAGGTCATTGATGTATACCTGTCGCCGGAAGTGAGAAACTTGCCATTGAGGCATGCAAGCTTCAAAGTACTGATGGGGGTGTTCCTAGATCAACTTCTTGGATAATGAGCTGAAGTCGACAAGAAGCGATCCGTCAAAGGAGGGCCTTAATGAATCCCACATCAATGACACGGAACGGAGCTAATGATTTTAGTGGAGGTGAAAACAAACTGTGACATATGATTCAGGGTGGCGATCATGAATGGATGAAGGATAATGTATGGCAGTGGATGGGACATGGTTGACACTTTCAGAATGACCCCTCTTGAACATATAACGACACTGATGCGATGGATCGGTAGCATTACCCCAAACGTGGATGGTGTGGCGAGGACCATGGTGATGAGACCGGTGAACGAAACAACCCAACCCGATGTGATACGGAGGAAAAGTGTCATGTTCAAGAGTGACTTGCTACCATTAAACTTTGAATGTTCTCCCAATTTTTCCCCAGTCATTTCTGACCAGTACCTCTTTATTTTTGTCAAGCTTGAGGAGGATAACATATGCTTGTTCTATAACCTGCCCTTCGGGCAAGCCCATCGCTATGATTTAACGAGCCTAGCGATAGGGAAACTCGTTCTCGTCTACAGACAAGTTTGTCGCTATTTAATCATTTTAACGAGTCTAACGACAAGGAAAACTCGGTCCTTTTCATTTTTAGAGAGTCTGAAAAGGTACAGAAAGTCAACTCCATAATTCCTTTTTCGTCATCTAATCCCTTAAGTCCGAAAAAGTATAAAACAATACAGAAGGGATGGCTATTCGGTACTTTTACGAGCCGAACAAGACAAGCGCTCGATCTTTTTGTGCAATAATCCCTCAGGTCCAAAAAGATTAAAATTTAGAGGAGGGATAGCGTTCCGGTCATTTAACGAGCTGGAAGGCCAAAACTCGGCAAACTTTTCATATTTTACGAGTCAGTGAAAAGAGCTGAAAGAAGACTCATCTTTTGAGGAACGAGTGATAAACAGGGATAGCAACGGATTCCAGGTACAAATTGGAATTTTCCAATCACGGTAGTGTCACAAGGATGGCTAGGTGAAATCACTCTTCGCAGCTGTTCCTCAAAATAGGTAAACACACATATGGGGGTGAACGATCGGCCAAATGAAATGGAGGTGATGGATGAAAACATGACCAAGGCTTTTAAGGCTTATAAATTTGCGATCGCAATGGCTATTTACCGAGATAGGTTCATTTTTTAATGAGCTTGAACTTTGGCGGAAAAACTCTGCTCACACTTTTCTATTTTTTAACGAGCATAAATTCCATGGTAAAACTGCTCGATGATAAGTTTGCATGCCCCCAGCATAATAATGCAAATCGAGGTGCATGCCCCCCAAGCTTCATTGCATCCAACTCGGTGGTTGGAATGAAGGTTTACCTCGGGGATTTGTTTCATTTTTTAATGAGGTTGACACAAGATAGGAACTATCCTCGGAGCCCACTGTATTTACAGTATTTCTACTAGGGCGATGATCCATGCCGACAAAATATTTAGGAATCTTCCGAATCTATTAGATATAGAAGATTTCACATTGTAGGTTTCCACTGGGGCTACTTCCGCCAGATTACTTGCTGGCGGTAGGGCAAAAGTACCCATTAAGGCAGGGTCTTTTAGGATACCTACTCCAATATTTTGAAGCGAATGATTGCTCTCATGGATCATTGTGCTACTTCCCGTAACTTGAGAACTGTTGGGGAGAAATGTTTGTTGGTCGACGATTGTAATTTTTCCTTGAAAAGGAAATACAATCCTTCTGAAGTAGGTCGACACAACTGCAGCCATGGCATATATCCAAGGCCTTCCTAGTAGGATGTTGTAATCGAGGTTTCCGTCGATTACTTCAACATCAACTTCTACTGTTTTTCCCCCCAGTTCAACTTGCAAGTTACTTAAAATCCCGTATGGAGTGTATGATCGTCCATCAAATGCTTTTAAGGTCGTTGACGATTCCGACAAGGGTGGTGAGCCTAAATTTTTCCAGCAACTCATCGACATAAGACATGTAGATGCCCCCTCATCAATAATTGTTCGATGAACAGTTTTGTTGAGGGCTTTCACTTGAATAAGGAAAGCTAGTTGAGCTGGTAACTTAGGGTCATATCCTTTATGATCAAAGGCCACAAGATTGGAATCCATTGGGCCAATCCCACCTATTGCTGATAATAAAGTTTGCTCTTGGGAGGGGCAATTTTGCGGTACCCCAAGTGTCGACATAGCGGACAGCGATTGGGCCAGGTCCTCTATTATATTATAATTCTGTGCTATTTTGGCACGAGGATTAAATGTCGATTTGTGTACTACTCCCTTTGGCAACTTTACCATTGGTTCAGGAATGATGGGTGGCACAACTTTGGTCAAAGCTGTCGTCGAACTACTAGGTTGTTCATTAGCCTTGTTATTTGACAGCCATGGATTCCCGTAATCTTTATTCCTTGTCAAAGCATTATTCTGCTGCTTTGAGGTAGACAACATAAGCACTTGGGATCGGGAAGCATTTTGATTAGCAACCAGATTTTGACCAGGATTAGGAAACGGATCAGTCAACACCGCTGAGGTTTTCGGACTCTTAAAGAATCTTTTAAGCTCAGCTTTGCATGGACAATCGGCTGTCCAATGATCCTCATCGCATATATGACACCCCGAAGGGGGTTTCCCTTTTCTCCCTTTCTTTTTCTTCTTGTCTCCTGGTTGCTTCAGTTGTTTGCCCTTGTCGTCCGACACGGCACTTACTTCCGAGGCAAGAAGTTCTTCATTTGCATTTTGATTCGAAGTCTTACGGGTTTTCTTAGACGAATCCCGTGTTGACTTTGCATTTGCAGTGCCAATCACACCATCGCCGGCATGAGAGTCACTATTTGATCCAGGAGGGGGAGGAATTGAAAATTCCGGTCTAGGGGCGTCAGGTATCTTGTCATAGAGCGTGCCAGACTGAGTATATACTAAGTCTAAATACTGGGCACGAGCAATAACTTGCTCCTCTGTTACGACGCCTCCCTTGGCCACATCTTCTATTATAGCAGGAAGAAGCGACTTTATAAACCACTCAGCTAAAAGCTGATCTGGAACATAAGTCTTTACCATTCTGCGACGACGACGCCACTCATGTATATGATCTGATATATGTGTGGCCGTTGTCTGCTTGAAATTGGTTAAGATCTCGGTTCCAGTTTCGTACCTTATAGGTAACTGAAAGTGTGTTAAGAAAGTCGTGGCTAGGGAACTAAAATTGTCGAAAGAGGCTCTAGGTAATTCAATATACCATTTAGCCGCCGGACCAGTCAATGTCCTCTGGAAAAGGCGAAGCCTTATCGAATCATCATTCAAGGTATTCGACGAACACCACAGATGGAAAGTCATCACATGATTCGACGGGTCTTCGGCAGGATTTCCATTGAATTTAGGAATGTCCGAAGGAAGTTTGTGAGGAATTGCTGGCCACCAATGGGCATAGGCAATTGGATCATTTGTTAATCGATGTAAATCTGGTAATTCTAGAGTCGCCACGAATGGCAACTGCTGATTTAGGTTTGGCGAGGTGTACCCAGGATACGATGGAATCGCCTGAGCAGTAGGCCTTTGCATACCAGCATAATGCAACTGATGTTGATAGGACTGATATGGCTGGTGGGCTTGGCCACTGTAAAGTGGTTGATTTGACCCGTTCTGAATATAGGGTTGCCCACTATTTGCAAAGATCTGTTGCTCAGATCCCTGGTACACCTGTTGAAACTGAGGTTGTTGGTATTGCACCATCCATGGTTGTGAAGCCATGTTTTGCTGTGCGACACTAACCGACGGACCAAGACGCGGGGTTCTGGTTCCTGTTTGTATCTGTGTTGTCCCGGCAGTTGGCGATTGTGGTTGTGTTGCAGGGTCAATAGGCTGTTGCATTACAACTTGGGGTTGACATACAACAGGCATCGATTGAACTTGCGACACGGTTACAATTGCTGGCATCGTCGGGATACTAGACATAGGTACACATTGTTGCATGGAATATACAACTCTTGGCTGTTGGGGTAACATAGGTACCCAACCACTCGTCGTTACTTCAGTCAAACCTGAATGTGGTTGAAAACTGCCGTATGGGTATCCCCTCGAAAGGGGAAGTGAAAGGGCATATTGCCCCCCATACGGTAACAATCCGGAGCTCAAGGGTATAGATGGCCTTTGAGGACTGGATGGCCCAAAATGATTCCCAAAGGGATCAATTTGTCTAGTTTCAACATAAGAATTACCGGGTATTATACCGGAAGAACAAACTGGAACAGACCAAGTTGTCATAATAGTCCCTGGGTGGACTCCTTCTAGCTGATGAGAGCTAGTCGGGACGGATGGTATGCCGGCAAACATCGTTGGAGTGGCAGCAGGAACTTCTGCTGTCGCTGTGTCATTTGGCACAGTCCTAGATGTCGACGGTTGTTCAGACATTTTAAGTCTATCCAATAAACTTGCTAACGATTCTTCAGGAACTTCTGGTGGTGATAGACAAACTTCTAATGCAGAAGGAAAAAGAGGGGTAGCTACTCCAAAATGAATTGGAGTATTTGCTCGCTGGTCCTCTACGATTTCCTCTATTGCAATCAGACCAGGAGGAAGAGGCAGACCGTCAGGTCCGTAAAAGATTTCTGGTGCCGAAGAAGGGGTTGCTTCGACAGCGACAGTCGTTTGAAAAACAAGACTCTGTGGACCGGTTTCAGATGGAACTGGTTCAGTTATGCAAGTACTTGTCTTCAGACTAGGATCAGTACCACTGTCCTTCTGTTGCTGTTGAACTTCTTCAATAGAGGCAGGGATTCCAGAAATATTGGGAGTGACCAGAATCTCAGATGTTGTTGGAACTTCCGTTCTAACTTTAAAAGGAGATTTTGACTTGGTCAAGCGAGTTCGCTTCGTCCGTACTACTCTCGGTTCCGGAGACAAAGACGGTTGACTCGCAAGCCTCCCTGAACGACGGGGTTTTAATTGACTTTCCTCCACGGTTGCGGATTACTTGATCAACTAAAATACAAAAAGGGGAATTATGTTTCTGTATTGAATGAATTTTATTAGACGCTTTTAGACACAACTTTGCTTTTTCATGTTTTAAGAGTCGAGAAAAAGCTAAAGATGACTCTAGTCGCCTTCGATGTATTAACGAGCCCGAAGTGACAAATGCTCGGTTGGACCTTTTCAGTTATAGAGTTTGAAAAGGGCCAAAAGAAACTGCTCTGGAGATCTAGGCAGAGGGTGTGCCAAACCTTTCGCGAAACCACAGAATACGTTTTACGGTACGGGTGGTCGATCTTCGTGAATGCTGTGTTCACTGCATCGCGATCAGTAGGGCGGTCGACACGGCTTCCTAAGGATAAAGGATAAAAGCCTATAGGGGTCTCCCAATATACGCGACGGTACGCGGGAGCTCAAATCCGTATTAGTGCCACCGACTCTCAGGAGGAATCACCCACCTTCGTAGAGATCGACAGTCACTACGTTTAACAACGCCGGAACACGTCTCTACCTAGACCTCTACTGTGAGCGTTATGTTACAATGCGTTTTTAGATAAATTCAATATATTTTAAGTTGATCTTGTTTATCAATTTGTCTTTCAGGATCACCACGAGATGTATTGGTACAAATTCCTAAATGCAGCTAAAATGATAAGCAAGCTTTTACAATCTTTTTAGCTTTGAAAATCCTAACTACTGAGGGGAGAGAAAAACAATATCTTTCCACACAAAGCACAAAGCACAAACTAATGCACTTTCTCCTAGATCAGACACGCAAACTTATCAAAAATGCAAATGCAAGATGCATGTATTTCTTTTCTTTTCCCTTAATGTTGATGTAGACAAAAAGGAAATTGTTGTATAATTTTCGAATTCAATTTGAAGCGTAAACAAACAAGTTTCGTCTAAAATGAAAAGACACCTTACAGGTACTTGTTTCGACACTAAAAATATATGAATTCAAACCATAATATGAAAAACAAACAAACTCAAACAGCCATGAACAGTAATAAAACTAGCTCATAAGATCACAAAGACACTTTTACAGTTCAGGATCTAAGAGGTCACAGCTAGACTAGTTCGCTTTTCACAATGGGAAACTGTAAATGAAACAAGAAATACTGAAAGAACAATCACAGTTTCGTCACACAACTGAGGTGGAATAATGGCAAGGACAGTTGGTTTCAGCAAGGTACAATGACAAGCAACAGCAGCAAAAAACAATGGTGAAAACAGGGCAAGAAACAGCAGGAAACCCTAGTAGCAATAGGCAAAACTGGTTCAGTGCAGGTGATACACTGTCAGTTTGACATTCAGCGCAGGTAGCCTTCACGGGACCTGCGCTGAAATGCAGAATGCCTTTGGATAGCCTGCACTGAAGGACGAGAGTTGCGTTTTCTACAGTTTCTGGGTCATAAAATGCTCAAAAATTCACAGTTTTTGCTGAAATCAAAAGCTATAGGTCAATTACAAGCTAAGGGATAATCAAGAGGATGAAAAGCTATCACAAAGAGTACAAGAGTCTCTTGTAGATCAGCTCTTCAAATCATGAATCTGCTCAGAAAATGAGCAAGAGTAGCAGCCCCTCTACTTCGCTTTTGATATAGTCAAAAGCTTTTCGATTTGGTACTCTTTTCTTCAGGAAATGAATAGCAAAGATACTACAAACGCCAATAAGATACTAGGCTCCCTAGCGGAGTCGCCAGTTTGTTGTGGGGAAAAGTATCCGATGCGGATGACCCTATCCCTACTCTAAAGGTGACAGTCTTTAGCAACAACTGAAAGTAAAGCTTTGATGTTTTCCTTTATGAAAGTACAGAGAGAGGTAAGAAATGATCAACCAACCTGGTATCCTTCGCTTAGTCGATCTTGATCCTCTCTCTTTGTCTCTTGTTCCCAGCTCCTTGCTCTCTTTGCCGGTCCAGCTACACACAAGATCCTGCACAAAACAAGAGAGGAAACTACAAGATACATGTACTCATAACTGATGCATGGATTAGAGTGAATCAAATATACATGTAAATACAATACATCAATGCAATACAAGTATATAGGAGAACATGCAAAACTTTATTGATAGAAGTAACAGGGTTCTGAGAAGGTTACAACCAATGGTGGCTCCAATCCAGCAGCACCTCCCCAGCAACAAGAACTCTCCTCTTCACCTCTAGTAAAACAATCACCCAATAGCTCTAACTATAATCCAACAGCACCTCCTTGCTTTACACAAAATTCCAGCCTCCTTAGACCTCATAGAAGAGCTCTATATATAGGATAGAAGAAGAGAGGATGAGTCAGCTTGAGACTGACATGAAGCTGTCTTGTGTCCTCTCCCTCTTCAGTTAATCTTCAGTTCTTGAGTCCACTTGGAGATCCTTGCTTACACATGGTGATCAAGTACCTCTTACTCATCACAGGGCGAATCTCATGAACCAAGTGTCATTTTGGAAGCTTCCTGGGCAATTGACACCTTGCAGGATGACTGTGCCACTTGGCCAATCTCGCCTAGCGCAGGTAGCCTTCATTGTTTTTGACTTCCAGCGCAGGTACAGAGTGGGACAGTTGCAATACAGCGCAGAAGCTCAGTTAAGCAGCTGACATGATCCAAAATAAGCCTGTTTTGAAGTGTTTTCAGGTGGAGAACTGATTGGAAGTGCTGTTGTTTGATGACCTTGCTCTTTTAGGGGTAAGAACAACATGTTTAGGGACTGAGGATCCCTGTAATTATTGACATTTCATGCTCCATGATGCGAGGCACAAAAATTTCTATAACACAAATGTCTTCATGACTTCTTTATTATGACCCTTGAATTTCTAGATAAACTGTAGCCACCTTGCTTTCTTTAATGTGCTCTTTAATTATGGATAACCCTCCATGAATTTAGCCCCATCTAGCTTTGTTATTACCAGAAGGCCCATTCCTTCCTCTTGCTTCGAAAATACCTCTGTAAGTGATGGTTTCATGGAGGCAGAACGGTTGTATGAGCAGAATATGGAGGATTGCGGAGAAAACCAGTGGTTACAAAACGGGAACAATACGGAGCATGCAATGAAAACAAGTTCACAGAGCAGAGGCTTGTATAAACAAGCCCTAAACTGGCAATCGTAAACTTGGTGTGAGAGTATGGAAATAGAGTGAGACTGGCATAATTTTGAAATAAAAGGCTGCAGAGTGGACGTTAGCAAATTCATAAAATTACTATGGAGTGGTGCATTAGAAGAGAGCCGTGGTCAATTGGCTTACATCTTCATGATTAATCGGTTCAACAAGTGTAATGTGGATGTACAACTGAGTACGAGTTAGATTCAGAAGAAGATTATGAGGTCGTTGGAATTTTATGCAGAGATCGTGGTGGAATTATGCAAAGGTCATGGAGGAGTTAAGGAAGCTATCAATTCGAATCATTACACATGACGGAGCTTGTGATTTTACAACTATACAGATTATGTGTTCTAAAATGCTATTTGAAATTGATTTTGCTCATACCTTAGAATCTTACCACTTCCGTTCGCTAACTTTTGATTGGTTGCCTCTTGTTGGTGCTTTTAGGTGTTGACATCTTCAAAATATTTTCCTCTTCCATACCTATATCTGGTTTTCATCATTACTTGGCTAACATTTGACTGTTGCTGCATAGTAACAGAGTATTAGCTGCGGAATCAACAATCAGCTGCAGAATCAGTATTCAGCTGTGGAATCAGAATTCAACTGCGGAAACTGACATAGTGAATAATATATGACTTGCAAAGTGAATGGAGATGGTGGAATGTGATGGCGAAATGGAATGAAATGAAATGAAGTGAAATGACATGAAATGAAACAACTATGAGTAAAATGAGAAAGATTTTTTTTTTTGGAAAATATAGGGCGTTAGAAGTTTCTGATTTTCGCCCTGTATTTTCTGTATAAGATTGCCAATTAGTGATTGGTTTTTAGGCTTATACATTTTTTTTTTTTTGAGAAAACAATGAAAAGAACAAAGACTAGGCTAGCGGAGAAGAAGGATTCTTCTTCACCAGCCTTATTGTAGAATTATCTTGAAAGATTTTGACAAATTCCTCCTTTGAGAGTGGCTTATGATAGATCTTCAATCTGTGACCATTCACAATGAGAGGAGTTTGATACTCATCAATGGTTTTGATTCTTACCGCTCCATTGCTAAAAAAATTTTCAATCTCATATGGCCCAAGCCAATGAATTTGAAATTTACCTTTAAAATCTTTGAACTTGGAATCAAACAACAATGCCTGATCTCCTTCTTGAAACTCTTTCACCTTGATGTATTTGTCATGCCACTTAGCTCTTTGATATTGAACTAGATCAGTTCTTAAAATTGCTTCTTGTCTGATCTCATCTAGTTCATTCAATTTCTCCATTCTATGCTTTTGGGCTTCTGATAGATCCATTCCCAATTGAACTGCCATCTTGAAGGTCTTAACTTGGAACTCAATGGGGAGCAGAACTTCTTTCCCATAAACAAGTTCATAGGGAGAATGTCCTGTTGTATTCCTCCATGTGGTTCTATAGGCCCGTAAGGCTTCAAGAAGCCTTTTTGCCCAATCTCTTCTGTGTATATGAACAGTCTTGGTAATGATGCCTTCAATTACTTTGTTTGTGGACTCTACTTGACCATTTTCTTGTGGATGGTAAGGAGTAGATTTTTTGTGCTTGACCTTGTACTCTTCCATCATCTTCTCCACTAGTTTGGCTGTGAATTGACCTCCCTGATCTGTCACAATTTCTCTTGGAACACCAAAGTGAGTAAAAATATCCTCATAAAGAAAACTAACAACTGAATTTTCAGTAGCAGAAAATAATGCTTTGGCTTCTACCCATTTAGTGACATAATCAGTACATACCAATATATATTTTTTCTATTTAGATGGTGGATTAATAGGTCCAATAAATTCTAAAGCCCATTTTTCAAAGGGTTCGATGAGTACCTGTGGTTGTAATGGCATCTCATTTGAGGGGGTAGATTTCTCTACTCTTTGGTAGCTGTCACACCTTTTGACATATTGTTTTTCATCTTTGAAGAGGGACGGCCAATAATATCCTAAAGAAAGGATTTTATAGGCTATCCTTTTGTCAGCAAAGTGTCCACCACACAGTTCATCATGATATGCTTTGAGAATATCAAGCATTTCATCTTCCCTGACACATCTTCTGATTACAAAGTTTGGCCCTGTTTTAAACAATTCGTTAGAAATCCATGAATATTTTGAACTCTCCTAAATAATCTTTCTTCTTTCACTAGGAAATAAATGTGGAGGTAGTTTCCCTGTAACCAAATAGTTAGCCATATCTGCATACCAAGGAGTCTTAGTAGTTACTGCAAATAAGTATTCATCAGGAAACTTATCCTCTACAGGAGAATCTTCTTTGATATTCTGAATTCTAGACAAGAAATTAGCTACTGTGTTTTGTTTCCCTGGTCTATCTAACACAGTAATATTGAATTCCTGTAAAAGTAGGAGCCACCTTGTAACTCTGCCATTAGTAACGGGTTTGTTCATTAGATATCTAATTGCAGAATGATCAGTATGAATAAAAGTTTCATAGCCTGTTATATAATGTCTAAACTTATTGATTGCATGAACAACAGCTAAGAACTCTTTTTCAATCACAGTATAATTCAACTCAGTGGGAGTTAAATTTTTACTGGTATAGTAAATGGCATAAAGAACTAAGTCTTTTTTTCCCAACACAGCTCCTAGAGCTGTATCTGAAGCATCTATAGAAATATGGAAAGGAAGTTTCCAATTTGGTCCTCTCAAGATAGGCACTTTAGATATTCTTATTTTCAAAGCTTCAAATGCTGATTGGCAATCAGGACTCCATTTGAATTCACAGTCTTTTGTAAGTAGTTTAAAGAGTGGAGATGCTATTTTGGTAAAGTTTTCTATAAATATTCTATAATATCCAGTAAATCCTAGAAAACTTCTAACATCTTTTTGACAATTTGGAATAGGTAACTTAGAGATGACTTCAAATTTTGATCTATCAACTTTAATCCCATCCCCTGAAATATGATGTCCCAAAACAATACCTTCAGTAAACATCATAAATCATTTTTCATGGCTTAATGAAAGGTTTGTTTCTTTACATTTTATAAGGACTTTTTCCAAATTTTCTAAAGCCTCTTCAAATGTATTACCATAAACTGTAAAATCATCCATATACACCTCTACACAATCATGGATTAGATCATAAAAAATTCCTAGTACTACTCTTTGGAATATTGCGGGTGAATTAAATAGTCCAAAAGGAAGCACTTGGTAAGAAAAAGTTCCTCATGGACAGGTAAATGTGGTTTTATCCTGATCTTCAGGTGCTACCTGAATTTGATTATAACCACTCAAACCATCCATAAATGAAAAGCACTTTTTGTCTGCTAATGTGTCTAATACTTGATCAATAAAGGGAAAAGGAAAGTGATCCTTCAAAGTTGCTTTATTCAATTCCCTGTAATCAATGCACACCCTCCATTTACCATTCTTTTTGGGTACTATAACCAAGGGAGAAACCCATCGGCTATCTGAAATTGGGTAAATGAAGTTTACATTGAGTAGTTTTTGGAGCTCTTCTTTCACAATCTCCCTAAGATTTGGATTCATCCTTCTTTGAGGTTGTTTGATTGGTCTATTGTTTTCCTCAATATAGATATGATGGATGCAAGTCTTAGGGTCAATACCTTTCATATTAGTATACTCCCATGCAAATGCAGCAGAATGATTTTGCAAGATTCTGGTTAGCTCTTCATGTTGTAACTTTTCCAAATTTTTGTTGATATTCAATGTTTTGCCTAGAAAAATTTCAACTGCAAAACTACCAAACTCTTCCATAGAGAGACATTTGCCTTGATGACAAGTATTCAATATCAGAATCTAACTGAATTGTGTGTGGTCATATTCTGAAGATGTTTCAAAGTTTTCTAATGTGTTCAAAATTTGACTATCTTCACTAACTTCAGAGATGGTAAAGACAGGTTGTATAATATCTTCATCATCGACCCATTCATTGTCTCCTACTTCTGTAATTTCTTTTGCTGTAGGATACAAATTGAATTTCTTTGTTGAACTACCATCAGAAATGTACATATCCTCGGATCTACAACTAATGAAAGCATCAGCTATGGCTAGCCAAGGTCTTCATAAGATGGGTGGGTGCCCTCCTAGATTACTTTTGGGAGTCAAAATCATGAAATCTACTGGATATTCCCAAGAATCTAAGGAGACTGAAATATCTTCTAATACACCATTTGGTTTGATTATTGATCTATCTGCAAGTTTCAGTAAGGTAGGTGTAAAAATAAGATTAGGAAGTTTAAGTTGTTCCATAGTCTGTCTACTCATAATGTTTATAGCAACCCCTAAGTCAATCAATGTATTTGGAATTTCTATCCCATTTATGTGTGTCTTGACAATTGGACTACCTGGATCCACATATTTCTACATGGCAATCTTTCCCATCATGATATCTGTTATTTTCCCTACCAGGTGGATTTTTTTTGTGTCTCTTGGTTTCCTACCTAGTCTTTTGAAACTCAACTCCTTTATTGTTTTTGCTAAAATAGGAATCTCTCTAATGGCTTGTAGCAAGGGAATCTTAATACAGACATTCTTTAATTCATCCAAGAAATCATAGTCAGGCAAAAAGATTTGTTTTTCCACCCCTTTTTCAATTTTTAATCTTTCAGGAAAAGGAGGTGTGGATGTAGATGCAGGTTGCTCAACTATAGGAGTTGTGGGGGTTGGCTCTTTTTGTTTTTCTTTTTGAATGATTGGGTTTTGAAGGGATGCTTCCTCAAAACCTTTATTGACTTTTAGAGAATCCTCCTCAGAGGCATCTTGCTCTTGAACATCTATAGAAAAATTTTCCTTTTCTAAAATCCTACCAGATCTAAGTTGAACATCATTAAATTCTAGAGGAACAATCATGTAGGTAGGAAATTGTTGTCCTTCTACCATGTAAGCATTCTGAGGGTTTTTGTTGTTGGGATTTAGTAATGACTGGGCTGGCAGTTGATTTGGCTTCTGTTGAAATGGAAGCAAGAGTTGAGGATTTTGAGGTTGTTGGGGAGGTTGTTGTTGTGGAAGTGATAATGAAAGTTGTGGGCTTTGATTTGGAAGTTGTGGATTTTGTTGTTGATTTTTTTGGATAGGATAGCCCTGAAAAGATGGAGGATATTGATAAAATTGAGCAAATCTCCCATAAGGATTTTGTACCCCTTGTGCTCATGATTTAGATTGATACTGATTTTGAGGTTGGGGCCAAGGTTGTTGCCAAGAATTCCAATTTGGTGGGGGCTAAAAATTCATGGGATTGTTAAATCCTTGATTTTTTTGCCCTTGCCAAGGTCTTCTTGAAACAAAACAAAGAGATTATACTGAATTTGGGTCCTCTTGAAAGACAGCTTTGAGTCTTGGGATTGAAGTACAATCCTTGGTCTCATGATTTTCTGAGCAAATCATACATGTTTCTACAAATTTAGCATCCAAGGGACATTCCCTTAGAGCATGTTTCTTTCTACATTTTGGGCAAAAGATGGCTCAAGCATCATCTTCTGTTTTCTGCTTGTTTTGGATTTTGAGGGTGTCTAGTTGCTCACTAAGGCTCCCTAAAATGTCAGTTTTGAATTCATCAAGCACATTGCCAATTTCTGCTCTACTTATAATCCAGTTGCAGATTTGTTTGCTCTAATAAGAGAAGGATCTCTAGGCCATTTTCTAGTTTTAGATTTTCCCCTTGAGAGATGGACACATAATTCTGCTATGTCATGTAGTGGAAGTTGAGAAATGCCTCCCTTCCCCATCATGTTTAAAATATCTATCCATTCATCTCCAATGGCTTTCAATAGAAGGGCTTTCAAGGTTTCCTCATCTAAATTGTTCATTTTCACTCTCTTTAAGTTGTATTGAAATCTTTCAAGTAGATCCTCCAAGTTATCATCTTTTTGCATCATTTTGAATACCTCATCCTTATGGTTAGTGGGCATACAATAATCCAGATATCTATCCAAAAATGTTTGCTTCATATCATTCCAAGTCCTAATAGACTGAGTGACTAATCCCATGAACCATTTCAAAGCAGCCCCTTTCAATGTTGAAGGAAATAGTTTGAGTTTTTGAGAGTCTTCTAGATAATCATAAGTTCGGCATAGGACTTCAAACTCAAATAGAAATGTCTCAGGATCCTCACTTCACAATCCATAAAAGTTTGGGAGGATAGATGGTGTAATGTTTTTCATGGTTGTATAGGTTTCCTCATTGACTATAGGGAATCCAAATGAGTTATCTCCTCCCCTATTTCCCCCATTAGTACCTCTACCTCTACCTCCTCCTCCAAATAATGAATATTCTCCATCTGTCACTTCTTCTGCCATGATAGTTTCCTCAGGGTCTTCTGGTTTTTCTATTAATGGCTGATGAGAGACATTTTCTACCTCTTCTTCTTCTCTGGGTGATTCTACCTCTTTTACTTCAATATGTTCTCCTCTAGAGGTGAAGAAGGGTTCTTCTCCTAAGTCGAATTTACTAGATAGTATGGGAGAATCTTCTAATTTAGTTGCTGCCCCTTGAATTCAAGGAATTCTAAGGCTAGGAGTGTGAGTCTGGGATGGAGGTGTATCTTGTCTATGCCTTGAAGTAGTTGGAGTTGTAAAAATCAAACTTTTGGCCCTAGCTATAAACCTTCCCCTAGAATCTCTGGCTCTATGCATGTCATTTTTTTTTATTTTTTAATGATTTTTAATTGGGCTAATAACCCTTTTTCTGATCTTCCAGATCACACTAGGTGTAAGAAGAGAGCATACTTAAGAAATTATTGAACTAATAATTTTCTTTTCTGATCCTCTAGAGCACACTAAGTGCAAGAGAAGAGCATACTTCAAGAAATTATCAATTTTTCCCTATTTTTTTTATGTAAGAGATAGGCTACCTAGTTACACTTCCCTGGAAATGGCGCCAAAATGTTTAGTCAATTTAGTATGTCCTAAATTGCTACATTAATTATCAATCCGAGAGTCATAAACTGATGAAGTGTGGTGCACTGTATGTGCAAGACAACCTCTTTCTTACTTTTATTGTTTTCAATTTTTATCTTGTTTTTGGGGTTTTGTCCTTGTTGGTCTCCTAAGGTGTCTAATGCAAATGGAAATCCTATTCTTAGGTTTTAAGAATACTTTTAGAGGGCAAGTATGGATGTATATTTAAGACAAGGTTTATGTCTCTTATGATAATTTCCAGAACTTAGCACTTCAAAAGATCTCAAAACATGCTATTGATAAAATCAGTACTTGAACAGGAATGTAAATATGCAGCTACTTAAACAAAAGATGAAATACTAATCATGAGGTCACTGCCTCTTCTACCCATCTAATTATAGAAATAAAACCTAAATTATATCACTCAAAACCAAAAATTGCAGACTAATGAAAGAAAGATCAATTTACTTCACTTATAATCCGATAGCTCGCCAATTAATTTCTCGAGTTAAGCCATGGCATCGGAGATAACGTCAAATAACATGAAGAATCGATATCTAAATTACCTATTTGCAGATTAATGAAAGCAAAATCAAATTATTTCACTTATAATCTGATAGCTCGCCAATTAACTTCTCGGGTTAAGCCATGGCACCGGAGATAACGTCAAATAACATGAAGAACTTGATATCTAAACTGCCTACTTGTAGATTAATGAAAGCAAAATCAAATTACTTCACTTATAATCCGATAGCTTGCCAATTAACTTCTCGGGTTAAGGCATGGCACCAGAGATAATGTCAAATAACATAAATAACTTGATATCTAAACTACCTACTTGCAGATTAATGAAAGCAAAATCAAATTACTTCACTTATAATCCGATAGCTTGCCAATTAACTTCTCAGGTTAAACCATGGCACCAGAGATAACGTCAAATAACATGAAGAACTTGATATCTAAACTAGCTAATAGAAACAAACAAATCTCACTGAAATCAAAGCATAACAATTGAAATTGAAAAGCTTAAAAAGTTCAGCAAAGAAGTAAATCTCATATCACTACTTGATGCAAAAATTATATGAAAAATCTCGAGCATAACCTATCCTGAAACACATTGATCAGTGTTAGTAAAAAAAAGTATGCGATGTTGCAAAATCATGTACAGGAATAAAATTATTAGCACCATAAACAAATTATGAGAAATATATAGTGGACATAAGAGAAAAGATGCATGAAAACTTTACAAAAACGAAAAGAAAAACCTTTGCTAGAAGGGGCCCTCTACACAGCCTTTGGTTAACACACTGTCACCTCAGAACCACGCTTTACACAGTCATGAGAAAACAGAGTTTTTTATATTGCAAGATAGAGAGTATGTCTTCTCGTTACAATAGCAAAATGAAAGCTTAAAACAACATCGTCAATCCTAATATCTAAACTAGCTACTTGCGTTGCAAACACTTTATTTATACAGGAAAATAGATAACTATTTTTCTAAGAGAAATCTTCAGCAGAGGACACGTAAACAAGACAGAACCCGTAAGTTCAGCCTCTTGGTTGCCATAAACATTCAATCTACAAAAGGTGGATGTTGGATTTGCGTCATGGAGATGGCCTGCAGCTGTCAAGAGGGATCCACGAATCTAGGAACGGTCTCGGACTTTTCACATGCTGAAACAGAGACCTATTTGATGTAGGACTCCTTGTTTGACCGTCCTTTGACCAATGCCTTTCTTCACGAATTCGGCTGAACAGATAGGACCTTGTCCATGTGTAGATCATTTCTGAGCTACCCACATGCCTCGTTTCACCTGCCGACACCTGTAACCTACAAAACAATGAAAGTAGTTGCGGAATTGCGAGTCAGCTGCAGAAAGTGGCTACATTCCATAGCTGATGAACAAAATCTAAATCAAATAGCACACACAAGGATATAGTTAGAAAACCACTTAAATGCACTCCTAGAATCAATATGTAACAATCTTTGATAGCTTATGAGGCACTGATGTGGGAAAATGGAAGAGAAAAGGTCTAGGAAAGTATGTAGAAGAGAGGTAGTTCTGGGGCTCAACAATGAGTACTCTCCAGACATAGCAAAAAATTTGAGAAGTTTAAAGGTAGAAATCAAAAGTTTCAAAGCAGATAGTGAAAGAATCATCCAGACATAGGAAAGGCTTGTCAAGGCACAGGAAAAATGAGCAAATCTCAATGTAGTGATCCTTCAGAGTTTGTCAGACTTGTAGAGATAGTGACAACCACAGATCAGTTATGGACATGAGGACAATACTAGGGGCGTATATGGTGGTAGGTTTGATGGTGGGCACAGGTCATACAGGGGTGAAACAATCATAGATGGTAGGTTCTTGGCTACACATAACAAGATAGGCAGTGGTTACAAGTCTTATTCTAGTTATGGCTCAGACATGTATCATGGTCATCATCATTGTCATCCTTATAGGAGGATTGAGAGGGGATATTTGTCAGATGAGTTCAAGAAATCCAAGCTGCCTAAATTTGATGGAGAGTATAAGAAATTGGAGGATGCATAGGCATGGTTACTTTGGATGAAGAATTTCTTTGAGATGCATGACTATATAGAGTACAAGAAGGCAAGGATAGTTATTTTCAGTCTCAAAGGGAAGGAAAACATCTGGTGGGAAGATGTGAAACATGTAAGAGACATCAGGATAGAGGAGTTGAGTTGGCGTGAATTCAAGATATTCTTTAGGAAGAAGTAATTGTCATAGAGGTACTATGATGGAAAATCCAAGGAGTTCTATGAGCTAAAGATGGGATCTATGGCAGATGAGGAGTACATGACTAAGTTCCTGAAGATGTTGAGGTATGTGTCGTATCTTAAGGATGAAAAGACAAAAGTTCAGAGATTTATTGGTGGACTGCCATTAGCATTTAAGGATCAAATTGAGTATGATGAGCCTTGGTCGCTGGAGGAAGTCATTAGAAAATTGAAGCATTGTTATGAGAAATCGAAGCATAAGACCGAGTCTAAGCAAGGTTGGAAAGGGAATGATAAGACTAAAGGGAAGTGGCCACCAAAGCAGGGAATACCTCAGAATGCAAGTGAGAAGAAAAATGTTGCTCCTTACAAGAAGTTTAATGTAGTTGAGAAGGGACATGGACCTCAGCCTAGAGAGCAGTAGAAAAAAGGTAGTGGGTCATTGCAGTGTTGTATATGTGGCAAGGATTATCGCAAGAAGGATTGTTTATTGTATTAGGGTGGTAGGCCTCAAATCTACAGTGCTCAGGAGGTGCAGAAAGTTGGGGATGTTGGATAGAGCATTCCTCGGATCTATGCAACATTTGATAATAAGCAGGTGGATCACTAGGAATCCATCATTGAGATTGAAGGTAAGTTATGTGATCGAGTTGTTTCTATTTTGATTAACCCTGTATATAATTATATTTATGTTAACCATGATTTGGTGGATAAGTGTGGTTTGAGAAAAGAAGTGCATGCAGAGGCTTGGTTGGTGTAGTTGGATACAGGTGCTAAGAAAAGTGTTCAACATTGGGTAAGATCTTCTTCATTTGAGCTTAACGATATGCCTACATCAGTGCATCTAAATGTGCTTCCTTTGGAATCATACAATATGCTTCTAGGTATGGATTAGTTATACCTTTAGAGGACTAAGGTATATTTTTATTAGAAGGCTATTGAGTGTTTAGATGATGATGGAGAGAAGAGAATATTGCAGAGTAAGAAGAAGCCTACATCAGTGAGAATGGTTATAGCTACGCAGGCTAAGCGCAGTTGTATGAAATGGTGTGTATTGTTCACAATGCATGTTTCTAGTGATAAAGGTAAGGATGTTGAGGATGTGGAAGTCTTGAATAGGTAATCGGTTTTGCAATAGTTTCAGGATGTATTTCTAGCATAAATTTTAGAATTTCCTCCTCACAGGGAAGTGGACTTTTCTATTGAGTTGGTACCAAAAGCAACACCAACATCAAAGGCACCTTACAAGATGAGCACTACATAATTAGTGACATTGAAGTTGTAGTTGAAGGAGATGCTTGACAAGGGATACATTAGGCCAACTGTTTCGCCTTG
The DNA here is from genome assembly GCA_031772625.1 of Pinus tabuliformis. NCBI lineage: Eukaryota > Viridiplantae > Streptophyta > Pinopsida > Pinales > Pinaceae > Pinus > Pinus tabuliformis. The sequence goes on from CM062806.1 coordinate 719,991,907, forward strand.
GGGTGCACCAGTTTTGTTTGTGAAGAAGAAGGATGGAACTCTCAGGTTGTGCATTGAATATAGGCAGGTGAACAAGGTAATCATCAAGAACGGGTATCCATTGCTGAGGATTGATGATTTTTTGTATTAGTTGAAGGGAGAAATAGTTTTATCGAAGATTGATTTGAGATTAGGATGTCATCAGGTATGCATCAAAGAAGAGGACATCTACAAGATTTATTTTTGGACCAGGTATGGGAATTATGAGTTTTTTGTGGTTCCTTTTGGTTTGACTATTTCTCCAACTACTTTCATGTGTTTGATGAATAGTGTGTTGCATCCTTATCTAGAAAATTTTGTGATAGTATTCATTCATGATATATTAATATATTCTAAGAATGAGGAAGAGCATGCAGAACACCTAGAAGCAGTGTTAAGACACTTGAGAAAGCATCAGTTGTATGCCAAGATTAGTAAGAGAAATTTCTTTCAGACATAGGTACATTACTTGGGACATGTTGTCTCCAAGGAAGGCATAGTAGTAGATCCAGAAACGATTAGAGCTATCATGGAATGGGAAGCTCCTAGGAATGTGGATGAGATCAGATCATTCATGGGGTTAGCAGGTTTCTATAGGAGGTTCATCGGGAACTTCTCACAAATTTATTATCCTATTACATCATTGCAGAGGAAAGGAAATAAATTTGAATGGACAAAGGAATGTGCATCTAGTTTTGAGTAGTTGAAGAAGTTTCTTACAAACACTCTAGTTCTAAAAATTGCAGATCCAGATAGAGTTTGTGGTGTGTACAGATGCTTGCAAGAGAGGATTTGGTGGAGTTCTGATGCAGGAAGGACAAGTGGTATGCTACGAGTCTACGAAATTGAATGAGCATGAGTAGAACTATGTGACGCATGATCTTGAGTTGGTAGCGATCATTGATGCATTGAATATGTTGAGGCACTATCTTCTTGGCATGAGGTTTGTGTTGATGAGTGATCACAGTGGGTTGAGATACTTGTTTGACCAACCTAATATGAATTCTAGGCAAGCTAGATGGTTTTCTATGCTAAATTATTTTGAATTTGAGATCAGGTACATCAAGGGTAAGGAGAACATGGTTACAGATGCTCTTAGCAGAAGAGTGTAGGTGAATCACAAAGAACCTATGAGTTCATATGGGACGGATTTACATGATCAAATCTTACATGAAATATAACAGGATGACAGGTACTCGTAGCTTAAGCACAGGTTACAGCAGTAGGGTACATGTGATCAAGATGTGGATTATCATCTCACGGCAGATGGTTTGGTGAGATTTAGGGATAGGATCTATGTGTCAGAAAAAAATGAACTCAAGAAGCTTGTCTTGAGGGAATTTCATGTTAAGCCATATTCAGGTCATCCAATATATCAGAAGACTCTAACATCCACGGGAAAATATCGGGGCAGATCCACCCGAAGGGATCTGCCCGTCGGCCAATCTTAACAGGCCTAACCCCGAGGGTGTCGAGGAGATTTGACCCTGTGACCTCCCAAACTGGGAAAGTGCTTTAGCAACGGGAACTCGACCATTTGAGCTATCCCTTGGGGCTATCAGAAGACTCTAACATTTATGAAGAAGTTCTATTATTGGTTTAATATGAAGAAAGAGGTAGTTGATTTTGTCGCAAGGTGTTTGGATTTCCAACAAATAAAAACATAGTGCAAGCATCTAGGTGGTTTACTACATTGAATTCTGATTTCAAAATGGAAATGGGAGGTCATTTCCATGGATTTCATCACAGGATTGTCGAGGACATCTAGACATCATGATTCCATCATGGTTGTGGTTGACACGTTGACCAAGGTAGCTCACTCAATTCCAGTGAAGTCTACTAATTCATCTAATGAGGTAGGACAGTTCTTCATTAGAGAGATAGTGAGATTGCATTGTATTCCTAAGAAAATTGTATCCGACAAAGATGCCAAGTTCACTTCCAGGTTTTGGAAGGAGTTATTTGCAGGTTTGGGTACAAAGTTGGACTTCAGTACAACTTATCATCCACATACAGATGGAGAGATAGATAGGGTCAACAGGATTATGGAGGACATTTTGAGAATGCATGGCATGCACTAGTAGGGGAAGTGGAAGGAGTATCTTCCACTGGTTGAGTTTGCGTATAACAATGGGCATTAGGAGTCACTGAGGATGAGTTTGTTTGAGGAACTTTATGGGTGGAGTTGTAACACTCCCATCAGCTAGAGTGATCTAGTGAATAGGGTATCGATTAGACTAGACATGTTGGCAGAGATGGAACAGGAAATACATGTTATCAAGAATAATCTAAAGGAATCACAGGACATAAATAAGAGTTATACATATCAGCATAGGGTGTTTAAGGAGTTCCAGGTTGGGGAGCATGTGTACTTGTGCATCAAACCTAAGAAGAGCTCCTTGAGGATTGGATCATGTGCTAAGTTGGCACCTTGGCATTGTGGGCCTTTTGAGATCCTTGAGAGGATTGGACTAGTGGATTACATACTTGCAATGGCGCCGAAAGTGAAAGTCCATGATGTTTTCCACGTTTCATTACTTAAAATATATGTGAAGGATGTTGATCATGTGATTGACTGGTTTGTATTGCAAGTGGAACCAAAAGGATAATTCTAGCCAGAACCTTAGTGTATTTTGCAACGGAAACATCTCATGCTCCGAAACCGAGCAATCAAGAAAGTTAAAGTGCAGTGGAAGCACTTTGGGCCCGATGAAGCTACATGGGAGATGGTTGATCAGATGTAGGCTATGTATCCCTCATTGTTTGTCGGTTGAGGCAAAGGATTTTTTGTATGTATACATATCTACATATGGTTGTTATTGTAAATACAACAATTAGTTATGTTATAAATATTCAATAAGAGATATGCTTGTCATGTTTTCATGGTTTTCATGTTGGTGTTTCTTGTCAGCAGGTTGTTCATTGTAAAGTTTACATCGAGCTAAGTTATAAATCTCCATGGGTAGTATGTTTTGGTTTTTAGTGTTCTTGTTGGTCATAGGTGTCATAGAACACCGAGGATGGTGTTACCCCAAGGGGGAGGGGTTTGTAACATCCTTGGGTTAAAAGTTCATGCAATAAAGTTAATAAAGGAAAAATAAGACTCAGGTCATGGGACATGTATTCCAAGTTGAATGTTGGGAAAAAAATCCTAATGGGTGTTTATTTTGGTTTATTTATGGCTAAGGAAATTGGAAAAGGCATTGGTAAAGGCAAAGAGGTATTAATTGGCATTTATTTATGTAAATAAAGGAAAATAGGAGAAAAGGGAGATGAAAGGTCACAAGTTTGCATGAGATGGAATTGAAGGAAAAATAAAGGAAAATGAAGAAAATAGAGGCCCCAATAATAAAAAGGCTTATGAGGATCAGTTCACAACTTTTTGTCAGTTTTAGGTTTGACCAAGTGAGAAGGAAGAATAAGAATAACAAGAGGAGAAAGAAAGCAAGCAAGCAAAGGAATGAAAAGGAAGGAAAAGGAAAGAAAAGGACAAGCAAGGAAGGTTGGATCGAGCAACATTAACAAGAAGACTTGCAGGTAACAGGTTGCATTTGTGATTTCCTAACTAGTTTGTGAATGCATGGTACATGCATTTTTGTATTTGGTTCTCTTGTTATGATTGGCATGGGTTTTTCCAATGTGTGACAGTGGTTTAGCCTTGCCTTTCCATTTTCAGATAGCCATGGTGTGATGGGGTTCTTTTATTTGGTTGAGCATTAGATTTCTAGAAGATTTTGGAACTAGGTGAGGTGGTCTCAAAAAAATTCCCAAGGGTTGGGGGTGGAGGTGGTTTAATATCTAGGAAGCCCTCGACAAGTGGGTGGAGATAGGGAAATTCCTCAAGGTATTGGTGAAAAAATTCATAGGCATCCAAGATTGTTTTGGGCTTAGTGATCTCTTGACCGGTTTTGGCAGGATCGTGGTAGCCTAAGGGTGGATGTGGTTTAATCTCCGCAAAGCCCTAGTTGTTTATGTTTCAGTTTTCTTATGTGATCTCTTGACCAGTTTTGGCTATATCGCAAGAGCATGAGGGTGGAGGTTGTTTAATATCTAGGAATCCCTGGTTGTTTATGTCTTGAGTCCCACATTCATGCTTGGAATATGTCATGGGGGTGATTGGTTGAAAGAAAGATTTAGTTCAGATCAATCTATGGTTAGGTGGTACGTGGAAGTCCTGACTTGGTTGGATTTTTCATATGTTAATAAGAGTTATTTTCATATTGTATTCTATGAGTAATTTTACCTCTTACATGGCTTTTATGGTTGTTCTATCATGGTTCTTATTTTCGTTATATGTTGGTTATAAGCAAGGTCCCATAACACTTTCTAATTATGGCTCTTGATATATTTTGTTTAGTTGATGTATGGTTAATGAATGTATGAGATAAAAAATGTTATTGAAAATATTATGAGAGGGAATTAGACCTTCTTGGTGATTCTTAGATAATTTTCAAACACCAATGTTTAGATGTGCATTCATGAGCTATAGATTACATGTTCACCATATGTTTGACAAAATGACTGTCATGGTTAGGCCTGGTTAGGCCAAGTCCTTGATCAAGTTTTGTATGAATGGATTTATCCTAATTTTATTTATCATTCTGGAAAGTCTCATTGAGTTTTGGGCATTGGTATGGAGGTTAGCCTGAAATGGTGGCTCAGAATCTGAGACCGCACCCTCTAAACTGGAATTTTGGGGCTATAATCGCACCCTTACAAGTTTATACATTTGGTTGGATGCTTATAACCACGTGGAGGCCTTTTTATGCATGTGGTTGTGGGCACAGTTCACTAAAAAATAAATCCAACTTAGGGTTTGGGCACTTGGAGTGGTTGTTTAGCTCCTGGGTAGCCCTTAAGGAAGGTCAATGAAATTCCAGTTTGTCAACTTCACTTCCTTAACTATACTTAGGAGGTTGGGTCATGTCATAGTATCCCTCAACTCATGTTTACCCTAGTAGGCCATTTAAAGTGGGTAAATGTGGGAGGGGTGGTTACACATATAAAAGTGCATAATGTTTTTCATGTCTCTTTATTGAAAAAATATGTTCATGAAAGTTCTCACATGATTGATTGGAATGTGATACAGGTGGAACTGGAATGAGATTTCTAGGTTGAACCAATAAAACTATTATATTGTAGAGAAACCATGCTCTATAATCGAGCCATCACCTAGGTTAAAGTGCAATGGAAGCACTTCGCCCCAGGGGAGGCTCCCTGGGAGATGGAGGATAAAATATGTGAGGCAAATCTAACTTTGTTCCAAGGGAAAGGGAAATGAAGGAAAAAGTTGAGGACAGTGTTTATTTTGAGAGAGGGAACATGACACCCCTATGTTTTTCTTTTTAAGACAAATATTTTTAGACTTTTGAATTATTGTGAACTCAATGGCTATGGAAGCTAGTATTAAAATTATTTAATTATGTAATTAAGTTTTAATTTATTAAAGTAAAAAATGAGTTTCTTGGGAATATTCGGGAAAGACCACTTGAGTATCAAATATTTCTTTCCATTTATAAAAAATTGTTAGTGGTTAAGTCCACATGGTGGACCTTCCCAAAAGTTCTCATAAAAATCCCAAGGAGAAAGTTGCTAAATAAATTAGCATAATGGGAGAGAAAAATTATGCTAAACACTTATCTGGAGAGAAATGCTAAGTTGGGTGAAAAGTATAATAAATCACAGTGAAAGAGAAAGGAATGATTTAAAGAAAAATAAATACCTTTTCTTAATTTAAAATAAAAAGCTTAGGTAACTATGGTATGTAGACCCTTAAAGCAGGATGTTGCTAAGGAACAAATTGTTGGGAAGATCTATAAGAAAACCACTCATGAACACAAGAACGTTGTTGATTCCTAGAGGCAAGAAGGTTTGGGCTCGGGGGGAATTATTAGTGGAAATTCATTGGTTGGGCAGAACGTGCTCTATTCCTAAGTATTCACAAATTACTGGTTATGATTAGATGATTGTTATTTTATTTCTTACATGTTGAATTATATGCTAGTTTAAGATTACTACTATGATGAGCATTATCTTGGACGTTAAAAGAAATAAGAGATTATGTGTATGAGTTGAATCGTGCATGCATAGATAGAATGGTTACCTGTGAATTAGACTATCTATATTCGTATTATAATTTTTTATTACATCTGTGCATGAAGAGTATGGAAATCATATCGTTTTGTTTCATAGTTTATTAGTACTTGCCTGAGATTGTACTAGTTAACTATAGAGTTAATTTTTGTTATATGGGGGATGATATTAACTTTTAAAAATTCTAGAAATGATTATTCTAATGGTTTGAGTAATTGAAAATTGAAGTTAATACTTACAGAGTACCTCGAAAAACCTATATTTAGTTGATTTTATTTGATTAGTTGCATGTGTGAAGTATATAAGAATATATTTAATAAGAATACATACTTTGGGATTATATCTAATCAACTATGAGAGGGAAATAATTAATGATATTTATTGAATAGTTACAACGAAGAAGAGTAAGCGTAAGGTGAGCCTACTTCAACATTATGGATTAAACTGAAATAACATAAGGAAGATATTCTTCCTAAGATTGAATTTAAACATATTTAATTGAGAAGTTCTCGAGAGTACTCTATAATGACAAATATTCAATCAATTCAAGAAAGGAAATATGGGAAATATATATACATATCGTATTCTGGTAAATAAGAAAACCTTTTGTTTGTGAGTCTAAATGGAGAAAGGATTAGATTGTTAATTTAAAATAATGAGTGAAGCTTGCTTATATATATATATATATATATATATATATATATATATATAAACCTTTGTGGAGAGTTTTAAAATGAATATTATGTATTATGAAAGAAAAAAAAGAACCTGAGAGAAGAAATATGGATCCATTCCCTAGATTATAACTCGGTACTAGAGATGGATTTTAACAAGTTGCAATAAATTTATTTAGAAATTCAGAGTATAAGCTTATGATCTATTGGTGAATCCAGTACTTAATTAGTGAAGGCTAGACTTCAAAATTATTCTGAGAGATGAATATAGTAATATTGGAAGTTAAACATGGTATAGACAGCCCACCATAACCATAGGCTGAGAAAAAAAGGCATCTAAAAAACCTATGAACAGAGTGGAACCTAAATAAATTAGGTAGTGAGGAAATTCTCATCAGAAAACAGTAAACACTTCTAGGTAAGGAAAAATGGAATACTTTTAGTATTCTTGATATCTAAAAAGATTTGATCATTTTGTTTGGGTCTGGCTGAGTGACTTCATTAGCTATAATAAATATATATTTACTTATATATAGTAATGTGCTTGTATTAATTTAGATAAATTTTGAAATAATGTTAGAATGGTTTTAGATATATTGACATTCTAAACATAATATTATATTCTCGAAAATATATGGACTATCATAGACAACTTATGGAATGTAAGTCCAATAATTTGGAGAGACACCATAAAAACTAGAATTCTAGTGAATAGCTATATAGAGGTACTGTGGATTATTAATTCATCTCTATGTTAAGTTGTTAAGAAAAGAGAAAAATATATTATACCTTATGACTAAGAAATTCTTAGTCTATTTTATTAAGTCGCAACATGTTAATATAATTCAACTATATTAGAAACCAATTAATGAATTCAGTCACATCCACTGAGTAGTACTAGAGAAGGGGAACATTCATAATAATATTAACTACAGAGAATAATCATACAATACACTATCAAGAAATAAATTGTATGTGTGTTACTGTAAGTATTTGTATAGGTGCAAATCAATAAATGACCCGAATAACCTAGAAATTAATAGAATATAACAAGTCCCTATCAATCATGTAGCCATAAAAAGCTTCACATACATCCCAAACATATGTGTGAAGAATCGTCGACCTTGGAAAAGAGAAAAGAAGCCTTCAATTCTAGCGCATAGAGGAGAACTGTTGAAGACATATAAATTAGGCACAAGCATACTCTTGACAATTCATACATGTTATAAGAAAAACCCTAAGATGAAATTAGAACAAACCAAAGTCCCAAAGTATAAACTTGACATCTAATGAATGAAATTATATTTCAAAGAGCAAAGAGTGATTGTTTACATAGGATTACAGAGCACAATCTTCTCTAGTGATGTCACCTTGTAAAATCCATAGAAACCCAAATTATTAGAGGGAAACAAAGAGACAATTAAATAAAATATAAATAAATGTAGGAGAATGATTTTTCACTTTGCCCTAAACAAATATAGAGTAGAGGGTAGTAAAAATTCAGGGTTGATATCAATCCCTAGATACCCTCATGAAAGCTTAGAATGATTTTGTGATAACCTTTAAGGGTGTCTCCAAGATCAAGAGGGTAACTATAAAAACCAAGAAGAAGGTATGGAATATAGGAACTTCAAAGAATATAAACTTTCAATAGATATGGCTAAAAATAAGTGAGCAAGGCGAGTAGCTTTGCGGCCATTACTTCTAAAACAGGTTTAAAAATCTATTGTTCCAGAATCTTGGAGTATTTGCAATAACTTTAGGAAATATTGCATAGTCAAATGAAGATAACCTTTAAGAACAAAAAAAAATTGACAGCGTAAAACTATAAGAAAAAAAATTTACCCTAAAATTACCAATCGGATAGGCATCAACAAATGGATACTAAGCTATGTGCAAAGACATCCATTTAACACCTATGGAACGAGATAATGGCATCGATAAAAGACCTATCAAGTATAGCAAAATAGAGTGCCATCTAGCAACCGAAAAAAGGATAAATGCAAAAATGAGATCGAGGTTAGGGTTTTCCACCCTTTTAAAGAACGTAATTTAATCTTGTTCGTTGATCATCATCATAAATCATAATCATTCATAGTGCTTGGAGTAGAATAGTTGTGTGAAGTGACATGGGTAGGGCTAACATGGCCTATGCTAAGTGGGCACATACACATTAAGATAATATGACTCCATTTGTAGAGCACATGTTAGGAGAAATACGTATGGTTAGGTTATGTAACCTAGGAACTCAATTTAAATGAATAGGAAATTTATAACCCACAATTTGGCTATCAAACAAGGGTTGAAACCCTTAAAATAACTATGCACCAAAAATAAATTGTAAAGTGAACTATTATACTATATTGTTGACAAGCATGCAACATATCATGTTGATGAGGGTCAAAAAAATGATCATATGAGGAAAGGACTGGATGAAGAGTTTTCATTAAACATTTTAGGGATATTGCATAATGATAACTAAATGGAGTCAAGAAAAGAAAAGGACTATAACCCTAGAGGCATATTTCAATTATAGTCTCAGAGACCATATTAATTATGTTTAATTATTTGAATTTGTACACAAAATGCTAAAGCAATGGTAGGAACAAAGATCATATTTACTAATTCTATGATAGAGTTTTTTTTGTTGGGTATGTATGAGGAGGTATGTTATAGCTTGGGTGCTAAGGGCTGACGAATTTGGGGATCACATAGGGTTGTGTGTTTGTTGATGGTGGTTGCATTGTAGAGTTGGGAAAACACCAAGGCCATTGTTTAAGTTTGAGCATAGATCCATAATCTTGATTTAATACAAAAAATTGGGATTCCTCCACAAAGAGATCAAAGCTTATCCAAGGGGATAAAAGGGAGATTTTGATTTGGGCCTCCATGGATGAAGAAAGTGGGATACCTCAACATCAATATTATTTATCTAATAATAATAAAAACCCTTCTAGCTTAGTGTAATTGCTTGCAAACCATACCAAACAAGGTAATCCAGGGTTACCCCTAATGGGCTCACCTAGGGGGTTTGGACTGATGACCTTTGCATAATGAGTGATTTAACAAAACACTCAATCACCAATTAAACCCTGCCCATAGGCCATAATATAATGAAATATTATTACATCCATTTAACACTTTTGGAATGAGATAATGGCATCAAGAAAAGACCTGGTAGGTATAGCAAAATAGAGTGGCATATAGCTACCGAAAAAGGGCCAAATGCACAAATGAGACCGAGGTTAGGGTTTTCCACCCTTTTGGAAAACCTAATTTAATCTCGTTCGTCAATCATCATCACAAATCATAATTGTTCGTAGTGTGTGGAGCAAAATAGTCTTGTGTACTCACATGGGTAGGGCCAACGTCGCCTATGCTAAGTGGGGCATGTACACATCAATAAAATATGGTTCCATTCATAGAGCGCATGTAGGGAGAAATACGTATGGTTAGGTTATGTATCATAGTAACTCAATTTAAATGAATATGAAATTTATAACCCACAATTTGGATATCAAAGAAGGGTTGAAACCATTGAAATAATTATGCACCAAAAATAAATTGTAAAGTGAACTATTATATTATATTGTTGGCAAGTGCACCACATATCATGTTGATAGGGGTCAAATAAAGGATCACATGAGGAAATGATCAGATGAAGAGTTTTCAATAAACCTTTTAGGGATATGGCATGATGATAACGAAATGGAGTTAAGAATTAAATTATGTTAATCTACTTGGCATATGCAAATTATGGTGGCAAAGGCCATGTTAATTCACTTTAATTATTGGAATTTGTAAGCAGAATGTTGAAGTAATGGTAGGAAAAAGATCCTATTTACTAATTTTGTCATAAAGTGTGTATATATAGAGAGAGAGAGAGATGTGTGTGGGGGGTTGGGGGGTATGTATGAGGAGGTATGCTATAGCCTTGGTGCTAAGGGTTAGTAAATTTCTGGATCACACAAAGTTGTGTGTTTACTAATGAAGGTCACATTGAAGAGTTGGGAAAATGCTAAGGGCGTTGTTTAAATTTGATCATCGATGCATAGTCTTTATTTAATACAAAAATCTAGGATTCCTCCACAACTAGATCGAAGTTGATCAAGGGAATAAAAGAGAAATTTTGATTTGGGCCACCATGCATGAAGAAAGTGGGATGTCTTAACATCAATATTATTTACGTAATCATAATCATAATAATAATTATTTTATTTTTATTATTATTATTGGCAATATTTTTATGTTGTTAATATTAATATTATTACTTAAATGTTATTAATATTAATAATAACATTAATAATCTTAATAACATAAGACATTGTGTGGCTTAATGCAAACGCTCACCCACGGGGTTTGAACAAATGAACTTTGCATAACTAGAGTTTTAACAAAACATTCAATCACCAAATAATCCTTGCCCATAAACCATAAAATAATAATATTATTACATTAAGATATGATAAATTATGGGATGTAATATTATTATAGCTAATTATTACATGTTAATATTATTAAAATTTCTTTATGTGATTTTTACTGAAAGATCTAGCAACATTCATAATATGGATCACAAAAGCCTGCATTCAGAAATTATTAAAATTATTAATAATATATTAATCTCATTAATGCAATATTTATTAATAGTATTAAAGTTGTTTTTATTACTAGTGCAACCACATTAACAATATTAATGTGGTTGATATAATCTAAGGCTTTATAAATATAACTAAAAAAAAATATTTCAACACTAAAAATATCTTACTAATGCATACACATTTCCCTAATTAACCATGTATAAAAAATTATAAGTCAATTTTAACTTAAGAATAAAAAATACTACTCTTTTCACATTATTATAATAATAATATAATATGTATATTGATCATATTAATATATTATGTATATTGATCCGTATATGATCATAATGCTAGTTCTCGACAAAGATCAGTGAAAAGCATATATATATATAATCTTTTAATAGTTTTACATTCGTCTCTCAACCGGACATTACTCACATTACTCTCTAAGTTGTTCGTGGATAAATTTTTACTTTTTAAGCTTTCACTTCAGATCCAGAATCTGAGTTTGTTAGGACTGACGATCAATGGAAAACGATATGGTCAACACAGTGGCACTGGAAACGTCTGACGGAGAAATTTTTCGGGTGGGTAGAGAAATTGCAATGGAGTCGAAGGTGATAAAAGAATATGGCAGAATTCATCGATATATCTCATGCAACTGTGCCTGTTAGAGTATCGAATCCCATATTGGAAAGGGTAATTTTCTCAGCGTGGACATACAAACACTGCTGGATATAACAAGTGCCAATGGCGTAGCCATAGTCCCTGCTGATTTGCAATTTCAGGTAACAAATATTTTGTTTTATTGCGTTTGCTTGGATGCAGGGATGAATATACCATCTTAATCTGATCATAATTTAATTGGGCAATGTAGCTGGCAAATAGAGAGAGGTAAGGTATCATGTATTAGGTTCCTTATTCTCTGTACATGGGTCTAATCTCTCTAATCTCTCTAGCAATCAGTTTATCAATCAGTTTATTTTGATCTATTTTGATCTATCAACAAATGCATTCATGTTTCTTGAGATGCATATGGTTCCTTTTTGTAATATGGTTAGAAATATTGCATTCATGTTTCTTGAGATGCATATGGTTCCTTTTTGTAATATGGTTAGAAATATTGTCAATATTCTCTCTTCACCAATCTGTACATGATGAATTATCATAATATAAAAATGTACATGATGAATTATCATAATATAAAAATATGCCACATTTTCTGTACAGGATGAATTCTCATAATATAAAAATATGTCGCTTTTTTCTTTCTAAAAAACTCTTTCAAAACCTTCTGCAATGTCCATCGACACATCAGATTAACTCTGGTAATCAGGACTGTTGGTTTGCTCTCAGGGTAAGATTTGTAAGACTGGAAAGATCCCTAATTGAGGCAGGCAAACTCTTCAAGCGGTTGCCATGTAAATTTAGATCAGTCAAGCTTGAAAGCTCCTCAATGCAATCAAGAAGACCACACAATTGATTTGAGTTCAAGTCTAGATTTATTAACCTGGAAAACTTTCCTATGGAATTAGGAAGTGTCACAATATGGTTTTCATACAAATTGAGTTGAACAAGGCTGCTAAGCTTTCCAATTGAATCAGGGAGCCACTCAAGCTATTCCACTAATCTTCCTCGAACATCCAAATTCTCAGCACCTTTCTTCGTAGTTGCTTCAATAAAGCTGGCAATTTTTATTAGACCGAAGTTTTGTCCATTGTCCCCTGTTTAAATCACCATCAAAACAATTACTAATTCAGGCACCTTGGATTCAGTGGCACAAAAATATGAAAAGTACATAAAATTCTCTAACAATAACTATTTTGGTTGACAAAGAAATTTAGTGGCACAAAAATATGAAAAGTACATAAAATTCTCTAACAATAACTATTTTGGTTGACAAAGAAATTTGTGGCCAAGATTCATGTCGACTGCAATCCCAAGTTCATGGAGCACAGTTCAACCACCATTCCCAAGGATGGAATAACATGGTTGCGTGGAAACAGAGAAAGTAGAAAATAAAAGATCTTGATAATAATGAGACAAATTGAATTGGAATTTATTTATATTTTCAACTTTTGTGTTTAAGCCATACATATGACAAAGTAGAAAATAAAAGATCTTGATAATAATAAGACAAATTGAATTGGAATTTATTTATGTTCAACTTTTGTGTCTAACCCATACATATTATTGACCACATAAATCATGAAGTTTTCTCCCAAAAATCATGAAGTTTTCTCCCAACATTACAATAAAAACCCTCTAGGAAGAAGCTTCAAGGTACTCGCTTACCATCTGATTTCGCATTCTGTAAAATGACGTTGCATCTCTGTGGAAAGACTCAAGAAACCCAGAAATCAGAAAATATGCTTCATATCAAAAATAAAAGAAGCGGATATCTTCCCGGAGAAAGGCGAAAGTTACACGTGCTACATGGTACATATAAAACATATAATGACACACGTGGTCCATGATATATATTTAACATATAACTATAAAGAGTTTTAATATATTAATATAATTAGCAAGGGGTCAGGCCTTAATTGAGCCGCCGTGGTATATGCTAAGGTCAAAATCTAATGGTGGACATATACAGCCACCCCTCCATTAAAATCTGATATACAGCCCCCGCTCCATTAAAGTCTGATAACATGTTATTTATTTGTTGCGGCAAGGTATGTTCCCAAATTACAGGTGCTACATATTTCTATGAGCTTTAATATGTTACATCAGTACTCAAAACAAATCTTACATATATTGAGATATTAAGTTGGCTTTGTGTTTTTCGCTAATTATTAAAGGTTACTTCACTTTATTGAGATATTAAGTTGGTTTTGTGTTTTTCGCTAATTATTAAAGGTTACTTCACTTTATTGCAAATTATTGTTTAAAAGTTAATTTGTTTATCAAATTCGAATGGAGTTATTTTTAGTGCAATTTTTTGGAGATTCCGGTGATGGAATTTGGCGGAAAAAATTGAGGTTAAATCTTGATTTGTATTATTTAAAATGGTTTTTTAACTGCATATTTGGATTGGATTCAGCACCCTGAAAAACCTCAAGGACGTTTTGATTGTGCAGAAATTAGCTATCAACCTTGTGATTTCAATAAATTGCTGCTGGATTTTAGAGAAATTTAACCGGAAAAACCCACATGAAAAGCTTCCAAAAAATCTCACTAAAAACTACTCCAATTCGAATTATTGATACGACATGAAAGTTTAATATTTTTCCCGTTTTGTTTTTTCGTTTTTTAATGATCATGAGCATTATTCAAGTCAACATATTCTAGCCACTTGGCCAACTAACAAGACTATTATGTGAGTTGCTCACTGCTTTACGAATTTCATTCTAGCCAATTGGCCAACTAACAACACTATTACGTGAGTTGCTCACTGCTTTCCGAGGAAATTCGTAGCATCACTGGCAAACCATAGAAATATACAACTGCATCTGGTTCCCTAATTCCTATTATTTTTCCAGGTGTTGTGCGCTATTTTTCTAGCCTAATCAACCTGCTGATTGGAAAGGGAAGCAAGGTGGTTGTTCCCGCCGGCAGTAATGGCAGTCGAGCAGGTTGAGATTTAGCGTGTTTGCACCTATTTTCTGGATACTTTCGCTTTCATTAGCCTGAGAGTGTTATGCCTTCTCCTATGTGTACTATAAGCTCTGGAAAAGAGCCATGAAAATTGTTCGTCAGACAACTTGATATCAAGAAGAAAATTTCATTATCCACTGCCAAATTGTCCATTGAATTTTCCACTGCACAAAATGCTTCTCAGATAGCAGAATTAAATGAAGCATCTAGAAAATGGCATAGATGATGATGGTTTTCTTTCAAGCTCATATTGTCCATTGAATTTTCCACTGCACAAAATGCTTCTCAGATAGCAGAATTAAATGAAGCATCTAGAAAATGGCATAGATGATGATGATGGTTTCCTTTCAAGCTCATATCAATGGATTGTAGGTAAGTTTCATAGAACCATTTACCAATTCCATGTCTCAAGGCTCTTTCCTTAATTCTATAATGAATATGGCATATATGTTTGAAGCAGGGTTGAAGCAGGGTTTGTCGGGAGGCTTAATATATATTTTAAAAATTGGGTATTGAATTTTACATTTTTTATATTTGGGTTAATAACAAAGACCAACACCCACATAGAGCCACTATATCAAAAGGTGTTTAGAAAGACACAATTTACCAATATCAAAAGGTATTTAGAAAGACACAATTTATCAATAGCCAATGAAACTTGCTGGGGCAAGAAGCTTGATTGGCTATTGATACATTATGTCTTTCTAAAAGACATCTTTAAATGTCCCTATCTTAGAACCTTTCTTCTCTGAATGGAAAAGTTTGTATGGATTTAATGGTAGGTTTCTAGCAATCTCGATTGGTATGGAAACGAATTTGCAGATGTTAGCGGCATTGTCTTTATGAGAAGTCTCACACCTAGAGATCTCTGTTAATGTTCTTTACTATATTGAACGGAAGAAATTCAAGGCCAAAGCCAAGCAGAAACAAGACAAGACTGGATATGCTATATGCTATATAGATTGATTTTAAATTTTAATATGAAAATTTACATTAGTTACAGAGTGAAAAATTGTAAATAGATTTATGTACATAGTGAAATTTTGAAAAATTATCGAAACATTCTAGACACAGTAAAACATACCATATCATTTTTATGATAAAGTAAAACATACCATATCATTTCTATGACAAAGAATGCAGTAGTTTCTTACCTTCAAAGTAAAACATACCCTATCATTTCTATGACAAAGAATGCAGTAGTTTCTTACGTTCAGGGTTTGGAGCTGGTTTGTTGCTCCACTATTTTTCCTGATCGACCACCAATAAATGCAAGGTAAAGCATAAGCATTTTAACTGTTTATGTTCTTCTTGTTCAGTTGTTCTTCCTATTCCATTTTTTCTGTTTTCGAAGATTGAACTCATAATTGGCTTGGAGTTTTTAAGGAGGCGCAAAACTGATTTTTCTGCACCCCTGCAATAACTGAAGGGATATGACAAATCTTTTTGCTATTCTGGTGCGCTGAAAGGCCATGAGAATGAAAGAGTATCTTTCTGCTATTCTAGTGCGCTAAGGAGAATAACACACTAAGGAGAATACAAAGGAGTCCGCAAACAATAACCAGCAAGAGCAAGGAGAATACAGAGGAGTCCACAAACGATAACCAGCCAGAGCAGGAGGAAGCTTGTGTTGTTTTAGCAGTTGTGGAAAACCTGACACATGGTTAACATGCTAACAGCCAGCTACACATCGTTAACATGCTAACAACGAGTTACTCGACACTTTGTTTGGATCACCAGATAAGAAAGTTTGGCTTCTGCTATAATGAAAAGTATTCGAAAACATTAAATGTTTTCTAATTAATTAATGCTAACTCCAATATAGCATTAAACCGGATCAAATTAAAATTCAAAATTTGTTATCCTAAGTTCTAATTAAAAACACGTAAATTATACGATTTTGTCCGCAGTAAGAGGTGGAAACTCAAACTTTGCATAAAAAATTGTTTGATGGAATATTTCTCTTAAAACATTGGTTATAGTTAATCGGTCCAAGCGAATTAATGCTCGGTCAAGGCTGAGCGATCCCAGCAGTGCCATAGGGCAGTGCAGGGACTAATAAAGGTAATGTTATCATAAAAATAATGTGAAATATTATCTTTTTAAAAGTCAATAAGTAATGTAATTGAATGGTGGTTGATATGCTTTATATTATGTTATTGCAGGCAGCAGATTTTCTTGCTATGCAGAGTCTTTTGGATTTGTCAAGTGAGAAATTGGAAAGAGAAATCCTTGCAAGGCCAGAGATCGAGAGTGATGAATTTTTTATATAAAAATAATTAAATCAAAGAATTATTATTTAATTAATTTGACATTTTTTTAATTTTTATTTAGTTATGTTGATATTCCTTTTATATAGTATTTAGTTAGTCTGATCTTCTTTTTATATTATTTAGTTATTTTGAAATTATTTTTTATATTATATTTAGTTAGTTTCTCATTGAAATATTATATTTGGTTAGTCTGATCTTCTTTTTATATTAATTAGTTATTTTGACATTATTTTTATATTATATTTAGTTAGTTTCGTATTTTTTTCCTTTTATATTATATTCCATCATATTGTTTTTAGTGAATTTTGAAATATGATTTATATTATTTCATAAGAATAGTAGTTATATTATTATATAATTATGATTGTTTTATTTTATAAAATTATTTATATTATTAGTTTTATTTTCAAATAATAAATATTAAAATGTTAAATTAGATTTTTATTCACAAATTTTAGGAAATCATTATTATTTTTTATTTATTTCGAGAATTATTTATATTGTTTGTTTGTTTTAATAAATGTTTGAAAAAATATATATTCCTTATGTGTGGAAGTGTTTTTTTTTCTTTCCATTTATTTTTGAAAAAAAGACATGTAACTTATACAACATAAAAAAAAAAAAAAATTAGATTTTTGAATTAGATTTTTTATTGAATTATTGTGTATTATTAATTTTAATGTTATTAGTAGCATTAATATTAATAATAACATTGATGTATATCGATTTTTTATTTTTTTTCTCAGATTTTTTTTTTCTCGAGCACTGCTGCCCTCGCTGCGATTTTCTCTGCGCAGGCTGAGTCTGGGTGCTGCCCTCTCGGCCGACTCCGCCCCTGACCCTGGTCCTCCTGACCGCGGGGTTGCTCGGATCTGCTAGGCCCCTCCCTCCTGCGCTTCTCCAAGACCTTGCTGAGCCTCCTGCTCTTGTCAGATCTGCTTGGAATGGTGGCCTCGACTCCTGCAGGGTCAGATCGGATCCCTTTTCCTTCTCTCCGTTCTTGAGATGCCTCACTTGTTCTTGCTTGGTGCAGATCGGTTTTGCTGATTTGTGCTTTGCCATGGAGGCCCAAGGCTCGCCTATCGGTCCCTCGCAAGCTCCATCCCCGGAAGCTGAAGCAGCCTTCTCCTCTCTCCTTGCTTCGCTGCCTAAAAAGAAGAAGTCCGAAGTCTCTAAATTCGTCAAAAGGCTCGACGATGTTCCGGAGGTAAACCTCCCTCCTGAGGGCCCGATCTAGGTCGCTTTGTCCCTGGCAGATCGTGCCCTGGTGGGTCAATTCACGGGCCTTTGGCCCTCACCAAAATCGACGAAAAACTAGGTCATCAAGAACTGGGTTCCGCTGATCGAAAACAATGTCACCTCTTATTTTCTGGGTAGAGGCTTCTTCCTGTTCGAGTTCAACACAAAGGAGGACAAAGACCTGATCTTCAGGAATGGGCCATATTTCATGGGACCTCAGGGTCTCTACCTCAACAAATGGACCCCTAACTTTGATCCGACCATGGATGTCCCAACGACGGTCCCTGTCTGGGTTCTACTCCCTAATCTTCCAATGCATTGTTGGAACTGGGAGTCCCTCAAGCACATAGGAAACACTTTGGGAAAATTCATTGATAGAGCAAACAACAATGATCAGTACGATTGCACCTGAATCTGTGTCGAGGTGGACTTAGAAGTGGGGCTTCCAGAGGCCATCAAATTAAAGGTCGATAGTTGGATGCATGTGCAAATGCTGGACTATGAGCAACTCCGTTTCAAATGTCGTAAATGTCACATCTATGGCCATTTTGCAAGAGGGTGCCCGAACAAAGGGGAAGTAGAGAAAGGTAAGGAAGAGGGCTAGAACCAAGTCAAGAAGTCAAAGGCATCCCAAAAGAAATCTGGGGTACATGGCCCCCAACCTGCCTCCACCTAGAATGCTCCCCCGCCAAAAAGCCAAGAAAAAAGGTACGAGGTCTTAAGCTCCGCTGAAGAGACTCCTCAGGAAGAAGATAAGCAAGATAAACCTCCAGAAAAAACGAATTCAGCAAATGCAAGACCTGAAGAAAGCGCCACGGCAAGAAACAAGGAAAAGAAAACATAAGCATCCGAGGAGGAACATGATTCGGAGGAGTCTGAGAAGGATGGAGAAATAGGAGACATGCAGACATCGGTTAGAAGATCTGCAAGAGGCCACAAATCTGCTAGAGAAAAGAGAGATCAGGAAACTTACAAAGACAAGCTTCAGGGTAGTCAGCCCACTCTGGAGAAACTCCTTGGGAAAAATCTGAAGATGACCAAAAACCAAGTGCAGGGCTCCAAGGGAGCCCATCATCATAAAAATAAATGATGAAGATCGTCTCCTGGAACTGCAGAGGAATGGGGAGCAAAGTGAAAGAAGAAGCAACGACAAGCCTTATAAGAAGAGAAGCCCCAGACATTCTTCTGATTTAGGAGACCAAAGTGGAGGACAAGGAGTTTCTCCAAATCAGTAAAAAATTTTGGAAAGGAAGCAGCGGACATGCAGTTTTAGCACGGGGAGCCTCTGGGGGTTTGGGCTCCCTCTGGAATCCTCTCAAGTATAGGCTGGTCACCGAGTTGCACAACACCCACTAGCTTTTTTTGAAGCTCTAGCCTTTGGACTCGAGGGAGGCAGTCAGCCTTTTCAATGTCTATGTACCAACAAATATAGGGGAGAAAAGGGAGTGTTGGGACTCCATCAGACAACTGTAGGAGTCAGAAAATTTGGAAAACATCATTGTGGCAGGGGATTTAAAGCTTACCATGCACATGGAGGAAAACCGAGGAGGAACAATCATAAGGGATCCTGCAAGGGAATGGGTGGAAGACCTCATGCAGGACTAGGATCTGCTTGACATCCCCCCAGAAAATGGTAAGTACACTTGGTCTAACAAAAGAATAGGTCCTGGTCACATTGCCGCTAGACTTGATAGATGTTTGGTGCAGAGTTCCTTCCTCCTGATGGGCTTAGAATCCAGATTGCATATCCTCCCATGCAGTGTTTTAGACCATAAGCCCATTTTGCTTGAGATGTTGGGCCACAAAGATCTTGGACCCATCCCCTTCAGATTCAACCCTCTTTGGGTCAAGGAACCAGAGTTTCTGAAGCTGGTTCAAGACTGTTGGAATTTGCCAGTGAAAGGTTCTCCTTTCTTCATTTGGGAAGAAAAACTTAGAAGACTGAAAGTGGTCCTTAAAACTTGGGCCAAATCCCTCCCCTCCCCTGCAAAAGAGAGAAAGCAGGCCCAAGACAATCTCGCCCATCACCATGCTCAAAGTGAAGATGCAGAAATCACTAAAGAAGTTCTAGACAAGGAAGCTGAGCTCCAGCAAATCTTCCATAAAGCCTGCCTTTCGGAGGAAGAGCATTGGAGACAGAAGTCTAGGAGTTTATGGCTTAAAGCAGGAGACAGAAATTCTGCCTTCTTCCACAAACAAGCTCAAGCCAGAAAGAGCTTCAATTCTATCGCAGAAATCAAAGATGGCAACCTGACTCACAAAGACTTTGGTAGCATAAAAAGAGCAGCTTTCAATCACTTTCAAAACCTGTATAGAGAAGAGGGCGTGACGGACCCAAACTCCAAATTTTTGGAGGCGGTTCCCCCTAGGATCTCTCCTTCAATGAATCAACAGCTCGAGGCGAAGATCTTTATACAAGAAATAAAAGATGCTCTCTCCGACATGGATCCTGACAAAGCCCCGGGCCCAGATGGCTTCACTACAAGATTCCTTCAAACCTGCTGGTAGATTGTGGAGAAAGACCTCTACAAAATGATTTTGAAATCCCATACTTGCCAGAAAATTGGGGGCAGCACCAATTCAACTTTCCTTGCCCTCATCCCCAAGGAAAAGGGTGCTAAAGAATTCAATCGGTTCCGCCCCATCTCTCTTTGTAATATTGGATACAAATTAATCATAAAGGTTATTTCCAACAGAAAAAGGCATTCTTCCAGCCATCATCCTGGAGAACCAAGGCGGATTTGTTCAGGGGAGACAGCTTGCTGACAACTTCATCCTAGTACAAGAGGCAATTCATTCGAGCCAGCTTCACAAAGAGAAAGGTATGGTGGTTAAATTAGATTTAGCTAATGCTTTTGATCGGGTCAGACTTAGCTTTCTATGGGAAGTCCTGAAAAATTTTCTCTTTGGAATGGGCTTTTTAAAATGGATCCGTGCTTGTATTGCTGATCCTTGGATCGCCCCTCTGGTGAATGGGAGAACAGCTGGTTTTTTTAAAGCCTCAAGAGGGCTTAGGCAGGGTTGCCCCCTCTCTCCGCTCCTCTTCGTCCTTCATGTTTCTGTCCTGAGTTTCTAGCTAGATCAGAAACTGGTTGACCAAGAGATCTTGGGGCTCAATATAGCAAGAGGGGTTAAAAATGTTAATCACACCCTGTTCGCGGATGATACCCTCTTGTTAGGGGTTGCCTCTGCCAGATCTGCTTCAAGATTCAAGGAGGTCCTGGACGACTACAGTGAAGCTACAGGCAGCAGTTTAAACAGTGGTAAGTGTAAAATCTTTTGTTGGAATATTTCGGCTTCCACCCTTTCTGCCATTTCAAGAATTCTGGGCTTTACTGCTTCCCTCAACTGGTCCTCCTTTACATATTTGGGCCTCCCCATCTTCCGCAAATTGGTTTACAGCAGAGATTGGGTCCCTCTGTTGGACAAATTTAAGGCCAAAATCCAAGCTTGGGGGTTCTCATGGCTAAATCTCGCTGGCAAAACTGTCCTCATCAAATCCGTTCTCTGTAGCCTCCCCATTTTTCAATTCTCTGTAATTCTAGCCCCTTCAGGCATCATAAAGAAAATGGAAGCCTTCATTCGCAAGTTCTTCTGGAAAGGGGGCAATCATAATGACAGGAAAATCCCTTTGGTAAGTTGGGAGAAAATCTGCAAGCCCCAGAGCGAAGGAGGCCTTAACTTTAAGGATCTCAGCCTCCAAAACATAGCCATGGGAGCCAAGATCTTCTGGAGAATCATTGGACCACATCCAGGTTGGGCGCAAAGAGCTCTTTGGAGGAAATACTTCAGGGGAAAGAGGAAGAGATGTTTGGACGCCCTTCTACCCACCACAGGCTCGCAGCTGATCAAACTCTGCCACAAAGTAGTCCCTTTAATCAGAGACAGAGTGTATTGGATTCCAGGAAATGGAAAAGAATGTAAGATATGGGAAGACAGCGTTATGATGCACCCCCCCTTATCATCTCACAGTTCTCTTCATGCGCTGCGTTTGTGGTTGGATAACGCAGGCTGCAACACTCTTTGGGACATCTCGCAATGGGAAGTCAGAACCTAGTTGCGCTGGAGACTCCCTCCCGTCCCTCCTGAGCTGTCTCAAGCACGCGACCTTCTTCTTACCTTGTTAAACGGGATGGCGCCTCTGCGCGTGGGTAAGAAGGACGCCCGTGGATGGGGAGCCGCCCCAGGGCTGTACATGGTGGCGCAAGGTTACAAGTGCCTTCATGATCGTCCTTACGTCCCCCCTAACCCTTTTGTTTGGAACGGGATCTGGAACTTCAATTCCACGCCTAAGGTCGATTCTTTTTGCTGGCTGTTATGCCACAGTGGGATTTTAACAACTGACAGATTGCAGAAGAAAGGATTTCATGGTCCCTCTCGATGCCATTTATGCTGTGACAGTGAGGAGAATGCTCAGCATATCATTCTGGACTGTAAATTTTCAAGAGAAATCTGGCAAGGCCTTCTGAGTTACTAGAAATCTGAATTCACTTTACCCATATCTATATCAGATATTTTTGTAAACTGGTGGAATTACTACCCAAAAACGCTCCTAAAAAATGAAAGGTTCATAGCTGCATGGCTCTCCTTGCCGAAATTCGCTTGCTGGCAGATCTGGCTCGAGCATAACAGAAGAGTTTTCAGAGATGAAAGTCTAAACTCACGGTTCATCACCATCAAAACAAAATTCCTTTGGAAAGAAAGTCTTGGGGATTATCTGCCGGATTTGAATGTGAGCCAGCATGACCTAGATTGGGGTGCCTCGATGGACCTCCATTTCTCTGGCGAAATTAGGCATCACAAGGCCATAAAAGAATGGCAATTCAGAGGGAAGGAGAATGATCTTTCGGATTTGCTCCTCAGGCAATCCAAATTCTCTTTGTTCTTCGATGGAGCAGCAAAAGACAATCCTGGATTGGCTAGGGTAGGAGGAATTATAAAAAATAAAGAGGGCATAACAGTGGCAAAGTTTGCTTGGGGATTAGGGCAGTCCACCAGCATGCAAGCTGAAGCCTTGGCACTTCTGCAAGGTCTTAAGCAAGCAAAGGCTACTGGTCTCTCAGAAGTCAGCATTATAGGAGATTCTCAAGCCATTATCAAAGTCTTAGTAGAGGATTCCTCTCCTATAGACATTAGACTGGCAAGAATCATTTCAAGAATCAGAACCTTGATGAAATCTTTCTGGACTACAACCTTCCTCCACGTTTTGAGGGAAAACAATAAAGCTGTTGATTTGGAAGCCAACAGGGCAGCTCCTCTTTCCGCTGGTTGTCTCTTGGCAGACGGAATTGAGAGCTGGGACTCCATCCCATAAAAATTGTCATGTTTTTCTGCATTTTGCTGAATCAGTTTGTTTGCCTATTTAAGATAGGGAAAATAACAGAGATGGACTCGATAGTCTCGAATAAATCTTGCTGGTACCCAGGGTTTGGGGCCTTTAATCAGTTAGTGGAAGAAAGTTTCAGGGCTATGCCCGACCAAATGTAACCGGTGAAAGGCATTTTGGCCAAAGTTTAATATAATCCCATACCCGTTCTTGTAAAAAAAAAAATAACATTGATGTATATCTGTGTTTACCAGACATTTAATTTATATGGTTGCTTTTGTGATGTAAACTTGAAAGTTCTAATAAAAATCAAAATTTATTCATCAATAAAGCATTAACAAATCATTTCTTTTTTTATTTATAAACCCATATAGATCGATCTTAATCATGGATCTAGCAAACACCAAGGTCTATCAAATATTTGAGGTGCAATCTTCTTTTAGAGTGGAAAACTTGAAAAAATGTTTATAACTGGAGAGATTGTCCTCGTTGCCCCTTAATAAATATGTGGTTGAAATGGATCTATTTATATATCTATATATATAGACATTTTTCAATCCCTTGAAAATCTTCTTGGCCACTTGGATTTTGTAGATAACTCACTTAACTTGCAATTGGTGCAAATCTTTATTAGATTTTATACAAAATTGACAATAAAATATACTTGAAAAAGGAATAAAATGTAAAAGTTGAAATTTTATAAACATAAGATTTTATATTTTTCACCTCATATATATATATATATATATATATAGTTGATATTGAAATATTTTTCATAACACAGGAATTGTTTTTCTATGAATAGCAATATTTTTTAAGTGTAGGATATTCATTTTATATTAAGAATTGAATGAATTATACATTTTTCTTTTATTATTTTTATTAGGAACTAATTGAATTTTTTTACTTTCAATTATCTATTTTTTCATTGAAATATTTTATTAAAGTCA
Organism: Pinus tabuliformis; assembly: GCA_031772625.1. Classification (NCBI taxonomy): domain Eukaryota; kingdom Viridiplantae; phylum Streptophyta; class Pinopsida; order Pinales; family Pinaceae; genus Pinus; species Pinus tabuliformis. The sequence goes on from CM062806.1 coordinate 720,016,663, forward strand.
ACATTAACATAATTTATTTAGTTAGTTTGGTTCCTCTTATATAATATTGAGTTAAGTTTGACATTCTTTTTATTCTATTATATTCCATCATGTTGTTTTTAGTGAATTTTGAAACCTTGATTTATATCATTTATAAGATTAGTACTTAAATAATATATCTTGAGTTGTTCAGTAAGAAATAATCAAATATATTATTTGTCGAAAGTTTAAATCTATTATAGTATGATTTTGTACTATTTAACTTCCAATAAAGCAAATCTCCAACAAGTAACTTCACAAGCTTATTTTACATTTCTAGATCCCCATCTTTAGAGAGAAATTTCTAATTTAAATTGGTAAGAGTTGATATAAACATTAAATTTAAATTGCTTGAAAATCTTATACCGTTATTGATAAATTAATTATAAAAAGTTCTGACTTACCTTTTTTAAAATTAACAATAGATTGAATTTTATAAACCAATATTGAATTGGTTCAATTATATTTTTGAATAATTTATTATTATTAATATTTTATATTAAAAATTGAATGAATTACACATTTTTGTCTTATTAAGAAGTAACTAAATTATTGTACCTTTAATTATTTTTTCTTGTGAGTATCTAAATATTTTACTAATTAGGTTAGAATAAATATGAATGAACTATCTATATTGTAATTTTACAATCATGGTTTCAACCATACTAAGCTTTGTAATTTATAAAAATATCTTTGCATTTTTTAAAATATTTTACTAATTAAGTTAGAATGAATATGAATGAACTATCTATATCGTAAATTTTACAATCATAGTTTCAACCATACTAAACTTTGTAATTTATAAAAATATCTTCACATGTTTTTAAAGTCGTTTTGAATGCAATTTCATATATAAAAATTTGATATAAATTCATCAATATATAATCTATAATAAATATTATTTCATAAATATAAGCATCATGATGATAACCATCTAACAAACATAAACATCATCTAACATACACAATCAAATTCACTACATTCATCTAATTATATACACCTCTAGCACATATAAACATCATTAGCTAACACACAAATCTAATAATCTAATAGGGCATCATCATTATGATGACATCTAACAAAACACAAACATTGTAATCTAAGATCATCGCGACACATCCTCAAATTAATATACATCTCATGTCAAATAACTGCTATCACATACACATCTATCTGCAAGCACATTAAATGAACATATCTAACATGTCTTAATAATATACACATCAACACCAACATATAAATTAAGTACATAAACATGAACAAAAAAATGTAATATATATATATATATATATATATATATATATATATATATATATATATATACAACAGACATAGTAGTGCCAGTGATCCAGGTGGATATTGTGGCCACCCGCCTATTCCACTTGGACCCCCCCCACTATCTCTTTCAGTATTTCAATTTCCTTAATTGTAGCACAATTTACTATTTTTGGAATTTTTTCGAGTCTTGAACTTTTAGAGCCTTTTTCAAACCCTAAATGATGTTTTTGGGGAAAACCATGGAAACATGAGTTCGCAAGTTGTATTCCTTTGACATACCTTTCTAACGAGGTATTGTGCGCATCAAATGGAGATTGTATGCCAAAGTTATGACCCTGGGAAAAGATTACTTTTTCACTTCTCAAAGTCGCCCCCCACATTAAGCACTGGTGAGAAACATGTTGTGAGAAGGACGAAAGTACACCCTCACTATTTTTAAGCACACCCACTTGGAATTCATTCTGGGATGTTACCAAGGATTAGTACTACCCTGTTGGAAGTTATGAGGATAAATACATAAATTGGATCATGCTACAACAGGGAAAGGACCAAGACGTGTCGGAGTTTACCAATTTTTTTCATACCCTTCGCACGAAGTTGGGTATCAAGGTTTATGAGCGACATTTGGTACTCAGGTACCACAACTCTCTACACAGGAACATCCAGGACGAGATGGAGTTCTTGGACATCTCCTTGCTCAACACGGAGTATTGATACACTGTTAAGATTGAGCAGAAGCTTAAACAGAAGAAGCAAGACTTTGGATCTGTGAATCTGAAGCCAGGGAAAGGCGCCCCAAAATCATAGAGCAAAGGATAAAGCCAAGACAGGGCAACCTAGGACAACCCATCGAAGTTGCAAACAAAGAACAACACCACGAAGATAAATAAGGACATGGGAAAGTGGTGTGAGTTCCATAAGAGCTCCACTCACAACACAAGTGAGTGTTGGGCCAAGCAGTCACTGGTGGCCAAGCTGAAGGCTTCCAAATCAGACGCATGTTCTAACTCTGAGTCAGAACCCAACAAGGGGAATGAAAAAGGGAAGAAGATCATTGACGCAGAGACCAGTGCCACCGTGGCCACCACCAAGATCCAAAAGAATGAGCCTGAAGATCCAGAGGAGGGGGAATGCTTCTTCCACTCAGATGTGGTTGAAGGGTTCACTGCTGTAGTTCATTGTCGACACTGAAACCCAAAAGATCCTCATTTCAACAGAGGTCATGCAACGACTGGGCCTATAGACTACATCATATCTGCATTCATACACCATCGGATGGCTTCACCAAGGACGAGATCTTCGCGTCATCTAGCAGTGTTGCCTTCCCTACAGCACCAAGCCCTTCACGGATGAGGTAATGTGTGATGTTTCTCCTCTTGAATTTTGTGATGTATTATTAGGACAACCATACTTGTGGAAGCGACATGTTGTATATGAGTCTAAACCTCGCTCTGTGATTATTAATTTGGGTAATAAGTTGTACATGATACCAGAGGTAGCCCCATCTTCTGCCATCTCTTTGATCACTACAAAGCAATGCAGTAAGATCATTTCACAGACCAAGAAATTTGTTTCCTTTCTAATTCACTCTCAAAGTAAGGGGAAGATCGTAGCCACATCCAATTCCCTCAGGAAGGGTTCCTCCACGCATCAGAAGCAGGTGGATACGGTCGTGGAAGAATATAGGGACATCTTCTCCTCACCCACAGGGGTACCCTTTCACTGTTAGGTCAAGCATTCAATCAATCTGACTCCGGGAGCACCTCTACCCAACAGGCTGATATATCGTCGCTCCATTCTGGAAAATGAAGAGATCAAGCGGAAAATCCAGGAGTTGCTGCAAAACGCAACATCTGACCAAGTTCCTCACCTTATGGGAGCCCAATTGTACTTGTACAAAATAAGGATGGGACCTAGAGGCTCTGCATTGATTATAGGGCACTAAACAAAATCATTGTTAGGAACAGGTATCCAATCCCATAGATTGATGACCTTCTCGACCAACTCAAGGGGGGCAAGTATTTCACAAAGATTGATCTGAAGTCTGGTTATCACCAAGTTCCAATAGATCCCACAGATGTATGGAAGAATGCCTTCAAATCCAAGGAAGGTATTTTTGAATGGTTGGTTATGCCCTTTGGGTTGACAAATGCCCCTGCTACTTTTATGAGGCTAATGGATGACATATTGCGGCCCTTCGCCAACTCATTCATTGTTGTTTATTTGGTTGACATCCTCATCCTTAGCAAGAGTTGGGAAGAACACTTGCAACACATTCGACAGGTCCTTTAAAACCTTTGGTAGCACAAATTGTGTGTCAACTTGGAGAAATGCACCTTTGGCATGAGCCAGGTCCAATATTTTGATTACATCATAGATGAGTGTGGTGTGCATGTGGATCCAACTAAGATCCAAGTCATTAGGGATTGGCCAACTGTGACCACTCTAATAGAGCTTCGCAGCTTTTTGGGCCTTCCAAATTTTTATCGGAGGTTTGTGTTGGGATTCTCCCATGTCACTTGGCCTTTGAGTCAGATTATGAAGGGCAGAGTGAAAGAAACATTTTCTTGGTTCGAGTCCCAACAGAAGGCATTCATTGAGTTGAAGCACTGCATGTGCTCTACACCGATATTCACATTGCCAGACCTGCAACAACCATTTAAAATTGAGACAGACACCTCCAACTATGCTATTGGTGCAGTCCTCACCTAGCATGGGCATCCAATGGCCTAGCATAGTGAGACACTTTCCGATACAATTTGGAATTACCCCACCTATGATAAAGAGATGTATTCCATCATGTAGGCTTGTCGGTAATGGAAGCATTACATTTTGGGGAAGGAGACGGTCATCCACATTGATCACCAACCTCTTTAGTTTATACAGACATAAGGGAAGTTGCAGAATGATCGCCATCAGAAATGGTCTACATATTTGCAACAATTCCACTTGAACATTAAATACAAAAAGGGAAGCACCAATCATGTTGCAGACTACCTCAGTTGACCCCCAGTTGCAGCACTAACTATTGTTCTCAACTCTTGTGGCCACAAGACCTTTGGATGGCCACAACTATACAAAAATGATCCATAGTTTGCCTCCACATACCAGATGCTAGTAGATGGCAAGCAGGTTCCTAATTTCCACCTCCAAGATGCATTATTATGCTACTTGAGCCACATTTGTGTTAACTGCTATCACATACACATCTATCTGCAAGCACATTAAATGAACATATCTAACATGACTTAATAATATACACATCAACACCAACATATAAATTAAGTACATAAACATGAACAAAAAAATGTAATATATATATATATATATATATATATATATATATATATAGATATAGATATAGATATATATATATATATATATATATATATATATATATATATATATCTGATACAACAAACATAGTAGTGCCAGTGATCCAGGTGGATATTGTGGCCACCCACCTATTCCACTTGGACCCCCACCACTATTTCTTTCATTTTTTCAATTTCCTTAATTGTAGCACAATTTACTATTTTTGGCATTTTTTCGGGTCTTGAACTTTCGGAGCCGTTTTGAGGCCCTAAATGACATTTTTTGGGGAAAACCAAGGAAACATGAGTCTTCGACTCATGTTTGCATTCGCAAGTTGTAGTCCTTTTACAGACCTTTCTAACGAGGTATTGTGTGCATCAAATGGAGATCATATGCCAAAGTTACGACCCAAGAAAAATATTACTTTTTCACTTCTCAAAGTCGCCCCCCCACGTTAAGGACTGGTGAGAAACCTATTGTGAGAAGGACGAAAGTAAACCCTCACTATTTTCAGGTGCACCCACTTGGAATTCATTTTGGGATGTCACCAAGGAGCAGTACTACCCTATTGGAAGCTATGAGGATAAATACATAAAGTGGATCATGCTACGATAGGGAAAGGACCAAGATGTGTCAGAGTTTACCAATGTTTTTCATATCATTTGCATGAAGTTGGGTATCAAGGCTTATGAGCGACATTTGGTACTCAAGTACCATGGTTGTCTACACAGTACATCCAGGACGAAATGGAGTTCTTGGACATCTCCTCACTCGGCACAGGATACTGATACACTGTCAAGATTGAGCAGAAGCTTAAATAGAAGAAGCAAGACTTTGGATCTGTGAATCTGAAGCCAGGGAAAGGTGCCCCCAAATCACAGAGAAAAGGATAAAGCCAAGATGGGGCAACCCAAGACAACCCATCGAAGCTACAAACAAAGAACAACACCACGAAGACAAAGAAGGACATGGGAAAGTGGTGTGAGTTCCATAAGAGCTCCACTCACAACACAAGTGAGTGTTGGGCCAAGAAGTCACTAGTGGCCAAGTTGAAGGCTTCCAAATCAAATGCATGTTCTAACTCTGAGTGTTCCAAATCAGCTATCTGGTGTTGCATGCCTTGTATCCCTCATCGTTTCCAGTAGCCTACTAGCTCCAATGATTTGATGCATAAGAGTCACCATCTCGCACTAAGAGTCCCTATAGATATCCACAAACCTAGGATCTATGTTGATGTCTCGAGCCCTCGCAGGGAGGACTCCCTCCTCAACCAAAACTCTAGACAATCTATCGCAATAGTCCATCTAAAATCTCATACCATCCCTATGTGCCCAAACACCCATTCCCTGCTGACGATGTGCCTCACCCTCTTGGGCCTCACCCATCTCCTCATCTACTCCATCTAGTGGAGGAGGCATGTCCCCATGGAATGTGCCTCAACCTCTTGGGCCTCACCCAGCTCCTCATCTACTCCATCCAGTGGAGGAGGCATGTCCCCATGGAATGTTTTGATCTCTACAAAATATATAGTACACAAAAATAATTAGACAATTTCATTAAACAATTTAATAAAACAAGTTAAAGAATGTGCTAGAATAAATTTTATTCTAATTAATTAAAACAATAAAATGAAACTAGACTAATTTAAAGAAAAAAATAATATTACCTTTATCATTTGCAGACTGATCCATTGTGAAGAGGATGTTGGGACACCGTCTCCAATAAATACCTGCGTACAGAAATGGCAATAAGATAAACGAATGGTCATATTCATTGTCCAGTAGCACTAATGCCTGGGCAGAAATCTTGGTCAGATACTCCGACAGCCCCCTCTTGGGCATCATCTACCCCCACATGTGCATTTGGACCTCAGGCATTAGCCTAGGAGGGTGACAATGAAATTTAGGTCTTGTCTCTGAAAACCTCTCAAAAAATAAACAAAAAAACTTTGAAGCAAAAGGGAAGCTCGTCCTTCCATGGATCATCGCAAGACATCTATCTAAATCCATAGAAAACTACCTCAAAAAAATGGCAGACCGTCTAATACATCATGGCGCTTGAATCGAAGAATCGACGTTATACAAAAGAGGGAAACTAATGTCCTACCCATCACTAGTAAAGCGTGCAATTGTGGTGACTAATAATGAGAGGCACCTAACCTCCTATGTAGCAAAAGAAGAAATTCGTAACTTTCCACCACACATTTGAAAATTTGTTGGACAGATTGCATGAGGCCCAACATATCTCTAAGAGTAGGTAAGTTGACTCTCTGTTGCAACCCCATGGGGGACATCATGGAACTGGGGAAAATCGTCCCCTCTCTTGGATAGGCCAATGATAAAATATATGTCCTCCTCAAAGGTCCTATACCATGCCTCATGACCGACATGGAAACCCTACTCCTTGACACTCCACCGGCAGATCAGATGTGCCAATAAGATAGAATGTGCCTTTAGGGATGTAGCCTCCTCATAGTATTTAAGGAGGCCTACATTCCTCAAGAGAATTCGGGTCACTGCACTAATAGGGCGAGCTTATAAATCCCTCTCCCTCTCTTGGGCCTCCCATGGTCTAAACATATTGTATTGGTCTCCCATTTGCTCCTGATCTTGTTGTTGCTCCCTCTACGGACATCTCTACTACATGATTGACTTATAAATTTCATTAGTCTCATACATAAAACACAATTTTTTTTATTAAATGAAAAATGTATTTATAAATATGGAAACATAACTTTCAATTACGAAAAATCCTTGGTGCACCCAAAAAACATTAATGCACCGGCTTAGGTGCACTATCAAATACAATTGCACCGAATACAATGCGTACATATGTATGATGCACCACTGTTGGTTCACATATTTAAATTTTCATCGTGGTGCATCTCAAACTTTGCACTAGTGTGCAAGTATAACCATTTCGAATTGGTCCAGAATGTTCAGGTTATCGAATGCACCGAACTATATTTTTTAATATTATTTTTGCGGTGTGTTTGGTAAATATAAACGCATTGGGCGTAACCTAAAAATGTATGCACTAACGTACAATTTATAGATTTTCTCGGTGTGTTTTCATTTAAGAAACACACTGCTAAAATAGTAGTGAGGTTGATGCACTGAATGGCAATGCACCCTATAAATTTATAGAGTGCATCGCTATGAGTGCGAGTCGAAGTTGTGGAGTGCACCGAACAAAAAAAAAAAAAACAAAACAAAACAAAACAAAAAATAATAAATAATAATAATAATAAATAAAATAAAATAAAAAGTGGATTTTTTGAGCTAATTTGCAATTCTAATCCTCTAAAAAATTAAATTAAAGAGAAACATAGTCATTACCTGGACATTTTCTCATCGGGGAGGAATTGTTGACACGTAATTGAGAAAAAAAAATCACCATTGTTTGAGAAAATTGGAAATCCATGCACTAAGCATGGTACGAAAAGATAGTGAGAAAGAAAAGCACCAACGTCAGGGTTCTTGCATGAGGAAAGATTGGCACCAGTGCTTCAGAGCTCTCGAGCATTGTCGATGGTAAAAATGAAATTTATGGTCGTGAGGTTTTTTTTATTTAACCCTCCTCTGGTGCGTTATTATAACTACACTGGTGCATCACATATCTAAGAGCACCGTTTTTTTAAATTAAAAAACCCATCGTTGTGTTTTTGTTAAGAAGACCCAGAGCGTTCTAATACATGTACTGCACTGGTGCTTTGTTGGACAATAGCACCGCATTTTTTTAAAATTAAAATCCATCTAGAGGTTCTCTTTAGAAGATACACTAGGGTGTTTTAATACATTAACAGCACCGGTGCTTCATTGGAATATAGCACTGCATCTTTTTGAAAAATAAAAACTATAGAGATGCTCCTTCTAGGTATACATCAGGGCGTTTTACTACAAGAAGGGCACTGGTGTTGTAGGTGGATATAGCACTGACATTTTTTAAAAGTTAACCTTCTTTTGGTGCTATCGATTATTCAAGTAGCGGTGCATTTTGTAATTTAGAGCACTGATTTTTTTTATTTTATAAAAGTAAATCTTCCACAGTGCACCATGTTTTATTTGGCACCGGTTCTTATATGGATATTAAAGAAACAGTGTGTTTGTATATTTTAGACGCACCGTCAAAAAAACATCTCCTAAAACATCTGCTCGCCCACCTCCACTAGTCACCTCTGCTACAAATGAATTTTTGGGCTATTTTTATAGGGGCTTCCACAAAAACCTCTGCTAGAAGGTCTTTTCCTTGTAGTGCCTCCATGTATTGACCCTGAAAATTCTAATGGTTTGGCCATGGTCGATGTTGCAACTTAAGAGATTAACTAAGGCAAAGCTTCTTTGTGTGGAGGAAGCTTCCTCCGCACAATGAAATCTCATCTGCTCCGCCAATCCTTTTCAACATGTGTAAATGGTTATAGCTAGTGAGAGAATGGGTAGCAAATCAATGGTGAGCTCCAAACCCAACATCGATGGCCACCACCAAATATCCTGCCAAGTCTGTCAATTCTTGTTACTCGTGATTCTAACATGAAATATGCATATGGAGCAAGGTTGGTCATATTATTTTCATATGGCTTTGCACTCGCTCGATGAATTTACTAATCCCCGACACCCTTTTCCTAGCCACCAATTGCAAAGTCAGGGGTTAAGATAATGCTAATAGGCTTATAACGTAAAAGGTCAAGGCCCCAATGCCATCGCCCTCTAAATATATATTCCCTGCATCTCCTTCTATTCTAACCAGAATATGGAATTTTGGGGCATAACCCAGTAAGAGACATAAAACCGTTTGCATCCAGTAAACTGTGCATGGTAGATCATAATAGAATTTTGGGTTTGAATTTGAAAGCCATCATTCCCGCTTAGCATAGCATTACGAAATGAACTAACTATTTTTTTTTCTTTTTCGAATAGTTCAATTAATTATTGCGTTGTGTAATGGATTTGCAGTTTCGTGGTCCTGTGTTATGGGAAGGCAAGTTTGCTCCTGTTGTGCAGAGGCAAGTTTATTTCTCCTCGATCATCGATATTCGATATTTCCTCTGCGAACATTGTGCGGAGCTTCCTTTGTGTGGAGTTTTCTTGTGCAGAGATTTCCTCCATGCAATGAAAGCTTTGCACAATAAACATTGCTTATTTGGAAAATATTAATAGCATTACGAAAATTCCAGTTTATTCCAAAATTTAATTCTCTCCTTTTTAATATTATAATATACAAATACAATATAAAATTAAACTAATAATAAAAAACTGTTGTTGCGGACATCTGGGTCCCTCCCTTGAAAACCAATGCCAAGCTACTTTTAAAACACCATTCCACAAACAAAGGTGGAGACTAGTACGCATAATAATCATCTAAATAAAAGATGGGATATAAGGAAATATGGTAACGAATGAATTCATTCCACTAACAAAAGTGGAGACTTCAAAAGAGTCATAAGGGAACACCAAACATCATGCGCTTTCTCTCACATGGCCACCATGTACTAGGTGACATTATGTTCATTATTACAACTTCCAAAAAAAACAGAGCACTCGAGAAGCATCAATTTTCTCTTTGATTTATCTGCGATGTTATTGGTCACAGAAAAGAGTTGTTCCTAAGCCTAATCGATTCCACCTGTATATGTATACCTATAGGTAGCGATCACATGCGTTGGTTGGTGATCATAGGCACTCGCCAAAGAAACTACAGTTAAATCATCCATTGCTCTATCTAGTTTTTCAACAAAGTGCTGGAAATTGTAGAGAAACGATATGAATATTTTTCATAATGGAATAAAAAAGGAGGGGTATCATGGTATCATGGGTTGGAAAAAGGTTATGCTAGGGATGGTATCGGTGCTCTCATTCATCCTCATGGCCCTGGTTTCGATTCGCTGGATTAAGCCCTTGCAGTGGCTAAAGGGTTACAAGGGTCACATTGACCAGTCCTTGTATTTCAATAAACTATTCTAGAACTAGAATTTTTAGGACAATGTGAGCACTTTGGATGGAGAGGTGAAGGATCCAGAACGAACTTTGCCCTGAGAATTATTCTTTGTTAGGGCATTGTTCACTGGAAAAACACACGGTTCCCAATGTTCACAATCTTGAATGTCAATGTCTGACTGAAAGGCGCTATTGAATGCATATGTAGTTGTGAGGAGGAGGTGTGTGCAGAGAAAGTTATACGGAGGAAGTTGTGCAGAGAGCTTACATTGTGCAGAAATATTTTTGCAGGGATAATCAATTAATTAGCAGTAGAGGCAGGAACTATGTTGCATCACAACTTTTAATCTTGTTTATATTTCTTTTGGCTTAATTTTTGTTCTTTTATAATATTTTTATGATAAAGGGCTATAATATTTTACTTATTTTAGATTTCTTTAAATTTTTAGGAATTATATGTTTATTTCTTATTGGTTATAAAAGGTTATATGAATAGTTATTTATTAATAACAGTTAATAATATCTAATTATTATTTCACCCTTATTTAAAAATTTTATTATATTAATTTTTCCTTTTTTAAAATAATATTTTATTTATATTTATTAATGACCTTTTATTTACTTATACAAATTTTATTTACCTTTTACAATAATATATGCCTATAATGTTATATTTTTATTTTTAGTTTTACTTTCAATATTAGATCATTAGTCTTGGTTAACTTTCATTAGCACAACCAATTGAGGATGAGCCTCGTTAGCAAGGCGATACGGGATCAAATCTCACGGTGGGTGGTTGTACCTTGTGTTAGGGGGAGAGACATGCTAAACAAATCAAGCAATATTAGGGTTGGTGTGGCCCAAGCTAGGTGTGATCCCCTAGTGACTTTGACGGATTAGCTGCCCCTGGGTCACGGCTTCTCAAGCCACAGTCAAGTCTAAAGGATCACAGACAATTTAACAACAACAACAAAAATAAATAATTAATCCTGATATTTTTTACCATTTATTTTCTTAAATTTCATTTATATTTATTTTATTGTTTTTTAAATATGATATATTTTTCCTAATTCTTTTTTACCCTTAGTTAAGTTTAGTTTATTTTTATATATTTTTATATTTACTGTTGTATACATAATTGAATATTTATAAGATTATAATAATTATATGAATATGTATATATTTATAATATTTATTATTATTTAACTTCTTGTATTATTACTTCAACCTTATTTCTTGAATTATAATTTATTATATATTTTTATATTTACTATTTATATAAATATTTTTATTTATAATTTTTATTTTTGTATTATTTGATTATTATTTGGCTCTTATTTCTTGTATTTATTTATATTTTTTATTTTTGTCTAACAGCTAATTTCTTTGACTTTTAACTTATTATACTCTTTTTTCCCTTTTCATACCTTGTTGGATTAGATTCTTTTCATCTTTTTGTCTTGATGATGAACCACATTGGTTGGTTCAAAACACGTCGACAACCAATAATTTTATGTGATATATCTGGAAGACATATTTTGAAACAATTCTACTCACAAAAGCCTCCATTAAGATAATTCTAAATGTGATTTTTTACCGAAATATTTTCAAAATACACAATATGGATCACAAAAGCCTAAATTCATAAATTAAACAATTGTAAACCAGATGTGTCATATGCTTCCAAAGAAAATAAAATAAATCAACTAATGTTGCTATAAAACATGTTGCATGTTATATAAGAAAACACATCCCCCATGTCTTCAATGTGAAAATAAGGCATAAACATCCATATATATCCATGTTGAAGTAGTCATCATCAAAAAATAAGCACCTTGTGTCTCCCAAAATACTCCTTATCTCTCCATCATTGAGCGTGATGATAATCAACAAATATGCATGCATGCATATTCTCAAAATGTGTGTGTGAGTATGTGTGTGTGTGTGTGTGTGTGTGTGTGTGTGTGCTAGTTTGTGTGAATATTGTTGAAAAATGCAACAAGAAATTCTCAATTTGATTTTTCCTTGATTAAATTAAGAAAATTTGAATTTCCACATTAGCAAACAACTTGGATGTAGTTAACTTGTGTGACATGGCTTGTGTCACCTATTTTACAAAGTAAATTCGAGTTGGAGGAGTTAGAGTTCAGTTAAGCATGTGTGATTGCTAATTTGTAGCAATCAAAGTAATTTATCTCAAATTGTTTTCACTTAAACTAGTTCCAACTATTGGGGGAACTAGTGGAAGGTCAGTTGTGCAGTGAGACTTCAATCAAACTCAGTGTTCATCGACTTAACTGATCAATCATCCCAAAATATCTAGTGCATGCAGACAATTCGAGTTACCCAATTGAGGTGGAGATTCCAAGGCAGTGTAACATTAGTTGTAGACTATTTCGGAGTGTACAGGTGTTGCATGCAACCTGATGATCAACCTGAGGAATTGCGCAATCCATTTTGGAGAAATTCCTAAATAATGAGGGCCTAATTTCTCAAGGAATTGTGCAAGGAAATAGGGGCTCAAGTAGAGGTATAATTTACTAAGTATAGGTTAGTGCTTCTTAGTGAGTAGATAGATAGGGTATTCACTTGTAGGGTGTGATCAGTTGAGAAAAGCAATTGTAATACATCTATATTCATTAGATTAATGCAAGTAGACATTGGGGGTTTTAGCATATTGTTTTCCCTAAGAAAAATATTATTTTCATGTGTGTGATTTCTTATTGCATGTCTGAAATTTTTGTTCTATAATGTGAATTACTTTCCACATAGCAGTAGAGTAGGTTTGTGTCTTGTGATTTTGATTAAAACTTCATGAGCAACTGCAAATCTACACCATAATTTTTACATGGTATCAGAGCAGGATTCACATTAGAATATGAATTTCGAAGTTGTTTCTCAGGAGGCTTGAATTTGGAGTTCAGTGTAGGAGGATCTCTTCAGAGCTGATAATATGGCCTTCAATGGACTAAGGCTAGAGTACGCCTTGGAAGGCACCTATAATTTTGTTGCATGGAAGGATCGCATGGAGGCGATATTGGATGACAATGGATTACTAGAATACATCAACACAAATGTTGCAAAACCATAAGCATCAGATGCCCAAAACCTTTCTAAGTGTAAGAAAGATGTAGCCAAGGTGAGGATAATCTTAGAAGGAGTACTGGATCACATTCTCTCAAATCTCCACGGGAAAGAAAATCCATTCGCAATGTGGAAAGAATTGACATAATTGTTTAAGAATAATAGTGACCATAAGAAGTTGGCGCTCAAGGATAAACTTTGAAGTATCAAGATGTAGAAGAATGAAAATATTCCGCAGTATTTGAGCAAGTTCACACAATTTTGTGATGAGCTTGGCGAGGTCAGTGTTAATGTTCCTAAAGAAGACTTGGTAAGCCTAGCCCTTCTGGGCCTTTCGAAGAGCTGACATAGCTATCAAGATTCGGTGAATGGGAGGGAGAAACTATCGAATTGGGAGCGCTTATATTCTGATTTGGTGTAGGAGGAAATAAGGTAGAATACCAGAGATGGGACTTCATCCAAGGGAGAGGATGAAGAAAACTTTGCATTTGATGGAAAGGAAAAGAAGGGAAAAGGGAAGTGTTGTAGCAGTTGCAACACCCTCCAAAATTTTGGCTTGCACTCAAATTTTGGAGCCTATTGTGGATTCTGTGATTAGTCATTCCTCAGTCAATTATTGGTAAATTGATCATTTCAAGCTCCCTTCTTCTATCTTAAGAGTCGTTCATGCTTTTATCTTTGTATAGAAAGTTTCATCTCTGGGCATGGGATTTATCGCTTGTCATGCAAAGGGAATTTTTGGTTTTCTTCAAGGGCCAATTTTTGTGAGAATGAGTTGTATCATCATATAAACATGTTTCGCACTCATTTCCAAAGTTTCATGCATTATCACACAAGTGTCATCATTATCCTCACAAATTCTATCTTCGGAGCCGCACTTGCCGTAAGCTGCCACAAAGGTTGTTGCATTGAGCGAAGCATGTTTTCACATGTTCTTGATGATCTATGTTATGTCACTACCTTTCCAAGTGTGTGGTCTCAATCAAGTTCTATCATTGTTCACATTGGTTTCACTAATCCCACACTTAGCCAAATTCCGGAAGATTCCTAGCATCCTAGCCTCATCCAACCTTCCTAAACTGTGCACTTTGCAACTGCAACCCTCAGGCTTTTTCCTTGCTTGTTGGAACTGCGCAATGCACATAAAGCCCAACATCCCTTGGCATCCAAAATTGTGTAGAGGCTACCTCAAGTGACCTTCCCTCAGTTGGAGCTCACTGCCTTCAAGAACTGCATAGATTTGTCACTCAAGCCTCTCTATTGCTGAGTCCCCCTTGCCTCTGAAAACTGCACAAATTTTTCCTCCAAAGCCTCATCCCGCAGCAGCCATTGCCTACTTGAACTGTGCAATTTTTTCCCTCAGTAGGCACTGCACAAATTTTTCCTTCAGTGGGCACAATGCGGTCTTATCCCTCAGTCCAGCCCAGTCACTGAGCCTTCTACCCCCCCTAACCTTATACCATTTTTGGCTCAGTCAGTGGATTATCATGTAAAATCTTAAACTAGGATTTTATCAGACTGATGTCATCTTGTAATGAGTGGATTACATATACATGAATTCTACCAGGCTATGGAAATATGATTAAGAAGGAGATAAAGAAGGAGGACAATCTAGATTGTACTTAAGGAGCTGAGGAGAAAAGATAAGAATACCAAGGAACCCAGGGTATAATAGAAGATCGGGACCTCATAAAGACTCCATCTGATTCACAACCCTTTGGAGGGTAGGTATGAAAAACAAAGCACATCTTTCATGAAGTTGAAATACACCTCTTAATGTAGGGTGAATGAAAACTTATCATTGTCATATAATTATGTCTTCAATGACATGTATGGTTGTGTTGGCTTGAGGGGGCTTGGACCCAAGTTCAGATTTAGTTGCGCTAACCAACAAAACTCTTCACTATTGGACCGTTTGGAAACAACCTTCTTAGTGCAAGCTACAGTCTCACTAAGGTAGTATTGGGGAATGCTAGAACCAAGTTTTTGCATCTAGAATGCTATGTGATGTGGAAGTAGGGTGTTTCTTTAGTTTCAGGCCTAATCTGACCTTCGTGAACCCTTATCCTTGAAATCCCCAAACTTAAAGTGGTTTTCAGTTAAACAGAGTTATGAATTTCGCCTAAGCATCTATTCATGCATAAAATAACATATAATAATAGATCCAGATCTTCGCGGAGCAATTAGACAATAATATAGATAAATGGCATTCAATTGAGCATAAATACAAAAAACACACAAGTATACAGTTCAGACACAGATTTGATTCAAATACTCTTTATTATTTCAGATCTTCAATACATATACGCTTCAAACCCTGTGCACACAGCTGCAGGGGCCCGTGCACTCAGTTGCGGACTTACCAAGGTCTTTGCGTACACAATAGCAGAAGCCTTCCCCTTCGCCCAAATACAGAAAGATCTTATGCTTACATACTCAAAACATATCAAATTTGATCAAATGTGACTCCCTTAGACTTGCTAAGACATCCCTTTATATATGTTTTCCTATTACAATACCATGGTCTGCAAACCATGGGCAGAGCTCAAAACAATACAAAAACTAAGGGGCTTTGACCTTCCTAAAACCCCTTGACTCCTAGTGACCTGCACTACTCGCACTCCACTCCTCAAAATGTAGAGACTTTACAATATCTTATCAAAATTAGACTCAGGGGACCCCATCCCAACAGGCCCCCAACACAAAGATGTGACTCGACCCCGAATCACTCTGCTGGTATATCCTCAATGTGTGCTTTGAGGCCGCTGAATTTGGACTTCAAGTCTTGAAGTTCTGTTGTACTCTGCGTGGCGGCCTGTCAAACCTCTTCAACCAAATTCTCTATAGTTGGCTCTGCGGCTGCTAATCTGATCATCATTTGTGTCTGCTGAAGGGATTTCAATTTTCTTTAGACATTCTGCAACAATTGGCTTGCCTCGTCAGCCCATGGTTGCGTCATTTCTGAAATGATAGAGACCTTTTGACGCAACTCATCAATCTGAGTCTGTATGAATTTCCCTTCTTGGAGTCCGTTGAACCTCTGCACAAGTGATAAGGTTAGCGTTGTCACCCTGATCTCATCAAACTGCAGTTTCTTTTCATGGATTTCATCTTCAATTTTCTACAGATGTGGGTCCTCTTGCAGCAAGGTCCACATTTCCATCGTACTCTCAAAAAATTGGTTGCATTCATTAACTGCAGTGGCAAGAACTTCCATATCATCTTTGATAGCAGCCTCGTGTTGCTCTCAGACTTCTAGAGGGGTGGTATGTTGTAGCTTCATCTGAAGTTCTAAGATCTACAACTGCAACTCAAACTGCACCTTTCCCACCTTAGCCTTAGATTATTTCACTGTGGCTGCCAGCTTCTGTAATTTCTTAGCCAAAGCTTGCTCTGTTGTAATTTGGAGCTATGGAAGCTCACTACAGACCTACACTATTGTTGTTGATTGTGCGCAATGACTTCTTCTTGGTATTTTAGTGCCTGTGCCTTTTCCTTGTATTTGGGATTCAATCGATATGGGTGATGCTTAACCAACTTCACATCTGGTTTTAGATTGATCTTCATCATACCCAGATCTCCTACTATCCCCTTCAAGTCAGAGAACTTAGTTGGAAATAAATCTTGGTATTCGTGTAATAATTCAACGACCTTATCCAATGTGTCTTCATCCCAATAGTCGCTAATGTTTGTGAATTTCGGTGCTGCTTCTGAGCCAATATTTACTTGTTTTGTGCACATCGGTTGTGAGATATCAGGGATCTCTACCTCAGGTCCAGCAACTTCATGTTATCCCTCTGACTCAGGGATATTAATATTCTGTGGATCCTCATCACTTTCTTCTGTAGTAACATTGTAAAATTCCAAAGCATGTTGTAGCTGCGTACTCCAGTCAAGCTGTATCTAAGTGATAGGCTCTACGGGTGTTGGGAAGACTATTTCTTTAATCTCCTGAAGCGCTTCATCAATGCATTCAAACACATCTTCAAAACTCTCCTTCATTTCATCCCAATCAATAGTCTCATGTTGCAGCTTCGTCTCTAAATACCAGTTCTTTGGGATAACATCCTAGGTATGAATAAAGATATGCACCCACTCTAGTTGAGGTACCTCACCCCACGTCTTAGTCCATCAAGCCAGATGTTTGCATGGATCATCCCTTCCTGTGTACGTTTTAGTGAGTCGAGTGTTTTCATAGCCAAATCTTAATCGCATCATTCTACGATATTCCTTCCAGTCAAAAAAATTATCCTTGTGCATACCCCACCATCTTTCAGGCGTAGCTCTCAATGCTAGATCTAAGGTCTGGAACAGATGCTCCTCTGGTACGTCCCTTTCAAAATGGTCAAGAAACATATTGACATCATCCACGCCATCATAATAAGGCAATGTACATTCCTCAGTAGCTATACATTGTAGCGAATTTGTAAGTCGATTACATCGCAACGTAGAAATCTCATGCAACTGATTATGCCAGTTTTCTAACTCTTCATTTGAATCTGATTAGCAGGAACTAGCCTTCTCCCAACTGATCCTTCCATTCGTAGTGGGATTGATCCAATCTTCATTTCGCTCGATTAGCTTATATATGTGCTCCATGTCTTCGTCTTCATAATAATCATGGTTCATTTTTGTGTATCGTGCACCTTCTACTGGATCCAACAGAACAATCACTCGAAGATAATTCTTTTCAAATACCATGATTCACTTCTTTAAATTAATGATTGCATTCATGTCAAATGCCCAATCAATCTTGAGCAACGCTGAGTATGGATTATTGTCATTGACTATCTCAATAACTTCAAAATCTACCACTACTCTTGCGCCTTCAATATCTATAGTTACCCCATGCAAGCAACCCATTGGAATTATCTTTTGTTGATTTTCCATGCGCAGCTGAATTGGCGACCATTGTAACTTAGGCTTCCCCATTTGTTCCCAAGTTTTCTTTAGCAATACGTTAGCATCAAAGCCCAAGTCTAGGATTACCTAGTCCATTTTGAAATGACCAATTTGCGTTGTCAACCACATCTCCCTATCGGTTCTCTTCTTACTTTGATTCACCTTATTGACTACGCGTTGTTCTGGTAATGGCTTATCCTTGTTGGCGCAATTATCTATCAGTTCTTGCAGTCCCTCCACTGCCTTCTGATCCCGTAACAACTTCATGCAGGTCTACAGAAACGATTTTAACACCGTGGGATCTGAATCCGGCGTTGCAATAACTTTTTCAGGTTTCTCCTTTCATGGGACTAGCGGTATCTGATTCTTAGATGTAGGAGCGCCAGGATCCATAAAAAAAAAAAATCTTTCCTCCATGAAAATCTCTTTTTCTCTATGTAAATCAAATCCAACATTCTTCTCACCGTCTTTTTGAAACCACAGATCCGATACTGTTTGTTGGCCTTCCTAATCTACTAGGGCACTAGTACATTATGAATACATGCTCTAGTTACAACTTCAACATCTCCATCACTACGAGGGATGCATTCACTTTTTTCTACAATTGAACACTCATGGGATGTTCTTCCCTCTTCCTGAGAGGTGCCTTCATTTGTTATCACTACAAGTGTAGGGCTTTCTTCACTACTGCTAGATGCATATCTATCTTTTTCTTCAGGAATTTCATAAGAACATCTAGAAGGTAAATGGCCTATTCTTCTACATTTACAACAAAACAATAGCTTAATTGTAGATTGTGTATCCTTTTCATCTTGTTCTTCATCTTTGGAGTGATGATCAACAATTTTCACTTTAGAGGGATGATCTTCAATCTTCTCAATATCCTTCCTTTCAGATGCTTTCTTCTTGTTCTTCCTTATTTTATTCTCTTTATCTCTAGTAGCAATATTTGTGAAAAGAGGATCTTCTTTGAGATCTATTTTAGTATAACAGAAATAGGGATATTCTATCTTCTTTGGTGCCTCTTGAATTTCTCTTCCATACACTCATTGCATCTTGTCCATCATTTCCTTTACGGACTCGCAATGTATCACCTTATCTCAAACTGTCTTTAATAGCCCTTTCAGGATAATTTTCTTGGCTTCTATGTTATATTCATTCTTCACTCCATACTCTAGAGACAACCATACATCTAAATCAATAGCCATTAAGTATGTTTCCGTTCTAACCTTCTAGAGAACTCCATTAAAAAATGGTACTCCTTCTGGTGTTATCCAATCCTGATTAGCCATGTTTTCTTTTGATCTACCTTCTGGCGATTAAGATTTTCTTGAAGGAACCTACTCTGATACCAATTGTTGGAAAAAATATTAATATTGATAGGGGAGTAATCAGTATCAAGGCTAATTTCACAAATATTGCCAATTTATAATTTTTCTTTTACTTGGAAACCGTTCATGTAAACAACCAACATCATCTCATGTAAGCAACAACATAAATCATCACATGAACATCACAACAACAACATAAATAGAATAACATATGAACATAGATATTTAACATGGAAACCCATAAAGGGAGAAAACCAAAAATCTTCTTTTTTATGATGTAGATCAAAAGCCACCACTCTAATTACATCAAGTTTTTCATGAGCACCCACTCCCTATTTGTTTTTTTGGAACCAACCAATAGGAAGCACCAACTCCCTTATGTGTTTTGTTAGCACCCACTCCCTCTTTGGTAGACATCTAATCAAGTTACAAAAAGCACCAACTCCTTGATTGTGTAAGCACCCACTTCCAAAAGGCACGAACCCCAAAACAATTATTTAGACACCCACTTAGATGGAAGCATCGACTTCCTAATGTGCAGGCACCAACCTGTTAAACCTGTAGACAACTATTTCATAGAATTTTCATATTTTATCCACAAGTGTCTTGTTCACATGTGTTTCTCTCAACTATGGCTCTCACTTAGCCTGATACACAACCTTATTCATCTCAACACCCTACAGGCTCTTACCACCATTGAAAACTCTTACAACAACTTAATATCTACATGGGAACCAATTTTCCTCTTACACAGCCTCCACCATACTCAACCCAATCACTCAAATAGATTTCACTACTCTCATACCTCACTTCTTCTGTAGGCACACAAATCCTTACTTAACATCCTCCTCTCATGCACTTGTGTTACTCATATATCCTATGTTACAACAACTCTCACCCTTATTTTCTCCATAGGCACACTCTCTCTCACACTTCTACATTCCTCACATCATTTTTCTCAGTTGAGAAACATTTTCTTCAGTTGCACTTCACACATGGCCCAAGGTGAGTTCAGTACTCTTTTCATGGATCAAGGTGGAAGACCTTCATTTAATTACATATGGATCCAAGAGGGTCTTGATTAATTATCCCATGGATCGAGAAGATACTTCAGCATGACTTGGTGTCTCATCATCCAATGTTCAACTAGGATTATTTCAAATTGTTACATTTTCTCAACCAACTTGCTACTCTCTCTCAACCTCTATTTTTCAATGAGATAGCCTTAACTCACTAAAGTGATCACCACCCATTTCCATTGCTTTTCTTTCCTTTTATAGTCTCTACAACTGACTTACTCTTCCATGACAAGAGGATGGGCTTCATTTACTATGTTGGATTTACCGACCCCAATCTTACCATTGATTTCTCAGAGCTTCTGATCGTTAATGGGAAAATCGTTTTATTTTCATCAACTGCATTGTACTTACATATTTGTTGCACACAAAGTGCCATAGAAAATCAACCTGTAGCATATCCTCTTGGTAAATATTTCCTTTAACCACATCCACAGATTCAGTCATAGCAATCACCATTAGTAATTTCTTCACCTTATCATTTAGCTATATTTTGGCACTCAAACACCAAATTATTTCGTATACTATGTTGCTTAAGCTCTAGCACCTTAACACATGAAACCAAGATCTAGAACCGTGCACTCAGTGGGAGGTGCTTAACTCCACCAGAGATCTAAAGCCCCACACCCTTATGTCTAAGTACCTAGGAATCATATGCTTGGGGGCCAAGACCATGGCCTTATTGAGCCAATATTCCATCATGCCATCGTGCCCAACATCATAGCTTGATCACACCAAAATGGCCCAGAGTGCAAATTTTCAATCAATGACGGTGTTGTGAAAGTTCATATCTCCTGGATACTATCAACCATGGGACCGCACCATCCTTAACACTTCCTCCAACATTTTCTCTTGGGGCACAAACTTCACATCAAATAACTATGTTGTGAAATATTTTGTCTCCCAGCTCCATCAATTGTGGGATTGTGCCATTGTTCCATCACATGGAATGATCCTTTTTTGGGTTTTGTCTCGGGGGAGAATATATGTCCCCATCAACTGTTATTCCTTTCATTGTCCCTCTTGAGCTTTGATGTTTCAATTGTTTTCTCCACCAAATTGAGAATTCGTTAACATGGGAAACTATCCACAAACACAGCCCCTGGCACAGACTTCAAGGACATGCCACATCACCTACCAACTCACACACTAGTGTCATCATTTCCACATGTCGTATTTTCATTTGGCCATGTAGACTCCAGGTATCAATTGGCTGCTACATCATCATCCAACTCATTGTCATCAACCAATCATATTGCACCATGTGTTCTCAGTGCCAAGTCATCAAGTACAGAGGGGGACCCTGGGAACCTATATTTTGTGACTAATTTCTTTGTTAAACCAAATATGCCATGGGGTGAAATTTCAACGTTAAACACCATTATCCCATGCTGGGAAGATTATTCGTCTCCTAGATTTTTTTCACTGTGTGCCACCCCCAAATCTAACATCTCAATGATCCTCAAGTTATCCATGGTAGAACGTAAAAATTTGTGTCAGTTAACAGGAGCATGGTTCATCTCACAGGTTTTGTTATCCACGAGATCATGTGGACCTCCTATCAAACCTTTGCATCACGCTGTCAATTTCTCCAACAGCTGAATGGAAAATGGTTTGTCTCGCGCCTTTTGTTAGCTTCTGGAACCCTACCAAACTTTATCCTTGAATAACTTTTGATTCCTCGGGATACTTTTAAGCTTCCATATACCATTGGATAAGTTTATGCAAGCACTATCCAACCATGCAATCAATAAGAGCGTCCAGGTTAATACTATACAACAAAAATGCCTTCAAATATTAGGCCATAAGATCACAAATCTAGTAATCATACTTTTTAAGCTCCACCACTTATGTTGATACTATATGATAGTTATCAACTAATGACTACACATGCCAGCACACTCCCCCTCATTGAAATCTCCCATTAAATTCCATCATAGCCATGTAAAAAATCTCTCTTGACATAATTATCTCATCCATGTACTAAGATTAACATCAATTCCAACAATCTCATACCAAGAGACCTTCTTGATAGACTTGGAGGAATCTATTGACTGATCCTCCCCACCTGAACCTGAAGGTTGACTCTCTCTGAGTTGCTCAACCTTTGAAGCTACTTGCTCCTTGTTCTTTATCATTTCTCTAATTTTTACCATCATTTCAATAGGTTTACCTTTTATCCTTTGCATGTTTCTATCTCTAATTCCAATGGTATGGCCCTCATAAGAGTTATATTCCATGGGTTTGATAGGTGCCTCTCCATCTTGAAATGTTACACAAAACCCTTCATCTTTATCATAGATATTTAGAGAAAACTCCACCTAATTTCTGGCACCCACAACCCATCCTTCACCTACAACCTACCTCCTAATGTGAGATGGAATATCACTATTCCAACCCCTTTCACTACATGTTTGGAATCAACACCAAACTATACAAATAGTTTTGTGTCCCACTTGGTCAATTTTTCAAATAGTTCAATTCCCCTGCCATATGTTGTCTAGCTCCACTATCTATTAGCCACACACCCACTCTTAAGGTGCCCGAGGAAAGGTAGGAAACAAATTTCAATTCAATTTCAACTTTCTTGACACAACTACAATTGACTACATGATTTTTCCACCCTTCTTTCTCTTTGGACATTGTCAAGTATAGTGTCCCATCTTATGATAGGAAAAATACTATACCTTTGTTAATTTGGTATCTCAGTGAAAAATTCCAATCATGGGACTAGATTCCTCTTTCTAAGCTAACCAATTTTGACATTTGAAGCACTTGATTCGGACATGGGAAAGTGTATTTTTTAAGCAAATCCCATAGTTTCACAATTTCTCAAGGTTGGCCTAAGGTCAAAATAGCCCTCCTCCAACTCATATAAATACAAGTGACCTCAAGCTCATTTCGACACATCACATCAACATCTCTTCTTCCCTCTCTTGTTTCAATTGGTTCGTACAAGTTTGAAGCATCTCTCTCTCTCCACACATATGAGTTTCTCCTTGGGCATCTTTGACTTCTCTCTTTGGCATATTTGAATTTTGGTGATTGGGCATTTGGTTAGGCTTGGTTTTCTTGGGTTTTAGATTTTATTAAGGAGGTTGAATTCATTAAGGAAGGAAGGATGAAATTCTGAAGCAGGTAGACCACCTTTGACCGACGTTAAGTTTTTCTACAATTGAAGTTTGACCAGCATTGACCAAGGGTCAAAAGGATCCTTTTGACTTCAATTTTCTTGGAGAGGGTCTATCCCATCAAGCTGCATTTTTTGGTATTAAGACCGAGGAATTTTGAGGATTTTGACTATTTTTTACCATAGGTTTGACCATATAATTGAGTTGTACATTTTCTCTCTTTGTTAACCAAAGTTTTTAGAGATGTTTTGACTGATATTTGACCAAAAAAATAGGTTGCATTGACTCGACTTTGACAAAATTGAATTAGAGCATATTTGACCATTATTTGACTAGTTAGGGCAATCAACTATTATTGACTTTTTTCATATTTGGGAAGTTGACCATATTTGACTCTCATCATTTTGACATTGATATACGGATTTGACATTAGATTGATTGGATATTGGAATTGGATGATAGTCAAAGTTTGACTTTGAATGGGTTGGAAAATTTATTGCTCATTTTACTCTCTGTTGAACATTTAAAGGAAATCTAATAGAAGAAGAATTTTGAAAGGGCTTTCCCCCTTGTGGGGTTTTTCCCTGGTCTTTGACCAAATAGGTATCTCTTGTTGATGTTTTTATTGTCTCCTATTTTTCATTGCTTTTACTGTTCTATTGTCATTTACTAGTGATCATTGGAAGAAGTAATTATTGTTGAAAATATTTCTTATTGAATAAATTAATTTGGCTAAAAGTATTTAACATAGCATAGATAAGTATAAATTAACATGGTATCAAAGCTAAGATGAAAGAAAAATCCCAAAGGAGATAAGAGTTGAAGCAATCATCTGTGTAAAGTTGAAGGAGCTCATCTAATCAAGTCAAGATGTCTACATATTTCTACAAAGAAAATGAGAAGCTGGAAGAATCTTCTAGGTTTGTTGCATGGAAGATCAGGTTTGAAATCATAACTAAAGACAATGATGTATTGTAATACATTCAAGCAAAGGTTCCTAATCCCCTGGAAAATTATCCCACTGCTGCCAAGAACAAGTACAAGAAATGATCAACTCAAAGATATGAAAATGAATAAAGGAGAGTCTATGCAATCCTACATTATGAGGATATCTCATCTTAGAGATCAATTGTAGAGAGTTGGTGAAACTATGCCTGACAAGGATCTAGTGGTGGTAACCCTTATAGGCCTCCCTCCTATTTGGGAAACCTTAATTTCCACTATAATAAATAACAATATCTTCCCAACATTTGATGAAATCATTGGAAAACTCACTCAAGAAGAATAAATGATGATATCAAGGGGTAGGATACAAAAACATGAAGAAGGAGATCCAACTGCGTTTTTCACTCATAACAAGAAAAATAAAGGAAAAGGAGGGTCATCAAATTCAAGGAAGCCTCCACGAAATTCAAAGAGAAGGAATGAAAGAGAAACATCGCACATTTAATGCTAGAATTGTCACAAGAATGGACACTATGCTCGAGATTTCCCTCAGAAGAAAAATGGTCCACGATACAACACTCGAAGAAATAATAACAGGTTCAATAATCAAAGAATAGGAGATGATCGAAGAAATGACCGTAATGGAAGGGATACTAGAAGAAGAAGAGATGCTCCAAGTGATTGTGAAGAAGACCATCGTACTCAAAAGAAGCCAAGAAATACCATGTATGAAAGTAATGCTTCAAATCAATCTAAATATATCCTTATTTTTGCACTTTCTAGTTTCGTTCCTCCAGATACTTGGGATAGTTGGTTGGTTGATAGTGGGGCCTCTCATCACTTCTTTGGGTATAAGATAGAGTGGGTGCTAGCAAAACACATAAGGGATTTGGTGCTTCTTATTGGTTGGTTCCAACAAAACAAATAGGGAGTGGGTGCTCATGAAAAACTTGATGTAATCAGAGTGTTGGATTTTGATCTACATCATAACAAAGAAGATTTTTGGTTTTCTCCCTTTATGGGTTTCCATGTTAAATAACTATGTTCATATGTGTATTTTATTTATGTTGTTTTTGTGATGTTCATGTGATGATTTATGCTACTATTACATGACATGATGTTGGTTGTTTACATGAATGGTTTCCAAGTAAAAGAAAAATTATAAATTGGTAATAATTGTGAAATTAGCCTTGATACTGATACCCCCCCACCCTCTCTCTCAATATTAATATTGTTTCCAACAATGGTATCATAGTAGGTTCCTTCAAGAACAACTTAATCACCAGAAGGTAGATCAAAAGGAAACATGGCTAATCAGGATTGGATAACACTAAAAGGAGTACCATTTTTGAATGGAGTTCTTTAGAAGTTTGGAACGGAAACATACTTAATGGAAATTTATTTAGATGTATGGTTGTATCTAGAGTATGGAGTGAATAATGAATATAACATAGAAGCCAAGAAAATTATCCTGAAAGGGCTATTAAAGACAGATTGAGATAAGGTGATACATTGCGAGTCTGCAAAGGAAATGATGGACAAGATGAAATGTGTGTATGGAAGAGAAATTTAAGAGGCACCAAAGAATATAGAAGATGCCTATTTCTCTTATACTAAAATAGATCTCAAAGAAGATCCTATTTTCACAAATGTTCCTACTAGAGATAAAGAGAAGAAAATAAGGAAGAACAAGAAGAAAGCATCTGAAAGGAAGGATATTGAGAAGATTGAAGATCTTCCCTATAAAGTGAAAAGTGTTGATCATCACTCCAAAGATGAAGAAGAAGATGCAAAGGAGACACAATCTACAATTAAGCTATTGTTTTGTTGTAAATGTAGAAGAATAGACCATTTACCTTCTATATGTTCTTATGAAATTTCTGAATAAAAAGATAGATATGCATCTAGCAGTAGTGAAGAAATACCTACACTTATAGTGATAACAAATGAAGGTGCCTCTCAAGAAGAGGGAAGAACATTCCATAAGTGTTCAATTGTAGAACAAAGTGAATGCATCCCTCGTAGTGAAGGAGATGTTGAAGTTGTAACTAGAGCATTTCAAGGTATTTGAGACTCCCAAGGGTCTCCCACCTATGCGTGATCATGATCATGCTATTCATCTGATTCCAGGAAGTGTTCCTCCAAACATTAGGCCGTACAGATATCCCTATGCGCAAAAAAGTGAAATTGAACGTATGGTTGCAGAAATGCTAGAGGCTGGTATAATTCAACCGAGTCAAAGTTCTTTCTCAGCTCCAGTAGTATTGGTGCACAAGAAGGATGGATCATGGCGCATGTGTCCAGATTATAGGGAGCTCAACAAGCTCACTATTAAAGATAAGTTCCCCATTCCTGTTATTGATGAATTACTGGATGAATTGCATGGATCAATTTACTTCACCAAGTTGGATCTTCGTTCGGGATATCATCAAATCAGAATGAAGATTGAAGACATTCCAAAAACAGCATTTAGAACTCATGAGGGTCATTATGAATTTTTGGTCATGCCTTTTGGCCTTACCAATGCACCTTCAACATTTCAAGGTTTGATGAATTCAATTTTCAAACCATTCCTTAGAAAATTTGTGTTAGTATTTTTTGATGATATA
Organism: Pinus tabuliformis; assembly: GCA_031772625.1. Taxonomy (NCBI): domain Eukaryota; kingdom Viridiplantae; phylum Streptophyta; class Pinopsida; order Pinales; family Pinaceae; genus Pinus; species Pinus tabuliformis. The sequence goes on from CM062806.1 coordinate 720,044,285, forward strand.
CTAATCTACAGAAAGTCTTGGAAGGATCATGTTGAACATGTTGACAGGGTGCTACCACTATTGGAGGAGAAACAATTATATGCAAAAAGATCCAAATTTTTCTTTGGAGTCCAGGAGGTGGAATATTTGGGTCATATTGTATCTCATGAAGGAGTTAAGGTAGACCCTAGCAAAATTAAAGCCATTAAGGAATGGAAAATCCCCACATCCATAAAGCATCTGCGAGGATTTCTTGGGTTGATAGGGTATTATCGCAAGCTTGTTAAGAATTATGGGAGAATAGCAGCACCTCTAACAACATTATTGAAGAAAGATTCATTTTCATGGACTCCGGAAGCAACAAAGGCCTTTGAACATCTTAAAGAGGCAATGTGCCAAGCACCAGTCTTAGCTACACCGGACTTCACAAAAACCTTTATTGTGGAATGTGATGCTTCAGGAAATGGAATTGGTGCTGTTCTAATGCAAGATGAAAGACCCATTTCTTTGAAAGTCGTCCAATCAAGGGAAAGTTTTTAAGCAAAGCTATTTATGAGAAGGAAATGTTGGCAATACTCCATGCACTTAAGAAATGGCGACCCTACCTAATGGGAAGACACTTCAAGGTAAAAAAGGATCATGATAGCCTTAAATACTTTTTAGAACAAAGATTATCCTCTGAAGAGCAACAAAAGTGGGTCACAAAGATGTTGGGTTATGACTTTGAAATCATCTACAAAAAAGGGAAGCAAAATGGTGTGGCTGATGCACTCTCAAGAAAGGATGAGGATGTGGAAGCATTGTTGTGTGTCATTTCTATTATCCAACCAGATTGGATTAGCGAAGAAAGGGAGGAATGGAAGAATGATGAAGAAGTGTGGGCACTTATTCGAAAGCTACAACAAGATTCCAGTACTTCTGATACATTTAGCTGGAAAAATGATTCGTTATGGTACAAAGATCGCTTATACCTCTGTAAGAATTCCTAGCTAAAACAAAAGATTCTTATGGAATTGCACACCTCTCCCTTAGGAGGGCACTCAGGATTTTTAAAAACTTACCACAGGGTTAAGAAGGAATTTTTTTGGGATGGCCTTAAATCAGATATTCAAAAGTTTGTGGCGGAATGTTTGGTTTGCCAGCAAAATAAAGTTGAAAAAATTAAGACACCAGGTCTATTACAACCTTTATCCATTCCAAGCCAACGTTGGGAGGAGGTTTCAATGTATTTTATCACAGGTTTACCCAAGCTTGAGGGAAAGAGTGTCATCATGGTGGTAGTTGACAGACTTACCAAGTATGCACACTTTTGTGCATTATCACATCCATTTAAAGCCAGTACAGTTTCTACTGCATTTATGGAAACAGTTCAAAAGCTACATGGAAACCCAAAGATTATTGTAAGTGACAGAGATCCCATTTTCACTAGAAATTTTTGGACAGAATTATTTTCTTGTCTTGGTACTCAGTTAGCTCATAGCTCATCTTATCATCCTCAATCTGATGGGCAAACTGAGATAGTAAACAAATGTTTGGAAGGATATCTTCGTTGCTTTGTATCTGATAAACAGACACAATGGGTCAAATGGTTGCCTCTAGCTGAATGGTGGTATAACACTTCCTTCCATACAGCAACAAAAATGACCCCATTTATGGCACTTTATGGGTATCAACCACCATCCATCACATCATATTTAAGAGAAAATTCTAAGGTTCAGGCAGTGGAACATCACATCGAACATCAACAACAAGTCCTCCAACTCTTAAAGGATAACCTCGTGTTGGCACAAAATAGAATGAAACAACAGGCAGATCAACATCGCAGTGAAAGAAGTTTTGATGTAGGTGATTGGGTATTCCTACGGCTACAACCATATAAGCAAATGTCCCTAAAGCAAGCTAAGAAGGATAATAAATTATCACCAAAGTATTATGGTCCGTACAAGGTGTTGCAAAAGATTGGTACTATGGCATACAAATTGGAGCTTCCTGCAGCTTCTCGATTGCACCCAGTCTTCCATGTTTCATGTTTAAAGAAGGTTATAGGTGACAAGCTCCCAATTCAAACAATATTGCCAGAACTTGATGAGGAAGGAAAAATTATATTGGAACCGGAAGCAGTCATAGAAACAAGAACTCGACAGCTACGAAATCGATCAATTTCAGAGTATCTTATCAAGTGGAAGAACTTATCCGCTGAAGATTCCACATGGGAGGATGAGAATTTTATGCAGAAGTATCCAGAACTACTCAAGCGTTGAGGACAACACTTTTTTGAAGGAGAGGGGCATGTTGGGTCCCTATAATACTAGTGATTACCCCATTACTATTGTAGTTATACCCCTTATTTATATTGTTGTGCCCCTATTACCCCCATATTGTTATTTTTGTGCCCCATAGAATCCCCCTATTGTTATTTTTGTGGCTTTATATTATTATTGTTAGGTCGGTTGGATTATATTGTGACTCCTTAAACTCCTATATATAGAAAGGAGGTTTTGTCATTTGTATCATCCAAGAATTGTTCATTTATGTAATGTAAAGGAGGTTGCCCCCTCGAAGAGGCTGAATTCTAAGGCGTGGATCTCTCTTTTCTATCTTTTTGTGAGCTGGTTTCATAACACTCTCCCAATAAGGGATTGTATTCACTTTCAATGAATTTTTCTAGATCGACTCTAAATCGCTTTCCACTTCGTGTAGATCCAGACTGAATTCTTTTAAAAATTAAGGTAAAGGCATGACCCCTTTCTCGCACAAAATCATTTTATTCAAGTTCTTTATCAATTTCAGTACTTACCTATCGACCTTTGAAGAATCAGCGTTCAGCTTCACTATAAGAGACAGATATATCTATTGCAAACTCAATGATGAAACCAACCAAGATACTATCAATATAGTAATCAAAAGCCCTTGTAACCTTATAATTAGATCCTTCAAGTTGTTTGACTAATTCTGGAGTCCACACAATAGGATCGTTGTGCTTCCAAATAGGTTCGCTATCTGCTAATTAGGAGAGCCACTTGTGTAATTCGCAAGGGAATGTTGAAAAGAAAACTACGTTCACTTCTGTGTAGAGATATCTATGTAACCATTTTTCTTTTGACAAGCGCAGATTCTGATTCTCCTGAGTTGGAAACTAGTACAACTTTTGATCTATCCACTTATCGATTTCTTTCTTAGTTGGTATCCACTTGCGCCACATTACACATCCCTCAGATAGATCCTAGTCCTAGAAACGAAACCGTTTGTTGGCTTGAGGGTGCTTGGACCCAGGTGCAGAGTTAGTTGCGCTAACCAACAAAACCCTTCACTATCATCCCTTTCAGAAACAACCTACTTAGTGCAAGCTACAGTCTCACCCGAGGCAGTATTGGGGGATGCTAGAACCAGGTTTCTACATCCAGAATGCTATGTGATGTGGGACTAAGTTGTTTCTTCAGTTTCAGGCCTGATCTGACCTTTGTTAACCCTTATCCTTGAAATCCCCAAACTTAAAGTGATTTTCAGTTAAAAAGAGTTATGAACTTCGCCTAAGCATCTAGTCATGCATAAAATAACATGTAGCAGTAGATCCAGATATTCGTGGAGCAATTAAGACAATAATATAGATAAATGGCATTCAACTGAGCATAATACAAAAAACACAAAAATATATAGATCAGACACATATTTTCTTCAAATACTCTTTATTATTTTAGATCTTCAATACATATACATTTCATACCTTGTGCACACAGTTGCAGGGGCCCACGCACTCAACTGTGGACTTACCAAGGTCTCTGCGCACACAGCAGCATGAGCCTTCCTCTTCACCCAAATACAGAAATATCTTATGCTTACAGACTCAAAACATATCTGTTAGAAAATTATATATTACGGAGCAATGGAACACATAAAATATTGCAGAAATATAAACACAGAAAACGCACAAAACAAGAGAGACACAAATATACGTGGTTCACCCAGTTTGGGCTACGTCCACCTTGAACAGCCAGTCCTTCCTTTCTATTATCCAGCAAAATGAAGAGATACAACCTACAGCAAAACCGCTGTAATATCCTCTGTTTTCTCTCACAGTCTCACCTCTATGTTTCTCGCTCACCGAATACACATCTATCTCACAGCCTCAAATACAATGCCCTCATATAAAGAGAGGGGTTGCCTTCTAGGGCAAAAAACCCTAAACTAAACATAAGTTCTACCGTCAGATCATCCGCCTAATGAACGACCCAGATTGACTAGAAATTACTATACTTTTACAAGGCAATTTTACAGCTGTTTTTAGCTTCGGGGGCGCTGCCCCGAAACCCCCCGCTGGACCCCCCACGGCAGCGATCATTTTACGGGCGGCGTTGCTGCCCCATTTTGAACTGGAGTCCAAAATGCCAGTACTATAGAAGATAATCAGGCTCCACACCCAACAATCTCCCACTTGGAGACTGATTGTAGCAACTCCACCGCTGCTCCATTTGCTGGACAATAGAAAGGAAGGACTGGCTGTTCGAGGTGGACGTAGCCCAAACTGGGTGAACCACGTATATTTGTGTCTCTCTTGTTTTGTGCGTTTTCTGTGTTTATATTTCTGCAATATTTTATGTGTTCCATTGCTCCGTAATATATAATTTTCTAACAACTGGTATCAGAGCCATGCCCCGAAGTTAGCCAAGTGGATGAATCCTCGAAATACCGAACGAAGGTGCGATCATACCATTGTGGAGATATGTGGTGTCTAGAGTCCTAACAAGTGGTATCAGAGCCATGCCCCGAAGTTAGCCAAGTGGATGAATCCTCGAAATGCTGAACGAAGGTGGCGGGCCCCGGTAATATCACGATGGGATCTGTGGATGAGCTCGGTTAGACAGGCGGTGTGCTCCGGATTCTTCATGGACGTGTCCTAGTCCCAACAAGGTGAAGAGGAGTTGACCTAGGATAGATCAAGCTCTCGAGGCAGGTGGTGCTTCCATGTAAGGCGTGTGCTTCCAACGCATTGGAGCGGAGAATCCTGGTTGGTAGAGAGTGGACGGATGGATAATCGTTTGAGGGGAGGCTCGATGGTCCTTTGTTCGAGGGGAGGATTGTTGGGTATACGACCAAAGTCCCACATTGACTAGAAGTGGGGAGGATCATGGATATATAAGGATGGACAAATATCTCCATTGGTTTGAGGCCTTTTGGGGTAAAGCCCAAGAACAAATCCATGAGGGCTTAGGCCCAAAGTGGTCATACCAATGGAGATATTTGTCCATCCTTATATACCCATGATCCTCCCCACTTCTAGTCAATGTGGGACTTTGGTCGTATACCCAACAATATCAAATATGATCAAATGTGACTCCCTTACACTTGCAAAGACATCCCTTTATATAAGTTTTCCTATTACAATACCATGGTCTCTGAACCATGGGTGAAGCTCAAAACAATACAAAAACTAAGGGGCTTTGACCTTCCTAAAACCCCTTGAATCCCAGTGACCTACGCTATTCGCACTTTGCTGCTAAAAATGCAGAGACTTTACAATATCTTATCAAAATTTGACCCAGGGGACCCCGTCCCAATGAGTTGCAAACAATCAAAGCCATTCCATGTATTTTATCTAAGTGTTTTACTACCTTTCACTTGTTATATCAACTATCGTCTTTTGGTATGTTTGATTGTTATGTCATGTTTGCGAGTCTTTTCCAGTGGTTTTGAAGGTCAACCTCTGTGTATATGAGTTGTCCTAACCATGTGAACATATGTCGCGCTCATGCAAAAAGTCTTGAACACTTTCGAATAAGTGTTCCTAAAGTCTATCTCAAGTGTCGTCGTTTTCGCTTTTAGTACATGAGACATTCAGACAGAGGTTAATGTTTTTTCATTGCTCTGGTGGTCTATGTTGTTGTGTCATCGAAGTATGTGAAGTGTGTGATCACAAGTTCAAGTTCATCACAAGTCTATCTTCCTCCCGCACTTAGCCATTTCTCTAAAAATCTCCCCGACTAGGAAACTTAGTTGCACTGGACCCTGACTGAACTACACATTGTGCAGTCTCAAGCCTCATTTTTGTGATCTTGTTGCCTGGAAATGTGCAGTGCATAGTCACTATCCTCCAAGACAGTTTCACTACACAATTCCAGAGCCCAACAACCTTCCTTGACCCCAAGAATTGCATAGCAGTTCCTCCCAGCCTGACTTGAACTACACACTTCGCACTGTCAGTCCTTAAGCATTTCCCCTTACCTGATGGAACCCTACAATGCTAAAATAACCCAACCTCCCTTGTCCTCCAGAACTACACAAAGGTTTCTCCTAATGTCCTCCCTCAGCTGGAGCTCACTTCCCTCAAGAATTGCGTAGATTTTTCCTCCACGCCTCTTTGATGCCCAGTCTTCCTTGACTTTGAAAATTATGCAGAACTGACCCCTCATGGCCTCATCCCGCATCAGCCACTAGTGGCTTGAACTGCGCAATTCTAACTCCCAGTGGCCACTACGCAATTTTTCTCCCTAATGGGGACTGTGCTAAAAATATCCTCAATCAAGCGTGAGTTATGGTCTACGCAGTCTCAGTGATCAAGCCCTCTCCATGTCATCTTGAACTGCACGACGCAAAATTGTTGGGCCCTCCCTCCTGGACTATCACTTATCCCAGGCTCAGTTCATGGATAGTAATGCATCATCTTAGACTAGGGAGTTTTCAGATTGATGTCGTCTTGTCACGAGTGAATTAGAGGAACAGGTACACTATCAAGCCATGGTGAGATGATGAAGAAGGAGAATAAGGAGGGAGACATGCCTAGAACGTCACTTGTAGTCAAACGAACAAGTGAACCTACCAACAACAAGAGAAGTAACACAAGTGTGCAATCACTTTCCAAGACCGAAGATCATTGAAGACCCCACATTATCAAGCTATGTGGAGGATAAAAGAAAGCATATCCAAGAACGAATCTATCACGTAGTAGCAACAGCAGCTTGACATTGCCACATCATCAAGCCAGTCCATGTCAGCAGTGTCAAGTCAAGTCGTGCCATGAGTTTTCATATGCCACATCACTATTGTGGGCCATGTATATTGTGAATCAAATGTATTGTAAAGTGAAAGTCCAATGGACACACAAGAATATGAAGAGTCATGTAAGTTGAAAAGTCATAGGAAGTTGACTAGTCATGACGGTAGTCAAAGAGTCACAAGGGGAAGAATTACCCTTGGTTATATATACCCCTTCATTGTATGAGCAAAATACTTTTCACCTTGGCTCCTCCCACAAGGCATTAGTGAGACTAGCTAGTTCTTTGAGGAGCAAGGAGTAGCTCCAATGTAAATATGTGTCTTGGAACTTTTGCTTGATAATAAAATCCTTTTAAGGCATGCACGTTCTTCATGCATGACATATGAATGTTTGTAAGACTATTCTGTGAACATTTGTATTTCATGTTTGCTTTCACATGTACTAAGATAGTTGAACTATTTCAATTATTTTAGTGCTTATCTTGTTGGGAATGTGTTGTAATGGTTGTTATTTTTGTCTCATCCTTGTGAATTATTCTGCAGGACACTAGACAGACCTTTCTTTGCTTAACGGTATAATGGTCGTCAAATCCACTATGGACTACTCCACTAGATATTAGACGGATCTTCCCTTGTTCATTGGTTGTAATGACTAAAACATCCACTATGGACTATTCTGTTGGATCTTGGATAGGTATTTTTGGTTCATGTGTGTCTCTTCCTAGGTGGTATTATTACCTCTCACTTATAGGCTCACTTTTCTCCCCACTTTTGCAGTAAGAGAACCCAGACACAGTTGTGATGCATACTCACCAGGAACACTCACCTTGTTGTTCGAAGGTACCATTGTATCACTCTCTTGTGCTAACAGCTAGAGCTAAGGAAAATATTTAAGAATTTGGCAACCAGGCCTTTATACCGGATGGGACTCCTACACCAAATGGTGTGAGGTCTTATTGGGACTTCATATTTGGGAGATCCACTTGGTTGACGGATTTCCAGCACCGTCAACAAAATGGCACTAGAAGGAGGGGCAGACAATAGGTTGTGCCCATTGATTCTAATTTGAATCTCTTATTTAAAATGGCTTTTCCCCAAATCATAATCCCAAGTTGTTTTTCTAAAGAGCTTAATTTTACCATCCCTATGGAAGTTACTCATAACCTATCAGAGTTTAAGTTCGATGGTGAGGGTGAATCACCTTTTTGCGAACATCTGCTTCAAGTTGTCTATCTTTGTATCTCTCACAGAATATGTTCCAAAGATTTCATGGCTAAATTGCACACCCTCACATTTGAAGGTCATGCTAGTCAATGGTGTCATACATTACCCATTGCTTCTAATATCCATTCATTTGACTAGCTTTCCAGGAAGCTTCATAAAGCCTTCGATAATTATAACCACCGATATTTTTGTGAAACAATCAATCATTTAAGAATAAAGCCTGATGAATCAGTTGAGGATTTTTCTGATCGATTCCCTCACATATGTTGTGAAATTCTTGAAAAAAAATTGAGTTGGTATTTATTGAAGCAAGAGTTTGCACGCTTGGTTCATGTCTCTTCATACGGTGAGCCTGAACCTCCTGATTTTCCTTCTTCTCCAACTCTTTCAAATCATGAGGCACCTCAAATTTCAGAGGAGGAGTTTACAACCCTTTTTGTTCTTTCTCCTCCTTCTTTCTTGGTCCCAATGAGGGTGCCTCCTTGCAGTGATTGTAAAATCGGAAAATCTGTGAATCAAATATCCATTCCATCTTGTGATTATTCTTCCACTTCAATGGATTAAATTCTAGAATGGCTCATGAACCCTATGGTGAAGAATCACTCCTCCATTATGTAAGATGATGTCATCATTGACAACTCTGGTCACTGTCCTCCAGGACAGTTTCACTGCACAATTCCAAAGCCCAACAACCTTCCTTGACCCCAAGAATTGCGTAGCAGTTCCTCCCAGCCTGACTTGAACTACACACTTCACACTGTCAGTCCTTAAGCGTTTCCCCTTGCCTAATGGAACCCTACAATGCTAAAATAATCCAACCTCCCTTGACCTCCAGAACTGTGCAGAGGTGTCTCCCAGTGTCCTCCCTCAGCTGGAGCTCACTTCCCTCAAGAATTGTGTAGATTTGTCCTGCACGCCTCTCTGATTTCCAGTCTTCCTTAACGTTGAAAACTATGCAGAATTGACCCCTCATGGCCTCATCCTGCATCAACCACTAGTGGCTTGAACTACGCAATTCTGATTCCCAGTGGCCACTACGCAATTTTTCTCCTGAGTGTGGACTGTGCTAAAAAGTTCCTCAGTCAAGCGTGAGTTCTGGTATGCGTAGTCTTAGTGATCAAGCCCTCTCCATGTCACTTGGAATTGCACAATGAAAAATTATTTGGCCCTCTCTCCCGGCCTATCACTCATCCCAGGTTCAGTTCATGGATAGTAATGCATCATCTTAAACTAGGGAGTTTTTGGATTGATGTCGTCCTATCATGAGTGAATTACAGGAACAGGTACACTATCAAGTCATGGCGAGATGATGAAGAAGGAGAATAAGGAGGGAGGCATGCCTAGAAACTCACTTGTAGTCAAACGAACGAGTGAACCTACTAACAGCAAGAGAAGGAACACAAGTGTGCAACCACTTTCCAAGACCGAAGATCATTGAAGACCCCACATTATCAAGCTATGTGGAGGAGAAAAGAAAGCATATCCAAGAACACATATATCACTCAGTAGCAATAATGGCTTGACATTGCCACATCATCAAGCCAGTCCATGTTAGCAGTGTCAAGTCAAGTCGTGTCATGAGTTTTCATATGCCACATCACTATTGTGGGCCATGTATATTGTGAATCAAATGTATTGTAAAGTGAAAATCCAATGGACACACAAGAATATGAAGAGTCATGTAAGTTGAAAATTCATAGGAAGTTGAATAGTCATGAGAGTAGTCAAAGAGTCACAAGGGGAAGAATTACCCTTGGTTATATATACCCCTTCATTGTATGAGCAAAATACTTTTCACCTTGGCTCCTCCCGCAAGGCATTAGCGAGACTAGCTAGTTCTTTGAGGAGCAAGGAGTGGCTCTAATGTAAATATGTGTCTTGGAACTTTTGCTTAATAATAGAATCCTTTTAAGGCTTCCACATTCTTCAAGCATGACTTATGAATGTTTGTAAGACTATTCTATGAACATTTGTATTTCATGTTTGTTTTCAAATGTACAAAGATAGTTGAACTATTTCAATTATTTTAGTGCTTATCTTGTTTGGAATGTGTTGTAATGGTTGTTATTGTTGTCTCATCCTTGTGAATTATTCTGCGGGATACTAGATAGAGCTTTCTTTGCTTAATGGTATAATGGCCGTCAAATCCGCTATGGACTACTCCACTAGATGTTAGACACATCTTCCCTTGTTCCTTGGTTGTAATGACTACCACATCCACTATGGACTATTCTGTTGGATCTTGGACATGTATTTTTGGTTCATGTGTGCCTCTTCCTAGGTGGTATTATTTTCTTTCACTTATAGGCTCACTTTTCTCCCCCCTTTTGCAGTAAGAGAACCCAGACACAGTTGCAATGCACACTCACCAAGAACACTCACCTTGTTGTTCGAAGGTACCATTGCATCACTCTCTTGTGCTGATAGCTAGAGCCAAGGAAAATATTTAAGGATTTGGCAACCAGGCTTTTATATCGGATGGGACTCCTACACCAAATGGTGTGAGGTCTGATTGGGACTTCATATTTGGGAGATCCCCTTGGTTGATGAATTTCTAGCATCGTCAACAAAATGGCACTAGAAAGAGGGGCAGACAACAGGTTGTGCCCATTGAGTCTGGTTTGAATCTCTTATTTAAAATGGCTCTTCCCCAAATCCTAATCCCTAAATGTTTTTCTAAAGATCTTAATTTTACCATCCCTGCGGAAGTTATTCATAACCTGTCAGAGTTTAAGTTCAATGGTGAGGGTGAATCACCTTTTCGGGAACATCTGTTTCAAGTTGTCTGTCTTTTTATTTCTCACAGAATATATTCCAAAGATTTCATGGCTAGATTACCCACCCTCACATTCAAAGGTCATGTTAGTCAATGGTGTCATACATTACCCATTGCTTCTAATATCCATTCATTCGACTAGATTTCCAGGAAGCTTCATAAAGCCTTCGATAATTATAACCACCGAGATTATTGTGGAAGAATCAATTATTTAGGAATAAAGCCTAATGAATCAGTTGAGGATTTTTCTAATCGATTCCTTCACCTATGTTGTGAAATTCTTGAAAAATATTTGAGTTGGTATTTCGTGAAGCAAGAGTTTGCGCTCTTGGTTCATGTCTCTTCATACGGTGAGCCTGAACCTCCTGATTTTCCTTCTTCTCCAACTCTTTCAAATCATGAGGCACCTCAAATTTCAGAGGAGGAGTTTACAACCCTTTTTGTTTTTTGTCCTCCTCCTTTCCCAGTCCCGATGAGGGTGCCTCTTTACGGTGATTGTAAAATTGGGAAATCTGCGAATCAAATCTCCATTCAATATTGTCATTATTCTTCCACTTCAATGGATTAAATTCCAAAATGGTTCATGAACCCTACGGTGAATAATCACTCCTCCATTATGTAATATGATGTCATCATTCACAATTCTGGTCACTGTCCTCCAGGACAGTTTTACTGCACAATTCCAGAGCCCAACATCCTTCCTTGACCCCAAGAATTGCGTAGCAGTTCCTCCCAACCTGACTTGAACTACACACTTCGCACTGTCAATCCTTAAGCGTTTCCCCTTACCTGATGGAACCCTACAATGCTAAAATAACCTAACCTCCCTTATCCTCCAAAACTACGCAGAGGTGTCTCCTAGTGTCCTCCATCAACTGGAGCTCACTTCCCTCAAGAATTGCGTAGATTTGTCCTCCACACCTCTCTGATGCCCAATCTTCCTTGACTTTGAAAACTATGCAGAACTAACCCCTCATGGCCTCATCCCGCATCAGCCACTAGTGTCTAGAACTGCACAATTCTGACTCCCAGTGGCCACTACGCAATTTTTTTCCCTAGTGGTGACTGTGCTAAAAAGTTCCTCAGTCAAGCATGAGTTGTGGTTTGCGTAGTCTCAATGATCAAGCCCTCTCCATGTCACCGAAAATGCACAATGCAAAATTATTAGGCCCTCTCTCCCGACCTATCACTTATCCCAGGCTCGATTCATGGATAGTAATGCATCATCTTAGACTAGGAAGTTTTCGAATTGATGTCGTCCTGTCATGAGTGAATCACAGGAATAAGTGCACTATCAAGCCATTGCGAGATGATGAAGAAGGAGAATAATGAGGGAGGCATGCCTAGAAACTCACTTGTAGTCGAAAAAATAAGTGAACCTACCAACAGCAAGAGAAGGAACACAAGTGTGCAACCACTTTCCAAGGCCGAAGATCATTGAAGACCCCACATTATCAAGCTATGTGGAGGAGAAAATAAAGCATATCCAAGAACACATCTATCACTCAGTAGCAACAACGGCTTGACATTGCCACATCATCAAGCCAATCCATGTCAGCAATGTCAAGTCAAGTCATGTCATGAGTTTTTATATGCCACATCACTACTGTGGGCCATGTATATTGTGAATCAAATGTATTGTAAAGTGAAAGTCCAATGGACACACATGAATATGAAGACTCATCAAGGAAAATTTTAAGAACCACCCTAAATTTATATGTATAATAAATGGGTGAATCCCCATGATACATAGGAAAAATGGGAGGCGATTTTATCAATAATATAATATGTATATATAATTTTTTTGGCGAATCTCTCACCAGATTATATTATCTTGTAAAGTCATGGTGAATCTATCACTGAATTATAAAATCTTGTAAGATCTTGGCAAATCTTTCACTGAATAATAAAAAGTGAAGTCTTGGCGAATGTTTTGTTAAAGTATGAAACCATATATGATAATAGGAAAACATATTCATTAAATTGTAATATACTAACATACATGTTTGGAAAAAAGAAACATAATTTTTTCTTCCTACAAACAATGTTGCAAGTTTCAGTGGCCATGTTTGTCAAGGTTCTCACTGTACACTCTTTCATATCCTTCTATTAATTTTGGTAATATTCCATAACAAAGTTCTTGTAGGTGTTGATCTTAACCACCAGTTCTGTCAAGGTAGGAGAGATTAATCTTTTCTCTACCACTTTTGTCAAGCTACCACTTTTTTCAAGCTATCAAATTTCTTTCTTATTCCATAGAGTCCAACTATGAGATTAAAAAAAACATATTTTGTACCACTTTTGTCAAGCTATCAAATTTATTTCTTATTCCATAGACTCCAACTATGAGATTAAAAAAAAAAAAAAAAAACACATTTTGTTTACCCAAACACATCAACAAGTAGCAAGCCCCAACTATATAATATAAGAAAGTAGTAGGTATCCCAAAGGCCTGAAGGGGATCTAATGCAAAGAAGTGACCGTTGTCAGAAGCCTTCCAATCAATATATTAATATATACATATAGATTTATTATTATTTTAATTGGAAATCTTCAATTAAATAATAAAATTTAATTATGTCTCTCCCAATCTAAATTTATTATTAGCATAATTCACTACCTTCATACGTCTTGCATTTTTTAACAACATTGTAACATGTCGATTAATTTCCTTTTTGGTGCACAATCTCCACCTTTTAGGACAATATGGTGCACTGGCCCAACCCCTATATATAATTACAACAAATTAAGAAAAACAGAGAAGATGAAAGGTTGTACAAACCAACATATTTTTCAAGCATTGGCCCAACCCCTACAGATCATTACGAAAAATTAAGAATAACAGAGAAGATGAAAGGTTGTACAAACCAGCGTATTTTTCAAACAACTAAACCAACATTAGTACCTTAACTTTTCCCTGAAGATATCATATTGATAATGTTTGAAAAATGGTGGGAAATCTGGGCACTGACTCTCTCTCTTGAGGGTGATGCGAAAAGAGTGATAAGATTTCACTGTTTTGAATTTTTTTTTGTTAAATCAGAAGAAACAATATTAATGGAGATATTGGTATTTTTTACTAAATTTTGTGAAGTGACTAAATGTAGCTTTAACCATTCACCTTAAGATTTTTTTTATAATATAATTTCCTAAGTTTATTTAATATCTTCATTATCATAAAAACCAACCTATATCCATCTTAACTCCACTGGAGGGATGAAATATATTTATCCCTCTCAGCACTTGGTAGACCCGGAATTAAGATGGATGTAACCTGATAGAATTTCCCCTTTAAATAGTCTATGCTCACATGAATACCATGATATTACCATGGGTCAATACCATGGGTTATCATAAACCTGGAGCTTAAAAACTACTATTAGTAATTTATAAAAATCAATAAAATTAATAATCGATTTTTATTTTATTTTTTTATTTTAACCAAATTAAAATGTTTAAGTGACATTAAATTACAAGATCCATTTTTACCCTTGATCTACCTAGCCCGAGGATCAAATATTTTTTCACTCTATGCTATTTTGCATATCAGGATATTTGATCCCTCCCAGGGCTTAGTAGATCCAGAGTAAAGATGGATCTATGATGGTTTAATTCCCCCCTTTAAATACCCTACATTCCACGTGAATACCATGGGTCAATACCATGTGCCATATTTTTTTTATTAATACTAATATTAGGGTTAATAATGGGTTAATAATGTTTTTTTGCATGGTATTAATAATAATTTGGCCCATGGTATTTGGCCCATAGTATTTTCCCCATAGGCTTCACCTAAATATAACACATTTTTTGAGTGTTCTTAAATATAATGTGACTTCTGGAGTAAATATAAAAAAATGTTTTATTTATTTACCATACCTCTTGTTTATTTATATTTTTATTACTTTACCATACCTCTTTTATAAATATGGTATTTGGCCAATAGGATTCACTTAAATAAAACCTCTTTTTTTAACCTTCTTAAATAAAAAGAGGGTTATGGACTAAATATAAAAAGAGGTTTTATTTATTTACCATACCTCTAGTTTATTTATATTTATACTTATTTGCCATACCTTTCGAGTATGTATAAAAAGAGGTTTTATTTATTTATCATACTCACGTAAATATAAGGTGACTTATGGAGTAAATATAAAAAAAATGTTTTCCATTATTCTTTATATGATTATGACTAAACAAATGCAAACTTGGAATATGGCAAGAACATTATTCAATCTTTAAATAAACATGAAAATAAGAGACTTGAATTTTAAATAAAATGAATTATTATTTTGTGACCATTTGTTCCAAAAAATAAGGTCATTTTCTCAAAATTAACCCCAATACCATGAAATACGGGAAAATGAAAGAAAAAAAACCTTTTTTACACCGAATGTGGAGGGTGAAATAACTATCATAAATACCTATTCTTGAAAATTAGGGTGAATGGAAGGTTGTAACTCCTAATTTCAAGGGCTAAATTTACTTTTTTTACTCTCTCCCTTAAAATAAGGTGGGCTAACCTCCATACCTAATTTTTTTATAAAATAAATTTGAGGCGATTTGTAACAATGTACTGTGATACAAAATATTCGCCCAGTAAAAATATAAAACCTCTTAATTTCACCCAAAGGCGAAAATTCGCCCCTAAAATTTTCCATGAGAGTCATGTAAGTTGAAAAGTCATAGGAAGTTGAATAGTCATGAGCGTAGTCAAAGAGTCACAAGGGGAAGAATTACCCTTGGTTATATATACCCCCTCATTGTATGAGCAAAATACTTTTCACCTTGGCTCCTCCCTCAAGGCATTAGCGAGACTAGCTAGTTCTTTGATTAGCAAGGAGTGGCTCCAATGTAAATATGTGTCTTGGAACTTTTGCTTAATAATAGAATCCTTTCTTTGATTAGCAAGGAGTGGCTCCAATGTAAATATGTGTCTTGGAACTTTTGCTTAATAATAGAATCCTTTTAAGGAATGCACGTTCTTCACACATGACTTATGAATGTTTGTAAGACTATTCTATGAACATTTGTATTTCATGTTTGTTTTCACATGTACTAAGAAAGTTGAACTATTTCAGTTATTTTAGTGCTTATCTTGTTGGGAACGTATAGTCATGGTTGTTATTGTTTTCTCATCCTTGTGAATTATTCCGCGGGATACTAGACAGAACTTTCTTTTCTTAACAGTATAATGGTCGTCAAATCCGCTATGGACTACTCCGCTAGATGTTAGACGGACCTTCCCTTGTTCATTCGTTGTAACGACTACCACATCCACTATGGACTATTTTGTTGGACTTTGGGTAGGTATTTTTGGTTCATGTGTGTGTCTCTTCCTAGGTGGTATTATTACCTTTGACTTATAGGCTCACTTTTCTTCCCCCTTTTGCAGTAAGAGAACCCAGACATAGTTGCGATGCACACTCACCAGGAACACTCACCTTGTTGTTCGAAGGTACCATTGCATCACTCTCTTGTGCTAACATCTAGAGCCAAGGAAAATATTTAATGATTTGAAAACCAGACCTTTATACCGGATGGGACTCCTACACCAAATGGTGTGAGGTCTTATTGGGACTTCATATTTGGGAGATCCCCTTGGTTGACGAATTTCCAGCACAGTCAACAAAATGGCACTAGAAGGAGGGGAAGACGACGGGTTGCACATGTTGAGTCTGGTTTGAATGTCTTATTTAAAATGGCTCTTCCCCAAATCATAATCCTAGGATGTTTTTCTAAAGAGCTTAATTTTACCATTCCTACGGAAGTTATTCATAACCTGTCAGAGTTTAAGTTCGATGGTGAGGGTGAAGCACCTTTTCTTGAACATCAGTTTCAAGTTGTCTATCTTTGTATTTATCATAGAATATGTTCAAGAGATTTCATGGCTAGATTACCCACCCTCACATTCGAAGGTCATGTTAGTCAATGGCATCATACATTACCCATTGCTTCTAATATCCATTCATTCAACTAGCTTTCCAGGAAGCTTCATAAAGCCTTCAATAATTATAACCACCGAGATTATTGTGGAAGAATCAATTATTTAGGAATAAAGCCTAATGAATCAGTTGAGGATTTTTCTAATCGATTCCTTCACCTATGTTGTGAAATTCTTGAAAAATATTTGAGTTGGTATTTCGTGAAGCAAGAGTTTGCGCTCTTGGTTCATGTCTCTTCATACGGTGAGCTTGAACCTCCTGATTTTCCTTCTTCTCCAACTCTTTCAAATCATTAGGCACCTCAAATTTCAGAGGAGGAGTTTACAACCCTTTTTGTTTTTTGTCCTCCTCCTTTCCCAGTCCCGATGAGGGTGCCTCTTTACGGTGATTGTAAAATTGAGAAATCTGTGAATCAAATATCCATTCCATCTTGTCATTATTCTTCCACTTCAATGGATTAAATTCTAGAATGGCTCATGAACCCTGCGGTGAAGAATCACTCCTCCATTATGTAAGATGATGTCATCATTCACAACTCTAGTCACTATCCTCCAGGACAGTTTCACTGCGCAATTCCAGAGCCCAACAACCTTCCTTGACCCCAAGAATTGTGTAGTAGTTCCTCCCAACCTGACTTGAACTACACACTTCGCACTGTCAGTCCTTAAGCGTTTCCCCTTGCCTGATTGAACCCTACAATGCTAAAATAACCCAACCTCCCTTATCGTCCAGCACTGTGTAGAGGTGTCTCCCAGTGTCCTCCCTCAGCTGGAGCTCACTTCCCTCAAGAATTGTGTAGATTTGTCCTCCACGCCTCTCCGATGCCTAGTATTCCTTGACATTG
The DNA here is from genome assembly GCA_031772625.1 of Pinus tabuliformis. NCBI lineage: Eukaryota > Viridiplantae > Streptophyta > Pinopsida > Pinales > Pinaceae > Pinus > Pinus tabuliformis. The sequence continues at coordinate 720,062,043 of CM062806.1, forward strand.
AAAACTACACAGAACTAACCCCTCATGGCCTCATCCTGCATTAGCCACTAGTGGCTTGAACTGCGCAATTCTGACTCCCAGTGGCCACTACACAATTTTTCTCCCTAGTGGTGACTGTGCTAAAAAGTTCCTCAGTCAAGCGTGAGTTGTGGTCTGTGTAGTCTCAGTGATCAAGCCCTCTCCATGTCACCTAGAACTGCACAATGCAAAATTATTGGGCCCTCCCTCCTGGCCTATCACTTATCCCAGGCTCAGTTCATGGATAGTAATGCATTATCTTAGACTAGGGAGTTTTCGGATTGATGTCGTCTTGTCATGAGTGAATTACAGGAACAGGTACATTATCAAGCCATGGTGAGATGATGAAGAAGGAGAATAAGGAGGGAGGCATGCCTAGAAACTCACTTGTAGTCGAACTAACAAGTGAACCTACCAACAACAAGAGAAGGAACACAAGTGTGCAACCACTTTCCAAGACCGAAGATCATTGAAGACCCCACATTATCAAGCTATGTGGAGGAGAAAAGAAAGCATATCCAAGAACACATCTATCACTTAGTAGCAACAGCAGCGTGACATTGCCACATGATCAAGTGAGTCCATGTCAGCAGTGTCAAGTCAAGTTGTGTCATAAGTTTTCATATGCCACATCACTACTGTGGGCCATGTATATTATGAATCAAATGTATTGTAAATTGAAAGTCCAATGGACACACAAGAATATGAAGAGTCATGTAAGTTGAAAAGTCATAAGAAGTTGAATAGTCATGAGGGTATTCAAAGAGTCACAAGGGGAAGAATTACCCTTGGTTATATATGTTAACACCCAGGTTGTTCCCTATGACTCCCAAGGGAATACGACCGGGGTAACCACTAACCAATCTTTGGGTTACAGTTCCTAGCCAAACTGAAACCAGAGAGGGCTCTCTCTTTATGATTTGTCTCTATTCTTATGAATATTTTAGGCTAGCTATGAAAATGTTTTAGTTTTGTGCTTTGGTTGAAGGATGTCTTTCTGTATCCGAAGTGTTCAATCTGTAGATGAGTTTATTCCATTGGGCAATGGAGTCTTGGGCTACAAGTGTTCAGAAGCCTTGATGATATACTGAGGTTACAGGGCCAGTTAGATACTTCATATAACAAATTTTAGATTATGATGGTGATATGTGAACAACCAGTGAAAGCATTTAAGAATTATCCACTGAGCTGGGATGTAAGAAAGAGATAGATGCCTTAGGAGAAAACTTGAATTCCTGAAAATATCTATCACAGTGAGAGATATAGCTTGAAAGTGTAGCAATTAAGAATTACACCTTATTTACTGTATCTGAAGAAAACATATATAACGGCTTAGATTGAGCTCAGGGTAATTAGTGATTAAATCCTGTAACTATTCTTTTACTTTGCCATTAAGAAGTAAAACGCATAAAACATGGAAGAAATGGTATAATAGAAAACCTTTAACGCAGAGGTTTGAAAAAGACTTATTGTGCTATGAAACATGCAGGAATCCTGTAACATTCAGCTAGCCATCATAGTGCATCAAGAAACACAGAGCTTTGGAAATTCCATCCACCTTTTGTATTATTTCTCTGAGAGTTATCCAGCAACAGAAGTATAGAAATGAAAACAATAACAACCCTTTGCCAAATCCTGCGAAGGGGACTTATATAGAAAAGTTTATACAAAATATCTCAGGCATTGAGTCATCTGAGAAAGAAATATCTTCATTACTTCATACAGAAAAGTAGAAAAGAAGTTAATACAGCTTTGAATGCAACATAAATGCTCTTTAAGTCTGTGAGGGGATACTTTAGCCTTGGGAATCCAACGAGTCGGTTGGAACGCTTCACTTTAATGCTAGAAAATGCACCTTTTCATTTGCTGCGCTGTGTCTTCTCGGCTTTGCCACCTGTGATTGTGTCAGCTGCTGTGGTGACCGAATAATTCTGCTGAGTTGGCTCAGCCCTTCCATCCTTCCATTGTGTCCTAATTTACCAAATTCTTCCCCGTGCGTGATTACTGATAATTCTGCAAAAAGTGACATTTACAGGTTCTGGCTTGATAATATTATCTGTGTCAATCTGTTCCAGACTTCCTGTGTGGGCAATTGGTGTTTCACAATTGCCTCTATGGTCTCATCTACTTCTGTATATTTATAGAAATTTGGAGGCACATCAAACAGATGATTGATCTCATTAGCGATGAAAAATAGGTTTTCCACCCTATTGTAGAAGGACTGCCCTGATGCTGGCCCTGATTCTGCTGAAGAGCTGGGCTGTTCTGCAATTTGCCTTGCTGCAAAGGCATCGACCCTTTTAGCATAGTTTTCATGGGTAAGCAACCTTCCCACACTTCTTAGTACGCTGGGGAGGCCCCTGTTTTGTAATATTTGAAACCTGTCCATGAACTTGTTGATTTCAGTCTGCGTATCTTGGGTTCTCCTTTCTAGTGTGCTGATCAGGTTTCTTAATGTCAGGACCCTTTTGATCATTGAAATTGTCTCAGTCCTGTGAGCAATTCCCATGGTGGTCAGTTGAGTGCTTGTTCTGTTATTCAATATGTCAATCATCCTTTTGGCAGCATCAGGCATGTTGCCAAGACTTGCTCTTGCCCTCTGTATCTCCCTATTTGCCTTTGTAATGAGCGCTGACTGCTCATCTATGGTCTCAATGTAGTGCCACTGATTGGTAATGGACTGGCCAATATTGGCCCAAAGGACTGTCTTGAGCTATGCTGTCACCTTATCTAGTGTGAGCTCTTTCTCAAGCTCAGTTATTCTCTTTTTGAGAGCCTTTATATCTCTCTCCTTCTCAACCACATTTTGTTTGCTCTTATCATGCCTTTCATTTACCTTAGCCAAAGCTTCTTTGGTTTGATTAAGCTCCAGCATTTGGGCTTCCAGGACTTTGATCTCAGCTTGAAGCTTCTGCATATCCAGACTATGAGTCTGCTCTGTTGTTGTTGCAGCTGTTGATGTAGTTGGTGCTGTAGGTCCTGCTTGCTGAGAAGGAGGGGCAGTAGTTGGAGCTGCTTCTTCAAGGTTGATCACTTCAGGAGGAGGCTTGGAGGTCTGGCCTTCTTCCCTCTGTTGCAAGGTTGCCTCTAATGCAGCTTTTGCAGCCTCGGTTTCTCCAAGCTTTTCCTGAGTTTGGATTAGCTGTTTCTACAGAGATATCAGCAAGGTTGTGGCCTGTTGATCATGTCTTTGCTCAGCAACCTCATCTGTTTGAGGGTGAATTGTAGCTGGGAGCTTGATTTTCCTCCTCAAGGCAGCCATGTCTACATCCCTTAATTTCAAAATTTCCTGAATGCCTTTGATGTCTTTGGGATCATGCCCAATCTCAATAATTATATCTTCTAAGGACTTAATTATGTTGTCCTTAGCCTGTGATGATGCCCTTTCCAACTCAAGTTGAGAGGCTGTATTGTTAACACTATTCTGTAGCCTGTAGTTGTCCAACGTTTGGTCTGCCAAGGAAGCATAGACCATCTCACCTGTTTGCTTATGCAGTTCTATCTTGTCCATTGGGTGGATATCTTTGGCAAGGACTTCCAGGTTAGTCCTTAAGTAATCAGAGGCAGATTGAGGCTGTACTGCTGTTGGCATAAAATGACTCATGATCATTTTACCTTCCTGCACATAATATGCAGACATGAGTCTTTGTTGATTGGTGGGGGCCATATTCAACAGATGATTGTACAGCTGTATTCGGATGGGCTCATTTCTCCGCTTGATGTTGATGAACTGTTGCTTAATGCTGAGTTCACCTTCCCTTTGCTGACTTGATGAACTCACCTCTCCTCCCACTGCTATATCCTGTTGCTGCTGAAAGGAACTTGCTGATGCTTCCTTGCTGGGTGGGACCATACCAAAAGTGTGTCCCATTGGCATTTCTTCCTCTGAGAAGGGATTAAGTCTCTGCCTTTTCTCCCCATGAGTTGCTGATGTTGTAGGGGGAGTCTCTCTATCTCTTTTCCTGGTTGTATCCTCCTTTTGTGGAGTTTGGAGGATTGATGCCCCAGCTGAAGTTTCTTGCCTGGGAGGCACTGTTTGTTCAGTGGATTCAGGGACTTCCACTGTTTGTTCTTGTTGGGCAGGCTGCTCCTGCCTCTGTTCTTCCCGCTGTTGCTGATCTCCTTGCTACTGCGCTTCTCCCTGCTGTTGCACTTCTTCTTGTTGCTGTAATAGGGTTTCCACTTGCTCATCTGTCATAGGAGGTGGCTGTTCCACCTGTTTTTCTTTGCCTTTGCTGGATGTCTGTGGAGGATTCATGGCAGCTTGCTGATTTGTTGATGAGGATGAGGCAGCAGCTCCAAGTTGTCTTTTATAGGAGGCGGGGACCTGTCCACAAGTTTCTAAGTCAGCTTCTTTTTGTATATTTCTAGCCTCTCTTTCTAGCAGCTCTTCACTAGTAAGTTCCTCTTCTAGGGTGCCCTCTTCCCAACTCAATTTATTGGCATATTTCTCAATCTCAGGCAGCCTCAAATGTGAATAGGTACCCAATTTGTATCTTATCCTCCTGAGGGAAACAAAATGATTGGGGTCATAGGGTATCCACTCAAAACTAGTTTGCAGTCTGAAACCCTCTAGGATCCTATCTGCCTCTTTCCATCCTTCCTCTTTTCTGTTATATAGGAAAGGGCCCAGCTGGCTCCTTACCTTCAACTGTGCTTTCTTGTTCCTACTTTGGAAGTGGAGGTAGTCGGCATTCCCAAATTGCCTGAAATATTCTAGGGCAAAAAGTCTCATAGGGACATACCTTGGCAGCCTATAAGGCTTCGACTCACAGCCATATACTCTAATGACTGTGTGGTCTTGGTAAAGGTACCAATTACCAATACTGTAGGTTTTGCTTAGATGGAGAATTCTCCTCATGTCATCAGTTAACCTTGGAGGAGGAACACCATACATTAATGTCATAGCTGGATGGATGAACAAGTCTATAAACTCACAGTATGTGTATGGTGTTACAACGGTGTGATGAAACACAGAGGTCCAAAACACAACTGACCTTGGATTCCCCTGGGCATTAACTTGTTTCAGGGGAATGGGGAAGCTGCCTGGCTGATAAAACAAGAATAGATGATAAATATAAGAAGTATATCTAAACAGTCTTTCCCTTTGCAGATTCATTAGCTACTCATGGATCTTATCTGCAATATGTGTAGCATAGTCATACATTACAGCTGGAGGCTTTCCAGGAGAGCAAATTGACAGCATTTCCATTATACTAACATCAACATCCTCCCCTCCTCTGTACCCTAGGAAATAGCTGATCAAATCCACCAGCATTTTGCCCAAGTCATTTAAGTATACATGTCCAATAGGAGGAGTTCTGATGACTTCAGAGCCTGGTTGTACAAACAGCTGGTTGATTTTGATGATCTGGTCATTTGACAACTTAGTCCCCTTATTTATTAAGTTCTGCATGAAGAGGGGGGTCAATGGCTTTGAAGTGTGGAAATGCAGCATCTCATTAATGCTCTCTGGGGTGATATGGAACAGGATTGAGCCTGTGGGGCTAAGGACAGCTCTTTGGCTTGGATCATAGCACTGCTGGCATCTGTGAATCAATTCTGGCATAGGATTGACCTGAGGGAGGTTGTATATGGGCAAATTTGAATCCCAAATCCCTAGGATATCAGATCCACTAAGGTGCTGGGATTTCAACTCATTTAACATCTGAATATTGTATTTAGAGCGTAACAGGAACCAATCCAACATTTGATAATCCATATCTCCCAGGGCTTTCCATTCTAACTCCTGGTGAGCGGCATTGAGAGGCTTGATGTTCAGTGCAATTGGAGTTTCCATGGTCTATTAATCTTCTGATTTGCAGGTGAACTGGTTAAAATAAACAAAACAGCAGAGAGGTGATTTCTTACAATGAATGTCTGAATTTCAGGGATCAGAGGGTGAAATAGGCGCACAACAATTGAAATACTGCTTGAATTACGAATAGGACCAATGTCTGGTCTCCCTCTATCCTTTGTGGCAGTTTTTTAATGGTTTGACCAACCGTCTCACGATTGCGCGAGCAGTTTGCAGGTTTTTGATTAAAACCAGGGAAATCAAGGCTCAGCTAGTGGTTTTCAAGCTTGCAGTAGGAAATAGAGGCGTTGCAGAGGGAATTTGCCGGTGAAATTGTGATTTTTAGTGTTCCTTAAGCCTTCTGAGTAATTTACAGTCAATTTAGGTGTATGGAGGGTAGACGACGAGAAATACCTGGCAAACAGCGTGCAGTGGTCGTGAATGTAGACGGAATTGGTGCTCTGGAGGCCTTCAGGTTGATTCCAGCAGGGTGGCGCAGTCTTGAACGTAAAAGACCATGCAGTGAAAACAGTAGAAAATGAGCAAAAGGTATGCAAAACGCGAAAAATTGGCCATAATATGGATTTTTGGCAATTTGGCGCCTTTTCTGGGGTGACATCATCATGACGTCATCAGGTGGGGTCGGAGTCGGATGACGTCAGCATGACGTCACCGGGTGACGTGGCGGGCCCTGGTTGGTCCATGGATGGGCTGAGGTGGCGGCCGGGTCAGCAAAAGGACGGACGAATGAGGGGATGCGCTGGTGAGGTGGATATGACATATGCGTGATATGGACCAACAAACCGGGCGGTAAGTGCCCTAACGGTTACGGTTAAGCGCCAGCGGTTACGGTTTCTCGGGGCGGTTATGATACGGCCTCAAATCTGTCAGAGGCTGCTCCGAGAGCCTTCAACGGGTGACGCGTGGCCGCGCACTGACGTAACGCAACGTCACTTTCTCGGGCGCTATCTTTCTGTCACGGGGGCCGCTCCGATATTAATGAGGACCGTCGGATCACTTGGGTCCGATCCGACGGTGGGCGGAGGGGTAATATGGTCGATGGATATGGATGCGGGCGGGTATAGTTTATTATTTGTTTTTAGAAAGCAGCGCCCGGCGGAAACCTTAGGATGTGGGTTTTTTGCAATGTTTTCACTGTATTTCGAAAAATTAAACACATACGCCAACTTTGGTTAAGCGACATGAGTGGGTTTTTTTGGGTTTTTTCATAATTTCAAAAGGGTTATGGGTAGGAAGGGTTTTTTGCAAGGTTTTCTTTTAAAAGAGGTTTCAACGGAGTTAAATGGATTCAGAAAAGGGGAGAGGGGCAGGCTTTAGGCTAATCAAACTAACCAGATGTCAATTTGATCCCTAATATAGAACTTATTGGCTATAATGCCAAGGGGAGGATATTTATACCAATTTGGGGTTTATACACCATGGTGTTAATAATATTAGGGGAAAGGTAATATAAGGAATTTATATAGTAGAGTTAGGGTTAATATGGATGAGGGGTTTGAATGAAGGGAGAAAACACTAAGTTTGTTTGAGACTAACTTAGTTTAGGGAGAAGATCAAAATGAAAAGAATTTAGACAAGAAATGTGGCTTATAAAGATAAAAATTCAATAATATTACCACAATGAGTTCCATGAAATTTAATTCAGAAGGGAATGTTAGTAAATGACATGAAAAGGGGAAGAGGGGAAGTTAGACATGCTCCTTTGCTTTTCTTCTCTTATCTTGACCACCAAGGTCAAATCTGAAATGAATACCATTTCTGCAACCCCATCTACTTACCCAGCTACTTTACCTAGCATTTTTTGTTTCTTCTTGGATGGTGCACTTAGGCTTGCAAACCCTTACTTGCATTTTCTTTTCTTTAGCATTTTCTTTTGTTTTTCTATCTACTTCTACCCTTATTTCTGCCAAGGTCCCAGATTAAGCAGTTGGGAACCTTTTGTTCTCTACCTGAACTACTTGTCTGCCAAGATTAAACAGTTTGGACAGACTTCTTTCTCTATTCTACAACTGGAAATTCAAAACATGGAATGATCCAGATTAGACTGTTGAATCATCCATCAAAATTGGAACAAGGACAATCTTTTTACAGACCCTGTCTTCACTAGGAAATATGGGATCTTTGCATAATCAAAGCAGAGCATATTTGGACTTTCCCTTGCCTATCATGAAATATGAAACCTATTGGTATAGGTATCCAACAGTGGCTCCACATGGGGATGGTTTTTCATTTGAAAGACCAAGAACAGCAGGTCAGATTGCCTTGGCCCTTGACATGTTTTACCCAAAACTTGCGGTATGCTGCTTTGAAATGGTAACTTGTGCTTTTTCCTCCTTGGTAGATATTTGAATCTATGTGTCTTTTGCTGACAGTTAGTGAACTTGAAAAACTGTATTTTTACAATCTAAACAGAAAACAATATATACATCTGCATATGTACAAGGGGATTTCAGGCTGCACTTATGGGTAATAGTCAAAGTAGTGCTTGAGCATCCTGCCATTCACAGGACCTTCATCCAAGTCAGTTTCATTAAGACTTTTTAGGAAGTAAGTGTTGTTACCTTGCATTGCTTGGATAGCAAATGGTCCTCTCCATAAGGAATCAAATTTTCCATGTTTTCCTTTGTCTTCTCTTCTTGCATCCCACTTGAGGACTTTATCCCCAACATTAAAATCTTCTGCCTTGGTTCTTCTGTCAAAGGCCTTCTTTAGCTTTTCTTGTAATACTTGAACTCTGCTGAAAACTTGATCTCTGGTTTGCTGCAGACATATGATCTGATTGATCCTTCTTTGCATATCATTTGGTTCAGCTTGGCTTTCTTGAAGAAGTTTCATAACAGGCACTCCTAGTGACGAGGGAAATTTGGCTTCTAGTCCATAAACTAACTCATATGGGCTGGTCCCAATTGATCTTTTAGTTGTTAGTCTATCTGCCCATAAGGCATTCACCAATTTCTTATGCCAATTCTTCTTATTTTCTTCCAGCACCTTTTTTATAATGTTAACTAGGCTCTTGTTTGATGATTCAGCTAGGCCATTTCCTTGAGGATAGTATGCAGTAGAATGGCCCAAGATAATGTGAAATTTATGGCAGAAGTTCACCATTTTCTTGGATCTGAAAGCAGCAGCGTTGTCTGTTATTATTTTGTCAGGACAGCCAAATCTAGCCAGTATGTTGTTCTCCAAGAACTGAATGATTATTGAATCATTTTCTTGTCTACATGGGGCAGCTTCAATCCACTTGGTGAAGTAGTATGTGGCTGTCAAAATCCATCTGTGTTGTCCTGAAGATGAGGGATGAATTTCCCCAATGAAATCCAAACCCGATTGTTGAAAAGGTCTCTCTGTTGCAATGGGTCTTAAGGGGAGTGGCAGCAACTGTCTTTTGCCCTCAAACACTTGGCACTTGTGACATGAAGTTGTGAATTTTTTGACATCAGAGAACATAATGGGCCAATAGTAGCCGACCCTTAGTATTTTATCCACAGTGGACTTCCAGTACAAGTGTCCACCACAGTCACCTGCATGAAATTCTTGCATGATATTGTTAGTTTCATTTTCCATTAGACAATGCAGCAATATACCTTCATGGTTTTTCCAAAGCAAATTGCCCTCCATCACACAAAATCTTGATGTTTTCATTTTTAAGAACCTACACTTAGTTCTGGACAGTCCTGGGGGAGCACACAGGTTTTGTAACACATAATAGATATCAGAGTACCAAGGGGATTGTTCAAAGGCTATATTGATCTTTGGAGTCGCCAGCTCTGTTTCACTGTCCAGCTGATTGATATCTAGGGCTTGGAAATTTGCTTCTGTCATTAACTTGGCCAGACCTTGCCCTTTTATTAGCTTTGTAGGTTTTATTTCAATATAAAATTCCAAAATGTTGGCAATCCATTTTCCTCTTCTGCCCTCTAAATTTTCTTGAGTGAGTATGTCTTTTACAATAGGACTTGGCACATATGCTATGATATGGGAATAAAGGATGTAAATCGTAAAGTATTTAATTGCTTTGACCAAAGCATATGCTTGCTTTTCCATGATTTGATATTTTAGAGGTGCATCCCTAAGAGCCCTGCTAAAGAAAGCAATAGGCTTCTCACTACCTTGGTCATCTTTTTGTAATAACACAGCAGCAATAGTGTGCTGAGAGGCGAAAGAGAAAATGATAAATTCTCTGTCAAACTGAGGATTGGTCAAGACTGGGGTTTGGGTAAGGGCCAATTTTATACCTTCAAATGCTTGATTGGCTTCAACAGTCCATTTGACCTTTGAATCCTTTTTCAGCATGTTATTTAATAATCTGATTAGTTCTGCTAAGTTTGGGATAAACCTTCTCAAGAAATTGATTTTTCCCAAGAATGCTTGCAATTCTTTGACATTTCTTGGGTGGGTCATTTGTAAGATAGCTTGTATCCTATCGGGGTCAATTCTAATTCCATCCTTTGAGATGATGTGTCCTAACAGCTTACCTTCTTCCAAACCAAATAGAGATTTCTTGGGATTCAAAGAAATTCCATATTTCCTGCATATTAAGAAAATCTGCCTTAAATGTTTTAAATGTTCTTGATCAGATTTTGAAAAAGGTGTAAGGTCATCTAAGTAAATGACTAAGAAGTCGTGAATTTCCTTTGCAAAAGCAATATCCATTGCTCTTTGAAATGTTGCCCCTGCATTTTTCAATCCAAAAGGCATTTTTACATATTTGAAAGTTCCCCATGGGGTTGTAAATGCAGTTTTATCTTGGTCATCAGGGTGTACCAAGATTTGATTAAAGCCCGAAAATCCGTCAAGCAGTGAGATCTTTGAGGCACCTACCACTCTTTGGAGAATATGATCCATTTTGGGTAAAGGGTAGTTGTCTTTGAGTGATACTTGATTTAGATTTCTTAGGTCTACACAAAGTCTTATCTCACCAGTTTTCTTTCTTGTAGGGACTAGGTTTGAAATCCAATCAAAGAACCTGATTGGTGCTATGATGCCAGCTTTAAACATTTTTTGCAATTCCTTTTCAATTGAAGGGAGGAGCATGGGATTGATCCTTCTCAATTTTTGTTTGAAAGGTTTTTGGTTAGGCTTGAGGGGAATAGTATGCTGGATGACAGAGGTATCATAGGACTTTAGATCCTCATAGCCCCATGCAAAAACATCCTGAAACTCTTTGAAAAGGTCAATGTATTTGGGTTTTTGATCAGGAGGCAAGGAGGCAGATAGTTTTATTATTTTGGGCTTGTCAATGGTGCCAATGTTGCATTCTTCAATGGCTGCATTTAATGGCTGCATTTTTGGCTTTCTAGGGATATCATTTGAATCAAAGATGTCCTCTAATGGAGTAAGGCCTGTTGGAAGAAAATTGTCTTTTAGCTCTATGATTTCAGCTTCAGCATTGGCTACTTCTTCACAGTCAATCTGTTGAATTTGCTGAATGTTTTTCTGGTTGAAAATGGTTGGATGCAGTATTCGTTTTGCTGTTCTAGGTGATATTGGGTGAACAACTTGTTGAAACTGTAGTTGTGATTGACTTGCTCTGTCAAGTATTTGTGATTGACTTGCTCTGTCAAGTATTTTTGATTGACTTGCTGACTCAGTGTCAATATTTAATCCTGCAAATTCTTGTTGTAGGGTTAAAAAATTGTTTATTTGCATATCATCCTCAAATACTTGCCAATCTTTGACATTGTTTGGAATAGAGGGTCTGTGTTTTATTTCAGCTGTGAAACAGTTATTAGGTTCCAAAGGCAATTTGCAAGTGCTAGCAAATGTTGCCAAACTATGTGCATGGATATTGTGGCTCCTAGAAATTTTTGTGATTTGGGACTCAGAAAAGGTGTTTAGTAGTTCACCCACAGCAGACCTATAAGACCTCAACCTTTTGTCATTGGTGACAAATTTTCCTTTTACTTGTTGAATGACTAGATCAGAATCTCCCATGATTGAAACCCTGGCAGCTTGCAAGAGCTTTACTAGCTTGAGACCTAGCAAAAGGGCTTCATACTCTGCCATGTTATTAGTGCATCTGAAGTTTAATCTATAAGCTCTGCCTTCTGCATGGCTGTTTTCTTTGTTGTGTATCCAAACTCTAGCTCCTGCCCCTAATTTGTTGACTGAGCCATCAAATTCAAGGAACCATAGGATAACTTTTTGGGAAGGAGATTTAATGATCTGTTCATTGGCTGGCAATGTAAGTAGAAGTTGTGGTTTTTCCTCTAGCTTTTCTTCTAGGACAGTTTCATCATTTGATGGGGTATGCTTGATATTTAGAACAGCATCAGTACCTAGTGTTTGATTGACTGTTGTTTCATGGGTGATAATTCTTTCACTCGAGTCTTCCTCCTATATGAGTATCTTGGTTTCAATCTCACCCTTTGAGGAAGTTTTGCTATCATTGAAGAGAATGTATGAGTCTATGTCTGAATGGACAGCATAGATGGGAAAGTTTTGGGGCTTTTCCTCACTGCTGACCATGAATTTCATGAGTGTTTCTCTGTACAGTCTTTTTGGTTGCCCGAAAACAGAGATGGTTGCATAAGACATGTCTAATTGTAGGGAGCCTTGAAGTTTGCCCCCCCATGATCTTGATAAGAGCATCCCATACTTGGGTGGGATATCAGCAACTACAACATCCATTAGGATTGTTTTGTTTGGGTATTGAACCAGAGACACACATAAATCCTTTATTAGACCTAAACACTTGACTTGGCTGGAGTCAAAGGAAAACAAGTCCTTGTATGGTCTTGTTATATCCAAATTCAATCTTTCCATGACTGATTTTGGCATGAGGTTGTGAGAGGCACCTGAGTCAAACATTGCATTGTGCAGTATTTTGTCATGGATATGCAAGCTGACATAAAAAGGTAATATTCCTGTGACTACTATTTTTCCATCTACCTCTGGGCCAAACAGTAATTCTGGAGTGTCATCCAACACATTGACATCATCTTTGGCATTGGCCAGTTGAAGGGATTTCTTGATCTGTTGTTTGTAAATGTCATGCTTGGCTAGTTTAGAAAGAGGAATAGCTATCTTTAGCTTGCCAATTTTAGTTTCTATATCAAAGGCTTTTTCAAATTGGGTTTTGGGGTTATGAATGACAGTCCTTTCCTTGTTAACTAATTCTTCTTCTTGATTTTCATCCTGATGTTGAGGCTTATCCTTCTTACTCATCTCTTTAGGAGTGACCTTTGCAATAGGGTGAGGGGATGATGTAGCCATGGGCTGTTTTAAGAGGAATGGTTCAGTGACCTCTTCAACAGTTACTTCTTCTGCAGGTGATTTTATTTTATCCTCAGGTTCTGTCACTGTGGCTCTTTTAGGCTGTTGGCTGTCTTTAGTTTTTTCAGGCAGTTTTATATTTACAGTTCTGCTCCTTAGCTTGTACTGTTTATGGACTTCATAAACAGCAGTGTCATAGCCTTGTTTAAAGTCAAATGATTAACCTAATTTGGTTTGGAATATTTTGATTTCATCATCCACATGATCTTCTTGATCATCATGATCTTCTTGTGTTAAGAAAACTTGACTCTCACCATCCAAACCCATTAGATTTATGTGAGGATCTTCATTGGGCTCAGCTGATGTAGAAGTCTCAGCATAGTTCTCTTGAAAAGGGGGTCTTATGTCTGGATCAGCATTTATTTTACCTATGTTTGGGTTCAGAGTCTTCCTGAAATTTGGATTTCTAGGAGGGTTGTTCTGTGGTGCCTCCCATGATGATTTTCTTTCCACTGTATCCACTCTTTCGCCCAATCTCTTCATGCCATTGAGTATTGCATCCAGCTTTTGATCAAAGCCTGAGGGTTCTTCTTTGAAAATGTTTCTTTTTCTAGTCTTGCTCTATTTCTCTTAGCAATCAGGTTAGCTTCCACTGTGACAGCAACCTTTTGGGCTTCAGCAAGGGACTGGGGATCTCTCTCCTTCAACTGATAGGCCATATCAGGATCAAAGCCATCAGGAAATTTGTACAAGGCCAAGTCAGGAGGCGGTCTTAAGTTTTGTGGTATTGCATTATATACATTGTTAAATCTAGCACAATATTCGAGGACAGTTTCTTGCGGGCCTCTTCTAATAGTGTCACACTCACCTAGTATGTGGAGAGGATATTTCTTCTTCTCCCACCTAGTAGTGAAGGCTTGGTAAAGCTCATCAGGAGTTGTGACAGAATTTGCATTCAGAGATCTAAACCAGGTTCTGACATCACCAGTCAAGCTTTGGACAAATATTCTCATTCTCACACTGTCATCATCTATTTCGTAGTTCTCAAAATGGTCTTGCATCTTTTTGGCATGCTGAGTAGCTGTGAAAGAACCAGTAGAGTCAAAATATGAGATTTTGGATTGGTAGTCTTGGGGTAGAGCTGGAGGATTGGCAGGTAACTGCAAAGGTGCATACCTATTGGCCATATTTATAGGGTTTACAGGGTTGACAGGGATAAATAGGATAACAGGGACAACTGGTATAACAGGGTTTATGGGAGGGGTAGAAACTAGAATGTTGGTTAAGGGAGTATGTGCAGTGGGTGAATATATGAAAGGGGAACTTTGTGATGAAGAAGGGGAACTGGGGGAATCAAGGGTAGACCGAAACAGAACCTTGATTGGAGTGGGAATAAGGTTTGGAAAAGCTGTCTCAGGACTTGGATCAGCAAAGGTTTGCTATTCCTGTTGCTTCCTAATAATCCTGGGGATTGTATTAGGATTTGCAAAAACAACAGGTGGGTCTGGGTCAGGATTTGACCTAGTATGTTTGGTTTTCCTTTTAGGAGCCAACTTCTGATCTTTTTGGTATTTTGTAGAATGTTTTTGTGTTCACAAGGACTAGATCAGATTTTGGAATGGTTATATATGTCTCAAGGCAAAGAAGATTGACTGAAGCAGCTCTTCCCTTTAGCTGTTAATGTAAACAGTTAAAAAGGATTCTTGACTGGTGTTCAGGCTTGTTCTATAACATTGGGAGATAGATAGCAATTAGAGAATCCTAAGTTCCCAGTGGAGTCGTCGTTTATGTTAACACCCAGGTTGTTCCCTATGACTCCCAAGGGAATACGGCCGGGGTAACCACTAACCAATCTTTGGGTTACAGTTCCTAGCCAAACTGCAACCAGAGAGGGCTCTCTCTTTATGATTTGTCTCTGTTCTTATGAATATTTTAGGCTAGCTATGAAAATGTTTTAGTTTTGTGCTTTGGTTGAAGGATGTCTTTCTGTATCTGAAGTATTCAATCTATAGATGAGTTTATTCCATTGGGCAATGGAGTCTTGGGCTACAAGTGTTCAGAAGCCTTGATGATTTACTGAGGTTACAGGGCCAGTTAGATACTTCATATAACAAATTTTAGATTATGATGGTGATATGTGAACAACCAGTGAAAGCATTTAAGAATTATCCACTGAGCTGGGATGTAAGAAAGAGATAGATGCCTCAGGAGCAAACTTGAATTCCTGAAAAAATATCTATCACAGTGAGAGATATAGCTTGAAAGTGTAGCAATTAAGAATTACACCTTATTTACTGTATCTGATGAAAACATATATAACGGCTTAGTTTAAGTTCAGGGTAATCAGTGATTAAATCCTGTAACTATTCTTTTACTTTGCCATTAAGAACTAAAGCGCATAAAACATGGAAGAAATGGTATAATAGAAAACCTTTAACGCAGAGGCTTGAAAAAGACTTATGGTGCTATGAAACATGCAGGAATCCTGTAACATTCAGCTAGCCATCATAGTGCATCAAGAAACACAGAGCTTTGGAAATTCCATCCACCTTTTGTATTATTTCTCTGAGAGTTATCCAGCAACAGAAGTATAGAAATGAAAACAACAACAACCCTTTGCCAAATCCCGCGAAGGGGACTTATATAGAAAAGTTTATACAAAATATCTCAGGGATTGAGTCATCTGAGAAAG
This sequence comes from Pinus tabuliformis, assembly GCA_031772625.1. Lineage (NCBI taxonomy): Eukaryota > Viridiplantae > Streptophyta > Pinopsida > Pinales > Pinaceae > Pinus > Pinus tabuliformis. The sequence goes on from CM062806.1 coordinate 720,077,786, forward strand.
AAATATCTTCATTACTTCGTACAGAAAAGTAGAAAAGAAGTTAATGCAGCTTTGAATGCAACATAAATGCTCTTTAAGTCTGTCAGGGGATACTTTAGCCTTGGGAATCCAACGAGTCGGTTGGAACGCTTCACTTTAATGCTAGAAAATGCGCCTTTTCATTTGCTGCGCTATGTCTTCTCGGCTTTGCCACCTGTGACTGTGTTAGCTGCTGTGGTGACCGAATAATCCTGCTGAGTTGGCTCAGCTCTTCCATCCTTCCATTGTGTCCTAATTTACCAAATTCTTCCCCGTGCGTGATTACTGATAATTCTGCAAAAAGTGACATTTACAGGTTCTGGCTTGATAATATTATCTGTGTCAATCTGTTCCAGACTTCCTGTGTGGGCAATTGGTGTTTCACAATTGCCTCTATGGTCTCATCTGCTTCTGTATATTTATAGAAATTTGGAGGCACATCAAACAGATGATTGATCTCATTAGCGATGAAAAACAGGTTTTCCACCCTATTGTAGAGGGACTTCCCTGATGCTGGCCCTGATTCTGCTGAAGAGCTGGGCTGTTCTGCAATTTGCCTTGCTGCAAAGGCATCGACCCTTTTAGCATAGTTTTCATGGGTAAGTAGCCTTCCCACACTTCTTAGTATGCTGGGGAGGCCCTTGTTTTGTAATATTTGAAACCTGTCCATGAACTTGTTGATTTCAGTCTGCATATCTTGGGTTCTCCTTTCTAGTGTGCTGATCAGGTTTCTTAATGTCAGGACCCTTTTGATCATTGAAATTGTCTCAGTCCTGTGAGCAATTCCCATGGTGGTCAGTTGAGTGCTTGTTCTGTTATTCAATATGTCAATCATCCTTTTGGCAGCATCAGGCATGTTGCCAAGACTTGCTCTTGCCCTCTGTATCTCCCTATTTGCCTTTGTAAGGAGCGCTGACTGCTCATCTATGGTCTCAATGTAGTGCCACTGATTGGTAATGGACTGGCCAATATTGGCCCAAAGGACTGTCTTGAGCTCTGCTGTCACCTTATCTAGTGTGAGCTCTTTCTCAAGCTCAGTTATTCTCTTTTTGAGAGCCTTTATATCTCTCTCCTTCTCAGCCACATTTTGTTTGCTCTTATCATGCCTTTCATTTACCTTAGCCAAAGCTTCTTTGGTTTGATTAAGCTCCAGCATTTGGGCTTCCAGGACTTTGATCTCAGCTTGAAGCTTCTGCATATCCAGACTATGAGTCTGCTCTGTTGTTGTTGCAGCTGTTGATGTAGTTGGTGCTGTAGGTCCTGCTTGCTGAGAAGGAGGGGCAGTAGTTGGAGTTGCTTCTTCAAGGTTGATCACTTCAGGAGGAGGCTTGGAGGTCTGGCCTTCTTCCCTCTGTTGCAAGTTTGCCTCTAATGCAGCTTTTGCAGCCTCGGTTTCTCCAAGCTTTTCCTGAGTTTGGATTAGTTGTTTGTACAGAGATATCAAAAAGGTTGTGGCCTGTTGATCATGTCTTTGCTCGGCAACCTCATCTGTTTGAGGGTGAATTGTGGCTGGGAGCTTGATTTTCCTCCTCAAGGCAGCCATGTCTGCATCCCTTAATTTCAAAATTTCCTGAATGCCTTTGATGTCTTTGGGATCATGCCCAATCTCAATAATTATATCTTCTAAGGACTTAATTATGTTGTCCTTAGCCTGTGATGATGCCCTTTCCAACTCAAGTTGAGAGGCTGTATTGTTAAGACTATTCTGTAGCCTGTAGTTGTCCAACGTTTGGTCTGCCAAGGAAGCATAGACCATCTCACCTGTTTGCTTATGCAGTTCTATCTTGTCCATTGGGTGGATATCTTTGGCAAGGACTTCCAGGTTAGTCCTTAAGTAATCAGAGGCAGATTGAGGCTGTACTGCTATTGGCATAAAATGACTCATGATCATTTTACCTTCCTGCACATCATATGCAGACATGAGTCTTTGTTGATTGGTGGGGACCATATTCAACAGATGATTGTACAGCTGTATTCGGATGGGCTCATTTCTCCGCTTGATGTTGATGAACTATTGCTTAATGCTGAGTTCACCTTCCCTTTGCTGACTTGATGAACTCACCTCTCCTCCCACTGCTCTATCCTGTTCCTGCTGAAAGGAACTTGCTGATGCTTCCCTGCTGGGTGGGACCATACCAAAAGTGTGTCCCATTGGCATTTCTTCCTCTGAGAAGGGATTAAGTCTCTGCCTTTTCTCCCCATGAGTTGCTGATGTTGTAGGGGGAGTCTCTCTATCTCTTTTCCTGGTTGTATCCTCCTTTTGTGGAGTTTGGAGGATTGATGCCCCAGCTGAAGTTTCTTGCCTCGGAGGCACTGTTTGTTCAGTGGATTCAGGGATTTCCACTGTTTTTTCTTGCTGGGCAGGCTGCTCCTGCCTCTGTTCTTCCCCCTGTTGCTGATCTCCTTGCTGCTGCGCTTCTCCCTGCTGTTGCACTTCTTCTTGTTGCTGTAAAAGGGTTTCCACTTGCTCATCTGTCATAGGAGGTGGCTGTTCCACCTGTTTTTCTTTGCTTTTGCTGGAGGTTTGTGGAGTATTCATGGCAGCTTGTTGATGTGTTGATGAGGATGATGCAACAGCTCCAAGTTGTCTTTTATATGAGGCGGGGACCTGTCCACAAGTTTCTAAGTCAACTTCTTTTTGTATATTTCTAGCCTCTTTTTCTAGCAACTCTTCATTAGTAAATTCCTCTTCTAGGGTGCCCTCTTCCCAACTCAATTTATTGGCATATTTCTCAATCTCAGGTAGCCTCAAATGTGAATAGGTACCCAATTTGTACCTTATCCTCCCGAGGGAAACAAAATGATTGGGGTCATATGGTATCCACTCAAAACTAGTTTGCAGTCTGAAATCCTGTAGGATCCTATCTGCCTCTTTCCATCCTTCCTCTTTTCTGTTATATAGGAAAGGGCCCAGCTGGCTCCTTACCTTCAACTGTGCTTTCTTGTTCCTACTTTGGAAGTGGAGGTAGTCGGCATTCCCAAATTGCCTGAAATATTCTAGGGAAAAAAGTCTCATAGGGACATACCTTGGCAGCCTATAAGGCTTCAACTCACAGCCATATACTCTAATGACTGTGTGGTCTTGGTAAAGCTACCAATTACCAATACTGTAGGTTTTTCTTAGATGGAGAATTCTCCTCATGTCATCAGTTAACCTTGGAGGAGGAACACCATACATTAATGTCATAGCTGGATGGATGAACAAGTCTATAAACTCACAGTATGTGTATGGTGTTACAGCGGTGTGATGAAACACAGAGGTCCAAAACACAACTGACCTTGGATTCCCCTGGGCATTAACTTGTTTCAGGGGAATGGGGAAGCTGCCTGGCTGATAAAACAAGAATAGATGATAAATATAAGAAGTATATCTAAACAGTCTTTCCCTTTGCAGATTCATTAGCTGCTCATGGATCTTATCTGCAATATGTGTAGCATAGTCATACATTACAGCTGGAGGCTTTCCAGGAGAGAAAATTGACAGCATTGCCATTATACTAACATCAACATCCTCCCCTCCTCTGTATCCTAGGACATAGCTGATCAAATCCACCAGCATTTTGCCCAAGTCATTTAAGTATACATGTCCAATAGGAGGAGTTCTGATGACTTCAGAGCCTGGTTGTACAAACAGCTGGTTGATTTTGATGATCTGGTCATTTGAAAACTTAGTCCCCTTATTTATTAAGTTCTGCATGAAGAGGGGGGTCAATGGTTTTGCAGTGTGGAAATGCAACATCTCATTAATGCTCTCTGGGGTGATGTGGAACAGGATTGAGCCTGTGGGGCTGAGGACAGCTCTTTGGCTTGGATCATAGCACTGCTGGCATCTGTGAATCAATTCTGGCATAGGATTGACCTGAGGGAGGTTGTAGATGGGCAAATTTGAATCCCAAATCCCTAGGATATCAGATCCACTAAGGTGCTGGGCTTTCAACTCATTTAACATCTGAATATTGTATTTAGAGCGTAACAGGAACCAATCCAACATTTGATAATCCATATCTCCCAGGGCTTTCCATTCTAACTCATGGTGAGGGGCATTGAGAGGCTTGATGTTCAGTGCAATTGGAGTTTCCATGGTCTATTAAGCTTCTGATTTGCTAGTGAACTGGTTAAAATAAACAAAACAGCAGAGAGGTGATTTCTTACAATGAATGTCTGAATTTCAGGGATCAGAGGGTGAAATGGGCACACAACAATTGAAATACTGCTTGAATTACGAATAGGACCAATGTCTGGTCTCCCTCTGTCCTTTGTGGTAGTTTTTTAATGGTTTGACCAACTGTCTCACGATTGCGCAAGCAGTTTGCAGGTTTTTTATTAAAACCAGGGAAATCAAGGCTCAGCTAGTGGTTTTCAAGCTTTCAGTAGGAAATAGAGGCGTTGCAGAGGGAATTTGCTGGTGAAATTGTGAGTTTTAGTGTTCCTTAAGCCTTCTGAGTAATTTACAGTCAATTTAGGGGTATGGAGGGTAGACGACGAGAAATACCTGGCAAACAGTGTACAGTGGTCATGAATGTAGACGGAATTGGTGCTCTGGAGGCCTTCAGGTTGATTCCAGCAGGGTGGCGTAGTCTTGAACGTAAAAGACCATGCAGTGAAAACAGTAGCAAATGAGCAAAAGGTATGCAAAACACGAAAAATTGGCCATAATATGGATTTTTGGCAATTTGGCGCCTTTTCTGGGGTGACGTCAGCATGACGTCATCAGGTGGGGTCGGAGTCGGATGATGTCAGCATGACGTCACCGGGTGACGTGGCGGGTCCTAGTTGGTCCATGGATGGGCTGAGGTGGCAGCCGGGTCAGCAAAAGGACGGACGAATGAGGGGATGCGCTGGTGAGGTGGATATGACATATGCATGATATGGACCAACAAACCGGGCTGTAAGTGCCCTAATGGTTACGGTTAAGCGCCAACGGTTATGGTTTCTCGGGGCGGTTATGATACGGTCTCAAATCTGTCAGAGGCTGCTCCGAGAGCCTTCAACGGGTGACGCGTGGCCGCGCACTGACGTAACGCAACGTCACTTTCTCGGGCACTATCTTTCTGTCATGGGGGCTGCTCCGATATTAATGAGGACCTTCGGATCACTTGGGTTCGATCCGACGGTGGGCGGAGGGGTAATATGGTCGATGGATATGGATGCGGGCGGGTATAGTTTATTATTTGTTTTTAGAAAGCAGCGCCCGGCGGAAACCTTAGGATGTGGGTTTTTTGCAATGTTTTCACTGTATTTCAAGAAATTAAACACATACGCCAACTTTGGTTAAGCGACATGAGTGGGTTTTTTTGGGTTTTTTCATAATTTCAAAAGGGTTATGGGTAGGAAGGGTTTTTTGCAAGGTTTTCTTTTAAAAGAGGTTTCAACAGAGTCAAATGGATTCAGAAGAGGGGAGAGGGGCAGGTTTTAGGCTAATCAAACTAACCAGATGTCAATTTGATCCCTAATATAGAACTTATTGGCTATAATGCCAAGGGGAGGATATTTATACCAATTTGGGGTTTATACACCATGGTGTTAATAATATTAGGGGAAAGGTAATATAAGGAATTTATATAGTAGAGTTAGGGTTAATATGGATGAGGGGTTTGAATGAAGGGAGAAAACACTAAGTTTGTTTGAGACTAACTTAGTTTAGGGAGAAAATCAAAATGAAAAGAATTTAGACAAGAAATGTGGCTTCTAAAGATAAAAATTCAATCATATTACCACAATGAGTTCCATGAAATTTAATTCAGAAGGGAATGTTAGTAAATGACATGAAAAGGGGAAGAGGGGAAGTTAGACATGCTCCTTTGCTTTTCTTCTCTTATCTTGACCACCAAGGTCAAATCTGAAATGAATACCACTTCTGCAACCCCATCTACTTACCCAGCTACTTTGCCTAGCATTTTTTGTTTCTTCTTGGAGGGTGCACTTAGGCTTGCAAACCCTTACTTGCCTTTTCTTTTCTTTGGCATTTTCTTTTTTTTTTCTATCTACTTCTACCCTTATTTTTGCCAAGGTCCCAGATTAAGCAGTTGGGAACCTTTTGTTCTCTACCTGAACTACTTGTCTGCCAAGATTAAACAGTTTGGACAGACTTCTTTCTCTATTCTACAACTGGAAATTCAAAACATGGAATGATCCAGATTAGACTGTTGAATCATCCATCAAAATTGGAACAAGGACAATCTTTTTACACACCCTGTCTTCACTAGGAAATATGGGATCTTTGCATAATCAAAGCAGAGAATATTTGGACTTTCCCTTGCCTATCATGAAATATGAAACCTATTGGTATAGGTATCCAACAATATATACCCCCTCATTGTATGAGAAAAATACTTTTCACCTTCGCTCCTCCCGCAAGGCATTAGTGAGACTAGCTAGTTCTTTGAGGAGCAAGGAGTGGCTCCAATGTAAATATGTGTCTTGGAACTTTTTCTTAATAAAAGAATCCTTTTAAGACATGCACTTTCTTCACGCATGACTTATGAATGTTTGTAAGACTATTTTGTGAACATTTGTATTTCATGTTTGTTTTCACATGTACTAAGATAGTTGAACTATTTCAGTTATTTTAGTGCTTATCTTGTTGGGAATATGTTGTAATGGTTGTTATTGTTGTCTCATCCTTGTGAATTATTCCACGGGATACTAGACAAACCTTTCTTTTCTTAGCAGTATAATGACCGTCAAATCCGCTATGGACTACTTCGCGATGTTAGATGGATCTTCCCTTGTTCATTGGTTGTAACGACTACCACATCCACTATGGACTATTCTGTTGGATCTTGGACAAGTATTTTTGGTTCATGTGTGTCTCTTCCTAGGTGGTATTAGTACCTCTCACTTATAGGCTCACTTTTCTCCCCCCTCTTGCAGTAAGAGAACCCAGACACAATTGCGATGCACACTCACCAGGAACACTCACCTTGTTGTTCGAAGGTACCATTGCATCACTCTCTTGTGCTGACAGCTAGAGCCAAGGAAAATATTTAAGGATTTGGAAACCAGGCCTTTATACCGGATGGGACTCCTACACCAAATGGTGTGAGGTCTGATTGGGACTTCATATTTGGGAGATCCCCTTGGTTGATGGATTTCCAGCACCATCAACAAAATGGCACTAGAAGGAGGGGCAGACGACAGGTTGTGCCAGTTGAGTCTGGTTTGGTTCTCTTATTTAAAATGGTTCTTCCTCAAATCATAATCCCAGCGTGTTTTTCTAAAGAACTTAATTTTACCATCCCTACAAAAGTTATTCATAACCTATCAAAGTTTAAATTCGATGGTGAGGGTGAATCACCTTTTTGAAAACATCTGTTTCAAGTTGTCTGTCTTTGTATTTCTCACAGAATATGTTCCAAAGATTTCATAGCTAGATTGCCCACCATCACATTTGAAGGACATGTTAGTCAATGGTGTCATACATTACCCATTGCTTCTAATATCCATTCATTCGACTAGCTTTCTAGGAAGCTTCATAAAGCCTTTGATAATTATAACCACCAAGATTTTTGTGGAATAATCAATCATTTAACAATAAAGCCTAATGAATAGGTTGAGTATTTTTCTGATCGATTCCTTCACCTATGTTGTGAAATTCTTGAAAAACATTTGAGTTGGTATTTCTTGAAGCAAGAGTTTGCGCGCTTGGTTCATGTCTCTTCATACGGTGAGCCTGGACCTCCTGATTTTCCTTCTTCTCCAACTCTTTCAAATCATGAGGCACCTCAAATTTTAGAGGAGGAGTTTACAACCCTTTTTGTTCTTTGTCCTCCTCCTTTCCCAGTCCCGATGAGGGTGCCTCCTTGCGGCGATTGTAAAATTGGGAAATCTGCGAATCAAATCTCCATTCCATATTGTCATTATTCTTCCACTTCAATGGATTAAATTCCAGAATGGCTCATGAACCCTACGGTGAAGAATCACTCCTCCATTATGTAAGATGATGTCATCATTCACAACTCTGGTCTCAAAGCTAATACGAATTTCTGTTGTCCTCTATCATCTACATATCCTGACTCTTTGTACCATGACCTGCTTGATCAAAATTCTTCACCAGATAGTTCTTCACATTCTCTCGATTCTCAAGCTACTGGCCCAAATTGTGATCAGGTACAAAGAAGTCACAATACCCAGGTAGAGGAGCAACAATGTGAAGATGCTTCCAATATTTCCTCTCTGTTTCAAAATCTTCGATGTGAAAACAATGAGTTTTCGTTCTTGAATGATTCTCAATTTGCTAATCTCGGTGGAAAATCCAATACAATTAATTCTTTCAATCAGCCCCCAGCCTTGGGCAGTGATCATTCCAAAGATGATAACTCTATTTCCGTATGTCATTACGAATTCCCAAGCAGATTATATGATCTTTTAGTTTCTCATGAAGATTTTAATTTAGATCTAAAATATGGTTCGGTAAAAGATGTTCATATTGAAACTTCCTCTTCACCTCACTATCCCTTGTGTCCTACCATTTGCAACATATCTGCTTGCAACAAAGATAATCCACGTTCTTTAGTTTCTTCATCCGATGAGTTATCCCCTTGATTGACACAAGGCAGTGAGGTTGTCCATGATGAAATTAAAAACAGTCAAATCATTGAGTACCCTGCCCATCCCTCGTCATCTCTTATCCTGCATGAAGACAACTCTTCAAATCAGGTTTCTCATGAGATCTCACCGATTCATTTATCTTTTAATACGTTATCACAAGAACCTCTCCAATTGAGCAATCTGATTGTTAAAGTTGAAAAATATGGTAAAATCTGTGACCGAGATGGTTGTTATCCAATAAGAAGTGGCCTAACTGACACCAGCAATAGAAGATATCCTCAAGCCATGCATGATTTGGTTCAAGCTTCAAAATTCAATTCTACAATCCTTGGAAGTTCCAGGACCTGCCAAGGAGACAAAGCACTTCAACTTCGGTTAATGGTTATGTGAGGATCTCGCGACTCTGGTAAGCCCCCCGAACTCAGATTTGGTTTCTCTCACACAATCTATCTATCTACAAGGTTTCACTCGATGTGAATTCCCATGTAAAAAATGTTTAGTATTTTGGATGTGACCTTTCAAGTTTTCAATATTTTACTTATGACCGAATTCAAGATATGTTCCAGTTAATTTTCCTTCATGCAAATCTCTCACATCAAACTCGGGTTGGGAATGTGCATCTCTCATAGAGTCATGGAATTGCAAAGTGGATTATCTCAAGGTCTATCTTTGCCCGAAGGAATCATACTTATCAAATTTATCCCTTAATGGTTAGCTCCTCAGTCTTTTTGCAAATTTGATATTGCAAATTTGTCCTCTCATCACACCATAAATCTTCTTGAGCAGTAATGAATGCACAAGTTGTCACACGACTCAAGTTATTTTCCATTCACCATGTCCCAACTGGTCTCATGGATTCATGGTGCTAGCATCCTTTTTAAACTCTTTTGATGAATATGATGCTTGTAAAATTTTTCATCAGTTGCAGGAAGGTGGTCTATCATATTTGGCTCACAAGGAACTTGGTTCAATTGTTCAGAGCATTCCCGAGACTGTTCGAATTGATTTTTCTTTGTTGATCGCAAACTAGGAATATAATGCTTCAATTGGCTCATCTGATCATTCTTCTATCCTTGATGATTGTCATTAAGCTTATCATTTTCCCATCAACACATCCAAGGACAATTTTTTTGCACCCCATGATCTTCATTATTCAACATCTCTCTATTCAGATTTTTTTCAAGTAGGCAAGGCACTTTAGCCTTCATTGATGACTATGGTAGGTCCTCACTCTCTTGACATGACTATCGAGTATGATCAAATCTATTTTTCCTCACACAATTCCCATTGTGATCCCGCTCTTCTAATTGAAAATTCACCTTTTCCAAGATTTCGGGGTTTTCAAGAGGGCCATCATGAATTTTACGATCCAATCACTAAATGGATGGAACAATCTTACTTGGAAAGCTCTATTGCAGACAACAAGTTTCAATCTTTCCTAGCGCTTGCTAAGGAGCTCAATGTAGATGAAGACACATCCGCAAGAGGCTTCCAAGGTTTGTTGAAAAATGGTATTCATCAAAAAGGTAAGCATGTGGATTGGATGAAAGTAGTGGTCATGACATACCTTTTTGCCCACAGGCAAGACCTTCCTTTTCTTGTGAAAAAATTCAAAGTTTTTATATCTTATGTTGCACATCACTTTTTATCTATTTTAATTGTTCATATCTTTGTGGATGCATGTCGGGAAAAATTATGTTGGCTTCACTAGAAATTTCATTACACGTAACCTCGACCTTCTAGCTGTTAGGTTAGGAGTAGGATTAGCTGCATCGTTAAATTTCCCTTTCTTGCACTCATTATGCACTCATTTCCTACAGTTTGTCCTCGTTTTCTTATTATGGTTTTACATCATGTTCACTTTAGCCATTATGTTCTCTTGTCTTCTAGTTTTGTTTCTTGGTTCTGTGTTTTCTTTCTTTTTATCTTGCTTTCTTCCTTGTCGAGTTTTTCCTTTTGTTTTCATTATGTGAATAAGTGTTGTGCCTGGACTTGTTTGGCTTCTTAGTATGTGTGTGGTCAAACTATAAAGATTCTTGTGACACTTCAGCATTTGGCTAGCCATCTATCTGTCTTCTTTGTGTTGGTTACATATTTTGGCCAATGAAGTTTTGATGGAAAATATGATCCATCCTTAAGGAGATTTTTGGTCCAACCATGAGCCCACATCTATTCCAAAAAACTCATGCTTATACTCAGTTTTCTACTTTGGTGTTCTCAAGCTTATTGAACTAGTAGAAGCAGAGAAGGGGAAAAGTCTAAACGAGAAAACCCAAATTAGAGGTCTCTATATGCTTCTCTAAAGGAACAACCTCTTATTCTCTCAATAAGTTGAGATCCCTCCTCCGCCCCAAAATAAATAAGTGCCAATGCACAGTTCTCTTTAAAAAAATAAAAATAAAGGCGAATGAAGAGAAAGGCTTCCTGCTCAGAGACATGAAGCAAGCAACTCCGTTGATGTATTGTCCAGGCTCGTTGACAGCGGAGCAATGTTTGCATTCCTACATGACTCTACCAAGGTATTGTCCAGGCCTGCTAGCAATGGAGCAACACCAGAGATGAAAACTTATACTATGAAAATATTAAGTTGGCAAGCTACACTACCCTTCCCAACTCGAAACATTGTGATTATGTTGAATATTTTGTTGTGTTTGACTGAGAAGGTATAGTGGGGATCATGGATGTTCGTAGGGTAAGTGGGAAGGCCAAGGTAATCTGCATGATGAATCAACACTCCCTGAAGAAGCAAGGCCTTGCGTGGAAGGAGTTAACCAAAGTAGAGAAGGTGGATTCTAACAGTGTGTTGTAACGGCTACAACACCCTCCAAAATTTTGGCCTCCACTCAAATTTTGGATCTTACTATGGATCCTTTGATCAGTCATTTCTCAGTCACTTATTGGTAAGTTGATTATGTCAAGCTCCATTCTTCGATCTTAAGAGTCGTTCACGCTTTTATCTTTGTATAGCAAGTGTTATCTTTGGGTATGGGAGTTATCGCTTGTCATGCAAAGGGAAGTTTTGGTTTGCTTCAAGGGCTAATATTTGTGAAAATGAGTTGCCTCATCATATAGACATGTGTCGCACTCATTTCCAAAGTTTCACGCACTATCACACAAGTGTCGTCATTATCCTCACAAATTATATCATCAGAGTTGCACTTGTTGTAAGCTACAACAAAGGTTGTTGCATTGAGCGAAGTATGTTTTCACATGTTATGGATTATCTATGTTGTGTCACTATGTGTCCAAGTGTGTGGTATCAGTCAATTTCTATCACTGTTCACATCAATTCCACTAATCCCATACTTAGCCAAATTCTGGAGGATTCCTAGCAACCTAGCCTCATCCAACCTTCCTAAACTGTGCACTTCACATCTACAACCCTCAAGTTTTTCCCTTTCCTACTAGAACTGCGCAATGCATAGAAAGCCCAACATCCCTTGGAATCCAAAACTAGTTAAAGTCTACCTCTAGTGACCTCCCCTCAACCATATCTCATTTCCTTAAAGAACTGCACAGATTTTTCCCCCAAGCCTCTCTGCTACCTAGTCCCCCTTGCCTCTGAAAACTGCACAGATTTGTCCTCCAGGGCCTCATCCCATAGTAGCCACTACCTACTTGAACTATGAAATTTTGTCCCTTAGGGGGCATTGTTCTTTCTTATCCCTCAGTCTAGCCTAGTCATTGAGCCTTCTCTCCCCCTGACCTTATACTAGTTCCAACTCATTCAATGGATTATCATGCAACATCTTATACTAGTAGTTTATCAGACTGATGTCGTCTTGTCATGAGTGGATTACAAATACATGAATTATGGTAGGCTATGGCAAGATGATTAAGAAGGAGATGAAGAAGGAGGAAATGTTAGATGATACTTAAGGAGCTGAGGAGAAAACATAATTATCATATAAGAAGACCAAGGAACCCAGAGTATGATAGAAGATTGGGACCGCATGATGACTCCATGTGATTCACATCCCTTTGGAGGGTAGGTAAGAAAATCAAAACATATATTTCATGAAGTTGAAATACACCTCTTAGTGTAGGATGAATGAAATATTATCATTGTCATATCATTATGTCTTCAATGACATGTATGGTTGCAAACACTCAAAGTCATTCCATGTGTTTCCTCTAATTGTTTTTCTCCCTTTTTCTTATTGGATCAACAGTTGTATTTCAGCATGTTTTACTGTTATGTCATGTTTGTGAGTCTTTTTTGATGGTTTTGAAGGTCAACCTTTGTGTATATGATTTTTCCTAATCGCACTCATGCACAAAGTCTTGAACATTGTTGCACAAGTGTCGTCACGGTCGTCCTAAAGTCTATCTCAAGTGTCACACTTGTCACTTCTGGTTATGAGATAGTCACATAGAGGGAAATGATTTATTTTTTCTCCAGTGGTCTATGTTTTCGTGTCATCAAAGTATGCTAAGTGTGTGATCACAAGTTCAAGTTCATCACAAGTCTATCTTTCTCCCACACTTAGCCATTTTTCTGAAAATCTCCCTGACCAAGAAACTCAGCTGCACTGGACCCTAACTGGACTGCGCATTCCATAGTCTCAGCCCCTAAGTGTTGTGACCTTGTTGCATGGAACTGCACAGTGCACAGTCACTCTCCTCGAGGGCAGCTGCACTACACAATTTCAGAGCTCAACAGCCTTCCTTGACCCCCAAAATTGCACAGCAGTTCCCCCCAATCTGACCTAAACTGCGCACTTCGCACTGTCAGTCCTCAATCTTTTCACCTTTCCTGTTGGAACCCTACAATGCGTAGAGAACCCAACCTCCCTTAGCCTTTGGAACTACGTAGAAGTGTCTCCCAGTTTCCTCCCTCAACCATAGCTCACTTCCCTCAAGAATTGCGTAAATTTTTCCTCCAAGCCTCTATGTTGCCCAATTTTCCTTGCCTTTAACAGTTGCGTAGAAATGACCCCACATGGGCTCATCCTGCATCAGCCATTGTTGGTTTGAACAGCGCAATTTCCCCCCCAGTGGGGATTGTGCTGAAAAGTTTCTCAGTCAAGCCTGAGTTGTGCCTTGCGCAATCTTAGTGATCAAGCCCTCTCTCTATCACCTGGAACTGTGCAATACGTAGTTACTAGGCCCTCCCTCTCAGCTTGTCACTTGTCTTGGGCTCAATTCATGGATAGTAATGCATCATATTATACTAGGGAGTTTTTGGATTGATGTTGTCCCTTCAAGAGTGAATTATAGGAACAGGTACACTATCAAAACATGGTGAGATGATGAAGAAGGAGAAGAAGGAGGGAGGCATTCCTAGAGACTCACTTGTAGTTGAATGGACAAGTGAACCTACCAAGAGAAAGAGAAGGAACACAAGCGTGCAACCATTTTCCAAGACCAAAGATCATTGAAGACCCTATATTATCAAGTTATGTGAAGGAGAAAAGAAAGCATATCCAAGAACACATCAATCGCTCAGCAACAACATCATCTTGAGATTACCACATCATCAAGCCAGTCCATGTTAGCAGTGTCATGTCAAATCATGTCATGCGTTTTCATGTGCCACATCACTACTGTGGGCCATGTATATTGTGAATCAAATGTATTCTAAAGCGAAAGTCCAATGGACACACAAGAATATGAAGAGTCATGTAAGTTGAAAAGTCATAGGAAGTTGAACAGTCATGAGGGTAGTCAAAGAGTCACAAGTGGAAGAATCACCCTTGGTTATATATACCCCCTCATTGTATGAGAAAAATAATTTTCACCTTGGCTCCTCCTGCAAGGCATTAGAGAGACCAACTAGTTCTTTAAGGAGCAAGGAGTGGCTCCAATGTCCCACTATTGGGGCTAGTGATGTACAATGTAAATATGTGTCTTGGAACTTTTGCTTAATAATAGAAGCCTTTTAAGGCTGGCACATTCTTCACGCATGACTTATGAATGTTTGTAAGACTATTCTGTGAACATTTTTATTTCCTGTTTTCTTTCACATGTACTAAGATAGTTGAACTGTTTCGGTTACTTTAGTTCTTATCTCGTTAGCAATGTGTTGTAATGTTTGTTACTACTATCTCATCCTTGTGGACTATTCCGTGGGATTCTAGACAGACCTTTCTTTGCTTATTAGTATAACGACCATCACATCCACTATGTACTACTTTGCTGGATGTTAAACAGATCTTTCCTTGTTCATTGGTTATAACAATTGTCACATCTATTGTGAACTATTCCACCGGATGTTGGATAAGTTTTTCTGGTTCATGTGTGTCTCTTCCTGGGTGGTACTATTACCTCTCATGTAGAGGCTCACTTTTCTCCACCCTTTTGCATTAAGAGAACCTAGACATAGTTGCATTGCACACTCACTAGGCACACTAACCCTTTTGTTCGAAGATACCATTGCATCACTCTCCTGTGCTTACAGCTAGAGCCAAGGGAAATATTTAAGGATTTGGCAACCATGCCTTCATACCGAATGGGTATCCTATAGCAAATAGTGTGAGGTTTGATTGGAACTTCATATCAGGGAGATCCCCTTGCTTGACGGATTTTTAGCACTGTTAAGAGGAAGAAATATCAATCGAAACTAGAATCCAGTCAAGGGGGCAAGAAGAAATATTTGTCCAAAATTAAATGTTTCCATTGTCATGAATTCAGGCACTATGCCATGAAGTGTCCACACAAAAATGCAATTAATAAGACCTCAGGAGTAGTCACAAGTGAAGCTTTGGCTTCACAGTTCGAGCTTGACTTTACCCTTATTGCATGCATGTCTAGCACAGTGATGGGGAGCATGTTGTACTTGGACTCAGGTGCATCGTTCCACATGACAGGGTCTAGAGAATTTTTCGGTGACTTGGAAGAAAAATATTTGCAGATGCACATCTAGATGGGGGACAATGGAAGGTATAGCATGATCGGGATTGGTATAGTCACCTTTCAAAGGGAGTCGAGTTCCCCCCTCAGGCTTAAGGATGTCATGTAAATTCTAAACCTAAAGAAAAATATTGTCTTTGTTGCAATTTTGGAAGACCATAGTTATGATGTGATCTTTAGCAAATGAAAGGCATTCCTGAGACACATAGCCATGGGACAGGTGAAGTAGATCGGGGTTCATGTGAAGAATCTGTATAAGCTAGATGTGGAAGATTATGTTGCATTAAGCACAAAATTAGAGAAGGTGAACTTTGGCACAAAATACTTAGCCATTTGCATCATGGTTCCCTAAAGATTATGTAGCAAGTAACCATAGGCCTCCCCAAAGGAGCACTTGAGCAATAGGATGTATGCAAAGGATGTACCTTGGGGAAGTACACAAAATCCAATTTCCATGATCGGGACAGAAAAGCACATATAGCCCTTGAAAGGATCCACTTTGATGTCTGTGGACCTTTCTCAATAGCCTCCATTACTAGACACAAATATTTTATCATTTTTATTGATGAATTCTCATGGAAGTGTTGGATCTTCTTCATGTGGAAGAAAGATGAGACATTCTCCAAGTTTGTAGAATTCAAGGCAGTAAAATAATCTGGCAAGAAGGTGAAGGTTCTTAGGAGCGATAATGGAGGTGAGTAGGTGACAAATGAACTTAAAAATTTTTGTGCAAAAGAAGTCAATAGATAAGATATGATAACACCCCATAACCCACAGCATAATGGAGTGGCTGAGAGAAAGAACTGTAGCATTGTGGGAGCAGCAAGGGTGGTGTTTCATGGTCAAGGCCTACCTCTAAATTTGTGGGTTAAGGCATGCAACATCGTAGTCTATTTGCGTAACTGGAGTCCTCATTGGATTCTGAGCATGATTACATCAGAGGAGGGTTTCTCAGGGAGGAAGTCAGATGTGTCACACTTCAGGATTTTTAGAGCCTCTTTTTATTGCCATGTCTCTAAAGAATCAAGGAAAAATCTAGAGTCGACAACATAATTGTGGGTATTTGTGAGTTACATGGAAACTCCCCACAACTACTGTGTGTACTTTCCATCCCTCAAAATGATAGTTGTGCGAAGGGGTGTAAAGTTTGATGAGGAGAAAGCAATGTGGTGCTCTCTTGAGAAGGAGATTCAGATCCCATAAGAAGAGGTGATTTTAGCTCCAAAGGAGGTACCTCAAGAAGTTATGGGGCAACCACAAATTGAGGAGTAGAGAGTGGAGATAACCACTCAATCATAACCATCTAGAGAAGGTAGAAAAATAACCAGGGAAGTTTAAATACTTATGCAGGATGTGAGGGAGAATGTGGGTGCTCCTTCAAATCAGTGTAGGCAAAGAAGGTCACCTATTCGGTACACTGGCTACATGGATCTAATGACTGAGCTTATAGAGACTGGTCCATCCTCTTTCGAGGAAGTAGTAGAGATCCCTACATGGTTTGATGCAATGGTAGAGGAATATGAATCCATTGTAAATAACAATGTTTAGGAAGTGGTCCCAAGACCAGGAGATAAATCAGTTGTGTGTTCAAGATGGATCTTCAAGGTGAAGCAAGTAGCAAATGAAAGCATAGAGGAGTGTAAGGCCATATTTACGGCCAAGGGGTACTCTCAAGTTGAAGGGATTTAATATGAGGAGACCTTTGCTCTTGTAGCAAGCTACTCATTCATTAGATCAATTCATGGTCTACTTGCGCAGATGGGGTGGAAGATCCACCAGATGGATGTAAAAACAACATTCCTCAATGGCGTTATTGAGGAGGAGGTGTACATCAATAAACCAGGAGGTTTTGAGACATTTGATCGAGAGTGTCATGTGTGCAGACTTAAGTGAGCATTGTACAGTCTCAAAAAATCACCTCGTGCTTGGTACACCATGATCGATAGTTATCCCACCGGTTTGGGCTTCACCAAAAGTGATGCAGATGAAAACCTCTAGCATATCTTCGTAGAAGGTAAATTGTTGATTATTTTCTTATATGTTAATGATTTGATTTTAACCAGTGATGAGTAGTTGATCATATCTTGCAAGGAGGACCTTGCAAGGGAATTTTAAATGAAGGACATGGTTCTCATGCACTACTTCCTCAGGTTGGAAGTATGGCAAGGAAATGGGGAATTGTTTGTCTCTCAAGGAAAGTATGCAAATTAGATACTACAAATATTCCACATAGAGAGTTTCAAACCCATGGAGACACCTCTACCAACCAACTAGAGGAAGGAGGATGCCACTTTAGGTGAGGAGGTAGATGCTACCATTTATTGGTAGCTTTTGGGTTCACTAATGTATCTTGTCAACACATGACTAGATGTGTGTTATGCAGTCAACCAACTGAGCCAAGTTATGGTTAGGAAAACCAAACTATTTTGGAAGATAGCTAAGCATGTTCTATGATACCTCAAAGGAACTACCCTATTTGGACTATGGTATAGATGAACAGAGGGGGTGAAGTTGTGTGGCTTCACAAATTCAGATTGGGCAGGGAGTCCATCAGATCGAAAGAGTACATCAGGTGGAATTCTCAATGTTAGGTCCACAGTGGTTTCCTAGTACAATAAGAAGAAAATATTTGTGGTGCTCAGCTCGATAGAAGTAGAATACAAGGTTACAAGTCAAGTAGTATGTGAGGAAATCTAGATTAGAAAGATACTTGTTGGATTGCTTAGTCAAATGATGTATCCAACTATGATCTACTATGATAATCAGAGTTGCATCAATCTCTCTGAGAATCTTGTATTTCATGATTGATCCAAGCATATAGATATCTGGTATCACCATTTACAAGACTGTGTGCAGAGGTGGATAATGTTGCTTCAGTGAATTTCGACAGAGGAACAAGATGTTGACTTTTTGACAAAGGCCTTGTCAAGAGGGAAGTTCGAGTTCCACAGGTGTAGGATAGGGGTGGTTGATAATCCATTTCTTGCTAAGAGAGAGTGTTGAAAAATGCAGCAAGAAATTCTCAATTTGATTTTTCCTTGATAAAATTGAGAAAATTCGAATTTCCACATCAGCAAACAACTTGGATGCAGTTAACTTGTGTGACATGGCTTGTGTCATCTAGTTTACTCAATAAATTCGAGTTGGAGGAGTTAGAGTTCAGTTAAGCATGTGCGATTGATAATTTGTAGAAATCAAAGTCAGTTATCTCAAGTTATTTTCAATTAAACTAGTTCCAACTGTTGGAGGAACTATTGGAAGGTTACTTGTGCAGTGAGACTTCAGTCAAACTCAGTGATCATCTAGTTAACTAATCAATCAGCCCAAAATAGCTAGTGCATGTAGAGAATTTGAGTTTCCCAGTTGAGGTGGATATTTCAAGGAAGTGTAACATCAGTTGTATACTATTCTGAAGTGTACAAGTGTTGCATGCAGCCTGATGATCAACTTGAGGAATTGCACAATTCATTTTTGAGAAATTGCTAAATAATAGGGGCCTAATCCATTAAAGGAATTGTGCAAGGAAACAGGGGCTCAAGCAGAGGCTGAAATTGACTAATTTTGGATTAGATATTCTCATTGAGAAGAGAGATAGGTTATTCACTTGCAGGGTGTGCTCAATTGAGAAAAGAAATTGTAATACATCTCTATTCATCATATTAATGCAAGCAAACATTGGGGGTTTTTTCAAATTGCTTTCCCCAAGAAAAATACTATTTGCATGTGTCTGATTTCTTATTGCATTTCTGAAATTTTTGTTCTAGATTGTGAATTACTTTCCACAAAGCAATAGAGTAGGTTTGTGTCTTGTGATTTTGATTAAAAATTCAAGAGCAATTGAAAATATACACCATAATTTCTACAAATATATGTTGAGAAAATAAATTGAAATAGTAGAAAAAATGAAGGATGATTGATCCATAAATAAAACTCAAATTGTAAACATTAACAAGCTATCATCCAGGCATGTGAGAAGGTGCACTCTCAGCTTGCTTCTCTTGCTTACGAGGATGGGATGTGACACAATGAGAACAACCATGAGAGGAGTTTGGTCTGGTGACTTGGGCGTTTTTGTTTTCATGGTTGTTTGCTAGTAGGTCTGGAAGATTGGGTTGTTGGTTGTGGAGTGGGGACAAAACAAGAGGTAGTTGATTGTAACTTATGTATTACATGGGGTTTGGGAGGGGGAGGCAATTAAGTTGTTTGTAATCCCTAAAGCAAACATAATCGTCGGGTCTAAATCCTTTTTTTCCAGCCATCATTGGCAGGGACTGCTAGTGGCCCTGAAATATGAGGTGGCACTGGGATACCAATACTGGCTTGCTATGGATGGAAGGCTACAGAGGCTAAGCAGAGGTTGGCCAGTTAAATATATAAATTGTTAGTTTGGAGAAGCTAACTCAATTCTTGTGAGTCCCCATTAAAATGTAGAAAAATTATAGGCCTTTTATCCCTTATTATCCCCAACCCTCTACCTTTATTATTTCTTGCTCTGCCTCTATTTCGATTATGAAAACTCATGTTGTAAAGGAAACATCAAGTTACTTGCAGATCATGATAAGACAAAATTATTCCAACATCAAATAATCTAATATTACATGAGTGTCTAATAACAAACATTTGGATAAAAATTGTAAGGGAGGAGAAAAACTACTTAGTATAGAATCAGAATCAAATTGTAATCAATGAGGGATTTGCAAGATACCATAAAAGGATAAATGGAGTGACGATATCTAAAACGATGGTAAGCACACTTTCGAAATTTACTAAGGCCTAGGAGGTTGTAATAATATATTATCTTTATAATATATATCAGTCTTAACAAACAGAGGCCTCTTTCTTTACTCAAAACCCTATGACCCAGGAAGTGCATATCATTATATAGACATGAAGTACTAAAAACTTTTAGCATCAACATAATCATGCTCACAAGGGTTATAAACCTTTAAATGTATATACATTGCGAAAATATTTCAATCAAAGTGTTGGGCTTGACCAACCATTAAACATGCATGAATGTTGGGCAAATAAAAGCACAAAAAATGATCAAGGTTTTTGACCTTCAGTAAAAAAAATGGGGCATATCAAACAAAGGCACCATTTCAAAAACCATTTTGATTGACCTATTGATGATGAGGTGGTTTTGTGCTCAAAACCTTAAAGTCTCAAGGGCTCCCACATCAAATCATATATTTCAATTATGTTACGAAAAAACTTCTTTAGTCATGTGCCAAAGAAATACACCATAAGTATTTGATATGAGGGGAACTAAATCATAAAGAGAAAAGGACTAATACTACACCATGGTTATAATGAATATGTCATTAAATGTAATGATAATCCCTTGTTGCGACTTTGGTATAGAGAGGGATCAAGGTTTGATTGTTACAATAGTCACGGTGCATGGCTAGCATAACAACCATTTTCAAAATAGTTATAGCAATAATATATAAGAATGTGTGCACCAAGAGAAGGTGATAGTTCAAAATTCTCTTTTTTCAAAAATATCATAAGTAATGAACTTGACAAAGCTAGATACAAGGACAAAGAACATGAATACAACCCTGATAAGACCCAACAAGCCCTTTTGTTGTAGGGTTCGAAAATACATTAGATAAGTTTTGAGGTTTAAAATGGGTCTGCTAAGGAATATTATAAAATAATAGTGGAAATAATAAAATAATATTATCTTACCTCATCAAGTTTTGGAGGGAAAAAAGAAAAAACTACTTTTTCAACTCGCATTTTCAACTTATTTCCTTATGATTTTACTCAAATTTTGAGCGGGAGCACTCATCCCATGTTGCGTACTTTGGATGGACCCTACTACATGAAAAATGTGATATACATTAAAAACTTGATTGCAATCACGTTTTTCATGTATTTCACATTTTTCGTGTAATAGGGTCCATCCAAAGTATGCAACATGGGTACTCCTTGGATTCAAAAATAAATTTTGCATCTAACGAGTGCTCCTACTCAAAATTTGAGTAAAATTGTAAGGGGATAAGTCGAAAATACAAGTTGAAAAGTATTTTTATTTTTAATTTTCTCTATTTTTTTATGTTTTTACTTTTTTACTCCAAAAATGGTGAATCATCCCCCATGGTTGGCATCATCATATTGAATCTTATTGGTTCTTATAAATTTTATTTGTGTTGTACATTTTTATTTTGAGGCTCATATTTTACCTCTAATGGATACAATGAGACTTACCCAAAATATAGACATAGACTTAGTGACTTTCAGGATGTTGACATGCTTTTATGCCTAAAACCTAGGTCCCAAAGGCTCATATGAAAAAATGCATAATATATTCACATAGAATTTAACAAACCCTATGATGAAATCAACGATGTAAACAACCTTTGTATACTATAGGAGGTATTTGAATTAAAATATGAAGGATGATGTTGGTTCTGAGTTTGGTGAGGTTCTTAAAACAAAACAATAAGTTCTCGGCTAGCATGGTGCATCTGAATGGACAAAATATCAAACAATTGAATTTGTAAAAGGATTTGTGGATCTTTTGAGACTACTAAGCAATGAATAAACAAAAATTGAGGGAGGAAAAGGAATAGGGACCATAAAACTTAATGTAAATTCAATTAATTAGAGAAAAAAAAATTAACTATCACTATGCATACCTGGTAATTTCGCACCAAAAAAAAAAATTGTCCTGTGCCCTAAAAAATTATTAATCCCTAGGCTCCCAATGGTAGTTAGGGGTAGTTTGAATGGAAAATAATTGAAACTAGAGGAGCTCAAACATGTTCAATACCCATGAAAGTTCACATGCATAGTAAAAAGTGTGTGTTATGATCTAAGCCCAAGGAGGATTGGTGAGTAAATGTCAAAGTTAATGGCAGATGAAAGGATCGTCGTCATTGATGGTAAGGCTACAAAGCATGGATTCCAACTCGGACTTATAGCACCATCAACCACCGATAGTTTTGAGGGGAACCATATTATGTGGGGATGGTTTCCATATTTTATAAATGTGGGCTAAGAACAAAGGTAACAACTGTCATTTTGTGTCAGCAAGGATAGATGCAAAAGACATTATATTAATGGTCAATCTTAGGCAGGGATCATGGAAATGACTTGCAATTAAAACCTCATTTAAAACAAAACTCTAGTGCCATCCAAACTAAGATACATGGAATGACACATCAGTCTTGATTTGTCTATTTTGAACACAAACATCCCTAGTTAGGTCTTTGGATTGCATTACTAAGGACATGCCATGTAGAAGCCAAACAAAAATATGTTGCGAAACCTTGCCCTTTTCACTGAACCCATTTTCCATGTATTAACCAAATCCAAGAACTATATTATGCATCTTATAAACATGCCTTGAATATTTCATTGTTTAAACATGTGCTCCATTGCCACCTTGAGCAATACATTATAACATGCATGGGGTACGATGTAAACTTTATACACTAATTCGATAGTATAAACAATAACTCTAACCTTATAAAATGAGTATCATATAAAATATTTCCGTTGTTTGCTATACATGGGAAATATAAGATTGTGATCACCAAAATATATAAAGTACTTTTCAACAATTCAAATCCCTCAACGTTAAAACAAATTATGTTTTGGCCATATAATACGCATGCAATAACTTTTGTTGGAAGGATTTATGGATATGGCACAAGAATTTAGATCTTCGACATTAGAGACCATATAGGTTAGATTATAGTGATGAAATTAAAAGCCTTACTCTTTTATATGCTTTGAGGTACTATATAAATACATGTTCAGGCTTTACTTTTATTTTTCATATTCATGGCAAAAAAAACTGCCTCCATTCCAAACATAATCAAAACCCAAATGTGAAAGAAAATTCAATGTATTTGTGCTCTCATATCATCTCAAGTGGTAGAAACTTTTTATGTGATTGTCTTAATGTAGGGTCCCACCTACTAGTTTTATTTTTTAATTTTTTTGGGATTGGTTCTTAATTTATTTTTAAGGGAGAGGGAAGATTATCACAATGATTTGTGAAATTTTCATTATTGATGTGTGTCAACATTGGCACTCCACATGGCAGTTTGCATGGTGCAAACCAAAACTAAAAAATATTTGGTAATAGAGTTAATAGCTTAGGCTGCAAATGAGTAGGATGTGAGTTTCCATTGGGGGACAAGAAGTAAGGGATGTGGGAGGTGGGATGAAGAAGGTAGTACCTAGGGTATCCTTTCGCAGGTAAGAATAAGGTTAGATCTATCTTATTCACAATCCAGATCTTGAACAAAAGGGAAGGTTACTTATCCCTATATTAGAGATTTTGTTGCTGACAGGTTAAAGATATTAACACATAAATATTTTCAAAGGAATGAATCTTAAAACAATTTGTATCAAAGAGAATGTTGTTGTCTTGTTAAAAATATTTTCCAACTGTACTCAAAATACAATATATATCATCCTTACAAAAACTAAAAGGACTGGAAGAATGAAAACTATGAAAATAACAAAATATTAAAAATAAATAATAAAAGATAACTTATCAAGAAATTGTATAATCAAAAGTAAGCAAGATTACTTCAGAGTGTCAAAAGTGAAACAAGGGAAAATATGGAAGAAAATATTTACAAGCAAAAAAAATGATTTTGATGATTTATTCTTATGTTGCTTCTATGTATGGCTTGAGATGAGATCCATTCACAGTGTAAGGCATAATAAGATCATTTTTATCTTTTAAAAGATAAGAATTAGGCCCAGAAATTGCAACAATTTTAAAAGGTCCCATAATTTTTGGAACTTATGATGTTTTCCCTTTTCTGCATGTGCAGAGTCCATAACAACACCTTTTGATCAATAGTAAAATTCACATATTTAGATTTCTTGTCAAAATATTTCTTTATTGTCTACATCTTGTGTTTAATATTGTCAAGAGAATGATTATGTTTATCTTATAATGTTAACAAAGCTAAGACTCTTTGGGGAATATTGGTGGAATTAAACTCTTCATATTGCATGGCAAGGCGTAAAGAAATCAACTTGATTTTAACAAGCATAACTGCTTCTTTCCCATACACAAGATGGAAAGGAGAAGCATTAGTACTGGATTTCACAATTGTGCAATCATCCCACAAGGTGTATTTTAACAAATTATGCTAATTGCAAGGTTTGTCATTTATGATTTTCTTTAAGATTCAGATTAGATTTTTATTTGTTGACTCTACTTGCCCATTATCTTAAGTGTAATAGGTGGAAGAGGCAGAATTTCTAATCCTGTATTTTTCGCAAAATTCAGTGAACCTTACATAAATAAATGTTGGACCATTATTAGTGATTACATCAAGATGGATACCAAAATGTGACAAAATATTATTTTCAAGAAATTCAATAACTTGCTCATCTCGGGCATTCTTTAACAAGATAGCCTTTGCCCACTTCGTGAAGTAGTCAGTTGCGGTGAGGATAAAGATGTGCCCTGCAAACAAGGGTGGATTGATTGGTCCAATAGAATCAAGACCCCATTTTGAAAATGGGAAATCAGTAATGATAGGTTGCAAAGGCGTCGCATGAAATTTTTCTTTACTAGCAACTTGTTGACATTCTTTGCAACTATGCACATATTTATAAGAATCTGAAAAGATCATTGGCCAATAAAAAAACATATCTCAATATTTTATGTGTGGTGGATTTGGCTCCAAAATGACCACCTATATGCATTCCTCCATGAGTGGATTCATGAGATAGTGTTAAGATTTCATTAGTAAATTCATCATTAACACAACATAATAATAATGCATTAAAATATCTTTGAAAAAGCATGTTATTAAGGATTAGATATTTGGAATATTTTATACGCAACTTTCTGTTGATGACTCTAAAATCGTTGCACCAACATTGGGGATAACCACCCGGTCCGGACCTTAAAGCAGCTCCTTTTCCGTTCGGTATGGTGGCTCCGACTGGATAGTATGGAACCAATTTCCCAATAAAGTGTGATTTGATGAATGGGTGTCTAAAATATATAACAAGGTGATAGATGGTTTGATTTGTAAACTTATGAACATATACAAATATATCTATATAACCCGGGTGTTTTAATATCAATGTGATTTATAATAATTTCTAATAGACAAATGATAATGAAAATTAATCACTTACCTACAGAAAGTTAAGTTTGAATGATGATCACTTTGAATAAGAAGTTAAACAAAGTAATGTAAAAACATATCGCATATCAGAATAATATTAATTGTTGACATATGTATTCAGAATATCAATTCTAACTTATTCAAAAATGATATAATGTAGAATTGTGTGAGACATGTACATATAACAACAATATCAAATCAAAAGATTGTTAATTGCATAAAACGAGACAAAAAGACACTGATAAAAGTACAATATGTGTTTGAGTCTTCTTATGAAAATAACAATCTGGTTCGCGCTTCTTATTCCGAAAACTTCAATAAGATAAAAAAATGCAAGTCCTCCTGAAGTCCCTTTACAACAAGTTTGAACCTTGACCCACTGTTTCCACAAATCTAAATTAAGAAGTGCAGAAGTGCTATCTTCTTAAATCTAATTTGGTACAATTTGAGGACACTTTATAAACTGACATGAAAGGGTCTTTATAGCAAAAATAAAACGAATTGTTTGTAAAAATTGCTTCAAGTGGTTGGAACAATCTTTCCCCCAAAACATGGGATTTTACGTCAAAAATAAAAATGTGATATCGTTTGAAAATATGCATTGCATCTATGATTCCTCTTGTGGCCTTAATTGACAGATCTCGAGCAAAGTTTGGATTTCTGGTGGATGACTCATCCTTGCATGCAACTGTCCTGTGTAAACCGCATCCGAGAGTTCTGGCATCATGCGATCAGTTGCGTCGGCAAGACATTTGATGATCATTTTTTGGCTGTGTGGTTTGACTAAAAATAACCAATATGTATCCCAATTGAGGCTTTTCAATTTTTTGAGTTGTTCTTCCCTGGTATTCAAATCCTGCTTCCACTATTTTTCTAACAATTTTTCTTTTGGAAGGTTTTCTAGAGGACACTCAAAAATCAAATTAGCATTGTGTAAATTATCATTGATCAACTCAATGATATTATTCATTACTGCTCTGGCCCTTGAAGTTTCTCTTTTTTCTTTGATCAGGTGCGTCTCCCATTCTGCAAATAATATTTCCTTATGAGATTCTTCAATTATAGGCAATTGAGTAGCCCTTCCCTTTACTGTGATTTGCCAAGAGATATAACTTGTAATTTTGTCATTCACTTCCTCGAATTCCAACCTGGAATTGACCGCTTGATCTATTAATGCATTGGTTTTGATACATAAGGGATGAATAAGAGATATTTTCTGGCAGAGTTGGCTTAGCTATTGAGACAAGAAATTATTTATTTCTAAGGCTTCCTTTATGAACTCCTCAACCTTGGGATTATCTTTGAATTGCTCCATTAAAAGTTGTAGTTGCTTTATTTGCTCATCCTTAGATTTTGTCTCTTCATTATGTGCCAATTTTAGCTGTTCGAAATCCTGAGATAGCTATTGTTGTCTTTCAATGGCTTGTTGATCAATCCTCTGCCTTTCCACCAGTAGTTGTTCCTCAAGTTGTTTAATCCTTTGATCTTTTTACTTGACTAACTGATTAACTTCAGTTGCTTTATCTATTGTGGCAGTTGTATATGCTCCTGCAAACTGAGATAATTTGGTCAAGTCTTCAGAGGGATTGACCTCTGAGTCCTTCCAGATGATGTTCATGGATTCATTCTGAGGGACCGATGTTGATGCTTGATCTATCTTTCTCTTTTTCCTTTGCCTTTTGACCACAACTCTATGTTTAGGACTATAGAACACATCCAAAGGTGGAATTTCCTCAATGCTTAATATAATTTCTGATGAAGGATGCTCAGGGATTATCTCAACCTATTTCAGGATTGAATCCATACTGGATGGTCTTTCAATCACAGGATCATGAATCATAGGCTGTTGTTTTAAGGGAGATCCTGGTGTGGTAACAGTGTGTGTATCACTTTGAATTTTGATATGTAGATCAAACTGCTCCCACTCCCTGATCAGTATTGGATCAATGTGAATATTTTTGCCCAACTACTCACTAGTTATGTCACTTGTCTCGGTTGCACTAGAAGTTTTCCCTATGTCCTGCTCTATGTTTTGCTCTGTTTGCTGAATGACTGGTGTAGTATTCAACAAGTCCAATGGGACTGTTTGAAGTCTTTGTGTCCTGTAGTGAATGAATTGATCCATTTTTCCTAATCCCAGGTTG
This sequence comes from Pinus tabuliformis, assembly GCA_031772625.1. Classification (NCBI taxonomy): domain Eukaryota; kingdom Viridiplantae; phylum Streptophyta; class Pinopsida; order Pinales; family Pinaceae; genus Pinus; species Pinus tabuliformis. The sequence continues at coordinate 720,105,471 of CM062806.1, forward strand.
ATTTTCGCCAGGTGACTTACCTATGTAAATGCCTCTACTGATGTGAATAAATCATCGAATTCATCATCTTCATGGACGAATGGTTTGATTTTTACCTTAGTAAAATTGAATGCAACATTATTTAGGTCATATTGTCTTTTAGGAATCATAGTGAGGTTTAAACCCTTGGCCTTCTTAGCTTCCTTTTTGGGCATGTTTATAGCCATGTAGAGAATAGATGCTGTAGTGAATAGGAAAGGCAGGCCAATAGTTTGTCTGGGACATAAAGAGGAAGGACATGTGGGTCGGTAATGCTGTCATAAACCCTAATGTATGTGAAGAGCTATTCCCCAAACCAACTTTCAATTAATGTTAAATCAATACCAGCCTCCTCGGACAGTCAAGGAGCTGGTTTATTAAAAATTTCCCGATGAATCAATAAGATGAATCCATGGAAAATTTTATAGAAATGCTTCTTATACTGGGTTTTCTATAGGCTTTTATGATAAATATGGATGGGGGTTGGGTCCTGGATAGTCCATTTCCATCCCATAATGGGAAAATCGGAATTAAAACAGATAGTATCAACTATATAGGTGCTCATATAAAATGGGGGAACTATTCGAGTCGAAACAAATCTGTTTTTCCTATAGTCAAGTATTTGGACGACCACTTTATCAGATAGGATATTGGCCGAATCCATCACAAAAGAATTCAATGTTTCTTCCATTAACGGGACCATTTCAATGGAAAACTTAGCAGTGTTGGGGCTTCCAAACAATCTACACATTAGTGTTGTAGCATAACAATATGGAGACGCTAGAGAGTCCACAAAGTACATACCGGATGATTCATGCTTGTGCTTGTTAGGGAAGTGTCTCCATTGTCTGATGGGGTCCGACTCTATTTGATTTACCTACGTGAAAGCCTTGAGGAATGATTTATTATATCACTTCTGGGGTTTTGGTAGATGATACATTTTCTTCAAGTCTTCCGGCTTGAAGGATCTGAACATTCTTCCAACAGTTGTGAAGAGCGTCCTATCAGTTATATTAATGCTTTAAATTACCCATTTTACCATATCATTATATGGCAAAATCTTTGGGCGGGCTGCTATTCGGTGAAGAAAAGAGTCTGCTAAATCACCCAGTGTGTTTTCTGACTTTGTTGGCCCATCAGCTATTGCATGTCCCTCTGTTACCTTTGGATTTTCTTTTTCCAGCATATCATATATTCCTTCCCATGAGATTTTCCCACAATCTTGACAGGTAGTATCCGAAATCAACACAGTCTTTTCCAGTCCTTCCGCCACTATAAGGGAAGCCTTTGTCTTTTGAGCTTTCTTACGCATTTTGGCTAGCTGCATTCTTCCATATTCAAACTGTAAAATGAGACAGAAGACAACAATAGGATAAAAATTTCCGAGAAGTTAAGGCTTGTAACAATAGTACAGAGATTAGTACAGACGGAAATCAGAGAAGGAGGAGTTGATGCGAAATATTTTGTATTTGATATCAGCACGAAGAATGAAATCTTGAAGGACGAAAGTCATAATTGTTCTTAATTTTTTATTGTAACCAACGATGCGAAATTTTAATGTGCAATGAATAGATCGCATCACAAATTTTCAAAGGTCTTATTAAGATGTGTGCCATAAACTCTTTGTTTTTGCAATGAGTGATTTCAATTTTTTATTTAATATTTAAAAAGCAAATTGCAAATCACGAATCAGGAGTTACAAGCACCATGTTCTAAGAATCTTTCAAAACTTTGCGATTGCGATAAGTGATGACCTGGCATATTCCTCATTTAAGTCGCTCGGATCATGTTTTCACTTTATTACTACCAAATCACTTAATTTTTATCAACATCGCACCGCATGTCCCCGAGGTGAGCTTTACTTGTTTATGACAGGATTGCGATATGCGATGGACCCATATCGCATCGCAAGTTTCCAGAGGTATGGTTTCTTTATTTTTTTATATATGCATCACATCGCAATATTTCCATGGACTGTTAAAGCATTTCTTTTAGGATCGGCAATATGCGATATGCGATAGTCTTATCGCATCGCATGTTTGGCAAAGGATTGATTTAAAAAGCTTTATGATTAAGACTTTTCGTTAACTTCGCATTACAACATGAATATTTGGATTGCATTTTCCTTAGCCTCAAACGAAAGCGATTTGCGATGTGTGATTTTTTATAAAGTTTTTTGAAGCACTTTTTATTTAAAAGCAAGAAATGAAGAAATTTATTTCTATGTAAAGGTTTTATTACTTTTTACAAACTAAAGGGACCCTATTTCTTATTTAACATCTTAGAATAAGATTAAGAAAAAATTAAAATGGGGGGGTTGTTGTATAGCACAACAACTAGCGATTCACTGAAAGAACCAGTTATCTCTGAATAAAATGATGAAATTCTAACACTTTCTCAAGTACAAACAATTGAGGAAAAGGGAACTATCTTGAAATTAGATAAATAAAATTACTCTGAATAAGAAAAATTGATCAATTTTGCAATTTCTTTTACAAACCCTTATCATAAATGAAAACATTTTTTGGTTTCTTCAAGCCTTGATTGGTTGTTAAAGATAAAGTAGGGGGCTCCTTCCAACTTAGCTTTTGAATTTACTCATTTGTCATAGGTAGTGCCACTGCTGCCAGCAAACGTTTATAGTCTCGACAGGGTTACCTTTTAACCATCAATTATTCATTATCCAATCCATCTAAGAGTATAATATTTTAAAGATAAATTCAGAGAAATATATTTACATATTTATTTTTTCTTTTATTTTTATATTTTTTTGCATAAAAGCCATTGCCCTGGTTTGGGAGCCAAAAGATGACAATGCCATTCACTGGTTGTAATTGAACTGAACAAGCTAGCTCGTGATGAGACCCCTTGTCTTATGATTATAAACCATTACCTTGTTATGGTATGTAGTGTTGGTAATGTCAGTTTAATTAGTTCCCTATGATCATGGTAAGCAGGCTCGTAATGAGACCTCTTATCTTTTAAGTCAGATATATTTTAGAATTACACTCTAAAAAATCATAAACCTAGTGGATGGGGTGAATCTTTGACTCCTTAAGAGTTATTGGATGAAAATTATAGAGATGTAGATGCTTAGTTGTAGAAAGTCTTTACTTTTAAAAATAACCTTTCTCAACTGATAAAACTTAAAATGATTCACTATGTGTTCCAGGTTTGAAAGATTTCGCAATTTCAAAGAACATCTCAGAGTTTTATGATGTTTATCTAATTTCCAAAACTGTAATCATTTCCTTGAAAGTTTCTACTTTCTAAAAGCGGATATTCACAATATATTTTCAAAGAGATTTCAATAGCAACAAGCCAATGGTATACTATGTACAACATTATTTCTGAAAGAAATCAAAATTGCATAAAAATATGTACAGGTAAGAAGGGGTTACCTCCTTAGGGAAAGAATTTCTTTAGGATAAGCCCATTCATAGGAAGAGAATCTCTCTTTCCTATGAAATCTTGCAGTAGAAATGTTGATGAGCCTATCTTTTCAACAATTTGGAATGTTCCAAGCCACATCTTTTAAAATTTGGTATGCTTACCTTTTTCTTCATGTGCTTTGTCCCATTTTAAAACGAGATCACCAATCTGTAATGTTTTTGAGCCAGCTGAACTTGCATCAAAAGAGGATTTAATGACTTGCTGATGTTTAGCATGAGTAATTTTGGCTTTTTCTCTTTCCTCATCAAAATTAAGAATTTGATCAAACCTTAGTTGAATAGAGGAAGGAGTTTCTTCAATGAATTGTACTAGGGCTAGTGATGGGAGTGCTAGATTTGGTGGAATAACAGCTTCTTTCACATACACTAAGTTAAAAGGAGAAGTACCTATTGAGGCCTTCTGAATTATATGATCTGCCCATAGTGCGAAGATTAAAGATTTATGCCAATTCTTTTGGCTTTGATCAACAGTTCTTTTGATAATCCTGACGAGATTTCTGTTAGTTGACTCTGTTAAGCCATTTCCTTGGGGATAGTAATTTACAGAGTATTTTAACTTAAAACCTCTCTTCAGAGCAAATTCAACTACACTATTTTGAGAAAAATAAGATGCATTGTCAAAGATAAGTGCATTAGGTAAACCAAACCTGGTGATGATGAAATGATCAATAAATTCAATAATCGCATCAGAATTTTCTACCTTTAGTGGAATTCCTTCTACCCACTTAGTGAAGTAGTCCATGGCTGTAAGGATGTATCTGTGCTATTTGGAAGAATGAGGAACAATCTCTCCTATAATATCAAGCCCCCACTGCTCAAATCGTTGCTCAATGTTAACTGGTTGTAAAGGAAAGGTTGGTTTCCTTTGTCTCCCACTAGCAGTTTGGCAAATCTTACATTTCCTCATATAGTCATGGGTATCTTTGAACAAAGTTTACCAATAATACCCAGCATGCATTATTTTATGTGATGTAGTGTCTCCTCCAAAGTGTCCACCAGCCGGTCCATCATGGAGTTCCTGTAAAACCGTTTGTGCTTCAGATTTTTCAAGGCATCTTAACAATACAGAATCATAGTTTCTTCTAAATAACACATTATCAATTATTTCATAGTGTTTGGCTTTTAACCTTAAGGCACATTTGTTTTTGTAGCTGAATTCAGGGGGGGCATATCCATTTTTCAAGTAAAAAATCAGATCAGCATATTGAGATTCAAAATCAATCATACTTATCTCATTTACTTGTGCAGTACTACCTAAATCTTCATGATCTAGTATATTGGAAGCTCCTGCCAGTAACCTACAAAAACCTTGTCCTCTAACAATTTTCGCTGGTTTAATATCAATGTCATATTCTTGTAAAGTTGCTACCCAGTTAGCTCTTTTCTCTCCTACTTCTCTTTGAATTAGTAATTGCCTCACTGCAGAGAATGGGACTATCACTTTTGTATGTGTTTTTAGGAGGAAAGGCATAAAATGTTTAACAAACTTAAATACAGCGAAGGCTTGTTTCTCGACTTTTGAATAATTAAGGTCAGCACCCTGCAAATTAGAACTAAAGAAAGATATGGGTGCTTCCACCTGCTGATCATTGATTTGTGTTAAAACAGCTGCATGAGAAGTTTGAGTGGCCAAAGTATACAAAATAAAATGACTAGAAAAATTCGGAGTATTCAATGCAGGAGCATTAATGATTGCTTGTTTGATTGATTCAAAAGCTTCTCTTTCGTTATGTCCCCATTTGAAGACTGAATTTTTCTTAATCATGGATTACAAGGGTAGAACAATATGAGAAAAACCAGGAACAAGTCTTTTTACAAAATTTATCTATCCCAAGAATGATTGCATAGATTTCTTATTGTGTGGTAAAGGGATATCATAAATCTCCTTTATCCTATTAGGATCAATGTATATGCCATTTTTGGATACAATAAACCCTAAGAGTTTACCTTCATTAAGAGCAAAGAATGATTTTTTAGGTTTTAAGGAGATCCCATACTTTTTGCAACGTTCAAAGATTTGTTTTAAATCATACAAATGGTTGCTCATTTTATTATAATAGACAGATATGTCATCCAAGTAAACAACGACCGTTTTATTGATCAAACCTTTGAAAGCTATGTCCATGGCTCGTTGGAAAGTAGCTCCAGTGTTTATCAAACCAAAAGGCATTTTATAATAAGCATATGTTCCCCATTTGGTTCTGAATGTAGTCTTTAATCTATCATTTGGATGTACCAGGACCTGATTATATCCTGAAAAACCATCAAGAAAAGACACTAATTCTGAGCCAGCTACTGATTGAAGTATCTGCTCCGTCGTTGGTAATGGGAAATTGTCTTTTTGACATGCCCTATTGAGATTTCTAAAATCTATACAAATCCTAATATCACCATTCTTTTTCCTAACAGGTACCAAATTTTAGACCCATTTTGAATGTCTGACAAGAAAAAATATTTTGGCTTTAAGGAATTTATTCAACTTTGATTTGATTTGACTCTCAAGATTGGGGTGAATTTTCCTTAAATTCTGTTGTAAAGGTTTCTCATCAAAAATCATTGGAATCATATGTTGAATAATAGAGGGATCATAAGTTTTTAGATCTTCATAATTCCAAGCAAAAATACCTTTGTATTTCTTAAATAATCTGATGAAGGAAAATCTTTCATCAGGTGAAAGTCCAAGTCCTAGATTGACATTTTGTGGTTTGGCATCGGTACCAATATTTACTAATTCAAACCTTAAAGTTGAACTTTGAAGTTTTGAATTAGTGACTTTTTTGAATCTATCCTTAATATCATACATATCTTCCAATTTAACCACGGATTTAGGAATAGGGTTTTCATTGAGTTTCTGCTTTAATTGTAGATCATGTTCACTTTCATCGATGATTTTGTCTTCATATGTTAAGAAATTCAAGATATCTTCATCATGATTGAACACACACCAATTGGTGACATTATCTGGGATGGATGGTCTAAAAATTAATTCAATAGAAAATATATCTGGACTATAATCCTCAGATGGAAGGAGCTTAGAAGCTACATTAGCCAGGAGATCTGTTGCTCCTTGTAGAGTATATGGGAATAATCTTACAACTGTGTCTTCTTCCGCTATTCCCTTCAAATTAATGGACAACATGAAATTATTTATATGTTCTTTAGCTAACAGGCCACTATCAAGGTTAAATTTAGGTAGCCATTTTTCTGGATGTGCTAGCAATTGGGACAAAGGTCCAACCATTCTAACAGCCCCTCGGTTGGTCCATAGCCTTGGCTGAGGTTGATTTTGTGCCATTGTTGGGGTATTAGGAGAAGAGAGTGAAGCAATGGTTGAAGGTGATTGGATAGAGGATGAGGAAGCTCCTGTACCTATGTGAATCACGATCTGGAGTTGAGAAGCGGGTGTGTGACCTTGCAATGATATGGTAGAGGGAATTCAACTAGTGGCATTCCAAGTTTTTCACTCTGTAATCTAGTTAGCGGTTGCGATGGGATATATTGAGAAGTGACACTGCCTTGGGATAACTCAGACTCTTCTTGAGATATTGAAATCCCCTGCAATTTGTGGATCAAATATTGTAGTTCAGGGGGTTCAGAAGAAGAACTGTCTAGCTTGTTTAGGATTTCAGCAGTGGGTTCTATATTTTTCTTTCCAACTTTTCGCTTGGAAATAGGAGATTTGTAATGCGAACGAGAAGTTGGAGGTGATGGTGAGGGATTTTTACTCTTAGAATGGCCTGTAGATTTAGATTTACTTGTCATTCATAGTCTGGCCCTCCTATCGCCAAAAATGTTGATGCCTCTAAAATCGTTGCACCAACATTGGGGGATAACCACTCGGTCTGGACCTTAAAGCAGCTCCTTTTCCATTTGGTATGGTGGCTCCGACTGGATAGTATGGACCAGTTTCCCAATAAAGTGTGATTTGATGAATGGGTGTCTAAAATATATAACAAGGTGATATATGGTTTGATTTGTAAACTTATGAAAATATAAAAATATATCTATATAATCTGGGTGTTTTAATATTAATGTGATTTATAATAATTTCTAAAAGACAAATGATAATGAAAATTAATCAAAACCTACAGAAAGTTAAGTTTGAATGATGATCAATTTGAATAAGAATTTAAACAAAGTAATGTAAAAACATATCACATATCAGAATAATATTAATTGTTGACATATGTATTCAGAATATCAATTCTAACTTATTCAAAAGTGATATAATGCAGAATTGTGTGAGACATGTACATATAACAACAATATCAAATCAAAAGACTGTTAATTGCATAAAACGAGACAAAAAGACACTGATAAAAGTACCATATGTATTTGAGTCTTCTTATGAAAATAACAATCTGGTTCACTCTTCTTATTCCGAAAACTTCAATAAGATACAAAAATGCAAGTCCTCCTGAAGTCCCTTTACAACAAGTTTGAACCTTGATCCACTGTTTCCACAAAAGTAAATTAAGAAGTGCAGAAGTGCTATCTTCTTAAATCTAATTTGGTACAATTTGAGGACCCTTTCTAAAATGACATGAAAGGGTCTTTATAGCAAAAATAAAACGAACTGTTCGTAAAAATTGCTTCAAGTGGTTGGAACAATCTTTCCCCCAAAACATGGGATTTTATGTTAAAAATAAAAATGAGATATCCTTTGAAAATATGCATTGCATCTATGATTCCTCCTATGGCCTTAATTGACAGATCTCGAGCAAAGTTTGGATTTCTGGTGGATGACTCATCCTTACATGAAACTGTCCTATGTAAACCGCATTCGAGAGTTCTGGCATCATGTGATGAGGCTTTTCAATTTTTTGAGTTGTTCTTCCCTGGTATTCAAATCCTACTTCCACTGTTTTTCTAACAATTTTGCTTTTGGAAGGTTTTCTGGAGGACACTCAAAAATCAAATTAGCATTGTGTAAATTATCATTGATCAACTCAATGATATTATTCATTACTGCTCTGGCCCTTGAAGTTTCTCTTTCTGCTTTGATCAACTGCGTCTCCCATTCTGCAAATAATATTTCCTTATGAGATTCTTCAATTATAGGCAATTGAGTAGCCCTTCCCTTTACTGTGCTTTGCCAAGAGATATAACTTGTAATTTTGTCATCCGCTTCCTCAAATTCCAACCTGGAATTGACCACTTGATCTATCAATGCATTGGTTTTGATACATAAGGGATGAATAAGAGATATCTTTTGGCAGAGTTGGGTTAGTTGTTGAGACAATAAATTATTTATTTCTAAGGCTTCCTTTATGAACTCCTCAACCTTGGGATTGTCTTTGAATTGCTCCTTTGAAAGTTGTAGCTGCTTTATTTGCTCATCCTTAGATTTCATCTCTTCATTATGTGCCAATTTTAGCTGTTCGAATTCCTGAGATAGTTGTTGTTGTCTTTCAATGGCCTGTTGATCAATCCTCTGCCTTTCCACCAATAGTTGTTTAATCATTTGATATTTTTCCTTGTCTAACTGATTAACTTCAGTTGCTTTATCCATTGTGGCAGTTGTATATGCTCCTCCAAACTAAGATAATTTGGTCAAGTCTTCAGAGGGATTGACCTCTGACTCCTTCCAGATGATGTTCATGGATTCATTCTGAGAGACTGTTGTTGATGCTTGATCTATCTTTCTCTTTTTCCTTTGCCTTTTGACCACAACTCTGTGTTTAGGACTGTAGAACACATCCAGAGGTGGAATTTCCTCAATACTTAGTATAATTTCTGATGAAGGATGCTCAGGGATTATCTCAACCTCTTTCAGGACTGAATCCTTACTGGATGGTCTTTCAATCACAGGATCATGAATCATAGGTTGTTGTTTTAAGGGAGATCCTGGTGTGATAACAGTGTGTGTATCACTTTGACTTTTGATTTGTTGATCAAATTGTTCCCTCTCTGATCAATATTGGATCAATGTGAATATTTGTGCCCAACTGCTCACTAGCTTTGTCGCTTGTCTCAGCTGCACTGGAAGTTTTCCCTATATCCTACTCTGTGTTTTTCTCTGTTTGCTGAATGACTGGTGTAGTATTCAACAAGTCCAATGGTACTGTCTGAAGTCTTTATGTCCTGTAGTGAATGAATTGATCCATTTTTCCTGATCCCAGCTTGATTTTTGCTAGGTGACTTACCTGTGTAAATGCCTCTGCTGATGTGAATAAATCATCGAATTCATCATCTTCATGGATGAATGGTTTGATTTTTACCTGAGTAGTAAAATTGAAAGCAACTTTATTTGGGTCATACTGTCTTTTAGGAATGACAGCGAGGTTCAAACCCTTGGTCTTCTCAGCTTCCTTTTGGGCATGTTTATAGTCATGCAATGAATAGATGTCGTAGCGAACAGGAAAGGTAGGCCATAACTGTTTTTTGGCTTCTTTGATATTTTTCATAAGCCCTTTTTCAACTGCCTGATAAGCTATTTCCCTAGCCAATAGTTTGTCTGGGACATAAAGAGGAAGTACATGCGGGTTAGTAATGCTGCCATAAACCCTAATGTATGTGAAGAGATCTTCCCCAAACCAACTGTCGATTGATGTTAAATCAATACCAGCCTCCTCAGACAGCCGAGGAGCTTGTTTATTAAAAATTGCCCGATGAATAGGTAAGATGAAGCCATTGGCAAATTTTATAGAAATTCTTCTTATACTGGGTCTTCCATAAGCTTTTATGATAAATATGGATGGGGGTTGGGTCCTGGATAGTCCATTTCCATCCCATAATGGGAAAATCAGAATTAAAACAAATAGTATCAACTATATAGGTGCTCATATAAAACGAGGGAACTCTTCGGGTTGAAACAAATCTGTTTTTCCTATAGTCAAGTATTTGGATGGCCATTTTATCAAATAGGATATTTTCCCAATCCATCACAAAAGAATTCAATGCTGCTTCTATTAACGGGACCATTTTAATGGAAAAATTAGTAGTGTTGGGGCTTCCAAACAATCTACACATTAGTGCTGCAACATAACAATATGGAGACACTAGAGAGTCCACAAAGTATATACTAGATGATTCATGCTTGTGCTTATTAGGGAAGTGTCTCCATTTTCTGACGGGGTCTGTCTCTATTTCATTTTCCTACGCAAAAGCCTCGAGGAACGATTTATCATAGCACTTCTGGGGTTCTGGTAGATGATACATTTTCTTCAAGTCTTTAGGCTTGAAGGATCCGAACATTCTTCCATCAGTTGTGAAGAGCGTCCTATTAGTTATATTAATGCTTTCAATTACCCATTTTACCATATCATTATATGGCAAAATCTTTGGGCGGGCCGCTATTCGGTGAAGAAAAGAGTATGCTAAATCACCTAGTGTGTTTTCTGACTCTGTTGGCCCATCGGTTGTTGCATGTCCCTCTGTTACCTTTGGACTTTCTTTTTCCAACATATCATATATGCCTTCCCATGAGATTTTCCCACAATCTTGACAAGTAGTATCCGAAATCAACACAGTCTTTTCCGGTCCTTCTGCCACTGCAGGGGAAGCCTTCGTCTTTCGAGCTTTCTTTGGCATTTTGGCTAGCTACATTCTTCCAGATTCAAACTGTAAAATGAGACAGAAGACAGCAATAGGATAAAATTTTCCGAGAATTTAAGGCTTGTAACAATAGTACAGATATTAGCACAGACGGAAATCAAAGAAGGAGGAGTTGATGCGAAATATTTCGTATTTGATATCAGCACGAAGAATGAAATCTTGAAGGACAAAAGTCATAATTGTTCTTAATGTTTTACTGTAACCAACGATGCGAAACTTTAATGTGCAATGAATAGATCACATCGCAGGTTTTTAGAGGTCTTATTAAGATGTGTGCCATAAACTCTCCATTTTTGCGATGAGCGATTTCAATATTTTATTTAATATTTAAAGCGCAAATCGCAAATCGTGAATCAGGAGTTACAAGCACCATGTTCTAAGAATCTTTCAAACTTTCACGATTGCGATAAGTGATGACCAGGCGTATTCCTCATTTAACTTGCTCAGATCATGTTTTCGTTTTATTACTACCAAATCACTTAATTGTTATCAACATCACATCGCATGTCCCCGAGGTGAGCTTTACTTGTTTCTGACGGGATTGCGATATGCGATGGACGCATATCACATTGCAAGTTTCCAGAGGTATAGTTTCTTTGGTTTTCTGGATATGCATCGCATCACAACATTTCCATGGACCATTAAAGCATTTATTTTAGGATTGGAAATATGCGATAGTCTTATCGCATCGCATGTTTGGCAAAGGATTGATTTAAAAAGCTTTATGATTAAGAATTTTCGTTAACTTCGCATTACAACATGAATATTTGGATTGGATTTTCCTTAGCCTCAAACGAATGCGATTTGCGATGTGTGATTTTTTATAAAGGTTTTTGAAGCACTTTTTATTTAAAAGCAAGAAACGAAGAAATTTATTTCTATGTAAAGGTTTTATTGCTTTTTACAAACTAAAGGGACGTTGTTTCTTATTTAACATCTTAGAATAAGATTAAGAAAAATTTAAAATGGGGGGGTTGTTGTATAGCACAACACCTTCTTAGTTGAGTTTTATTAAGATGATCGGGACATTTTTCATTTGCATGTAATAGATCAATCCTTGTACCAGGGGTGATTTGTGACATCAATTTGTTGTTTGTTAATTAGAAACAATGCAAATAAGGATTCATCATCGTTCTGTGGTTCACTTGGTTTAGGGTATTGAGCCAGGTGAAGCGCTAGGTCGTGTCCCTTTATTTTTTTGGTAGTAATGATTAACAAATCATGCTTTTGAATTTTGGCAATCCAATGAGAAAGTTTCCATGAATTATAAGTTTGTGAAAGTAGAAATTTAACTATAGGTAATGGGACTCTTACCTCCGTATGCTTGCCTAGGCTATAGTGTAGAAACTTTTTTATTGCTTTAACAAGGGAAAAAGCATGTTTTTCAATAAAATAATATTTTAATTCATCATCCAAAAGGCTTTGACTCATGAAACCAATTAGTTGTTCAATTCCTTAATCATTTTTTTGCATGAGGATATCAGAAATGCCTTCCTCTGTGGCATTAGTGTAGATAGAGAATTTTTTAGTGAAGTTTGGCTTTTCTAGAACTAGTGTGGAGGAAATAGCTTCCTTTATGGTAAGAAAACATCTTTCTGCAATCTCATCCCATTTGAAAACATGATCTTGCTTCAATAAATTATGAATAGGCTTAGTATTTTTAGCAAAATCATTAATAAAAATGCGAAGGAAATTTACCTTTCCCATAAAAGATTGGATTTCCTTTTTTGAATTAGGGGGTGGGATATTCTTGAGTGCTTTGACCTTATCTGGATCAATGTTAATTCTAACTTCAGGGAAAATATGTCCTAGAATCTTACTAGAAGTGACTCCAAATATTGAGTTCTTTCTCTAAGAGTGATATGTCAAATCTTATACATTTAATGAAAACTCATCTTATATGCTCAAAACAATAATTATGGCACTTTGATTATACCAGCATATCATCAAGATAGATCTAAATGATCTTCCTGATGAGGTCATCGAAGCCTAACTGCATAGCCCTCTGGAAAGTGGCACCTCAATTGATCAAGCCAAAAGGAATTAGTTTGTAAGTGAAACTGCCCCAGTGATGGGGTGAAATTAGTTTTGTATTTGTCCACTTTCTTCATGTGAATCTAGTTATAACCGAAAAGATATCTAAAATGGACGTCATCTGAGATTCTGCCACTCGCTGTAAAATGTGATCCATGTTAGGCAAAGGGAAATTATCTTTTACACTTGACTTATTTAATTAGAAGTCGTCTACACACAAGTGTATGCCACCATTATTCTTCCTAACAAGGACCAAGTTGGCCACCCACTCTGAATATTTAACTAGAAAAATAATTTGAACTTGTAGTAATTTATCTAATTCTTTCCTAATAGTGGCTTTGAGAGCAGGGTTGACCAGTCTTTGTCTCCGCCTAACTGGTTTGGCGTCTTGTTTAACGGGAATGGTGTATTGGATGATGTCAAGATCAAAACCACAAAGGTATTTATAAGACCAAGGAAAGACATTGGACAAGTATTTGAATAAAATAATAATCTTCTCTTTCTCTTCTTTGATGCACTAGGCCCCAACTTGTAATATCTTAGGATCATCAGGGGTTCCAATATTTATTGAAATTGTTTCTCCAATTTTACGCTAAGGTCCTTCTCCATGCTTTCCTTTTGAATTAGGACCGTCACTTGGTGAGAAATAAATTTCTATGGGGGAGAATCTGGCTAATAATATAGTTACTAGAAATTGCCCCAAAAGGTGCAAAGAGGGGCTGATAGGATTGTTAAATTAAAAAATTGTTTATTTCGGCTTTCATAATCAAGCAAGAAATAGTTCACCTTATGTACATATAGGAAAGAACATAATGTTATTTGGTCAGGTCCATCACAAATGGAAACAATTTTTTCTTACTGAAATTGAGGCATAAACATTATGGTACTCTTCATATACCACCCACCACTATCAGTTTTCAGCCCTGTGCTTAGGCAACTCAATAAAAATCAGAACAAAGACAAAACAGGGGCAATATTAATATAGAAATCCCAACAACACAGTATCCTTCAATTGGAAATCCTCACCCATCAACCTTCAAATATGCTATGAGCACATTGTATGGTATGTTGTGGAACTCTCTCGGTTTATTCTTCAGAAACAACCAAAACAAAAAATGTACTAGTGCAGGGTGCTTTCTTGTGAAATCCAACGAATATGAGCTAACAGAGCTATGTATAAGAAATTACAATTTATGATAAATTGTTGTTGTTAACCTTCTGAAGACTTATTGTTTTTTCTAATCAAAACAATTGTGTCTCAAGGAAGCAAACCATTAATTTCAATTACAAGCAATTTCTTCATTGCTTGACCAAGAAAATCTGACCAATCTCTAACTGCACATGAAGCTTCACATTCTAGGCCTTGTCTCAGCAATTCACACAGTGCTAAGAAGGCTCTTTCTTCTTTCTACATTTTTTTTTGTTCGTGGTTGGCTTAGATTTTCTAGCAAACACATATGTGCAAGCTCCTCTAGAGATGCTTCAATCTATATCATAATTGGAGCATACGAAGAAAATATGCATTAATCTCATTAAGTAAAATTTATTTACAAGAGTGGAGATGTAGGATGGGGTTGATTGTAGGAGAGGAGTGGCTATAGTAAAACAAATGTATAATAAAGAAAAACTTAAGAAACAATGGTAAAGTTTATCTAGACAATGGTGATGTTGTAAAATAAGAAAGATGGTATTGGTAGAGGGAATAAGTTGAAGCAATGAGATCCAAGTTGAGGGTTCCAGAACAGTTAAAGTTGAGGTGTGCATACTCCACCTCTTTCTATCACCTTTAAATTTGAGCTTGTAACCTTTTTAACCATTAAAATTATTCAAATTATACTTAATATCTTAACTAATGTATACGTAATATCTTAATTAAATTATTTATTGAATACATAACATAGATTTTTTGCCCCATAAATTCTATCAAATATTTTATTAATATACCATTTTTTAATTTTTTCATGAATTTACAAATTTTAATAATTGAACATTAAATACTATAAATAAATTTATTTATAAAAGCTGAAATTTCAGTATGCATACAATACTAGCATACCCTTGGACCGCTGAAGCCGGGGAAGGGGACACAGAACAAAAGGGAGAGTATATGTTTTTTTTTAAATAATAGTGAAATGAATGGTTATTAGCCATGTTCTTTCGATATCTTTTTTTAATTTTATACATTTTATCAGTGTAGTCTCCTTTTTATAATTACTTAAAACTTTTCTCAATATTTAAAAAAAAATCATAATGTAGGTGTGAAAAGAGGTGAAAGAGTTCTTCCCAAAAAAACACCTGATTGACATGGTTCAATGATGGAGTTTTATGATCTATTGTGATTAATCATTTAAGGGTTATTTCAACATACCTACATAATGTGAAACATGATGATCCATCTATTTGGCTAATTAATGGTTGGGTATTGAAACCATGTAGACATTGAAGAGTATTACATCCATTTGTAGGATAATGTAGCATAATCAAATGCAAACTTTGCTAATCTCATAATGATGTGTTGAATTTATATAAGAACATCTTTGTATAGTTGAAATGATTCTTCAACTCGAGTAAATAGAGGGTCATCATAATGAATTGAGACAAATTCATGATTAGTTAGCACAACTCAATTAGAGGATAGAAACCATTGATTGAAATGAGAGCAATAGTCCATCATGCACCATAGGATCATAGGATCATTACCTTAGAAATTTCCCATCAATGGTGGCGTGTTGGGTTTGATCATTGTTCTTTCATAAAGTATATATGTTCCATGACTTAGGCCTTAATTCCATTAAAAACAAATTGTATATTCCTTTCATGGGATTTTGTGATAGTTATTGATTAGATTAGTGTTTGCTCCATTCCCCTTTTCCTTCTCTCAATAGAGTGGATCAAAATCCTGGAAAGTTCAACACTCTTTGGTTAGGTTGGTGTTTGTTCCTTTCATGTTTTCCTTCTCTTAATGGGAGTAAATCAAAATCCTAGCAATTTCAATACTCCTCTAAAGTGACACATGTGAAGAGAAGATATATGAATACATTCCATATCTCTAAAATTATTAGTATATTAGTACCCTCTCCTCCCCTACAATCAAATTTGAGAAGGAAGAATTGAGGTTAAAATTGATAAACAATACTCTCTTATAAATACAAGTCATGTAAAGAGGTGCATTTTTGTTTTATAACATTCTATCATCAATATAGAGTATCACTTTAATTGCACAAGAAATTAAATTTCGACAATTAAGGTAAGAAGAGTCACTCCCCATCACTCCCCATCGATATTTTGAGTTGCAACAATTAAATGAAACACACCAGAGCACTCATCCTAACTTTGACATTTTCACTTTAATTTGTGACTATAAAACTACTAAAATCAAAGAAAAAGAACAGTCATTCAACCACCACATAACTTGATTTAAGCAAGACACATTGAACACATATATGTAAATTTTCAGCTAGGTGAATATATAACATAAATAAACTATCCAATTGCAAATGAAAAATAGCCAAAAAAACAAAAAAATGAATGTGACACATAATAGGTAAAAGGTATGAAATAGCCCAAACTCTTCCACTTACAACATTAAATTATGTTTATGATAATTTTCTATAATTTTGGCTCGTTGAAAAGCTTCAAGGGTTTTTTGGGGGTGACCAATGACCATAGAAAATATTTTCTATTGAATTTTAGTGATGCAAGAAATATAAAAGCACAGAGAATCCGTAAATAACAGGAAAAATCTATAACATGCCAAACTGTTGAGCTCACTATATTAAATTATGTGTTTATTGTGGTTATCTACAATTTTCACCAGGCTGCGAGTTTCAATATTTTTCTAGGGGAGACCATAGAAAGGAATATAATATAGTTGCATGCTAAGAACTTCGAGAAGTCTTTTCCATGGATGGAGCGACCGAAAAGAAAAAATTTAGAAATACTAATATATATGTTGTATAACTCTTTCCTGATCTTCCTGCATGTAACACTTTGAGGTTTCTTTGTATCTTCCATGATCATGTTTATAAGTATTTTGACAACATTGCATTTGAATCTTCAGACTATATTCATTTGGTACAAGTCTCGTTTCTACGTATCCTTTTCCACCTGGTGCATTCAAGTATTTGCAATTATTGCAGGTTTGTAATTATTTACCCTTCCTTCAATAGATGGAATCTAAGTTACATGGAGATTCATTACCTAGACTACAAATAAAAAAATTAAACACATGATACCTACAAATATATTAAAAATGAAAGTCTAGACACCCTATCAAGAATATTATAAAAAAAAAAAAAAAGTGAAACACCCATCGATAAAAATTATGGCAGAAATCACCATTTATATCATTTTTTTGACCTTGCTTGATTCATATCCTATTCAAAATAGACCATTTTGTAGGATTATGAGTATCTTCTTTGTTGTAATGCATTTGAGCTTTGGCTACCCTCAGTCAATCAAAAAACCAAAATGAAATCCTAATAGTGTTTAAGAATGAAAAATGAAGATCAAACCCCATATGAATGTATGATATATAAAAACCTTGTATAAACTCTTTCCTGAGACAAAGGTAGTCATCCTTTCATTCACCCATATTTTACAGGAATATCTATAATGACCATGCTTAGAGTATCTTAATAAATGCATCCTCTATGGACTTTAAATACAAGCTATGTTTTTCATGAGTCCATGAAGTTTCTGATATTTGACGATTCTCTCAGACCTGTAATTACATAACAAAAACAAATGAATAACACAAACTAAAGTGGAATTAATGGTGATTGCACAAATCAATATGCTCTATAATATATTACCATCGTGGCACATTGTTGGGGATGACCATGAATACTCTGTTGAAACGGAATCAATTTGAAAGCTCGCGAAATATCTCGAGAGAACACCTTGCAGAAATCTCTATAAACTTCCTCGCCCTCTTAAGCATGTATGCTCTGCGAAGTTCAGAGCTGGAGCTCCAATGATTCTCGAATTGAATCTTCAATGAGATCTTTAGCATCTCTGACTAAATCTCCCATTGAATTTCCATCTCCAACAAGTGAATTTTGAATCGAACAATTTTCATTGAATTTTAAATTAATTCTCCCATTTCCCATTGGGTATCGAATTTGATATTCAGTTGAATTTTCCACTTGAAGTCCTTGATGAGAGAATATGGCATGGATTCTACACATAAGGCTCGATTTAGCTACCAATAAAAGGCGTGCCACTCGAAGGTATCATATAAACTACTCCATCCCTAATAAATTTCCTCACCTATTGCTACTCCTAGTAATAATTTCTTACCATGTTAAAAAATGCATGAATTTATTTTTAAGCATAAATTACAAAAGAAATCAATGATTAGTAAATATGTTAATATTGATGTTGACAAAAACCCATTGATTTCAATGAAAAAAATGGTGAGTGATACACATTAGTATAAATGACAACTATCACAACATCTAAGATGTTGTGTTATGGGATGTAATAGCCTCACTCATATTAATTTATTATATATATAGACACACACAGAATTCCAAGGTCTCCAACAAAGCATTATATGATAATATTATATGTTTAATTTTAGATATAATAAAAGTAAGCAATATTGTGCATAGTTGTTACATTACACCCTTTTAGATGGTCCTTGGAAATAACATGCATGGGTACAAAAGTGCCACTACAAGGAGCCATGACAGTGACATAATGTGTTTTGGCTTCCCAACTAAAAGTCAAATTCAGCCTATGATGGCTATGAGAAATTATGTGCATTGTGACATTCAAAGGATTCGTCTCAAAAAGTGGGGAAATCATAGAAAACATATGCCTATCCTAAACATTACCAGGGGGAATCGACATATAATCTTCGAAACAATGATGGAGATAAGTAGAACCTGGACAAATTGAACTTGCAAAATAGAAAGAACCAAATAGAAAGAAACTTTTAACATAAAATTTAAGCAAATTTGAAATGTATATCGAAATAGAGACAAAGAGAAATCTAAGAAAAAAAAAATTAGTGCCAGTTTCACCAATCCAGGAAGGAATTATGCAACAAATTTGATATGTATAATAACATCATATTCTCCCTATGGAGAACCGTAAGAAAACCAAACCCTACCATTTTATTAGGCTCTAAGGCAAGGGCAAGACATGCGTTCCTATAATAAACATGTGACAGCAAGGACAAAATTAGCAGGGAGTCATTTCATAATCCAATGTGAATAACTAGACATTTAATAATCCAATGCACGTTTCAATGAAATTTTCAATGAACATCTCATAATGCATCCACATTTTCAATGTAGGGTTGTAATTCTTTAATTCACTTCTCATTAATTTTCATTAAAATTAGTCATGATAAGTGGTGAGAAACAAGTGGTAAAGTAAATTTTTAATTATTTTTGGTAAATATTTAATTTTAAACATGGATTTAGAGATGCTAATAAGTTATTATTGGAAACTTCAATTGTTTACTTAGAAGAGATGATGAAAATATCTTAGTATCTTTGATTTTGAACCATATAATTGAGATTTGTAATTAAAAAAAAAAATTGTAAACTTCAAACTAAGGGACACCTATAAATGTAATGAAATATCTTTTTTTTTTTTTTATTCTCATGATACTTGATCAGATTTTTATGAACCTTCAAAGAGTGAGACAATGTCATTTTTTTTAATGATAAAACATATATAGAGAGAAGTGTAAGTTTAAGTTAAAACAAGTATCAGTTTGAAAGTTGTCCCATAACTCTTAATGTGATGCTCACGCATCTTAACATGAAAAGCTAACCATAGAAAAGAAATCCTTTGTTGTAACAATAAGTCATTTTAATGTGTATTCATCTAACAGAATTGGTTCTCTCTCTCCATTCCATGCTAAACATATCTATAAACATGTAATAAACAAAGGAAAAAGTCCCATTCTTAATGAATCTCACTTGAAGCAAAATATTATTTTGAACCATTAAAGCATTGCAACACTCATATTGTACAGATGGAAGAGAATGATATCTCCCATACAAAACATGAAATCTCCTTGGAAGAAAGTCTTCTTCCTCAGAGTTGGAAATAGAAATTATATTTTACATAAGAAGAGGAGATAACATGTAATACCAAAGCAAGCAACCTAATTGGAAGACAATTGTATTCTTAGCATTGTGATTGTCTTTAATAAGAGCATAAATAAGAATAATTTGGTCCAACCTTCAATCGTTGTCTAAAATTTGAAAAGCTTCACTTGAAATTAGTGAATGAAATATGTGTGGATCTGCTTAATGGATTGAATGTAGTTATGGATCAAAAATGTGACAAGGCACTCGAGAATACTACAAATAAACGAAACATGAAGTTTGCGCGATTCAAACTAAAACAACACAGGAGGAAAAATGACGTTAGTATTACCGTAAAATAGTTTGTTCAATGTTAACTGGTCAATCAGAGGCAAGCGACCAAACTGCCAATGAATCACTGTGATTGTGTGATGTTTTAGAGGGAAGAGTCGGCAACCTGGTCTGTGCATTACCCTCATTTCATGTATTGCATTGAAATTCTGGACCATTCTTCAGTAATACCTAGTTTCAAATAAGAAAAATGAGGACGGAGACTCTCCTACTGCCCCTGCTACTTTTGTTATCATACATGGTGTTCGTTGATGTAGAGTGTCTGATGGACCTACACTATGTTCGTAAATTGCAGTGGGACAAGTCTTCTGTAAATCAGCCAATATCGGCGGTAGTGACAACCCTTGCTTCCAGACATTGCTAAGCTTGTTTGGCATGGGAATAACTCAGCATTTGAGAGATGCAACCATGCTCGAGCTTCGCAAAAATGCCTCTGTCATCTATTGTCTCGCACTCATTCAGCATCATATGGTCTCTCTGGGTCGAGCCTCACACTTGGTGTCAATATGTTTGAAGAATAGTATGTTTCAGTTTGTATCAAGCCCAGTCCTCTGTGCTGGATTACCATAGATGAAGAATCAACCCTTAAGAAACTTAGAAAGATTCCTGACATGAAAATTCGTAAGAGGTACTGCTACATTCATTGTGGACACTACCAAATACAACCCATACACTATCGAATACAACCCATGCGGCTTGTTCTCTCGCCAAATATCACAATTGTAGCTTTGTTTTCTGGCCAAATATCACAACTATTACATTATCCCAACACCAGCCTCACGAATGCTAAGGAAAATTTGTTTTCCCAACATCGTGTGTCTCACAATAAAGTGAAATTAAATTCAGCGAACCTAAATAACTTAACTAATCTCGCTAATAATATAGTTACTAGCATTTTATTGTGTGAAAGTTTTAACAAATTTTGAAATTCCTTTGCAACTATTTGACATATGGGGAAAATAAATGTAATTAGGAATTCCTTTACAACTTCTCAACATCAATGGTGAGAATAACTACAATTATTATAATATGTTATAAGAAGAACACGAATCATTGCAATTATTATAATATGGCATAGGAAAAGCATGAAGATCTTGCAGAAAACATTTATGTAAATAAATAATGTGGCAATCATTTTTATTCAAAAACATTGACCAAGTGAAAGAGTCAAGATTATTAAGTTAATAGTGGTTGTTTGGATTATCTACTATTGATGGTCCATGGCATTACATAATAAATATATTTTTAACTTGGGATTGTGCATTGTGTGTTACAAGAAATAATGTTTGTTGTGATTAATCAACCCGTGATAAGAGCGCATAATGTGAGTAGGTGTGAGGAATGATGGGACAACAATAACAAAATTGTAATGCCCCTAATAATAATAAAAAATAATATAATATAATACAAGTAAATAAACAATAAACAATAAAGAAAAGATAATAATGGTAAATAAATAAATAAATTATTATAATAGTAAATAAATAATGAAGATAATATAATAATAATAATAAATAAATAAAGTAGTAAATAATAAATTGGAGTCATAAATATATATATATATATATATATAAACAATAAAAATAACAGTTGAAAAAAAAAAAAGTAAAAAGAATTAAATTAAGAGAAATATTAAATTAAGTAAAACTTAAAATAAAGAACTAAAAGTTGTATGTTGCATGCACCCATTTCCATTTTTTGTTATATTTAATGGACGGTGGGGAAGATGAGATTCATCATTCCTTCATCCATTCTCTTGGGACAAAATTGTTGTGAGACAAAAGATGATAGTAGTACGTTGATTGAGGGCTCGGGAGTGGCCAATTGTAGAAAGATTATGTGCAATTGAGTTGTAGAAAGATTATGTGCGGTTTAGATTACGGTTTGGTGGAGAGTCATCACCAAAACTTTGTTGCAGTTAGCGGGATTCAAATAACGTTCAACTTCGAAATCACAAGTAAGGAATATCATCACCACAAGTAAGTTGTCTATGCTCATATTGTTTTGAAAATCTATGCTAATTAGTTAATTAGTTGTATGTTAATTATAAATCACATCATTGATGTAATTATTTGTATATTTTAAATCGAGATTGTTACATATGATATCAAAGTTGGTTACAACCCTAAAGCCTATAAGTCTTGATATACAATTTTATTTAAAAATTATATGTAAAACAAATTATTAACTTTGTTAAAGATCTCTATTATTTTTATTTAATTGATTAAATAAATTTATAACCAACTTTCTTCCCGTATTAAATGGAATATATATATATATAAAAGTTATATTCTTAATTTATAAAATAATAAATTTTATATACATATTTCGAGAGATTACACATTTTATATAATATATTTCGTTTATGCCCTTTGGGGGCTCACTAGAGTCGGTGAAAATTGTTGGGTTTCAGTTATCTCTTTAATAAGATCATGACCGACAACAAACTTGAGCTTTCGATAACTACACTACATCACATGGAACACTTCAAGAGCACAGGTGAACCATTTCTTCCAATTAACCATTCAAGTTCACCATTTATTCAAATTTCTCTTAATTCACAACCGAAGCAGACTGCGAAACAATTGGTCTACTATTAGTTGTCTCTACATCCATTAATACATATTTTCCAAACTTTTGTTAAAAAAATAAAAATCTGCAACATAATTTACTGTTTCGACTTGAGTGAGATTTCTATCAGAGAGTAAAACTTGACATAACTTCAATATTTTAATAACTTCAATATTTTAATATAGTAATTTTAGTACTTTATGGAAGAGTTTTAAAAACAATGATAAAATAAACAAAACAAACCATTTTTTATATAACAAATCGTTTGTGATTTTGAGAAATTATTCTAAAATTTAATAGGGTATGGTCATTTTATATATAGATTATATTTAGAATGGAGTTTTCCAACAACAAAAATATCTATGATAAAATTGAAATCGTCATTTACTATTAAAAAAACGAAAACAAAAAATTAAAAATTAGATCTTTCTTCTCTAAGGGAGGTTGGTCATAAAATTGGTTTTTTCTGGGAAGCTCTTCTATCTTTATCTTAATTAATTCTGATCTTTATCAACTAGATCTTTTACTGTAGTGAGAGCTGACAAATATTTACCGCAACTAATTTAACTTAGACGTCACCATTTAATTGAGGTTTAAGGTGAATAAAAGTTTAGGAAAAGTTTCATTTGGGTTAGTGTAAAAATGTATCTTAATTATATGTTTTTTTCAATAAATTTAAATTAAAAATTAATATGGTATAAATTTGAAATTAAGATAAGTATATTTTTCCCATGTTTTTATAATTAAATATTTTTTTAAGATAAATTCAAATTCATTTAAAAAAGAAAATGAAAAATTTATAATTAAAAAAAAACAAGAATTATCATTAGTTATAATAATCATTAGTTATAAATATTAAATAGTGATCTTTATATGAACTTTATTCAATTTAATGCTTATTATTGATGGATGGATGGTATATTTTAATGTGAAATTTATAATTATATTAAAGTAATTAATTAAAATACATTTTATTTATGTACATTAAAAAAAATTATGTCAAAGATAAATTAAAATCTTAGATAATAAGAATATGATCATTTGTTTAAATATATGAATTATGAAAGATATAAAAATAGGATGTTTAGTATATAACATGAAAATTATCTATAATACATTTAAGTGATTTTGGAAGGTTTGAAATGTATATATACCACATATGGTATATGGTGAAATTATTATACGTTATTGTTGCATATATTCTTATTTAGAATTTTTGGTTTAATAAGGTGTAACAAGTAAATAATTTATGACTAATGATGAAATAATAAGATGAGTTAAAATGAGAAAAATAGAGAGACATGGTGTGATTCCTAGTACAACTAAGAGAAAATAAAGCTAATGAACTGAACTCAATGAATAAAAATTCCATGTGGATATTATGGATGAATTAAAGATGATTCTAAGCTTAAGTCATAATTAATAATTCTTTGGTTGATCTTGATCTAAGGATGTTAATTATTTGATTGACCTTGATCTAAGGATGTTAATTCTCAGGAAGAGAAGAAGGTAAAATAATAGGTTGGTTGACTAGAAACAAATAATGGTCTTACCTAAATCAGGGTGTGTGCCAAAGGATCGCGGTGCCTGCGGATAGTTATGACGAGTAGAAGAGAGGTACGTCCCACCGCCCCCCATACGCTCAAAGTGATGGGTGCAGTGGCCCTTGGCATGAGTACATGCAAGGGTGGTGGGAAAGGTGGCAAAGATGGAAGGGGTGAGTTGAAAGGCATAGTAATTAAGGTAAGACAGGGGTGTAGGAATTGTAATATGGTTTTTGGAGTTTAGAGATGGAACAACGGAGATGGAATAACAGAGAAGGAAAGCGATGACAACAACAACAACAACCTTGGAGCGGGAATAGGTATGTATCTTGGATCTTCGCCTCCTTTGCAATATCGACATCGTTTGATTGCTGGGGGAGAGGGAGATACCTGGGAAGGAAACTTGGGGGAACTACAGGGGCAATTGGTGGAGGCATTGCATTATTTTAGTCTGGCTTTGTGTCTTTGCTTTGAGCCTGCCGGAATTAGATTCGGCTATTGGTTGTGAGGACCTTACTGTGGGTGGTGTTGAGACCCCGAACCTTGCATTCTGTGGGCTGAGAGGGGCTAGTTGCTAGGGATGGGTAGGTAGTCGCTTGGCACTGGAGTCTGAGGGTAGTAAAGGGCAGCTACCATGTTGGGTTGGCGGATGGAGCAGTGGTTGCAATCACGAAAAGCTTTGGGGAAATGGGAGTAATAACCGCGCTAAGAAACCTACTAGGATTCCTGTGGGGGAGGATGGAAATGACAAGGGTAGAGGAATGGCCCTGGCTTACTGGGCAGAGGGGAATGGGATGGCATATCATGGAAGAAAATTTATCGGGTTGCAGCTAAACCCATTTGCATGGCCTCGGTAGGGGCCTGGCAACCTCACTGGGCATGTGAGGCAACGGAGAGGGAGGAGTTAAAATCCAAATGGTATCTGGAGACTGGCCATATCTCAACACTGGCCCAATGTCCACCCTGTCCCCTGTTCTGCTCGTAAATGGGGTAAGACTAAGAACGAAGAGAATATCGGCATTGAAAATCCAAATCGGGATAGTAATAAGCTACAATGCTTGCGGATAACATCTTTTTCTTGTGAACAGGTATCGAACCATGCAGATATGGCTCGGCCAACAAGAGGACGAGGTCGAGGGAGACGAGGCCGGGAGCCTGTCAAGGCTAAGGACCAGAGCATGTCGGAACCCCGCAGAGGAAGGAAATCCATTGAACACCTCATCAATGAAGCAGTCGCGGCATACTGGGAAGGAACGGATGAAGGCATTTGGAATTTGCCAGAAGAATGGGAAGAAGAAATCAAGCAAGGCAATGAAACAGAGGAGGAGATAGAGAATTGGATGAAATTAGTCCCGGACCCTAGGAATACCAAAGGAAGGATAACCCAATTCAAGCAGACTTTGTATCTCTACTGACTAATGAAAAGCCTGATGGGGAAGGCCATGGAACAGATCTCGGTGGGGATGGATCTCTCTCTCCAAGGCATGTCGAATTACAAACAGGATCTACAGAGAATTCAGTTTCAACTCCACAAGCAGGAAATTAGATTGGACAGAATTCAAAGGCACATACCATGAATCATAGAATTGACTGAGATACCTGGAGAAACTGTCAAGGATCTAGCACAAGTGAAATCGGCATTGGAGGAGCAGAAGGGCTAGTCAGTTTACCTTGTTTCTTTTTGTTTTATATGCGGTTAGAATTTACTTTATGTCATGCATGTTTAAGGATAGCTAGACATATAAAGTCTAGTCATGAAACATAGACATACTTAGCTTGGTTAGAAAGATTGAAACTTTATTGTTTTTGGATGGCTTACAATGAGGATAGGTGGCCAACAAACTTGGTTTCCCACTGGGCAAGTTGAGGCCACCTATCCAACATATGTGGTGTAAATTTTCCAATTATAAATAGAAAATGAAAGGTCCTACCAAGCTTTAAAAAAAAATTAATGGTCTTGATCTTTGATTACTCTATATCCATTGATGTTTAGCTTCTACATTTGCTAAATAGTAACTAGCATAAGCAAGTTGTGTTTACATGGATAATTAATGCACTAAATAATGTAAATATTGGGCTATTGCATTGGTTTTATTTTTATGATCCACATTATTAACAATGATAAGGAAAACTCATGAGATGCAGTTAAAAGTATGAAATAATTGATAAGAAAGAAGCAAGATCAACTTATAATGGAACTTTTGTTATGCTCTCTATAACAAGTCAATTTTCATAAATAAAGTAGGAAAATATTAAAATTTCCTTAGTAGATGTGTCATTGATGAGTTATGTAATTGGATAAAATAAGTCAAAGTATTGGAAATGAAACAATGATTTACAAAATGATGGTAAGGCTAGTAATAACTTAATTAAAGGTTAAGGCTCTAGATGATGAAACTTGTAAATAAATAGACTATATCATAATTGTATCATACAAATTGTGTGGTGAACTAGATAGTATTGCATATAACTTAGCTTAGATAGATACTTTTGTGGAGCATCTAAATCATATCATATTGTTTAAATTTTATTGATACATCTAAATCATACACTGTGATTTCAGTTATCAGTTATGTTGTTGGTTGAGGTTGGGGTGACCCAGGTTCAGATTTTACTGTGCACCAACAAAACCCTAAATCACTGGCCCTTTCGGCAACGACCTACAAGTAGATCGCAATCTCACTCGAAGTGACTATGGGAGGATATAGAACCAGGTTTTTGTAGCCTTGAGGGATGATGTGATGTGGTATTTTTACTCTACTTTCACTTAACACTTTATTCTTTACTTCGTGGTGTTGGCTTATCTACTTAACCATGTCATTAACAACCATAAACAATACTGTGTGGAAGTAAAATATAACCAAAATACCGAACAGAAAGCAAAAGATACACAATAATCATACAAAAGTTATGTCCATCAAAAGTGTACCTATTATATTAATTCTTTGAAACAACATACAATTCCTCGACCTGCGCACCCACCTACAGGTTGTTGAAAATAGCAACAAGAAATGCTAAAATAGAAGTGCTATAAATAGCACTTCGGGTACCAGTGTTGGACATAGCAACAAGGAATGAAAAATGGAAGTGTTAAAAATATCTTTGCTATAAATAGCATTTCGGGTTAGATTCCTATTTTAGTTAGTCCCTGAACTCAAATAGAGAAGTAAAAATTCGAATTTGATCTTAGCAGATGTTTGTAAAATAAATAATTAATTAATCTTGAGTTAATTAGTTGTAGAAAATCAAACATGAAGTCTATGTGGGGACATGCAACAGTTTCTCCATTGATTGAGGAATTTATCCCTTAGTTAAAGAGATAAGGATGAGTTGTAATTTGAGTTGTAATTAGTTAGCTCAGTTAACTGAGTTAAGTCCATTTAGATTAGTTCTAACAATTTGTAGAATTAATTGTGAGTTCAGTTAGTTAATGCTTGCATGCATGTAACTGATGCTCTCCATATAACCAAATTATCTCTCTTAAATAACTCATGCATGTTAGTTCAGTCAGAGACCCAGTTGAGATCAAAGGAAGGGACAGTGTACTATCAGTTGGAAGAATTTTCCTATAAAGGAAACTCATCCATGCAGAAGGAATTATCTCCTTCAGGATTGCTCAATTAGATCAGAGGTTAGTGAGTGTGTGAAGAGGCCAATTCACACAGGTGGTAGCACTGGACCCCAAGGAAACCTGCACAAGGAAATAGGAGGATTGGAGGGCAGAGGAGAAGGTTCCTCAGAAGCCTTTGACTATCTATGAGCAGCAGTTTGATTGCAGAGAGAGCAGGATAGCTTGAGAGCTGATTCTTTTTGTACTTTGAACATATTTCCACTTGTATGATAATACAGAGATTGGGGTTTTAGGCTGAGGCTTTCCCTAGGTTATTTCTTCTGTGTTATGTGTGATTGATTTCTCATTCTCAGTTATATGTGTTCTCATTGATCTTGCTCAATTCGATTAAGCTTCCGCAAAGTTTGTTGTAGAAGTAGATCTTGTATTTTTCTTTAGTCTATTGCATAATCTGTTGATCTACAGTGGGAATTTCTACATGGTATCGAAGCAAAGGTGATCGAAATGAAGAACAGTATACAAGAAGCGAGAAGTTCAAAGTTTGAGGTTCCTGAATATAGAAATCGAGTTCTTATCACATCTCAATTTCACCAATGGCGTTCAACGATTTAAGACTCGAGTATGCCCTTGATGGCAACTCGAATTATATAGCCAGGAAGGATCGCATTGAAGCAGTATTAGAGGATAATGGTCTAAAGGACTTCATTAATCAAGAAGTCCCCAAGCTAGCAGCGGCTAACGCTATAGAATTGGCGGAATGGAAGAAATGTGTGGCTAGAGCAAGGAGAATCCTTCTGGAGGGAGTTAGAGACCACATAGTCTCAAGTCTCCATGGGAAGGAGAAACCATTTTCAATGTGGAAAACATTGAAAGATCTATATCAAAACAACAGTGATCAGAGGAAGTTGGCACTGAAAGACAAGCTTCAAAAAATCAAGTGTGAAAAGGGTGACATGATCTCTACATATCTGAACAAGCTCACCACCTGCATGGATGAGCTTGGAAGTGTAGGGATCACGAAAGCCGATGATGATGTGGTGAGTCTTGTGCTCCTCAGTATTCCTAACCGCTGGCATAGCTACCAAGACTCGGTAAATGGAAGAGAGAAACTGCCAAATTGGGAACAACTTTGGTTGGATTTGATGCAGGAGGAGATAAGAAGAATCGCAGGAGATGGTTCTTCATCCAATGAGGATGAAGAAAATTGCACCTTAGCGAGTTCTTCCCATGGTGGGAAGAAGTTTGACAAATCAAAAGTGTGATGCTTTCATTGTCATGAGGTGGGCCACTTTTCTACAAATTGTCCACTAACGAAATCCAAGATGGGATCCAAGGAAGGATATGAAGGTGAGGAATTGGCCTCACAGTTCGAGTTGGATTTCACCCTCTTCGCATGCATGGTTTCATCCGTGGTGGGATGTGGTTGGTTTCTTGACAGTGGAGCTTCTTTCCACATGACCGTCGATAAGATTTTGTTCAGTACCTTGGAGGAGAAATATCTCCAAATGGAAAATACTCATAGTGATGGGTAATGATGAAAAGTATAGTGCCTCAGGTGTAGGCACGGTTGCTTTTCAGAGGGAGCATGGAGCTCGCATTACCTTGACCGATGTCAAGTATGTACCAGGACTGAAGAAAAATTTGGTGTTGATCGCAATGCTGGAAGACAAAGGCTATGATGTAGTCTTCAGTAAGGGAAAGGTTTTCCTTCGACACAACACCACTAAACAGGTGAAGCAGATCGGTTCACAAGTCAAGAACTTATATGCTCTTGAGGTTCAAGATGCATGCAAAGCCTTGAGGAGCAAGGCAACTGATGGAGACTTGGTGGTTGAGAGGGAGAGTACATTACCTCTCAATATGCAGCGCTAGAAGAAGTCTCAGACAATTGTGGAGGAGCCACTGTTGGTGAAGCAACTTCAAGAGGTTGTGGAGCAGCCACAATTAGAGAAGTTGAGAGGATACCGAGTGGAGACATCCACTCATGCAGAGACCTCCAGTAGGGGGAAATTTTGAGCCAAGTGGGTAGAGGGATCACATGCATCGTTACCTCTAGGTCGGAGGTGGGGCTATGTGGAGTGACAGTACCAAGAAGGCTGGAATAGGGGCAGGATCATTGAGGTACCCAACCTCTTTGATTAGACCTTACTACAGGAGCCCCGACGAGGAGTAGCAAGACTGGCTGAGTGGGTAGAGACAAATGCGGATGGAGCGACAGAGAGAGCTACAGTGCAGGACTCCCAAGACTGTGCAACAGTGCGAGATGCATGGAGTGTTGGAGTAGCTCAAAGGTTAGAGAGGAAGCACTTGTCAGTGACAGATGGAGCTTCAGCATCAGAGGATGTTTCTAGCCCAACAGGGAGGTCAGTTGGGAGTTTTGTTTGTTTCTAGAGTTTTTGGAGTAACAACACTTGGGAGAAGTGTTGCATGCAGAACATTCCAAAGGTTCAAGATTGGGTTCAAGTTGAATGCCTTTGTTGTTGAGAGGGAGTGTTGAAAATAGCAACAAGAAATGCTAAAAATAGCACTACTATAAATAGCAACAAGGAATTAAAAATGCTAAAAATAGCATTGCTAAAAATAGCACTGCTATAAATAGCAACAAGGAATGAAAAATGGAAGTGTTAAAAATAGCTTTGCTATAAATAGCATTTCGGGTTAGATTCCTATTTTAGTTAGTCCCTGAACTAAAATAGAGAAGTAAAAATTCGAATTTGATCTTAGCAGTTGTTTGTAAAATAATTAATTAATTCATCTTGAGTTAATTAGTTGTAGAAAATCAAACATGAATTCAATGTTGGGACATGCAACAGTTTCTCCATTGATTGAGGAATTTATCCCTTAGTTAAAGAGATAAGGATGAATTGTAATTTGAGTTGTAATTAGTTAGCTTAGTTAACTGAGTTAAGTCCAGTTATATTAGTTCTAACAGTTTGTAGAATTAATTGTGAGTTCAGTTAGTTAATGCTTGCATGCATGTAACTGCTGCTCTCTAAATAACTAAATGTTCTCTCATAAATAACTCATGCATGTTAGTTCAGTCAGAGACCCAGTTGAGATCAAAGGAAGGGACAACATACTATCAGTTGGAGGAATTTTCCTATGAAGGAAATTCATCCATGCAGAAGGAATTATCTCCTTCAGGATTGCGCAGTTAGATCAAAGGTTAGTGAGTGTGTGAAGAGGCCAATTCACACAGGTGGCAGCACTGGACCCCAAGGAAAACTGCGCAAGGAAATAGGAGGCTTGGAGGGCAGAGGAGAAGGTTTCTGAGAAGCCTTTGACTGTCTATGAGCAGTAGTTTGATTGCAGAGAGAGCAGGATAGCTTGAGAGCTGATTCTTTTTGTAATATGAACATATTTCCACTTGTATGATAATATAGAGATTGGGGTTTGAAGCTGAGGCTTTCCCCGGATTATTTCTTCCGTGTTATGTGTGATTGATTTCTCATTCTCAGTTATATGTGTTCTCATTGATCTTGCTCAATTTGATTAAGCTTCCACAAAGTTTCTTGTAGAAGTAGATCTTGTATTTTGCTTTAGTCTATTGCATAATATGTTGATCTACAGTGGGAATTTCTACACAGGTGTCTACACACTCAACTGCAGACTTTAGGTCTCCACGCACTCAGTTGCGCAGCCTTTCCTTCAAGTTCCAAACACATATTACAAAGATATTTCCTTT
Source organism: Pinus tabuliformis (assembly GCA_031772625.1). NCBI lineage: Eukaryota > Viridiplantae > Streptophyta > Pinopsida > Pinales > Pinaceae > Pinus > Pinus tabuliformis. Next base: position 720,137,303 of record CM062806.1, read on the forward strand.
ATGCTCATATCATTACTATATTCATGACTTCGACTTATATCTTTTCTCCTATATATACTAATTACATCAACTGGTACATCAAAATATCATGGTCCAAATACCATGGCCCTCCTAAAAACGATCAACTATTGCCCAAACCCATTACAAAAAGAAGGGGCTTCGACCCACCCCAAAGCCCCTAAAACATTGTGTAGTACATAGCTCTGTGGTACTACACACTCCGCTACCTAAAATGCGGAGTTTTGACCAAAACTTAGGCCAAGTTGGGTTGCGCCCAACATATGTCAACATAGAACTATTGAGTATAATGTTGGGATGAGGCTTCATGATATGATGGTATGGGAATAATGATGCACATGTGGTTCTTATTCCTTTAAATTGATATGAGAATTATGTTGTATGCTCATGATGGATATGATATGCATAGGTATTATGGTGTTTTGATATGAGGTATATTGACATGTGGTTCATTTATGATGTCACAATATATATTTAATGCAAAAATGTTGATGTTATAACTTAAATGATGGTATTTCATGAGATGAAGTATATGGTAATTGCATGCAGATTTTATGACATGGTAATTGCATGTAGATTTTTATGACATGGTAATTGCATGCAACTTTTTATAGACCTAGGTGATAGGGAGACAAACATGTGTGTTTTCAATAATCACATTTTAAAAAAAGATTGTTAAATAAACTTGACTTTGTTACTAAAAGAATGATTATTTTTAATTCATAATAAAAGTTTCAATCAATATTAATGACGTGTAATTTTAAGTCTTTGATATTACATAATTAAAGTATTTTAAAAAAATTAATATTCTTTTTTATAATATATTAAATGTGAGTGAAAGATTCATTTCGCTAAAATAAAAATATTAACCATAAATAAAATAATAATAAAAATTGTATTATTAATTAATTTCTCTTCCATTAAAATGGTTAAAGTAAATGAAGTATATTGTTACATCTCATGTGGAAATTAAAAATATAATGTTCCCATGAAAGTGGAAATAAATTTATGGTGTTGAGACCTTTACATGTTTCATCCATAAATAAATTTATAATGCTGACATTTACACATTCCATCCACAAATATTTAGGTCGATAGGCCTTCCTATGCATCAACACTTTTACCCTGCTCCGTTCGATCAGGTGAGACACTTTCAACCGTTGATTTGAAGTGTGACTGCTTTTTCCAAATATTAATTGGTTTTGCAGTTTGCATACATGCAACAATAAAGTTGGAAACATTCCTATAGGAAATATCTGATCTTAGAACTTTGTGTACCTGCAACAATAAAATTGGAAACATTCCTTTCATTCTCTGCCAGCATCGAATTCCCATATTAAAAATATCTACACTTCACTCACTCTAATTGGAAACAACTATTACAGCACATCGCGCAAGATATTTCTTGACATGGAGATCAAGGCATCACATTGGCAATACATGTCACTATAAAAAGCCTCAAGCCATGTGCATAACCATTCATTTATCTGTTAGAGAAAAACCAAAGAAGTTATTATTATATTAGATTGAAAATGGCTTTTTCTTCGTTTGTTGTCATAACTTTATTTGTAATATCTCTTGTTTTTACAGTGGTGCCTTCTTTTCTTTGGTCTGCCAGATGTACTCTTTAATAGCATCCAGACCCCGATCTACCACTTGGGGAGGGGGCACAACCAGAGGATTCCCTTCCACCTTAAGAAACTACAACTTTTCCAAGCGCCCAATAGACGCAGGCAATGCAATGATTTGATTGTAACTGATATTTAACTTGATGAGAGACGTGAGACCCCCGATCGATTCCGGGAGAGACACCATATAGTTAAAATTGCTGCTGAGATCCAGGTACTCGAGGTTCATCAAGTTCTCAAGATCTTCTAGAAGGCCTCCAAGCCTGTTCGTGTGGACATCCAGAAAGCGGAGAGACATCATGTGGGAGGTGGAGTAGGGAAGATGTGTGAGCTTGTTGGAATGAACACACAGCTTCCGGAGGTTCAGCAGTTCGAACCCCAGCCCCTCAGGCAGCCGTATGAGTTGGTTGAAATTGGCCATCAATTCTTCCAGTGAACTGAAATAAAAATTAAATGTCACCGGTCAAAAATCACAAAAAATGGCGGGGGTTTGAGTGAAAAGAAATTACAAAGACAACTCTGAGATGCTTTGATTAGCCTACCGGCAGCTTTCAATACTATCAGGAAGCGCAGCAAGAGAATTCCCAGAAGCATTGAAAACCTTAAGATTCACAAGACGCCCGATGGAATCCGGTAGCGATGTAAGCTGGTTTGACTAAATGTCCAAATGAGTAAGATTCACGAGACTTGTCACAGAATCAGGCAAAACCTGCAATAAACAATTGAATCAGCGTTAGTTTGAGGTGAGAGATTCTGGCCGACTGCTAATAAATAATAGTCTTGAAACAATGTACCTGTAAGTTATTATTAGAAAGGTCAAGCTTGACGAGTGTAGATGACAGTTTCTCTATTTCATGTGGAACACTGTGAAGGAGAAGCCCGCTAAGGTCGAGCTTATGAGAGGAGCTTTTATGAGAATCTTGATTTAACAGTGCTACAATTTGTTTTTCAGCCTCTTGAAATTCGGATGTGTGGCTATCCGAGAGCATTTTCGTGTCCTCCTTCACATTTTTCCCATTTATCATAGGATTCCCATAGATTTGGTACTACTCCGTTAGCTTTAGCACGGCTTCGTATGGAAGACACTGTGATTCAACAATTTAATCACTTATGGACACTGATGGCTCATAAACAATCTGTTTGGTAATTTTCTATTTCCTTAATTTGTTTGTTTTTTGTAATTCATTCTTGAGATATATGGGGTGATCTGAAAAAAATGGTTTTTCTGTTTATAGAGCAGGTTAAACAGGGATATCTTGACTCTGGTAGCTTATTAGTTCTCTTTCTCTCTCAGGCAGTCTAATGTAAAGTTGTATCAGGCAGTCTCATTGAAAGCTAAGATGGGTCTGGGTGGTGGAGCGCTCCATCAATGTGCCATGTTGCAATTTCATCAATGTGTTGTGTTGTGTTGTATTTTTTAATGTGTTTTGGAGGAGGATATAAACAATAGGAAAGCAAGTCTTATTACTAATTTTGGTTTCTGGTCTTTGAAATCGATAAGGTTTTCCACAAACCAATTAACTCTTCTAGAAAAATTCAACAATTCCAATTTAATAATCCTATCGGCCTCTCTTTGTACCTTTTGGAACAATTGCTAGTTTATGGTGTTGAGATATTTACACACTCAATCCACACATATCTTGTCGCTAATAAATCAACGTGTTTTCAATGGTGTCGCAAATAATTTGGAAACTTTTCATTCATTGAAGTTAAAAATAGATGGAGATTGTATAAGCTTTTTACGAATTTTTGAAAAGGGGATGGATTTGAAACCTCACGAAATGGAGTAACTACGTCCCTAAAACTATTGTAAAACTGAAATTGTTATATTTAAAAGAACAATCTATTTTGACTGAAAAATGATTATAATATATTGCCTTAGACAAGCATAAAAATGGGTCATTACCTTTTATCCTTTCATATTATACATAACCCTCTCTTTATGATACACATGCATGCATATAGTATGTGCTAGTGACTCATCATAAGCTTTTTCCATTGGTAGGGCATTTAGTTTTATTTATTTACTTAGTAGATAACCTATTAATTTTAATTTTAGTAATTAAATTAGTTTGAAAAAGACAAACATCACATTGGTTTGAACTTTTGTTAGGTAAAGAATATGAAAGTGTGGAAATAAAAGAGATATATTGTTTTAGCAGTTAATATTATATACAAAAATATTTATATAAATTACATAGTAGATACTAATTTCTTGTTATATTGAAAAGACATGAGGGATTTATTCAAGCCGTTAGGTGTTTTTTTGTCGAATGGCACATGATTATCATTTTACGAGGAGGATAATGTACTATCAAATTAAATTGTCAATCACGAGATATGGGTCATATTATTATTATTATCTAATTTTAAGGTCACAGCCAAGCCAGACACCAAATTAGTACATGAGACCCCTTTGTTTGTGGGACAATGGACCCACCTTCATGCATTGATTTGACTGCTAAGTCTACGAAGACATAAATACTCTACCCCCTCTGGTTTTGAACCTGTGACCTCTTAGGAAGAAATGTATGCTCTTAACCATTAATTCTCTCACACCTCTTCCCAACATAATTTATAAAATGATATAACTTAAGGCATAAATTAATTATCGTACAAATTAAGTGGGCATTTAACATATATGTATATAGTACACTTCAAGTGTCACTCGAAATTACAATAGAATCTTTAGATTTTTCTTTTTTTTTTTTTAATTTTGAAAAATGCATTTTAAAGCAAATAAAATTAGTCATTTCAATGTCTTTGTCCAATCAGAAAATTGGAATACAATTTTAAAACAAATAGAAAATATTTTTATAATTATCAAATATTTGATTTAATATTTAAATACTTCAAAACTATTGTAAAACCATAGTACATTTGTTATATTTGAAACAACTAATTAAAAGTCAATCTATTTTAACTAAAAAATGATTACAATATAAATGCCTTAGACATGTATAAAAATTTCCAAGTTAGAATTTAAAAACAAAACAAAAAAAATACGTCCTCAAATAAGCAATATGTAAGAACTTATCGCCTTGAATATTTATAAAAGAGGAGTTTTTCGGATTTAAATTTTTGGAGATGGGTTTTTATTAATTAATAAATAATTTATTTTTGAAATTCCATTTACTGGGAAATAATAAGGAGTTGCTTTTAGTGCGACTTTTTGGATTTTCTAGTGTCAGAATTTGGGGAAAAATTGAGGTGAAATCTTAATTTTTGTTATTTAAATTGGTCTTTTGACTGTATATATGGATTCAGCACCCTCAAAAACCCCTAGGGCTCTTAGATTGTGCGAGGGTTACCCATCAAGCTTGTGATTTCAATATATTCCTGTCGGATTAGAGAAATTAGATGAGAAAAACCCATCCAAAAAGCTTCCAAAAAGTCACACTAAAGACAACTCGAAATAATAATATAATAATAATTTATTTATTTATAAGTAAATAATAATTTATTATGAAAAACTTCATTTTGTAATCATTATTTTTTTTTACATTTTGAATTTGTTAGTGGGTTTTATTTATCTTTCTTTTACATATATTATCTAAAGGAGTGATGTTGGAAAATGTGACATAAAAAATCCTTGAATCTATTAAAAAGAAAAAATATTTATATTTATAAATTTTAAATTTAATTTTTCATTTATATTTAAAAAAATGGTGTAAGGTGAATTCTATTGATCAATCAGAACTAGAATACATCATATACAATCATGACTCTTTTCTTGGCATAGTGTGCCATTTATTGACAAGAACATCCCTGAGATGTATGAAACTGAGAATAGCAAAGGATACATAGAGGAACAAAAGAAACAATTACAGAAGAGAAACATCCAAATTGGGGCTCATCCTCAAAGTGACTTTTCGTTCCTTTCTTTTTTGAAACCATGACCCAGCCTTCCAAAGGCAGTTTTATCAAGGAAATTTTAAGATTATTAGTGCGCGTTGAAGGAGAATCTTTGTTAGAGTCTGAAGAAGTTGACTCATAAGTTTGCTTCAATGCACTCAAAGAAGCATTATTATACACTATCTATGTGTTTGTTGAATGCGCATGGTTCACACCATGATCCTCAATTGATTTTTGAGGATCAGGAGTCTATACCTTGTCCACTGAATGCATTTCATCATCATATCCTTCATCATCCTCTTTTGCAACAAAGAAAGCCTCGTCCTCCATAGGAGGCAGTTCACAGGGCTTCCAACTTTTAGCTTTGGAATTTTGAATATTCCGCTTCTGGTGAGATTTGAACAGAGAGAAAGAATTCTATAAATGGCTTGTTTGCCAATAGAAGTGACAATGAAAAGTAGTATTCTCATATTCCAAATCCTAGGTCCAATGAAAATCACCTATTTTAAATTGATTTAGTTTGGTGGTCCTTTACTGATATTGACTTCAACACAAATTCTGTCATAAGTGTAGATGCCCAACTTGCCATGAGAATTATCAATTGCAAGTAAATGACTCGGGGTGTTCCTAATGCCCTGAAAGGTTGGGTAATGTCGCAAGTGAGCAATAAGATTAGGAAGACGAACCCATATTGGCAGTTTGGTAATGGCTATTATGGAAGGGTTAAAATATGGAAACCATGGTGTTATGAACAGTCCTGCATTACCCCAAAATTAAGGCCCTTTCAATAAAAAAAATTGATAGTCTTCTTGTTTAGAAAATGCCACAATGAAGAAGCCTTTGGAGCATAAACTAACCTCACAATTTTTTGTCGATGAAGAATGGATCCATTGCTAGAGATTCGTTGAATGGGTCCATAAACCATTAAAACGACAAATGAGGGTTGACTCTACATAGATCTAATGGACATTCTCAAGAGTGGGGTAAGCAATTTCTATAGAGGGATCTTCCTCAATTTTTCAACCAAAAATAGCTTAGGAGTTGCCTCGGACTGAGTTTCCTTTGGGGAGGATTGTGCATGCACAACATCTTTATAAAAAAATCTTGAGAGGGGGAGGGCTTAACCCCAACACCCCTTGTAAACAAAAGGCCATAAAGGTAGTGGCATCTTTTCCAATATTATAGACTAAAAGAGGGGAAGAATCGTCCAATTACTTACCTTTGAAATGTAGGCATTGCATGATAGAGGGAATACCCACCCAAAGCTCCAAGGAAAGCTTGAGGTCCCATACCAAATCTATGGAGAAAACCCTAAGGAGAAACGAGTGCCCAGAGAGCACTTTAACAAAGATTTGACAAGAAATTTAAGGATTCAGGGGTTGAGGGCACAAGAAACCAAAATAGAAAGGTAGCAGACTTCCACCGTTAACATAGCCACCACCGCTAAAACCACTATCACCGTCACCCCTGTTGTTGTCTCAATTTCCATCGTCGCCTCCACCGTTACCTTGGACAAAGACTCTGTCAGTCCTCGTAACATCAAGGGCTTTGGATCTTTCATCTTTCTCATGCTCAACCATGTACTTGGCAACCTCTCGCTTGACCTACAATCAGAGACTTTGGAATGAATAGAAGTTTGGTGGATCAACAGGTCCTCACTACCATCATTAGGTGTTATGAAATCGTGACCCTTATTTGAGTCAAGCCCCATACCCTTCCCCTATCTCTTTCCCTGATATATGGCATCACTCTTGGTAGCCAGATATTCAAGAGAAATAGTGAGATACATTAGAGCACCAGCCCCCATGCGCTTTGCATGTCATCCAACTTTAAGGAAATTAACAATTCTTCCTACCAGGAACTGTAATCTCGCCTTTTGCGGCGTACACACGGACTTCATAGAATTGGTCTTCCCACAACTACCAGGATTATCAACAAATTTGAGGTTTTTGTGTATCAATCTCTTTGCACACTTTCCCTTTGCAACTATCATCATGCTCTTGGATACATTCCAGCAACACTTAGTTTTTTCAAGCCTCGAATTCCCATTGAAATTTCAGCACCATGCAATCTCCTCACTGGGTTTAGGCTTCCTGATTCTAAGATCTGGTAAAGGCGATGGTTGCAACCATGAAAATTATTCATTAGGCTCAACCTCCTTAATTCATTGTTCAATCAGAGGGAAACACAAAGAATCATAAATATCCTTGAGCCTGAGCCATTGTTTGAATGCGGAAACCATGGGTGATCTGCAACAACTGAAGGTCACCATTCGCAGAGCTCTAGTCTTCTCCTCATTTATATTAAAGTTGTAAAAAAAATTGTTTGTTTTTCAAGTTGTATGTGATCCTCTAGGCTTGACCTATCTGGCTTGAGTAGTGACCCAAGGGCATCTAATCTGTCAAAGTCACCTGGGGATCGCACCCGACCTAGGCCACGCCAGCCCTAAGTTGCCTGGATTTTTTTAGCAAGTCTCCTCCCCCTAGCACAGGGCATAACCACCCCCATGAGGTTTGATCCTGGGTCGCCTTGCTGACGAGGCCCATCATCAACCAGCTGTGCTAGTGGGACTTGACAAGTTATAAAAAGATTATTATTTAAAAAAAAAAAAAAAAAAAAAAAAAAAAATCTTCAAACTATATGAAATTTTTGAAAAAAAATTAATTAATGAAAAAAAATCACAAAGATGTAATATCATAATATTTTTTTGGCATTTCAATACTTCAAAAATATGTTATAATTATTAGACTCATGAAAATTAGAGCTAAGCTTGAGATACAATTCTTACTTATATGATACACAAATTCATAGCACATGGTTTCATCTTCCAATTAATTTCTTAGACTTCTCATGACTATTCAAATTCACTTGTGGTTTTTAGCTTTCCTCTCAAGTTAATAATAAATTTTACATAATCTCTAAGGATTATGTTTCCAACATTCCCCCTTTAATCCAAAGTAGTAAATGTGAGCCCGAAAAGAGAGTTTAACTATGGAGGTGGATAACAACTAATGAGTAGATGTACTTTTTGAATATGGGGGTCTAAGGAAGAACACAAACCAAATGGGTAGTAGAAACTGAAGTCTTCAACTAGTGGTGGTTTAAGGTTTTCCACTAACACAAGAACTTGACTTGAAATAATTTATGTAACAATTTCAAATATAGTTAGAAGTTGATGTCTTTTGCGAAATGGAAGAACTTTATAATGAGGATTTGACGACGATTAGAAAATATTGAAATTATGGTTTAAAGATGACCATAAAATATTGTAAAGCATAAGAAGTAAGTCTTTTACTAAGTGGTGGTTTAAGGAGGATCATAAACCAAATGGTGCTCATGGAACATGAGTTTCTCTCTAGCTACAATGTTGACTTGGACTTAAACCACCACTAGTAGAAAACTTCGGTTTTTTCAACCCATTTGGCATGTGTTTTTCCTTGAACCACCATATTTTAAAAGCACGTCTAGCCATTGGCTGATATCCACCTCCATATTTCATCTCTCTTCTTGGACTCACATACACCCCTTCGGATCAAGGGGAAATGTTGGAGAAATAATCCTTAGGGATTATGTAAACTACATTATTAATCTAAGAGTAAGATAAAAAAAAGTCGCAAATGAATTCGAAAAGCCATGGGGATTCCAAAAGACCACTCGTAAGATGAAACCAAAGGTCATGAATTTATGTATATCATATAAATAACAATTGCATTTCATGCTTGTCTAATCTCCAATTTTTATAAATCTAACAATAACAAATCACTTGAAACATAGTGAAACTTTGTTAAAAAACTAACTTTATAATATTAAAATAAATTTAAATAATAATGATTCATATTCATAAGAATTTTATTTCAAAACATATAATTAATAAATAAATAATTATAAAAATTACAAAACATGACAAAGAAAAATGTCAAGAACATTTACATGTATATATATGTAAATGTAATTATATGTATTGTCTAAGATTTTAATAAAATTAAAAGAAGAATATGTGTGTGTGTGTGTGTGTGTGTGTGTGTGTCCCCAAGGGTAAGATCAAGTGGCCTAGAGCCAAATGTGAAATTATTTGACATTATTGCTAGTTGTTGTTGATCACGAGTTCGAATTTCTTCGATTCCTTTAGGGTGAGGTCTCGTAATCAAGGCCAATAACTTATCCAGTTTACCATCCACGAAACCAGACCACTTACAATAGAGATAAAACTTCAATTTGTAGTGTTGACCCAAAATTGTTACTCTATCTATAGTCCAACTTATACAAGAAAACTAATGTATTGTGCATTCATACTCCCCACCAATGGCAAGCATGATAGATGATACAAGTTGTTGGTTGGAAAACAAGACCCAACTACAAAACCAAGAAACTAAATAACATGAAAGTATAAAACATAAAGAAAACCTTCAGGAAACTTGAGCCATGAAAACTCATAGGAGGACGAAGCTAGAGCCAAAACAGTGATGTTAGGATATAGAGTAGGCTATGTTGAGAAATAAATGCTTATAGGAATTAGGGTTTGATTCCTCTTTCTTGATAATTACTTGTGAATCATGTTGGCTTCTTTTACTTCTTTAATATTTTATCTTTCATCAAGAAATTACCAAATTATGTGTATATGAAGATCACAAGAACAAGAGATACAAGATGTAAGCACTCATCGAGGGAAAACCCCCTACAAGGGGAAAACCCAGTCAAACTCTTCCAATAGTAGATTCAAATTAAGAAGAGACACTCCAAGACTTCTTAGACCTAGACAAAGACTCCTCCAACCACCAAGTCAACCCTTCCCTTCAATAGATCATCCTTGTCAAAGTCTCCGAGTGACATCTCCCCAACAACAACTTGAGTCCAGAATTTTGGCCCCCCAACAGCAGAACTTCGCCCCCCAGCAACATAATTTCAAACCTGCAGTAGACATAGATTTTCGGCCCCAACAACTGCCCAGAAACTTCGTACGTGTGAGAGATAGATAGCCTAGAAACTCAAATTAGGTCTTCCCAACAAAATTTTTCCTTCTCCAGCTACTTTTCTCTCTTTTTTACCTCTCTTCCTTGAAGATCAAACTTGTTGAATGAATGCACCAAATAGGTCGAACTAGCTCTCTATATATAGCCTTTATGTTGGGTCGAATTTCCCTAATGTAGGCAGACTTCATGGGGACAGGGCCAACTTGGTGTGGAGGTGACAAATAACCTTTTTGACTAAAAAATAATTATTTTTAAATGATACAAAAGCCCAATAAGGGTCTAATAAAAATGACAATGACTTTAATGACTCAATGCAAAACCTAGAAGCATTCAATGGAGGCTTTGACCTAGAAAACATTAACCCAAACATGAAACCCATGCTTTAATAAGTCATTTTCTTTAATAATAAAATTTATTTTGACAAGTACAATTATGAAGACCAACACTAGTTACATTCTTTAACAGACTAGTTGTCATTTTTCATGAGCTTTTCAATGTTCCCAAGTCAAGCATCCAAGCTAACCAAACAGGTGTGCAAGTGATTTTGGACACAGTGGATGTCGTTTAGGAATACAATGATCTCATTGTGGTCCTCTTGTTTCTCTTGGATAACACGTCCCAATAACATTTCATCTACCAATAAAGCGTAATCGAATAGAAGTAATGGTTGCTATAACTCCAAAATTTCCTGATCTGAATTGGATCATTATATTGTTTTTCATCATTCTTGATGTTTTGAGAGTGGAAAAAATGGACGAATAAGCTCATAGGACCCTTTTACCGGCGGGGCCCAATTTGGAAAAATGAGGTCTAAAACCTTCCAAGAGAATTTTGAGGCATCAAATGACATTTTTTGGGGTAAAACTTTGTCGCTTTAACGCCATGCCTTTTTTTCATATTCTACACACATAAACCTTCCAATGGTGCAAGAACCACGTCAATCAGAGTCTGTATGTGAAAGTTATGCCACCCAGAAGTTGACCTTCCTATTTTCACCACCATCATTCGAGAGGATGCCATGTCAGCTCCCATAATTCATGGAAAATGGGCTAGCCATGTGATTATGATGAAGAAGAATCTAGAAGAGTGTAACCCACCCCTCCCACATTTACCCAATTTCACCTACCTGTCAAGGTAAACACGAGATCAAGAGTTACTATGACATGACCCAACCTCCAATCTCTAGTTAAGTGGGGCCTACTACTAACCACCGAATGACAACTCACAACATTCCTCAGGGATACATGACACTTAGGGGCCAAAGGACCACCCCAGGTGACCAAACCCTAAGTTGGTGCTGCTTTTTACTAACTTGGGCTCCCAACTGCATGCATGACAAGGCCTGGGTGTGGTTGAGGGTCTCCAACCGCATGCACAACACTGCTTGAGTGTGATTGTGACAGTTCAAAGGGTGCGGTCCCGAGATCTGAGCCACAACTCCAGGTTAGCGTCCAGACCACTACCCAAAACTTCCTGAAACTTCTCATAATCATTATTGACATAACAACAAGGATAAACATACAAACTTGAGTCATAAACTTGATCTAGACTGGACATAACAAACTAGGCATTTCATCAACACATGGAAAACATGTAAGCTACATGTCATGAATGCATATGTGATCATAAAGGTATGAGAATCACTGAGAAGGCCCTATGCCCTCTCCACATAGCTGCAACAACACTTATTAGTACATACATTCATCAAACGATAAATAGCTAAATAATTCATGACAAGAGCCATAAAAGATACACATCATATGAACAACATATAACCTGAAAATAGCCAGCACATAGACCATGGAAACTCAGCCATAATATCACCAACATAATCGCTACAAATATACATGAATCACAATAGAAGAATAACTCTTATTAACATATGAAAATACCAACCAAGTTAAGGACTTCCACATACAACCCGACCATAGATTGGGCTAAACAAAATCTCTCTTTCAGCCAATCACCCCTGTGCCATATTCCAAGCATGAATGTGGGATCTCATGGAATAAACCAAACAAAACCAAACTAGGGCTTCTAGAGGCCAAACCACCTCAACCCTCAACCAGTGATTCCACCTCATGGTCGGACATCATGTCATTTTCCTTCCTAAATTAATTTGGAGCAAGACTAATTATTTCATTTTGGGGATAGTTTTAGAGACAGTGGGGCCCATTTGATTTTTATTAGGAGATTAGACTTAGGAGAAGTTATTTTGTTGTGGTTAAATTACACATGGGGATCACCCACACTAGGGAAATATGCACTCCCTAGTTCGGTTTGCATGGAGGTGGTTAAGTGAGGGCCCGTGATGGAGATAAAATTGGAGGTAAAAGTGCTCCACAAAATCTATATAAGGAAGGAAACTCTCCTCATTTCATTCATATTTTTGGTAATATCGATTTATCTTTAGTCGCTCGAGCTGCTTAGCCAAGTCACCTGTTGTTCAGCATGAGTTCTTCAATCAAAGAGCTCACCCTTTCTTTGGGATACTTTGAGTGCCACCCTAGGAATTTTTTATTTCATTTATTTAGTAGGAGGATCTCAGTGTGATTCCCAATGATTGCATCCATCTTCAGGTGTGTGTATTACTCGAGGACGCAGTGAAGAGGAGGTCGAGTTTGCTTGTGACCTATTGGAGAGGAGTTTGGGTGAATGATTTTTTGAATAGGAGGCATAGGAGGATTGTTGGAATTTGGGAGAAGTTTTGGAGCTGGAGGAGTGTGTTACTTCGCAGGGTGATTTTCGCACTTCTTGGGCTAGCATAGAGGCAACACTAGGTGTTCACGTGGAGGGTAGAGTATCAGTCTTTGAGGCTGAACTTTACCATGGAGGTTAAGGTAAATACTTTGAGAAGTGATTGTTGCATTTTTATGAGATTGGAGGAGGATTTCATTGGGATTTATTGCATGTCGTTTTCTGGAGCAACTTGGAGGACATAGGGCATATTGGATGTCGATTTTGAAAGTTCAAAATCTGGCCAAACCATTTCTGGGTTTTTCAGGGTTTTCAACAAGGATCCCAGATATAAAGTTTCATAATTTTTTTAGCAACGGAGATGGGGTTTTCGGCTGTATATTTGCAGCAGACATTGTAGAATTGTTGGGCATTGCATATGCATATTGGAGGCCGAATTTGGGAGGATGGATTTAGCCAAAACCATTTCTGGGTTCTTCTGGGTTTTTGACAAGGATTCCAAATATAAAGTTTTAGCATTTTCTGAGCAACAAAGATAGGGTTTCTTGTAATTCATTTCCAACCAATAGTGTAGTTTCAAGGGACAACGCAGACCATTAGAGGAGCAATCATTTCTAGCTTTGAGATTATTGTTTTATCACCTTGGTCCTGTCAAGATTTCCCTTGAAGCAAACCCTAGTGCATTTCTCCATATTATTGTACTTGCTCCATTTCATTAATAAAATGGCTCAACTGGTTCCTATTTCTGGAATTTACACGGGTGTTTATTGATTGTTTGAAATTTTCGGTGTTTTATTTGTTATTTGCTTTTCATATCACTATTTTTCCTATTTCGTAACATTAGAGTGGTATCATAGAATGATCTTGGCCTCGTTGTGGGAAACTAGCCAGAAGATCATGGAAACTTTGGGTATGAGTGCACAGTGATGGGTGAAACCAGAGACAAACCCATGGCTCAAGGGAAATCCAGTATGCATAAATTGTGGGACATAATTCATTGGGACGATGAGAAGTTGGCCCAGTTGAGGAGGGTGACAGACCAAACCCATCTTCACCCTTACAATAGAGACATTAGAGGTGAGCAGGTTGTGGGGGTGCAACCATCTACATCATGTGGGGAAAGTCGACAAAATCAGGGCACCAAATCTCCTGAAAAGGAGCAGGCAGGACAGGGATAGTTAGAGGGTGAGACCAGGGGGCACTTTTGCTGGTGGAGACCTAACTTTAGATATCATGAGCCTGAGGAGGAGGTTGAGCATGATGCTGAGAGCCCACAAGATGGTGAGGAGCATATTGATTTACCCAATATAGCACATGAGTCACCATTGTTAGAGACCTCTTTGATAGCACCAATTGACACCTTGGTGGAGAGGATGGAGCCTACACATAGAGCTATTTGTTGAGGAGGCGCCACCCATGGATGAGATGTTGATAGTTTCTTAGGTATCTAGAGTTGTGACTGAGTCTTCAGGTGATAGATACCCATGACAGTTTCATTAGTTTCAGGCTGACCTTCTAGCATTGAGAGAGGAGGCCATGATAGTACGAGAGGCCATTCTACAATAAAAAGAGGAGCTAGAGGGCATGAGAGTGGTCTTTCTCGAGTCAACAACCAAATTGACTTGCATTGGGGAATGGTTGGATTCCCTAATGGTACAAATAATGTGCACATTAGAGCATCAGAGCAACCCTCTTCAGACATACATAGATGGGTCTTATAGTGTTAGTAGTTTACCTTTTCACCTTAGAGAGGGAGAAGTAGAGCCACCTCGACATATTTTATGTGTTGACCAGGCTGATGAGATGAGGTGACATGAGTAGCACAGGGTGCAGCATTCGCATGATGGAGGGCTTGTCCTATGTATGGGAGTTTGTACATTCAATCCCTCTCTTGGGGTTTGATGGTGAGAGATTTTGAGTTGGTACCCGGTGGAGTGGGCTATGGAGATGGTAGTGGACTGGCGTGAAGCTCAGCAAGAGCTTTCAGGCATTAGTGATTTGGTGCTCAGAATTATGATAAAAAAATAAAAGTGTCAGAATCTTCTCAAACTCAACTTCAGATTGAAGAGCTCGTCATTCTAAATCCAATGGTGTGAACGACACTCAAATCTGAGTTCATATGCAGAAGTTAGAGCAAATCAAAGTTCAAGTTTGACTTTCATAAATGGCAAGATAAGGGTGATGTGCCAAGTCTTCAACGAATAACGAGGGACCAAGTGGCATCCTTCCATTGGCCCTCATGAATCGCATATCACAGTGGTAGGCGGGAAAGGTGTTTCAAATCGGTCCTCGACAGGTTCAGGTTGTGATGTGATCTAATCGCAATCGCATATCGCAGATGGTGAAGGGGAGAACATAATAGGTATCAGCAAGGTTTACAATGCGATGCGATCACATATCGCAATCATGGAGAAAAGGTATCAGCCCCGACCCCGAAAAGGTTTACAATGCAATGTGATGCGATCGCATATCACAATCGCAACGGTGACAGGGATCGGTCCCAACGCAAGTTAATTTCTGAATGCGAAAGACCCCGGACGAGATAACGTTATATGTCACAATTTAAAACTCCAATATGTCCCCGATATCACAATCGCAACATTTCGTTGAGTAAACAAGACATTCCACCCATCGAAACCCACCAATTGCAATTTGCGATACGACCGATAGAATATGGACCGCGATGCGAGAAATTATTGCTTGGTTAGCGGATTTTGGGGATAATTTGTAGTTTTCTGCCAGTTTTGGAGCATTTTGTGGAACAAATAGTGGGAGAACTGGGAGAAGTCATAACTCCTTCAGTTCTTATCCAAATTTGATACAAAAACAGTCAATTCTAGTAGATTTGATTATTCTGAACTCATTAAGACAAGTTTCAGAGGCATTTGAGCATTGTAAACACACTTTTGATGTAATTTGAGCATAATAGAGAGGCTCAAGCCATTGGAAGCTGGACCAAGGAGACGTAGCCCAAGAGGGGTGAACTCCTTTATCATGTGCTTGTTGTGTGTTATATTTTGATGTTCTTTATTGTTATATTGTAGTTGTTCAACATATGTTTTTATGTTAAACTGTTTATAACATTTACATAAGAAACTCTCATGGGAATCTGTTAATTATGCAAAAGTTTTGAATCCTTAAGCACTTGAAAAATCAAATGATAAGCATCTTGGGTTTATTTTTGAATGGGGAATTAGCACAACATTACTAATCTAATCCAATTCAGATCAAGTTGGTATCATAACATTGGTTTTGCTTACTAGATTTTCTTTGTGAAAGAAGGATTTAATTGTTTGAAAGTTTATGTCATGATCACAAGGTTAAAGCTCAAAAGGGGTGAACGAAAGATGGTTGAAAGCCATGAAATTGGGTCAAAGGGAAGAAGAGCAAGGCAGCCAAAGTCTTCTACACCATTTCTGCCTCAAGTTGCAAAAGTTGCAATTGAGATTCCAACACCAGTACAACCTCAAGTTGTAGTTGAGTCTCCAGAGACCATGTCTCGTGAAGGAGAACCTATCATGACAAAAGATGAGAAGACCTTCAGAAAGGATTTCTTTGATATGACAGAGATGGTGAAGGTCCTCTATGAAGAGAGGAACAATGGACTACAAGGAGAAAGTTCCAAGCCTCCCAATGGAGGAGGTAATGGAAAAGAAGATAAAGGAAAAGGAGGTAATGGGAATGGAGGCAAACATCCACCATCTCCACCATATTCTTCATCTTATTCTTCGAAATCATCTTCACACTCTTCCACAAATACCACCGTTACTCATACTCATCATAATTCTTTAAAAGGGGTTGGTAAATCATCTAATCTGAAGCTTGATTGTAAATTCGAGTTGCCTATGTACAATGGAGAAGTTAATGCAGGGAAGATGGATAAGTGGATTCATTAGTTGGAGGTGTATTGTAGAATTCAGAAGCTTCAAGAGGATGATATCAAAATTTAGTTGGCTTCATTGAGATTGGAGGGTGCAACACTTATATGGTGGGAAGCAAGGACGCAAGACGAGATCAAGAAACATGGTAAGATCTCTATTTCTTGGTTTGATTTCATTGTTGCTATAAAAATACAGTTCTACCCTTTAGCTCATATGCAAAAAGCCATTATGAATTGGAAAAATTTCAAACAATTGAAAGGTCAAAATGTACAAGAGTATACTCAAGAGTTTAGGAAAAGAGCTCTTATGCTAGGAGTAGACTTACAGTCACAAGATACCTTGCTGAAATACATAGGAGGGTTGCATAGATATCTTCGACATACTATTCTTATGTTCAGCCTCATGAATCTTGATGAGGTTTGTGTTCAAACTACACACCTTGAAGCAAGAGGGAAAAATATACAGGAAGATGGTAAGAAGAAGCCATTTCAGAGTGTTGAAAAAGGGAAGAAGTTTAAAGGAAAGAAAAAGAAAAATGCTTCTGTTAAGAAAGAAGAGGAGAAACTCATGTGTAAGAATTGTTCCAAGGAAGGACATGATGAAGCGCATTGTTGGAAGCTTCATCTAGAATTATGACCGAAGAAATTCAACAATAAATGGAAACATAAGACCAATGTTGTTGCACAACAAGACTTGGGTTCAGACTCACGGGATGAAACAAAAATCACAACCACATTCACCAAAGGAAAAACCATGGCAAAAGCAAGCAAAGAGGTCAGAAAAGAGGCAGTTGTAGCAAGTACCAGTGTAGCAAATAATACCCACAACGTTTCAAATGAGGAAAACCGAATAGAGCTATTCCATATCTGAGTCATTTCCAAACATATGAAAATCAATACGTTGTTTGACAGTGGATCGCAAGCCAACTCAATTTATGCGGATTTGGTTAAGAAAATGAATTTGGAAACTATGCCCCATCACAAACCTTATCCGTTGGGATGGATAACCAAGGATGTTAATTTACAGGTCACACAGAAATGTATTTTTAGGTTTGCAATCACCGCTAATTTCATTGATGAAGTTGAATTAGACGTTGTGCCATTGGATATCTCAGGAATTGTGTTGGGAAGTCCATATTTGTATGAAAGGAAGGTTGTTTTCCACAAATTTGAGAACAAATACCATTTGCTCAAAAATGGAGTGGAGTACATTGTAAGAGTCCATCACATGAAACTTAATCTGTCTTTGGCAAGTGTAGGTGAAATGAAACAACTCGTTAATTCCAGCAAGAGTCTCGTGCTCCTCATGATCAAGTAGAAAAATGACACGGAGTAGGAATCCTTTGCAGGCTGTGATGTGAAGCTGAAAGCTGAATTGGTTTATGTGGTTAATCAATATGGAGACATGTTTCAAGAACCAAAGGGATTACCACCAAAAAGAGGAATTCAGCATGAAATTCAGCTACAACAAGACTGTCCACTCCCAAACATTGGTATGTATCGAATGTCAATTTTGGAAAGTTTAGAAATTAAAAAACAAGTCCAGGAATTGTTAGATAAAGGAGTAATTCATCCTTCTACTTCGCCATGTGGTTCACCAATAGTATTGGTACCCAAGAAATATGGAACCTGGTGCATGTGTGTAGATTATCGAGCTTTAAATAAGATTACAATAAAGAATCGATACCCACTGCCCAAAATAGATGATTTGCTAGATCAGTTGAAAAATGCAAAGTATTTCACTAAATTAGACTTGAGAAGTGGATATCATCAAGTTAGAATAGCTAAGGAGGAAATATGGAAGATTGCTTTTAAAACCAAACAGGGATTGTTTGAGTGGGTGGTTATGCCTTTCGGTATTTTCAATGCTCCAGCGACATTCATGAGAGTTATGAATTATGTTTTAATATCATTTCTTGATGAGTGTGTAATTTGGAGTAGCATGATCCGGATTATCCACAGTATTGTGTTTATTCTGTCGACGTTTCAAACCCCAAAGAGGGTCCATCATCAGGACTAAGATAGAATATGAATGATAGTTCCTTCAAAGTTTGTAATTGTCTATTTAGATGATATTTTGATATTAAACAAATTACGAGAAGAGCATGTCAAGCATGTTAGAAAAGTGGTGGATGTCTTGAGAAAAGAACAGTTATTTCTTAAGATGTCTAAATATGAATTTGGGAAAACTTATTTAGTGTATTTGGGCCACATGGTTGGAGGAGGTGATCTGAAGATTGACCCCTCTAAAGTTTTGGTCATTGTGAATTGGCCAATACCCAAATTAGTCATAGAAGTAAGGAGTTTTTTAGGAGCAACACAGTACTGGAGGAAGTTCATTATCAATTTATCCTCCATAGCAGCTCCACTACATGCATTGACTAGTGTGAAGGTTGTCTTCCAGTGGGGAGGCAAACAACAAAAAACATTTGATGCTTTGAAACAAAAGATCAATTCAACCCCATTTTTGGCATTGTCAAATTTGAAACAACCATTTGAAATACAGACAAATGCAAGTGACTACGCCATAGGTGTAGTTCTTTTACAACATGGTAAGCCCATTCCATTTCATTCTGAAAGTTTTAATGGTTTTGTTATTAATTATCCTACGTATGATAAAGAGCTTTACGCATTGGTACAAAGTGTGAAGAAATGGAAGCATTATTTGATGGGAAAAGAAACCATTATTGATGTCGATCATCAACCTCTGCAATATCTTCAATCTCAAACCAAATTGCAGTAGTCAAGGCACTTTCATTGGATGGGATTTTTACAGAAATTCCACTTGGTAATCAGGTACAAGAAAGGCATTTATAATAGAGTTGTTGATATGCTTTCTAGACCAGTTGTAAATGTAGCCATTTTACTCAAGAATAATTATGTTTTACTTGAAAGTTATGTTGAACAATATGCACAGGATGTTGACTTTCAAGAGTTTTATTTAAACTTGAGTCAAGGCCACCAAGTTGAGGAATTAGACTACCATGTTCATGATAATCTGTTGTATCATTTGGGAAAACTTTGTGTTCCACGGGAAGAGAGAGTAAATGTCACAAGGGAAGAGCACACTTATCTTATTGTTGGACATTTCGGTGTAAGTAAAACAGCTGAAAATCTTCAAAGGTATTTTTATTGGCCTCGTATGCTTGAAAGTGTATCACATTTTATAAGAGGTTGTTCATTGTGTGCAGTCAGTAAGCCTATTAATAGGAAACTAGGATCGTACACACCACTTCCAGTGCCTTCAAGACCATTGGAAAGTGTTTCTATGGATTTCGTAGGAGGTCTTCCTTTCTCAAGGAAAGTTCACAATTATTTGTATGTAGTTGTGGATAGGTTCAGAAAGATGTGCATGTTAATTCCTTGTAAAAAGAAAATTACTGTTGAACAAATAGCTCAACTTTTCTTTCAAAATGTATGGATTCATTTTGGATTGCCTACTTATATTGTAAGTGATCGTGATTCTCGATTTGTTCAGATTTTTTGGTCAAGTTTATGGAACTTGATGGACACCAAGTTGAATAAAAGTATAACCTTCCATCTGCAAACATATGGTCAAACTGAAGTGGTAAACAAGACAATAATTCATTTTCTAAGAGGATATTGCAACAAACATCCTAAGTTGTGCGATGAACAGTTGCATTATATTTAGCATGCTTACAACCGAGCAAAACACTCTTCTACTCTAACTTCTCCTTTTGAGGCATGTCTTGGTTATTTTCCTAAATCACCTTTGGATTTCATCTTTGAGAAAGATGTAGTTGTAGATGGTCATAGTGACATCGACAGAGTAAAGAAATTCATTGAGAAAATTCAGTTGATTCACCAAATTGTTCAAGAACAACTAGAAAAGAGTCAAGGCGAGTATAAGGCAAGGCATGATAAGCATCTTATGGATCATCAGTTTCAAGTAGGTGATGAAGTTTGGCTCTATATTAGTAAGAAAAGGCTTCAAGGTGAAGGTAAAAATATGAAACCAATTCGTGATGGTCCATTTAAAATTCTGGAAAAGATTGGTAATAATGCTTTCAAGCTTTATTTTCCTTCATATATGCAAATCTATTCCGTTGTTAATGTTGAAAATTTGAGATTGTATGAACCTCCTTTGATTCAAAACCAAGGATAGAATTTTCAAATTCCATCTACTGAAGACTTTTCTCCAGAATACCTTGATGTGCTTTAGCAAGACACTATACTTGACAGAAGGACAAGGACAACTAAAAGGGGAAATATTGATTATCTTCGGGTGGGTCTCAAAGGAACACATCCATCAAAGGCCAAATGGATTGAAGTGGGGAAGGTGAGGGAATAGTACCCTCATCTGTTCAATAACTGAAAGTGATCCTTTTGGGGTCCAAAAGGCTTCGAGTGGGGAGGAGTGATTAGGTGCTCAAAATTATGCTCAAAAAATCAAAGTGTCAGAATATTCTTAAACTTAGCTTCAGATTTAAGAGCTCATCATTCTGAATCCAATGGTGCAAATGGAACTCGAATCTGAGTTCGTATGCAGAAGTTAGAGCAAGTCAAAGTTCAAGTTTGACTTGCCTACATGGCAAGATTAGGATGATGTGGCAAGTCTTCAATGAATAAGGAGGCGCCAAGTGGCAGCCCACCATTGGTCCTCACAAATCGCATATCGCAGTGGTATGCGAAAAAGGTGTTTCAATTTGGCCCCCGACAGGTTCAGGTTGTGATGCGATCTAATCGCAATCGCATATTGCAGATGGTGAAGAGGAGAACAGAACAGGTATCGGCAAGGTTTGCGATGCGATGCAATCGCATATCGCAATCACAACGAACAGGTATCAGGCTCGGTGCCGACAAGGTTAATAAAGTGATGCGATGCGATACATATCGCAATCGCAGCAGTAACAAGAATCAGACCCTATGTAAGTTAAGTCTCCAATGTGAAAGACCTCGGTCGCGATAACGTTATATGTCATAGTTTAAAACTCTGGTAGGTCCTCGATATCACAATCGTAGCATTTCACCAAGTAAAAAAGAAATTCCTCCCACCGAAACCCACTAATTATGATTTGCGATACGGGCGACAGAATATGGCCCACGGTGCGGAGAAATTATTGCCTGGTTAGCAGATTTTGGGGTTAATTTGTAGTTTTCTGCTCGTTTTGGAGCATTTTCTTGAACAAATAGTGGGAGAACAAGGAGAAGTCATAACTCCTTCAGTTCTTATCCAAATTTGATGCAAAAATAGTCAATTCTAGCAATTTTGATTATTTGGAACTCATTGAGACAGGTTTCAGAGGCATCTAGTCATTGTAAATACACTTGTTGACACCTAATCCTCTGCGATTGGGTGAATTTGGAATGTGAACAGTCATCAGAAGATGAACTGAGAAGTCACATCCTTTGTATATAACAATAGCTATCTAATGAAATAAATCGAATCAGTTTTACTACTTATTGGAGTTACTGCCTGGCCAGACATGGTATCAGAGCCAGCTCCTTGTTTTAGCTATTAAGCTCATGTAACTCCTTTGTCCTGTACTCACATGATATAGTCCTGAATTACCTTCCAGCGTTGCTCTGCCTCTATCGTGAAATAACCTCCCTCTGCCATATTCCTTTTCAGCGCTGCCTCATAGTGCATCTGTCCATTCTGTCCAGACAGAAGCACTGTACATTAAATTTTTTAAATAACATTGCCATACTGCCATACTGACATTTTTATTCATATTAACCTATAATACTCTGCACTGCTCACCTTCTGAAATATCCCAACATCTGGTAATACCTTCTGGACGTTGCCAGAGGCGTTGGAGGATTTGTCAGTAGGCGTTGGAGGCAGAAAGAAGCTTCCTTCAGAAATCGATGGAACGATTTTCCTAATCTCTATTTCTTGTTGAGAATGTGCATTCTTTTTCGATTGAACGCAGATAGAGTCTATCCGATTGCTGGTGATTTCAGTACTGGAAGCTGAGCCGCACTGCAAGGCTTATGCCTGCAACTGATGAAGAGACGCTGTGGATTTGGACCTTGGCAGATTGTTCTGTGAAAAGACACAATGTCACCCGTGTTCAGTTTCATCTCCTTCACGAACCAACTCCAGCCCTTCGTGAGCACGTAGCTTTGGCTGCTATTCCAGTATGAGTATCGGAATGGCCATAGCTTTCTGGTGTTGTCTTCAAAGCTGAGCAGTAGTTCTCGTTTTGGGAATGGTGAGGCTGCCGATTACGTTGTTCGCCAGCCAGGAGAACCATGTCCACTGCGGGCCCTTACAAGAAGTGACAAGCTGTTGGAAATGGCAGCCAACAATATTATTAGTGGCATCAGGTGCAAATTGGAAAGGGCTTCTCAATAGACATTTATGTATTCATCACTCACCGGAAGTAGGTGTATCTGCTATCATCTGAATGTCAACATTTATAAAAGAAATATTTATTGTGTGATTGTATTTACGCTACCATCGAAATCCTTTGAACCCTGTTCATATAGTTAGAGCATGCAATAGCGGTGGATACCTCTGGAGACTACGAAGAATTGCTGCTTACTTTGATAGACAAACAACAATCCTAAACTCATTTTTCTCTGTCAGTCAAGGAACCTCTGTTAGATTAGTTATATATAGTTGATCATAACGGTGACAGAACTCTATCTGCTATCTATAAACTAGAGTTTTATACATGTCTGCGGAATAAGGATCATTTGTTTGTTGTATTTAAAAGCTAACTGTTATATGGTATTAAGGCGATGCACTGAATGGTGGATGTTCAATTAATGGTGTCCACGGTGCCCGGTGTATTTTCATATCTGTCTCTATTTAAAGTCTGGTCAATATATTGAATGACAGAGGTGTGAAATTGTTGTATGGTGAATGGTGTCAAATACATTTTCAAATGCTGTTGTTTCATGTAAAAACATTGGTGGGGTGAGAGAGGCATGAAATTTTATTAAGTTTTTTTATGGCAATATGTTATATTCTTGAGAAGTGGAAGGTATAACATATATATTGTTTTCTATCAGCATAAGTAATTTCTTTTCAGAATGCATTCAATCATCTCCATGGTAGGAATAGTTCTCACTGGCAAGGAGAACTATCCTGAATGGTCCCGAATGATAAAACACACCCTCATCTTCAATGAGTTGTGGAAAGGAGTGTGTGTCAGAGAAGGAGACAAAGACCCAGTACAGCCTACCTCAGACAAAGAGCTCGTCATTTGGGAAAACAAGAACAACAAAGCCTATGCATTAATCGCAGCATCTGTAAATGAAGATGTGAGTCGCCATATTTTGTCATATTCAACTGCCTTTGAAGCCTTACAAAAGCTGAAAGAACTCTATGACTCACATTCTTCACTTGAAGTTGTTCAGCTCATGATTAAACTCTTCACCCTTGAACTGAAAAATAATGATCCTCTTGCTCTTGCATCTGAAGTAAAGTCTATAATGCATGATATCAATTCCACTAAGGTTGAGTTGGATATCCCTCTTATTACTTTTCTCAAGGCACTCTATTCTCTTACTCCAATTATCTTGAGTCTTTGCAAGAAAATGGAAATCTCAAAGATATAACCTTTAACTCTCTTGTGAAAAAGTTTGCTGAAAGAGAGAAAGCTTTTGGAAAGAAGACAGCCCCTAAATCTTCTGAAGAGACTGTGTGCCTTGCTCATAAAGAAAAGCGTCCTACTCAAGATTCTACAAGAGGAAGAGGTGGACGAAGAGGAAGAGGAAGATATTTCAGAGGCAGGGGGGGCAGACATTCTCAAGGAGAAAAGGCAGATCTGCACTGCATTCACTGCAAAAGAAATGGATCACATGATGCCTCTACATGCAAGCTACCATGGGACAAAATTGAGCAGAAAAGAAACCAACAGAAAGGTAAAACTGATGATACAGACAAAGGCAAAGCACTTGAATCCACTCACTATATTGAGGCACAATGTAACATTTGAGTAAATGAAGATTTGTTTAATGCTTCACTTGCTTCTTCGAAAAATGATTGGTTGCTTGATTCAGGAGAAACCTGTCACATGACTCATAGAAAAGATTTTTTTGAAGATTTCACTGACAATGTTGATGGAGCAGTATACTTTGTAGATCAGTCAAAAATCAAGCCATCAGGGCTTGGCACAATTAGGCTTAAACTGCCTGGTCTTCCAGACTTTCTTCTGGATCATGTTCTATATCTCCCACAGCTCAAAAGAAACTTGTTATCCTTAGTCCACATCCGCCAGCAAGGTCACTCCATTCATATGTTTGATGGAAAGCTTGAGGTAAGAAAAGCATCTGACCACTCACTTGTCATGAGGGGAATAGAAGAAGAAAGGCTTCTCAAACTGCAAGGAACCCCTGCTCATGCACAACATTTCTCATATATTTCTCATCATGAAGAAGGTACACTTCCATCAAGTTTATTATGGCATGCTAGATTTGGACATTTAAACTATGACAGTCTCCGCTTATTGAAGAAAAATGGTGTTGTTGGTTTGCCTACAATTCCTAGGAAACATAAGCAATGTGATGCTTGCATTCTAGGAAAGCATAGCAAACAGTCTTTTCATGATTCACATTCAAGAGCACATAGGAAGCTTGAACTAATTCATTCAGATTTATGTGGTCCAATGCCTGTTCCTTTTGCAAATGGAAATAAATATATCATGACATTTATTGATGATTACACCAGAATGTGTTGGGTTTATTTATTGAAGAACAAATCTTATGCTTTTCAAACATTCAAGAATTTTCATAAATGGATTGAAAATGATGCACAATCTCATATTGGGTCTATTCGCACTGATAATGGAAAAGAATATACATCAAATGAATTTTAAAGCTATCTTCGCCAACATGGGATCAAACATCAAACAACTGTGCCTTATAATCCCCAACAGAATGGTGTAGCTGAAAGAATGAATAGAACAATCTTGAATATGGTACAATCCATGCTTTTCTTCAAAAACGTAAAGATAATGTTTTGGGCTGATGTTGTTCTATGTGCTGCATATATAAAGAATAGATGTCCATCTAATGCTATAAGAAACAAGACTCCTTATGAATTGTGGTATGGACATGTTCCTTCGGTAAAACATATCAGGGTCTTTGGTTCCACCTGTTATGCTTTGATACCAAAGGTTCATAGAAACAAACTTGGTGCTAGAAGTCGTAAATGTATCTTCCTGGGGTATTCAAACCCCTCCAAAGCATACCGCCTCTATGATGAAGTAAATAAAAAGTTTGTTGTATCTAGAGATGTAATTTTTCTTGAATCATCCAAATCTGACAATGTTGTTGAGCGGCAACTTGATCGCTTGGATAGATTCGCAAAAACGAAATCATTTCAAGAATTTGATAATCAGATTCCACATCTTGAAGGGGGGATTCCTATTCTAGATCAACATGTGGAATCTTCTTCTGAAGAACACTCTCCCCCGAATGAAACTCCAACAATGTATCATGCTTTAAGTGATGTAATTAATATAATTGGGAGACTGGGTCTTGATTCAGTCCCAACTCAATCAACAGAATAGCCTGGACCATCTCAGAAAGGTCCCCCAAAGTGGCTGACAAAGACACTTGAAAGTGTTCATCCTGATGAAATTGGAAAAACAGGAACCAGAAATTCAAACCGACAAAATGGAGGTGATGTAGATGACTCTAATTCACCTGATGATATGGATGTTTCTTATGATTGTGAATTGAACTTGTCTACAGATTTTGAACCAACTTCCTTCAAAGAAGCTACTTCTCATGATAAATGGAAAGAAGCGATGCAAAAGGAGTATGATGCCCTCATAAAGAACGGCACTTGGAAGCTGGTTGATCCTCCATTTGGAACCAAACCAATTGGCTGCAAGTGGGTCTACAAGAACAAGTACAAAGCTGACAGCTCACTTGACAAGCACAAAGCTAGGCTTGTGGCAAAAGATTTTGCACAGAAGGAAGGGGTCGATTATGAGGAAACTTTTTCCCCCACAGCAAAATGGGCCACCATCCGGACACTCTTTGCACTAGCAGCTCAGAATGGTTGGAAAGTCCATCAAATGGATGTAAAAACTACCTTCTGGAATGGAGATCTAAAAGAGAATGTTTTTATGTCCCAGGCTGAAGGATTTGCTGTGAAAGGATGTGAACATAAAGTATGCAAACTTGTGAAGTCCTTGTATGGCCTCAAACAAGCACCGTGAGCCTGGTATGAAAAACTAACTGAGCATCTTCTGAAACTCAACTTCAATCATTTTGATCTTGATGATGCAACTTTATTTGTCAAGAAAGTTGGCAAAACAATTGTATATCTTGTGGTATATGTAGATGATCTTTTAATGACAGGGAATAATGAAAGCTACATTGCATCCATAAAGAAGGAATTGGGGAAAATTTTTGAAATGACTGATTTGGGCTATGTTCATTACTATCTTGGCATTGAAGTAACCCAACATCCAAAATCCATATTTCTTTCTCAAAAGAAATACATTGGAGATTTGTTAAACAGATTTGGCATGACAGAGTGCAATCCTCTTTCTAATCCAATGGAACAAAACTTAAACTCACATCTATTGAAGGAAAGGAATTTGAGGACACAACAAAGTATAGACAGCTTGTAGGAAGTCTCATCTACCTCACTACTACCAGACCAGACATTTCATTTGCTGTTGGAATCCTCTCCAGGTTTATGCAAAATCTTTGTGAGGGACATTGGTCTGCTGCAAAAAGAGTTCTAAGGTACTTGAAGGGAACTCAAGACCTTGGAATCAAGTACACACAGGTGGACGACTTCAGCTTGATTGGATACTCTGATTCAGACTTTGATGGAGACAAAGGAACTGGGGTATCTACTTCAGGATATGCTATGAGTCTTGGATCAGGAGTTGTCTCCTGGAGATCACGCAAACAATCAGTTCCAGCAGATTCCACAATAGAAGAAGAATATGTGGCAGTAGCTGAAGCACGAAAGAAATTGTGTGGCTCAGGAAAATTCTTGAAGATTTGCAGGTAAAACAAGTACAATCAACTCCACTCATGATTGACAACACCTCTGCAATAAAGTTGGCCAAGAACCCAAAGTTCCATGATCGTACAAAGCACATCAATACTAAATATCATCTGATCCGACATCATGTTGAGGCCAAAACAATCCATCTCCATCATTGTTCCACAAATGAGCAAATTGCAGACATCTTCACCAAAGCGCTTGGAAGAGAAAAGCTTGAAATATTCAGCACAATGCTTGGACTCACCAACATCCCTTTAGATTAAGGGGGGGAATGTTGACACCTAATCCTCTGTGATTGGGTGAATTTGGAATGTGAACAGTCATCAGAAGATGAACTGAGCAGTCACATCCTTTGTATATAACAATAGCTACCTAATGAAATAAATCGAATCAGTTTTACTGCCTATTGGAGTTACTGCCTAGCCTGACAACACTTTTGATGTAATTTGAGCATAATAGAGAGGCCCAAGTCATTGGAAGTTGGACCAAGGAAACGTAACCCAGGAGGGGTGAACTCCCTTATCATGTGCTTGTTGTGTGTTATATTTTGATGTTCTTTGTTGTTTTGTTGTAGTTGTTCAGAATATGTTTTTATGTTAAACTGTTTATAACATGTAGATAATAAACTCTCATGGGAATCTGTTAATTATGCAAAAGTTTTGAATCCTTAAGCACTTTAAAAAGAAAATGATCAGCATCTTGGGTTTATTTTTGAATGGGGAATTAGCACAACATTACTAATATGCTCCAATTCAGATCAATTAGGGATACCGTAATCCCATACTAGAATTGGGATCCAGGTGGGACTACCTATCATTCCCCGGATATGTCGGTTGACTATGACCATGGTGGTGTAGTTGGCCTAGCAGTTGAGCACACACATTCACTAGGGGAGTATCAGTAAGCACCAGTGGCCAACCAGTTTATGGAAAGACTCCCTAGGTCATTTTTGGTTTGATGGTCGTGCATGGGATCACAGGATGACCAGCATACTCTGGTGGGAGTTTGTTGGAGGAGGTGGCATCGGCAGGCCACTAGATAGTGCCTTATATGGAGTTAGGGATTATTCACATTTATGTGGGGAACAAAAGACATAGAAGGGCAGAGCAATGGTGGCGTCGGTACTGGTACCTAGGAAGATTCACTTCTTGGGTCCCTCAAGGAGGATTTGGAGGGGAGATCCCCTCATCGGAGAGCATGGTGATGCGATGGTGGAGGTGATGATACAGGTCGGGTGCGGGCCAATGCATATCGACACAATGTTAGGCCATCACATCCAAGGATGGGTAGGAGCATCTTGTGTGGAGCAGTGGTCTACAGATGGGCATGGAGACACATGGGGGTGTGTCGTAGTATGTTGGATTGTGTTATGGAGTGGGAGTGCCTCACATCGCATTGAGTACATGCAAGGGAGTGATAGGTGCAGTGTCACAGGTGGGACACACGATTGTACAGGATGGTATAGACATAGCTGGGAGTATCCAATGGTGTATCGGGATAGGTTGCAGCATACAGTGGAATGTTGAGTAGTGCAGCCATACTGGGTGGTATGTGGTGGCAGATGATATGGTGCAACAGGCGCTTGGAGCGTTGCCTCCCAGGAGACTTATGGACAAGGGAATTATGTGTACCATTGGATGCATCCCACCTAGGATCAATGATGACATTGTTGAGCATTTGGGGACACCATGTTTAGTGGAGACAGGGCTTCGAGGGGGTTATCAGCAAATCCGAGATAAAGAGGGGTTCGTCCATAGGATTACTCTTGAGAATTCCGTCAGAATCTTGATCATAGCCATCTTGCTCCAGTGTTGTTTACAATTGCAGAGTGTTTGTTTGTTTCCCCTTGACACTCTCCATTCAGGAAACAAGGCTTGGGTAGCTCACCCTAGACAGTTGGATGAGACACCTCATGTTATGAGCCGGGAGGAGAATATTTAGTTGAGACACTTGGTAGGTGTTAGGATCCCATATTGTCTATTTTTGACCTTATATTTTGTCATTATATTACCCTCTTCAACCCTTAGTTGAAAGCCTTTGCTAGTGTTTTGGCTTACACTCAAAGGTATATAGTAACTCTCCTCATTGCTATATGTTTAATTATTCAACACGTAATCATGCTATCTTTATAATTGACCCTTGAAGTTGATTAAGCTGTTGAACAATTGTTGAAATTGCCTAACTGGCAGGACCACATTTTGCAGTTGCTGAAACAGCGGAAACAGCGCAAACCGTGAAGCTGAAACAACAAGAACAGCATGCGAACTTTGAGGAAACAGTTGAGATTTGCGTAACAAATCTGCATCAGCAAAGGAGTCCAACTGATTACTATATTGGTCGTAGTGATCATGATCCACATGACTGTAACAATATTTTGTTAATGGGAACTGACTTTCCTATTTTTGGTACAAAGGGTTGAACCAGAATGTATAATGAAAATATTTTGTAATAGATGTATCCTCTTTATAGAGGAGACATCTACATTAGAGGGAAAGATATAGAGAAAGAGGGAACAAGCTGTAACACAGAAACTGTAGTGAAGGGATGACACTGAATCTTTTTTGTAATATGGTTTATTGATAGATGAATAAAGTTCTGTTCTGAGTATTTTATCTTAGTTTCTGTGTTCTGGGGAATCTTGTGAGAAGGACAGGACCCACCTTCATCACAAGATTCACCCATCTTCTTTCTATTGTGTGTCGTGTGTGTGATTTATGTTTATATCTTATTCATGAGTACTGCTTCTAATGATATTTTACTTTTGTTGAAACTCTATTTTCCTTTTAACTGATTGATGTTGTATTTGAGTGCCTCACCGGTGATTAGAATTTACAGAGTGTATTGGTGAATTGGACAACAGAGGCAGGTGCTGAAAGTCCTTACTCTGAGGATAGGGTCCTGATCCTTTTTTGCAGGACAGCCATCACTCCCTTTTGCAGATTTGTTTTCTTTAAGCTATCTGCTCTTATTCCATTCCTGCAATAGGTTGTAACTGTTGTAACTGCTGTAACACGGAGTAGGGGTTTAATAGATAGTAAATTATTTATACTACAGCTTTTAATACTATTAAGATTGAGTAAATATAGTACGTGGTCACCTTTGGAATAATCAGACTTTCCCGGGTTGATAATTTATGTGGCACTCGACTATTTTATTAATAAACAATCAAAGTGACCAACATTTTGGCGCCATTGCCGGGGAAGGCGACAGAAGATTTTAAGATTATTAATGATTTTCTTTTAGAGATGCAGGATGCATGAGAGGGCGCAAGAAGGTTAACCATTCAGGCGGCAAGGGCAAAGGAGGAGGAAGAAAAACTTTTATTGATGATATCATTTCAAAAGCTGAGACATCCCAGAGGTTAAGCTCTCGAAGGCCACAGACCCAACACTCTTCCCAGACAGATTATCAGACAGAGGAAGTAGTGGGACCAGAGAGGGTTATAGAACCATCAAAATATACTGAGGAACCAGTGGAAGAAGACGAACGACCAGTAGAAGAGCCAATAGAGGAAATTAAAGTGGAGGAACCAGTGTAGGACATTGAAATTCCAACAAAAAACTCCGAAGACCGGGCAAGCGCATCAGGAAAACAACCAATGGAGGATAACAATGAAGGACTTTTTGGTGGAGGTTGCAGAATAGAAGGAAGGGGAGAGAATTCTCTCTCCACCCTGGAATTCCCTATTGGAGATCTCCCCAGAGGAGCAACTCCTATGAAGAATATCCCACTTTCAGCATTACCCAATTTCCATGGGTTATCCACAGAAGATCCTGATGAATTTCTTTTTGAATTTGATATATTGTGTAGAAACTATGACTATGTTAATGTTGCTCAGAAATTGAAGTTGTTTCCAGCTACATTAAAGGGGAACACATTAAGATGGTTCATGAGCTTGGGAGCTCATGTGATTATGACATGGGACTAGATGAAGGAGAAATTTCTGGCTAAATACCAAGATTATTTTCGAACAAGAGAAAGGAAGGAGGAATTATTCAAGATGACTCAGAAGGAGGACGAAAGTCTGGAGGACTTCGTGGAAAGGCTACAGTATAACTTGCAGCGATCTGATCATCCTAATATGAGTAAGGATATTCTCAAGTCAATATTGCTAAAAGGGGTATGAGATGATTGTTTAGATATGTTGAATATGCTTGGAAAAGGAGACATATCTAAGGAATCCTATGATGAGATTGTCAATCTCTGTAAAATATGTTCGAGAGGAGCAGCAAGCAGACCAAAAAGCAAAGATAGTACATACTCAAGAGTCCAGAAATCAGCAAGTGGAGGAGCAACACGGGCCGAAATAGGTAACTTACTTGAAGAATTT
Source organism: Pinus tabuliformis (assembly GCA_031772625.1). Classification (NCBI taxonomy): domain Eukaryota; kingdom Viridiplantae; phylum Streptophyta; class Pinopsida; order Pinales; family Pinaceae; genus Pinus; species Pinus tabuliformis. Next base: position 720,169,632 of record CM062806.1, read on the forward strand.
AAAACTGAAATGTTAAGCTCTTTTGCTTCACAAATTGATACCTTGCAGGTTAAAAAGAAGCAGGCAAAAGCAGAAGCTTCTCTGGCTATTTTCTGCTCTAAATGCAGGGAAAAACACCCACTAAGGGAATGCCCCCTGGACAAGGTACCAATTTGCACTATCTATGAAAAGGACCATGAGACTCAACAATGCCCTTCTTTGCCAGGAATAAAAGCAACACTGCAGCCAACTGAAGAAGAAGCTGAAGCAGTGTACCTCCTCACACAGATAAGGAAATGGCAACCACGAGGACAAGGTACGAATTCTAACATGTCGTTTAATCATTGGAATAGTCATCCTCCTTTTCAAGCAAATTACCCACCCTTCAATCAAATGCAGTACCCACACTTTAATCAAATGAATTTTCCACCCATGTAGCAACCGAATCCTCCTTTTGTTGATCCTACAATGTGGAATCCCTGGGCTCTACAACAAACCTATTTTAATCAATGGAACCCAAATTGGATAGCTCCACAGATCCCATTTCCAAACCAATTACCTCAGTATCAGCAATCTCTCTCCTTACCATCAAATGCTCCACCAAATAATCAGACAATGATACCCCATCTGCCTGTACAACCTAACCCCAACCCAAATAATAATAAAGCTCTGTAGGTAATTGATATTCAAAACCAACTTGTTTCCCCTATGCAATGTAATGAAATTCATTTACGCTCTAGAAGAATAGTTGAACCCATTATTGATGACATTACTTCTGATTTTGATAAAGAAGAAACTGGAAAAGAAAAGTCATCTAATAACAATGCTGAAAGAGTTGGATCATCCTCTAATAATAATGTTGAAACAGTTGAAACATCCTCTAATAAGACTGCTGAAGCAGCAGAGCCACCATTCCCTGAACGTTTGGCTCTTACCAAAACACTTGAGCCACCTGCTTTTAATCTTTTAGGAGAGCTGCAGAATTTATATGTTAAAATTCCACTCTTACAGGCACTGAGAGATGTACCAATTTATGCTACAACTGTTAGAGATATTTGTATTAAGAAACTTGGAAGAAAAGCTAAGGACCCCCTCACAGTTCATGTGATGGGTGATCTAGCTGTTCTAATGTCAGAAAAAAACCCTCCTGTGAAATATGGTGATCCTGGTCATCCTACGGTCACAGTGCAGGTTGGAAAAACTTTTGTTTCTAGAGTTCTAGTAGATCTGGGTGCTGCAATAAACATCATGACACTTGAAACTGCACAGTTATTATAGTTAAAGGATGTAATTAGGGAAACCTTAACCATTCTAGAGCTAGCTGACCGCTCCACAATTAAACCTGAAGGAGTCATTGAAGACCTGATAATTTCAGTCGAATCTTGGAACTACCCAGCTGATTTTGTGGTATACAGACCAAAACAAAGTTGGGGGGTCATCCATTGATTTTAGGAAGACCTTGGTTGGCTACAACAGATGCCTTCATCAGCTGTAGGTCAGGTTCAATGACAATTTCTAATGGATGTGAAACCAAATAGCTTACTCTTTACCCTCATGCTACACCTATGATTAATAATGATAATTTTGTGTGGTTAGATTATGAGAACGATGAGACCCAACCCATCTTGACTGTCGGACAAGCCCTAACTTTTAAAAATTCAACCGAAGATGAATTAATTAGTAGCTTTATTTCTAAACCTTCTTCGGTTAACTCTGAAATACATGATCACTTGACTACAATCTTGGAATATGAATCACAGCAAAATCTTAGAACTGAAGATTTATCTCAGACATCAGCTGACACCTCCTCCAAAAGTGTAACAGTCGAAATCAAGCCTGGCAAAACATTAAATATAAACCCTAACCTAACAAATGCTAAAACACAACAGTTAATCAAGTTACTCCACGAGAATAAACAAGCATTCGCATGGGATTACACAGATATGAAGGGAATTTCTTCTGAATTATGTACTCATCGTATTTATATTAAAGAAGGATCTCGCCTAGTCTGTCAACCCCAGCGACGAATGAATCCCAATTTAAGGGAAATTGTGAAGGAAGAACTTCAAAAACTGTTGAATGCAAGATTTATATATCCTATATCTGATAGTGAATGGGTTTCACCATTAGTAATAGTACCTAAGAAAAATGGGAAATGGAGAGCGTGTGTAGATTACAGAGCTCTAAACAAGGCCACTCAGAAAGATCATTTCTCCTTACCATTTATTGATCAGGTACTAGATAATTTGGCAAGTAAGAGATTCTTTTCATTTTTGGATGGATTTAGTGGATATAATCAGATCAAGATTGCACCCCAAGATCAGGACAAGACCACTTTTACTAGTCCATGGGGGACTATAGAGTTCTTCCATTTGGACTATGTAATGCCCCAGCAACATTTCAGAGAGCAGCGATAGGAATTTTTTCTGATATGCTTAATGATTCCTTAGAAATATTTATGGATGACTTTACTCCTTATGGTGTGACATTTGAAGATGCATTACAGAACCTTGAAAAAGTACTTAAACGATGTATAGAAGCACATCTTGCCTTAAGTACTGAAAAATTCCATATGATGATGAATCAAGGTATTATATTGGGACACTTCATCTCATTCCTAGGAATTCAAGTTGATCCAGCTAAAGTACAAGTAATTCAGACTCTTCCTATTCCTAAAACACAAACTGATGTAAGAAGTTTTTTAGGACATGCTGGATATTATAGAAGATTTATCAAGGATTTTTCTAAAATAGCTTCTCCTTTGTTTGTGTTACTTATGAAAAATGTTGAATTTAAGTGGATTGATGGTTGTCAAAAAGCATTTAATGAACTTAAACATCAATTGTCTACAGCTCCCATTTTAAGAGGACCTGACTGGGCACTCCCCTTTCATATATCCTCTGATGCTTCAGATACTACAATTGGAGCTGTCTTGGGTCAATAAGAAAACAATCTTCCCTATGCTATCTATTTTATTAGTAAAAATATGACCCCTGCTGAACTTAATTATACAGTCACCGAGAAATAATTCTTAGCAGTCATTTATGCTATTAATAAGTTTCGACATTATATTACTAGTTATACTACTTTTGTGCATACTGATCACTCGGCCATTAAATATTTAATGAACAAATCAGTTACAAATGCTCGAGTTACCAGATGGTTATTATTATTACAATAATTTGATATCACAATTGTAGATCAACCAGGTAAAGAAAATGTAGTTGCTGATTTTCTTTCTCGGTTAAAAACTGATGAAAACATTCTAGTAGATGATTCTTTTCCTGATGAATATTTATTTGCAGTATCTGCTCACTCACCTTGGTATGCAGACATTGCCAATTACTTAGTTGCAGGGAAACTACCATCACACCTATCACATAGAGAGAAAAGAAAGATCGTTCAGCAAAGTGCTAGGTACAGCTGGATAAGTGGGTGTCTTTTTCACACAGGACTCGATCAGGAAATTTGAAGATGCATCAGAGAAGATGAAGTTTATGATATATTGAAGGCTTGCCACGATGGCCCTTGTGGAGGGCATTTTGCGGACAAAAGAACAGCACATAAAGTTCTTAGAATGGGTTACTATTGGCCCTCACTTTTCAAGGACGCAAAGAAATATGTTAGGGCCTGCGATAGCTGTCAGAGAATGGGCCAGCCTAATCACAGGGATGAAATGCCACTTAACCCCCAGGTAATACTTGAACCTTTTGAAAGATGGGCACTAGATTTTATAGTTCCCATCAATCCTCCATCCAATCAAAGATTTTATATACTGGTTTGCATAGATTATATGACTAAGTGGGTAGAAGCTAAGGCACTCATCAAAGCTAATGAAGAATCAGTGTTAACTTTTCTATTTGAAGAAATCTTTGTTAGGTTTGGTTTGCCTAGAGAGCTAGTTACAGATGGAGGACCCCCTTTTAATTCTCATGGCTTCAAAGATACACTCCAGAAATATCACATTAAGCATAAAATGACTACACCTTATCACCCCCAGGAAAATGGGCAAGTGGAAAGTACAAATAAAGTCATAGAAGCCATTTTAACAAAAACAATCAAGGAGAATAGAAGGGACTGGTTTCAAAGGTTGCCTGAAGCATTATGGGCTTACATAACTACTTGGAGGAACACTACGGTTTTTTCACCTTATGAATTAGTTTATGGTAAAAGTGTTGTTTTTCCTGTGGAATTTGAAATCAAAACCTTAAGGACTGCTTTAGCTATTAACCTTGACTTGACTGATGCACAGAAAACTAGGTTACAGCAGCTTCAGGAATTGGATGAAAAGAGGTTGGATGCCATCCATCAAACAACCATGATACAACAGTAAAGAACCAGGTGGCATGACAAAACTATTAAGCACAAGCAGTTCCAAAAAGGTAATTGGGCCTTACTGTACGACTCCCGTTTTGAAAATTTTCAAGGCAAATTAAGAACAAGGTGGCTAGGACCTTATGAAGTAGATACTGTTTTTCCAAATGGAACAGTTTGACTCCTAATGATTGATGATTCTAGAACACCATTATTAGTAAATGTGTATCGACTTCATTTGTATAAACAACCTATTTCTAAAGAGGCTTTCAAAGCTACTTGCATGGCAGACATACACTATGCCTTTTTGGGGGAACCGGCTATCCCTCAATGCACTTAATTTCCTGTTTATGTATTTATTTTTAGATTATATTTCTTAACTAATAATCCTTGTCAAGGGTTGCCATGTTACAATTAATTATTTTGCAGATCTTAGCTTTGGATGGTGGCTGAAAAGAAAAATTCCAATATAGGAAGAATTAATCTGCAGATTGGAAAACATTGCCATGTCATTCCAGATCATAATTCATTCCCTCTCCCATTTCCCATTGCTGAAACACCACTTCCCGCTGCCGAAACACCATTTCCCATTGCTGAAACACCATTTCCCGTTGCTGAAACACCATTTTCCAGTGCTGAAACACCAAATCCCACTGCTTAAACACCAATCTTTTCCATTTTCCTAAAAACCATCAATGTCCCCATTTTTTCTCCAGAGAATGAACTATAACATATCATTCTTTATTTAAGGGAATCAGCCATTTATCCTGTTAATAATGTCCCTTCACTACTACCTCGTGTGAATAATAAAAACCTCGTGTATAAAAACCCTCACACCTTACAAACCCTTTCTATAATGATCATTGACCTATTAAGGACGAGATAACACTTTTCGGCGCAACAACCAAAGGTAATTGTAAAGGTATGCGTGTTTAAGTGTGAATATTAAATTGTAGTTAATGAGGAGATAATTGGCATGACCGCCAAAAGCGTCGTGCCGCCAACCATATCATTCAGCCGCAGTTGGGGGGGATTACCGAAATATTGTAATCATTACATAACATGTCGATCACCGCCATCTCTATTCCTCGCGGTTGTGTCTAATCCACCTCGTCTATACCTTATCACGTCATAATTTCATTTGCAACGTTCTGCTCTGTTTCGACCTCGGCAACTCGGCTCTGCACTTTGTATTCTGCCTAAAACAGTAACTATGGGAGGAGATGCTGTTAGACATGAACTGGGCTCGACGGCATTACTGGAACTCTACCAGGACGCATACCAAATCTTTCTACAAGCAGGATGGGTGGACTATTTCAGAAGACTTCTGGATTTTGATTCACAGCAGGTTCTGGAATTTGCATGCAATTTGAGGGAAGGGTACTCTACTGTCCGAGGGGTGCGAATCCCAGTAACAGAAGAAGACATAGCGCAAGTTTCGGGGCTTCCAACCAATGGTATTCGCTGGTTCAGCAGGAAGCATCTCATTCTCAATGCACAGCAAGATTTCCTGTTACCTGGGGAGCAGGTGGAAACCAAAGGCAGGGGTGTTGCACTTCGATCACTACCACCACCATGGCCAAAGGTTGCAGAATTCATTAAGCATTACTTCACTTGCGAGGGCCGTTATCAAGTAGTCTACCAACACGACTTTGTTTTATTAAATCATTTGCCGCATGGTCGTCTAATAAATATGCCCTATTATCTCCTTGGCTGTCTAAAAAATATTGCACACTCTACCGTGAACGCAAGGCACCAACTCCTCTACCTCACACACCATCTTTTGGTCCAACTCCTAATAAATAGAGGCTTCGCCCTGCACAATCCACCTCCCCTCAATAACCCTCCCTAGCAAGCTGTGGAAAATCCTTAGCAAAATGAAGAAAATTCCCAGCAAGCTGCTGAAACTCAGCAACCAGTAGCAGAAACACCCCAATTGAGCACCGAAAATCTGCAGCAGTCCTCACCCCCTGATGAAGCTAAACCATCCACCCCCATAGTTCATATCCCTACCGATGATTCAAACGATGATACCCTCATCACTTTCCTTAAGAGGAAAAAGAAACAGAAAGCTGCAACCCCACTAAAAAGAAGAACTAGGGCCTCAGATAAGGAAGTCATTATTTCTGATGATTCCCCTACCCTGAGGAAAAGTGTTCGCAAAAGAAAAACTATTGTCTCTCCTGATTCCCTACCTCAGCAATGAACAAGGTCATTTGTAGCAACTGAGGCCATTATCCCAAATGTCCCTCCAATCATTCTAAATCCCTGTATCCCGCATAGCCCTGAACCTTCACCTCCTTCACCCTTAGGTGCCGAAATACAGAGTGTTCACGATTTTGTGACATCATTTTTCTCGACAGAGGCAGCTGCTCCACAAGAACCAGCTGCCGATATATTCAAACTAGACATCCAAGACGATATCGGGCATGTGGCTGTTACACAAGAACCAGCCATTGACCCAACAGGTGCCACACAAGAACCACCTATTGGGGAACAAAAAGACGATATAGGGCATGTGGCTGTTACACAAGAACCAGCCACTGACCCAACAGGTGCCACACAAGAACCACCTGTTAGGGAACAAAAAGAAGATGACCTGTATGTGGCTGTTATACAAGAACCAGCCACTGACCCAGCAGGTGCCACACAAGAACCACCTGTTGGGGAACAAAAAGAAGATTCCCTAGGTAAGGCTGATACACAAACTGACCCAACAGGTGATACACAAGAACCACTTGTTGTGGACGCAAATGATGAAGTTAATGCTGAACAAAAATTCTCTTCTCCATTGGAATCTCCAACTATACAAGCCCCGGTTACTTTAGCCTCCCTGTAGGAAGAAAATGAGTTTTTAAAATCAGAAATTAAGGCTTATCAGAAAGAGTTAACAATGGCTAGGGAAGCCTATAAAAAGGAACTCAATATGTACATGTTAGCTTAGGTAGCATCTCAAGCTTAAAAGACTGCAAAGAAGGATCAATATAGTGAATACATGTGCAGTGAATGTGGGGATATCTATACTCAAGCAGGATATAAGATAATTGCAGTCCCATTGACTAGAGCCAGCCCTGTTATATTAAAAAAGGAACACCCTGCTTCTACACAAGAACCAGCAGGGTCTTCAAGAATTTTAGAGGAAGAAACAGAACCACCCTGGCCTACCCAAGTTATTGATGAACAGAAACCAGAACCAAAATCTTTTACAAATATGCCTACACAAACTGAACCTCCCTGTGTCAGCAATGCTCATGCACAGACTTCCAGTTTTCAAGAACTAAGTAACACATGGAAGACAGAATACGAGCTCTCCCAAGGAAAGGCATTTCAGCAACAGAAGTCATTATGGCTCAACTATGCCTATAGAAATTGGGAAGTACTTGAACAGTCTCGTGCACAACATAAGGAGAATAAGCAATTAAAAGCCAGACTGTCCCTTATCTTTGATTTGGTCCAGCAGTTACTTGCTACAAGAAAGCCTTCTTTTAACTATTTTGTATTCTTGAGAGAACGTTTAGCGTTCCTCCAATTAAAAGCAATCAAGGATGGAAGACCCCACCAGGTCTCTACACCACAGCAATTTATTGAGACTTTTGCAGAAGCACCAAACAAAGACCAGAACTTGTTGTGTGAACTCTATCTTCACAATGAGGCTATGCCTGAAGATAGAAAGATTAATTTACTTCCTATTTGTGGTGATATCCAAATAATAGCTTTTATTTCCTTTTTGGTCAACCAGCTTACTTGGCAGAATGTTTTTATGTCTGCAGCACACAATGAGGAGAAATGTATTCTCTAGATTCGTCCAGAACCACAGAATGAAACCATCTTCATTATGGAACATCAATGAATTCTACGAGAACCAGGGATGACCGATCATATTAGGAATCTGCAAGCAACAGTCTTGGAAGACTTCCAACATTATGTGAAAACTAAAGGACCTCTAGCTATAAAAGCAAATAATTTATTCTAGGAACATTGTCCCAAAGAAAGATGGGAATATCATCCCTACAATCCCCTCAATCTTCAGGCGGAAATCTCACGCATACCTAATTATGTAAAATGCATTAGACAATGTGCTGAACGGTGGATTGGTTACCATTTTCATTTCCCTCTCTTATGGCTTCCTGGAGAACAATACAAGGCTCAATTTACATTGACTAAAAAGGAAGAGTTGGCAGCATGGAAGAAACTTTAGAGTGTCCAAGGGTTCAGAGACATGGTTGACAGCACCTTCTACACTTACTGCATAAGCAATTTACAATGTTCATCCCAGTATTCCGAGTGACGAATAGTAGGTGCATGAGTTAACGAATACAGGCTTAGGGATGGCATGGTTGATTGTCGAGGTAGCATATGTTCCACCCTAGGCTCACACATGGGGAGGTGACTGGGAGGGAGTTACATGGTTTAGTTAGACAGCGCGAGGCGTTAAGTGAGCATGAGGTGCGAAGGATGGTAGTCCTTGTTGGCAGGATGATGCCTAGGCTTTCGGCAGTACCTGGGCACATCATTAGGAGTTAGGATAGCAGATATTGTTGTGTTATTTGGCAAACAAAGAGAAACTAGATATTTGCGGCACAGGTTCTTGATGCTCGGTGTCTACCTATTGGACACCTACAGGAGACAAAGATGGGGCACAGAGGGGTCCCAACAGCTAGCAGCATAACACATCAACAAGTAGAGAGGATTTGGGGTTGTGGACCTCTAGTATGGTTATGGGATCCAGGGATCCAATGGATTGGTGGGATACTCCACTCCTCAATGAGCCTGGTCGGAACAACATGAAAACTAATTCATTCACAGGAAGACACATGGGGAGTCACCAAAGCCCACACCATAGGGCGAGGCAGATTATTGCTCAAGATTGGGGCCAGCCATGGGGCAATAAGCGCTGACACTATTAAGGCGCTTTGGCATGTTGCGCCTAACCTCGATCATCACATAGATTGTGGTCGAGAGTTATGTGAGATGAGGTTATGGTACGAGCATGCTAGGTAGTTAGTGATGAACAGGGTGTCACAGGGTCAACATGATAGTTTCTTACTACGCTGGGCAAGGGGCCCTAGCATCATATTACTTAACAGTTCAACTACCCATAGGTGTGAGCTGGGCTCTACAAGAGAGGGTTGTCTAGATTTTCCACCGGGTTTCCGTGATTTTCTGATGGCATGGGAGACATCATCAGCATGGCAGGATGGCCAACAAGAGGATTTCAAGAGGAGCTCATGCAGGAGAGGCTTGTTTCGCATGGGGATTGAGTTGTATCTTCAAGGGACCACAATTAGAGTGAATGGGGTGGACTATTCGGTAGGGAAACTTCACGAGGATTTGGACAAAGTTTTACATCATCATGATGCTTTACTTATTGGCAGCAAACAGAGGGGTCCTAACACCCCTATCTTGTAGGATAGTGAGTGGAGAAAGGGGTGCTCCACGTTGATCAGTTTGGCTTGGGATCCTAGTATCGAGGGACTCCTTCACTATAGGATAGTACAATGATCAGGGATGATCCAATGGCATATTTGGGACCCTAGTGAAGTTTGTAGCGACAGTGGGGATCCATAGTTTGAGAGGGCGCTTGTTTAGGCACTGCTTGATGACAAGCAATTTTTGGTGCATTGGAGGAGCTTGTCGGATGAGGATGTTACTTGGGAGAGCAAGCACATACTTGAGCATCCGGCACTGAAGTTGCCTGGGGACACGCAATATTTGGGAGGGGAGGACTGTCATGTCCTTTCCTAAATTGATTTGGAACAAGACTAATTATTTCATTTTGGGGCCAACTTTGGAGATAGTGGGGCCCATTTGATTTTTATTAGGAGATTAGACTTAGGATAAGTTATTTTTTTGTGGTTAAATTACACATGGGGGTCACCCACACTAGGGAAATACACACTCCCTAGTTCGGTTTACATGGAGGTGGTTAAGTGAGGGCCCACTATGGAGGTAAAATTGGAGGGAAAAGTGCTCCATGAAATCTATATAAGGAAAGTAGCTCTCCTCATTTCATTCATCTTTTTGGCAATATTGATTTCTCTTTGGTCGCTCGAGATACTTAGCTGAGTCACTTGTTGTTCAACACGAGTTATTCAAGAGAATAGCTCACCCTTTCTTCGGGGACTTTGAGTGCCACCCTAGGAATGTTTTCTTTCATTTATTCAGTAGGAGGATCTCAGTGTGATTCCCAACGATTGCATCCATCTCCAGGTGGTGCGTATTACTGGAGGACGCAGTGAAGAGGAGGCCAAGTTTGCTTATGGCCTCTTGAAGAGGAGTTTGGGTGAAGTATTTTTCAGAGAGGAGACATATGAGGATTGTTTGCATTTCGGAGAAGTTTTGGAGTTGGAGGAGTGTGCTACTTCGCAGGGTGATTTTCGCATTTCCTAGGCTAGCGCAGAGGTAGCACTGGGTGTTCATGTGAAGGGTAGAGTATCAGTCTTTGAGGAAATATTTGGAGAAGTGATTGTTGCATTTTCATGAGATTGGAGGAGGGTTTCATTGGAGTTTATTGCATGTCGTTTTCTGGAGCAGCTTAGAGGGTGTAGGGCATATTGGAGGTCGATTTTGAAAATTCAAAATCCAGCCAAACCATTTCTGGGTTTTTCTAGATTTTTGACAAGGATCCCAGATATAAATTTTTATAATTTTCTAAGCACCAAAGGTGGGGTTTTCAGCCATATCTTTGCAACATATAGTGTAGAATTAATGGGGATTATGTAGGGCATATTGGAGGCCGAATTTGGGAGGCTAGATTCAACCCAAACCATTTCTGGGTTTTTATGGGTTTTTTACAAGGATCCCATATATAAAGTTTCAACATTTTCTGAGCACCAAAGATAGGGTTTATTGTAGTTTCTTTCCAGTTAGTAGTGTAGTTTCTAGGGACAATGCAGAACATTAGAGGAGCAGTCATTTCCAGCTTCTAGATTATCATTTTATCACATGAGTCCTTTTAATCTTGCCCTTAAGGCAAGTTTAGGTTCATTTCTCCATATTATTATACTTGCTACATTCCATTAATAAAATGGATCAACTGGTTCTTATTTCTAGAGCTTACATGGGTGTCTACTGAATGTTTGAAATTTCCAGTGCTATATTTGTTATTTTCTTTGCATATCACTATTTTACCTATTTCGGAACATTACACATCACCAACACCAACCAGATTGGTCTCTACCCAAGTTATATAGGGCTCCGGGAACTAGTAACTCAACCCACAACCTTCCAAGGCTCTTGTTACAGGTCTATTTGGGCACATCACTCCCAACATTCAGATCAATACAGTTAGGGCTTATCAAACCCTAATTCAGTTGTTACATGCCCTAGACAAGTCATCTCATTGAATGCTTCCATCCATGAAAGTTTCCTAGCTTGAAGCCTTGCTGAAATGCCTCCTTGGGACACCAGTGCAGTCTTGGTCAGGGGTAACTATGCTACAGAGCAGGCAGGCCCATTTAGGCCTGCACTGTAGTACACTTATGCCCACTTTGACCTGCGCTAGGCGAGATTGAGGGAAATTTGAATAGGGTTCTAGGAATATTCCTTGATTTTATATCATTCTAAAAGGATCCCATCTCTTATCTCCTCCTATGAGCTCGAATTTGGATAGGCTAAGGATCAATTAACCTCCTACCCTCTCATCCCTTGCTCCATGGAAACTAACTCCAATTTTGGAAGGCCATTCAATACCCTCATTTATGACAAAACCACCTCCATTTCCCTATAAATTGAGCACTCATCATAGTGATCAAGGGGGCTAGAATTTGAAGATTGTAAGGAAATTCTATTGGTTTGATATTTGAGTTCATGTCAAGAAATGTTATGTTGCTAGATTGGTGTGCTTTTGATGTGGCGAGGGTTGGACTGAAGCTGGAGGAGTGGCACAGGATCAAACTATATTGGGTGAAACTCTTCCTTCTACATTAATAAAGTTTTTATTCCTTTTCTCATATTATTGTTCATATCTATGATGATTATGTGTTTCAATGTCTTTGATTCCATTGGTTTATAGTAGATAGATCATGTATGCTTTGATCATTTGTTGTTTATGTTTTTGTTGACACAGGTACCTATTGAGTGGATTTAGTTTAAGTGGGAGTGACTGGAACAATTCAAAGGGGATTAAGGAAGAGAAAGACTACAAATAAGTTCCTTCATCTTATCTATCTACTATACGAAAAGGTTAAACTACTTTCTTCCTGTTGTTCTAGGTGTAGCTACCCACCTAGGGAAAATGTGTTTATCCGTAGATGCAAATTTGATATAACAAATTGGCGACTCCAATGAGGAACAACTGTCATTCCAGGTAGCTTACCCTTAGCATATTACATCCTAGTATACTTTTCTTGATTTCATTGATCTTATTTCAGTGTTTTTGAAGTGTTTTTGGTCAAAAAGTGTGCTTGAATGTCTCTTGAGTTGACTATCTGGCACCAGCACAATGTCGGTCTTGACATAGTGCGCTGCAGAGCAGCCTTAGCTTAGAGACAGTACACTACAGTGCACTGTATCCCACTCTAGTCTGTGCTAATCCCTCTTAGGCTAAAAAAACCCACGTTTGGTTTGATTTTTCCAAAGTTGCTTCTATTTTTGTTTGTTGAAAGATCAATGTTTTCTATGGTTTTGGAATCAATTTGTATTTCTTCTCCTATCCCTACTTTGGCCTTGATCATTTAGTGTTTCTTAAATGATTTCTTTATCATTATCAATTCATTTTCAAAGTTATCTTATAATCGATTAGTCTTTTCTGAAAAGGAAGTGTCGTAAAGTCTTCATTTCTTTGAAAAAGAAATTGTCATAAAGTCTTTGTTTCTTGCGAAAAGTATTGATTGATTGTTTGTGCATTTAGTTTCCTTTTTTTCATCTAAACATTAAGGGAAATGAAAAGAAAAAATTGCATCATGCATTTAGAGATTTGTGTGTGCTTGTAGGAATAGTATAGGGAAAGTTGCATTAGATGTCCTCTATGCTCATTGATTAAAGATTCTGATTGCTCTATCCCTTGTAGTTAGGGTTTTCATTATTAAAATAAAATGAAAAGAATGTTTCTCATCATAGTTGCATTCTAGGAATTTCAAAGACATCACGTGGTGAACCTGAAAGACAAACTCCTAAACAAGATCAACTTAAAAGTTATCTCAATTAACCTAATGGAGCATTGTAACTTAACACATAACATTTAGAGGTTCTAGGATAGAGACGTGTTCTGGCGTCGTAAAACATAGTTGATGTCGTTAATTGTCTGTGATACATTCCAAGTGTAATACATCATTCCACGTACATAAGTATATCATAGCTCATCCACGTACCTTTGGGTATATAGGGTGGTGTTATAATACGAAAAGTATAAAGGAATGCTCTCACTGTGCGGTTTCGCATTAGACAGCGCTAACACGGATTGGGCCTCCACGTACTTTCAAGTATATATGGGAGGACTACATTAGGTTGCTATCCATCCTTAGGTAACCAAGTCGGTCTCCTCATACACTGTGATACACCGAACACATCATTCGAGGAGATTTCCTACATGTATGTTAAGTCCTTGGTTTACTGAGGCAGTATATTGCAGTTCACAGTTGCTTGGTAATCCTTTTACCTAGATTACCCTCTTTTTATTTATTTCTTTTTGTAATAAAATCAATCAAAAATTGTGGAGGAACATTAACCTTTACCCCGTCATTCGCGGAGGACAACGAGTAAACCATCTTTACGCCCTGAAGTTACAGCTAGACGGCAAAAGAGGTCTTGTTTAACTGAGTCCAGTACATCACAAAGTTCTGGTTCTTCATCTAAATTACTAGAATCACCTATACTGGTAAGTATTGTGACCCCAATTACTCTTATAATTACTAGTACATCTGCTACTAAAGTGGAACCTTTACAATTACCTGAGGACACTAAAATTGAACTTAGTGAAACAGTAACTGAATCTATCCAACAAGAAGTTGATTCTCAACCCAGAGTTGTTCAACAAGAAATTACTTCTGAACTTGAATTTGTTCAACCAGAAGTTGATCTTGAACCTATCACAATTCAACCAGAATTTGTTCAAGAAGCTCAACCTGAACCCATTGTTCTGTTACTAGAACACTTGGATCTTGAAGTTGAAAAATCAGAAGTTGTTCCCATACCGGAAGATGATCAACTGGTTTATCCTCAAACATCTGTAACTGTTGAGACTTCCCCTTTACTGTAGAGTCAAACACCAAAAATCTATTACGGACTTGACCGTGAAATCCTCCCACCTGGTTTAATTTCTATTGAAGAGGAATCTGAAGAAGAAACACCCAGAACTCTAACTCGTTTTGGACTTGGGCTTTATCTTCATCCTCATACTCCTCATTTTACTGCTCCTTTTAATCCTTTTTACTTTCAAACTCCTGTTGATTCATTAGGTCATTTATTGGGTCATTTGACTATGGCTAAATCAACATCCTAGACTGTACCATCTGTTACAACTACAACAGAATCTATTGTCGCTACTTCTTCGATGTTTACCACAACACCTGAGTCACATCTGTATGGTGTTCCATTTGTCCCACCATGTTACCAATCTTTATCAGGAACTCACTCAGGTGTTGCTTCTAGTCCATGGTCTTCACCCATGTCGTCCTCAGGAATTCTACCTGGTTCTTCACTTATGGATACTGAACATTTTGATCCATCAAGTAAATATCAATATGGTCCATCTGGTTACCATCTAATGTATCCACTTTACACTGGATTACCCCCATATGGAGAACAATATGTCCAATCTGCTTATCCTCCATTTTTTAGGGGGCAATCATATGGCAGTATATCATCGTCTTTAGGTCAGCCCGGAATGACTGTTTGTCAGTGGAAACCTACAATTCCCGTTCAACCAAGGCTTGTGTATCCATCACAACCAATGCAATCTATTTCATCCATACCTACTATGCCTGTCGTTACGACTTTACCATAGTCGCAAGCTCAGTTAATTGTATCTCAACCTTTGCAAGTTGGTCCTTCAACCTCTGACCCTCAAGTTTCAGGTCTATAGACTCAGTCTTCTCAGGAAATTTTACAACAACTGTTTGTGCTTGGAATCCAACAACCTCAAGCCAGTTTACCATTTACTGGAATGACTCAAACTTATACTGGTTTAATTTATTCACAACCTGGTCAAACTTACATTGGTGGGCAACAACCATTACATCAACAACCATGGCAGCCACAATATCAGTAAAAGCAATTCCAACAATACCAAACTTATCCTGGACTTGGTCAACAAGCCTATGTTGGGTTTGGTCAACAACAAGTTTACCCAGGTCCTGGTCAACAAGCCTATGTTGGGTTTGGACAACAACAAATGTATCCTAGTGCTCAACAACCACCTTATATCAGATTTGCTCAACAAACTTACCCCTATCAAGGTTACCAGCAACAGATTCCTTATGCTGGTATGCAAAGGCCTATTGCCCAGGAAATTCCATCTTACCCTGGTTACGCTCAACCTGACCTAAACCAACAGTTGCCTTTTGTCACAACACTTGAATTACTAGATTTAAATCGGCTTACCAATGATCCAATCCTTTATGCACCTTGGTGGCCGATGATTCCTCATAAATTTCCTTATGATATTCCTAAGTTCAATGTAAGCCCTGGAGAAGATCCATCCAACCACGTTATGACTTTTTCATTTATGGTGTTTATCAAACTCCTTGTACTAGTCGGGCTGCAAAATGGTATATTGAATTACCACGAGCTTAATTTGACAACTTTACATCCTTATCCACCACATTTCTAACCCACTTCAAGTTACCCATCAAATATGAAACTAGAATGGAACTATTGAAAAACGTTAAACAGACCACTGCTACTCACATTTCTGATCATATTCATAAGTGGCATCGTCGTCGTCGAATGGTCAAAACTTTTGTTCTTGATCAGCTTTTAGCTGTGTGGTTTATCAAATCCTTGTTTCCATCTATCAACGAGAATGTGGCTAAAGGAGGATTTGTCACTGAAGAGCAAGTAATTGCTCATGCCCAATACTTAGACTTGATTTACACCCTGTTTGGCACGCTTAATGACAAAATTCCAAATGCACCCATACCAGCTTTTACTGTTCCACCACCTCCATCTAGTAAGGACTCTCATGCCGGTGACAGTGTGATTGGTTCTTGAAGCACACAAACATCATGTAGACCATCTGGTCAAACACTTGCTATTTCCAATCAAACTTCTAGTGCATCTGATAATACAATTTCTTCCGAAATAAATGTTGTGTCATCTGACAAAGGTAAAAATGAAAAGCAACCTAGAAGCAAGAAAAAGGGGAAAGTTAAAAAGTAAAAAAATCCTCCCCCTCAAGAGAAATCATTTGATTCCTCTTCTCTCGCTATGAAACCTCGTTATTCGTGTTTAATTTGTAATGAGGAGCATTTTACACAAGATTGTCCTCACCATTCTGAAGTCTTAAAACTTCTTAAGACTTCTAGTGCATCTGTTGTGTTGACAGACCCTTTTCCAAATCCAGAGACTCATTTGGTTGCTACAAATCATGCTTCCACTTCACAAGTGCTTATGCTATCTGCCACTAAGCCTAAAATTGATGTTTTGGTGACTACACGAAGTAAATATTACGGTAATCCATCATTGTCGTCGAATAACCAGGCTACAAATCAACCAAATACTTCGACTTTGACTTCGTATGATCCCATTCCACCGCCCATTGCACCAGAGTTAACAATAAAACTGCCTAAAGGAGTTGCACATAAATCTACATTCAACCCTCGAGCTCAAGCAACGCAAAATTATAACATAGTAGAAGATCTGGCTCAGTCACCTTCTGCTATGTCGATGCTTGAGGTGCTTCAAAACTATCCCTCCCAAAAGCAGGTTTTATTGTCAGAAATTGGTGGAATTGATCCAACGGATTCCAATCTTGTGGTTTTTAACCATGCGGGTTATACGCCACAATTGCCAGCTCAATTAGCTTTCTTGATCCAAGTAAAGGCTTTGAATAAACTCGTTCACTGAACCATTATTGACGAGGGTGCATCTACTTGTATCATGTCAATGAATTTCTGGAAAACACTTGGCTCACCGCCTTTATCACAATCACCTACAGCATTAAAAGATTTTGATGGTCGCACTTATACAACTTGTGGAATTTTAATTAACCTGCAGATAGAACTAGGGGGGGAAATTGTAACTGTTGAAGTTGAGGTCGTTGACGGACCCCTTGACTACAACATTTTTCTAGGAAGACCGTGGGTCTATGCTATGGGTGTTGTGGTTTCGACATACTTTCATATGATCTCTTTCCCTCATAAAGGCGGAATCACAATAATTGATCAACTCGGCTTCTTCGCCTCTAGTTCATAGGCTACTGGAAGCATTCTGTTAGTTCATGGACCCCCGATATCTCTTCAGAATGTTGGAATAGGTCTCTTCAAAGATTCTTCCCTAATGGGTACCTTTTCGCTACCGTCACCATCACAAATGGCGGAAGTTGCAAAATTTGAGACTTGTAACATGATACCTTCCACTTCATCTAATTCATGGATGATTTCCAAATTGATATGCATAATGAAACCATGCCGCTAAGGCCCATTGAGCTTGCATATCAATCAATCATTTTGGCTTGTGTGACAAATCCAAATCCATCATCACCAATTGTATGGGTTGATCGTTCGTTAGAATATGGTACTTCCTCTTATCCTTTTTCATGTACATTTTCTACTGATGAAGGAATCATCCAATCAATGATGACACAAGAAGAACAATGGGCAGATTATCATCATTGATCCCATCTTCCAGATCACACAGAAGATATTCCAAATGAACCAAATCACCCTTCAATTGTTGATTTCCTTTCGAATTCTGTATTCATAGACACAGTCAATTCCGAATGAAACTTATCAAATATCGAAGAAACCATTTCTATTAATATTTCAACCAAACCTGGAATTGTAGAAAACATCCATGTTGGCAAATCTTGTTCTCCATCGGAACTTGAAACTTATCGTGCTCTTTTTCGTGAATTTTGTGATATATTTGCCTGGTCATATGAGGAAATGCCAGGTATTGATTCTAGTATAGTTGAACATGAGATTAAAATGTATCATGATGTCAAACCAGTATGACAACACCTCCATCCTATTCATTCAAAGAAGGCTGCTGCTATTAAAGCAGAAATTGAAAAAAAATTGCATGTTGGTTTCATATACCCCATTCCTCTTACCAATTAGGTTTCCAACCTTATTCCTGTCATGAAGAAACAAGGAACAATACAAGTGTGTGTTGATTATAGGTATGTTAATAATGCTTGTCCAAAAGACAACTATCCCACTCCCTTTATCGACCAGATAATTGATGACTGTGTCGGATGTGAAATATTTTCATTTATGGATGGATTTTTCGGCTATAATTAGATCAATATCTGCCCAGAAGACCAATATAAAACTGCTTTTATTTGTCCCTGGGGCACATTCACATATAGGAAACTCCCTTTTGGTTTGAAGAACGTTGGGGCAACTTTTCAGAGGGCAATGAATTATGCCTTCCACGACATCAAACACATTGTTCAACCCTATCTAGATGATTTACCTGCTCATTCACGGAAACGGGTTGATCACCCGCAACATTTGAGAGACATCTTTTTACGGTGCCAACACTATAAAATTTGACTCAATCCACATAAATGTGTGTTTTATGTTGGTTATGGTCATTTTTTTGGTTTCGTAGTGTCTAAAGAAGGAATTCAACTCGACCCTTTGAAGGTTAAGGCAATTCTTGATCTGCCTCCACCTTCCAATTTACTGCAGTTACAAAGACTCCAAGGGAAGGCTAACTTTCTAAGGAGGTTCATTCCCAACTATGTCAAAATGGCTAAAGGATTTACTCGTCTTTTGAAAAATGGGATTCCCTTCCATTGGGACCAGGTTGCACAAGCTTCCTTTGATGCTCTCAAAGATACCTTGATTCGAGCATCATTAATGTATGCCCCTAATTATCAAAATGACTATTTCTTGTATCTTGCCACTGCAGATACAACCATTGCTATGGTTTTAGTCCAAGAAGAAGATGGGATTGAACATCCGATCTATTATTTGAGTCGCAATCTCAATGATACGAAAGTTAAGTACTCTTATGTCGAAAAGCTAGCTTTGGCTACTGTTCAAGCTGTACAGAGATTTCACCACTATATCCTGCTCCGAAAGACCACTATCATTTCAGATTGCAACCCTATGACATACATCTTGTCACATCAATTTCTAGGGGGGAAATATTCAAAATGGATTGTCATTTTGTAAGAATTTGATTTGGAATTCATCAAATCCAAGTCAAAGAAACCTCTAGTCTTTGTCGAGCTTCTTTGTGACCTTCCCTCTATTGATATCGATTCAACAACGGAACCATAAATTCTAGATGAGTCTCTATTTCTGATTTCGTCATCTGACCCTTGATATGGAGAAATACTAATCTATCTCCATTCCCAAACCTTCAAGTCTGATACCTCTCGCTCGCAACAACAACGTATTCGATATCAAGCCAAAGATTATCTGGTCATTGGCGACACCCTTTACCATTGTGGTATCGATACGATTTTACGGAGGTGCCTCACTCATGAGGAAGCCGAGAAAGTTTTGAATGGTTGTCATTCTGGTGCTTGTGGGGGACATTTATCTGGTTATGCTACCGCACAAAAGATTCTCCGTGCTGGTTACTTTTGGCCAACTATATTCAACGATTGCATTATTGTTGTCAGAAGTTGTCATGCATGCCAGATTTTTTACCGTAAGACTCGATTACCACCTGCACCACTGCATCCTATTGTCGATGTTGGACCATTTGCAAAATGGGGCATTGATTTTATGACATGTAACCCTACCTTGGCCGGGGGGCATGGGTATATTATTGTCGTTGTGGGCTATTTTACAAAATGGGCTGAGGCCATGCCTACAATAAACAATAATGGTGAGACAACTACTCTTTTTTTCTTCAACCATGTGGTTGCACGGTTCGGTGTACCACAAGCTATAGTTACAGATCATGGTTCACATTTTCGCAACCATATGACGACTGAATTGACTACCAAGTTAGGACTTTCACATGATAGTTCTACTCCTTATTATCCAGAAGCTAATGGACAAGTTGAAGCCATCAACAAAATCCTTAAGCGAATGCTTCAACGAATGATAGGAGTTCATAAATGAAACTGGCATTTAATCCTGTACTCATCTTTGTGGGCTTACTAAACCTCGGTGAGAAATGCAACTGGATTCACACCTTTTCAATTAGTGTATGGTCTAGAGGCAATCTGGCCCGTACAATGTGAAATTTCATCATTAAAACTCGCAATTGACCTGTTGCTCGACACTTCTGATGAAGAAGCATGTTTCTTAGCACTCATCCATCTAGATGAAACACGTTGTGAAGCCGCATTGGCCAACGAAGCACATAAGAAACGAATTAAGGCACAATATGACCGAAATGTCAAGCCTCGCATTTTCTCAGAAGGAGACCTGGTCTTGCTTTATGATCAGGAAGCTGATAAATTAGGAGTAGGGAAATTTGAACCATTATGGATGGGCCCCTATATTTTCAAGCATGTTTTGTCAAAAGGTGCTTATGAGTTAGTTGATTATGATGGAATTCCATTGTCGCAGCCCCGAAACAGGTTGTATTTGAAACGTTACTATGCTTGATTTTGCGTAGTAATAAACATTGTATATATGCTTTGATTGCGTGTGTGTGTCGCAGTGTGACTTTTAGGGTTTTTATGTGGTTAAGTAATGTGCTTTGCATTTGTTGCAGATGTCGGAATCTTTGGAACCATTTGTTGGTTATGCCGATGGTGCTAGTCACAGTACATAGGACCTATCTTCTGCAGCATGGGCCATATTCTCTCCAGGTGGCGAGTTAGTGAGTTGTCAAGGGATTTGTATCGGTCATTCTACAAACAATATCATTGAGTATAGTGCATTGATAGAACTCCCTCTAATGCCATTTCGCTTGGCATTCACCGACTCATCATTAGGCTGGACTCACAACTTGTCGTACTGTGACTTAAAAATGTTTATACCATCTGAAATCCAACTATTTATCATATGTTCCTTAGAGTTTGTCTCTTGGAAAGACATTTTGATTACATGAAATATCAACACATTTCCAGGAACTTTAACACATTGACTGATTCATTAGCAAACTATGTGTTAAATAGACATTTACGACACATGTAAAAAGTAAATTTTCAATTCACATCAATAGTTGAATAGGATAACACATAACCATATAAAAAAATTGAAAGTAAAATAGACATATGTTTAAAATCTTTTACAAAATTTGTGTCCAAGACATGTTGGTCATCTGACCTCAAAACTCAAAATGCATATAGAAAAACATCCTAAGTAGACCTAATGATTCTCATGATAACAGGTCACAGCTTGAGCTATCATGCGCAATAGCCTCATCCAACGGCTAGGTACACCAATAGTATGGTGTTGCAGCCTCATCGGTAACTCCTTGATCCAGACATCCAAAATACCGAGGGTTAACCCCTCTATATGATCCTACAACTCTGCCCGTGTTTCAGTCAAATCCAAATCCTAGAGAACTGCTCTTCCGACATTTCTCTGTGTTGGTTCACCTACCTCCTATTGATGACCCCTAGTCAAATAGTGCCAACATCTGTATGCATGAGAACATTTTTGGTTTAGTCTTGGAAACATCAAAAACACAAAAACATGTAGAAACTTAAAAAAATTAAAAACACATGGTCGAAACAATTTACCTATAGCACCCCATTGAGCACCCACTGGTAACCTCAAATCTAGATCTCCACGAAAGTCCATCCCTGCATATGGATGCTCCTCGATGACAATGTGTTGTCGACTGAGCCAACTGAAGAATGCAGGAGGAAATGAGATTGATGATTGACCAGCATGTCGAGCCATCAACTCAACCCATCTCTGCATCCATGGATCTCAAGAACCAGTCAAACTCAATGATACATGTTGGGGTTGCATCAATGGAATTATCTCTAAGGTAAAGGCAATCAAGATCGAACCATAGCTAAAATTATTCATCTTACCGCTCTTTACTTTGGTCAGTTTCTCTTTCATCAAAGAGAGAACTACCTCACACCAGTTGAATATAGTTGGCTCAAGGCACTCAAGCGCAAACTGCATGTATGATCTGTTCGCCAGATGAAGTGTCGCACTACCCGCCAACTTTGCGATAGTGAAAAGGATTGTTCGCAAGGGAAAATCACGAACATCCCTGATGTTTATCTTCCCATATTTGCTAGGTTGTGTACCTGGCCGATAGAACTGTCGAATGTAGTCCCTCATTGATTCACCCCCACAGGCAGAACCTGAAAGAGATATGGGGGCACCATGTCTCGACAATCCTGTAAGGAAGTAAACATCATTGATCAATATAGGGAGCACTTTGCCCCCTATGTGAAAAGCTTGATCTATTGGATCCCATGAATGAACTAGGAACTGCAATAGTTCTAATTGTTGCCTCATCCCAGACAACCTGAAGTATTTGAGTAACCCACAATCTCTAAGGGCCTCAACAGTACCCGGATCATTTAGGGCAACCATATCTTGTTCTTCATGTTCTCTTTCACGCCAAGTAATAGTCATTCTGATCCGATCAAGGCCTGAAATCAAACCATAAGCTTAGTTAGGATCCATTTCATGCAAAAAAATGAAGGATTTTTGGGTAAAACAGGAGAAACAAATTTCTCAACTACGCCCAGCGCAGCCCAGGCCTTGAGATAGTGTGTTGTAGAGTAGGTACCCTTCTGTTTGGGTGTACTACAACGCATTTTTGATTTGTTAGGCTACACTGATCCCAAGGCGAGTTATATTTGCCCTAGGGACCTCAAAAACCTAAAAAACTTGCCTGAAACTGCAAAAGAATGAACTTAAATGGAAGAGAAAAGGTAGATCTCCTACTGGTCCTAACGGCGTGGAAGATGATCCACATAATCTCTCGCAATCAGCTACTAAAGTTTGAGGTAAAAACTGGTTCAAAGCACAAAACTTAATGGTAAATATCAAATGGTGAAAATGACTTGGTAAATTCTTGTTTTATGGTTATTTAATATTCAATAATTGAATAAACTATAGTTTTTACCTATTTTTACCAATGAAACAGGTATGTTTAATCCGTTTGGTGGTTCTTTGAGCAGGTTTACAGCTGATATATTGAATTTGACATGCATGATTGTGAATTGTACTTTTGACCACAGAGCATACTTTTATCTCTTTTTCGAGCTCTGTTAAACATTGAAAAAGGAACCCCCTTGAGTCCTCTTTAAGCTCTTTTCAGACTCTCGAAATATGAAAATATTGTCGAGTGCTTGTCTTTTTTAGCTCGCTAACGGATTGGAAATGACATCTACTCAATATAAGTTTAACCTTTTTCCGGACTGAGATAGATTACTTATGAAAAAGGAATACATTGGTCGAATATGATCAATAGGTTTTCTCTTGTATTATTTTATGTTTTTTCGAACTTGAGAGACAAATTTACAAAAAAAACTTGTGGATTTTTATTTTTGTCCCTTTTCAAACTCTCTAAACATGAAAAGGACCGAGTTCTAATTGTCGTTAAACTCGTTAAAACATCAAATAGCAACAAACTTGTCCATCATGACAAGACCGAGTTTCACCTTCGCTAGGCTCATTAAAACATCACATAACGATGGATTCACCTGAAGGGTGGAATTACACTGCAATCATATGTTATCCTCTTCAAGCTTGTTAAAAAATAAAGAGGTATGGTCAGCAATGACTGGGGAAAATGGGAAAATGGATAAATCACTTTATGGTAGCAAGTCACGCTTGAACATGACACTTTCACTTAATCTCTGTGACTATTTGGGTTGGGTTATCTGCTTGATGGTTATCATACCTATGGTCTATCATACCATCCATCACTTTGGTTTTGGGTCAATGCTTCCAATTCATTCAGTGTCGCCGACATGTTCAAGAGAAGTCACTCAATAAACTCCATCCTTTGCAATACTCATAGACATTCATTTTCATGACCGCCATCCCTGAACCTTGTGTCATCAGTCAAATTTTGTCTTCAAAATCATCACACTTGTTTCGTGTCATTGATGGGGGATACATCAACTCCAGGAACTAGTAACTCAACCCACAACCTTCAAGGGCTCTAAAGCATTTTTCTAACTTGACTCTAGGGACTAGTAACTCAACCCACCAAGGGCTCCATAGCATTTTCCCCAACCTAGGCTCCAGGACTAGTAACTCAACCCAAGTAGTTTTAGAGCTTCTAGAGCATTTGTTCCAACCCATAGCCATAAGGAATTATGAGAAATCAGAAAACAATCAAATGGAAAAACCCACAACACCATGGCTATCTAGGAAATGGCAAGGCAAGGCTAAAACCATTGTCAATCCATGAAATTCCCCATGCCAATGACAACACATAACCATATAATCACATGCATATATCATGAATCCATAAATCAACAAGGAAATCACACATGCAACCTGTTACATGCAAAGCAATCCAAATATAGTTGTTGATCCACATGTTCCCTTGCACTTTCCTGCTTTCCTTTGCCTTCTTTCTCTAATCCAAGTGAAAATTAGTGTGCTCCAAGCATGCTCCAAGTATGCTCTAAATGTGCAACAGTATGAGACAACTAAAGAGAGCTCCAACAAAAGATTGACAAAAAGTTGTGAATTGATCCTCATAAGCCTTTTTATTATTGAGGCCTCTATTTTCATCAGTTTCCTTCGTTTTTCCTTCAATTTCCTCCTCATGCAAATATGTGACCTTTCATCTCCCTTTTCTCCTATCCTTTATTTCGTTAACAAAATGCCAATTATTTCCACTTTACCTTTGCCAATTTCCATAGCTATTAATTAATCACCAATGATACCCATCACTATGTTTTACCCAACATTCAACCCTGAATACATGTCCCATGACCTTGGTCTTATTTTTGTTTACATAGAAAATCAACCAGGGGTTGTTACAAATCCCTTTCCCTTGGGGGAACAACGTCCTTGGTGTTCAAAGACACTTATAAACCAACAAAAAACATGTTGCCCATGGAGCTCTATAACACATCTTGATGCAACATTTACATCATATCATACTGCCAAGACCATGACCATGATACCATGAACACCATACCGCTTATTGGAGCTTTATAGCATAGCTCAATGTGGTATTTACATGCACATGCACACATATAGACATAACCAAAATACAACATCAAAACATATATCAGAATACATCCACTCAACCAGTGAATAAAGAAGGATACATAGCTCACATACGATCAACCATCTCCCATGTAGCTTCATTAGGCCCAAAGTGCTTCCATCGCACTTTAAATTTCTTGCTTTCTCAATTCAAGAGCATGAGCATCTTTCCCTGCAAAATGCACTGAGATTCTGGATAGAATTCTCCTTCTAGTTCCACCTGCAATACATACTAGTCAATCACATGATCAACATCCTTCATGTATCTTTTAAGCAATGAAACATGGAAAGCATCATGGAATTTCACTATCAGAGGAAGTGCAAGTATGTAGGCCACTGGTCCAATCCTCTCAAGGATCTTTAAAGGCCCACAATACCGAGGTGCCAACTTGGCACATGATCCAATCCTTAAGGATATTTTCTTGGGCTTGATGCGCAAGTACACATGTTCCCCAACCTAAAACTCCTTAAATACCTTATGTTGATCTGCACAACTCTTCTTCTTGTCATGTGCTACCTTTAGATTCTTCTTGATAACCTACATTTCCTATTCCATTTCTGCCAACATGTCCTTTCCAATCAATACCCTATTCACTAGACCAGTCCAACTGATGGGAGTATTACAACTCTGCCCATAAAGTGCCTCAAATGGACTCATCTTCAAAGATTCTTAATACCCATTTTTATACACAAACTCCACAAGTGGAATATACTCTTCCCACTTCTGTTGCTAATGCATGAATGCATCCTCAACATGTCCTCAAGAATCTTGTTGACCCTCTCTGTCTATACATCTATCTACAAATGATTAGTTGTACTAGAGACCAAATCTATCCCAAACCTATAAACAACTCTTTCCAAAACCTGGAAGTGAACTTGGCATCCCTATATGACTCAAACTTATTAGGAATTACATGCAAACTCACTATCTACCTGATGAATACCTGGGCTACCTCACTAGCTGAATTAGTAGACTTCACTGGAATGAAGTGAGTTACCTAGTCAACATGTCAACCATAACCATAATAGAATCATGTTATCTAGATGTCCTCAACAAACTTGTAATGAAGTCTATGGAAATGACCTCCCATTTCCATTTTGGAATCAGAATTGGCTGCAATAAACCACCTAAATTCTTACACTCTACTTTTACCTGTTGACAATCCCAACATCTCGCAACAAACTCGACCACCTCTTTCTTCAAGTTCGTCCAATGATAGAACTTGTTAACCATTATCAATGTCTTCTAATATGTCGGGCGACCTGAATACGACTTAACATGAAATTCCCTCAAGATAAGCTTCTTGAGCTCGTTGTTGTCCGACACATATATCATGTCCCTAAATCTAACCAAATCAACTACGTGAGATGATAATCCACATCCTGTTCACCTATACCCTGCTATTGTAACCTGTGCTTAATTTGCTCATACTTATCATCTTGTTGTCCTGCCTGCAAGATCTACTCTTGCAATTATGTCCCATATGAACTCATAGTTGCAATGTGATTTACCTGCACTCTTCTGCTAAGAGCATCTGCAACCATGTTATATTTACCCTTAATGTACCTGAACTCGAAGTCAAACTCATTGAGAATAGCCAACCACTTAGCTTTCCTGGAATTCAGATTAGGTTGGTCAAACAAGTACCTCAGCCCACTATGATCACTCATCAAAATGAACCTCCTTCCAAGAAGATAGTGTCTCCACATCTTGAAGGCGTGGATGATAGTTTCCAACTCGAGGTCATGAGTCACATAGTTCTACTCATGTTCATTCAATTTCCTTGACGCGTAGCATACTACTTGTCCTTCTTGCATCAGGACTCCACCAAGCCCACTCTTGCAAGAATTTGTACATACCACAAACTCTTTGTTTGGATCTACAATATTTAGAGCTAGATCATTTGTAGGAAACTACTTCAACTATTGAAAACTATATGCACATTCCTCAATTCATCCAAACCTCTTTCCTTTTCGCTGCAAAGATGTAATAGGATAAGAAATCTGTGAGAAGTTCTTGATGAACCGCCTGTAATAACCTATTAGTCCCATGAATGATCTGACCTCTTCCACATTCCTAGGATTTGGCCACTCCATGACAACTATGATCTTCTTCAGGTACATTGTTATACCTTCCTTGGAAACCACATGCCCCAAGTAATGAAATTATGTCTGAAATAAACTTCACTTACTAATTTTGGCATATAATTGATGCTCTCTTAGCAATCTCAACATTGCTACTAGATGTTCTGAATGCTCTTCCTAATTCTTAGAATATATCAATATGTCATCAATGAATACTATCACAAACTTGTTCAGATAAGGACACAACACATTATTCATCAAACAAATGAAAGTAGTTGGAGCATTAGTCGAACCAAAAGAAACCACAACAAAATCATAATGCCCATACCTGGTCCGGAAATAAATCTTGTCGATATCTTCTTCTTTGATGCATACCTGATGATATCCTAATCTTAAGTTGATATTTGAGAACATCGTTGCTCACTTTAATTGATCAAACAAATCATCAATCCATAGTAAAGGGTACATGTTCTTTATCATCACCTTGTTTAATAGTCTGTAATCAATACACAACCTGAGAGTAACATCCTTCTTCTTCACAAACAATATTTGTGCACCCCAAGGCAGCACACTTGGCCTTATCAAGCATTTCCTTAAGTTGTAACTTCAATTCCACCAACTATGGAGTGCTCATCATACACTTACCCTGCAAGATTCTCTTCTCTTTGTCATCATCCAAGCACTCAATAGCCTTATCATAGCAATCTACCTTAGTATTGTGAGTGTACAACCAATCCACATTAGAGAAAATTTCAGCCTAAAAGTGGCCTCCTAAGGAAAAATAATAAAATAATAGGAAAATAATAAAATAAGAGTTATGAATTTTTTAGGGAAAAGAAGAAAACTATTTTTTTTATTATTATTGTATTTTTAGCTTATCTCCTTATATGTTTACTCAAATTTCAAGTGTAGACACTTGTTGGATGCATAATGAAGTCTCGCATCCAACGAGTACCCATTATGCATACTTTTGAGAACACCCACATTGATAAAAATTGAAGATACATTAAGAAAGTGTGTTCAACACGTTTCTTTAAAGTATCTTCATGTTTTATCAATGTGGATGTTCTCAAAAGTATGCATAATGTGAACTCGTTGGATGTAGAATTTACTTCTGCGTCTAATAAGTGATTACACTTGAAATTTGAGTAAACCTATAAGGAGATAAGCCAAAAATACAATTTAAAAAAAAAGTACTTTTCTTTATTTTCCTCCAAAATATTTACATGTACCTCATTTTAAATTTAAAGGATTTTGATCGGTTTACATATTATGTAAGTGAAAATTTCATGGACACTTTTAGGCTAAAATTTCCTCTAATGTACCCAACAACATACTGTATTATTCCAATGAAAGCAGATTTCAATGCGTTGATGTAGACATAATGTCCAACTTGAATGCATAAGATCTTACCCAATGATGAACTCTTTTCTTAATACCTGTAGCCAACTATACCAACCAAGATTTTGCATGAACTTCTTTCGACACTTATCCACCAGGTCAGGAGTGATATAACTATAGTTAGATCCAAGGTCAATCAAAATAGAAACAAGTTGATCACAAAGCTTACCTTCCATCTCGATAATAAATGTCTGACGATCAACCTGCCTATTATCCAATGCTGCATAAATCTAAGGAATACTATGTCCAACATCCCTAACTGACTATGTCTCCTAAGAACTATAAATTTTTGGTCTGCCACCCTGATGTTGTGGACAATCTCTCTTGCAATGATCCTTGACACAATTCCAACACTGCAAAGGTTTCCTTCCATCACCCTTGTTCTAATCCTCAGACTGAAATCCTTGTCCTTCGTCAACTGCATTGAATCTATTGTACATTGTTGTATTCTCCTTGTCATTTTTATCATGAGGTTTTCCTCTCTTCTTACCCCACTCTCCTTTATCCTTCTCATTACCTTTCCAATACTGCTTATACTCAGTTTTCCACTTCGATTTCTCATAAAAGTGCTTCAACCTTCTAATGGATTCCTCCAATGATCTAGGCTCATCAAATTCAATCATGTATTTGAATGATACCAACAACCCACTAATGAATCTCTGAATCTTTTCTTTCTCCTCCTTAAGATAAGGCACATATCTCAACAAATCCAAGAATTTGCTAGTATACTCCTCATCAGTCATAGATCCCATCTTCAACTCATAGAACTCTTTTTCCTTGTCATCATAGTATCTTTTAGATAGATACTTCTTCCTGAAAAGTCTCTTGAACTCACTCCAAGTCAACTCCTCCTCTCGAATGCCTCTGACATTCTTTAGATCTTCCCACCAAATGTTTCCTTTTCCTTTAAGGTTGAAAGTAGTTATCCTAGCTTTCATATTTTCTGAATAGTCACACAATCTAAAAAATTATTCATCCCAAACAACCAAGCTTATGCATCTTGTGACTTCTTCATTTCTCCATCAAATTCATGAGGCTTTGCTTTCTTGAAATCCTCTGGAAAGTACTGCTTCTCACTCCTCCTATATGGATGGTGACGATGATGTCTCTCTGAACCAAAACTAGAATAGAACCCATGGTCATTACCCTCCCTGTCAGGGGTATCCAAGAACCTACCATCTCTAACTATGTCATCCATGTCAAACCTTTATCTTGAATGAGACCTGCTACCATATGCCCCATTTGTCCTTTCCTCCTATCCATGATTGATCCTAAGTGGTCCATGTCCCTGCAAATCAGATAGACTCTGAAAAATAACTACATTAACTTCTACTTTCTTTTCCTATGTCCTGGCAAGTCTTTCCTATGACTAAATTATCCTGTCATTATCCACCTTAAAACTTCTTATCATTGCCTTTAAACTTCTCAATGTATCTACTATGTCAGGGGAGTACTCATCACCACGTTGTTCATCTGATCTGTAGGGAGAATCACGTGAACTATAATCTACCATTTTTCTTGTCATCTTTATCTTTTACTTCCTGCAAACATACCATGTTAGATAAACCCAAATATAAACATGATCAAACATACCTCAATGAAGTTCGGGGGAGGCTATATCATCTGCACAATCAATCCAGATTAGCACAACATATGCATATATAATGAAATCAACATATCAATCATCTCAACATCAACATCATCAGCCTCTACATGACGACACTACTACAACACTAACTATCACAATGCATTCATAACAGACACATATACAACTGACATGCATACATGACAAACACATTCCTTCCATCCAGTCTAACTGCTTGAACCTGGAAACTCTGATACCAATCTGTAAACCACCCCTCCCACATTTACCTAATTTCATCGTCCTATCAAGGTAAACACAAGACAAAGGGTTACTATGACATGACCCGACCTCCAATCTCCAGTTAAGGAAGTGGAGCCTACAATTGACCATCAAATGAAAAAATCACAACATTCCTCAAAGGCTATAGGACACTTAGGGGCCAAAGGACCACCCCATGTGACCAAACCCTGAGTTGGGGTTGCTTTTTACTAACCTAGGCTCCCAACCGCATGCATGACAATTCCTGGGTGTGGTTGAGGGCCTCCAACCACATGCACAACATTTCTTAAGTGTGGTTGTGACCCAAAATGTCCAGTTCATAGGGTGTGGTCCCAAGACCCGAGCCACAATTCTAGGTCAACCTCTAGACCACTGCCCAAAACTTCCTGAAACTTCTCAGAATCATAATTGACATAACAACATGGCTAAACATACAAACTTGAGTCATAAACTTGAACTATACTAACCAAAACAAACTAGGTAGTTTGTCAAACACATGGAAAACATGTAAGATACATGTCATGAATGCATATCTAGTCATAAAGGTCTGAGAATCATCAAGAAGGCCCTATGTCCTCTCCAAATAGTTGCAACAACACTTATTAGTCCATACATTCATTAACCCATCAATATCTAAATAATTGATGACAAGAGCCATAGAAGATACACATCATATGAACAACATATAAACAAAAAATAACCAACACATAGACCATGGAAACTCAACCATAATATCACCAACATAATCACTACAAATATACATGAATCACAATAGAAGAATAACTCTTATTAACATATGAAAGTACCAACCAAGTTAGGGACTTCCATGTACCACCCGACCATAGATTGGGTTGAACTAAATCTCTCTTTCAGGCAATCACTCCTGCGCCATATTCCGAGCATGAATGTGGGATCTCATGGAATAAACCAAACAAAACCAAACCAGGGCTTCAAGAGGCCAAACCACCTCAACCCTCAACCAATGATTCAACCTCACGGTCGGACATCACTAACACCAACTAGATCAATCTCTACCAAAGTTTTCCAGGGCTTCATGAACTAGTAACTCAACCCACAACCTTCTAGGGATCCAGAGTGTTTGTCCAACCTAGATCCAGCAACTAGTAACTCAACCCACTAAGGGCTCCAGATCATTTTTCCCAACCTATGCTCCACGACTAGTAACTCAACCCAAGTTGTTCCAAGGATTCCAGAGCGTTTGTTCCAACACACAACCATTAGGAATTATGAGCACCAATCAGAAAACAATCAAATGGAAAAACCCACAACACCATGGCTATCCAGGAAATGGCAAGGGAAGTCTAAAACCACTATCAATACAGGAAATCCTCCATGCCAATGACAACACATAACCAGATAAGCATATTCATATACCATGCATCCATAAATCAACAAGGAAATAACACATGCAACCAGTTACCTGCAAAGAAATCTAGTTGTAGTTGTTGATCCACCTATTCCCACACACTTTCTTTCATTCGTTTGCATTCTTTCTCTAATCCAAGTGTAAAATAGAGTGCTCCAATCATGTTCCAAGAATGATCTAAGTGTGCAAGAGTATGAGAGGATTAGAGAATAGAAGAGAGCTCCAACACAAGACTAACACTAAGTTGTGAACTGATCCTCAAAATCCTTTTTACCATTTGGGCCTCTATTTTCTTCATTTTCCCTTCAATTTTCTCCTCATGCAAATATGTGACCTCTCATCTCCCTTTTCTCCTATTTTCCTTTATTTCATAAATAAAATGCCAATTTTTTGCACTTTGCCTTGCCAATTTCCATAGCCATTAATTAATCACCAATGATACTCATCACTATGTTTTACCCAACATTTAACTTTCATGACCTTGGTCTTATTTTTATTTACATAGAAAATCAACCAAGATTTGTTAAAAAGAGTTTATATTGTAACTATGGTTAAGAGTTGAGGTAGTCAAACCTAACCACTAGTAGGATATCAGGCTATGTTATAACTAGGCCACTAGGAGGAAAAGGGGTTCCATTCTTTCAAGTGCATTCATTCCATGGTTGAGAAAAAATACCCGAGAGGGCTAGGAGATGGATCGCATGAAGAGGATTTGCGCACTGAAGTAGCCTGCAGGCCATAAGCCATACTTCTTTGTACTCACAAACATTTTCTATTAATAGAAAGAGAACATAACGACCTCACCTTCTAGCTGGGTTATTCTCCCGAAAGGGTTTCCAAAGTCATATCTTGTATCAAGTGTGTGTGTGAGCTTTATTTCACTCTTCTCTATTTTCTGGATAATTTTAATTCACGTGCATACACTATTAACATACATCTACAAATCCATAAATCTAAAAATAAATAAATTTGCAATAGTGAAGAATTTCAGTTTTTAAATATAATTTTATTAGATTTGTTATGGCGAATTAT
The DNA here is from genome assembly GCA_031772625.1 of Pinus tabuliformis. Taxonomy (NCBI): domain Eukaryota; kingdom Viridiplantae; phylum Streptophyta; class Pinopsida; order Pinales; family Pinaceae; genus Pinus; species Pinus tabuliformis. The sequence goes on from CM062806.1 coordinate 720,202,921, forward strand.
CCAATGGAATATCCACAACAGTTTACGAATCATGTCCTGTATCTGGGAGGCAAAAAATGACTCTCCTAGATTTTTGAATCCAATTTCACCTGTCAGTCTTGGGTGACTCTTATTTCAAGGTCACAGATTTCTTCTTGGATATGACCAAGAGTGGAGGAGTGGAATAAGGATGCAACATACTAGGCCCGAATTTCAATTCTTGACCTATGACCTGGACTACATCCACTAGAGCCCTATCCAGGGCACATGCATTGGCACAAAATAATGTTTGAAGGAGAGGAAGGCACATCCAAAGAGAATCTACACACCAACAAGAGCTTAGAGAAATAGTTATAAGGAGGGACCCACATAAACAAGACCTATAAAAAATCCAAGAATTAGCTTATGAGAGGGAGAAAAGGGAGAGGCTTGAATAAGAGAAGGGAATAATGGTGAACTAAGAATCGTGTGTGAATAAGAGGCAAAAATCCTTTCCCATCCAAGTGATCACAATAGAAGAATAACTCTTATTAACGTGTGAAAATACCAACCAAGTTAGGGACTTCCACATACAACCCGACCATAGATTGGGCTAAACAAAATCTCTCTTTCAGCCAATCACCCGTGCATGATATTCCAAGCATGAATGTGGGATCTCATGGAATAAACCAAGCAAAACCAAAATAGGGCTTCTAGAGGCCAAACCACCTCAACCCTCAACCAGTGATTCCACCTCACGGTCAGACATCATGTCATGTTCCTTCCTAAATTAATTTGGAACAAGACTAATTATTTCATTTTGGGGCCAATTTTGGAGATAGTGGGGCCCATTTGATTTTTATTAGGAGATTAGACTTAGAATAAGTTATTTTGTTGTGGTTAAATTACACATGGGGGTCACCCACACTAGGGAAATACCCACTCCCTAGTTCGCTTTGCATGGAGGTGGTTAAGTGAGGGCCCATGATGGAGATAAAATTGGAGGGAAAAGTGCTCGACAAAATCTATATAAGGAAGGAAACTCTCCTCATTTCATTCATCTTTTTGGTAATATTGATTTATCTTTAGTTGCTCGAGTTGCTTAGCTGAGTCACCTATTATTCAGCACGAGTTCTTCAAGCAAAGAGCTCACCCTTTCTTCGGGGGACTTCGAGTGCCACCCTAGGAATGTTTTCTTTCATTTCTTCAGTAGGAGGATCTCAGTGTAATTCCCGGTGATTGCATCCATCTTCAGGTGGTGCGTATTACTGGAGGACACAGTGAAGAGGAGGCCGAGTTTGCTTGTGACCTCTTGGAGAGGAGTTTGGGTGAAGGATTTTTTGGACAGGAGGCATAGGAGGATTGTTGGAATTTGGGAGAAGTTTTGGAGCTAGAGGAGTGTGTTACTTCATAGGGTGATTTTAGCATTTCTTGGGCCAACGTAGAGGCAACATTGGGTGTTCACGTGGAGGGTAGAGTATCAGTCTTTGAGGTTGAACTTTACCGTGGAGGTTAAGGGAAATACTTGGAGAAGTGATTGTTGCATTTTTATGAGATTGGAGGAGGATTTCGTTGGGGTTTATTGCAGGTCGTTTTCTGGAGTAGCTTGGAGGGCGTAGGGCATATTGGAGGTCCATTTTGAAAGTTCAAAATCTAGCCAAACCATTTCTTGGTCTTTCAGGGTTTTCAACAAGGATACCAAATATAAAGTTTCATAATTTTTTGAGAAACGGAGGTGGGGTCTTTGGCTATATATTTGCAGCAGACATTGTAGAATTGTTGGGCATTGCATAGGCATATTGGAGGCCGAATTTGGGAGGATGGATTCAACCCAAACCATTTCTGGGTTTTTCTGGGTTTTTGACAAGGATTCCAAATATAAAGTTTTAGCATTTTCTGAGCACCAAAGACGGGGTTTCTTGCAATTCCTTTCCAACCAACAGTGTAGTTTCTAGGGACAACGCAGAGCATTAGAGGAGCAGTAATTTCTAGCTTCGAGATTATTGTTTTATCACCTTGGTCCTGTCAATATTTCCCTTGAGGCAAGCCCAGATGCATTTCTCCATATTATTGTACTTGCTCCATTTCATTAATAAAATGGCTCAGTTGGTTCTTATTTCTGGAGTTTACAAGGGTGTTTGTTGAATGTTTGAAATTTTCGGCATTATATTTGTTATTTGCTTTTCATATCACTATTTTTCCTATTTCATAACATTACAATGGTATCAGAGCATGATATTGGCCCAGCTATGGGAAACTAGCCAGAAGATCATGGAAACATTGGGTATGAGTGCACAGTGATGGGTGAAACCGGAGATAAACCCATGGCTCAAGGGAAATCCAGTATGCAGAAATTATGGGACATAACTGATTGGGATGATGAGAGGTTGGCCCAATTGAGGAGGGTGACAGACCAAACCCATATTCACCCTCACAATAGAGACGATAAAGGTGAGCAGGTTGTGGGGGTGCAACCATCTACATCATGTGGAGAAAGTCGACAAAATCAGGGCACCAAATCTCCTAAATAGGAGCAAACAGGACAGGGACAGTTAGAGGGTGAGGCCAAGGAGTGCTTTTGCTAGTGGAGACCTGACTTTAGATATCAGGAGCCTGAGGAGAAGGTTGAGCATGATGCTGAGAGCCCATAGGATGGTGAGGAGCACATTGATTTACCCAATATAGCACATGAGTCACCATTGTTGGAGACCTCTTTGATAGCACCAGTTGACACCTTTGTGGAGAGGATGGAGCCTACACACATAGAGCTATTTTTTGAGGAGGCGCCACCCATGGATGAGATGTTGATAGTTGCTTAGGTATCTAGAGTTGTGACCAAGTCTCCAAGTGATAGATACCAATGATAGTTTCATCAGTTCCAGGCTGACCTTCTAGCATTGAGAGAGGAGGCCATGATAGTACGAGAGGCCATTCTACAACAAAAAGAGGAGCTAGAGGGCATGAGAGTGGTTTGTCCTGAGTCAGCAACCAAACTGGCTTGCGTTGGGGAATGGTTGGATTCCCTAATGGTACAATATTAGAGCATCAGAGCAGCCCTGTTCAGACATACATAGATGGGGTTGTAGCGTTAGTAGTTTACCTTTGCACCTTAGAGAGGGAGAGGTAGAGCCACCTCGACATATTTTATGTGTTGACTAGGTTGATGAGATGACACGAGATGAGCGGCATAGGGTGCATCATTCGCATGATGGAGGGCTTGTCCTATGTATGGGAGTTTGTACATTCAATCCATCTCTTGGGGTTGGATGGTGAGAGATTTTGAGTTGGTACCCGGTGGAGTGGGCTATGGAGATGGTAGTGGACTTGTGTGAAGCTCAGCAAGAGCTTTCAGGCATTAGTGATCAGGTGCTCAGAATTATGCTAAAAAATCAAAGTGTCATAATCTTCTCAAAATCAGCTTCAAATTAAAGAGCTTGTCATTCTGAATCCAACGGTGTGAACGGCACTCGAATCCGAGTTCGTATGCAGAAGTTAAAGCAAGTCAAAGTTCAAGGTTGACTTTCATAAATGGCAAGATTATGATGATGTGGCAAGTCTTCAGTGAATAACGAGGCGCCAAGCGGCAGCCTGCCGTTGGCCCTCGCAAATCGCATATCGTAGCGGTAGGTGGGAAAGGTGTTTCAAATCGGTCCCCGATAGGTTCAGGTTGTGATGCGATCTAATCGCAATTACATATCGCAAATGGTGAAGGGGAGAACAGAACAGGTAACGACAAGGTTTGTGATGCGATGCGATCACATATCGTAATCGCGGAGAACAGGTATCGGCCCGGGCCCCGAAAAGGTTAACAATGGAATGTGATGTGATCGCATATCACAATCACAGTAGTAACAGGAATCTATCCCAATGCAAAAGTTAATTTCTGAATGCAAAAGACCCCAGACGCGATAACGTTATATGTCATAGTTTAAAACTTTGCTATGTCCCCGATATTGCAATCGCAACATTTTGTTGAGTAAACAAGACATTTCGCCCATCGAAACCCACTAATTGCGATTTGCGATACGACCGATATAATATGGACCGCGGTGTGAAAAATTATTGCCCGATTAGTAGATTTTGGGGCTAATTTGTAGTTTTCTGCTGGTTTTGGAGCATTTTGTGGAACAAATAGTGGGAGAACTGTGAGAAGTCATAACTCCTTCAGTTCTTATCCAAATTTGATGCAAAAATAGTCAATTCTAGCATATTTGATTATTTTGAACTCATTGAGACAGGTTTCAGAGGCATTCGAGTATTGTAAACACACTTTTGATGTAATTTGAGCATAATAGAGAGGCCTAAGCCATTGGAAGTTGGACCAAGGATGTAGCCCAGGAGGGGTGAACTCCTTTATCATGTGCTTGTTGTGTGTTACAATTTGATGTTCTTTGTTGTCATATTGCAGTTGTTTAACATATGTTTTTTATGTTAAACTATTTATAACATTTACATAAGAAACTCTCACGGGAATATGTTAATTATGCAAAAGTTTTGAATCCTTAAGCACTTGAAAAATCAAATGATAAGCATCTTGGGTTTATTTCTGAATGGGGAATTAGCACAACATTACTAATCTACTCTAATTCATATCAAGTTGGTATTAGAGCATTGGTTTTGCTTACTAGATTTTCTTTGTGAAAGAAGGATTTAATTATTTGCAAGTTTATGTCATGCTCACAAGGTTAAAGCTCAAAATAGGTGAAGGAAAGATGGTTGAAAGCCCTGAAATTGAGTCAAAGGGAAGAAGAGAAATGTTTCCAAAGTCTTCTACACCAGTTCAACCTCAAGTTGCAGAAGTTGCAGTTGAGATTCCAACACCAGTACAACCTCAAGTTGTAGTTAAGTCTCCAGAGACCATGTCTCATGAAGGAGAACATATCATGACAGAAGATGAGAATACCTTCAGAAAGGCTTTCTTTGATATGACAGAGATGGTGAAGGTCCTCTATGAAGAGAGGAAAAACAAACTATAAGGAGAAAGTTCCAAGCCTCCCAATGGAGAAGGCTCTAAAGGAGGTAATGGGAATGGAGACAAACCTCCACCATCTCAACCATATTCTTCATCTTCTTCTTCGAAAGCATCTTCACACTTTTCCACAAATACCACTGTTACTCATACTCATCATCATTCTTCAAAAGGGGTTGGTAAATCACCTTTTCTGAAGCTTTATGTTAAATTCGAGTTGCCTATGTACAATGGAGAAGTTAATGCAGAGAAGATGGATAACTAAATTCGTTAGTTGGAGGTGTATTGTAGAATTTAGAACCTTCAAGAGGATGATATCAAAATTTAGTTGGCTTCATTGAGATTGGAGGGTGCAACACTTATATGGTGGGAAGCAAGGACGCAAGACGAGATCAAGAAACATGGTAAGATCTCTATTTCTTGGTCTAATTTCATTGCTGCTATAAAAAGACAGTTCTACCCTTTATCTCATATGAAAAAAGCCATTATGAATTGAAAAATTTTCAAACAATTGAAAGGTCAAAAATGTGCAAGAGTATACTCAAGAGTTTATGAAAAGAGCTCTTATGCTAGGAGCAGACTTACAGTCACAAGATACCTTGTTGAAATATATAGGAGGGTTGCATAGCTATCTTCGACATATTATTCTTATGTTCAGTCTCACGAATCTTGATGAGGTTTGTGTTCAAGCTACACACCTCAAAGAAAGAGGGAAAAATATGTAGGAAGATGGTAAGAAGAAGCCATTTCAGAGTGTTGAAACGGGGAAGAAGTTTAAAGGAAAGCAGAAGAAAAATGCTTATGTTAAGAAAGAAGGGGAGAAACCCATGTGTAAGAATTGTTCCAAGGAAGGACATGATGAAGCACATTGTTGGAAGCTTCATCCAGAATTACGACCGAATAAATTCAACAATAAAGGGAAGCAAAAGACCAATGTTGTTGCACAACAAGACTTGGGTTCAGACTCACGGGATGAAACAAAAATCACAACCACAGTCACCAAATGAAAATCCATGGAAAAAACAAGCAAATAGGTCAGTAAAGACGCAGTTGTAGCAAGTACCAGTGCAGCAAATAATACCCACAACATTTCAAATGAGGAAGAATAGAGTTATTCCATATCTGAGTCATTTCCAAACATATGAAAATCGATACGTTGTTTGACAGTGGATCACAGGCCAAGTTAATTTTTGCAGATTTGGTTAAGAAAATGAATCTGGAAACCATGCCCCATCACAAACCTTATCCGTTAGGATGGATAACCAAGGATGTTAATTTACAGGTCACACAGAAATGTATTTTCGGGTTTGCAATCACCACTAATTTCATTTATGAAGTTGAATTAGACGTTGTGCCATTAGATATCACAGGAATTGTGTTGGAAAATCTGTATTTGTATGACAGGAAGGCTATTTTCCATAGATTTGAGAACAAATGCCATTAACAATGTAAACTTTGAAACGGGAACTATAAACTCAAAACGGGAACTCTGGCCAAAAAACCCTGAAAAAACATCAAAAACAGTGCTAAAAACGAAAAGTGTGTATACTGGAACGATGATTTTTTTTTAGGGTCAATTTTGAACATGTTTTAAAAATGGCAGTGAAAATGAAATTTTCGTGCAAAATACAGCTTGAAAATGAAAAAGTGATTATACTGAAACGATGATTTTTTTTTTAAGGGTCAATCTTCAAATTTTAAAAAAAAATGCTAGTAAAACCAAATTTTTATGTGACAAACAAAGTTGTTTATGAGGAAAAAACACATTAATATTTTTGGTAGAATATCATTTTTCTTTCCTAAGTATAAATTCAATATGTTCTCAACCATAACATGCTAGATACAAAAGAAATTGAAATTTTTTCAACTATAAAATTAGAAAACCATGACATTATGAACAAATTACATCACTAAATGAATTCAAAAGTCATTATTTGTATATTGAATAAAACATACATTATATCTTTAATTTAATATTGCATTGTAGATATTTTAAACAATAAAAATTATCATAATTAAGACATATAATCCAACAACATAAAAATGCCTCATAACTTCTCATTTAACACCATATGGAAATCAAAAATTGTATTTCAAGATACGATGCATACATCAGTTATATAAACTGTCTTAAACAATTATTCAAAATCACTCATATTTTCTTACACACCATTAGAATTCACATCTTCAGATGAGTGACTGGATGCTGACGAAGATGTTCCATATTCTTCTCTTTCATTAACTAGTGCCCCATCTAAGTCCATATGCATGCCCATCATTTCAGGTTTCAAAATTCTTCTAGATCTACGACTAGTTTCAGCAGACTCCCATCTCAACACTGTTCCTTCTGGTAACAACCTTTTCAGAATCTCTATCGTCTTGAAGCAAAGAGTTCTTCTCTTTGTTAGATTGAATTCATAAACAAGTATGTCAACATCCTCCAATTTTAATATGTTTATGCGTCGGCGATTTATATTTATACCCTTTCGTTTGCTCTTTCTGCTATTTTTTTGTCAACTACCATCTCTGGCTTATACACACCATTGAATGGGTGTGTATTTGTGGCATACCAATGTACTTCAACACTTGTAACATCCTCATTTTCTGTAAAGACCTTTATAACTTTAGCAACCCAAAATGGATAGCCATTGGGATCTCCATCTGCTAGCACTACGATCATGCAACCCTCCTTAATATCATGTATTGAACCCCTGTAAAGGTCTTCCATGGCTTCACGTTGTGCATGAGATCTTCTGGAACTAATATACATCTCTCTTTCCTCTGCCTGTGAAGAATTAATAATACCTTGAGATTGTTGCTGTTCAACAATGTTTATTTCCTCATGTTCATTCGACACATTTTGTGGCCAAATAAATGGATTTTTCAAAGGTATATCTTCATTTGTTGTTGTTGAAATGATATCACTTTGATTTGAAAAATGACTCCCACCAAACTGAATCAGCAATGTCAAAGTACTCATATGTGTATCTAACACATTTTTTAATTTCTTCTAGGCAATCAGAATAATTTATATCTCTATTTTGTCTACATGCATTATGAACTTCACCAACTGATTGTAATAACAATATTTTTTATGCAAATATTGGATGATCTGAAATGAACTTCAAAAATTGCAAACCTGATGATGGTGCCCATTCTGCAGTAGTTGAATACTTCTTGCCCCATATTAGTGTTTTCCCATCAATTTTTTTGATATGAAATTGATGTTAGAAGCTAATGTCATTAAGTTGTTCAATGCATTTCCCCTCACCGTATGATCCCAAAATAAACCTTCGCATGTCAACAGTTTCTTCCAACACATCAAAAGTAGGCTCTGGCGTGTATGATTTCATAATACATTCAATTAGTGATGGCAAGCTCCCAACTTCCTTCCTCCTCAATGTAACTGAAAAACTACTGAACATCTGATCAATATGGTCATGAGTGTGCCCAACAAGAAGGAAACCAACCTTTACCTTTTGAAAAATTCTCAATTCAACAAGCATATTTAGATATCCAAAAACAACCTAATTTTTGTTTTCACGACAAGTGTTGTCCAATGTAGATACAAAACTTCAGGAAGATTACCAGACCAATGAGAAAGCGCATCATGAATTATGGTTATGGTTAGATTTGCATCATTATGAATATTTGGAGCTGTGAAGTACACCCTTGGCAACATTTTCCCATTGAAGACAATACAACCGACCAAGTGATACTGAATAAATTTTTCCTCCTATAAATTTTTGGGTGTGCAAACAAAATGTGGTAAAAGTGTTTTCTTCTGGTCCATACCATCAATTATCAAACCCAAATATTTATTCGGATTATCATAACACTTCTTTCGATGCTTATACAATTTTTTCCTTTCGTTTGTTTATTGTTTGTGATGCTCATGAAGTTCTTTGACAATTGAATCTACACAACATAAAAGAAAGCCATTAAGAAATATGTTTTCATAGTTGATGACTATAAAATTTTAAAAGTTAAAGTTATGAATACTTACCTCTTTCTGACCCTTCACATTTGTCCCTTTTTTATTTAAGAGAAGCACATGTACTGCAAATCCCCATCCTTGTCTTCTTAGGAATACGGACATTGTTGAATTCTTTCTTCCATGCCTTCACAAAGTATTGATATGTAATAAGTTGGCCATGTCCCTCAGCACCTTCTGCATATTCTTTGTATAAGTTGTAGATTTCTCATCTTGAAAAATTATCTAGAATATGTATTGTCTCTCTATTTTGCATACACTCTCCATGCTTTGAAAAGAAATCTTTCATCCATGACATTGCAGTATTTGATAATGGCCCAAACTGTCTTTTATGACATACTTATAAATAAAATGTGGGATCTTTTTCCAAATTTTCTTGAATTCTCGAGAGACGAAAATTCCCAATCGAATGAAACATTTTGAAAGCTTTTCTACAGATAAATAAACTCCTAATATGATAATCATAACCTGACAATGTAGATTGCATGCACCCAACTAAATATCAATTTTGCATGCTTTTATTGATTGACAAATATCTCTTCATGCTCTCTAATGCAAATTTGAAATCCATATGTTTCAAGCAATATTTTTGGCAACATTCACTTGAAATGAGAGTGCTGATAGAAATTCTTCTCGTCATATATTTTGCTCTACCCTTTGTATAACTAGAATAGCTTGCATTGATACGAAAAGGTCTGCTCCTACTCCTCGATACAATATTTCTTGGCAACATCTCCATCATTGGATCATCATTTGTATAAGGATTTTCATCATCATTAAGAGGAAAGTTATCCACACTATGATCAACTGTGCTTTTCAAATATTGACTTGGAGGATATTCTTCATCTTCCCCTTCTTCAGTGCTACTGTCATAGTCCTTAGAATTCGGATTGAATGGAAAATTTGACTCGATGTTTAATGGATATTCTTCCTCATGTGTATTGTCAATGCTGCTCTCATAGTCCATAGAATTAGGACTACGTCGAAAATGTGATTGTTTACTTATTGAAGATGCTACATCCTGTCCTTTGTCACTACTACCTTTATACTCATTAGAATTAGGACTAAGTGCATCATCCTGTCCTTCATCACTACTGCTCTCATAGTCCTTAGAATTAGAACTAAGAGGACACTGTGACACTCAATTCTTTTGAAATTCATCATCACGCTCTTCATCACTGTTGCTCTCATAGTCCTTAGAATTAGGACTAAGTGGACACCGTGACACTCCAATATTTTGAAATTCATCATCTCGCTCTTCATCACTGTTGCTCTCATAGTCCTTAGAATTAGGACTAACTGGACACCGTGACACTCCAATCTTTTGAAATTCATCATCTCGCTCTTCATCACTACTACTCTCATAGTCCTTATAATTAGGACTAACTGGACACCATGACACTCCATACTTTTGAAATTCATCATCATGCTCTTCATCATTACTGCTCTCATAGTCCTTAGAATTAGGACTAAGTGGACACTTTGACACTCCATTCTTTTGAAATTTGTTATCACGCTCTTCATCACTGCTGCTCTCATAGTTCTTAGAATTAGGACTAAGTGGACACCGTGACACTCCATTCTTTTGAAATTCACCATCATGTTCTTCAACACTATTGCTCTCATAGTCCTCAGTATTAGGACTAAGTGGACACTGTGACACTCCATTCTTTTGAACTTCACCATCATGCTCTTCGTCACTGTTTCTCTCATAGTCCTTAGAATTAGGACTAAGTGGACACCATGACACTCCATTCTTTTGAAATTTGTCATCAAGCTCATCATCACTGCTGCTTTCATAGTCATTAGATTTAGGACTAAGTGGAATTTGTGACTCTTTATTTATTTGAAATTCTCCATCCCCTCTTTCATCAATGTTTCTCTCATAGTCCTTAGGATCAGGACTAAGTGGAAGAATTGACTTTCTATTCATAGTGGAAGAATTCCCGCTATATTCATCAATATCAATAGAGTTATTACATGATGAAGATGTTGATGTTTTATAAATCGAAACTTCACTGTCAGGACAATCCATCCCTTTGAAATAGAATATGTTGAATGATACAAATGGAGAGTCTCCTAAAGATATTATATAGCTTAGAGAATGAAATTTTCCCTCCAAAAATTTTCCCTCCAAAAAGTTTCGCGAAAATATTTCCCTCTAAAACGTTTGTTATATTTATTTTCCTTCATTATTTTATTTTACAATTTATTGAAAAATGTAAACTAAATTTTTTTATGAAATAAACCAGTAAAGTTAAAATTGTAAACTACAACTTCTACATTAATTATTTTAATAGTTAAAGTATATAATATTTACTAAACAATTGAATTTTTTTTTAATTTTTATAATACATTCTAAAACAAATTAATCCCACATTCACCCCACTGTAAAACAATTCTACAATATTCGCTTTATCATATTTTCCTTCGTCGCCATAAAAAATTTAACATGTTAATTTTTTTTAAAACAAATTATCCCACATTAACTGTACGGTAAAACATCTCTGTAATTTCACCTATATACTAAATTCCATTATCACTATTACTCACATCACATTAAGGTTTTTTGAAGTTCGTTGAAAGACTTGTGAATTTGTGGAGCAGCTCCATTGCTATCAACAACATATTCAACGAAGAATTCTCGTAATTCAAAGGTAAGTTAAATTTTTTTACTTGAAAATTTTCATATTAAATTAGTTTAATGAAGTAGATTTTTTTTTTAAATTAATACTTTTTGTGAGCCAAATTAACCAATACATCCGTCGTGAGCATGGTGGGCCCGACAAAACTCATGATGGCAGCCCATCCCGCGGCACCGCGGCGGCTCACCCACGGCTGTTGGGCGATTCCGAGAATCGCCCAACAGCCACCCTGGGTGGGCCGACGGGGTGGAGCAGGGTGGGTGGGGAGGGCAAGTGGGCGGGCGAGGGTAGGCGAGCGAGGGCGGGGTAGGCGGGCGAGGGAAGGCAAGCGAGCAAGGGGAGACGGGCAGTCCAGGGTGGGTGGGTGGCCGGGCGGGTGGGGCTATGGCTCCCACCCCGATGGCCCACCCACTTGCCGCAAGGGTTGGGCAATTCTGAGAATCGCCCAAACCCCACAGCTGGCAGGCGGGCCACCGGGGTGGGCGTCGTAGCCCCACCCCACATCACCCCCTCCTGCCGTCCCACTCGCCCTCACCCACCCCGTGCCACCCCCTGCCACCCTTCAACCCAGCCTCACCCGCCCGCCCGCCCTCACCTGCCCTCACTCGCCCTCCCGACCTCACCCACACCCGCACACCCCGTCCGCCCACTCACCCGCCATCACCCGCGCCCTCAGCCGCCCTCCCTCGCCCAACCTCAACCACCCGCTTGCACCCGCCTACCCTGCCCTCACTCGCCCACCCACCTGCCCTCACCTGCCCTCCCGACCTCACCCGCACCCGTCGACCCCGCCTGCCCTCAACCGGCCGCCCACCCCGCCCGCCCTCACCCGCTTGCCTACCTGCCCGCTGTCACCTGCGCCCTCACCCACCCGCCCACCCTCCCTCGCCTGCCCACCCCATCCTTCCGCCTGCCCACCTACCCTCCCTCGCCTACCCGCTGGCCCGCCCACGCCGCCCGCTGTCACACGCACCCTCACCCGCCTGCCCACCCTCCCGCCGGCCTCACCTGCCCGCCCACCTCCCTCACCTGCCCTCACTCGCCCACCCCGCCCCCACTCGCCCGCACTCACCCACCCGCCCGCCGCCGGCCACCCAGCACTCGCCCTTGCCCACGCCTCCCTTACCTACCCCGCCCACCCCACCCTCGCCCTCACCCAACCTCCCTCACCCGCCCACGTAGCCCTCGCCCACCCTCACCGCCCTCACCCACCCACCTAAACCTCGTGGGCAGGCGGGCCACCGGGGTGGCGCAGGGTGGGGCTGCAGCACACACCCCGCACCACCAGGAATTGCCCAACCCCCACGGCCAGCCAGGCAAGCCACCGAGGTGGCGCAGGGTGGGGCTGCAGCACACACCCCGCGCCACCAGGAATTGCCCAACCCCCGCGGCCAGCCAGGCAAGCCACCGTGGTAGCGCGGGGTGGGGCTGCGGCTCCCACCCTGTGCCACCTCGGCGGCTTGCCCGCCCGCCGCGGCGGTTGGGCGATTCCAGCCCGCCCGCCCGCTGTGGGGGTTGGGTGATTCGGGGAGTCACCCAACCCCTGCGGCGGGCGAGCAGGCCGTCGGGGTGGGAGCTACAGCCTCACCCGCCCACCCGCTGCGGGGGTTGGGTGATTCCGAGAATCACCCAACCCCCGCAGCGGGCGGGCGAGCCACCGGGGTGGGTGCCGCAGCCCCAGCCGCCCGTCCTACAGCGCTCACACGCCCATTGCCCTCGCTCGCCCGCCCTCACCCACCCTCGCCTGCCCGCCCACCCCGCCCACTCCCAGCCGCCTGCCCTCGCTTGCCCACCCCCGCCAGCCCTGCCCTGCCCATGCCCACCTAGCCTGCCCACGCCTGCCCTCTCACCCCCGCCGCCCTGACTCGCCCTCCCACCTGCCTTCGCCCGCCCTCCCACTCGCCCACCCCGTGCACACCCTCCTGCCCACCTCGCCCTCATCCACCCCGCCTCACTCGCCCTCGTCCACCCCGCTCTCCCCGCCTCACTCGCCCTCCCTGCCCTCCCTGCCTCACTCGCGCTCGCCCCACCTCACCCGTCTGCCCTCGCCCTAGCCCGCCCACCCACCCCGCCCGCCCACGCTCGCCCTCGTGCGCCCTTGCCCGCCCACCCACCCGCCTACCGGGGGTGGCTGGGTGATTCCAAGAATCGCCCAACCACCCCCGAGGGGCGGGTGGGCCGCCGAGGTGGCGCGGTGTGGAGTTGTCGCAACCCTACCCTGCACCACCATGGCTACCCACCTGTCCACCTGCGGAAGTTGGGAAATTCTCGGAATCGCCCGCCACTCTGCGGATGGACGGGGTGGTGTCAATGGGCTTCTACCATTTCTCCCGATATTGGTATCCTTCTCCGTCTCCAATCTACCCCTCAAGGGGGACGCTGAGGAGTAGATTGAAGACGGAGAAGGAGATCAATATCAGAAGAAATGGTAGAAGTTGTTGCCGCAGCCCCCCTCATGCCACCCCGCCTGGTGAGCTGCCTGGGTGGCGTAGGGGGAAGGTTGTAGCAGCCCCCTGTACCACCCTGGTGGCCTACATGCGAGCAGGCGGGCTGCCAAGGTGGCGCTAGGGGAGGTTGTTGCAACAACTCCTACCATTTCTCGCCCCATTGATCTCCTTCTTCGTCTTCAATCTACCCCTCAGCCTCCCCCTTGAGGGGTAGATTGAAGACGGAGAAGGAGATCAATGTGGGGAGAAATGGTAGGAGTTGTTGCCATAGCCTCCCCCCGCACCACCCTGGTGGCCCGCCTACCCGCGAGGTGGCGGGCGATTTTCTTAGTGTTAATATTTTTTTAATTTCAATTATCTGATTATACAAATAAAAAATTTATGATATATTTTCGTTGTTAATTTAAGTTAATATGTTTTCATTATTTACTGATTTATGTGTTTCTATTTTTCAGGAAAATGGCATCAAAGAAGATTTCTGTGAATCTTTCTGGACCAAAGACTCTTAAAGGTGCATCTTCAAAAAACATTGGTGAGCGAACTCCACCTGAGCTCATGGCTACAAATCTTTCAAGTGCCTCAAATGATAAAAAGATGATTTCATACTGGAAGAATTCAAAAGAGGTTAGATTTCCCTCAAGAATCTGGTATGTAAAAGAAAGAGAAAGCCAAAATGTGAATATATATCTATATATTGATATACTGAATGATAATGAAATTTATGAGGTGATGGGAAGAGTCATAGATATGTGTTCGGTACCAGACACTAAAGTTGTTTACATACTTACAAAAGCTCCCAAGTCACATGAAAGGATTAAATACCGACTATCATATTCATTGTATGACACGAAAGAGGTATCTACAAAGTTGTGTAAACAAATCGTAAATGAGATGAAACAAAACATCGTAAGTATTGTTGTTTATATTTGTATTTTGCATTCTTGAAAGTGTCTCGCTATATTTTTTTAACTTTGTTTTTATTGACATGTGATATTTTGTTTGGCAGAATTTTGTTGAAAGTTGTTCAATTAGGTTGGGAGGCATTCATTTCATAGAGCATGATATCATGAAAGTTGTTAGTAGTTTTTACTCAGTGTCAGAAGAAGATATGGAAAACAAGCAAAATGTAGTAATTGATGATGCTACAAAACTACATCCAAAGGATCAAAAAAAAAAAAAAAAACCTCTAATGGATAAATCTAGCATGGGTAGACAAGTTACTTTTGAAGACGATGAAGTTGAAACTGACAGTGAAGCATATGTTTCCATTACTGAAGATGACATTGGAACTGAGAAGAGTCGTAAAAGACCAAAAGTAACAATGCCCAAGAATAAATCTGTTGAGAATGTTATGACGAAGAAAAGTAAAGTTGAAGATTTTGAAGTAGTCATTACCAGCAGTCAAGAACCTAGTGAAACTTCAAAAGAAAGCAGAGAAATCATTACACCAGGAGCTGATTTAGAGGATGGCATTATCAAAACAAAACAAAATTCCATTCGACAGAATTTGACAAAGAGAAACTTAATTGATGGTGGTCGTACATTTCAGCTTAATGTCAGACAAACCTATAAGGCAAGTGAAGGACAATGTCAATATCAAGTCAGAAAACCACATCATCTGCATGTTCACAACTTGAAGACATTGATGAGGTACAATCCATATGCTCATGTGGTTAGTTATGTGCTTTTTGTTGATCCACTTCAAGTTCCCAACAAAAAAGCATTTGATAAGTCAAAATTTTTTGAATACAATTATTATGTGCTTGGGGGGAACCATTCTGTAGAAGCTCAAAGATAATTGATGGAGAAATATCCTAATAACCCACGTTTTGAAACAATGAAATGTATCATTTATGTTGGTTTATCAGATACAGAAGCAAAGTTAGTGGCATGGGATCATAGTTCAGATAATGAATATAGGATGTCTATTACTTTCATCCAAAGGGTTAGATTTATTCATAGTGAATTTCAAGAAAAATGTGGTGGGGATAGGATAAATGTTACTGCAGATTTCCGAAATGAATATTGTATGGAAATAGGTTATCAAATTGAAGAGAACCAATTCAAAAGGTGGAAAAGGCAACAAAATTAGTGATTTATTCAGAGGTGTTGATGACATTTTCCAAATGGAATTTAAAAACTGGAGATGTTTGGAAGTTGATTGATGATATTTTTAGCATGTGGGAAAACATTGGCATTAAAAACTAGAAGGTCAAAAAGTCTAAGCCATTGATATGTAGCAGCAGTAAATCAGCTTCCTGAAGATATGACTATCACACCTTGGAGAGCAATGTAAGGAGTGAAAGATGAAAAAATTGTGAAAACAATATTATCTCGTGTGAGGTCAGGGGAATTATCATTGGAGGAAATGTCTGAAGAATTTCAAAAGTAAGTTTGTTGAATTATTTTTATTTATTTCTGGAATATAATTTTCTTTTAAATAAAACATGTTGTTCTTGGTAATATTTTTTATACATATCATTATATTAACTTTTTGTTACTTTATCTATGCAGTCACAAAGTTTACATGAAAATTCAAGAACAAATGGTTAAATTGTTGAATGAAGATACTTGGGATGATGTTGTACGCAACTATCCAGATTCAAGTTCAACATCAACATTAAAAGTTTTTTATCTTGTATTTAAAAAGGTATCTTAATTTATACATTCATTTTTATTCATCTGTGTACTATTTTTAATTTATAACTTACACATATATTTGTTTATTTTATAAAAGATGAAGAAGGATGATAATGGAGCACCAGATAGTTTCAAAACTTTTATTGAAAAAATAAAAATCGAAAGACTGAGGAAGAAACGTATTAAGAATGTTGAACTTGATCCAACTCTTACTCATTTCATTTGGAATGGGCTAGACACTATTCAATATCAAGTAATACAAGGCGACTGTGAAGACATTGCTAAACTCATACCTAAAAGGGATTATGCCCTAGTTATTGCAGATATTCCCCATGGTTTCAATATTCCAAACATTGACTATGATAGTGACCCTTATACTTATCAAACTCTTAGTAAAGTGGTTGTGGGATTTGTAGAAGTCACGTCATCACCATTATGGAGATTTGTGACATTTCATTCAGACACATAATTGGCAACGATATTGTCAAGCTTCAAGGGGAAAACAAATTCAAGAATGTAGCTTACATGGTAAGACATTTAAAATGTATATTTGATTAATGTTGAAAAATTCATTTATGTACAAGTTAATTGAACTTTTACTATTTCATGTTACAGGCAAAAGTCAAATCTTCTTAACCGTGAAGATCAACAATTTATAAATGATTGTGAGTTCATTCATATTGATAGTTGGGCAAAAGATGATAGCTATATGTATATGATTTTTAATCGGGTAGACGGAAAGAGTCATAGCCAAATACTGACTTATGATACTATTGTGAGAAAACTAACATATAAAGACAAAGAAGAAAAAGGAGAGATAGTTAACATTTATAAAAAACCACAATTATTGATTAACTATCATATAGACATATGTTCAAATGAAGGAGATTGGGTTCTGGATTTATTTTCTGGCTCAGGTAAGTTTTATTATATGGAATTGAATTTCAATATGTTATTTTTTAATTAATATGTCATTGTACTAATTTACTTCATTATTTCTTTTGTGCTTGATAATTAGGTACAACACTAGCATGTTGCCTTCAAAAATGAAGAAATTTCATTGCAATTGAAAAATATCCAATATTGTGCAATTTCATTCAGCAAAGAATTAATGCTCTCATTTTTTTCCAAATGCAATGCAAGAAATTGGGTTGAAGAAATGGGACTTTAGTGAATCACGTGTGGCAAAAAAAGCAAAGAAACCCCAACCACCATTAAATGGAATGTTTGGAAAGACATACATTGGGAGATTCGCAGACATCAAAGATCCATTAGAAGAGGAAAATGACCAAAAAGCAGCAGAAAATATTGCGGAAGAAGACAATGATGAAACTCTAGAGGACGAAGAATTTGGATTACGTGACATTGTTGATTAAATTTAAGTTATGCTTGGAAATCAAGCTCATTTTTTGTAACTATGAAGTAGTTATACTTGTAATGTTTTGCACATGACGTGCATGATATGACGGCTGGGGCGGATGGCTTTCGCACCCCCCAGCCGTGTTCGATTCCTGCGGAGGCGTTCATTGAGGCCCCCCTCGCTACGGCGATATTTGTAACGGCTATGCCGTAAAAAATTCTGCTGGCTTCGGCCGTAAAAAATTCTGCTGGCTTCGGCCATATTGATTGTAAAAATCTGCGGGCTTCGACCATATGATGATTTCTCTCTGAAAAAATACTTGTAATGTTTTGACTTTGACATTTTATGAGAATAATAAACACTCAATTAAGGTTGTTATGCGTTCGATATTTGTAATATGTGATTTTCGCATTAATTTTTAAGTTAATCATTATTTTTTGAAAAAAAAAGTGATTATTATTTTTTTGACATGAAATTCATAAAAATAAATAAATTAATTAAAAAAAAAATAAAAAAATAAAAATAAAAAAATAAAAAAAAATTATTTAACCATTTTTAATTAAAATTTCCGTATAAAAATTGTGACTTTGACATGTCAATTCTAGCAAAAAATTATCAAAATGTGTAGTTTTTTAGTTATATTTATGTTAAAAATGGTTATTTTTATGTCCATTGTTAAAAAATATTGTTTTTTAGAAACAATTATTTCATGTGGATTGAAAAATTAATTAAGGATGTATAAATATGTAGAATATCGAAAATTCAAAATATCAACCTTCTAATTTAAAAATGCAAAACAATAAAAACCTCGCTACAAAAAAATTAAAATTAAAATAAAAACAAGAAAATATGAAGAAAACGACCACTTCAAAAATTATTAAATTTACAAAATAATTATTTACATTTCATACATTTAAAAAAAAAAAAAAAAAAACCTTTTAAAAAAAGGGCCTGATGTAGAATTACCACTTTTTTAAATCAGCATCAAAAACACTACCATTCTAAAATGCAATGTACATAAAAAAAATTATAGTGCCAAAAACTATGCTCTAAAAAACACATGTGTGTTCTGCATCACCACTTTTCAAATCAGGTCACTTTTTTGCTATCTCTACAAAACGGGTAACAATATGAGTTCTCGTTTCAAAGTTTACATTGTTAATTTGTTCGAAAGTGGAGTGAAGTACATTATGAGAGGCCATCACAGGAAACTTAACTTGCCTTTGGCAAGTCCGGGTGAAATGAAACGACAAGTTAATTCCACCAAGAGTCTCGTGCTACTCATGATTAAGCAGAAAAATGACATGGAGCAGGAATCCTTTGCAGGCTGTGATGTGAAGCTGGAAGCTGAATTGGTTGATGTGGTCAATCAATATGGAGACATGTTTCAAGAACCAAAGGGATTGCCACCAAAAAGAGGAATTCAACATGCAATTCAGCTACAGTAAGACTGTCCACTCCCAAACATTGATATGTATCGAATGTCAATTTTGGAAAGTTTAGAAATTAAAAAACAAGTCCAGGAATTGTTATATAAAGAAGTAATTTGTTCTTCTACTTCGCCATGTGGTTCACCAATAGTATTGGTACCCAAGAAATATGGAACCTGACGCATGTGTGTAGATTATCGAGCTTTGAATAAGATTACAATAAAGAATCAATACCCACTGCCCATAATAGATGATTTGCTAGATCAGTTTTAAAATGCAAAGTATTTCATTGAATTAGACTTGAGAAGTGGATATCATAAAGTTAGAATAGATGAGGAGAACATATGGAAGACTGATTTTAAAACTAAACAGGGATTGTTTGAGTGGTTGGTTATGCCTTTTAGTCTTTGCAATGCTCCGGCTACATTCATGAGAGTTATGAATGATGTTTTAAGATAATTTCTTGATGAGTTTGTAATTGTCTATTTTGTTGTTATTTTGATATTCAACAAATCAACAGAAGTGCATGTCAAGCATGTTAGGAGAGTGTTGTATGTCTTGAGAAAAGAACAGTTATTTCTGAATATGTCTAAATGTGAATTCGGGAAAACTTCTTTAGTGTATTTTGATCACATAGTTGGAGGAGGTGAGTTGAAGATTGACCCCATCAAAGTTTTGGTCATTGTGAATTGGCGAAAACCCAAATTAGTCATAGAAGTAAGGTGTTTTTTTAGGAGAAGCGCGGTATTAGAGGAAGTTCATTGTCAATTTCTCCTCCATAGAAGCTCCACTACATGCATTGTTCGTCGTGAAGGTTGTCTTCCAGTGGGGAGGCAAACAACAAAAAAAATTTGATGCTTTGAAACAAAAGATCAGTTCAACCCCAGTTTTGGCATTGTCGGATTTGAAACAACCATTTGAAATACAGATAGATGCAAGTGACTACGCCATGGGTGCAGTTCTTTTACAAAATGGTAAGCCCATTTCATTTCATTCTGAAATTTTTAATGGTGTTGTTATTAATTATCCTACGTATGATAAAGAGCTTTACACATTGGTACAAAGTGTGAAGAAATGGAAGCATTATTTGATGGGAAAAGAAACCATTATTCACATCGATCATTAACCTTTGCAATATCTTCAATCTCAAACCAAATTGCAGCAATCAAGGCACTTTCGTTGGATGGGATTTATATAGCAATTCCACTTGGTAATTAGGTACAAGAAATGATTTATAATAGAGTTGTTGATATGCTTTCTAGACTGGTTGTAAATGTAGCGATTTTACTCAAGAATAATTATTGTTTTACCTGAAAGTTATGTTGGACAATACGCACAGGATGCTTACTTTCAAGAGTTGTATTTGAACTTGAGTCAAGGCCACCAAGTTGTGGAATTAGACTACCATGTTCATGATAATATTTTGTATCATTTGGGAAAACTTGGTCTTCCACAGGAAGAGAGAATAAATGTCACAAGCGAAGCGTACACTTCTCTTATTGTTGGACATTTCGGTGTAAGTAAAACAATGGCAAATCTTCAGAGGTATTTTTATTGGCCTCGTATGCTTGAAAGTGTGTCACATTTTATAAGAGGTTGTTCATTGTGTGCAGTCAGTAAGCATAGTAGTAGGAAACTAGGATTGTACACACCACTTCCAGTGCCTTCAAGACCATGGGAAAGTGTTTCTATGGATTTTGTAGGAGGTCTTCCTTTGTCAAGGAAATCTCATGATTATTTGTATGTAGTCGTGGATAGGTTCAACAATATGTGCATGTTAATGCCTTGTAAAAAACAAATTACAGTTGAACAAATAACTCAATTTTTCTTTCAAAATGTATGGATTCATTTTGGATTGCCTACTTCTATTGTAAGTGATCGTGATTCTCAACTTGTTGGGAATTTGTGGTCAAGTTTATGGAACTTGATGAACACCAAGTTGAGTAAAAGTACTGCCTTCCATCCACAAACATATGGTCAAACTGAAGTGGTAAATAGGACAATAATTCATTTGCTAAGAGGATATTGCAGTAAACATCCTAAGTTGTGGGATGAACAGTTGCATTATATTCAGCATGCTTACAACCAAGCAAAACACTCTTCTACTCTAACTTCGCCTTTTGAGACATGTCTTCGTTATTTTCCTAAATCACCTTTGGATTTCCCTTTGAGAAAGATGTAGTTGTAGATGGACATAGTGACATAGACAGAGCAAAGAAATTCATTGAGCAAATTCAGTCGATTCACCAAACAGTTCAAGAACAACTAGAAAAGATTCAAGGCAAGTATAAGGCAAGGCATGATAAGCATCTTTTGGATCATCAGTTTCAAGTAGGTGATGAATTTTGGCTCTACATTAGCAAGGAAAGGCTTCAAGGTGAAGGTAAAAAGTTGAAACCAATTCGTGATGGTCCATTTAAAATTCTAGAAAAGATTGGTAATAATGCTTTCAAGCTTGATTTCCTTCATATATGCAAATCTATTATGTTGTTAATGTTGAAAATTTGAGATTGTATGAACCTCCTTTGATTGAAAATCAAGGAGAGAATGTTCAAATTCCATCTATTGAAGACTTTTTCTCCATAATACCTTGATGTGCTTCAGCAAGACACTATACTTGACAGAAGGACAATGACGTCTAAACAGGGAAATATTGATTATCTTCGGGTGGGTCTCAAAGGAACAAATCCATCAAAGGCCAAATGGATTGAAGTGGGGAAGGTGAGGGAACAGTACCTTCATCTGTTCAATAACTGAAAATGATCCTTTTGTGGTCCAAAATGTTGGAAATAATACTGAGAGGGGGGGTGAATCAGTATTATCAGATCAATCAAACTTTTCAATTTCATACTCAGAAACATATACGCTACTTCAATTAAGTGAACCCGCGTGTACACGCTACTGTGTCTAATGAAACTCGCATATATCCAGAGATCTTATAATTCAGTTATCTTAATCTTCAGTAAATGCATCAGATCATTATTAAGCATATTAACAGTAAACAGGTGCAGAATAACAGAACAGAACATCACACAAGAGCCACACACATGAACACCATGATATAAGGTGGAAACCCAATGTGGGTGAAAACCACCTGCTGCAATTCGTCTCTTTCTTCTTTAATAAGAAACTTCTTTTACAATGCACTAGTGCAGTCATTTACCAGCACGCAGGCTGCAACCTGCAGAGGGCTACAACCCTCATAGCTCTTGTACTAGCCGATCCATTTACTAGTACGTAGGTACCAACCCTACAGAAGGCTACAACCTTCATAGATCTTGTACTAGCCGATCCATTTACTAGTACGTAGGTTCCAACCCTATAGAAGGCTACAACCTTCACTCGTTTTCCAGCTGCTCCTGGAAGGGAGCTACAACCCCCTTGGCTCTTGTACTGGCTGATATGTTTACCAGTACGTAGGTGCCGGCCTACGATCTTCCCGGGACCACGTTTCATACATTTTCATACTGGATCCATGAAACAATCACCATTGTAGAACAACCTGCATCATCAATCACTGAAACACCCAATTTTGAATCACTGTAACCCTGTCAACAACAACCAGACAATATAACAACAACCAGATCCAACTTCATCTTCAAATATCATACTTCACATTGTATACGCTACTTGGATGAACCCAACCTGCGTGTATACGCTCTTTTACCAAAGCCAACCCGCGTACAGATCTGCAAATTCTAACTTATAACTCTGCAGCTATATCAGACATCAAAACATACCCAGATCATAATAATAAACATGCGTTAGTAGATCTGATCTATCCACAAGCAAACCATATGAAGATAATCAATCCAAGCCTTGAGATCTCGTTCCATCATTCATCATCCTCCACATGAGTGAAACCTTGGTTCAGATCACCAACTCATAACCAACACTTGGATCTCACACTTCCTCAGATCTTCATCACTCATACTCACACCTTTTGGCCTAATGATCTTCTCCTTATATAGCCTTAGGTCCTTCACAATACCAAGAGCCAAAACCATAGTAACACAATACCATCAACTTCAAAACTAGGGATCGACACGCCCGTCGAGACACAATGGTCCGAAACCATAGGCACAACTTCCAAGGACTAACCGCCATGGACCAAAGGTACTTTTCCACATACACGCGCTTTTGATGAAGCCAACTAGCGTGTACACGCGACTTGGGCTTAACGAACCTGCGTGTATGAACTTTCTTGCCATGCTGTACTAAGATCTGTCCTCTGATTAAGTTGCCATCACTTGTACCAACCTCTGAGCATCTGTACCAACCTCTGAGTGAGTTGCCATCAAGGACAACACTTGAATCATAATGCCAACAATCTCCCCCTTTGGACTTGATGGCAACCACCACACCAAGTCACTCTCCCCCTTTGACATCAAGGGCAAAGGGTGGACCAAGATATTCTCTTCTTTGGTATACCTTCTGCTATCCATACTCCCCCTGAGTACCTGCTGAAATCTCCAAATGTGCTCCCCCTTTGTGTATGCCAAAGTGTACCAATCTATCCATCCTGCTCTTGCTGAATTGTGCTGTTCATGCTCCCCTTGACTGTAGGCAAGATCTGCAAAAGATGTTCTTCAAGAAGAACAAATACTTATACATCATAGAAGACCTTCCTATCACCAAAAGACTCAACATACATTCATCACCCAACCTAGTGGGGATATACCAATATTGACTCATCCACCTAACCATGTGGATATACATGATAATACATGAACATTTCATCATTCATCCCAGGCATAGTGGGGAAACCAACATAGGCCGTTACATGACCTTGACATCATAAAAGAGATACATGACATAGTGATGAAATATTTAGACCAAGACTTATGAAAGCCACCAGCAGCATCATGATCTGTACCATAAGCATCAGCCTGCAATACCATTCCTAAACAGTAAGATGTATCATTTAGCTTCATAGACTTTATCAACAACTTCTAACCATAATGCCAACAATGCATTATTTGAAGTATATGCTCCCCCTGAGCTTGTGCCATAAGTATCAAGACATCTCCAGACATCCTCAGCAGACTGTAACTGTTAACCAATAGAGCATATACTGGACTGGATTATATCAGACCCCCTTTTTTTTTTTTGAGTCTGTCCCCACTGCTTTTTCACAAACTGACATATACGCGACTTTGCAGTGTGAAACTCGCGTATATACGCTTCTTTCCTTCATGAAACTTGCGTATGATAATTAGAACACTGAAGTTTTACACCTTCAGCTCCCCCTGAGTCTGTTATGTCTGTGTTGTGCTGAGTACCCTGTGCTGTGCCATATTTTTCTGACTGAACTTCCTTCTTCTTCCATATCTTTAAGCATGTTGATGATTTCTTCTTATCATGAGCTTTGTTCCTGCAATCTCTTGCTTTATGTCCAAACTTGTTACATGCATAGCATCTTACATGTTTCATATTCCTCCTGTAGCAATCAGCAGCTTTGTGGCCAAACATATTGCAAGAAAAGCAATATCCATTAAAGTACCTTGAATGTGGTGATCTTTCTGCATGATGGTCTTGAAACCTTCTTCTTCTACATATGGCTGCAACATGTCCAAGATTATGACATACATAGCATTCAACATTATTCAGTGGAGCAAATAATCGTCTATCACGTCCATAGTTAGGAGTAGAGAATCTTCCTTGAGGAATTTCTTTCCTTGGTTGTTCCTTGTTGGGCATTTCAGATTTCTCATTATAGTTTCTTGCCTCACTTTGTGAACTAGATTCACCTTCAACATGTTCATGAAAACCAAGACCAGTCTTGATAGCAGGAGATTTTTGACTACTAAGAATATCATCCAAGACTTTAGAGCTATCTTGAAATCGTAAAAGCTTATCCTTTTCTTCTAATTTGCTTTTCAAGATATTTACCTCAACTTGATGTTGTTCTTCTTTTTCAAGACATTGCTTCTTCAAGGTCTCTTCAGCTTTCCTTCCTTCATCCAACTGATGCCTTAGTTTGAGGATCTCGTTTTCTTGTTCTTTATTCAGTGCTAGCAGCATTTCTCGAATTCTGGAGGCACATTCCAACTGATCTTCTAATCTGATGATTTCTTCTTTGAGGGCATTCTCCCTTTTGCTATGTAGATCTTGTTGATCTATGATTTGATCTGATGCTTCATTTGCTTGTCCATCTTCAATCTGAGGTGCTTCAGGATCTGAATACTTGCTTCCACTCAACGACAGGTTGTCATTGTTCCTTTGAGCTGTCTTCTTCTTCTGACGTGCTTTCTTCCCCATTGTTCTACGAATCTCCTTCAAGCGATCAAGCTTCTTAGAAGAACTTGGCTCCGATACCAATTGTTGGAAATAATACTGAGAGGGGGGGTGAATCAGTATTATCAGATCAATCAAAATTTTCAATTTCATACTCAGAAACATATACGCTACTTCAATTAAGTGAACCCGCGTGTACACGCTACTGTGTCTAATGAAACTCACGTATATCCAGAGATCTTATAATTCAGTTATCTTAATCTTCAGTAAATGCATCAGATCATTATTAAGCATATTAACAGTAAACAGGTGCAGAATAACAGAACAGAACATCACACAAGAGCCACACACATGAACACCATGATATAAGGTGGAAACCCAATGTGGGTGAAAACCACCTGCTGCAATTCGTCTCTTTCTTCTTTAATAAGAAACTTCTTTTACAATGCACTAGTGCAGTCATTTACCAGCACGCAGGCTGCAACCTGCAGAGGGCTACAACCCTCATAGCTCTTGTACTAGCCGATCCATTTACTAGTACGTAGGTACCAACCCTACAGAAGGCTACAACCTTCATAGATCTTGTACTAGCCGATCCATTTACTAGTACGTAGGTTCCAACCCTACAGAAGGCTACAACCTTCACTCGTTTTCCAGCTGCTCCTGGAAGGGAGCTACAACCCCCTTGGCTCTTGTACTGGCTGATATGTTTACCAGTACGTAGGTGCCGGCCTACGATCTTCCCGGGACCACGTTTCATACATTTTCATACTGGATCCATGAAACAATCACCATTGTAGAACAACCTGCATCATCAATCACTGAAACACCCAATTCTGAATCACTGTAACCCTGTCAACAACAACCAGACAATATAACAACAACCAGATCCAACTTCATCTTCAAATATCATACTTCACATTGTATACGCTACTTGGATGAACCCAACCTGCGTGTATACGCTCTTTTACCAAAGCCAACCCGCGTACAGATCTGCAAATTCTAACTTATAACTCTGCAGCTATATCAGACATCAAAACATACCCAGATCATAATAATAAACATGCGTTAGTAGATCTGATCTATCCACAAGCAAACCATATGAAGATAATCAATCCAAGCCTTGAGATCTCGTTCCATCATTCATCATCCTCCACATGAGTGAAACCTTGGTTCAGATCACCAACTCATAACCAACACTTGGATCTCACACTTCCTCAGATCTTCATCACTCATACTCACACCTTTTGGCCTAATGATCTTCTCCTTATATAGCCTTAGGTCCTTCACAATACCAAGAGCCAAAACCATAGTAACACAATACCATCAACTTCAAAACTAGGGATCGACACGCCCGTCGAGACACAATGGTCCGAAACCATAGGCACAACTTCCAAGGACTAACCGCCATGGACCAAAGGTACTTTTCCACATACACGCGCTTTTGATGAAGCCAACTAGCGTGTACACGCGACTTGGGCTTAACGAACCTACGTGTATGAACTTTCTAGCCATGCTGTACTAAGATCTGTCCTCTGATTAAGTTGCCATCACTTGTACCAACCTCTGAGCATCTGTACCAACCTCTGAGTGAGTTGCCATCAAGGACAACACTTGAATCATAATGCCAACACAAAAGGCTTCGAGTGGGGAGCAGTGATTAGGTGCTCAGAATTATGCTCAAAAAATCAAAGTGTTAGAATATTCTTAGGCATAGTTTTAGATTGAAGAGCTTATCATTCTAAATCCAACGGTGCAAACGACACTCGAATCTGAGTTCGTATGCAAAAGTTAGAGCAAGTCAAAGTTCAAGTTTGACTTGCCTACATAGCAGGATTAGGATGATGTGGCAAGTCTTCAACGAATAAGGAGGTGCCAAGTCGCAGCTTGCCATTGGCACTCACAAATCGCATATCGCAGCGGTATGAAAAAAAGGTTTTTCAATTCGGCCCCTGGCAGGTTGAGGTTGTGATGCGATCTAATAGCAATCACATATCGTAGATGGTGAAGGGGAGAATAGAACAGGTATCTGCAAGGCTTGCGATGCGATTCGATAACATATCGCAATCACAACGAACAGGTATCGGCCCCAACCCCGACAAGGTTAATAATTTGATGCGATGCAATCGCATATCGCAATCGTAGTAGTAATAGGAATCGGTCTTGACGCAAGTTAAGTTCTAAATGTGAAATACCCCGGACGCGATAACGTTATAAGTCATAGTTTAAAACTCCGGTATGTCCCTGATATCGCAATCACAACATTTCACCAAGTAAACAAGAAATTATATCCATCGATTGTGATTTATGATACGATCGACAAAATATGGACCGCGGTGCGAGAAATTATTGCCCGGTAAGCGGATTTTTGGGCTAATTTGTAGTTTTCAGCCGATTTTGGAGCAATTTGTGGAACAAATAGTGGGAGAACTGGGAGAAGTCATAACTACTTCAGTTCTTATCCAAATTTGATGCAAAAATAGTCAATTCTAGTAGTTTTGATTATTCTGAGCTCACTTAAGACAGGTTTTAGAGGCATCTGAGCATTGTAAACACACTTTTGATGTAATTTGAGCATAATAGAGAGGCCTAAGCCATTGGAAGCTGGACCAAAGAGACGTAGCCCAAGAGGGGTGAAGTACTTTATCATGTGCTTGTTGTGTGTTATATTTTGATGTTCTTTGTTGTTATATTGTAGTTCTTCAACATATGTTTTTATGTTAAACCGTTTATAATATTTACATAAGAAACTCTCATGGGAATCTGTTAATTATGCAAAAGTTTTGAATCCTTAAGCACTTGAAAACGCAAATGATAAGCATCTTGGGTTTATTTCTGAATAGTGAATTAGCACAACATTACTAATCTGCTCCAATTCAGATCAAGTTGGTATCAAAGCACTAGTTTTGCTTACTATATTTGCTTTGTGAAAGAAGGATTTAATTGTTTGAAAGTTTATGTCATGCTCACAAGGTTAAAGCTCAAAAGAGGTGAAAGAAAGATGGTTGAAAGCCCTGAAGTTGGGTCAAAGGGAAGAAGAGAAAGGTTGTCAAAGTTTTCTACATCATTTCAGCCTCAAGTTGCAGAAGTTGCAATTGAGATTCCAACATCAGTACAACCTCAAGTTGTAGTTGAGTCTCCAGAGACCATGTCTCATGAAGGAGAACCTATCATAATAGAAGATGAAAAGATATTCAGAGAGGCTTTCTTTGATATGACAGAGATGGTGAAGGTCCTCTATGAAGAGAGGAACAACATACTACAAGGAGAAAGTTCCAAGCCTCCCAATGGAGAAGGCTCTTCAGGAGGAGGTAATGGAAAAGAAGATAAAAGAAAAGGAGGCAATGGGAATGGAGTCAAACCTCCACCATATTCTTCATCTTCTTCTTCGAAAGCATCTTCACACTCTTCCAAAAATACCATTGTTACTCATACTCATCATCATTCTTCAAAAGGGGTTGGTAAATCACCTTTTCTGAAGCTTGATGTTAAATTCGAGTTGCCTGTGTACAATGGAGAAGTTAATGTAGAGAAGCTAGATAATTGGATTCGTTAGTTGGAGGTGTATTGTGATGCAGGGTTTCACCTGCTTATACCCATAGTATCCATATCAAATGCATAATCACATTTGCCTCAAGAATTTTAACTCACTATTGAGTCAAAATCTTCAACCATCAATGGTTTAGGCCCCCTTTATTAAACTCTACGGAATCATTCATCACAATAGCCAGGGCTTTACTAAACCATCTTTCTATCGGACTTAATCACCCCTCATAAACCTTGTTTAATTCTTATTCCCGCATATAATCAAACCCCCACTTTAATCTTTCGTAATCTTGGACTTACTACATAATCCTTCATATCAACACTTTTATTATTATAAACCATTTATAATGGAAATACCCATAAAGCATGCATAATCATACATTTTCCGCTTAAAATATGGTCTTTGCACATTTAACAAGGATTACCTTTATCGCTATCGCAATTTTCCATCTCCACGGTCACATTAACACACGACTCCATCTCCTCTGATATGCGATTAACATAACAAACTTCAATTCATATAAGCTGCGCTCAATAACCTTATCGGGTCCGCCATATCACTTGTTGCATTTGTTTTCGGCCGATACAACACCCCTGAACGTTTGCGATGCGATCACTTCGTTGATCGCATCGGAGATCGCTTGTTGCAATTCTTTATGGCCAAGGGTTATTCCTTCTCTGAAATACGATTAAGACTCCACCATTGATCCTCTTCTACCAGCGCTTAAGTTAATCTCCACCCCACGATCTGACGATTGATATCCTTTCCCGATCAATCAAACTTGCACAATAGTCCTCCACCATCGATCTACACTTAGTGGATCCTGTTATGCTCCTATACCAATAGGTGTCATATTTCATGATTGACAGGTAAAATCCCAAATATGTTCATCCTTTCCATGCTGCAAAGGTTCCATATTTTGAAAAAATCAAAAAAATTAAAAAATGAAAAGAGGGTATGCCCTAAAAGAATGATCAAAGGGAAAAAAGGATGAAATGGTCAAAAATAAAGGAAATGAACCCCAAATGAAGAAGACCAGGAAAGTGTGCTAGTCCAAAATGCCACTACTATTCTATTTTTGCAAAAGAATCTCATTGTGTGCAATTGGTTGACTCTTGCCAAAGTTGATGGATGGCCAAACAGCTTAATCTTGGCTAGTTCATGTTTAAATTTATTGTTTTAGAGATAGAGAATAAGATCTGTCCAAACAATTCAATCTTGGCAGATAAATAGTTAGGTAGAGAATCAAAGGAGCTCAACTATTAAATCTGAACCCTTGGAAGAAATAAGGGCAGACTTAGATAGGATGGCAGTTAAAAGAAAAAAAGAGAGTAAGGGTTTACTAGTTTAAATGCACCCTTGGAAAAAGGAAGAAAAAATGTTAGGTATAATAGGCCGGGTAGGCAGTTTTGATGTTGCAGAAGCAGGTTTATGAGTAATTTTGTCTTTCAAAGGTGATTCATCCTATTACTATCATAAGTATGATGGCAACTATGTGGTGACAGATCAAATGAAGCATGTCTAACTTCCCCTCACTCTTCTCCCAAAAACACTTACTAACCTCCCCCCAAGGATATTGATATCTGCTCAATACTCTTAAAAAACACTCCATTTCATGAAAAACCTAAGAAGTATAACATTCTTGCTGTAGGCAAAGAAACCACATTTCTTGTGTAAAAAATTTTCGTGGTCCATCATCCTAAGTTATCCAACTTCATAGCTTGCCGCCCTTTCATTTCCCTAAGCCTAAGTTTTTGACTTTACAACTTAGTGCTTTTTGTTCAAACATATCTTTCATATTAACACATTAACCTTATTATATTATCCCCATATAGTTTGTCCCCTGCCCGTATTATGTAAATATATGGAAAAACCCTAAAAATTTAAGTATCCCGCCCCGGTTTAGTAATAAACCATATTGTTGTTTTATCAGGGATTATTGGTTCAGCTGGACCATATAAACCCCCCCCCCACGCTCAGAAAATTTACGGTTAATTAACACCTGGTTAATTAACAAGTTTAAATCCGCCCGGTATATTTAATTCATTGTTTATATATGTGGGTCCCCACGCCATAGTCCTCCGCCATCTCCATTCAGCGCCAGCCCTTAGATCCGAGCCCACAGATCGGACGACCCATAACTATATCACAAGGCCCTTACCCTCCGAAGATTACCGCCCAGGGAGCCGTCGGTATTTCTGTCGTACGTGGGACACGTAGCGCCCTCCCGGCATGCTCGCGGGCCATCCACCCGATACCACTTTGGCCTAAAAAGCGGTGCGGGCCGATACCGCTTACCACCCCCGCTGCCCCCCCCCCGCTGACGTCACCTCTGCGTCATCCGCCACGTCACTCCTCCGTACCCCGCGTCGCGACAAAACATCACGTCATGCTGACGTCATCCGAAAAAAGCGCCAAAAGCCCGCCAAAGCCAATATTTGTTAAAAACCCGTAAAAACCGTCATTTTCGTTCATTTTCATTCGTTTACTTCCCGAGACTGTGCATGCAAACTACGTCCAGAAAACTACAGAAGCTCCAGTCTGCCACCCGGCCAGCATAATCCAGCATCTTTCTCTACAAATCATCATCCAACCGGCAAATTACTCTCGTGCGCGTCCCAAAACACAGGTATTTACCCTCTTCCACCTCCTGAACCTGTGTTTCTGGTTTTTCTTCTGCAAATTTTACTTGTAATAGCCAAATTCAAGCCAAAAACAGTCCATGATTGCCATACCAGCCATTTAGAACTGCTCTTTTGCCCTTTTTCCACAGAAATTCAACCTTCAATTCAAAAACACAGAGAATTGAACAATGGAAGCCCCCGCAGCTCTGAATGTCGCGCCCCTCAATGCACCTCATAAAGACCTGAAGTGGTTACCCCTGGCTGATAGAGATTTTCATATCCAAGACTTAACTGGTGACATGAACCATCTTGAGGCATTTTGCCAAATTAGGAACAGTCATCTGGACAACTCTAATATCTATGGGATATGGGAATCTAATCTTCCCAGGTATTACCTGCCCTTAGTCAATGTGTTCCTAGACCTTATCCACTAATGTTGTGCCAACTATGACCCCGTTACTAAAGCAGTCATGACCCAATCACAAACTGTTCTTTTCTACATAACTGCTGAGTCTATTAATGAAATGTTACACATCCATCTAGCTCAGCCTCTTGCTCCTCTGTCTATGGGCTATCTGCTTGAAAAAGCTTCTCAATTGTCCAACTTAGAAATAACCCGGATTGCTCAGTTATTCATAAAACCAAATTGCCAACCTGAATATCCACCTCCCTATTTGCATTCCTGGTTCAACAAAATTGGCAGATGTATTCTTGACATGATATCTTATATCAAGGAATTCAAAACCAGTGAATTTGTTGATGATACCATCTTAGTTCTTTTGTCAATTTTTACTACTGGACAGCCCCCTGCTGTCAAATTTGACTATGCCTCCTTCATTGCCAATAAAATCATTGAGCAGTTCATAAATCTGGAAAGAGAAGGAGTCTTCAAGTACACTTCATTCATATATCACCTTCCGCTATATTATCAAACAAACAGCTTCTCGTTCCCCTATCAGAAAATTGGATTCCAAAGGAGAGAGGAGGTCTGTGATCTTTTGGACCTCAGTCTTCCATAAGACTTCTCAATCCCCTTACAGCTACTGTGAATTCATTGATCTGTTTATACATCTTGCCTCCACTCTCTTGATGAGAGATCCTCCTCATAGACACTCTGGTGATATGCAGAAGATTTTACAGCTCTCCAAGAACTATAGAATAGGTAACTGGTACCTTTGCTAGAATCAAACTAAGATCAGGATATATGGTTGTGAGTTGTGCCCTTATAAGCTGCCCAAGTATGTGCCCATGAGACTGTTTGCTCTGGAATATTTCAAGCAACTTAGTAATGCAAATTTAACTCATTTTTGTAATGTGAAGAAAAAAGCTCAGCTAAAGATAAGGAACCAATTAGGCCCCTTTATCATCAACAAAAGGGAAGCATGGGAATATGCTGATAAGATATTAGGAGAAGACCTTAAATTGAAGAAGAGTTTTTGGTGGGTACCCTATGACCCAAATGGCTTTATCAGTGAAAGAAAAGTAAAAAACAGGCTATCATCCTATAAACATTGTAGGATCCCTGAAATAGAGCAATTTGCTAATCAAGATGAGTGGGTAGATGGCACATTGATTGAAGAACTTACTAAGCAAGAGAAAATGGAACAAGCTATGAAAAATCTAGAAAAGACTCTTGACCTGGACTCTTTTGGACAGGTATTTTTCAAGCTGCCTCAGCAAACCGAAGTGGGTACATCATCTGCTAGAACTTCACAGCAACCTGCCCAAGAAAGCACTACACCAGCTACAGGGACATCAAAGGGCAAAGAAGTGCTAGATACAGAGCAGCACATAATGACAGATCAGCCAGCAACATCAAAGGAACAGGGCCAAGGGAAAATTCCTCCTGTCCAGACCAAAGCACCAGAGATACCAGCATTACAGACTCCTCTAAATGAGGAAAGGGGCAGGAAAAGAGACAGAGAAGAGGCCACACCTGTAAGTGGACCAGTAGAGCAACCAGGGGCAAAAAGGCAAAGAATAAATCCTCTATCTAAAGAGGAAATTATTGAGGAAACCATGGAAAGCCTAAGAGGCGAGAGGGAAACCAGCCCACAGATATCCCTGGTAATAGAAACATCCACCAGCTCTCATAGGCAGGACCTAGAAAGATAGCATAGTGTGGAAGTTTCCTCCACAAGGCCACAAAGCAAGCAGCCCTTTGATATCAAAAGAAAATTCACAGATATAAAGGCTAGAAATGACCCACTGAGGCTACAAATTTATAACCAGTATCTCAAGATGGCTCCCTCAAAACAACAAAGGTTAATGTCTGCCTATGACATACAGGAGGGAAAAATGATCATGAGCTATTTCAAGCCCAAAGTGCAGCAACCACAATCAGCAGCTGATTACATCAAGACGAATCTGAAGGTTTTGGCTAAATACATTCATCCAATAGACCAAATTGAGCCGCATAAACAAACTAGAAAGATGGTCTACTCTACATTGGCAGATAAGGCAATGTTGGCTCATAAATTGCAAAACTCCTCGAATAATACCTCCGCTTAGTAAGATTTGGAGAAGGCCTCTTCTCAAGCAAAGGACAACAGGATAAAATCCTTGGAGGAAATCATCATTGAGCTAGGACATGATCCCAAAGATGCCAAAGGCATAAAGGCATTGATGAAGAAGAAGGAAGAGGACATTGCTGCCCTCAGGAAACAATTGAAGCTGCCTACTACTATGCATCCACAAACTACAGAGGTTGTACAGCAAAAAGCAGAGGAGAACATGATGGACCTGCTTATGAAAATGAATGAGAGACTAAGTGAGACAGAGTAGGCATTGGAGAAAGCATTACAAGAAAAGTAGGGAGCGTCGACCTCCCAGCCACCTGAAGTAGCTCCAACAGTCACAACTGCCCCTCCAACATCAGCAATAGCAGCAATCACCACAGGTACTTCAGCAACAACAATAGCAGTAGGCATCAGCGCTACCATGACCACAGAGGAATTAATCAAAGCCATGGAGGAATTAAAACTCCAAGTATAAGAATTGAAAGAAGCTAAAAAGAAATTGGAAAAAATAGAAGTGAGTTATGACAAATCCAAAATGATTGTGGCAGAAAAGACAAGAGAGGTGAAAGCATTAGAGAACAAGGTAAAAGCATTGGAAAAGGACCTCTCTTTAGATAAGCCTCTGGGAGAAATCAAAGGCATTTTGTGGGCTAACATCAGTTAATCCATTAGTAATGTGTGGAGATCTATTCAAACTATTTATGAGCAGATTGACTTGATAGCAGTAGCCCAAGTGGAAATTCAAAAGGCCAGAACTCTATTGGGACATATGCCCGAATAGGCCAACAGGCTAATCCATTTTTTGAACACTAAGACCAGTGAAGAACTAGCAGCACTGGACATTAGAGATAGGACAGGCACCATCCTAACAATCAAAAGAGTTCTGACCAAGAGAACCCTAATGCAGAATTTGGAAAGAAGGTGCGAGGATATGTAAGTGGAGATAGACTCTTTTATAGAAAGATTTGTAGTTTTGCATAACAGGGGCTTGCCAAGTCTATTGGGAAGAAATGAACGCCTGTTGACACAAGTTGAGTATACACACAAGTTGAATAAACATGCTATTGATCAAGTAAATGCATCATCAAGTACTTCAGCAGAAAAGGCCCTTCCATCTAGCCAAACTCTCTACAACAACTTGGAAAATCTATTTATATTGAGCATGAAGTGAAACATCTTTTTACAGTCCAGCCTAACTTCTTCAGGTACATAGACGTTGATGAGACTTTGAGAAAGCTACAAAGACATAATTTACTAGAAGAGCAGTGGTGGCAAAGCATGTTGGAAATCCTATAGGCATGTTTCAACTTTTGTTTTACCTAGGATACAACAGATACCATAAAGCAGAGAATAGGAATAGATAAGAGTCATGCGGGGCAACAGTCTATCAAATCAAAATTAAATACGCCCGAGAAAGCTGAGGCAGCAGCGCGGAATATCAGTGGAAACAGCCACCAGCCGACTCACCGAGCTTACAGTCAACACATCTCACCAACTGAGCAGCCAGCACAACAACATTTACTTCTTCATTTATTTCTCCCTGTTTTCAAGATCATTTACTTCTCCTGTAAAGTAGGTAGAATGAGTTATTACTAGATATTATCTCTTTGAGATATTTTGTAAACACTTTTGTATAAATACCTCCCCAAGCGAAGTATTTGGGGTTGGTGATACATTTCTTAGACTGCGTTGTAACTCTGAAAACCTTCTGAATACAAAAGCTGCTGGAATCCATTGTTGCTGGACTCTCTGGATGTGGAATTGATAGCAAAGGACTTGTTACAGAATTCTTGAATCATCTTATCCATCAATAAGTCCCTCTTACTTGTGTTTTCAGTTTCTGTGTTTACTATATCATATATGTTTCATGATCTGAATAATAGAGAAAAAGAATAACTCAGAATTTGTTTGTTTGCACTCTGTGTTCAATCTTTGTTATTATTAATGTTTTCTTCAGAATTAGCATAAACAGGAATTCTTAACTACTCCTGTTCCCCTGGTTCTTACATCTTGAGTATTAGCTAAGGAATTCTTAACTGCTCCCTAGCAATAATCATCCACTTTCCCTCTGTCTACATAATGAAAGATTCTTAATTTCCCTTCACCCACTGACTCCATCCCATCTGATTCTAGCTTATAAATTCTTCCATGATTGATTACCTTGCTCTGTAGTACCACCCTCTGTCAAAGAAACCATATCCAGCAGTTCATCCTCATAGACTCCATTAGCCCAATGGATTGAACTTCTCAGATTTACACCCCTGTTCTATTGAATATCACCATCCAAAAATCAAACAAACCCTTGTACTTCATAACTAGCCTAATATACCTCAAAACAACGCTAAATTATAAAGAGAGAGCCCTCTCTGGATGCAGATAGGCTAGAATCTGTGTCTAAAAGATTGGTCTGTGGTTACCTTAGTCATATTCCCTTTTTTAAAACTTTTGGGAACAACCTGAGTGATAACAGATCCAACGGTCCATGATGAATTCGGGTGAGTCACAAGCATGGAGAATACCCACCCGAAAAATAATTTTCTCTCTCCATCCTCGTGCTACGTGTCAACCGATGAGTGGAATCGGGTGACTACCCTTTAATACCACTTACCATTTTTCTCTTCCTGATAACCTGCTCATAATTTTAAACTCCCTTCCTTCGTTGACTAATGTCTGAGCTTATCAGTGCCCGATGACTGTAGGTCTTCTACCATCGACGACTACGACGGCTCCTCCATATTCCTCCATCACTGTTCCTCCAGGCTTTTCTTTGATCCTTCAATCGGTTCAACGGCTCATTAAAATCCTTTGTCGCATTCTTCCTTACTTTGTGTATTCGCTCTCCTCTTTGCATTCGCCGAATTCGCCTACACATATATATTACAGAATTCCAATTCACTATAATTCAACACTCGAAACACACTTATACAGGTTTAGAATTAATCTCTGTATTTATAAATATAAACAACGATTACAGAATGAGATTCTCTGTCTCTCTCTGGCCTGATTCTTCTGATTTGTGGCCTCTTTTCACACTCTGCCCGTAGGCTTACAACCACACTTTAGCTATCTATCTAGCCTATCTAAAACATCTAACCTCTGTCTTTGCCTTTTAGGCTTACATTTATACAAAGGGATTCTAAAACCAATTCCTGGTTTAGATCCATAGATTCCTCAACAAAATCCTAAAATCTCTTCCTCATCCCTAAGGATCCTCTCTAATCCATAAAATCATGAACTAACTCCTAATCTAAGTCTTACAATTAATTCTCAAATCCTCTCATCTCTCAATTATCCTAAATCCCTCATGTTCTCCTACATTCGAGAACATTTACAAATATGCCTCACTATATTCAATTAAATCCTATTCTCATTAAAATCACTCAAAAGCCTAAATAATTACATTAATTCACACTTAGGAGACCAACTCCCTTGAAAACACAATATCCCTGTCTACTAAAATAAAATGACATTATTGGGTTGAATGCTCCTGCATCATATTGTAGAATTCAAAAGCTTCAAGAGGATGATATTAAAATTCAGTTGGCTTCATTGAGATTGGAGGGTTCAACACTTATATGGTGGGAAGCAAGAACACAAGACGAGATCAAGAAACATGGTAAGATCTCTATTTCTTGGTTTGATTTCATTGTTGCTGTTAGCTTCGCTGACAAAAGGCCCAAAATTGGATCCAAATATGCTCCAAAGCAATCCCTAAGTCTTCAAAAGTGCTCAAATATCATCCATCAATCGAAACAAGCAAGGGAGGAAAGTCCTTGAAAAGGCTGAAAATCACTATCGGGAGGCTCAAATCACTCTGAAACCATGAAAAATCATTATTTTAGGCTTAATCTGTGCATTGCATAGCCATCGTTAGATCTGGCCGATCAATGGCCAAGATCTAGGCGACAAATCGTACATCGGACGAGCAAAGGTGACAGGCTTAAAGCGGGCACATGACACCACCGATCAGCGATTGCCGATGATCGGATCGGCGGGAAGCTATGTTATTGTTATATATATATATATATATATATATATATATATATATATATATATATATATATATATATATATATATATATATATATATATATATAAGGCCCGGGGAATTAGCGATCAATGATTGCGATCGGATCGCATTGGCGTACTACCATGGGGCGGGACCTCTGCACATACATACGGGCAACCCGATGGGCAGGACTCGACGACGCTACAAATGATTTCTTATAAAATTTCAAGTTCGCGCCCTATTAGTTTTTAATGTATTTGGTATATTTTCGTTATATAACGAAAACTACAAACGAAGCCTGGGATCCTTGCGATTGCGATGAAACCCGGACCCGAAAGGGTCCGAGAAAGAAATTTAATAATTTTTGAAGTCTAAAAAGGTCATTTTTAACCGTTTTTAATGTTTTTTGCATATTTCAGAAATACAAAGAATTACATAGGGCAGGCTTCTTTACGACTTGTGACAACAACAAGGGTGGACCCAAGAGACTGATAAGCCGCATCTAATGATTTTTTAAGTCCGAAAGGGACAAGAATAGGCAGGACTTTCACAGTGTCACGACTTTTTCTATTTTAAACAAAAAATAGTCCTATATTGACAAAAAGGGAGCATTTAGAGGGATATATGGGCCCGTAGACCCATTGCACCATGTAACAGAGCCCGGGATACATATTGCCGAGAAACAAGAGCCTAGAAAGGGAAAGAGAAGAGCCATTCCACCACTCAGACAGCGCAACACAAAAGCATCATGGAGCACGCGCAGCTAGCCTGAAACAGAATCGACCATGAAGCATCAACAGACAGCGCAGCTCATCCATAATAGCAGAATAAATTGTGGAACATCTCTGGCACGAGAGAGCCACCAGACAGCACAACAAACCATCCAAAAATATCTGAAAACTGTTATTCCTCTGTCAGAAGGAGGAAAAACCTCAAAGCCATGCTTGTCTTCAGGGAATCAAACAGTTAAGGGACAGAGGGGATAAATTAAGACTCCAAGCCTTCTAGAGAGCTCAAGAGCATTGTAAAGGGCCTATAAAAGGCAGAAAACGAAATGTAATAGGGTTTCAACTCTTGTAGATTATTCCTCCTCTATCCATTCAAGCTTCTCATTTTCATTCTAACAATATAAGCTTCTTTTGCCATTATATGTTCAATGTCCATTCTCTTTGTTGTTCTATGCTTGCACTTGAACAGTTTGTTCATGTTTTCTTTGTGTCCAAGGCCAGATAACTGTCATCTTATATGTGCTTTGATATATTAAATTTGCAAGCTTCTTTGCTGCCTGTAGCTAACCATCCATATGTGGTCATATATGCATCTTCCAGTACAATTAGTATTCTCTTTTGTTGCCTGTAGCTAGCCATTTATGTGTGTTTGTGTATGCAATCTACTGGTATAGTTAGTATTCTCCATATATCCATTGAATTTATAACTTATTGAACATTAGTGGTTTAAAGCCTTGTACTAATGAGAGTGTTCATGCATGCATTGTGTGAAAACAGAGCTGAAATGGTTATCTAACTTGATCCAACCCATCATTTATTCCAATAGTTCAGAGAACAATATTGAAGATTATATGTTACCACGCATCTCCGAGTTACAACCTAGGAGAGTTTCCTGGATAATTGGCGTCATTGCCGGGGAGAGGAAACTGAAGCTTAGCTTCCCTTGGAAACGACATAGATCCATCTTTGATGATAGACAAAGTCTGGGCACCTTTTTGGTTATAATCATCTATCTGGTGACTCTACTGGAGGCCGAGCCTCTTGGTGACTCCACTTCAGAGTTCTGGCTCAGTTTTTGAGGCATACTCGGAGACATCCTTAGAAGCTATAATCTGACCCAGTACCTGACCCTGAAAATATCATCAAAGAAAGAAAGTTATTGCTGAAAGGAGCATCGGGTTTAGGTAAACCTAAACAATATTCTATATCTCTTCAAGAAAATCCTACAATAGGACAAATACATGTTGAAAGTACAGATTCTAATACTAGCAGTGAAGAAAAACTCTCTGAAATTCATAAATCTCCTTGTTCTTTAGGTGCTCCTTTTGTTGTAAGCCCAAAGGAAACCTCACCTCCTATCCATCATACTCCTTTAGTCTTATCAGTCACTCCTCAGCCCTCTGTCATTTAGATTTCCAATATTCTTTAGCCACCACAGCTATGGTAGGTCCACAAGCACCTACCAAAATGGAAAGAATCATAGCTGCTAGGTATGGACCTCTTGTACTGCCCACTCCTCTGAATGCCATGCCTACTGGAGAATATCATAAGTATATGCCTAAGTTCACTGGAACTGAAGGTGTTACTGCTGAAGAACACCTTGAGTCATTCTATAGCTATGCTGATAACCTAGACATTAGTGAAGATGATGTCTGGATGAGAGTATTTGTCCGAAGCGTAGATGGAGAGGCTAGAAAATGGTTCAGAGAACTGAGCCCAAGATCTATAGCTGATATTGAGGTTTTAGATGATGCATTCGTGAAGCATTGGGGGGATAAGAAGGATCTCCTCTACTACCACACTGAGTTTGGGAACTTACAGAGGGAAAATGGTGAGCTGTTGTATGATTTTAATAAGAGATTTAGCAGCATGTACAGCAAGATACCTGCTGAAGTAAAACGCACCACTACCTCTGCTAGACTCATCTATGCCAGTGCCTTTGATTCTAAATTATGTTTCCTGTTGAGGGAGAGGTTATGTGCTACTTTGGCTGATATGCAGGATGCAGCCTTGGAAGTAGAATCAAACATCATGGCTGCAAAAAACATCAAAGGTAATGTTGACAGAAGGAGACAGAGGGACGAGTCTTCATCATCCTCTGATCTTAAGATAGATAAAATGACCAAAATGATCAATTCATTAGCCTCTAAAGTTTCCAAATTAAAGGCTGAGCAGCATTCTGGGAAAGGAAGGGTTAATAATACCTTTGCTCCTTCAAATCCAAATCTATATAGAAGACTTGATGAGCAGTTGCAGATTCTGCAAAGAAGCAAAGATGCCAATGAAGACCAAAGGCTGAAGGTCCCTTTTCAGAATGCAGTCATGGAAGAAGAGCAGTTTGAGGAAGATGATGAGATCCATGGTATGGAAGACAAAGGCAGCGCCACCTTTTTAACCAAAGCTACCTATGAGAAGTCATTATTCGATGACCAGATCAGCCAAGAGTGGAATGGTGAAGCTATTCTACAAACTAAAAATTAGCACCAATATAATCTGAGGTCTATGATGAATAATGTTAAAGAAACTGTTGTTCATAAAGTTGTTGTCCCTATAGAACAACTAGCTAATAAGCATAAGCAATCAACAGTTGATCATGTCATTCTCAAAGCTCCAGTCATAGAGGGCAGAAGCCTTGACAAGTCCCCTTCTTCTTTCAGTTTTCAATCAGAAATCCAGAAGCCAAGAATACCTATGCCCCTGATTGAACCAGTGAAGAATGAGTCCTTCAAGAAATCTATCCTTGAGGCTCTTGAGCCTAAAACCATCCAAGCTTCCACTGACTATGTAAATCTGCAAGATGACCAACCAGCTGTTATTCTCAGCCCAATGATCGAAAACTGTGAAGACAGCTCCCCATCATTCTATGTTTCTCTATCTATTTATGATGAAATCCTTCACAATTTCCCTCTGGACATTGGAGCCAACCATGATCCAATGCCCAAGGTTGTCATGGATAAGCTCGGTCTTGACATTACCAAGCCTTATCAGTTGGCCTCTACACAACTTAAAAAATCAGTTTTCCAGATCACAGAGGAAGAAGGCCCACAAATTTGGGACATGTTCTTTGATGGGGCTTGCTCTGAGGGAGCTATAGGAACAGGTGAAGTCCTTGTGTCCCCCACACAAGAATTCATTGATTCATCTTTCATATTAACTTTTCAGGTCACAAATAAAATAGAAAAGTGTGAAGCAGACCTTATCATTCAGCAGGTGTACAAAACCTCCCAATCAAAACATCCAAGGCTGAAAGCATACGAAGAGGAGGTGAAATATAGACCATCTCTGCCTGATAATGTCAAGTGTTCCAAATTTTTTGAAGTAGAGGATCAAATCAATAGGCTTTTGCAAGTCTTTGATGAATTGGTTGATATACACATTGACCAAGAGAAAGAAACCTTTCATGGAAAGGTAAAAAGGGTCAATTTTCAGTTTGGTGACTGTTTTCTCAAAAGGGATGCATCAAAGGAAGGATATGTTTTTGATGGCCCATTCAATGGGCTGTTCTTCGAACTTTATTTCAATTAAGGCTTTCAAGCCTTGGTATTGTAAATATGTTGTTTTCAAAGTTTTTAGTTCATGCTTAATAGACTCCATGCCTAATGCAACACTAGGAGGAAGATTTGATCTTGTTGTATACAGAAAAGGCATTGATCTGTGGTTCTTGAAACCTCACAGGGAAGATTTCATTCCCAGAAGGAGCCAATGTTAGCTTCGTTGACAAAAGGCCCAAAATTGGATCCAAATATGCTCCAAAGCACTCCCTAAGTCTTCAAAAGTGCTCAAAGATCATCCATCGATCGAAACAAGCAAGGGAGGAAAGCCCTTGGAAGGGCTGAAAATCACTATCGGGAGGCTCAAATCACTCTAAAACCATGAAAAATCATTATTGCAGGCTTAATCTATGCATTGCATATCCACCGTTAGATCTAGCCGATCAACGATCAATATCTAGGCGGCAAATCGCATATCGGACGGGCAGAGGTGACAGGCTTAAAGTGGGCACACGACACTGCCAATCAGTGATCGTCGATGATCGGATCGACAAGTCGCATCGGTAGGAAGCTATGTTATATATATATATATATATATATATATATATATATATATATATATATATATATATATATATATATATATATATATATAAGGCCTGGGGAATGAGCAATCAGCGATTGTGATCGGATCGCTTCGACGTACTACCATGGGGCGGGACCTCTGCACATACATACAGGCAACCCGATGGGCTAGACCCGATGGCGCTACAAATGATTTCTTATAAAATTTCAAGTCCATGCCCTATCAGTTTTTAATGTATTTGGTATATTTTCGTTATATAACGAAAATTACAAAGGAAGCTTGGGAGCCTTGCAATTGCGATGAAGCCCAGACCCGAAAGGGTCCACGAAGGGAATTTAATAGTTTTTGAAGTCCAAAAAGGTCTTTTTTAACAGTTTTTAATGTTTTTCGCATATTTCATAAATACAAAGAAATACACAAGGCAGGCTTCTTTGCGACTTAAGACAGCAACAAGGGCGGAATTGAGAGACTGATAAGCCGCATCTAATGATTTTTTAAGCCTGAAAGGGATAGGAATAGGCGGGACTTTCATAGTGTCACAACGTTTTCTGTTTTAAACATAAAACAATCCTGTATTGACAGAAAGGGGGCATTTAGAGGGATATACGGGCCCGAAGACCCATTGCACCATATAACAGAGCCCTGGATACATATTGCTGGGAAACAAGAGCTTGGAAAGGT
The DNA here is from genome assembly GCA_031772625.1 of Pinus tabuliformis. NCBI lineage: Eukaryota > Viridiplantae > Streptophyta > Pinopsida > Pinales > Pinaceae > Pinus > Pinus tabuliformis. The sequence continues at coordinate 720,246,786 of CM062806.1, forward strand.
GTTGTGGGGAAAAGTATCCGATGCGGATGACACTAACCCTTTCTAAAGGTGACAGACTTTAGCAACAACTGAATGACAAAGTTTTCATGTTCATCTTTATGAAAGCACAGAGAGAATAGAAAGAGGATCAACCAACCTGGTGTCTTGCGCTTAGTCGATCCTTGTCCTTCTCACTTTGTATCCCGTTCCCAGCTCTTTACTCTCCAAGCAGATCCAGCTACACACAGAATCTGCACAACAAAAGGGAGCAAACTACGAGATACAAGCAATCATAATTGAAGCATGGATTAGGTTGCATCAAATATACATGTAAACACAAAAGCATCTATGTAAAACAAGTATATAGAAGAACATGCAAACTTTATTGATAGAAAGTAACAGGGTTCCAGAGGAAGTTACAACCAATGATGTTGGCCCCAATCCAGCAGCACCTCCTCGGCAGCAAGAACTCTCTTCTTCACCTCTAGTAAAACAATCACCCAATAATCCTGGCAGTATACCAACAACACCTCCTTGCTTATACAAAATTCCAGCCTCTTTAGACCTCATAGAAGAGCTCTATATATAGGAGGGAAGAGGAAAGGATGAGTCAGCTGGAGGCTGGCATATAGCTGACTAGTGTCCTCTCCATCTTCAGTTAATCTTCAGTTCCTGTGTCCACTTGGAGATCCTTGCTTACACATGGTGATCAAGTACCTCTTACTCATCACAGGGCGAATCTCATGACCCAAGTGTCAGTTTGGAAGCTTCCTAGGCAACTGACACCTTGCAGGATGACTGTGCCACTTGGCCAATCTCGCCCAGCGCAGGTACAGAGTGGGACAGTTGCAATACAGCACAGAAGCTCAGTTAAGCAGCTGACATGATCCAAAACAAGCCTGTTCTGAAGTGTTTTCAGGTGGAGAACTGATTGGAAGTGCTGTTGATTGATGACCTTGTTCTTTTAGGGGTAAGAACAACATGTTTAGGGACTGAGGATCCCTGTAATTATCGACATTCCCTGCTCCTTGACGCGAGGCACAAAAATGTCTATAACAGTTGCCCCCTAAAGTATGAGGCTGTTAATCGGGTGAAATGCTTTAGCTAGAGGGTCCGAAGTTCGTTCCAGTGCTGAGGAGAGTGCCCTGTAATACAATACAATACAATACATTATCTTTCATTCATCATTATTCTCATGATCTAGCTGAGGCGGGTATTCCCATGCTCAGCTTTCTATAAATACATTTTGGTACATATGACAGACGATCGTCTGAAGACAGACTGATAATCTTCCGCTAAAATTATCATCCTTTGAGGAGGATGATCATCTGCTGCAATGATGTACGTGGCAAATGCTTTTATATTTCCTGAATATATATCGCAGCCCGGATGGATGAAACTAGATCCGGGGTCTTCAAACTCGTTCGATCTTCACTCTAAGCACAAGTCGATCCATGTGAGAATTACGCTGAAGTCGAACATGGAAAGACATCGCTTGATTACCGGTCAATAATGAAAACCGTTAACAAGCACGAGAGGAATCACCAATAATGACGATGACCCTCAAGGTACGGCAGTACAATTCACGTGGCGTGAATAAAGGACTTGGCGTCGAACGCTACGCAAAATCTTCTGGTCGAAGGTCATTGATGTATACCTGTCGCCGGAAGTGAGAAACTTGCCATTGAGGCATGCAAGCTTCAAAGTACTGATGGGGGTGTTCCTAGATCGACTTCTTGGATAATGAGCTGAAGTCGACAAGAAGTGATCCGTCAAAGGAGGGCCTTGATGAATCCCACATCAATGACACGGAACGGAGCTAATGATTTAGTGGAGGTGAAACAAACTGTGACATATGATTCAGGGTGGCGATCATGAAATGGATGAAGGAAAATGTATGGTAGTGGATGGGACACGGTTGACACTTTCTGAATGACCCCTCTTGAACATATAACGACACTGATGTGATGGATCGGTAGCATTACCCCGACTGGATGGTGTGGCGAGGACCATGGTGATGAAACCGGTGAATGAGACAACCCAACCCGATGTGATACGGAAGAAAAGTGTCATGTTCAAGAGTGACTTGCTACCTCTAAACTTTGATGTTCTCCCAATTTTTCCCCAGTCATTTCTGACCAGTACCTCTTTATTTTTGTCAAGCTTGAGGAGGATAACATATGCTTGTTCTATAACCTGCCCTTCGGGCAAGCCCATCGCTAAGATTTAACGAGCCTAGCGATAGGAAAACTCGTTCTCGTCTAAAGACAAGTTTGTCGCTATTTAATCATTTTAACGAGTCTAACGACAAGGAAAACTCGGTCCTTTTCATTTTTAGAGAGTCTAAAAAGGTACAGAAAGTCAACTCCATAATTTCTTTTTCGTCAGCAAATCCCTTAAGTCCGAAAAAAGTATAAAACAATACAGAAGGGATGGCTGTTCGGTACTTTTAACGAGCCGAACAAGACAAGCGCTCGATCCTTTTGTGCAATAATCCCTCAGGTCCAAAAAGATTAAAATTTAGAGGAGGGATAGCGTTCCGGTTATTTAACGAGCTGGAAGGCCAAAACTCGGCAAACTTTTCATTTTTTACGAGTCAGTGAAAAGAGCTGAAAGAAGACTCGTCTTTTGAGGAACGAGTGATAAACAGGGATAGCTACAGATTCCAGGTACAGGTTGGAATTTCCAATCTCGGCAGTGTCACCAGGATGGCTAGGTGAAATCACTCTTCGCAGCTGTTTCTCAAAAGAAGTAAACACACAAATGGAAGTGAATGATCGGCCAAATGAACAGTGGAGGTGATGGATGAAAACACGATCAAGGTTCTTATGGCTGATGAATTTACGATCTCAAAAGGTTATTTACCGGTTCATTTTTTCCATGAGCTTGAACTCTGGGGGAAACTTTTGCTCACACTTTTCTATTTTTTAACGAGCATAAATTCAGTCATAAAACTGCTCGATTTTCGCGTTTATTTTTTAAACGAGCATGAACTATATGCTAAAACTGCTCGATATACCAGTCATAAAAAGAACGCCTCCTCTAAGGATCCATTTTTTATAGAGCTTGGGCCTTACCACAGCTATGCTCCAAATTTGGCAAATTTTACTTTTGCCCCACAGGCTTTCTTCATGCAAGGTTGGAAACGGCTAATCCTACGAGTTTAACGGGTTAGACCTACAGGTTTAAAGGGAGGACCTAAAAATTTAAAAAAATCAATAGTCGTCCCTTGCTTGCATTCCAAAAGTTTGCATTCCCCCAGGTATAGGATAGAATTTCGAGGCTGCCCTTCCTCTCCCCTACTTTTGTTTTTCTCTGGGTGTTCTTACTTATTTGTCATCTTGCTAATCTAATGCTAACGATACTTGTCTTCTCGTTATTTTAAGGGGTCTTACGCAGTACTCAGACTTCCTGTCGGCCCACTTTTAACAAACAGCTATGTGACAATAGAAGAACACTACTCAAAGATAAAACATTGGTATTATTGAGGGAGGCTTGCCTCTTTCTTATTATCCGAAGAGTGGTTCTATTCGCTGCCGCAAATCAATCTCTTTCTTCGACGGTGTCTATCATTGGGTTGTCCAAAGATGGTTACCCTCTGTTACAACAATATGGTCTCCTTCTTAATTTACTGCCCCTGCTTATCCTTCAAAACATATGTTTCGATGGGCGAGGCTTGAATTTAAAGATGGTGACTACTTGTTACAATAAGGGAATTCCTACTTGGGCATTGCCCACTTTTTTAGACAAAGGTGAATGACTCTTTTGCCAAACACATAACTTTAACAAAAGAACACTATTCCAGAACAACCCCACTTCCTTCCACGGACGGGGTACGAACTAGTCATGTTCTTCTGCGGAAATTCTTCCTTATATCCGGAGTTTCCTCTGCCCGAAGCAGACCAGGGTGCATGCCCCCTGGGTCCTAGTCTTTCTTTCCGAATCACTCGCATTCATCGGGAAGGAGGACTGGGGGCAGAGGCGAATCTTGAGTGAACAGACCATTTAGGATTGGTATTTGACTATTTGCGATGCGAGATCCCGGAAATGAAAGTTGGTCTACGAGCTTGACCACCCTTCCTTCGTGTGGAAAACACATTACTCTAAAGAGTGAGGAGACTATCGCTCCCATGCAATAAATATAGTCGCGTCCAAGGAGTAGGTTATAATCCAAGGGTCCTTGAACTACCAACACGTTCATCCTGACGGTCTTCCCTTTCAATGTAACAGGTACATCGGGGAGGATCCCTAATGGTCGACTGGTTCCTTTATCAAAACCTGAGAGATTTCTCAACTCAGGTAAAAGCGCTGGGGAACCCAGTGCTTTCCAAGCAATAGAGGAAAGGATACTCACAGACGCCCCTTCATCAATGATAGTACCAGCCATAACCATTCTATAGATCTGGACAATGATTCTAAATGGTGTACTGGCTGGTAACCGGGGTCTGCCTAGTTGATTCCAATCAAAGGATACAACCAGGTTGCTTGGTGGTGGGACCGAATATACGACCGGATACGACTCAGATGATGTTCCTTCCTGCGATAAAGGAATGGGCGCATTGCCCGGATGCTCGTCGGAGTCGGTGCTGATAAAGAGAACCTGGATGGTGTCATCCTTGTTCTCATCAGTGAGGGTGTCACATGAAGACGACACTTCGGTGACGGTGTCATTTGAAGACGGGTCTTCAATGACGGAGTCATTGGACGATAGAACCTTTGAAGGAAGAACCGGGTCAACTGCCGTTTCGACCTTTAGACTTTCGTCTGGTCTAGATTCGGTAGGTTCATTCTCAATGACTGACACATCAGCTGACCACTTGAGTGGTTCAACTGGATTTTCAACTATCGAGGGATTAGGCGCGAGTTTTCGGTATCCAGGCGGAAGTTGCACCGGTGACACCGGGCGGTCTTCCAAAACTCTCTTGGCCTCATCTAAGAATGGACATTTGTGGATGGCATGGTGACCTTCACACAATAGACAGGGTGATCTTGGTCCCCTTCTTCGTCCTTCACTCTCGCTAGTTGAGGGAATGCAATCAACTTGACAACCAGAGGTTGATGCTACCGGATTGTGCAACCTCGGGGACCAGTCCTTTAGTATCCGGGGAATACAAGGACAATCACGATGGAAATGGATCCCTTTGCAAATGACACATGGCGATTTAGGCCCGGTCGGTGCAGTGTGTGGGTTTTTGTCAGTTTTCTTCTGCTTGCCCCCAGTCGCCTTCGCCAGAGGCTCCTTCTGCTTCTTCCCTTTCTTCTTCTTTTCCTTCTTCTCCTTGGGAGGCTGACTTTTGCCGGCTCTACCCTGCGAAGATGAAGGATCAGAGGAAGTATCACAAGATGTAGAAGGCTGGTGGGTAGTTCTAGATTGTTCTGACAGTTGATTCGACTGCTCAGGATTAGTGGCGATTTGGACAACATTAGTTGAAAAGAGCCAAACAGGAAGGCCGATTGTCAATCCTGGAAGTGACAATATAGCCATATGAGGCGCACCAACATCTCCCCAAGAGGAGAAGGGATTTGGACTCCCGCCAAGGTTACTTCCTTGGTTGGTGGGCTCCATACTTTTCAACTGAAAGATCAACGTGGGAATAACAGGTGATTATGTTCCGCTTTAAAATAAGTTTTATTTACGACGCTTTTAGACACAAACTTGCTTTTTCATGTTTTAAGAGTCGAGAAAAAGCTAAAGATGACTCTAGTCGCCTTCGATGTATTAACGAGCCCGAAGTGACAAATGCTCGGTTGGACCTTTTCAGTTATAGAGTTTGAAAAAGGCCAAAAGAAACTGCTCTGGAGATCTAGGCAGAGGGTGTGCCAAACCTTTCGCGAAACCACAGAATACGTTTTACGGTACGGGTGGTCGATCTTCGTGAATGCTGTGTTCACTGCATCGCGATCAGTAGGGCGGCTGACACGGTTTCCTAAGGATAAAGGATAAAAGCCTATAGGGGTCTCCCAATATACGCGACGGTACGCGGGAGCTCAAATCCGTGTTAGTGCCACCGACTCTCAGGAGGAATCACCCACCTTCGTAGAGATCGACAGTCACTATGTTTAACGACGCCGGAACACGTCTCTACCTAGACCTCTAGATGTTTGCGTTAAATTCCAAAGCGTTATTATGTAAATTGAGTTTATTTTAATGTTGATCTTTCTTAACAGTTTGCCTTTCAGGTTCGCCACGAGATGTATATATACAACTTCCTATATGCAATCTAAGAATGAGAAGCAAAATCTTTTCAATCTTTCAACTTTGAAAACCTTAATCTACTTGAGGAAAGAGCAAGACACAACTTTTTCCACAGATCAAAGAACACACACTAAAATGCACATTTTCCTAAATCGTCAAGCATACAGTCAAATGCAAAATGCACAATGCATGTATTTCTTTTCGTTATCCTTAACGTTGATGCTTAACAAAAGGAAACGGTTGTATGATTTTTGAATCAACTTTCAAGTAGAAATAAACAAGCTTGTCCACAATCAAAAGAACACCTTATGAAAGACTTGTTTTAAATACAGGAAAAGTATAGATTCAAACCATAAAGTGAGAAGCAAACCAATCCAAAACAGCTATGAACAGCAATAACACTAACTCATAAGATCGCAATCTAAGAGGCCACAGCTACTAGGTTCGCTTTTCACAATGGGAAATTGTAACTGAAACAAGAAATACTGAAAGAACGTTTACAATTTCATCACACAACTGAGGCGGAATAATGTCAAGGAGATGAGGTCTACAGCAAATACAATAACCAGCAAGCAATCAGCCAAAAACAAGTGCAAACAGGGCCAAGACACAAAGGAAGAGCTGAGCTAGACTAAGGCCAACTGGACCAGCGCAGGCACTAGTTCACCAGTTTCACTCTCAGCGCAGTTCCCGAAGGGACTACCTGCGCTGTAATGCAGACTGCCAGTGGACAGCCTGCACTGACTTACGAGAGTTACGTCTGCTAAGAATTCCGGGTCATAAAAAGCTCAAAAATGTACTGTTTTGACTGAAATAAAATGCTATGGGTTAAGTACAGGCTAAGGGATGATCAAGAGGATAAAGATCTATCACTAAAAGTAAGGATTCATCTGTAGATTAGCTCTTTAAATCTTGAATTTGCTCAGCAAAGGAGCAAGAGTAGCAAAACCCTCTACTTCGCTTTTGATAGAGTCAAAAGCTTTTTGATTCGGTACTCCTTTCTTCAAGAAATGAATAGCAAAATACTACAACAACAAGATACTAGGATCTCCCCAGCGGAGTCGCCAGTTTGTTGTGGGGAAAAGTATCCGATGCGGATGACACTAACCCTTTCTAAAGGTGACAGACTTTAGCAACAACTGAATGACAAAGTTTTCATGTTCATCTTTATGAAAGCACAGAGAGAATAGAAAGAGGATCAACCAACCTGGTGTCTTGCGCTTAGTCGATCCTTGTCCTTCTCACTTTGTATCCCGTTCCCAGCTCTTTACTCTCCAAGCAGATCCAGCTACACACAGAATCTGCACAACAAAAGGGAGCAAACTACGAGATACAAGCAATCATAATTGAAGCATGGATTAGGTTGCATCAAATATACATGTAAACACAAAAGCATCTATGTAAAACAAGTATATAGAAGAACATGCAAACTTTATTGATAGAAAGTAACAGGGTTCCAGAGGAAGTTACAACCAATGATGTTGGCCCCAATCCAGCAGCACCTCCTCGGCAGCAAGAACTCTCTTCTTCACCTCTAGTAAAACAATCACCCAATAATCCTGGCAGTATACCAACAACACCTCCTTGCTTATACAAAATTCCAGCCTCTTTAGACCTCATAGAAGAGCTCTATATATAGGAGGGAAGAGGAAAGGATGAGTCAGCTGGAGGCTGGCATATAGCTGACTAGTGTCCTCTCCATCTTCAGTTAATCTTCAGTTCCTGTGTCCACTTGGAGATCCTTGCTTACACATGGTGATCAAGTACCTCTTACTCATCATAGGGCGAATCTCATGACCCAAGTGTCAGTTTGGAAGCTTCCTGGGCAACTGACACCTTGCAGGATGACTGTGCCACTTGGCCAATCTCGCCCAGCGCAGGTAGCCTTCATTGTTTTTGACTTCCAGCGCAGGTACAGAGTGGGACAGTTGCAATACAGCGCAGAAGCTCAGTTAAGCAGCTGACATGATCCAAAACAAGCCTGTTCTGAAGTGTTTTCAGGTGGAGAACTGATTGGAAGTGCTGTTGATTGATGACCTTGTTCTTTTAGGGGTAAGAACAACATGTTTAGGGACTGAGGATCCCTGTAATTATCGACATTCCCTGCTCCTTGACGCGAGGCACAAAAATGTCTATAACAAAAGGGAAAGAGAAGAGCCCTTCCACCACTCAGGCAGCGGAACATAGAAGTATCATGGAGCACGCGCAGCTAGCCTGAATTAGAATTGGCCATGAAGCATCAACAGACAGCGCAGCTCATCCATAATAGCAGAATAAATTGTGGGAAATCTCTGGCATGAGAGAGCCCCCAAACAACGCAACAAACCACCCAAAAATATCTTAAAACTGTTATTCCTCTATCAGAAGGAGGAAAAACCTCCAAGCCATGCTTTCCTTTAGGGAATCAAAGAGTTAAGGGACAGAGGGGATAGATTAAGACTCTGAGCCTTCTAGAGAGCTCAGGAGCATTGTATAGGGCCTATAAAAGGCAAAAAACGAAATTTAATAGGGGTTCAATTCTTAGAGATTATTCCTCCTCTGTCCATTCAAGCTTCTCATTTTCATTCTAGCAATATAAGCTTCTTTTGCCATTATATGTTCAATGTCCATTCTCTTTGTTGTTCTATGCTTGCACTTGAATAGTTTGTTCATGTTTTCTTTGTGTCCAAGGCCAGATAACTATCTTCTTATCTCGGCTTTGATATATTAAATTTGCAAGCTTCTTTGCTACCTGTAGCTAGCCATCCATATGTGGTCATATATGCATCTGCCAGTACGATTAGTATTCCCTTTTGCTTCATGTAGCTAGCCATTTATGTATGTTTATGTATGCAATCTGTTGGTATAGTCAGTATTCTCCATCTATCCATTGAATTTTTAACTTATTGAGCATTAGTGGTCTAAAGCCTTGTATTAGTGAGAGTGTTCATGCATGCATTGTGTGAAAACAGAGCTGAAATGGTTATCTATCTTGATCCAAACCATCATTTATTCCAATAGTTCAGAGAAAAATATTGAAGATTATATGTTACCAGGCATCTCCGAGTTACAACCTAGGGAGTTTCCTGGAGTGCTAACAGTTGCTATAAAAAGACAGTTCTACTCTTTAACTAATATGAAAAAATCCATTATGAATTGGAAAAATTTTAGACAGTTGAAAGGTCAAAATGTGCAAGAGTATACACACAAGTTTAGGAAAAGAGCTCTTATGCTAAGAGTAGACTTACAATCACAAGATACCTTGCTGAAATACATAGGAGGGTTGCATAGCTATATTCGACATATTATTCTTATGTTCAGTCTCACGAATCTTGATGAGGTTTGTGTTCAAGCTACACACCTTGAAGCAAGAGAGAAAAATATACAGGAAGATGGTAAGAAGAAGCCATTTCAGAGTGTTGAAAAGGGGAAGAAGTTTAAAGGAAAGCAAAATAAAAATGTTTATGTTAAGAAAGAAGGGGAGAAACCCATGTGTAAGAATTGTTCCAAGGAAGGACATGATGAAGCGCATTGTTGGAAGCTTCATCCAGAATTATGACCGAATAAATTCAACAATAAAGGGAAACATAAGACCAATGTTGTTGCACAACAAGACTTGGGTTCAGACTCACGGGATGAAACAAAAATCACAGCCACAGTCACCAAAGGAAAATCCATGGAAAAATCAAGCAAATAGGTCAGTAAAGAGGCAATTGTAGCAAGTAACACCGCAACAAATAATACCCATGGCATTTCAAATAAGGAAGAATAGAGCTATTCCATATTCGGGTCATTTCAAAACATATGAAAATCGATACGTTGTTTGACAATGGATCACAAGTCAACTTAATTTCTGCGGATTTGATTAAAAAAATGAATCTGGAAACGATGCCCCATCACAAAACTTATCCGTTGGGATGGATAACCAAGGATGTTAATTTACATGTCACACGGAAATGTATTTTCAAGTTTACAATCACCGCTAATTTCATTGATGAAGTTGAATTAGTTGTGCCATTGGATATCTCAGGAATTGTGTTGGGAAGTTCATATTTGTATGACAGGAAGGTTGTTTTCCACAAATTTGATGAGCTTGTAATTGTTTATTTAGACGATATTTTGATATTCAAAAAATCACGAGAAGAGCATGTCAAGCATGTTAGGAAAGTGTTGGATGTCTTAAAAAAAGAACAGTTATTTCTGAAGATGTCTAAATGTGAATTTTAGGAAAGTGTTGGATGTCTTAAGAAAAGAACAGTTATTTTTGAAGATGTCTGAATGTGAATTTGGGAAAACTTCTTTAGTGTATTTGCGCCACATAGTTGGAGGAGGTGAGTTGAAGATTGATCCCTCTAAAGTTTTGGTCATTGTGAATTGGCCAATACCCAAATTAGTCACATAAGTAAGGAGTTTTTTAGAAGCAGCGTAGTACTGGAGGAAGTTCATTGTCAATTTCTCCTCCATAGCAGCTCCACTACATGCATTGACCAGCGTGAAGGTTGTCTTCCAGTGGGGAGGAAAAAAATAAAAAGCATTTGATGCTTTGAAACAAAAGATCAGTTCAACCCTAGTTTTGGAATTGTTAGATTTGAAACAACCATTTGAAATACAGACAGATGCAAGTAACTACGCCATGGGTGCAGTTCTTTTACAGCATGGTAAGCCCATTTCATTTCATTATGAAATTTTTAATGGTGTTGTTATTAATTATCCTACGTATGATAAAGATCTTTACGCATTGGTACAAAGTGTGAAGAAATGGAAGCATTATTTGATGGGAAAAGAAACCATTATTGACACCGATCATCAACCTCTGTAATATCTTCAATCTCAAACCAAATTGCAGTAGTCAAGGCACTTTCATTGGATGATATTTTTACAGCAATTCCACTTGGTAATCAAGTACAAGAAAGGCATTTATAATAGAGTTGTTGATATGTTTTCTAGACTGGTTGTAAATGTAGCCATTTTACTCAAGAATAATTGTGTTTTACCTGAAAGTTATGTTGAATAATACGCATAGGATGTTGACTTTCAAGAGTTGTATTTAAACTTGAGTCAAGGCCACCAAGTTGAGGAATTGGACTACCATGTTCATGATAATTTGTTGTATCATTTGGGAAAACTTTGTATTCCACAGGAAGAGAGAGTAAATGTCACAAGGGAAGCGCACACTTCTCTTATTGCTGGACATTTCAGTGGAAGTAAAACATTGGAAAATCTTCATAGGTATTTTTATTGGCCTCGTATACTTGAAAGTGTTTCACATTTTATAAGAGGTTGTTCATTGTGTGCAGTCAGTAAGCCTATTAATAGGAAACTAGGATTGTACACACCACTTCTAGTGCCTTCAAGACCATGGGAAAGTGTTTCTATGGATTTCGTAGGAGGTCTTCCTTTGTTAAGGAAAGGTCATGATTATTTGTATGTAGTTGTGGATAGGTTCAGTAAGATCTGCATGTTAATGCCTTGTAAAAAGAAAATTACAGCTGAACAAATAACTCAATTTTTCTTTCAAAATGTATGGATTCATTTTGGATTGCCTACTTCTATTGTAAGTGATCGTGATTCTCGATTTGTTGAGAATTTTTGGCCAAGTTTATGGAACTTGATGGACACCAAGTTGAATAAAAGTACAGCCTTCCATCCACAAACATATGGTCAAACTGAAGTGGTAAACAAGACAATAATTCATTTGCTAAGAGGATATTGTAGCAAACATCCTAAGTTGTGGGATGAACAGTTGCATTATATTCATCATGCTTACAACCGAGCAAAACACTCTTCTACTCTAACTTCACCTTTTGAGGCATGTCTTGGTTATTTGCCTAAGTCACCTTTGGATTTCATCTTTGAGAAAGATGTAGTCGTAGATGGACATAGTGACATCGATAGAGCAAATAAATTAATTGAGCAAATTTAGTTGATTCACCAAACTGTTCCAAAACAACTAGAAAAGAGTTAAGGAGAATATAAGGCAAGGCATGATAAGCATCTTGTGGATCAACAGTTTCAAGTAGGTGATGAAGTTTGGATCTACATTAGTAAGGAAAGGCTTCAAGGTGAAGTTAAAAAGCTGAAACTAATTCGTGATGGTCCATTTAAAATTCTAGAAAAGATTGGTAATAATGCTTTCAAGCTTGATTTCCTTCATATATGCAAATCTATTATGTTGTTAATGTTGAACCTCCTTTGATAGAAAATCAAGGAGAGAATGTTCAAATTTCATCTATTGAAGACTTTTTATCCAGAATACCTTGATGTGCTTCAGCAAGACACTATACTTGACAGAAGGACAATGACAACTAAAAGGGGAAATATTGATTATCTTCGGGTGGGTCTCAAAGGAACAAATCCATCAAAGGCCAAATGGATTGAAGTGGGGAAGGTGAGGGAACAATACCTTCATCTGTTCAATAACTAAAAGTGATCCTTTTGGGGTCCAAAAGGCTTCGAGTGGGGAGGAGTGATTAGGTGCTCAGAATTATGCTCAAAAAATCAAAGTGTTAGAATATTCTTAAACTTAGCTTCAGATTTAAGAGCTCGTCATTCTGAATCCAACGGTGCAAACAACACTCAAATATGAGTTCGTATGCAGAAGTTAGAGCAAGTCAAAGTTCAAGTTTGACTTGCCTACATGGCAAGATAAGGATGATGTGGCAAGTATTCAACAAATAAGGATGTGCCAAATGGCAACCCGCCATTGGTCCTCACAAATCACATATCGTAGTGGTATGTGAAAAAGGTGTTTCAATTCAGCCCCCAGCAGGTTCAGGTTGTGATGCGATCTAATCGCATATCGCAGATGGTGAAGAGGAGAAAAGAACAGGTATCAGCAAGGTTTGCGATGCGATGTGATCGCATATCGCAATCGCAGCGAACATGTATCAGCCCCGGCGCCGATAAGGTTAATAAAGTGATGCGATGCGATCACATATCGCAATTGCAGCAGTAATAAGAATCGGTCCCGGTGCAAGTTAAGTCCTGAATGCGAAAGACCCCGAACGCGATAACGTTATATGTGACAATTTAAAACTCTGGTAGGTCCCTGATATCGTAATCGTAGCATTTCACCGAGTAAAGAAGAAATTCCTCTTGTCGAAACCCACCGATTGCGATTTGCGATACGGCCGACAGAATATGGCCCACGGTGTGAGAAATTATTGCCCAGTTAGCGGATTTTGGGGCTAATTTGTAGTTTTCTGCCGGTTTTGGAGCATTTTGTGGAACAAATAGTGGGAGAACTAGGAGAAGTCATAACTCCTTCTGTTCTTATCCAAATTTGATGCAAAAATAGTCAATTCTAGCAATTTTGATTATTTTGAAGTCATTGAGACAGGTTTCAGAGGCATCTGATCATTTTAAATACACTTTTGATGTAATTTGAGCATAACAGAGAGGCTCAAGTCATTGGAAGTTGGACCAAGGAGACGTAGCCTAGGAGGGGTGAACTCCTTTATCATGTGCTTTTTGTGTGTTAAATTTTGATGTTCTTTGTTGTTATATTGCAGTTGTTCAGCATATGTTTTTATGTTAAATTGTTTATAACATTTACATAAGAAACTCTCATGGGAATCTGTTAATTATGCAAAAGTTTTGAATCCTTAAGCACTTGAAAAAGAAAATGATCAACATCTTGGGTTTATTTTTTAATGGGGAATTAGCACAACATTACTAATCTTCTCCAATTCAGATCAATTAGGGATATTGTAATCCCATACTGGAATTGGGATCCAGGTGGGACTACCTATCATTCCCCAGATATGTCGGTTGACTATGACTGTGGTGGTGCAGTTGGCCTGGCAGTTGAGCACACACATTAGCTAGTGGAGTATTAGTCAGAACCATTGGCCAATCAGTTTATGGAAAGACTCCTAGGTCATTTTGGTTTGATGGTCGTGCATGGGATCATAGGATGACCAGCATACTCTGGTGGGAGTTTGTTGGAGGAGGTGGCATTAGGAGGCCACCAGACAGTGCCTTATATGGAGTTGGGGATTCTTCACGTTTGTGTGGGGAAATAAATACATGGAAGGGCAGAGCAGTGGTGGCATCACTACTGGTACCTAGGGAGATTCACTTCTTGAGTCCCTCAAGAAGGATTTGGAGGGGAGATCCCCTCATCGGAGAGCATGGTGATGCGATGGTGGAGGTGATGATACAGGAGTGGGGGCCAACGATATTGACATAGCTTTAGGCCATCACATCCAGGGATGGGTAGGAGCATCTTTTGTGGAGTAGTGGTCTACGAATGGGCATGGAGATGCATGGGGGTGTGTCGTAGTATGTTGGATTGTGTTATGGAGTGGGAGTGCCTCACATCGCATTGAGTACATGCGGGGAGTGACAAGTGGAGTGTCACAGGTGAGACACAGGATTGTACGAGATGGTATAGACATAGCTGGGAGTATCCAATGGCGTACCGAGATAGGTTGCAGTGTACAGTGGCATGTCGAGGAGTGCGGCCATATTGGGTGGTATGCAATGGAAAATGATGCAGCACAACGGGTTCTTGGAACATTGCCTCCCAGGAGACTTATGGAGGTGTACCATTAGATGAAACCCACCTATGATCGATGAGGACATTGTTGAGCATCTGGGGACACCATGTTTAGTGGAGATAGGGCTTCGAGGGGGTTATCAGCAGATCCGAGACAAAGAGGGGGTCATCCGTAGGATTACTCTTTAGCATTCCCGTAGACTCTTGATCATACCCATCCTCCTCCAGTGTTGTTTACAATTGCAGAGTGTTTGTTTGTTTCCCCTTTACACTCTCCATTCAGAAAACAAGGCTTAGGAGGCTCACCTTAGGCAGTTGGATGAGACACCTCGTGTCATGAGCTGGGAGGAGACTCTCTAGTTGAGACACTTGGTAGGTGCATGAGTTGACGAATATAGGCTTAGGATGGCATGGTTGATTGTCGAGGTAGCATATGTTCCACCCCTAGGCTCACACATGGCAAGGTGACCGAGAGGGAGTTACATGGTGCTTTTTCAGTTGGATAACTCAAGGTGTTAGGTGAACATGAGGTGCGGAGGATGGTAGTCCTTGTTGGCAGGATGATGCCTAGGCTTCCGGCAGTACCCAGACACATCATCAGGAGTTGGGATAACAGATATCGCTGTGTTATTTCATAGAAAAAGAGCAACTGGATATTCGTGGCACATGTTCTTGATGCTCGGTGTCTACCTATTAGATACCTACAGGATACAGAGATGGGGCACAGAGGGGTCCCAACAGCTAGCAGCATAACACATCAACAGGTAGAGAGGATTTGGGGTTGTGGACCTCTAGTATGGTAATGGGATCCAGGGATCCAGTGGATTGGTGGGATACTCCACTCCTCAGTGAGCCTGGTCAGAACAACAGGAAAACTAATTCATTCACAGGTAGACACATGGGGAGTCACCAAAGCCCACACCATAGGGTGAGGCAGATTATTTCTCAGGATTGGGGCCATCCATGGGGCGATAGGTGCTGACACTATTAAGGCGCTTTGGCAAGTGTGGCCTAACCTCGATCATCACATAGATTATGGTCAAGGGTTAAGTGAGATGAGGTTATGGTACGAGCGTGCTATGTAGTTAGTGATGAATAGTGTGTCACGGGGTCAACATGACAGCTTCTTACTGCGCTGGGCAAGGGGCCCTAACATCATAGTACTTAGTGGTTTAGCTACCCATAGGGGTGAGCTTGCCTCTTCAAGAGAGGGTTTTCCAGATTTTCCACCGGGTTTCTGTGATTCAATGATGGCATGGGAGACTTCATCAGCATGGCAAGATGGCCAGCAAGAGAATTTCAAGAGGAGCTTATGCAGGAGAGGCTTCATTCACATGGGGATTGAGTTGTATCTTCAGGGGACCACAATCAGAGTGCATGGGGTGGACTATTTGGTAGGGAAACTTCATGAGGATTTGGACGGAGTTTTACATCGTCATGATGCTCTACTTATTGGAAGTAAACAGAAGGGTCCTAACACCCCTATCTTGCAGGATAGTGAGTGGAGCAAGGGGTGCTCCATGTTGATTAGGTTGGCTTGGGATCCTGGTATCGAGAGACTCCTTTACTATATGATAGCACAACGATCAGGGATGATCCAATGGCATATTTGGGACCCTAGTGAAGTTTTCAGCGACAATGGGGATCCACAGTCGGAGAGGGCGCTTGTTTAGGCATTGCTTGACAACAAGCAATTTTTGGTGCATTGGAGGAGCTTGTCGGATGAGGATGCTACTTGGGAGGGCGAGCACATACTTGAGCATCCGGCACTGAAGTTGCTTGGGGACACGCAACATTTGGGAGGGGAGGATTGTCATGTCCCTTCCTAAATTGATTTGGAACAAGACTAATTATTTCATTTTGGGGCCAATTTTGGAGATAGTGGGGCACATTTGATTTTTATTAGGAGATTAGACTTAGGAGAAGTTATTTTGTTGTGGTTAAATTACACATGGGGGCCACCCACACTAGGGAAATACACACTCCCTAGTTCGGTTTGCATGGAGGTGGTTAAGTGAGGGCCCACAATGGAGGTAAAATTGGAGGGAAAAGTGATCCATGAAATCTATATAAGGAAGGCAGCTCTCCTCATTTCATTCATCTTTTTGGTAATATTGATTTCTCTTTGATCGCTCGAGCTACTTAGCCAAGTCACTTGTTGTTCAACAGGAGTTCTTCAAGAGAAGAGCTCACCCTTTCTTTGGGGACTTTGATTGCCACCCTAGGAATGTTTTATTTCATTTATTTAGGAGGAGGATCTCAGTGTGATTCCCAACGATTGCATCCATCTCCAGGTGGTGCGTATTACTGAAGGACGCAGTGAAGAGGAGGCCAAGTTTTCTAATGGCCTCTTGCAGAGGAGTTTGGGTGAAGTATTTTTCAGAGAGGAGGCATATGAGGATTGTTTGCATTTCGGAGAAGTTTTGGAGCTGGAGGAGTGTGCTACTTCGCAGGGTGATTTTCGCACTTCCTGGGTCAGCGTAGAGGTAGCACTGGGTGTTCATGTGGAGGGTAGAGTATCAGTCTTTGAGGCTAAAATTTACTGTGGAGGTTAAGGGAAATATTTGGAGAAGTGATTGTTGCATTTTCATGAGATTGGAGGAGGATTTTGTTGGAGTTTATTGCAGGTCGTTTTCTGGAGCAACTTAGAGGGTGTAGGGCATATTGGAGGTCAATTTTGAAAGTTCAAAATCCGGCCAAACCATTTCCAGTTTTTTCTGGATTTTCGACAAGGATCCTAGATATAGAGTTTCATAATTTTCTAAGCACCGAAGGTGGGGTTTTCAGCTATATCTTTGCAACAGATAGTGTAGAATTAATGGGGATTGCGTAGGGCATATTGGATGCTGAATTTGGGAGGTTAGATTCAGCCCAAACCATTTCTGGGTTTTTATGGGTTTTTTACAAGGATCCCATATGTAAAGTTTCAGAATTTTATGAGCACCACAGACATGGTTTATTGTAGTTTATTTCCAGTTAGTAGTGTAGTTTCTATGGACAATGCAGAACATTAGAGGAGCAGTCATTTCCAGCTTCGAGATTATTGTTTTATCACCTAGGTCCTTTTAATATTTCCCTTGAGGCAAGCCTATGTGCATTTCTCCATATTATTGTACTTGCTACATTTCATTAGTAAAATGGCTCAACTGGTTCTTATTTATGAAGTTTACATGGGTGTCTGCTGAATGTTTGAAATTTCCAGTGTTGTATTTGTTATTTTCTTTGCATATCACTATTTTTCCTATTTCGGAACATTACACATCACTAACACTAGCCAGATCAGTCTCTACCCAAGTTGTATAGGGCTTCGGGAACTAGTAACTCAACCCACAACCTTCCAAGGCTCTAGGAACTAGTAACTCAACCCACAACCTTCCAAGGCTCTAGGAACTAGTAACTCAACCCACAACCTTCCAAGGCTCTAGAGCATTTTTCAGGGCTTCCAGAGCATTTATTCCAACCCATGACCATAAGGAATTATGAGAAATCAGAAAACAATCAAATGGAAAAACCCACAACACCATGGTTATTTAGGAAATGGCAAGGCAAGGCAAAAACCATTGTCAATCCACGCAATTCCCCATACCAATGACAACACATAACCATATAATCACATGCATATATCATGCATCCATAAATCAACAAGGAAATCACACATGCAACCTGTTACCTGCAAAGCAATCCAGATATAGTTGTTGATCCACATGTTCCCTTTCACTTTCCTACTTTCCTTTGCCTTCTTTGTCTAATCCAAGTGAAAATTAGTGTGCTCCAAGCATGCTCCAAGAATGCTCTAAATGTGCAAGAGTATGAGAGAATGAGAGAATAAAAGAAAGCTCCAGCACAATATTGACAAAAAGTTGTGAATTGATCCTCATAAGCCTTTTTATTATTGAGGCCTCTATTTTCATCATTTTCCTTCGTTTTTCCTTCAATTTCCTCCTCATGCAAATATGTGACCTTTCATCTTCCTTTTCTCCTATCCTTTATTTCATTAATAAAATGCCAATTATTGCCACTTTTCCTTCGCCAATACCTTTGCCAATTTCCATAGCTATTAATTAATCACCAGTGATACCCATCACTATGTTTTACCCAACATTCAACCCTGAATACATGTCCCATGAACTTGGTCTTATTTTTATTTACATAGAAAATCAACCAGGGGCTGTTACAAATCCCTTTCCCTTGGGGGAACAATGTCCTTGGTGTTCAAAGACACTTATAAACCAACAAAAAACATGTTGCCCATGGAGCTTTATAACACATCTTGATGCAACATTTACATCATATCATACTGCCAAGACCATGACCATCATACCATGAACACCATACCGCTTATTGGAGCTTTATAACATAGTTCAATGTGGTATTTACATGCACATGCACACATATAGACATAACCAAAACACAACATCAAAACATATATCAGAATACATCCACTCAACCAGTGAATAAAGAAGGATACATAGCTCACATATGATCAACCATCTCCCATGTAGCTTCATCGGGCCCAAAGTGCTTCCATTGCACTTTAAATTTCTTGCTTGCTCGATTCTGGAGCATGAACATCTTTTGCTGCAAAATGCACTGAGATTCCAGATGGAATTCTCCTTCTAGTTCCACCTGCAATACATACCAGTCAATCACATGATCAACATCCTTCATGTATCTTTTAAGAAATGAAACATGGAAAGCATCATGGAATTTCACTATCAGAGGAAGTGCAAGTCTGTAGGCCACTGGTGCAATCCTCTCAAGGATCTTTAAAGGCCCACAATACCGAGGTGCCAACTTGGCACGTGATCCAATCCTTAAGGATATTTTCATGGGCTTGATGCATAAATACACATGTTCCCCAACCTAAAACTCCTTAAATACCTTATGTTGATCTGCACAACTCTTCTTCCTGTCATGTGCTACCTTTCGATTCTTCTTGATAACCTACATTTCATGTTCTATTTCTACCAACATGTCCTTTCCAATCAATACCCTATTCACTAGACCAGTCCAATTGATGGGAGTATTACAACTCTGCCTATAAAGTGCCTCAAATGGACTCATCTTCAAAGATTCCTAATACCCATTGTTATATGCAAACTCCACAAGTGGAATATACTCTTCCCACTTCCGTTGTTGATGCATGAAATACATCCTCAACATGTCCTCAAG
This sequence comes from Pinus tabuliformis, assembly GCA_031772625.1. Classification (NCBI taxonomy): domain Eukaryota; kingdom Viridiplantae; phylum Streptophyta; class Pinopsida; order Pinales; family Pinaceae; genus Pinus; species Pinus tabuliformis. Next base: position 720,266,612 of record CM062806.1, read on the forward strand.
AATCTTGTTGACCCTCTCTGTCTGTATATCTATCTACAAATGATAAGTTGTACTAGAGACCAAATCTATCCCCAAACCTATGAACAACTCTTTCCAAAACTTGGAAGTGAACTTGGAATCCCTATATGACTCAAACTTATTAGGAATTACATGCAAACTCATTATCAACCTGATGAATACCCGCGCTACCTCACTAGCTGAATTAGTAGACTTCACTGGAATGAAGTGAGTTACCTTAGTCAACCTATCAACCATAACCATAATAGAATCATGTTATCTAGATGTCCTCGGAAAACTTGTAATGAAGTCCATGGAAATGACCTCCCATTTCCATTCTGGAATCAGAATCGGCTGCAATAAACCACCTGAATGTTTACACTTTCCTTTTACCTGTAGACAATCCCAACATCTCGCAACAAACTCGACCACCTATTTCTTCAAGTTCATCCAATGATAGAACTTCTTAACCACTGTCAATGTCTTCTGATATCTCGGTGACCTGAATACGACTTAACATGAAATTCCCTCAAGATAAGCTTCTTGAGCTCGTTGTTGTCCGACACATATATCATGTCACTAAATCTAACCAAACCATCTACCGTGAGATGATAATCCACATCCTATTCACCTGTACCCTACTATTGTAACATGTGCTTAAGTTGCTTGTACTTGTCATCCTGTTGTCCTGCCTGCAAGATTTGCTCCTATAATTTTGTCCCATATGAACTCATAGTTTCAATGTGATTTACTCGCACTCTTCTGCTAAGAGCATCTGCAACCATGTTATATTTACCCTTAATGTACCTGAACTCGAAGTCAAACTCATTTAGCGTAGCCAACCACTTAGCTTTCTTGGCATTCAGATTAGGTTGGTCAAACAAGTACCTCAACCCACTATGATCACTCATCAAAATGAACCTCCTTCCAAGAAGATAATGTCTTCACATCTTGAAGGTGTGGATGATAGTTGTCAACTCGAGGTCATGATTCACATAGTTCTACTCGTGTCCATTCAATTTCCTTGACGTGTAGAATACTACTTGTCCTTCTTGCATCAGGACTCCACCAAGTCCACTCTTGCAAGCATTTGTACATACCACAAACTCTTTGTCTGGATCTATAATCTTTAGAACTTGAGCATTTGTAAGAAACTACTTCAACTACTGAAAACTAGATGCACATTCCTCAATTCATCCAAACCTCTTTTCTTTTTGCTGCAAAGATGTAATAGGATAAGAAATTTGTGAGAAGTTCCTGATGAACTGCCTGTAATAACCTGTTAGTCCCATGAATGATCTGACCTCTTCCACATTCCTAGGATTTGGCCACTCCATGACAACTATGATGTTATTCAGGTACATTGTTATACCTTCCTTGGTAACCACATGCCCCAAGTAATGAAATTATGTCTGAAATAAATTGCATTTACTAATTTTGGCATATAATTGATGCTCTCTTAGCAATATTAACACTGCTACTAGATGTTCTGCATGCTCTTCCTAATTCTTAGAATATATCAATATGTCATCAATGAATATTATCACAAACTTGTTCAGATAAGGATGCAACACATTATTCATCAAACAAATGAAAGTAGTTGGAGCATTAGTCAAACCAAAAGAAACCACAACAAACTCATAATGCCCATACCTGGTCCGAAAAGCAGTCTTGTAGATATCCTCTTCTTTGATGCATACCTAATGATATCCTGATCTTAAGTCGATATTTGAGAACACCGCTGCTCCCTTTAATTGATCAAACAAATCATCAATCCACGGTAAAGGGTACATGTTCTTAATCATCACCTTGTTCAACAGTTTGTAATCAATACACAACTTGAGAGTACCATCCTTCTTCTTCACAAACAATACTAGTGCACCCCAAGGTGGCACACTTGGCCTTATCAAGCATTTCCTTAAGCTGCAACTTCAATTCCACCAACTATGGAGTGCTCATCATATACGATGCCTTTGATTCTGGTGTTTCTCCCAACATCAACTCAATAGAAAAGTTTGCTTCCCTATGAGGCGGTAACTCTGAGATCTCTATTGGAAATACATCCCGAAACTGTTGCAAAACTGGATACCTATTCAAGACTTTTGCATCCTCAACATCCTTTACCTTTATCACTATAAATATGAACTGCAAACAATACACATCCTTTCCTGCTACTGCACTTTTCCTGCATAGTTGTAACCATTCTAATCAACGTAGGCTTCTTCTTACCCTACAAGATTCTCTTCTCTCTATCATCATTCAAGCACTCAATAGCCTTATCATAGCAATCTACCTTAGTACCTCTTACTTAACGCAGTTGAATCCCAAAATGATATCTAATCTACCTTAGTATTGTGAGTGTACAATCAATCCACATTAGAGTAAATTTCAGCCTAAAAGTGGCCTCCTAAGGAAAAATAAGAAAATAATAAAATAAGAGTTATGAATTTTTTAGGGAAAAGAAAACTATTTTTTTAATTGTATTTTAGCTTATCTCCTTATAGGTTTAATCAAATTTCAAGTGTAGACACTTGTTGGATGCATAATGAAATCCCGCATCCAACGAGTACCCATTATGCATACTTTTGAGAACACCCACATTGATAAAAATTGAAGATACTTTTAAAAAACGTGTTTAAAGTATCTTCAATTTTTATCAATGTGGGTGTTCTCAAAAGTATGCATAATGTGTACTCCTTGGATGCAGAATTTACTTCCGCATCTAATAAGTGATTACACTTGAAATTTGAGTAAACCTATAAGGAGACATGCCAAAAATACAATTAAAAAAGTAGTTTTCTTTATTTTCCTCCAAAATATTTACATGTACCTCATTTTAAATTTAAAGGATTTAGATTGGTTTACATATTATGTACGTGAAAATTTCACGAACACTTTTAGGCTAAAATTTCCTCTAATGTACCCAACAACATACTGTATTATCCCAATGAAAGTAGATTTCGATGCGTTGATGTGGACATATTGTTCAACTCGAATGCATAAGATCTTACCCAATGATGAACTCTTTTCTTAATACCTGTAGCCAACTATACCAACCAAGAATTTGCATGAACTTCTTTCGACACTTATCCACCAGGTCAGGACTGATATAACTATAGTTAGATCCAAGGTCAATCAAAATAGAAACAAGTTGATCACAAAGCTTATCTTCCATCTCGATAATAAATGCATGACGATCAACCTGCCTATTATCCAATGTTGCATAAATCTAAGGAATAATATGTCCGACATCCCTAACTGACTGTGTCTCCTAAGCACTACAATTTTTTGGTCTGCCACCCTGATGTTGTGGACAATCTCTCTTGCAATGATCCTTGACACAAGTCCAACACTGGAAAGGTTTCACCCTTGTTCTAATCCTCAGAATGAAATCCCTGTACTCTGTCAACTACGTTGAATTTATTGTACGGAGTTGCATTCTCCTTGTCATTTGTATCTTGAGGTTTTCCTCTCTTCTTAGCCCGTTTTCCTTTATCCTTCTCATTACCTTTCCAATATTGCTTAGACTCAGTTTTGTGCTTCAATTGCTCATAAAAATGCTTCAACTTTCTAATGGATTCCTCCAACGATCTAGGCTCATCAAATTCAATCATGTCTTTGAATGATACCAACAACCCACTAATGAATCTTTGAATCTTTTCTTTCTCCTCCTTAAGATAAGGCACATATCTCAACAAATCCAAGAATTTGCTAGTATACTCCTCATCGGTCATAGATCCCATCTTCAACTCATAGAACTCCTTTGCCTTGTCATCATAGTATCTTTTAGATAGATACTTCTTCTTGAAAAAGTCTCTTGAACTCACTCCAAGTCAACTCCTCCTCTCGAATGCCTCTAACATTCTTCAGATCTTCCCACCAAATGTTTTCTTTTCCTTTAAGGCTAAAAGTAGTTATCCTAGCTTTCATATTTTCTAAATAGTGATGTAATCTGAAAAAATTATTCATCCCAAACAACCAAGCTTCTGCATCTTGTGACTTCTTCATTTATCCATCAAATTCATGAGGCTTTGCTTTCTTGAAATCCTCTGGAAAGTATTGCTTCTCACTCCTCCTATATGTATGGTGACAGTGATGACGATGATGTCTCTCTGAACCAAAACTAGAATAGAACCCATGGTCATTACCCCCCCTGTCAAGGGTATCCAAGAACCTACCATCTCTAACTGTGCCATCCCTGTCAAACCTTTATCCTGATTGAGATCTACTACCATATGCCCCATTTGTCCTTTCCTCTTGTCCAAGATTGATCCTAAGCGGTCCATGTCCCTGCAAATCAGATAGACTCTGAAGAATAACTGCATTAACTTATGCTTGCTTTTCCTGTGTCCTCGCAAGTATTTCCTGTGACTAAATGATCCTGTCATTATCCACCTTAAAACTTCTTATTGTTGACTTTAAACTTCTCAATGTATCTACTATGTTTGGGGAGTACTCATCACCATGTTGTTCATAGGGAGAATCATGTGAACAATAATCCACCATTTTGCTTGTCATCTTTATCTTTTACTTCCTGCAAACATACCATGATAGATAAACCCAAATATAAACATGATCAAACATACCTCAATGAAGTTCGGGGGAGGTTATATGTTATGAAACCAACGCACAAAAAGATAGAAAATATAGTTGAACACCTTAGAATTCAGCCTCTTCGAGGGGGCAACCTCCTTTACATTACACAAATGAACAATTCTTGGATGATTCAAATGACAAAACCTCCTTTCTATATATAGGAGTCTAAGGAGTCACAATATAACCCAGCCGACCTAACAATAATAATATAAAGCCACAAAAATAACAATAGAGGGATTCTATGGGGCATAGTAATAACAATATGGGGACAATAGGGGCACAAAAATATTAATAAGGGATACAACTACAATAGTAATGGGGTAATCACTAGTATTATAGGGACCTAACATGCCCCTCTCCTTCAAAAAGTGTTGTCCTCAATGCTTGAGTAGTTTTGGATGATTCTGTATAAAATTCTCATCCTCCCATGCGGAATCTTCAGCAGATAAGTTCTTCCACTTGATGAGATACTCCGAAATTGATCGATTTTGTAGTTGTCGAGTTCTTGTTTCTGTCACTGCTTCCGGTTCCAATATAATTTTTCCTTCCTCGTCAAGTTCCGGCAATATTGTTTGAACTGGGAGCTTGTCACCTATAACCTTCTTTAAGCATGAAACATGGAAAACTGGGTGCACTCGAGAAGCTGCAGGAAGCTCCAATTTGTATGCCATGGTACCAATCTTTTGCAACACCTTGTACGAACCATAATACTTTGGTGATAATTTATTATCCTTCTTAGCTTGCTTGAGGGACATTTGTTTATATGGTTGTAGTCGTAGGAATACCCAATCACCTACATCAAAACTTCTTTCACTGCGATGTTGATCTTCCTATTGTTTCATTCTATTATGTGCCAACACGAGGTTATCCTTTAAGAGTTGGAGGACTTGTTGTTGATGCTCGATGTGATGTTCCACTGCTTGAACCTTAGAATTTTCTCTTAAATATGATGTGATGGATGGTGGTTGATATCCATAAAGTGCCATAAATGGGGTCATTTTTGTTTCTATATGGAAGGAAGTGTTTTACCACCATTCAGCTAGACGCAACCATTTGACCCATTGTGTCTGTTTATCATATACAAAGCAATGAAGATATCCTTCCAAACATTTGTTTACTATCTCAGTTTGCCCATCAAATTGAGGATGATAAGATGAGCTATGAGCTAACTGAGTACCAAGACAAGAAAATAATTATGTCCAAAAATTTCCAGTGAAAATGGGATCTCTGTCACTTACAATAATCTTTGGATTTCCATGTAGCTGTTGAATTGTTTCCATAAATGCAGTAGAAATTGTACTGGCTTTAAATGGATGTGATAATGCACAAAAGTGTGCATACTTGGTAAGTCTATCAACTACCACCATGATGACACTCTTTCCCTCAGACTTGGGTAAACTTGTGATAAAATCCATTGAAACCTCCTCCCAACGTTGGCTTGGAATGGATAAAGGTTGTAATAGACCCGGGGTCTTAATTGTTTCAACTTTATTTTGTTGGAAAACCAAACATTCCACCACAAACTTTTGAATATCCGATTTAAGGCCATCCCAAAAACAATCCTTCTTAACCCTGTGGTAAGTTTTTAAAAATCCTGAGTGCCCTCCTAAGGGAGAAGTGTGAAATTCCATAAGAATATTTTGTTTGAGTTGGGAATTCTTACAGAGGTATAAGCGATCTTTGTACCATAACGAATCATTTTTCCAGCTAAATGTATCAGATGTACTGGAATCTTGTTGTAACTTTCCATTCCTCCCTTGCTTCATTTATCCAATCTGGTTGGATAATAGAAATGGCGCACAACAATGGTTCCACATCCTCATCCTTTCTTCAGAGTGCATCTGCCACCACATTTTGCTTCCCTTTTTTGTAGATGATTTCAAAGTCATAACCCAACATCTTTGTGACCCACTTTTGTTGCTCTTCAGAGGATAATTTTTGTTCTAAAAAGTATTTAAGGCTATCATGATCCGTTTTTACCTTGAAGTGTCTTCCCATTAGGTAGGGTCACTATTTCTTAAGTGCATGTAGTATTGCCAACATTTCCTTCTCATAAAAAGCTTTGTGTAAAAGCTTTCCCTTGATTGGACGACTTTCAAAAGCAATGGGTCTTTCATCTTGCATTAAAACAACACCAATTCCATTTCTTGAAGCATCACATTCCACAATAAAGGTTTTTGTGAAGTCTGGTGTAGCTAAGACCGGTGCTTGGCACATTGCCTCTTTAAGATGTTCGAAGTCCTTTGTTGCTTCTGGAGTCCATGAAAATGCATCTTTCTTCAATAATGTTGTTAGAGGTGCTGCTATTCTCCCATAATTCTTAACAAACTTGGGATAATACCCTGTCAACCCGAGAAATCCTCGCAGTTGCTTTATGGATGTGGGGATTTTCCATTCCTTAATGGCTTTAATTTTGCTAGGATCTACCTTAACTCCTTCATGAGATACAATATGACCCAGATATTCCACCTCTTGTACTCCAAAGAAACATTTGGATCTTTTTGCATATAATTTTTTCTCCTCCAATAGTTGTAGCACCCTGTCAACATGTTCAACATGATCCTTCCAAGACTTGCTGTAGATTAGTATATCATCAAAAAATACTAACACAAATTTTCTAAGGAAGGGTTTGAAAATGGAATTCATCAAACCTTGAAATGTAGAAGGTGCATTGGTAAGGCCAAAAGGCATGACCAAAATTCATAATGACCCTCATGAGTTCTAAATGTTGTTTCGGAATGTCTTCAGTCTTCATTCTGATTTGATGATATCCTGAACGAAGATCCAACTTGGTGAAGTAAATTGATCCATGCAATTCATCCAGTAATTCATCGATGACAGGAATGGGAAACTTATCTTTAATAGTGAGCTTGTTGAGCTCCCTATAATTTGGAAACATGCGCCATGATCCAACCCTCTTGTGCACCAATACTACTGGAGCACGGAAAGAACTTTGACTAGGTTGAATTATACCAGCCTCTAGCATTTCTGCAACCATACGTTCAATTTCATTCTTTTGGGCATAGGGATATCTGTATGCCCTGATGTTTGGAGGAACACTTCCTGGAATCAGATGAATAGCATGATCATGATCACGAATAGGTGGGAGACCTTTGGGAGTCTCAAATACCTTGGAATGATTGTCCAAGACTTTTTGGAGATCTGGAGAAATAGATGATTCTGATGTGGAAACATCTAGCGAACATAATTGTGCAATTACACCTCTTTGTTCCTTTTTTAGAAGCTTTGTCATACCATTAGAGCTGATTATCTTTCCCGGTTTCCCTACAATACCCCTTAATTCAACTTCCTTTCCTTCCGCAAAAAATTTCATAAAAAGTTCTTGAAAATTAAAAGCTATTGTACCCAAGGATTGTAGCCATTGGACTCCTAGTACAACATCAGCACCTCCCATTGGAATGGAAAGCATTGGGCTAGTCAATACATATTCTCCCATGGATAGCTTGATATTATGGCACTTTCCAGAGAAATTTATCGTTCCTCCATTTGCAATCATCACTTGACACTCTGGTGCTGGATATAGGAAGCAATTCAATTCTTTTGCTATCTTACAATGAATAAAATTGTGAGTACTTCCTGAATCAATCAACACTATTACCTTTTTCTTCTTGATTTGTCCTTCTATCTTGATGGTTTGAGGAGTGGTAATTCTAGGCAATGCATTACAAGATATGGTCGGATTCATTTCTTCTTTATCTAGGCTTTGTTCCTAGAGTATATCCTCTTCTTTTGACCTTTCTTGCTCCTTTTCTTCTTCCTCTTCACAATCTATGTAGAATAATTTCTTCTCAGCACACTTATGACCTTTGGTGTATTTGCTATCACAACTATAACAAAGCCCTTTTGCTCTTTTTTCTTCCAATTTTTGTGGTGTCAACCTTATAGGTTGTGGAAGACTAGGGCCAACAACACTTCCATCTTTATAGTTGTGAGTGGTATGCTTCATGGTTGCCATAATTTTGCTTTCCATTTTTCTTGCTAACCTGAATGCCTTCTCTAATGAATCAGGTTTCCAAAGGCGAACATCATGTTGGATATTATCCTTTAAAGTCCCTATGAACACATCAATCCTATGCTCCTCTGGAATATTTTTCACCCTTATGTTCAACTTTTGGAACTCCTCAATGTGCTCCATTATTGAACCCTTTTGTTTGAGACTTATCAATTGGCTAAAAAAAGTGTTTCTTTTTGTATCCTCATAATGTGTTGTCAATTCTTCCGTAAAAATTGCCCAAGTGATAAATTGTTTACGAGAGCAAAGCCATTGATACCATATAAATTGATTTGGTTCCAAATATAAAGTTTCAATACGTACCTTTTGTGTGTTTTGCACATTATTGAGATCGAAAATTTGCTCCATCTGTAATATCCATGTTGCGGGATCCTTGCCATCAAAATTCCTCATATTGATTTTTGGAATATGGTGGGTCTTCGATCCAACATTAGAGTCTATGAAATCATGATTAACATTTCGTTTTGTTCTCATCATGAGTTTCCTTTACTACCCTTTCACCATTAGTAAGCATTTCTTGTAGAAACTTTGTCAAATCTGTCTTCAAATCTTCCATGCATGTCTTCAAATCTATCTTCAAATCGTCCATCTTAGCTTCCACGTCTTTCATCTTAGCTTCTACGCCTTTATTTAAATAATCCATCTTCACTTCTACACCTTTATTTAAACCATCCATCTTAGCTTCTACATCTTTCTTTAAACCATCCATCTTAGATTTTATTCCTTCTTGTGCAAGTGACACTTGTTGCACTTGGTCTCGTAATTTTGATATATCATGTTGCATTTCTTCCTCTTCTTCATGAGTCATGCTAGAGCTTTCAATTTGCTTACTAGGTGTTTTCATTTTCTTTCCTCGGGGCATCAATTACCAATAATAATGCTTTACTATGCCCTTTGAATTCCTTCAAACTAATTTTTCAAACCAAGCTTATGCAAAATTTTAAAAAATTACACACCTTTTTTCACTTTTTAGGAGCTTGATATTGAATCTGATGTATCTCAGTAATTTCGAATCAGCCAGTTCTTAAATTACGATCTGCGGTAGCCCTCTAAATCCTCTTTCCAATGCCACCAATCTGATCCAAATTGGATTCTCCACGGAAGAGTTATGCCAAATCTCCCACAGTGACCTGATTATAGACTTGTTCAGTAGAGCGAACTTGTACAACGTGCCACGAGTCACTGTTTCGATCTTTGGCTCTAAAAAATATATATATAAGAAACTAGAGTCCGTCCTCTTTCTGTACCCTCTTACGGAATTTCAATCCGATGCTTAGAAAGAAAGTTATGACGATTTTCCCCAGGTCACTTGTTTGGAATGTAATTCAGGAGTCTGCAAAAACACCAACTTCCTCAAATCATATCTCCGCAAATATAGTGCAAAACGCTCTAAAATTTAGACCCAAGGTTCAGCGCGATTTCGTCTCAAATGGGTTTTTTTTTAGCTTCTGAAACGTCGAATAAAAAATTTATAGCGAAAATGCCACGATGACCTATTTGGAGCAGCGAAACCCTAGAATCCAAAGCTCTAATACCAAATGTTATGAAACCAGCTCACAAAAAGACAGAAAATGTAGTTGAACACCTTAGAATTCAGCCTCTTCGAGGGGGAAACCTCCTTTACATTACACAAATGAACAATTCTTGGATGATTCAAATGACAAAACCTCCTTTCTATATATAGGAGTCTAAGGAGTCACAATATAACCCAACCGACCTAACAATAATAATTTAAAGCCACAAAAATAATAATAGAGGGATTCTAAGGGGCACAGTAATAACAATATGGGGACAATAGGGGCACAAAAATATTAATAAGGGATACAACTACAATAGTAATGGGGTAATCACTAGTATTATAAGGACCTAACATTATATCATCTGCACAATCAATTCAGATTAGCACAACATATGCATATATAATGAAATCAACATATCAATCATCTTAACAACAACATCACCAGCCTCTACATGACGACGCTACTACAACACTAACTATCACAATGCATTCATAACAAACACATATACAACTGACATGCATGCATGACAAACACATTCCTCCCATCCAGTCCAACTGCTTGAACCTGGAAACTCTGATACCAATCTGTAAACCACCCCTCCCACATTTACCTAATTTCACCCGCCTGTCAAGGTAAACACGAGACAAAGGGTTACTATGACATGAATCGGCCTCCAATCTCCAGTTAAGGAAGTGGGGCCTACAACTGACCATCAAATGAAAAAATCACAACATTCCTCAAGGACACTTAGGGGCCAAAGGACCACCCCAGGTGACCGAACCCTGAGTTGGGGTTGCTTTTTACTAACCTAGGCTCCCAAGCACATGCATGAAAATTCTTGGGTGTGGTTGAGGGCCTCCAACCACATCCACAACATTGCCTAAGTGTGGTTGTGACCCAAAATGTCTACTTCATAGGGTGTGGTCCCAAGACCCGAGCCACAATTTTGGGTCAACTTCTAGACCACTACCCAAAACTTCCTGAAACTTCTCAAAATCATAATTGACATAACAACATAGCTAAACATACAAACTTGAGTCATAAACTTGAACTATACTAACCAAAACAAACTAGGTAGTTCGTCAAACACATGGAAAACATGTAAGATACATGTCATGAATGCATATCTAGTCATAAAGATCTGAGAATCATTGAGAAGGCCCTATGTCCTCTCCACATAGCTGCAACAACACTTATTAGTCCATATATTCATAAACCCATCAATATCTAAATAATTGATGACAAGAGCCATAGAAGATACACATCATATGAACAACATATAAACAGAAAATAACCAATACATAGACCATGGAAACTCATCCACAATATCACCAACATAATCGCTACAAATATACATGAATCAAAATAGAAGAATAACTCTTATTAACATATGAAAGTACCAACCAAGTTAGGGACTTCCATGTACCACCCGACCATATATTGGGTTGAACTAAATCTCTCTTTTAGCTAATCATCCCTGCTCCATATTCCAAGCATGAATGTGGGATCTCATGGAATAAACCAAACAAAACCAAACCAGGGCTTCTAGAGGCCAAACCACCTCAACGCTCAACCAATGATTCAACCTCACGATCAGACATCACTAACACCAACTAGATGCGTCTCTACCAAACTTTTCCAGGGCTTCAGGAACTAGTAACTCAACCCACAACCTTCTAGGGATCCAAAGTGTTTGTCTAACCTAGATCCAGGGACTAGTAACTCAACCCACTAAGGGCTCTAGAGCATTTTTCCCAACCTAGGCTCCACGACTAGTAACTCAACCCAAGTTGTTCCAGGGATTCTAGAGCGTTTATTCCAACACATAACCATTAGGAATTATGAGCACCAATCGAAAAACAATCAAATGGAAAAACCCACAACACCATGGCTATATAGGAAATGGCAAGGGAAGTCTAAAACCACTGTCAATATAGACAATCCTCCATGCCAATAACAACACATAACCAGATAATCATATTCATATACCATGCATCCATAAATCAACAAGGAAATAACACATGCAACCAGTTACCTGCAAAGAAATCTAGTTGTAGTTGTTGATCCACCTATTCCCTCACGCTTTCTTTCTTTCTTTTGCATTCTTTCTCTAATCCAAGTGAAAACTAGAGTGCTCCAATCATGTTCCAAGAATGCTCTAAGTGTGCAAGAGTATGAGAGAATCAGAGAATAGAAGAGAGCTCCAACACAAGACTGACAATAAGTTGTGAACTGATCCTCAAAATCCTTTTTATCATTTAGGCCTCTATTTTCTTCATTTTCCTTCATTTTTCCTTCAATTTCCTCCTCATGCAAATATGTGACCTGTCATCTCCCTTTTCTCCTATTTTCCTTTATTTCGTAAATAAAATGCCAATTATTTCCACTTTGCCTTTGCCAATTTCCACAGCCATTAATTAATCACCAATGATACTCATCACTATGTTTTACCCAACATTCAACTTGGAATACGTGTCACATGACCTTGGTCTTATTTTTATTTACATAGAAAATCAACCAAGGGCTGTTAAAAAGAGTTTATATTGTAACTATGGTTAAGAGTTGAGGTAGTCAAACCTAACCACTAGTAGAATATCAGGCTATGTTATAACTAGGCCACTAGGAGGAAAAGTGGTTCCATTCTTTCGAGTGCATTCGTTCCATGGTTGAGAAAAAACACCCGAGAGGGATAGGAGATGGATCACATGAAGAGGATTTGTGCACTGAAGTAGCCCGCAAGCCACAAGCCATACTTCTTTGTACTCACAAACATTTTCTATTAATAGAAAGAGAGCATAACGACCTCACCTTCCAGCTGGGTTCTTCTCCCGAAAGGGTTTCCCAAGTCATATCTTGTATCAAATGTGTGTGTGAGCTTTTATTTCAATCTTCTTTATTTTATGCATAATTTTAATTCACATGCATACACTATTAACAAACATCTACAAATCCATAAATCTAAAAAGAAATAAAATTGCAATAGTGAAGAATTTCAGTTTTTAAATATAATTTTATTAGATTTGTTGTGATGAATTATCCAATGGAATATCCACAACAGTTTACGAATCATGTCCTGTATTTGGGAGGCAAAAAATGATTGTCTCCTGGATTTTTGAATCCAGTGGCACCTGTCAGTCTTGGGTGACTTATTTCAAGGTCATAGATTTCTTCTTGGATATGACCAAGAGTGGAGGAGTGGAATAAGGATGCAACAGACTAAGCCTGAATTTCAGCTCTCGTCCTATGACCTGGACTACATCCACTAGAGCCCTATCCAGGGCACATGCGTTGGCACAACACAATGTTTGAAGGAGAGGAAGGCACATCCAAAGAGAAGCTACACACCAACAAGATCTTAGAGAAATAGTTATAGGGAGGGACCCACATAAACAAGACCTATAAACAAAGCCAAGAATTAGCTGACGAGAGGGAGAAAAGGGAGAGGCTTGAATAAGAGAAGGGAATAATGGTGAACTAAGAATCATGCGTGAACAAGAGGCAAAAATCCTTTCCCATCCAAGCGATGACAAGAGACTCCTTCTATGACAACACCCGTTACATTTCCCATTTATTGTAAATAAAATTTAATAAAAATAGGTTGAGTCAGGGACACAGATTCTAGAGCTGAGGAGGGGGGGAATTTCTTGGGATACTACTTGTTTGATGATAGCCATGGAGGCTGACTTGTGTGCATAAGGAACAAGTTCCAAAAATATCAGTGGACAGAGGATTAAGTGGCACCATGGTGATTAGCCTGCAAAATTATGACAGGCACACACAAACAGATCAAGGGCGACAAGGATACCCAACAAAAAAAATATGGAAATAGAAATATAGTTGGAGAAATGTTGATTGGTCGAGGGGATTTGGGCTAGGTTGGAAAATAACCACCAGGAAGTTGAATCAAACAACCAGAGTAACAAGAAAAGGGCAGCGTGGGTAGGGAAATTTAGAGAAGGGAGGCAACGAAAGAAAATGGGAGGAGGGATTTGAGGCACAAGAAGATACCTGCACATACATTTTAGTTCCCCCCTGCTAATACAAGAAGTGAAAAGAAGATTGCCTGAGTATGCACTTTTTAGAGGAGCCAAGCAAGCATTGGCTCTCTTGATGTCGCCATAGAAGGCGACAGAAAAAGTATGGATGAGTTACGTTGTGGGAATAGTGTACATTGTTGGAGTAGCCGGTGATGAGGAGAAGTCTAGAGGATAGCTACCTGACGTGTAGCATTCAATGATGTAACCACTAGAATTAGATAGAGATCATAGTACAACTCTTGTGGGGAATATGAAGTAGTATGATTGGAACCACTTGGCCAAAGTCTGCATTTGATCCTGCAACTGAATGTAGTTGGAAGCATAACATGGGAGAAGGAGTTGAATACGGTAGCTCAGAGGAAGCAATGGGAAATTTGCTTTGTTGCACCAGTAAGAGAAGACCATTGATCTCATAGTAGCTGTTGGTGGAGGTGATAAACTTCTAAAAGTCCCTAAGTAGATTTGAGTAGCAATGTCGGTTTAATCCCTTGAGCAAATTCCCTTTTCACGCTCTAGAATCTGGCTTGGGGGTGATTAGGATGCAAGAAGGACCATAGTGCAGCCAATCTAATGTTCGATGGAGAAGCTTAGTCTCGAACTAGATTGTTCAACTAATACTCTAAGATAAGTAGTTATCCCATGAATTTCATGTTATGTTTAATGGTTTAAAGTCATGTTCACTAAATGCTTAAACACGACTTTCTCATAGGGTTAATCAACACTCTATGTGATTGGTATAATATAATTAACAATGACACTAACTCTCAATGTTGTATTGCTGAATGAATTTCCTTCTCATGAAAAAAGTTATCGTTCCCGTTTCTAGCCATGACGACAGAGACAATGTACAAAAACAAATTGTGCTTGTCCAATATGAAAATCAATTGTTAGAAAATGGTTTGTGTACCTTGCTTCAGGAGTTGGTGGTAATATGTGTGCTTGTTCTTTATTTTATTGTAGTGGCTTGAAACCTACATTATTCGGTGTTTGGACACTAGGGAAGTAAGTTTTAGGTTTTTTTTTGTTGTCTCTTGCGATTGTGGAACTTAATCAAATTGGTATTTTGTAGCTAATTGTCCTTATATATATAAATAATCAAGATAATGCTCATTTCCTAAGCTAACAGTGGCTCCTCTCAACCTAGATGAGTCTAGATGCTTCATAATGACAGAAGGTTTGGTTATTCCATGTTGTAATTTATTTCTTAGATTTTGAGTTCAGAAAAATGGCATATAGCGCCAAAGAGGGTCAGGATTTTTCTTAGTCACAAGTGTTGTAGACAAACACTATATCTATTATGCTGACATTAGACAAACATGGTATGCACAAAGCCAATTTTGTGTGGTGTGTAGTATAACTAAAGAGGAGGATGTCAACATGAACTTTATACCAAATAATAACTCTGATTTACCATAATATTAGTGATTTTTTTCCTCTTTTATGAAAAATATTTATCACGAAGGTTAAAATACAATGTTGTATAATGTGGTGTGGGGTATGGCATGTATTTAGTGGACTAGGTTGGGAAGTGTACCATGGATTAAGTTGATTATCTTGATGTAATATTCTATAGAACTATACCTAGGTTTTGTGTTTGTTATAAGCCATTTTGTCGCATTTGGTCAATAGGCCTTCAAACTGGATCAATTCACATCCTTAAACATGTTGTCATCATCCCTACACAAATCCCTAAGCATGACTCTGCTACATCCTTGAGTTTCTTCTCTTGAATGCTGAGTTTCCAAGATTTTAAGGCCCAATGCACCCTGGCCCTTTAGGTACCAGCGTTGACCACTAGTTTAACCCTCTTTGTACCTGCACTGATCACTAGCAGGTTGCTCAGTCTTGGGGTTGCGCTGGTTCTAGAAATTCAGGAAAAATAAAAGGAATCCCGAATCTTCCTCTTCCCGAAGCTTCCTGAGGTTGTTTAAACCATTTATCTTGGATAAGAGTGTCGAATCCTATCTGATCCTACCTTGGAGTTTTCACCTCTTATCCCTTGAGCTCATCCTCCCATCTCAACTGGATCTCAAGCCTAGATTGGTAAATGGATAAGAATTCATGAACTACCTCCCTCATCTATATGTTTACAACCATACATGGGCAAGGGATTTACTTTTGGAGATTGATTCTACCCTCATGTTGTTGCTTTGACAGTCATTATTCCATGCATTAGGGTGACACAAAGGCATACTTTGTGGCAAGAGAAGGACAAGTCAACTTGGGGAGCTCTTCTACAAGATCGACTCCTATTTTTGGTTGTAACTCTCTCCATTTATATTAATACAAATATTATATTGTTTTCCTATATGTGATGTTATGATTTCATATATTTCAATAGCATGTTGATGTATTGAATGAAGTGATTGGATTATACTACATAGATGTCATAGATCTTTAACTTGTGTTGTTTGAATGTGCATGTTCTAATTATAGCAATCAGAACTAGGATTGGAGCGTACAAGCCAAGGAAGGAGTGAAGCTTACGACATATATCAGGTAGGCCTCATCCCATCATTCAATTACTTTAAGGAAGACATTGTCCCCTTTGCTTTATGTTGTTCTAGGTCAGTCCACCAGGCCTAGGGAAGACACTTTTGTCCGCAGTTGTAAATTCCATATAACAAATTGGCAACCATACTTTGGATTCAATTCAATCCCTTGGTGGTTTTCCTTGCCCTTAGTGTTTGTTTTACCTCTTGTTTAGACCTTCGTAGTCTCACTCAGTCCTGATTAGACCTAGGAAGACCTATCATTGAGTTTCCATTTCATTTTTTTTGTGTGTCGGAACGTGAGATTCCTTGATCAAAACACCCCCTGGTCTAAAGACAGTGCATTGTAGTGCACCCTAGCCTTCTCTGCACCTACCTTGTAGTGCACCCTAGCCCTTTCCGCACCTATAGTGATCCTTGTTTGATGCAATAAATTTACCTTTTTGTGATTTTCTCTCTGATATACTTTGGTCGAGTTGGTCCTCCTTGTGTCCCTAAGTGTGTTTTGGTCTCTCAATAGTCTTCACTTGGTTTTATTTTTGTTTTTATAGCCTTTGATGATAATTTATTTAGATTTTTCTTTGTTCTTGTCAATTAGGTCATTTACAAACTGATTGCTTGATCATTGGATTGCTTGAAGGAATTGGTGTTCTAGTCATCATTTTGAATAGTTTCTTTTATCAGTGATTAGGAAAATATCTTAGTTTTCATTTGAAAATTAAGTGGAAGCCAAAAGAAAAATCTTATGCATCATGCATTGCATATAGGAATTTGCTTTTGATTGGAATAATGAAGTTGAGGAGATCGATTGTTGCATCACTTGTTTGTTGCAGTATTGATTGATTTCTTCTTCCCCTACTTAGTTAGGCCTTTCATCAATAAAAGGAAAATGAAAGAGTTATTTTTCTCATATTAGTTGCATCATAGGTGTGTTAAGGTGATATCATGTTTTGAGCCTTGAAACTAAAATCTAATTCAAGATCAACTCTAAAATTCACTCAATTAATCTAAGGAGCATTTGTAACATTAATGCAAACATCTCGAGGTCTAGGCTAGAGACGTGTTCTGATATCTTTAAACATAGGAGCTATATTTTTTGTCAGCGTTACAATCCAAGGGTTATATCTCGTTCCATGCACGTAAGTGTATCAGATCATTCTCCACATATCTTCGAGTATATCGAATGGTGCTCCACGCATGAAAAGTATATGGGAACACTCTCATTGAATGATTATGCATTATACAACATTACCACAGATTGCACTTCCACATATCATCGAGTATATTTTGGAAGTCCACCATAGGTTGCTATCCTCACCATAGGTAACCAAGTCAGTTGCCTTGTATACTGTTATACATCAAACACAACATTCAGGGAGATTGCCTACCCCTACGTAAATCCTTGGTTCTCCAAGGTGCTATATTGCAATTCACAGTTGCTTGGTAAACCCTTTTTCCTAGTTTCCCCTCTTTTTTTTGGTTATGTCTTTAATATATAATCAATTAATTGACCACAAAACAACATCCTCACTGTGGAATAGCTCCTTAGTAGATCTCAGGTTGAGACTAATGGCAACAGTTCCTGAGTCCACCAGTCAAGGAAACCCCTCTGATGGGAATCATAGTCCTTTTCCTTATTTTGGAAATATTGGTGCTCCTTTTTGACCTCTTTGGTTCTGAATGTCCAAACTGCTTCTCAACCAGGTTCTCCTCCACTTGAACAACATCAACCTCAAGTTGATCCTAAAGTTGAACCTTTTCCTTCTTCACCTATTCTTTCTTCATCCCTTTCTCCCTCCTCGCCTGGTGAAAGTCTTGATTCTAGTATCCAAGAGGCTAAGAAGAAGAAGAAAAGGAAGAAGACAAAGAAGAAAAATAAGCATGGGGGCAACCAAGCAACCATTTGTACAAATGCAACTAGTATGGAAAAACCTTCCAATCAGCCCCGCAAAATTAAACCCACTTGCATGTTATGTAAGTGTGATCACCTTCTTAGAGATTGTCATGGTATTCCCAAGATATTAGAAGTGTGGTCTACAGGCTCACATCAACCTTTGTCATCAACCTCTCGAGATAATGCTTGTGATAAACTATCCACAAGTGATAGTAAGGTTCATGGGAAAAAGGGTAAAGTCAAGTTTCCCTATAAGCTATGTGAAGGGAGTCATCCTATTCACCTTTATCCTTATATGGATGAAGCTTCAAAAGTGTTGGAAACCTTACAACTTCTCAGCCATGAATTCAAGCTGGTTACCAGAAGATTTCTCCTAATCCTCCACTAGTTCATGAAATGATTGATCAAAATCTTGATGAAGTGATTGATCAGAATCTGTCTCCAATCAATCCCACTCTCTCTGAACATGAATCTTGTGAGTTTGTTCCTGACCAACCATTGATATAGTAAATGGTTGACTCAATTCCACATTCAGTTGATCGTACCTTTCCCGTAGAGAGTGAACTTCATACCGCTCAGGTTCTTCTCATTTCTTCAGGATCCAATGAATTGTGGGATAGTTCTCTCGTTCCCACGGCATAGGGGGGAATACCCCATTCTCGTGACACTAGAGAAAAGTTCTCACATTTCCATAGCGCAAGGGGGCAGTCCTCCCATTCCCATGACACCCCCTCCAAGTAGTATGGTCACTTCCTTTGATTAGAGTCGACTGGCAGGATATTGTCTTCCTTCTTACGTGCCCTTCCAGGTCATAGTACAGGATTATAATATGACTGTACCTGGCACAGTTATAGATGAAGGCACATCTATTAGTATTTTGTCCTTAGCTTCTTGGCAAGCTTTGGGTTCTCCACAACTTGTGCCCATTACCCAAAATCTATTGGCTTTTAACAGAGGAACCAATCAACAGTCGAGGATCCTTCCTCAATTACCTATTACTTTGGGAGGAAAGATTGGTTATATCGATGTGATGGTAATCCAAGGCCCTTTGGATTTTAATTTACTCCTCGGGCATGATGGTAGTCCAAGGCCCTTTGGATTTTAATCTACTCCTTGGGCGTGACTATGTTTATGTCATGGGAGATCTTGTCTCTTCACTCTTTCGTGTGATGTGTTTCCTGCATGAAGGAATAATCGCGCCATTGACCAAATTTCGTTCGTTGGTCCTAATCTGACTCCCAATCAATCAACTTCCCTAAATGGTCCTTATAAGAAAGTGGTATCTTCCCCACCACATATTAATAATGTGGCAACCTGTTCCATGCCCGCCTCTACTGATGATGTAGTGCATCATTTAGTGGGGGAATTGGAGTCTGATCTTTCCATTGGATCCTTTGATCCCTTCCTAAGCATTGTTCTCCCATTTGATGAGAACCTCTTGGAAGCCATGGCCTCCTGGCAGTCATGATCAAGGTCCCCGGAGCAAAGTTCCTTTTCTTGTGTCAAGCTCCTTACAAAATGAAACAAGGTTCTTGGAGCACAGTTCCTTTTCTTGTGTCGAGCTCGTTAAAAAATGAAACAAGGTCCCTTAAGCATAGTTATTTTATTGTGTCAAGCTTGTTAAAAAATGAAACAAATATCCCCTTCCAATTCGAGTCTTTGATTAGATCTCATAAATTCCCAGTCGATTCTTTCACTTGATCTCACAAATGAACCTTCATTCCATGCACCTGTTAGTATCAGTAGTCTACTTAGGTGAATGAAATGAAGCTTGGGGGGCATGTCCTTGAATTGAGTCATTATGCTGGGGGCGTGCACACTTATTTCAAGCATAGTTTTTCTCTGTTTCAAGCTTGTGTAAAAATGAAACCACTCTCAAGCATAATTTTTCTCATGTTTCAAGCTTGTATAAAAATGAAACCATCCTCAAGTAATTTCAAGCATAGCTTCCCTGTTTCAATATTGTGTAAAAATGAAACCATTTTCATCCTATTCTCGTGATTGGCATTTTTATCAGCCTATTTTTTTCCAGATGAGCCTTGGTTTTATCATTCCATCGTCATCATTTGTTTGGTCGATCATACACTTTCACTTGATTGTTTTACCCTTCCCTGAGGAACCTCTACGATGAGTGGTCTTATTAGCCAGTCTCTTGACCTTTGCGTGTTTGAGCAGTTCCATCATGACCATAACTAGTTGTTACCTTTTATAACACTCATTCCTCTAGGAGGAGTCCTCTTTCAACTCTTTTCAAACTCCCAAAATATGAAAATATTGTCGAGCACTTGTCTTTTCAAATTCGTTAAAGTAAATGAAAAGACGTCTACTCAGTATAAGTTTAACCATTTTCTGGACTGAGATAGACTACTTACAAAAAAGGAATACCTTAGTCGAACATAGCTAAGAGGTTCTCTTGAGTATTGTTTTATGCCTTTTCGGACTCAAGGGAATATCTATGAAAATGAACCTTTGGAGTTTTCTTTTTCACCTCTTTTTCAAACTCTCTAAACATGAAAAATATGTCGAGTTTTCACCTTCATTGGACTCATAAAAACATCAAACAACGATGGACTCGCATTCATAATGGGACCGAACCACTCCTTCTTTGGGTTCGTTAAATATTCTCAGAGGGATTCATCTGAAGGATGGACTTACAGATCAATCATATGTTATCCTCGTCAAGCTTGTCAAAATAAAGAGGTACTGACTAATAATGGTTGGGGAAATTGGGAAAACGGGATACTCCACTTGTTAATGGCAACGATTCGCTCTTGAACACGACACTCTTCCACTTCATCTCTATGGCTATTGGGTTGGTTAATATACTTGTCTTTTGGTTTATCATACCTTATCAAAGCCTCCACTTTTGGTTTTAGGTCAATGTTGCCAACTTCATTTCAATGTAGTCGTTGTGTTCAAGAGAAGTCATTCAATCAATATATGCTACAATACTCTTAAGCCTTCATTCCATGTCTATTTTTCCTAATCCAGTTCCATATCAACATCATTACAATTATTCTATCTCAAATCATGATGCCTGTTTTGTGTAGTTGATGGGGGATACATCAAGGCCCTCCTACGACACGTCGCTTCCTGTCGACATGTTGAAGGCTCAAAAATCGTTGCCTCAACAAGGGGGATAATCACCCGGTCTGAACCTTGGGACTGTAGGAATTTACAGGGTAAGTTCCTCAGAAAGAATACCAAAAGGACACCGCTCACAACCAGATCTCAAATCAATACACCAGTATTTTTGACGTGGTTAAAACCCTCAGAGTGCAAGGAGGGAAACAGTCCACGGCCTGTCCCAACGTGGGTACTACAGGCAATTTATTAATCAAAGAATGAAAATTTACATAAGCTTCTCTCATGCACGGATTACCCGAACAATGACCCTCCATGCGCTTTAAATAGAACTCATGGACCAATCGGGTGTCAAGCCACGGATCAAGTGTCGGTAATACCGAGGTGAGAGTGAACCGTCGGATCACTACATATCGTGACCGTCGGATTGTAAGTTACAATATGTACAACGGTAAAGAAGCACATTTTACCTAACTCTAAACTAGACCAAGTTGAACTTAACTATATCCTATGTGTCGGAATATCCTAACATCCCCCCTTAAGAACAACTTGGGATAGGATTGAAGGATTTACAAATATGACACAATAGGAGAAGGAAGGAGGCACTAGAGCCTATCCCCCCTTAGTGACAACTTCCTGAACTCCAAGCATATATCGAAGTTTAGTGAACTTCGCCTCTGTGAGAGCCTTTGTGAAGATGTCTGCAACCTGATCATCTGTTGGACAATATTGCACTTCAAGAACATGGTCATGAATGAGCTTTCTGATGAAGTGCATGTGTAGTTCGATGTGTTTGCTGCGCTGATGCTGGACTGGATCTTTGCATAGCTGAATGGCACTTTGATTATCACACCAAAGTGTGGTGGGATGCTGCTGCTCAAAGCCAAACTCTGATAGGATCTGACGAAGCCACAAGGCTTCCTTACTAGCTTCCACGGCACCACGATACTCTGCTTCTGCTGACGAAAGAGAAATGGCAGCCTGTTTCTTACAAGCCCATGTAATAGGTCCTGAACCAAGAGTGAAGACATAACCGGCAGTAGACTTCCGATCATCAGGGTCACCAGCCCAATCAGAATCAGTGAAACCAACTAACAGAGGAGCTGCTTTGGCACTGTAATGAATCCCAAACTGTACTGTACCTCGAACATAACGAAGTATTCTTTTGGCTGCTTTCCAATGACTTTCACAGGGGTTTTGCATAAAACGAGCAACAAGGCCAACAGCAAAGGAAAGATCAGGACGAGTATGGGTTAAGTACAAGAGTTTTCCTACAAGTTGACGGTATAAGGTAGCATCAACTTCAGGAGAAGTACAAGAGACTGAAAGTTTGACTCCAGACTGAAAGGGAGAAGGGGCTGGCTTACAGTCTTCCATGTGAAAATGACGAAGAATATCACAAGCATACTTGGACTGGGAAAGGGAAATACCCTCCTTGGATTGCAAGACTTGAAGACCGAGAAAATAGTGTAAGTGTCCTAAGTCTGTCATTTCAAATTTCTTTTTAAGGATAGACTTCACATGGTTTATAAGGTTGGGATCACTACCAGTAAGGATAAGATCATCAACATAAAGAACAAGGATGATAAGAGAGTCACCCACTTTCTTGGTGTAGACAGTATTGTCAGAATGACACCTAGAAAAGCCAGATTCTAAAAGAAAGCTATCCATTTTGGCATACCAAGCCCGAGGAGCTTGCTTGAGACCATAAAGGGATTTCTTAAGTCGACACACAAGGCTGGAGTCTGTTTGTATGAAGCCAATGGGTTGTTCCATATAGATTTCTTCCTGCAAGTCCCCATGCAAGAAGGCAGATTTAACATCCATCTGATGGACTTCCCATTTTAAAGAGGCAGCAAGGGAAAGAACAAGGCGGATAGAGTTCATTTTGGCAACAGGGGAGAAGGTTTCAGTGTAGTCAATGCCTTCAACCTGTGAAAAGCCCTTAGCAACAAGACGAGCTTTATGTTTATCAATTTTTCCATCTGGTCCATACTTGGTTCTGTAAACCCATTTACATCTAACAAGTTTTCGTCCCTTTGGTAGAGGAACAAGATCCCATGTATCATTTGTCATCAATGAATGATATTCTTCATTCATAGCTGCTTCCCAATGTGGATGGCCTGAAGCTTCTGCAAAAGTGTCAAGATCATGATTTACTGGAGCTTGAGCCAGTAAAGAAGAGGCTCTTTCAAACTGAGAACGTGTACGTCGCTGATCTGTAGGATCACCGGCAAGATCACCTGCTGCATCTCGAGTAGCACGGACCCATCTTGGAAGTTGAGGATCCTGAGAAGGTGGGGGAGGATTGTCATCCTCACTTTCATCATCTGAAGAAGAAATGTTTTCAAAAGTAGAAGAGATAGGAAGAGGTGGCACATCCGCCGGACTAGGCTCGCAGGCCGATTTATTTTCATCAAATTTTACATCTCTTCTAATGATAACATTTTTGGACTTAAATGGAATAAGTCTATAACCTTTTACATCTTCAGAATATCCAACAAAAGTGCATTTCTCACTCTTAGGTTCTAAAGCTTTATGCTTTTCATCTGGAATATGGGCCCATGCTTCACTTCCAAACACACGAAAGTGACTTACATCTGGTTTAATGGAACTCCAAGCTTCTTCTGGAGTGATATTCTCTAGAACCTTAGTAGGAGTGCGATTGATTATATAATTTGCACAATTAATTGCTTCGGCCCAAAAACTAAGACTGAGTCCTTTAGATTGCAGCATACAATTAGCCATTTCCTTTAAGGTGCGATTTTTCCTTTCAGCTACACCATTTTGTTGTGGAGTGTATGGAACAGTATGTTGCATTTGAATTCCATTTTCAGTGCAAAAGTTGATGAATGTGTTTTTAACATATTCTCCACCATTATCAGTTCTTAGCTTAAGAATTTGATGTCCAGATTGTTTTTCAACAAAGGCTTTGAAGGCCAAAAAAGTGTTAAATACTTCGCTCTTGAGTTTTAAGAAGTATACCCAAGTGCGTCTGGAGAAATCATCAATGAAAGTTAAGAAGTACTTGCAGCCAGAGAATGAAGCAACAGGAAGAGGACCACATAAATCACTGTGCACAAGCTGTAAAGGGGCTGAGGCGTGCCAAGAGGCACGTTTGTCAAAACTGTCCTGATGATGTTTTCCGAGTACACATCCGGAACAAACACCATCTCTGCAAGATACCATAGGAAGACCTGTCACCATATTTTCTTTACATAGATGCTGAAGGGAGCGATAGTTTAAGTGACCAAATCGCTCATGCCAAAGTTTGCTCACTTCATCATTATGAGCAACAAATACTGAGGGAAGATTTGATGACCCAAAGTTGTGAAACTTATACAACCTTGTGGAATCATCAGCAAGACCAGTAGCTAGAATCTGTTTAGGATCTTTTAGATCCTTGATTACAACATCATGAGGTGAAAATTCAACAATTTTACCTTCACCTGAATGAGTTATCTGATAGACAGATAGAAGGTTGCAGGATAAGGTTGGAACACATAATACATCATTAAACTGACCATTGTCTAGATGAACAGTTCCAGTCCCTACAACATTAAGAGATCTATCATCACCAACATATATATTTTTGGTGTTACAATCATTTAAAGAAGAAAACATGGCTTGGTTTTTGGCCATGTGATAAGAGGCTCCAGAATCAATGAGCCACTCATGAGAATGAGAAGAAGAAGAAGATACATTTAATGCATAACCAGACTGAGATGATTGACAACGACATGCAGAAAGTGCCATTCCGGAAGTTGAAGTTGAAGTAGGCTCCACATGGATGTTATGTTTCTTCATTGCGGCTTCCAAGGCTTCCATCTTCTTAAAGCATTTAGATTCTAAGTGGCCATCTCGATTACAAAAGTTACAATGTCTATCAGTCTTCTTCCATTTGTTTTTATTGGTCTTATCATTTTGCTGAAATGATCTTTCATCTTGAGGCTGAGTTGGTTTAGGACCATTCTTTTGAGGATATGACTTCTTAGGATTCTTTGAATTTGGTTGCTGCTGGGCGGCTAACGCTTTCGAGGAAGAGTTTCCAAGATTAAGAAGACCAAGGTGTAAGAGTTTTTCTTGTTCTCTTATTAAGGAATCACAAAAGGAGTCAAAGGAAGGGGCTTGTAGTCTTTGCCTTGACAAATGAAAGCTTCCCTTGTAGAATGGAAAGTGGAAACAAATACAGAGTAGGCTGGTCCCAACTTAGTAAGGATGGAATAAATAAGGTTACCATCTTCTTTCTTAACTTTAACACCTTCCAAGAGATATCTAAGGGTCTTGAATTTGGACAAGAAATCTTCAATGCAAGAAAAATTATTAGGATCCAAAGTAAGCAACTCATTCTCAAGTTGATGGGCTCTAATTTCATTTTTAATCCCAAAAACTTTAGCGAGTTTTTCTAATGCTTCATGAGGAGCTTCAAGTTCTGCAATGTGGAATCTAAGATCAGGAGAAATAGACATTCCTATCAAACCACGTGCTTGATATTTTCTATTTTCCCATTTTTCAGACTTGTCTTCATCTTTTGGTTTCTTCTCTTGGTCTGTGGCTATTCTGAAGAGACCTTTACTTCTAAGTAAATCTCCCATGTAGGCTACCCATTGGAAGTAGTTAGTGCTGTCAAGAATGACTTGGCATGGACTTTCCATTTTTTTGAAAAAAAAATCGGAAGCTGAAGATGCTGAAAGTAAGTGGTCCAATGGATAGATCTCGAAAAAATAGGCGGTTTTAAAAAAAACGGCTCTGAAAAAGGCTTCCGGATGAAGAAGTTATGGCTTTTTGAAAAAAAATTGTTGATGTTGCCGGCAAAGTGTGCGAATGTGCGGGAATGAAAAAATCCGCCCCCACAAAAGGGAGACTTGAACCCAAGACCTCTACTCTCTTAAAATAGCTTTGAACCAATTGATCTATACAAAAAATTTGTGAGAGAGAGAGAGAGAGAGAGAGAGAGGGTGGGGCCTCGGTTTGCGTGCTTGCCTTGAGAAAGCTCTTTTTCCCTACAAAACACAAAACACAAAACCCAACACGAATATGCAAATAAAAACGAACCTTGCGGCTCGAAGTTAGCTTTAGCCAAAAAACTAGAAAAAATTTTAAAAAAATTCTCAAAGTTAGCTTTAGCCAAAAAAACTAGAAATTTTAAAAAAAATCTCAAAGTTAGTTTTAGCCGAAAAACTAAATATTTTTCTCAATGTTTTTGATTTTCCGAGATCACACTAAGGTGCAGGGAAAAGAGCATACGCATGAGAAAAATCCTTCCTTTCTATTTCTGATTTGCCCAGATCGCATAGAGTCGCAGGGAAAAGAGCATACGCAGAAATGAAAGGTATAGATCCGGTAAAAAAATTAAATAAACCGAAACCGAAATAAGCAGAGAGAAAATAACAGTAAACTGCAAAAAACATTGTATACCTCCCGATCTGAAAAATGACGCAGATAGGGCTACCGGAAACCTTTTCGCATGAAACGAAAGGGGTTCCTCACTGAAACAGATGCTCCGAACGCAACAGAGCAGTCCTCTCGGCCCGAAAGCAGTCAGAAATAGTAGATCTAGGAAACGACAGCCGCATGCAGTTCTACCGGCTTCAGATTTGGATCACCAACGGACGCGGCCCTCAAATAGCTCTGATACCATGTAGGAATTTACAGGGTAAGTTCCTCAGAAAGAATACCAAAAGGACACCGCTCACAACCAGATCTCAAATCAATACACCAGTATTTTTGACGTGGTTAAAACCCTCAGTGTGCAAGGAGGGAAACAGTCCACGGCCTGTCCCAACGTGGGTACTACAGACAATATATTAATCAAAGAATGAAAATTTACATAAGCTTCTCTCATGCACGGATTACCCGAACAATGACCCTCCATGCGCTTTCAATAGAACTCATGGACCAATCGGGTGTCAAGCCACGGATCAAGTGTCGGTAATACCGAGGTGAGAGTGAACCGTCGGATCACTACATATCGTGACCGTCGGATTGTAAGTTACAATATGTACAACGGTAAAGAAGTACATTTTACCTAACTCTATACCTAACTCTAAACTAGACCAAGTTGAACTTAACTATATCCTATGTGTCGGAATATCCTAACAGACAACTCCTTTTCCGTTTGGAATAGTGGCTCCGACTCGGGATGATGGGACCAGTTTCTCAGTCTATTTTTATGCTTGTGCTAACGGGATGATGTTTTGAGATTTTTGGAGTAATACTTAGACTCAAACTAATCTAATTTAACTAATAATCATGTGCAGTTTGTCCTAATCAAAAATATTTATCTAACTGTAACCATCCCGGGAGTAACATGATATATGTGATCTAAAATGATGTTTGAAAGCAATTGATTATAAAGATCATTCAATTACGATAAGAAGTGAATCCATTTAACAATGATCGTTTCGTATAAAAAGTTAGCCAAAATGATATGAGAGATATATCGCATAAAAATCATTCATGTATTTAGCATAAACTATAAATCATCATCATACAATAGTGCAATAATTGCAATAAAAAATTCATACTTTCATAAATAAATAACTTGAAGATAATGTATTGCTTGATGCATAAGTAAAAAGAATTAAGAGATAAAAGTACCATTTATAATATGTTCTACTCAGGTGCTCCAACAATATTGATCTACTTTCAAATCGTGCAACATAATCTAAGAGCACATAAGTGCAATTTCAGTAGAAGATGTCAAATTCAGGTAGAAAATAAATCATGTTCCATTAATTTCACTAGGACTTTCTCAAAGGGAGAAAAGTGCATGTTCTGAAGAATGTTTATGATAAAATTTCTGGACCCCTCTCTAAATGCATGAGAGGGGTTTAAATACTAACTTATGAAACTAAAAATAGATTATTACAAAAAAAGTTGAGGAGGTTTAAACGGCCTGCCTCAATTTAAGCAAAATAAAACCAAAATAGAGATGTGCATAATGACTAATCCTGCATTCGATCTTTCAGATCGCAAATATCTAGCATGGTCTTGAGGAGTGTAGGTTGGCCGACTTTGGCTTTCAGTTGTCCTGTAAACACGACATTGATGAGCGCTGGCACCATTTTCTCAATAGAAACAATTAGGCATCTCAGGGTCATCCACTAGCTGTGTGGTTTTACCAGATATTGCCAATATGCCTCCCAGTTTAACCTGGTCACTTGCCTAATTGCTTCTGCTCTTTCTTCTGCTGCCTATTTCCACTGTAATTCAAGTTGTTTTGCATTCGGAAGGAAACCAGGGGTGGTCTCTACCACAAGATTAGCACTATGAAAACGTTGATTGTCGCCACTGCCACATCCTCTATTACCTACTCTGCCTCTTTGAGTCGAGAATATCAACTTGCAAATAAGATATCCTTATGTGATTCATCCAGTTTGGGCATGTCGGCTCTTCTCCCATTTTCAGAATTTTGCCAAGTTATGAAATCTGAAACCTTTTTAAGAATTTCATCATATTCAAGTCGCATTTCCACAACTTGGCTTGTTAATTTGTCGCTTGTTTCGCAATGAGAGTTCCACTGTGAGATTTTTTGGCACAACAATTCTTTTTGGTGTGTGATCTAGGAGTTGAGGCCGAGTGCTTCAATGAAAAACTGATCAATCTTTGGGTTGTCCTTATGCAGATCTGTTATGCTCTATATCTGCCAAGCTGCTTTGATGTTCTATTTGCATTTGTTGGAACTCCTGTTGTAGCTTAGCCAATTGTATTTCTGCTTGTTGGTTGGTTTTGGCTTGTTGTAACTGTTGTTCGAGTGACAAAATTTTGTCTTCTTTTTCTTTAAGCAACAGTTGTACCTTTGTTGCTTTGTCAATGGTTGTCGTAGCATATGCACCTATGAACTGCAAGAGCCTGGTGAGGTTAGTTAATGGGTCGGTGGATGAGTCTTTCCAAAGGACATCCATTGATTCATTGTCTCGAGTGGTAGCAGTTGTGGATTCCAATTTTCTTTTCTTTCTCTATCTCTTAACAACGGCCTTGTGCTGTGGGCTATAAAATACATCAATAGGGGGAATTTCTTCTATTCTCAAAATAATCTCAGAGGTGGGGGTAACAGGAATGTGTTATATTTCTTGAGTATTCACAATTCCCCCTGTTATAATTTCGGAGTTGTTTCCTGATGTGTCATTTGCGTCTCCGGTGCTTGTTCCTCTATGTTGAGTTTATTGTTGAAATTATCCCACTCTTCCAAATTAATTATCTGAGGCTTTATCAGCTATATAGAGGGAGCATGGGTTTCAGTCTACTTGATGGTCGAAGTCTGTTCATCTGTCTTTGCTGCG
Organism: Pinus tabuliformis; assembly: GCA_031772625.1. Taxonomy (NCBI): domain Eukaryota; kingdom Viridiplantae; phylum Streptophyta; class Pinopsida; order Pinales; family Pinaceae; genus Pinus; species Pinus tabuliformis. Next base: position 720,296,550 of record CM062806.1, read on the forward strand.
GACTGGGCTGTATCCTGGATTGATTCCCTACTCCTGCTTTTCCTATTTTCTGATGACTTCTCGGATCCCTTAGCAGATTTCTCTCGGGATTCCTTTCCAGAATTAGTTTTAGATTTTTCCTTAGAGTCACCATCTATTCTTACACTGGGAGTGGCTCCCTTATTGGTTCAATTAACAATTAGTCCAATGGGACCTTTGATAATCTCTTTTCTCTGTAGCTATAAAATGCTTAAAGGCCCTCTTGATCAAAAAGTATATGTGCCATATGCTTCACTTCTTTGAAGGTATTCTTCTGTAAGAAAACATCATCAAATGGGTCCTTCTCATTGTTGAATATCTTTATTTTGACCATAGTGGTAAAATCCTTGACAATACCAAATGGGTCGTATTGTCTTCTGGGGAACTTAGGTAATCATAGAGACAACATATTATCTACTTCCCTGAACGCATGTCCAAGTTCATGTAATGCAAATACTCCACATGACACAGGGAATTGAGGCCAAATGGTCTTCTTTGACTCTTTCAGTGTTTTGTTGATCCCTCCTTCACTGCATGTCTGATAGGCTATTTCTCTAGCCATTAATTTATATGGGACATAAAAAGGGAGAACATGGGGAGAGACGATGCTGCCAAATACTCTGGTATATGTAAATGTATCTTCCCCGAACCATCCGGCTACAGGGAGGATGTCTATCTCGGCTTCTTGGAAGAATATGGGAGCGTCTCAGTTATAAATTCGTTTATGGATAGGAAGCATAATCCCGTGACAAATCTTGAAAAAATGTGGTTCAAAATTGGATTCCCACATGTCTTTGTGGTGGATGTGAATAGGAAGTGGATCTTGAATAGTCCACTTCCATCCCATAAGAGGGAATTTAGAATCAAAACAAATAGCATCCATTACATAAGCACTCATGAAAAACAAAGGGTAAACCCTCGAAGCAATACTTCTTTTCCTTCTATACTCTATAATTGCTTTGGCTAAATTATCAAACAGGATTTGTGCCCAATCTATTATTGTTGCATTAACAGCTGCATCTATTAAGGGCAACCATTCTGAGGAGAATTTGTTACTGTCGGGTTTGCCAAATAGTCTACATAGCATAGCCATAGCAGAACAGAAAGGGGAACAAACAGATGCGGTGGCGTACATACCGTTTTTGTCTTTCTTGTTTCTTTCATCATTATTTGACCAATTCTTTGTGCAGTCTGCTGGGTCCTCATTTTCTTTGACGAATTTCTCAACAAATTGCCTATTGTAGGTAACTTGTAGCTCCAGTAGGTGGTACATAAGCCTTAGGTTATCTGGAGTGAAAGATCCTATAACTTCCTGGCCTCCTATTTTGAATTCTCTGTCAGATATATCAGCGTCGTCAATGATCCACTTAACCATGTCGATATAGGGGATTATTTTTTGTCGTGCAGCTATTCGGTGCAGAAATGAGCACGCAAGCTCAGTTATGGAAGCATCAAAGGAATCATGCCCATCAACTGTAATCATTGTCTCAAGAATCCTTGGTTGTTCTTCCTCCAGTAACTGATACATAGCCTCCCATGTAGACATCCCTGCTTCCTTATTACATGTAGTATCCGTGAACAGAGGAGTCATTTCTGACTTCTCAGAGGCGACTGCTTTCCCTTTCTTCACCATTGCTTTCGGCGTCTTGTTCTATGGATTTTTCCTGAAAGTTTCAAGAGGAACAATTTATCGGATAAAAATGATACTGAATGTAGGAATGAATTGATGAAGAAAACTAGTAAAGGTGATAAAGGTGTTTTATTTGAAATCACGTAAGAAGATATCAAATCATGCTAAATGACCTTTCACACACAAATGCAATTAATTCTTCATAAATTCCCACTAATGATCCATTATCTTTTAACTTGAATGTCCATAAATATTCACATCGTAAATCGGGAAACAATCTCCTAGGGTGGTGAGCCTTTAAACTACGATAATAGCGATTTTGCGATTTGCAAAGCAATATCGCAGATCGCTATATCACATAATTCATTTTTGTTTAACTTACCATTTTTTGAGTTTGTGCGAAATGCGAGATGCGAGAAACAAGCGTCATCACTTGTCGGGCTTCTTTTTAATGAATAATGGACCTCTGCATGTGTTGGTGGAAAGATTAAGAGGTGGGTCCAGGTTGAGATCGCATTTCGCAATATCGACATATAATAGGTTGAGGCTTGTGTTGTATGACTGAAATGCGATGCGAGAAGGCTATTATACCATCACAATTTCGCAGATTGCAATCCTTCGAGGTAGCCTCTTAAGAGAAGTTTTTTATAAACAACGATGTTGCGATGCGAGACTTTAGCTTTTTAAAGAAGCTTTAAGGACTTTCTAACATTATGACTATTTTTTGAATATAGATTTGCTTTTTTGATTGTTTCATCGTAGATCGTGGTGGGTTAGAAAGGTATCGTTTGTGATGCATTTCATGCTAAATATGAAAAAGTAGCATTTTAATGGTTTTATAGGTTTTGTTTGATATCTTGATTTATTCTAAAAATAAAAGAAATACCTACATGCTAGGATTGATTTTTTGGGTATATATATTTTTTGAAAGGGTCCCCATTTATTAAAGTAATATTTTACTACGAACGTTAATAAATGGGGGGTTGTTGACAAGCACAACACGACATCAACTCATTATCCATGAAGTTGACTTAGAAACATCCCTTTGGTACCTTGGTGCTTGCATACATCAATGTCAAGTTTCCTTGCTCTCCGCGACATGTTTTCATCATTATCCTTCGATCGAAAGATTATGTGTGGTGTTTGACATCAACTCATTCATTCACACCATACAACTTGTACTAGAGTACCTTGAGATCCATTAACATCATTAATGGTTTCTCTCGCGTCTGTTAATGACTTACACCATTGGCTGGTATCAGATGGTTTCTATCACGTTCAACTTCAGGTCATTGATTCACATGGATAGGCTCGTACATTGGTTGGTCGTGTGAATGAGATAGAAGACCCCATATCTAGTTATATCCATCCTGGCTTCAATTTCAGGAATAATACAAGATCACAATGTATGATGGCTATGATCATACAGATAGTCATCCAGTCATGGGTCCACCCTTTATCATCAATGGACATGTATTCTTGATCATTTTACATGTAATGTTAGCTTATATGTTGAGCATGGGTATGCCTCCCTCAACAAAGATGCCATGATGTAAATGTATTGTAACAGATGATGGCTATGACCAGTTGATCTTGATCTTGACTTGTCACAAGGTAAAGCACTTTAGTCATCAGTTGTCATTTTTTACTTTACGCTTTAGGGGCTAATATGTTATAGGCCATTTTGCTGCATCTGGTCAACAGACCTTCAAACCGGATCAATTCACATCCTTGAGCATGTTGTAGTCATCCCTACACAAAGCCCTAAGCATGACGATGATACATCCTTGAGTTTATGCTCTTTACTGCTAAGTTTCCAAACTTTTAAGGCCCAACGCACCCTGGCCCTTTAGGGACCATCGTTGACCACCAGGTTGACCCTCTCTACACCTGCGTTGATCGCCAACAGGTTGCTTAGTCTTGGGGTTGCGTTGATTCTAGAAATTTGGGAAAAATAAAAAGAATCCCAAAGCTTCCTCTTCCAGAAGCTTCCTAAGGTTGTTTCAACCATTTACCTTGGATAAGAGTCTTATATCCTATTCGATCCTACCTTGAAGTTTTCACTTCTTATCCCTTGAGCTCATCCTCCCATCTCAAGTGGATCTCAAGCCTAGATTGGTAAATGGATAAGAATTCATGAACTACCTCCCTCGTTTATATATTTACAACCATCCATGGGCAAGGGGTTGATTCTACCCTCATGTTGCTACTTTGAGAGTCATTATTCCATGCAATAGGGTGACATAGAGGCATACTTTATGGCAAGACAAGGAAAAGTCAACTTGGGGAGCTCTTCTACAAGATCAACTCCTATTTTTGGTTGTAACTTTATCCATTTCTTTTAATACAAAGAGTAGATTGTTTTCCTATATGTGATGTTATGATTTCAATACCATGTTGATATGTTGAATGAAGTGATTGGATTATGCTACATAGATGTCGTAGATATTTAGCTTGTGTTGTTTGATTGTGTAGGTTCTAATTATAGCAATAAGAGCTAGGATTGGAGCGTATAAGCCGAGAAAGGAGTGAAGCTTACGCCCGATTCCAGGTAGGCCTCATCCCATAATTCAATTACTTTAAGGAGGACATTATGCTCTTTGCTTTCTATTGTTCTAGGTCAGTCCACCATGCCTAGAGAAAACACTTTTGCCTGCGGTCGTAGATTCCGTATAACAATGTTGAGCATAGGATTTCGATGTGGCCTTTCTTCCCAACTTTTATGTAACCCATTGGTTGGTGAATGAATTAAGAGATCACTCTTTCTACCATGGTTCTTTGGCCTAGTTTAGTCTTGCTTCTTGGGATTTTTTTCATCTTATTGTTGTTATTTGGTTATCTTTCTATATTATCCTTTAGTCCCTCGTATCAACTCAGTCTTGATGATTACTCTTCTCATAGGAATTGTTGTGGATTGTATCCTTATCCAAAGGTGATACAATTATGTTCTTTGCCTAGAACATTGAAATCTTTTATGAATATTGACGAACAATCACGTTGGCCTCCATTTAGTATATAATATGCAATGTTGATAAATGTAAATGTGTGTAGATGTTTAAAATGTATGATGAAACAAGTGATGTATAGAGATAAATAAAAAAAGGTTTGAGAAATGAAGTTCTTAATAGGTAATCAAGCTCATCATGGGCAAGTTCTATATTGAGCTTTCCTCGAGGTAGGTTGAGTTATGTGTTATTTTAGGGTTATTTGAGGTCAATGATAGGTATATTATGTTTATACCTCTTTCAGGTATATGATTAGATTCCTATATAAAATTGTAATCACTTGTGCAATTTCATTGAATACATATGACATTTTTAGGTACCCCATTCTATCTTAACTATTAGTTACTCCCAATTATTTATGCTTAAAGGGTTTAATCCAAAATAGGTATTGGTTAACTACTTTGAGGATAGGCATATATGCAAGCCATTTTAATTGGATGCCTGTAGAGACGGGCATAGATAATGTATCACTTATTAAATTATTCTAATTGGATGTTTCCTCATCTAAGAATGCTAGAAAAGCGGTTTTTGGACAACATGACTAGAGTGGAGGCCATGTATGGTTTGTATAATAGTTGATATTTACTCAACTTTATAATGAAAAAAGGCTACTACAAGCATAAAATGTGTGATGACCCATGAGCCTAAGAGGCCTCTCAACATAAATGGATTCCCATGGTTTATAGGGCATTGGTAAGGGCCATTGTAGGACAAGTTTCTTGTTAGGTGGTGTGTTTTGGCTACAAAGTCATCATTGATTTAGTCATCCAATTGTTTCCTCGCGGAGTTCCAAAAGAATGATTGATGTAAAAGAAAAAATATTTGCTATATGCCAAGGTGCCCTCCATAGGATGAAGAGCGATTGCCTTGAGACAAAGATGTACTGGCCCTAATAGAACACAATGATTTCAACATATACAATAAGCCATCTCTGAGTGTACAATTGAAGAAATGGGTCAGATTAATTACTGTGGAATGTTGGATGGATTCCGCAACATGACCAAATAATGGATTAGTGACATAGATGTCTTTCCATTCTTCATATGTTGTATACTTCACATCGAGTATGTGAAGAGACTTGGCGGGGGTCTGCTAAGCTAATTAACAATTGTATTTGAGCTTCCCTTTTTGTTCTTAATAACTAAATGAAATTGTTGTACATAGGACATTCATTTCAAATGGTGTTGCACCTAAATTTTAGATTAAGAATTTGAAAATTGAAGGCATTGATGATTAGTGTGGATGTTGATTTCCTTAGTTGTAGTGTTGCCATTACTTGAGTACTTGAAACAACAAGTAGGCCTCCTTGTCATAATGCGGGAATTGAGCTTGGTTTGAGTCAAGGTTTTGAATGGGATGCAGTTGGGTGTCCTCCTTGCTTAAGAATGGTGCCAATTTCATATTGAGTGGCAACAATATCTATTTCAAATGGTTATTGTAGATTTGGGAATGCAATCATAGGTGCCTAACAAGGGGCATCCTTCAACTTCCAGAATGTTATGTCTGCTTATGGAGTCCATTGAGAGGGGCAAGCTATATGGGAGTAATGACAGATGGATTTTTTATGGATATTTATTCTCTTGGAAAAATCGAGATTGAAAATGGTACTAAGAGTTTGCCACTCTAGAACCCTAGATTTGTATGAACTGCTACATCAATAACAAATCCCATGTATTAGTCACACGTCTTACCAAAAAAAGGTTTCTTGTGTTTTGTGAAGAAGATCCAAGACTATGTGAATGTGCTCCAAATGTTCTGCCTATATTTTATTATATATCAAGACATTATTAAAATGGAACACAAACAAAGTCTCCAAGGTGAGGGTAAAAACTATCATTGATGAATGTCATAAAAGAGGTAAGGGCAACGATGAGGTCAAAAGACATGACCAACCACTTTTACAGACCCACATTAAGTCTTGAAAACTCTCTGCCATATATTGCTAGGTGTGGAATTGGTGATAACCAAAAGCTATATCAATCTTGGTCAAGTACCTAGCTCACTTGTGTTGGTCAAGAACATCATCAATCCTTGAGACTGGATAACAATTTTGAAGGGTTATCACATGACCCTGTAATATGTGCAATGGCTTCACTCTTATTGTTCCTTTTCAGGGATGGAGATTGTTGGAGATCCACAAGGTGAGATGCTAGGTTTGATTTGGTTGTCTTATGAAGTTACAAAAACAACTTAATCTGTCACTCAATTTGTGTGCTTTTCACAAGTGCGGTTTGGTAGGCAAGGTAACAAGGCAGGAAAAAACTCGAGGCCAAGTGAATAAAATTATAGTGACTCTAAATAAAGGGATCCCTTTTGAGGTCTCAAAAAAATATTGGTATAAGAATTTATGAGTGCCTGAAGATCAAAGGGAGGGATCTTTCTATGATTGTGCCCCTTGATTTGGAGGGTTATCTATTTCCTAAGGTTAACCTCTTTAACAAATTTCTAACAAGTAGATAGAGAATAAAAAAAATATGTTGAAGACTTTTGAGCCCATTCTCATAACTGCACTTTGGGATTCGAGTAAACCTAGTAACCAACTCCTCAGGTTAGGATGTGAGGGGGTTGTTACACCTTCCCGTGGAACTGAAAAAAATCCACACCCCCACGAGAATTCCAAACAACTGTTACACTAGAGGCAAACCAAAATATACCACAGGGACACATTGAAACCGAAAATGACAAGTCGGAGGGAGATTGCTTGTGTTAAGGAAATCCAATTGCATGGAGAAATTGTTGGGCCGACACAAAGATTTCCAAAATCGTCAACTAACTGACCAAGCAGACAATGAATTTTGTGACAGACTTGGGCTAAGGATGGAGGGTTGACTAAGAGGGCCCAAACCTTCCCACACTCTTGTCACCTTTGCCCAGACTATACTGGGACAAAATCCCACATTCTTTTCAACAACACTTCCTTCTTTCTTGATAAACTCTCGCTCACCACTGAAACAATGCATTTGCAGGAGGGGGATTACCACAATAAACCATTTGAGTAGTCATATAGTGTGGGGTGTGTGTGAATGCATGGGTCTAACTGGACACAACCCCTCCTCATTTAAAGCCTAGGATGATGGTGGAGTGGATAACCTGTTGTTCATCAGCTGATGCACGTCTTCCAACACCCTGATCGGGGTTAATATAAATAATATTTTTAATAACCAATATAGATTCATTTTAATTTTAGATTTATCAAAAGTAAAGCAGAATTAAATATTTATGGGTGTAAACTTTTTCTTTTAAATTTTAACACTTAATAGATATACAGTTCAAATACAATTATATTAATTGTGCCGAGAGGCGCTCTACAACCCAGTATAGGGGTAGATGTGTAGGCGTAAATGTTTAACATTTAACATTTATATGTCGGCTCAATTAAAAAACAATAAAATGTTAAAATTAATATAGAGTGGAGTATGGTGGAGATGTTGTAATGCAAACATTTAAACATTGGCTCAAATAAAATAAAGTTAAAAGTAATAAAAATAATAAAATTCAATTTATTATATTGTAATTTTATTTTGCAGGGCAACTTAGTCCCTCCAACTCAAGTTAGAAATTATGCTCTAGGAAAAATTGCATAAATAATTATAAGTTACATTGGTCAATGCTAAATTAATAATGATTGATAAATAAATCATTCTATAGTCTTACTTTGGTAGTAACTAATAAATTGAGATGTGAAGTGGATAAGTAAATTGCTTGCTCAAGTAGAAGAACTTGCATAAATTTTAGTGGGTAGTAACTATGAGTAAGTCTACACATTTATAATTTTACTCCTACATAAGTGTTGAAGAAAACATAAATAATGGTGGGAAGTAACTCTTGTAAGTATATTTTTTACATCTTATTCCTATCCATTTTTTATGCAAAGACTTGCTTAAATTATGGTGGGAAGTAATTGATGTGGATATGCTATTTACTTGAGTATAAGTTATTTTCAATTATTTTATTTTTGGATGGTTTTTATACAAAGATTAAAATAAAAAATCACCACACAAATATCTAAAAATCATTTATGAATATTGCAATCATATCCATAAATTATGGCATAAAATATGTACGATAGTTATCCACAAGATATATTATTGTGCAAAGGCTGCAATAAGGCCTTCAAGTTATGGTCCAATCAAATGTTTGAAAATTGCTTTTTGTAATATTTAAAAATAAATATTTATTTTTCAAAGTTAAACGTTATAATTTGCATTGGTCAATGCTAAACTAATAGTGATCAATAGACAAATACATTGTTAGCCTCGGAAGAGACTAATAATGATTCCATAACTATATTTAAATTTAATTAATAAGCACATAAAAAAATAATACTTACAATAAATTTATAATATAACAAGTTTCTTAACAATGTATATCCACCCCCACTTTACCATGGATATTATTAACTTGTAAATAGGTTTTGTTGCAATACCATGACTTATCAATACCACACAATACCACACCCAGAAAAATCATAAAATCATAACTCATTTCACAATAAAAAATTAAAATGTAAAATATTTTAGACATTACATATAACATTGATTACATAGAGTGAAAATTCTCCAATCATATGGAGAGAGAGAGTGACATAGTTGGAGGGTGAAGAGAGAGAGAGAGAGTGATGGGGAGGGGGGAGAGAGAGACAGTGATGGGGAGGGGAGAGAGGGAGGTGTAAGAGAGGAGATAGAGGAATGAAGAGAGAGGAGGGGAGGGAGAGGAGAGAGGGAGGGAGATGGAGTTGGAGGGGGAGAGAGAGTGAGGGAAGAACAAAGACATATAGAGATAGAGGTAGAGAGAGAGGGAGTGACAAGGGAAGGAGAGAGGAGAGGAGGGAAGGCACATAGGAGAGGAGAGAGAGGGGGACATAGAGATGGAGATGAGAGAGAGAAGGAGAGACGGGGGATATAGTGACAAAGTTGGAGGGTAGAGAGAGAGAGATGGGGGGGAGACAAAGGGAGGTGGGAGAGAAAGGGGGAGAGAGAGGACTTGAGAGAGAGGAGAGAGAGGGGGAGAGAGTAGAGCATGAGGGAAGAGAGAGAGAGGGACAAATGGATCCAACCTAGATATGGTATGTGTGTATATAAAAACAAGCCTAAATGGATCCAACCTAGATATGGTAGGTGTGTATATAAAAACAAGCCTATATGCATCTTAACCTTGGATCTATCAAATGCTTAGAGAATGTTTGATCCCTCTCAACCCTTGATACATCCAAGGTTATGTTTAATCACTCTCAGCTACAATTTCACCAATATCAAGTTAACCAATTAAGCTGCCCCAAGACTTTTTATTATATTATTTAGAAACATTTTCAAACAAGGGCTACATAGTAGCTAGTCTCTGCTCCTCAGTTTAAATATAGTTAAATTAAAGTAGAAAACAATAAAAATAAAAAGATTTAAAATTTTAAAATGTTATAATTAGATTAATTTTAATTTGTAATTAAATGCATTATTAAATTTTGTAAATTAACATTATTTGTATTGCAACATAGAAATAATTACTAATAGTTTACATTTGACTTTTTATAGTTTGTGGATGTGGTCTTACGGAAATCTTATTATTAGACCTAGGTATAGAGATCCTATCATAAATTTCTATTATACATTGGTCTGTGAATATGATAAATTTCATATTTATTATTATTACAAATATCTTATTATTTTGAATATCATTCATTTATTAATAGTGTAAAATCTATCATATGTAGTTAAGTTTGCACAAAAACCTAAGTAACTTTTACCCCTTAAAAATATAACGTAAAAATAAAAATATATCTCTTACATACCATCAATAAATCTTCTAAAATTACATGTGTGATTTTAAATAATCATTTTAAATTATATAAGTAATTTTAAATAATATTATTTTTATTAGATTATATTGATCATTAGCCATTTTTATAAATAGGAATATAAAATGATTATACACATTAGCAATAATTTTATCACCTTTCCAAAACAAATACATCATAAATGCCCATTTTACACCTTGATGTGATTTATGTACTTCTAATTAATTAATAAAGACAAAAGACAATAACATGTTCAATTGGATAACCAATCAAATTAAACATGAATAAATTAATTTATTTAAAAAAATCATATATTTCAGTGTGTAAGGTTAAACTATAAATTTTTTTGCAATATCTTTTAATCAAACCTAAACTAGTATAATTTTGATGATGATGATGGTGGTGGTTAATGTCTACTGAGACCAAATTGGTCTATCGGACCTATAATTTTCTTAGTTTCTAATTGTCCGGCTCCTCGTCTTTCTTGGCGAGATTGGTGATGTAGCTTTTTTTTGTTTTGTTTGTTTGTTGTTGTTGTTGTTGTTTGTTTTTTTGTTTTTTTTTGTTTTTTGTTTTTTTTTTTACGGTCTTCCAACTTTTTTTATCTTGCATCTCCTTCATCTCTTCTGGTTTTTGGGACATTGGTGTCTTAACTTCGTGGTCTATTGTGTTCATCCTTTTGAAGATAGTCGGAGAAGAAGTTTGGTCTAGGAAATCTGCGTCACTATTAAATGAAGATTTATTTTGTGCGGTATTCAAATCCTCATAACTGTTGATGCTTGAGGGGTTCACTCTTTTGTTGTTGGGCGGGGCTTTCCCCCTGCTTGTCTTGAGAGTTGTTTCTTTCTTGCCCGATTTCTTGTGATTTAGAGTTTTTTCGAGAATATTCTTCTTTGATGACAATGTAGTGTTCTTTTTGCGCTCATTCCCACCATGTAGATCTGTGGTGATTTTTCCTAACAGAATTTTTCTGGGAGGCTTTTGGGCAATTTTTGGCTAGGTGGTCTGTCTCAAAGCAGGATCGACATCTGAAGAGGACACTTTCATAATTGAGTTTCTGGTTCCACACATAGTCTTTACTTGTTAGGTGTATTTTAGCTGGGAATCTGGCACTGAAGTCCATTTCCACACATATGCGTGCATAGGTGGTTCTGGCACATTCCTCTGTCTTTGGGTACCTGCAGTAAAATTTCCCAATTGCATTTCCAATGGCTTTTAGTAAAGAGAAATTCCAGAGATGCATGGGTAGGTTTGGCAATCTCACCCAAACTGGTGCTGAGGTTATGACTGTTGTTGAGGGATCAAATGATGGGTTCCATGGCCTCATGAATAGGCCTGATTTTTCCCAAAACCAAGGGCCGGAATCTAGAATACATTGTCTGCTTTCAGGGTTTTCAAAATCTACTATAAAAAAGCCCTAGCACAGGGGTAGATATTAACTGCATCAGGAATTAGAGGCTTCCATACTTCCGAGATCCAACTGTGGAGAGCTGTCATCTGCGGACAAAAACCATTGAATCTGCAGATTAGGGCACTTTCAGAGAACTTCAAAGCCTCATTAAGTGAGCCCTGGACCACTTAGACAGTGGGAGCTAGCGCTTCACTGACGATATGGGCAGGAGCTTGCCCCCCAGAGGCAGACGAAACTGAGCCAGCAACTATTTTCGCTAAGCTAGGAGCCATTTGGAGAATGCTCTCCTGCTGAGTATAAAAGATTGCCTAAGAGAGGTGAAAAGACGCAAATCTATAAAGAAGAGCCGTAGATATATACGTCGCAGAAGGCCCAATCAATGAGAAGAGAAGTGAAGAGCCGCAGATCTACGACAGCCACAAGATCTACTATTCATATAACAGCCAGTAGGCTTGTCCTGAGTTTCTTCTCAATCACACGCAGTTGAACGAATTTTTGTTTTGCCGTATTCTAGCAATGGCTGCCAGGAAAAGGCCCAATCGAAGAAGAGCCGCAGATCTGGAATTCTGAAACCACCAGAGAGAGCAGATACAGGCACCACCGGACACCGAAGAAATCAGATACGAAACATCGCAGATGTATATTATTTCCACCATACAGCAGATGCAAACCACCGCAAAGAATTCGATCGATCAAATTTGATCTATCAAAGTTATATTCTACCGCAGATACGAACCACAGAAGATTGCCAAAGAGCAGCAAAAGATCAATCAAAGATATATTCTACCGTAGATCTGGAATTCTGAAACTACCAGAGAAAACAGATACAGGGACCACCAGACACCGGACAAATTAGATACGAAACACCGCAGATATATGTTATTTCCACCATACAACAGATGCAAACCACCGCAAAGAATTCGATCGATCAAAAATATATTCTACCGAGATACGAACCACAAATGATTGCCGCAAAGATTCGTGTTAATATAAAAAGAATAGTTCTAGTTTTATAAAAACCTATCGCTAATAATTTGAAATTATAAATTTAATATAATTTTTTAATTTTAGCCCGACCTTTGGTCCAATAAAAGTTATTGGAGTTTCAGATCCCTTGAAAACATAAAAGGCCACATGAACGTCGAAACCACATTCATATAAATTCTATTATAAATTTGAGCTCTTGACGAGGTCACTTTTCCAGAGATCTTTCCAGAAGGCGGGGCCCTTGAAGCCGACATTAACGTCAAAACCATATTCATATAAATTCTATTATAAATTTGAGTTCACTGGCTGTTGACGAGGTCACTTTTTCCAGGGCTGTTGACGAGGTCACCTTTTCCAGAGATCTTTCCAGAAGGCGGGGCCCTTGTCCATGCGAGTAATTTGAGTCATTTTCTTTGATCGATCTTTCTAGAATCCTTTCGTCTCAAATAAATAACACTGAATTGAAAGTAGTTGTCTGTGCGTAGCGAGGAGAGATTGTTGCGACAGGTCCTGGGTTCGATTCTGTTGAGGTGCTCTTGGTAGTGTTGAAATTTCTGTTCAGGTATTTGCCGGAATACACAATAATCCTCTCTGATTTATCAGGTTTATCAAGAAAGGAAAAAATAAGGGCAATCGAAGATGCTGGTTCGAAAAAGGATCTTGGAGTCTCCGGGGTTAGGCCAGGAGGGTCTTTCAACGCCTCCTTTTCTCATCAAAATTGATTTCCATTTGCTCGCCGTTGGCTCAGTGAGGAAATAAAAAGAAAAGGGGAACAAGCACACTTGGAGAGCGCAGTACAACGGAGAGGAAGTTGTATGCTGCGTTCGGGAAGGATGAATCGCTCCTGAAAAAGAATCTATTGATTCTCTTCCAATTAGTTGATTGCATAGTATCGCAGGTGCGAGGATTTACTTCACGGGCGAGGTCTCTAGTTCAAGTCCAGGATAGCCCAGTTGCGCTAGGGAAAATCGTAGGAAGAAAAATAAAAAGCATCTTATTATTATTTTTTTTCATGTATGGACCACTTGGTCCAAGTACGGGGGATATAGCTCAGTTGGTAGAGCTCCGCTCTTGCAATTGGGTCGTTGCGATTACGGGTTGGATGTCTAATTGTCTAGGTGGTAATGATAGTATGTTTTACTCGAACCGGTGGCTTACTTTTTCTCAGTAATGGGGAATAGGACTGAAACATGCCACTGAAAAACTCTACAGAGACAAAGAAAGATGGGCTGTCAAGAACGTAGAGAAGGTAGAGTGGGTAGTTGGTTAGATCTAATATAGATCGTACATGGGTGATAGTTGGAGTCGGCGGCTCTATAGGGTTACTTCATCTGGGATCCCTGGGGAAGACGATCAAGTTGGCCCTTGCGAACAGCTTGATGTACTATCTCCCTTCAACCCTTTGAGCAAAATGTGGTAAAAGGAAAAAAAGCCATGCCATCGACCGACCCCATCGTCTCCACCCCGTAGGAACTACGAGATCACCCCAAGGGTGCCAAAGACATCCAGGGGTCACAGACCAACCATATACCCACAGTGGAGAACGCATTAGCTGTCCGCTCCAGTTGGACAGGAAGGGTCGGAGAAGGGCAATCATTCTTAGGACCAAAGAGTCGGGTGGAAAAGGGGAGAGCTCTCCGTTCCTAGTTCTCTTGTAGCTGGATAGCCCAGAACTACAAGAATCCCTAAAATGGGATTTCAACTCAGCACCTGTTTGGAAGAGTTGCTCTTTGGAGAGCCTCAGCTGCATACATCACTGCACTTCCACTTGACACCTATCATAATTATAAACGGCTCGTCTCGCCGTGACCTTATCTTGGATTCTCAATACTTTTGTCGCTCCATCCCCTGCAAGGACAGAGAACCCGTCATTGTTCCAGCTGTGTTCGCGACTAGGGTGGGTTCACAGCAGCGCCGCGCTCCAAACCCATGGAATCTGGTAGAGTGCCATCGGATACGATCCGTATGCTCCCAACCAAAATAGCAACGACAACAACAATAAAGACCACCGTCATGGGCGCGTGTCGGGAGCCGAAGACAAGGAGAACAATGCCTACGACAGTTTCCAGGGTCTCCTGGCCTTGGCCCGCCTTACCTCCTCCAACGCTGATGAAGCCCGGGGCGCCTGTAAAAAATGCGGCAGGGTCGGCCATCTCACCTTCCAGTGCCGGAACTTCCTCAGCGTTAAAGAAGATGATGTTCTGCAGGATATTATGGAAAGGGAGAACAATGATAATAACAATAATCGTAATACTAAATTTGTCGGTACAGACAGGGCGAGATCGCTGAAGAACGTTGTTGCTCCGGCGTCTGGTGAGAGTTCTGATGAAGATGAAGAGGAATCCGAGTCTGATGTTACTGTCAGCGACGAGGACTCTGAAATTGAGAGGATTATTGCGGCGAGGTTTGGAAATTCTCACAATAAGTACAAGGACATTCATAAAGAGAAATATAGGGTTTCCAGGGTTTCATCCGGGAAGGAATTGTCTCGGAAGTCAAAATATCGGTCTAAGACGGATTATTCCGAGTCGGAAGACAGCGAAGATGACTACTCTGATTTGGAGGAGAGGAAGTCGCGGAGGAAGAGGTCCAGCAGGAGAAAGAAAAGGTCGAGGAATGACTTTTCTAATTCATCAGATAGCGATGATAGAATGTCTTCTGATTCCGACGACAAGAAGCAGTTGAGAAAGAGGAGAAGAGTTCGGAGTTCGTCGGACAGTGACAGCGATAGCGAGTCAGATAATGAGAAGAGGAGGAGAAGGAAGCATGCAGAGAAGAGGCATCGGAAACATGACAAGAGCAGGAGTTACCGTGACAAGACGGATGAGGAGGAATCCGGTAGCGATCATGAACGAAAGCATCAGAGGCATCATAAGCACCATAAGCATGGCCGGAAGCATGGTTCTAAAGAATAAGCCGCCACTTCTTTATTCTGGATCAATTTGGCTGCCTCTGTAATTGAATATAACTACATGAAATCAACACAAGAAAGTGAAGATGGGGTTGCATTACAGTAGCATATTATTCACAGGCACGAGTTCTCAAACTCTGCTTTAATTCCTTGCTGCTGACCTTCTACAATATGATTTGTCATCAGTGTGGTTTGCCATCAAGGACAACACTTGTCTCATAATGCCAACAATCTCCCCCTTTGGACTTGATGGCAACTCCAAGATCCTTAGAATCATTCTCCCCCTTTGTCATCAAGGGAAAAGGGCTATGCTCCCCCTGAGTACATGCTGATCTCTCTGCTCTACTGTGCTGAACATGCTCCCCCTGACTGTAGGCAAGATCTGCAAAAGATGTTCTTCAAACGAACCAAGACTTATACATCATAAAGGACCTTCCTATCACCGAAAGACTCATTCATACTCCCAACCAAGAGGAGATACATCAGAAATATAATAACCAATAACCTTACATAATTTATCCATCCCAGGCATAGTGGGGAAATCATAGGCCGTTACATGACCTTGACACTATAAAGGAAATATCACAAAAGAGATACATGACCTAGAGACAACAAAGCTAGACCAAGACTTATGAAAGACACCAGCAATATCTGATAAACATCTTTTATATCAGCAGTCAAGATTTCCTTCTGAGCTCCTTCTCCTGAAATTAACAACAGTTGAGAACTAGGACCGAAAGCATCTAAATGCCAACAATGCTTTATGAGACTTTAAGCTGCTCCCCCTGAATCTATGCCTACTGTACCACTGAAACTGTGCCTGAAGAATTTTGGCTTACCCATCTCAGGCCTTCTCCAACGAGAATCTGCCCTTATTGATCAGAACTCCATATACGCGACTTCTCCTGCATAAAATAGTGTATGTACGCGGATAGAATTTCTGCAGCACGCGTACACCATACACGTGACTTTCCTTGTATAAATCGGTGTATATACGCGGATATCCCTTACGAAACTCGCGTATACCAACTTTTCTGTAGAACAGACAAGCTTTAACAGTAGGATGAAGCATCCATTACTCCCAGCTTTTGTCTGAGATATTCAAAAGTTTCCCTGGGCAGTGGTTTTGTGAGAATATCAGCAACTTGTTCCTTAGAAGGAACATACTCCAACTTGACCTTCTGCTCAAGCACTTGTTCCAGAAGAAAATGGTACTTGATTGGTATGTGCTTGGTCTTTGAGTGCATGACTGGATTCTTTGAAATGCTGATTGCACTTGTATTATCACATAAGATAGAAACTGGTGGAGTGCAAGTGATTTGGAAATCTTGCAAGGTCTGCATCATCCAAAGAAGTTGAGTGCAACAAGATGCCGCAGCCACATATTCTGCTTCAGCTGTAGATAAGGCAATCGAACTCTGTTTCTTGCTGAACCAAGATACTAATCTGGAGCCCATAAAGAATGCACCACCACTTGTGCTTTTCCTATCA
Organism: Pinus tabuliformis; assembly: GCA_031772625.1. NCBI lineage: Eukaryota > Viridiplantae > Streptophyta > Pinopsida > Pinales > Pinaceae > Pinus > Pinus tabuliformis. The sequence continues at coordinate 720,313,794 of CM062806.1, forward strand.
TCCACGCTTCCGGCCCAATCTGCATCTGTATAGGCATGAAGTGTGAGATCTGTATCTCTCGGATACCATAAGCCATAATTTTGTGTCCCTTGAAGATACTTGAAGATTCTTTTGACTGCCTGAAGATGAGTTTCCTTTGGGTTGGCTTGAAATCTTCCAACAATTCCTACTGCATGCATAATATCTGGTCTTGTACCTGTTAAATAAAGCAAACTCCCAATCATGGATCTATAAGTTGGTTGGTGAACTGCTGCTGATTCGTCATTTGCACTGAGGCTGCATCCTGTAACCATGGGGGTACAAACTGGCTTTGACTCTTCCATGCCATACTTCTTCAAGATCTGCTTGAGGTACTTGGTTTGAGACAAGAAAATGCCTCCTTCACTTTGTTGGATTTGCAATCCAAGAAAGTATGTCAATTCTCCAAGTAATGACATTTCAAATTCTTTCTGCATAACCAAGGCAAAGTTCTGACTCATAGCCTCTTCATTGCTGCCAAAGATAATATCATCTACATACACAACAAGTATTAGCAATTTGTTATTTTCAACTTTCACATAGAGATTGCTATCTGCTGATCCTTTTGAAAAACCTTGTTGGTGAAGATATTTGTCCAACCGATAATACCAAGCCCTTGGAGCTTGTTTGAGACCATAGAGAGCCTTTTTCAATCTGCATACAAGATTTGGATCATTTCCAAGGATGAAACCATCTGGCTGCTCAATATATACTTCTTCTTCTAAGTCTCCATTCAGAAAGGCTGATTTCACGTCCATTTGAAATACTTTGAAGTTTTGAAAGCTAGAGAGAGCAAGGAACATTCGGATGGCCTCAAGTCTTGCAACAGGAGCAAAGGTTTCTTCAAAATCTATTCCTTCTTGCTGCGCATACCCTTTACAAACAAGTCTGGCCTTGTTTCTAATTACTTCTCCATTTTCATTCAATTTATTTTTGAAGACCCATTTTGTCCCTATGACATTTTTATCCTTTGGTCTAGGAACCAATTCCCAAGTGTTGTTCTTTTCGATCTGCTCAAGTTCTTCATCCATTGCTTTGACCCAACATTCATCTTTACATGCCTCTTTCACATTTTGTGGTTCAGTGGAAGAGAGTAATGCCAAATAGCTTGAAGCTTCTGCAATTCTTCTTCTTGTTTGTATTCCTGCTTCTTTCTGCCCCACAATCTGAGATTCTGGATGATTCTTTTGAACATATCTGGATGGAGTCTTTTCTTCTATTCTTGTCTGCTCCTCTGGTTCTTCTTGAGGTTCTTCTTCTTCTTGAGGTTCTTCATCTTCATCATTCTGCCTTTGAGAATAGCCTTCATCATCTTCAATGTCTTCATGATGAACTTGCCTAGGAATATATCCCTTCTCATCAACCACTACATCAATGCTATCAACAATTCTGCCAAGTCTTTTATTGTAGCACTTGTATGCTTTGCTATGTGGAGAATAACCAAGAAGAATGCCTTCATCTGCTCTTGGTTCACGTTTGCCAAGTTGCTCATCAGTATTCTTAATATAACATTTGCTCCCAAAGATTTTGAAGTGGTTCACTGAAGGAGTCTTCCCACACCAGAGCTCATGAGGAGTTTGAGTGCTATTTACTCGGACATTTGTTTTGTTGAGAATAATAACCGCAACATGTGCAGCTTCACCCCAGAAAGTTGCGGGAGTACCTGACTCATCAAGCATAGCACGAGCCATTTGTTGGATTATTCTGTTCATTCTTTCCACAACTCCATTTTGCTGGGGAGTTCTAGCTGTAGAGAATTCTCTTCTTATCCCATGTTCTTCACAAAAATCGAAAAATTCATTCGAAGTAAATTCCCCACCTCTGTCAGATCTGAGGCACTTAATTTTGTGTCATGATTCATTTTCAGCCAAGGCTTTGAAGGATTTGAATTTTTCGAATGCTTCATCTTTGTGCTTCATAAGTCCTAACCAGACAAACCTGGAGAAATCGTCAATGAATAATATCAAATATTCTTCTCCTCGAGGTGTTCTTTTTCTGAATGGACCACAAGTATCTGTATGTACTAGCTCAAGAGGCATACTAGCTGATCCTTCCTTCTCTGGAAAATTAGTTCTGGTTTGCTTTCCAAACTGACAAGATTTGCATATAGTGTTGTCTGGAATTTTGATATCTGGAAGACCGCGAACTGCCTGATATTTGCATGCTTTCCTTATTTGTGAAAAGCTTAGATGCCCCAACCTCCTATGCCATAGCCAGTGTTCATCATCCTTGCTCAAATAGCATTGTTGTGGTCTTTCTTCAAATATGTATAGATTATTTGGAGTCCTTCTTCCTTTGATCACTGTTTTACCTGTATCAAGATCACGAACACAACATCCATTTGATCTAAATATTACCTCTGTTCCTTGATCACACATCTGACTGACACTCAGAAGATTGTGCTTCAATCCATCAACATACAAGACGTTCCCAGCTTTGACCTTCTCTTTTAATGGAGCAACACCTTTTCCTTTTATGGCTGCAGAGATATCGTTTCCAAAAGAAACTTTCTTCCCCTTTTCTAATGCGGTATATGATTCAAGCTTTTCTTTGTCCCCTGTCATATGCTTCGAACATCCGCTGTCAATGTACCATAGACTTTCTTGACCTTCTACATAAAAGGCTATCCCACATCTTTCTGGTTGTGGTTCCTTTATTCTCCAAGTTCTGACATTTGAGGTTTGCTCCTTCTGAATTGTCTTCCGGAACCTGCTCCTGCATTCAGAGTCTTCATGACCAAAGTTATTACAAATAGAGCATTCAACTTCATTTTCAAGAACCGAAAAATTGTTATAAGTCCTTTTCATGGTTTCAGTCATTCTCCCTTGCTTTTGAGCTTCTCTAGTCATGATTGTCTTGTAGGCAACACATTGAGCTGCTTTGTGACCGAAGTTATGGCAAGAAAAACATTGGCCATTAAAGAAATTTCTGCGATAATCAGATCTATCATCCAACCGATTGTAGCTTCTATCCATTCTTGGGGCAAATTGGGAAGATTTTACCTGTGGCTGTTTGTAGCTCCTGTTTGTCCTTAAGGCACCTTGTCCCCGAGTTTCTTGATTTGTTCTTGAGGTAAACTGTCCCTGATTCACTTGATGACTTTTATTTGGCCTTTGCTCACTTCTTCTAGCTGCATCAAGATAACTTTTAGAAGTAGAAGCTTGAGATGTTTCTCCATTATATCCCAGACCTGTCTTGATCAGAGGAGAACGCTGCACATTGATAATCTCATCCAAGGTTTCAGATCCTTTAACAAATTTAAGATTAATCGCTTTTGTTTTCTCAACCTCCTTTCTAAGACAAACAATCTCACATTCCAATTTTTCAAGATGTTTTTCCTTTTCAGTCAGTTGACATTGTAAAGAGTCAATAATAGCACTTTTCTCTTCTAAGCAAACTTTGAGATTATTCATTTCTTCATAAAAGCCTTCTACATCTATAGCATCCATGTAGTCATCATCTTCAAAAGCCATTAAGAGTTTATATCTATTAACCTGCTCATCTTCGTCACTATTTGAAAGACCATCACTATCTTCATGAGTGTAATAGCTTTTCTTCTTTTCATTCTGTTTCTTGTTCCACTTAACATGTTCCTTTCCCTTGTCATTCTTATCTTTGTGAGGACATTTGGCAGCATAATGACCTACTCTTCCACAAGCAAAGCATTTAAAAGGTAACTTACCTCTGAACCTTCCAGAACCCCTTTGAAGATTTCTGACAAAATTTGATTCTTCTTCTTCTTCCTCTGGGACGTGGCTTGCTTCATAATAATCTTCTTTGCCTGATGCCTTGAAAGCAGCTTCTCTTCTGTCTGATGGACCTCCCTTTCTCATTTCATAAGCAGTTAGAATTCCATGTAGCTGAGACATAGTAAGAATTCGTAGATTTTCTTTTTCTTCTATTGCAGATACTTTAGATTCAAACTTGGGGGATAATGATCTTAGAACCTTTTCAACCACTATAGCCTCTTTTATTTCTTCACCCAAATTTTTCATACAATTTACAATCTCATCTACCCAAAGAAAATAGTTAGCCACACTTTCATCATTATACATTTTGAGAGTCTCATACTGAATCCTGAGAGTTTGAAGTTTAGCACGCTTTACCTGATCATCTCCTTCATAGCTCGTGACAATTTTGTCCCATATCTCTTTTGCGGATTTGTAGTGCATTACTTTCATGAATTCTGTTTGGGATATACATCCTAATAGAGTACTGACTACTTTCGCATTTGTTTCATATTTCTTTTTCTCGGCTGCATCTGTAGGAGTAGCTGAAGGAAAAGCGTATTATGTCTCTACGATGTCCCAAACTTCTGTACCAAGAGACTGGAGATAGGCAGTAACTCTTACCTTCCAATAATTGAAGTTTGTCCCATCAAAAACCGGTGGCCTGATTGATGCTTCTCTCTCGTAGTTGCTCATGATGAACAATCTACCTTCAAGCGATCAAGCTTCTCTGAAGGACCTGCTCTAATACCAATTGTTGAAAATAATACTGAGAGGGGGGGGGGGGGTGAATCAGTATTATCAGATCAATCAAACTTTTTCAATGCTCATAAACAATACGCTACTTCAGTTAAGTGAACCAGCGTGTACACGCTACTGTGTCTAAAGAAAACAACGTATAACCAGAAAACTTATAATTCAGTTAGTTTATTCTTCAGTTAAGTGCATCAGGACATTATTCACCATATTTAAGAGTAAACAGATGCAGTATAACAGAACATATCATCACACAGAAACCACACACATGAACACCATGATATAAGGTGGAAACCCAATGTGGGTGAAAATCACCTGCTGCAAGTCGTCTCTATCTTTCTTTAATAAGAACTTCAATTTACAATCTTTTGTACTGGTGCAGCCTTATACCAGTACGTAGGCTACAACCTGCAGAAGGCTTCAACCTTCTCTCGTTCTCCAAACTTCCTTGGAAGGGAGCTCCAACCCCCTTTGCTCTTGTACTAGCTAAGATACTAGTATGTAGGTGCCGGCCTACAATCTTCTTTCCTTCAGGTACCACTTTTCATCAATTTTCAGACTGGATATTCCTGAAGCACAACATTACAATCTGAAGACCATAATTCATTCAACTTTCACAATAGATCATTGAAGCACAAGACAACCAATACTAGCATCATCAATCTTTGAATCACTGAACCACTGAAACCCTGTCAACACCTGTCACCAGAACACAGAGCAGACTACAGAACTCTGTAACAACAGTCAGACCCAACTGCAAACCCAAAAACAAGCTTTTAAAGATATACGCTACTTCAATGAGAGCAACCCGCGTATACACGCGCTTTTACCAAAGGCAACCAGCGTACAGATCTAAAAATAAATTTTCTCAACTTGCAGCTGTACCAGACATCAGTTAGACCCAGAACATAACATTGCGTCAGTATGTAGATCTAGAAATACGCATAATCAACCATATCATAATAGTACTTTTCAAACCATTTGATCCCGATCTCTCCTTAGATCTTGTTCTTCATTAACTGGTGAGATCTCTCCTTAGCAATGCATCAACAACCCATAACCTGCATACTGGATCTAATACTTCCTCAGATGTTTCAAGACATTTCTGATACCTTTGCCTAATGATCTTCTTCTCCTTATATAGCCTTAGGCCTTGCTCAATACCACGAGCCAAAACCATAGAAATCCAAAACCATCAACTTCAAAACTAGGGATCGACACGTCCGTCGAGACACCATGGTCCGAAACCACAGGCACAACTTCCAAGGAATAACCGCCACGGACCAAAATGAGTTTTCCACATACACGCGCTTTTACTGAAGCCAATCCTGCGTGTACACGCGACTTGGGCTTGATGAACCTGCGTATATGACTTTTCTCTTCTTCTTATAGTCTGATCATAAATTCCTTGTTGCTGACCTTCTGCACTACGATTTGTCATCAGTGTGGTTTGCCATCAAGGACAACACTTGTCTCATAATGCCAACACTTATGGGTACAGATGTTGAATATATTGCCGTTGTTTTCACTGTGCCTATTGTTTCCACCTTCCTGTCTAGTAACCATTGTGGGGCTGTCCTATCTCAGGGGAAAACCACCTCATTTATGCCATAGTCTTTTGATGACCATATGCATTGAGTCTCCCATATATTCTTCCTTATTTGGAGTTTCTTTGCTGACTTGGTGTATTAATCTACTAATGTTTAAGTCTGCCACTCCATGCCTGTACAAGATCATCCTCCTTACAGCCTCTATTTGAGGTCCTCTATGAGTGCACTAAATTGAAGATGTGTGAGTGTGATGACACGGGCATCGTAAGAAATGTGATGTTACTTGCAATGTTTTGGATGAAAATTGGGGTTTCTTTATGAACTTCGCAATGTGGGTGCATAATTGGTGTAGGAGATGACATGCTTGGTCTATGTGGACACACATGCCCAACTAAGATGATATGCTTGGTGTGTAGGGTGTGCACTTGGCTGAGATGACATAGCACATAACTGAATGAGTGACATGGCATGGAGTGCATGCCCAATCTATGCGACAAGCCAACAAGAAAAGACAACATGTGAGATGAGTTGCATTTAGGGTGAGATGGATGGAATTAGTCAGCTCCAATGAGGAGGGTGAGGTCAAATTGAGTGTTGGGGAGCCTGGATGGGATGTTGTTAGGACCTTGAGTTGGCACCATGGCCAAAAGGGCACCAATGATGTTCCATTGAATAATTGTGGGAGGAGACCCTCCAAGGAACTCACTAGGTTAGGGTAGTGTAGGGAAAGGGTTTCTAATGATTTATTCCACTGAATACTATGTCAAAAATCCTTAAGAAGGCCTCTTACCAAGATGTTCAAGATGATTTTCAAAAATGCAACCAGGGCTTGAGTTTTCTCACAATCCAACTGTGGGATTTGCCACAAATTTGGAGGAGAGATAGAGCCTAGAGGAAACATCAACGCAATATCTTGTCTAAGCAGTTTTGTAGGAGCTCCTCTCTAATGCAATTCACAGGAAGTCCTTGTTGGCCATCTTAGGGAAGAGGTTGAAAAATTTTGGAAGCTGAAAAAGAGTAGAGAAATGAAGGTGATCACCGAATGTGCTTGGATTAATTCCTTATTCTTAGGCTATGGAGTCTATGTGATTCAAAATCCTGCTAAAAGTTGTCTCCAAGGAGGCTAAATTGTGATGCCCTAGCTATCACTCAAAAACACCTATAAGATAACAAGAGATACATCCAATCCAAAATCAAGATATCGACTCCAAGAAAGAACAAGATTTAGCTTCCAAAAATATTGAAATGCATTAAAGAAGCTCACCCAAGAAGAAGTGTGAAATTCTCAAGAGAGAGATATCCAAATGTGATGATGATGTTTGATACAAATGAGGCTCTATTTTATTTATATGAGCCTTAAAGAGTTTGAATTAGCCTAAGATGCCCCTAACAATATTTTAATGTGCAAAAAAACAAAACTTTGGTGACAAGCCCACTAAATAGCTCTTAAAGTGTAAGATAAGTTGCCTAAATGAAGTGGAAATGATGTAGCAATGTTGTAGGAGGGCCGTTGGGAGGCTTAATCGAGTCCTCAAGGTGCCATGATGAAGAAGAGGGCTCCATAAATGATGGTCAAGGGGGTGGCCTCTTGATCCCTAAGTAAAACATCATGTGGTGCTCCAAAGTGGCTCTGGGGCGCAAGTAGTGGTCTCATGGGTCTCCTGGTGTAAGATAAGCTTGTAGATTGCTCCAAATGAGGGCATGAAAGATGGTGCTTACTGTCCCATGTCTCAAGGTTGAGACAGACCTCCTCTAGGCCTTGGATTAGCTGCCAAACCCTGTATACAATGCTAAGCTGATTGGGTGCATTGTTGTTTCAAGTACATCATCTCTCATATAACGTGGGCAATGAACAATCTGTTGTAGGTACTGAGGCTGCCCATGGCATGAGATAATGCGTTATCGGCCCATGGCATGAGATAATGCGTTATCACATGATTGAAACTCATGACTCTTGACACTTTCCCTACAAGTGTCAATATGATACTCTGTGGCTTGGATTCTAGGCTTCTAGGGATTATTGCAAATGTCTTTGTCCATGCCATAATATAAAAGACCCTTCTTGGGCTTTGTCAATCAAGAAAGTAATTTATTTTTATGTAAAATAGGTCATCTAGGCCTCCTTCACTAAGTCGGCCTCAACCTAGACAAGTCGGCCTAATTAGGGAGGCAAAATCCACTATAAAAGGGCAACAACTCGACTCATTTGTAGTACATCAACCACAAGTTCGCTCTGCAGTAGTTGGAGATAGAGAAAGGGTGCAAAGCTCGAGGAGGAAGAAAACCCTAGCAAAGGAGAAGGAAGGCTATGTCAAGCAAAAATAAGTAGAATTTTCTCTTTCTACTCTCACTTGTGCGAAATTATGAAGTTACTGGGAGGCTGAAATTCTAGATCTGCAATAGGGCTGACTGGTGCCACATCTTGTGTCCTCTTGTCTTGGCTTGTCTTCTACTGTTTATGTTTATTTTCTATCTGCATTTTATTATCTTGTTGATGTGATTGCTAAACTAGATATTGATATTGGGCTGATAAAGAAATTGAAGTAAAATTGCTCTATAGCATAGAACATACCATTGCTGCCTAAAATTAACATGGTATCAGAGGTGAGGGGAAGACAAAGCCCAAGCAAGAGTGAAAGAGTAATCACCAAAGATAGTTGGACAAGGACAAAAGGCTCAATGGGTTCTTCATCCCACTTCCTGGTTGAAGACAAGCTCCATGATAAATCTGACTATCATGGATGGAAGATGTCTCTTGATTTGACCTTGGAAGAACAAGAAGCGATGGATTATGTGTAGGGTAAAATCCCTGAGCCTCCTTCAAATGCACCGGCTATTGCGAAGACCAGGTACAATAGTACTAAGTCAAAGCAAAGAAGATTATCAGGGATTCCATTGACAAGTGTTTGGTGGCCTACATCTCCGAATTGAAGACCTCCAAGGAGATCTATGACAGGTTGATCAACATGTTCAAGGTTAGTAATGCTAATCAAATTCTATTTCTCAAAAATAAGTTGAAGGATTTTAAGAAGAGCAAGGACGAGGATATTCAATCCTACTTCTTAAGAATCACTGAAATCAAGAATGATCTACTTTCGATTAGAGAAGTCATTCTTGACGGGGAGCTTTCTCTCGACACCCTTGGAGGACTCCCACTTGAGTGGTATGTATTTAGAACCACTATACTCAACAATGATCGAATTCCAGGGTTTGAAGAATTGATGTCGAAATGCATTCAAGAAGAAACAACAATGTTGGAGCAAGAAATGCCTTCTAATAGAGGCAACCCCACTACATTCTCCGCTCATGCGAAAAGGAGAAATAATGTAGGGTCTAAAGGTCATTTCCATGGAAAGCCTGGATCTAAAGGAGGAAGGAATGGCAAGTGCTTTGTTTGCAATAAGTTTTGCCACTATGCAAGGGAGTGTCCAATTAGACAGGACACATCACATGATGATGATCACAATCATTCTAGGGGCAACTTCAACAACTACGATCAAAGGAATGGTAGGTCCAATGGCAAGGGAAAAAGGAATGTGCGGGACATCAAGGAAATGGTCGGCCCTCCAAGAAAGCAAGAAATCCAGGTATGAAGAATCAAATTTCGTTAACAATAAGCAAAAGGAGTACTATCTTATATCGACCCTCTCCACTGCCTCCTCCAGACACTTTGGGGAATTGGCTAATTGATATTGATGCCTCAAGGCACTTCACCGGATACAACAAAGCTCTCTCTAATCTGATAGAAAAGGAGACAAACTTGGAGATCATCCTTGGAAACGATGCCACCTATCCCGTGAAAGGAGTAGGGAATGTTACCTTTCAATTGAATCAAGGTAACACTATTCATTTATAAGAATTACTCTATGTACTCGATCTCAAGAAGAACCTGGTGTCCATTTCGGTAATGGAAGACAAAGGATTCAAGGTGGCATTCATTGATGGAAAGGTATCTGTTTGGAAAATAATTTTTAAAGATGCTTTTACTCTTGGGTTTAGGGTTGACAATTTGTATCAAGTTGGAGGAAGTCCATCGGGAGCCATGTCTTGTGACACATCTTTACAATATGAATTATGGCACTAGAGGTTTGACCATCTTCATTATAAGCCCCTACCCGATGTGAGATAGATGGTGACAGGTATGCCCAAGTTCAAAGTAGAGCATGAAGGTGTATTTTTGGGATGTGCCAAAGGAAAACTTACAAGGTGACCATTCCCCTCAAGTAATAGCAAGACCACAGACATATAGCAATTGATCCACTCTGATATATTTGGTACACTGTCCGTAAACTCTTTGGGAGGATATTTATATTATCTCACTTTTATGGATGATTATTCTTGCAAAACTTGGACCTACTTCTTGAAGAAGAAGGATGAAGTGTTCACCTGGTTCCGATACTTCAAAGCCTTTATTGAAAACCAATCTGAGAAGAAAATCAAGATATTGAGGACTGATAATGGGACCGAATATGAATCCAATGAATTCCAAGATTATTGCAGAGAAGCTGGCATTAAGAGGGAGACTACAACACCATATACTCTCAAACAAAATGACGTGGCTGAAAGGAAGAATCATACTATTGTAGAAGCTGTTCGTGCCATGCTTCATGATCAAGGGCTTTCGAAGTTCCTATGGGTTGAAGCTGCAAATACCGTTGTGTATGTTCAAAACCGATGCCCTCATCAAGCTTTGGACTCCAAAACTCCCGAAGAAATGTTCACTAGTAAGAAACTTGATGTCTCATTTTAGAATTTTTGGAAGCTCTGTATATTTTCATGTGCCGAAAGAGAAAAGAAGGAAATTGGGTGCATTTGGGAAGAAAGGAATATTTGTGTGCTATAGTGAAAATTCTAAGGGATATAGAATTATGTGGCTAGTTAAAGGGAAGTTGAGATAAGTCATGATGTCACCTTTGACGAAGATATGGCCCTCAGGAAGATCAACAACCTTCCTATCCCAAGGAAGGACAAAGAAGCTGACACCAGAAATCAAGGTGCAAAAGAAGATGAAACGATGTCGTATGTTGATGAACCTATGGATCTTATTGATCCTCCTCCTCAAGAGCCCTCATCTTCCAAGAGGAGACCCTCATGGCTTAGGGAGACTCTCGAAGATGCCGAGAGACATATTGCACCAAGGGGGACTTTCCGTGAAAGCAAGAAGCCAAACAAGTATCAAGGATACTTGACCATCATGAGCACCATCATTCAAAATGAGCCTTCATCATTCGAAGAAGCCGTGAAGCAACAAGTATGGAAGGATGCTATGAATGAAGAATACGAGCCAATTCTGAAGAATGATGTCTGGGATGTGGTCCCTAGACCCCAAGACAAATCGATTGTCACCTCTAAGTGGCTCTACAAAATCAAGCATGGAGCTGATGGAAGTGCAGAAAAGTTCAAGGTTCGCTTTGTTGCTCGAGGCTTCTCTTAAAAGGAAGGTGTAGATTACGATGAGATATTTGCACCTATTGCCCGATACACCACCATTTGCTCTATCATAGCCCTTGCTGCCTTGCAAGGATGGAACCTACATCAGATGGATGTCAAGACTGCTTTCTTGCATGGTTCGATCAAAGAGGAAGTCTATGTGGAACAACTTGAGGGGTTTGAGGTTCATGATTGAGTCTCATGTATGCAGGTTGAAGAAAGCTCTCTATGGATTGAAGCAAGCACCCCGGGCTTGGTATGAGGATCGATAACTATCTGATGAAGTTGGGATTCACTAGAAGTGAAGTCGATCCGAACCTTTACTTTTAAGGTTGAAAATGATAAACTTCTCATTTTGGTACTTTGTGGACGACCTCTTTTTGATAGGTGCGGACCCTCTCATTCACAAATGTAAGAGGGATTTGGCTTCTGAATTTGAGATGATGGACCTAGGACCGATGCACTATTTCCTAGGGTTGGAGGTTTGGCAAAGGCAGGTGAAATTTTCATATCTCAAGGAAAAGATGTTGTGAAGATATAGGAAATATTTGGGATGGTGGATTGCAAGCCTATGACTACTTCGATGGAACTTAACTTTAAGAAGTTACGTGGTAGTGTTGCTGGACTTGAATTGGGAAATGCTTTTGAGTATTGTCAACTCATAGGAGCATTGATGTTCTTGGTGAACTTCTGTGCGGACATATGTTTTGTAGTTAACACATTGAGCCAATATATGGTTGAGCCTCATCATATACATTGGATTGGTGCCAAAAATCTTCTGAGATATCTTCAGAGCACAATCACTCATGGATTGAGATACACTGCCGGAGATGTGAGGCTGCATGGTTATTCTGGTGTTGATTGGGCTGGCAGTGTGGTGGATCACAAGAGCACTTTTGGATGTTGTTTTTCTTTGGGATCTGCTTTGTATCCTGGATGAGCAGGAAGCCGAAATCGGTTGCCTTGAGCACTGTCGAGGTCGAATACATAGCTGCTAGTATGGCCTTCTGTGAAGCTCTCTGGTCGAGGAAGCTCTTTAGTGAGCTATTTGGACATGTGATGGATACCACCGTGATCCTCTGTGACAACCAGAGTGGGATTCGATTATCAGAGAATCATGTGTTTCATGATCACTCCAAGCATATAGATATCAAGTACCACTTTATCCTGGATATGGTAAAACGAGGAGCAATAAGGCTCCATCACATTGGGATTGATGAGCAGGTCGCCGATATTCTGACGAAGCCCCTAGGAAAGGTCAAGTTATTGGCATTCCGAGAACGACTTGGAGTCGTGGAGAGAGCCTCTCATGAGGGTCCTGTATGATATGGACATTGAGCTCTGGGAGCTCTGGGGGGCTTGGGCTACTTCTTGGAGTGATGAGCAACCATAGGGTGAGTGGTTCAACCTTCCCCTAGTGGTTTGCTATGTATAGTGTGAGTTGTTTAGCCTTCCCCTGCCATACCCCTTGGCGACATGTAGGCAGGATGAGTGGTTCATCCTTCTCCTGCTGAGACATCCTACCCATGCAGTTTAGGGCTCATGGTAAGTACCTCTTCTCTGGCCAATGAGTAGGGAAATGAGGATAGGGACCATAGTACTACCGATGGACGTATCATGTACTATCGTACTCCCTATGCTAAGATGACCGATATTGATTTGGGATCAATGGAACTGACTTCGGGTCAGTAAGAGTGGTATGACACTCTTTTGATTGGAACTGACTTTGGGTCAGTAAGAGTGGTATGAGACACTCTCTTTTATTTGGGACTGACTTCGGGTCAGTAGAGAATGGTATGAATAATGACACATTCTCGATCACTTCTTCTTCTTCATAGTTCAACAGAGAAGAGTAGAGCAGTGCATTGATGGCAAAGATAGTACAGATTGGCAGATGGATTAGTAGATGGAGTTCTCCCTAGTTGAGAGGGAGTGTTAAAATTGGCAACTAGGGCCAAACTCCACATGGGTCATCTTACTTATGACAACTGATATTTTTCTTGGATTCCTCTCTCTGAGAGGTGTAGGATTGATCTAAAGATCATTCGATTATGACATGTACAAATGAAGATATGAATTTATTTATATTATGGACAAATTGTCAAAGTCGGCCAGCAAGCAAAACAGAGACTCAAACCCCCAATTCATCCTCAACGTTGCATATAAAAAGAAGGAGACCTCAAGCCATTTTCACCATCATCTCATCACACATCTCTCTCTCTTCTTGTGATTGGGTACACTATTCGTGGCAATTTTCTCTCTCTCACACGTGCGAAGGAAAGAAGGATGAGTTTTTGTTTGCTGCGTTGACCAACGTTGACCAAGCTGCTGGGAAGCTGTTTGACTGCATTGACTTGTTTTGATTTTGGTTTGGGTGAGAAATCTCTGTCTTAGTGTTATAGACATTTTTGTGCCTTACAGCATGAAGCATGAAATGTCAATAATCCAAGGGATCCAAAGTCCCTAAACATGTTGTTCCTACCCCTAGAGGAACAAGGTCAGCGAACCACAACACTTCAAATCAGTTCTCCACTGAAAAACACTCAAAAATAGGTCAATTTTGGATCATGTCAACTGCTCCATGGTGTACCTGCGCTGAATGTCAACTGCTCCATGGTGTACCTGCGCTGAATGTCAAATTCATCAAAGGCTACCTGCGCTGAGCGAGTTTGGACATGTGGAGGAATCTTTCCTCAATGTGTCAGTGCCCAGGAAGCTTCCAAAATGACACTTGGATCAGAATATTCGCCTAATGATGAGTAAAGAGGTTCTAAAACTCCGAGTGGAAGGTAGAATCTCCAAGTGGACTCAAGAACTAAAGAACAACTGGGGTTGAAGAAGACAATAGTCACACATCAAGCTGACTTATCTTCACTCCAAAACTCTATATAAGGATCTCATCCCATGGGATCAGGAGGTCGGAATTTTGTGCAAAGAATTGCTGTTGGTTTACAGTTGAGAGTATTGGGTGATTGCTTGAGGGAGGTGAAGAGGAGATTTCTTTCCATCGGGACGGTGATGCTGGATTGGGCCTCTTATGGTTGTATCACTACCTGAACCTTACTTCCTTCCATCAATAAAGCATTTGAGGTTCTTCTATTCGCATGTGTTTCAATGATGTGTTGTTTTACTTGCGTATTTGATTTATGCTAATCCTTGAATCAATTATGAATGCATGCCTCTTGTAGTTTCCTTTTCTCGTCTTATTTGTAGGATCTCGTGTAGCTGGGCCCGTGAGAAGACAAGGAGCTGGGAGCAAGCGGCAAAGAGAGAAGATTGGATCGACCATTTGCGCAAGACATCGGTGAGTGGATCTCTTCCTTTCCTCTTTTGCATGTCATAAAGAAGTAATCTTAGATAGCTTTGCTTTGACTGTTGCTAAGGAACTATCACCCTTAGAGTGGGATAGGGTCATTCCGTGTTGGATACTTTTCCCTACAACAGACTGGTGACTCCGCTGGGGATCGTATCTTGTTGGTAGCTTGTGTTTCTTGCTATTCATTTCCTAAACAAAGGGAGTACCGAATCGAACTGCATTTGAGTCCTTCGAATGCAAAGTAGAGGGCAGCTACTCTAGCTCAGTTCTGGGCATGTTTATGATTTGAAGAGCTGATCCACAAGGACTCTTAATAGCTCTTTGTGATAGTGTTCATCTTCCTTAAATCATCCTCTAGTGTATACTTGATTGATAGCCTCTGATTTGGCCAAAAACCGTTGATTTTTGAGCAATCTGTGACCCGGAACCAAAGAGAGACGAGAGTTTTCTCTTCAGTGCAGCTGCAGTGAAGGCAGTCTGCATTTCAACGCAGGTCCCGAAGGGGCTACCTACGCTGAATGTCAAACTGACAGTGTCCCAAATGCGTTGATTCAGTTTTGCTTTTTGCAGCTGGGGTTCCCTGACTTCTGTTGCCCAGTTTTCAGTATTGTTTTTGCAGCCTGTTGTCAACCTGTATACCCATCTGAAACTACCTTTCTTTGCCATCATTCCGCCTTGGTTGTATGAAGAAACTGTGATTGCTCTTGTTGTATTTCTTACTTCATTTACAGTTTCCCATAGCGAAAGTGAACTAGTCTTACTGTGGCCTCTTAGATCTAGACCTGTGATAAAGTGTCGTTTTGATTCTAAGAGTAAGTTTATTGTTGTTCATAGCTGATTGAGCATTTGCTTTCGTTATATGGTTCGAATTTCAGTATTTCTAGTGTTGAAACGAGTGAATCTTAAGGCGTTCTTTTGATTATTGGACAAAAGCTTGTTTGCTTTCACTTGAAATTGGATTCGAAATTATACAACAGCTTTCTTTTTGTAATACATCAACATTAAGAAAGAAGAAAAGAAATACTTGCATTGTGCATGTGCATTTTGACAGTTTGCATGTCGATTTAGGAAAAGTGCATCAGTGTGTGCTCTATGATCTGTGAGAAAAGTTGATGTCTTACTTTTCCCTCAGTAGTTAAGATTTTCATAAGTTGAAAGAATTGAAAAAGCTTGCTTATCATTCTTAGACTGCATTTAGGAGTTATATCATATATCACGTGGTGATCCATAAAGGCAAACTGCTAAGCAAGATCAACCTAAAACGAACTGAATTTACATAACAACGCTTTGAAACATAACGAAACACAGTAGAGTTCTAGGTAGAGACGTGTTCCGACGTCGTTAAACATAGTGACCGTCGATCTCTATGAAGGTGGGTGATTCCTCCTGAGGGACGATAGTGCTAATACGGATTTGTGCTCCCGCGTACCGTCACGTATATTGGGAGACCCCTATAGGAACAAAGCCTTTATCCATAGGAAGCCGTGTCGACCGCCCTACTGATCGCGATGCAGTGAACACAGCATTCACGAAGATCGACCACTCGTACCGTAAAACGTATTCTGTGGTTTCGCGAAAGGTTTGGCACACCCTCTGCCTAGAACTCCAGAGTAGTTTCTTTTGGCCTTTTTCAAACTCTATAACTGAAAAATTCCATCCGAGCATTTGTCACTTCGGGCTCGTTAATACATCGAAGGAGACTAGAGTCATCTTTAGCTTTTTCTCGACTCTTAAAAAGTGAAAAAGCAAGTTGTGTCTAAAAGCGTCGTCATATAAAATTCATTTTAAACGGAACATAATCACCTCTTATTCCTGCGTTGATCTTTAGGTTGAGAACATGGAACACACCAATCAAGGAATCCCCCATGATGGGAATCCTAGTCCCTTCTCCTCTTGGGGAGAAGTTGGTGCGCCCCACATGGCCACGTTGTCGCTTCCAGGGCTGACAATTGGCCTGCCAGTTTGGCTATTCTCAACCACTGTAGTTCAGAGCACCACGGTTCCTGAACAGTCGAGTCAATAGTTAGACCAGTCTAGAGCTGCCCTCCAGCCTTCCACTTCTTATAAATCTTCCTCCGATCCTTCCTTTTCGAAAGGTAGAGCCGCCGAAAGCAGAGCTCCCGTGGAGAAGAAGAAAGATTCCGATCTTTCCTCTTCGAAAGTTAGAGCCGCCGAAAGTAGAGCTCCCATAGAGAAGAAGAAGGAGAAGAAGAAGAAGGAAAAGAAGCAGAAGGAGCCAAAGGCGGCTGGGGGCAAGCAAAAGACATCTAACCAAAATCCACACACAGCACAGACCAGGCCTAAGTCGCCATGTGTCATATGTGAAGGAGACCACTTCCACCATGATTGTCCCAGTATTCCCCGAATACTAAGGGACTGGTCCCCTCGTTTGCACAATTCGGAAGCTTCGACCTCTGACAACCAAGTTGAATGCTTACCGTCAACCAGCGAAAGTGAAGGTTCTAGACAAAGAGGGGGAGCAAGACCCCCTTGCGAACTGTGTGAAGGCCATCACACTCTCCGTCGTTGTCCCTTTTTAGACGAAGCAAAGAGAGTTTTGGAAGATCGTCTGGTTTCACCATTACGACTTCCTCCTGGATACCAAAAACTCGTGCCAAGTCCTTCGTTGGTTGAAAATACAGCTGTCCCGCTCAAGTGGTCAGCTGAAGCGTCAGTCGCTAAAAATGAACCTACTGAATCCGGACCGGACAAAAGTCCAAAGGTCGAAATGGCAGTTGACCCGGTTCTCCCTTCAGAAGTTTCATCGTCAGATGACACCGTCACTGAAGATTCGTCTCCAGCTGACACCCTCACCGAAGAGAATAAGGATGACACCGTCCAGATTCTTTTCATCAACACCGATTCTGATGAGCATCAGGGCAATGCGCCCACTCCTTTATCGCAGGAAGGAGCATCGTCAGGATCATATCCAGCCGTGTATTCGGTCCCACCACCAAGCAACCTGGTTGTGTCCTTCGATTGGAACCATCTAGGCAGACCCCGGTTACCAGCCAGTATACCGTTCAGAATTATAGTCCAAATCTACAGAATGGTGATGGCTGGAACTATCATTGATGAAGGGGCATCTGTGAGTATCCTGTCCTCTTTTGCTTGGAAAGCACTGGGCTCCCCGGCGCTTTTGCCTGAGATAAGAAATCTCTCGGGTTTTGACAAAGGAACCAATCGACCATTAGGGATTCTACCTAATGTGCCTATTACATTGAAAGGGAAGGTTGTCAAGATGAACTTGATGGTCATCCAAGGACCCTTGGATTATAACCTACTCCTCGGACGAGACTACATATATTGCATGGGAGCAATAGTCTCCTCACTCTTTCGAATAATGTGTTTTCCACACGAAGGAAGAATGGTCAAGCTCGTAGACCAACTTTCATTTCCGGGATCACGCATAGCAAATAGTCACATACCTATCCTAAATGGTCTATTCAATCAAGAAAGGTCTCCACCCCCGGTTCTTCTTCCTGATGAGTGCGAGTGATTCAGGAAAGTAGGGCCGGGACCCAGGGGGCATGCATCCTGGTCTGCTTCGGGCAGAGAAAACCCTGGGTATAAAGTAGAATTTCTGCAGGAGAATATGACTAGTCCGTACCCCGTCCCCTCCTTCATCTTCATAAAGGAAAGAGTCGGCAAGGGAGTCCAACTCTCATGAAGAAGAAGGGGCAGTTAGGAATAGGGTTGTTCTGGAAAAAGATTCTTTTGTTAAAGTTATGTGGGAGGACAGGGGCCCGTTACTCACCCTTGTCTATCTTAGGTAGAGCCACCGAAAGCAGAGCTCCCGACAAGAAGAAGAAGGATTCCGATCCTTCCTCCTCGAAAGGTAGGCATCGCCGAAGGAAGATTTTGTTTGAAAAGATTAACAGAACAAACTTTGGGTAACCTGGAAGAGGTAAGCCTCACCCGTTAAAAACAAAGGTTTTTGACGGATAAGTAGGGGCGACCTTGAAATTAGACTTTATACCTGGGGGCATGCAAACCTCTTCGAATGCAAAGCGCGGGCGACTATTTTTAGCTTTTAGGTCCGTAGGTCTAACCCTTCTAACTCGTAGGATTGGTCACAACCAAACTTGCATAAAGAGAGGATACGGAGCATAGCTTCGTGAGATAAAGCTCCATAAAAAATAGCGATCTCACAGGAGACATTTCTTATCTGATGACTGGTAAAAACGAGCAGTTTTGGAAAAGTTCATGCTCGTTAAAAAATAAACGCAAAAATGAGCAGTTTTGGCAAAGTTCATGCTCGTTAAAAAATAAACGCAAAACCGAGCAGTTTTAGCAAGAGTTCATGCTCGTTAAAAAATAAATGCACCTGTGAGCAGGCTTCCCCCAGAGTTCAAGCTCATCCAGAGAAATGAACCGGTAAATAACCATTTGAGACCGTAAATTCATCAGCCATAAAAGCCTTGGTCGTGTTTGCACCATCACCTCCACTTCTCATTTGGCCGATCATTCACATCCACTTGATTGTTTGCCTATTTTGAGGAACAGCTGCGAAGAGTGATTTCACCTAGCCATCCTTGTAACATTGCCGTGATTGGAAAATTCCAACCCGTACCTGGAATCTGTTGCTATCCCTGTTTATCACTCGTTCCTCAAAATACGAGTCTTCTTTGAGCTCTTTTCACTGACTCGTAAAATATGAAAAGTTTGCCTAGTTTTGGCCTTCTAGCTCGTTAAAAGGACCGGAAGAGCTATCCCTCCTCTAGATTTTAATCTTTTTGGACCTGAGGGATTATTGCACAAAAAGATCGAGCGCTTGTCTAGTTCAGCTCGATAAAGCTATCGAACATTCATCCCTTCTGTATTGTTTTATACTTTTTCGGACTTAAGGGATTAGATGACGAAAAAGGACCTTTGGAGTTAACTTTATGTACCTTTTTAGACTCTCTAAAAATGAAAAGGACCGAGTTGTCTTTGTCGCTAGACTCGTTAAAAATATTGAAATAGCGACAAACTTGTCTATAGACGAGAACGAGTTTCCCTATTGCTAGGCTCGTTAAAACATAGCGATGGGCTTGCCCGAAGGGCAGGTTATAGAACAAGCATATGTTATCCTCCTCAAGCTTGACAAAAATAAAGAGGTACTGGTCAGAAATGACTGGGGAAAAATTGGGAGAACATCAAAGCTTAATGGTAGCAAGTCACTCTTGAACATGACACTTTTGCCTCCGTAAAACATCGGGTTGGGTTGTTTTCATTCACCGGTCCCTTCGCCATGGTCCCGCCATACCATCCACATTTGGGGTAATGCTACCAATCCATCACATCAGTGTCGTTATATGTTCAAGAGATGTTGTTCAGAAAGTGTCAACCGTGTCCCATCCACTGCCATACATCATCTTTCATCCTTTCATGACCACCACCCTGAATCATATTTCACAGATTGTTTTCACCTTCATCACAAATCATTAGCTCCGTTCCGTGTCACTGATGTGGGATTCATTAAGGCCATCCTTTGACGGATTGCTTCTTGTAGACATCAGCTCACTATCCGAGAAGTTGATCTAGGAACACCCCCCCAGTACTTTGAAGCTTGCATGCCTCAATGGCAAGTTTCTCACTTCCGGCGACAGGTATACATCAATGACCTTCGACCGGCAGATTTTGCGTGGTGTTCGACGCCAAGTCCTATATTCACACCACATGAATTGTTCTGAAGTACCTTGAGGGTCATTATCATTATCGGTGATTCCTCTCACGCTTGTTAACAGTTTACATCATTGACTGGTAATCAAGCGATGTCTTTCCATGTTCGACTCTAAGAAATTCTCACATGGATCGACTTGTACTTAGAGTGAAGATCGAACGAGTTTGAAGACCCCGGATCTAGTTTGATCCATCCGGGCTGCGATATATATTCAGGAGATAAAAACATTGACATGTGCAGCAGATGATCATCCTAATCAAAGGATGATAATTTCAGCAGAGAATTATCAGTCTACCAGCAGACGATCGTCTGTTTTATGTACAGAAAAATGTATTTATAAAGCTGAGCATGGGAAATGCCCGCATCAGCTAGATCATGAAAGAAGTATGAAAAATAATGTATTGTATTGTATCTTATTACAGGTCACCTCCCGCAAATTGAATGAACTTCGGATCCTCCTAATAAAGCATTTCACCCGATAAACGACCTCATACTTTAGGGGGCAACTGTTATAGACATTTTTGTGCCTTATAGCATGAAGCATGAAATGTCAATAATCCAAGGGATCCAAAGTACCTAAACATGTTGTTCCTACCCCTAGAGGAACAAGGTCAGCGAACCACAACACTTCAAATCAGTTCTCCACTGAAAAACACTCAAAAACAGGTCAATTTTGGATCATGTCAACTGCTCCATGGTGTACCTGCGTTGAATGTCAACTGCTCCATGGTGTACCTGCGCTGAATGTCAAATTCATCAAAGGCTACCTGCGCTGAGCGAGTTTGGACATGTGGAGGAATCTTTCCTCAATGTGTCAGTGCCCAGGAAGCTTCCAAAATGACACTTGGATCAGAAGATTCGCCTAATGATGAGTAAAGAGGTTCTAAAACTCCGAGTGGAAGGTAGAATCTCCGAGTGGACTCAAGAACTAAAGAACAACTGGGGTTGAAGAGGACAACAGTCTCACATCAAGTTGACTTATCTTCACTCCAAAACTCTATATAAGGATCTCATCCCATGGGATCAAGAGGTCGGAATTTTGTGCAAAGAATTGTTGTTGGTTTACAGTTGAGAGTATTGGGTGATTGCTTGAGGGAGGTGAAGAGGAGATTTCTTTCCGTCGGGACGGTGATGCTGGATTGGGCCTCTTATGGTTGTATCACTACCTGAACCTTACTTCCTTCCATCAATAAATCATTTGAGGTTCTTCTATTCGCATGTGTTTCAATGATGTGTTGTTTTATTTGCGTATTTGATTTATGCTAATCCTTGAATCAATTATGAATGCATGCCTCTTGTAGTTTCCTTTTCTCGTCTTGTTTGCAGGATCTCGTGTAGCTGGGCCCGTGAGAAGACAAGGAGCTGGGAGCAAGCAGCAAAGAGAGAAGATTGGATCGACCATTCGCGCAAGACACCGGTGAGTGGATCTCTTCCTTTCCTCTTTTGCATGTCATAAAGAAGTAATCTTAGATAGCTTTGCTTTGACTATTGCTAAGGAACTATCACCCTTAGAGTGGGATAGGGTCATTCCATGTTGGATACTTTTCCCTACAACACTTAGCAAGCCGCAGATCTGGGCACAAAAATCGAGGCAATCTGACCTCTCCTTTGACTAGCATTGATTGTACTAGGGCTGGTCATAGGGTTGACTTTTGTTGACCTATTTTGACTGGACTTTTTTGGACTTTTTTGGGCTGATTAGACTTGTTGTTGGAGGCTGAAGTTGACTGGGTTTGACTGAGCAAAATTGAGGAAGGAATCTACCCTATTGACCAACATTGACTTTTCTAGTTAGGGCTCTTTTATTGCTGTTACAAAATATCAGATTTGTAAATTGTACTATCTCTCTATGTTGAACTATTGAAGACTATAAGAAGATTTTATCAAGGGTTTCCCCACATTGGGTTTTGTCCCTGGCTGGTGCCACATCTTGTGTCCTCTTGTCTTGGCTTGTCTTCTACTGTTTATGTTTATGTTCTATTTGCATTTAACTATCATGTTGATTTGATTGCTAAACTAGATATTGATATTGGGCTAATAAAGAAATTGAAGTAAAATTGCTCTTAAAGCATAGAACATACCATTTTTGCCTAAAATTAACAATTTCTTTTATTCACTCACCCTTTCTTGCAGCATGTGGAGGCTTATGGAGTCAAAAACATCGTCATCATCCTGGGAGGACACACTTTCTAGTTCATAATTCTCTTTTTCAACATAGTCCTCGAAATTTTCATTAACACTCTCATGAAGGTCAACTTGTTGATTTTCAACTTCACTTGCATACTCAATGAGGTCTTCTTCTTGATGATCTAAGAAGGGATCCCTTTCTTCCTCTGGGTTTCCCTTATGTTTACAGAAGGCTTCCTCAAATGCTATGTGCAAAGCTTGACATGCTTCTTCCATGCTTTGAAAACTTGGTCCTTTATGGAGGAGGAAGCACAAATTCAACATAGAAAGAGAGGAAATACTTTTGTGCTCACATGATTCAAGCCAATCAACATTCAAAAAAATAGATTGGACAAACATTTCCATCTTGTCATGAACTGGAGTGATATTGCACCTGGAAATACACCTCATGATATTTATTATATGGTTGGTTATTGTTGGACACCTAATCCTCTAAGGGTTGGTGTGAAAGCTGAACAACCAAAGGGAGTCCAAGGGACCACTTGGAATATGAAACCAAGGGTCATTCCTATGTATTATAAATATGTATCATTGTGAATAAGAATAGTAACCTAATGTTTATCTTCCATATTGCCTTCGCCATGTATGTGTTTAACATGGTATCAGAGCGGGCGATATCCTGCCCTGCTCATATTTGAGCCACTAGTTTTGTGGCCTCCACTTGGGTATGCATGTTTTGAATTTCAGTCTTCCCATTTTGATCCTAATTCTCTGCCATATTCTCTGCACATTCAACGCCTCTATTATTTTTCCAAGAATCTACTACACTAACGCTCCCTCATGAAATATGTTGGTCCTAATTTGAACAATGTTGTGTATTCTAACATCTTGTGTGAGAATCGATACCCGATTCTTCCTTGAAGAGCGATTGGTCTAATATCTGCGCAGTGACCTGTAAACAAACATTTTTATATGTCCAGTGTATTTGCAACGGTTTATTTGACTTTGCCAGGCCTGGAATCTCCTCAACACTATCCTCGGTAGTTTCTTTTCCCATTCTATGCCTTGCGTCATTGGTGGGTAGCATAATTGGCAAGGGCGGCAATATTGTGAAGAACCTTTGGCAGGAAACCGACATTTGAATTACCATCGAAGACGCAATACCAAATTCGGGAGAAACACTGGTTTGATCTCTTCATACGACGGGGGAGACAGGGGGTGGTTTTCCCAGAGGAGATGAATGTCCAGGAATAGAGGGTAAATCTAAATCAAGAGGAGCCCACGAGTGGCGAGTGGATCATCAATTTGATTTGATGTTGAACTAGCATATTTCTGATTTGAGCTTTCATCCAATTTCAATGTTGTTTCGTTTGTGCTTTCCTCCATTATCTCACAGTTACTTTGAATGGTTGGCTTGTTTACCATATCACCTGGCCAGATAAAATTGGGCTTCTATATATCTGTGACATTATTCGTACCGTCTCCGACACTGCTACCATCAACAACAGGAAAAACATTTCCCCAGAGTGGATCATCAATAATAGCACCAACACTTTCCTGTAGTTGGTTTTCTCCCCCAGCATTATTATTGCCATTCTCCTTAGACCTTCGGTTTAAACTAGAATTCGAAGGCCCTGAAGACCACACTAAGCAATTGAGCCACTCAGGCACTCCCTTAACTTTGCCTATCTCTTTCACTTTATCTGTGATCATTTTGTCATGTTGGTGCGGATAAATAAGTCCAGCGTTAAGTGCCTTTCTTGTCAATTTTACAAGGCATAGTTCTATTTCAAGCATTGCTCTTCATTTTCAGAGAGCACTGCCTCCTCATTGAACACGAATCCTATTGGCCGAACTTCATCGCCGCTTCGTAGCACCATCTTTGCTTCTATAATACCAGTGTCTCTGAAATCTCTCCAATTCAAAGAACGCTGAAATCACTAAAACATCTTTGGTTTCAAAAGCCAATTAAGGCATGCACATCAATTTGCTCATGGATTTTATGAAATCATCCCAAATTTCACCACCCAGACAGGCACTTAGGTATCCCCACTGAGACCAAACAATATCCAACACTCGGATCGATCCGATTTCTTCAATTGTGAAGCTTAGCACAACAAATCTGCAGGCAACCAATAACAAAGAAGACGGTGATTGTAGAGCCAAAGGCAGTGAATCTTGAATTTGACAAGACAAGAAAAGGAGGTCGTCCCGCTTATCTTAAAGGGAACGCAAAGGGCAGCATATAAAGGTATCTCAAATTTCTTTCAATGTAACAATGATTGATTTAGAGCCAAACAATGCTCGAAATCATTTTCTTAAATAAGAAGCCGAGACCGAGAGGAGCAAAAGAGCAAGGAGTGGGACAATATTACCCTTGACTCGAGCTTGGTATTTGAGAATGCGTGTTATACACATGTTGAATTTTATATGCGTGTTACTTCATTCTCTGTGTGTTGTTTATATTGTTGTTATCGTTTATAAAGTTGCGTTGTTTATAGAGCTGCCATATGCCAATATAATTGATCTGTTATCCACTAGTTGTTAAGAAGAGGTGTGAAGGTTTTCATAAGAGGAATGTGCACTTCAGTGTTAAAAGGTAACTTTTAAAGAATCAAAAGAAGGTTATCTTTCACTAGTTCGAACTAGTTTGTTGGCCAACATTGCCTTTATCAACGTTATCACTATCACATGTAATGAATTATGTTCAATATATGCACCATTGAGAAGCTAAGATCCCTCATTTCATAAGCTTGAGTTGTTAAAAAAATTGGCCAAAATTACTGAGGTATTAAATTCTTGAAAACTCTGATACATTCCACTGATCATGATATAGTGAAAATCAACAAGAACACTCTCTGTGATATTAAAACCTGTTTGCAGAATACACAGGAAAAAATAGACTTTTTAGAGCTTGAATCTCAGCTTCAGCGAGCAGAATTATAGTAGTGGAGTCATCATTCTCAACTTGTCTCTGTTCAAAACATTGAAACAAACTCCCATAAGCAACAAATCAATAATGTTGCAGTTGATTCAGATCCAGTGCCCAATGAAGCAACAAAGTTACATGCAGATGCAAAAGTTCAGTCTGCACTTCCCAAGTCGGTCATCAGACCTTGGGAAGAACTTGTCCATAACAAGCACAAAATTGGTCTTGGATATGACAATGATGTGTCCTTTCATATTCCAGACTATTCCAAGCTCATCAAATTTTAGAGTGCAGGATTTCTTCATGACAGTTCACCTTCAGTTGTTTTAGATTCTAGCCCTCTTCCACAACAACCACAACAGATTGTTAAATGCCAACATTGTGACCAAGTTGGCCATATGAAAGATCACTATTTTGATCTTCATCCATGCAAGCATTGTGGTCAGCGTACTCATTCTTCACACAGATGCTTCAAAAACAAGCCTCCTGCAAGAACAAAGATTCATCTTGGATGGATTGCTTCTTAGCAATGGGCTTCAACAACCAAGAAGATATTTCAGTCATATGTCAGAACTTGTTCTAGAGTATTGAACAATCTTGCAGTTGAGTTTTCTCCATAATCTCACCTTGTATCTGACAAGGGGGGGGGGGGGAGTGATGGTCATCTAAAAGCTTCAAAGCCACATCAAGTGAGCCTAAGCCACAACTTGCCATACCAGATTCAAAGTTGTAACCAGAGACAAAGATGCCCCTGAGCATGCCTCTTCAAAGAATTGGGGACACTTCCTCTAGTAGAAGACTTCAGCTTCTAGCCAGTTTTGGAAGAGTTTTAGGAATTGCATTAAGCTTTCTAGAGTTGTTGGTCATCCTTAAACCATCACAGGTTGAGACCTCCCTTTTTCAGGTTGAGGTTCTCCCTTTTTATGCGGGGTGAGACCTCCCTTTTAAGGTTGAAGGTTTCCCTCTTCAAAACATCAAGAGCACTTCCTCTAGCGGAAGACCTCAGCTTCTTGCCAGACCTAGAAGAGTTTTGGGAACTGCACTAAGCGTTCCAGTGTTGGTGGTCATCCTTAAACCACCTCCCTTTATACCAACATTTCAGAGAGCACATTCAGCCTAGTGTTGCCATGCATTTTTGCATGTTTTGTATTACAACTCTCTTCTTGGACTCATACATAAACCTTCGGATTAAAGGGGGGAATGTTGGACACCTAATCCTCTAAGGGTTGGTATGGAAGCTGAACAACCAAAGGGAGTCCAAGGGACCACTTGGAATATGAAACCAAGGGTCATTCTTATGTATTATAAATATGTATCATTGTGAATAAGAAAATTAATCTAATGTTTATCTTTCATATTGCCTCCGCCATGTATGTGTTTAATAGTTACTGAAAGCGGATTCCCATCGAATGTTGGCAATTCCCTTGTATCTTTGAAACCCGAACATTGTGGGATACATGGTATATCTATAGCGGGAGAACTTTGGATCAACATGTTTTTGGTTTGTGGATATTAATGACATGGGAGTTGCCAGGGTGAATGAAAACTACCTTAACGAATGCTTGCTTCACCCTACAAGCATTGGACTTTAAAGCTCAATGAACAACAGGGGCTTTGTTCTTCCAATGAAGTTGCCAGAAGAGGGTCTATATTGTTGTCAAAGGATCAACTCTTCAAATATTAGACCAAGGAGGTAGACCTGCTTTCTCCTTGACAACAACGCCAAAAATGTTGCCACACAATCTAGCAGGGGTCTTAGGAGGGGTACCTAAGTGACAACTACTAGACCAAATGACAACAATGGAACAAAGACCCACTGTCACCTCAATTAGTGTCCCCTTCTCTTTAAAGACTTTCACCGATGGGAGGAGTTCCGGTATGAAGGAAATCACCAATGATGATATGATCAGTGACTAGATATGATGTGATTTCCAAGGCCTATTCAAAGGAGAGGATCAAAACAAGGGCTCAATGCTTCAAGAGAAGCTAATGTCTCTCCAAGAAAGACCTATGAGGAAGAGATTGAGACTCAATAATGAGAAGGATGCCAAAGCTCAAGGCTCCAAAGATGACAAGGATCTCCCATGAAGCTTTGTAAGATGATCATCCGCCTTTACATAAAATTTTGCTATTCTTGAGAAGGATCTAGAATGGGACCATGTGAGACCTAGGGTTTATGAATAACCGTGGGAGGGGACCTTCCAAGGAACTCACTAGGTCAAGGTAGTGTAGAGAAAGGGTTTCAAACGATTTATTCCACTAAATACTATGTGCAAAAACCCTCAAGAAGACCTCTTACCAAGACGTTCAAGATGATTTTCAGGAATGCAATCTAGGCTTGAGTTTTCTCACAATCCAACTGTGGGAATTGCCTCAAATTTGGAGGAGAGCTAGAGGAAACACCAGCGCAGTAGCCTGTCTAAGCGGTTTTGTAGGAGCTTCTCTCTAATGCAAGCTGCAAGAGGCCCTAGTTAGTCGCCTAGGGAAGGGGCCCAAAAGTTTTGGAAGGTGAAAAAGAGTAGAGGAATGAAGGTGATCACTAATTTTGCTTAGAATAGTGCCTTATCCTTGGGCTATGGAGTCTATGTGATTCAAGATCCGGCTAAAATTTGTCTTCAAGAAGGCTAAATTGTGATGCCCTAGCTATCACTCTTTAGCATTTACCCACCCAAGATCAATGGACTTTCATCGATGAAAAACAAATGCTAATCCACTAGGAACATTCATCTACTTGTTATCAATGAGTAACATGCACAAATTTGCAATCTAACAAATTTTACAATGATATTCAATAATTAGGGCACAAGAAGAACTAGCTAGTTGCAAAATTTCCACACATTAGACATCATTATATGAAAAATATTCAACAAAAACACTTACAAGATAACAAGAGATATATCCAATCCAAAATCAAGATAGTGGCTCCAAGAAAGAACAAGATTTAGTTCCCAAAAATATCAAAATGCATCAAAGAAGCTCCAATACACATCCAAGAAGAAGTGTGAAATTCTCAAGAGAGAGATATCCAAATGTGATGATGATGTTTGATACAAATGAGGCTCTACTTTATTTATATTAGCCTTTAAGAGTTCGAATTAGCCTAAGATGCCCCTAACAATATTTTAATGTGCAAAATAACATAACTTTGGTGACAAGCCCACCAAATAGCTCATAGTGTAAGATAAACCACCTAAATGAAGCTGAAGTGATGTAGCAATGGTGTAGGAGGGCCGTTGGAAGGCCTAATCGAGTCCTCAAGGTGCCATGATGAAGAAGAGGGCTCCATAAATGATGGTCAAGGGGGTGGTCCCTTTGTTAATTTTAGATAACAATGGTATGTTCTATGCTTTAGCACAATTTACTTCAATGTTCCTTATCAGCCCAATGACAATTTCCAAATGTTTCCAGTAGCAATCACATTAACTTAAACACATTGACAGTAAATGCAGATAGAACCTAAAAACATGTGAAGAAGACAAGCCAAGACAAGAGGACATAACATTTGGCAGATGCCAGGGAAAAACCCCAATGTGGGAAAAACCCTTTGATCAAATCTTCTTATTATTATTCAATAGTTTAGCAGAGAGAGAGTGTAAAAATATCAAATTTACTTGCACAAAACAACTCAGTGAAAATCAGCAGTCAACTACAACCCTAACCAGAAAGTCAACACTGGTCAAATCAATACCAAAATGACCTCCAAGAAGCTTGGTCAACAGTAGTCCAATTCGACCTTCAATGAGAGTCAAAGTCAACCCAAAATAGTTTGGTCAAACCCTCTCAAAAGAGAGAGAAACACAGCTGTAATTATCTGTAGAAGTCAACGCTAGTCATATTGTCCCAAATACCTCGATTTTTGTGCCAATAAATGAGGCCTCAAAAGATTGGAATTTTGCCCCGAAAACTGAAGTTAAACTTGGTCAAATTGGCCTTGGTCAACACTAGTCTGTTTCTCAGAAATTCGGCTTGTTCTGTTCCAGAAAAATTCGGCCTCCTGCCACACGTGTGAAGAAGAGAGGTTGTCCCCAAGTTGTATGAACCAATTAAGAGAGGAGAGAGACGTATGTTGTGATGAGTGATGTCCAAGTGAGGAGAGAGGTCACTCTTATTTATACAATTCATTGAGGGTGTGGAGACACATTTATTGGGCTTCTTGAGCCTACATTTGACTGAGGCCAACCTTGACAATTTGTGCATGAGAGAGAATAAATTCAAAATTCCACTTTTGCTTGTCAAAATGAGATGATATTTATATCAAAATTGGACCTCTCAAAAAGGGGAATCCAATGCAATAATTATCTCCATCATATGAGTTTCCCTAAGGTGGAATTTGGCCCTTGTTTCCAATTTTAATACCCTTGATCCCTAAGTAAACATCATGTGGTGCTCCAAAGTGGTGCTGGGGTTCTCATGGTGTAAGATAAGCCTATAGACTACTCCAAATGAGGGCATGAAAGATGGTGCTTACCCTCCCATGTCTCAAGGTTGAGATAGACCTCCTCTAGGCCTTAGATTAGCTGCCAATCCCTGTATACAATGCTAAGTCGACTCTGGGCACTGCTAGTCCAAGTGCATCATCTCTCATATAATGTGGGCAATGAACAAGCTACTATAGTTACTGAGGCTTCCCATGGCATGAGATAATGCTCTGTCACATGATCGAAACCCATGGATCCCAACGCTTCCCCTACAAGTGTCAGTATGATCCTCTGGTGGGCTTGGATCTTGTATAGGGAGGTCAAGCCCAAAGTGAAACCACTTGCCAATCCTGTATAATATTTGTCATCTTTAGATACATTAATCATTAATGCAATTGAGTAAATATGCTTGGTAATTAAGGGCATAAATGGATACTTCATATTGGGTTTCCCTTCCAGATTTGGGGCTTTGAGCATGTGATGGTGTTACTTCCCTACGTAGGAGTGCCTAATAAACATCCCTATTAGGTGTTGCCAACCCCTAAATGGGAGGACATGTCCTAGGTATATCCTTGAATTGGTAGGTGTCATGTGAATAATGATGAGGTGGATCGGGGCATAGGGGTCTCAAGGCCAATTGGCATGGGCTCAAGGGTGGTAATGATGAGGGATGTCCACATATTTGGGTGTATGAAGGGAGCAATCATGGTACATGAGTTATCCCAACCTTTATTTTTTCACCCTTTCTTCATTTGCCTTTTGCCTTTTGCCTTTAACTGTTTTTTCTTTATTTCATTTCTCGGGGCTTTAGGGGATGGAGCATTATGTGTATGATATAACAGTGATTACCCCCTTAAAGTGGGGCAGTTGATTGCCTACCAGGGGTTGGGACATACATGGGTTCCTTAATGATGTAGGGGGCACTCATAAGGGCCCTAGGAACCAGGGTGATGGCCATAATGATAGGGGTTAGAGCTCATGTTTGGATTTTTCCCACGTGCTAAATTTTATTGTCCCAATGCAACAACTAAATGTTATGCAACATGAGCTAAATGTTGTATCATATGAATAAAAATAGTCCACACTTATCATCTCCCTCTCACTTTAACACATGTCCAATAGTCGTATCGAAGCCTGGGCGCTCAGCTGTTCCATTCCATACCTGTCAGCTCTATCAGTCCACGTTCATTTCCTCCATGCAATGCTTTGGCATTTCATTGGTTAGTGCCATTCTCTGCACTCCACTCCTCTTGACTCAATCCTCCAATCTTGCGCATTTGTTTCCTCTACTCGTAAACCTTGGCATCCACTATTTCTTGTACTTAGAAAACCTCGCACCCATTTCTGGACTCATCAATTTGCATTATGCTCTTGTTGTGCTTGTTTTTCCTATCCATAAATCCTTTGTGGGTGTTGTCACTCACTGCCTTATCAGTCTTCAATTGCCTCCAGTACACAAAAGCAGTGAAGTTTGATGCCAATTTTTTAGGCCACAGAAGCTATCAAGAGCCAAATTAGGCCCTCCCCATTGCGTAGTACTCGGAAAGAGCTTTCCAATGGTATATAGAAGTCCAAAAAAGGACTCTTGGATCAGAAGTTAGAGCTTGATGAAGATTGCCTTGGGAAAGCCCAGAAAACCAAGAAAAAACACTAAAGGACAAAGGAAAATCACATTGGAGGATCTCGCAGCATTGCAATCCCGCATCCCGCATCTCGGCGACCCCACAATTTCGCAGGACCCCGCATCTCGCAGGTCCCGCATCTCACATCTTTGCGACCCCGCAGTCTCGCAGTCACAGCAAACTCCAAAACCTTGCGGGGGGCCGATCTTGTGAGATAGTGTGAAATCACCAGGGAGGGTTGAAAAAGTTTAACAAAGAAAAGCATAGAAAAACCAAGGCTGGGCCGCCCCCTTCTCTCTCCTCCACATGGCGGTACGGTAAATCCCGCATCTTGCAATATCGGCGGATCGACAAGGTTTTCATTCCAAGACCGTGTGGGGGCTGATTCTGCGACACAGTGTAAAAGTTTCGGGAAGGGCCGAAAATCGAATACAAAGGAAACCCATGCAAAAATAGGGCTGGGCAGGCCATTTTCTCTCTCTTCTTGGGGGCCATGTGGCACAATATGATTGGTCCTCAGAGTTGACATGGAAGATGATGTCATCAATGATGTGGTAGTATAGGTGACACGTGGCACTCAGATTCGGCGTTTTCAGGGGTCCTATGGGGGCATTTCCGGGTGACACGTGTCACCAATCACAAGGTGACATGTGGCAGTGATGACGTCACCCCCCACAGATCGATGATCGACAGTCGCACAGGGTAAAGTGCTCCTCCACCTCAGTCTCCCCGGCTTGCAATTGCGATATGCGGGGGTTTTCCTCCTGGATATATTATGAGGTCTGGCCTATAAGGCTCCCGCGTTCGGACAGTCGGCCAAGCGCTGAGAAATAAGGTAATAGGTCCTCCTCCTTCAGGGTTGCGATTGTGATATCTTTGGTGGGCCTAATCTTGCTGATCGATGATCGCAAGTTAGAAAGGGAGATGCCAAGTGGTAAAGCGTATCAAGCGTCGAGATGCGGTATTCTGTGTAATAAAGGAAAAGCCCCTCGTGAAAGGAGCCTAAACACCTTAGCGCCCAAGGACTAAGCCCCTGGTTATAGCCCCCAGTCATATGAAGGAAATAACGAAAAGGGGCTAAAACCAAATGGGGGCTAAGGGGCATCTATGCTCGCTGTTCCGTAATGTTTTTAAAAAGAAAAGTCCCGCTACCATAAAGCCTCAAAGCATGATATAGGGCATTGAAGGCATATGGGTTGGCAACTGAAGCCGTGAATGAAGTATGGCATGACAGTAGATCAGTGGGGGGGGGACTCAGGAAGACTTAATGGCATGGCATGGTGCTCCACTCCATCACCCAACAAAGGACTACCAGGACACACTCCATTCCCACTCCACGATAGGAGTTCACAGTCGACCCACTCCCTCCTCCAATGAACGAGCTACTCAGGCAGTTAAGGCAGAATTGACAGAAACTGGCCGAGCAGCAGGGGAAGCACATCACGACAGGGATGTGGCTTGATCAAGGGCCTCCACCGGAATAGCAGGGGGACACCTCCTCATTCATCTTTAATTTTTCCACCGGAATAGCAGGGGGACACCTCCTCCTCCATCTTTACTTTTTCCTCCTTCCATTAGGTCTACAATTAGCATTTATTTTCAAGAAAGGGAGCAGATCCCCATGTAATATTTTTAGGCAGCAGGAGCTATCATAGGCCGAGGCAGCTAGTACCTCAGACAGCTGAACTTTGGCCGAGATATTTTGTAACAGTTATTCCAACTCCCCCTCTTCCCATAAATAGGGGGAAGCAATATTATGCAGAGGTGCCAAAATTTCTCACCCGAAGGGTTTGAGTTCTGTGATGCCATTTGGTTCTAATATGTTTATTCATGGGGGCTTCACTGATATCGTGCTGAATGTATGGACTAGTTATTTGGACCCTTCGAGATAAATGGCATTTCCCCGTTGATTCCAAGCATGATTAATGTGCAGCATGTTCCTCTCGGTAATCTCATTTCATCTGTGTTTTTTTTCCTTTGAAATAGTATAATGAATGCAGTTGGTTCCATTTCAATCTATGGATTTATCTTAGCTGCTCATAGAAGACAGTACCTGTGCTTATCACAGACCTATATGTGTTATTCACTAGCATTGCAGTACTTGTAAAATTACAAATTTACTTGTGCATTTGATTAACCTGTAGGACCTGTATTAGCCCAGATCTACATTAGCTTTGGTAGAGAATGATACCCATGTCATGTTTGATTTTAAACCTTCTTTCACCCGCCTTTATTTCTATCATTCCATCGGAAAACCGTGGTTTAGGATTCTATGTTGTTTATAGCCCTATCCATCGAATTCCACTTTCTGTTGGAACATTGCTGCCTAGGATTCTGTTTGTTACAGCCCTATGCATCTTTTTCCCTCCTTCCTTTCCTCCTCTCCATCATTACTACGACTTCAGTTTTAAGTTGTCTCATTTTCGTGTGTCGGCCACCAAAGGAAGAAGCCATTTCTCTTTGAGATTACCCCAATATACCCCTAGCATTTGGATCCATGAGTTGGCTTGAATCTACCTCAGTGAAG
Organism: Pinus tabuliformis; assembly: GCA_031772625.1. Lineage (NCBI taxonomy): Eukaryota > Viridiplantae > Streptophyta > Pinopsida > Pinales > Pinaceae > Pinus > Pinus tabuliformis. Next base: position 720,347,880 of record CM062806.1, read on the forward strand.
GCTTATTGAACCAAGCCCCTCCTATTACCTTTTTATGTGACAATTGGACTGTTGATAACCCCTCACAAATAATCTCTTAAGCACTCCTCTATTTAAGATGTCCTAGGCACTGGTCTACAATCAACCTAGAGGCTGTCTCTAGGAGGCTTTCTATTTCCCCTACAACACTTGTGCTGTTGGTGCGATTTGAAGCGACAACAGTGGGCTTGATTCTCTTCGAAGCTTCTTCGTCTGTGGTCTCTTTGTTTTCTATGTGCCCACAAACATTGTAATCTTGCCATCCTCTCAATATATATGTATTGAAGCGGCTGTAGGTTCTCCTCACCAACGATGTAGTGTGACATGGAGCTTGAGGTGAATACGCTTGCATATGGGTGGGTTCTTTGAATTGTATAAACCATCACCAACAATGTGGATGGGTTTACGCTACCAAAAAAGAGCATGTTGTGGTTGATGTTGAACAACTCGTGCCCTATATGTTGCTTCCATATGTATCCATGACGAGGATTTGAATACAATAACCAATTCCTTTTCTTTGTAGGAGATTTATTCCTTTGTGGTTTTCTATATGATGTCGAATGATGGATTTGTTGAGAAATCTAGGGCATGGATAGTTTAAAAATTTCTCTGCTTGATAATTGCTTGTGATATATGTTTACCTCTTATCTTATGATCTTTTCTTCATTATGTTATTATTCTGTTCTTTTCATCAAGACAATTCCCAATATGCACAATAAAAGACAAGTGACACAGTATGTCAGCCAGGGCCAAAACCTCTCACCTCTTGAGAGGAAAACCCGGTCAAAATTCTTCTTCTAAATCTTCAATTGATGAGTACCAAGACCATGACACAGATCCTTGACTCTAATGTATCCTCCCAAGAACCTTGTCACTATCCTTGATGCTCTGCCTCTTCCCTTCGACTTTCCTACTTGATTTGGAACTGCTCTCCTCAGCTCTTAGAGAAATTCGGTTTCTATCCTTCACATTGCTTCTTCTCAACCTCTCCTAGAGAAACTCAGTCTCTATAATTTCACTGGCTTCCTCTAAAGAATCTCGGTCTCTAGATCTCTATCTCGGTTATCCAGAACAAGTATCTAGAAGAACCCTTCCAAAAGAATCCCTTCTTCGCTATCCCAGAAGAAACTTCTCCTTCGCTTGCCCAGAAGAAACTCTCCTTTGTTGACCCCAGAAGAAACCTCCTTCGCTGCCCCAAAAGAATACTTCTTCACTGCCCCAGAAGAATGCTCCTTCGCTGCCCTAGAAGAATCTTTCTTCGCTGCCCTAGAAGAAAACCTTTTTCGCACTTCTCTTGTTAGCCTCTTCTTCGCACTTCTGCTTGATCAAATGCAAGTCGAGTTGCTTGCTTCTAAGTGAGGCCGAGTGTTGCTATATATACACCTCCACACATGTCTTTTAGGCCGACATGATCCCTAGAGGTTAGGCCGACTTCTTCCAGCATGTTCTTCCATCATTGTAGGCCAACTTGAAGAGGATAAGTGACAAGGTCTTGGAGGATACTTTACATAGACAATTTTGACCTTTTTACAAATTGTAACATGACTTCATTACATGACAATGACTCTATCATTTTAAGACTAGATGACAAATAATTCCTAAAGACTTTCAATGGGAGTCTTGACTCTAAATCAAATCTCTTGCTCATGAAACCCATGAAGGAAGTCAATATAATAATTTTATATTTTTCTTCTTTACATCTCATTACATAACATCATAATTACATGTCATTATGAAGACAGAACTTAGTTACACTTTTCAACACTCCCTGTTAACTAGGGAGGTATTCATATTGGTACTTGGACTTTCTCAATTTGAAGAATTTCTCACAAGAAGAATTTAGATTGGTAACTCATTTGTATAGCATCATATCAACCAACATTGTTACATAGCAAGTCCTTGACTAACAACTCCTTATCTCCACAAGATCTGAGCTCAATGCTGGCGAGACCAATGATTTATAGACACCCTCATCATTGTCTCTCTCAGAACATCCCCTACCCGGGTACCAAGGGTATGTTCCATGAGGACTATTCTTATCTTGGACTCCCCAGTCCTCGAAGAATATCGGTCCTCAATGACTACTCTTTTGTTGGATGCCTTATCTCATCCTCAAAGAGCATCAGATGCCAAATGATTACCCAATCCTCCATTCTGTCTTCCCAGGTGAAGACTAGAATGACATGTCTATCTCTCCCTCTCAAATAGGGAGGACATATTCCAATAAAGGAATGTACTCATTCCTACCAAAAAAGGAATGTACCTAAGTTCCCTCTTGGCTTAGGAATTTCCAAGTTTCTTCTAAGTAAGAAACTTCTTTTCAGGCTCCCTCTTAACTAGGGACCTACAACAACTACTCACATGGAACAACCAACTGCCTGAAGAACTCCTCTCTTCTTCGATGTCATCAATTTCTTTTGTCATGGAGTCTTCATCTTTCGTGGACTTCTTCATAGGGCACATACCATCCATCACTTTCATCCATGAGTTAGTCATGTCCTCATTTCATAAAAAATTGATCCATCAGTTTTCCGTCTGACTTCGCTTCATGTCATTCTGCTTTCATGCCATATTTTCCAGAAGGATCTTACATCCTTCAATATGGTCCTCGTGGAAGTCATCTACAAAACTTCCCTTTGGTAGTTCTACATAAGCCCATCCAGATATTAGTTCAAAAATAAGAAATGAACGCTTAGATCAAACATTACCTTTGTGATGGCCTTTCATCATGACATCTTCCGGGAGATATTCTAGTCAAATCTTCTTGGACTTTGGATGTTGAATGCCTTCTACCTTAGTTGCATATTTTCATGATCTCTTCCTTTCTTTCCACACTTCATTCCCAGGAGCTTCCAATAAGAGTTACTTAATTGTAGTCAGCTTCCTCATGATTCATATGAGGACATATTATGTTGATTTCATCTAGTGCGACGTATGCTTTGCTGCAATCTTTTAGAGGAGGAGATCCTTTTTCTTTTGATCATGATTCCCTAGGATGGAAATAGTGATCTATATTATCTACAACCATATGACATGACTTTCATAATAATCTATGTAAGCATACATAGCTCATCTTTCCTTTCGGTCATCCAGACTTCTTGTAGAAGCTTCATTTGAACGAAGGAACTTTATCCTTTAGACCTGCTTCCCTGCTATGTCATCATACCATTATCCCTTGAATCCCACATGCTGGAATACCTAATGAAACTCTTGCTTCCTTTCTTAAATCGGTGAATCCTTTGATAAGGATTCCATCAGAGAAACTTGAGGATCTTTCATATCCTCACCTGGCAGATGTTGACTATAGTATTATGATAATAGTTGATGATGATGCTATTTTCTAATCTGATGCATCCTATCTATAAATTACAAGTGAAAGTACCTTCTAGTGAAGAATATCATCTCAGTCATAGTGGAGATCTTTTACTTCTTCATTCTTACACTTCTTTGTCTCAGGCTCTTTCACTTCTTTGGTAATGTGGGCTTCTTCCCTATGCCTCTTGTCCTCACTACGTTTAGTGATCTGAATTGGATCATTATATTGTTTTTCATCCATGTCGATGCATTTGGAGTGGAAAAAGTGGAGGAATCAGCTCATGGGACCGTTTTTACTGGCGGGACTCAGTTTGGTGAAACAGGGTCCGAAACCTTTCGGGAATGTCGTTTGAGGTAAAACTTTGCCGCTTAAGCGCAACACCTTTTCATGCTATTATACACACAAAGAGCTTTCCAACGGCACAATAATCGCGTCAATCGGAGTCCGTATGCAAAATTTATGCCACTCAGAAGTTGACCTTCCTGTTTTCACACCTATAGTTCGGGAGGATTCTGCGTCAGACCCCATTATTCATGGAAAAGGGGCTAGCCACATGTTTGTGATGTAAAAGACTCTAGAAGAATCTATTTTGTAACTCTAGTTAAGAGTTGATGTAGTCATACTTAACCACTAGTAGGCTACTGGGCCACTAGGAGGAAGAGGCATTCCATTCTTTTGAGAGCATTTTGTTCCATAGTTGAGCAAAGGTAGCCAGGAGAGATAGGAGGTAGAACACAAAGAGGATCTGTGCACTGTAGCAGCCCATGGGCCACAAACATTACTTCTTTGTATTTGTAGCCATATTTCCAAACAGAGAAAGAGAGCGAAGCGGCCTCACCTTCCAGTTGGGTTTTCTCCTGAAAGGGTTTCCTAGAGAGCATATCTTGTGTATTATGTGTGTGTGAGCTTATTTTGTTGTTCTCTACTTTCCTGCTTGATTTAGTTTTACATGCATGCATTAATTACAATTAATTTTATAGATCTAGAAATTAAATAAAATTGTAATAGTGTAGAATCTCAGATTTTTTAATGTAATATTATCAGATCTGTTGTGACGAACTGTCTAGTGGAGTATCCATGGCAGTTTACGGATCATTTGGTATTAGAGCAGGTTTCTTTGGGTATTTTGTGGAGATTGCAGGGATCTAGATTGGCGAGGTTGAAAATCGTAAAACCCTAATCATGGGCGACGAATATATAAACAAAGCTCGTGATCCTGCAGAGGTGAGGTTTTCGCGGCTCGAAGAACAAGTCGCAGATATAAACCGCATTGTCAACCTCCTCATGGCGGTCCTAAGCAATAAGTTGGGGATATTTGGAGAAGAAGGGGGTTCGAATGCAGAGGACAAATCAGAAGGGGGATCGGGAAATGGAGAAGACACAGATAACCAACCGAAGAAAGAACCTGGAAAAGATCAACTCAATTCGAGTGTCGTGAACCAATCCCTGTTTAAAGTGGAAGCAAAAGTCGATATCAAGCCATACCACAACGAGATCGATGCTCTGAAGCTGAACCACTGGTTCTAGCCACTGGAAGTTTATTTCATTGTCCATCAGATCGAGGAAGGGCAGAGAATCTCATTTGTGCGGCTGAAATTGGAGGGCCATCCACTAACTTGGTGGGAGAGCCATACAGAAACCTTGAGGTTGGAGGGAGAACCTCTAGTGACTAAGTGGGAGGATTTCAAAACCCTTATTAAGTCACAGTTTTATCCCATTGGGTATGTGGAAGACCAGTGGATTTGGTGGCGTTACTTTAGGCAAATGCCGAGCCAAACCGTGCAAGAGTACACCACAAAATTCAGAAAGATGGCTATAATGTTGGGTATCTCTCCAAAGAACCCAGATGTACTCCTCAAGTATTTGGGGGATCTGCACCACCATCTGCGTGAGCAAGTGATGCTATCAAGCCCAAAACGGTGGACAAGGCTTGTGTACAGGCACAGTACCTGGAGAACATAGGCCTGAAAAGAGCGCAATCAAGTGGATCAAAGAAAAAGGAGCAACAAGACGCTTCTAAGGATGGGAAGAAGAAGCAAAAAGGGGGAAAAGATAAAAAGATGGCAACCACAACACACCAGTGCAAAGATCTTAGCAACCACTGCAACATTGATGGCCATACAGAGGAGAAGTGTTGGAAGTTGCATCCAGAGCTAAACCCGAAGAACAAGAAGAAAGATAATAAGAAGAAGAATCTCATGGCCACTCATTCAAGCCAGTGTTGCGAACATCTCGATAACATCCTGATTTTATCTTGAAATCATGATTTTTTGGCCTAGTCGATGTTTGCTGATTTTTAAAGATATTTTTATGGTATCTTAATTTTGCTGATGTTTGCTGATTTTTTACCGATATTTTTCCGATATTTACGAGTTTTTGGTTTTCTGGACCATTGCCGATTTTATCTCGATGTCGATGTTCGTAACATTGATTCAAGCAACCAAGTTGAAAGCAACTCAGACGTGGATGAGAAGATCGTTTGTACATCAGTGCTGAAGGAGGTAAATCTGAGTAGCCTTCAGCAATAGGAAGAAAGAAATGACCAAACTCTTCCATGTAAAGATACAGGTAAAGAAGACGAAGATTGATGCTCATTTTGACTCGGGATCGCAGACAAATCTCATTGCAACAGATCTAGTCAAGAAGTTGGGGCTAGAAGTTCGTGATCATCCAAACCCATATCCACTAAGATGGGTACATAAGGATGCAGAGCTGAAGGTATCAAAATAGTGTAAAATTAGATTTGCTATCAGTGCTAATTTTATTGATGAAGTAGATCTGGATGTGGTTCCCCTTGATGTATGTGGAGGCGTGTTTGGGAGTCCATGCATGTACATGCGTGATGCAATATTCATGAGGAGAGCTAACCAATACTGGCTCATCAAGGATGGAAAATCATTCATCATCCATGTGCACAAAGGCAAGTAAAAAATTTCATTGGTAAGTGCCAACCAAGCCAAAAAATTGATCACTTCCTGCAAGAAGTATGTTTTATTGTTTTTAAGAGAAAATCAGTCTGTAGAGGAGTTAATAAGAGGCAAGGCATCCCTAGAGGGGTGTACTAAGAAACAAAAACAACAATTGGAGGAGTTGTTATAGGCATACAAGGACGTGTTTCGAGAGCCTAAAGGGCTACCCCTAAGAGAGAAGTGGAGCATGAGATCCAGCTATTTCCAGACTCCTCATTGCCAAATATTGGGTTGTATAGACAGTCTGTTATAGAAGCAAGTGAGGTGAAGAAACAGTTGCAGTAGTTGTTGGAACAGGGTGTCATTCGACTGAGTACATCATCATGTGGGTCACCCATCATCATTGTGCCAAAGAAGGATGGGACTTGGCGGATGTGTATAGATTACAGGGCGTTGAATAAAATCACGCTCAAGAACAGATACCCCCTGCCCAGGATAGATGATCTGCTAGATCAGTTGCAACAAGCAAAGTATTTCACCAAGCTGGACTTGAAGTCTGGATATCACTAGGTTCGAGTCAAAGAAGAAGAAGTGAGGTGAAGAAATAGTTGCAACAGCTGCTGGAACAAGGTGTCATTCGACTGAGTACATCACCATGTGGGTCACCCATCATCATTGTGCCGAAGAAGGATGGGACTTGGCGGATGTGTATAGATTACAGGGCGTTGAATAAAATCATGCTTAAGAACAGATACCCCCTGCCCAAGATAGACGATCTACTAGATCAATTGCAACAAGCAAAGTATTTCACCAAGTTGGACTTGAAGTTTGGATATCACCAGGTTCGAGTCAAAGAAGAAGATACATGGAAGACCACCTTCAAAACCAAGCAAGGTTTGTATGAGTGGTTAGTTATGCCATTTGGCCTATGTAATGTACCAACTACATTTATGAGATTAATGAATGATGTACTACGCCCTTTTGTAGATTCATTTTTTATTGTCTATTTGGATGATAAACTGGTATATAGTGCTACCTTGGAGAAGCATATTTCACATTTGACGTAGGTGTTGTAAACATTGAAGAAACACCAGTTGCTAGCAAATCTCAAGAAGTGCGAGTTTGCGCAGCAACACTTGGTGTATTTGGGATATGTGATTAGTGGAGGAGAATTGAAGATAGGTCCTTCCAAGATGGAGGCCATCATGAAATGGCTGGTGCCTACTAATGTTACTTAGGTTAGGAGTTTCATGGGAGCAACACAATACTTGAGGAACTTCATAGCCTCGTTTTCAGTGGTAGCAACACTGCTCCACACCATAACAACAAGTGGTAAGAGTTTCCAGTGGGGAAAAGGGCAACAAAAGGCTTTCGATGAGTTAAAGAAGAAGATCAGTGAAGCACCAGTTTTGGCATTACCAAACTTGCAACGACCCTTTGAAGTGGAGATAGATGCGAGTGGGTATGCTATGGGAGTTGTCTTGATGCAAGGAGGAAGGCCTGTTTGCTACCATTCTGAAGTATTTCATGGGGTAGTTCTTAACTACCCTACCTACGATAAGGAGCTCTATGCCATGGTGCAAGCTGTGAAGAAGTGGAAGCACTATTTGATGGGAAAGGAGACAATAATCCACACGGATCACCAGTCGTTACAGTACCTGCAGGCCCAGAATAAGCTACAATAGACCAAGCATTACAAGTGGATGGGGTTTTTACAGCAGTTTCATTTGGTGATCAAGTATAAGAAGGGCAACACAAACAAGTTGGCCGATATGCTTTCAAGGCCACCCACATCAAAGATTACAATTTTGGGGACTCTTATGCACATGGAGCCATTCACCCATGATGCATACAAAGAGGCATATTCAGAAGATGAGGACTTCAAGGAGGTGTATCAGCAGTTGCAAAGTCAGAGTCATGTGCACGATGGCGACAACATCGTTGACTACCATATCCAGGATGGGTTACTCTACAGGTTGAATAAACTATGTGTTCCTAAAGATGAGTGTTTGTAGCTGATTAGAGAGGCTCACACCTCCAAGATTGCAGAGCACTTTGGTGTAGGGAAGACCGTGGCTAACTTGCAGAGGTATGTGTATTGGCCCAAGATCCAAGAACAAGTAGCTAGGTTCATAAGGGGATGCATGCTTTGTTGTACCAACAAGCCTAGCAATAGGAAACAGGGTTTGTATTATCCCTTACCTGTAGCTACTTGTCCTTGGGAAAACATTTCCATGGACTTTGTGGGAGGTTTACTGACAATCAGGAAGGGACAAGACTAGTTGTTCATGGTACTTGACAGGTTCAACAAGATGTGTGTTCTGATGCCATGTAAAAGGACCATCAACAGACAAGAAGCAACAAGCTTGTTCTCTGGACAGGTGTGGGTACACTCTGGGATACCAAGGAGCATCATTTTAGATAGGGATACAAGATTTCTCAGTGCATTCTGGACTACATTGTGGGACAAGATGGACACGAAGTTGAAGAGATCTACAGAATTCCATCCACAAACAGATGGGCAAACAAAAGTAGTCAATAGGACTTTGGTATAGCTTTTGAGGGGTTACAACCAAAAGAATCTCAAGACCTGGGATGAAAATCTGGTATATATACAACATTCTTATAATAGAGCTGTCCACACTTCTAAAGGAAAGTCCCCATTTGAATCTTGTTTTGGATATTTGCCACTTTCACCTTTGGATATTGCATATGGGCAGCAAGGAGTGAAGCAAGACATTACAGGAGATGCTTTGAGGGCTGAAAAATTTACAAAGAAGATCAGGCAGATCCATCTACAAGTATAGGAAGCATTGCACAAGTCATAGGTAAAGTATAAGGCCAGGCTTGATCAACACAGAACATTCAAGGTGGGAGACAAAGTATGGCTACAATTGAAAAAGGAGAGGCCGCAGGGGCCTGGTAAGAAAATCAAGGCTCTAAGGTATGGTCCCTTTGAGATACTGGAAATGGTGGGTGATAATGCCTATCGATTCAATTTAGCACCATATATGTGCATTTATTCAGTTGTAAATGTAGAGAATTTGAAACTCTATGAGCCTTCCATGCTAGATCAAGAAGAGGAATATGTCCTACCTTTTTGTGGAGGATTTGGCACCAGACGCTTAGGTAGAGGAGGTCAAGAACTACATGACAAGGGCAACAAGACCTTTGGCAGATTGGGTTGACCAGAGAGAAGGTGGAGGAAAATTTTCCTCATCTCATTCAGTGAAAGCTTTTGGGGACCAAAAGCCTCCCAAAATGGGGAGGTGTCATCTGAATTGGATCATTATATTGTTTGTCATCCATCTCGATGCATTTGGAGTGGAAAAAGTGGAGGAATCAGCTCATGGGACCGTTTTTGCTTGCGGGACCCAGTTTAGCGAAATGAGGTCCAAAACCTTTCGGGAGCGTTTTGAGGCATCAAACGACGTTTTTTGGGGGTAAAACTTTTCCGCTTAAGCGCAACATCTTTTTCATGACATTCTACACACATAGAGGTTTCCAACGATGCAAGAATAACGCCAATCAGAGTATGTATGCAAATGTTATGCCACTTAGAAGTTGACCTTCCTGTTTTCACACCTATAGTTTGGGAGGATCTCGTATCAGCCCCCATTATTCATGGAAAAGGGGCTACCCACGTGTTTGTGATGTAAAAGACTTTAGAAGAGTCTATTTTGTAACTCTAGTTAAGAGTTGATGTAGTCAAACTTAACCACTAGTAGGTTACCGGGCCACTAGGAGGAAGAGTCATTCCATTCTTTCGAGAGCATTTTGTTCCATAGTTGAGCAAAGATAGCAAGGAGAGATAGGAGGTAGAGCACATAGAGAGGATCTGTGCACTGTAGTAGCCCACGGGCCATAGACATTACTTTTTTGTATCTGCAGCCATATTTCTAGACAGAGAAAGAGAGTGAAGCGACCTCACATTCCAGCTGGGTTTTCTCTCGAAAGGGTTTCCCAGAGAGTATATCTTGTGTATTATGTGTGTGTGAGTTTATTTTATAGTTCTCTGCTTTTTTGCTTGATTTACTTTTACATGCATCCACAATAAAAGACGAGTAACACAGTATGTAGGCATGTCAGCCAAGGCCAAAACCTCTCACCTCTTTAGAGGAAAAGCCGATCAAAATTCTTCTTCTAGATCTTCAATTGATGAGTACCAAGATCATGACACAAACCCTTGACTCTAGTATCCTCCCAAGAACCTTGTCACTATCTTTGATGCTCTGCCTCTTCCCTTCGACTTTCCTACTTGATCTGGAACTGCTCTCCTCAGCTCCTAGAGAAACTCGGTTTCTATCCTTCACACTGCTTCATCTCGATCTCTCCTAGAGACACTCAGTCTTTATGATTTCACTGGCTTCCTCTAGAGAATCTCGGTCTCTAGATCTCTATCTCAGTTATCCAGAACAAGTATCCAGAAGAATCCCTTCTTTGCTATCCCAGAAGAAACTTCTCTTTCGCTTGCCTAGAAGAAACTCTCCTTCGTTGACCCCAAAAGAAACCTCCTTCGTTGCCCTAGAAGAATACTTCTTCGTTGGCCCAGAAGAATCCTTCTTTGCTGCCCTAGAAGAAAACCTTTTTCACACTTCTCTTGTTCACCTCTTCTTCACACTTTTGCTTGATTGAATGCAAGTCGAGTTGCTTGCCTCTAAGTGAGGCCGGGTGTGGCTATATATACACCTCCACACATGTCCTTTAGGCCGACATGATCCCTAGAGGTTAGGCTTACTTCTTCCAACATGTTCTTCCATCATTGTAGGTTGACTTGAAGAGGATAAGTGACAAGGTCTTAGAGGCTACTTTACATAGACAATTTTGACCTTTTTACAAATTGTAACATGACTTCATTACATGACAATGACTCTATCATTTTATGACTAGATGATAAATAATTCCTAAAGACTCTCAATGGGAGTCTTGACTCAAAAACAAAATCTGTTGCTTATGAAACCCATGAAGCAAGTCAATATAATAAATTTATTTTTTCTTCTTTACATCTCATTACATAAAATCATAATTACATGTCATTATGAAGACCGAACCTAGTTACACTTTTCAATAGGATTGATGCGAAATAACACTCCTACATAGAAGTTGACTTGGAGGTCACTTTGGACATTACAATACTAATGATATGATGGGATCAAAATAAGTAGACTTTGATATTTGTAGAAGGTGGTTGTCAAGTTTTTTGGACTAGCGAAGTAAGAGTACAAAACACCGGATAGGGTCTTCACGCTCACTAGCTGCTCCTTAGTCCTTCAAGGACACAACACTTTGAGACTTCTTGCCCACTGTTGCTCCTTAGCAACTTCTTCCAACTATTGTCTTCTTGCGTTGCTCCAATGAAGACAGATGTAGGGCAGGAGGGCTGCCACCAATCACTGTCAAAAATCCTACTCCAACAATGAACTTGGGCTAGTCAAACAACTCCCTTTGACCTCCTTTTAGCCTTCAAAGATCAGTCATTGAGCTCAACAATCTTGCCTCTCCTAGTAGACCTAGTGTCCTTCCTAGTTCTACACTTCGGGCCCACAAGGATCACTTTATCACTGCCCTCCAACAATCCACAAGTGTCCTTCCAACTTCTGTCTAATCTGGACCAGTGTTGTGAACATCTCGATAACATCCTGATTTTATCTCGAAATCACGATTTTTTGGCCTAGTTGATGTTTTCCTATTTTTAAAGATATTTTTTATGGTACCTTAATTTTTACCAATATTTTCCCGATTTTTATGATTTTTTGGTTTTTTGAACCCTTGCCGATTTTATCTTGATCCCGATGTTCGCAACATTGATCTCGACCTATCCATTAGCAACAACATCAACTTAAGCACAACCACACATACCTCTTGAGTTGGTGTGACACTGTTGTAGATTCTGTACTCTGGTTAGGGCTGATATGACAATTACTTCAGCCTTGTTCCTGCTCCAAAACCCCTATACTTAGTTGTGGATCCCCTCAATACTCATGCTGCTACCCTTCGTTGGCCCTTAGGGCTAGTTTGCACCCTTTTAAGGCCACTCGGCCCCCTCAACTAGGTTGGTAGAGAACCTCGGCCCCTTTTGCTCATACAGTGAGCCTGAAGTGCGGCCTGTTTATGAGAGGATTTCCACCATGAAACACCCACCTAACTACCCAGAAAAACTAACATAAATATTCGGCCTTCTCTGAACTGAATCTACCCATCAAACATAGAAATAATAACCCAAAACAAGTGCCTTTCCTTCCCTAGCTGAGCTTCAAACTTTTGTGACCTTTTTCAAAGGTGTGCTACTATGAAAATGTTGCAAATTGGATGCTCCTTTGAGGTCACACAACCCTTTTATTTATATGCTTCATGTGGGTGTTTGAACAACCCTCCAAAAGGCACCATTAACTCCAAGCAGACTTGAACTTGTTGACAAATTAGCCCACCTAAACATATAAAAATTCATAACTCTCTTTGTAGACCTTTGGTTTTGATGATTTTCGTGACCCCTTGTTCCTTTTAGGGTCCTCTATCAGCTTCATAAGTCAAATCAATTATAACCCTTGTGGTTTTGGCCCCACATCGTTCGGTACAAAACCCCAAGCTTGGGTTCTAGGCCCACAAAGCACATTTTTGGTGCTCCTTCCTCCAAAAGCTGAACCCTAGGGCTTGGAGTACCTCCCAAGCTATCAATATCAACAATAAAATACCACACATGTGGGTCAATATCCTCCATAAGCATGACATCATGCCCACTTTGGGTCATAAATGCTGTGAAAGTGCATGAATGGGCTAGTGGGATGTCTCATCATCATAATCAACTCCAATCATTGGGGGAAAGCCCTCAAGAAGTGCTTGAAAATGCCTCAAGTGTCAAAACCATGCTCTGGGTGCCCTACATCACCCTCTCAAGGGCTAGATGGATGGCATGGCATCATCTCTCTTCAGTGTTGGGGCTACAAGTGCAAGTGCAATCCCTCCCTTGTCATCTTGGGGATAACCATCATCATTTGGACTCCATATCAAGCAATGCCCATCAAGTAGTGTCAAGGCTAACCTGGGGGCATGATGGGTTCACTGGTTACAACATCTAGAATATACAACACCAAGCAAGAGCAGTTTAGCATTTCAACATCTAGGGTTGCTTTGAGGTGTTAATCATCTGCTGGAGTCATCAAAGTGCATAACGCTCTGCTCTGGAGGGGCAACGCTGCATCTGCAAGGTCATCACTGCTCTCTGAAAGTTAAAAGGGCCTGGGCATGATATGTAGTGGAGACGTATAATGTGTGAAGGACCACCTGGCAAAACCATCACAAAATCAAGTGAAAGTCACCAATCATTAGGGACAATGATCATGGATGCATCACAGGGGACCATACTTAATTGTTAAGGGCATAATAATGCTTCAAACTGTGATCACCTTCAAATATGTAACTAGACCAAATCCTATAATAATGTTCCCTACTTGTGTTTGGGATGGTTAGATGGTTAACCATATTAGGTTTTTTCAGCCCCTAAGGGGAGGTAACATGTCCTAGGTTAACCCATCAATCTATAGATGCTTGTGATAATAATGACAATGAATGGGAAAGACATCAAGGCAATGTGCCATGGTCATGGGACCAACTGATGGAGGTTCATCATCTTGAGTGTATAGATGTAAGGAGGGAGCAATTGTGGAGGCATGAGTTACCCCTTTCCTTGGCTTGCTTTTTCCACCCCTCTGGTGCTCCTTTTACTTCTTTCTAGTAATGCTTTTGTAAGGAGCATAACTTAGGTGTCCAATCTTGCTTTTAATTATTTAATTTTTATTTACACTTTAATGATGAGGCGATTTCTCGCTCATCAGGCATGGGACATGCAAGGGTTCTTTTATTATGTGACGGAGCATCAAGTGCTTAGGAATTGGGTGAAGGCTAATGAAGGGGGTAGAGCTCATGCTAGGTTTTTGCATACACGCAAAATAATGTCCCGACCACCTTTTGCATTTTAACTTTCTTTTTCTTTCGTTATGGCCATTTTATGCTTTTTCCTTTCTTTTAGTTGCATCAACCGCTAGGGCAATGTTTATGGTCCAAACTCACGGATGAGGATATGAGGGTGCCTATTCCATTCAACCAACAACAACAAACTGAAGGATGGATATGAAATCTGGGGAATGGTGGAAAGTGCTAAGTATAGAAAAGTTATGGACATGCTACATTAATCTAGTTCTCCCTAGTAGTGCCCCTCCTATAACCCCAAGGCCTTATAGGAGGTCCCATTGGACTAGGGTCAAAAACTAACCTCCCTGATAAGGTGAGAGAACAGGTTTATGGTCAAGATTGATCAATCATCCAAATCACCCCTTATTCCATGTTAGATAGCCCAAAACATTAAGTAAAAGCACATGATTGCAAAATGGATATAGTACCTGCCGAATGATGACCCGGCTTCCTTCAATAGGAATAGCAGATGGGGAGAGGTGTCTGATTGGTGCAATGGTGAAGGAATATGGAATATCATCATGTACTGAGCCAATGCAGTGTGCAGTGTTGCTGGCTGGCTGTCCAATGAAGGAATTTTTTTCCCTTCCTATGGAATTACTCACTTTTCGGTTGTTAACAGGCATCATTGGACATTCTATATCTTACTGGGACGCAGTGTTGGTCTTTCATCTCCAACATGTGTACTTTTATTGGAATGGCATGGTTCCAGACTATTTTTGACTACAGGAAAACATGGCATTGTTTATATTCACTGCTAGATATATTTGCTTCTAGAATCAAGAATATTGATAACTTGAAAAAGGTTTTTATGTAATTTTTAAATTGCACCGTAAACGAGTGCATTTTTTGTAGAAGTCCACACCCTCATTGAGTTGGCCACCTGGAGGATCAACCTTGTGAGCATTGTGGAAATATTTTCTCCTTCTCCCCTTGTATTTGACAGGAAGGAATGATATAAGTGATTGACAATGAGGCTTCTAGTTTGGAATCCCTATGATTCAAGCATGCATGAACGAGTCAGAACCACATCGAGAACCAGAGCCTCGAGCTTGAGCTAGAGTTAGAGTTGTAGCCAAAGTAAAAGCCATGAGCGTGATTCATTTTTGGTCATCTTCAAACCGACATTAGTTTGCAGTCATCTTATAATTGCCATTTGCGAGCACTTCCAGTTTGCAGAAGACATCAACTTCCAGCTAAATTAGGAAATGTTCTGGGAATTGTTGAGCCCTAGAGCCGAGTTGCAGAGTTGGTGATCAACCTTAAACCACCATTTAGTAGAAGACTTAGGATTTTGCTAACCATTGGGTTTGTGGTCATCCCAAAACCACCACATTTAAAGAGCACATTCGGCCAATTGCAGCTGTGCTCATCTGTCTACTTGGACTCACATACACCCCTTCGGATTAAGGGGGGGTATGTTAGACACCTAATTTGTCAAGGTTATGGTGGGGAATGTGAACCATCACCAGAGTCGAAGAGACCTTGGAAGATGAATCCAATGGTCAGAAATAATGTATTAAATGTTGTATCATATAAATAAATGCAATCCACACTAACTTTCTTTTACTCTGGTTCATGCCCAACATTGAGGAAAATTTTGCTATTAAAATTCTGTGACCTCAGGCTAAAACTGGTATTACCCTGTCTGATTGTGCTATATCTGACTAATTACTAATTTCCAAACAAAATTTCTACGACCAAGCATGAATGTGGAAGTTTGGGTTGTTACTAGATTTAGAAGAGGTCGACCTGGCTTTATACATCCTTGCATGTATAAATGATATTTACAAGAAGGAAGATGAGGTTTTATGAGAAAAACAGGCTAGCTGAAATGAAGTGTATTCCAAGGCATACCTGGTCAAGGAAAATTGACTAGCATAAAATATTTAGAGAAGAAATACCTCTAAGCTGAAATGAAGAAATACTTTTAATATTGTAGCTGAAATGATGTATATTCCAAGTCAAACCTGGTCAAGGAAAATCAATTAGCATAAAATATTTGAAGAAGAAATACTTCTAATGACTTTTTTTAATGGATTATTCTTGTTTCGTGAATTATCATTTATGGTGTTGTCTTGCTTCAATGTCTAGTGTCACTAGCTTTTCAAAGAGAAGTGGCACTATCAGTGTGGATTTATCACATCCATTAACTTAGTGAAATTTTGAGTCTGGGAGAGATCTGATCTAAACATTTATGCTAATTTTATGATACTGGGGTTTATCTGTCAAGTTACACATGGATTTGTATGGATTGATGAATCTAATCTCATTACATCTGCATAGGTGGAAAATTTCATGCATCAGCATATTTTGAAATTGTGGATGTCATAGATGTCCTACTTTGAATCTATTCTCATTACATCTGCATATGTGGAAAATTTCATGCATCAGCATATTTTGAAATTGTGGATGTCATAGATGTCCTATTTGCCTTTGTTTCATATCTCGAGAGATAAAGAGGAAGTTAGGGAGTAAGCTGTGCTGAAAATGAACCAAAATGCAGCAGTTATTTTGGCAAACTTGTTGATGTGTCACATGGTCCATGATATGGGAGTAGGCGTAGGTCAAGTGTTTGATCTGCTAGCCAGGGCGAATGTGAGTTAGTGAGTCAAGCTCACTTGCAATCTGTATCACCTCGGTTTGACTGTTGAATCAAGTTCTACGTACTGGTAACAATGTTCTCCTATTCTAGGGCCATGACTGATAGGGGCTTGAGGGTACGCTTGAATCAAGAGGGTTCTTATGGGGGGTTAATCTTGAGAATGGATTTATATCAGTTCTGGAAATTTTAATGCCAGACATGTTCCACTGTACTACCTTCATCTTCTGTATAATATCAATCACATGATGTTTTCATGAAAGATAACATACATCTTGGAACATAAACAATAGAGTGCTTG
Source organism: Pinus tabuliformis (assembly GCA_031772625.1). Taxonomy (NCBI): domain Eukaryota; kingdom Viridiplantae; phylum Streptophyta; class Pinopsida; order Pinales; family Pinaceae; genus Pinus; species Pinus tabuliformis. The sequence goes on from CM062806.1 coordinate 720,364,994, forward strand.
GTCATTGGCCTTTACTGTCAAGTCCTGATAAAATAGGTGGAAAAATTCATGCATTTCCTGATTTTGAAATTGTGGATGTCCTACTTTGTCTTTGTTTCAGATCTGGGGAAATAAGTCAATCCAGAAGAAATTGGATGTGGTTAATGAAAATCATTATTATTTTCTTTTCAGTTATCAAGGAATAAAATATCAGAGGAAGCTTGCTATGGTGGTGGAGTTATCTTGGAAATAGTGAGCCACTTTCTAGTATATACGGGTGCTGCCCACAGGCTTTTGCTGACCGAATCATAATTTGTAATATGTTATAACTGTCAACTAATTTTTTTTCAAGTGTTTCCTTTTTCTTTCAGAATGTTTAAAACTACACCTTTTATTGATTTATAGGATCTAAGATTATTATTGTTCAATGACAAGCTGTCAAATTATGTCTGGAAATTCCAAATTTGCTGTCTGTTGAAATTTCCCATTGTTTGTGGCTGTAGTTTCCCCTACTTATTCTTACAGCAATGGAATGGAAGTCAAAGGCTCAACTGAGTGATAATTTTACAAGGGGATTACTTCCAATTTCAACTTGTTCTTTCTACAAGATTGAAGCTTAGTCTTCTGGAGAGAGCAAAACATGCACTCTTTTTCAATGGCCTGGTGAGTGACAACCAATTTTATATCTTAATTGTTTCTTATTTAATGGAAGAAAGGATGATATTTTTGCAATAAAAGTTTCTTAATGTTTACTGTTCAAGTTTTTCTACAATTCACAGGTGGAACCCAGATGAAATTCACCATGAAGGTGTGATTTGATAACTTTTTTTTTGCGCTGCCTTGAGAGCAACATTTGTTAGTGATAAAAGCTGCTGGTAAAGGTAAATATGCCCAGTTTAATCTCTACATATATTGAATTAAGGTCAACCCACCCTTAGATTAATGGGTTCAACTTTGCTCTTATGCCTTTCAAAGATTGTAAAGATTGTCTTGGTAAGCTTAGTGGTTATGTAAAATTATTGTATACTACCACAATTCCATTGTTGAAGGAACTCTTAATAGAACATCATAACCTGTCAGCAAATTATATTATGAAAGGAGATTATATGATGTTGATCTAAGACAGCACCCCTTCTTCTGGATCCATATCTGCATCCAGATCCAGAGAGGTTCCATGCGACTTAGCTTAATATATATGCAACCTTCAGGCATGCTATTCTATACTTATGTGGTAATTGCCACATTTGCTAATATTCTCTTTACTGGTTACAAACTTACAGCTCAGATACTCCATGTTTATTTATTATAACTGGTGTCTATGGAGGTTTACTTGAAGAGTTTGTTCAAACTTCAAATCTGTCCTAAACTACTGGAAGAGGTAAGCTTATATCTCCTTTTTGGTCTTTGGAGTACCACTGAGTTCAATTATCCCTCTGCCCAGAGAAATTTAGATTTGTGAAGTCTACAAACTTTTACACCCAGTTTGACCTCCATAAATATTTTGGTCAGAAAACAAATGACATAATACTTTTGGAAGGTATGCCTTATTCCCAGGGTTTTTCTAGTTCCTTCTATATTGTGCACTCTTTACTTGCTGCTCAAAGGACTCTGAGGGTCATCACTAATAATGTTGGACTGTATTCCCTTGTGTTGTTCTGAGCTTCTTCCTGCTTCATTCAATGCTATATTTATAGAAGAGAAGGCATATATTATTGTTCCCTTGGTTGCATGAGCAGTTGAGAATTCATCCTTGGCTGTGCCATTGCAAAGCTATGTTTGTATGTTATAATTTTAGCGTTGGCTGGCTACATTTCTTTTTCCTTTTGCTCCAATAAAAAACTTAAAAGCCGCCAATTCTATTCAAGTAGGAAAAAAATCACACTTATAATGTGCTGTTGCATTTGCAGATCAAAAGAGGGACATTTTTATTGCCTCCTATCATCTACAAAATCCTGGAAAAAGATCTTTTATTTAAGGTACATAAATATGTAGGTTTACGATGACAGGCAAAAAATCCCAACAGTCTTTAACTTGGGTCTATACATTCTAAAAACAAATGTATCCATAGCATCATCTCATAATTAGTAGAAAGCATTTAAAAAACAAAAAGCATAAATTTTGTGCCTCTAGGGGGCCAATGAAACCTCCAACAATCTTTAGTTCATATCCAAATCAATTCCAAAGTATAAGTGGATTTGAACTATGATCTTCGCAAAATTCCAACAACTTACCACTAGACCATAGGCCATTACATTCTATATAATGGAGCAAATTTATTTTGAAAAGGACACAACGATGCCTTTTATGAAGAATAAAGGCCATAAAACCCTTTTATTTGTGGGAAAAGGTTGGGGAAAGTGTTCCAACAGTGCTATAGTCTTCTTGTTATAAAGGTCTTAAAGACATTTTTATTCCAAGTTGGAGATCCTTTTAATGTGAGAAGATATTTTGATGTATTTTTTGCATATTTTTAATGAATCAAATGCTCATTGGAAGCAGACCCGGAGACGTAGTCCAAGAGGGGTGAACTCTATTAATGACTTGTTATTATTTGTCTTTCACATTGCTGTTTATTTTGCAATTTCATCCTTTAAATGCTCATTAAACCTTATTAAATTCATTTAATTAATAAAGTTACATACAAAGACAATTTAAGCATTTAATTTTGGACGAAGTTTTGGTATCAAAGCAGGTTTGATCAAGGATTTGCAGAGTGTTGAATGGTAACCAGGTCTAGTCTCAAGTGTAGAGAAGGTTCACTTGAAGAGTTTAATCTCTAGATTGGTACAAGACAAACATTTCCATGACGAGTAATGGAATGTGAAGGGGGAAAAGGCCTCACCAAGTCTGAAAGGGCATTTTGGCAAGTCTTTCTTGACATGAAAGTGATGGAAGAAGAGCCGTAGAAAGAATGGAGAAAAAATGGAGAAGGCCCTATTCAAGTTAAAGATTGGCTCAAATTCCTCCTCCTCTTGTTTCTTCTCCACCTCCATCTCCATCTCAAAAAGAGCAACCAAAGAAGACCGATTCTGAATTATCTTTGTTGAAATTAGATGTGGAATTCAATTTGCTGATGTATAATTGTGAACTTGATGCAGAGAAGTAAGATAATTGGATCAAGCAAATTGAAGTCTACTGTACAGCGTAAAGAATTGCGGATGAAGCATTAATGGATTGGAAAAATATAAGACAAGGTAGAGGACAAAATGTGCAAGATTATACTCGAGTTGAGAAAGAGTGCATTAACACTGAGCATTTTTTTTATACGCTCCTTTGAAGTATATTGGTGGGTTGCGTAGTTATTTGAGACATACTATTCTTATGTTCAACCCAATTAATCTTGATGAAGTTTGTGTCCACACTATTGACATCGAGTCAAGTGGAAAGAATGCCCTTGAAATCTTTTCAAAGAAACCAATTTAGCCAATTGCAAACCAGAACAATGAAAAGGATAAAGTCAAAAGAATAGTTACAATGAAAAAAGGAGGCGAGAAGCTATGACGTGATGATCCCAAGTGTTGGACGCTTTATTCAAAACTAAAGTCAAAGTGGTTAAAAAATATGAAGGGTAATAAGAAGACCAGTGCTACATGCCAACATGATCTTGGATTAGATTTAGGTGATGAAACCAAGATCATGACCATGCAGATACAAGTTATATCTTATGTTGTTAGTTATAGCTATATCACTCATTCTTAAAAATCCAAAACTATGCATTGGAAAAAAAATGAGCTTTTTCATATTAGAGTCATTTCAAAACATAAAAAGATTTGTACTCTTTGATAGTGGGTCACAAGCTAATCTTATCATTCAAGAATTTGTTAAAATATTTGGACTTGAAACTAAGCGCTCATCCAAAACCTTATCCTTTAGGATGGTTATGTGAAAATGCTAAGTTATAGGTGTCTAAATAATGAAAACTTAGATTTGCAATTATGTCCAATTTCATCAATGAGGTAGAGTTAGATGTCGTACCACTTGATATTTGTGGGATTATTTTGGGAAGTCCATATTTATATGATATGAAAGCTATCTTTAGGGAGGAGGACAAGTATCATCTTATAAAAGATGGGATTCAGTGATCATGAGATCCCATTAAATGAAGGTGAATTTGACTGTTGTTCCCACAATGAAAATGCTAGTAAATGTTAGAAAAGTTGTACTAATGATTGTAAAAGCTAATGATGATGTTAGATTTAATGATTTAAGTTGATGTGATCCTAAACATAAAGATGAACTAGGTAAGATTGTTTCTAACTATGGTGAAGTGTCTCAAGATCCTAAAGGATTACTTCCCAAGAGATATTGTTATGAATATAATTCATAAAAAATGACATAAATAAAATTAATGTAAATCTTAAATAATCAAATATTAGTTATGTTAAATAATCTTTAAGTTAAGTGAAAAGGCATGTCTAAAAGACATGCCTACTCACGAAAGGTCACCTACTGAGGTATAAAGCAGGGATTCATTGTAACACTCAAATCATCTTATATCAACTTGTACATTTTATAAATATTAATAAATTATTATTATTAAATAAGTGCATGTGCAAAAATTAAAGCATGTCGAAAGAAAATCGATAATAAGGAAGATAATAGGGACAGTGAAGAAACGAAACAAGTAGATGTACAATATCATAACAATGAAAAAGAAATCATCAATGAAAAACTACCATTTGTGACTCCGGAGAAAGAGCAAGTTGTTGTAGATATTGACAATGAAAGGATATTAGATTTATCCTTGTTGAAAAAAGATGTTGATGAAAATCTGCAGTCAGTGGCTCTTGAAAAAAAACAAGTTTTTGGAGATATAGAATCTATACAAGAGGATATAGTGCAAGTGCTCAGTAGAGAAGAGAGGAATTTGAATTCAGACCAAGAAACGGAGTTCTCATCTAGGAAGAGAAAGGCAGAAGAGAACGGCCCCGTGGATTTGAAGGTGGAACATGCACGGAAGTTTCTAGAGGCCTTTACCAATGAGCAACTATTAGAGATTGTGCAGGAGGATGCGAAAGAACATCGGGATGTCAGGGAGCAAGTGCGGAGAATAGCAAACAAGAACAAGGCTATCAGAAAATTGTTTGTGCAGGGTCTCAGCTGGGAGACAAATTCAGAGTCACTCAAGGCAGTCTTCTCCTAATTCGGTGAATTGGTTGAAAGCGTTGTCATCGTGAACAAGAGCGTCGACAAGAGTAAGGGTTACGGCTTCGTTATCTTTATTGACATTGATGGTGCCGTCAACGCCTTGAAGGAGCCCAACAAAAGTATCGATGGCCGCATGGCAGTGAGCTAGATTGCCTTGGCTGGCATTCGCCCTTCGCAACCCCACGTCAACATTAATGCGCAGAGGATTTACGTGGGCAATGTTCCGGAGGGCATGGAGGCCGATTGTCTTTTTAGTTTTTTTTTTTCTCAGTACGGTGATATCGAAGAGGGGCTGCTTGGGTCTAATAAGCAGACGGGCAGGTCGAGGGGATACACCCTCTTTATTTTCAAAACAGTGGAGGCAGCCAAACTTGCTCTGGAGGGGCCGGTCAAGACAATAGACAATGGGCATCAACTGTCTTACAAGCTGGCAATTGAAAACCATACTGCGAAGTTTTTTTTTTCTCAGTACGGTGATATCGAAGAGGGGCTGCTTGGGTCTAATAAGCAGACGGGCAGGTCGAGGGGATACACCCTCTTTATTTTCAAAACAGTGGAGGCAGCCAAACTTGCTCTGGAGGGGCCGGTCAAGACAATAGACAATGGGCATGAACTGTCTTACAAGCTGGCAATTGAAAACCATACTGCGAAGTCCCGCAGGTTCAATTTGATGACAATTGACAATGGCTCCGATATTCAATCATTCAATCAGACTGGAATGCAGGTTGGCATTATTGCTGCGAATAGTTTTGATAATTCGTTCTTTGGGGTTAACCAGGGTTGGAATCTATTGGCACAACCGCCACATCAAGGTTGGAGCGTGCCCAACTCTAATGCCAATCACGTTGTCGATGTTAATGCCAATTATAACTTCATGAATAAAAAATCTCCTCCATGTCAATATGCGGTTAGTCAAGTTGGCGGTTATGGCTGGGGTCAATCGCCGGCAGGAAATGGGTGTGCATATGGATCTCAGCCGACTCCAGTCGCACCTAAGCAATTAAATCAACAGGCCACTGTTCTGCTAGCGAAGCGGCAAATCTGTGGGCACTATTCCCACTACAGCGAATAATATGCAAACCCGCTCAAAGACCCCACTGTCGTCTGTCACTGTGTTTGCTGACCTCGCTCTTAACTTTGCCTCCGTTATGCTCTTTAGCATCGTATCACCCAATGCGACATTTAGTCGACGCTGGTCAAACAGCGTGACCCAAGCATCCTTTGGATCACGTTCTTTGATATTTTTTTTTATAAACTATTTTATAATAAAGTTAATATAGTTTTAATAAAAAAAAATATTATATTCAAAAAACAGTGTTTAAAAAAATTATCATTATATATAAAAAAAATAAAAAAATAAAATAAAATATAAGGGAATGTCACTGATGAGCTATAAGAGGATGGCTAGATTATATACATCGAGACAAGATGACAGATACTAATAAAGCTTTGAGGACAAAGCTTCCGAAGGAAAGGGCTATGTTATGAATATAATTCATAACAAATGACATAAATAAAATTAATATAAATATTAAATAATCAAATATTATTTATTTTAAATAATCATTAAGTTAAGGGAAAAGGAAAAGGCATGTCTAAAAGACATGCCTACTCACGAAAGGTCACCTGCTGAGGTATAAAAGCAGGGCGTCATTTTAACACTCAAATCATCTTATATCAATTTGTACATTTTATAAATATCAATAAATTATTATTATTTAATACCTGTGTGTATTTTTTACATTCAAGTCTACAAGCTATCAGTTTTCTTGCTTCAGCCATAGTTTTTATGTTACAGATATATACAACATGAGATCCAATGGCAACATTATGCTCCTCTTCTTAACATTGACATGTATAGGTTTCCAATGATTGAGAATGAATAAATCAATAAGCAAGTCGAAGATTTGCTTGAGAAAGGAATCATCCAACCAAGTACTTTTCCATGTAGATTGCCCATTGTACCCGTACTAAACAAAGATTGTATGTGGAGGACGAGTGTGGTTTTTTAGGAATTGAACAAGGTCATGGTGAAGAATCCTTACATCAAATCATAATTTTTGAAGTTTATATTTGAAAAATTGCTTTAAAAACAAGACAAGGTCTATTTGAATGGCTAGTCACGTCCTTTGCGCTTTGTAATGCTCCTACTACTTTCATGAGAGTTATGAATGGTGTATTTAGGCCATTCATAGATGATTTTGTAATAGACTATTTTAGATAACATCTTGATTTCAAGTCAAAATTTGGAAGATCATGTAATGCATGTTAGGAAAGTCTTGGATGATTTGAAAAAAGAGAGAGTGTGTTTCAAGATGTCAAAATGTGAATATAGTAAAACATTTTTAGTTTATTTAGACTATATTGTAGGAAGTGGTGAATTGAAAATTGATCCCCCTAAAATTTAAGACATGATGAAATGGATTAAGATTAATAATGTAAGAGAAGTTAGGAGCTTCTTAGGAGTAGTTCTGTATTGAAGGAAGTTAATTAATAACTTTTCATTTATTACATTTCCTTTACATGCTTTGATAAGCATTAAATATGCCTTTCAATGGGGAGGCAAACAACAAAATGTCTTCAAAAATTTGAAAGAGAAGATCAATACAACCCCAGTTTTGGCATTGCTAGATTTACAACCATTCAATATTGAAATTGGTGCAAATGATTACGCGATGATGTACTGTGAACACAACAAAGAAACCAATTTGTTACCATTTTGAGACTTTCAATGGTGCAATAAGAAACTATACTACCTTTGACAAAGAATTGTATGCTTTGGTTCAAAGTGTGAAGAAGATGGGCAAAGAGACAATCATCCATACATATCATCAAATTTTACAGTATCTTCAATCACAATCCAAGCTACAACAATTACATAATTTTTGGTGGGTGGAATTCTCACAACAATTCCATTTGGTCGTTAGGTATAAGAAATGTATACAAAACAAAGTTGTTGATATCTTGTCAAGACTTTCGATTATTGCATTCATTGTTTTACAACATAGTTCTGTAGTTCATGAAATTTATATCAAACAATATGCTAGAGATGAAAATTTCAAGGATGTATAGAAACATTAATCCAAGGTACTCAAGTAGACGAATTGAATTGTTGTTATTGACCTTAGATGAATGAAAGTGTGTCCAAATATGTAAAATGATGTGTCATGTGTGATACTAACAAGCCAAGTAACAAAAAAATTGGTTTGTACATGCCACTTTCTATACCTTCTCGTCAATGGGAAAGTGTGTTTGAGGATTTTGTAGGGGATTTACTTGTCTCTTGAAAAGGTCGTGATTACTTGTATGTGGTAGTGGATATATTTAGCAAAATGTGCCTTGATGTGCTGTAAGAAATAGGTGACAGTAGCAAAGACTGCACATATGTCCTCTTAGAATATTTGGGTTCATTTTGGTTTTGCCTACATCCATTGTATCTCATCGAGACTCTCACTTCCCTGGGAAGTTTTGATCAACTTTATTTGTGTTAATGGACACCAAGCTTTAGAAAAACTTTGTTTTTCATCCATAGACCGATGAACAAGCATAAGTGGTCATCAAGACAATGATACATTTATTATGAGGGGTATTGTAGCAAAAATACCAAGCTTTGGGATGAATAATTGCATTATGTACAACATGCATATAATCGTGCCACACATTCTTCAATATAGAGGTCTCTTTTCTCATTTTGAGATGTGTTTTGGATATTTTCCCAAGTCTCCTTTGGACTTTACTTTTGGACAAGATTTAGTGGGGCTTGGACATAACGATACATATAAAACCTCAAAATTCACTTAGAATATCCAATGGGTTCATCAAGCTGTACAAGAACAATCAGGAAAGAGCCAAGCCAAGTATAAGGCTAAGCATGACAAGCATCAGGTCGATTATCATTTTCAAGTAGGTGATCAAGTTTTGCTATTTACTAGCAAAGTACATCTTAAATATAAAGGTAAACAACCCAAACCAATCAAGTATGGTCTGTTTATAATTTTGGAAAAGACTGGTGGCAATGTTTTCTTGTTAAATTTACCTCCATATATGTAGCTATATTGAGTGGTGAATGTTGAAAACTTGAAACTATATGAGTCTCTTATGATTATGGATGAAGGTGAAAATGTTCAAGTTCCTTTTGTTGATGATTTTTCTCCTAAATACCTTGATAAGTTGTAGGAAAATGTTATTATTGACAAAAGGATTAGGAGTTTGCGAAGAGGTGATATGCAATATTTTTGTATGGGTCTAAAAGGAATACATCTAGGTAGAGTGTGATGGATGGAAATTGGAAAAGTGAGGGAGTTGTACCCTCACTTGCCAAATGAAAATCAAATTTTTAGTGGTATGAAACATTTTAGTGTGGAGGATTGATCATGGAGGATTTTGACAATTGATCGATATTATTGGTCTCAAATGTTGATGAAAAGGTCTCTACATTGAAGAGGTTGTCAAGAGGTTTGCAATGCACTTTGAATGGGCTCAAATGAATATTGTATGCAAAAATTATGGCATTGGGAAGTTGAAGGCAAAATAGGGGTGGTACTGACATGTGGCATGGTGATTGGTTGACATATGGACCAATTGACAACTAACACATGGATAAATTGAAAGGTTCTTAAATGACACTTTATGGGTAAAGGTTGAAATTCCCAAGGCATTTGAAAATATATTTTTTTACCATCCAAACCATTAAATATTTTGGAACTTTGTGCCTCATATGGATTGACATCAATAAAGTCAAACATGGTTCACTTGTACTTTTTTTCTTTTTGTGCTACTCATGTATATTATGTGTTTAACCATGATACTTTTTATGGTATTAAAAATCCCATATTTTATGCCATGCCATGTCAAAACGTAAGAGGATAAATTATTGGATTTGAATCATGATCTCCTCCGCAAAAGTTCAACAACTTACCACTAGACCATAGGCAATTACATTAATATATATATTGGAGCAAATTTCATTTGAAGAGGACATGACAATGCTTTTTAGTAAGATAAAGGCCATAAAGCCTTTTTATTTGTAGGAATAATTCAAGGAGAGTGTTCCAATAGTGTTATAGTCTTCCTAGAAGTGCCCTAAAGATATTTTTATTGTAGATTGGAGATTCTTTTGATGTAAGAAGACATATTGATGTATTTTTTTGGTCTTTTTAATGTATCGGATGCTTACTTGAAATAGACATAGATGCATTAAAATCAAATATCATGATTATGAAAGACATGAAAGCCATGCAGAAATGTAAAAGTGGTGATGCAACATCACTCTTTTTTTGTATATACAAGTTTATTTTATTTTATTTAGGGTTAAAATTCAAACATTTTTCAACAATGGTATTAAAGACCAAATATCATGACTACAAAAAGACATGAAAAAACATGTTGAAATGCAAAACGTTAAAATTCAAACATTTTTCAACAATGACATTAGAAAACCAAACATCATGACATGAGAAATACAAAACTTAGCATTTAAAGTTTTTCTACTTTCTATCTCTTTTCTGGTTTTTTTTTTTGTCAATCAAGATGCTTTCATTAGATTATCAAAAAGACGTAGAGTACAAAATTCATCTCAACAGGCCCCTTTCCCTCATTTCGACTAGACTTGTTGAGATTGGGACCTAAAGGAAAACATAGACAAACAATGACATTCTTTATTTCCAATAGGCCTATTAGCCTTGGCATACATAGACAAAACATAAGAGAACCCTGAATAGGAGGCAACATATTAAGGAGGTGGGTTGGGAGGAATGATAGGAGGAGCAACAAAGTAGCCCATGTGTTCATGCATGTGAAAATCAATATGCTCCACCCTCGCTTCCAAGTTGCGGAGGTGGTCGTTGGTGCGTCGATGCTGGCGTCGAAGACTGTCCAGCTGTTCCAGAATTTTGTTTTGACTATACTGGCTATCGTTGATGTAAGCTACCAACTCGTTACGATCCTCATATCTATGCTCCCTCAAAATGTCCATGTTCACTTGGACGTTGCGCTGCTGGGTCGCAATGGACTCGAGGGTGGCTGGAGCAATCACATGGCTTGGGGAATGGGTTGGAGAGATAGCAGATGCCTCCTCTGTTTCCCGATTGTTAGATGTGTCTGCAGGCGAATGATTGCCCGGGTTCGGCTGCTCAACATGGCGGTGATTGCCTCCCCTCGGTGAGGGTGTCCCCTTTGACGCGACATGATGTCGAGCTGAGGCTGCTAGAGGAAGGGAGAGGCTGGAAAACAGGAACCACAAGAATCATGTATGACCCAATATTCAAACTTGTAAAAACACCATTGTCGAGATATATAACACCATGCAATACAACACCACACAAGAATCTTGGTGGATGACACGAGATTGTAGTCCCAGGGCGCGCCTAAGCGTGGGGCTTTCCTCCACACCCAAAACTGGCCGATAAAAACACCCCAACCCTTGGACACAAAGAATTCCCACCACCTGTTTGACACCGTGCTCTTAGACTCGCCTTTGTGGTTGCTGAGGGGCGCAGTGCGACTATGGACTGTTGATTTGGGGTAGCATCGGATGTGCTTTAAGCCTCAAATTTTGCAGGGAGGCTTGGGCACAGGTATTCCAAAGAACCCATAAAGCATTTTCGGAAATTCCACCGAGAAATGATTTTATTAAAATAATTAATATTTTTAATGGGGTTCCTAAGTCTAAAGTTAGGAAAATTAAAATGTTAATGGGTATTAATCTAATCAGGGGTGAAACTTCTAGAAAAAGCCATGGATCAAGTCAAAACGATCTGAGCCTTTGATTAAGATGTAATCTAGGCCGTTGGTTGTCCAAAAGAAAGATATAAGAAGGGGCTTGAGGGTCATTTGGAAGACACAGAGAGATTGAGAAAATCGATTTTCTGAAGTGAGAAGTTCTCAAGAGGAAAATCGATTGAGGAGATCTTGTAGCAGAGGGGTAGTGAAAATTCGGGAGAAGGAATTTCCGGAGAGTACAAGGCAGAGAGAGGACAGACAGACGTCCAGAGGAAGGCTGACGCTGACACACGCAATGTTGACGCAGAGGCAACTCAGTCCTTGAGGGGAAGTCGAGTTTCTGCTGAGGAAGTCGAAGTTTAGTTACCGGAAGCCAGGGTGTGAGTCTGGGAGGCAGAAAGTCGATTTCTCAGCCAGTAGAGGATCCAGAGGAGAGGCAACATAATACCCAAGAGGGGTGACGTAGTTCTGCACAGAGGCCACGCAGAGGGTGACGTAGAGCCTCCAGAGCAAAAGGATCAGTCACTGATTCTCCAGTGATAGGGTGAGATCATTTCACCACTTTTGTTCAATATTCTCTCTATATCGGATTGCTAGTTGAGCATCCTAGAATTGTACTCAGAATTTTTTCCTGCATAATAAACCCTCATAGCTGCTGCATCGGTTTTGCCGCATTGGGTTTTTCCGGGGACGTTTTGTCCAAAAATAACTGTCCTGTGTGCTGTATTTTTCTTTCTTGCTCAGTGTTTTGTTTCCGCATATATGTAAATTAAGTGAAGGCTGCAAATGTATTTGCTTCGATATTTATTATAGAACACAATAAATAACTTGCATGATTTAAATAAGTAGGAGAAGTAACATCAACTTGCTGCAATAGGGATTCCAACTTAGGAATTCTCACATGGTATCAAAGCTAGTGCAGGTGAGACAAGAAGACAAAAACCAGAAACGCTAGTGTAGGTGAGACAAGAAGAGCAAAACCAGAAACCCCAGCGCCGAGTAGAAGGGGAAATCGAAAAGCTGCAGGAGGCAACAAGTCAAAACCCCAGAGGGTTTGAGCAGTTCTAGCCAGAGGGTCGAAAATTCGAGGTAGTCTCTCTCCGAGTGAGTTGACGGAGAGAAAGAGCTTCCAGTTTGAATTTTGCCGCAGCAGAGGGAGCAATGTCGAGCCTCAGCGTGAGGAGCAGTTGGTGGACGTAGATTTTTCAGTATGCAACTTTGCTGGGCTGAGCAGTAGAGGAGAAACAACTTACCAACTCCATCAGGGAGTGCGTAAGTCAGCCTAGGAGCTACACAGTAGGGAGAAAGAGGGAGTTGTTCGACAATTTTCGGAGGAGATGACAACCAATGGCTTGAGGGAACATGACAGGTTGGACGGGGCTTCCAACTTATGCCATCTGGAAGGCTAGGATGACTTTCCTTCTAGATGAGCATGCCCTCAAGATGTATGTTGATAATGTGGTAGTTGTCCCAGTGGATGCAGATCCGTTGAAGAAGTACAGAGCTGAGATGGCTAAGGCGAAGAGGATGATCCTGGATGGAGTTAAGGATCACATGGTGTGCCATGTTGCAAGCAAAGGGACCGCTAAGGAGATGTGGGATGCCTTGGCCACATTGTATCAAGGATCTTCTGAGCAGCGGAAGATATACTTAGAGCAGAAGTTGAGATCTTCTCAGATGCAGAAGGGTGAACGTGTGGATCCGTTCCTCCCGAAACTGAAGGAGACTCATGATGAGCTATCAACTGCAGGACATACACCTCAAGACTTGGAGTCAGTAAAACGGGCTCTAAATTCTGTCTTAGATGATTGGCAGCACTGGACAATGCAGAAGGGAGAACGTGTGGATCCATTCCTCACGAAACTGAAGGAGACTCGTGATGAGCTGTCAGTTGCGGGACATACACCTCAAGACTTGGAGTTAGTAAAACTAGCTCTAAATTTTGTCTCAGATGATTGACAACTCTTTGTCCAGAGTATCCTGGGCAGAGCAACATTTCCAAATTGGGACGAGATGTGGGCAGCTCCTAAACAAGAAGAGCTGAGGAGAGACTTGCTCAAGGTCAAACTTGAAGGGAGCAGCAACAGTAGTGGGTCGAAGCCCAAAGTGGAGGAAGAGGATAACACAACCCTTGCATCGTAGGGACAATAGGGATAACAGAGACGAAAGAAGGACGTCTCCAAGGTGAAGTGCTTCAGTTGTGGCGAGATGGGCCACTATGCATCTCGGTGTCCTTTGAAGAAAAAGGACAAGGATGCGAAGCATGATCCCAAGGTTGCAACCGCGAAGATTGACGAGGAGGAGTTCGCCATGAAAGCAGAGATACCTCCAAGAGGGAGGTGGGTTGATATAGAGCTGTAGTCAGGAGGAGTGCAGATGAGCAGGATCCTTGAGGAGCCCACCTCTTGGATCATTTCCTTGCTACGAGAGTCCATGATCAGTAGTTGTGGGATGGTGGAGTTTCAGTGGGTGCCATGGAGTGTTGATGCGTCAGATGTAGTGGCTAGAAGAGCCAGAGACTGTGCAGCGCAGAGAGGCAACAATGCAGGGAGGCACAATGCAGAGCTTTAGCTACGCAGTAGCTTCAGAGGCAGCAAGGGACTAGCAACAGTCAGGATTTCAGCACCGAGGAGTATCCACTGGATACTTGTCTAGTTTTTGGGTGTTTTCAGTTGCTTCTCTCAGCAATTGAGTTGCAATACAGATGCAATGTTAGCAGTGGTAGTGATAGCAACATAACAGATGCAACATTTGGGAGGAAGATGCAGTGTTGGGTAATAGAACTTAGCAACAACATGAATGCAGAGGGAGCTCCAGTACATATGTAACATTGATAGTGGCAATGTCAAAGGCAATAGTATGTCAGACATTAGCAACGCAGAGACGATGCTTCAGAGTTAGAGCAATATGCAGAGAGATTTTATTGCTAGAGCACATTCCTCACTAAGAGGGAGTGTTGATTTGGGGTAACATCAGATGTTCTGTAAGCCTCAAATTTTGTAGGGAGGCTCAGGCATAGGTATTTCAAAGAACCCAGAAAGCATTTTGGGAATTCCACCTAGAAGTGATTTTATTAAAATAATTAATATTTTTAATGGGGTTCCTAAGTCTAAACTTAGAAAAATTAAAATATTAATGTGTATTAATCTAGTTAGGGGTGAAACTTCTAGAAAAAGCCATGGATCAAGTCAAAACGATCTAAGCCTTTGATTAAGATGTAATCTAGGCCGTTGGTTGTCCAACAAAAAGATATAAGAAGGGGCTTGAGGGTCATTTGGAAGACACACAAAGAGATTGAGAAAATCAATTTTCAGAAGTGAGAAGTTTTCAGGGCGAAAATTGATTGAGGAGATCTTGCAGCAGAGGGGCAGTGAGAATCCGGGAGAAGGAATTTCTGGAGAGTACAAGGCAGAGAGAGGACAGAAAGATGTCCAAAGGAAGGCTCACGTTGGCCAACGCAGTGCTGACGCAGAGGCAGTGCAGTCCTTGAGGGGAAGTCGAGTTTCTGCTGAGGGAAGTCGAAGTTCAGTTGTCAAAAGCCAGGGTGCGAGTCTGGGAGGCAGAAAGTCGATCTCTCAGCCAACAGAGGATTCAGAGGAGAGGCAATGTAATACCTAGGAGGGGTGACATCGAAGCTGCCCAGGGTGATGCAGTTCTGTGCAGAGGCCACACAGAGGGTGACACAAAGCCTCCAGAGCAGAAAGATCAGTCACTGATTCTCTAGTGACAGGGTGAGATCATTTCACCAGTCTTTTGTTCAATATTCTCTCTGTATCGGATTGCTAGTTGAGCATCCTAGAATTGTACTCATAATTTTCTCCTGCATAATAAACCCTCAAAGTTGCTGCACCGGATTTCTTGCGTTGGGTTTTTTGGGGACGTTTTGTCCAAAAATAACTGTTTCTTCATGTGTTGTATTTTTCTTTCTTGCTCAGTATTCTGTTTCCGCATATATATAAATTAAGTGAAGGCTGCAAATGTATTTGCTTCGATATTTGCCGTAGAACACAATAAATAACTTGCATGATTTAAACAAGTAGGATAAGTAACATCAGTTTGTTGCAGTAGGTATTCCGACTTAGGAATTCTCACAGGGACCGCCCCTTCACTTTGAGTGTCGAAAGGGTAGCACCCCAACAAGCCCGTAGCCTGAGACGGGCCCAATTGCATAGTTGGGCACTCCAACACTTGAAACACAAATTACAGGGGGTAAAAACTAGCTTACCTCGAGGACTAGGCGCCTCCTCCGTCACTGGCACTAACTCTTCATCCCTCAAGCAGAGGTTCCAGGTGGGAATACAAAGAGACTCAACATTATTGCTCGTGCCAGGATCCCATGGATAGTCCCTGGTCTCAGTGTTGCGCCAGCCCAAGCTATCCCATACAACTGTCACTTTGCGCACCCACTGCCTTGACCTCGGGAGGGTGTTTGAATAATGAGTAGTACCACTACCCTTTGCACCCTCCCAATTCATCGCCCGAAACATACAACTAGAGAATTTCCCTCTATGCTTGGGTATTTATCAACAATGCATGCGAGCAGGGTGTCTGCCTGCGGGCAATTAGAGCATGCCTAACTATTCATGGAAGATTAATGGAGCGCGTGGAGGCCGGACAGGCTCCGAACTCGGCCTACTTTCCAAGTGGTGATCTGGATGTACACCCCCATTGGGGATATCTTGAATATCTCTTTTTTGGGTAAATGCTTGTTTTTTTCAAGTTTTTTCAAATTTGTGTAACTTTTATTTTATTTTATTTTTGGTTGAAACTTACTTGTGGTATTACAATGTTGATCATGACATTACATAATTTTTGTATAATTATTAATTATTTATTTAAAAATTTGATTTTTTTCCCAATTATTAAATGGGCAAAAATCAATTTAAAAAACAAAAAATATTTTTCCTTAAAAATATTGAAAAGCCTATGTTTTTGTTTGCTAAATTGTGTCAGTCTGAGATGACTGCACACTTAATCTTTGGCTTGAGAAACTGTGACCCATCAGTATTTAAGCTGTCAAAATCACAGTGAAAATCACTTAGGGATCGCATCTAGCTTGGGCCACAACCCTTAACATGGCTAGAATTTTCCCTATGGAGTTTTGAAGTGGTGTTTTTCACATCACAAAGTGCCTTCACCGTTTATTCTCGTGACCAAGAAAATCATTTTTTTTTAAATTAAGGAAAAAAACCAATTAAAAAAACCATATATTCTTAAAAAATATTATTATTATTATTATTTGAATATATGTATATTTTTAGGTTTTATTTATTTTATTATTATTTTATATAGATTTTTTAATTGTTATTTTTTTCAAATAATTTTTTAAAACCAAGTATATTTTATTTATTTATTTTTGTAACTAGAGAAATCAACAATTGGGTTAGTCTCGTACTCACGTGACACGAGGTTGATGCCAGCTGCTACCACATCTCTGGGGCTTGTGACTTGTCTTTTTCTTTGTAAATTGTGCTACTCCAGGGGATTTGAACGTTGGATCTCTTTGTTTACAGAATACTTCATATCATGACGATCGTCAATTAAGTTGCACCCTTGGGATATATATATATATATATCAAAATCACAGTGAAAATCACTTAGGGATCGCGTTTAGCTTGGGCCACAACCCTTAACATGGCTAGAATTTTCCCTATGGAGTTTTGAAGTGGTGTTTTTCACATCACAAAGTGCCTTCACCATTTATTCTCGTGACCAAGAAAATCATTTTTTTTTAAATTAAGGAAAAAAACCAATTAAAAAAACCATATATTCTTAAAAATTATTATTATTATTATTATTTGAATATATGTATATTTTTAGGTTTTATTTATTTTATTATTATTTTATATAGATTTTTTAATTGTTATTTTTTTCAAATAATTTTTTAAAACCAAGTATATTTTATTTATTTATTTTTGTAACTAGAGAAATCAACAATTGGGTTAGTCTCGTACTCACGTGACACGAGGTTGATTCCAGCTGCTACCACATCTCTGGGGCTTGTGACTTGTCTTTTTCTTTGTAAACTGGGCTACTCCAGGGGATTTGAACCTTGGATCTCTTTGTTTACACAATACTTCATATCACGACGATCGTCAATTAAGTTGCACCCTTGGGATATATATATATATATATATATATATATATATATATATATATATATATATATATATATGTATATATATATCTATATATATTTTCGGTAAAAAAAAGTAATTATATTATCAGAAAATCAACAGATACAAAATACATCTCCACAGGCTTAGAATTTGGTTTAAGCCTAGCTTTAAGGAACAAGTAGCCTGGAGGAAGACCATGACAATTGGTGTCATTGGTTATTGCCGGTTGGCTTACAGGTCAGTACTTACAAAGCACAAAATAGGCAAAAATACATATCATAGGAATCCACATTATGGAGGTGGATTTGGAGGAAAGGCTGGAGGAGCAGCAAAGAGAGCAACATGTTCATGCATGTGGAAGTCTATGTGCGCCACCCTCGCTTCCAGGGAGCAGAGCTGGTCATTTTTTCGCCTATGGTGACGACGTAGACTTTCCACAGAGTCCAGTATCTCATTCTGCATGCGTTGGAGATCATTGATATAAGCTACCAATTCATTTCTATCTTCATACCTCTGCTCCCTTAGAGTATTGATATTGAGCTGAATGTTGGTCAATTGAGCAATAGACTCCAAGGAGGCAGGGGCCTCTACTTGACTCGGGGAGTGCGCTGGTGACAAAGCCCTACCCTCTCCCGAATGATGGCTGCCAGTAGTTTCAGTAGCAGAGCTTGGCTCCTCTTCTTGTTGTCGCCCTGCCATGAGCGGAGCCGCCCCTCCCTGACGTGCACGTCCCCTCTGACGGGGCATTAGAACACCACTGTAACTACTAGCCACCCCTGAGAGGATGGCGTTCCACCTAACCAAAGAAAAGAACCAAAACAAACTGTATTGAACTTGCAGAAGGAGTAAACAGAGGACGTTACCGAGACCTTTACCAACCCTGAACTTTCAAGACTGAGGCACCGTTCTAAACGCTATCCTCCCTCCCGCGAAGGAAACACCAATGGTATAAGAACAAGAAGCTGTAGCAAGAGCCCAGGAGTCTGTTGGAGCCGGTCTTGCACAAAGCTCACTGACCGACAAGACACCACTGACGAGATGGCTAGTAGAGTCCCCCCCATCGAGATTTCCCCACGACCAAACCGAGAGAAAGCATAAGTGCCATGAGCTATCCGAATTCACCTAGAGAAAGGGCTGACACCTTGGAGTTTCATGCTGCTGCGGGGCTGAGAGAGCCCCCAGATCCCATGGCCATTCCGACTATTGGTGGTCTCCCTCCTCCAAGCGGTAAGTAATGTAAAGACCATGCTCGTCTGCCCCTAGCCGAAACTACAACCAGAAAACATTAAGGCCAGAAAAACTATGCACCAAACACTCCCTCCTCATCACCCAAAGCCGTTGAATAGCCTTCTGGGGTCTCCCTGCCTTCATATAACTATCGCGCCAAGATTCGATCTGCTTGTGGGTACGACGTACCGTGGAGCTTCATAAATTCTCAGATGGGGCACGTGGAGGCCCATCAGGCTCCTTGTGCCACCATGCCACCATCTGGAGCCAACATTCATCACCCCCGTCGGGAGCTCAGAAAAATGTTGTTTTTTTTAATTATTTAATATGTTCTTAAATAAATTTAAAGAATTTAATATTTTTAATTTTTTTTTTTATTACATTAAATCACATATTTTTTTAAGGGTGTTTTTCATGAATTTGTGAACATTAATGATGATTTTATAAATTATAGTTTAAAAATATTGCAATTTTAGTGCCCCATTGAAAGTAGATCAAGTTGTCTTAGGTTAAGATCTCAAAGGAGCTAAGCTTTTAGTTTCAAAAATAAAGTTGCTCTTGGTAGAATTACTCTTTGATTTAGGTGTTGATTTTTAAGGTTTTTCTAGTAATGTTATTTGGTCTATAATCCCGTGGCTTCAAAAATTTGGAAAAAGTTTTCCATGATCATAATTCTGGTTTTTAATGCCATGGCTGAAGAATGTTCAAATTTTAACCTTAAAAAAGGGGTGATGCAACATACCACATTTCGATTTTGGGGGTGTTTTTTCATGTTTTTGGCTCAAAAATAGGGGTTTTTTGGGCTAGAGTCCTCATTTTGAGGTTACAATTCTTGTTAGGTTGGTAACATTGTTCAACACGTAATATGTGTGTGGAAAAAGAAAAAGGTATGGATGAGTCAAATTTAACTTCGTTGATGCTAGTTCATGTGAAGCACATACTTCTAATTGGTCCATATATCAACGCATCACCAATTCCACATGCCAATTTGCCATTATGCCACATTTTAGTTTACCATTATGCCACATGTCACCATATAATCACGTTGTGTGTTAGTTTGGAGTGTGCAACAAGTCAGTGCCACTCTTGTTTTTCCTTCAACTTTCCAAGACCATAATTTTTACATACGATGTCCATTTGAGCCCGTCCAAATTGCGTTGGAAAGCCCTTGGTGAGCTCTTTGACATGGAGACATTTTCATCATATTTTAAGACCATCAATTTGGATCGTTTGTGGAAACCCATCCTGGATCAATCTTTCCCATTGAGAAGCTTTTGGGCCACCAAAAGTTTGATTTCACTTAGCAAGTGAGGGTACAACTCCCTCACTTTTCCGATTTCTATCCTTTGTGCATTACTTGGATGTATTCCTTTTAGACCCACATGAAGATATTCCACATCACCTTTTTGTGAAGCCTTAATCCTTTTGTCAAGAAGAACATTTTCCAGCGACTTATCAAGATATTCAGAAGAAAAATCATCAGCTAAAGGAACTTTAAGATTTTTACCTTGATTCATGATTATAAGAGGCTCTCATATGTTTCAAGTTTTTAACATTCACCATTGAATACACCACTACATATATGGAGGTAAATCTAATCGGGAAGCATTGTCACCATTTTTTTCAAAATTGTTATGGACCATACTTTATCGGTGTGAGATTTTTTACCTTTACCTTTAAGATTATAACCAAACTTGATCACTGACTTGGAAATGATGATTGACTCGATGCTTGTCATTCCTAGCATTATACTTGGATTGACTAGTTTTCAATTGTTCTTGTATAGTTTGATGAACCAATTGGATGTTCTGGATGAACTTCATGGTTTTATCTGCATTGCTTTGGCCATCCACCACTAAATCATGCCCAAAAGTGAATTCCAAAGGAGACTTGAACAAATATTTAAAATGTTTCTCAAAAGGAGACCTCTATGTACAAAAGGTATGGCATTGTTATAGGCATGTTGTACATAATGCAATTGCTCATCCCAAAGCATATGATGCTTGCTACAATACTCTCACAGTAGACATTGCTGTTATGTTGACCATTTTTGTCTATTCATCAGTCTGTGGATGAAAAGCAGTGCTTTTCTAAAGCCCGATGTTCGTTAATTCTCATAAAGTTGACCGAAACGTTTCAAGGAAGCGCGAGTCATGATCAGATACAATGGATGTGGGATAACCAACATGAATCAAAACATTCTAAAAGAACATATGTGTATAACTTTCTTTCGTCCCTTGCTTCTTACAAGGCATCAACACACACATTTTGCTAAATCTATCTATTACCACATACAAGTAATCATGTCCTTTTCTAGAGATAGGTGGATCCCCTACAAAATCCATGGACACTTTTCCATGGATGAGAAGTTACAAGAAGTGGCATGTACAAACCTAATTTTTTGTTACTTGGTTTGCAAGTAACACACATGACACATCCCTTAGTTTCATTCATTTGAGGATAACAGGGTAACAACAATAATGTTGCAATTGAGCTACTATTTTTCCTACGTTAAAATGGCCAGAAATGAGAGAAGTATGTGCTTATCTGATTACATGTACTCTTTCATTCAGTGGAATACACAATTTACCAAGATGACACAACTGTTTGTCATGAATATGATAATCTAATTCTTTTGCTTGAGTACCATGGATTAGTGTTTCATATACATCCTTGAAAAATTCATCTTTAGCATATATAACTTTCATGAGCTAAAGAACTATGTTGTAAAACAATGGATGCAATAATAGAATATCTTGAGGATATATCAATAACTTTGTTTTGTATCCCTATCTTATGCCCAACGACCAAATGGAATTGTTGCAAGAATCCCTTCCACCGAAAATTTCATGACTGTTCTAGCTTGGATTGTGATTGAAGATATTACAAAGGTGGATGATCTATATGGACGATTGTCTCTTTGCCCATCAAATAGTGTTTTCACTTAACATTTTGAACCAAAAATACAATTTGTCATAGGTAGGATAGTTTCTGATTGCACCACTGAAGGTTTCATAATGGTTTCCTTTTTTGTATTAATACTGCTCCCATGGGTGTAATCACTTGCATTGGTTTCAATCTCGAATGATTTTTGTAAATATAGCAATACCAAAACTAGGGCTATATTGATCTTCTCTTTCAAACTTTTGAAGGCTTTTTGTTATTTGCCTCTCCCATGAAAGACTTGCTTAATTCTTGTCAAAGTATGTAAAGGAGATGCAATAAATGAGATGTTGGCAGTGAACTTCCTCCAATATTGAACTGCTCCTAGGAAGCTCCTAGTGTCCGTTCTGTCATTAGGCTTAGGCCATTTTGTGATGGCTTCACCTTTAAAGAGATGAATTTCCAATTTACCACTTCCTAAGATATAACGTAAATACATTGTTAAATTTGGAAACTAGGGCCAAATTCCACTTTGGCTAGATCAGTTGATGGAGATAATCATTCCATTGAATTCCTCTTTTCGAGAGGACCAAAATCGATATAAAGATCATCAAATTTGGTTAAGGAGAAGTATGATTTTGAATTTATGTTTCTCCCATGTAAAATTAGCAAGGTAAGCCTCACCCATATGTTGGCTCAATAAGCCCAATAGTCACATCTCTTGACCACACCGAATTGTATATATTGGAGTGTTGTCTCCCTCGTTTCACAGATCAAAAGGGCTTCATTTTTGTCTGAAATAGCCGAGCTTTTGAAGGAGAATAAAGGGCTAGTTGTTTTTGGGTCTCTCTCTTCTACATCAAGGTCGAGATTCTTCTATCAAGTAAGCCACAAGACATAAAGGAAATTCTGGGCATTTCTCACCACCCTTTGCTCGCTAAAATCCATCACAAACATAGCCGTGGATTAGAGGATTGTTTGGAAGACAGTTTAGGGTTGTCTTGTATGAGGTTCATCTTGTGCAGGAAGGCCACAACTCCTGAGGTTTGGTTTAGTTAAGACGCAGGGCTAAATGAGCTTGTTCTGAGGTCACAAGACTGATCAGATGTCACTATCTTCAGGAGGGTTTTGAGGGCTTAATCTATCTCACATCAACCCTAGAAAAACCCAACGAAGGGGAGCTCCTAGTATGCCTGGATAAACCGCACTTAAATGAGGCGTTGTGAATCAGTTAAGCAAGAAAATTGTGTATTGTAAGAAGCCCTAACCAGACCATGGGTATCTATAGATAACAAAGTGTTGGAATGACAATCTTCTGAGCCATCTTCTTGTCTAAGGTTGGATCTTATTATTGTCAAGTCATTTTGACTTTAAGTTATTGTACTTTCTCTCTTTGCTGAACATTCAATATTAATAATAAGAAGATTTGATCAAGGGTTTTCCCCATCTTGGGGTTTTTCCTGGGCTTGAGCCAATTTATTGTGTCCTCTTGTCTTGGCTTGTCTTCGTTATTTATTGTACATGTTCTTTTCTCAGTTACTGTCATCATGATAATGTTTCACGTGATTGCTAATGATTTAATAATTGGGCTAATGAGAGAATTGAAGGTTCTGTTTTTTGCAAACATGTTATCCTAAAATTAACATGGAATCGGAGCTCAGGTGGAGACAAGCCCAAGCAAGAGCAATGACCAAGAAGTCTTCAAGATCTCCTTTCTCTGTAAATCTAGAAGAAAGATTGCACAGTTGGCATAATCTATAAAATCTTCCTCAAGAAAAACTTCACTCTCCTCAGATTGTTGCATTAGTTAGGAGCAAGGATGGATGGATTTATATCTCTGCTTTGAGTATTGAATTAAGAGGGCTTCTTCTCGTGAAGAATATACAGGTTAGCAAAATCACATTCAGTTATGAAAAGAGCGAGTCAAGTTTTTGAGTAACAATCATAGGGAACTCGAACCTGTGGTTTCTCTGAGTTTCAAACAAGATCACTTAAGTAAATATGCTATAAAAAGGTGATCTCAAAAGGGGCTTATTGACAATTGTGTGCGGTCTTCTTCCTCTTGGCCCTTGCAAAGAAAAATGAGGATCACTATGAAAAATATCAAGCTGTGCGGTCCTGTTTTGGCTCGTATTTCTCTCAGGCCATTTGCATCTATTTTGAAGCAATTTTGTGACATTCCTCCTAGAGCTCGTACTCCTGATTCAAGACTGTGGCATTTCAGTACTCTCGCTCAAAGTTACCATCTCAAGACGATGCATATAATGTCATTCTATAGATCCTCTATGGCCTGTAGTAATGGGTATGTGGTTCGTAGATCAGATCATAATTGTCTAGAATTTCACATCAACTCATATGTCTTTCTAATCAAGGCGTAAAAATTTTGGTTTCTTATGATCGACCTATATGACAGACTCATGTAGCAGATATACTTTAGCTAGGGATAACTATCCCTTGTGATATGACCTTATCATAGTAGCAATGAATATACCTATGTTATAAGCTGTCCAACACCTTGCATAAAAGTATTGTTGACTAGGTTGAGTCTTTAGCACAACAATCCCTACAGCGGCCGAGATGATTAAATGACACCATTTTGAGAATAAAGATGAATGACAGAGGTGTTATGACAACTTTTTAGTTTAAATATCTCTGGGTTGAAGAATATAAATTAAGAAAAAATTGAACAATGTGATGATTATCGATAGCTTACTTGCTATATCCCTTCTGACGGTTGGAATATCAAGTCACTGTCCCTATTTGCAATGGCTCGAAAGATCACATTAAAATAAAGGTGTTTTAATGAGGCATGACATTAGGATGTTTCATAATCTCTGTCCAAGAACCAGACTAGTAATGATGACTGCAGGATAATATAATGCACAAACCAATATGCTTAGCACTTCCTAGGGTTTGACCTTGAACATGAGTTGTCAAAATTTTGTATAGCTGATATATGGACGACTCTTTTTTTCCTCGTGGAAAAATTGTAATTTTCTATTAATCTGAGAAAATTACATGTTGTAGATGCCAATCAGGCATATGCAGAGGGTTAGGCCAAAGCCTTCAAAAAATATATATGTCTGTAGAAAATTATCCAAGAGGATATACTATAGCTGATCGGAAATATATATATACAGGGAAAAAAGAGCATAATATAAGAGTCTGATAATATCATCAAAAAAAGACTGCATTAGGGCCTATCAGCCCCCGATATATGGATGACTTGTTCAAGGACTTGCTTGATAGATTAAATAGAGCTCCAATATTGAAGCAGTTTATTTTATCCTGGGAAGTCAGTATCCGTTATGATTATGTATGACAGTCAAGATACATCTTAATGATGTATGGGCTTCAGGATTTCAATACCTCATTCTGACATATTGAACCTAGATTTGATTTGTATTGCTAAGGTTTTGCCTATTGTTGAATATGCTACGCCGTCAATATTTGTCAGGTTCTATATTTGATGTCAAGCTGATATAATGTTAGCAGACCTATTCAGTCATATGTCTTGCTATGAAAACCCTGTGTCGATTTATGGATGAGCCTCTCATATTGGACAACTGCTTATTGAGATATCTCTATTCTATTATCTATAATTTGAAGTACATTGCTGGAATCAAAGATTCCATGAATATTTTGATGCTGGCTTGGTTTGCAGTATGATAGATGAAAAGAGCACATCTAGTGCTTTATCTCTTGATTCGGTTGCTCTAGAAGCACCATTGAGGTTGAATGCATATTGCAGTAAAGCCATTTGAGTTAGCTCTTCAGTGAGTCATTTTGTGCACACCTTCGTTGTATATCGCTAAAGAAGATTTAAGGAATCCAGTATTTCACATACCACATTATATGGTACAACAAAGGACATACCTGTTTTATGGCAGGTTTAAGTGGACAGATCTCATGATGAGCAGGTTGTCTAATGGTCACGGTGCACTCTGAAAAGACAAGTTTAGGCTGTGGTCTCCCTTAGTAAGAGGAAGTGAAATCAATCAAATATTTTTTTCATCAAGATATACAAAAAGCAGAGGATTGCTAAGTGCTGCCAAGATCTCTGCTATAATTCAATATGTTTGCTATATATACATCTATATGCTGCTGGATAGAGCTATGAGGCTCCCATTGATCTAGTTTTGATTTTCAAAAAGCAACTTGGCACTATTCCATATATGAAGGGATTCTTGGCTGAAGATTGAGCTTTGGGAGCTCCTGGGGACTTGGGGTACTTATTGAGCTATGAGCGACCATAAGGTGAGTGGTTCACCTTCCCCTAGTGGTGCGTTGTGTACAAGGTGAGTGGTTCACCTTCCCCTGTGATACCCCATAGTGGTTGACATGTGTGTAGGGTGAGTGGTTCACCTTCCCCTATTGTTGATGACATATGCATATGATGAGTGGCTCACCCTCTCCTATGACATATTAGCAAGATGAGTGGTTCACCTTCTCCTACAGGTACCCCAGTGAGAGATACATGTAGGCAATTGTTGACATGTTGGTGGGATGTGGTTCATCCTTTCCCCACATGTAGGATGCTTATTCGTACGATTTATGATTGACATGTCGGTGGGATGTGGTTCATCCTTTCTCCACGTGTAGGATCCTTCCTACTATTGTTGATTTGCATGCATGTAGGACGTGGTTCACCCTTTCCCTACTCTTGGTGTTTTGAATGCCTGCATGAGGTGGTTCACCCTTTCCCTACAATGATTGTGATGTGTGACTGTAGGAAGTGGTTCATCCTCTCCCTACGTGTGATTATGACATGTGTTTGTAGGATGTGGTTTTTCCTTTCCCTACGTGTGGTTGTGAGCAAGATGTGATATATTCTTTCCCTACTGATGTTCTTGCATCATCCTACCCATGTAGTCCAGGACACATGGGAAGTACCTCTCATCTGGCCAATGAGTTGGGAAAAGTGGTTTGGCATGCATCGTGTACTCCCGTACTCCCTATGTCTAAGATGCATGGTGTTCTTCAATTTGATCACTTGGGATCAAGTCTGATTGGAGTTTACTCTTTGGTTATATGGATTGACTTTTGTCAGTGGAGAGTGGCAAGGTCTTGTGACTCACTCTCGATCGATTCCTCTTTATTATTCATATTAGTGTTTAGCAGAGTAGAGATGAGATACATGGATGGTTTGTGTCGACATGATGGCATGATTGACAGGTGGAATTCTCCCTAGTTGAGAGGGAGTGTTAAATTTGGCAACTAGGGCCAAATTCCACTTTGGCCAACTCAGTGGATGGAGATAATCATTCCATTGAATTCCTCTTTTCGAGAGGACCAAAATCAATATAAAGATCATCAAATTTTCTAAGGAGAAGTATGATTTTGAATTTATGTTTCTCACATGAAAAATTAGCAAGGTTGGCCTCACCTATATGTCGGCTCAATAAGCTCAATAGTCACATCTCTTGACCACAACGAATTGTATATATTGGAGTGCCGTCTTGTTTTGTTTTAAAAACAATTTTCCAAATATCACCTTAAAAAATTCTAATATGTTGATAACGAATTCTTAAGTTTGACTTAGTGAAATAGATTGCATTCTTCCACTGATCTAGCAAATCATCAATATGAGAAAGATGGTAACAATTCTTCACCGTGATTTGTTCAATTCTTGAAAATCCACATGCATTTTCCACGTACCATATTTCTTTGGTACCAATACAATAGAAGATCTGTATGGTAGTACTTGGTTGGATGACTCCTTTCTCAAGCAACTTTTGGACTTGCTTCTTGATTTCTTCATTCTCAATCACTCATAACCTATACATACCAATGTTAGGAAGAGGAGCATCTTGCTGCAATTGGATTTCAT
The DNA here is from genome assembly GCA_031772625.1 of Pinus tabuliformis. Lineage (NCBI taxonomy): Eukaryota > Viridiplantae > Streptophyta > Pinopsida > Pinales > Pinaceae > Pinus > Pinus tabuliformis. The sequence goes on from CM062806.1 coordinate 720,392,900, forward strand.
GTTGTATCTCTCTTTTGGAAGGTAATTCTTTAGGTTCTTGAAACACTTCATCATAGTTAGAAACAATCTTGCCTAATTCATCTTTATGTCTAGGATCACAAAAAAAGCATTGGATTTATCATCATCCTTGACTTTTACAATCATGACTACAAAATTTTGGCTTGCATTTTGGTGAAGTGTTGAGGATCATGGATGGAGACAAATATCTAATGTGATACATATATGAGGGTATGGACAGGGCCGAAGAGGCCATCAAGGCTTTCTATTAAGGGGATTCATCTAATATCTCCTCATATGGGAAGTTATTTATTCTAGGTGGGAGAGGAAGCTACATTCATCGTTGCATGTAGTGGGGTCATATTTCAATTTGAACATATTCTGTAATGAGGGGTCTAAAATTCAGAAAGATCCCAAGGTGATGAGAGGTGAGATGATATCTATTGAGAGGATGTACCCGGATCAAGACATACAAGACCATAGCTACAAGAGTTTGTCATCAGAATTTTGAGTCAGCCCTGCAGTTCAGTTTATAAGCAGAATTGGTCAGTATTAGAGCAGATTTACACCAAAAAGCATGACAGGTTGCTGCATGAGTGGTCAGAGAAGTTGGTCTTCATCTATGACAACCTTTGGATGTTCACAAAACAATTGCGGGCAAAGGATATGGATCCAATTTTAGTAGATAAGATTGCGCTAGTCTTTGATTGGGTCTTGGAGGATGAATCTCTTGCTAATGATTTTAGTTGGCTTGATAAAGAGAGTGAGGGTCTCTTTAGTGGTCCATTCTCCTGAATTGAAACACCAGATACACCTGCATCACAGTTGTTTCATTCTAGTGGTACTTGCATCACAGTTGTTGTTTCAGTCTAGTGATGGGACTGGCTCCTTGAGGGAATTTTCTAGGCGTTCTCATAGTCATGCATGAGAGTCGAGATTGGACTTGGAATATTGTCTATTTCAAATTTATAATTATGTTGAGACTATAAGTTGTGTAGTTGAATTGAGTAATAATTTGTAAATTTGATCATGGAATTATCTTTCAGTTTGCTATTTTCATTTTGTATAGAAAGATTGAGTGTCAAATGTTGTGTTATGATATCTTATGAATTTCTGCACTAACTGTGTTTTATAACTTATGGATTGGAAATGTAATTAGTATAATTTTTGTGCTCAATTTTTTAGTGTTTTATACCTTATATGGATTGGAAACGTAATTAATATAATTTTGTGCTCAAATTTTTAGTGTTTTATAACTTATATGGATTGGAAACGTAATTAGTATAATTTTTGTGCTCGAATTTTTAGTATTTTCTCTTTTTGCTGAGTCTGAAAAGAATTGTCGAGTCTTCTTGAGTCACAGGAAAAAAAGGTCTTAAAAGAGTCCGAGTTTGACAACATTGGTCTAGATCCAAACAACCTCCAATCCAGACCAGATCCAGACTGTTCAGTGCCAGATTCCCGTTGTCCAGAGTGGGCAGTCATGCATTCATAGCTTCTTCTCTTTGGCCTCAAATGTTAGGAGAGTGGGGCTACTGTACTCCTGCACACCCTCCAGGATCATTCTGCTAGATTCTATCAGCTTTGGCCATACACCAGCGGACATCATCTGCATGTGTGTTGGTGATTTCTTTGTTTATGATGATTCTGATGAGGCGACCATCCCTCAATCCCCACCGTCATCTTTGGCTGCCAGCTCCAAAACACTTTGACATCTCCTTCAGATCTGTTTTGGCTTCACTTCCTCTGGGTGTGGTGGTTCTCAGCATACATCATATCTTTTTGTATCTTATTCTATATATTTGTGTTGCACTTTGCTTTACATGCTCTTTAATAGAGAGTAGAGTAACTTGTTTCTTGCCTCTCGTGTTGTAGCTTTTGCATGAGGTATTATTTTAGTATTGTTGACCTACTCTTGTCGTGGACATTAATGTCCTTAGTCTATTTCAACACGTATGAAGGAGATATTCAAAAATATTTGCTATGGATTTTGTCTGATCTCCCTCAATTTTTAGATGCATGTTTAAAATATGACTTGTATCATTCATCCAATTAATCACTAAACTAGAATCCCTGTATACCCGCATTTTTTTTGGGATGTTTCTCCATTGCACACTGATTTGGATGCCTAGCCCCCCCGATTTCTCTCTGTCCAGATAACCCTATGAGCCCTTCCTTCTTTCCTTTCTTCCTCGAGCATGTTCGTTAACAAGTTCTAGTTCTAAAGAAGAGCCAAAAGTAGGGTTGAGGAGAAAGCGGGGATATAGATAGAAGGAACGAGAAGAAAGATGGAGAAGGACGGGAAGAGAGAGTGTAGGGAGGGATCACTGGTGCTAAAGGAAGGATGCAGAAAGGGGATAGAAAGAAGGAGAGCGGAGATATGGGAATGAGTGATAGGAAACAGGGAGGGAGAATCAGGAGAGGCAGGGATAATAACAGTCTCAATGCCATTAATTCTGTGAAGTTATTGGATTTATAATCCAACCCTGCCTTTATAGAAGAAAAAACAGAATACAATCTGTGCTGCTTTTGTTTTGTGCGCCTTGCCTTGATCCATCAAAAGAGCTCCAGGCCTGCCAAATCTGACAACTGCCTATCCATATTCTGAATAACAGGTGACATGTAAATGGTGGCCTTAGCTCAGATTTGTTGTAACTCGAAAGGGAGAATCCCTTTTTCTTCGAATAGGAGTGAATTTCTAGTTAACATACCCAGATCATCAAACAGGGTCAGCACTCTATTCTTTCCATTCCTTTTTACCCCACGATGTTCTTAAGCATCCTTCAATAGTATCACCTGACCATCTATCCTTCACACATGTTAACTAAACTTTCGACCACAGTGGTTTAACATACGAGCATTTCTTGTTGCATAGGACGACAGGTTATGCTGAAGGAAAGGTACTATTGCCATGGGCTTGTTTCCGAATCATTTCGGGAGACTGTTTGGAGGAACAACTTCGAGACAACTTATTTATGTGGTATAGTGTTTTGTGTTGCTTGTGTCTTGATATTGATGCTAGGATTTTTTTTGTTTTTTGTTTTCCTGTTGTTTAAATCCCGTTAATCTAATGAATTGCCTTATCTTTCGTTCAAAATGAAAGTATATATTTGTACAACTTTTACATTTCAATTCTTGAATCAGTCACCTGCAATTCCGTTGTCTTTATTCTGCATCAGATTTTCCAATGGTTATATATATATATATATATATATAAAATTTAATTTAATATTTTCCTTTTAGGGTTATCAACCTAGTCTGTATTGATATGATCTCAAGAGCTTGGTGCGTTGCTACATCATTGTTTGCAAAACAAACCTGATATATATAATTCAATTTAATATTTTCTTTTTAGGGTTATCAACTTAGTCTGTATTGATATGATCTCAAGAGCTTGATGTGTTGCTACATCATCGTTTGTAGAGAAAAACTGACCACCTATAATAATTTGTTGGTGGTCCACAAGGGTGCAGATCTCCACTCTTCTTTCATGTCTAAGAGAAGAGCTCTTAATCAATCAGAAGCAGTTTAAACTCTAGTAAGGTCATACTCCAAGATCAATTTTTGAGTGTCAGATGTTGACATATCTCATTTTTTAGATATTATTTATTTACAATTTTCTCCACTGAAAATATGTTCAAATCTGTTAATAAATTGTCCTTAAGATAAATAAGTAAATGATTAGTAATGCTTTTTCATTAAATATAAAATTGTCTTTATTAACTAGGGGCTCCATTTATGACGTTTCCAGAAAATAGGTGGAAGGAATTTGTTTATCTCAAAACTAAACGATTGGTATGTTTCTATTATAAAATAGGTCTTAACATTGAACAAGTTCCATTTATAACATGTCCATAAACAGGTGGAAGGAATTTGTTTATTTCAAATGCAAATGATCAGTATTTCTGCTATAAAATAAAATGTGTTAACATTAAATAGGTTCCATTTATGACATATAAGGAATTTGTTTATTTCAAACGCAAATGATCAGTGTTTCTGCTATAAAATAAAATGTGTTAACATTAAATAGGTTCCATTTATGACATATCCATAAACAGGTGGGAGGAAATTGTTTATTTTGGTTGTAGAATTTTTTTGTTGTCTAATTGACGTCTTAACATTAAATAGGTTCCCTTTGTGACATATCCATAAACAGGTGGGAGGAAATTGTTTATTTTGGTTGTAGAAATTTTTTGTTGTCTAATTGACGTCTTAACATTAAATATGCTCCATTTATAACATGTCCATAAAATAGTTGGAATGAATTTGTTTATTCCAGAAGTAAATGATTGGTATTTTTTATTATAAAGTAGAATGTCTTACCATAAAATAGAATGTCTGTTTAAGAGGTGGAATGAATATGTTCATTTGGGTTGTAGAAAATCTTTGCTGTCTTACCATAAAATAGAATGTCTGTTAAGAGGTGGAATGAATATGTTCATTTGGGTTGTAGAAAATATTTGCTGTCCAATTTCAATTGGCGCCGTTAACATTAAAGAGGTTTTATTTTTGTCATACCCGTTCTATGAATAGGTGGAATGAATTTGTTTATTTGAGGTTGTAGAAAATCTTTGTTGTCCAACTTCAATAGTCGGTGAAATTGAAGTTCCAATGCCTTCTTCATTTTAAGAATTAACGAACTAAATGTGCTTTGAAAATGTTAGGGTCCTATAATTTTTATAAGATTGTTTGATTATAGTTGATCATTATTATGTTTGAGATGTTGGAAATAATATCTCCTCCTGCAAATTATTTTCAAAGCAACACCAAGTACTAAGAGTTGGGCAGATTTTTGCATATAAATGTTGGAAATAATATTTCCTCTTGCAAATTATTTCCAAAGCGACACCAAAGACTAAGAGTTAGGGAGATTTTTGCATATAAATGTTTGGATCAGATCAGAATGTAGGTATTTTCATTTGAAAGAGCTCAAAAACAACGTTCCAACCTCCGAAATTGCATATAAATGTTTGGATCAGATTAGAATGCAGGTATTTTCATCGGAAAGAGCTCAGAAATGGCTTTCCAACCTCCGAAATCCATTAACTGCTTTGGTTTGAATAAATCCATTAACTGCTATGGTTTGAATTTTATAAATATGGCGGGAATGGATTTCATGCGATTACGAAACAAACGCTGTGTGGATGGGAAGCTAAGTAAATGCTATGTGGATGGTAAGACTAAGTAAATTATATGTGGATGGCAAAGCTAAGTAAATTTTATGATCAGGTGAGACCAGGGATGGAAGGTTACTAAGTGGTAAAATAATTTTAGAGGCAAGGAGTAAAGTAAAATAATTGGGATGGAAGGTTACTAAGTGGTAAAATAATTTTAGAGGGAGGGAAATTTTGCAATCATATGTTCAGAAAGATAATGCACAGGTGAGAAAAATAGGGAGCTTCTTGTAAAAGTTTTACACATAAGAGGACAAGTAAAAATGAGTTTTTACAAAAATAAGATATTCTTGTTTTTACAGGGATAAAAGTCAAAACAACTGTTTTACTAGCCATGGATTTACAAAAAACAACACATGGTTTTGCAAATCCATCCAAAGATTTACAGGAGTAAAATGAAATTTACAAGGGAAGGTAAAAGGAAAAACATGACATGGTTTTTGAAAACAACACATGGGTTTCAAAATCCATGGGAAGAGAAACAATACATGGATTTAGAAAACAACTCAAGGATTTTTGAAACAATATATGAATTCATAAATCATTGTAATAAATATTTTGAATTATGAATTTCATTTAAATATTTGGAAATATTAATTTAAATATATTATTTAAATCCAAATATTTTGTGACAAAACAAAGTATTTAAAAGAGGGTGGATAAGATGATGCACATGACAACAGCAAGATAAACATGGACAACAGTGCATATTCAACCAACATTTTAGAATTGAATGCAATAGAAAGAGGGACATCACAAACATCTCCTAGCAAGACAAACAACATTGCTCATTCAAAGGCCTAGTCATCACCAGAATGCCCAGACACAACAATTCCAGATTTGAATGCACAATACTTGCAGACAGTTCAGAGTTATAGCAGGGAAATTAGATAGATTATCTTATCTGTAGTTTATTATGCTGGATTTCTCCAGAAATAGCCACAATTAGCAACAATTGACTTTAAAGGTTGAACATAAGATTAGAAATAGTATAGACTTCCTATTACTTAGTTGGATTTTGGGAAATATGTACATGTTTTTGGTAGATATTGTTTGTAATGATTTTTATTCAGATTTTTCCTAGGATTATTAGAGAATATTTTGTAAATTAAATCTTTTTTTGGGATTTGATATTAGTTTAGCATAATACCTCAATTAATTTATAAATTCTTCATCTTCAAAAGTATTCCTCGGTTGATTTTTGAATGTAATTTCTTCTGCATATCGTATTTTTCAAAGTATTGGAGCATCAATAATACAGGGACCTTTTCACATGATTCATGTGGTGTACCAAATGGTGATGTGCTTCTTCTGTGTATCTGTTTAAACATTGTTTTTCTTTCTCTGTTATTCTGAAAATCTGAAATACTCAACAAAAACTGTGATAAATAGGATTTGTTATTTAGAGCACCCTATTTTCGCTGTTGGTAATTTTAATGTTTTCCATTGAAGTCAAATTAAGGAATTCTTAAATGCTCCTTGATTTCTACTGAACCTTACACTTTTGCTATTCTAAAATTCATTTAATTTCTGAAAAGACCCAAATAGTGCAACCTAGCTTGCCCTGTGAGAACTCTTCTAAAAATTGATGCAAAATCCAGTTTAATTTATAGACTCGATGGCCCAATGCAATTATAACACTTAAATCAACCAAACCTTTCAAACAAAATAAACTAGTACATTCATAACTAGCTTAAAATTCACATAAAACAAGTTAAATTAAACAGAGAGATCCCTATCTAAAGCTGGCCCAGCTTTCAAAGTGGTTTTGATGCTGTTCTATGTGTTTATTCCCTCAACCTCAAAAATACAGAACGACAACAGAAAACAGGCATTGTAAATAAAATAAAAACGTAAATATCTATTATTAAAGACACAATGTAGTAAGAATTCATTATACCAGCCATCATACATATATTTAACTTATTACATGTTATGAAATGCTTACTATTGAATATATTTATCACATTTTGAGGGAATTATATCACTAAAGCTTGCATAAAAGTTTCTTATGTATAACTAAGACCACATTTATCACATTTCAAAGGAATTTAATCACTGATAAACTTTCTTATATATATGTTATATTATCTTAGTGCAATTCGCTCGACCAGAATTTGTGCAACTTTTGCTTCCTATGCGACGAATTTAGATCAATGTGTTATTGTAATGCCCTACTTGATCTTATTCTGCTAAATTTGATTAGTGTTTAATTAACCTTAAAAAATTGACTTAAAATTATTAAGTAATATTGGTATATACCTACACTTGTGAAACTGTAATTTTATTTCACTGATATGACTTTTATTATTTGTTATTATTCAATTCCCAAGGCGTATTTTCAAAAGTTATTTCACTGATATGACTTTTATTATTTGTTATTATTCAATTCCCAAGGCGTATTTTCAAAATTTACTTTTGGATAGTATATGGTCTTCTCCAATTTATTTCTAAATTAAATATCCATATTCAAAAGTGTCTTCTCAAATCTATTTTTGAGTAAGATATCGTCTTTTCTAATTTATTTTTAAATTAAATATTCTCAAAATTTACTTTTGGATAGTATATGGTATTCTCCAATTTATTTCTAAATTAAATATCCATATTCAAAAGTGTCTTCTCAAATCTATTTTTGAGTAAGATATAGTCTTTTCTAATTTATTTCTAAATTAAATATTCATATTTCTATTTCCAAGATGTTTTCTCAAATCTACTTTTGGAGAAGATATGGTTTTCTTCAATTTATTTTTAAATTAAATATCCATATTTTATTCTCAAAGTAGCTTTTTCAAATTTACCTTGGATAAGATATGATAAGAAAAGTTAAGGATATTAAAATAAAATGATGAGGGGGAAGTCATGACATTAATGATATGTGGTTGAGGTGGATGAGAGGAAGATACATAAAAGAGAGGTAAGATGAGAGGAGAGGAATAAAACCTTGGTCTTTGTTTTGAGCATTGGAGGATTTTATTTTGGGGAATAATGTGGAGGAGAAATGAGAGAATGAAAGAACTCAAACTTGGATCTATTGGAGAGTGTTGCTTTTAACTTGGACACACTACAACTTGTTGGACTTGGGTTCAGAGGGCTATGGAATTTGTGGAAGTTCTTTGGGCTAGGAAATCATTTCTAGTTGGTTGGGAGGTAAATTCAGTGGAGTAGCCAAGATGAGCATCTCAACAGAGTCAGGAGCATTTCAACCAAGCCACTGGAACAAGTATTCTTCCATTTGTTGATTACTTATGTAAATTGTTGCAAACAAATTTATTTACTTGTTTAAAATATTCTAAAACAAAGTTTATTGGTATGTTATTATTAAATAAATGTAGAGTTATAAAGATGTTATTTCTTCTTATTATAGTTAAATTGAAGGATGAATCTAATTTAGTTATAAGACCTAACATAAGCCCTCACATATGGTATTAGAGCCCATATTCAAAATTTGGACTTTGAAAACACATACTAGCAATAAGTGACCACTAACTGATAAACCGAGTAAAATAGGCATGACACAAGAAAGTCATTTGTAAAGAGGCTTGGTATTAAGAACTTACTTTTGATCAACCTCGAAGTTTGTTAAACAACGGATCTGAGTAGGTTTCTTTTCCTTAACCGAACATGCACGCGCAACTATGACCTCTCTCCACGGGTCTCTACGCCTTCGCCTTACAGTTCCAAGTTCTTTTGGATGATAGAATTGTCCTCAGACAGGGGGCCCAATAGGCTTCGATATTAATAAAAACAAGCAAAATACATGAGGCTTATTACAACACGAGATCTTAGAGTTCACAGTCAAGCGATGGCTTGAACATTTGCTGATCTCTCCTTATATAGATTTCTAATCTAGACTATGAAGAAAAAACAGAAATAATTGAGGGTCCTTTAGGCATATTTTCACCGATGGTGTCTACTCAATTTTTCTATTACATACGTACAAAAAGAATCTACCATGGTCCTATCGGACTCTTATCTGAATCATAATCCTCATCAGGATCAAATTCTTCTGAAGAATTATGTACTGGCCTTGAGTCGTCAAGCATCTTTTGGTAGTGATGTTCTATCAACTTGTTGTACTCCTTGTCCCAATCGATATCTGCTGGGTCTTGGGCATCTTGTTGCTCGTCCTGTAAAGTAGATTCTTTTGCTTTTCCTTTTCCTTTGGCATCTACATCCAATATTATTGTCCTTCTTGATGATGCTCTTGATGACACTCCTTGTTCTGTATTCATCTTTATTCGGTGGAGGCCTTGTTGCTGAGGTGTGTACACTGCCAATTGTTTTCCCCACTTGGTAAGGAAAGGTAAATGACTGATCTCGATATCTAAGAAAGAATCTTTAAAGACATTTCTAATCGTCGGTGATTACTGTACTGCTAGCTCGATGCTGTTTAGAAGTTCCCATTTAAAAATTTGAAACATATTTGTGGAACTTTCAATTGCATGCTGAACCCATTCTCTGCAATTATCACTCAAAATCTTTGTTTTGCCAGCGTAATTCAAAAATCATAGATGTATAGATTCTATTTGAAATCATTAGGGTAATAATATGGATCACATTATTATTCCAATTGCTTGAAATAACACTAATAGTTACCAAAGTCTTTTGATTAATGATGAATTTTAATGCTTTTGGTTCTCCTTGTAAATCATCCATTTTTTGTAGAATCTGTATCTTTTCTGTTAATACCAGATTTCCAAATTCATTAAACCATCCAGCGTGTTGCTTAATCATCTCTTCATTATTGCTGGTCTTAATTTCTCCAATTTGCTCATGACTAAAAACTTGTGCAAAAGGATTAGGCGAGATACTTTCCCTTAGTCTGAGACTATGATAATCCCACGGAGATGAAAAAGTTTTGAGATATTCAAGAGTTCTTTGAATGCATTGAGATATCCTTGTGGTCGGCCTTTTCATGCAGAAACCATCTTTTATTTCCTAGTAAGCAAATCCTTCAAATATTTCATACAGCGGGAAGGTGTCATTTGGGGCATAATTCTCATCAAACCTTTGAAGGAAAGATGCTTCTAGTTCTTCAAAAATGTCTGGAATCTTTAGAGAAACAATGTATTTCTCTAATTCAGGCTTAAAAGGAATGGCTTCAAGATCTAAAATTTTTGCTCCTGTAAAAATACTGAGACCAAAATCAACTCCTCCAGTAAATTGATAAAAATTTAAAACCTTTAGGATCCATATCATTTTTTAGTATATTCACTAGACCACAGATCTGAAAGACTTCTGAAAAAATAACTTTACTTTCATGTTAGGCAAAGGATATACCTTTACCAGTTCAACATCCAGGCCTAAAGACATACCTACATTCTTTGATTGCCATGCTTGACATTTTCTGATCCAAGTGTTTCTTCTCAGTCTCATTCCCACTACTTTCTTGATTTCTTCTATTACATGGCTTGCATGTCTTTCAAGCAGTCTGAATCTATCAACAAATGTACTGAAATTGTTGTCCTGCGGGGCTTTACCTGGAATAGTAACACATGAACCTGGACACGTAAAGAATGCTTTGTTCATATCCCTGGTTAATGAATCAGTTAAATAATTGGAATTACTTGGGATCCATTCAACTTCAAAATCAAACTGTTGGAACCAAATTTTCCATGCAAGTATTCTTCTTTTTGCCATCTGTCTTGATATCTTGGCAGATAAGAAATATTTAAAATTCTTGGAGTCTGTTCTTATTAAGAATTTCACAAGCGTAAAATATAATTCAAACCTTTGTATTTCGTTGAATATAGCCAGTGTTTCTTTTTCTGCTATGAAGTAATTCTTCTGGCTGAGTGTGAATTCACTTGATGCGTAGGCACAAAGTCTTTCTTCACCTTTATCCCTTCTTTCAAAAAGTACAGCTGCCCAAAAAATCTAAAGAAGCATCATTTTGAAGTATAAGCAGACCATCACCTGGTGGTTGGAGTTTTGGTAATTGTTGACTTTCGACTTTCAATTATTTTACTGTTGTTGTTGCTTCTGGTGCCATCCCTCTTTGAGATGTTTCCTGATTGGCGCTGTTTTTTCTGTCAACCTTGGGATATACTTGTGAATGTAGTTTAAGACTCCTAAAAACCTTTGAATGGTTTTTGTATCTTTCAACTCATTTGGAAACTGGGTTAATTTAGTCAACACATGTGGTTGCATCTGAATTGCACCATTGATTATATGAATTCCGAGAAAATCTATACTATCTTGAAACAAGCTCATTTTTCTCTCTGATAAAATTATGCCATGCTGTTGAACTTCTTTGAGAAAAATCTCTAAATGTTTTTACATCTGGACTATGAATGAGAATGTCATCAATGTATGTTACAATGAAATCATATCTAGAAAAAATGAAATCCATTATTCTCTGGAAGAATGCAGGGGCATTTTTCAAACCAAATGGAACAACCTTCCATTGGTAAAATCCCGCTGGACAAGTAAAAGCAGTTTTGTGCCGGGCTTCTTTTTGTATCTGAATCTGATAGTATCCAGACTTCATTTCAAATTTGCTGAATACTTTGTTGTGCTGTATTTTTTGCATTATGGTCTCTGGTCTTGGTAATGGATAATTGAAACTCCTAGTTATTGCATTCAAACGTTTGTAATTTGTTACCATTCTAGGTTTTCCTTTGACTATCTCAAAATGATTTCTTATCAGAAACGCTAAACAAGAATAATGAGACTCACTTGGCTCGATGAGCTGCATATCTAACAATTCTGTAATTTGTCTATTTATTTCTTGCTCGTCTGAGGGAATGCAAGGAATCAGTTTTCCTTTGACTCTGTTATCATGCAAGGTCACAATCTCTTGCATTGGACTTTTTACTATCCAAAATTGTTGTGGATTTTCTAAACAGCGTTTAAGAAGTCTGTCATGGATAGCAGTTTGTTCTGTAGACCAGTGGGGATCTATGCATGCCTTTTGTCTTGATTTGGATTCTGCTTTGGATTTATATATTTGCAGGACTTCCTGGCAATCATCAGAATCGTTTAAGGGCCTTCTGGCTCCAACTCTTTTTTGACTATTTTCATCTCTTGCTTCTGAATTTGCTATGAATAATCTCGGCACAACAATATCCTTTTTCTTCAAATTTATGATCAGTTTATCTTGGCTGATTGTTACTGGAAGCACACAATTTAAAAATGGCATTCCCAACATTAGACTAGTTGAAGGGTCATAATGCTATATTGCAGAAATCTTGACTATACTCCCCCCAAATTTTAATGAAATGTTGTCTACATAATGAGTTAAACTCACAGATCCTCCTATGGTTTCAGACACCAATATATTTTGTAAAGGTTTCCATAGAGATTTAAACAGAGATGGTCTAGCCAAATTATTTGATCCACCGGTATCTATGAATGCATCAACAAATATCTATTCATTTTTTACTTGAACTTGAACTGGGATATAAATAAGGCTATTAGTTTTGACCATCTTTTTTAATAGAGTATTTTATTCTACTCTATTTATCTCTGGATTTGGCAAATTGGTCAAGGCTGTGGTTCTTTTTTGAAAAGGGCAGAAAGAATTTACTTCTGGAAATGGTAGCATAGATTGCTTACCTTTTTTCTTTGGCTGCTCTGACTGTGAACTTTCGGATTCATCTTCTGAATATATATAAATGTATATACTGCATTTAACAAATAAATTTGAATCACTAAGTTTTGGGTTCTCCTCTTAAAAAAAAACTTGTTAGAGAGGTTGCTGCACGAGCAACCTAGGATCCGAAATATAAGCATATACATAATGCAGATGGAAACAACAACCCATATTTTAAGTAATCTAAGGTTTTAAGAACAAGCTCAGATGATCAGAAACCCTAGAAAGAAACGACAAAGAGAATTACTATTTGCACCCCTGCCATTTGTGTTGTTTGCCATTGCTCCCTTTGCACAATGTGGATCAGGCATCCTAATTCCAATTTGTGGAATGCAAAGATACACAAGTCAAAACAGATTTGCAGATTGAAAAATCACACCCAAATTTTGAAGGTTGACCAACACTGATGCCAATCCCACACCCTAATCCAAAGCTTGTCATTACTTGCCCCACTTTCAATGTAAATGGATTCTCCATTCCTTGCTTTAATGTTGGTGACTTCACTTTTAATATTCCAAGATGAACATTGAAGCAACGGATTTTTGAGGCCTTTTAACCACTGCTTTCTAGCTTTTCTAGCTTAAGGGACATTTTGGGGCCTCTCTGTCTGAACAACTCCACTTTAGACTCAGAAGTAATTTTGATCTTAGAAATGTGCGAATTTTTGAGGCCTTTTAACTGTTGCTTTCTAGCTTCAGGGACATTTTGGTGCCTCTCTGTTTGAACAACTTCACTTTAGACTCGGAAGTAATTTTGATCTCAGAAATGTGAAAATGAAATGAATAAATACATAAAGATTCTCCTCTGTTTACAAAGAGACACTGCCAATTGTCTATAATCATATACGAGAAGTTTTATCCTTCGAAAAGTAAGATGCAATAATATTTATTTCCCAACAACATTTTAACTTGATACCAATGAATGATAATAAACCATTCATTTATGGGTCTTATGATATCTAACCCATATTCTTGGCTCAATTCCATTGCACACTCGAATCAAAATCAGAAAGCTTGGATTTAGGGCCTTCAAGTTCGTATAACTAGAGAGAATGAAGTCTTTAACAGAGGTAGAGGCACTCAATGGTGATATTTGACAACGATGAATGAAGAGCTCCTTGGGATATCGGGACAACTGTCCTCTCTACGCCATTTTCCTACCTCGATAGTATTATTGTTATTGCCTTTGCCTTCCCTTGTTCTGTGAATGATCCAGGTAGCTGTGTCGTTTGCACATATGCTTTTATTTATTTATTTCCGATATAATCTTGTAGTTTGACACTTTGTTTAGGAATGCTTTACAAACTTCTGCATGGTTAAATCTCTTTCAGCAACTTAGAATTTTAGGAGCCTGTTTTTATAAATTGAAACTACACGGTTGCTGTAGATTGCTCTTATACAGTTTCATGTGTGTATGACACAAAGGCATAAAGTTTGAAATCTTGAATGGACATATGAATGTGACACTGCATTCACTGAACATTAAGGGAAAGGAGAATGTGGTGGCCAATGCACTAAGCAGGAGGCCACAAACCTTCTCCCAGGTACCCTTGAGGCTTACTTTGAGGGAAAGTGTGTTGGAGAAACTCTTTGAAGATAGTTGGTATCTAAAGGTTATATCAACACTCCAGAGTGGGAAGTGGATAGAACCAAAGTTTGAGGGATATGTCCTTGAACTAGATGGACTATTGAGATTTCAAGGGAGAATGTACATCCCCAAGGAAGGGGATGTAAGCAGAACCATCATCGAAGAGTCACATAGAGCACTCTATTGTGCACACCCTGGAGTGAAGAAGATGTATGCAGACATGAAGAAACTCTTCTTTTGGGCGGGAATGAAACATGACATAGTCTAGTTTTTCGCCAAATGGCTTGAATGTCAACGGGTGAAGGCTAGTCATCGCCATCCAGCATGACTCCTTCAACCATATGACATCACTATGTCTAAATGGGAGGTTATTTCTATGGATTTTGTTGTGGGTTTGCCACTCATTTCATAGAGGCACAATGCTATATTGGTTGTAGTTGATAAATTGACCAAAAGTGCCCATTTCATCCTAGTAAGAGACACTTACGATGTTATTGATGTAGCACGATTTTTTATAAGTGAAGTTATTTGACTACATGGGTTGCCCACAAAGATCATTTCTGATAGAGACTCTCGATTTACATCTAGGTTTTGGACAAGTTTGCAGTCAACGTTGGGGACTTAGTTAAATTTGAGCAAAGTTGAAAAGTGTAACTAGGTTCGGTCTTTATAATGACATGTAATTATGATCTTTGTAAATGATGAAATGAAGAGAATACAATTATTTTTGTAATGTCTTGCTTCATGGGTTTCATGAGCAAGGGATTTTATTTAGATAGCTCCCATCGAGAGCCTTAGGATTTGTCATTAAAGTCAAAGAGTCAATGTCATGTATGAAGAACCCTTCTCGGGGATATAACAATGTATATGAGTCTATAAAATGTCTAGAAATCCCTCCAACTACAAACATTAATCCTCCTCTTGATGCCGGCCTCAAGATGCATAAGAAACTCATGTCGGCTTAGCTTATATGGAGACACATCCATTCGAGATGTCATGTCGGCTTAATATATGGGATAAATCATTATAAATAGGTGGGTAGGGTCTTTGCATTAAGGCAACACAAAAGTTCGGATCCCACTGAGGTTTTGGTGATGAACCATAGTCAACAGTTCATATATTTTCGGATGGAGAGAATAGTGATGAGTTTAGACCTCTAGTACAGTCACCAAACAATTAAGATCTTTGGTTTTGGTGGATAGTTATAGTTAAGAAAATTTAGATGTCTGATATTTTCGAAAGACAAAGGCAGTGATAAGTTCGTATGCCATCACATAAAGGAACTCAGATGAAGAAGGGACAACGAGGTTCTATCTATAGCTAACCACAATCAACAAAGGTTCAGATTTATCTCTAAGTTTGAATGGACAAATTGCAGTAATAAGTCTAGTAATGTACAACTCGATGTCATGTCAGCTAGACAATGGTTCAGACAATGATACATATATATGCTACAATTCGGTGTACTTGCCAAGATTACAATGCAAAATAGAGCAGAAAGGGTAAACAAAATTTCAGTGATACCACAATGAGCAAGGTTCGATATCGTAACAGGAAGGAGGGATCAAGGCTCGAAAGGAAATAATGGTATCACGTGGAAGAAGGACACTGGGACATCTTATGAAGTGAGGAAGGAGATCTCATAGTAAAGAAGATCTCAGTGATGCTAAGAAGGTCGAAGTGGAAGAGGAGAAAAGAAGAAGAGTAACTGCCAAGAGGACTTGTGTCTTGATCGTGGAGTGGCTAATAGGTCAAGGATCTTGGTCTTGGTATTCGTCAATTGGAATCTCTATAAGAAGAATTTGGGCGGGTTTTCCTCTCAAAGAGTGAGAGGTTTTGGCCCTGGCTGATAGCCTACATTTTGTATCTCTTGTCTATTTATGTTCATGCATTGGTTACTATTTGATGAAGAAGACTAATAAACTAAGAAGAAGAAGGTCCTAATCTGAAGTAGTAAAAAACATTTACAAGCAGTCACTAATTGGAGAGAAATCACCTAATGCAACTACCCTAGATTCCTCAACATGGTATCAGAGCTAAGGTGTCAAAGTCAAGAAAATGGCATACAATCAAAGAGACACTCAAGGATCGAGTTTCAAGGAAGGCATCAAAGCAATGTGAAGGATCTACATTTGAGAATCAAACCCTAGATCAAAGGAGGAAGTCTACTTCAAAAGAAGTCTTGGGATCATCAAATAATCGATGCCAAAGCCTTATTTCTACCCAAGGCGAATAGATCTACAAATCAAGGCACCTAGAAGTCTACACCAACAAGAGTGTTGGGTTCTATAGTCTTTAGCAAAAGACCACAAAGACCCTCATCAAGATGAAGATATCTACAAAGCAAGGCAACCCAAAGTATAGAGAAGCATTTGGAGGACTAAGATCACATCATCTTGGAGATTCTAGAAGCATTTATGATCTGCATTCATTCACTACCAAAGAAGTCGAAGTATCTTGAAGTCGAGAAGACATTATCATCTTCAAAATCCATAAGGAAAGCTCCCTATCATTGCAACAAGGATCTCCTTGTTATCCTTGAAGAAGATCATCCAAGGAAGCATCAAAACATCCTCATCAATCACCATCAACAAAGGAAGCTAGATTTAAAGGGGTTGACATCATAAAAGGAACAATCTCCTTTATTGAAGAAGGGCTTTTCATTTGGAAGAAGATCATCCAAAGGAGGCACTAATGCATCTTCTTCAACCACCATGAATGTGATCAAGTTAAAGATTTCATCTTCACTTGTCAAGTAAGTATCTTTCATTCTATAATCAAATTTGGTAAAGTGACTTCGTTTTGCAAAGATATCTATAAGTTGGATGGATCATCGAAATTCCTTGCATGGAAAAGGAGGATAGACATCATCCTCAAAGAAAGTGAAGTCATCGAACATAACAATGAAAATGTCTCCTCCAAATACATGGTAATGGATTCTTATGAAAGGTCCCATCATATATCAGTATTGGAGACATCAAAGAGATATATAATATAACTTGGTAGAACTATTCTTTGAAGATGCGATAAAGAAGGTCACATCACTTAGAGCTGATCAAACACAAATTGAAGGTATCAAAGGATAGAGGGTTATCTTCATAACATCTCAATTGCAAGATCTGGGATGAAATAATCTTCATACAACTAACTGATGAACAAGGTAACAAATGTCTATGAGGATAAGAAGGCTATCCCTTTCAACAACTTGTGGTTTCTATTCCAGATAGATGAAGACAGGTTGAGGGCAAAACATATTCAGACATTTGTCGAAATGAAAGAAGAACATAGCTAACATAACTAAGTTTCAATGCTATTAGCATTATAGGAAAGATTGTCCTAAGTGCAAAAGGGAAATAACAAGGAAGATAGAGAAGAAGTCCATTTCACCGAAGAAATGGAGGAAGCTGAAAGAGGAAAGACATTAGAAGCAAGAGTTCGTGACATCAACATAGGGAAACATGAAGGATAGATGGAACAAAATCCATGGCAGTCAAATATGAAGGATATAACCCTTGTGAACCTCATTGGAAACTTAAAAGGGAAGTAGTAATCTAGGACAAGTCTCATCATACATCAAGTTAAAGGGAAACATCTGCTGGATAGGGATATGCAAGATCCTCAAGATTCTCTGATGGAATCCTCCTCGGAGGATTCACCGATTTTGAATGGAAGCAAGTGTTTCGTCAGGAACTCCAACTTGTGGAATTCATGGGATGATGGTACGATGACATAAGAGATGAAGCAGATCAAGGGTTTGAAGATCTTTTCAATCAAGGAAGTTGCTAAAAGAAGCCTAGATGGTCTAAAGGTAAATGAGGTATGTATGCTTGTATTCAATATTATAATGTCATGTCATATGGTTGCAGGTAACATGGATTTCTACTTCTATCTTGAGAAGCATGATCAAAGGAAATGAATCTCCTCCTATGAAAGGATGTCAGATGACATGGTTCACACTAGATGAAATAAACATAATATGTCCTCCTATGAAGTATGAGGTGGTTGACTACAATTGAGGAAATCTGATTGGAAGCTCATGGGAAAGAAATGTGTGAAAAAAGGAAGGAATAAATCATGAGATATGCAACCATGGTAAATGAAATCAACATCCGAAAGACCAAGAATATTTGACTAGGAAATCTCTTGGAAAGATATGAAGACTCTGTTGGAAGTCTGGAAAAGATGGAGACCCTTGAAAAATCAAGGCCAAATGTACACTGATGGATTGATTTTTGATTAAAGGAATGATGATGATGCAAGAGAATCTAGACCCAACCAACAATGTGATAGTGTCATCACATGTTGTGGTTAACAAGGAGTGGAGAAGAAAATTGATTATTAAGTTCTTAGTAGCTATTAATTATGTAAGTAGTTAGTTGTTGCTAAAAATTTGAGGAAACTAGAAATAAATGGCAAGTCGATCCTCCCTACGAGGAGATCAAGCCAAGTAGCTAAGTCATTAAGTTAAATTAGGATTCTGTTTCTTAAAAAATAGAAAATTCTTTCAATTGTGGTAGGAGACAGTTACTTAAGGATTTGTTTGCTGATTGAAATCGAGGAGAGGGTGAGAGTGAAAGAAAAGCAGGGAGTGCAATAATGTAAAAGCGCTATTGAAGGCAAAAATGAAGGGACTCTGTTTTTTCTTGTGTATTGCAATAGTGTAATAGAGCTAACAAAGGCAGATAATAAAAAAATACTCTGTTTTCCTGTGTATTAATGTTTTTTGTGTTAATCATAATGGAAACCTTTACAAAAGACAAACTCGCCTTCTCTCCACCTGCTATTCCGCTCAGTTTTACCAGGATCCATTGACACAGAAGCAAGGGAGGCTACTGAACAAATCATTCATGGCCTGCGCCTATATAACTATAGGAATTACGTTTATTCCTTGACCTAGGTGTTGCTGTGCATCATATATCACTTGATAAGAGATATCAGTTTGGTGAGGTTTCAAGGCAGCAACCAAAACAAGATGGTAGTGGAGTTGTTTGTATTGGGTTGAACAAGAGTGGTAGTGTTTCTTCATGGAGCCAATTTCTTCTTCCATTTCATGTACTAGCATGTTGTTGTTCGTGCCTTAAGCATTGGATGTGTAACGAAGGTTCTGTATTAAATGAGTCCGTTGTTTTTTTTTTATGCCGAGAGCATTTCACATTAAATCACATATCAAAATTTTGGTTTATAAGTCTTCCTTTCTAGATCTAATTCAGTCCAGTTGTGCTTATCGCATCTCGCATAGGAGAGGAGGAGTCTTAAGAATACGATGATGAGGCAGATGCTTATGATCTGCAATATTTGGATGGATTTTAATGAAGGAAACTTCAGCCACATGAACGAGATTGTTGCACAATAGAAAAACATTAACGAGTATGTTGTAGACTCATAACTCACAGGTCCAGAATTAGGAAAAGAGGCAGCTTTGCTACATCAGATGACATGACTGACTCATTAATGAAAGTGATGGATGGTCTGTGACCTATGAAGAAGCCCCAAAAGATGAAGGCTCCTTGACAAAGAAATTCATGACATCAAAGGAAGGAGCTCTTTAAGTAGCTGGCTGAGGAGCTGTTGTAGGTCCTTAATTAAGAGGGAGCTTAGGTACATTCCTTCCGTAGGAATGAGTACATTTCGTTGTTGGAATTGGTATGTCCTCCCTAATTGAGAGGGAGAGATAGACACATCATTCTAGTCTTCACTTGGGAAGATAGAATGGAGGATTGGGTAATCATCTGGAATTCAACGCTCTTTGAGGATGAGACAGGGAATCCAAGGTAAGAGTAGTCGTGGACCGATATTCTTTGATGACTTACTATCCAAGATAAGAATAGTCCAAAGAAGGTCATACTCTGTGAACACCCGGTTGGAGTATGTACCTTGAGAGACAATGATTATGGTGTCTATGAATCATTGGTCTCGCCAACATTGTGCTCTGATCATGTGGATAAAGATGTTAGTCAAGGCCTTGCTATGTGACAATACTGGTTGATATGATGCTAGACAGATGGGTTACTAATCCGATTCTTCTTATGAGAAATTCTTCAGATTGAGAATGACCAAGTACCATTATGAATACCTCCCTGGTTAAGAGGGAGTGTTGAAAAGTGTAGCTAGGTTCGGTCTTCATAATGACATGTAATTATGATCTTTGTAAATGATGAAATGAAGAGAATACAAGTACTTTTGTAATGCCTTGCTTCATGGGTTTCATGAGCAAGAGATTTTATTTAGATAGCTCCCATTGAGATCCTTAGGATTTGTCATTAAAGTCAAAGAGTCAATGTCATGTATGAAGAACCCTTCTTGGGGATATAACAATGTATACGAGTCTATAAAATGTTTAGAAATCCCTCCAACTACAAGCACTAATCCTCCTCTTGATGTCAGCCTCAAGATGCATAAGAAACTCATGGCGGCTCAACTTATATGGAGACACATCTATTCAAGATGTCATGTCGACTTAATATATGGGACAAACCACTATAAATAGGTGGGAATGGTCTCCGCATTAAGGCAACACAAAAGTTCGGATTCCTTTGAAGTTTCAGTGATGAACTACAATCAACAGTTCAGATTTTTTCGGATGGAGAGAATAGTGATGAGTTCGGACCTCTAGTACAGTCACCAAGCAGTTCGGATCTCTGGTTTTGGTGGATAGTTACAGTTAACAAAAATTCGGATGTTTGAGATTTTCGGAAGACAGAGGCAGTGATAAGGTCGTATGCCATCATAGGAAAGGAACTCAAATGAAGAAGGGACAACGGGGTTCTATCTATAGCTAACCACAATTAATAGAGGTTCGAATTTATCTCTGAGTTTAGATGGACATAATGCAGTAATAAGTGTGGTAAGGTACAATTCGATGTCATGTCATCTAGACAGTGGTTCAGACAATGATACATATATATGCTACAATTAGGTGTACTTGCCAAGATTACAATGCAGAATAGAGCAGAAAGTGTAAACATAATTTCAGTGATATCACAGTGAGAAAGGTTTGATATCATAACATGAAGGAGGGATCAAGGCTCGGAAGGAACTAATGGTATCACGTGGAAGGACATTGGGACATCATATGAAGCAAGGAAGGATATCTCACAGTAAAGAAGATCTCAGTATGAAGGCAATGATAAGATCTCAGTGATGCTAAGAAGGGCGGAGTGGAAGAGGAGAAAAGAAGAAGAGTAATTGTGAAGAGGACTCGTGTCTTGATCGTGGAGTGGCTAATAGGTCAAGGGTCTTGGTCTTGGTATTCGTCAATTGGAATCTCTATAAGAAGATTTTGTGCAGGTTTTCCTCTCAAAGAGAAAGGTGTTGGCCCCAGATGATAGCCTACATTCTATGTCTCTTGTCTATTTATGTTCATGCATTGCTCACTGTTTGATGAATAAGAACACTAGTAAACTTAGAAGAAGAAGATCCTAATCTAAAGTAGTAAAAAGCATTCACAAGAAGCCACTAATTGAAGAGAAATCACCTAATGCTAATGCCCTAAATTTCTCAACAAGCACTGCATATCATCCAAAAACAGAGGGGAAAACTAAAAGATTAAATCAGGTTATGGAAAACACACTTAGAATGTATGTCATGGATAATTAGACTTAGTGGGAAATGTACTTACCTTGATAGAGTTTGCCTATAATAACAATTACCACAGTTCCATTAAGATGCCTCCTTATCAAGCTTTATATGGGAGTCCATGCAGGACGCCATTGAGTTGGGAAAAGTTGGAGGATCGAGTAATAATTGGGCCGAAATTAGTTCAAGAAATGGAGGAACAGGTAAGGCAGATTCGACAAAGGTTAAAGGAAACACAAGATAGACAAAATAGTTATGCTGATTCACATAGAACTGATTGAAGTTATGATGTAGGAGACCAAGTTTTTATTTGTATCTGACCCAACAAAAGCACCATTCGGTTTGGTAAAGGGACGAAGTTGTCACCTCGGTTTATAAGACCTTTTAGGATCAAAGAGAAGATTGGACCAATTGCCTATCGCCTTGTACTACCATCCCATTTGCATAGAAATCATGATGTTTTTCATGTATTCATTTTACGACATTATGTTTTCGATGAATGTCACAAACTGGATTGGAGGGAATTGTAGGTCTCAGATGTGGGAACCATAATGGTTGAACCATTACGCATACTGGACCGTAGTGTTCGACACCTCAGATGTCTCATGGTGGACCAGGTTAAGGTCCAATGGGACAAGTATAGCCCATGTTCTGCTACTTGGGAGGATGTGGAGACTATACGTCATGACTACCCCTCACTTTTTGAGCATTTGTGATGCCTATTTTGACGTAGATAGCTACGTATGCTAAGGTTATATTTGTAGTTCCATGTATTTATTTACAAACACTATGTAATATTTATGCATTTAGTTGGACAAGTGAAACTACTTATATAAATCATTAGATAGATTATATATTATCGATTGAAATATTTTATGTATGAACTAATGTATGACTTACTTGGTTACAATTTATCTAGGGTATGACTTATCAGAGTTATTGTTGTTTGATGTATGGGTTAAGTGGATATGATTTATCTAATGAATGACTATCAAAATTATGATTTATCTAATGAAAGATTTATTTCTAGTATTTTGTTATGAAGTACAAAATTGACACGTGGATACTAGACTTAATAACATGATATTTAAGATCACTTATCTATATATATTTTGTTGTTATGTATATGCATGAATGAGAACTAACCTGCAGATTGGAAAGAATTATATGATAACCATGATCTACTTTTCCAATGGGGAATGTTGAGACATCCAATGAGGAACGGTATGCTGTACATTGTTCTATTACATTTTGTATCTACTTGATACGCAATATTATGACATGGGTAAAGTGTAAATGGCAGGTGACAAGACTACTTGACTGGATTATTTGATGACAAGTATCGAATCAGTGCCATAGTGTGGTCCATATTAGGGTGTTAACCTTAGTTTTGAGGAGGGGTGGAGGAATTTCCCACCGTGTAACCTCCAAGCTTGGAATCATGGGAGTGCAGTGATGGACATGCTCCCCTAGATGTGTGATGACGATTTCCAGTTTCCTGTTGGGGAAGTTAGGTTGATATAGTCGACGCTTCTGCCATATTGGTTTTATCAGTGGTTAGATCAGTATAGCTAATACCATAGTATATTGCAACAAATGATGGATAGGATGGGAGCGAAAGTAGGTTAGGAAGGATATGAGGATATAGGTTAGTTTGATACTCTTGATGGGAAGTGGTATCATTGCTTGACTTACTTATTTTGACTATTATAACTCCCTCTTTATTTTGTTATGCTTTATTGTTAAACTTCTTTCGAACTCGTTGTGTCTTTTTCACTTTAACTTCGGGATGAAGTTTTCTGAAGGAGGGGTGTATGTAATGACCTACTTGATCCTATCATGCTAATTTTGATTAGTGTTTAATTAACCTGAAAATATTGACTTATAATTATTAAGTAATATTGGTATATACCTACACTAGTGAAACTATAATTTTATTTTACTAATATGAATTTTTTTATTTGTTATTATTCAATTCCCAATGTGTCTACTCAAATTTACTTTTGGGTAGGATATGGTTTTCTCCAATTTATTTCTAAATTATATATCCATATTCCAAAGTGTCTTCTCAAATCTATTTTTGAATAAGATATGATATTCTTTAATTTATTTCTAAATTAAATATCTATATTTTATTTTCAAAGTGTCTTCTCAAATCTACCTTGGAAAAGATATGGTAAGAAAATTCAATGATATTAAAATAAAAGGACGAGGGGGTAGTCATGAAATTAATGATAGGTGATTGAGGTGGATGGGAGGAAGAGACATAAAAGGGAAGGAGGATGAAAGGATAGGGGGAGAACCTTGGTCTTTGTTTTGGGCATTGGAGGATTTTATTTTGGGGAAGAATGTGGAGGATAAGGGAGAGAATGAGAGAACTCAAACTTGGATCTATTGGAGAGTGTTGCTTTTAATTTGGACATAATACAACTAGTTGGACTTGGGCTTGGAGGGCTAGGGAACCTGTGGAGGTTCTTTGGGCTAGGAAATCATTTCTAGTTGGCTGGGAAGTAAATTCAGTCGGGTAGCCAAGAGGAGCATCTCAACAAAGTCAGGAGCATCCCAATCAAGTTACTAGAACATATTCTTCAATTTGTTGATTACTTATGTAAATTGTTGCAAATGGAATTTTTTACTTGTTTAAAATGTTCTAAAGCAAAGTTTACTGGTATGCTATTATTAAATAAATGTAGAGTTATAAACATGTTATTTCTTCTTATTATAGTTAAATTAAAGGATGAATCTAATTTAGTTGAAATACCTAGGATAAGTCCTCACAATTATAAAGAATTTTTCGTATTTTCAAGGGACAAATTAAGAAAAAAATTGAATGGGGAAAAACTCTTGAGAAAATTTAGTTAAACTAATCAATTTTAAACCTATGTTGAATTGCAAATTTGTTTAACTTTTCACACATTTTACTATCCTTCTCTACCATTCTTTTCTAGAATATTATATGCTTTATTTTGTTATAAAATCTAGAATGTGTGGTCCAATTACTTATGCAAAAATGAATATGTAGAAATGACTATATACCTTCTCACACATCGAATCTTTACCTTAAACACAAAATTGAGGCCTCCTTGTTACTATAATCAAATAGTAGGGTCAAAGTGACCTTGGCCATGGAACGAGTCGATTTTTTCATAACTCATAGAGCTAAATGAAATGACTCCAAAGTTATTCTCCTTCTATAGCAAGAAGTTATATATTGAACCATTGTGATCCAAAAGTGAAACCCTTTTTTTCCCTTTTGTTTTCTCTTTTCACATCTTAATTTCGATCCGTTTCTCACCGGTGTAATCACCATACGGTACATTCATATGAAAATATTTAGTACATCAATATCAACATGTGTTTTTTTTGCTTTTTAAACTATGGTGAATCAAGAACTTGTTGGAACAATTTGAATAGGGCTTAGGATAAAAAATATTGGTTACTAATATAATACCAACTATATCCAAGAGTTTGCAAGTTGGATATACCAATAAGTTATAACGATGCAAGAGTCAAGATGTCTTGAACACCATGAGGGAGCTCTATTTAAGGGAGTCCTACTCTTTGAGCCTTATCATAGTAGGTCAAAATGTCCTTCGTGAGAATTTAAACCAAGTGGGGGGATAATTAATCATTATCCAAACCACTTGATCTACACCAATGGAACAACACCACCATGTTTATTATTAATAATAAGAAGTTAAAGTGCATGGGGATTTAGCTTGAAACAATATGATTTGTTTCCAATGTATAATAATATTATAGAGGGTTCATTCAATGTGTTCTACACCGAGTTTTTACCTTTGAATTGAAAATGCTAAGTTATATGCAAACATTAGATGCAAATCTCAAATTTTCAATGTCAATGCTTACAAACATTAGACTTTGATAATAACAATTAATAATTGCAATAACAAAAGAAAGGTTGTCTTAACTAAAGACAATAATAACTATAACATCATAGAAGTTGTGTTAAGTGATATTAAAACATTGAAAGTGGTTATGATCAATGCATGCTCAATTCACGTTAGTTTGTTTAGTTAGCGAGTTGATTAATTTGATTAAAGAGTATATACTAGAATTGAAATCATGAAGGATGATTTTAAATTGTTAGAACTCATAGTGAAAGGGCCACTTGAATTGTGAGTAACATCTAATATAATATTATGCAATACTAGATTAGTGATAACTCTAATGAATAACGGCAAGGATGTAAAAATATAGCCAAGATAATGAATATTTTAAGAAAGAATGAGAAGGAATATGCTAGATGGAATAAGAAAGAAATGTAAGGTAGAATTCCTCAATATGCGCACTTAATGGCTCTAATGGGGCATCATTTTAAGATACACAACAATTTAAATTGGGGATTGGATTGTATTTGTTTAGCATAGATCAAGTAAAGCAACAATGATTGTTTGCTAGATTCAATGCAAAAATTAGTTTAGAGATAAACACAATAATTTTTCAACATGTCATACAGTAACAAATGTATTAAGCACTGTAAAAGAAATTGATCTTACCTATTATATTAGAAAGATGAAAAATATCTTTTATTTGTATATGAGAGACCTTAGAGATATATGAGATAGAATTACAAAAAAATACATTTGTAGCATTGATGTCCTTTATCTTATAGATGTTTCAACTTGTAGTATGTTGGTGTTTTAAAGCATGCTTAATATTACTACGTATTTAATTCATTACAAACTCAAAAAGCTATCTCAACTATTGAAATATTTATCTTAAATTAAGAGCTTAGTCACTAGAAAAATTGCAACCAACTCCATGATAGCCTACTTGATAATGAGGTAAAAATTCATGATGTTATTATAGTAATCATCTTAATAACTTTTGTAGGAGTCCAAATAGTGTGAAACCCAAAATTAGTCAATTAAAAGAAATTGAGTTCATTGCCATTTAAAGAAAATCAATTCCAAGCGTCCTGCAATTTCAAAAGGGCTTTGTAAAATATCCTTTAGGATTCATTGGGAATTTTTGTATGTTAATGGCTTGTTTTTATCTTATAATTAATAGGATTTTTCCTTCAAATAAGATTTTTGAAAGTATTGCACAAGATATTGATTATGATGAAAAATGTTGAGAGACAAAGAAAATGTTTGGGAAGGAGTAAAAGCTTTGTTTCAAATTTTTTATCACCATCTAAATCTCATAACCATCAAAAGACAAAAGCTTGATTTATTACACTTCATAAATTAATGAAACAATTCGACCAATTATACAAATTTTGTTCAATGTTTCAAAATTCAAACTTGGATGAGGTAATGCATGTAATCTAATGATAAACTACTTAATGAGTGCAAACCAAATATTATATGATAGTGATATCAAGCATCTGCAATTGCAATATTGATTTCATAACAAAGTGCAAGGAAAGGTGATGACAACAAACAAAGATTAAGATGTTTGAGAATACATCAAATGTAGGAATAAAAAAAGTTAGATACTGATGGAGAGAAATCAATCTAACTACAATGCATTTTCAATTCTAAACTTAAGCCATTAAGGAGATTAATTTGTTGGTCCAGAAGGAGCAAGTTTCCAATTAGTTGCACCCATTAGTGCAAGAGTTTGTTGTGGTACAAGTATTAAGTCACACATTGTAGTTACAAGTGTTGCCAGAGTAGTGGCCATATCTAATAGTGTCTAGAACTCAAAATTAGCACGTGGTATTACATTTAAGAGCGTCACTTGAAAAAGGTCACGTGTCTAAGATTTTATTAATTATTCAAAATTTGAACTTTAAAACTAAGGAAAATTAAATTGTTTGAAGAAGTGAACCATAAATAATACAAAAATTGAAGAACTTGAAATTTAAAATTCAAAAAACTAGTATTGTGTAAAGATTTTTAAAAAAATTGAAAGAAAAAAAAACTACTAGTAACATCTTGGATAGCTAGATAGGTTCAAAAATATTAACAATTATAATGAGTAACAATCCCAACCACTAGAGGTTTGAGACTAGACTTATAACAATTATAATAGCAAAAAATAAATAATTTAGAGCAATTGTTAAATCAATGTCAAACACTAGAGGCATAATACAAGATGGTGCAAGTGCTTTCAAAGTCCAATTAAGCATTGATGATCTTTATAGGACATTTATTTACACCAAGAGCAAAAGTAAGATCATAATTAGGTTATGCAATCTCTTCTTGTTCATTAAGCATCAATGCCATTCATATGCTATTGCTTTACATTAGGAGAAAAAGTAGGAGCATATTTAGGTGGAGCAATTTTGTCGTCTTGTTCATTTACTCCCTTTGGCTCTTTATTAAAATAATGAGGAAACTTGCAAAATATGAAAATAAACACAAGTTTAGACACAAAGTTTTCAAACAAATGTTTATGCACGAGGACTTTTAAACCACAAAAATAAAGTAAATTCCTTGGATTGGATTTGAGTGTATCATGACATCCCAATTATGACTTAGGGAATTTGTTCATTGCATATGTTGGATGCCTTTCTACACAAAGATTAGCAAAAATACCTATTCTACGAGTTGCAAGTAATTCAACAAGAAATTATAATAATTTATATTTTGACCCTAAGAGGCACATATTAAATATGTATATGTTCACAAATTTGCAGAGAATATCAAAACAAAATAAAAATAAAGACAAAATAAAAATAAATATAATGTATCTAATACTCCAATACAACTAGGAGAAGAATTTATTAATTTGTCAACCTGTGAGAAGCTCCACTTGAATGTGGTTTAGAGGACCTTTTCTTGTAGACAGTTTGTACACAATCGTGATTGTAGAGTATGATTCCCTCTTTCTAAAGAGAAAAATGATATAAAAAAATAAAAGAAAAATATATATTTTTTTAAAGAATTTATAGTGGAGAAGATTTAAAAGGTTTAGGAGTATTAATTCAATGATGAAAAGGAATAATGAGAAATGAGGAAAAAATTTCTTTATTTATAATAAAATGCTAGCTATATTAGATGAGGTCAAATATAATAAAAAATTGATGGACCTGTTGTTGTTGCTATAGTACTCTCCAAAATTTTGTCTTGCACCAAATTTCGGAGCCTACCTTGGTCTTGCATTTTGTTGTTGCAAACATTGAAGTCCATTCCATGTGTTTTCTTTAAGTGTTTTGGTCCCTTTTGCAAGAAAGACAAAATGTCGTCTTTTCGCATGTTGGTTGTCGCATGATGTGTAGAATCTTGTTTTGGTGGTTTCAAAGGGTTATCTTTGTGCGAATGAGTTGATATAACAATGCAAACATTTGTCACACTCATTCCCCAAAGTTTTAAGCACTATCGCACAAGTGTCATCACGGTCGTCGCACAGCGTACCTTTGGTGTGACACTTATTGTAAGTCATCATAGAGTTGTAGAACTGAGGGAAATGTGTGGTTTATGTGTCACGTATGATCTATGTTGTTGTGTCGTCAAGTGAAGTGTGGTCATAGCCAAGTCATGTCATTGATCACATTAGTTCACTAACCTCGCACTTAGCCAATTTTCAAAAATTTCCCAGCAAGTTAGCCTCATTCAGCCTTCCCCAACTGCGCATTGCGTAGTTCCGACCCTCAAGCTGCAACCTTGTCCCTTGATACTGCGTAATACATAGTTTTTGCCCCCCAGTACTGCGCACTGCGCAATTCCAGTGCTTAAGCCTAGACCTTGGCCCCTATAATTGCATAATCCGGCCCTTCAGCCTGGCCTTAAATGAGCATTGCACAGTCTTTGAGCACAAGCTCAGACCTTGAGCTCTTGAGTTGTGTAATTGCGTAGTTACCCAACCTCCTTTTCCTTCCGGAATTGCGCAATGGATTGAACTAGTGCACATCCTCTTAGTCTATCACACTGATCTCCCAAACTATGCAGTTTCCTTCTCAGTCTAGTGCGGATTGTGCATTGCGCAGTCTTAAGGCTAAAGCTTCACCCTTGAGCTCCTAAACTGTGCAGTCATTGAGCCTCTCTCCCAACTTGTAACCCGGTTCTGGATCAATCAATGGATCAACATGTGCCATATTAGACTAGGGGTTTTTCAGACTGATGTCGTCTTGTCATGAGTGAATCATAGATGCAGGTACTCTATCATACCATGAAAAGATGATGAAGAAGGAGATGGAGAAAGGAAACATGCTGAAAGACACTTGTGTAGCTGATTATGCAAGTTGATCAATCAAGAGAAGACAAAAGGGACACCAATTTGCGACCACAACTCAAGACTTGATATCATTGAAGACTCCTTACCTCTAAGCCATAAGGAGGTAGATAGAAGAGCATCCTCAAGAAGACATAAGTGGCTTAACATTGCCATGTCAGCAGTGTCATGTCATGTCATGAGTTGTCATATGCCACATAACCATTGTAGATTATGTAATTATCTATTGAAAATATATTGTAAAGTGGAAGTCCAAAGGACACATTCAGAATATGAAGAGTCATGTAAAGTAAAAAGTCATAGGAAGTCAGAGTCATGAGGGTAGTCAAAGAGTCACAAGGAAGGTCAAACATCATCTCATTGGTTATATATATACCCTCATTGTATGAGCATAAGAATTTTCACCTTGGCTCCTCCTGCAAAGCATTGGAGAGACAAGCTAGTTCTTTTGGGGAGCAAGGAGGGGCTCCAATGCTCAACTATTGGAGCTAGTATTTTTCATTGTATACATGTGTCTTGGAACTTTTATTTAATATAAGAAGCCTCATGGCCAATTCATTCTTCATGCATGGATTATGAATATTTGTAAGACTATTCTATGGATGTTTGTAATTCATGTTTGTTTTCACCTGTGCTAAAGTAGTTGAACTATTTAAGTTATTTTAGTACTTATCATATTGAGAATGTGTTGTAATGGTTACTATTGCTGTCACATCCTTGTGGACTACTCCGCTAGATATTAGACAAATCTCTCTTGTTGATTGGTTGTATTGTCTGCCACATCTTTGTGGATTATTCTGCTGGATGTTATATAGATCCTTCTTGGTAACATGTGTCTCTACTAGGGTGGCACTATTACATATCTTTTAGAGGCTCATTTTTTTTTACCCTTGTAGTAGAAGAACCTTGACACACTCACAATCGAACACCAGACACACTCACTTGCTTTTCAAAGGCACATTTGCATTCTTCTCTCTTGCTCACAGTTAGAGCCAAGGAAAATATTTAAGAAACCGACAACCGATCCATATTTTGGATTGGGATCTTATCCCAAACGGTATGAGGTAAACTTGGCACCACATATCAGAGAGACCCTTTAAATGTTGGCAAGTCCAGCACCATCAATAGGACCAAATCAAGATCTAACTAATTGGGTACTTCATTATTATTATTTGTGAGAGGAAAATGTTAAAAGTAATGGTTAATGAGCTTTATTTAGGTAACTAGCTCAAAAATAATGATTTATTGAGTTTATATATATATATATATATATATATATATATATATTTTAAATAAATGATTTATTAGATTATTTCTATTTGACGTGTAAATAGGTTGGAAATAATTCACAAATAATGATTTAATAAATTATTTTAATAAGAATGCTTGAAAGATTAAGAAATAATTAATAAATAAATGATTCATTAAATTATTTATGTGAAAACGAATATTGTGAGTGAAAATATATTAACTTATTTTTTACATAAATGGGTAAAATAATGAGAATATCATAAAATTAATGAATTTATGGGTTATTTGTAAATGAGTTAATAAATGGAAATAACTTAGAAAACGTGGTTCTTTAGGCTATATCTTTAGTTGAAACTTGAAAATGAATTTTAATATGTAAAGCCCATATTAACATGGCATATTTTGATCCATTTGATGATTTTGGCTAGGTGATCACTTCTTGGATGATAAAAAATGGCCCTCCAATGTATTAGTTTAAGGAGCACATTGTACGATTGAAATAAATCTCCTTCCTTTGTCTCAATGACATCCTCATGAGTGGAGTCAGGGCAATAGAGCCTCGAACATTGGTTTTAATATTCTGGTTCGATAAAAGTTTTGATTAAAGCCCCCTTTAAATATATTTAAGTTTTAATAGATATTTTAATGTAAATTTTCATATGTTTGACCAAACAAGTTTCATGCAAATGAAAATCATAAAGTGAATTTGTTTCACGTTTTAGAGTACATAAAACATTAATTTTTTAGACTCTAATGAGAGGCAACTTTGCATTTTCCATTTTTTTTTAATATTTGCATTAAAACCATATTGATAAAGATCTGTATGAATGATTTGATAAAATGTTTCTTACGCCTCCATTTAATACAAGGTTTTGAAAGGTTTTGTTCAACACTGTGTGTTTTGTTACATACTATAAGGTTCTTACGTGAATATTGAAGGGTTTTAGTAATAAAATCTCCATATTTAAGGGTTTTAGTAATTAAATATCCATCACTGACATGGCGGTAAACCTGATGAATTCTTGAACTTTTAAATTAAATTATAAGTTCACGAATACATCCGGTAGGTAAATTCATTTTTATTATTGAAAATATGATTTAATGAACTTGTTGCAAAGCTAAAAACAATTTAAATAATAACCTTTGAATGTTTCGTTGAAAAATTGAGTTTCAAATTTACTTTGACTAGTGGTTTTATAATGCATTTGAATAGTAGAAAGAGAGAGAGCTTTTTGAGTTTTAATAGTAATATTTCTTATTATTCGTATATTTTTTTGGGATTTGTGTTTTTTAAAATAATAAAATTATTCGTATATTTTTTTGGGATTTGTGTTTTTTAAAATAATAAAAATTTGAATTTTTAGGATTTAAAATATATGGATGTAAAAATGAAGGTTATAATTTGGAGAGTAATTTGTGAGGAGATTCATGGTAAAACCACATAAACTAAAAAATAGGAATTTACTCTTCATAAAATCTTAATTTTTAATATTCATTGCAAATATACATATATTCTTTAAGAAAGTCAACTCTCCTAAATATATGGACATTAAAGGATTTACATAAGAGATAACTCATTTGTATATTTAATTTCCCTTTTTTGTGGACATTGTTTGCCAATTTTAGGAGTTTTCAGTGAGGAATATAAATGTGAATATATTTTAGTAATATGCATTAATTAACATTACTTTATTATGTTTTATATGTGATAAATAAAATTTAAACCATAGTAAAATAATAAAACAATACATATGCATATCTAGAGATGCGATGTTTCTTAAATATTGTCACTTATGTTGTTAACCTCATCGCTTGTTCTTTAAATCTCATTTTGATCTATTTTACTAATTCTTTCTTTTTCATGTGACTAGAGGTAAACAATAAGGATTTGAATGTGATCCGAGGAAGTTAAATTAGGCCGACGGAAATAGGAAAATTCCTACGAAGGTTGAATATTTGAAGAGGGTCAAATCAAGCACCAACATTTGACTCCAACTGGGGATGGTTTCTCCCTACGAGGCACCAAGAACAGTAGACTAGTCGCCTTCAGTTGGGCATGGATTCGATTCATGAGGACCAAGGAAACTGAAATACTAAAACATAAAGAAACAGAAGGAAAGTATCGACATATTAATGTTTTAGTTTATCAATAGCGAGAATGAAGCAAAGATAACTCACATAAGGCCCTAGTACATAAAGATTAACAAGTTCAATGATTATTCACATACATATAAGACATTTATTTGTATACTCAGTGCATCAGAGTAATTGTGGTAATGCTTTAGGGTACATGGTCATAAATTAGTATGTCTTGTTCTTCACAAGTGCATTCAACACCATAGATAAGTAATACATGTTTACAGTTAATGATCAGGAAATCGCGTAAATCATAGAACTGATTAAGATTCATAAGAATGAATTTCATTTTTGAGTAAGATTTTATTGAAAATATAGAGGATATTCATTAGGGACGTGTTTCCCTTTTTGGTGCATAACATGGGTTTCCGGAATTGGATGTCGCTCTACTACCAGCGAGCATCCATAGCCCCGACAGAGTCATCCACTATTCTAAGGTAAGGAAATTTTTGGATTCTTTTTTTTCTTTGTGTTAGAGGCCTTATTTCAATTTATTTAGCAAATATAACATTCACAGGACGGGAATATTACGCACTGGAATTAGTCCAATACCATTAACCTTGTTCCACTGCCAACGAGCGTCCATAGCCCTGGCAGAGATGTCAACATACCCCATCAGAAGTTACCTCAACAGAAGGAATGAGAGGATTACCCATTAGATTTTAATCTAGCGCCACTGGTTTTTCTCCGCTGCTAGCGAGCATCCACAACCTCGACGAAGATACCAACATGCCCCACCCAAGAGAACATAGTTTCCTATCCCTAGGGTAGTATGGTGATAAGGGAAGGTCTCATCATGGTTATAATGTAAATAATTCTACCAAAGTTTCAATTGAATTTTATGAAAGCCAAATCTTATGGTTATAGGTCTAGCACTTATGACTTAATGTGATCCTTAATGGTATTCATGTGTAAGTAGTATGAGAAGAAAGATGTGGTGAGGAATGTTCAATATGAAGTTGACATTATTAAAGAAGTTGAGATTTGAGCCCTCTAAAAGATAGTTACCGCTCAACCTTGATTTACAAAGAAAGTCTTTAAATATGTATTAGAAAACTCCTTAATATGGTGCATACTAGGGATTCATAGATCTGTATTTCATTATGGTTATCATCATCTAAGTATTATTTAACATGTAAATAATTTTATCTTTATTCATTATAAACATAAGAAGCATAAGTAAACAAAATTTTATTTATGTACATGGTTTATATACAGTGTGTATCAATGATAATATTTATCAAAGAAGTTGAAAATCCAATGTAACCAAATGGAAATCTTGTCAATGGCAAACTTCTTGACTTTAGGCTTCATTTTGATCAATAATATTAACATATTTAATTGTTGAAAGAAATAGGGGAGAAATTGATTTACCAAGCCCTCGAGGAATACACTCATGTTTGATTGAAAACAAGAAGAAAGCCTTTCGAAATGTTCACTCATCCATGTCTCAACAAAATTGTGCAGCCTTGTATGAACATCTATGGAAAGAATCTTGAAGTATTAGCAACTTGCTTATGAAAAGGATGTTCATGTATCTTTACCTCATGGTTATCTTGTATTTCCACTGAATTAGTCATGTCCAAGTTTTAAAACAAACAAATATTGACAAAATTCAATATATTAACAGCCACAAGGTCCAAGGTTGAATCCTCTTATCATAAACATGTTCATCGTTATGTAATGATGTTGAATTAGTGAAATAATTATGCTGAATATATTCATATTTATCTAAAGAATCAAAATAACAGAATGATGACAAATTTACACTCATAAATAGGGTGTCATTTAAATCAAGATGGTGAGGGGAAGCCAATTATTCATACTCATATTCATCATATATGGGTGGTTTTGAAAAATCAACATGACTCATATACAACGGAATAAAAAATACTAAAAATTTCATTACATATCATTTTGTTAGATGAACAAACATCTTCTTCTATTAATGATTGATTGACATAATCATAAATATGTAACGCTGATAAGGTTGTGGGTACAATTTCTCCTTCAATATTGCTAAGTTCAACATGTTTATAAACACAACCATTATGAGAATCAAATGAAGAAAAATCAGATTTATTATTAATGGTTAAATCATGAACCACCTTCTTAATGAAACAAAACAAAACTATGCATTATCTTTACCATCAGCTTGATCAACATGTTCAAGATTGATGGATTTTTGAGAAATTTATATTCAAGTATTAATTACACATTTTTTTCATTAAGTATTTATTGTAGTAAATGCGGATATCATGGATTACATACTAAGTGACTGAGAGGTCACTAGATGTGCTAAAAACAACCAAATATTAGATACCAATAATATGCTCATGTTAATACTGGTAACAAAAATGTTAGATTAAATGTGACTATGTGAAAGAGTCAATAGTGGTGGTTTTTGAGCCTGTGGTATTGGCAGATTGTAGTATTAAAGCCCATGAATTACATGTAATGAAGCCTTTAACAGGATTTGGAATATTCCATTTTAATGTGCTAGGAGGTGAGTGTTGAAGGACCAATATATAACATTACCAATACAACAAAATAACTACAAGATAGTCTGTTAGATTCGAAGAGTTGGAATATGTGAACATTACAAATGAGCGTTCACTTCATTTCATTTGATTTTTTGAATGTTTATTGTTTTTTCTTTAAGGTTGTCATTGAAACATACAATTGTAGTTAATCTTGCCACTAAGTTTGCAATATCAATACAATTTGCACCTATTACCATAACACCCATTACTAATTGTTTTGGTGTTTTGTAGAGTCAAGAGTGGAGACATAAATGTAAATGGCACTATGGAGAGTGTGGGATATGGACACATTAAGTATGGATATTAAATTTGATGTCAATTCTCATATTACGAGGACTTGCAATATTTGTAGTACGTGAATTCAAGTGGAAATTCAAAAAGACGACATGTCCAAGCTTTTTTATTTTATTTTTCTGGAAGTTTTTAAAAGAAACTTGAAATGATGGATACGCCAATACGATAATAAGGTTATTTTTTAAGAATAACATGACAAGTTAATATTATATGATGTATTTAAATTCATGGAAAAATACATCATATCAAGAAATAATTAATAATCAACAAAAATATAAATTATATAGGCTGAAACAAATAACAACAAGTATTGAAAAGTTCTAAGTTCTTAATGTTAACTATGATTTATATTCTTCATCACCTAAAACATAAGATATATTAATGGTTAACCATGAAAAAATTGAAAGTTAAAATAATAAAGAATTTAAGTATTGCGGCGTTTTCGTAGTGCATTATATTAGATATAGTTCTTTTGGGATTCAATTGCGTTAAGTAAGTCATTCGTCTATGACCATTTCCATGATAGGTAGTTGTAACTAATTAATTTCTCATGATTTTTGAATAGTCCGCTTAACACTCATTGCATCGGGTGATGCTCACAGGGGTGAAGAAGTGGGATTGAAACTAGTGAAATGAATCACATAGCGTCAATCATCACTACTGCGCTTGGACTCGGTAACGAAGACTTCCCGAGAGGTCACTGATCCCAGATCGCCTTTGGCTCAAGCACGCTTAACTACGGAGTTTTCCCCATAATCAAGCCCAATTAACTTGCTACCCCATTTGCTAAAGTTTTGCAAATAAAATAACAAACCAAGTGGGGAAAAAGAAATGATATCAAAAAATAATTAATAAATAAAAAAATATATTAGTTTTAATAAGCTCAAACAAATGATAACAAGTATTGATAAGTTTAAAGTTAATTCTGATTTATATTCTTCATCATCTAAAACAAAAGATATAATAATACTTAACAATACATATAAAATCTTTGTGTTATAGGATACAAAACTTGAAAATGCGTACCTCATATATGCAATATGGTACAGGGAACCACGCAGCCTTGCGGCTTACGCATAATAGTACTGCTGAACAAACCCCTTGCAGGGCTCAGGCCAAGGGCTCCTTTGGTATTCATAACTCATGGCTTCAAAGAGTTCCTCCTGTGAAGGCAAAAAAAGATCTGAGAAATCATGAGAACTACAAGGATCAAAAGAGGGAATTAAATGGTCCCATGTCCCTATAGGAAGAATCTCTCGGTCAACTGCCAGGACCAAGTCCCAAGAAGGAGAATAATAAGTCAAAGGATCCTTCTTAGAAGCGATTGAACCTTGAGGATTCAATGCCACATAATTGACCCGTGGCAGGGTAGAGTCTACTTGAACACTTGGAACAAACCAAGGGGCATTCTGCAGTAAAGTCGAATTAGGGTGGTGATTATCAGATGCAAGCTGATCAATAGTGACAATATTCCCATTATGAGGAAAGCACATTACTCGAAAGAGTGAAGACACCACAACATTCATGGCATAGACATAATCACGCCCAAGTAGCATATTAAAGTCTAAAGGGCTATCAACCACCATCATATCAATTAAGACAGTCTTCCCACCTACAGTGATAGGCAATTGAGGAAGAACACCCATAGATTCACCAGGCCTTCTATCATAGGCTAACAACTGACTCTGAGCTGTCAACAACTTTGGGGAACCCAAAGCTTTCCAAGTCAAAGAGGATATAATACTTGTAGAGGATCCTTCATCCACCATACATCGATAGACATTTGTGGAATTAACCCTGACCTTTATTTGGAAAGGTGCAGCGGAAGGAAGACGAGGCTCAACAAGACTATCCCAATCAAAGGAAACACTCTTAGAACTTGGAGGGGGAACATTCGAAGTAACCGGAATGCCCCCTATACTAGAAGACTCTGTACTAGAGATCAAACAGACTCTTTTGTTAGGCACTTCACCCCCCAAAAGAGGAGTGTAATCGGCCAGCGATTGCACTGGATTTACCACATTATCAACCAATGGTTGATGGGATTGATGAGAAACCATATCAGATCTAGGAGCAGAAGTACTTTCAGACTCGGACCATATCCTTTGAACCTCTGGAATACCAGGGCATAAATGAGTAAGATGGTCTCCCTTGCATATCTTACAAGGGAACTTAGGTTTAAAACTTCTACGTCCAGGTTTCTTATCAACCTCCATTCCGCCAACATGACTAGCAGTGGTTTGCGGAGTGTCCTGAACATGACTTGCAGAGGTCGGTGACTCCTTGCTAGTATGACTTGCAGTGACTAGACTCATGCCCCCAGCATGACTTGCAGTGGCTGAAGACTCATCTCCAACATGACTCGCAGAGGTTGAAGATGAAGTGCTAGTGTGACTTGCAGTGACTAGACTTGTGCCCCCAGCATGACTAGCAGTGGCTGAAGGCTCATCTCCAACATGACTTGCAGAGGTTGAAGATGAAAAGATAGAATTATTCTTCTTCTTTGACTTCCTTTTTCTCCTCTTTTTAGATTTCTTGTTACAAGAAGGAGGAGAAGAAGGAATCCCAGATTTCTCTTTGAAATAAGATGAACAACTAGCACCCATGTGATGCCCTTGAAATAAAGCATTCAACTGAGAAGCTTCAAGAGCATTCGGAATATTCGGAGTGGACCACAGCGAAACAGGTAGTCCAACATTCAACCCAGGAATATTCAAAGTGGCCATCAAGGGAGTACCAACGTTTCCAAAGAAAGGAAAAGCACAAGGATCCCCTTATGGGAGGGTACCTTGGTTGGTTTCCACATGAATATTGGCCATATCTAACTGATCCAAAGACCCTTTCCCTTGCGGGAATACAGAAATAACTCTTCAAGGAATATGGATAAGCAATCAAAACCTTTTCCCTTGAGGAGGCAACTCCACAACTTCCGAAAGAATGACCAAAAGCCTTTCAAGATCGGTAGAGTGGTAAGCCAGTCACTCAGACCACAAAGTCCAAATGTGACTAGACAAAAATACCTAAAGCCAACTATATACAAGGAGCAAAGAGAACTCACTATAAAGTCCCTAAAGATACAGCCAGTCAAACAACTTCCAAGTATTTCCGCTCCGGGTGATGAGGACCGGACACCAAAATACAAGAAAGTGGAGTCAGGGGCCTTCCGAAGATAGTCTGGGATAATGACGGCCCAGTCCTATCAGCGAAGGTAACAGAGGAAGTTACACTGACCTCCTAACAACAGCCTGCGCCGGTGCAAGCCCCCAAGCTTCGCAAGTGTGCCCTCCAGTAGTACTATCGAGAGTGATACAACGTCAACCTCAGGTGCCACGGGATTCCCCTCCGCAGCCACCTGTGTAGATCCCTAGGAGAGGCAACTATGGGTACCAACTCGTCGCAGAAGCCAGGAAGAACAATCGTGAGGTAAGTTCGGACAAGTAGGAGAGGGGGTATCTCTCTTCCCTGTCTTCACAGACCCTCGTGCTTAACTCCCAGATCCGAAGCTTTCCTGGTCTCCCTAACGCTATTGGATTTACTCTCGTTAATCAGACTCTTATGTTTGACATTTTATGTGGACTTGGAGAGTTAACTCTCCACTCACCTAATCCAAGGCCCTAAAATCCTAAGCTTGTTGGTGTAACTGACTAAAACAAAAAAGTTCTAGTGGATTTTAATTTAGCGCTTGATTTTATTAGGCTGTTCTTTAAGTCACAAGGTAACGGAAGTGAAACTTGTGGTGTTTTTAGGACGCAAGAAGAAACTATCCTAACTACATGCACATGCACTTTTTCATTTTTCGATGAAGAGTAATTTCTATTGGGTTCAGAGGTACTTCAAATTAAACAAAGTTTTTTGCTTTCTTTTCAAACTCCACACTCACAAAAGCTAACAAAACTATGCATGCCTAAAAAGAGATGCAAATCTATCCTAATGCAAGAACTATATGTGGATGCAAGATTTCAAAGACTACTCTAAAAACAAAGAAGGAAAGTTGTTGCTTTACCAAATTTGTCTTGCCACTAAGATGCTTAGATAGAAGATGATGTTTTACCAATCATTTCATCCAAACAATAAAAACAAGTTCTAAGATAAACACAAAGCACTTTCACTTCGCAAAAAAGGAAATCAAATGAAAAGCAAGTTTAAGAAAGCGAAACTCAAAACTTTCAAAATATTTTCTTTCAATTAACAAAGAAGTCTTTTTCAAAAAATGCTCTCAAAAATGCTGACACTAATGATTGAAGAAAAAGGCAACCAAACACTTTTGCGAATTGACACCTTTCAAATGATGAAAACCCAACAAAAATAAATGTGTTTGAAATCACTCTTTGACAATCAAAAGCAGCAATGAAAGTCCAAAAGATCAAAAGACAAGTTTCAAGAAAATGGTAACAAACAACTTTCCCAAAACGAAGGAGCAAATGGTCACAAAAAGGGTTTCGTTAAGCAAACAAAAAGGGTCATGAAAACAAAATGAACACAAAGATTGAATCCAACCTTCCTACTCTGCCAAAACAGAGCAGTCAAGACTCTTAACCAGAAATCTTGTGTGTCAAAATCAATGACGCTTGCAATCAACGAAAATAAGACTAGTACTCCTTATAACTAGAAAGAATTCAGAACAAGATGACCCCTGTCAAACAGAGAACTGCTACTGGAAAATAACTGCTTAAGACTGACTCAAAACACCAGACAAACATTCAGCAAAACGAAAATTTATAAATCTTGAAAATTACATGATATACGCGCCTGCAATGAACTGCAGAATGCGTGTACACGCGACTGTACCTGAGGAAACT
Organism: Pinus tabuliformis; assembly: GCA_031772625.1. Classification (NCBI taxonomy): domain Eukaryota; kingdom Viridiplantae; phylum Streptophyta; class Pinopsida; order Pinales; family Pinaceae; genus Pinus; species Pinus tabuliformis. Next base: position 720,433,995 of record CM062806.1, read on the forward strand.
CGCATATACGCGGGTTCACTTAGTACAACTTGCGTATATACGCCTCTGTAATCCAGGAAAAAAGCGTATTTGAAAGTTTTCAAGAAAAATAAAAAACACAGACTGAAAAGACTGGAAAAGGTTAGAGTTCAGGAACAGATCAGACAGTCAAAACCAGCAAACAGAGAGGCTGAGCCTTGATGGGCTTGAAGGCTACCCAAACTAGGAACAACAAGAGTGTTGTTCCCCAGCGGAGTCGCCAATTCTGGTTGAGGGGAAAGTACCCCGAGGGTCCTTTGGGTTAAGACTCTACCAGACTGAAAAATGCTTATTCAAAGAAACACACACACAGCCATCATCTTTACTTTAAGAAAATTACAATGTTAAGGGTACGTACCTGAGGTCCTACGTTTGAGAAGGCCTTTAGGGTCCAAACCCTTCTTGGAGTTCCCTTCTTCCTCTTTGACCTGCAAGACAAACAAATCAAAGAATACAACAGCACATAGACAAATACTTATATGAAAATCATCTTCATGCTATAAAGTTAGTTATAAAAATCTTTAAGTAACTACTTGCATAAGAATTCAAAACATGAATCTCATAAGCATAAAGAAAGATTTTTTCGGGAACCAAGATGTGTTTCTTTATATAAAAGCAAGTAAAGTACATATAACGGAAAGATATCACCTAAAACACCTTCAGCAGGCTCCAAGCGAAGCTTCCTCTCGGATTCGTTCCAGCCTCAAGCCTCCAACAAGAACTCCTTCCAAGTCTTACTCAATGATGACATCAAGGATGTATGATCACCAATACACATGGAAACAAGGGTTTCCTATGCAGAATGGGGGAAGTGCAGAATGCACCAAGGACTTCAGACCTGGTCTAAGGGAAAAATCTCAGCATAATAATCTTGCTCTTCTTCTTTCTCTCCCTTTGGCCTTCCCTTTGATGTCTTTTTATACCATCTCCAAAGTAGTTTTTTAGTTAGGAGTTGGTTGGGAACAGTTAGGCCACGGGCACTAACAGGTGATCAAGCAGGTAAAACCCGCGATCTCCACCCGAAAATGAGGAATTTATTATTTCTTTAAGTGTTTTAATACATACACGCGGGTTGGGTATAACAAACCCGCGTGTACACGCGTTTAACTCAGGGAAATGTCGCGTATAGGGAATAAAACACTGTTTTTTAAATTTTAGGACCAGGTCTGGAAGGAGGGGTTGCCCTAGGCCATGAGTGCAGCATCACAAACCATAAGAGTGAGATTTGGAGCTATAACAATAACATACTCATCTCATATTTCGGAAATGAATAAAAGGCTCCGGCGTATAGAGAGGACCTTACCATTGGAAAAAGAACCATAAAAACGATGAAACCCATGATTTTTTCTCATTCTCAGTACAAGGTCCCAGTCCTTGCCTACCAGGAAGATGCTTATCCAAAGGGAATTATGGTTGGGAAGGTTGCAGTAGCAAAAGCCATTGGAACTTTTATTTTCTAAATAAGAAGAATCAATGTTATTCTTAATGGACCAAACAAAACAAATGACTAACCGAGAAAAATATTAGCGATTCATGAGAGTAAACTTCAATGACCAGAGTGAAACGTGGATATATAACTCGAAAACGTCGGAAAAAAATTCTTGCATTTGTATCAGGCTCTCAAGGGGCCCATTCGAAACTTTTTCGAACTGCTAACCAACGGAAAGCTAGAGCCTTAGTTTCCACCCACCGAGATAGAGGTAAACGCAAGAGAGAATATTGAATGAGCAATTCAATGGCAAATCTTGTAGAGTATCTCAATAAATTGAGATAGATTCTCTGTTGATACGAGGTATTCTGACGATTGATTACCTACAAGTTAACGCTATTGGAATAGGACAGTGGATCACAGGTAGGATCAGATCTTCTCTACCTAATGAGGAGTCCATTCCGAATACACCCTCGTATTATAAGGTATATTTCATTAAGGACACAGATTGAGAAGATCGATACATAGATTGACCATATACCACCTCTCTCAAGATCTTGCAATATATGGGAGTTACGACTGAACCTCACCAACTATATCCATGTCGGATCCTGTGACTCTATCCTTTCCTCTCTTCAAATAGTGTGGGAAAAAAGAATGCTAGAACCGAAATCGAGGAAATAAGGAGTAAGCATAGTCTAGTTAACTTAATGAGATATTATCTACTAGACTATGCTTACTCTTACATGGTCGAGATCTCGGAGTGAGGAACCTCAAATTAAAGATCTATCAAGTCTTTATAGGATCTTAAATTGGAGCATATGTAGAACCTCATTGATTCCCACGACCCTACTGCCCGGTCAATTTTCTTTTACTTATTTGAAGCTAATGTGCAGTATAAAATTATTTATATTTAATTAAAATGTTATGAATTTGATCTTATTATGATGTCATTTTATTTTATTTTGAATATAATGTTTTATTTTTATTTTTTAAAGAAATATTTAGATAGATTTACTCAAAGGGATCATTTCTCACTATTTTTACCAGTGTATTAGTAGAGTTTAATTCTGGAGCGTAGAGGAGAATTGACTCTATGATTTCTTATTAGCAATGTGCTTTTAGCAATGAGAACTCAACCATTTGAACTAATCCTCGGAGCTAAATATAAAAAGATTTATTATAATTTAATTATTAATTAATAGTGATGTTTATATAATTAATTAATTTAAAAAATGTTATTTATTAATTGTAATGAAATTAATATAAAACTTACATCTATCACCCAAAATAATGATAACAATGTCAATAAAATGTAATAATATTATATTCTTTATTTTAAATTTTAATAATATGTAAAAAAAAGTTCCAACATAAAATTAAGACAATCAACCTATTAGTTAGTAATCATTGACATTAATGATGATGTAAACACAATAATATTATATTTTCTATTTCAAATTTTAATAACATGTAAAATAAGATCCAACACAAAATTAGAACCAACCTCCCATAAATGATCATTGAAGTCTTATTTATATGCAATTTAAATTATCTTATCTTCGTAATCCTAGAATATATTTACTTATAAATATGTTAATTATTATTCGTCACATTTTATTGTACCATTATTCTTGTCACATTTGATTGTACCATTATTTGCTAACATATCAAATTAATTTTTTAGATTTTCTTTAAAATTAATTTTATCAAGATAAAAGTTTATGCAAAATAATTTTTTTTGCTTTTAAAATACTAAAAATACATTTAAATGTATTTATTTCAAAATATAATTCATTTTATCAAGATAAATGTATTAAAATAATATTATCTTCACATTTTAATTTTTGAAAATATAAATAGATCCACCTATTCACAACATAATTCAATTTCATTGCTTTAAATGATTTTTATTTATTTTCATTACATTGAGTGAATTTTTTAATAAATATGATTGATTATCACCAAATTATCTATTATCATAAAATATTGTAATTTATTAAAAATATATTAAACAAAAGAATAATATTCAAAATATTTTGGTATTGTTTTTTTCTCGATAACTAATATACCTCTAATGAAAAGGGTTTGATATTGTTTTTTCTCAATAACTAATATACCTCTTATGAAAAGGGCACATTGGGAAAACACCACTCTCGCTTAAAACATGAGATAAGTATACAAAGTTCAGCTATCCAAAGGCTAAACTTTTAGGTTTCCAATTAAATGGTTAATAGAAATAATGAGATAATTGATTCATAAATTCATTCTTATTCAAATCTATGATGGCTATAAAAACAATGACTTATTTGTAAAGAATGGTTACGAAAAAATTATTATCGTTAAAATTTATTTTAGACTATTATTTTAAATAACTAATATGTTTATAGGTGAGCTCACAAAGCAATTATGATAAATAATTGAGAGTATAAATTGCTTCCTCTATGTAAGGGTTTGGAATCATTGTTATTCCCAACTTGCTTTTGAAAAACAAATTTAGTGAGGTAAAAGGCGGTATTAATTTTGTGAGAATTCATACAAGGAATTTTGTGGAAATGAAGGAAATTGTATAATCTTCTCTGCGTTGGTAAGAAGTTTGATTACACAAAATTAAGGGCTATGTGTAGAGTGAACTCATGAACTTGTTAGTCTTTGTGATACCCTAATTTGACCTGTAGGATATAATTGATAATGTAAATAAACAATGTTGTTATTTATTTCTCTAGTGTTTCAAGCCATTTGGGCTAAGTTGAAATAAATTATGATTTATATTTATTGTTAAGTATTCATAGAATCGAGACCAAGGTAAGGGTTGAGATGAGTTTTAGGTATAATGGTATACTTTACATTTATTTGTCTATTTTAATTTGATATGTTAATCCAATATATCAAGTTATTATATTGTAAAATTAGAATAAAGTACATAATACAATAAAGTTTGCACATGGTATAGTTTACTTACAACACAAGGGAGCTATGAATCAACAAGAGGGGTTGAAAATGAGACATAATTATTATGTGTGAAATTTTGGGAATTTAAAAGGTGTTATTAACCCGTTAACTATTTCCTACACTTGTTTATAGTAAATTAATTTTTTTACTGGAAGTAACGAATAACAGAATAAACAACACCAATCACAAACTAAAAATGCAAGAAAATATGTGAGAAACCAATCACACAACTTATACTAGTATTTTTGGACAAAATGTCCCTAGAAAAACCCAGTGTGAGGAATTTTTTTCTTCATATATGAGGAATTTTATTATTATGTTTAGCAAATAGACTACTATTGAGAAATACAACTACTTGCCTATCATTGGCAGAGCCCCGACAAAATATTTCTTTACTTCTGCTAATTTGGAAAACCCCACAACTTCCCTTATTTGAAATTTGTACTACCTCCAACGACATGCACTGACCTCTGGCAATTCACACTATCTCCTTTTGGAAATTTGCGTTGACTTCCGACAAACTCAATCTTCCTTCTGGAAGACTCGAACGTCCTCCAAAAAATTCACATGGGCTTCAGACAAATACTCTTGACCTCCTACTGCAAATACACTGAGAAATTCATCCTCCTCCTGAAACTGGCGACCTCATTGAAAAAAACTCGGCCTCCTATAGAAAACACTGATAGCAAGAATCTCTGAAAAACATTTCCTCAATCACTGCTGCTAAAACCCTCAGGTATCTTCTAAAAATTACCCACTTGAATATTTGTATGATTTGATCTGTCTCCAATGTTGCCCATTGATCTCCTTTATAATCTCTCATTCATGAATAAATGAACACAATTAGAAGTTCACTTAATATAATCAATGGATAAGATCATATTGGAAACCTTCTACAAGCTTCTAGAGTAAAATCAAACTTATCCCAATTAATATCAATTAATTATTCATTTTTCCTAAGTTAGACTTATGAAATATTTAAAAAATCACTAATTTACTTAATTAAGATATTTCCTTTAGGAAACATTACATGGGCTTGAAGATAATTAACTCCTTTGTGTCTTTAGCCACAATGACACCTCTCGAGACTATAACACTTGTTTGAGATACAAAAATTAACACTCCCTCTTAGCGAGGAAGGTGTTCTCCATTATACCTAACTTATCCCTAAAGAAAACAAACTTTTATTTACCCAAGGCCTTTGTCAGAATATATGCAACTTATTAATTTGTGGGAACATGTTGTAGTGGAAATTATCCACACTATACACAATATCCAATGAAATGGTATCTGATGTTGATGTGCTTCAACCTATCATGAGACATTGGATTCTCTGATAGTTTGATGCAACTCTAATTATCATAGTAGATACAGGCTGTCTACATGCTATGACCAAATAATGCCACTAGAAACTTCCAAATCCATATAGCCTCACATGTAGTCATGCTCGCTTCCATGAATTTTTATTCTGAAGAACTTAATGCAACCGATTTATGATTCCTATTATACCAAGAGACAATCCTTAATCCAATGCTGAAGTAACACTCTGAAGTGCTTTTCCAATCCACTGCACTACCTTCCCAATTCACAGTTATATATCCCATCAACTTGGCACCATCACCTAAAGTATATCTCAGCCCATACTCGATTATTCCTTGTAGATATCGTAGCACATGCTTCGTTGTTGTCCAATACACCCTGTTGGATAGGTAAATCCCCTCTGCGGACAGAGGCAATCCCACTAGTCTAAAACAGAACTAGCCACAATCAATTCACGGTGCCACGCAAGTTCCTAGTTGTACATTAAAGGTGAATTAAGAAGACCAACCTGGAATCCAACGCTATAGTCGAAGAAGAGTTGGTATTCCCGCTCCCTTACTCCAGCAGGTCACAATCCTTGCGATCCTTGCAAACGGACACCTGCACATGCAAAGGAAGAAACAAATACAAGCATAAAATCCACCAAGGCACAACTATATTTCAGTCAGAAAGGAAATAAATCAAACATCACTATAATAGACAATGAGATTGGAACTATAATAGTAGTCGTTTATTAATGAATAATAGACAGGAAAAGTTACAACCAAGGTTCTGACGTTGAACCTCTCCTCTGGCTGGGCGAGCAACTATATGTGTCTTGCAATGTACCTCCTCTCCGGCAGCATAACCTCTCTATGCTTCACTGTCACTCACGACAAGCGTAATCACAACTAGCATTCCTCCAAAAACTCACTTGTCTAATGCATGAGGACAGTCATTTATAGATGGAGAAGGGAGAAAGATTCAATGAACTAGGACACCCATTGTGGATTGGCATTATCTCTGAAAGGATAGATGATGACTCTCGACCTCTATCCGGTGGATTTTTCCCTCAAAAGACTCGTGATCTGAAAAGAAAAAACACAGGGACGCGCGTTTGTCAAAAATCATTACCAAACTGGGTTGGCGCGAGTGTTGTTTTGTGACAGAGCGCCAATGGTCGTGCCCTCTTTTGAGGATCTCCATGATTGGCGCAGGTGAGACACTATGGACCCGCGCCAATGGAAAAAGAGCACTTTTCAGGGATAATTTGCAGAAGGTGTCTTCAGGGAACATGAAGTACATACTCAGGGGAACATAATGCAAGTGTTTTTGGGTTATGTCACTGCTCACAGGTCCCGAAATGCGTCCTCCAATGTATGGAAACGGGGTGATAGGGACGGTGACCAATGGTGACAAATTACTGTGTAACAGATGCCCCCTAAAGCATGAAGTCCGAGAGGGAGAGAGAGGGGTGAAAGGATTTATAGGAACACCCAAGAACACACATAGCCGTTGCCGGGGATCTGCCTTGAGAGAGATGACTGATAGTTCAATTACATGATGTACGTGGTATGGTCGCAGCCATCCATAAGAGAGTACATAAATAATCTAGATCCATAGTATGGACGTAGCCATCTGGTTAGGATCGATGAATTGACTCAGGTATGGTCGCAGCCATCCAGTGAATGAGTCATATATCAAGAATCACGCCTGGATTACAACAGACACAATCCAGGGTCTTGTGCTCCATCTCGACCCGAACAGAAGTACAAGTTCAAGCATGTGAACATGTGAGCTGAAGTCGAACATGCATGAACATCGCCTGATTACCAGTCAATATTGGAAACTGTACGGCGTGTGAATTAGTGATCTGAAGTCGAACACCCGTAGAATCATTCGATCAGAGGCCAATGATGAAAACCTCACGTCGAACACGAAGAACCTGCCATTGAGGCATGCAGGCTCCAAGGCACCGGAAGGGAGTCTCTGGATCAACTTCCTGGATAATGAGCTGAAGTCGACAGGAAGTGACCTTGATTGAAGGTGGGCCATAATGTTTCCCACATCATCGACACGAGACAAAGAGATAATGTTGTGAATCAAGATCATGTGAACTATCAGATGGAGGTTGTTTCTTTTCAGAGGTCAACTTCTCTTGAACATACCGGCGGCACGATAGTGGAATTGGCAGTATTTGACATCAATGGATCAGAGGTCATGATGACGAGGCAATGAGCAGATGAGAGGTCAAATAGGATTACCCAAATCCACGGAGGCCAGTGAAAAATGAGATGAGATATCCCCACCCAGACACGAAAGTAGACAAGTGCCATGTTCAAGAGCGACATACTGCCGACACGACAACGATTATGGTTCCAAAATCTTCTTTTCCCCCACCATTTCTGGCGAGTACCCCAGTTATTTTTAACAAGCTTGATGGGGATAGCATATGCTTGTAGTGTGTCATTTCGACAAAATCCGATGTCATCAGGTTTTAATGAGTCTGACAAAGGAAGAACTCGGCATCTTTTCATGTTTAGAGAGTTTGAAAAGACAGCAGAAAAGGAAACTCCAGGGGGTCCTTTTTCGTAAAGTTGTGTCTCTCGAGCCCGAAAAAGTATAAAACAATGCTCGAAAGAATCGCCCGACCATTACGATCGAGGAGTACTTTTCATAAATCGTGATTCTGACCTGAAAAAGTAAAAAAACGGTCAAAACCACGTCGTTTCATGACCATTAACGAGTTTGAAACAACAAAAACCCAGTAATCTTTTTATGTTTTAACGGTTGACAAAAAGAACCTAAAACGACCGCCCCTTATTAACATTTAACGAGTCAAGAGGAATAACTCGGCAATCTTTTCTCTTTAAATGGTCAGAAAAAGAGCTAAAAGCGGACCTCCATTTTTATTCTCTTTAACGAGTCAAAAAGGGAAAAAATACTCGGCAATCTTTTCATGTTTTACGAGTCAGAAAAGAGCTTAAAGGAGACTAGTCCTAGAGGAACGAGTGGTATAACAGATAGCAACTGGTTCCGGTACTGGTGGAACTGCTCAAAACATGTAATGGTCAAGAGGCTGGCTAATAAAACCACTCATCGCTGCGGTTCCTCAGGAAAGGATAAACAACCAAGTGAAAGCATATGATCGGCCAAAGAGATGGTGGCGATGGAATGAAACAACCAAGGCTCATCTAGCAGAATTTAGCAGATAAAAGGCAATCACGGGATATAAATCAGGTATGGGTTCATTTTTACACAAGCTTGAACCATGGAGAACTTTGCTTGGATTCAGTTTCATGTTTACACAAGCTTGAAACGAAAAACTATGCTTGCTATAAATTTGCATGCCCCCAGCATGATAGTGCAAATCGAGGTACATGCCCCCCAAGCTTCATGGCATTCACGGAGTGGATGGAATGAAGGTTCATTTGGAAAGACTCGATTTTGAAAAGGAGGATGCATGCCCCCCGAGCTTCAGTCGCGCGCCCGGGTCAGCTGCCGTCATTAGAATGACGGACTGGATGTTGAGGCATTTCCTGTGGAAATAAGACCATTTAGGAATGGTAGATGACTATATGTGAAGTGTGAACCGGGGAACGAAAGTTGGTATATGATCTTGATCGTCCTTCCTTCGTGCGGAAAACACATCACTCTGAAGAGTGAGGACACAATTGCACGTATGCGATAAATATAGTCTTGCCCAAGGAGTAAATTGTAATCTAACGGACCTTGGACTACCATGACGCCCATTTGAACGGTCTTCCCTTCTAATGTGATAGGTACATTGGGAAGAATTCCTAAAGGTCGACTGGTTTCTCGATGAAAACCTGTAAGGTTTCTCATCTCAAGTAGAAGCAGTGGCGAACCAAGTGCTTCCCAAGCTGTTGAAGAAAGGATGCTCACAGGAGATCCCTCATCAATAATGGTACCGGCCATAACCATTCGGTAGACTTGGACTATAATTCGAAATGGTATGGAAGCTGGTAACCGAGGATTGCCTAGTTGATCCCAATTGAAGGAAACAACTAGGTTGCTTGGAGGTGGGACCGGATAAATGACCGGATATGACTCTGATGAACTTCCTTCCTGTTGCGAAGGAATGAGAGGGATGCTCACTTGATCATGAGAGTCTGTGTTTATGAATAGAATTTGGACGGTGTGGTCTTCATTCTTTACAGTGATAATATCATCTGAGGATGGAACTTCTGAAGGCACAACCGGTTCAACTGTCATCTGGACCTTTGGACGTTCATCTGGTTTGGATTCAGATGGTTCATCCTTGATGATAAACACTCCCGGAACAAAGTGGTGCATAGACGATGAACGTAAATCAACACTCTTTCCGACCAGGGACTGGTCTGGAACAGGCTGAGCACAGCCAGGTTCGGGAAGAGAAGGCTGGACCAAAGAGGAATCATGCTTGATCTCTTGGTTAGCGGAGAGATTATCTGCAGCCGCAAAAAGACGCTGATATCCAGCGGGTAGTTGGGGTAAGGGAGCTGACAGACTTTCCAAAAGACGGGAGGCTTCATGCAGAAGTGGACAAAGGCGAAGGATATGATTACCTTCACAAAGTCGACAAGGGAAACGAACCTTCCCTGTTCCCTTACCAGCTGATAAGGTATCATCAATCTGCGACGACGAGGGGCGAGTCGGGTCACGGGACCATATATCTAGGACCCTGGGAATACCAGGACAATCAGTAAGAAAATGGTCCTCCTTGCATAATTGACAAGGAAACTTAGCCTTCCGCGGAGGAGCAGAAGGTGGCTCTGCTTCAGGTATACTCGGGGTAGATGCGACCTTTCCCTTGGGGGACTTCTTCTTTTTGGCCTTCTTCTTCTTCTTCTTAGCCACCTGGTTACTTGAATCCGGAGTTTCACCAGGCGAAGTAGAAGATGAGGATGCAGCAATAGGCGAAGAAGGGGAGGGGTCCACCTTGGAATCAACATGATGTTGTTCGGGAGGAGGAGGTGGTGGTGGAACAGGAGTTATCACACTCGAGGCCACCGAGTTTGAAAACAACCATACGAGCAAACCGATGGTTAACCCAGGCAAAGACAAAGTTGTGATATACTGAACACTGACATTTCCAACAGAAGGAAATGGACTAGGGTTTCCATCAAGGGGAACACCTTGGCCGGTGAACGCAGGGAAGGATGCCATTGAGCGAGAAAGAATCCTACTCAAGCTAACGCAAACAAAATCTAATTGGGTAAATGTTATCGTGGCCAAATAAATTTTAAGACACTGAACTTGACCTTTTCATATTTTAAGAGTCGAGAAAAGGACAAAAGATGACTCTAGTCTCCTTCGAATGTTTAATGAGCACGAAGTGACAAGACGCTCACTGGCACCTTTTCATTTAGGGAGTCCGAAAAGGATCAAAAGTGACTGCTCTGGAGAACTAGGCAAAAGGTTTACCAAACAATCCGTAAAACTACTTATACACCTTGGCAATCAGATGAAAACCAAGGACTTCCCGTACCGTAGTCAATCTTCTCGAATGCTGTGTTTAGTGCATTACGGCTTGTAAGGCGGCAGACTCGGCTTCCTATGGATAAAGGATGATAGCCTAGTGGGGTCTCCCATATATACGCGACGGTACGTGGGAGCACAATCCGTGTTGGCACCTATCGCTTCACCGTGGAGGAATCACCCAACCACTCGATGATAAACTACCAGGTTTAAAGACGCCGGAACACGTCTCTACCTAGACCTCTAGAATGTTCACGTTAGGTTCCAATGTGTTGTTATGTTCATTCAGTTGATTTTAAAGTTTCTCTTTAATTATGTTTCAGTTTTTTGGTCCTACCGTATGTGATCTCTCAAAACTTCCTAAATGCAAACTACATGTCCAAATTATATCATTTCTTTCAATGAATTCTATCTACAGGAAGGTTGAGATTTTTACATAAACAAAATGATCAAAAAGCAATCCACAAAGATCCTAATGCAGCTAATAACAAGAAATGAAAATCTTTCTTTTCTTTTTCTTTTTAAAAGCAACAAATAACAATAAACGCTAACTAATATGATGCAAAAGATCTTTTGTTTTTCTTTCTTTTAAGATGGCATGAAGCATTTAAACGAACCTTAAGAGATATTCACAAGTATAAACAAACCAAGTTCACTCAATGAAATGGAACCAATTCTGAAACACCAAGATGAACTATCCAAGCAAGGAAAAACACAAAGACCCTCAATGAACCATGTGATCTAAGTTCAAATGAAGTGGAACAAAATTCAAACAAGCTAGAAGTGAATCACTCAAAGCATAGAAAATCAAGCTTTAACAACCACTAGATAGGTGTGAAACACAAGTAACAAGATGACTGGAAAATCAACCAGAACTTCCCACAGAAGGCTCGACATGCAAAGCTACCAGATATGCTAGAGCCAAGGTACAAAATCGATTGAAATAAGCAAACAACTGAAGGATCAAGGCACAACCAGTCAAACAGAGGTTCAACACACTTCCAGAAGCTGTGAAAGATATAAAAAACCAAAAATCTGAGCTAAAAGAGCTTCCAACCAACACACAGGCAAAATTCACAGGGCTGGCGCGACTGTCAGCCTGCAACTTGCGCTAACAGTCGATTGGCGCGAGTGTCTATCAGGCAACCTGCGCCAACTGGCGCGACTGTCAGATAAAAAACCGCGCCAATTAAGTTTGGCGGCTTAAAAAATAAATAAAAAGACTCAGGGTCGGGCCGACAATATTCAGATGGATCAAACAGTAAATAACAATCTCAAGATTGACCCAGAAAGCTCATTCACTCAAACAGGCAAGAGAAAATTAACATGCAAGACAAACTCCAAAATAGCTACTCCCTAGTGGAGTCGCCAAATTGTTGGATAGGTAAATCCCCTCTGCGGACAGAGGCGATCCCACTAGTCTAAAACAGAACTAGCCACAATCAATTCATGCTGCCACGCAAGTTCCTAGTTGTACATTAAAGGTGAATTAAGAAGACCAACCTGGAATCCAATGCTATAGTCGAAGCAAAGTTGATATTCCCGCTCCCTTACTCCGGCAGGTCACAATCCTTGCGATCCTTGCAAACGGACACCTGCACATGCAAAGGAAGAAACAAATACAAGCATAAAATCCACCAAGGCACAACTATATTTCAGTCAGAAAGGAAATAAATCAAACATCACTATAATAGACAATGAGATTGGAACTATAATAGCAGTCGTTTATTAATGAATAATAGACATGAAAAGTTACAACCAAGGTTCTGACGTTGAACCTCTCCTCTGGCTGGGCGAGCAACTATATGTGTCTTGCAATGTACCTCCTCTCCGACATCATAACCTCTCTATGCTTCACTGTCACTCACGACAAGCGTAATCACAACTAGCATTCCTCCAAAAACTCACTTGTCTAATGCATGAGGACAGTCATTTATAGATGGAGAAGGGAGAAAGATTCAATGAACCAGGACACCCATTGTGGATTGGCATTATCTCTGAAAGGATAGATGATGACTCTCGACCTCTATCCGGTGGATTTTTCCCTCAAAAGACTCGTGATCTGAAAGGAAAAAACACAGGGACACGCGTTTGTCAAAAATCATTACCAAACTGGGTTGGCGCGAGTGTTGTTCTGTGACAGAGCGCCAATGGTCGTGCCCTATTTTGAGGATCTCCATGATTGGCGCGGGTGAGACACTATGGACCCGCGCCAATGGAAAAAGAGCACTTTTCAGGGATAATTTGCAGAAGGTGTCTTCAGGGAACATGAAGTACATACTCAGGGGAACATAATGCAAATGTTTTTGGGTTATGTCACTGCTCACAGGTCCCGGAATGCATCCTCCAATGTATGGAAACGGGGCGATAGGGACGGTGACCAATGGTGAAAAATTACTGTGTAACACACCCTCTTTGATTCCACCATGAATTGACTAAGAGTGTTGACCACATAGCAAATGTTTTTCCTTGTGTTGACCAAATACATGAGAGAGCAATAAGATGTTTATACAAGATGGGGTCCATTGCTTCTTTCTTAGACACATCGATCTTCTTCCAATTGGTAATCATAGGCGTAGACATGGATCTATAGTCCAACATCCTAAATCTCTTCGAGATATTCATAACATATCTCCCTTGACCAAGGAAGATCTCCCCATATGTTTGTCATGCCTCTAGACCTAGAAAATAATGAATCAACCACAAATACTTCATCTCAAATTCTGTTTCCAAGTCCCTCTTGCAATGATCTATGAGCCCTAGTGACCTATTCATAAAAAAATCATCCACATATAACATGAGAATGTGAGGCTTACCTCCTACCATCAAATAGTATAGGTTCGAGTTTGGCTCACTCTTCACGAAGCCCATCTATTGCAAGTAAGTATTAATATGACCATATCATGCTATGGGAGTTTTCTTGAGTCCATATAGCACTCTCTTAAATCTTCATACATAGGTATACCTCCGATGCATATCAAATCCCTTTGTTTATTTGATGTACACCTCCTCTTCTATCATTTTGTTCAAAAATTCGTCTTGACATCCATTAAATGGATCTGCCATCCCATCTGTGCTGCAAGTGAGATCAAAACGCTAATGGAAATATACCTAGCCACTAGAGAAAAAGTATCCTCATAATATATTCCCTCCTTCTAATTGAATCCCTTAGCCATGAAACTTACCTTGAATTTTTCTACAGTTCCATCTGAAAACGTTTTTGATCTTGTAAATCTGACAGGAACCAATAACTCCACTGTCCAACGGTCTAGGCACCACCTCCCAAAAATAGTTTTGCATGATGGAGTTGTACTCCTCCACCATCACAATCTGCCACACCTGATGTTATGCAACCTCCTGATAGCTAGAAAGTTCATTGTCAATGACCTCACGCATCAACACCTTGTAACTTGAATATCTCTCTGGTAATCTCCTGCCATTCATGCTTGATCTAGGAGCTCCCAAAAAATCTTGTGCATCTCCTAATGTCTGAAGCACCTCTTTGTTCCTTCTCCCACTTGTGGTGGGTGGAGCCTCAAGCCCATTATCCCGTTGTTGTTGTTCCACCTGTTGTGAAATCTCCTCTATCCCTATACCTTCACATGTACTAGTGACTATACTCGTACTAGTTCCCTGAGCCTAAGATTCCTATTCATCTCTTGGAGCTTCTGTTAGCTGAATTTGATCAACTATTGGCAACTCACAAGATCTCATGAATGATTTTTCATCCTGGAAATTTACGTACTGTCACACAATAATATTCCTTCTACTTGTAATGCATATCTTGAATGCCTTGGAAATTTTGTTGTAATTAATGAAATATCCCTTTTTAACAGTGGAATATATCTTAGTGTACTTTTTGTCAGGAATTTGACAATATGTGATACTGAAAATCTTGAAGTGTTTGACTTATGGCTTCTTCCTTGTAAACCCCTCCTCGGGTATCATTTTTCCCAACACCTTGTATGGGGCCCTCTTTTGAATTTACATTGTTGTACTATATGCCTCTACCCAGATATATCTAGGCATGTCCTCGTCATATAGCATTGTCCTCGGTATCCCAAATATTATCCTATTCTTTCTCTTTGCAACCCCATTTTTCTATTGGTTATATGGAGATTTCCATTCTCTCTTGATACCCTCCTTCGCATAGAAAGCCTTGAAGGCTTTATCGATGTACTCACCTCCATTGTCTGTCCAAAGAACCTTTATCTTCCTATCTGTAAAATTCCCCGCAAGAGCCTTGAACTCTTGGAAGCCACTGAAGACTTTGTTCCAAGTCTTCAAGAAGTAAATCTAGGTCTTCCTAGAGAAGTCATCAATAAAGGTAACAAAATATTCATAAACTCTGACAAAATTTGTGGATAATGGGCCACAAATATCAGAATGTATCAAATCTAGTACACCCTTGGATCTACTGTCGCTCCTTAGAAATATTACCTTCAGAATTTTCCCAAGCATGCACCCTCTACATATGTCATCATGTGTGCTTACTTCTAGAACTCCTGCCACGATCTCCCTAAGAAACTTAAGTACTCCATGATGGATATGTTCCATCCTCCTGTGTCATAATTCTCTTATATATTTATTACTATTGTTACTTATCAATGCCTTTGGAGAATACAATTGCAACCTACACAACTTGTTGCTTCTGACTCGAGTTTTCTTGACTGACTTCTGATCTTGGTGTTTTATGCGCACTTTTTATCCTCGAAAGTGGACATCATATCTCTTGTCCCGATGAGTAGAAACTAAAATAGGGTCATCCTTAAACCTGACATATGGAACATATCTGTAACATTGGTAATTTTGCCTAATTCCCTCTAAATGGTAATTGTGTCTCTCCAAAATGGAGTGCACTTGGACTTATTTCCATTTTAAATATGAAAGCCTATCTCCTTTTCCTTTTAGCTAGAGAAATATTATATAAACCCTATCATATGACATGTTGCCCCACTGTGAATATACCAGACTCCTAATGGAGGTAGAGCTAGATAAACAAGCTATGAGAGCGAACTCATGTTTAAGTCTTTAAGATAGCTCGTCAATATCCGTTGAAGTTGTTATCGACTGCTACTTCTTCTTGTCATTCTTATTTCTATTCAAACATTGACTAACATAGTGACCATTTTAACCACATCCAAAACACTTTATTTTACTCAAGTCCTTTTTCTTCTTCTCTCCCTTAGAGTTAGGCCCTTTGCTTGAGCTCTTCTTGGCTTTTCCCTTTCTTGCTAGAGAAACATTCTTGTCCTCCTCACGTTTTTGGGTTCTACTACTGGTGCCACTAACAAGAATCAAATTAATATCCTCCCAAGTGAAATCACTCCACAAACGATCCCAGTTAGGTAGGTCCTTCATCCATTTATCACTTAGACAAACATGTCCCACTGCTTTGAGAACCCATTTAAGGTAGCGCTCACGATCCTTCCATCCCTTATCTTTTCTTTGACAACTTTTTTTGGAAACACTGAGAGGGGGGTGAATCAATATTTCTCATCACTTAGTATTTTTAACCCTTCAGAGCATTAATTATATTTAACATTTCATCAACATAAACATTCATACACAATAAACAAGACCATTCAACATTGCACAATAATCAAGATAGTAAACATAGATATTTTTAGGTGGAAAACCCCCTCTAGGTCAAAAACCACCAAACGCTTCTTAATATTTGTCTTAAAAAATAATTACATAAAGTTCTCAGCTCCAATTGAAGGAGGCGTCAACCCTAGTTTTACAAGTTCTAACCTATAGGATGCTCCTATTACCTATTTACCAGCTACAACAGGAAGTACACTCCAACACCCTAGATATCAGGCTCCAACCTGACGGATTCTCCAACTCCCTATTTACCAATTGTTATTGGAGGAACGCTCCAACACCATTTTCTTTATCAACTCCCACTGAAAGGATGCTCTAATTCTCTACTACAGTATATGACCTGCCCTAACACCATATTGCCACCCTGAAGTGTTCACAAGCTCCAGCCCGAAGGTTACTCCAATCACCTACCTTACACCACCCTGCCAGCCTAACGAGTTGACGAACCACGTTTCACAATTTTCAGATTGGATCTCCTGTGCTTTGAATCAATATAAATAAATTATAATGAAGGTTCTTTTACTCTGCTTGATATGTATATCAATGTCAAGTCATGGAAACTTCATTTATCAACTTTTCTCAAATTGTTCCTCAAACCCTAAATCCAATACACAATCCTGCCTCTACTCAACCTAACCATTACAATTTCTAACCACTTTGCAATATTCAATTGTTCACATGCTGCAACGGGAGAACATTACAATCAAAATTGTCACATATCAATTGCATTGTCAAGAGAATCTATGGAACTTGTTGTATCATCAATATCATTGTGTCATTTAATACCATCAATCTAATATCCATACAATTATTATTAAGGAAAATGTCATGTACAAGTAACACCGTCCAATACCAGAATATACTATCAAATATCAAGTGCACTCTCAGGTACATTATTAACACTATTGTATTCAAGTAAATCACAATTTCAGTGTCATGATAGAGGATTCTTTGTCATGTCATTATTTTCATATAGACCATTGTCTCACCAAGATTAAAGACATATGATTGTTGTACAACAAAGTCACTATTTTTCAATTCACCAGATGAGAGAAACAATATTGTTATCTTCCTTACTACAAGTAATGAGGTTGAAATGTTGATCAATGAAACTAATGCTAACACATACATCAATGGTTTGTAAATTGGAAACCGTAACTGTATCTTCACTGAGCTATAAAAACACTCCTACTAATAAAATATTTCTAAGAATGAATACGACATAAAAGTTCCAACATGAGTGTTGTAGGTATTTTCGTGATTATGACACCTATAAGAATGTTATAAGGGTGTAGTACTTTATGTCACTTGTTATCTACAAGAATTGAAAGTCCAAGTCTTCAAGGATATTTACAAAATATACAAAGACCTTAAGCATACTAATACAAAATTAGAAATCAATCATTATCTTTGTGAATTTGATCTACAAGGTGTAACTGTTAGAAAGTGGAACTCTTAGACAATCTCCAGTCCTTAATTTGGAGGTGGATAAGGTTGTCACTGTGGATTGCAAGTCTGAACCTTCAAAACGCTTGAATACACTTATGTGACAAATGAGATCTTCTACTAGGTCACAACAAATCCTATTTGCTAACCCTTGCTGGCCTTAGTGTCCTTTTCAAACTACAAAAGCACACCTTTTCTTAGAACTTGCCACCCTAAGAGGGTTGAATAATGGAGAACTTCCAAAGAGCCTTCACCCAAGGAAACTTTTTGTTGTTTAGGTTGCTTGTGATATAGGTCAATCGTTGATGCTTGTGATGTCCAAATTGAGACTTTAATAGAACCATGCCACAAAGAATTCAAAGTAATTGGGTGCTAGAAAATAAAGTTTTCATGTTCAGAAATATCTCAAGATCAAGCCCAAAACTTAGGCCTTTTTGTTGGTATTTGATATTGATAATCCTTTAAACATTTTCAAATCAATGTCACAGATTTTACACAATCCCTTGTAGCCCTATATTTGTAAGAATAAATTCACTATTTCAAGGTTTCGATGATCTAGGAGGTGGCTTGTAATGTTGGGTTAAGAATATACGAGGTACATCAAGGGTAAACGTGATTTAGGAGCTTGCAATAGAACTTTGTTTCCTAAAACATTTATGCCGTAGTGGTCGTTAAATGTATACCTTAAGGTGTTGTTACAAGTTTGTACTATTTGAAGGTGTGATCATTCAAGAAGTATGATATACTAAGGCCAAACTACAAAAGATATGCCTTGTTCCTGCAATAAATCTTTGTCCCAAAATTGGATACCCTAAACAGACATACAAAAAAATAGCCTCACAACACGACCCTTATGCTTGATAAATTTTTTGGAGAAGACCTCAGAAAGTTTCAGTCAAGAGAATTACCCAAACTAATCCCTCGAAACCCAAAAAGAAAACTCCAATAATAAGCCCTAATATGTTCCTTAATTCGGTGCCCTAATGAAACACTGATGTGTATAAAAATTAGGTCACAATGAGAGCCAAGATAATAAATTGAGTCCATAAATCAATACAAAAGAAAAGCAAAACTTCCCAACAAATCCCAAGACCAAAATAAAACACACAAAAAAAATCTCCCTTTAGATCTTCCATTGTTCTATTATAGGGACTGAATTTTAAAATTTTCACTCAAGGATTTTTCATTGGAGTTCATGTATTTTGAAGGTAGAATTGATCTCCTTTAATAGTTATCTCTTAGCTTAAGAGGAGCTTCATAAGACTAAATGTTGGAGGGAGGATAACCATTTAATATTTGAATTTCATTTACTTAGAACCCAAAAATGATGGTCTTTTACCTTTTAGGAATGAGGATTTATGTTTAATGTGGTCAAAGCCCCTTGTATTTTTTAATAATGTTTGAGATGCGTTATTAGATATTCTAACCACAATTTTGAAGCAAACCATTCTAGGTTAATGTACATGTTTCATTCGACTATTATAAGTATTTCAGTAACAATGCATCCACATTATTCAACTTGATGCCACATAACTAACTTTGTGGGGTTTTAGCCTATAAATTGGGTCCTTTGACTTCAAATGAGGGTATCTCTCAAATGGGAGGCCTGGGGGGTGTACCACATACCACCAAAATCGACTCGATAAGGGGAATTCATTGGTGAGGATCTCTATGAAAAATTCCATTTGTTTCTACTTCAAAAACCCTTAACAATTGGGGGGTATATCCTTAATCTAGAGAACCGAAACCCCAGAACTAGGGTTTTCAACCATCCAATAGTGGAACTTCCAACTTGATGTAATTTAAACAAATATAAGAGCGTTCATTAATTGTTTGACATCAACGACAAGTGTTTATTCAAATTAAAACTCCAAGATTGACATCAATGACAACACCATTCAACATGTGTTAACTTTTCCTTGACAAGTCTGATCCTGGTGAGGTAATTTACTACGTCTTCTCTTTTGTTAATCCTGATGTTTATTATTTTGTATTTAAGGATCAACCTCTTGTTTATAGTAGCATTCTAGAATAGTTTCAGGACAATATCCCACATATTCTTGGTTGTATCTAATTCTGCGATATGGGGAATGATATGATATTTAAACTTGTCCTAAATAATACACCTAGCTTTGGGTCCTCCTTTCGATAAGCTGCTAATTGCGTCAGATATGTTGGTATGACTACAATTTCCATAACATATTTCTACAGTCCATGCTCCTCTAGTAATAATAATATTTTGGATTTCCAGACACCAAAGTTTGATGCACCATTAATTATGTCCTGATCTCTTAATCCAGATGAATCCATTTATAAAAACCTCAAACAATAAACTCCAAAAAATATGAATAGATCCGAAAAGAATTAAACTGTGTGAAAAACTTTGATTTCTCCTTTAGAACCATAGTGCTTAGATCACAAATAACCTTAGCACTTCACAACTTTGATACCATGTGAAATTCAAGTAACCTAGAAGGTGATATTAACCAGTTGATTATTTCCTGTCACTTATTTATAACAACTTAATTCTTTTACTCAAAATAACAAATAAAAAATAAATGACACCAATAAAAAATTGAGAATATAGGAAAATATGCGAGAAAGAAATCACACATTTTACACCAGAATTTTTGGACAAAATGTCCCTAGAAATAACCCAATGTGGGGAAAACAATTTTTTAGATCCGAGGGTTTTTATTATCATCTTCAACAAATAAAATGCTATTGAGAAATACAACTTCTTACCTCTCACTGGTAAAGCTCTGACAAAATATTTATTTACTTCTACTAATCTAGAAAACCCCACAATTTCCCTTTTTTGAAATTTACATTGTCTCCAGAAACACAGACTAGCCTATGGAAATTCACATTGGCTCTTTCTTGTAATTCACATTGGCTTCCGATAAACTCAATTTTTCTTTCTAGAAGACTCGAATGGCCTCCAACAAATTTTCACTGGCTTCTGGTGAACTCACATAGGCACTGGAAAGCTAGATATGACCTCTGGAAGACTCACACTAGCTTCAAGAAAATAATCTGAACCTCCTCTTGTGAATACACTGAGCAATTCAACCTCCTCCTTAAACTCACGACCTCACTAAAACGAAAAAAACTTAGCCTCCTATAGAAAATACTGATAGCAAGAAACTCTAGAAAATATTTTCTCAATCACTACTGCTAAAACCCTCTAGTGTCTTCTAAAAATCACCCAATTGAATATATGTATGATCTACTCTGTCTCCAATGCTTCCCACCGATCTCCTTTATAATCTCTCATTCACGAATGAATGACTACGATTAGAAGTTCACTTGATCTAATCGATGGGTAAGATCATCTTGAATTTTTTTACAAGATTCTCGAGGAAAATTGACCTTATCCCAATTAACATCAATTAATTATTCACTTTTGCTAAGCTAGATGTAGGAAATATTTAAAAAACCACTAATTGACTTAATTAAGATATTTCTCATAGGAAAAATTACATGGGTTTGGATATAATTATGTCCTTTGTGTCTCTAGCTTTAATCACACCTCTCGAGACTAGAACACTTGCCTGAGCTACAAAACATAACAATGTGAAAGGTATTTATGACATTTTCTCCATCACCATTAAATTAGTGAAACACTACTAATATTCATCGTTCTATCTTTAAGTGGGCATATGTGCAAAAAATAATCCATACTTTTCTAGTCAAGCACTCCCAATCTTCCTCCATTTATCTTTAAGTGGGCATATGTTAACGAAAAATTATATGGCCCATTTTAATTAAATTTAATGGAAGATTCCAAGTATTCATCTATTCATCTTTAAGTGTGGATGATATTTTTATTTTTATTGTTATTGAGACATGATTCCTTAATCTCCTGAAATTTTCCCAAATTGAATATGTCTCCATCCTTGTTCTCTTTCCCTCTAAATAGAGAAACTCTTCTCTCATTTTCATATCCAATTTGCTTAATTGTGCTTATGCTTTCATTTCATTGTAGCCTTGTTTTCATCTTCTATCCCTATGCCAAAATTTATGCCCATATACATTGCGTTGTCTTTCTTGGCTATTATAATGCGACATGTTATCATAAGTAATATACAATCTAACCATGTCAAACTATGAAAGAACCAAACTCACCAAAATGATGATGGTTTACATTGTATATTAGAATTTCAATGAATGTCACCACGATCCCATAACCTTTCCAATCATTACATTGTGTCATATAAATTGCATGCCTAGAGTAAATGAAAGAATTATTTAAGCCTTGTAAAAAATTAAAATCGTAAACACTAAGAGAGACTAAAAAAATAAACAAATCATTACATTGTGTTATATAAATTACATGCCTAATTAATTGGATAAATAAAAGAATTATCTAAGCCCTATTAAAAAATAAAAAATAAAAAAAACATAAACCCTAAGACTATGAGAGACTAAAAGGAAGGTGGACAAACCACTACATTGTGACATATACACTGCATGCTGATTAAAAGAGAAATAGGGGTATAGCCAATTTCCCCTTTCATATCAATTTTCGATCTTGAAGCCCGTGGGTTATGGCCCAAAAACCCTATCGGAAGCGGAAACTGAAGCTTTAAGCTTTTAAACCGTGAACAACACATTTATCGGATTTCTTTATAAAAATCCGGGACCATTCACTTTATCGCAATACAAAGGGAAACACGGGAAATACACGCTCCGAACCCTTAAGCCGGATCTCAAAAAGTATAAAACCCACACTATAATTTTCATCAGGTCCGGCTCTCACCTTAAAGCCTTATCGCTACGCTCCTCCGATCTCTGATTAGCGATCGGCCTGATCTCCGATTGTTGATCAGTGTTTTATCTCTATCGGTGTATCAGCATTGATCGACCATCGCCTAATTGGCGTATCGCAATGTCGCTCATCGACCATTCCGTTAACCTTCGCACTTGACTTCTTCCACTTGAATGCACCGATTCGATATGCCTTATGGACCCGATAATGGTATAGGTTCCCGTCTATAAACTTTCACGTCCATATTTCAAATTCGACTATGTTTTTCGCTGTTTCTTAGTGTAAACTGGGATTCGGCTTGCGGGACTAAAACGATGCATAAATTGAATCTCTGTGTTAAAGCACAGTTCTCTGCCATTTCTCTGTTTACACACGATATTCATATAAGCATTGGATCGCCATCGATCCTTTAAGTGATCGATGGTCGATCAACAGTCCAACACACAGAATAACTCAGAAAGACATAAATACACAGATATCTGGAAATTCACACAACACACATACTATTTATTATACACAGTGTGAGTACATCCTAAGGCATTTTAGCCTTTGAAACAGTTCTCCTCTCGACTACATTTTGATTACTCTTGGCTTACACAATTCTATCTATCTCTCTATATTCTTCTCTGTCTCCTTCTCGAACACACAGGCTCATATATATATATATATATATATATCTATATATATAGGAACATTGGGTTAGATCAATGTGAAGGATCCGATCACATCCATTCCTCAAATCTGTCAACTAATTCACATACATGGCAGATTACATTTAAATCAAGTCTTCTTGAGACTTATCCATTCCATCATTCTAGCTTTGTTTAAATAGAATTGTTCCCTGTTTTGCTCAATGGTCCACATCTCCTCCTTCTCCGCTTTGGATTCCTTTTTTAATTAAGGGGGGTTAGATGCTCCTGCATCAGACTCCCGAGGCACAAAAATTTATGACCTCCTGGTCATATTCTTCTCTTTGTCTTTAGCAATTCTACCCACTCCTCAGTGGAACTTCCTTCATGATTTTCTGTGAGCTGCAACCAACCTCTGCAGTAACAGTCTTCCTCTGCTACGCGATACCTCACCAAGCTCTCCTCACTCGGTATTTTGGCATCCTTCTGGTTCTCTTCTCTGGAACCAATTGAGCACTCCTTACTCTAAGTCGCTGCAAGTCTTCTCACCTTCCGCTGCCACTCTCTGCACGACAGTAAGACCACAAACTCTCCAGCTTTAAACAATTGTACCTCCTTTTCCTTCTTCCTTCTCACAGGAAAACTTTCCCTTTCTTTTGCATGCAGAATCTTCATCCTCTCTTATACCACTTGATGAAAAGGAAATAGGGGTATAGCCAATTTCCCCTTTCATATCAATTTTCGATCTTGAGGCCTGTGGGTTATGGCCCACAAACCCTATCGGAAGCGGAAATTGAAGCTTTAAGCTTTTAAACCGTGAACCACACATTTATCGGATTTCTTTATAAAAATCTGGGACCATTCACTTTATCGCAATACAAAGGGAAACATGGGAAATACACGCTCTGAACCCTTAAGCTGGATCTCAAAAAGTATAAAACCCGCACTATAATTGTCATTGGGTCCGGCTCTCACCTTAAAGCCTTATTGCTGCGCTCCTCCGATCTCCAATTAGCGATCCGCCCGATCTCTGATCGTCGATCAGCGCTTTATCTCTATCGGCGTATCAGAATTGATCGACCATCGCCTAATCGGCGTATCGTAATGTCGCTCATCGGCCATTCCGTTAACCTTCGCACTTGACTTCTTCCACTTGAATGTGCCGATCCGATATGCCTTATGGACCTGATAATGGTATAGGTTCCCGTCTATAAACTTTCATGTCCGTATTTCAAATTCGACTATGTTTTTCGCTGTTTCTCAATGTAAACTGGGATTCGGATTGCGGGACTAAAACGATGCATAAATTGAATCTCTGTGGTAAAGCACAGTTCTATGCAATTTCTTTGTTTACACACGACATTCATATAAGCATTGGATCGCCATCGATCCTTTAAGTGATCGATGGTCGATCAACAGTCCAACACACAAAAATACTCAGAAAGACATAAATACACAGATACGCGTAAATTCACACAACACACATACTATTTATTATACACAGTGTGAGTACATCTTAAGGCATTTCAGCCTTTGAAACAATTCTCCTCTCGACTACATTTTGATTACTCTCGGCTTACACAATTCTATCTATCTCTCTATATTCTTCTCTGTCTCATTCTCGAACATGCAGGCTCATATATATATAAAGGAACATTGGATCGGATCACTGTGAAGGATCCGATCACATCCCTTCCTCAAATCTCTCAACTAATTCACATACATGGCAGATTAAATTTAAATCAAGTCTTCTCGAGACTTATCCATTCCATCATTCTAGCTCTGTTTAAACAAAATTGTTCCCTGTTTTGCTCGATGGTCCACATATCCTCCTTCTCCGCTTTGGATTCCTTCTTTAATTAAGGGGGGTTAGATGCTCCTGCATCACATGCTTAATTAATTGGGTAAATGAAAGAATTATCTAAGCTATAGTAAACACTAAAATTGGAGAGAGAATAAAAGGAAGTGTAAGATTAAGTGTTCGAATATGTATTAAAAGATTAACGATGGACATATAGCTGCAGTGGAGCTCTAAAATGCCTTGGCAGATTGATGTTTATGTGGATATATAGTGGGACTTTTTCTCATTCCTATTTTATAATCCAATTTAAGAGTAGTATTTTCAATAAGCATCCAAGGTTAAGTGGTGAATAATTCATATAGAGGTTATTTTTGTTTATTATAATTTTATATTTTTTGTGTGTATATTATAGTGAGAAAATTTATCATAATTTAGTTGTCAAAACAATAGTAGATAATAATTATTTTTTGTTATTTGCGAATGTGAATGCAGACTGATTCATCACTATTATTCAAGAAAAATCATACCACTTAGGATTACTTGTTAGTGGTCTATAAAGAAGTAGACTTTCACTATTGTCAAATGTCTCTAGATCTTTAATTGTTAACCTATTTCCTTACATTAAAAAAAACAAACTTTTAACCAAACAAAAATAAATTTAAAACATGCTCAAACTCAATAATTTTTATAAATAATTACTTTATTTTCATTAACCATATATATAAAATTTAAAATGATTAAAAATTTATTTTTATTTTAAAAATAAATATACATCAAAATATGAAAAATATTGAATATTGTTACATAAAACACTATGGAAGACTGTTGAAAACCCAAACGAAATTATCATCTGAACTTTAATGTAATTGACTACACTTCAGTAAATTTCTCATGTTACTCACCTAAGGTGATTGGATAGGTAGAAATAATAAGTCACTATTATCTATTTTGATAACATTATAAACACGAAGTTTTATTAGTAACATATGGTACATTGATTTTGATGGCAGCAAGTGCACTCAGATTTGTTTATACTTCAATTTTGAGGGCATCAAGTGCAGCCAGATTTATTTATTGGTATGGTACTTTGATTTTGATGACACATCAAGTGCACAAAGATTTCTTTGTACATTAAATACAATGTATTCAAAACTTTATGGACAACATTTGTTCTTCGGGCACATTGCCTTGAATTTTTGTTAAAACTTCATGTGACATTGTTGTGAATTTACATGAGATGAGATGATGATGATATTTGCTTATTTGATGTACATGTATATATTGATAAAATATTACTAATTTTTTTTTGATAATTTTAATATATTGGTTTTATTTATTTTTGATAAAATGATGATATTGTTTATTTAAAGTTAATATATAGTTGTATATATAATTTGTTTATAAAATTTATGAGGTATAGATTAGTTAGTTTGCATGGGATTTAGTTTTTAATTTAAAATTTTAATTTTATGGGAAGTGATTAAGGCAGTGAAGCTGAAGCTATTAGTGGGGAAATAAGTTAACCCAAGGAGCATCTAAAATTTACAAAGTCTTACACAATTCTTGTGATGACATTTTGATGGTGAGAATATTTCTCTTCCATTTAATATTAGGGTTGGCAATGGCTTAGGCTTTGCGTAAATTATTTTTTCCCATGGAAAAATCATAATTTTCATTATAAATAGAAAATTACATGCTGAAGATGCTGATAGCATATGATGTATCAATGGTATAAGCCACTATCTGTACTGTTCTGTCTCAAAAATATGTCAATCCCATCTAAGGGAGACTGTTGTGAAAATTTACATATGAAAAGTTCAGTAATATATAGACATAAGTATATGCTATAATTCAAATAATTACATCAAAATTGTACCAAAAAATACCCAGAAATCAGGGCCTATAGGCCCTGTCAATATTTCTCATCCATGAATGGCTTGTGGTAGTAACTATAAGTGTCCAGGTCCTGTTGTTCTCTGATCAACCAAACCCCCCTTGGTTGGTGCGAGGCTTCTTTGGAAGGTTGGTCAGAAACTTTGTTGCACTCCTTGTATATGTGATGACAAGAAATAGTGTCAAAGTGTGTTCTCAATCTCAATGCATCATCCAATATATGACAGAGTGTGTGTCTGTGTGACAAAGAGATTGTTGATTAAACCATTTAATTATGATATGTGAGTCACCGAATATCTACAATTGAATACATCCTTTAACAAGAGCAAAGTATAATAAATGACGAAGGGATATAAGTTCATCAAAGTTATTCGTCCCTCCCCCCAAACCCATCTGAATCTTGTAGAAATGGGAGCGTGTGATATGGAGGAGTATGCCTCCTCCACAACCATGTTGTTGCACCGAGCCATCAAAATAAGCCCATGGGGTGTCATAGTCTATGATTTCAGCAGAGATGTTGCATGTAGGTGGTTCACGGGCTTCCTCCGGTAAGTTGTGATATGTTGTGATGAGGTGTGCCATGGCATGTGCCCATCGAGGAGCAATGTCTGTGAATATAATCTTATTCCTCTGAAGCCAGATGCACCAACAAATCATTACAGGTAGGTTCCTACTCCTGTGAGTTTCTGCATTTTTCCACTATTGGTGTCATGCCACCCTGATCTCCGGACCCTGCCAAAAATTCTGAATCTGTAGCTGAGCAGTAACCTCCAACTAGATGGAGGTAGTGGTAGGGCAGTTTAGGAATAAGTGATCAATAGTTTCCATTTCCTGTTTTCATAGTACGCACCAAGATGGTCTATGAAAGGTACGTTTTTGTATATTGTCCATAGTAGGGACCTTATTTCGGAGGATGCACCACAAGAAAAGTTTAGCCTGGGGTGTTGCCTTCAGCTTCCATAGTACAATCCACCACCAGTCCATCACGAAAGGTTTGTGATCTGCAAAGATATGGAGGTATCCAAATTTGGGGGAGTATTTCCCATTTGGTGAGAAGGACCAGTTTAGTTCATCATCCCCATCAGTTACCCTAACATGTGATTCCATCAATGCATTAATATAGATTTTCCAATTATCTTGCCAGATGGGGGGGATGCCGAGTGTGTCAGAATCTTTCCATGCCTGCCTGAATATATCAGTATGCTCACGATCTGCTATATGTGCCAAATTGGTGTAGCCAACTTCTGAGAGGTGATGTATCAGCTCTTGTGGCAGTAGATGAGCATTCCCACATCCAATCCATGGGTCCATTCCTATACGGACTAATTTGTCGTTGCCAATATTCCAAGTGAGTCCATCCCTGACATAAGCCATTGTATTGAGCACCGCCTGCCATACTTTTGATATATTAGTCCTGTCCCATGTAGGGAGCATGAGCCTTTGATAAATAGCATCAACCCAAATATTTCTCGAAGAGAGTACATTCCAACCCATATTTGCTGCCAAAGCACATGAAAATGTTTCCAGTCTTTTCAGTCTCCATCCACCCCATTTTTTAGGAAGTGCAATCTTTTCCCAGCTATACCAAGAAAATATGTGCGCTTCTTTCCTTCCCCTCTAGAGGAATCTACAACACAATTGTTGAATCCTACTGATGATTCCCTTCAGAATCCAATCCAGTGACATCCAATATACCAGGGTGGCCTCCAGGAATGATTTAATGAGTATCAGTCTCCCTGCCCTAGACAACCATCTATGATGCCACATATTTAGTCTTCTATCCCACTAGCCAAACCCAGTTTGCAATCAGATAATTAGTAGGTTTTACCTAGAAGCCCAAACATTTAAAGCCCTCCTCAAAATATAAAGTGGCGTAAGGGAAGTACTGTAGTGCAATACGAATCTAATAACGAGTGCATCCAATGGTTGATAGAGTGGATTTATGATTGTTGCACTGCATACCCTTAGCGAAGTAGAATAATCGAAAGGCAGCTGCAAATGCAGTGGAGTCCCCTAGTGTTCCATTCAGAAATATGAGAATATCATCCACAAATATTAGGTGGGTGAGGGTGCAATTGTTGATAATCTTGATACCAGCCTGTTTGCCCTATCGTTGATCCGCGGTAATGAGTCCGCCCAAACCTTCCATGATCAATAGAAAGAGGAGAGGAGAGAGGGGACATCCTTGTCTAAGGCCCCTTTCCACATGGAAGAAAGAGGATGCTGATCCATTGATCAACACACTATAAGAAACATTGGATATGCAACACATAATCCATTGAATAAATGATAGAGGAAAGCCAAGATGTGTCAATAACATTCAAATATAGAGCCAGCTGGTTCGGTCAAAGGCTTTAGCCAAATCAATCTTGAGAATCATCCCTTTGAGTTTCTTGGATTTAATGGAGTGAAGGGCCTCTTGAGCAGTACCCACAACTTCATGAATGTGATGATGATCAAGGAATGCAAATTTCTCCGAAGATATGTGTTCAGATAATATGGGTTTGAGGCGATTTGCAATAATCTTGGCAATAATCTTGTAGATACAATTGCAGAGAGATATAGGCCTGTAATCATCGAAAGTTTGTGGATCATCAGTCTTGGGGATAAGGGCAATAAAGGTAGAGTTAAATGCATCATACATCCGCCCACTTGTGCGACGCTCTTCAATGATCTGAAGGAGCTCATGCCCAAGTATGTCAAAAAATGCAATATAAAATTCAATCGACCAACCATCAGGTCTAGGGATCTTGTCCTTCTTGAACCACTTAATAGTGGTCTCTAATTCCCCCATGGTTATCGTTGCGAGTAATCCATCTCCTGTATCTTGATCCACAAATCTGGGGAAATGTCCTGCAACCCTGATGATCTCTGCAAGATTAACCTTTGGGGGAGCTCTGAATAATCTACCAAAATGGGAAGTACCAAGGTTGGCCAATTGATGGAAAGTCTTAGCTTGTGTGCCATCGTCATCCACTAGATGCAAAATAGTATTGATAGCCCATCTCCCATTAGCTACATGATGATAGGACTTGGTATTTTCATCACCCTCCAATAACTAGATAGCCCTACTACGGAGTCGCCATGTTTCCTCACGGTCTTTCAAGATCCTATTCCACATCAGCTCTAGATTGACGAGTCTTTCTTTTGCCTCAGGGGTAAAATAACCTTGACTTTCCTCGTCCCCCAAGTGTTCAAGCTCTAGTTCTGTGTCTCGCGGGATCTGCTCATCCTTGGTTCTCTTGTCCTTTTCCCAGTCAATAAACTTCTATTTCAAGGTTAGCATTTTATATGAAAAATCTGTAGAGGTCGATTGACCCAGATGGGGGATGCAGGTCTTCCAATTCTTAGTGACCATATGGATATAACTATCATCCTTGAGCCAGGTAGAATTGAATTTAAAGGGTGCATTGAGTTAACAGTCTCCGTTTGCAATTTCAAGATAGATGGGCATGTGATCTGACAATCCCCCAAATACCACCCATTGAAAACATAAGGGTAATTGATCCAATAAGGACTCCTTAACCAGAAAACGATCCAATCTCTTGGCAAGTGCAACTTCTCCTATCCTCCGATTTCGCCAGGTGGGTCGGAGTTGGGTCATGGGAATATCAATCAGATGATGATCCTCCAATAGAGACTGGATCTCATCCGATAGTGTGTCAAATTGAGCATTCATTCCCAAATATTCTGCATGTCCAAGAGAGAAGTTGAGGTCCCTCCCCCATATGATTATTTTCTCGGCTTGCATATAGTCATAAGTTAGTAGTTGCTGCCAAAATGGAGCCCTGTTGATACATAGCCCATATAAATTTATAATCCTCATCACCCTTCCTATCTGTAGAGTAAATATCAGCTCCAATGAACACCTCCCCACCCTATGAATTCTATAATCTTATGGACCTGGGATTGTGACCCAAAACCAATCCACCAGACCGCCGACGGGCATCCAATGCAAGAAAATTCCAACCAGGGGAAATGGCCTCAAGAATGGGAATAATCTGAGAGCCAGCCGCAAGAGTCTCCTGTAGAAAAATAATGTCCACCAATTTCGATTCCATCATCTATTAGAAAGCTAGTTTCTTTGCAGGGCTAGCCAAACCGTGACAATTGAAGGAGATTCACTTCATGGGAGACCAGAGGGAAGGGAGGTCAATGCTCTAAGGACCTTGTCAATGGGTTGTTGCCAGCCTGGGGCCACATCTAGTCCAGCCTGATATATGGATTTTGACATGAAGGAGTGTCTACCCCGAGAGGTTCTGGAGTGTGGGGCTGAGGGGGTTATACTAATACCACTACCATACCCTGGGGTAATGCAGGTGAGTGAGAGAAGGTTGTATTTGTGATCCCTACTAGATTTAGAGGATGGCTCAATGATAAGCCTCATCATTGAGTAATTATATGGGCCTTAATTGGCCTTAATTCACCTCCTAGCTTAGTCAAACCAACTATTCTCACAACTTATTGCATACTTTTGATTATATTTTGTTTATGAGATGAGTTAGAGTTGGATATTTTTATTTGTGGTCTAATGTGCATGTAATGCATGAATAAATGATAAAAGCAAGGAAAATGAAGAAATAAAGGATAAAAGCAAGGAACTATAGCAAATACCTTGATCAAGACACGAATGGGACAAGGGAGAGGAATTATAGGAGGTAAATCCTCCTCATTTACTACCCCTCCATTCTAATATTCCTCCAATAAGCTCAGAGTGCAAACAACCAAATCATGAAGACTAGAAGATAGCCGAGCAAGTGAAAACAACAGAAAACAATTTATCTTGAGTTGGGAGCCAAGCCACCCTAATTTGGAAGGAAGTCATTGGAGACTTCAGATGTATAAGTAGAGAGGCTTAGGACTTCATTAGGATTCATAATTTTATTGTAAAACTCTACTTTATTTCTGAGTTACAAGACTTGTGACAGTTTGTTATGTAATCCATGGTTTTTCTAATAAAGATGAGTTCTGTTTTGAGCCAACAGTGAGTTAACTTAGAGGGCTGAAGCTCTTGGGTTAGGGCCCAACCGGAGCAGCGAAAGCTCCTCTTTACTATATATGTATGCTAGCATTGATTTCTAGTTCTGTTAATTTGCTTAAGTAGCTTCCTGGTTTTCTGTTCATTTGCTTAGATAGTTGCATTTTCATTACAGAGATTTATGATTTAACTGTTCATTTGATTAATTAGTTTCATTTCCATTTACAATAGTGTAGAGTAGATCATTAGCAGGTTAACTGGGAGAAAAAGTTCACCATAAGGTTGTCCACAAGTATCTCGGCCTCACCTCCTCCCTCTTGGATCATGACTTGAGGAAGAGACCCTACAACAACCCCAAAAACACAGTTTTCTGGTTCTTGCATGAGCTTTGGAGTTTGTTGTTTAACGCAGTTACTTGTTTCAGTTCATTTTCATCATTTTCCCTCACTCTCGGTTCACCCTCACCCTCACTGGTTTTTCTGTCGTTTTCATTTGAAAACTCCTTCAGCACATTCTTCATGCATCGTTTCCTCACCGTCCAATCCACAAAAAACTGGCCGAATCACCGTCCGATTCATTAGTTTACCCAGCAACCATCACGTGCGAAGTCTTCCACCTGCTTTATGCGCTCTAATCTCCATCGTCGATTTGTCTCTTGATCCGACGACTATCACGTCACCTCAATACTTTATGCACTCCAATATCCACCATTGATCTGTCTAGCCTGATCCGACAGCTATAACGTCACCCGATCGCCAAATAGCTTGGCCAATCTCCACTGTTGATCTTCCTAGCCTGATCTGACGGCTATCGCGAAATGTCGCGTGGATCCTTGCACGACTGTTATCTGCTCGAGAGCACACGAGAAAAGTGGTTTTACTGTGCTACGTGTCACTCAATTAGGCTAATCGTGCGAAATTTCAAACTATAGCTTACATCTTTGAGGGCGTGCGATAAACTGCTTACTGCCTTCGAAACCCACTCCATCATTTCCGCACATTTCTTTTGCCCATGATACGATCTCTGCCATCCATCTGTCGATTAATCCGGTCCGTCCATCTCTTGACTTAATCTCCGCGATAAGATCTCAGCCATTCATCGCCTGTTAACCTTGTTCGTTCATCTATTCACCAAACCGGCCGCGATAATATCTCCGCCGTTCATCCTATTCGTTAACCTTGTTCGCCCATCTATCTATGTAACCTCCTACGATACAATCTCATCCGTTCATCTTCCGTTAACCCGACTGATCCAACTGTCCTTATGCATTGTTTCTCCCTCACGTCCTCCTTTCACCAATTTCATCCTATGACTGCTCTTCCGCTTGAAAACAAACTTAATTTAGTTTCCTTTGCTTACACCTTAGTCTAGTTTTGATGCTCTTTTACTTCTTCAACTTTGATAACAACATTAGGTTAGTGTTGATTTAGAAGTTCTGTTTAGCATAGTTGTTTAAATGGTTAGTTAGGGTTTGGTGTGAGTTAGCATTACATGTTGCTTTCTTCATTACTGCAGTAGAGTAGCTCTCCCTTAGAATAGATTCACTCTTCTTCCATCAAAATCAAGCTTCTTATGACCCTATAGAAGTCTGGCTTGGAACCCCTGGGGTCTCTTTCCAGATGAAGAGTGACAACAAGTAGGAGCTTCACTTCGACTTGTGCATATAGCACTGTCACCTCCAAGTTTGTACGAACCTCTGGTTGATAAGTAAAGCTGGTAGCCCTGGGAGTTGCACCATTCTTGTTGCAATACCTAGGCTCATCACTTTTTGGCGGTGTTGTCGGGGAGGTGTCAAAGTAGAAGTGATTACTGCTCTTTTATTCTATTTCTAGTTTCCAACTTTCTTCCATTAGTTTATTTCTACAAAAGTAATCTAGTTTCTTCCTTTCTTTCAGTTTTCATTATCTACTTACCTTTCAATTCAGCAAGTAGTCTTTTTCTGTTAGTAGTCTTTCTTCAATTAGCAATTTCATTCTATAAGTAGAATTTCAATACAGCAAGTAGTTTTTCTTGTTAGTGGTTTTTCATTCAATTAGCAATTTCCTTTCTGCAGAGTACTTTCTACCTTTAAAGAAAATATTACAAAAAAAACCAACCCAAAAACATTTCCTTTCATGCCTCGTAGGAATAGGGACAATTTAGGAAAATTCTTGTCAAATACCCCCATTGCATCCAACAGTCAACCTTTTCTCTTCTTCGGTGACTGTGAATTGAAAGACCCTTTAGGTGAGCAACCTTGCATATTTGAAGAACCAACAAGGGAAGAAGAAGAGGAAGAACCCATTCTTATTGAACCAATGGCTAAAAACCGAAATGATAGAGGGAATATAGAGAGAATTGAGGGTGCCTTCCCCATTAGGGAAACCAATGGGGACACTAAGATGAAGAATATAAGCCCCTCTGCTCTACCTCATTTCCATGGCATGACCACAAAGGACCATGACACTTTCCTATTTGAGTTTGATGTTATATGCCAAACCTATGACTATACAGATGATGAGCAAAAGGTAACACTGTTTCCATCTACCCTTAAGGATGCAACATTGCACTAGTTCATGGGTTTACCTAGAGATATCATCACAAATTCGGCTTAGATGCAAGAGGCTTTTAACAACAAATATAGGGACTACTGTAGGTCAAAGGATACTAAAGACGAGATTTTCAAGATGACCATAGGCCAGGATGAATCCTTATAAGACTATGAAGAAAGATTCCAGGTTAGTTACAAAAGGGCCAGATGCACACTTGACCCTGAGTCACTGAAGCTGGTCCTACAGGAGGAGATATCTACCAATTATCCTATGAGTATATCAAGATTGTATTTAGAAACCATTCTAGGGTAGCCAGGAAAAGGGTAGGGGTAGTCAACCTATGACCAATACATCATCCTCGAACTCATCCATCAAGGGTGAAATTGGAAATATCCTGGAAGATTTCAAAAGTGATATTTTGCAAACCATTACCTTGCAATTGGACACCATGAATGTTATGAAACCAGCTCACAAAAAGATAGAAAAGAGAGATCCACGCCTTAGAATTCAGCCTCTTCGAGGGGGCAACCTCCTTTACATTACATAAATGAACAATTCTTGGATGATACAAATGACAAAACCTCCTTTCTATATATAGGAGTCTAAAGAGTCACAATATAATCCAGCCGACCTAACAATAATAATATAAAGCCACAAAAATAACAATAGAGGGATTCTATGGGGCACAGAAATAACAATATGGGGGTAATAGGGGCACAACAATATAAATAAGGGGTATAACTACAATAGTAATGGGGTAATCACTAGTATTATAGGGACCCAACATGCCCCTCTCCTTCAAAAAAGTGTTGTCCTCAACGCTTGAGTAGTTCTGGATACTTCTGCATAAAATTCTCATCCTCCCATGTGGAATCTTCAGCGGATAAGTTCTTCCACTTGATAAGATACTCTGAAATTGATCGATTTCGTAGCTGTCGAGTTCTTGTTTCTGTGACTGCTTCCGGTTCCAATATAATTTTTCCTTCCTCGTCAAGTTCTGGCAATATTGTTTGAATTGGGAGCTTGTCACCTATAACCTTCTTTAAACATGAAACATGGAAAACTGGGTGCAATCGAGAAGCTGCAGGAAGCTCCAATTTGTATGCCATAGTACCAATCTTTTGCAACACCTTGTACGGACCATAATACTTTGGTGATAATTTATTATCCTTCTTAGCTTGCTTTAGGGACATTTGCTTATATGGTTGTAGCCGTAGGAATACCCAATCACCTACATCAAAACTTCTTTCACTGCGATGTTGATCTGCCTGTTGTTTCATTCTATTTTGTGCCAACACGAGGTTATCCTTTAAGAGTTGGAGGACTTGTTGTTGATGTTCGATGTGATGTTCCACTGCCTGAACCTTAGAATTTTCTCTTAAATATGATGTGATGGATGGTGGTTGATACCCATAAAGTGCCATAAATGGGGTCATTTTTGTTGCTGTATGGAAGGAAGTGTTATACCACCATTCAGCCAGAGGCAACCATTTGACCCATTGTGTCTGTTTATCAGATACAAAGCAACGAAGATATCCTTCCAAACATTTGTTTACTATCTCAGTTTGCCCATCAGATTGAGGATGATAAGATGAGCTATGAGCTAACTGAGTACCAAGACAAGAAAATAATTCTGTCCAAAAATTTCCAGTGAAAATGGGATCTCTGTCACTTACAATAATCTTTGGGTTTCCATGTAGCTTTTGAACTGTTTCCATAAATGCAGTAGAAACTGTACTGGCTTTAAATGGATGTGATAATGCACAAAAGTGTGCATACTTGGTAAGTCTGTCAACTACCACCATGATGACACTCTTTCCCTCAGACTTGGGTAAACCTGTGATAAAATCCATTGAAACCTCCTCCCAACGTTGGCTTGGAATGGATAAAGGTTGTAATAGACCTGGTGTCTTAATTGTTTCAACTTTATTTTGTTGGCAAACCAAACATTCCGCCACAAACTTTTGAATATCTGATTTAAGGCCATCCCAAAAAAATTCCTTCTTAACCCTGTGGTAAGTTTTTAAAAATCCTGAGTGCCCTCCTAAGGGAGAAGTGTGCAATTCCATAAGAATCTTTTGTTTTAGCTGGGAATTCTTACAGAGGTATAAGCGATCTTTGTACCATAACGAATCATTTTTCCAGCTAAATGTATCAGAAGTACTGGAATCTTGTTGTAGCTTTCGAATAAGTGCCCACACTTCTTCGTCATTCTTCCATTCCTCCCTTGCTTCGTTTATCCAATCTGGTTGGATAATAGAAATGGCACACAACAATGCTTCCACATCCTCATCCTTTCTTGAGAGTGCATCTGCCACCACATTTTGCTTCCCTTTTTTGTAGATGATTTCAAAGTCATAACCCAACATCTTTGTGACCCACTTTTGTTGCTCTTCAGAGGATAATCTTTGTTCTAAAAAGTATTTAAGGCTATCATGATCCGTTTTTACCTTGAAGTGTCTTCCCATTAGGTAGGGTCGCCATTTCTTAAGTGCATGGAGTATTGCCAACATTTCCTTCTCATAAATAGCTTTGCTTAAAAACTTTCCCTTGATTGGACGACTTTCAAAAGCAATGGGTCTTTCATCTTGCATTAGAACAGCACCAATTCCATTTCCTGAAGCATCACATTCCACAATAAAGGTTTTTGTGAAGTCCGGTGTAGCTAAGACCGGTGCTTGGCACATTGCCTCTTTAAGATGTTCAAAGGCCTTTGTTGCTTCCGGAGTCCATGAAAATGAATCTTTCTTCAATAATGTTGTTAGAGGTGCTGCTATTCTCCCATAATTCTTAACAAACTTGCGATAATACCCTGTCAACCCAAGAAATCCTCGCAGATGCTTTATGGATGTGGGGATTTTCCATTCCTTAATGGCTTTAATTTTGCTAGGGTCTACCTTAACTCCTTCATGAGATACAATATGACCCAAATATTCCACCTCCTGGACTCCAAAGAAACATTTGGATCTTTTTGCATATAATTGTTTCTCCTCCAATAGTTGTAGCACCCTGTCAACATGTTCAACATGATCCTTCCAAGACTTGCTGTAGATTAGTATATCATCAAAAAATACTAACACAAATTTTCTAAGGAATGGTTTGAAAATTGAATTCATCAAACCTTGAAATGTTGAAGGTGCATTGGTAAGGCCAAAAGGCATGACCAAAAATTCATAATGACCCTCATGAGTTCTAAATGCTGTTTTCGGAATGTCTTCAATCTTCATTCTGATTTGATGATATCCCGAACGAAGATCCAACTTGGTGAAGTAAATTGATCCATGCAATTCATCCAGTAATTCATCAATGACAGGAATGGGGAACTTATCTTTAATAGTGAGCTTGTTGAGCTCCCTATAATCTGGACACATGCGCCATGATCCATCCTTCTTGTGCACCAATACTACTGGAGCTGAGAAAGAACTTTGACTCGGTTGAATTATACCAGCCTCTAGCATTTCTGCAACCATACGTTCAATTTCACTTTTTTGGACATAGGGATATCTGTACGGCCTGATGTTTGGAGGAACACTTCCTGGAATCAGATGAATAGCATGATCATGATCACGCATAGGTGGGAGACCTTTGGGAGTCTCAAATACCTTGGAATGATTGTCCAGGACTTTTTGGAGATCTGGAGAAATAGATGATTCCAATGTGGAAACATCTAGCGAACATAATTGTGCAATTACACCTCTTTGCTCCTTTTTTAGAAGCTTTGTCATGCCATTAGAGCTGATTATCTTTCCTGGTTTCCCTGCAATACCCCTTAATTCAACTTCCTTTCCTTCCATAGAAAATTTCATGAAAAGTTCTTGAAAATTAAAAGCTATTGTACCCAAGGATTGTAGCCATTGGACTCCTAGTACAACATCAGCACCTCCCATTGGAATGGAAAGCATTGGGCTAGTCAATACATATTCTCCCATGGATAGCTTGATATTATGGCACTTTCCAGAACAATTTATTGTTCCTCCATTTGCAATCATCACTTGACACTCTGGTGCTGGATATAGGAAGCAATTCAATTCTTTTGCTACCCTACAATGAATAAAATTGTGGGTGCTTCCTGAATCAATCAACACTATTACCTTTTTCTTCTTGATTTGTCCTTCTATCTTGATGGTTTGAGGAGTGGTAATTCCCGCCAATGCATTACAAGATATGGTCGGATTTATTTGTTCTTCATCTAGGCTTTGTTCCTGGAATATATCCTCTTCTTTTGACCTTTCTTGCTCCTTTTCTTCTTCCTCTTCACAATCTATGTAGAATAATTTCTTCTCAGCACACTTATGACCTTTTGTGTATTTGCTATCACAATTGTAACAAAGCCCTTTTGCTCTTTTTTCTTCCAATTGTTGTGGTGTCAACCTTGTAGGTTGTGGAAGACTATGGGCAACAACACTTCCGTCTTTATAGTTGTGAATGGTATGCTTCCTAGTTGCCATAATTTTGCTTTCCATTTTTCTTGCTAACCTGAATGCCTTCTCTAATGAATCAGGTTCCCAAAGGCGCACATCATGTTGGATATTATCCTTTAAAGACCCTATGAACACATCAATCCTATGCTCCTCTGGAATATCTTTTACCCTTATGTTCAATTTTTGGAACTCCTCAATGTGCTCCATTATTGAACCCTTTTGTTTGAGACTTATCAATTGGCTAAAAAAAGTGTTGCTTTTTGTATCCTCATAATGTGCTATCAATTCTTCCGTAAAAATTGCCCAAGTGATAAATTGTTTACGAGAACAAAGCCATTGATACCATACAAACTGATTTGGTTCCAAATATAAAGTTTCCATACGTACCTTTTGTGTGTTTTGCACATTATTGAGATCGAAGAATTGCTCCATCTGTAATATCCATGTGGCGGGATCCTTGCCATCAAACTTCCTCATATCGATTTTTGGAACATGGTGAGTCTTCGATCCAACATTAGAGTCTATGGAATCATGATTAACATTTCTTTTATTCTCATCATGAGTTTCCTTTAGTACCCTTTCACCCTTAGGGACGATTTCTTGTAGCAATTTATTCATATTTATCTTCAATTCGTCCATATCTGTCTTCAAATCTATCTTCAAGTCATCCATCTTAGCTTCCACGTCAATCATCTTAGCTTCTACACCTTTCTTTAAACAGTCCATCTTAGCTTCTACACCTTTTTTTAAACCATCCATCTTAGCTTCTACATCTTTTTTTAGACCATCCATCTTAGATTCTGTTCCCTTTTGTGCAACGGACAGTTGTTGCACTTGGTCTTGTAATTTTGATATATCATGTTGCATTTCTTCCTCTTCTTCATGAGTCATGCTAGAGCTTTCAGGTTCCTTACTAGGTGTTTGCATTTTCTTTCCTCGGGGCATCAGTTACCGATAATAATGCTTTACTATGCCCTTTGAATTCCTTCAAACCAAGATTATGCAAAAATAAAAAATAAAAACTACACACCTTTTTTTTACTTTGTAGAAGCCTGATATTGAATCTGATGTATCTTTGTAATTTCGGATCATCCAATTCTGAAATTTCTACCTGCAGTAGCCTTCTGTGTCCTCTTTCCAATGCCACAAGTCTGAGCCAAATTGGATTCTCCAAGGAAGAGTTATGTGAAATCTCCCACAGTGACTTGCTTTTAGACTGGTTCAGTAGAGCGAACTTGTACGACGTGCTACGAATCACTGTTTCAAATTTTGAATCTGAAACACACATACAAGAAACTAAAGTCCGTCCTCTTTCTATACCTTTTTACGAAATTTCAATCCGATCCTCAGAGAGAGATTTATGACGATTTTCCCCAGGTCACCTGTTTTGAATGTAATTCAGGAGTCTGCAAAAAGGCCAACTTCCTCAGATCATATCTCCGAAAATATCACGCGAAAATCTCTGAAATTCGGACCCAAGGTTCAACGCCAATTCTTCTCAAATGGGTTTTTTTTTCGACTTCTGAAACGTCACAGAAACAAAGTTATAGCGAAAATTCCACGATGACCTGTTTGGAGCAGCGAAACCCTAGAATCCAAAGCTTTGATACCAAATGTTATGAAACCAGCTCACAAAAAGATAGAAAAGAGAGATCCACGCCTTAGAATTCAACCTCTTCGAGGGGGAAACCTCCTTTACATTACATAAATGAACAATTCTTGGATGATACAAATGAAAAAACCTCCTTTCTATATATAGGAGTCTAAAGAGTCACAATATAATCTAGCCGACCTAACAATAATAATATAAAGCCACAAAAATAACAATAGAGGAATTCTATGGGGCACAGAAATAACAATATGGGGGTAATAGGGGCACAACAATATAAATAGGGGGTATAACTACAATAGTAATGGGGTAATCACTAGTATTATAGGGACCCAACAATGAACATCAAAAGAAAGCAAGAGGAAGCAGAGAGAGCCTTGGTCATATTTTGTCCTAGATGCACCAGGAGGCATCCTAGAAATGAATGTCCATTGAACTGTATTAATATTTGCTTAGTATGTGAAGAAAAGCACTTCGTAGACAAGTGCCTTCTTTACTTGGACTCAAAGCTGTATATCAAGGAGCTGAAGGGGTCACTAAGCAGCTTTTCTACATCAACCAAAGGAGACCTCTTGGGCCTAGATCATACCAGTAGGGTATCCAAGGGTCATCCCATGTGTATTACAACCCCAACCAAAACACAAATATACCTTCTTGGGGACCCCCTGCTCATCCTTCCTAATATACACCCCCTCCTTGGTCCTATTCATCTCAGTATCATTCCCAGCTAGCCAGCCAACCATTTCAACCTTATGTTTAGTCACATCATCAGTGGAATGCCCCACTCCAGGGGTGGAGACCCCAATTCAACAATGTTTCAGCCCTATTTCCTCCACCACCTACCCAACCACAACTCCTGCACTCTACTCCACCCAAGTAACCCCAGATACCTGCCCAACCAAATCCGAACCCGAACAATAGGCAGGCTCAACAAGTATACAATGGAGAGACATCATACCCAGCTTATGCTGTAGAAATCCAGGATATCAACCTAAGATCTGGGAGAATTCTCCCTGATAACCAACCTCCCCCTCCACATAGGGAGGTTGAGGAAGAAAGAGAGGAAAGCAACCTTAAAGTAAATCTACCCTTTCCTGAGAGATTAGCCCAACCACTCTAGCATACCCTAGAAGAAACTGAACTTCTGGGAGAATTGAAAAATCTGTGTAAATATCCCCCTTCTCCAGGCAATCAAAGATGTTCCCATTTACAATAATCTGATTAAGGAGAAGTGCTTCAAGCATCCAGGAAGAAAAAAAGGGATGCCCCTACCATTAATGTCATTGGGTAGTTCTATGACTTAATGCTGGGGCAGGTAATATGTCCAAAATATTTAGACCTTGGAAGCCCTGTAGTAGATGTGCACATCAATGACACCATTGTCCCACACACTCTGATTGATCTTGGGGCTGCCATTAATGTGATGACCGAGGACACCATGCTCAAGCTCAACCTCCAAGGGTCATTGAGGAAGACCACAATAGTTTTGCAACTTGCAGACCGTTCCACAGTCACCCCTAAGGGAATTGTGGAGGATGTGATGGTCTCCATTGATTCCTGGGAGTACCCTGTTATCACCAAAATAGGACCCTGATAGGCTGCTGATCAGACTATCTCGGTGTAACTATTTCAAACCAATATTTTAGCTAAGGCTTAGCCTCCTCAGTCTGAGAGGGCTCTCTCAAAGGGTTAATGATTTAGATTAAAGATATGAATAGATGGCTAACTCTATGGTTTGTAATTGTATATGTTTATAGGTTGAAAGATGAAGGCTGGCTACCATTGGGTTATGGAGTCAAAGTATGTTTCAGTACCATATCAAGATCAGCTTAACATGAAGTCAGGGCATAGAGAGTTTTTATGCGTCAACAAAACAAAGATACAATGCAAGGAAACACAGTTTATAAATACATGAAGGAAGTTAGAGCATGATTGATGAGTTCTAAGTAACATGTATTCATACCACTGCAAGTAAGTGAAAGAGGAAAGCCATGAGACAATATGACATTAAAAACTCTCTTTGAATCCTGAATAGTGAAGCCAAAGCATTCTACCTAGCATGGAAGTCAAGGCATTATAGAGTTCAAGTGCAGAAATGAAAATACAAAACAGTGAAACATAGTTAGTTTATCTATGAAGGAAGTCAGAGCATCATTGATGAGTTCTGAGTATCATAACTAAACACCACTGCAATGTAAGTATTGGAAGATGCCATCATAACAAGAACATACAAGAACTCTTCATGAATCTTGAGTTGTCTAAGTAGAAATCTGCATTAGGTTAAAAATATACACAATCTGCACATAGAGTAGCAGCTGAGCCAAAAAGTCTCCAACCCTTTGCTAATTCAACCTCTTGCTCTATATAAAGCATTTACAATTAGTATTCCATCATACCTCATCAAGAGAATTCGAATTTTCCATCAGTGACACCTATTCTAACCATAAAACAAACCATTAATTAGAACTAGCTGTTAACTAGGAGTGCTAGTGACCTAATACAACTAGGAGTGTAACTCCTTATCATGATTACAACAACCTTATCTAAGAATTTAAAGCATTATTTGACAACTTTCAACCTCAAGAAGTTTAATTTGATGAAGCCTCCCACGTGGTCATCTGACTGCTGAAGACAAACCCTAGAAATTAGGGAACATGTTTCCCTATTTTTAGGTTTAGGATCCCTGAAAATGGCACGTGGGACAGAGCCTTTATCTCCTCATCCATGACACATTTTTCGAAACTGAAGGAGGTTTTTGTAGTCCATGATGTATAAAACAAAAACATTTCTTGGTTTTTTAAAATACTTCTCCAGATG
Organism: Pinus tabuliformis; assembly: GCA_031772625.1. Classification (NCBI taxonomy): domain Eukaryota; kingdom Viridiplantae; phylum Streptophyta; class Pinopsida; order Pinales; family Pinaceae; genus Pinus; species Pinus tabuliformis. The sequence continues at coordinate 720,477,677 of CM062806.1, forward strand.
TCCCGAATCTATCCTTGAAAAACACGTGTCAAATAGGAAAAATCCGTTCTCTAAATTTTGGGTTTCAAAGAAAGCTTATTATCTCCCAACTGAAAACACTTATGAAGAAAGTGAGATAGGTTATTTTAGCTGGAGAGTTGATGAAGAGAATCCTATTTCATAATTCCAAAATACTTTTTCACGTGACCAGAAACTGATCTTGAAAGACACTGCTAAAACTAAAATACCAAGCTTGACTTTCAGCAGTTTCGTAGCGCAAGTTTAACCATAAATTCCTCCCACCTCAGAATGAATTTGAAGAAACTGAAAGAGGTTTTTGTAGTTCAGCATGTTAGAAATAAAATTTTCTTTCATTTTTCAAAATTTAGTTCTCAGCTTCTCAGAAAACCTTTTGGAAGTTAACTAGTAAAAACAGTTTTTCTGCCGAAACACGCTGCTTCAGGGGTTTCGTAGCGCACTACGAAAACTCCTAGTTCAATGATTTCGTAGCGTAAAATTGGTTTTTTACACTTTCTGCGCTACGAAAACAATTAGAGTGAGTTTTTCACTATGAAAACCTTGACACAAGTTTGACACATGGAATTTTAGGTGATGTGGGACCAGTGATGGGCAAGAACGGAGTGTTGACCCTATTTGACCATACCAACAAGACTCTTTTATAGATCTTAGACACGAAAAAAACCATGGAAAGACTAGACCAAGACTAACATGCATCCTTTGGAATCAAACTGATGTCAAAACACATGGCGAGGCTTTTAGGACATGGAATGAGGCTATGAAACTTTTTGGAAAAGAGAATGACACTTGTTGAGATGAGATGACTCAAAACCGATAATACTATGACTAGAAACAAGGCAAACTTTCAAAAGCTTAGAAACAAAAATTTTAGGGTGATAACATACCCTACATGATTTCTAGTTCTGCAACCTAAGGCTATGCTTACTGGTTACCCTCTCATCTTTGGGAGGCCATGGTTAGCCACAAATGATGCTTACATTAGCTACAGAGCTGGGAATATGACCATCAAGAATGGGCATATGTCCAAATAGTTAGTCCTATACCCTCCTCCTCAACCTTTCCTATAGCATGATTTACCTTTATGGTTGGAGGAGGAGGAAGAAGATGAGGTTTATTATGCCCAACTTTATTCCTTGGAAGCAACCATAGGAGAAGGACAACAAGATGAGGATGACTTAATTGAACAGTTGCTCCAAAGTCCAACTCCTAGTTCATTACCATTAGAAGAAGAAGTAAGGGAGACCCAGAACAATCATCCGATTTACTTATTCTTGGCCAATTCCAACCCACTTCGAGTCAAAACCATAGAATTTTGGCCAGAGAAAACTTTGAAAATTAATTCATCTCTTTGTTCTTTAGAAGAGGAAAAGCTATGCAACATGTTGAAAGAAAACCTAGAAGCCTTCACTTGGAGTTACAAGGAAATGAAGGGAGTACACCCCTTAGCATGTACTTACCACATATACATCAAATAAGGTTGCAAGCCAGTCAAACAACCACAAAGGAGGATGAATCCAACTCTTAAAGACATAGTCAAAGAAGAACTGAAAAAACTGCTAGATGCAGGATTCATTTACCCTATCTCAGATAGTGAGTGGGTCTCTCCTTTAGTGTTAGTTCCCAAGAAAAATGGTAAGTGGAGGATTTGTGTTGATTATAGGGAGTTGAACAAAGCCAAAAAGAAGGATAATTTTCCCCTACCCTTCATTGACGAAGTGCTAGATGGCCTGGCAGGGAAGAAGTTCTTTTCTTTGCTAGATGGATTCAGTGGGTACAACCAAATCCAAATCTGCCTAGAAGACCAGGATAAGACCACATTCACCTGTCCTTGGGGTAGGGTCCTTCCTTTTGGCCTATGCAATGCTCCTGCCACTTTCCAGAGAGCAGTCTTGAGTATTTTTGCTGAATTAGTACATGATGCAGTGGAAATCTATATGGTTGACTTTACACCTTATGGTTGTGATTTTCAAGAAGCCCTGACTAACCTAGGAAAAGTATTACACAAATGAATTGAAATGAACTTGTCTCTCAGCCCAGAGAAAGGTGAATTCTTAATGACTGAAGGGACTATGCTAGGTCATTCAATATCTCAGCAAAGATTGTAGGTGGACCCAAACAAAATAACAATCATCCAAAGGGTCCCACCTCCACAAAAGTAGAGATATGTTAGGAGTTTCTTAGGGTTAGCTGGATACTATCGAAGGTTCATAAAGGACCTCAGCAAGATGGCCTCTCCTTTGTTTGGGTTGTTGGCCAAACATTTTGAGTTTATATGGTCAAAGATATGTCAAGAGGCCTTAGACATTCTAAAGGGTAAGTTAACCACTGCACCAATTCTTAGAGGCCCAAATTGGACCCTTCCTTTTCATATTCATGCTGATGCCTCACACAAAGCCATAGGAGCAGCCTTAGGTCAGGAAGAGGAGATATTGCCCTATGTCATCAATTTTAACAGTAAGAACCTGTCAAAGGCTGAGCTAAATTATAATGTGACCGAAAAGGAGCTCCTGGCTATTGTGCATTCATTAAACAAATTTAGGAATTACATTATAGGATATCAAACATTTATGCATACTGACCATGTTGCAATCAAATATTTAATGAATAAACCAGATGTGGATGCTAGAATTATAATATGGTTGCTTTTATTACAACAGTTTGATATAACTATTGTTGATAATCCTGGTAAGGAAAACGTTGTTGCTGACTTTCTATCTAGGATGAATCTGCCTGCAGGTGAAGAAGGAATGGTGGATGACCAGTTACTAGATGAGCGTTTGTTTGTTATTTTAGTTCTCTCTTTGTAGTTTGTTGATATAGTAAACTATTTGGTATCAGCACAGTTCCCACCAAACTTGCCCTCCAATGAAAAGAGCAAGATAGTCAGGAAGAGTGCCCCCTTCACTTGGATTGGGGGCAACCTGTTCAAACTTTGCCCAGATCAAATCTTGAGAAGGTGTGTAAGGGAAGAGGAAGTCTTTGACATCCTTTTGACCTGTCATGATGGGCCTTGTGGAGCTCACTTTGCAGCAAAGTGGACAACATTCATAGTGTTGCAAGTAGACTATTATTGGCCTACTCTTCATCAAGATGTGAAAAAGTACATTATTGAGTGTGATCGGTGCCAGAGGATGGGAAATCCTACTCTAAGAGATTAAATTACCCTACAACGTCAAGTGACTTTCGAGCCATTTGACAAGTGGGGCATGGAATTCATTGGGCCTATCAATCCTCCTTCAAAGCAAAAACAACACATTATTGTGTGCACTGATTATTTGACTAAGTGGGTTGAAACCAAGGCAATTAAGGCAACAACAGAAGAGAAGGTGGCAGAATTCTTAAGGGAGAATGTATTCTACAAATTTGGGTACCCTAGAGAGCTAGTCACATACCAAGGCAACCAGTTTACCTCCAGCATGATTGAAGAACTGCTTAGCCATCACAAAATCAAGCATAGGACCTCCACTCCTTATCATCCACAAGCAAATGGGCAAGTTGAGGTGACCAACAAGGCACTGGAGAACATCTTAACCAAGGTAGTGAGCAGCAACAGGAAGGATTGGGCAGAGAGACTAGTTGAGGCCACCTGGGCCTATAATACAACATGGAAGACCACCACTGGATTTACACTCTATGAGCTGGTATATGGTAAAAAGGCTTTGTTGTCCACTGAGTTTGAATATAACACATTGAGGATGGCAACCCAACTAGATTTAGATCTCAATCATGCACAGAAAGAAAGATTGTTCCATTTGAATGGCTTGGATGAATTCAGAATGCAGGCCCTCCTACATACAGAGATGGTTCAACTTCAAAGGAAGATTTGGCATGACAAACATATTAAGGATAAGCAATTTCAAGAGGGAGACTGGGCATTGTTATATCGTTCTAGGTATAAATAATTCAAGGGTAAGCTAAGGATAAGATGGCTTAGACGTTATGTGGTGGAAATATGCCATGACAATGGTTCAGTGCAAATCAGAACTATAGATGAAGAAGCCATTCCATTGATTGTTAATGGACACTGACTGAAAATGTACAAGAGGCCTTTATCAAAACAAGAGTTCATTGACAATATCAATAAGACAGTGACGATGGGGGAGCAAGTTCCAGCTCCTCCCTAATCAGGTCACTGAAAAAGAGAAAAAAGAAAAAGGATTAAGGTGAAAACCTCCATGAGGCACCTGAGTCCCATATTTGGGTTGAAAACCTCATGAGGTAGCCCAAGGATGAGAAGAAATGAAAAAGAAAAAGAAGATCCCTGGGTGAAAACCTTCCTTGAGGCGCCGAGGGAAAATATCTAGGGTGAAAACCTCTCTGAGGCAGCCTAGGTGTTTTTTTTTTTTAAATATAATAAAAGAAAAAGAAAAAAACATAATTGTTATTTGCAGGTGGGTGAGAAAGACAACAAAGGAGCAAAGAGAAGATCCAAAGGGAACCCCGCCTCACATATATTCATCTCCTCCACTCCTTACCATGCATCCCTCCATCAATTCCATTGTTTTTTTACTTCATTGCTTCAATTTAGGTGCAAATTGTGTTTTCTACTGGATCCCCTGTATTCCTACAGGATCCCCTGAATGCCAGATTGGTTAGGTCCCCAAAATTCATTCTAGACATGATCTAACCCCTCACCTCATCCATTACCATCATCCCTGCATCCACACACACTCCTACTCCCTCTGTCCATTCATTACATCATCCTCACAGCACCAACCAGCAACATGATCAAGAAATTCTAAGGGAGACACCAAGCATTACCAGGTGGTAATCCAGGATCTTCACAGCAGTAGCAACATTTGATCTTCAGTCACAAACACCAACAGCAGTAGGAGTATCTGATCTTTAGTCACAAACACCAACAACATCAACAACATTAGATCTTCAGTCATAGACACCTCCAAAAGCCAAGAAACCATCAGCAGACAATAGAGGAGGAAGAAGAATGACCATGTAGCAAATAGACAATTGCAGCATGGCATCAAGACCATAGGTAAGTATCCCACTCACTCACTCATATGCATCATTTGATAAAAAGTTGTAAAGGTTAAGAGGTAGTTGATTTGTAAGTGAAAAGTTGGCCAATTAACTTGGCCATCTTCGTTCAGTCATCACATACAAAGCAGGATGTCCTCTCACACGTGGCTGCAGTCAACTCAAAGAACAGAGTAGGAGTAGGACAAGAAGTGATTAACTATGGATTTAACAACTGTGGGAGATGATTAGGAGTGGGAATGATGAAGTGGTATAAAGGGAAACAAAAAATTGTTTTTATGCATTCATGCATTCCACCTCCTTGAAACTCCCTCACTCAAGTAGCTCTCATAACTCTGGCGACCCACTGGAAGCAAGGATCCATCGTTTTGCAAGAGAATTCCTACAGGAACAGTCTACAAGAAAGGCAGAGAGAGGTTCAAGAGGGAATATCAAGAGAATTATCCACTACTGCCATTCTGAATAGGTAGGATCTAAAAATCCATCCCCATTTACAAGCAAATGAACTAGAAGTTCTCTAAAAAGCTAGTGGATTACATACACGGGAAACTCTGTTTTCTCCTGAATTTAAAAATTCTTGTGTCAAACCTCTCATTTCCTCCTCAAGCCTCACAAGCAAGATTCTCATCAAGTATATCTCATGTGAGGGTAGATATAATGTTGTTTATGGCTACCATTTTAGAATGCTTGAAGAATTAAGATTTGGGGTGGAAACACCAGCTCACCAAAGACTTAACATACCCTATTTCTTGATGCAATCACTCATAGACTCCAACAACAAAGTAGAGGAGGGGAATTCCCAATAGTTGGCTCACCATGGGTTGATCAGGATCCTCATTAAGGATGCCCTCCAAAACCTCAGGATCATTATAAAATGGTCAGTCTTTAGAGACTTACCAGCAGAGGATGACATCAAAACCCTCACCTATGATGTTATACCTTCTGTTAGTGAGCAGGAGGAAAAATAAGAAGAAGAAAATACAGAGCTAGATTGGGATGAGATGGATGAAGAAGAAAACATGATGAAGCAGAATAGAAAGAGGATGATGCTGAAACAAAGGAAGAAACTGATGGAGATGAGAAATAACAACAAAAGGAAGAAAATAATAAAAACAGAGAGGCAGAAGACATTGAAACAGAAGGGGAAGAACAAAAGGAGGAGTCACCTAGAGTGTCTCTAGAGGTCCGTAAGAGGAAGGCAACAGATGCCATCGCTACTCTCAACACAACAGTCAGGCAAAAAGGGAAAATAAGGAGGCAAACCCCTCTATCTTTCAGAACAAGGAAGAGCACAAGAATCAAACAAGGGAAGCCACAAATATCAACAAAAATCCCTATTCATGTATGGCCAGCCTCTCCTTGGAGGCCATCCAGTGTAGGATGCCAGCTAAATCCTATGCTCTTTACCTCAGAGAACAATGGCTGCAATTTCAGATTAAAACACTAGCACAAAGGGGCACCATGCCATTTCAGGACTGTAGGCAGTTTATTGATCTTTGTGATCGAAGTGCAGTAGAGGATAGGGCCAAAATGGTTGAGTTTTACTTGCACAACATGGCCCTCATAGACATTAATATTTGGGATCCTAATGCCAAGCTAGGAGATCTACAATTAATTGCTTTGGCATCATCGATGAACCATGAGAAGTCAAGGGTTGTAGAGATGAAAAGAATATTGGCTAGAGAGCAAAATGAACCTCTTTTCATCAGAACTGAACAATCAAATCCCATGGCCCTAATCATCACCCATAATCTAATTGCAAATGATCCTCAACTGGCACCTAGATATCTTGCTGCCCAAGAGGAAGCAATTTCACATTTTGAGGATATGTTTAGGCTGGTAAGAGATGATAATATACATGCCTGCTAAAGGAGATAGAACACACTGCCACACAGCTTGAAGATCAGAGAATATCACTCCCCTCAAAGGTTGAGAGAGGCACTCAACCGGACACCTATGTATAAGCAATCAATGCAAAGGTTGAAGGTCAATTGGATAGGCCTAAAACTCAGTCCACCACTACTCCTAAGGATGCTAGAAGGGAGAAAAGAAGAGGAGGAAAAGAGGCAGTGGGAAGAAGTAGAAAGGAAAGCAGGCTTCTATAAACAATAAGAAGAGATCACAACAGAAGAATGGGATGTCAGAGAGGCTACCAAAGCCATGAAGGACATGGAAATTGACTAAGTTGCTCAGACGATGAGAAACACTTTCAGTAGGGGGTGATGATGAGCCTCATCATTGAGTAATTATATGGGCCTTAATTGGCCTTAATTCACCTCCTAGCTAAGTCAAACCAACTATTCTCACGACTTATTGCATACTTTTGATTATATTTTGTTTATGAGATGAGTTAGAGTTGGATATTTTTCTTTGTGGTCTAAAATGAATGTAATGCAGGAATAAATGATAAAAGCAAGGAAAATGCAGGAATAAAGGATAAAAGCAAGGAACTATAGCAAATACATTGATCAAGACTCGAATGGGACAAGGGAGAGGAATTATAGGAGGTAAATCCTCCTCATTTACTACCTCTCCATTTAAATATTCCTCCAATCAGCTCGGAGTGCAAACAACCAAATCATGAGGACTAGAAGATAACCAAGCAAGTGAAAAGGACAGAAAATAGTTTATCTTGAGTTGGGAGCCAAGGCACCCTAATTTGGAAGGAAGTCGTTGAATACTTTAGATGTATAAGTAGAGAGGCTTAGGACCTCATTAGGATTCAGAATTTTATTGTAAAACTCTACTTATTTCTATGCTGCAAGACTTGTGACAGTTTGTTATGTAATCCATGGTTTTTCTAATAAAGACGAGTTCTGTTTTGAACAAGCATTGAGTTAACTCAGAGGGCTGTAGCTCTTGGGTTAGGGCCCAACCAGAGCAACCAAAGCTCCTCTTTACTGTATATGTATGCTAGCATAGATTTCTAGTTTTGTTCATTTGTTTAAGTAGCCTCTTGGTTTTCTGTTCATTTTCTTAGATAGCTGCATTTTCATTACAAAGATTTATGGTTTAACTGTTCATTTGCTTAATTAGTTGCATTTCCATTTACGGTAGTGTAGAGTAGATCATTAGTAGGTTAACTAGGAGAAAAAGGTCACCATAAGGTTTTCCATAGGTGTCTCGGCCTCACCTCCTCCCTCTAGGATCATGACTTGAGGAAGAGACCCTGCAACAACCCCAAAAACACAGGTTTTTGGTTCTCGCATGAGCTTTGGAGTTTGTTGTTTAACGCAGTTACTTGTTTCAGTTCATTTTGATCGTTTTCCCTCACTCTCGGTTCACCCTCACCCTCACTGGTTTTTCTGTCGTTTTCATTTGAAACCTCCTTCAACATGTTCTTATGTTGGGCATGGAATCCCCCCACAACATGTTTTGGGGCTCAAAGCCCAAGTTTTGAGTAACACTATTGTAAAGATCTTTGAAGTGCAGGCGCAGAGCGTGAATTGTATGTTAGAGTCATAGGGCTGTCCGCCCTAAGTTTTGAATGTAGTGTCGGCCTACCCATGGTTTGCGGACCATGGGATTGTATAAATAGAGCGAGGCTCTAAGTTGTAAAGTAATTAAATGAATGAATTGATTAGATGGATGGAATTTGATGGTTAGCGAAGTGTAGAGAAAAATTCTAAGTGTCTTGGGTCGTAGTAGTAGGAAGAGGCTCTGCAACTGAGTGCGCAGAGGCCTAGTAGAGTCCGCAGTTGAGTCCGCGGACCCCTGCAGCTGAGTGCGCATGGTAGATTTGAGTCTATAACCGAAGGAAGAGAATAATAAAGAGAAGTTCTATTACCAATTTTGTGTATCTGTTCTAAGTTATTACATGTTTGATGTTACTTGCAATTATACTGTTTATTTATTACACGCACTTGCATTGTGAATATTGTTAAGTATAACTGAAAGAGTACAAATAAGTTAAGTAAATCAACTAATATCGGATTGCGAGTAGGGACTTGGGTAATAACACTATTTGGCCCCTGAATAGGGCTGCGCGAAGACAACATCTCCGACTGCGAGGTACGGGTAAGTGCGCGTAGCGATGTGCGCGCGGGGTCGAACCGCGAACCACTTGAAATCATTAGACATCCATAGGGTGCAGAAACTTGGTTCTAGCTCCCTCCCATACTACTTTGGGTGAGACCTCAGTCCGCGCTCTGCGAACTGTTGTCGAAAGGGCCAGTAGTACCGGGATTTGTTTGGATAAATCACTTCTAAACTTTGGTGAGGCCCCACTAAGCCAACATATTCATGCATCATTTCCTCACCGTTCGATCCACAACAAACCAGCCCCATCACCATATGATTCATTAGTTTACCCAACGACCATTGCGCATGAAGTCTTCCACCTGCTTTATGCACTCTAATCTCCACCTTCGATCTATCTCTTGATCTTACGGCTATCACGTCACCTCAATACTTTATGCGCTCCAATCTCCACTGTTGATCTGTATGTAAAAAATCTAATGGTAGGTTAACCCAATAATGCAATATAAATCAAAGAAGAATACTATAACCTACTTCTACTATCAACTTGCGAAAAATTAAAGATCGAGCTGAACAATATAACCAGAAGAAGAAGAATCAATGACACAATACACATGAAAATACTTTGGGGAAAGCCTCAGCTAAAAACTCCACATTATTGTATTATCATACATGGTGGAAATACATAGGATTTATACAAAGTCTTAGCTCTCACAACTAGCCAGCTCTCAGTACAATCCTCATAGATGCTCACAGGCAATCTTGGCTTCTCTCCAGTCTTCCTTTTTTCCCTCCAAGCTCCTATTTCCTTGCACTGTTCCTTGTGGATGATTAGCCTCTTACCAAGTGGAAAACCTCCTCCAAAACTACGCAATCCTCAAGGATAAATCCTTGACTTCATGCATGAGTTTTCTCCATGAGAAAACACATGCAACTGGTAGTACACTGTCGAACATTTATCTCAACTGGGTCTTTCCCATACTAGACATGCATGAGTTTCTGATGAGGGAATCTTTAGTTAACTGGAGTAACACTAGTTGAGTGCATTAATGCATCAACTGACTGTTAACTCACTATTAGTTCCTCAAACAGTTTGGAACTAATTTAACCAGACTTAACTTAGTAAATTGAGTTAAATAATTACAACTCAAATATAACTCAATCTTATCTCCTTAATTTAAGGGATAACTCTTGCATGACTTCAGAAATAATTCTAACTTGAATTTATCCAACTAATTAATTTAAAATAAATAAATTAATTATTTCCAAGTAGCTGTTATGACTAAATTCGATTTTAATTCAAGGACAAATTAAATTGGAATATTCTTGTTTCCATATTTCAACACTTCCTCTCAACAAGAAAGGGATTATCTGCCACCTCGATCCTGTCTCTATGGAACTCAAATTTACACTTTGACAATGCCTTTGTCAAAATGTAAACATCTTTCTCCTCTATCGAAATATACTGCAGCAACATGATCCTCTCGACCTGTGAAAAGCCACGAGAAACAAATATTGCCTTATGCTTCTCCACACTACCATCAATAGCTTGCTTTACCTTGTAAAGCCAACAAGAACTCACAACTGACTTGTTCTCTGGTCTTGGAACCACGTCCCAAACACCGTCACGAATTATGGAGTCATACTCCTCCACCATAGTATCAACCCAAATCGGTTGTTGCACTGTTTCCTCAAAGGAAGATGGCTCGGTCTCAACACATTCCCCAGCAAGGGCCATGTATCCAGTGTACCTATCAGGTGACCTCCTCTGTCTGTGCTGAGAAGATGGTGCTCCCACATTCTCTCTCGCATCCTCCAACAATCTGTCAGCTTCTCTTGTGCGCTTCTGTCCATCTCTGGAACACTTTGCTTGAGTGGATGTATCCACTCCTGGAACCTCTGCATGCGGCTGCTCCGCATCAGTTTGAGGCTCCTCCTCTTTAGGAACCAACAGTTCCTCATCACCACAGCCGCACGAGATTTGGTGATACGTGGGGATGGGGGTCGAACATGCTCCATGCGAGTAGCTCGAACCGCGTGAGAGTCCAACTTCGGATTCTCCTCATGCTGAGTCAAATCCTTACCATGCTGATCAACAATAGGTTTACCAGCAACATCATGCCGAGCTATTGATGCAGATCTGGATGCGAGGAGTGGACACTCTTTTTATAGGTGTCCAATCTTATGACACCTTCGGAAGCGATAGGGCACCCCCTCACAGTCCAATCTATGTACCCTGCAAGTGTCCTGCTAATGCAACTACATATTTTCCTCCAGACCCTCCCTGGTGTCAAGATGATCCAGAATACATGCCATAGACATATTCCCAGATACCATATATGATTTATCATAATACATATACAGTCTAAGGGCATTCCCAATCCACTTGAAGACGTCTTCCGAAAAGAAGTGCACGGGTAATCCTAGCAAGCGAACCCAAATAGGCCCAGCCCCAAGGTGTTCTCTCTTAGAATTGAAAAAGGGGGCTCCATCGCTTGAGTAGTATTGATGCCATCTCAATGTGCTAGTACTTTTATAGGACCCATGGGAGCAATTCAGGGCGTTGAAATCGAAGTGAAAACCATCCACAAGAAAGAGTAACAACTGATGGTAATTCAGTGAGGACCTCCCCCAAATATCCAATACCCATTGCCTCAATCGTGTAGCTGAGTAATCCCTACCTTTGAGCCGACCCACCAAGAATGATTGAAGGTATCAATCACGTCCCCCATATGTATTTCTTCACCAAAGATGAGTGAGATCTTCTTCGTAGTAGCCTTCACCCCTTTGAATCTCTTGGACGGTCAACCTGGTCGGCTAGGAGGGGGTATACTCTATGGGATGGGGGGAGGAACCATATCTGTGACCAAAACGGGATCCCCAGTCGAACCCGGGTGAAGAGGGGATGATTCCGCAATGCAGCCAGAGGTTGGAGGGTCGGGTATCTGCGGAGAGGGGTTGGAAGTAGATGGATCAAGGGGATGGGACAGGAAATAGGATGGCACCTACAAATAGAGGATGTGAGATGTCCCCGGGAAAAAGGATGTAGGGGGATGCTGAGGTAGCAAGGGCACAGGAGGGTTAAGGTAGGAGGATATAAACTGTAGAGAAGTCAGAGAGAGTGGGGTTAATTTAGGATCGGGTGGAAAAGATACCATCGCAGAAATACGAGTAAACAACAATGAAGAAGTTGACGGACTAGACAATAGGTGAGGCTGTTGTGCTGGAAGCGAAAAAACCGGGTAGTCTGGCACCGAGTAAATCCCTGGAGCATTGACTAGGGTTGTAGGAATCTCCAGTGAAATGGTTGTGGAGGAGGCCGAAAAATGCGGAGGGAAGATTGACCATTGGGGGTCCAAAGCAAAGGGGTCCTCGGAATAATTAACGATATCCCCATCTATGCTAACCAATAGCAAACAATAACCGCCTCGAGAAAATCCCCTATTGACAGATGTCGGGTCAGATAGGTGAACAGTTCAGTTCGTCGTAAACGGGTCGGGTATGCGAAAATGAAGGAGGGTAGTCAGAGTGTGGGAGAGTTATGTCCATGAAAACTAAGGAGTGAGTGCGCGGTTAGTGCCCTAAACCCTAGGCAGGCCGCCATCACTAGATATCCAAAACCCTAAGCGCCATCGTCACTCCAAAAAAAACCTTCACAAATCACGAATGCTCTCGCTTCCGTAAATTATATATATGGATTTTATTAATTTTTACCTTTTAAAGAAAGAGTGAAATTTAGTATATTTTTTTTGTGGATCGATAGTGAGGACCATTATTAGAGGTTGTATATAAATGTTGGTTAACTCATCATTATTTTTAAGAAAAACTACACCATGTAAACTGGTTTAGAAAGGGGTAGACATTCACTTTTACCAAATGTATGTAAGCCTTGGACCATTAACATGTTTCATATTGTTTAAAAATGATAAACTTTTAACCAATCTAAAACAATTTCAAATTAGGAAAAATATGGTTTTTCAACCCATTAAAAATAGTGAACTCTAACTCTTGAACCATTAACATGTTACCTTACATTTGCATTGACTTATATTTATAACTTAATCAACATATTATAAATATAGTTTAATTACTTCATCTATTTATACTTTTATTGCGCCGAGAGGTGCTACAACCCAGTATGGGGGTAGATCTCAAGTAAAAACATAAACGTAAACATGTAGACGTAAACCTATGGTGTAGATATCACCTAAAAACTTAAACATGTAAATGTAAATGTATGGGGGTAGATCTCAAGTAAAAACACAAACGTAAACATGTAAACGTAAACGTAAACCTATGGTGTAGATATCACCTAAAAACTTAAACATGTAAGTGTAAATGTATGGGGATAGATCTCAAGTAAAAACGTAAACGCAAACCTATGGTGTAGATATCACATAAAAACTTAAACATGTAAATGTAAATGTAAAAGTAAACATAAACTTAATGTTATTTGAAAATTTATTTGTTTGAAAATTTAATCTAATGAAATGGGGTAGATCTCATGTAAAAAAACATAAACATGTAAATGTAAATAAAAGATCTCACCTAAAAACATAAACATGTAAATGTAAATGTAATAAACTTAATGTTATTTGAAAATTTAATCTAATGAAATGGGGTAAAAAATCATAAACATGTAAATGCAAATAAAAGATATCACCTAAAAACATAAACATGTAAATGTAAAAGTAAACATAAACTTAATGTTATTTGAAAATTTAATCTAATGAAATGGCATATATCTCATGTAAAAAAACATGTAAATGTAAATGTAAATGTAAAAAAATTTAATGTGAAAATTTAATCTAATCTAATTAATCTAATGTCGGCCCTAATAAAAAAAACACAACTCTTCTTAACTATATAAATAACACAAAAACAAAGTGTCCAATTCTATTTATGAGGAAGCACAGTGAAAATATTTCAGGATATGTGCGAAGTGGGAAATGATTTCGGTGTGAGGAGGATTTCTAGGTTTGATTTTTTCCTCACTGCATTTTATTTCTAGGTTTGATTTCTTCCTCCATGAATCTTTTCAATTTTTATTCAGAAAACATGAATGCAGATTTTTTTTTGACATGTTTGGTTCAATCCAGAAGGTTGTCTTGATATTTTATTTTTTTCATAATGAATTTCGACTCACAATAAACATTTTGGGTTGTCTTTATATTTTATTTGTTTTCATAATGATTTTTGGCTCACAATAAACATTTTGCCCCCAGGCCTGCAAATTTGTTTGTTCAAAATAGACGAAGTTTTACTTTACTCCAATTTTCCCTGACACCTACAAGTTTGTTCATTCAAAATGGACGAATTTTAAAAGTAATCAACCAATTCCAATTTTAAACAAATAAATATAATTAATAGTTATTATTTTACCAAACATTGCATAAAGATAATTTAATGCAATCTAAATAGTAGGAAAAAAAAAAAACAAAAATATCGTTGACTTGAGCTTAAAAGTTCACCGTTTAATATAATTATTTGTAGACCATGGGCCAAATAATTAATTAATAATGTTTAATGCAAATAACATGGGCCAAAAAACCATAGGCCAAAATTAATTGAAAAAAAAAAACCATGGGCTAAATAATTAATTGAAAAAAAACCATAGGCCAAATAATTAATTGAAAAAAAAACATTATTAAACATTATATTAAACATTATTATGAAGCATATAGGCCAAATACTGTTTAATGCAATGTTTAATATAATTATTCGTAGACTTGCCGAGATTCAAACATTAAATGCTTGTGTTTCATTCTCGACGTTCCGACAAAAATTAATGTTGATGTTTTGTTTATATATTATAAACCAGCCTATATCCATCTTAACTCCGGATCTATCAAACGCTGAGAGGGATCAAATATCTCGATGTACAAACCTCTTTTTTGAGTGCAAAACTTGAGGAAAAGTTTGCACTTCGAGAGATTTGATCCCTCTCGGCGCTTGATAAATCCAGAGTTAAAATGGATCTAGTTATAATAAACATTTATTAATTTATATATATTATATATATATATATATATATATATATATATATATATATATATATGCTAAATTGTGTTTTTTTATTTATATACTTAATGTATTTTTTTAGGGCTTTTTTTCATATATTTTATATTTATTTTATTGTGAGTTTATTAAAAATATGTGGAGTAGATATTTATTGGATATAAAATATAATTTCACATCTAATGAATAATTATAGTTGAAATTTAAGTAAATTTACAAGAAAAAAAGACAAAAATATAATAAAAAAATTATGTTGTTTTTTTTTTTTTTTAAATCTTTTCAAAATTAATTTCTTATTTTATTATTTTTTATAAAAAACTCACTGTAAAACCTATTTTTTTTATAAAATCAATAAAAAAAAATAAAAAATTATAAAAATTAAATCATTGTTACTCATTGTTATTTTTATTTTAATAAAAATAAAATAAAATAAAAATCAATATTATTTCATAATGAACTTTTTAAAATTCCCCTATTCTATAAAATCAATAGAAAGAATACAACTTCTTGAATATTAATCCTCTTTATAAATTTAGAAATATAATTTAATAAATATCAACTAAAAAGTGATGATAGCATATGATTCATATAAATAAAAGTTGGGTATGTGATACTTTGATTATATAGGCATCTTTAAAACAAATGCACTCATGGATATTATCGAAATGGTACAAGGATTCATCGCCAAACAATTTGTTATTGTATATAAAAATGTGATAAAATTATATATATTTTTATAAGAATGTATTTTTTGAAAAATGAAATGGAATATGTATAATATTTTTTAAGTAATTAAGAAAGAATTTTATATAAATAAAAATAATTGAATCACTTAATAACCTTCAACTTACATGTTGTAAACCTTGAAACCAAACCTAAAACCATTACCAAACCTAAAACCATTATAAAATTGATTTTTCCAAACAATAATACTTTTGTCTATGAGTTATTAACTTTTTCTGTATGTTCTTTGGAATCAAATGTTGTAAACCTCGAAACCAAACCTAAAACGATTATGAAATTGATTTTTCCAAACAATAATACTTTTTCCTTTGGAATCAAATGTTGTAAACCTCGAAACCAAACCTAAAACGATTATGAAATTGATTTTTCCAAACAATAATACTTTTGCCGATGTGGGTTCAATTATTTTCTTTTCCAAAGGAATATTGGGAGGAGGAAACCATTGAAGGCATAGGCAATGCCATTTGTAGATTTGTCAAGGTCTCAAAGGCTACTAAAAGAGGGAGGTATACATCATATGCTCATATCTATGTTTATATGAATATCTCCCAACCTCTTCCAGCTTCAATAGATATTTATTATCAAGATAGTCTTTGGAAGCAACCTTTAGATTATGAACATATCCAATTTAAATGCATACATTGTCATGAAAATGAGAATATTATTAGGGGTTGTATGTTGGATTCAAAAGAATCATATGAAGAACATCCCTCTCAAAAATATCAAGATGATTTTGAAAAGTCCCCCAAAAAAGAAGAAATTGGACTCCTCAAGGTTTCCAAAATCCTAAACAAATCCCTTGATCTAAATAGGTTTGAGTCTCCTCTCTAAAGGAGTCTCTGGAGCAAGATAATATTTAATGAATCTTGCAATAAACAAAAGGAAAAACCCATAAGCCCTTACTGAATCCTCTAAAGCCCATGCAAAAGTTTCTAGAAGAGTACCGACAAAATCCGTTATGACACGAAATTGTTCACTCCCTATTAGAAGAAGTTGAAGCACAAGCCCTACTAGAAGATATGTGATGCAGGAACATACTCCCCTTCTCAAATCAAATCCAATATTCAGAAGGTGCATAATGGCAGTTATGGCGAGAGGAAATAATTTCCTCATTTTATGTAAATTATAAAATATTTGGAAGCCTTTAGAATGCGTGTCATGGAAAGATTCCTCGTTTCTGTTAGGGTTTATTTTCGTTGTTATAAGAAACTTGTGAGCATGTTAGAGGGTGACCATTACAATGTAAAATTTGGTCGAGAGGGAAGTGAGGCCCTAAGAGGCCACACCATATAACTCATTTTTTTTTCTATCCAAGTATACTACATTTTTAAAATTGTATGTGGCTGATGTGTAAACTTTGTCTAATTTATTATTTTCCATGACCTGGTTATTGTGTTCTTCTTGAGAGATGAGATTTATTGAGAATTCATGAGGTGGTCGTAGTCATAACACTGAGGAAGCTCATAGGATTTATAGTCTATGCATTTAGCAAATGGGAAACACCAAGGTGAGAGAGAACTTGGCCTTTTCCTAAGTGTTATCGTGAAGGGGGAACGAGAATTCAAACGTATGAATTGTGCAAATAACATGTTGCAACCATGAGGGGAAACTACAATTGCAGAACCATTGCTGATGTCACAAGCGGAGGGTCCTCACAATAACTGTGAGACATCAATATTCCTAAAGGGATTGCCATCGTTGGGCCTTGTCCAATCACAACCCATCATACTCTGGAGGTGGGGCTATTCGAGCCTTTGTTTTGCACCTGATAAGCTACCGAGCCCCATATATCTTGACCAATAAGGTCTCATCAGGTTAATCGGGACTTGATTAGAGTCATCATTTATTTGTGACCCGATGCAACCAAAATCGTTGATCTACCATGGAGAGAAACCATTATATCAAGTGATCCATGTTAATAGTTAACACCTCATCACCAAGGATTGGGACGTCGCTTGGATGGTTTGGGTAAAGGTCCAAGCACCTTCGGTTAGTGCTTGGTGATCCTTGGTTTTAATGGAAAGAGTGCAAGGTTAAAGTGGCCGGATTCCAGAGAGAAACAATGGTCCTGTGTTGTTCTAACAATGCTTGGAATGGTGAAATTTTGGGGTTTCAGAGGTTATGAGTCCATTGTTGCTAAAACACTAAGATTAGCTAAATTTCATGGCCCCATAACCCATAGGTTCAGGAATTGAACCTTTAGGGTCAAATTTGACCAGAACCCCAAAATCGATTTTCATCAATATGGATCTCGATGATACATGACTGACTACCCTTATAGAAGAATGGCATGGAAAGGATATGAAAGACATGCCAGTTGATCATGTTAGGATTCTTTACATGGCCTATCTTTGGTGCAAGGAAGAAGACTAGCTGAGCTCAAATTCTTCAAAGCCTTGTCTTGGGGTTCACAAGAAGGATTTCAAGGTGTTCTCTAGGAGAGATGAGGAATCCAAAAAACGAGGCTTTAAGAGAATTAAGGCATTGATCCAAGCATACAATGAAAAATTAGTCAAGTCAAGGAATATCATGCTAATGTTAGAGCCATTTCCTCCCTTGAATTCTTGAACCTTCAAGGAGTTTCATATGTAGTAATGATTTCCATTGTTAGTTTTTGGTTGTTTTTTATTGTTAGGTAGCTTGGTATTCTTAACCAAGCTTAATACAAGGAATATCTAAGATTGTAGTCCTCTTTTGGAAATGCAAACTATATGTAATTTTTTTGGATTAATAAAAGGCTCCACTAACTTACAATTTTTTATTGGGAAGAATATTAAGGAAATAAAAAATAAGTAAATGATATCATTTCTTACAAATTAATCAATTAAGTTAGCATGACTTGAAAACATATAAGCACTGATGTCAACGTAGGATGCCTAAAATGAAGTTGTAGGAAAAAATAATATGTTTAAAGAAAATAGAGCATGAAAACTATAAAATTGAGGAAACTTAGAAAATTAAAAGCATGGTATCTTTAAATTCATTTAGAATATAAAAAGAAAGTATTCCCAAAATTTCAATGTGCATTTAACATATACATTTGAAATATTAAGTAATTTTGAATTGATTTATAATCGTAGGTTTTAACCCCATAGAGAAATTATCTGCATACGAATTTTAAAAACAGAAAATAAACAATGACAAGAGGATAAAACATAAAACATAAAACATATATATATATATATATATAGATATTTTCTCCTGGATCCCAAAACTGGGACTATAAGATTGATTTTTTATTATATTCCTTTCAGTTTTACAATACATATATATACATGTCGAAGCATCCATAAAACCAAATCCATTAACCCTGGATTAGAACATGACTGTAGTTCCCTAGACCAGATCTACAAGATACCATGGATAGAAAACCATCATGCCCAAAGCCATGTGAAAAACCCATGCAAAAAATCATAGGTAGGTCCGCCCATCTAATATAGGGTCCAAATAATTTTTCCTCGGGGCGCTGCCCCTGACCCCATAGAGGGGGGCTACCGCCCCCCTCAAACTCCCCAACAAGGTGGGTTTCCGCCTCCCCGTGACCCTCCCACTGCGCTTGGCGCAATGAAGGTGGGGCTAACCTCCCCCCCTCTAATCCCTTGGCTTCACTACTGGGGATAGTCGTGGAAAGAATATAACACACACTCAACATTCTCCCACTTCTTGTTTTCTTTCCACATGAGAGCTTAGTCATTGGTCTAGCCCTGCAACGCTCATTATTTCTCTACACCAAGAAAAACTCTCAATGCTCATGGACTTTGTCAATGCATCTGCAGTATTCTTCAAAGTGTCCACCTTTATTGGAAAAGCCTTTTTGTCTTCAACCATATCCCTCACAAAGTGATACTAAACATCAATGTGCTTTGTATTTGAATGATAAGCAGTGTTCTTTTCCAAGAAAATTTCACTTTGGCTGTTGTAGTCTATCCTTATAGCTCGTTGTACTAACCCCATACTTGAACACAATCTCTACAACCAAACTACTTCCTTGTTTGCTTGAGTGGATGCTATGTATTCTGCCTTTGTAGTTGAAAGTGCCTCTACAAACCGTCTCTTACTCATCCAACTGACTGCACCTCCAAATAGGTTAAACACATACCCACTTGTAGATCTTCTCTGATCCAGATCTCCAGCCAAGTCTGCATCAACAAATCCATGAATGTCCAAAACTCTATCCAATCCTGGTCTTCCTTAGTAGCAAATACCATAATCACTAGTGCCATGCAAATACCTGAAAACCCGTTTCACTATTGTCCAATGCTCCTTTCCTGGTTTTGACATAAACTTGCTGAATACTCCCATTGCATGTGCAATATCTGGTCTAGTACATACCATTTCATACATCAGGCTACCGACTACATTTTCATATGGAATACGAGACATGTCCTCATCCTCTTCTTGTGTCTTGGGACATTGTTCAATAGATAACGTTACACCTACAAGAATAGGAACCTTCACTAGTGTATTGTCCTGCATATTAAACCTCTGCAGTATTTTCTCGACATACTTCCTCGAGTTTAACCAAATCTTTCTCTTTTCCCGATCTCATTTAATTTCCATCCCAAAATATAGTTTGTAGCACCAAAATCCTTCATGTCTAATTTGGAGGACAATTGGGTCTTCAATTCCTGGATAATTTCTTTGTTATTTCCAATCAGCAACATATCATTCACATTCAAGACCAAATAAATAACATTGCTACTAATTAATTTAAAATACACACAATGATTTGCTTTGCTTCTGGTGAAGCTAAGTCCCCGTATATATGTATAAAATTTTTGATACCACATCCTTGGTGACTATTTTAACCCATACAAAGACCTTTTTCACATGCATACCAATTATTTCTTACCCTTCACCACAAAGCCTTCAGGTTTTTTCATGAAGATATTTTATAATAGATCCTTGTGAAGAAATGTTGTCTTCAAAATCTGTTCTACCTCAAAATCAAAAGCAGCAGCAACATATAAAAGTAATCTAATAGAAGCTACCTTGGCAACAGGAGAAAAAATATCACCAAAATCAATTCTTATCACTTAGGAATAACCTTTTTCTACCATATGAGCTTTGTATTTCTCCACCTTTCCTTCTTCATTCATGTTATTCTTAAACACCCATTTTCTTCCAATGGGTTTCCTTCCATCCTGCAACTCCACTAGATCCCAAGCCTCATTTTTGTGCAAATATGTAATTTAATTAACCATGGCCTCTTTCCAAAGTTTTCTATCCTCCGAATCTACTGCTTTTGTGGCAGTTTTGGGATCATCATCAATAATAGATAAATAAAAATTTAAACATAGAGTAGTTGGAATTTACCTTTCTAGCTTCCTTCTTTCTCAAACTGATCTTCTCACAGCTGGAGTTTGTGGCTCTTCATCTTATGATTCCTCTTCTGCTGTAGAGTCTGATTATTCCTCCTTTAGCTCAACATATATCTTCTCAAGTTCCTTTGGTAGGAATTCATGTTTAATAATATATATCACCTCTCTAAACACCACATCCTGGTTGTACAAAAACCTTCCTTGTTTCTAGGTTCCAAAGCTTATAACCTTTTAAACCATCCTTATACCTAATAAAGATGCACCTTTCAGATTTACAATCCAACTTGGTTCTTTTCTCCTTCGGAACATGTACATATGCGTCACATCCAAATACCCTCAGATGTGAAAGAGAGGGTTTCTTACCAGTCCATACCTCTTGTGGAGTCTTATCCTCCAATGCTGATGAAGGTGATCTATTGACCAGGTAACATGCACTATCCACTGCCTTTGCCCAGAATTTCTGTCCTAACTCAGCGCCACTGAGCATGATTCTTGCCTTTTCCATCAATGTTCTGTTCATTCTTTTTGCAACTCCATTTTCTTGACGTGTTTATGGAGTAATCTTCTATCGTGCTATATCAAACTTCTTACAGAACTCTTCAAATTCCTTCTTGCAAAAATCTCCACTGTTATCTATCCTCATCACCTTTATCTTCTTCTCTGTCTGGTTTTCCACTAGAGCCTTAAATTATTTAAACATGTCAAATAATTCAAATTTCTTCTTGAGGAAATATATCCATGTATTCTTTGAGAAGTCATCTATAAATGATACATAATACACAAAATTACCTAGTGATGGACAGGGAAAATTTTAAGAACCCCCCCTAAATTTACATGTATAATAAATGGGCGAATATCCATGGTAAATAGGAAAAATGGAAGGCGATTTTATCAATAATATGATATGTATATATAATTTTTTGGCGAATCTCTCACCAAGCATGGCGAATATTTTACTCAATTATAAAATCTTGTGTTTATTGAATACACAAATGAAATCATTGCATTTCTTTAAAATATCTTTTGAAATCAAAATTATCGAAATTACATATCGATAACCTAGTGGGTGTAAGATAAAATTCACCCGTGCCATTCACAGAAAGCATGAAAAAAAACCTAATACTATATATAAAACCAAGAAAAATTCAAATTAATCACTTCTAGGGACCTCGTAACCACCCTGTCAATACACAAGTATGTTCCTGTTTGCAGTTAGAAAAATTACCCAAATTACAATTTGTTTACTCCAGCATATGTTGGAAAGTTATAGAAGGATGACTAGTGCAATCAATCCATTCCTTTTAGCCCTGAATTTGTTTCAGTTTAAAAGAGAAGTATACAAATATACTTGTCCAATGTCTATGCTTTAACCATTCACCTTAAGATGTTTTTACAATATAATTTCCTAAGTCTATTTAATATCTTCATTATCATAAAAACCAACCGATATCCACCTTAACTCCACATCTACCACTCTTAGGGGGATGAAATCTATTTATCCCTCTGAGCACTTGGTAGACCCAGAATTAAGATGGATCTAAGATGATATAATTTCCCCTTTAAATAGTCTATGCTCACATGAATACCATGGTATTACCATGGGTCAATACCATGGGTTATCATAAACCTGGAGCTTAAAAATTACTGTTAGTAATTTATAAAAATTAATAAAATTAATAGTTGATTTTTATTTTATTTTTTATTTTAACCAAGCTAAAATGTTTAACATACATTAAATTACAACATCCATTTTTACTCTTGATCGGATCAAATATTTTTCACTCTATGCTAGTTTGCATATCACGATATTTGATACCTCTCGGGGGTTAGTATATCCAGAGTAAGGATGGATCTATGTTGGTTTAATTCCTCCATTTAAATAGGCTACATTCCAGGTGAATACCATGGGTCAATACCATGTACCATTTTTATTTTTATTAATACTAATATTAGGGTTAATAATGTTTTTTTGCATGGTATTAATAACAATCTAGTCCATGGTATTTGTCCCATAGTATTTTGCCCATAGGTTTCACCTAAATATAACGCATTTTTTGAGTGTTCGTAAATATAAGGTGACTTATGGAGTAAATATAAAAAAATGTTTTATTTGTTTACCATACCTCTCGTTTATTTATATTTTTATTAATTTACCATACCTCTTTTACAAATATGGTATTTGGCCCATAGGATTCACTTAAATAAAACCTCTTTCTTGAGTCTTCATAAATAGAACGAGGGTTATGGACTAAATATAAAAAGAGGTTTTATTTATTTACCATGCATCTAGTTTATTTATATTTTTATTTATTTACCATACTTTTTGAGTAAGTATAAAAAGGCATTTTATTTATTTACCATACCTCCACTTTACTTATATTTTTATTTGTTTACACCCTTGCGTGTATATAAGGTGACTTATGGAGTAAATATAAAAAATGTTTTATTTATTTACCATACCTCTCATTTATTTATATTTTTATTAATTTACCATACCTCTTTTATAAATATGATATTTAGGCCTTTGGCCCATAGGATTCACTTAAATAAAACCTATTCTTGAAAATGGGCGAATGGATTCACTTAAATAAAACCTATTCTTGAAAATGGGCGAATGGATTCACTTAAATAAAACCTATTCTTGAAAATGGGCGAATGGAAGGTTGTAACTCCTAATTTCAAGGGCTAAATTTACCTTTTTTACCCTCTCCCTTAAAATAAGGTGGGCTATTTGAGGTGATTTGTAAAAATGTACTATGATACAAAATATTCGCCCACTAAAAATTTAAAACCCCTTAATTTCGCCAAAGGGCGAACATTCGCCTCTAAAATTTTCTATGGTGATGGAACCGACACAGGTCCAAACACATCACTGTGCATACACTCTAATATCCATTTCGCCCTCTTAGCACTAGAGGGGAAACTCACTTGATTTTTCTTCCCATATACACAATGTTTATAGAAGTCTAAATCCAGAGAAAAGTTAGACATACCTTCTACCATACCATTACCATGAAGTATTCAAAGGCCCTTCTCTCCAATATGTCCAAGAATTTCATGCCATAGCATGGCCTTTTCTCCAGAGACCACTAGATTTTATGCTCCACTTTCATGAACCACATAGCTGTTCCACCCATCAATAACAATGCTACCCAGAAGCTTGTACAAAGTTCCAATACGAACTCCCCGCATCAATACCAGTGCTCCTCGAACCATCTTGCATGTATCTTTCTCGAACATTTTTTTTACACCTACATCATCTAGCTTTCTTGCAAAAATCATATTTCTGGCCAATGCAGGAATATGTAGAACACCCAGAAGTGTTCTAATCCTTCCACCTTGCAACTTAAACTTGAATTTTCTGCATCTGACAATTCTAGCCTTCCTATCATCCCCCAAAAAGACATCACCACCATCATATTTCTCATACTCGTCGAACCACTCCCCGTGGGGAGTGAAGTGAAAGGATGCACCCGCGTCAATCAACCATGCCTCATGATCTACATGTGTACTTGAAGAAGATGTCAAATACACATCCTCGCCTTCATTTGAGGTTGTTTTCGCCTCTGCAGAAGGAGCATCGTAATATCCCTTTCCTTTCTCAGGAGCTTTAGATCTACATTCGTTTTTTAAGTGCCCTTCCTTTCCACATTTCCAATACACATTTACAGGTTTTCCTGGAGATTTAGATCTCCCACTCGCGAAATTATTTTTGTTTTCGTTCTGGGACTGTCCTCATATAGACAACGCATCTCCATTCTGGCCCTCCATATTTTTCTGTCTCATCTCCTCTGACAAGGATGAGACTATTTCATCAGACTGCAAGGCAGTCGCATTGCTACCTATTACAACAACCATACTATCCCATGAATCTGGTAGAGAACACAACAAACTGATGCATTTATCTTCATCTGAAATTTTTATATCAACATATAAAAATTGGCTTACCATAGTAGTGAAGGCATTGAGATGCTCTGTCGTCGAGTTTCCATCCTTCATCCTCAGGTTATACAACTTTTTTCGTAGGAACAGTTTATTCACTAGAGACTTAGATTGCTACAAAGTCCCTAACTTGTCTCACAAATTCTTCATTGAAGCTTCCCTTGACACATTCAACAATACTGAATCTGAGATACACAACCGTATTATGCTCTTTGCCTTCTGATCCAACTTTTCCCAGTCTTCAGCTGGCATTGTCGTTGGTTTAATACCTAGATCTATCGTGATCCATTCATCTTTATCCACCAATAGATCCTCCATCTTGAGCTTCTACAACTCAAAACTCTAACCATTAAATTTCTTGATCTCTATCTTTCCACTGCTCGTCATCTTCTTTCGCGACAAGAATCAATCCCACAGAACTCCCACTGAACAGAGTCTACCACAGGCCCAAACAAAAACCCTCAACAGTAAAGGCGTCCCCTTGAAGCTAAAACAACTTTGATACAAAATGTAGTTTTTAACCCCGTACATAAATTAGCTGCATATGAATTCTAAAAACAGAAAATAAATAATGGCAAGAACATAAAACATAAAACATAGATACACAAATATTTTCCCCTGGATCCAAAAATTGGGACTACTAGATTGATTTTTTCTTTATTCCTTTCAATGTTACAATCCATATTTATACATGTTGAAGCATCCATAAGCCCCAATCCATTAACCCTGGATTAGAACATAACCGTAGTTCCCTTGACCGGATATACAAGATACCATAGGCAAAAAACCATCACACCCAAAACATGTGCAAAACCCATGCACAAAACCATAGGTAGGTCCGCCCACCTAATATAGGGTCCAAAAATAATTCTCACGGACACTGCCCTGAACCCCGTAAAGGGGAGATACTGCCCCCCTCAAACACCCTCGACAGGTGGGGTTGTTGCCCCCTCCCCGGTGCAACGAAGGGGGGGGGATGCTTGCCCCCCTCTAACCCCCCTACTTCACTACTATGGATTGTTGTGCAAAGAATATAACACACACCCAACATTCTCCCACTTCTTGTGTTCTTTCCATAGGAGAGCTTAGTTATTGGTCCAACCTTGCAACACCCATTGTTTATCTACACACCCAGCGCTAATTTTAAATGCGTGAAATTGTATATCTAACATATTTTAATTTAGTTTATTTCTAAATCAACATGATAACAATGATAAGTCATTGTTATTCCATGGATGAATGCTATTTGATAGGAAAAACCTTCATTCAACATGAGTTTATCTTCATAACGAGTTTTTCCATTTGAATGGACAATAACATTTATTGCATAAAAATATGTTGGAATTAAACAAGCACATTCTAAAATAAAAAAAACCTACATTACTTTGAAGATGATAGGAGCGTCTTTTTTTTCGATAATTTTTTATTTATTTATTTATTTTTTTTATTTATTTTTTATTTTATTTTATTTTATTTTTTATGGATTTTTTTTTTATTTTTTATTTTTTATTTTTTTTTTTTATTTTTTTTTTTTTTTTCAGATGAAAAAATATCTAATTAATAAAAATAAAAATAAAAATAAAGTAGAAAATTTTATTTTTTATACCCAAAATATATTAACACATTAGAATTATATAATATAAAAAACACTCTATAATGTACATAACCATATTTCAAAATAATAATAGTCATTAGTTTTGATGATACTGAGAAAAAGAGAGAAGAGAATACAAAGAGAAAACATAGTCATTTCACTTAATACATATGAATGTAATGTGTTATCTACCTATAAGATCCACAAACACATTAAAAACACTCTATAATGTTCATAATCACATCTCAAAATCATTAAGTCTAAATCACTGCATATATGAAGCACCAATAATCCAACTCCATACATAAGCAACTTCATTGTTGAGGCATAGGTTAATATTCAAAGTGACCTATCCTTTTTTCCTATCTTTAAAGTTTAGACCAATTTCAATACGAAATTTGAAATAAAGTTTGGACCAATTTCAATATGCAATTTGACATAAAGTTTGAACCAATTTCAATATGGAAGATATAAAATAAAAACCTTGTCTCTAAGAGAAATCGGGTGAAGTGGTGTTTTTGGTCTCTCAAAGAAACCTCCATTGGGTGCATCTTGGCAAGCTAGAAATCTAGGACATTGCTTTCCAAAAGCAACACAAAATCCAAAATATGAGGTTAAATCCAACAGGATTGGAAATATATCTAATGTATGCAGGACCATGCTATGATTTTCAAGTTCATTTGATTATGGCCCTTCAAAAAGTCTTTGATTGGGTGGATCCAAAATAAATGGAACCTCCAGGGTCACATAGAGTTGGAGCTAGGAGAAAAATGATTCTTCACACTAATTTTCTCTATTTTGGAATATAGATTTAGGGTTTTTGAAGGAGAGACATATTTTTATAGTAATGCATGGCTCTTCATGCACTTTTGGAAGGAACAATATAATACAGAGAAGGAAGAATTCCTTGTTGTCCGATGTGGGTTCAATTATTTTCTTTTCCAAAGGAATATTGTGAGGAGGAAACCATTGAAGGCATAGGAAATGCCATTTGTAGATTTGTCAAGGTCTCAAAGGCTACTAAAAGAGGGATGTATACATCATATGCTCATATCTATGTTTATATGAATATATCCAATCCTCTTCTAGATTCAATAGATATTTATTATCAAGATAGTCTTTGGAAGTAGCCTTTAGATTATGAACATATCCCATTTAAATGCGGACATGGTCATGAATATGAGATTACTATTAAGGGCTGTCTGTTGAATTCAAAAGAATCATCTGAAGAATATCCCTCTCAAAAAGAGAAAGATCATTTTGGAAAGCCCCCCCAAAAAGAAGAAATTGGAGTCCTCAAGGTTCCCAAAATCCTAAACAGATCCCTTGATCTAAATAGTTTTGAGTCTCCTCTCTGAAGGAGTCTCTGGAGAAAGATAATATTTAATGAATTCTGTAATCAACAGAAGGAAAAACCCATAAGCTCTTACCATATCCTCTAAATCCTATGCAAAATTTTCTATAAGAGTACCAAAAAAAACTGTTTGCTCCCTATTAGAAGAAGTTGAAGCACAAGCCCTACTAGAAGATATGTGATGTAGGAGCATAATCCCCTACTCAAATCAAATCAAATATTTAGAAGGTGAATTACGGTATTCATGGCAAGATGAAATGATTTCCTCATTTTATGTAAATTATAAAATATTTGGAAGTCTCTAGAAGGCGTGTCATGGCAAGATTCGTCATATCTGTTAGGGTTTATTTTTGTTGTTGTTATAAGAAACTTGTAATCATGTCAGAGGGTGGCCAGTACGATGTAAAATTTGGTCAAGAGGGAAGCGAAGCCCTAAGATGCCACACCATATAACTAAGTTTTTTTTTCTATCCAAGTATACTACATTTTTAAACTTGTCTGTGGTTGATGTGTAAAATTTTTCTAATTTATTGTTTTCCATGAATTGGTTATTGTGTTCTTCTTGAGAGATGAGAGTTGCTAAAAATTTGTGGGGTGGTCGTAGTCATAACACTAAGAAATCTCATACGATTTATCTTCTACGCATTTAGTGAATGGGAACCACCAAGGCAAGAGAGAACTTGGACTTTTTGTAAGTGTTATCGTGAAGGGGGAACGAGAATTCTGACGTATGAATTTCGCAAAGAACAAGTTGCAACCATGATGAGAAACTGCAATTGCAGACCCCTTGCTAATGTCACCAACGGAGGACCCTTGCAATAATTGTGAGACATAGATATTCCTAAAGAATTTCCATCATTTAGCCTTGTCTAGTCGTAGCCCATCAGACTCTGGAGGTGGGGCCATTCGAGCCCTTGTTTTGCACCTGATAAGCTACCGAGCCCCATATATCTTGACCAATTAGGTCTCATCTGGTTAATTAGGAGTTGATTAGAGTCATCATTTTTTTGTGACCTGATGCAACCAAAATCATTGATCTCCCATGGAGAGCAACCATTAGATCAAGGGCTCCATGTTAATAGATAACACCTGGTCACTAAGGATTGGTACATCGCTTGGATGGTCTGGGTAAAGGTCCAAGCACCTTCGGCTAGTGCTTGGCGATCCTTGGTTTTAATGGAAAGAGTGCAAGGTGAAAGTGGCCAGATTCCAGAGAGAAAAGATGGCCATGTGTTGTTCTAAAAATGCTTGGCACGATGAAAGTTTGGGGTTTCAGAGGTTATGAGTCAATTTTTGCTGAAACACTAAGATTAGCTAAATTTCATGGTCCCATAACCCATAGGTTCAGGAATCAAGCCTTCAGGGTCAAATTTGATCAGAACCCAAAAATCGATTTTCATTAATATGGATCTCGATGATCCATGACTGACTACCCTTACAGAAAAATGTCATGGAAAAGATATGAAGGTCATGCCAGTTGATCATGTTAGGATTATTTATACAGCGTATCTTTGGTGCAAGGAAGAAGACTAGTTGAGCTCAAAGTCTTCAAAGCCCTGTCTTGGGGTTCACATGAAGGATTTCAAGGTGTTCTCTGGGAAAGATGATGAATCCAAAAAACGAGGCTTCGAGAGAATTAAGGCATTGATCCAAGTAGACCATGAACAATTAGTCAACTTAGGAAAAATCATGCTAATGTTAGAGACATTTCCTCCCTTGAATTCTTGAACCTTCAAGGATTTTTATATGTAGTGAATGTTTCCACAGTTAGTTTTTGGTTGTTCGTTATTGGTAGGTAGCTTTCTAGTCTTAGCCAAGCTTAACACAAAGAATATCTAGGATTGTGTTCCTCTTTTGGAAATGCAGGTTATATGTAACTTTTTTGGATTAATAAAATGATCCAATAGCTTACTAATGAGCCTCATCATTGGGTAATTATATGGGCCTTAATTCACCTCCTAGCTTAGTCAAACCAACTATTCTCATAACTTATTGCATACTTTTGATTATATTTTGTTTATGAGATGAGTTAGAGTTGGATATTTTGCTTTGTGGTCTAATGTGAATTTGATGCAGGATTAAAGGATAAAAGCAAGGAATTTTGGAAAAGACCTTGGTAAAAAATCAAATGAGACAAGGGAGAGGAATTATAGAAGGTAAATCCTCCTCATTTACTACCCCTCCATTCAGATATTCCTCCATCAGCTCGGAGTGCAAACAACCAAGTCATGAGGACTAGAAGGCAGCCAAGCAAGTGAAAGACAAAGCACCAGTTTATCTCGAGTTTGGGAGCTGAGCCTCCTTAATTTTAAGGAATTCGTTGGGGACTTCAGATGTATAAGTAATGTAGGTTTTAACCCTGTACAGAAATTATCTGCATACGAATTCTTAAACAAAGAAAATAAACAATGCGAGAGCATAACCCATAAAACACATATGCACAGATATTTTTCCCTGGATCCCAAAACCGGGACTACCAACTTGATTTTTCATTATATTCCTTTCAATGTTACAATACATATTTATACATGCCGAAGCATCCAATACCATGGACCGAAAAACAATCGCGTCCAATACCATGTGCGAAAATCATGCACAAAACCATAGGTAGGTTCGCCCAACCTAATATAGGGTCCAATTTTTTTTTTTCCCGGGGCGCTGCCCCGGACCCCGTAGAGGGGGGCTACCCGCCCCCCTCAAACCCCCCGGACAGGGGGGCTGCCGCCCCCCTCAAACCCCCCGGACAGGGGGGCTGCCGCCCCCCTCAAACCCCCCGGACAGGGGGGGTTGCCGCCCCCCCTGTGACCCCCCCGCTGCGCAATCGGCGCAATGAAGGGGGGCTACCGCCCTCCTCTAACCCCCCGTTTAACTACGTCGGTTAGTCGTGGAAAGAATATAACACAACCCAACAAGTAAAGAGGCCTAGGACCTCAGTAGGATTCAGATTTTTGATTGTAAAACTCTACTCTATTTTCGAGCTGCAAGACTTGTGACAATTTTTGATGTAATCCATTGTTTTAATAATAAGAATGAGTTTGGTTTTGAGTCAACACTAAGTTAACACAGAGGGATGAAGCTCTTGGGTTAGGGCCCAACCCTAGCAGCCAAGGCTCCTCTTTATTGTACATGTATGCTAGCATAGATTGATGGTTTAGTTGTTCATTTGCTTAAGTAGCTGCATTTCCATTACAACAGTGTAGATGAGATTGGTTGCATGTTAGTTTGCTTCCATTTGTGCCTTCTTTCAATTAGCAGGTTAGCAAGGAAAAAGATCACCATAAAGTTGTCAACAGGTGTCTCGACCTCACCTCCTCCCTGTGGGACCATGACTTGAGGAAGAGACCCTTCAACAACCCTAAAAACAAAGATTTCTAGTTCTTGCATGAGCTTTGGAGTTTGTTGTCTTGATTCAATATTTGGTTCATTTCATTGTCATCCTTTTCCATTCCTCTATTTTTGCAATAAGATCTCACTTATGCTTTCATTTCCTTCAACACTTTCTTCATGCATGATATGGGCAATTGATTCGTACTTTTCTAGTTTATGAAGATGTATCTTGTTCCATAGTTCTTAGAAGACACACATGTTTTAAGCACAACAGGTACTTTAGGAGGAGATTCAGACTTCATCACCAACATCCACCTTCCACCTCATCCACCTTGACCATCTCTTGTTCCACCATCACCCTCACTAGTTTTTTTGTCATTTTTCATTAGAATTCCCCTAGATGCATTGAGCGAATTTAACCATCTCTTCTCTTGAATATTGACTCCTGAGTGTTCCTAGACCTTCTAACACCCCATCCCACTCATCACACACCTTTTCCAAGCTTCCCAACACCTCCAAAACCTCACAATTAGCTCTCGGCTGTATCCTGTAGGTTTTCCTGAAATGGCCTGTTTTGAGGCCGAATTGATGAGGAACCTCTAGGAAGTCACAAAAATTCTCCTAGGACACTTCCACACCATCCAACCACTCCATAAACCTCCTAACCATCCTCAACCACCTTCCATCCACCTGTCACATCCACATGAACAATTGGATTGCATGCTTGATTTTACCTAAAAAGAAAAAAACCGAAAAAAGTGAAAACAGATTTAGTTTAGTTTTCTTGCTTACACATTAGTATGGTTTGATGCTCTTTATATCTGTAGCTTAGATAGAAGCATTAGGTTAGTGTTGATTTAGCAATTCCTCTTAGTATAGTTGTTTAAATGGTTACTTAGGATATGGTGTGATTTAACATTACATGTTGTTTTCCTCATTATTGCAGTAGAGTAGCTCTCTTAGAATAGATTTTCTCTTCTTCCATAAAAGAATCAAGCTTCTTCTGACTCTATAGAAGTCTGGCTTGGAACCCCTGGGGTCTCTCGCTGGATGA
Organism: Pinus tabuliformis; assembly: GCA_031772625.1. Taxonomy (NCBI): domain Eukaryota; kingdom Viridiplantae; phylum Streptophyta; class Pinopsida; order Pinales; family Pinaceae; genus Pinus; species Pinus tabuliformis. The sequence continues at coordinate 720,510,022 of CM062806.1, forward strand.
ACAGTGACAACAGGTAGGACCTTCACTTTTACTTGTGCATATAGCATTGCCACCTCCAAGTTTGTACGAACCCTAGGTTGATAAGTAAAGCTGGTAGCCTAGGAGTTGCAACATCCTTACTGCAATACTGGCGCTCATCACTTTTTGGCGCCGTTTCTGGGGAGGTGTCTGAGTAGAATGTGATTACTACTTTCTTTTCTTCTATTTCTTGTCTTCAATTTTCTACCATTAGTTTATTTCTGCAAAAGTAATCTAGTAGCTTCCTTTCTTTCATTTGTCATTATCTTCTTTCATTTCCATTCTACAAGTAGAATTTCAATTCAGCAAGTAGCTTTTTCATTCTGCCAATGGTTTTCATTCAATCAACGATTTCATTTCTGCAAAAAACTTTCCTGCTTAATTTTTTTTTACAAAAGCCAACCCAAAAACATTTCCTTTCATGCCTTTTAGGAATAGGGACAATTCAGGGAATTTTTTTCCAAATACCCCCATTACATCCAACAACCAACCTTCTCTCTTCTTCGGTGGCTGTGAACTGGAGGAACCTTTAGGTGAAAAACCTGACATATTTGAAGAACCTACAGGGGAAGAAGAAGAAAAGGAACCCATTCCTACTGAACCAATGGCTGAAAACCGAAATGACAGAGGGAATAGAGAGAGAGTTGAGGGTGCCTTCTCCATCAGGGAAACCAATGGGGACACTAAGATGAAGAATATAATCCCCTCTGCCCTACCTCATTTCCATGGCCTAACCACAAAGGACCTCGACATTTTCCTATTTGAGTTTGCTGTTATATGCCAAACCTATGACTATACAGATGTTGAGAAAAAGTTAAAATTTTTTCCATCTAACCTCAAGGATGCAACATTGCACTGGTTCATGGGTTTACCTGGAGATAGCATCACAACTTGGGCTTAGATGCAGAAGGATTTTAACAACAAATATCGGGATTACTATAGGTCAAAGGATACTAAACACAAAATTTTCAGGATGACCATGGGCTAGGATGAATCCTTAGAAGACTACGAAGAAAGATTCCAGCTCAATTACAAAAGGGCTAGGTGCACACTTAACCCTAAGTCCCTAAAGTTGGTCCTGCTCAGAGGAGTAAGGGAGGATCTTCTGGATACCTTACATTTGTTAGCAGGAGGAGGTATCTACCAATTACCCTAGGAGGATATCAAGGTTGTCTTTAGAAACCATTCTAGGGCAGCCAAGAAAAAGGGTAGGAGTAGTCAACCTATGGCCAATACATCATCTTCCAACTCATCCATCAATGGTGAAATTGGAAATATGCTGGAAGATTTAAAAAGTGAGATGCTGCAAACCCTTGCCTTGCAATTGGACACCATGAACATCAAAAGGAAGCAAGAGGAAGCAGAGACAACCTTTGCCATCTTTTGTCCTAGATGCACCAAGAGGCATCCTAGGAATGCATGCCCATTGAACTGTATTGAAATTTGCTCGGTCTGTGAAGAAAACAACTCCACAGACAAGTGCCCTTCTTTACCCAGACTCAAAGATGTATATCAAGGAGCTGAAGAGGTCACTGAGCAGCTTTGTTACATCAACCAAAGGAGACCTCCTGGGCCTAGACCATACCAACAAGGCATGCAAGGGTCATCCCGTGCATATTACAACCCCAACCAAACCACAACTATACTTTCTTGGGGACCCCCTGCTCATCCTTCTTGGTATACACCTCCTCCTTGGTCCTATGCATCTCAGTATCATTCCCAGCCAGCCAGCCAGCCATTTCAACCTTATGCATTGCCACAACCTCAGTGGAATACACCACTCCAAGGGTGGAGGCCCCAATACAACAATGCTCCAGCTCTATTGCCTCCACCACCTACCCAACCACAACTCCTACACTCTGCTCCACCCAAGCAACCCCAGATGCCTTCCCAACCAAATCCAAACCTGAACAATAGGAAGGCTGAACAAATATATAGTGGAGAGACATCATAACCAACTTATGCTGTGGAAATCCAGGAGATCAACCTAAGATTTGGGAGAATTCTCCCGGATAACCAACATCCCCCTCCACATAGGGAGGTTGAGGAAGAAAGAGAGGAAATAAACCTTAAAGTAAATCCACCCTTTCCTGAGAGATTAACCCAACGACTCCAGCCTACCCCGAAAGAAATTGAACTTCTGGGAGAATTGAAAAATCTATGTGTAAAGATATCCCTTCTCCTGGAAATAAAATATGTTCCCATTTACAATAAATTGATTAAGGAGAAATGCTTCAAGCATCCAGGAAGAAGAAAAAGGGATGCCCCTACCATTAATGTTGTTGGGCAGCTGTCCAACTTAATGTTGGGGCAGGTAATATGTCTGAAATATTTGGACCCTGGAAGCCCTGTAGTAGATGTGCATATCAATGACACCTTTGTCCCACACACTCTAATCGACCTTGGGGCTTCCATTAATGTGATGACCAAGGACACCATGCTCAAACTCAACCTCCAAGGGTCATTGAGGAAAACCACAACAGTTTTGCAACTAGCAGACCATTCCACAGTCACCCTTGAGGGAATTGTGGAGGATGTGATGGTATCCATTGACTCTTGGGAGTACCCTGCAGATTTTCTAGTTCTCCAGCCTAATGCTAAGCTTACCGTTATCTTCTCATCCTTGGCAGGCCATGGTTGGCCATAGCCGATGCTTACATTAGCTACAGAGTTGGGAATATGACCATCAAGAATGGGCATATGTCCAAACAGTTAGTCCTATACCCTCTTGCTCAACCTTCTCTAGAGCATGATTTACCTTTATGGTTGGAGGAGTGTTTAGTCAATTTAGTGTCCTAAATTGCTCTACCTAAATTATCAATCCGGGTATCGTAAACTGATGAAGTGTGGTGCACCACATGTGCTTAGTTAACCTTTTTTCTTACTTTGTTGTTTTATAGTTTATGTTGCTTTTGGGGGTTTTGTTTCTTATGTTAGAATCTAATTTCTAAAGAAAAGAGAAAATGAAACAAATCAAAACTTTCAACAATTAGATTAATCTAAGCCGGCAAAATATCTAAGAAAAGAAAGAAAAAAAAATAAATCTGCTGCAATTTAAACTAAAGGCAAAAGTAAAACTTGAAACTGCTCTAATGAAAGGCAAGTCAATAATCTCAACTATAATCATAACATTTCGCCAATGTTGGCTCTAGAAACATCATCACATAGCATAAGAAAATGATCTTAAACTATCTAACTTTACACTAATGGAAAGCAAGCCAATAATCTCATTCATAATCATAACATTCCGCTAATGTTGGCTCTAGAAATATCATTATATGGGATGAGAGAATGACACTAAACTATCTAATGCTACACTAATGGAAAGCAAACCAATAATCTCATTCATAATCATAACATTGCGCCAATGTTGGCTCTAGAAACATCATTATATGGGATGAGAGAATGACACTAAACTATCTAATGCTACACTAATGGAAAGCAAGTCATCTCATTCATAATCATAACATTCCACCAATGTTGGCTCTAGAAACATCATTATATGGCATGAGAGAATGACACTAAACTATCTAATGCTACACTAATGGAAAGCAAGTCATCTCATTCATAATCATAACACTCCACCAATGTTGGCCCTAGAGACATCATCATATAATCATGAGAGACTAATCTAATAAGCAAATACAAGAAACATGTAAAGGAAAAATAATCTACAATCAACTGATTGAACACACTTGCATCAATTAAAATTGCATGAATGGAAAATCGAAACTATCAAACTTGAACGCAATAAAATGAGATACTTGAAATGAAACCAAAGCAAAACTACAATATAAAATTTACTCTACCTTACATTCTAATATGCTCCATGACATCTACTTCACATCTCCTTCCATGTTGAGAACATCAAAGCTTTATTCAAATTCTTCAAAATTACAAAGTACAACAAAGCTCTCCAAAGCTTTCCAAAGCCATCAAGGAAGAACTACAAGCTCCAAGCTAAAGGGCTACCAAAAAATCCACAAGCTTAAGAACTAACAAATGAAGGAGAGAGATCTCCTATTTATACAAAAAGATGAGAAGTTATCTCATTAATGAGAGTCCATGAATCTCTCCCTATACCTCTAGAGTCCTAATCAAAGTAGGAACTGATAAGGCACATGTCTTCTTAGAGTTTCAATACAATTAGGAGATGTGACACATATCCTCATGATCCCATGATTCTCTCCACTCAAATTCGAATTTGGCCTTAGGGTGCCACATAAAGGTCTTCTAGAAGCCTCCTTTTGACCTACACATGTAAACAATCTCAACCCACTTGTTAGGTATACGCATATGCACATTATTTTATAATTTTTAACCACAAATTCACTTAAAAAGGCTAAGATTTAATAAATTTTGGAAAAACATAAATGCGGCCCAATGATAATGAAAGTGGGATGATTGTAGTGACATAGTAGTGAAATGGAGGTGATATAATGGATATAATAGTGAAAGTGTAATGGAAATGAATGACAATTTCAAGACACAACGTACCCCCAACTGAAGATATTGCATGTCCTCATGAAATATATATTACATTAATTCTTTTGATCCTTGAGCTTTGGCTTAACTTTGCATGATATCATTTGATAAATTCATACTTCTGCAAAGTTTTTTATTTGAATTGCAACATGGTTGGTTCTTGTGTTACAACCATATCTTGTTGTTGCATTTTATTTTGATCTTTGAACTTTGCATAATGATATTTTTATTATTGTTTGCAAAATATATCTTTATTGGATTGCATGATGGTTGGTTCTTGTGTGGCAACCATGATTGTGTTTGTATCCAATTTATCCTTTAAGCACTTTTTGAAAATCCATTGTATGCTCATAATAACAATGTAATAGTTAATATATTTTGGAAGTATGTGGACCCTTGAATATGATATGGACATGGCAAGATATGAATATGAATGTATTCCCCCCCCCCAACTAATGGTATTGGCAATTTTATGAAACGAGAAACAGAAATGTTTTTCCAACAATTATCATTCTAGCTTTTTATGGAATTCTATGGTCAAAAGTTAGAAAATGACATACCTTAACTTACCCTTTGAAATGGATGAGTTGTATGTGTGGTGGCTTCAAAAATTCTGATCATAATCTTCTTCAAGTGGCTGAACAAGAAGAGTCATGGATAAAGTGTCAATATGAATTTTTATTGTTTATATTAAAACTTGCCGAATTTGCTCCAAAATGCTGAAAATAATAGTCTTCATGTCTTCAAAATTCGTTGGCACAATTCCTATTATGTGAAAAAATGTTCTGATGTCGAACATAGCAAGAAATTGTTGACTTAGTGGCCATTAATGGATGCCACTAATCAACACGAGAACTCTCACCATTGATGACAATGAGAGTCAAGATGCCCAAACACATCTTGCTAGGTACAAATAATTTTGCCGATGTCGAGTCATCTAGAAGATCTGATGAACAAGGGACATTAATGTATTCCCATTGTTTGTCAGCATGAGAACTTGCCATTAAGGCATGCAAGCCTTAGGGTGTTTTTACAAGGAATTTAGACTCAAAGGACTATGGAATCAATAATTTGCATTAAAGTAGGGCTTATTTTCGAAATGAAAATGACAAGAAAGAGAAGATGAAAATGGAAAATGGCGATGGAAAGCAGAAATGGCAATGGGCAATAAACATGTGAATGAGCCTTTTTCTTTTATTTGTGGGTTATGAATGGACAAAAAGTAATGGAAAGTGTATGTGAATGTAAATGGAAAATATGAAGAAAAATGAGGTGAATGGTTTATTATGAAGTATGGATGCGATGGAGACAATGGTGTCTGAAAGTTTTTCAAGTATTTGGATCTGATTTTGCATTATCATATTTCCTGTTTGTTGCTGATCATCCTCTTATGAAACAAATTGGTCTCTTAGAGAGACACCATTCACTTGTAGTCATTTGTCCTTCTTCTTGGAACCTGCAAAAAAACTAATACTTTTTCTGCAATGGAATGTAAGATTATCAAAGGAGAGAGATGGCCAATCTCTCTTGTTATGATATTCACACTCAAAACTAAAAATTTGTATTAATGAAACAAGTTCTCAAAGGAAAATCAAAATAATTTATACCTGCTTTGGAATTAGTGCCTTAGGTTGAATGTTTCTTCTTTTCAGAAATTTATTTCATTATTCACTATTTTAAACTCTGATGATGGATTTATCATTGTGTAGATCTTGTTGAGATCTTTCTAATGACACTTGAATCATCAAAATCTGATTTTGTATGAGAAAGTTACGCTGATTTGAACAATGAGATTTTTCAGCTGCGGAATGGCTTTAGCTACAGAATGACTTTAGTCGCGGAATGTGCACAATTTCTGTAGCTAAAAATCTTGAATAAAAAGTTAGCCATTCATGTTTCATCATCAGTCCAAAATTAATCAATACCTTCAGAAAAGTGAGTAAATAACTTATTCATTTCATTGATTCAAAATTGTTTTTTATTTTTATTTTTTTTTGACATGCAGCGACTTAGTGTGGCGACTTAGTGTTAACACACGCCTTGACTTCCCTTTGACCGGGGTCTTTTTCATCTATTTGATCCTCTTTTTCATCTACTTGGATCAAATAGATAGGACACCATCCATGTACTGACATTTTCCTAGCTAGCCATGTGGCTCATTTCATCTCTTGACACCTATAACCTACAAAAGCATAAAAATGGTTGTGGAGTTTCCAGTTAGTTGCGGAATAGAGTTGCATTCCGCAGCTAAAAAACAACCAACCATCAGTTTTTTGATTTAAGTTATTGGAAAAGAGATTTTATGCAGCCAAGTACCATGGAGAAAGCCCAAGATTGCAGCTGGTGCACAAGACCAATTATTCATGATTTTCTATATTTTTTTTAATTTTTCTTCACTGTCTGCCTGGTAAATAAAAAACTTTGTAAATGGTATATGAAGCAAAACAGTTTCAGTGATGGAAATATATCAGAGTAATGGAAATGTATGATCTTTTCAACAGCTTTGATGACTCGTACAACAACTGTCTGATGCATTTCCCTGACTGCAAAATTACCCAATGGAGGATACTTAGCAAAGGATTCGACAACCAACAAACTTGATGGCAATGTGGCAAGTGTGGCAATCCAACACAGGGGCATAACCATTTCCAATCTGTCCTGGATGATTCATAATAATAACCTGTGCGGTAAAGTTGGCAGCTTCCTTTGCTGGATGCCACGTCTATCAGTTCATTAATTAACTCTGAATCCAACTGTTTAATCATCTTTCCTTCCGAATTTGAAACACTCTCGTTATTTAATTAACCGTTCAAACAGTGTCGTATTTGATCATCTTGCTGTTAAACGGGAAGTGATAGAGCAGGTGTTAATGAGTTACAGACGGGTGGCAAAAGGTGGGAGACGTGTAATCATGGTTAATTGTTAGCATGCCATTGATTCCAAATTGGAATTCCCCTCCCCAAGCAGCCGAATTAAATCAAACTACCAGTTTATTAATTCAAATTCCATTTTTTTCTCTCGCGGCCTGCAAAAATGGGCTTCAAATAACTACAAAAATCTCTCAAACTACTTCAAATTCCTTAAAAATATTTCTGGGTTATCTAATTGAACTTATTGCCAAAAAAACCCATGTTTTATTTTTCCCAAATTTGTCATGTTTCGCCAGATCATGCAGTTAAAGTTTGACGTTTTTTATTGTTTTGCGTTTTCCTGAATTGTTACATTCTGCTGTAAAATTTCGAATCAGTACCGATACAGTGAAGATGACCCTAGCAGTGAAGATGACTCTAAGAGTGAAGGATATGAACGTCTAGGAGGAGATATGAAGTCAGCTCTACAAAGGGCAGCATCAACGTAGTCAACCTCTCTTTCCTGGATTTTGTATGCTTGGATTTGCTCTTTCATGATCATTAATGGTTCAAAGAATCACTCAAAGACTCGGTCTTCAGGCCTGCCAGACTTTCTCAACTCTGTGCTATCAAAGAGGTAGAATCAAATTTTGTAGAGTGCAGAAGACTCTGCAAGATACAGTATGAAGGTAGCCCAATGCTAAGAATTCTAGACTTCCCTGTCACTCTCTAAATCTGAAAGTCCAATCACGCCAAAAAAAAAAAAAAAAAAAAAAAAAACCGGATGATAAACAGTACGCAATATTGGAAGGCCACAGTGGAAACTGGAATTGGGGATAGCCATTGATTGTTTTTTTTTTTTTTTCCTCTGAAATTGTGAAATTTTATTAGAATGATTAATGATTTTCAATTTCAGGTAGTAAAGACTACAAGGTAAATGTGCTAAAAACAAGACTTTGACTAAGGTCTTAAGCTGATTTTTTTTATCAATCTGGGCTGGGTGACTAGGATAGGATCTATGTCGGGACAATTCCAGAGATGCCCATGTGGTCGGTTTCTTCATTGGATGCCTGTAACCTGCTAAACTTTGGAATTAGCTGCGGATTTCACAGTTAGCTGTGGAATCAGGCTGCATTCCGCAACTAATTTGCAAAATCTTATTAAAACATGACACAATGTTTTGAGGATCACTACAAACCATAACCAATCAATCTTGGACAACTGAACCTATCAAAGAAGTTGGATTTTTTGTTTTATATATATATATATATATATTGCATCAAATGAAATGATAAAGTTTATTTTGTCCCTTTTTTTTTAACATAACAATTTTTTTTCTAATCCTCCAGATCACACAAAGTGTAGGAGGAGAGCATACTCAAGAAATTATTAATTTTTTTTAGATGTAAGAAATAAGGTCTTCTAATTACACTTCCCCAGTAACAGCGCTAAATTGCTTAGTCAATTTAGTGTTCTAAATTGCTCTACATAAATTATCAATCCGGGTATCATAAATTGATGAAGTGTGGTGCACCATATGTGCTTAGTTAACATTTTTTCTTACTTCGTTGTTTTATAGTTTATGTTGTTTTTGGGGGTTTTGTTTCTTATGTTAGAATATAATTTCTAAAGAAAAGAGAAAATGAAACAAATCAAAACTTTGAATAGTTAGATTAATCCAAGATGACAAAATATCTAAGAAAAGAAAGCAAAAAAAATAAAGCTGTTGCAATTTAAACTAAAGGCAAAAGTAAAACTTGAAACTGCTCTAATGAAAGGCAAGTCAATAATCTCAACTATAATCATAACATTCCGCCAATGTTAGCTTTAGAAACATCATCACATAGCATGAGAAAATAATCTTAAATTATCTAACTTTACACTAACAAAAATCAAGCCAATAATCTCATTCATAATCATAACATTCGCCAATGTTGGCTCTAGAAACATCATTATATGGGATGAGAGAATGACACTAAACTATTTAATGCTACCCTAATGGAAAGCAAGCCAATAATCTCATTCATAATCATAACATTCCGCCAATGTTGGCTCTAGAAACATCATTATATGGGATGAGAGAATGACACTAAACTATCTAATGCTACACTAATGGAAAGCAAGTCATCTCATTCATAATCATAACATTCCGCCAGCGTTGGCTCTAGAAACATCATTATATGGGATGAGAGAATGACACTAAACTATCTAATGCTACACTAATGGAAAGCAAGTCATCTAATTCATAATCATAACATTCCGCCAATGTTGGCTCTAGAAACATCATCATATAATCATGAGAGACTAATCTAATAAGCAAATACAAGAAACATGTAAAGAAAAACTAATCTACAATCAACCGGTTGAACACACTTGGATGAATTAAAATTGCATGAATGGAAAATCTAAATTATCAAACTTGAAAGCAATAAAATGACATACTTGAAATGAAATCAAAGCAAAACTACAAAATAAAATCTACTCTACCTTATATTCTAATATGCTCCATGACATCTACTTCACATCTCCTTCCATGTTGAGAACATCAAAGCTTTATTCAAATTCTTCAAAATTACAAAGTACAACAAATCTATCCAAAGCTTTCCAAAGCCATCAAGAAAGAACTACAAGCTCCAAGCTAAAGAGATACCAAAAAAACCACAAGCTTAAGAACTAACAAATGAAGGAGAGAGATCTCTTATTTATACAAAAAGATGAGAAGTCATCTCATTAATGAGAGTCCGTGAATCTTTCCCTCTACCTCTAGAGTCCTAATTAAAATAGGAACTGATAAGACACATGTCTTCTTAGAGTTTCAATACAATTAGGAGATGTGACACATATCCTCATGATCCCATGATTCTCTCCACTCAAATTCGAATTTGGCCTTAGGGTGCCACATAAAGGTCTTCTAGAAGCCTCCTTTTGACCTACACATGTCAACAATATCAACCCACTTGTTAAGTATAAGCATATGCACATTATTTTCTAATTTTTAACTACAAATTCACTTAAAAATGCTAAGAATTAATAAAATTTGGAAAAACATAAATGTGACCCAATGATAATGAAAGTGGGATGAATGTAGTGACATAGTAGTGAAATGGAGGTGATATAATGGACATAATAGTGAAAGCGTAATGGAAATCAATGAAAATTTCAAGACCCAACAAGGAGGAAGAAGAAGATGAGGTTTATTCCACCAACTTTATGCTTTAGAAGCGACCATAGGAGGAGAACAACAAGATGAGGATGACTTAATTGAACACCTACTCCAAAGTCCAACTCCTGGTTCATTACCATTAGAAGAAGAAGTAAGGGAAACCCAGAACAATCATCCAATTGACTTATGCTTGGCAGATTCCAACCCACTCCTTGTCAAAACCATAGAATTTGACCCAAAGAAAACCTTGAAAATCAATCCATCTCTTTCTGCTCTCGAAGAGGAAAAGCTATGTAACATGTTGAAAGAAATCCTAGAAGCCTTCACTTGGAGTTAGAAGGAAATAAATGGGTACACCCCTCAATGTGTACTCACCACATATACATCAAATAAGGTTGCAAGCCAGTCCAGCAACCACAAAGGAGGATGAACCCAACTCTTAAAGATATAGTCAAAGAAGAACTGCAAAAACTGCTAGATGCAGGATTCATTTACCTTATCTCCGACAGTAAGTGGGTCTCCCCTTTAGTGTTAGCTCCCAAGAAAAATGGTAAGTGGAGGATTTGTGTCGATTACAGGGAGTTGAACAAAGCCACAAAGAAGGATCATTTTCCCCTACCCTTCATTGACCAAGTGCTAGATGGCCTAGCACAAAAGAAGTTTTTTTCTTTCCTATATGGATTTAGTGGGTACAACCAAATCCAAATCTGCCCAGAAGACTAGGATAAGACCACATTCACCTATCCTTAGGGTACTTTTGTCTATAAGGTCCTTCCTTTTGACCTATGCAATGCCCCTGCCACTTTCTAGAGAGCAGTCTTGAGTATTTTCGCCGAATTAGTACATGATGTGGTGGAAATTTATATGGATGATTTTACACCTTATGGCTATGATTTTCAAGAAGCCCTGACTAACCTAGGCAAAGTGTTGCACAAATGCATTGAAATGAACTTGTTTCTCAGTCCTGAAAAATGTGAATTCTTAATGACTGAAGGGACTGTGCTAGGTCATTCAATATTTCAACAAGGACTACATGTGGACCTGAACAAAATAACAATCATCCAAAGGGTCCCACCTCCGCAAAATTAGAGACATGTCAGAAGTTTCTTAGGGTTAGGTGGATACTACCGAAGGTTCATAAAGGACTTCAACAAGTTGGCCTCTCCTTTATTTGGGTTGCTAGTCAAAGATTCTGAGTTTATATGGTCAAAAACTTGTCAAGAGGCCTTAGACATTCTAAAGGGCAAGTTAACCACTGCACCAATTCTTCGAGGCCCAAACTGTGCCCTCCCCTTTCATATTCATGCTGATGCCTCACACAAAGCCATAGGAGAAGCCTTAGGTCAGGTAGAGGAGAAAATGTCCTATGCCATCTATTTTATCAGTAAGAACTTGTCAAAGGCTGAGCTAAATTATAATGTGACCGAAAAGGAACTCTTGGCTATTGTGCATTCATTAAACAAATTTAGGCATTACATTACAGGATATCAAACATTTGTGCATACCGACCATGATGCAATCAAATATTTAATGAACAAACCAGATGTGAATGCTCGAATTATAAGGTGGTTGCTTTTATTACAGCAGTTTGATCTAACTATTATTGATAATCCTGGTAAGGAAAATGTTGTTGCAGACTTCTTATCTAGAGTGAATCTGCCTGCAGGTGAAGAAGGAATGGTGGATGACCAGTTACCAGACGAGAACTTGTTTTCTATTTCAGTTCTCTCTCCATGGTTTGCTGATATAGAAAACTATTTAATATCAACACAGTTTCCACCAAAATTTTTCTCCAAAGAAAAGAGGAAGATAGTCAGGAAAGCGCCCCCTTCACCTGGATTGGGGGCAATCTTTTCAAACTTGGCCCAGATCAAATCTTGAGAAGGTGTGTAAGGGAAGAGGAAGTTTTTGACATCCTTCTGACCTGTCATGATGGGCCTTGTGGAGGTCACTTTGCAACAAAGAGGACAACATTCAAAGTGTTACAAGTAGGCTATTATTGGCCCACTCTTCATCAGGATGTGAAAAAGTACACTAGTCAGTGTGATCGGTGCCAGAGGATGGGAAAGCCTACTCCAAGAGATGAAATGCCCCTACAGCCTCAAGTGACTTTCGAGCCATTTGACAAGTGGGGCATGGACTTCATTGGGCTTATCAACCCTCCTTCAAAGCAAAAACAATACATTATTGTGTGCACTGATTATTTGACTAAGTGGGCTAAAACCAAGGCAATTAAGGCAGAAACAAAAGAGAAGGTGGTTGAGTTCCTAAGGGAGAATGTATTCTACAAATTTGGGTACCTTAGAGAGCTAGTCACAGACCAAGGCAACCAGTTTACCTCCAACATGATTGAAGAACTGCTCAACCATCACAAAATCAAGCATAGGACCTCCACTCCTTATCATCCACAAGCTAATGGGCAAGTAGAGGTGACCAACATGGCACTGGAGGGCATCTTAACCAAGGTAGTGAGCAGCAGCAGGAAGGATTGGGTAGAGAGAGTAGTTGAGGCCACCTGGGCCTATAAAACTACATGGAAGACCACCACTGGATTTACACCCTATGAGCTAGTCTATGGGAGAAAGGCTTTGTTGTCCATTAATTTTGAATATAACACATTGAGGATGGTAGCCCAACTAGATTTGGATCTCAGTCATGCACAGAAAGAAAGATTATTCCAATTGAATGGCTTGGATGCATTCAGAATGCAGGCCCTCCTACATACAGAGATAGTTCAGCTTCAAAGGAAGGTCTGGCATGATAAACGTATTAAGGAGAAGCAATTTTAAGAGGACGATTGGGCATTGTTATATGATTCTAGGTATAAAGACTTCAAGGGCAAGCTAAGGACAAGATGGCTCGGACCTTATGTGGTGGAAATATGTCATGATAATGGTTCACTTCAAATCAGAACTATAGATGAAGAAGCCATTCCATTTCTTGTTAATGGACACTGATTGAAAATGTACAAGAGGCCTTTATCAAAGCAAGAGTTCATTGAGAATATCAATAAAACAGTGATGATGGTGGAGCAAGTTCCAGCTTCTCTCTCATCAAGTTACTAAAAAAAAGAGAAAAAAGAATAAGGACTCAAGTGAATACCTCCATGAGGCACCTGAGTCCCATCTTTGGGTTGAAAACTTCGTGAGGCATCCCAATGATGAAAAAAAATAGAAAGAAGAATAAGAAGATCACTAGGTGAAAACCTTCCATGAGGCGCCTAGGGAAAACAGCTAGGGCAAAAACCTCTTTGAGGTAGCCTAGATGTTTTTGAAAAAAAAAGAGAGAAAAATATATATTTGTTATTTGCAGGTAGGCGAGAAAGACAGTCAAGGAGAAAAAAGAGGATCCAAAGGGAACACTGCCTCACATGTATTCATCTCCTCCACTCCTTACCATGCATCCATCCATCATTTCTATTTTTTTTCCACACCATTGCTTCAATTTATGCAAAGACTATGTTTTCTACAGTATCCCCTGTATTGCTACAGGATCATATGAAAACCACAGTGGCCCAGAAAAACTACAGGAAGCAATCCGAGGGCACATGGTAGGTTTGTTAGGTCCCTAAAATTCATCCTAGGCATGATATAACACCTCACCTCATCCACCATCATCATCCCTGCACTCACCATTCAAAACAAAAAGAGATCAATTTCTGCCAGTCATAGAAAAAAAAGAAAAACAAAGGAGAGTAAGAGAATTACTTGAGTGTCATTTTCTCCACACACACACTCCTACTCCCTTTGTCCATTCATTGCACCATCCTCACAGCCCCAGCCAGCAACATGATTAGAGAAATTTGAGGGAGAAGCAACTACAGGACATCCTGTAGGAAATCTTGTAGCAACCTATCCCACAGAATGTCAATCACCGGCTACAGGTCTTCACTAGGATGATCCAGGAGCTCCACAGCAGCAACAACATCAGATATTCAGTCACAGATACCTGCAAAAGCCAAGAAAAAATTAATGGACAACAAGAGGAGGAAAATAATGACCATGCAACAAGTAAACAACATAGCACCTCTGATCTTCGACAACTGCAGCATGGCATCGAAACCAAAGGTAAGTATCTCGCTCACTCACTCATATGCATATTTTAATCAAAATCTGTTAAGGTTACGAGATAGTTGGTTTATAAGTGAAAAGGTGGCCAGTTAACTTGGCCACCTTCATTCAGTCAGCGCATGCAAAACCAGGTATCCTCTCACACGTGGCTGCAGTCAACTCAAAGACAAAGGAGTAAGACAAGAAGTGGTTAACTATGGATCTACGAAGTGGATGCAGTCAACTCAAAGACATAGGAGTAAGACAAGAAGTGGTTAACTATGGATCTACGAGGTGGCAGCTGTTTAAGAGGAGTGGGAAATGATGAGGTGGTAGTGGGGACCAATGGTCCAAAAATGGAAACGTACCTTTGCTGCTAGCACACCACCTCACCCTGAAACACCATAAAGGGAAATAAAACATCGTTTGCATGCAGTCATACATTCCACCTCCTCGAAACTCCCTCACTCAAGTCACTCTCATAACTCTGGCCACCCACCGGAAGCAAGGATCCATCATTTTGCAAAGGAATTTCTACAGGAGCATGCACAGGAATTCCTACAGGAACAATCTATAGGATACACAGAGGCAGTCTACGGGATAGGTAGAGAAGAGTTCAAGAGGGGATATCACGGGAATTGTCCATTGCCACCATTCTAAAGAGGTAGTCTCTAACTATTTACAAGCAAATGAACCATAAATGCTCTAAAATCTAGTGAATTTAGCAACTGTGAGGGGTGAATTACATACACATTCAACTCTGTTTTCCTCATAAATTTAAAAATTTTGTGTCAACCCTCTCATTTTTTCCTCAAGCCTCATAAGCAAGATGATAGGAGGGTTTAATAGGAGAGAGCCCACAAACACTATGAGGATACAACAACACCCCCAAGTGCTTGAAATCTTTACAAGACAAAACTGGATGGGGTTCTTCGAAAATTTCACAAGGTATGATGATAAGGTGGCTCAAGAATTTTCTCATTCCCCCACTCCACACAGTAGAATCCATGCCACTGTTTTAGTTAGAGGCTTCACTACAAATTTCACCCCAGAGCTCATCAGTAGGGTCACCATACTTCCCCTAGGAATTCCATGGAGAAAAGAAGACAAAGGAGACAGTCAGGTGGCAAAAAGGAAATTCTTTTTAGAAGGTGAAGAGCCCACAAAGGATAAAAATGGAGTAAGAAGGGATAGTCTGCCACACCCATGGAGAGAGGTAGGTTACCAAATCATCAAATATATCTCATGTGAGGGTAGATATAGTGTTGTTTATGGCTACCATTTCAGGATCCTTGAAGAACTAAGATTTGGGGTAGAAACACCAGTTCACCAAAGACTCAGCATACCATATTTCTTGATGAAATCGCTCATAGATTCCAGCAACAAAGTAAAGGAAGGGAATTCCCAACAATTGTCTCACCATGGGTTGATTAGGATCCTCATTGTGGATTCCCTCCGAAACCTCAAAATCCCTATAACATGGTCAGTCTTTAGAGACTTGCCAGTAGAGGATGACATCAAAACCCTCTCTTATGATGTTAGTCCTTCTGTCAGTGAGGAGGAAGAAAAACATGAAGAAGAAGATATAGAGTTAGATAAGGATGAGATGGATGAAGAAGAAGTCAACACAGAGGAACATGATGAAGAAGAAGAAGAAGGAGAATAGAAGAAGGATGATGATGAAACAGAGGAGGAAACTAAGGAAAAAACTGATGGATATGAAGAAGAACCACAAGAGGAAGAAGATAGGAAAAAAAGAGAGGAAGAAGGCATTGAAACAGAAAAGGAAGAACACAAGGAGGAGTCACCTAGGGTGTCTCCAAAGGCCATTGAGAGGAAGGCAACAACTGCCCTCACTGCTCTCAACACCCCAATCAAGAAAAAAGGAAAAATAAGGAGGAAAACCCCACTATATTTCAGAACAAGAAAGAGCACAAGAATCAAACAAGGGAAGCCACAAATATCAACAAAAATTCCTATTGAGATTGAAGATTCCCCTACACCAAGAGACAAAATACCTTCCCTAAGTCACCAATCACCTATGTAAGGAGGCCTAGTACCAGATCAACTTCTTCAAAGAGTAAGGCCATCTACAGGATTCATAGCAAAACCTATAGGAAGCCAAAACAATCCTATAGGATACTTTGCAAAAACTATAGGAAGCACAGAAATTCGAAAGAAGGGTAGGGGAGCAACAAGAAACAAAGGAATAAGACCTAGAGACAAAGGAACCAAGCTCCCAACCTAACCTAGACTCCTACTACTGGTTTATTGAAGGAGGCAGGGTAATACCAAAAAAATTTGCAATCCCATTGTTTTTCAAACTTGAGAAGGAGAGGGCCAGAACCCATCGATGGATGCAAATCGCAAAGTCAAAAGGGGTAGAATACATTGGGCACATGGAAGAGAAGCTCAAAGAAATGGGTAAAGAGCTAAGTGGCTTAAGGGACAGAGAAGCAATAATGAGAGATCAACTTGAGAAGGAAAATGCATGGCTGAGGGGACAACTGCAGGAAAGGGAAAAACAACTAGCATGTATGGCCAACCTCTCCTTTAAGGCCATCCTGTGTAGGATGCCATATAAATCCTATGCTCTCTACCTCAAAGAACAATGGTTGCAGTTTCAGATTAAAACACTAGCACAAAGGGGCACCATGCCATTTCAGGACTACAGACAATTTATTGATCTTTGTGATCAAAGTACATTAGAGGATAGTGCCAAAATGGCTGAGTTTTATTTACACAACATGGCCCTCACAGACATGAATGTTTGGGATCCTAATGCCAAACTAGGAGATCTACAATTAATGGCTTTAGAATCATGGATGAACCATGAGGACTCAAGGGCTGCAAAGATGAAAAGAATATTGGCCAGAGAGAAAAACGAATCTCTTTTCATTAGAGCTATACAATCAAATCCCATGGCCCTAATCAGCACCCATAATTTGATTGCAAATGATCCTCAGCTAGCACCTAGATATCTTGTTGCCCAAGAGCAAGCAATTTCACATTTTGAGGATATGTTTAGGCTGCTAGGAGATGATAGTATACATGCCTACCTAAGGAGATGGAACACACTACCACATAGCTTGAAGATCAGAGAATATCACTCCCCTCAAAGGTTGAGAGAGGCACTCAACAGGACACCTATGTATAAGAAATCAATGCAAAGGTTGAAGGTCAATTGGATAGGCCTAAAACTCAGTCCACCACTACTCTTAGGGATGCTAGAAGGGAGAAAAGAAGAAGAGGAAAAGAGGCAGTGGGAAGAAGTAGAAAAGAAAGTAGGCTTCTATGAACAAGAAGAAGAGACCACAACAGAGGCATGGGATGTCAGAGAGGCTACCAGAGCCATGAAGGACATGGAAATTGACTAAGTTGCTCATAGGATGAGCAACACTTTTAGTTGGGGGTGATGATGAGCCTCATCATTGGGTAATTATATGGGCCTTAATTCACCTCCTAGCTTAGTCAAACCAACTATTCTCACAACTTATTGCATACTTTTGATTATATTTTGTTTATGAGATGAGTTAGAGTTGGATATTTTTCTTTATGGTATAATGTGCATTTAATGCAGAATTAAATGATAAAATAAAGGAATTTTGGCAAAGACCTTGGTCAAAACTTGAATGGGACACCTCATTTACTACCCCTCCATTCAGATATTCCTCCATCAGCTCGGAGTGCAAACAGCCAAATCATGAGGACTAGAAAGCAGCAAAGCAAGTTAAAGACAAAGCACCAGTTTATCTCGAGTTTGGGAGCCGAGCTTCCCTAATTTTAAGGAATTCATTGGGAACTTCAGATGTATAAGTAGAGAGGCCTAGGACCTCAGTAGGATTCAGATTTTTGATTGTAAAACTCTACTCTATTTTCGAGTTGCAAGACTTGTGACAGTTTTTGATGTAATCCATTGTTTGATAATAAGAATGAGTTTGGTTTTGAGCCAGCAATGAGTTAACTCAGAGGGTTGAAGCTCTTGGGTTAGGGCCTAACCCTAGCATCCAAGGATCCTATTTATTGTACATGTATGCTAGCATAGATTCATTGTTTAGTTGTTCATTTTCTTAGGTCACTGCATTTCCATTACAACAGTGTAGATGAGATTGGTTGCATGTTAGTTTGCTTCCATTTGTGCCTTCTTTCAATTAGCAGGTTAGCAAGGAAAATGATCACCATAAGGTTTTCAATAGGTGTCTCGGCCTCACCTCCTCCCCATGGGACCATGAATTGAGGAAGAGACCCTTCAGCAACCCCAAAAACATAGATTTCTAGTTCTTGCATGAGTTTTGGAGTTTGTTGTCTTCATTCAGTATTTGGTTCATTTCATTGTCATCCTTTTCCATTCCTCTATTTTTGCAATAAGATCGCACTCATGCTTTCATTTCCTTCATCACTTTCTTCATGCATGATATAGGCAATTGATTCCTGCTTTTCTAGTTTATGAAGATGTATCTTGTTGCATAGTTCTTAGAAGACACACATGTTTTAAGCACAATAGGTATGCCAGGAGGAGATTCAGACTTCATTACCAGTAGCCACCTTCCACCTCATCCACCTTGATCATCTCTTGTTCCACCATCACCCGCACTAGTTTTCTTTTCATTTTTCATGAGAATTCCCCTAGATGCATTGAGCGAATCTAGCCATCTCTTCTCTTGGATATTGACTCCTGAGTGTTCCTAGACCTTCTAACACCCCATCCCACTCATAACACACATTTTCCAAGTTTCCCAACACCTCACAATTAGCTCTCGGCTGTATCCTATAAGTTTCCTATAATTCCTACAGGATCATCTTGTAGGTTTCTAGTACATCCTATAGGCTTTCCTGAAACGGCCTGTTTTGAGGCTGAATTGATGGGGAACCTCTAGGAAGTCACACAAATCCTCCTAGGATCCTTCCACACCATCCAATCGCTCCATAAACCTCCTAGACATACTCAACCACCTTCCATCCACCTTTCACATCCACAAGAACAATTAGATTGCATGCTTGATTTTACTTTAAAAAAACTGAAAAAAGTGAAAATAGATTTAGTTTAGCTTTCTTGCGTACACATTAGTATGGTTTGATGCTCTTTACTTATGTAGCTTAGATAGAAGCATTATGTTAGTGTTGATTTAGCAATTTTGCTTAGCATAGCTATTTAAATGGTTAATTAGGATATGGTGTGATTTAGCATTACATGTTGTTTTCCTCATTATTGCAGTAGAGTAGCTCTCTTAGAATAGATTTGCTCTTCTTCCATCAAAGAATCAAGCTTCTTCTAACTCTATAGAAGTCTAGCTTGGAACCCCTAGGGTCTCTAGCCATATGAATAGTGACAACATGCATGACTTTCACTTTTACTTGTGTATATAGCACTGTCACCTCCAAGTTTGTACGAACCCCAGGTTGATAAGTAAAGCTGGTAGCCCAGGAGTTTCAGCATCCTTGCTGCAATACTGGCGTTCATCACTTACAATTTTTTTATTGGGAAGAATATTAAGGAAATAAAAATAAGTAAATTATATCATTTTTTACAAATTAATCAATTAAGTTAGCATGAATTGAAAACATATAAGTACTGATGTCAACGTAGGAGTGCCTAAAATGAAGTTGTAGGAAACAATAATATGTTTAAATAAGATAGAGCATGAAAACTATAAAATTGAGGGAACTTAGAAAATTAAAAGCATGATATCTTTAAATCCATTTAAAATATAAAAAGAAAGTCTTCCCAAAATTTCAATGTGCATTTAAGATATACATTTGAAAGATGAAGTAATTTTGAATTGATTTTTAATTGCAGGTTTTAACCCTGTACAAAAATTACCTACATACGAATTCTAAAACAGGAAATAAATAATGGTGAGAGCATAAAACATAAAACAGATATACACAGAGATTTTCCCCTAGATCCCAAAATCGGAACTACTATTGGCTTGAGGGGGCTTGGACCTGGGTTTAGAGTTAGCTACACTAACCAAGAAAACCCTACACTACCGACCCTTTTGGAAACAACCCGCTTAGCGTAGGTGGTAGTCTCACCCAAGGTAGTATTGGTGGGTGCTAGAACCATGTTTATGCATCCAAAAGGCTATGTGATGTGGGGGTAAGGCGTTTCTTCAGTTTAAGGCTTGATCTGACCTTCACGAACTCTTATCCTCAAAATCCCCAAACTTAGAGCAATTTCCAGTTAAACAGAGTTATGAGCTTTTCCTAAGGGTCTATTCATGCATAAAATAACATATAACAATAGATCTAGATCTTCGCAGTGTACTTAAGACAATAATATAGATAAATGACATTCAACTGAGCATAAATATAGAAAAACATAAGTATACATTTCAAATACATAGTTTCTTCAAATACTCTTTATTATTATAGATCTTCAATACATATACTTTCAGACCCTGCACACGTAGCTGCAGGGGCCTGCACACTCAGCCACAGACTTACCAAGTCTCCGTGAACACAACAGCATGAGCCTTCCCCTTCACTCAAATACAAAAAAGAACAATTTAGACTTTAAGCATTAATCATGAAATTGAACTTACTTAAATTAACTGCCTAATGAATTGTCAATGACTCCCTTTTATAGTGTTTACATTACATTATTGATTAGGTGCTCAGTATTTATCTAAAAAATAAAAGGTCTTAGAATGGCTCAAAACCTGAACGACTCTGTCCATCTCAGAAAAATTATCTTAACACAACTTGTTTCGTAAAAAATCGAGTTCGTATGAGAAAGTTATTGTGTTATGATCACTTTGCTATACAGGTGAAATTTGCAACAAAAAAAATGCCCAGTCACTGTGTAGGCAGTAGTCCGTATTGCTAACGTGGGAGGTGACTAGGCATGGTCAATGCAGGTCAATGATGAATCAGGGATCAAAAAGTGGCATTATCTGGTTGGGTTGTACACGTGATTTGTTGGCGCATTCTTATTGGTGGATTTCTAGACCAATGGAAGAATTCCACTTGGCAAGCCCGGAGGCCTACATGTGGCACCTCCCAAAGGCTAGGTTGGAGGTCTACGTATTGGAGCAAAATTATGGTGGGGGTCGGGGTCAAACCCACGACCTCTGACATACCGTCCGCGCTTCTTACCAACTACTCTACCGGGTGGTTCTTACCACATTACAACTCCATTTGTATTTAACGTTATATGGTTTGAGTTTGGGCGGTTAGGGGAGGGCCAGCCCACAGACCAGCCCTCCCCCCATGTGAACACAATACTACAAACTGCCATGGTCATATTAACTTCGACGAGCTTGAACCATACAACATTGCAAACTGTTAACATGTGAACACAAGAGGGTGACATCAAATGGTTATCCGACGGTCAGCTAACCACCCACTCTGCAACTTCGCATGTGAACATGACACCGCAACCACCAATGGTTAGTCGTCTGACAGTTCCACTCTAACCATTAATGCGACGATTATCACATGTGCCCATACCAACAATGATCGTTGGAAGTTAAGACTGCGGTTGCGCTAATCATGTGTTCAAATCTAATTAAGCGCAATTTAAATATTAATTAACCGTAGTTTAGTCTAGCGGTAAGTTTGGCAATGCCCCAAATTCAGGCCCACCACCAAATTTAGCGGGGCTAACTGGAGATATTCCAAAATTAGATGAGAAAATGTAAGTAAAGGATGAATGAGCCCTAGAGAAGTCAATTTTCGACCAAAATGAGCACAGAAAGAGGTGTTCTTGGCTAATTTGGAAATTTTGAACACATTGGTGCAGGTATCAGGAGCCATAGAGCTTGTAAAACATCATTTTGCCACATTGAGCTAATACAAAGGCCCAATCCATGGAAGCTAGGCCAAGGAGATGTAGCCCAGGAGGGGTGAACTCCTTCATCAAAACACTGTGTTAATGTCTCTTTGATGGTTTGCTACACTGTGAATGTTTGCTATTTAGTATTTGTTTCTGAAGCTATTTTTCTCATGAATGCCTTTTTAAACTTAGGGAAAGTTACCTGATTGTATGCACAAACAACTAATAAAACGTCAGCACAAGAAGCAATAAGCAAGCACATGTTTATAAATATGTAATTGTTATTAGCACAACAAAACTAATCATACAAAAACATATCAAGTTGGTATCAGAGAAAAGGTTGAATTGCTTGATTGCTTGAGTTTGTGCAATTAGGGTTTTAATGGTTGCAAAATTGTGATGCTTACAAGGTTAAAGTTGCAGAAAGGAGAAGGGAAGCTATTGGTTGCAACTCCTGAGGTAATGCCGAGAAGAAGGAGAGCCACAAGGCCACAATCTCCACCACCCAAAGTTCCAATTCCAGCTGCACTTGAAACTCCTCAAGTTTTGCCTTCAACTGAGATTGAAGAGGTACAAGTAGTACCAATTTCTGAGCCTGAATCCATAGCCATTATGTCTGGAGAAAGAGAGCCTGAAGGTCCCTCTTCAGAAGAGGAAGAATTCAAGAAATATTTATTCACTTTAACTGAGATGGTTAAAGTCCTCTATGAAGAGAGGAACACTAGAATGGTTGGAGAGAGTTCTAAACCTCCACATGGAGAAGGAAGCTCAAAGGACAAAAAATATGAGAAGAAGGATTCCAAAGGTAATGGTGGAAATTTGCCTCCATCTCCACCATCCTCATCATCTCCATCATCTCACACAACATCATCTTCCACTACCACCACTGAAACTACCCATATGCATTCAAAAACCCAAAAAGGAAAGACTCCATTACTGAAATTGGACATAAAATTTCAACTTCCCATGTACAATGGAGAGGTAAATGCAGAAAAGTTGGACAATTGGATTTGACAGTTGGAGGTATATTGCAGAATTCAGAACCTTCAAGAAGACAACATAAAGATCCAGTTGGCTTCACTGAGGCTAGAAGGAGCTGCACTAGTTTGGTGGGAAGCAAAGACTCAAGAGGAAATGAGAATCCATGGTTAGATATCCATCACTTGGGTTGAATTTGTTTCCACAATGAAAAGACAATTTTATCCTTTAGCCTATATTTAAAAATCCATTATGAGTTGGAAGACTTTTAGACAGCTTAAAGGCCAAACAGTCCAAGATTATACACATGAGTTTAGGAAAGGGGATTTGTTAGTAGGAGTGAATTTTAATTCCCAAGATACACTGCTGAAATATATTGGGGGTTTACATTCCTATCTGAAACATACTATTCTTATGTTCAATCCAAACAATTTAGATGAGGTATGTTGAATCTAGAGGAAAGAACATTCAGGAAGAGGGTAGTAAGAGGAAGCCATTCAAGGGTAAGGAGAAAGAGAAGGGTGGAAAATGGAAGGGAAAGAAAAATGCAAGTGTGAAGAAAGAAGGGGAGAAAATCACATGCAAACACTGTTCCAAAGAAGGGCATGATGAAACTCACTATTGGAAATTGCATCCCGAATTAAGGCCTAAGAAACAAAACAATAAAGGAAAACAAGAGACAACCACTACCACACAACATGACCTTGGTTCAGATTCTGGTGATGAGACCAAGATTTCAGCCATGGTTACAAAAGGAAAATAAATTGTTGCAAGCATTAGTTCATCACATAGTCAAAATAACACTCCAAATGAAGAGTCAATAATAGAGTTGTTTCATGAACTTAGAGTGATTTCAAATCATACGAAGGTTGATGCATTATTTGATAGTGGGTCACAATCAAACTTGATTTCAGAAGACTTGGTTAAAAAACTAAACCTTGAAACTATACCTCATCATAAGCCATATCCATTGGGTTGGATAGTTAACAATGCAAACTTACAAGTTACAAGGAAGTGTTTATTCAAGTTCACCATTACTAAAAAGTTCATTGATGAAGTTGAGTTAGATGTAGTTCCACTTGACATCTCAGGAATCATTTTGGGTAGTCCTTATTTGTATGATAGAAAAGCATTATTTTATCGCCATGACAACAAATACATATTTCTCAAGAATGGGGTGGAGTACATAGTGAGAGCCCATCGCAAAAAGCTGAACATTTCTTTGGTTAATGCAGGGCAGATGAAGAGACTAGTAAATGCAAGTAAAAATTTTGTGCTTCTCATGATCAAGAAAAATAATGATATTGATTATGAATATTTTGAAGGTTGTGATGATAAATTGAAATCTGATTTGTTTGATGTGGTAAGAAAGCATGGCAAGATGTTTCAGGAACCAAAGCAGTTACCTCCCAAGACGGGAATTCAGCATGAGCTTCAATTGCAACAGGATGTTCCACTTCCGAACATTGGCATGTATCATATGTCTATTATGGAGAGCTTGGAAATCAAAAATAAAATTCAAGAATTGCTGAACAAAGGTATCATACGCCCATCTACTTCGCCATGTGGTTCACCCATTGTCTTGGTGCCAAAGAAGAATGGAACTTGGCGCATGTGTGTGGATTTCCGTGCACTGAACAAAATCACGGTAAAGAATCATTATCCACTCCCAAGAATTGATGATTTTCTTGGCCAGTTGAGGTATGCAAAGTATTTCGCTAAGTTAGACTTACAAAGTGGTGATCATCAAGTTAGGATAGCTGAAGAAGGCATTTGGAAAACTGCATTTAAAACTAAACAATGATTGTTTGAGTGGCTTGTTATGCCTTTCGGTCTTACAAAGGCTCCAACTACTTTCATGAGGTAATGAATGATGTATTGATACCATTTCTAGATGATTTTTTCATTTTCTACTTAGATGATATCCTCATATTCAGCAAGTCAAGAGATGAACATGTCATGCATGTAAACAAAGTACTTGATGTCTTGAGAAAAGAAAAATTGTTTTTAAAGATGTCGAAGTGTGAATTTGGAAAGACTTATTTGGTGTATTTGGGACACATTGTTGGAGGAGGCAAGCTGAAGATAGACACCTCTAAGGTTGAGGTAATTTTGAATTGGCCCAACCCCAATACAGTTCCATTACATGCATTGACAAGTGTCAATAAAGTCTTCCACTGGGGAGATGTACAACAGAAATAATTTAATGATTTGAAGAAAAATATAAGTTCAACACTGGTATTGGCACTTCCGAATCTTAGACAACCATTTGAGATTCAAATAGATGCAAGCGATTATTCTATGGGAGTAGTTTTATTGCAGCATGGTAAGCCCATTTCATTTCATTCTAAAATATTTAATGGAGCTGTAACTAACTATCCCACATATGAAAAAGAACTTTATGCATTGGTAAAAAGTGTTAAGAAATGGAAGCACTATTTGATGGGGAAGGAGACCATCATCCATACTGACCATCAACCATTGCAGTACTTACAGTCATAGTCAAAGTTATAGTAGTCACGACATTTCAGATGGATGGGTTTTCAACAACAATTTCATTTGGTTATGAGGTATAAAAAGAGAATCTACAATAAGTTAGATGATATGCTTTCAAAGCCTATTGTAAATTCATCTATTATACTCAAGCATAATTCTGTTTTGCATGAAAGTTACATAGAACAATATGCAAATGATAGTGACTTTCAAGAAGTATATGCAAGCTTGAGTCAAGGAAATCAAATTGAAGAGTTGGATTATCATGTACATAACATTTTGTTGTATCATTTGGGCAAGTTGTGTATTCCACGGGGAGAAAGAAACAATATCATAAGGGAGGTGCACACTTCATTGATTGCTGGACACTTTGGTGTAGGCAAGATAGTAGCGAATCTTCAAAGGTATTGTTATTGGCCACGCATGTTGGATAATGTTTCTCATTTCATAAGAGGATGTTATTTATGTGCTACAAGTAAGCCTAGCAATAGGAAACTTGGTTTATACACTCCACTTCCGGTACCTTCACTTCCATGTGAGAGTATCTCAATGGATTTTGTAGGAGGTCTTCCATTGTCAAGGAAAGGTCATGATTACAGTGTATGTAGTTGTAGACAGGTTCAACAAGATGTGCATAATAACACCATGTAAAAATAAAATTACAGCTAAATAAACAACTCGTCTATTCTTCCAAAACATTTTGGTTCATTTTGGTCTTCCTACTTCTATTGTAAGTGATCGAGATTCTCGACTTGTAGGGAGTTTTTGGTCAAATTTGTGGGACATGATGGACAAAAAGTTGAAGAAGAGTACAACCTTTCATCTACAAATAGATGGACAAACCGAGGTGATCAATAGAACAATTATTCATATTCTTAGAGGATATTGCAGAAAACATCCCAGGTTGTGGGATGAATAGTTGCATTACATACAACATGCATACAACAGGGCAAAGCATTCTTCCACAAATACATCACCATTTGAGGCATGTTATGGGTACTTTCCAAATCATTGGAATTCATCTTTGAGAAAGATGTTTCCATTGATGGTCACAGTGACATCGATAAGGCAGGGAAGTTCATAGAGCAAATTTAGTTGATACATCATACAATGCAAGGACAACTTGAGAAAAGTCAAAGCAGCTACAAGGCAAGGCATGAAAAACACCAGGTTGATCACAAATTTCAAGCTGGCGACGAAGTTTGGTTATATATTAGCAAAGAGAGACTTCAAGGGGAAGGTAAAAAGCTTAAGCCAATCCGTTATGTCCCTTTTAAAATTCTAGAAACGATTGGTAACAATGCATTTAAGCTTGATTTGCCTCCTTCTATGAAAATATACTCTATTGTTAATGTTGAGAATTTGATATTGTTTGAGCCTCCTTTGATTGATGATCAAGGAGAGCATGTTCAGCTGCCATCAATAGATGATTTATCCCCAGAATATCTATATGAGCTTCAGCAAGATCTCATACTTGACAAAGGAATTAGAACTTCAAAGAGAGGGGATGTTGAATACCTTAGAGTGGGACTCAAGGGACAAAAGCCTTCTCAAGCCAAATGGTTGCACTGACAAGGTGAGGGAGATGTATCCTCACCTGCTAAACAATTGATAGTATATTTTGGGGTCCAAAAGGATTCTAGTGGGGAGGAATGATCAGATGCTTAGTATTTAGCTCAAAAATCAAAGTTCTCATAATGGCTCGAAACTTGAATGACCACATCCATCTTAGAAAAACGATCCTAACACAACTCGTTTCATTAAAAACCAAGTTCGTATGAGAAATTTATTGTGTTTTGATCGCTTTGCTAAACAGGGAAAATTTGCAAAAAAAAATGCCTAGTCACTGCACAGTCAACAGTCCATACTGTTGATGTGGCAGGTGACTAGGCATGGTCAACAACGAATCAGGGATCGGCTAGTGGCATTATTTGGTGGGGTTTTACAGGTGATTTGTTGGCACATTCTTATTGGTGGATTTCTAGACCAATGGAAGAATGCCATGTGGCAAGCCTAGAGGCTACCATGTGGCACCACTGAAAGGCTGGGTTGGAGGTCTACATATTGGAGAAAAATTATAGTGGGGGTTGGGGTCGAACCCACGACCTTTGGTACACCGTCCGCGCTTCTTACCAACTACTCTAGCGGGTGGTTCTTACCACATTACAACTCTGTTTGTATTTAACGTTATATGGTTTGAGTTTGGGATGTTAGGGGAGGGCCAACCCTCCCCCCATGTGAACACAATCCTACAAACGACCACGGTCATATTAACTCCGGCGAGCTCCAACCATACAACATCGCAGACTATTAACATGTGAACGTAAGAGGGTGACATCAAATGGTTATCCGATGGTCAGCTAACCACCCACTCCGCAACTTCACATGTGAAAACGACATCACAACCACCAACGGTTCCGCTTTAACCATTAATGCGACAATTATTGCATGTGACCAGACCAACAATGATCGCCGGAAGTTAAGACTATGATTGCGCTAATCACGGGTTTAACTCTAATCAAGTGTGTAGTCTAGCGATAAGTTTGGCGGTGCCCCCAAATTCGGGCCCACCACCAAATTTAGCGGGGCTAACTAGAGATATTCCAGAATTAGAGGATAAAATGTAGGAAAAGGCTGACTGAGCTCTAGAGAAGTCAATTTTTGACCAAATTGAGAACAGAAAGAGGTTTTCTTAGCTAATTTGGACATTCTGAACACATTGGTGCAGGTATCATGTTCCATAAAGCTTTATAAAACAATATTTTTCCACATTGAGATGATACAGAGTCCCAAGCCATGGAAGTTGGACCAACGAGATGTAGCCCAAGAGGGGTGAACTCCTTCATCAAAAAACTTTATTAATGCGTCTCTTTGATGGATTGCTGCACTGTGAATGTTTGTTGTTCAGTATTTGTTTCTGAAGCTATTTTGCTCATGAATGTCTTTGCTAATGAAACCTTAGCACAAGAAGTAATAAGCAAGCACATGTTTATAAATCTGTAATTGGTATTAGCACAACAAAATTAATCATACAAAAATAGATCAATTATCATGGGTCATGAACCATGGGAAAAGTGTAATACAACTCATCCATTTACAAAATAAGGGATTTTGGCTTGCCTAAAAGCCCCTTTGACTCTTAACAACCTACACTAATCGCACTCTGCTCCTCAAAATGCGGAGACTTTACAATATTTGATCAAAATTTGACTTAAGACTTAACAAATTTAACCTTGGGGGACCCCTTCCCAACAGGCCCCCAACATAAACATGTGACTCATCTTGAGTCACTCTGTTGGTATGTCCTCAATGCGTGCTTTGAGGCTGCTAAATTTTGAATTCAAGTCTTGAAGTTTTGTTGTACCTTGCACGACGTCCTACCAAACCTCTGCAACCAACTTCTTTGTAGTTGGCCCTGTGACTGCTAAGCTCATCGTCCTCTGCATCTACTGAAGGGATTTCAATTTTCTCTGGAAAACTGGCCTGATTCGTTAGCCCATGACTACGTCCTTGCTAAACAATAGAGGCCTTTCGACGCAGCTCATCGATCTGAGTATATATAAATTTCCCTTCTTTTTTATGCAACCAGCTCACAAAATGGAAGAAAAGATAGATCAACGCCTTCAAAATCAGCCTCTTTGAGGGGGAAACCTCCTTTACATTACAAATATGAACAATTCTTGGATGATACAAATGACAAAACCTCCTTTCTATATATTGGAGTCTAAGGGGTCACAATATAATCAGAGTCGATATAAAAATAACAATATAAGCGTACAACAATAACAATAGTGGGCTTCTATGGGGCACAATAATAACAATATGGGGACAATAGGGGCACAACAATAACAATAAGGGATACAATGACAATAGTAATGGGGGAATCATTAGTATTATAGGAACCCAACATGCCCCTCTCCTTCAAAAAACTATTGTCCTCAACGCATCAGTAGTTCTGGATGCTTCTGTATAAAATTCTCACCCTCCCATGTGGAATCTTTAGTGGGTAAGTTCTTCCACTTGATGAGATATTACGAAATTGATTGATTTCGTAGTTGTCGAGTTCTTATTTATGTAACTGCTTTAGGTTCCAATATGATTTTTCCTTCCTTGTCAAGTTCTGGCATTATTGTTTGAACTAGGAGTTTGTCACCTATAACCTTCTTTAAGCATGAAACATGGAAAACTGGGTGCACTCGAGAAGATGCAGGAAGCTCCAATTTGTATGCCATAGTACCAATATTTTGTAACACCTTGTATGGACCATAATGCTTCGGTGATAATTTATTATCCTTCTTAGATTTCTTGAGGGACATTTGTTTATATGGTTGTATCCATAGGAATACCCAACCACCTACATCAAAACTTCTTTCGCTGCGATGTTGATCTGCCTGTTGTTTCATTCTATTCTGTGCCAAAGTGAGGTTATCCTTTAAGAGTTGGATAACTTGTTGTTGATGCTCGATGTGATCTTCCATTGGTTGAACCTTAGAATTTTATCTTAAATATGATGTGATGGATGGTGGATGATATCCATAAAGTGCCATAAATGGGGTCATTTTTGCCGCAGTATAGAAGGAAGCATTATGCAACCATTAAGCCAGAGGCAACCATTTGACCCATTGTGTATGTTTATCAGATACAAAGAAACAAAGACATCCTTCCAAACATTTGTTTACTATCTTAGTTTTCCCATCAGATTGAGGATGATAAGATGAGCTATGAGCTAACTGAGTACCAAGATAAGAAAATAATTCTGTCCAAAAAATTCTCGTGAAAATGGGATCTCTGTCGCTTACAATAATCTTTGGGTTTCCATGGAGATTTTGAATTGTTTCCATAATTGTAGTAGAAACTTGTTACACAAAAAATTGTCACCATGACTTTCTACAATTTGTGTGAGTCCATCACCACTCATACATACCTCCTTTGCAAGTCTCAAGCCTCAGATCTTCATGTCAAGCCTTGAAAATGGGAGAAAGACCTTAAAAATATCTCAAATCCTGGTTTCACACTTTCTCCTAGCATTGCTTGCGGTACCGCACCCAATGGTCATTTCCCCTACGAACCTGACCGCTCTGTTTGTTAAGTGATGGGTGTGAACCCCTGTAAAAGTTAAAAAGGCATGAGTTCACTCTTAAAAACTCACCTTGGGT
This sequence comes from Pinus tabuliformis, assembly GCA_031772625.1. Lineage (NCBI taxonomy): Eukaryota > Viridiplantae > Streptophyta > Pinopsida > Pinales > Pinaceae > Pinus > Pinus tabuliformis. The sequence goes on from CM062806.1 coordinate 720,540,990, forward strand.
CACTTCTGGATGCTTCTAGAAGGAATATTACGCTGGCAAGTCCCCTCCACCTTGGTTCATCCATTCCCTAACTAAGGGAGCTAACTCCATGATATGAGGTGCTTATCCCATTGAAGGAGGAACTTATCCCTTCAATGGTGGACCTGCAACTGCCCTCCTTTGCACTATAAATTAAGACATTGGGCTGGTTGTAGGGGAGGTTGAAAGCTGAAGATTGTTGAGGGTATATGCTGCTGGAACTTAGACTTCCTTTTGAGCTTTTGAGAGGAGAGATCACATACTTTTTATCTCATTTGGGAAGTGAGTGAGGCTTGTCAAAGTAGAGGAGATTCCTGCTGGACCCTGGAAAGAGCTTGTACAACATCAAGGCAAAGGTTGTAAAGTTCTTTTATTCTTAAAGTTAATACAATCAAGTCGTTTTTCTCAATAAGCTATCTTTAATGGTTTATTTCATGAGCTCCTTGATCTTCATGATGAACATGTTTTATTTTATCAGCTATGCAGGTGTGCTTTGATGTGTGTTTGTTTGTGTTTGCAGGTTATCGAAAGGGAACTGCTTGAATCTGTTGGAACAAAGCTGTCACAAACTACGTTGGACTAAGGTAGGATCTGATACACCTTGTAGCTTTTATTTATGAATTGAAACATGTTTAGGGAAAGATAGATTTTCTTGTTGCTAGATATCTGTTGATACTAGGGAGATCGGTCTTGTCCGCAAGAACGATTTATCCGCCTGACAAAATGGCGACTCCGCCGAGGACGGGATTTGGTTTTAATTTGCCTTTGCCTTTGACTTGAGAAACTTGATTTTTGTTTCTGATTTTTGCTTGATGTGTGTGGGATTGGGTACTTGTTAGATCCTTGTTTGATTTTTCTTTTTTCAAATTTTTGGTTGAGGACCGCACGTTCTGCGTTTAGTACAGTGCGGACCTGTCCGCACTGTTACAGTTAGACACAGAGCGGTACCGCACCTGGTTCTACTAGAAGCCTGCGGACCCTGTCAAAAGTTTGAAAAATCTAAGATCCTTCTGCCCAGTTAGGTTTAGTTTTTGTCTATAGCTGTTAGTTTATGCCCAGATCTGCACGTGTCTTGTCAAAAGTTCCTTATGAGTTAAGTTCCATTGGCATTCTTGTTTTAAGCTTTTATCAATTGGGTGTTTTGAGTCTCTTTTTTGAGAAATTCTTAATTTGATTTCCTTTGGTCATTACTTGGAGGTTTGTCTCAGTCTTTTCACAATTTTGCATCATTTTTCTTTTGTTTTTGCATAGTAGGGGGGGCTAAATTGTGTATGAGTGTTAATCGCCTTTGAGTGTTTTTATTGTTTGATCTTTGGAACTCTCACCCAATTTTCTTGACTTGCACTTGATTGGTTCTTAGATTACATTAGAATCATCTTGTGTTTGAGAATTCTCTTTCATAGATCACATTTGCATAATTAAAATTCTCATTTTCAGAATATGAATGAAAAATGTGCATAGATTACATTTGCATACTTTTCAAATGAATTGTGCATAGATTACAACTGCATAGTTTAAATTCTGAAAAAATCAATCATAGATTTAGATCAGCTTTCTTTGATTTGAATTTACATATTTTTATGCTTGTTTTTAACACACAAAAATAAAAATAAAAACTGTCTTGGAATTGATTTGCATTAGTTTTTCTTGATGAAATTAGTGCATTAGAGAATTTGTTATATTTTCTCTTAGTGATCAATTTTTTTGCATAGTTGGAAGTGAATGGAAACTCTCTCCTTACTTTAATTAGGATTCATCGAATTGAAAAGATTACATTATCATATTTGATTGCATTCAGTTTTGGGTCGGGTCATAACACCATTGGTTTCATATCCATTTACCCTTTTGAGTAATAATAGCCTAAATAACACAGCGCTTAATTAAAATTTATCTAGTAATTTTTGCATTTTTAGGGCTCTTTCCACCAATCTAGCTTAGGCTAGTGTCTTGGAATAGGTTTTAGTTAACTCTCCAAGACAGTAAAACAAACAAGTAGTCGATCTTGCGGTAGGAAAAAATCCAATTGTTGCATGTATGCTCTAGGAAGCTCCTCCTAAAGGAGTCAAGCACGAGATCATATCTGAACCAATGAGGTAATCAATCCTTCCTCATTGGGAACGATAGAAGATATTCATGTATTAAAAATGATAAACCTCAGATTGACCATTGTCGAGGAGCCTGGGGTCACTTGTTGGCAAACCTTGGATTATGTTAAGGAGCCTTCAAGGGGATTGAGCTTTGTTACTCTACCCTTGCGTGCGTATCGGATTGTAGACTGTTCCCCCAGGTATATTTGTTTCCGTTGGTAACCTTAGTGGCCATAATCTACAGGATTCTTTCCTAAAGTGATGGTGGAGGGAATATCCCACTGTACCTGGAGCAGATGTCGACTAGACTCACTTGGACTCTCTGGGGGGTTCTCTTCATTCGAGATGGTTTTGTGAAGAAACTTGTGCCAGTCTGTTTCATTAAGCAGGTTGTCGGGGTAACTGTTCCAACCGCCATTTCTGTATTGAATTCTACGACGTTGGATTTCATCACCAACTAGTGTTTTCGGTACGGAAAGTTACTGTTTGTGTGTGGTTTGACATCTAGATTTGATAACACGTGTTAATTTGTTTGTTTTTACTTTTAGAGACCATAGGTGTGAATTGTGAATTTTAATTGTTAGGTGTGAATTGTGAATTGTTAATTTTAGTTTCAAATTGTTAATAAAATTCACTGAAGCTGAATATAATGGCAACTGTTCTGGAATTTACCAACCAAGGAACCCCTCTTAACGAGAATCCTAGTACTTTTCCTTCCTTTGAAAATGTTGGTCCTCCTTATATGGCTACTTTGTCATTGCCTGGATTTACAATAGGTTTACCGATATTGTTATTTTCAACTTCGTTGGCCCCAAATACTCCAATTGTTCCACCTCAACCGAATGCTTAACCTCAACAGAGTTCACCATCTCAACATCACCAACCTTCTGTTGACCCTTTACCTTCTTCGCCTAATATTTCTTCCTCCATTTCTTCCTCTTTTCTTGGTAAAAGCCTTGATGCTAGTAACTAGGTGGCTAAGAAGAAGAAGAAAGGGAAGAAGTAGAAGAAGCAAGATAAGAAATAAGTCAACCAACCAACCATGGTTGTAAGTGTTAGTTGTGTTGAGGAAACCACCAACATGCATCGTAAACCCAAATACCATTGCAGGATTTGTAAGGGTGACCACTTCCTTACTAATTGTCCTGGTATTCTAAAGGTCTTGGAAGTGTGGTCAGAAAAATCTCATCAACTTTCCATTGATCCATCAACTAGTGATAGTCAGGTTCCTGGGAAAAAGGGTAAAGTTAGGTTTCCTTGTAAGTTATGCAAAGGGAGTCATCAAACTCACATTTGCCCTCACATGGATGAAGCCTCAAAATTGTTGGAAAACCTTACTGTTCCACAGCAAGAATTTCCAACTGGTTACTGTAAAATTTCTCCCAACCTACCATCAACTGACGGAGTGATTGATCTAATTTCAAGTACAGTCGATCCCACTCTTCCATTGGAGAGTGAAACTCATATCACTCAGGTTGATGATCCATTAGTTGATCAAGTGGTCGATTCAATTTCACATTCAGTCGGTCCCACTCTCCCTTTAGAGAGTGAACTTCATACCGCTCAGGTTCTTCTTGTTACATCAAATTCTTCTATGCCGGGGGGCATTTCACCTATTTCTACAGAACCCCCTCCAAGTATTGAGGTCTTTTCCTTTGATTGGAATAGACTAACAGAACCTCATCTTCCTTCCTCCATCCCTTTCCAAATCATTGTCAAGGTTGGTGGTAGGGACATACGCCGTACACAGGTAGATGAAGGTGCTTATGTTAGTATTTTATCCTCAACTGCTTGGAAAGCTTTGGGTTCCCCTCAGCTTGCGCCTATTATGCAGAATCTGAAAGCTTTTAACAGAACCATTAGTGAACCTTTAAGGATCCTTCCTAAGTTTTCTATTACCTTGGAAGGTAAAACTGTCTGTATTGATCTTATGGTAGTTCAAGGTCCCTTGGATTTCAATTTACTCCTTGGGCGAGACTATGTTTATGCAATGAAACCTGTCGTATCGACACTCTTTATCGTGATGTCTTTCCCTCACAATGGAAATATTGTGACTGTAGACCAGCTTTCGTTCCCTAGTCTTGTTTCAACTACCAATAATATGACACCCCTAAATATTCCTGATTCTAAAGTGGTATCTACCCCGCCACGGGTTAATTATGTGGAAAATGCTCCCATGTTTTCAGTTACCGATGTACGTGAGCCTCTCACTGTTTTCTCATCTTCCTTTGATTTAGATCCGGTAATTGACATGGAAAACTCTATGGGATTACTTGAACACGATTTTCTTATCCCTTTTGAGTCCCTTGACATGTGTTCCTTCCAGAGAACTATTCTTCTTTCTGATGAAGACCTCTTGGAAGCCATGATCAAGGTGTGTCCATTGACATGTCTTTCTTCCAGTTGGAAGACATGAATCATTTAGATGCGAGGAAAGTTCCTTTTACTGTGTCAACCTCGTTAAAAAATGAATCAGTGAGTTCGAGGAAAGTTCCTTTTACTGTGTCGACCTCGTTAAAAAATGAATCAGTGAGTATGAGGATAGTTCTTTTCTTGTGTCAACCTCATTAAAAAATGAAACAACTCCCTTTTCGAGTCAAGTCTTGAAAGTAAACCTTCATTCCATCCACTTGGTTGAATGCAATGAAGCTTGGGGGGCATGTACCTCGCTTTGCATCGTTATGCTGGGGGCATGCGAACTTCTGGAGCATAGTTCCTTGTCTTGTGTCAAGCTCGTTAGAAAAAAATGAAACAAGGATTCTTGAGCATAGTTCCTTGTCTTGTGTCAAGCTCGTTAAAAAATGAAACAAGGAGTCTTGAGCATAGTTCTTTGTCTTGTGTCAAGCTCGTTAAAAAATGAATCAAGGATTTTAGAGCATAGTTACTTGTCTTGTGTCAAGTTCGTTAAAAAATGAATCAAGGATTTTATGAGCATAGTTCTTTGTCTTGTGTCAAGCTCATTAAAAAATGAAATAAGGAGTCATAGGTTATATAGGTAGATTGTAGAGAGTAGACATGAGGATATTTTGTTCCTGTCTCAACCTCGTTAAAAAATGAAACGAGGAATCATGAGCATAGTTCCTTGTCTTGTGTCAAGCTCGTTAAAAAATGAAACAAGGAGTCTTGAGCATAGTTCCTTGTCTTGTGTCAAGCTAGTTAAAAAATAAATCAAGGATTTTAGAGCATAGTTCCTTATCTTGTGTCAAGCTCGTTAAAAAATGAATCAAGGATTTTAGAGCATAGTTCCTTGTTAGGTAGATTGTAGAGAGTAGACTTGAGCATAGTTCCTTATCTTGTGTCGAGCTCGTTTAAAAAATGAAACAAGGGTTTTGAGGATACTTCTTTTCCTGTGTCAACCTCACTAAAAAATGAAACAAGGGTTTTGAGGATACTTCTTTTCCTGTGTCAACCTCACTAAAAAATGAAACAAGGGTTTTGAGGATACTTCTTTTCCTGTGTCAACCTCACTAAAAAATGAAACAACTCCCTCGAGTCTTTCCAATATCTTGAAAGTAAACCTTCATTCCATCCACCTGGTTGAATGCAATGAAGCTTGGGGGGCATGTACCTCGTTTTGCGTTGTTATGCTGGGGGCATGTGAACGTATAACAAGCATAGTTTTTCATTTTAAGCTTGCGTAAAAATGAAACCGAATCCAAGCAGAGTTCTCTATGGTTCAAGCTTGTGTAAAAATGAACCTATACCCGATTTACATCTCGTGATTGTTGTTTTTATCCGCTAAAATCTGTTAGATGAGCCTTGGTTGTTTTCATTCCATCGCCACCATCTCTTTGGTTGATCATATGCTTTCACTTGGTTGTTTACCCTTCCTGAGGGACCGCATCTATGAGTGGTTTTGTTAGCCAACCTCTTAACCATTGCATGTTATGAGTAGTTCCACCATCGCTGGAACCAGTTGTTACCCTTTATAACAATCGTTCATCTAGGACGAGTCCTCTTTAAGCTCTTTTCTGACTCGTAAAATATGAAGAGATTGCCAAGTTTTTCCCTTTTTAGCTCGTTAAAACGGAATTAAAAGGACGGTCCGCTTACAACTCTTTTCTGACCGTATAAACGTGAAAAGATTGCCGGACTTTTGTCGTTTCAAGTTCGATATTGGTAATAAAACGACGTGTCTTTGATTGCTTTTTTACTTTTTCAGGTCAGAGCCACTAAATAAGAAAAGTACTCCTTGATCGTAATGATCAAGCGATTCTCTCAAGTATTATTTTATATTTTTTCAGGCTTGGGAGACACAAATTTACAAAAAAATAAAACCATGGAGTTTTCTTAAGTTTTTCTTCTGACACCCTAAAATTGAAAAACGCCGAGTTTCTCCTATACTGGACTCGTTAAAATTTAACAGTAAGGGACCTGTTCAATTACAAACAGGAACGGACCACTCCTTCTTAAGGTTCGAATTTTAAACTAAGTTGGACTCATCCGAAGGATGAGCTTATAACCAAGCAAATGTTGTCCTCCTCAAGCTTGTAAAAAATAAAGAGGTACTTGCCAGAAATGGTGGGGGAAAAGAGAGAAAAATGAACCTGTTTGTTATACTTTGTGTCTCAGAAAAGCATTCAACCACTCTTGAACACGACACTTTTTTTTCACCTGGGTTGGGAAATCCTTTGCTTAACAGTTAATCAAACCATATTGAAGGTCTTCAGCCAGTTTCCGGGTATTAGCTTTGGGTCAATTGTCACCAAACCATCTGCAGTGTCGTTATGTGTTCAAGAGGTTAGTGCAAATAAACCATTCATCTGCAAAATATCTATCATCCATCTTGACCATCCCTGAGTTAATCCTTGCAAATACATTTCTTCAAACTTGATCTATGATTTTGTGTTGTGGGCTTGCCTACGACGGATCGCTTTCTATCGACTTCAGCTCATTATCTAGAAAGATGATCTAGAAATTGTCAGTACCTTGGAATCTGCATGCCTCAATGGCAGATTTCTCGCCTTCGACGACAGGTTGCATCATAGACCTTCGATCAAAGGATTTTGTGACATGTTCGACATCGACTCATTTATTCACATTTCATGGATTGTACTGAGTACTTTGAGAGCCATTGAAATTACTGGTGGTTTCTCTCACACTTGTTAAGAGTTTACATCATTAACTGGTAATCAAGTGGTTTCTACCATGTTCGACTTCGACACATTCATTCACATGGATAGAATCATACTAGTTCGGGAAGCAGAAATCAAGACCCTGGATCTAGTTTCCACCATCCAGGCTGCGAGGAATTTTGTTATCATTATATAGTGGACTATTGATAAACAGATGGCTGTGCCCATACAATGTCCATATGTCTCTACTTGTGATGTAATACAAAATCATTCCTGTATCAGAACAGTTTTAGATAGTTCTTAGTCAGTTTTGATTTGAGTATGGGAATGCCTACCTCAGCGATGATATTTTCACATATATATATTTTGTGTTGAATGTTTTTACAGGTTCCGACTGGGGTATCCACAGGAAGATCCTTGAAATGATAAATTCCTTCACTCTTTTTAGATGATAAAAGCTATCCTCATCTATTACAGACTTCACACTTTAGGGGGAAATCTGTTACACAAAAAATTGTCACCATGACTTCTACAGTTTGTGTGAGTCCATCACCACTCATACATACCTCCTTTGCAAGTCTCAAGCCTCAGATCTTCATGTCAAGCCTTGAAAATGGGAGAAAGACCTTAAAAATATCTCAAATCCTGGTTTCACACTTTCTCCTAGCATTGCCTACGGTACCGCACCCAATGGTCATGTCTCCTGCGAACCTGACTGCTCTGTCTGTTAAGTGATGGGTGCGAACCCCTATAAAAGTTAAAAAGGCATGAGTTCACTCTTAAAAACTCACCTTGGGTCACTTCTGGACGCTTCTAGAAGGAATATTACACTGGCAAGTCCGCTCCACCTTGGTTCATCCATTCCATAACTAAGGGAGCTAACTCCATGATATGAGGTGCTTATCCCATTGAAGGAGGAACTTATCCCTTCAATGGTGGACCTGCAACTGCCTTCCTTTGCACTATAAATTAAGGCATTGGGCTGGTTGTAGGGGAGGTTGAAAGCTGAAGATTTTTGAGGGTATATGCTGCTGGAACTTAGACTTCCTTTTTGAGCTTTTGAGAGGAGAGATCACATACCTTTTATCTCATTTGGGAAGTGAGTGAGGCTTGTCAAAGTAGAGGAGATTCCTGCTGGACCCTGGAAAGAGCTTGTACAACATCAAGGCACCAAGGTTGTAAAGTTCTTTTATTCATAAAGTTAATACAATCAAGTTTATTTTTCTCAATGAACTGTCTCTAATGGTTTATTTTATGAGCTCCTTGATCTTCATAATGAACATGTTTTATTATATTATCTATGCCGGTGTTCTTTGATATGTGTTTGTTTGTGTTTGCAGGTTGTTGAAAAGAAACTCTTTGGGGCTATTGGAGCAAGGCTGCCACAAACTAAGCGTTGGATTTCAGGTAGGATCTACAACACCTTCTTAGTTTTTATTTACAAATCAAAACATGTTTAGAGAAAAGTAGATTTGCTTGTCTGCTTGTCGCTAGATATCAATTGATACTAGGGAGATCGGTCTTGTCCGCAAGAACGATTTATCCGCCTAAAAAAACTGTATTGGATTTAAATGGATGCGATAGTGCACAAAACTGTGCATGCTTAGTAAGTCTGTCAACTACCACCATGATGACACTCTTTCCTTCAGACTTGGGTAATCTTGTGATAAAATCCATTGAAACCTCCTCCCAATGTTGGCTTGGAATGGATACAGGTTGTAATAGACCTGGGGTCTTAATTGTTTCAACTCTATTTTTTTGGCAAACCAAACATTCCACCACAAACTTTTGAATATATGATTTAAGGCCATCCCAAAAAAATTCCTTATTAACCCTGTGGTAAGTTTTTAAAAATCTTGAGTCCCCTCCTAAGGGAGAGGTGTGCAATTCCATAAGAATATTTTGTTTGAGCTGGGAATTATTACATAGATATAAGCGATCTTTGTACCATAACGTATCATTTTTCCAACTAAATGTATTAGATGTACTGGGATCTTGTTGTATCTTTTGAATGAGTGTCCGCACTTCTTCTTCATTCTTCCATTCATCCCTTGCTTCATTTATCTAATCTGGTTGGATAATAGAAATGGCACAAAGAAATGCTACCACATCCTCATCCTTTCTTGAGAGTGCATCTGCTGCAACATTTTTATTCCCTTTTTAGTAGATGATTTCAAAGTCATAACCCAACATATTTGTGACTCATTTTTGCTGCTCTTCTGAAGATAATCTTTGTTCTAAAAATTATTTAAGACTATCATGATCCATTTTTACCTTGAAGTGTCTTCCCATTAGGTAGGGTCACCATTTCTTAAGTGCATGTAATATTGCCAACATTTCCTTCTCATAAATAGCTTTGTGTAAATACTTTCCATTGATTGGACAATTTTCGAAAGCAATGGATCATTATTCTTGCATTAAAACAACACCAATTCCATTTACTGAGGCATCACATTAAACAATAAATGTTTTTGTGAAGTTCGGCGTAGCTAAGACGGTGTTTGTTACATTGCCTCTTTAAGATGTTCAAAGGCCTTTGTTTCTTCTGGAGTCCATGAAAATCCATCTTTCTTTAGTAATGTTATTAAAGGTGCTACTATTCGCCCATAATTTTGTTGTAGCGGCTACAACACCCTCCAAATTTTTTCCTTAGCTTCGTTGTGGAGCCTCCCTACCAACCTTCACAATAGCATGTCTTGCTTCGTCAAGTACACAAGCTCTAGTGATTTTCTTGCAAAAAGACAGCCTATCGATCAAACCTTGATGCATTGCCCCCACAAGTTGTTCATTTGAACTTGGTCCAGCAGCAGGCTGAGCAGCTCCTTCGAGAATTTATGCAAATCTGGAGGGAAACCAACGTTCCCTCTAGAAATTGCGCAATCCTGATTAGCAGCCTGCTGGGCCCTAGAATTGCGCAATTCTGCTGAGAAAGATTCACCTAGAAAATTGCGCAATCCTTCTTAGCTGGGCTTCTCAGCCTAGAGTTTGTGAAAATCTGGGCAGTAGTCAGCTTCTTTTCCCAGAAATTGCTCAAATCTTCTGAGTGGCCAGCCCAACCCCAGCCATAAATGGTCATTTTCTCCTAGCAATTGAGCAACCTCTTCCATGTGTAGTTGAGTTGACCGGTTTCCTCTAGGACTGAGAAAAACTAACTTTCTTTCATGGGCTACTTCTCCCAAGGAAGCATGCAAAGGCATCCCTTGTTTCAGGGATCTATTTCTGGTAGTTGGAGGTTACATGCAAGGATCATTTCAGAAACCTCCCACCAAGTGTCACTTTCCCTAAATTTGTGGCATGCACGACACAACCTCGATTTTATCAAAAATCATCAAGCAAAAGCTACAGAGTTCATTCCTCACATCAACCTTGCAGCTCTGACATCCCACATCGCATCTAAGATCTATCGGCACATTCAACTAAGTTGTTTTGGGGTAAGCTCACTTTCCATGTCTTTTGTTGCATTTCTGGCGTTTTTTGTGTTTCGTTTCTTATGAACTCTATCTGCTTGATTTCAGTGAGTGCTTGTTATCGTTTTGATACATACTAGCTTGTACTAGCACCATTTCAGTTTTCATTAACATCTCACTATTGTCGCATGCATGAAACTGTTTTTCACGAAAGGTCGCTGATTCGACGACTCGCCTCACCCACATGCATGTTTTTTGAATCTACCATTCATTGTTTTCATGCACGATCATTCTCTTATGCTTACACTCAGTATCTCCATGCATTCACTTTCACATTCGCGTTCAGTTTCTCGTCGGCGAGTCTGGGTAGCCTCGGCCCAGACTCTGCCTCACCAAGACAACATTGCGTAATCCTGGGAGGGAAGGTTATGTCTTCCTCTCCTGAAATGCGCATTTCTTCCCAGGAGCTGCTATCCAAGCTTGCTTTGCACAAATATGAGGGACAGTGACTGCTGGCCCAGAGAATTGCACAATGTAGTCACTGAGCCTGCAACCATTTCCAGCTAAGATCGCGCATTGCGTAATTCCAACAGTCAACAGCTAGACTGGATTGTGCATTGTGTAGTTCCAGTAGTTAGTTAGCCTCCTAGCAGCCCAGACTGTTCCTTGCATAGTTTTTCCACTCAGTCTCCCGACCTCCCAGCCGAAATTGCGCGACCTTCATAATTAGTCACACAAGTATATCGCAAGTTAGTTCTCAAGTTCATTTTGGTTTTCAACTGACATATTGCTTGCCATGAGTGTTTCCATGTCTAAAGGTATCACAGGTGTTCATCTGGCTCTCAGCAACATAGGTACAATGGTTTCCAGGAGAGCAAAGTTGAAGGCACTGTTTAGAGAACACTTGGGTATGCAGTCGATCAAGTGTCTATGAGCTTGCCTACTCACGAAGAAATCAATTTGTTCATAGGAAATGTCATCAAGATGTGATGGCCGCAACATCACAATGAGAAACATCATGAATGACAACTGACTGGATGCAACGAATGTAAGAGGAAGGTTGTTGACAACATGAAGGCGATGATGAGCCTCATCATTGGGTAACTATATGGACCTTAATACACCTCCAAGCTTATTTAAATCAACTCTTCTCATAATTCCTTACATATTTTGATTATATTTTGCTTAATGAGATGAGTAAAAGTGAGATGTTATGCCTAGTGGACTAATGTGCATTGATTGCAGGTTTTTGAGAGAAAATCATGGAAATTTTGGCTAATTAAGGGCAAAAAATTGAATGAGACAAGGAAGAGAGATTGTAGGAGATAGATCCTCCTCATTTACTCCTCACTCATTCAAATATTCCTCCATCAAATCACACTAGCTTGGAGTTGCAAGCAACCGAGTCATGAAGATCAAAAGGCAACTGCGCCAATGACATTTAAGGAGCCAGTTCATCTTGAGTTTGGGAGTCGAGCCTTCCCATATTTAAGGAAGTCCTTGGAGACTTCAGTTGTATAAATAAGGAGGCCTAGAGCCTCATTAGGATTCGAATTTTTGATGTAAAAACACTAGGCATTTTCAAGTTCAAGACTTGCGGAAGACATTGTTATGTAATTTTCTGATTTGATAATGAGAATGAGCATTTCCTTGATCCAACACTGAGTTGACTCAGAGGGATAAAGCTCTTGGGTTAGGGCTCAGCCCTAGTAGCAAAGGCTCCTCTTCTTGTATTTGTATGCTTAGTTGGTTTCATAGATTAATGGTTGAATTGTCTTTAGCATCATTCCATTGCAAATAGTTGTGGATTTAATTAGTTTGCTTCCATTTGTGCATTGCTTTAGCATTAGCTTAGGAAGATAAAGGGATATCAAAAAGCTGATTGTAAGTAGATTTGTCCTCACTCCTCCCTTCAGGGACCATGGTGTGAGGAAAGAACTCCTATGCAGCCCCAAAAAGACAGAATTCTGATTTCTCATGGAATTTAGGGTTTTATATCACTTAGGCCAAAATTTTACTAGTCTTCAAGAATAGGATTTAAGTGTCATTTCTGATATCTTCAGCCTTGCATTAGATCTCATAAAGTTTTCCCATTATTTTTCAAGTTTTCGCATGCATGAAATAGGCAAATAGATAATGAAATTCTGTTTTTCTTTAGTTCATTGCAAATCCTTCTTGTTTACATGATTCATGGATAAATGTCAGTGATTGATGTAGTGCAGGAGTTTCAACAGTGCAGAGAGATTTCATGACCAGAAACCCCATCCTAACCTCATCCATCCATGATCATCACTTTCTCCACTAAGTCCCTCACCAAATTCATCATTCCATAAGAATACTTTTCCAAGCTTGTTGAGAAAATCCAACCATCTCACAAACTCTGTTTTGAGCTCTAAAGGAGTCCTAGACACTCCCTTGCCTCATTTCTCCCACCACCTTCCAAATCCCTCCTATTTCTCTCAGCTGTATCCTGTAGGAATACAGGGGATCCTGTAGGAGCATTAGGAAATCTTGTAGGAGGATTAGGACATCCTGTAGGTCGACCTGTAGTGGCATGTTTTGAGGTTGAATTGTGGAAAAAGAACCTAGGAAGATAGGATAAGACCCCTACTTGCCTCCCAAGCCATCTGACAATTCACCATCATCCCTAATCCACCTGCCACATCACCAAGAGAAGTTAACATTCACCTTTTCACACAAAAAAGACAAAAAGGACAAAAGAGTTTTTTTTTTTTTTTTTTTTTTTTTTTTTTTTTTTTTTTTTCTGTTACATGCACAACAGTAGAATGTTTGGATGTTCCAAATTGCACGCATAGGACAATAGGATTACAAACATGTTAACTTAGCATTCTTTTGAAGAAAAACCTCTTAGAAATTAGTTAGATGAATGGTGTGTTTAAGCATTTGATTCCAGTCGTTTCCTTACTACAATAGACAAGATTTCTTTTGGTGTAAATTTCTCTTTTTCTCATTGGTAATCAAGCCTCTTATGAATCAATAGAAGGCCGGTTTGAGAAACCTTAGTGGTTTATCGCTAGATCAACAGTGACAAAGAATGGACCCATCACATCTACTTGTGTATACAACGCTGTCACCTCCAAGTTTATACGAACCCTGGGTTGATAAAGTAAAGTTGGTAGCCTCAGGAGTTGCAACATTCTTGCTGCAATACTGGCTCATCACTTTTTGGCATCGTTGCCGGGGAGGTGTCTGAGTAAGATGTGATTTCTGATTTCTTTCTTCCATTTCTTATCTTTGACATTCTGCTATGAGCTTCATTTCTACAAAATTAATTGTAAGTTAGTTTGCTTTCTTCTCCATTCTGCAAGTGAGATTTCATTCAAGTAGTTAGTTTTCATTCAGTTTGTGATTTCAATTTTGTAATTAGTCTCAAATCTTGAAAAACACAAACCAAAACAAAAAATACTTATTTCATGTCTTGTAGGAATAGGGATAACTTAGGAAAATTTCTACCAAATACCCCCACCACTTCAAACAGCCAACCTTCCCTCTTCTTCGGTGGCTGTGAATTGTAGGACCCCTTAGGTGAACAACCAAAGATATTTGAAGAGCCTACAGGGGGAGAAGAAAAAAGATAACCCATTCCAACTAATCTAATGGCTGAAAATAGAAATGACAGAGGAGATAGAGAAAGAATTGAGGGTGCCTTTCCCATAAGAGAAACTAATGGGGATACCAAGATGAAAAACATAAGCCCCTCTGCTCTTCTTCATTTCCATGGCCTAACCTCAAAAGATCTAGACACTTTCTTGTTTGAGTTTGCTGTCATATGCAGAACTTATGATTACACCAATGATGAGCAGAAGTTGAAACTATTCCCATCCACTCTCAAGGATGCAGCTCTGCACTGGTTCATGGGTTTACTTGGGGATAACATCATAACCTGGGCTCAGATGCAACAAGCCTTCAACAAAAAGTATCGAGACTACTGCAGGTCCAAAGACACTAAAGAAGAATTATTTAGGATGACCTTAGGGCATGATGAATCCCTAGAGGATTATGAAGAAAGATTCCATCTTAGCTACAAAAGGGCCAGGTGCACACTTGATCCTGAGTCACTGAAGCTAGTCCTACTCAGAGGGGTAAGGGAAGATCTTCTAGATACCCTAAACCTGCTAGCAGGAGGGGACATCTACCAGCTACCCTATGAAGATATCAAGACTGTCTTTAGGAATCATTCTAGGGAAACTAGGAAAAATGGTAGGGGTAGTCAACCAATGGCTAACCCATCCTCTTCCAATACATCCATCAAAGGTGAAATTGGAAATATGTTAGAAGATTTCAAGAGTGAAATGCTGCAAACCCTTGCCCTACAGATGGACACTATGCACATCAAGAGAAAGTATGAGGAAGCAGAAAGAGAATTAGCCATCTTCTGCCCTAGATGCACAAGGAGGCACCCTAGGAATGAATTTCCATTGAACCTGATTGAAATATTCTCAGTTTGTGAAGAAAACCACCCCATAGACAAGTTTCGTTCTCTACCTCGACTAAAAGCTGTGTATCGGGGAACTGAAGGGGTGACTGAAAAAATTTGCTACATAAATCAAAGGAGACCTCATGGGTCTCGACCATACCAACAAGGCATGCAAAGGTCATCCCATGCATATTACAACCCTAACCAAAACACATCCATTCCCTCTTGGGGTCCCCCTGCTCATCCCTCATGGTCTACACCTCCTCCTTGGTCTTTTACACCTCAATACCATTCCCATCCGACCAGCTAGTCGTTTCAACCATATACTCACCACAACCTCAATGGAATGCAACACCCCATGGGTGGAGGCCCCCATACAACAATGCTCCAGCTTATTTCCTTCACCTCCTACTCAATCAAAAATTTTACACCCTGCTCCACCTAAACAACCTCAGATGCCTACCCATCCAAATCTGAACCCGAACAACTGACAAGAAAAACAAGTGTATAGTGGAGAGACATCCTACCCTACTTATGTTGTGGAGATTCATGAAATTAGTCTAAGATTTGGGAGAGTAATCCCGAACAACCAACCTCCACCTCCACCTAGGGAGAGTGAGGAGGAAAGAGAGGAAAGCATGCCTAGAGTGAATCCATCACCCTTTCCTGAAATATTAACTAATCCAGTCTAGCCTACCCTAGAAGAGAATGAACTTCTAGGTGAATTGAAAAATATATGTGTCAAAATTTCACTTATCCAAGCCATCAAGGATGTACCTATCTACAACAAGTTTATTAAAGAGAAGTGTTTCAAACATCCAGGGAGGTGAAAAAGAGACACCCCTACCACTAATGTCATTGGAAAACTATCCGACTTAATGCCGGGGCAGGTAATTTGCCCAAAGTATTTGGACCGTGGAAGACCTATAGTAGTTGTGCACATCAATGGCACCATTGTCCCACACACTTTGAATGATCTTGTGGCTGCCATTAATGTAATGAACAAGGACACCATGCTCAAGCTCAATCTCCAGGGTTCATTAAGAAAGACCACAACAGTCTTGCAACTTGCAGACCGTTCCACAGTGACCCCTGAGGGGATTGTTGAGGATGTGATGGTCTCCATTGACTCTTGGGAGTACCCTGCAGAATTCCTAGTTCTCCAACCTAAGGCCAAGCTTACTGGTTATCCTCTCATACTCAGGAGGCCTTGGTTAGCCACTTCCGATGCCTACATCAGCTGCAGGGTTGGAAATATGACTATAAAAAATGGGCATCTGTCCAAGCAGTTAGTCTTGTACCCTCCTACTCAGCCATCTCTAGAACATGACTTACCTTTATGGCTAGAAGAGGAGGAAGAATATGAAATCTACTCAACCCAACTCTATAACTTAGAAACAACCATGGGAAGAGGACACTCGGATGAAGATGATTTGATTGAACACATACTCCAAAGTCCAACTCCCATCACCTTGTCCTTAGAGGAAGTAGTAAAGGAAACCAGGAGAAACCATCAGATTGATCTATGCTTAGCTAATTCAAAGCCTACCCATGTCAAAACCATAGAATTCGACCCTGAAAGAACTTTGAAAATCAACTGCTCTCTTTCTTTGCACCAAGAATAAAAATTGTGCAACATGCTAAGGGAACATATGGATGCCTTTGCTTGGAGTTACAAGGAAATGAAGGGAGTGCACCCCTTGTAGGTTTTAACCTCATATAGAAATTACCTGTATACGAATTCTAAAATATAGAAAATAAACAATGCGAGAGCATAACACATAAAACACATATACACAGAGATTTTCCCCTGGACCCCAAAATCGGGACTACTAGCTTGATTTTTCATTATGTTCCTTTCAATGTTACAATACATATTTATACATACGAAAGCATCCAATACCATGGATCGAAAACCATCGCGTCCAAAACCATGGACCGAAAACCATTGTGTCCAAAACCATGTGTGAAAACCATGCACAAAACCATAGGTAGGTCCGCCCAACGTGATTGTTCATGTAGGTTTTAACTCTGTATAGAAATTGCCTGCATACGAATTCTAAAACACAGAAAATAAACAATGCGAGAGCATAACACATAAAACACATATACACAGAGATTTTCCCCTCGATCCCAAAACCAGGACTAGCAGTTTTATTTTTCATTATGTTCCTTTCAATGTTACAATACATATATATACATGTCGAAGCACCTAATACCATGGACCGAAAACCATCACGCCCAAAACCATGTGCGAAAACCATGCACAAAACCGTAGGTAGGTTCACCCTAACTAATATAGGGTCCACGACTAGTGTAGGTCATCGTGGAAAGAATATAACACAACCCAACATTCTCCCACTTGTTGTTTTCTTTCCACAGGGGGCCACAGGAGAGCTTAGTCATTTATCCAACCCTGCAACGCCCATTGTTTCTCTACACGAAGAGAACTTCTCAGAGCTCACAAATTTTGTCAATGCATCTACAATATTCTTCAAAGTGTCCACCTTTACCAGCAACACCTATTTTTTTTATATCCTATCCCTCACAAAGTGATACTGAACATCAATGTGCTTTGTCTTTGAATGATAAGCAGGGTTCTTAGCCAAGAAAATTGCACTTTGGCCGTCACAGTCTATCCTTATAGCTTCCTGTACTAACCCCATACTTGAACACAATCTCTGCAACCAAACTGCTTCCTTGCTTGCATGAGTGGCTGCTATGTGTTATGCCTCTGTAGTTGATAGTGCCACTACAGATTGTTTCTTACTCATCCAATTGGCTGCACCTCCAAATAGGTTAAACACATACCCACTTGTAGATCTTCTCTGATCCATATCTCCAGCCCAGTCCACATCAACAAAGCCATGGATATCCAAAACTCTGTCCAATCCTGGTCATCCTTGGTAGCACAAACCATAATCACTAGTGCCACGCAAATACCTGAAAACTCGCTTCACTGTTGTCCAATGCTCCTTCCTTGGTTTTGAGATAAACCTGATAAATAATCCCACTTCATGTGCAATGTTTGGTCTACTATAGACCATCGCATACATTAGGCTACCAATTGCACTTGCATATGGAACACGGGACATATCCTCTTCCTCTTCTTGTGTCTTGGGACACTGTTCAATGGATAACTTTACACCTACAGGAAAAGGAACCTTCATCGGTTTACTATCCTGCATATTAAACCTCTATAGTATTGTCTCGACATACTTCCTCTGGTTTAACCAGAGCTTCCTCTTTGCCCGATCTCTTTTAATTTCCATGCCTGAAATATAGTTTGCAGCACCAAGATCTTTCATGTCGAATTTGGAGGACAATTGGGTCTTCAAATCCTGGATAATTTATTTGTCATTTCCAACCAACAACTTATCATCCAAATACAAGACCAAATAAATAACACAGTCACCAATTAATTTAAAATACACACAGTGATCTGCCTTGCTTATGGTGAAGCCAAGTCCCCATATAAATGTATCAAATTTCTGATACCACATCCTTGGTGACTATTTTAACCCATACAGAGACTTCTTTAACTTGCATACCAGTTCTTTCTTACCCTTCACCACAAAGCCTTTAGGTTGCTTCATGTATATCTCCTCTTCCAGATCCCCGTGAAGAAATGTTGTCTTCACATCCATCTATTCTACCTCAAAATCAAAAGTAACAACAACAGATAAAAGTAATCTAATAGAAGATACCTTGGAAACAAGAGAAAAAATATCACCAAAATCAATTCCCGGCACCATGGAATAACCTTTTTCTGCCAACCGAGCTTTATATTTCTCCACCTTTCCTTCTACATTTGTTTTCTTCTTGAACACCCATTTGCTGCCAATGGGTTTCCTTCTAGCCGGCAACTCCACCAGAACCCAAACCTCATTTTTGTGCAAAGATGTCGTTTCATCAACCATGGCCTCTTTCTAGAGTTTTCCATCCTCTGAATCTATTGCTTCCTTCATAGTTCCGGGATCATCATCAATAATAGATAAAGAAAAATTTGAACAGAAAGCAGATGGACTATACCTTTCTGGCTGCCTTCTTTCTCGAACTGATCTTCTCACAATCGGACTTTTTGGATCTTCATCTTCTAATTCCTCTTCTACTGTAGAGTCTGATTCTTCCTCCTTTAGCTCAAACTCTATCTTCTCAGGTTCCTTTGATGGGACTTCATGTTTAATAACATTTTTCATCTCTTCGAAAACCACATCTCGGCTGTGCACAACCTTCCTTGTTACTGGGTTCCAAAGTTTATGACCCTTTAAACCATCCTTATACCCAATAAATATGCACTTTTTAGATTTTCTATCCAACTTGGTTCTTTTCTCCTTTGGAACATGTACATATGCATCACATCCAAATACCCTCATATGTGAAGGAGAGGATTTCTTACTAGTCCATACCTCTTGTGGAGTTTTATCCTCCAATGTTGATGAAGGTGATCTGTTGACCAGGTAACATGCTATCTCCACCGCCTCTGCCCATAATTCCTGTCCTAACCTGGCACCATTGAGCATGCTTTTTGCCCTTTCCATCAAAGTCTTGTTCATTCTTTCTGCAACTCCATTTTGCTAAGGTGTGTATGCAGTAGTCTTATGCCGTGCTATACCACACTTCTTACAGAATTCTTCAAATCTCTTGCTATAAAACTCTCCACCATTATCTGACCTCAACAGCTTTATTTTCTTCTCTATCTGGTTTTCCACTAGAGCCTTAAATTCTTTAAACCTGTCAAAGACTTCAGATTTCTTCTTAAGGAAATATATCCATGTATTCCTTGAGAAGTCATCTATAAATGATACATAGTACACAAAATTACCCAGTGATGTAACCTTCCCAGGTCTAAACACATCACTGTTCACAAGCTCTAATATCTGTTTCTCCCTCTTACCAATAGAGGGGAAACTCACCCGATTCTGCTTCCCATATACACAATTTTCACAGAAATCAAAATCCAGAGAGCTATTACTCATACCTTATACCATACCTTTACCATGAAGTATTCAAAGGCCCTTCTCTCCAATATTTCCAAGCATTTGATGCCACATCATGGTCTTCTCTCCAAAGACCACTAGATTTTCTGCTCCACTTTCAGGAACCACAAAACTGTTGCACCTGTCAACAACAGTGCTACCTTGCAGCTTGTATAGAGTTCCAATCCGAATTCCCCGCATCAATACCAGTGCTCCCTGAACCATCTTGCAGGTATC
This sequence comes from Pinus tabuliformis, assembly GCA_031772625.1. NCBI lineage: Eukaryota > Viridiplantae > Streptophyta > Pinopsida > Pinales > Pinaceae > Pinus > Pinus tabuliformis. Next base: position 720,561,231 of record CM062806.1, read on the forward strand.
CTTCTCGAACACTGTTTTTACACCCACATCATGCAGCTTGCTTACAAAAATCAAATTTTTGGCCAATGCAGGAATATGCAGAACACCCAAAAGTGTTCTAACCCTTCCACCTTGCAACTTCAACTTTACTTTTTCACGACCAATGATTCTAGCCTTCCTATCATCCCCTAAGAAGACATCACCACCATCGTATTTCTCAGACTTGTAGAATCACTCTCTATGGGGAGTGAAGTGAAAGGATGCACCTGAGTCAATCAACCATGCCTCATGATCTACATGTGTACTTGAAGAAGCTAAGTACACATCCCCACCTTCATCTTAGGTGGTTTTCGCCTCTGCAGAAGGAGCATCATTAGTTTCCTTTCCTTTACAGGTTTTCCTGGAGATTTAGATCTCCCTCTAGATATAGATCTCCCACTCGATGACTTATTTTTTTTTCTGTTCTGGGACCGTTCTCGTACAGACAAGGCATCACCATTCTGGCTCTCCATATTCTTCTGCCTCATCTCCTCCGTCGTGAAGGATGAGACTATTTCATCAAACTACAAGGAAGTTGCATTGCTACCTATTGCAATAACCAGACTATCCCACGAATCTGGTAGAGAACACAACAAATTGATGCACTTATCTTCATCTGAAATTTTAATCTCAATAGATAATAACTGACTTACCACAGTATTAAATGTGTTTAGATGCTCTGTCACCGAGTTTCCATCTTTCATCCTTAGGTTATACAATGTTTTCCGTAGGAACAATTTATTCACCAGAGACTTAGATTGGTACAAAGTCCCTAACTTGTCCCACAAAGCCTTAGCAGTAGCTTCTCCTGATACATTCAACAATACTGAATCTAAGACACACAATCATATTGTGCTCTTTGCCTTCCGATCCAACTCCTTCCATTCTTCATCGGACACTCTCGTTGGTTTAGTACCCGGATCTACCGCGATCCACTGATATTTATCCACCAACAGATCCTCCATCTTGAGTTTCCATAACTCAAAATCTTGACCATTAAATTTATCGATCTCTATCTTTCCACTGCTTTCCATCTTCTTTCACCACTAGAATCGATCCCGCAGATCTCCCACTGAACAGGGTCTACCATAGGCCCGAGAAAAACCCCTCAGTAACAAATGTGTCCCCTTGAAGCCAAAATAGCTCTAATACCAAATGTAGGTTTTAACCCCATGCAGAAATTACCTGCATACGAATTCTAAAACACAGAAAATAAACAATGTGAGAGCATAACATATAAAACACATATACACAGATATTTTCCCCTGTGTCCCAAAATTGGGACAATCAGATTGATTTTTCATTATGTTCCTTTCAATGTTACAATACATATTTATACATGTCCAAGCATCCAATACCATGGACCGAAATCCATCACGTCCAAAACCATGTGCGAAAACCATGCACAAAACCATAGGTAGGTCTTCCCAACCTAATATAGGGTCCAAAAAATTTTCCCTGGGGCGCTGCCCCAGAACCTGTAGAGGGGGGCTACCCACCCCCCTCAAACTCCCTGAGACCCCCCTGCTTCACAAACGATGCAATGAAGGGGGGGCTTCGCCCCCACTCTAACCCCCCAGTTAACTATGTAGGCTAGTCGTGGAAAGAATATAACACAACCCAACACCCCTCGATGTGTAATCACCACATTTATATCGAAGAACGTTGAAATCCAATCTGATAACCCCAAAGGAGAATGAATCCAAATCTCAAGGATATAGTCAAAGAAGAGCTACAAAAGCTATTGGATGTAGGATTCATTTACCTTATCTCGGACAATGAGTGGGTTTCTCCTTTGGTGTTGGTTCCAAGAAAAATGGTAAGTGGAGGATTTATGTCGATTACAGAGATTTAAACAAAGAAACAAAGAAGGACCATTTCCTTATACCTTTCATTAGTGAAGTTCTAGATGGCTTGGCAAGGAAGAAGTTTTTCTCTTTCCTAGAAGGGTTCAGCGGGTACAATCAAATCCATATCAGCCCAGATGACTAGTATAAAACCACCTTCACTTGTCCTTGGGGTGATTTCGCTTATAGGGTCCTTCCTTTTGGCCTAGGCAATGCCTCTGCCACTTTCCAAAGGGCAGTCCTGAGTATTTTTGCCGAGCTAGTCAATGATGCAGTAGACATTTATATGGATGATTTTACACCCTATGGGTGTGCTTTCCAGGAGGCTCTGTCCAACTTGGGTAAGGTGTTGAACAAATGCATTGAAATGAACTCGCCTCTTAGTCCTGAAAAATGTGAGCTCTTGATGACTGTAGGGATTATTCTAGGTCACTCAATATCCCAGAAAGGATTGCAGGTGGACCCAAATAAGATAGCCATCATCCAAAGGGTCCAACCTCCACAAAAACAGAGGGATTTCAAAAGTTTTCTAGGTTTAGCTGGATACTATCGGATATTTATAAAATACTTCAGCAAGTTAGTTTCTCCTTTATTTGGGTTATTGGCCAAAGACTCTGAATTGTTATGGTCAAAAGGATGTCAAGAGGCCCTGGATACCATGAAGGACAAGTTGACCACTGCATCTATTCTTCAAGTTCCAAATTGGGCCCTTCCTTTCCATATACATGATGATGCCTCTCACAAAGCCATAGGAGCATCTCTAGTCCAAATGGATGACAAGTTACCTTATGTCATCTACTTCATCAATAAGAATCTGTCAAAGGCCGAAATGAATTATATAGTGACTGAGAAGGAGCTCCTAGCTGTTGTGCATTCATTGAAAATAATTAGGCATTACATTATAGGTTACCAAACATTTGTACATACTGACCATGCTGCAACTAAATACTTGATGAGTAAACCTGATGTAAATGCCCGGATTATTATATGGTTACTTTTATTACAATAGTTTGTTCTAACTATTATTGATAAGCTTGGCAAGGAGAATGTTATTGCAGATTTTTTTATCTAGATTAACTTTTCCTGTAGGGGAGGAAGGAATGGTTGATAATTAGTTACCGGATGAACACTTATTCGCCATTTCAGTTCTCTCTCCATGGTTTTTTAACATAGTAGACTACTTGGTGTCTTCACAGTTTCCATCGAACTTGTCCTCCAAAGAGAAAAGCAAGATTGTGAGGAAGAGCGCCCCATTCACTTGGATTGGGGGCAACCTCTTCAAATTAGGCCTGGATCAAATTCTTAGAAGGTGTGTCATGGAGGAGGAAGTCTTTGACATCCTTCTGACCTATCATGATGGGCTTTGTGGAGGTCACTTTGCAGCCAAGAGGACATCATTCAAGGTACTACAAGCTGGTTATTACTGGCCCACTCTTCACCAGGATGTGAGGAGGTATACTAGTTAGTGTGATCAGTGCCAAAGGATGGGAAAACCTACTCCAAGGGATGAAATGCCTCTGCAGCCTCAAGTGACTTTTGATCCATTTGACAAGTGGGGCATGAATTTCATTGGACCCATTGATCCTCCATCCAGTCAAAAGTAGTACATTATTGTGTGCATTGACTATTTAACCAAGTGGGTTGAAACCAAGGCTATCAAAGCAGCAACAGAGGAGAAAGTGGTTGAGTTCTTAAGGGAAAATGTATTTTATAAGTTTGGGTACCCTAAAGAACTGGTCATTGATCAAGGCAGCCAGTTTACATCTCACATGATTGAAAGTTTGTTAAGCCAGCACAAGATCAAGCATAGAACATCCACTCCTTACCACCCACAAGCTAATGGGCAAGTGGAGGTGACCAACAGAGTGTTGGAGGGCATTCTGACCAAAGTGATTAGCAACAACAAAAAGGACTGGGTAGATAGATTAGTTGAGGCCACTTGGGCCTAAAATACCACCTGGAAGACCACCACTGGGTTCACTCCTTATGAGTTGGTCTATGGGAAGAAGGCCCTGTTGTCCATTGAATTTGAGTACAACACATTAAGAATGGTAGCACAACTAGATCTAGATCTCACCAGGGCACAACAAGAGAGATTGCTCCAGCTAAATGGGTTAGATGAGTTTAGAATGCAATCCCTCCTGCACACATAGGTGACTCAAGTTCAAAGGAAGATCTGGCATGAAAAGAACATAAAGGACAAACAGTTTCAAGAAGGTGATTGGGATTTGTTGTATGATTCCAGATACAAGGATTTTAAAGGCAAGTTAAGGACTAGATGGTTAGGGCATTATGTCATAGAGAAATGTCATGATAATGGTTTAGTGCAAATAAGAACCATTGATGTAGAGGCTATTCCTTTACTTGTCAATGGGCACAGATTGAAGGTCTACAAGAAGCCCTTGTCAAAGCAAGAATTCATTAATGGCATCAACAAGACAGTGATGGTAGCAGAGCAAGTCTCAACTTCTACCCCATCAAGTCACTGATAAAAAAAGAAATAAAAGAGAAAAAAAGAGAAAAAAGGGAAAAAAAATAAAGAGACTTAGGTGAAAACCTCCATGAGGCACCTGAGTCCCACTGTTGGGTTGAAAACCTCTTGAGGCAGCCCAATGGTGTCAAAAAAGAAAAAAGAGATAAAAATATCTCTGGGTGAAAACCTCTTTTGAGGCACCCAGGGAAAGCAACTAGGATGAAAACTTTTTGGAGGCAGGCTAATTGTTTTAAAAAAAGAAAGAAAAAAAAAGAGATAAAAAAAGGGGCAAGAAAAACTTTGAAAATGTTGTTTGCAGGTCAACAAGAGGAGGATCAAAGAAATAAGAGAGGAGCAAAAGGACCTATATAATTCATTTTTCATTCCTCCATTCCATATTCTTATCATCCCATCATTCCCTCCATTTGTGAACTCATCTAGCTCAGTTTGCACGGGTTCTGTGTTTTCTACAGGATGCCCTGTAAACCTACAGGATTCCCTGAAAACCTATAGTATGATCCTGTAGGAATTACAATGGATTGGGAATCCCAAGGAAGGTGACCCTAGAGAAAGGGGATGACCTGCTTATGTAAAAAAAATAAATGTTTACTTCACCACCTCATCACCATGCCTCTCTCCACCATGATTACCGTTGCATTCATCCAATAATTCAGTTTCAAAAAAGAGTACAGTTTTCAGAAAAAAAAAACAAATAAAAGAGGATAAGAAAATAGGGCAAGGGGAATACACCTGAAGGCTATACCTCTCACCTAACAATCACTAGACCCCTTATCTACCCATGACAACAATCCTCATGCTCCAGAAGTGAAGGAATGAATAAAAATTTAGGGGAGAGGCAACTACAGGACATCCTGTAGGTTTCCTGTAGGAAATCCTGTAGCAGCCTATCCCACAAAACAAAATTTTATAGGTTGCGATCATCTTCAACATGGAAATACCAATGAAAATTAAGCGACTCCAGAGCTTAGCAGCAGCAATAGGAACAACAACATCACAATCTAGTACCTGCACATCAAAGAAAAAACATCAAAGGAGGACAATAAAAAAAGAAGAAGGAAAACACATGCAAAAAATATGTAGCAAGGATATCACTCTCCAACAAGCAGCATCAAGGCATCTTACCACATGTATGTCATCTCGCTTAAACTCTCTCGTTAGCATAATATGATAAAAAATGTAGATTTGTGAAAGAGTTGGTTTTATAAGCAAAGGTGGCCAGTTAACTTGGCCACCTTCGGCCAGTCAACGAGGAGAATACATTTAGTTCACTACACACGTGGTAGCAGTCAAATCAGGAGAAAGAGGAGATGAGGCCAAAAGTGGTTAATTTATAGATGATCGAAGTGGGAGATGATTATGAGGTAAGGAGGAATGATGAAGTGGTAGTGGGACCAACGGTCCAAAAGTGGGTGCTCGTACTTCAGTCACCAACACACCATCCCACTCAATCACCCATATGAGGAAATAAAACATTGATTCCCATGCATAGGAGGCATTCACAATCTCGAGGATACATCAAAGTAAGCTTCCTCTCAACCCTTAAAGCACTGTCTACAGGAAAGACAATGAGCATTTTTTTTCAGCGCAGGAGCACCTACATGATCCTACAGGAAAACCTATAGGATCCTACGGGAGAACCTACAGGATACAGAGCAGTCATCTGTAGGATAGGTAGTGGGAATTTAAAGAGGAAAAATCAAAGGTTGGCTTCATCAGGCAGTAACCAGGAGGTAGGAGCTATACCTTCCCACACTTTCCAAGTTAAAAAAATATAGAAAAACCTTCTATTTTGTTAAGGAGATTGCAGTCTAGGGGAATTGTATACAGAATTGTCATTTAAAATCTCTCACCCATTAGAATTTGGAATTAGACCCCTACAAGCTTCCACAATCATCAGAGGAAAAATGACAGGGGATTTAACAAGAGGGAACCCACCAATATAGTGAGAATTTATCAACACCCTCCTATAGTAGAGATCTTCATAAGGCACAATTGGATGGGTTTCTTTGAAAAAATGAGGGGATACGATGATGAGGTTGCCATAGAATTTTCTCTCTCACTCATACCACTAATTAGTACCCATGCCACTACTGTGGTGAAATGCCTCTTAGTAGGAATCACCCCTAAAGTCATAGGCAGAATCACCACACTTCCTTTAGGGTTGTCTTGGAGAAAGTAAGGTAAGGGTAACAACTAACTTGTAAAGAAGAAATTCTTCTTGGAAGGAGAGGAGGCAATGGAAGACAAAAATGGGGTCAGAAGAGAAATCCTACCATACCCTTGGAATAAAATTAGCTACCACCTCATTAAGTATATATCATGTGAGGGAAGATACAGTGTGGTATATGGATACCATTTTAGGCTTCTCCAAGAACTGAGGTTTGGAGCAGACAGACCTCCTGAAAATAGAATAAGCATACCCTAATTTCTTCTTCAATCAGTGATAGATATGAGCATCAAAGTGCAGGAAGGAAACAATCAAAAACTAGCCCACCATGGGTTAGTTAAACTTATCCTAGAATATTCCCTCCAAAACCTAAGACTCCCTATTACATGGACAACTTTCAGAGACATGCAGGCAGAGGGAGACATAAAAGCCCTTGACTATGACAAAATCCCCACTTCTAGTGAGAGGGGTGAAGAGGAAACAAAGAGGGATGAAGAGGAAACATAGAATGAAGAAGAGGAAGAAAAGGAGGAGGAAAATGATGAAGGGACATAAGAAGATGCAAAAGAAGAAACTGATGAACAATGTGAGGAACTAGAGGAAGAAGAAGAGAAATACAGGGATGAGAAGGAGAATGGAAAATAGGAAACAAAGGACAAGGAAGAACAAAGGTCTACAATTAAAGGCAAATAAGGGGAGGAATCACCAAGGGTATCTCCAGAATCCACTGAGAAAGAGGCAACAGCTGCCCTCACTGCCCTAAGTACCCCTATCAAGAAAAAATGGAAGAGACAGAGACAAATCCCATTGTACTTTAGGAAAAGAAATAATACAAGGATCAGGGAAGGAAAACCTCAAACACCCACTAAAGTTCCTATTATCATTGAAGACTCACCAAAACAACAAGAAAAGATAGCTCCTCTTGTGAAAAATCAAGGAGAAGGATCATCAGGACAAGCCTCTCCCAAATCTCCCATCACTTATGTTAGGAGACCTATCACCAGGTCTACCTCATCCAAAGGAAAAGGTATCCTATAGGAGACACAGAAGGACCTACAGGAAGCAGAGGCCATCCTACAAGAAACTCTGCTAAACCTACAGGAAACTCAGAAAATGGACCAAGAAGGGATCATTCAGCAAGAAACAAATAAAGAAGAGCCAGAACTGAGGGAATCTAGTCCTCAACCCAACCTTGACTCTTTCTACAGGTTCATTTAAGGGGGTAGAGTCATTCCACAGAAATTTTCCATCCCCTTATTCTTTGAGCTTGAGAAAGAAAGGGCAAGAACACATAGGTGGATGAAAATTGCCAAATATAAAGGAGTGGAGGATATAGGCCACATGGAGGAGAAAGTAAAGGAGATGGGCAGAGAACTGAGCAGCCTAAGGGACAAAGAGGAAATGATGAAAGCTCAGTTGGAAGTAGAGAATGCATGGCTAAGGGGACAGTTACAAGAGAGAGAAATTCAATTGGCATCCATGGCTATTTTATCTTTAGAGGCAATCCAGTGCAAGATGCCAACAAAGTCCTATGCATTGTATCTTAAGGAACAGTGGCTACAGTTCCAAATCAAGACTTTAGCACAGAGAGGCACTATGCCCTTCCAAGACTATAAACAATTCATTGATCTCTGTGATCAAAGAACCTTGGAGGATAGAGCTAAAATGTTTGAGTTTTACCTACACAACTTGGCCTTGACAGATCTAAATATGTGGGACCCTAATTCAAAGCTAGGGGACTTGCAATTAATGGCCTTAGCATCATCGATGAATCATGAGGAGGAAAGAGATGCAGAGATGAATAAAGTAATGGAAATAGGAGAGACAGAGGCCCCCATGATAAGAGCTGAGTAATCAAATCCAATGGATGTCATCAACACCCACAACCTGATTGCAAATGACCCTAAACTTGCACCTAGGTACCTTGCTGCCCAAGAGAAAGCAGTCACACACTTTGAGGACATGTTCAAGTTGTTAGGGGATGAAAGCATGCAAGCTTGCCAAAGGATATGCAACACTTTTCCCTACAGCCTGAAATTCAAAGAGTACCATTCTCCTCAGAGAATGAGAGAGGCACTTAACAGAACACCCATGTGCAAAAAAGCTCTCCAAAGACACAAAGTCAATTGGATTGGCTTGAGACTCAGTCCACCACTGCTCTTAGGAATGTTGGAAGGAAGGAAGGAAGAGGAAGAAAGAAAGTAGTGGGAGGAGATAGAGAGGAAGGTATGATTCTATGCACAGGAAGAGGAAACAACAATAGAAACATGGGATGTCAGGGAGGTCACTAAAGCAATGAAGGACATGGATATAGATTAAGTTGCTCAAAGGATGAGCACACTTTCAGTAGGGGGGTTATGATGAGCCTCATCATTGGGTAACTATATGGACCTTAATACACCTCCAGGCTTATTTAAATAAACTCTTCTCATAATTCCTTACATATTTTGATTATATTTTGCTTAACGAGATGAGTAAAAGTGAGATGTTATGCCTAGTGGACTAATGTGCATTTATTGCAGGTTTTTGAGAGCAAATCATGGCAATTTTGGCTAATTAAGGGCAGAAAATCGAATGAGACAAGGAGGAGAGATTGTAGGAGATAGATCCTCCTCATTTACTTCTCAGTCATTCGAATATTCCTCCATCAAATCACACTACCTTGGAGTTGGAAGCAGCCGAGTCATGAAGATCAAAAGGTAGTCAAGCCAGTGACAATTAAAGAGCTAGTTCATCTTGAGTTTGGGAGTTGAGCCTCCCTAGATTTAAGGAAGTCATTGGAGACTTCAGTTGTATAAATAAGGAGGCCTAGAGCCTCATTACGATTCGAATTTTTAATGTAAAAGCACTAGGAATTTTTGGGTTCAAGACTTGTGGAAGACATTGTTATGTAATTTTCTGATTTGATAATGAGAATGAGCATTTCCTTGATCCAACACTGATTTGACTCAAAGGGCTAAAGCTCTTGGGTTAGGGCCCAACCCTAGAAGCAAAGGATCCTCTTCCTATATTTGTATGCTTAGCTGGTTTCATAGATTAATGGTTGAATTGTCTTTAGCATCATTCCATTGCAAGTAGTTGTGGATTTAATTAGTTTGCTTCCATTTGTCAATTGCTTTAGCATTAGCTTAGGAAGATAAAGGAATATAAAAAAGTTGATAGTAAGTAGCTTTGGCCTCCCTCCTCCTTTTAGGGACCATGGTTTGAGGAAAGAACTCCTATGCAGCCCCAAAAAGATATAATTCTGATTTCTCATGGAATTTAGGGTTTTCTGTCACTTAGGCCAACATTTTACTAGTTTTCAAGAATAGGATTTAAGTGTCATTTCTAATATCTTCAGCCTTGCATTAATAAATGTTTCACATTATTCTACAAGTTTTCCCATGCATGAAATATGCAACTAGATAATGAAATTTTGTTTTTCATTAGTCCATTGAAAATCCTTCTTGTTTACATGATTCAGGGATAAATGTCAGTGATTGATGCAATGCAGGAGTTTCAATAGTGCAGGGAGATTTCATGACTAGCAACCCCATCCTAACCTCATCCATCCATGATCATCACTTTCTCCACTAAGTCCCTCACCAAATTCATCATTCCAGAAGAATACTTTTCCAAGCTTGTTGAGCAAATCCAACCATCTCACAAACTCTGTTTTGAGTTCTGAAGGAGTCCTAGGCACTCCCTTGCTTCATTTCTCGCACCATTCACCTTCCCTAAGCCCTACACCACCTTCCAAATCCATCCTCTTGCTCTTGGTTGTATCTTGTAGGAATACAGGGGATCCTATAGGCGCATTAGGACATCTTGTAGGAGACATTAGGACATCATGTAGGTCGACCTGTAGTGGCTCGTTTTGAGGCTAAATTATGGAAAAAGTACCTAGGAAGATAGGAGAATACCCGTACTTACCTCCCAAGCCATATGACCATCCACCATCATCCCTAATCCACTTGCCACATCACCAAAGGAAGTTAGCATTCACCTTTTCACACAAAAAAGACAAAAAGGAAAAAAAAGTTATTTTGTTCATTTACATGCACAACAGTAGAATGTTTGGATGTTTCAAATTGCATGCCTGGGATAGTAGGATTACACACATGTTAACTTAGAATTATTTTGAAGCAAAGCCTCTTAGCAGTTAGTTCGATGAATGGTGTGTTTAAGCATTTGATTCCAGTCTTTTCCTTACTACAGTAAACAAAATTTCTTTTGGTGTAAATTTCCCTTTTTCTCATTGGTGATCAAGCTTCTTTTGAATCAATATAAGGCCGGTTTGAGAAACCTTAGTGGTCTATCGCCAGCTCGGCAGTGACAAAGAGTGGACCCATCGCATCTACTTGTGTATACATCACTGTCACCTCCAAGTTTGTATGAACCCCAAGTTCATAAAGTAAAGTTGGTAGCCCCAGGAGTTGCAACATTCTTGCTACAATACTGGTGCTCATCAGGCAGAACAAAGTTGCAAGCTCAAGCGGATCCACTGATGATGAAAACAACTTTGGAGACTCAGGCTATGAGGCGACGACATGACATGAAGATCGCATGAAGACAGAGAATGGAACAAATAAGGAGTTGCATGTGCCGAAGCAACAACTCAACGAAGAACATGAGATGCACAAACATGCGAATGAGCTGCAGCAGGAATAGGAATAGCAGAGGGCAAAACATGCACTCACAGATGAAACTGCGCCCGTACAAATTATAGATCCATCCCAATAGTTGGCATGGAGCAGACATGGTGAGAAGTGTTGTTGATCACAAGAAAGGGATTTAGCAGCATGCATGTCATCATGCACACGCATGTGATCCAACCCATTCAGTACACTCACCAAGGCAAAGACAAGAAGCAAGTCCAACTGGAGATGAACATGTAGTTGACAATTGATGCACATGATCACCAACACACACTAGAAGATCAACACAGACACTATGCATCAGTGTGTTGCCGATTTGTCTGCACCCAAGAAGACCATGTGCATGTTGGCAGACGAGTTGGATGGGGGAGCCATACCAATGCACCCGAATGAAACAAAGGCAAGAGTTCGCTTTAGCAAGATGTCACCATGGAGTGCATGCACACCATCACGGATGACCAATATTGGCATAAGTTCACAAACTTCACCATCACAAGCTTGTCAAAGAGTTGGTCTCACCACAACGAAACGAGTGTCAGTGATGTCTTGCATGGATTTCTTAAGCCATTTTTTCTCACATGAGAACATGTGCATTGTAATGTAACATCTTGTCAAGAGGAAGTTCAAGTGTCGATAGTTGGATGTAACAGTCATAGAGTAGATGAAGATTCATGAGGGTAGATGAACTATCACAAAGGGGAATGTCAAGGGTCACCCAATCCTTTGCTATAAATAGAACCTCATAACTTATTGTAAAGGGTTTTGGTAAGCCAAAATTCCAATAAGACTATCTGGGAGAGAGCTTGGACAAATATATTGTAACGAGCCTTGGCTTCTCCACTACGTAGAGCTAGTATATCTCTTTGGAGGAGTAGGCAGTTGTGGCTGTAATGTTCACTATCGGAAATAGTGGTTAGACTTACACTTAACATAATAGAGCCAACAAGTTTCATACATATGTTGTATTGTATTCTATGATATCTGGTTTACTCTAAATGATATATGTATTTGTTTTCTTACCATGCATGTATGGACTATTCTGTATAAGTATGTATGAATCTTTCTGAAATGTGCTGTTGGTTTAACCATCACTTGGCATTTCTCACTAACTTGCTTTCTAGCGTGTGATGCATATTCGCTCATGTGTTCCCTTCCAAGATGCATACTATTACAGGTCTCCAAGAGGTGCACTCACCTCATCCTCAATGTGTTAGAACCTCTCATGCACCTTCATTAGCTTGTTGCAACTGTCACACCCTTGCTACCAATAAAGACATTTTAGTTGCCTTTGTGCAAAATCGCGGTCAAGGCATTACTGTATGACCCACTGCTGGTACTCCTACACCAAACGATCTGAGGTCTAATTGGGACTTCTTACTGAGGAGATCCCCTTACATGTTGGTGGGTCCAACACCGTCAACGAATTCTTAAAAACTTGCGATAATACCCTGTCAATCTGAGAAATCCTTGCAGATGCTTTATGGATGTGGGGATTTTCCATTCCTTAATGGATTTAATTTTGATAGGGTATACCTTCACACCTTCATGAGATACAATATGGCCCAGATATTCCACCTCTTGTACTCCAAAGAAGCATTTAGAAATTTTTTCATATAATTGTTTCTCCTCCAATTGTTTGAGCACCCTGTCAACATGTTGAACATGATCCTTCTAAGACTTGCTATAGATTAGTATATCATCAAAAAGTACTAACAAAAATTTTCTAAGGAAGGGTTTGAAAATGGAATTCATCAAACCTTGAAATGTAGAAGGTGCATTGGTGAGGCCAAAATGCATGGCCAAAAAATCATAATGACCCCCATGAGTTCTAAGTGATGTTTTTCGAATATCTTTAGTCTTCATTCTGATTTTATGATATCCTAAATGAAGATCCAACTTAGTAAAGTAAATTAATCCACGCAATTCATCCAATAATTCATAAATGACAGGAATAGGAAATTTATCTTTAATAGTGAGCTGATTGAGCTCCCTATAATCTGGACACATGCACCATGACCCATCCTTCTTGTGCACCAATAATAATGGAGTATAGAAATAACTTTGACTAGGTTGAATTATAATAGTCTCTAGCATTTCTGCATCCATACGTTCAATTTCACTCTTTTGGGCATAGGGATATTTATAAGGCTTGATGTTTGGAGGAACACTTACTGGAATCAAATGAATAGCATGATCATGATCACAAATAGGTGGGAGGCCTTTAGGAATCTCAAATACCTTGGTATGACTGTCCAAGACTTTTTGGAGATCTGGAGAAATAGGTGATTTCGGTGTGGGAACCTCTAGTAAACATAATTGTGAAATTACGCCTCGTTGTTCTTTCTTTAGAAGTTTTTTCATTCCGTTAGAGCTGATTATCTTTCTTGGTTTCCCTGTGATACCCCTTAATTCAACTTCATTTCCTTTCGAATAAAATTTTATAAAGATTTCTTGAAAATTAAAAGCTATTGTACCCAAATATTGTAGCCATTGGACTCCTAGTACAACATCAACACCATCCATTGGAATGGAAAGCATTGGGCTATTCAATACATATTCTCCCATGGATAGCTTGATATCATGGCACTTTCTAGAGAAATTTATGGTTCCTCCATTTGCAACCATCACTTGAAACTCTGGTGCTGAATATAGTTTGAGGAGTTGTAATTTCGTCCAATGCATTACAAGATATGGCCGGATTCATTTATTATTTCTCTAGGGTTTGTTCCTGGTGTATATCCTCTTCTTTTGATGTTTCTTGTTCCTTTTCTTCCTCCTCTTCACAATCTATGTAAAATAATTTCTTCTCAGCACACTTATGACATTTAGTGTATTTTCTATCACAACTGTACCAAAGCCCATTTGCTATTTTTTCTTCCAATTTTTGTGGTGTCAACCTTGTAGGTTGTGGAAGGCTAGGGTCAACAACACTTCCATATTTATAGTTGTGAGTGGTAGGCTTCCTTGTGGCCATAATTTTTCTTTCCATTTTTCTTGCGAACCTGAATGCCTTCTCCAATGAATCAGGTTCCCAAAGTCGAAACTCATGTTGGATCTTATACTTTAAAGTCCCTATGAACAAATCAGTCCTATGCTCCTCTGGAATATCTTGTACCCTTATATTAAATTTTTGGAAGTCCTCAATGTGCTCCATCATTGAACCCTTTTGATTGAGATTTATCAATTGGCTAAAAAAAGTTTTTCTTTTTGTATCCTCATCATGTGCTATCAGTTCTTTTGTAAAAATTTCCCAAGTGACAATTTGTTTACGAGAGAAAAGCCATCAATACCATAAAAACTGATTTGGTTCGAAATATAAAGTTGCAATGCGTAACTTTTGTGTTTTTGTACATTATGGAGATCGAAATATTGCTCCATCTGTAGTATCCATGTTACAAGATTCTTGCCATCAAACTTCCTCATATCGATCTTTGGAACATGGTGGGTTTTCAATCCAATATTAGAGTCTATGAAATCACGATTAAAATTTCTTTTGTTCTCCTCATGAGTTTCTTTTACTACCCTTTCACCATTAGTAAGCATTTCTTGTAGCAAAATTTTCAAATATTCCATGTTGCCTTTAAGTTTTTCTTCTATACCATCCATCTTAGCTTTCATTCCTATCTTCAAATCTTCCATGTTGCCTTTAAGTTTTTCTTCTATACCATCCATCTTAGATTCCATGCCTTTCTTTAAAACATCCATCTTAGCTTCCACGCCATCCATCTTAGGTTCCACAACATCCATCTTAGCTTCTGTTACTTTTTGTGAGAGTGAATTTTGTTGCACTTGGTCTCGTAATTTTGATATATCATGTTGCATTTCTTCCTCTTCTTCATGAGTCATGCTAGAGATTTAAGGTTGCTTACTAGGTGTTTCCATTTTATTTCTTCAGGGCATCAATTAATGATAATAATGCTTCACTATGCCCTTTGAATTCCTTCAAACTAATTTTTCAAACCAAACCTAAATTTAAAAAAACTACACACCTTTTTTCACTTTGTAGGAGCTTGATATTGAACCTGTTGTTTCTCTATAATTTTGGATCTCCAAGGTCTAAAATTGCGTCCGGCAGTAGCCCTTTGAATCCTATTTCCAACTCTACAAAGTCTGATCAAGATTGGATTCTCCAAGGAAGAGTTATGCCAAATCTCCCACGATGACCTGATTATAGACTTGTTCAGTAGAGTGGAATTGTACGAAGTGTCACGTGTCATTTTTTCGACCTTAAGACCTAAAACCAGTACAATATGATGCTCAGAAAGAATGTTATGATTATTTTCACCAGGTCACCTGTTTGAGATATAATTCAGGATCCTACAAAAAACCCTAACGTCCTTAGATCATATATCCAAAAATATAGTGACACAAGATTTGAAATTTGGATCTAAGGTTCAAAACGATTTATAATCAAATGGGTTTTTGTTTTAGCTTCTGAAATGTCGCAGAAAAAAAGTTATAGCGAAAATACCACGATGACCTATTTGGAGCAGCGAAACCCTAGAATCCAAACCTCTGACACCAAATGTTATGGAACCAGCTCACAAAATAGAAGAAAAGATAGATTAACGCCTTCAAAATCAGCCTCTTCGAGGGGGAAACCTTCTTTATATTACACAAATGAAAAATTCTTGGATGATACAAGTGACAAAACATCCTTTCTATATATAGGAGTCTAAGGGGTCACAATATAATCAAAGCCGACACAACAATAATAATATAAGGGTACAGTAATAACAATAGTTGGCTTCTATGGGGAAAAATAATAAAAATATGGGGACAATAGGGGCACAAAAATAATAATAAGGGATACAATGACAATAGTAATGGGGGAATCACTAGTATTACAGGGACCTAACATTCTTGGAGTTTGACGAACCTCTGCACAGGTGCTAAGGTCCATGTTGTCACCCTGATCTCATCAAACTACAGTTGCTTCTCGCAGATGTCAGCTTCAAGTTTCTGCAGATGCAATTCCTCCTGCAGCAAGGCCCACATTTCCATCGTACTCTAAAAAATTTGGCTGCAGTCATTAACGACAGTGGAAAGAACGTCCATATCATATTTGATAGTAGCCTCACACTACTCTCGGACTTTTGGAGGGGTGGTAGGCTACAACTTCATCTGAAGCTCTGAAATCTGCAGCTATAGCTCAAACCACACCTTTCCCACCTTGGCCTTATGTTATTTCACTGTGGCTGCCAGCTTCTATAATTTATCAGCGGATGTTGCCTTTGCTGGAATCTAGAGCTTGAGAAGCTCACTGTATACCTGTGCTATTGCTGCTTCCAGCTACTCACTGCGTGATGAACTCTTCTTGTTCCTTTAGATCTTGCGCCTTTTCATCGAACATTTGTTGGTTTCTATTCTTGACTTCACTGATAACCTGTAATGCTCATTGTTCCCAGACCTTGAGCTCATCCGATAATCCTTGATGTAGCTCATGCAATCACTGAATGGGGAGTGCTACAAGGTTAAGGCTCAAGTTCTTCATATGCAATAGGCGCACCCTATCATCTAAAGTTTCAACGTGAAATGATCCCTCCGACAACTGCACTGTGTGGAGGTCTGTGGTAAGCTCTGTTGTTGAGGCTGTCACGCTCACTTTTTTCAGACTTGCTGGACCTGTGCTTGCTTAACCTAGGCTCGCTTGTATAACTTCTGTTTGTACCTACAATTCCAGCAGCCAACTTCATTGGTTCAACTCGTGTGACATCTGCTTCTTCATAATAGATGGATTTTAGGTATTGGTTGGGCTCAAAATGTGGGTATTTACTATGATCATTTAAATCCCAATCTTCAATTTTCAGGTATGGTACCTGGGCCAACAATTCACCCTAAATAGGTATGTCTTCAAGTAATATAGAAGTGAAAACCTTATATTTAATAGCATCCAGATCTTTCGTGACCTTGGATGTTGGCTTCCGTGGTGGAAAATGCAGAGGCAACCTAGAAATGGGTTTTACTTCTTAGGCACTGATTTATTCAAGGCCACCGGCCAATTCATCTGTATCCAAGTCCTTCGGTTCCATTGGTTTCTTTTTTTTATCCATTTTTCCCTTTTGTCTTGTTGGCTTGTATGAGCCTGACCTCAGAGGTGATTTAGCCAAGCAAATCCTGGTACTACTGACCCTTTCGGCAACAGCCTGCGGAGCACGGAGTGAGGTCTCACTCGAAGTAGTATGAGAGGGTGCTTGAACCAGGTTTCCGCACCCTGAGAATGTCTGATGAGCTTCTGGAGGTCCGCAGTTTGACCTTGCGTGCACATCGCTACACGCACTTGTTATTCCTTCACAATCTGTGATGCTTCTTCTGCGCAGCCCTACTCGGGGCACAACCCGTATAATACCCAAGTTCCTTGCTATTTAATCTGTTATTACTCGATTAATTAACTTTTGTATGTAAGGTTAATGATTATTAGAACATATTCGGCAATCATATCAATGCGCACGATAAATAAATCAATATAAATGTAAATAAGACAATGCACAATAGATACATAGAAATAGGAATCAACTTCTCTTTATTAATCTTCGATCTAGATTACAAACTCGACACCACCTTGCACACTCAGTTGCAGGGGTCCGCACACTCAGCTGCGGACTCTACTAGGCCTTTGCACACGCAGCTGCAGAGCCTCTTCCTACCATTATGACCCAATACACTTAGACTCTTACTCTATGCTCGAATCATTCCTATTCTTCTCTCCCTTTCCCTCCCTTTACAACTTAGAGCCTTGCTCTATTTATACAATCCAATGGTTCACAGACCATGGGTAGGCTGACATGACTTTACATTTCATTACAATACTTTACGGCGGACAACCTTATGACTCATCCTATACTTCGCACTCCGCGCCCACAATTCGCGGAGTCTTACAAAACCTTTGAGCAAAACTTGGGCTTTGAGCCCAAAAACATGTTATGGGGGATTCCATGCCCAAAAAGCCCCCAACATAATCATCGTGACTCGTCCCGAGTGACTCTGCTGGTGCGGTAATCTTGGCACGAAGCCCCTCCAACTAGTCCCGTACTGCTCAGAGGTCCGCGACGCACTGTTTTGCGGTTTTCTGGACCTGTTGCATGTGCTCTTTCGATGCTTCTTTATGAGGATCAGCTATGTTGGGCATGGAATCCCCCCCACAACAGGTTTTGGGGCTCAAAGCCAAATTTTTGGTCAAAGATGTTGTAAAACTCTGCGAATTGCAGGCGCGGAGCATGAAGTGTACAATTGAGTCATAGGGTTGTTCGCCCTAAACATTGTATTGTAAAATAGTGTAAAGTCGGCCTACCCATGGTCCGCGGACCATGGGATTGTATAAATAGAGTGAGGCTTTAAGTTGTAAAGTTAGTGAAGGAGTAATGAATAGAGAGAATAGCGAAGGAAAGGTTCGGGCTTAGAGTAGAGTTCTAAGTATCTTGGGTTGTAGTAATAGGAAGAGGCTCTACAACTGAGTGCACAGAGGCCTAGTAGAGTCTGTAGCTGAGCGCACGGACCCTTGCAGCTTAGTGCGTAGGGTGGATTTGAGTCTGTAATTAGGACAGGAAGCTAATAAAGAGAAGTTTATTCTAATTCTATGTAATTGCTATGCATTATCTTCTTTATGTTTATACTCTTTTATGTATTGCGCGCATTGATATGATTGTTGATTATATTGTAATAACCATACATCTCACACACACAAGTTAAGTAATCATTTAGATAGCAAGGAAATTGGGTATTATATGGGTTGCGCCCCGACTAGGGCTGTGCGGAAGCCGCATCGCAGGTCATGAAGGGATCGCAAGTGCGCGCAGCGACAGGTCAGATCGCAAACCTCCAGAAGCCCATCAAACATCCCAAGGGTACGGAAACCTGGTTCTAGCACCCTCCCATACTACTTCGGATGAGACCTCAATCCCCGCTTCGTGGATTATTGCCAAAAGGGCCAGTAGTATCGAGATTTTCTTGGCTAAATCACCTCTGAACCTGGGTCAGGCCCCACTAAGCCAACAAATGGTTCCATTGCCGGGACCGGGATCTACATAAAGGATGTCTGATGTCGTGCCACTGGAACCCTACAAAGAAAGAAATTGAAGAGTGGCTGGATAAGAAGATTCACGAGTTCGTGGCGCAGGAAAATAGAAATCCGTTAGTATCTAAAGAGCAATGGTTGGATCGCTACTTATACACTAAAATCCATGAAATTTTCTTTGCATCTTTTCTGTTTGAACTGTATGATTGGATCACAAAGTTAGCAGACAACTAGGGAAGGTGTAGGCTCGACAAACTAATAGTGTGGACTCCAGAACTAGTGCACAGACTAGAAGCCTTAGAAGATAAGATAGCGCGAGCTGTGGACCACTGGCTTGACCGAATAATAGGAGGATTTATCACTGAGTTCACGGTAGACATGACCATCTGTTACAGTGAGGCAGAGCGACTTTTTCTCAAGGGATCGCGAGGTAAGCACATTAAATGTTTGAACACTTGGATTAAGATGCTATTGTGTGAAAAATGGGTTATGCGAATAAATTAATGTTTGGGACACAGAGCAGAAAGATCTACAGAAGCAGAAGTAGTGAAGAATTAGAAAACAGTCCCTTAATTTCACCCTCGCAGGAGAGCGAGGACGAGCTCGCGAAGGTTTCTCCGAGAAGTGCGGTCAGTTTGATAAGGCAGCGAATTCCACGTTTACCACCTCCACCCACACTGCCACCCACTTCACCCCCCTCACCTCCATCTCCACCCACTCCACCTCCGCCACCTCTGCAGTTCAGTATGGAAAGTGTGATCAAACTGCCGGTGTTCAGAGGAGTAGGAAATGAAGACCCGGACCAATTCTGGTTCGTGGTAAGAGCAGTATGGGAAGCACAGGGTGTCGTGGATGATAATATTAAAAAGGCTACGCTAGTGAGCGCGCTGCAGGATCGCGCATTAACGTGGTATATCAAGCATTCTAATGACCACCCGAATGCAGGAATTGCAGAGATCCAGGCCACGTTGAATAGAGAATTTAGCAGGCCAAAGTCAAAGATGCAATCAATCATCGGGTTTAAAGAGATCGTGATGCTCCCAGGAGAGACCCCTTGGGATTTGGACCAAAGTATGAAAAGTACAATCCGCAAAGCCAATATGACGTTAACAGATGCACAACATCGCGCATGGTTTGTGGCCTCACTTACGCCACACTTAAGGACGACACTGTCACAGCAAAAAATTTCCACCCAGGTCGAAGCGTTGGAGATGGCAATGAGTTTGCATGAGACCCCTATACAAGACCCTGGATTCGGAGTTCAACAGATCCATGCACAGATATAGAATCTATGTTTGGAAATGCAGAGTTTGAAACAAGATAGGGCACCTCAGTGAGAGGCGCACGAGGAAGTATGGTGCATAAAATGCAAGGGCCAGGGCCATGACAAAGATCAATGTTTAGTGTTCGCGAACTACTTGGTAGGAGGAGGTCCAATGCGATTAAGACTAGAGGCATAGGTGGGGCTGAGCGTGGCATCTGCGTTATGGTGCGTGATTTGCCAGATAGGAGGAAAACATACCACGAATAATTGTGATCTGTTGCAGAAGTATATGCAGACGTCCCATCAGTTGTTTTGTAATTTCTGTAGGTCGATAGGCCATGACAAACACACCTGTCGAAGCTATGAACTAATTATGGATCAGACTCTTGCCTACAGGGTGCAGGCCAAAGCACAAGCCGTCGACCCAAATGCAAGGATGGCGCGCACTGGGTTTTAGGGGTGCGGTTGGGGTCGAGGTGGAATGGGACCAGGAAAGGGTCGTGACCAGATAATTTGTTACAATTGCAGAAGGCTAGGGCATTATGGCCACAATTGTACGAACCCGACTAGGATATCATGTTGGTACTGTAATCAGTTTGATTATGAGGCGGAAGATTTCCCTTCGCTGATAGTGAAGATGCGCGAAAAGGGGGTACTCCAGCCCCATTCGACCTAGAATTTACAAATGATGAGGTCTGAACCGTGCGAAGAAGACCCAAATGTAAACATGATGCTCAGGAGTAGTGTGACAATGGGAGATGATAAAGGGAAACAACCAGAAGAGAGCGCATGGGTTCGCAAGGCTCTGATAAAGGAACCCAATTTTTATTTAGAACGCGCGAAGGAGACATTCATGGAAGCTAAGAAGAGCTTGACGGAGGCCTCCACTCCAGGTAGTAAGGATCAACAAGAACCAGGGATGGATCCTTCCATGCTCACTAACTTTTTGGAGACATGCATGAAACTTCTGCGCGACAACAAGGTAGTCAAAGGACTACAGGAACTTATTACTAGGTGCGCAGGATCAAGAGAACCCCGCGTGGTTTGAAAACTAGGAAAGCATGCATTGCGCACAGGAAGGGAGATGAGGTTGACTGCGCAAATAGGCGAGTACAAAATGGATCAGGTAATCCTGGACTTGGGTTCGGACGCGAATGTACTACCAAAGAAAACATGGGAATGCATGGGCAGACCCGTGTTGCAATGGTCCCCTATTCAATTACGGATGGCGAACCAACAGAAGATTTTTCCCATGGGAAGATTGCAAGGGGTGACAGTCGATATTGAAGGCGTGAGCGTGCAGGAAGATTTTGAAGTGATAGAGATTGTCGATGACAACAATCCCTATCCCGTGCTACTAGGAATATACTGGGCTACTGATATGAACAGAGTCATAAATCTGAAGAAGCGCAAAATGACCTTTGAGAAAAAATCACTACGCGTAGTAGTACTGCTAGACCCAGCCGAAGGAGCGCGATACACTGAGTTGGTGCGTAATGATGAGAGTGATGACAATCTCGACTGTATCTACAAAATAACTGCGCAAGGAGAAGATTGGGTGAATCCAACTACAGATGGAAGGATTTCATGGGAGCGCGAAAGATCCTGCACTTCAGATTCCGACGAAGAGATAGAGCGATGGTAGAATCGGCTGCACGAAGTAACAACACTGAACTACAACATGATGATCAGGTCATTACGTTGCGTAACAATAGAGGCAAGGGAGTTGCTGACATATGATGGATTGTCAGTGGTGGATGAATTTCTGAGCATATTCGAAAGTGCAGTACTAGAGAAGCAACGACTCGATGCGTTGAAGTGGGCATTGCACGCAACACTCGCATGATGGTGGGGTGCGCATATTAAAGACTGGCGCGGATGTAGAAGGATGATGCACCTACATTTTTGAAAACCCCAGCTTTGAATGAAAGCCAATCAGATGGGGAGGAATGACTTGCGCGCCCACCTTTCTCGATGAGTACAAACATATGTTGTACGATCCGCACAAGCGCACACCAACCCCAGCCTAGAGAATCAAAACAAAACACAACAATAGGAAAGGAAATGTGCGTTACTAATTCTCCATGATGAAGCATTCCATAGGGTGTGCAGAGTATTGAACCAGGTTTACCAGGTGAGACGAACTGATTGGGACCTATGCGTGCTAGCAGTTCAATGGGCCTGTAGGACCATAAGCAAGAACCTGAGCGCATAAATAATTCCAAAGGTGCGAAACAGAATAGAACTCAAGATTTATGAAGGGAATACCAAAAGGAATCTACACGTAATAGCCCCCACAGTGATGACAGTGCGCGAAGACCAGGATGAAGAAATCACACAGCTACGCGAGGACGACCATATAAGGATTTAGGAAGCCATTCAACGAGGAAAACTTAGACTTCGCGAACTTGAAGAAGATCGGCTAAGATTGAGGAAGAAAAGCATGTTGATGGACACTGAGATCAAAAGACTGGAAAACGAGGTCACGCAAGCATGTCTCGTTCATAAACCAAGGATGACAAGGCGAGATACGAATGATCATACCACTGTGTTAGACAATTGTTGCCAAGAATTTATGACTCTGCTACCATGGTTGAGACCGCACCTTACCAAACGCAGTAACAAGGGGAGTGCACCACATGAGGTAGAACACGCTGCGCCAGCTGTTGTGAGGGAAATTGAGGAGTGTCCACGGACTAGACTGGAAGGCGAATTGGAGTCTCGCATAGATGGTGCGACCACCTGACTAGCCATAGGGAGCACAGTCTCAGCGCTCCAGATAGTTGAAAGAGAGCACGGGACTCTAAAAGAGTCTGTTTGGGAACTGTGTGGTGAGGAAGGTGCACGTAGAATCAACATGGTACAAGGTTCGCGCCCGCGCACGGGGGGCTGCGCTGCCACGCGGGTCAACTAGGAAGTAACCGTTGATGTCACTGTTCATGACAAGATGTCCAATTTAAGGCAAAAGGGAGCAAGTAGCGGGCAATTAAGACACGAATTAAGGGCTACATTTGGGATAATCGGCTGCCAAGAATGCATTAATGACTCAGAAGTGGGGGGAATGGTCGAAGTTAAATTCAAAAGATGCTATAAAACTCCAAGGACTAACCATGAGACAACACTTGGTTGTTTGGGATTTGAGTAGTTGCAGAGTATTGAGCGCCAAGCAATCTTACCATCTTTGAGTACACGACAGAACAAATCCCGCACAAACACGATGATTGCTACCAAGCCAGGTGTGAAATTTGCCAAAGATACCACTGAGGAGCCCGGAGATGTGGTGGTTGCACCAGAAGTTCCAAAATCACCGCAGACGCTGCGACCGAAGAAAGATAAACAGACTATGGGACCAGTCCGTGTGTCCCCAAGAAACCCGCGGTTTGGCAAGATATCAATGGAAGAAAAAGGTAAGGCCATCACCATTGAATTGGATGAAGAGGAGGAGGACTTATAGGCTCTAATTGATCAAATAGAGGTGCAAGACAACATGGAGGAGGACGTCCCACCAATGCCTTCCACAGCGAAGTTACCCACGTATGTCCCTCCGTGGAAAGGGAAAGTTAGGGCACCCAAAGACCTGGAGGCCATGAAGAGTGTGCTCCAGACCCCGCTCCTCCCCGATGGAATTACTTTTGAAGGTCTGCTCCTAGGCCGAGTGCCTACCCTGAAATTCGAAGATTGGGACCTCGTGGATAGCGAGAAGTTCCCGCACCTAGCGATGGAGAGCTTGATGAAGCAAAATTCGGAGGGGCCAGTAATCACACTGGAGCTATGAAAATGGCTGTGCGGTGTGGAGAAGGTCGGGTTACTTCATCTACGATGGATACCCCACTTTCACTGCGCGCCCATCACCATTTTCATCATCAGGCAGCTGCTGTGCCTGGTGCATGATGGGTATCTATGGCTGGAGGAGCCTATTCCCATCACGGCGGAGCTTATTCATCAGATTTCTCGACTTCCCTATAAGGGAAAGGACCTCGCGATGATGGCGGGCAAAAGCAACGATTTGGCTCTCAAAAAATCCATGAAAACTAAATGCAAGCTAGAAAAGAAGAAGTGAGGCTATGCAATTGCGAGTATCAAGGACAAAGATCCTGGCTGGAAAATTAATGCGGGAGTGTCGCACCGATGAAGTACCAGCACCTGTGGTTGCACTGGCCAAACAGTGCGCGGAGGGGGTCCAGTTCAACTGGGTGAAGTTCCTCTGTGAGGAATTTTTGACAAACTACTAGGAGGCCCAAGAGAAGGGTAAGACCTTCCACTACGCATGGTTGCTCTTATCCATATTGTTGATAGTGGGTGAACTACCAGAAGATAGCCAGTTCCTAGATATCAACCAGGACATACTTGAGGCCGAAAAGTACACTTCGCTCTGGGCCACTATGGATGCAAAGCATATTCGTGCCACCAAGGTTTTTTGGGTGCTGATGGAGGCGAGCATCTGGATGTGGATATATAGAAGACCACAGTTGTCTCCCACAATGTACACCACTCTGCAGAGATTCGTAGATTTTAAAGTGGACATGCACAACATTTATGTCCGGGCGCGGAAGGATCCGACAAAGGCATGGACGAAGCTCCCATTCATTGCCACTGACGATGCCATCTTCACGGCGTTGGAAGAATGGCCTCTCGAGTGGCGCGTCCCAAACTTGGCAAGAATGGAATGGGCCGCAGCTCAACAAAGGAAGAAGGACACCAAGCTACGCATCACGCAACTGGCTGAAAAGAGGCACCATGAAAAAGAAGTAGCAGAGGAAATTGCACAGTAGAAGCCATCTGATGAAGCAGTAGCAGTGCAGACAACAGAAACAACAACATCGCCAACAGAAGAGGCCGAGGAGGGCCATGACATGTTGACAGGGCAGGGGGCTGAGGACATAGACTTGGCTGAAGAGCGCACATACCCAGAAACCACCTCGCAATAGTTGAAAAAGTTGCACGTCCTTGAGAAACCGGTCCCCAGAAAGAAGGTTAAGGCATCGAAGACGTCTATCGACCCAATCATGCTTACAGAAGGTGATCTTTTTGACATCGGCGAAATGGTTCGCGATGTCACTAAGGATGCACTCGAAGAGGTGATGATGGAGTAGAACACTGTGTTCGGGGCGCTAAGCGCGCAGTTACAGGAACTACAGGTGCAAACCCCACAAACAAGAATGATGGCCCCATATGTCACAGCAGGTACATCAGAGGCGGAACAAATGTTGTGCGCCTAAATGACCAACACTTTCGTGTTCCCCGAGGGAGTGTTAGCAGCAATGAACGAAGTTGACCGAGATGTGGTGGGCAGGATTAAGGGAATGGGCTTAAACTTAGCTTCCCTTACGCGAGAAACCCTATATCGGTTATAGGATGGGATCACAGCCGAGCTCTGTGCTAGAGAAGGCCACACGCTACAGGTATTGAGCGAACAAAAGATCAATATGGAACAACTCAGCTAGCAGCGTGATGAACTGGTTGCACAGACTCAAGGACTAGAGCAGGTGGTAGACAATGCTTGTAGAAACATCCCAGAATTGGTCGTCCCTGCAAATCTACCAGTAGCGGAGCGGATTCACCGATTGGCGATTGGATTCCACTAGGAAAAGGAGGAAGCAATGAGAGTATAGTTGGACCTCAACTTTCAGATTTCCGAGCTGAAATTAAAGGTGCAGTCCTCTATGCCCCCCAAAAGTTAGGGAAAAATGTGCAGGTGCTATTAAAAAGGGATGGAAGAAATATGACAGGCAGTACAGAACTGCACCGCTATGTTGGAGGAATCCTTCGCGGTACTCACTTCATTACAGGAGGAACCCAACATACAGCGCCTGGAAATGGAGGCATGGGAGCTTCAAGTGCAGTATGACAGTGTGCGTGAAATAGCGTAGACAGTTGTCCTGAACCAACAGCTTGCGAAACTATAGCAGGCAAAGGTGTTGAAAGAACAGGTGGATGCCGCGCGGCAGAAAGAGGCAGTCCTTAAAGCACGTGTCCAGCCTTGGATTGATGAGGCCTTCCTCATCACTACAGACATTGAAGGAAATCTCGCATAGATGAAGGTGATGCATGCCTTAAGACAGGGATTTGCCCCTGGCAGTGAGACTTCAGCCGAAAGAATGGAGCAGATCCAACAGACATCAGAACAGTGCGTTGCGGACCTATGCGCAACATAGGATTGGTTGGAGGGGTTCCGTGCCAAGATTGTTGCACCACTAGAGTGACTCGGGACAAGTCATGATGATTTTGTTGGGGGCCTGTTGGGCATGGAATCCCCCCCACAGTAGGTTTTGGGGCTCAAAGCCCAAGTCGTGCCCCGAGTAGGGCTGCGTGGAAGCCGCACTGCAGGTAGGGAAGGGATCGCAAGTGCGCACAACGATAGGTCAAACCACGAACCTCCAGAAGCCCATCAAACATCCCAAGGGTGTGGAAACCTGGTTCTAGCACCCTCCCATACCACTTCGGGTGAGACCTCAGTCCGCGCTCCATTGACTATTGCCGAAAGGGCCAGTAGTACCGAGATTTGCTTGGCTAAATCACCTCTGAAGCTGGGTCAGGCCCCACTAAGCCAATAAGTTACATGCCTTAGCGTATAGAGTCCCTGCATCCGTGCGAGCTTGCCCTAAATATCTGTCGTAATGGTGAAGGCCTCATCAATCCATGGCTGGATGCGCGCTTTGAGAAGTGCCTCTTTCTTTCTTGCGGCATCCACCTACTCTTTCAGGGCCCTTGTTTGCTGTATCTTTGCTAATCGTTGGGTGAGGATGGCTGTCTACATAGTTCCCCTTACACTATCATACTACTGCTACAGTTCGTGCGCCTCTGTTTCCAGGCACTGTATGTTGGGGTCCTCCTACAAGGATGTGAGGACGTTAAATGCTTGGTCCAACATACCGATATAGTCCTGCACTGCACATCTAATTTCTTCCAGTCTTGTTTGAATATTGCTAATGCGTTGCTCTCTAACTTCTGGAGGAGTGGAAGGTTGCGCCTTCAACCACAGCTTAGCAATCTGGAGGTTCAGCTCCAGTTGCACTCACGTTGTTTCCTCACGCGCGCTTCGGACTCCACTTGCTAGACAGTGGATCCACATCTCTGTTGGTAGGTCTGCGCCGATGGATAACTCCGGGACTCGCCAACATGCTTCATCAACTGTCTGCACAATCTACTGGTTCTGTGACACCAGTTCATCCCGTTGTAGGCTGAGCTATTTGATGTTGATCTTCTACTCGCTCATCACCTGAATCACGTGGCCCTCCCGGGCGCTCTACTGTTATACCATCCTACAGTTGGTACAGTGTGTCTCACGGAAGGGCAGCCAAATTTAGGCCAAGTCCCTTGATCCTACCCACCGCGGCTCTATAGTCCTCTTTCTTGGTTGTTAGTGCTCCTTCCGGTAGCACTATGGTATTGGCCATTTTTGTGCATAGTAGTTTTTCCACTGCTGATGTGCCTGTTGCACGTAGGTGGCTACGGTTCCTTCCTGTGGGGGCCGCACCTGAAGTTCCTGCAGCTGCTCTCTTAGGGCCCCCAACACAATCTACTGCTTCGTCATGGCTTCCTGGAGTACTTCCCTGGTGACCTCGCGAATCATGTCGACGATGTCATAGAGGTTACCTTCTATTAACGTGATTGGGTCGAAGGTCAATTTCGAGGCCTTGACCTTTTTTCGTGGACCCGATTTCTCTGTGATGCGCAACCTTTTCAGTTGGGTAAACGTTGTGTTGGGCCTACGCCTTTTTATGCAAGGTTTGTGTCCTCTACCCCCTGTCCCGTAGATAAGTCCTGGCCTTCCTCTTGCTGCGCTGTGGTGGCCCCTGTTGTCTGTGCTGCTGATTCCACTTCGGTGGCCTTGCCCTGCTCTGCGGCTGCCTTTGCTGCCTCGCGGACTACCCTTACCTCCGCGGCCAATTTTTCATTGCGCCTTTTATAGGCCAACTTCTTGACACACAAATTGGCTTCATTCGTTTATTTCTGTGGTGCTGTTCTATCCAGCTCCGCCAAATCCTAGGTGCGCCACACAGGGGGCCATGATTCTAACACTGAAAAAATGGCATCATCAATAGCGATGAATGGGAGCTTGGTCCATTGTTGCACCAGATCCTTACGCGCCTTGATGTAAACATTATGCATGTCTGCCTTGAAGTCTGCAAAGCTCCGTAGGCTGTTGTAAACTGTGGGGGACAGGCACGGCCTCCTATTGATCCACATTCGGATGCTTGCCTCCACGAGCACCCAGAAGGTCTTTATCTCCCCAATCCGCATGGCATCCTTGGTAGCCCAGAGTGACGTGTATTTTGCGGCCTTTGGTAAGTCTTGTTCAATGCTAGGGAACTGACTGTCCTCGGGAAGTTCTCCTGTTACCAGTAAAATGGACAAGAGAAACTACGTGTAGTAGAAGGTCTTGCCCTGCTCCTGGGCTTCCTTGAAGTTGGTCAGGAATTCCTCGTAGAGGAACTCAGCCTAGTTGAATTGGACCCCCTCTGCACATTGTTCAGCCAACGTAACTACCGACGTTGGTACTTCATCGCCACTACATTTCCTCATTACCTTCCTGGCCAGGAGTTGGGTGGCTACGTGCACCCTTTTAACCTTGATGTTGTTGATTGCATAACCCCTCTTTTTCTGCTCAAGCTTGTATTTTTTCTTCATGGCCTTTACGAGCACCAAATCTCCATTTTTTCTTACTATCGCTGTGAGGTCCTTTCCCTTACAAAGGAGCCAGGAAATTCTATGGATGAGATCTACATGATTGGAATAAGCTCCTTTAGCCATAAGTACCCATCGTGCACTAGGAAAAGTAGCTGCCTGATGACGAAAATAGTGATAGGTGCGCGGTGAAAGTGTGAAATCCACAACAGATGAAACAATTCGGGCTTCTCCACACCGTGCAACCATTTTCGCAGCTGTAATGTTGTGACTGGCCCCTCCATTCTCTAATTCATGAGGCTCTTCGTTTCTAAATGAGGGAACTTCTCGCTGTCCGCAAGGTCACAATCTTCAAACTTCATTGTGGGCATGCAGCCTAGGTGCGAGTCCTCAAATACAATTCCATCGAGGAGGATTGGGGTCTAGAGTGCGCTCTTAGTAGCATCCAGGTCCTTTGGTATCTTGGTTTTCCCTTTCCTCGCAGGGACGTACTCGGGAAATTTCGCTGCAGAGCGCACCAGCTAGATGTCTTATTCCATGTCTTCTACTTCCTCTATCTCATCGACGAGAGCTTGTAGGTCCTCCTCCTCGTCATCTGTCTCAATGGTGACAGCCTTGCCCTTTTTTTCCATTGAGAGTTTACCGAACCATAGATTCTGCAGGGACATGTGGACTGGTCCCATTGCCTACTTATCCTTCTTGGGCCTCGACATTCGAGGCGATTTCTGGATTTCTGGCACATCCCCAGCATATCCGGGAACGTCCTGCAACATGGGGTTCTGTGCGGCTTCGTCGGTGGTTCTTTCTACAAAACCCACACCTCTCTTGGTAGTCGTCATCCTGTTTGAACTGTCTGTGGTCATCCGCAAACTTCGGGGCTCAAATATTGCTTAGCGCTCAACACTCTGTGCTCTACTTAACTGCTCAAATCTCAAATGAACAAGTGTTGTCTCATGGCTAGCCCCTGGAGTTTTATAGCGCCTTTTGAATTCGAATTCTACTATTCCCCCCAATTTTGAGCCATTAATTCTTTCTTGGCGGCAGATTGTCCCAAATCTTGCCCTTAATTTGTGTCTTAAATGCTCACCGCCCGCTCCCTTTTGCCTTAATTCAGAGATCCTGTCATGAACAGTGACACCAATGGTCACTTCCCAGCCTACCTGTGCGGCAGCGCAAACCTTGTGACATGCTGATTCTGCGTGAATCTTCCTTATCGTGAAGCTCCCAAACAGACTCTTTTAGAGTCTCGCGCTCTCTTTCAACTTCCTGGAGCGCTGAGACTGTGCCCCCTACGGCTAGTCAGGTGGTCATATGTTGGGCATGGAATCCCCCCACAACAGGTTTTGGGGCCCAAAGCCCAAGTTTTGGTTAGAGATGTTGTAAAACTCTGTGAATTGCGGGTGTGGAGCACGAAGTGTACAATTGAGTCATAGGGTTGTTCGCCCTAAAAATTGTATTGTAAAATAGTGTAAAGTCGACCTACCCATGGTCCGTGGACCATGGGATTGTATAAATAGAGCGAGGCTCTAAGTTGTAAAGGTAGTCGATGGATAGATGAATAGCGAAGGAATGGTTCGAGCTTAGAGTAGAGTTCTAAGTGTCTTGGGTTGTAGTAGTAGGAAGAGGCTCTGTAGCTGAGTGCGCAGAGGCCTAGTAGAGTCCGTAGCTAAGTGTGCGAACCCCTGCAGCTAAGTGCACAGGGCGGTGTCGAGTTTGTAAGCAAGATTGAAGATTAATAAAAGAGAAGTTGATTCATATTCCTGTGTATTTGTTGTGCATTATCTTCTTTATGGTTGTATTCGTTTATGTATTGTGCGCACTATTATGATTGATGAATATGCTGTAATAACCATAAATATTACACACACAAGTTAAGTAATCGGTTAATTAACAAGGATCTTGGGTATTATACGGGTCGCGCCTCGAGTAGGGCTATGTGGAAGCTGAATCATAGGTTTTGAAGGGATCACAAGTGCGTGTAGCAACAGGTCAGATCGCGGACCTCTAGAAGGCCATCAGACATCCCTAGGGTGCCGAAACCTGGTTCTAGCACCCTCCTATACTACTTCGGGTGAGACCTCAGTCCACGCTTTGCGGACTGTTGCCGAAAGGGCTAGTAGTACTGGGATTTGTTTGGCTAAATCACCTCTGAACTTGGGTCAGGCCCCACTAAGCCAACAAATGGTTCCATTGCCAGGACCAGGATTTGCATAAAGGATGTCTGATGTCGTGCCATTGGAACCCTACAAAGAAATAAATTGAAGAGTGGTTGGACAAGAAGATTCACAAGTTCATAGCGCAGGAAAACAGAAATCCGTGAGTATCAAAGGAGTAATGGTTGGATCGCTACTTGTACACTGAAATCCACGAAATTTTCTTTGCATCTTTTCCATTTGAGCTATATGAATCGATCGCAAAGTCAGTAGGCAGGCAAGGAAGTTGTAGGCTTGAGAAACCAATAGTGTGGACTCCGGAAATAGTGTGCAGACTAGAAGCCTCAGAATATAAGATAGTGCGAGCTGTGGACCACTGGCTCGATCAGATAATGGGAGGATTTATCACTGAGTTCATGGTAGACACAACTGTCAGCTACAGCGAGGCAGAGTGACGTTTTCTCAAGGGACCGTGAGGTAAGTACGTTAAATCTTTGAACACTTGGATTAAGATGCTATTGTGTGAAAAGTGGGTTATGCGAATAAATTAATGTTTGGGACTACGCGAAGTGGAAAGATCTATAGAAGTAGAAGCAATGAAGAATTAGAAAACAATCCCTTAATTTCATCCTCGCGGGAGAGAGAGGACGAGCTCACGAAGGTTTCTTCGAGAAGTGCAGTCAGTTTGATAAGGCAGCGAATTCTGTGTTTACCACCTCCACCCACACTGCCACCCGCTTCACCCCCCTCACCTCCATCTCCACCCACTCCACCTCTGCCACCTCCGCAGTTCAGTATGGCAAGTGCGATCAAACTGCCGGTGTTTAGAGGAGTAGGAAATGAAGACTCGGACCAATTCTGGTTCATGGTAAGAGTAGTATGGGAAGCACAAGGCATCGTGGATGATAATATTAAAAAGGCTATGCTAGTGAGCACGTTGTAGGATCGCGCATTAATGTGGTATATCAAGCATTCTAATGACCACCTGAACGCAAGAATTGCAAAGATCCAGACCACGTTGAACAGGGAGTTTAGCAGGCCAAAGTCAGAGACGCAATCAATCATCGGGTTTAAAGAGATCGCGATGCTCCCAGGCGAGACCCCCTAGGATCTGGACCAAAGGCTGAAGAGTACGATCCATGAAGCCAATATGACATTAACGGATGCACAACATCGCACATGGTTTGTGGCCTCACTTACACCACACTTAAGGACGACGCTGTCATAGAAAAAACTTTCCACCCAGGCCGAAGCATTGGAGATGGCAATGAGGTTGCATGAGACCCCTATACAAGACCCTGGATTGGGAGTCCAACAGATCCACGCGCAGCTACAGAATCTGTGTCTAGAAATGCAGAGTTTGAAATAGGATAGGGCACCTCAGCTAGAGGTGCGCGAGGAAGTATGGTGCATAAAATGCAAAGGCCAGGGCCACAACAAAGATCACTATCCAGTGTTCGCAAACTACTTGGTAGGAGGAGGGCCAATGCCATTAAGACCGGAGGCACAGGTGGGTCAAGCACGGTGTCTGCATTATGGTGCGTGATTTGCCAGATAGGAGGAAAACATACCACAGATAGTTGTCATCTGTTGCAGAAGTATACACAGACGTCCTAGCAGTTGTTTTGTAATTTCTGCAGGTCGGTAGGCCATGACGAATGCACCTACCGAAGCTATGAACTAATGATGGATCAGACTCCTGCCTATAGGGTGTAGGCCAAAACACGAGCCCTCGACCCAAATGCAAGGATGGCACACGCTGGGTTTCATGGGCGCGGTCGGGGTCAAGGTGGAATGGGACCAGGAAGGGGTCGTGACTAGATAATTTGTTACAATTGCAAAGGGCCAGGGCATTATGCCCGCGATTCGACGAACCCGACTAGGATATCATGTTGGTATTGTAATCAATTTTATCATGAGGTGGAAGATTGCACTTCGCTGATAACAAAGATGTGCGAAAAGGGGGTACTCTAGCCCCCCTCTGACCCAGAATTTACAAATGATGAGCTCTAAACTGTGAGAAGAAGACCCAAATGTAAACATGATGCTCATGAGCAGAATGACAACATGAGATGATAAAGGGAAGCAGCTAGAGGAAAGCGCGTGGGTTCGTAAGGCTCCTACAAAGGAACCCGAGTTTTCTTTAGAACGCGCGAAAGAGACATTCATGGAAGCTAAGGAGAGCTTCACGGAGGCCTCCATTTCAGGTAGTAAGGATCAACTAGAACCAGGGATGGATCCTTCCATGCTTACTACCTTTTTGGAGACATGCATGAAACTACTGCATGAAAAAAAGGTAGCCAAAGGACTACAAGAACTTATCACTAGGTGTGCGGGGTCAGGAGAACCCCACGTGGTCCAAAAACTAGGAAAGCATGCATTGCGCATAGGAAGGGAGATGAGGTTGACTACGCAAATAGGTGAGTACGAAATGGATCAGGTAATCTTGGAGCTGGGTTCCGACGTGAATGTACTACCAAAGAGAACGTGGGAACGCATGGGCAGACTTGCATTGCAATGGTCCCCTATTCAGTTATGAATGGCGAACCAACGAAAGATTTTGCCCATGGGAAGATTGCAAGGGGTGACAATCGATATTGAAGGCGCGAGCACGCAGGTGGATTTTGAGGTGATAGAGATTGTCGATGACAACAATCCCTA
Organism: Pinus tabuliformis; assembly: GCA_031772625.1. Lineage (NCBI taxonomy): Eukaryota > Viridiplantae > Streptophyta > Pinopsida > Pinales > Pinaceae > Pinus > Pinus tabuliformis. Next base: position 720,595,114 of record CM062806.1, read on the forward strand.
TCTCGCGCTACTAGGAATAGACTGGGCTATCGATATGAACAGAGTCATAAATCTAAAGAAGTGCAAAATGACCTTTGAGAAAAAGTCACTATGCATAGTAGTACTGCTGGATCCAGTTGAAGGAACGCGATACACTGAACCGGTGCACAACGATGATAGTGATGATGATCTCGAATGTATTTACAAGATAACTGCACAAAGAGAGGATTGGGAGAATCTGACGGTAGATGGAAGGATTTCGTGGGAGCGCGAAAGCTCCTGCACTTCAGATTCTGACGAAGAGATAGAGCGATGGCATAATCGGCTGCATGAAGTAACAACACTGAACTGCAACATGATGATCAGGTCATTATGTTGCGTAAAAACAGAGGCAAGGGAGCTGCCGACATATGATGGATTGTCAGAGGTGGATGAATTTCTGAGCAAGTTCGAAAGTGCAGTACCAGAGCAGCAGTGGTTCGATGCACTGAAGTGGGCACTGTGTGCAACACCCGCACGATGGTGGGGTATGCATCAAGGAACTTTTGAATATTGATGCAAATGTAGAAGGATGATGCGCCTACACTTTGGAAAACCCTAGCTTCAAATGAAATCCAATCAGATTGGGCAGAATGACTTGCGCGCCCACCTTTCCCGATGGGTACAGGGATATGCTGTATAGTCCACACAAGCGCACACTAACCCCAGCCTAGAGAATCTGAACAAACCATAGTAGCAGGAAAGGCAACACGCGTTACCAATTCTCCACGATGAAGCATTCCATAGGGTGCGCGGAGTATTGAACAACGTTTACCAGGTGAGAGGAACTGACTGGGACCTGTGCGTGCCAGCAGTTCGGTGGGCCTATAGGACCATGTGTAAAAAATTGAGTGCGTAAATGATTCCAAAGGTGAAAAAAAAAGTAGAACCTGAGATTTTTAAAGTAAATACCAAAAGGAATCCACACATAATAGCCCCCGCAGTTATGACAGTGCGAAGACCACAACGACGGAGTCACACAGCTACGCGAAAACAAGCATGAAAGGATTCAGGAAGCCATTCAATGAGGGAACCTTAGACTTCGCGAACTCGAAGAATATTGGGTATGATTGGGGAAGAAAAGCATGCTGATGGATGCTGAGATCAAAAGATTGAAAAACAAGGTCACGCAAGGATATCCCGTTCATAGACCAAGAATGACAAGGTGAGATACGGATGATCATACCACTGTGTTAAACGATTATCGCTAAGAATTTATGACTCTGCTACCATGGCTGAGATCGCACCTTACCAAACGTAGTAACAAGGGGAGCGCACCACATAAGGTAGAACGCACTGCACCGGCCGTCGCGAGGGAAATTGAGGAGTGTCCACGGACTAGACTAGAAGGTGAATTGGAGTCTCACACAGATGGTGCGACCACCTAACTAGCTATAGGGAGCACAGTCTCAGCGCTCCAGACAGTTGAAAGAGAGCGCGAGACTCTAAATGAGTTTGTTTGGGAACTGTTCAGTGAGGGAGGTACGTGCAGAATCAGCATGTTACAAGGTTCGCGCCCACGCACGGGGGGCTGCACTGTCACATGGGTCAAATGGGAAGTAACCATTGACGTCATTGTTCATGATGAGATGTCCAATTTAAGGCAAAAGGGAGTAGGCATGAGACAATTAAGACACGAATTAAGGGCTAGATTTGGGACGATCTGCCGCCAAGAATGCATTAATGACTCAGAAGTGGGGGGAACGATCGAATTCAAATTCAAAAGATGCTATAAAACTCCAAGGACTAACCACGAAACAAAACTTGGTTGTTTGGGATTTGAGCAGTTGCAGAGTATTGAGTGCTGAGCAACCTTACCATCTTTGAGTACATGACAAAACATATCCCGTGCAACCACGATGACTGCTACCAAGCCAGGTGTGAAATTTTCCGAAGATACTGCTGAGGAGCCCGGAGATGCGGCGGTTGTGCCAGAAGTTCCAAAATCACCACGAACACTGTGGCCGAAGAAAGATAAACAGAATATGGGACCAGTGCGCGTGTCCATAAGAAACCCGCAGTTCGGAAAAATATCAATGGGAGAAAAAGGCAAGCCCGTCACCTTTGAATTAGATGAAGACGATGAGGACTTACAGGCTCTAATTGATCAAATAGAGGTGCAAGACGATGTGGAGGAGGACGTCCCACCAATGCCTTACGTAGCGAAGTTACCCAAGTATGTACCTCTATGGAAAGGGAAAGTTAGGGCACCAAAAGACTTGGAGGCCACGAAGAGTGCGCTCTAGACCCCTCTCCTCCTCGACATAATTAATTTTGAAGGTCCGCTCCTAGGCCGGGTGCCTACCCTAAAATTAAAATATTGGGACCTCACAGATAGCGAGAAGTTTCCACACCTAACGACAGAGAGCTTGATGAAGGAAAATTCGAAGGGGCCAGTAATAATTCTGGAGCTGCGAAAATGGCTGCGCGGTGTGGAGAAGGCCACGTTACATCATCTACGATGGATACCCCACTTTCACCATGCACCCATCACCATTTTCATCATCAAGCAGCTGCTCTGCCTGTTGCATGATGGGTATCTATGGCTGGAGGAGCCTATTCCCATCACGGCGGAGCTTATTCACCAGATTTCTTGGCTTCCCTGTAAGGGAAAGGACCCCGCGATGATGGCGGGCAAAAGCAGTGATTTGGCTCTCGTAGAAGCCATGAAAACTAAATACAAGTTGGAAAAGAAGAAGCGAGGCTATGCAATTGCGAGTATCAAGGACAAAGGTGTGCGCGTAGCCACCCAACTCCTGGCCAGAAAATTAATGTGGAAGTGCCGCACCGATGAAGTACTAGCACCTGTGGTTGCACTGGACGAATAATGCATGGAGGGGGTCCAGCTCAACTGGGTGAAGTTCCTATGTGAGGAATTTTTGACAAACTGCAAGGAGGCCCAAGAGCAAGGTAAGACCTTCCACTACGCGTGGTTTCTCTTATCCATCTTTTTGATAGCAGGCAAACTATCAGAAGATAGCTAGTTCCCGGATATCAACCATGACACACCTGAGGCCGCGAAGTACGCTTCACTCTGGGCCACTAAGGATACAAAGCGGATTTGCGCCACCAAGGATTTTTGGGTGCTGATGGAGGCGAGCATTCAGATGTGGATCAATAGAAGACCACGATTGTGTCCCACATTGTTCACCACTCTTTAGATATTTGCAGAGTTTAAAGCAGACATGCACAACATTTATGTCCGGGTGTGGAAGGATCCGGCAAAGGCATGGACAAAGCTCCCATTCATTGCCACTGACAACGCCATCTTCATGACATTAGAAACATGGCCTCCGGAGTGGTGTGCCCTGGACTTGGCAGGAATGGAAAGGGCCGCAGCTCAACCAAGGAAGAAGGACACCAAGCGACGCATTGCGCAGCTGGCCGAAAAAAGGCGCCAGGAAAAGGCAGTAGCAGAGGCAGCTGCCCAGCAGAAGCCGATCGATGAAGCAGTAGCAGCACAAATAGCATAAACAACAACAATGCCAATAGAAGAGGCTGAGGAGGTCCATGACATGTCCATAGGGTAGGGGGATGAGAACATAAACCTGGCTGAAGAGCGCGTGGACCTAGAAACCACCTTGCAACAGTTGAAACGGTTGCATGTCCCTGAGAAACTGGTCCCCAGAAAGAAGGTTAAGGCATCAAAGACGTCTATCGACCCAATCATGCTTACAGAAGGTGATATTTTTGACATTGGCGAAACGGTTCACGATGTCACTAAGGACGTGCTCCAAGAGGTGATGACGGAGCAGAAAACTGTGTTGGGGGCGCTAAGCACGCAGTTACAGGAACTACAGGTGCAAACCCCACAAATAGGAATGATGGCCCCATATGTCGCAGTAGGTACATTAGAGGCGGAACAAATGTTGTGCACCTGAATGACCAACACTTTCGTGTTCCTCAAGGGCGTGTTAGCAGCAGCGAACGAATTTGACCAAGCTGTGGTGGGCAGGATTAAGGGACTAGGCTTAAACTTGGCTGCCCTTCCATGAGAAACCCTGTACCAGTTACAGGATGGGATCACAGCCAAGCTCCGCACCAGAGAAGGCCGTGCGCTACAGGTATTGAGCGAACAAAAGATCAATATGGAACAACTTAGCCAGCAGCGTGATGAACTGGTTGCATAGACTCAAGGACTGGAGCAGGTGATAGACAATGCTTGTAGAAACGTCCTGGAATTGGTCGTCCCAATAGATCTACCAGTAGTGGAGTGGATCCACTGATTGGCAACTGGATTCCGCGAGGCAAAGGAGGAAGTAACGAGGGTACAACTGGACCTCAACCTTCAGATTGTCGAATTACGATTAAAGGCGCAGTCCTCTACGCCCCCAGAAGTTAGGGAATAGCATGCTGGCGCTATTCAAAAAGGGCTGGAATAAATATGACAGGTAGTACAGAACTGCACCCTTATGTTGGAGGAATCCTTTGTGGTCCTCACTTCATTACAAGAGGACCCCAACATATAGTGCCTAGAAACAAAGGTGCGGGAGCTTCAGGTGCAGTATGACAGTGTGCACGGAACAACGCAAACAGTTTTCCTGACCCAGCGGCTTGCAAAGCTACAACAAGCAAAGGTGTTGAAGGAACAGGTGGATGCTGCGCGGTAGAAAGAGGCGGTCCTTAAAGCACGCGTCTAGCCTTGGATTGATGAGGCCTTCCTCATCACTGCAGACATAGAAGGAAAGCTCACACAAATGAAGGAGATGCATGCCTTAAGACAGGGAGTTGCCCCTGACAGCGAGACTTCGGCTGAGAGAGTGGAGAAAATCCAACAGACTGCAGATCAGTGCGTCGCGGACCTCTGGGAAGCGAAGGAACGGTTGGAGGGGCTCCATGCCAATATCGCTGCACCAGCAGAGTGACTCAGGACGAGTCACGATGATTGTGTTGGGGGCCTATTTGGCATGGAATCCCCCCACAACAGGTTTTTTGGCTCAAAGCCCAAGTTTTGGTTAGAGATGTTGTAAAACTCCACAAATTGCGGGCACGGAGTGTGAAGTTTACAATTGAGTCATAGGGTTGTCCACCCTAAACATTATATTGTAAAATAGTGTAAAGTCGGCCTACCCATGGTCCGCGGACCATGGGATTGTATAAATAGAGTGAGGCTCTAAGTTGTAAAGGTAGTCGATGGATAGATGAATAGCGAAGGAATGGTTCGAGCTTAGAGTAGAGTTCTAAGTGTCTTGGGTTGCAGTAGTAGGAAGAGGCTCTGCAGTTGAGTGCACAGAGGCCTAGTAGAGTCCACAGCTAACTGTGCGGACCCCTGTAGCTGAGTGTGCATGGTGGTATCGAGTTTGTAAGAAAGATTGAGGATTAATAAAATAGAAGTTGATTCATATTTCTGTGTATTTGTTGTGCATTATCTTCTTTATGGTTGTATTCGTTTATGTATTGCGCGCACTGTTATGAATGATGAATATGCTGTAATAACCACAAATCTTACACACACAAGTTAAGTAATCAGTTAATTAACAAGGATCTTGGGTATTATACGGGTCACATCCTGAGTAGGGCTGCATAGAAGCCGCGCCATAGGTTGTGAAGGGATCACAAGGGCACGTAGCGACAGGTCAGATCGCGGACCTCCAGAAGCCCATCGAACATCCCAAGGGTGCGGAAGCCTGGTTCTAGCACCCTCCAATACTACTTCGGGTGAGACCTGAGTCCGCGCTCCACGGACTGTTGCCGAAAGGGCCAGTAGTACCAGGATTTGCATGGCTAAATCACCTCTGAACCCGAGTTAGGCCCCACTAAGCCAACATCGTACCACCTATGCGAGACTTCAATTCGCCTTTCAGTATAGTCCACGAAAACTCCTCAATTATCTTCGCGACAGCCAGCACGGCGCGTTCTACTATATGTAGTGCGCTCCCCTTGTTACTGCGCTTGTTGAGGTGGGATTGTAGCCATGGCAGCAGAGTCATAAATTCTCGACGACAATCTTCTAATGTAGTGGTATGATCATCCATATCTGGCCTTGTCATCCTTGGTTTATCGACGAGACATCCTTGCGTGATCTCGTTTTCTAGCCTCTTGATCTCAGCATCAATCAAAATGCTTTTCTTCCTCAATTGTACCCATTCCTTTTTGAGTTCGCGAAGACTAAGGTTCCCTCGCTGAATGGCTTCCTGAATCTTTATATGTTTGACCTCGTGTAACTGTGTGATTTCTTCGTCCTAGTTATTGCGCATTGTCACAACTGCAGAAGCCATTACGTGCGGATTCCTTTTTGTATTATCTTAAGAAATTACGGTTTCTACTCTGTTCCATACCTTTGGAATCATCTCTGCGCTCAGGGTTTTTCACATGGTCCTATAGGCCCTGTTGTTCCTTAAGAAACCAATTTCCTGGCTATGGGGAAATTGTGCTTAAGACATTAATAAATATTATTTATTGTCACTTATTGTTTGTTGTGTTCTCAAATGAAGGACCTGGAAAATTTGGTCTTTAACTCTTAATACATGTATGACCAGAACATCTCCGAATGCCATTTGTTGCTAGATATAAATAATGAATGAAGAATGTTTGAAGGAGAAGTTAAAGATAATATGATGATCTTTTCACATAAACTACTATCTGTAACTTAGAGGAACTACGATGATGAGAACTAAATCATAGACAATATGCTGGTCTTTCATAGAAACTATTATCTATAACTTGGAAAGGAAGTGAGGACTTCAAGTATAGGGGCGCTCTTTTAAGGAAGTTTAACTTTATCTACAAAAGCAAATAAAGACCTGCAGCATCATTACTATACTTGAAAGGAAGAAAACATAGCATGACACATGACATAGAAGCTTACAAAATTATATGCAACAACTCATGTAAACTTCTGATTCTTTCATTAATCAATGATGATATCAGGAATACAATGGCCTAGTCTCCGAGTTCTCCAAAGTTCGAACCCTTTCTTAGTAAATTTTCCTCCTTTTATACATTGTGGAACAGTTGTTGATTTTTGAAACTGCCCAAACTATCTAACTGCTTTTCTAACTATATGAAGTAAAAACTATTACAGAATTCTACAGAGGGTAAAAAACACCTCCAAGAACATGAAATAGCAATAACATAACTGGATTTAGAAGGGGATGATAATTGTTGGCTTTCTCTGTTGATCCACTCTCGAGTTCCTCTGTAAATTCCCTAATGATGCTTAATTCATTTTAGCCGTAATGAAACGCGTTTAGTTTGTATAATCCTGGGCTTACATGGGCATTCTGATTGGCCAAAATGAAAAGAAACATACCGTATTGTCTTCCTCTTCAACTTCGGCTCTAACCCTAATTATTCACTTTACACAGCAAAATTAACGCGAACCTTTGATTAATACGGAACTCAAAAGAGTTAATCTTGCTTTATAAAGCTGTCAAATCCGCCCATACAGTGCTCCGTTGACTTCCGCCGCAAATCGCAATCAACCCTTTCGAATGATATATCACTACAAAACTTAACTTTACCCACAAATCCTTAATATTTGTGCTATTTCTTTTATATACCTTTTATAATAGAAATATGCCATAAACATGCTTTTTCGCTTTTAATACAGGCTCCACACAATTATCGAGGCATTCCCTTCCGCCAATATATAACCACCGTAGATCTGTACTTTCCATATCAGACAACCCATAAAGATTTCGGGTGGGGACATAATCCCGGAGAATACCCGCTTGAAATGGGTAGTTTTCTCTCTCCACCCAGCTGCTACGTGTTGAACAATAAGTGGAATCGGGTGAGTTCCACTAAAATCCGCTTATCCCTTTGCAATTGCCAGAAATTATGCCTTTTAGCTTAAAATCCACCTTTTTGTATGCCTTGCGGATCTGTCGGACTCATATAACATAATATATATCACTCTCGGATCCAGCCCACAATCGGCATGTCATATATATATATATATATATATATATATATATATATATATATAAAGTGCTTTGTGTTGTTCCGGACCCGCTGTCATTATAAAACATGGCATATAACATATCGCGTCTAGAACCCAATCGAGAATCGCAATTGGCGCTTTCCCTATATATATATAATATGTTACTGCTATAACGGACCCGCCGCAATTATAAAACACAATATACATTATATCTGGTCTGGCCATTGCAATTGCAATCGGCGGAACTAACCTCTATATGCATAAAGGCTTTGCAGGCCCGACGCAATTATAAAACACAATATATAATATATTGGGTCTGGCTTACCCATATCGCAATCAACACTTATTTCTATTATAATCCCTTTATAATAGAAATATATAAAATGCGTAATCATAATGTATATGAAGGATTTTTTGATAAATCGGACCCGTCGGACTTTTAAATATAACGTAGATATGTTTCACGTCTAGTGTTAACTCTTTAACACTTGTTTCCTTTGTTATTTCTTTATTTCAATATGCACATATATACATATCGGTTATGGCTCCATTTATGTTGCGATTTAACTTTATCACATGGGCCAATTCCTTTATGCTTGTTCCTTTTGTGATTTTGATATATTATAATGAATAAATACCTCATTACTTTTAGACTTTGCGCATTCATTAAGGTTGAACCCCCTTAATGATTTTAGGCCACACATTGTGATAAAATTGATAAATAAGGCTTAAGTCACAATATAAGCTACAACATCTGGCTCCACCTGGGGATAGTGCTTTTGTCCCAGAAGCACTAAGAACTGCAGATCAGTGCCTTATCCAATTGGCATGGAGTTATATATTGCTTCGCCAACTCTTAACTGTGTGAAACTCTGTACAGTGAACCCACACCAATATTGTTATGAAACTAGCTGAAGAAAAGATAGAAAAGATAGATCAACGCCTTAGAATTCAGCCTCTTCGAGGGGGCAACCTCATTTACATTACATAAATGAACAATTCTTGGATGATACAAATGAAAAGACCTCCTTTCTATATATAGGAGTTTAAGAGGTCATAACATAATCAGAGCCGACATAACAATAATAATGTAAGGGCACAATAATAACAATAGTGGGCTTCTATGGGGCACATTAGTAACAATATGGGCACTACATGGGTACATCAATATAATAAGTGGGTTGTACTAATAACAATAAGGGGTTACACTAGTAGTATAGGGGCCTAACATGTCGCTCTCCTTCAAAAAGCGTTGTCCTCAACGCTTGAGTAGTTCTTGATGCTTCTGTATAAAATTCTTGTCCTTCCATGTGGAATCTTCAACGGGTAAGTTCTTCCACTTGATGAGATACTCTGAAATTTATCGATTTCGTAGATGTCGGGTTCTTGTTTCTGTGACTGCTCCAGGGTCCAATATGATTTTTCCTTCCTTTTCAATATCTAGAAATATTGTTTGAATTGAGATCTTTTGCAACTTTTGAATAAGTGGCCATACTTCTTTGTCCTTCTTCCATTCATCCCTTGCTTCGTTTATCCAATCTGGTTGGATAATAGAAATAGCACAAAACAATGCTTCCACATCCTCATCCTTGAAGAGTCTTTCCATTCGGTAAGGTCGCCATTTTTTAAGTGCATGTAGTATTGCCAACATTTTCTTCTCATAAATAGCTTGCTTTAGATGTAGCAGTAAAAATACCCAGTTGCCTACATCAAAACATTTTTCACTATGATGTTGATCTACCTGTTGTTTCATTTGGTTTTGCACCGAAGTGGCCTTATCCTTTAAAAGTTGGAGAACTTGTTGTTGATGCTCGATGTGATCTTTCACTGCTTGAACCTTTTTCTTCTTGATATGTCATTCTATCTTTAGAGTTTGAGGAGTGGTAATTTCTTCCAATCCTTTACAAGATATGGTCGGATTCATTTCTTGACGCTCGATGTGATCTTTCACTTCTTGAACATTTTTCTTCTTGATATGTCCTTCTATCTTGATAGTTTGAGGAGTGGTAATTCCATCCAATGAATTACAAGATATGGCTGGATTCATTTCTTCTTTTTTGATGTGATCTTTCACTTCTTGCACCTTTTTCTTCTTGATATGTCCTTCTATCTTGAGAGTTTGAGTGGTCATTCTTGCCAATAGTTTACAAGATATGTTCTGATTCATTTCTTCTTTCTCTGGGGTCGGGTCCTGACATATATCCTCTTCTTTTGATGTTTCTTGATTCTTTTCTTTCTTCTCTTCATACTCTATGTAAAATAATTTCTTCTCAGCACACTTATGACCTTTAGTGCATTTGCTGTCACAATTGTAACAAAGCCCTTTTTCTCTTTTTTCTTCCAATTGTTGTGGTGTAACCCTTGTAGGTTGTGGAAGGCTAGGAGAAACAACACATCCATCTTTAAAGTTGTGAGGGTTAGACTTCCTTGTTGCCATAATTTTACTTTCAAATATCTCACAAAGCCCTTTTACTCTTTCCAATTGTTGTGGTGTTGCTCTAAAGAAGGTGTTGTTATTTGTATCCTCATAATGTGCTATCATTTCCTCCGTGAGAATTGACCACGTAACAAGTAGTTTACGAGAACAAAGCCCTTTATACCATAAAAATTGATCCGGTTCTAAATATGAAGATGCAATACATACCTTTTGTAACAGTGGTACACCATGTAGATCAAAATATTGCTCCATCTGAAGTATCCAATTTACCGGATCCTTGCCATCAAACTTCCTCATCTTGCTTTTTCTTGATTTTAGGACCTTGATCTTGAAACGACTGTAACTCTGTACTTGCAGATATTTAAGTTCTGAAATTTCTACCTATAGTATCCCTCTGTGTCCTCTTTCCAATGCCACCAGTCTGATCCAAATTGGATTCTCCAAAAAAGAGTTATGCACAATCTCCCAAGATGACCTGATTATAGACCTTTCCCGAAGAGTGAACTTGTATGAAGTTCCACGTGTCAATTTTTCGACCTTTGGCTCTGAAAAACAAGAAACTACAGTCCGTCCTCTTTCTGTACCTTCTTACGAAATTTCAATCCAATGCTCAGAGAGAAAGTTATGACTATTTTCCCCAGGTCACCTGTTTGGAATGTAATTCAGGAGTCTACAAAAAGACCAACTTCCTCAGATCATATCGCCGAAAATATAGTGCGAAAAGCTTTGAAATTCGGACCCAAGGTTCAGCACGATTTCTTATCAAATGGGTTTTTCTTGCGACTTCTGAAACGTCACAGAAAAAATGTTATAGCGAAAATGCCACGATGACCTGTTTGGAGTAGCGAAACCCTAGAATCCAAAGCTCTGATACCAAATGTTAAGAAACCAGCTCAAGAAAAGATAGAAAAGATAGATCAACGCCTTAGAATTCAGCCTCTTCGAGGGGGAAACCTCCTTTACGTTACATAAATAAACAATTCTTGGATGATACAAATGAAAAGACCTCCTTTCTATATATAGGAGTTTAAGGGGTCATAACATAATCAGAGCCGACATAACAATAATAATGTAAGGGCACAATAATAACAATAGTGGGCTTCTATGGGGCACATTAGTAACAATATGGGCACTACATGGGTACATCAATATAATAAGTGGGTTGTACTAATAACAATAAGGGGTTACACTAGTAGTATAGGGGCCTAACAAATATCTACAGTGATTAGATGCTTGCACTTTGATAACAAAACATTTGGAATCATAGATTAGTAGCCTTAGTTGGGCATGGAGTCCAAAACTGTGAAAACCTTGAAATTTGACCACTGAAACCTGACAGTCTTGAAGTTTGACACCTCTGCAAACTAGTTTACAACTGGGAAAGTGACCTTATTCATCAACTAATGATTAAACTAAAGAACTGCAACTGGAAACCAAATGCTCAACACCTGAGCTTATTTATGTACAAGTTCCTACATATACACATGATTGATCTCCATTAGGTGAAGTCAATCTTCCAATGGTACCAGGTTAGCATTTGGGTGCTTAATCTAGAACCATTCTGCCAATGAATCTTGAAAATGCAACTCATCCTGAACAAAAAATAAATTATGCATAAAAGCAGCTCACAACAAAAATTAAGAGTATATCCACAAAATGATATATGTAGACTGCTGATAAATTCCTCCATGTAATCTGCCACAAGATCTTCAAAAGTATGAGAAAAAATATGTTCTTGATCAGCTCCAAAAAAGAAATTCTCTATGTATGAAGGTTCCTGCTCAATTGAACCTTCTGTTGGGATAATATGTTCAACAGAACAATCAGCAACATCTTTAAGGAAATGATCTATGTCACTTTCATGTCCCCTTTTCATCTCTAAGCTTTGATTGAAAATAATTTGTAATTCTAACTTCAGGGAGAAAGAATTTTTTTTTATCATTACTATACAACATATGATCAACTTCAAATAGATTGTTTACCTCTGATCCATGGGCATCCTTATGTTCTTCAATGCACTGATATACCATCTCTTTATCAACTTTCTCCTTACATAAGATAGCCTCTTTTTCTATGATAGATGGCTCAATATATTGCTGTCCAACATAGTATGTTGGTTTCTTCCTGCAGGTCCAACACCCAACTGATATACTTGAAGATCTTCATCCTGTTCCACATTCAAACCATTTTCATTATAGATAGGAGGATCATCAAATTTAACAAAACAAGAACTCTGGGGATTTATTTGCAACTCAATCATTTCTTCCTCTTCTTGACTACTGAGCAGAGACTCTTGATGCATGTTTGAATTTTCCTCCATCTGAATACTCTCTTGATTTTCTTGGAACAGAGTTAACCAATTATCTGCTTGGGAAATCATTGGAGATAAATGTTTTATAAACTTTTCCACATCATTTTCAGAAAATGATGCTCGATCTGCTTGAACCATAGTCAACTAATTCTCTGCTTGGGAGATTATTAAAGAAGAGTGCTTTATAAAATTCTCTGCATCATTTTGAGAAAATGATAGTTCCTCACTTTCAAAGACTTGTTCATAGTTAATTTGGCTATAATCTCTTTGAATGCTTGATATATTATCAACAAGATCACCAGTTTCTTCAAAAGGATTATCATGAGCTTTTAAAGTTTCTTGAGAATCATAATATTCACAACAACCTTAAAAAAGAAACTTGTGTGGATAATAAGCTCTACAAGAAGAATTGAATGCTAAATGGAAATCTTTCAAAGATGAAATGATTAAATGAGGCAGAGACCTGAACCAATCCCTAGCTTCTAGGTCAAAAGAAAACATAAACAACTTCATCCTAACATCTTCATGAATGATGCTTTGCTGCTCCATGCATTCATGAAACTCTTGGAGATGCTGAACTGGATCTTCATATTCCTTTCCACTGACTTTTGGAAGATACTCATCCCAGACATAATATGCAGGCATATCATGATGATAACCAGTGATCCCAGTAAAATCAAATGGATCAAATTTATGGACTAAGAATGTAGGGAGAGCCATTAAAACCTAGAAAAGAAAACTTTAAAGTACAGTGGAGTCGCCAATCAATGTTGTAAGTGAAAATCACAGGTGTGAATGTACAACCAACTACTGAAACTTGTCACTCTCAAGGATCAGCTTCAAACTTAATAAATCTATGAAAAAGTGTCCTTATTCTATTGCTTTGCAGACTGTGGTCTTTGTTACAATGGAGTCACCTTTTATTGCTTTTATTCAAAATAGCCAAATATTTCCTCCTCACTGAACAACCAGAGGAAAATATTGAAACCCAGGGAAAAATCTTCTTATCTTCTCTCCCTGGAAACAACACCAATTAATGTTATTCCTTAAGAAACTAATTTACTGGCTATGGAGAAATTGTGATTAAGACATTAATAAATATTATTTATTGTCACTTATTGTTTGTTTTGTTCTCAAATGAAGGACCTGGAAAACTTGGTCTTTAACTCTTAATACATGTATGACCAGAACATCTCAGAATGCCATTTGTTGCTAGATATAAATGATGAATGAAGAAAGTTTGAAGGAGAAGTTAAAGATAATATGCTGATCTTTCACAGAAACTACTATCTGTAACTTAGAGGAATTACGATGATGAGAATTGAATCATAGACAATATGCTGGTCTTTCATAGAAAATATTATCTATAACTTGGAAAGGAAGTGAGGACTTCAAGTATAGGAGCGATCTTTTAAGGAAGTTTAAATTTATCTACATAAGAAAAGAAAGACCTGTAGCTTCAATACTATACTTGAAAAGAAGAAAACATAGCATGACACATGACAAAGAAGCTTACAAAATTATATGCAACAACTCATGGAAACTTCTGATTCTTTCATTAATCAATGATGATATCAGGAATATAGTTGCCTAGTTTCCGGGTTCTCCAAAGTTTGAACCCTTTCTTAGTAAATTTTCCTCCTTTTATACATTGTGGAACAATTGTTGATTTCTGAAACCGCTCAAACTATCTAACTGCTTTTCTAACTATATGAAGTAAAAACTATTACAGAATTTTACAGAGGGTAAAAGACACCTCCAAGAACATGAAATAACAATAACATAACTGGATTCAGAAGGGGATGATAACTGTTGGCTTGCTCTATTGATCCACTGCCGAATTCCTCTGTAAATGCCCTAATGATGCTTAATTCATTTTAGCCGTAATGAAATGCGTTTAGTTTGTATAATTGATGAGCCCCAATTTTTGGTAACAATTTGGGCTCATTTGGCCTACTTACCTTGCTCAACCCTTCATCTTTTATCACTTATGCATCATTTCTTAGTATATTCGTGTTATTTGTAGGAAGAAGGGCAGGCATTATTCCTATGTGACTAATACATGATGATTTCAGGTTTTTTGACATTAAATGGAGCAAAGACCACACAGATGGAGACAAGGAGACAGCAAAGGTGGCATTGTGGGTTTATAGGGAGATTGTCCACAGCCTTGAATGACCTCCCTCGTGATCTCGACCCCAACTCTGAGCTCCAACAACTATCCCCACCGAGCTAAAAGGCAGCCAACGGATTCTACAAGAACAACAATTTTACTTTTAGTTGGATAGCCAAGCTCCACTAATTGAGGAGGCCAGCTTGGCCCTCATCATGTATAAATATTGAGGTCGTAGCCTTTGATAAGAGCTTTTTGAACTTTTGAACTATTGTTGCAATTTTTGAGTACGAGCTACAGCTCGGTGTTTTTGCTTTTTGTAATCCAGTTTTGGCATGTTGTTAGACTCATGATTATGATCTTTTAATAAAGGCAGGCAGATTTGGATTCAATCCTGAGTTCTTAAGAGGAGCTATAGCTCTTAGGTTAGGGCCCAACCTGAGAGCAATAGACCTCCTTTTCTTTGTATTGTTACTTGTCTTTCCTTTCAGCACTTCATTTCTTTGCTTTGACATGCATTTGGAAAACACAGTCTGCTGATTCAATTTCTTTGATGTGATTAAGTAGGATTAGTTTATGCATAACGTGCTTTCAGTAGCTTAGATTAGAGTAGGATGATTAGAATTCATTAGAGCTCCAAGAAAAGGTTGATAGTGCACTCACTGCCATCTCTGTTTAGAGATTGGGGGTGTAGACCGTACCAACCACCAAAAAAACGCAGTCTTATATGTTCATGCAAGCTGCAACACAATCATTTCAGTCATAGAACCATCCATGCATTCTGATCTTGAGCAGTACTTCTTCGTTCCAACACCATGCATGATTTCTCTCCACAATTTACATTGCTGTTCGTTGGTTTAATAACACAGTTAGAATAGGTTGATGAATTCTTGGTTTTATGCAAGACATAGAGGATTTGTTTCATTTACACTGCGCAGCATCACTCTGTTATCTTCTTCTTCTTCTCAACCATGCCTAAGCCACCTACTCATCCTCTGTTCAGCTCGTTTGCCTTCCAACCCTTCTACTGTCCACGTAGCTCCATCTTTTTGACCTTTCATTGCTTCCACCCTTCTATCCACCAACCAACTTTGCGCACTCTCTCTCCATCCCATCTCTCTGTCCCTTAGCCATCACAAGCTCCCTTGTCATCCTACCTATCTACCCATACGGCTCCTCCACTCCTCCATCACCCAAAACTCCGACTGCAGAACATCCTGTAGAAGTTAGCAGACTTCCTGTAGAAATCCCGAGCTTCCTATAGGATCCCCTGCAGACATCCTGTAGAAGCCTGCAAACACGGTTGCCAAGCACCTGAACGTTGTGGACTTATGTGGAATGATGTTAGGGATCCCCTGGAACCTCTCCTAGCCCTCCTGACGTTTCCCAAGCCTTCCTTCCCTTCGAACTACCCCTGCACAGTCAAAACCCAATAAGAAACACAATCATAATAACTCCAACCACTTAAGAAAAAATATAAAAACAATGTTCTCTTAAATGGAAGTAGTTTAAATTCATGCATCTCATATCACTAGAAGTAATGGCATCATTGTTAGGAGTTACATTCCCATCGTTGCATTGTAAGGATTAAGCTAGTCAAATTAGGGTTTACTAGGGTTTCCATGTTTAGTTGGCTTTCAGTTCATTCTTGCAAAGTAGGTTAATTTCCTTTGAGATAGTCTTCGTTCATCATTTAGAAAGCTTCTTCTGAGAACATATAGAAGTTTGCTTGAGCCCTAGCGGACTTGTGCCAGCTGACCAAGTGACAGTTGCGACAAGAGCTAGTACTTGTGCATACAGCACCGTCGCTTCCAAGTTTGTTACGAACTACCGGGTTGATAAAATTAGAGAAGGAAGCTCCAGGAGTTGTAGCATTATTGCTGCAATACTGGAGCCCACCATCTTTTTGGCGCCGTTTCCAGGGAAGCGTCAGAGTATTAGTAATTGTTGCTTTTCTTCTACTTTCCTACTCTTGCTTTCTGCCAAGTAGTTTATTTCATTTCCATTCTACAAAAGTATCATAGACATTTCCTGCTTTCATAGATTAGCCTTTCAATTCCGCAGTTTCAATTTTGCAAGCATAGAGTAGTATTTTCATTCTGCAAGCGTAGACTAGCATTTCCATTCCTGCAATTTCATTTGAGCAAAGTAGATTAGTTCTTTCCTGCTTTCAATTCAATTCTGCATCTTTATTTCAGTAAGATAGTTAGTTGTAGATCAATCTGTTTCAGTTTTGCAGGTACCAAAGAAAAAACAAAAGCAATCAAAAAAAGTCTCTCCATTTCATGCCTCGTAGGAATCGAGATAAAACAGGAAAATTCTTACCCAACACCCCCACCACATCACTGAGTCACCCTTCTCTCTTCTTCGGTGACAGTGATCCAGAAGAACCTATAGGTGAACCTCCTAAGATATACAAAGATCCTATAGCAGAAGAATAATTAGAGACCATCCCATCTGAAGCTATGGCTGACAATAGAGGAGAAGATGAGAGAATAGAAGGTGCCTTCCCCATCTGAGAGACCAATGGAGACATGAAAATGAAAAACATTAGTCCCTCCACTCTACCTCACTTCCATGGACTAACTACTGAAGATCCTGATACCTTCCTGTTTGAGTTTGCTATCCTTTGTAGAACCTATGACTATACTGAAGATGAGCAGAAGCTGAAACTCTTCCCTTCAACTCTTAAGGATGCAACATTACGCTGGTTCATGGGCTTACCTGGGAATAGTATCACCACTTGGGCTCAGATGCAACAAGCTTTCAATACCAAGTACCGGGACTACTGTAGGTCCAAGGAAACCAAGGGAGAGATCTTTCGGATGACCATGGGAAATGATGAGTCCCTAGAGGATTATGAGGAGAGGTTCCAACTTAGCTATAAGCGGGCCAGGTGCACACTTGACCCTGAATCCCTCAAGTTGGTCCTGCTCCGAGGAGTCCCTGAAGACCTCTTAGATACCCTTCACATGTTAGCTGGGGGGGATATTTACCAACTGCCTTATGAGGATATCAGGACTGTGTTTAGAAACCACTCTAGTGCAGCTTGGAAACGAGGTAGAGGAAACCTCCTCTCAGCTGGTGTCCCTTTCTCCAAACATGAGTTTGCAAATCAATTAGAAGATCTTAAGAGTGAGGTGAGACAGACCATCACCATGCAACTAGACACATTCAGGATCCAGCAGAAGAAGGAAGAAGCTGAGAGAGCCTTGGCTATCTTCTGCCCTAGATGTACAAGGAGACACCCTAAGAACGAATGCCCATTGCATTCGGTTGAAGTGTGTTTCATTTGTGAGGAGGACCATCCCACAAATCAATGTCCAACCTTACCTGGACTTAAAGCCATGTACCAAGGGACAGAAGCTCCCACTGAACCTCTCTATTTCCTCAACCAAAGAAGGCGACAAGGACCTAGACCTTACCAGCAGGGGATGCAAGGGGCACCCCAAGCTTATTACAGCCCCAACCAATCGACTCCTATGCCTTCCTGGGGTCCCCCTGCTCATCCTTCCTGGTCTATGCCTCCTCCATGGTCTTACCCACCTCAGTACCCTACTCAACCCACTACGCATTCATATCACTCACATGCCCAGCCACAGCCTCAGTGGAATGCACCTCAGTCGGGGTGGAGGCTCCAGTACAACACTCCTCCCGCCATTTTGCCTCCACCTCCAGTGCAACCTCAACCATTACCTCCTGCTCCTCCAAGGCAACCTCAAATACCTACTCAACCGAACCCGAACCCCAACAATAGACAAGCCCAGCAGGTATACACTGGGGAAACATCATGCCCTACTTATGCTGTGGAGATCCAGGAGATAAATCTTCGATCTGGAAAGACTCTTCCAGATCACCAACCTCCTCCCCCAGAGGATGAGGAAGATAAACAGGAAAGTGAACCAAAGGCTAGTCCACCCTTTCCTGAGAGACTAACAACCACCACACAACCTAGCCCAGAGGAGGATGAGCTTCTGGGTGAGCTCAAGCAGTTGTGTGTGAAAATACCACTTCTCCAAGCCATCAAGGATGTGCCAATATACAACAAACTGGTTAAGGAAAAGTGTTTCAAACACCCAGGCAGGCGAAAGAGAGATGCTTCAACCATCAATGTCTTAGGACAACTGTCTGACCTTATGTTACGACAAGACATCTGCCCAAAGTATCTAGATACTGGGAGTCCTGTAGTAGATGTCCACATCAATGGCACCATCATACCTCACACCTTGATTGATTTGGGGGCTGCCATTAATGTGATGACCAGGGATACCATGCTCAAACTCAATCTTCAGGGTTCCTTGAGGAAGACTTCGACAGTTCTGCAACTTGCAGATCGCTCCACTGTGACTCCCGAAGGGATTGTGGAGGATGTCTTGGTCTCTGTCGACTCTTGGGAATACCCTGCAGATTTCTTGGTTTTGCAACCCAAGGCAAAGCTTACTGGATATCCTCTTATTTTGGGAAGGCCTTGGTTAGCCACTGCAGATGCTTACATAAGTTGTCGTGCAGGAAACATGACCATCAGAAATGGTCCTATGTCCAAGCAGCTAGTCCTATACCCTCCGTCCCAACCCTCCTTAGAGCATGACTTACCACTTTGGTTGGAAGAAGGAGAAGAGGATGAGGTGTGCTCAGCACCTTTGTGCACTCTAGATACCACTAGAAGAGACCCCCCAACCGAGGATGACTTGATTGAGACCTTGATCCAGAATCCACCTTCCAGTGCACTATCCCTAGAGAAATTGGTGGAGGATGCCCAAGCCAGCACCTTAGTGGATCTTTGTACAACCAACCCTGTCACTCCCAGAGTCAAGAATGTGGAGTTCGGCCCTGAGAGAACGTTAAAGATCAACTCCTCCCTATCTCCTTCCCAGGAAAAGGAGCTGTGTAGCCTGTTGGCCAGCCATCTAGATGCTTTTGCTTGGAGCTATAAGGAGATGAAAGGAGTTCATCCTTCGGTCTGTACCCATCACATATACATCAAAGAGGATTGTAAACCGGTTAGACAACCTCAGAGGAGAATGAATCCAGCCCTTAAGGACATTGTCAAGGAAGAATTGCAAAAACTGTTGGACGCCAGATTCATTTACCCCATCTCAGATAGTGAATGGGTGTCCCCTCTAGTGCTGGTTCCCAAGAAAAATGGGAAGTGGAGAATCTGTGTGGACTACCGAGAACTGAACAAAGCTACCAAGAAAGAGTCAAGACCATTTCCCTCTACCTTTCATAGATCAAGTGTTGGATGGACTGGCAGGAAAGAAGTTCTTCTCTTTCCTGGACGGGTTTAGCGGGTACAACCAAATTCAAATAAGCCCGGAAGACCAAGATAAGACCACCTTCACTTATCCTTGGGGTACCTTTGCCTACAGAGTTCTTCCCTTTGGGCTATGCAATGCTCCTGCCACCTTCCAGAGAGATGTCTTAAGCATCTTCTCGGAGCTGGTCCATGATGCAGCGGAAATCTATATGGATGACTTCACTCCTTATGGGGCCAACTTCCAAGAAGCATTGTCCAATCTGGGAAAAGTCCTAACCAAATGCATTGAGATGAACCTGTCCCTTAGTCCTGAAAAATGTGAATTCCTGGTGACTGAAGGGACCGTGCTAGGCCATACCATTTCTTGCCAGGGTTACAGGTGGATCCTAACAAAATTGCTCTCATCAAGAAGGTTCCACCCCCTCAAAAGGTAAGGGATGTTCGGAGTTTCTTAGGATTAGCAGGGTATTACAGGAGATTCATTAAAGACTTCAGCAAGCTAGCCTCGCCATTGTTTGGCCTGTTGGCAAAATATGTGGAGTTTAAATGGACTGACGATTGTCAGAGGGCTTTGAATGAATTGAAGGACAAGTTGGTGTCAGCCCCAATATTGAGAGGTCCAAACTGGGCCCTACCTTTCCACATCCACACTGATGCCTCGAAAAAAGCCATAGGTGCAGCTTTAGGACAATTTGAACAAAAACTTCCATATGCCATTTACTTTGTTAGCAAAAACTTGTCCAAAGCTGAACTGAATTAGACTGTAACTGAGAAAGAGTTTTTGGCTGTGGTCCATGCACTGAACAAGTTCCGACATTATATCACTGGCTATCAAACATTTGTACATACTGGCCATGCTACAATTAGATATTTAATGAATAAACCAGATGTGAATGCTCGTATTATTAGATGGTTACTTTTGTTGCAGCAGTTTGATTTGACCATTGTTGACAAACCGGGTAAAGAAAATGTTGTTGCTGACTTTTTATCTAGATTGGATTTGTCTGCGGATGAGGATGGAACAGTGGATGACCAGATGCCCGATGAACATCTGTTTTCTATCTCAGCACTCTCTCCATGGTTTGCTAATATAGCAAACTACCTTGTTTCAGCACAGTTCCCTCCGCACCTATCTTCAAGAGAGAAGAGCAGAATCATCAGAAAAAGTGCCTCATTTACTTGGATCGGGGGCAATCTGTTCAAGCTTGGCCCTGATCGGATCTTAAGGCGTTGTGTAAGGGAGGAGGAAACCTTTGATATCCTCCTCACCTGTCATGATGGGCCTTGTGGAGGACATTTTGCAGCAAAGAGGACTGCCTTCAAAATCCTGCAGGCAGGCTACTATTGGCCCACACTTCATGAAGATGTCAGAAGATATATCAACCAATGTGACCAATGCCAAAGAATGGGGAAACCGACTCAAAGGGATGAGATGCCTCTCCAACCTCAAGTGACTCTTGAGCCATTTGAGAAGTGGGGTATGGACTTTGTGGGTCCAATCAACCCTCCTTCGAGGCAAAGGTCTTACATCATTGTGTGTACTGACTACCTGACAAAGTGGGCAGAGACTAAAGCAATCAAAGCAGCAACAAAAGAAAAGGTGGCCGAGTTCTTAAGAGAAAACATCTTCTACAAGTTTGGCTACCCAAGAGAGCTAGTCACCGATCAAGGGAGCCAGTTCACATCCAACCTAATTGAAGACCTACTAGCTCATCACAAGATCAAGCATAGGACTTCCACCCCCTATCACCCTCAAGCAAATGGGCAGGTGGAAGTCACCAATAGAGCATTAGAAGGGATCTTGACTAAGGTGGTGAGCAGCAGCAGAAAGGACTGGGCAGATCGCCTGGTTGAGGCCACCTGGGCTTACAACACAACCTAGAAGACCACCACCGGCTTCACACCTTATGAGCTGGTCTATGGGAAGAAAGCTTTGCTGTCCATTGAATTTGAATACAACACTTTGAGGATGGCAGCTCAGCTGGACCTAGATCTCAGCCATGCACAACAAGAAAGGTTATTGCAGCTGAATGGACTGGACGAGCACCGAATGCAGGCCCTCCTTCACTCGAAAGTGGTTCAACTTCAGAGAAAGGTGTGGCATGACCAACACCTCTATGGCAAGCAATTCCAGCCAGGAGATTGGGCACTGTTGTATGACTCCAGGTACAAAGATTTCAAGGGGAAGCTGAGAACCAGATGGCTGGGACCATATGCAGTGGAGAAATTTCATGACAATGGATCTGTTCTTATTCGGACCATTGATGAGGAAGCCATCCCCATGCTTGTCAATGGGCGTCGATTGAAGATCTACAGGAAACCTCTCTCAAGACAAGAGTTCATCAAAACTATGGAGAAATCAGTGTCGGTCATAAAGAAGGGTTCTGCCTCTGCTTTGGGCATACCCTGAAAGATCTAAAAAAAAAAAAAACAAATAAATAATAAAGATCCTTGGGTGAAAACCTTTCTGAGGTGCCCAAGGCAGGTGGTAGGGGTGAAAACCTCATTGAGGCGCCCCTGTTATCTTTCAAAAAAAAAAAAAAAGGGATTTGAAAAAGATCCTTGAGTGAAAACCTCTCTGAGGCGCTTAAGGCAGATGGCAAGGGTGAAAAACTCATTGAGGTGCCCCTGTTATCTTTCAAAAAAAAAAAAAAAGAAAAAAAAAAAAAGAAAAAAACAATAAGCAAAAAAGAAAAGGACAGCAAGTTCATAATGTGAAATTGCATGCAGGTTGCAGGTGTTCTATGGAGGAGAGGAGGCCTCTCAACTCAGAGCCAAGGATCCTTATCATGCTGCCAGGAGACCTCACCAGCACCTCCTCCAAGAATACTCCTTTTCTCCAAGGTATGTGCACAATTTCATCACGGCTTGAGTCTTCTACAGGAAGATGCAGATTTTCTACAGGAAGGTGTAGACTTTCTACAAGAAACGCAAACTTTCTACAGGAAGCTCTGTATTTCTACAGGAAACTTCCTATAGAAGTTCGGGACGGCCCAGAATTCATTTTATGAGGAGATCTAATGACTAAGGATTGGTTTGGACGCATGCAAGCTACTGTTGTCACCCTTGCACACTGTTGTCACCTCGTTCTACCATCCTTGTCGACATGCAATGAAGTTACCTGCACCAGCAAAGCAGATCGTTGAGTTATCAAAGAGAAAGCAATTTTTAAGATAAAAGAATGCTGAGATGTCATACCATATCCATCCCAGCCATCCATGAGCTCTGGGAGCGTGATTATGAGGCCAAATCCTTCGTCGTGCAGCATGCACCCGAGGAGGAAAAACTGTTACAAGACATCCTGCGGGAGTCCTGTAACAGTTAAGCCCGCTAGAGTGAACACCATTCACAGCGCTGGCCATATGCAATGAAAACGAGGGCGCATGCAGCCAAAGCATCAAATCCATCGTCGGCAGCCTGTAAACATGAACCTCCGGGCCTGTGCAAATTCATCAGCGGCAAACGAATCCACTCATCATCGTCCAAAAACCGAAAAATCGTGTTGCGGCCGCACAGGTAAGTGTCTCGACCCTTTCTTCCGTCAGATTGCATGAATTTTACTTTGAAATTGTTTGCGAAGTGTGAAGTGAATGGGTTGAGCGGTTGTATGGCCATTTGACTGGCCATGTCGACCAGTTAATGGTCTAGTCGGATGTTTGGGTGGCGGCCATGGAAAAAGGAATGGGCAGTACACACGTGAGAGCAATCCCGTCGGGAAAAACGAGTTTAGCAGAAGAGACGGCGGCGGATCTGCGGGGGGATGATGCGGCAGTAAGGGAACTCGCAGGCAAATGATGGGATGACGTCGTCCAACGGTCTGGCAGGGACAGCTCACCCCCGTGCCACGGATTCTACCGATTCAAATCTAATCGGCTAGATTGCCACCCCATGCATTTATAATTCAAATTTTGAAACTCGAGTGATCATCCGGATCCCTCTGCAGTTCGATACTCCGAGCCTTTGGCCATCAGAACGCCTGTGAAGCAACACCAAGAGCACAGACCAAATGCAGTATTTCCCAGAAATCACGCGCTGCTCCTACAGGAAAGCTGTTTCTACAGGAAGGCGGGTTCCTCACGTCAAAAGGTGGCGGATTAAAAAGGTAAACCTGAACTCTCCATGCAATTAGCTTTTGAAGGTGGCAGAATCGTCGTCTACAGTCTGGTCGTAGAAAATTGTTGCAAATGTTATCTGCTGTGCATAAACTGTCGTTCTACAGGATGTCAGTGTAATTAAGTTGTGTTAAGGTCCTCAGAGATAAGATTCGTGGATTATATGCATGACAGAAGCGTAATTCTACGCTCTGTCTCAGTAGACCAAATTTCTTCCGTGTTCGCCACCTCTAGCTAAAGCAACAGTTTTTACCATGCCGGGTGGGTTCATCAGAAGGGAACCCACTAATTCAACAAAGTTAAGAGAAAACCAGGAGGTGGTGGAGCTCTTCACACGAGTGCGATGGATATCCTTCTGTGACAAATTGCAGGGCTATGACGACGAAGTGGCAGAAGAGTTTTTGCAAGCTCTGAGGCCAAAATCCAAAACGTTGGCCACCGTGAACTTCAAGGGTCTAAGCCTCAAACTCACCCCGCAATATATCGGTCGAATTACTGAGCTTCCAATGGGATTGCCATGGGATAAGGAAGAAAGGAAATTGAGCCAACAAGCTAACAAAGAATTCTTTCCACCAGAGGAGGAATTCTCGGAGGACAAAAATGGGGTGCGTAGAACCAGTTTACTGCCACCATGGAATGAAGTTAGCCTACAGATTATGAAGTATATCACCTGCGAAGGCCGTTTTAGCATTGTGTACGGGTATCACTTTCGGTTGCTCACTGAATTGAGGCACCAGATTGACCTTCCTGTAGAAAACAAACTGAGCATCCCCTATTTCCTGCTACAGTCTCTAATTGAGTGTGCCACAAAGTTAAAAGAAGGCATACCAGACCAGGTAGCCCACCATGGACTGATCAAACTCCTCGTGGAGGACGCGCTTCACACATACAAGGTTCCTCTCTCATGGGAAGCCTTCAGAAATTTGACAAGGGATGGAGACATAAGGATGTTGACCGAAGAAAGTGGTTCCTCCAGCAGTGAGGAGAAGGAATCAGTGGCCGCGGGAAAGAAAGAAACAGGCCAGGAGACCCCGACCACAGTGCAGAAGAAAGAGCAAAGGAAGAAGCACGAGAAAAAGGATGCCAAGGAGAAAGATGACACACCCATCTTGACAGCAAGAGAGAAAAGGTTGCAAGGCAGAACGGACAAAGCTAAGAAGGTCCACATCAGCAAAAGTACCTCATCAGCACCCGCAACCAAGCCAAAAAGCAAAACTCATGCAGCAAAGCAAACCAAGGCGGTGACACCTGTGCCTACAGGAAAGCCGAAACCGGCTTCTACAGGAAGCCTGAAATTAACAGAAAAAGGGTCTTCAACAGGAAGCCCGAAATTGACTAAAACAGGGTCTTCTACAGGAAGCCCTGAAAAAGTGAAACCCAAGGAGAAGAAGGCGGACATTCTAGCAAGGGAGGAAACAGCTGTGTTGGCCGCCCTCAACATGCCACCTAAGCCAAAGGAGAAGAGAAAGAGGGAGACCCCTCTATACTTTAAAGCTCGAAGAAGTGTCAGAATAAAGAGGGGCAAGCCACAGCCTCCGTCCAGCAGCCCGATTGTTATTGAAGATACCCCTACTTCGCCCAAGGAGAAGTCCCCCTCAAGGATATCAGTCACCTATGAGAGGGGGATCCCAAAGAAAACTACGTGGCAAGAAAATTTAGACCTATTGACTGAAAAAGCTCGGCTACAGGATGCTGAAAATGTTCTACAGGAAACTCTGGCCCTGCTATAGGAAACAGAGAGGATGGAAGGAGAAGAACCCTCATCACCACCAAGGGAGGGCGAGGTAGAGCCACCTAAAGAGGTAGAAAAAGAACATATACCAGAGCCCAGCCCTCAGCCTAGTCTGAGTTCATATTACACCTTTTTAGAGGCGGGCAAAATTATACCTCAGAAATTCACTGTGCCACTGTTTTTTGCATTAGAGGAAGAAAGAGTCCATACACACACGTGGATGAAGATAGCCAAGTCAAAGGGTGTGGTGGACATATGCCCTTTACAAGAGCAACTCAAGGAGGCCAGGAGTGAATTAGCCATGGCTAAACATGTGGCTAATTGCCAAAGAGTGTACCTACAAGAAGAAAACCAGAAGCTAAGATTGCAGCTACAGGAGCTGAGGGCAGGAACAGGTACATCCTCCAAAGACACCACAGAAGAACAGCAAGGAAAAAAGGAACTGACCACCGGTCTTGGGGAGCCAATGACACTTCTACAGGAAGCAGAACAGCAAACACAAATTGAAGTGCAAGCTCTAAAAGAACAGCTGCAGCAGAAAGAGGCACAATTGGCCTGCATGGCCAGTTGGGCCATGGAGGCAATACAGTGCAGACAACCGGCCAAATCCTATGGCCTGTACCTCAAAGACCAATGGCTGCAGTTCCAAATAAATACCTTGGCACAAAGAGGTATTTCTCAGCTCCAAGACCCACAGCAATTTTCTGAGTTGTGCAGTACTAGTTCGTCATAGGATAAAGCCAAATTAGCAGAGTTTTACCTCCATAATTTGCCCTTGCCTAATATAGTTTCCTGGGATCCCAATACTGCCTTGGGTGATATGCAATTAATGGCGTTTGCTTCATGGTTGAACCATGAAGATCAAAGAGCAGCAGAAGCAAAATCGGTCATGAACCGAGAATTGAACGAGCCATTGCTCATTCGAGCAGAACCAGAGGATCCAGTTGCACTCATCTCAGCACACCAACACTTGTCTACTGATCCTACAGCTTCATTAAGATATATGGATCAACAGGCCCAAGCCATAGCTCATTTTGAAGACATGGAAAGACTGTTAGGAGACAACGCTGTCCAAGCATGCACACGCAGATGGAATACATTGGCACACAGTTTGAAAATCCGAGAGTACCATACCCCAACTCGGATGAGGGAAGCTCTGGTAAGGGTAGCCCTTTACAAGAAATCCATGCAAAACCTCCAGGCCAGCTGGATTGGCCTTAAACTCAGCCCACCACTGCCGCTAGGATTGATTGAAGGTAGCACATAGAAGGATGATAGTGAACAATGGGAAGAGGTGAACAGGAAAGCTGGGTTTCATATCAGCAAGGAGGACACTACTACAGAGGCTTGGGATGTAAGGGTAGTAGTAAAAGCAATGAAGGATGAAGAGTTGGACTAGTTGCTCAAGGATGAGAAAATATTTTAGCTGGGGGGTGATGATGAGCCCCAATTTTTGGTAACAATTTGGGCTCATTTGGCCTACTTACCTTGCTCAACCCTTCATCTTTTATCACTTATGCATCATTTCTTAGTATATTCGTGTTATTTGTAGGAAGAAGGGCAGGCATTATTCCTATGTGACTAATACATGATGATTTCAAGTTTTTTGACATTAAATGGAGCAAAGACCACGCAGATGGAGACAAGGAGACAACAAAGGTGGCATTGCGGGTTTATAGGGAGATTGTCCACAGCCTTGAATGACCTCCCTCGTGATCTCCACCCCAACTCCGAGCTCCAACAGCTATCCCCACCGAGCTAAAAGGCAGCCAACGGATTCTACAGGAACAACAGTTTTACTTTTAGTTGGACAGCCAAGATCCACTAATTGAGGAGGCCAGCTTGGCCCTCATCATGTATAAATATTGAGGCCGTAGCCTTTGATAGGAGCTTTTTGAACTTTTGAACTATTGTTGCAATTTCTGAGTACGAGCTACAGCTCTGTGTTTTTGCTTTTTGTAAGCCAGTTTTGGCATGTTGTTAGACTCATGATTATGATATTTTAATAATGGCAGGCAGATTTGGATTCAATCCTGAGTTCTTAAGAGGAGCTATAGCTCTCAGGTTAGGGCCCAACCTGAGAGCAATAGACCTCATTTTCTTTGTATTGTTACTTGTCTTTCCTTTCAGCACTTCATTTCTTTGCTTTGACATGCATTTGGAAAACACAGTCTGCTGATTCAATTTCTTTGATGTGATTAAGTAGGATTAGTTTATGGATAACGTGCTTTCAGTAGCTTAGATTAGAGTAGGAGGATTAGAATTCATTAGATCTCCAAGAAAAGGTTGATAGTGCACTCACTGCCATCTCTGTTTAGAGATTGGGGGTGTAGACCATACCAACCACCAAAAAAACGCAGTCTTATATGTTCATGCAAGCTGCAACACAATCATTTCAGTCATAGAACCGTCCATGCATTCTGATCTTGAGTAGTACTTCTTCGTTCCAACACGATGCACGATTTCTCTCCACAATTTACATTGCTATTCGTTGGTTTAATAACACAGTTAGAATAGGTTGATGAATTCTTGGTTTTGTGCAAGACATAGAGGATTTGTTTCATTTACACTGCGCAACATCACTCTGTTATCTTCTTCTTCTTCTCAACCGTGCCTAAGCCACTTACTCATCCTCTGTTCAGCTTGTTTGCCTTCCAACCCTTCTACTGTCCACGTAGCTCCATCTTTTTGACCTTTCATTGCTTCCACCCTTCTATCCACCAACCAACTTTGCGCACTCTCTCTCCATCCCATCTCTCTGTCCCTGAGCCATCACAAGCTCCCTTGTCATCCTACCTATCTACCCATACAGCTCCTCCACTCCTCCATCACCCAAAACTCCGACTGCAGAACATCCTGTAGAAGTTAGCAGACTTCCTGTAGAAATCCCGAGCTTCCTGTAGGATCCCCTGCAGACATCCTGTAGAAGCCTGCAAACACGGTTGCCAAGCACCTGAACATTGTGGACTTCTGTGGAATGATGTTAGGGATCCCCTGGAACCTCTCCTAGCCCTCCTGACCTTTCCAAAGCCTTCCTTCCCTTCGAACTACCCCTGCACAGTCAAAACCCAATAAGAAACACAATCATAATAACTCCAACCACTTAAGCAAAAATATAAAAACAATGTTCTCTTCAATGGAAGTAGTTTAAATTCATGCATCTCATATCACTAGAAGTAATGGCATCATTGTTAGGAGTTACATTCCCATCGTTGCATTGTAAGGATTAAGCTAGTCAGATTAGGGTTTACTAGGGTTTCCATGTTTAATTGGCTTTCAGTTCATTCTTGCAAAGTAGGTTAATTTCCTTTGAGATAGTCTTCGTTCATCATTTAGAAAGCTTCTTCTGAGAACATATAGAAGTTGGCTTGAGCCCTAGCGGACTTGTGCCAGCTGACCAAGTGACAGCTGCGACAAGAGCTAGTACTTGTGCATACAACACCGTCGCTTCCAAGTTTGTTATGAACTACCGGGTTGATAAAATTAAAGAAGGAAGCTCCAGGAGTTGTAGCATTATTGCTGCAATACTGGAGCCCACCAATAATCTTGGGCTTACATGGGCATTTTGATTGGCCAAAATGCAAAGAAACATACCAGATTGTCTTCCTCTTTAGCTTCGGCTCTAACCCTGATTATTCACTTTACACAGCGAAATTAACGTGAACCTCTGATTAATATGGAACTCAAAAGAGTTAACCTTGCTTTACAAATCTGTCAAATCCGCCCGTACAACGCTCCGTTGACTATATCACTACAAAACTTAACTTTACACACAAATCCTTCATATTTGCGCTATTTCTATTATATACCTTTCATAATAGAAATATGCCATAAAACATGCTTTTTCACTTTTAATACGGGATCCACACAAGTATCAAGGCATTCCCTTCGGCAAATATATCACCACCGTAGATCTGCAGTTTCCATATTGGACGACCTATAAAGATTTCAGGTGGGACATAAGCCCGGAGAATACCCGCCCAAAATGGGCGGTTTTCTCTCTTCACCCAGCTGCTACGTGTTGAACAATAAGTGGAATCAGGTGAGTTCCACTAAAAACCGCTTACCCCTTTGCAACTACCTGAAATTATGCCTTTTAGCTTAAAATCCACCTTTTCATATTCCTTGCGGATCTGCCGGACTTATATAACATAATATATATCACTATTGGATCCGACCCACAATCGGCATGTCATATTTATATATATAAAGTGCTCTGTGTTGTTCTGGACCTGTCGTCATAATAAAAAATGGCATATAACATATCGGGTCCAAAACCCAATCGCGAATCGCAATCGGCGCTATATATATATATATATATATATATATATATATATATATATATATATATATATATATATATATATATATATATATATATATATATATATATATATATATGTTACTGCTATGACGGACCTGTCGCAATTATAAAACACAATATATATTATATCGGGTCCGGCCATCGCAATCGCAATCGGCGCTTATTTCTATTATAATCCCTTTATAATAGAAATATATAAAATGCGTAATCATAATGTATATGAAGGACTTTTTGATATGGCGGACCCGCCGAGCTTTTAAATATAACATAGATATGTTTCGGGTCCGGTGTTAACTCTTTAACACTTGTTTCCTTTGTTATTTCTTTATTTCAATATGCACATATATACATATCGGTTATGGCTCCATTTATGTTGCGATTTAACTTTATCACATGGGCCAATTCCTTTATGCCTATTCCTTTTGTGATTTTGATATATTATAATGAATAAATACCTCATTACTTTTAGACTTTGTGCATTCAATTAGGTTCAACCCCCTTAATGATTTTAGGCCACACATTGTGATAAAATTGATAAATAAGGCTTAAGTCACAATATAAGCTACAACAGGCTCATCGAACAGTTGGCATGCGTAGGTCCCAATTAGTTCGTCTCTCCTAGTGAACCTTGTTCAGTAGTCCGCACACCCTATCAAATGCTTCGTCGTAGATAATTGGTAGCGCATGTCGCCTTTCCTCTTGCTGCGATTTGTTCTGATTCTCTATTCTCGGGATGGTGTGTGCTTATGTGGGCTGTACAGCATGTGTCTGTACCCATCAAGAAAGGTGGGCATGCAAGTTGTTTCGCCCCTGCTAACTGGCTTTCATTCGAGGCTGAGGTTTTCCAAAACGTAGGTGCATCATCCTTCTGCATCCACACCAGTCCTCAAAAATTCCTTGATGCGTACCCCACCATCGTGTGGGTGTTGCGCGTAGTGCCCACTTTAGCACATCGAACCACTGCTGTTATGGTATTGCGCTTTCAAATTTTCTCAGAAATTTATCCACCACTGACAATCAGTCATATGTCGATAGCTCCCTTGCCTCTTTTTTCACGCAACGCAGTGATCTAACCATCATGTTGCAATTAAGCGCCGTTACTTCGTGCAACCAATTTTTCCATCACTCTACTTCTTTATCTAAATCTGAAGTGCAGGAGCTTTCACGCTCCCATGAAACTCTTCCATTTGCAGTCGGATTCACCCACTCTTGTTCTCGCATAGTTATCTTGTAAATACAATCGAGATTGTCATCACTATCATCGTTGCACACCGGTTCAGTGTATCGCGCTCCTTCGGCTAGATCTAGCGGTACTACTACGTGTAGTGACTTTTTCTCAAAAATCATTTTGCGCTTCTTCAGATTTATGACTCCATTCATATCGGTGGCCCAGTCTATTCCTAGTAGTGTGGGATAGGGATTACTGTCATCGACAATCTCTATCACTTCAAAATCTGCCTGCGCACTCGCACCTTCAATATCTACTGTTACCCCTTGCAATCTTCCCATGGGCAAAATCTTCTGTTGGTTCACCATTCGTAACTGAATAGGGGACCATTGTAATGCGGGTCTGCCCATGCGTTCCCATGTTTGCTTTGGTAGTACATTCGCATCCGAACCTAGATCTAGGATTACTTGATCCATTTCATACTCGCCGATTTGCGCAGTCAACCTCATTTCCCTTCCTGTGCGCAATGCATGCTTCCCAAGTTTCCAGACCACATGCGGTTCTCCTAACCCTGCACACCTAGTGATAAGTTCCTGTAGTCCTTTGAATGCCTTGCTATCGCGCAACAATTTCATGCATGTCTCCAAAAAGGTAGTGAGCATTGAAGGATCCATTCCTGGTTCTAGTTGATCCTTACTACCTAAAGTGGAGGCCTCCGTGAAGCTCTTCTTAGCTTCCATGAATGTCTCCTTCGCGTGTTCTAAATCAAACTCGGGTTCCTTTGTAGGGGCCTTGCAAACCCACGCACTTTCTTCTGGCTGCTTCCCTTTATCATCGCCCGTGGTCATACCACTCCTGAGCATCATGTTTACATTTGGGTCTTCTTCGCGCGGCTCAGACCTCATCATTTGTAAATTCTGAGTTGGAGGGGGCTGGAGTACCCCTTTTTCGCGCATCCTCGCTATCAGTGAAGGGTAGTCTTCTACCTCATGATCAAAATAAGTACAATAAAAACATGATATCCTTGTCGGGTTTGTACAATCGCGGGCATAGTGCCCTGGCCCTCCGCAATTGTAACAAACTAGTTGTCCGTGACCCCTTATTGGTCCCATCCCGCCTCGACTTCGACCATGCCCCTGAAATCCATCGCGCCATCCCTGCATTTGGGTCGAGGACTCGCATTTCAGTCTGCACCCTGTAGGCAGGAGTTCAATCCGTCATTATTTGGTAGCTTTGGCAGGTGCGTTCATCATGGCCTACCAACCTGCAGAAATTACAAAAAAATTGTTGGGACGTCTGCGCATACTTCTGCAACAGATGACAATTATTCATAGTGTGTTTCCCTCCTATTTGAAAAATCGCGCACCATAATGCAGGCACCATGCTTGGCCCTACCTGTGCCTCCGGTCTCAATGGCATCGACCCTCCTCCTGCCAAGTAGTTTGTGAACACTGGATAGTGGTCCTTGTCATGCCCTTGGCCTTTGCATTTTATGCACCATACTTCCTCACGTGCCTCCGGCCGAGGTGTCCTATCCTGTTTCAAACTTTGCATTTCTAGACACAGATTCTGCAGTTGCGCGTGGATTTGTTGGACTCCCAACCCAGGGTCTTGTATA
The DNA here is from genome assembly GCA_031772625.1 of Pinus tabuliformis. NCBI lineage: Eukaryota > Viridiplantae > Streptophyta > Pinopsida > Pinales > Pinaceae > Pinus > Pinus tabuliformis. The sequence goes on from CM062806.1 coordinate 720,628,089, forward strand.
GGGGTCTCATGTAATCTCATTGCCATCTCCAATGCTTCGGCCTGGGTGGAAAGTTTTTACTGTGACAACGCCATCCTTAAGTGTGGTGTCAGAGATGCTACAAACCATGCGCAATGTTATCCATCTGTCAATGTCATATTGGCTTTGCAAATCGTACTCTTCAGCCTTTGGTCCAGATCCCAGGGGGTCTCGCTTGGGAGCATCATGATCTCCTTAAATCCGATGATTGATTGGGTTTCTGATTTTGGCCTTCTAAATTCCCTATTTAGCGCGGCCTAGATCTCTGCGATTCATGCATTTGGGCGGTGATTAGAATGCTTGATATACCATGTTAATGCGCGATCCTATAGTGCGCTCATCAGCGTAGCCTTCTTAATATTGTCATCCACGACGCCTTGTGCTTCCCATACTGCTCTTACCATGAACTAGAATTGGTCCAGATCTTCATTCCCCACTCCTCTGAATACTGGTAGTTTGACCGCACTTTCCATACTGAACTGTGGTGGTGGTGGAGGTGGGGTGGGTGGAGATGAAGGTGAGGAGGGCGAGACAGGTGGCGGTGTGGATGGAGGTGGGAAATGCGGAATTTGCTGCCTTATCAAAATGACCGCGCTTCTCGGAGAAACCTTCGCAAGCTCTTCCTCGCTCTCCCGCGACGGTGAAATTAAGGGACTGGTTTCTAATTCTTTGCTACCTCCACTTTTGTAGATGCTCCACGTAGTCCCAAACATTAATTTATTCACATAATCTTCTTTTCACACAATAGCATCTTAATCCAAGTGTTCAAAGATTTAATATACTTACCTCGCGGTCCCTTGAGGAAACGTCGCTCCGCCTCACTGTAGATGACGATCGTGTCTACTGCAAACTCAGTGATAAATCCTCCTATTATTCAGTCGAGCCAATGGTCCACAACTCGCGCGATCTTATCTCTTGACACTTCTAGTCTGCGTACTAATTCCGGAGTCCACACTATTTGTTTGTTGAGCCTACACCTTCCCTGGCTGTCTGCTAACTTCGCGATCCACTCATACAGTTCAGAAAGAAAGGATGGAAAGAAAATTTCATGGATTTCCACATACAAGTAGCGCTCCAACCACTGTTCCTTAGATACTCATAGAGTTCTATTTTCCTGCGTCGCGAACTCGTGAATCTTCTTGTCCACCACTCTTAAATTTATTTCTTTGTTGGATTCCAGTGGCATGACATATGACATCCCTTATGCAGATCTCGGTCCCGGCAATGGAGCCATTTGTTGGCTTGTATGGTCCTGGCCTAGGTTCAAAGGTGATTTAGCCAAGCAAATCTTGGTACTACTGGCCCTTTCGAAAATAGTCCACGGAGCGCGGACTGAGGTCTCACTCGAAGTAGTATGGGAGGGTGCTAGAACTAGGTTTCCGCACCCTAGGAATGTCTGATGAGCTTCTGGAGGTCCGCGGTTTGACCTTGCGCGCACGTTGCTACGCGCACTTGTTATTCCTTCGCAACCTGTGATGCTGCTTCCGCGCATCTCTACTCGGGCCGCAACCCGTATAATATCCAAGTTCCTTGCTATTTAATCTGTTATTACCTGATTACTTAACTTGTGTATGTAAGATTAATGATTATTACAGCATATTCGGCAACCATATCAGTGCGTGCGATAAATAAACCAATATAAATGTAAAGAAGACAATGCACAACAGATACACAAAAATAGGAATCAACTTCTCTTTATTAATCTTTGATCTAGATTACAGACTCGACAACACCTTGCGCACTCAACTGTAGGGGTCTTCGCACTCAGCTGTGGACTCTACTAGGCCTCTGCACACTCAGCTACAGAGCCTCTTCCTACCACTACGACCCAATACACTTAAACTCTTACTCTATGCTCAAATCCTTCCTATTCTTCTCTCCCCTTCCCTCCCTTTACAACTTATAGGCTCGCTCTATTTATACAATCCCATGGTCCACGGACCATGGGTAGGCCGACATGACTTTACATTTCATTACAATACTTTAGGGCGAACAACCCTATGACTCATCCTATACTTCGCGCTCTGCACCTGCAATTCACGGAGTCTTACAAAACCTTTCACCAAAACGTGGGCTTTGAGCCCCAAAACATGATGTGGGGGGATTCCATGCCCAACATGTCTCTGCTTGGTTGGAACTTTATGTGGTGATTGCTAAACCGAGGTCTGTTGCAACTTTTTCTGCTTCTTAACTACTGTTGCTGAGGCAACAGGATGCTTTCTAGGGTATCTTGACGCTGTAGTATGGGAAGGTGGTGAAAAATTCATTACATATCCAAGCCCTCTCTGCAAGAATTCCATGTCCACGCTTGCCTAATTCCACTCAAACATATAACAATTCTCTCGGATCACATTTAATTGCAAAATCACAAAATAAGATATCTGAAAGAAAAGTGTTTGAATGTGGAGTGGGGTTCAATATTTATAGCCTTTTTTGAATTCAAACCACTTGATTCCCTTTAAATATCCCTCATTAATGCATTTTTGGTGGCAAATTTTCATAGAAATGCTCCTTAAATGCATTTCCCCCGCCCCTTTTAACGGCAAAATCGCTGTCAAATCAAATGTAGATGTTCCAAAGGTCAATTTTTGGGTAGGCTGCATGGGACCCCTCCTCATGGCGCAACTACCTCGTCGAAGCTTCCACCTGCACCATCTTCCTAAACATTACGCAACCCTCCTTCGATGGAATTTTTCATCGGGAGAGTAGTTTATAGCCTTGCGCTCTCTTTCAGCTGCTAGAAGCACTAAGACTTTCCTTTTATCATGTAGTCATTGCGGAGGGGCAGGATCATCCCTGTAAATCTTCAATCTGCTCCCATTAATCCTGCCAGGAAACACTTCCTCATTCAACTTCGTGAGCTAAACTATGCCACCATCCAAAATATCCTTGATCACGGAAAAATATGCAACCATGAAAACTAATTCCTTCTTTTGTTGTGTCATATAACCTCCACGATCTACGCCAATAGATAAAAAATGAAGAATGTATGAAAAATTCTCATCTGCAACTCTGACAGCAAAGAGCAACGCGTTGGGTAGGTAACCCTTCATCAATATTAGTGGGCTCTTCACCATTCTCGATCCGAGAGAGGTTATCAGATCCAACATTAAATCTCCTAGGATTAACTATCACCTAAAAATCATACTCCTGGAAAGGAAGCAACCATCTACAGATTCCCCTCCCCAACATAGGGTTATTGACTAGGTACTTCAAAGAAAAATGGCTCGTGTACATTTTAAAGTGTAGACTTAGCAGATAATACCTGAATTTTTGTAGTACATAAACCATGGCTAATCCTTCTCGCTTTGTGGTTGAATAGTTCTTCTCTACCTTAGATATTTTTTGACTGGCAAAGGTAATTGGGTGATCAATATCTCCTACCCCTGGTTGAGTTAAGACAACTCCCAACGCTATACAAGACACATCCACATGCACATGAAATTCCTTCTTCCAATCCGGGAATACCAGGATTGGTGTCGTAACCATCTTTTCCTTCAGAATATCCAAGCTTTGATGGTTGTCGTCATCCTAGCAGAACATAGTATCTTTCTTTAACATATTCTCCATGGGCACAGTGATTTGCGTGTATGCCTTAAATAAACTTCCTGTAGTACCCACTATGACCCAAATTTGCGGGTAACTGCTTTACATTTTTAGGGGGGTCCAAATTGATAATTACAACAATCTTAGCAGGGTCTACCATCAATATTTTCTTACAGAAAATATGTCCCAAAATTATTCCATATGGTACACAAAAAAAGCATTTCTTCAAATTCAAGGAAATCTGATACTTTCTACATGTATCCAACATCAGGTGCAAACTAGAGACATGCTTCTTGACTAGCCCAAACACTGTCCAATCATCGAAGTAGACTTCCAAAAATTTATGAATGAATTCCTTGAACGCTGCGACTACCACCCTTGAGAAGATTGTAGGAGAATTTTTTAGTCCAAAATGCATGAATGTGTATTGGAAAGACCCCCATTTTGTAGCGAAGGTAGTCTTGCTTCTATCCTTCGACACAATCTTAATTTGGTGATATCCTAAAAATCCATCTGTGAATGAATAAGCTTCCTGTCCACCAACATTTTCTAGAACTTCATCTGTAAAAGACGTAGGAAATGGATCATGTACACATGCATCATTTAACTTCCACAGATCAACATAGATCCTGATATCACCCTTCGTTTTCTTCTCCTAGACCACCATAGGACTGACCCATTCTGATTCTTCTATGGGCTCAATTATTCTTGCCGTGAGCATCTTATCGAGTTCTTCTCTTACCTTTTCCTTGTATTTTGGATTCAACCGATATCGGTGCTGCTTAACCGGCTTCGCATCTGGTTTTAGATTGATCTTCATCATATCCAAATCTCCTACTATCCCCTTTAAGTCAGAGAACTTAGTTGGGAATAAATCCTAATATTCGTGTAATAATTTAGCGACCTTATCCACTGTGTCTTCATCCCAATAGTTTCCAATATTCACGAATTTTGGTTCTGCTTCTGAGCCAATATTTACCTATTTTGTGCGCACCAGTTGTGAGTTATTAGACATATCCGCGTTAGGTCCAAAAACTTCGCACAGTCCCTCTGACTCAGGGATATTAATATTCTGCGGATCCTCATCGCCTTCTTTTGTAGTACCATTGTAACATTCTAAAGCATGTCATAGTTACATACTTCAGTCAGGATGTATCCAAGTGATAGGTTCTACGAGTGCTCAGAATATTGCTTCTTTAATATCCTAAAGCGCTTCATCAATGCATTCAAACCCATCTTCAAAATTGAATGTCAACAAGAAACTCTCCTTCATTTCATCCCAATCAACAGTCCCATGTCATAGCTCTGTCTCTAAATACCAATTCCTTGGGATAACATCCAAGGTATGAATAAAGATATGCACCCACTTTGGTTGAGGTACCTCACCCCACGCCTTAATCCATCAAGCCAGATGTTTGCGCGGATCATCCTTTCCTGTGTACTTTTTAGTGAGTTGGGTGTTTGCGTAGCCAAATCTTAATCACATAATTATATGATATTCCTTCCCAAAATTATCCTTGTGCGTACCCCACCATCTTGCAGGTGTAGCTCTCAATGCTAGATCTAAGTCCTGGAACTGATGCTCCTCTGGTATGTCCCTTTCAAAGTGGTCAAGAAACATATTAACATCATCCAAGCCAGAAAAATAGGGAAACTTATGTACCTCAGTAGATATACAACGTAACGAATTTTTAAGCCAATTGCATCACAGCGTAGAGACCTCATGCAATTGATTCTGCCAGTTTTCTAACCCCATCTGAATCTGATTGGAAGGAACTATTCTTCTCCCAGCTGATCCTTCCATCTGCAACGGGATTGATCCAATCTTCATTTCACACAATTAGCTTATATATGTGGTCAATGTATTCATCTTCATAATAATCACAGTTTGATTCTATGTATTGTGCACCTTCTGTTGGATCCAACAAAAAATCACTCGAAGATCATTATTTTCAAATACCATGCTCCGCTTCTTTAAATTAATGATTGTGTTCATGTCGAAGGCCCAATTAATCCCAAGAAACGTTGGGTATGGATTACTATCATATACTCTCTTAATAACTTCAAAATTTGCCATGACACTTACGCCTTCAATATCTACAGTTACTCCATGCAGGTGACCCAATGGAATTATCTTTTGCTGGTTTGCCATGCACAGATGAATTAGCGGTCACTGTAATTTAGGCTTCCCCATACGTTCCCAAGTTCTTTTTGGCAGTACGTTAGCATTAGAGCCCAAGTCTAGGTTACCTGGTCCATTTCAAAATCACCAATCTACGTTGTCAACCACATATCCCTACTAGTTCTCTTCTTACTTTTGTTTACCTTATTGACTGCAAGTTGTTCTGGTAACGACTTATCCTTGCTTACGTAGTTATCCCAACAACTACCAGATTGATTTTTCATTATATTCCTTTCAATGTTACAATACATATATATACGTGCTGAAGCATCCATAAACCCCAATCCATTAACCCTGGATTAGAACATAATCATAGTTACCTTGACTGGATCTACAAGATACCATGGAAACAACAACATCATGCCCAAATCCATGTGTAGAACCCATGCACAAAATTGTAGGTAGTTTTGCCCACCTAATATAGGGTCGAAATAAATTTCCTCGGGGCGCTTCCGCAGACCTCGTAGAGTGGGGCTACCGACCCCCTCAAACCCTCTGACAAGGTGGGTTGCCGCCCCCCTGTGACCCCCCCACTGCACCCGACAAAATGAAGGGGGGGTGACCGCTCCCCCTCTAACCCCCCGACTTCACTACTAGGGCAAGTCGTGGAAAGAATATAACACACACCCAACATTCTACCACTTGTTGTTTTCTTTCCATAGGGGGCCACATGAGAGCTTAGTCATTGGTTGATCCCTGCAATGCCCATTGTTTCTCTACACCAAGAGAACTTCTCAATGTTTACAAAATTTTCCAATGCATCTGCAGTATTCTTCAAAGTGTCCACCTTTACAAGCAACATATTTTTGTCCTCAACCATATCCTTCACAAAGTGATACTAAACATCAATGTACTTTGTCTTCGAATGATAAACAAGGTTCTTTGCAAAAACAATTGCACATTGGTTGTCGTAGTATATCCTTATAGCTCGTTGTACTAACCCCATACTTGAACACAATATTGGCAACCAAACTTCTTCCTTGCTTGCGTGAGTGGTTGCCATGTATTCTGCCTCTGTAGTTGAAAGTGCCACTACAGACTGTCTCTTACTCATCCAGCTAACTGCACCTCCAATTAGGTTACACACATACCCACTTGTAGATCTTTTCTGATCCAGATCTCCAACCCAGTCTGCATCAACAAAGCCACATGTGTCAAAAAATATTTCCAATCCCGGTCTTCCTTGGTAGCAAAGACCATTATCACTATAGCCACAAAAATACCTGAAAACTCGCTTCACTGTTGTCCAATGCTCCTTCCTTGGTTTTGAAATAAACCTGCTCAATACTCCCACTGCATGTGCAATATCTGGTCTAGTACAAACCATTGCATATGTCAGGCTACCGATTGCACTTGCATATGGAACACGTGACATGTCCTCTTCCTCTTCTTATGTCTTGGGACATTTTTCAACAGATAACTTTATACCTACAAGAATAGGAACCTTCACCAGTTTACTATCATGCATATTAAACCTCTGCAGTATTGCCTTGACACACTTCCTCTAGTTTAACTAGAGCTTCCTCTTTTCCTGATCTCGTTTAATTTCCACACGCAAAATATAGTTTGCAACACAATTGGGTCTTCAATTCCTGGATAATTTCTTTGTTATTTCCAATCAACAACACATCATCCACATACAAGACAAAATAAATAACATGGTCACCAATTAATTTAAAATACACACAATGATCTGCATTGCTTCAGGTGAAGCCAAGTCCCCATATATATGTATAAAATTTTTGATACCACATCCTTGGTGACTATTTTAACCCATACAAAGACTTTTTTAACTTGCATACCAGTTCTTTCTTACCCTTCACCACAAACCCTTCAGGTTGCTTCATGAAGATATCTTCTTCCAGATCCCTATGAAGAAATGTTGTCTTCACATCCATCTATTCTACCTCAAAATCAAAAGAAGCAACAACAAATAAAAGTAATCTAATAGAAGCTACCTTGGCAACATGAGAACAAATATCACCAAAATAAATTCCTGATACTTGGGAATAACCTTTTGCTACCAACTAAGCTTTGTATTTCTCAACCTTTCCTTCTGCATTCATCTTCTTCTTAAACACCCATTTTCTGCCAATGGTTTTCCTTCTAGGCAACAACTCCACCGGATCCCAAGCCTCATTTTTGTGCAAAGATGTCATTTCATCAACCATGGCCTCTTACCAGAGTTTTCCATCCTCTGAATGTACTACTTCCCTAACAATTCTGAGATCATCATTAATAATAGATAAAGAAAGATTTGAACAAAAAGCAACTAGACTATACCTTTCTAGCTTGCTTCTTTCTTGAACTGATCTTCTCACAGCTAGAGTTTGTGGCTCTTCATCTTCTGATTCCTCTTCTGCTGTAAAGTCTGATTCTTCCTCCTTTAGCTCAAACTCTATATACTCACGTTCCTTTGGTAGGAATTCATGTTTAATAACATCTTTCACCTCTCTAAACACCACATCGTAGTTGTACACAACCTTCCTTGTTTCTGGGTTCCAAAGATTATAACCTTTTAAACCATCCTTATACCCAATAAAGATGCACCTTTCAGATTTACTATCCAACTTGGTTCTTTTCTCCTTTGGAACATGTACATATGCATCACATCTAAATTCCCTTAGATGTGAAAGAGAGGGTTTCTTACCAGTACATACCTCTTGCGGAATCTTATCCTCCAACACTAATGAAGGTGATTTATTAACCAGGTAACATGCAGTCTCCACCACCTCTGCCTAGAATTCCTATCCTAACTCGACACCACTAAGCATGATTCTTGCCTTTTCCATCAGTGTCCTGTTCATTCTTTCTGCAACTCCATTTTTCTAAGGTGTGTATGGACTAGTATTCTACTGTGCTACACCACACTTCTTACAGAACTCTTCAAATTCCTTCTTGCAAAACTCTCCACTATTATCTGTCCTCAACACCTTTATCTTCTTCTCCGTTTAGTTTTCCACCAGAGCCTTAAATTCTTTAAACATGTCAAAGACTTCATATTTCTCCCCGAGGAAATATATTCATGTATTCCTTGAGAAGTCATCTATAAATGATACATTGAACACAAACTTACCCAGTGATGGAACTGGCACAGGTCCAAACATATCATTGTGCACAAGCTCTAATATTTGTTCCACCCTCTTAGCACTAGAGGGGAAACTCACTCGATTTTGCTTCCCATATACACAATGTTCAAAAAAATTGTAATTCAGAGAGAAATTAGACATACCTTCTACCATACCATTACCATGGAGTATTTGAAGGCCCTTCTCTTCAATACGTCCAAGCCTTTGATGCCATAACATGGTATTTTCTCCAGAGACCACTAGATTTTCTACTCCACTTTCAGAAACCACAGAACTATTCCACCCATAAATAAAAGTGCTACCTAGAATCTTGTACAAAGTTCCAATATGAACTCCCTGCATCAATACCAGTGCTCCCCGAACCATTTTGCAGGTATCTTTCTTGAACACTGTTTTTACACCAGCATCATCCAACTTGCTTACAAAAATCAGATTTACAATCAATGCAAGAATATGCAGAACACTTGGAAGTGTTCTAATCCTTCCACCTTGCAACTTCAACTTGACTTTTCCGCGTCCGACAATCCTATCATCCCATAAGAAGACATCATCGTCATCATGTTTCTCATACTCACAGAACCACTCCCTATGGGGAGTGAAGTGAGAGGATGTACCTGAGTCAATCAACCATGCCTCATGATCTACATGTGTACTTAAAGAAGAAGCCAAGTACACATCCCCACCTTCATTTGAGTTTGTTTTCACCTCTGCAGAAGGAGAATCGTCAGATCCCTTTCCTTTCTTAGGAGCTTTAGATATACAACCATTTTTTAAGTTCCCTTCCTTTCCGCATTTCCAGCACACCTTTACAGGTTTTCTTAGAGATTTAGATCTCCCTCTAGATTTAGATCTCCCACTCGAGGAATTATTTTTGTTTATGTTCTGGGACTGTCCTCGTACAAACAACGCATCTCCATTCTGGCCCTCCATATTTTTTTGTCTCATCTCCTCTGACAACAAGGATAAGACTATTTCATCAAACTCTAAGTCAGTCACATTGCTACCTATTGCAACAACCAGACTATTCGACGAATCTGGTAGAGAACACAACAAATTGATGCACTTATCTTCATCTAAAATTTTTATATCAACAAATAACAACTGGCTTACTACAGTATTGAAGGTGTTTACATGCTCTGTCACCGAGTATCCATCCTTCATCCTCATGTTATACAACTTTTTTCATAGGAACAATTTATTCACTAGAGACTTAGATTGGTACAAAGTCTCTAACTTGTCCCACAAAGTCTTCACCGAAGCTTCCCCTGATACATTCAACAATACGGAATCTGAGATACATAACCATATTATGCTCTTTGCCTTCCAATCCAACTTCGCCCAATCTTCAGCTGACATTGCCATTGGTTTAGTACTTGGATCTCCCACGATCCACTTATATTTATCCACCAGTAGATCCTCCATCTTGAGTTTCCACAACTCAAAAATTTGACCATTAAATTTACCGACCTCTATATTTCCACTGCTCGCCATCTTCTTTCACGACAAGAATCGATCCCGCAGATCTCCCACTAAATAGTGTCTACCACTGGCCCAAGAAAAACCCCTCAACAGCAAAGGCGTCGCCTTGAAGCCAAAGCAACTTTGATACCAAATGTAGGTTTTAAAGCCGTACAGAAATTAGCTACATACGAATTCTAAAAACATAAAATAAACAATGGCGAGAGCATAAAACATACAACATATATACATAGAAATTTTCCCCTAGATCCCAAATCCAAGACTACTAGATAGATTTTTCATTATATTCCTTTCAATATTACAATCCATATATATACATGTCGAAGCATCCATAAACCCTGGATTAGAACATAACTGTAGTTCCCTTGACTGGATCTAGAAGATACCATGGGCAGAAAACCATCACGCCCGAAACCATGTGAAAAACCCATGCACAAAACCATAGGTAGGTTCGCCCACCTAATATAGGGTCCAAATTCTTTTTCCCTGGGGCATTGCCCCGAACCCCATAGAGGGGGGCTACCACCCCCCTCAAACCCCCCGATGGGGGGGTTGCCGTCCACCATTGCAACGAAGGAGGGTTGGCCGCCCCTCCTCTAACTCCCCGACGTCACTATTGGGGCTAGTTGTGGAAAGAATATAACACACCCAACATTCTTCCACTTGTTGTTTTCTTGCCACATGAGAGCTTAGTCATTGGTCCAACCCTGCAACACCCATTGTATCTCTACACACCCAACACTAATTTAAAATGTGTGAAATTGTATATCTAACATATTATAATTTAGTTTTTTGCTAAATCAACATGATAACAATGATAAGCCATTGTTATTCCATAGATGGATTCTATTTGATAGGAAAAACCTTCATTCAACATGAATGCATCTTCATAACGTGGTTTTCCATTTGAATGGACAATAGCACTTATTCCCTAAACATATATTGGAATTAGAAAAGCACATTAAAAAAAAAAAAAAAAACTACATTACTTTGAAGATGATAAGAACATATTTTTTTTTCCATAAAAATTTTTCAGATGAAAAAAATATCTAATTAATAAAAATAAAAATAAATTAGAAAATTATATTTTTTATACTCAAAATATATTACTTTGAAGATGATAAAAGTGCATTTTTTTTTCCCATAAAAAGTTTTTAGATGAAAAAAAAATCTAATTAATGAAAATAAAAATAAATTAGAAAATTATATTTTTATACTCAAAATATATTAACAGATTAGCATTATATAAGATGAAAAACACTCTATAATGTACATAATCATATTTCAAAATAATAATATTCATTAGTTTTGATTACATTTATGATGATAATGAAAAAAAAAAGATAATACAAAGAGAAAATATAGTCATTTCACTTAATACGGATGACACTGATGATAATGATGGAAAAAAAAGGGGATACAAAGAGAAAACATAGTCATTTCACTTAATACATATGAATGTAATGTGTTATCTACCCATAAGATCCACAAACACATTAAAAACACTCTATAATGTATAATGTGTATAATCACATCTCAAAATCATTAAGTCCAAATGAATGCATATATGAAGCACCAATAATCCAACTCCATACATAGGCAACTTCATTGTTGAGGCATAGATTCAATATTCAAAGTGACCTGTCCTTTTTTCCTATCTTTAAAGTTTAGACCAATTTCAATACGGAAGTTTGAAATAAAGTTTGGACCAATTTCAATATGCAATTTGACTTTAAGTTTGAACCAATTTCTATATGGAATATATAAAATAAAAACCTGTTAAAATGTTTTCATTGTCTATTGCCTAAGCCAAATACTTCATACATAATATTGCGCAGCTAAGGTGCTCTCTCATTTCCCAAGTCAACTGTACATGAGGCCAACAACCATGCTAAAAATCTCGAAGAGCACAGTAAAATTAATTATTAATTTCACTGCAAGTTAATGATTTAACAATTTCTCAAGTCACTTACAAAACCTTGTTGAATTGCTCGTTTGCTTTTCATCTCCATCCTTGCATAAAAAAACAAATATAATGTACTTTAGTGCTTAGAAAAATTGTACAATGAGTCTTTGCTTTTACGAGCCAAGGACTACTTTGCACACACTCTTAATAAAGTTAAATTAAAGCAAATAATTTCTTTATTGAATATGTTATAACGAAAATCTTGAATTTTAATTTTAAAAATATATTTAACCAATTTTTCTATAAGATATAATAGTAATTTTATAATAATTTTCATAGCATTACCATAGAATTATTTGAAAATTATCTTAATTAATTTACTATTATATATAATTTGAAGACAATTTGTAAAGACTATTATATATAATTTGAAGACAATTTGTAAAGACTTTCCAATGTCTTAAAACTTTATGTATTGAAGTAGTCTTCACCTAAGTTGGTTTCTTTGTTAGGTTCATCTCTCTCATTCAATCTCTTTGAGATCCCCTAAATGATGAGCAAAGCTTCCACATCTCTAACCATTTCCTCATAGAGATCCACTATCAAGACACCACTATTAAGCAAGTCATTATGGATAATGTATCTTCCTTCAAACTAATTACCACTCCAAACGCCCATGCTCTTGTCTTCACTAAAATTTAAGTGATGGGTTCGACCTATATGAGGTTTAACAAGTTGATGACCAACCCTATTGGGGGAATAGACATTATGCTAACCTTTAGGCTCAAACTATTTTAACTAAATTTTCCATCCTCAATGCATAGGTTGATTATAGCTTCCTTCTAAGATGCTTATGGCTAGATGGAATCTTGGTGATTTCATACACCTTCTTGGGAGATATCTTGTTTTCCCATAAAGGGAATATTTGTGTGCTCAAGCATGAACCAATGCCATACTCCATGGTATGAAAGTCTACAACATCGGCTGAACCCTTAATATCATTAGTTTACTCTTTCATTGGTCCTTTCACTATAAATGTTCCTTCCCGATAAGTCATGTCTCCCTTTACTCATCATTTTCTTCATCCAATGGGTTTGGTCATTGGTATAGTATTTGACAATTTAGAATCTAAGCTCCCTTACATTTTCTTTAGCCCCAACTTCCATCTTGAATGAGCCATATATTCATTCCTCCATCTCCCATTACACATGGATCTACTAAGGAAAACCTACACTCTTCTGTGTCTCTACTTTTTCTTGCATCCCCAACCTGGTCACTTCAAAAATGGTTCAATTTTTATTGGATCCACATCCCAATTAGGGCATGAATTAACATGATTTCATCCTAGTAGGATAAACTACTACATTTCTCTTCTAGAGGCGTTAAGTACAGTTGTCTCATCCTATGTATTGTAACTATTATATCACGTTTTGAATCACCTCTTCTAGAAGAATATTTAGGCAATATTGCACGCTCAATGAGAAATATTGATCACAATGAAATGAGCCATCTTTCTCAAATGGTAAATCACAACTAATATTTAGTCACTTCCCTCAAAAGTACTTAATAGTTCTAAATGAAATCCATGTATTTTCCTTCCCACTTCCAAGATTGTATAGTCATGGGATTCAACTTTCTAATTCGATGCTCATGATCAAACTTTATTTGTTAGCATTGTAAGCATCTAGCTAATAGTAGTTGATTTACCTAGCTAGTAGTACACTTTCCTCATATTTAGATATGTCCTTGGTATTTGGGGTGTTTAAAATAGGGTGCATTATGTGCTACGTGAAATATTATCCTTCTTAGATCATTGTGGGAATCATCCATAATAACATTACTTTGGCTAGATGATAGTCACACTAATTCCTAATTTCTTTGTCAATCCTATTACTCATTCTCAAAAGTGTTCAATATATGTCTTGGTACCACTTATCTTCCTTCTAATCCATTTTAATTACTATCCTCAAACTTGAACGAGCTTGGGAAATTGCAACTATATATCGTCTTTGGCTTAGAGCATCTATTACTAGATCATCTTTTACTTTTATGTATTATATATCATAGTAATAGTTGCTAAAACATTACACCCAATGCCATTACTTATCATTCAACTAAGGCTTGGTCTATAAGTACCTCAAACTCTCTTTTTTTGTTGATTCGGATTGGATCACTATATAATTTTTCATCCATATCGATGCTTCCATAGTGGAGAATTTGAAGGAATCCTCTTATTGGAGAGGTCTTATCAATGAGACCTAGTTTGGAGAATTGGGGTTTCAAACCTTTTGGGGCTAGTTTGAGGCCTTAAAGGACGTTTCTGGGTGTAAAATTTACCACTTAAATATCAAATCCCATGATGTTCTTCTACAATTGAAGAATTTTCGAATAGTGCAAGAATCACATCAATCAATGTTTATACGCAAAAGTTATGCTTCTTGGAAGTTGATCTATCATGATTGACCACCATGATTCGAGAGGATGTGACACCATCCCTTGCCAATCATGGAAAAGAGGCTAGCAACATGGGAACTATGAAGAATACTCTAGAAGGGTCAAATTTGTAAGTCTAATTAAGAGTTAAAGCAGTCAAACTTGATCACTAGTTGGCTATCTAGTTTTGTAATAACCAAGCCACTAAGAGGAAAAGGGGTTGCATCCTATTCGAGTGCATTTTGTTCCAAAGTAGAGAAGAGTAGCTAGGAGTGGATAAAGAGAAATCATAATAGAGGGGGTTTGTATTCCGTAGTAGCCCACAAGCCATAGGTCTTAGGAAACTCCATAGAGAGTGCCTTATCCTTTGTATTTTCATTATTTACATTCTAGACAAAAGAGAGTAGAGAGGCCTCACCTTTTAGTTGGTTTTTCTCCCAAAAGCGTTTCCTAGAGAATATTTTGGCCTTCATTGTGTTTTTGTGTGTTTGTATTTCATTGTTCCCTATTTTCTGCATTTTATCTATTGCATGCATAAACAATAAAACTAATAATAATAATATGGAATATAAATGAATTAACCCTTCATAGTATATATTCTAGTTTTATTTTACTAGATGTGTTGTGAAAAAATCTCGAGTGGAATATCCATGATAGTTTACAGATCATTTTTTCATAATTCAAATGTCTTTCCAATGAAGTAATGTTTCCATGCCTTCAAAGCATGTGATATTGCAAGGAGCTCCAATTTGCAAGTTGGATGTTCCTACTCATGAAAATTCAATTTATTTGATTCATAGCTCATTAATATCCCTTCCTAAATGAGTACTCCTCTAATTCCTTCCCTAGCAACATTAGTGCACACAAGGAAGTCATTATTGAAATAAGGAAGTATCAACGTAGTTATTGGCTCAAGAAATCTCTCAATCTCTTGAAATCTTTCCTTGTGTTAGGTTTTCCAAAGGAACCTAACTCCTTTCCCTTGTAACTTTATTAGAGGGCTGAAAATATTTGAGAAACGTTCATGACTAACTAGTTAATCCCATACAATTCCTTACTTCAACTACATGCTTTCGAGTTTTCCATCTAGATATAGCTTCGATCTTCTTTGGATCCATTTTTACTCCTTGTATATTATCTTCCTAATATGTTGGATTTATTTCTTGAAGAATTTTTACTTACTTTTCTTAGCATAAAATTGACACTCCCATTTTTTTTTCAATATGAGGTGGATATGCTCCTAGTTCTCTTCCTCATTCCTAGAATAGAGTAGGATATATTCAATGCACATTCATACAAAATTATCTAGATACATTTGAAATACATCATTCAATAATTTGATGAAGACTGTGGGGGAATTTGTCAATACAAAATGTAGAAATAGTAACTCATAATACCTATATGAGTTCTTGAATGTATTCTTTGGTATGTTAGTGTCTTTGACTCTATTGATCATATATTGATCATATGTCCAATTTGGAGAATATTTTTTCCTATTTAATATGATCCAACAAGTCATTCATCTAAGGTAAGGAATATATGTTCTTGATTTTAACTTATTCACTTCCTATAATCAATGCACATTTAGAAGGTCATATCCTTCTTCTTAGCAAACAACATTGGATCTCCCTAAGCTGAGGCACATGGGTATATGAAACTATTTCTTGAGAATTATTACAATTGCATATTAAGCTCTCCCAATTTGTGGGTCCCTAATCTATAAGGTCACTTTGATATTGGTATGACACCTAACATCAAGTATATCTTATGATTCACTTCTCAAGTTGGTAGAAACACTAGTATTTCATGTGGGAATATATCCAAAAATTCCTCGAGTATGGGTAGTTGTTCTAATTTAATACTTATTTTTTGTGGCTTCAATGGTTTGGATCAGATACCCTTTATAACCTTCTACATACATCATGCTTATCCTATATCACTTTAATTTTTATTACTTCTAGATGCATCAACATCCATCAATTTCTTGGTTGATCCACTTATTAACATGTTTCTTCTATACCAGATCTAATTTTCTTTACTTCAACAATTTATTAAAACCCAAAAAATATTTATCTCAAATATTTATGAAATTTTTGATAAAATAAACATATTGGTATATTAACTCAAAAAATAAAAGGAAAAAAAAATATAATGGAGAGAACAATCACATTACAACAAAAAATTTGTACTGAACACAATCTTCCTCCATAATATTAAAATTTGGAAAATTATGGGTTAGACCCATAAAGAATACATAAAAAAATACAATTTTTAGGAACCTGTAAACTCGGCCCCATTTGAAAATTGGCCTCAAAGGAATTAACACCTAGAAGTTTACCCCATTGAAGAAACTCAACCTTGGAGAATTATACGTGTCTCACTAGCAAATTGACTCCCTTTTTCTTCTCACCTCGTATTACCCTTGCACATTTGAGAAATCAACCTTTGTAGACATTTTGGCCTCCTCCACAATTTGGCCCTCCTCTTCAACAACTTGACCTCCCTCTTTCCTAAACTCAACCTCCCTAACTTTGTCCCAAAATTCACTACTACACTTCTCGTCACTTCTATTCAGTCTAGTCAAGCCTCTCGCTCTAGAGAAAATCACTTCCTCCACAATTATGTGTCTTCACCTCTCCCTTGGGCTTATTTAATAATTTCATAAATCTAGAATCACTAAACGTAATCTCCTAACTAATCAAAGGATAGGATTAAATCCTAAGTCTCACTTGATATAAAAAAAAAATGAGATTATATATAAGTCACTTAAATAATTTTATTATTTATTGTTAGAACTTTGGTCTAATAGACTATAATAATTAAATTAATTGTTTTAATTATCCTAAGTTAACCTTAGGAAAGAAATCATATTATCACTTACTTCTCCAAGCAAGCACCTAAACAGGAAATCAAATATATTCTACATGCTAAGACACCAAGCCAATGCAAAAGACCTTCCCAGGATAAAAACAACACTCCTTCCTCGCAATGAAGCAATTATCCACCACCCCCATATTGTCTTTTTAAAACAAAAAATTCCCCTTCACTAGAGGATTGTGAGAATATCTGCCACCTCCTCCTTTGTGAATATGAATTGCAATCTCACAAAACCTCTATGGACCTTGTCTTTGATGAAGTGGTAATTGATATCTATGGGCTTGGACCTATCATGAAACACTGGATTCTTTAATATATAAATGCAACTATAATTGTTACAATGAATCATAGTGGGCACCATCTCAAGACCAAATAATCTTGTGATCATCTTGTGAAGCCTATGGCCTCACAACTCACTAGACTCACTACCATGTACTCGACCTATACTAAGGTAATTTCCACTGAGTGTTTCTTCCTACTATACCACAAGATCATAGTTTATCCTAAGCTAACAAAATAACCTGAATTACTCTTCTTGTGCACTGCACTCCTTGCCAAGTTTGAATTTGTGTAACCATGCAACTCCACTCCACCATCTTGGACATACCTTAGTCCATACTCCATTGTACCATGAAGATACCTATGACATCCCTTTTTTTCAACTCTCTTGCAAGTATTATTATGAATTTTAATTTCATGTATATAATGCTTAATGATGAATGATGACTGGATGAGATGGGATACAAATTTAGAGGTCTACAAGAGGACGAGTTTCTTGTAATCCACATCTACATTTAATTTATCACCGAATTTCTTATGGGAGAGGATTGCCATGTTGCAAGTATTTAATGGAGGAAAGGGGGCTCCTAATCAAAGGAGTTTGCAAACTGTCTCATGGGTTGTGATGGTAGATTCAACATGCAAGAGGAGTCAGGAAGGGTAAGGAAAGAGGGGCAAACCAATGTGAAGTGATTTTATGCATAGGATAAGAAAAGAGGAAAAAAGTTGGGAGGGAGGGGGGGTGGGGGGTGGGCGGGCACGCGCATAGAGAAAAGGAATAGGAGATTGATTAATTCTTTCATTACCTTTGTATTCTTATATGTGCCCGAGCTTGCAATAACGTTGGCGGAATCCTTGTGCTTCACAAAAGTAATTAATACACTTGTGTACTTGTGAGGCCTATATAATGGCTAGTGTGTTAATGCCAAAATAAATTTCGATGGAGTAGGGATGCTCTATGATATCCAGGCTGAGCAACCCATAGGGGTTTGCTGGATGAGAATATTTAGGGTTGTGGCTATGTTCCTGGGGCTGAAAAAACCACTGGAGACTATGATGGTTGAGCACTTAATAAGAGGTTGAGTCACCCCATATCTAGTGGGTTGATAACACTTGGTGTAGTATTGGGGGCTGAGAACACAGGTGTGAGCAACGCTAAGAAGTTGCTACCGAGTGCACTCTTATTCCTATAGAAGAAACAAAAATGACAAACCTCCTTTTTATTTATACATATCTCTCTCTAAGACTTAACTGAGAGTCTTTGTGAGGACCCATGTGCTGTTTTGTTAGTTGGTTAAAGCCACTATGGTGTAATAGCTGGGAACTATTGAGCATACCTGAGTAATGGGATCTGTTAATTATATGTGAGCGAAAGGATGAGAACTCATAAGCATACTACCACCTTAGAATCTGAATCTTTTTCCAGGGTGGTTGGCTACAAGAAAGGATAGTTTTGCATTCAAACTATGGTTGCGAGGATAGTTGAATTCCCACTCTCAGTTGCCAGCCATCTACTTCGTAAGACAAGTTTCTTACTTGTTTCACTATGTATCTCAATGAAACATAAAGTTCTATTTCTATTGTTATATAAATTGTGTTGTTGATGATGAATGCCTATTCCTATGTATTTTGATGAGGAATACCTAATCCTATGTACTTGATGTGGAATACATGTTTTTGTATTTATGAATGAGATTGATGCATGTTTATTGCCATGGTGTGAGAGATATGTGGAGTCTCTATTTTCATTGGTTAATTATGTGATGCATGACTTGTATTGTGAATGACCCTATGTTGTTGAACTGAATGCAGAGAATTCATGCCTTTATATACCTATGTATATATATAATTGTGGAGAATCATGAATGTGGCTATGGTTCAATGTATGTCAAGGGTGGCTTATAGTGCTTGAGAGTTGGATCGAGTACTTTATTAACAATATTGAAGCTCGAGAGGGATAGGGGATGCAGGAAAATTTGAATTTTCTAGCTATGTTCACTTCCACGAACCTACAATCTTAAGAATACCAAGAGCTCTACAAAAATTTGATTACTCAACTAGTTAACTATTAGAATAATATAAAGACATTCATTAACATATATGCAGAGATACTACACAATCCATAAGCATGTAAAAATTCCATTCTGAAACCAAATTCATATGTACATGTTTGGCTTGATTATACAATTATTTGGCCATTAGTTTTTCCCTTAGGCTTACAATATTTATAATAACATATACAAACAAAATAATTTTTCCTATATCCATAAATCAATCCAAAAATCACTCACGTTTTTCAAGGTGGACTCGTTTTTTCCTTATTGAAAATTTTTTGCCTATCCATAGCTTTTCTAAATCCTAAAAGCACCCCCAATAGTTTCTAAGATTTCTAAACTTTTTCTTATCCTAACAACTTGCTAATTGCTACCAAGATTTTTTTCTCCTACAACCTCTCATGATTTATTTCCTAAATTTTTCATGCCTTAAAAGGTATATTTTCTTCTTAAAAATATTATCTACTAAATCTTATCTCTATCTATAGTTCTTTAAGAAATAAAGATTATTTACAATAAGGAAATAAAATTCATTTTCCATATTGAAACCCGTTTTGGAGCTTTGTCTCCAAAAATCTTGATGACTTGGAAGCTCTAATGCTCTTGCATCAGACTCCCAAGGTAGAAAAAAATCATGACCTCTTGGTCATGTGTCATTAATTTTAGAATCCTTCGGGATCCCAAACTTTGTGCTGTAGTTGATCATCCATCTCATTATACAGTTTTCCTTTTGCACCTAGTTCTTGAATTCCACCATAATTCCACTCCAGCTTTTCTGATTGCAAGACATTTGTCTTCACCCTGCTTCTGCTCACCATTTCAAGTGAAAATTTTCTAGCCAAGAAAGTGATCAAAACAAAAGTATATAGCCAAAAAAATATACTTTCAACCTCATCCCATGCTTGTATATTTGTTTCTTGGATTATTTTCCCTGTTTCAATCTGCTGATCGAGTTAGGTCTCCATGCTGCCCAAAAACTCTTGCTCCTTTGACATTATTGCACCCTTGTTCACAACAACTTTTGTACATTTTTCACCCTCGATTTCTGTTCCACTTGCATCAGTTTGAAAAATGATAATCACTTCTAGCGCACCTACATGCACACAATTAGTGTGAAGACTGAAAGTTGTATCTTCCTTTGGCTCATCATTCTTTATGAGCATCCCATTCAAGTATTGCTCCTCCATCGTGCTGAGAACAAAATTTGAACTATGTTATCCTCTATCTTCCTCTTTCTTCATGACAACTTCAAAGGGTTGTTCATCATCAATAATACCTACAACCATAAACAAACCATCAAGAAAAATATAAGGCTTTTCAACCTCATTTGATGTCTCAAGCATCAAATCTCCACCAACATTGCTATCTTCTCCATGGATTTATCCTTGCTCAGGTTCGCCCCTATGAACTTCCTCCTCACACTCAATAACTTTGAGTTTATCCGTCAACCTGTGTCTCAACTTCTTGGCCCATAATATTTCAACATGCCATTTAACCCTTTTCCTCAGGTTCTACCCATACTTTTGGCTCTCATCATTCTATCGTATCAACTTTGTAAGCACATTCCACTATACTTTTATCTCAATAAGTTCCCTCTCATATTCTTCATCACTCATTTTTCTCATGCCAACTACTTTGGAATCTCTATGGGTTCCTTCTAAATTCTTCAAATGACTTCCCATACAAGGAAAATTTTAAGGATGGAAATGTTTCTTAAAGTTTAGAAAACTTGGTGAATCTCACATAAAATTTAATGTAAAAAATGTTTGGCAGTATTTTTGTTAAAATATTCAAAATTTTAATAGTTTTATATCTATATAAAAAATTTGGTTATTTTTAAGGGAAAATAATTTTATACTATAAACTTTGGGTGAATCATTTCTAGAAAAAATGAAAATTATCAAATCCTTTTTTGGAAAAAATAAGGAAAATTAGCCCACCTATGAATATTAGCCCCTAAAATTTTCCCTATTCCCATAATCATCTTCATCCTCCAATCCTCCTCTGTGAGTTTTCTGCTGCCCACTATGAACTACAAATAACCTTTACAATAACAAGTCTCCTTCCTGTTACACACGCCTCACCAAGCTATCTCCTCTAAGCTTGGATTGTTGGCCTTTTTGGTCCCCTCCTCTAGAACCCCTTTCGAGCACTCCTTTCTCTTCAAGTTTCTGCGGTCACTCTTTTTCCTCCATCACAACTATGCTAGTTGTCAGAATTCTCACCACATCCTCCTTCTCAATCGCTGCTACCTGTCATCAATATCCATAAATTATAAAAACCCCAAAATAAATTTACCTGTCGTTGTCTTAATCTCGTTATAATTTTTTCTCAATACTGTTGTGCAAAAGTCTTTTGCTGTCTACAGATCTCCTGCTTTGATACCATTTGATGCAAGAAAATTTGACTTTTCCTACTATGTTCACTTCCACGAACCTGCAATCATAAGAATACCAAGAACTCTACAGAAATTTGATTACTCAGCCAGTTAACTATTACAATCATATAAATACATTCATTAACATATATGTAGAGACACCACACAATCCATAAGCATGTAAAAATTCCATTATGAAACCAATTGCATACGTACTTGTACATTTTTCGCCTAATTATACATTCATTTGGCCATTAGTTTTTCCCTTAGGCTTATAATATTTATAATAACATATACAAACAAAATAAATTTTACTAGATCCATAAATCAATCCACAAATCACTCATGCTTTTCAAGATAGACTCACTTTTTCCTTATTGACAAAATCTTGCCTATTCATAACTTTTCTAAATCCTAAAATCACCCCCAATAGTTTCTAAGATTTCTAAAATTTTTCTTATCCTAACAACTTTCTAATTGCTATCAAGATTTTTTTTCTCTTACAACCTCTCATGATTTATTTCCTAAATTGTCTATGCCTTAAAGGCAAATTTTATTCTTAAAAATATTATCTACTAAATCTTATCTCTATCTATAGTTCTTTAAGAAATAAAGAAATTAAAATTATTTGCAATAAGGAAATAAAATTCCTTTTCCATGTTGAAACCCGGTTTGGAGCTTTGTCTCCAAAAATATATAATGCTCCTACATCAACAGCCCATATTCAACTAAGTGTTGAGGGAATATATATATCTTGGGAGGAATAACCTATGTTAGACTAAGTGTCAAGGGTGTCACATTAATATGATATATGTGTAATGAAAAGCTTAGGAGATATGTATGTAATAAAAAGCTAGGGTACTTCCATTAACATTATATATGTACATGTGTACACAAGGCTTGAAAGAATTTAAAGTATGTGTGACTAAGGGAAGGTCGAGAATAGCGTGAGTCGAGATGTAAAAAGTGCTAGCAATTGACAGGCATAATGTTGTCGAAAGGGAACTGTGATAGGAGAGTGGAACCTTAATAGTGGACCCCCCCACCCCATGACACCAACGAGGGGGGTGGGAGGGGTCTGTGTTTTAATTTCAATCATTGGATTAGTAGGAACATGGACATCTATTGGATGGAGCCTTTGGAACCAAGATGTGGAATCGTGATAGTGGATCCCCCCTATGACGTCAATGAGGGCGAGGGAGGGTTCATGTTTTAATCATATCCATTAGTTTGCTGGGATCAACGTTATTGTTGGAATTGTGTGGGCCCTTGGGAAAGTTCCATTGTGTAAAGGATATGAAGGGGGATTCAACTTGGGCTATGTGTAGGCTAAAGGTCGGCTCCATTGAAAATGACTATCTTTATAATGGTAAAATTATGTTTTGCATAGGGGGATGGGACCCAGTGGGACACAGGCCTGTGACTAATGTGGTAGAGTCACTTGAACCAATGGTGACATGGAGCCTAGGTGGCATGCACATGGAATTTTCCAACAACGATATTGGAGGGCTAAGTGGACCAAAAATGGGTGACACATGGCAACCTTGAAGAACACCATGTGGAGGGTGTGACATCAAAATGATGTCATCTCGGGATGATGTCAACATGACATCATCTTGATCCTTATGCCTCAGTGGTTATCATTATTGTAGTGATGAGGAGAGAGTGAGATAGATAGAGAGTGAGATAGGGATTTTCGCTAAACCTAACAAAGAGCCTTGACATCTTGAGACCTCGGGGTCTTAAACCTTAGGAAATCATTGTAGTTGCAAAGTGGAATGTGTTAGGTTCCTATACTAATAGGAGTCATAATTTTGAATTACTGAGATTAAGCCTTGTAATATTGTACATACCTTTGCTTTCTGCAAATGTTTTCCATATTATAAAAAATTAAAAAATGTAAAGAGGGTATGTCCTAAAAGAATAATCAAAGGAAAAAAAGAATGAAAAGGTCAAAAAAGATGAAAATATATGAACCCCAAAAAAGAAAAAAAGAGACCATGAAAGTGTGCAAGTCAAAATGCCACTACTAATTACCTTTATGTATAATAAATGATTGTGTGCAGCTTGTAACTCATGCCATAGTCCATGATAGTCAAAATATTTAAACTTGGCTATTTCATGCTTTGAATTTTATTGTTTATAGATAGAGAATAAAATCTAACCAAACAGTGTAATCTTGGCAGATATTTAGATAGGTAGAGTAAATAAAAGGAGCTCATTAGTTTAATTTGGGCCCTTGGATATGATAAGGTTAGAATTAGATAGTTGATTTTGTAAAGAAAAGAAAAATATTGATAAGGGTTTGCTAGCTTAAATGCACTCTAATAAAGTGAAGAAAAACTTGTCGGATAAGTAGATGGGTAACTAAAAGAAAGGATGCAGAAGTATGATGATTGATTAGAAAAAAAGCATATTTATCATTTTTCATCATATGCTCCAAATATGAATGAACAATCAAGCATGTAAATGGATTTCAAAGTCAATTAATTAACTTCCCCCATTCATTTCACCCCTATACTTAACTAATTTCCCATAATAAAGTTCAAAGTATTTAAAACCTTTAAGTCAAAGAGGCTTAGAGCATTTCTCTGACTTTTGGAGGGATTGGACCCTCGGCTCAATGACTTATGGATATCAAATACTAGATTTCCCTCATAAAAGTTCATCCCCCCTTCAGTTCATTTATTTTCCTAATAAAACTCCTTTTCCTAAGGTTAAAACACTTTTGCCTAGGAAAATCACTTTTCCCCATATAAAGCACTTTCATACCATAAACCCACAAAATGCTTTACCCTAAGTGTTAATGTAAATATGTGAAAAACATGTAATTCACAAAAAAGCATTATACTTAGCGTTTTTCCCTTTTCCGCCCATGTTTCATATTAATTACTAACTTTATTATATACAAAATCCCCGAAAAACCCAATTTCTCGTATATATTTAATTCCCGTGTATAAATTAGCCCCACCCCTTAGTTTAATTATAAACTATATTACTACCCATATCCCGCAAAAATAAATAACCTCACCTTAGCCCTTAATCTCACATTAAAGCGCCTCGATGAGATTAAACTCTAAATTAATCTCATATCGCTGTAATTAAGTGCCCGTCGGGCCCCCCACTAGCCTCCATGCAACTTCCTTGCTTGGTCAATGTGCGATCATCCCCATTTTCATCCGACAGCCCTCATCCATATTGGGCCAACCCGACAGCCACCCTTTAACTGACCGATAAAGTGGTTTCTCCCCCAGTCCCAGATGTTACATGTCGTCTGATGAATGGAATCGGGCGGCCCCTCCCGAATACCACCAAGCGCCCAAAAGCGGTGCAATATAAACCGTTTACCGCCCTCCCGCTACGTGACAAATCAACCACTGTTCACCCCATACCCACCAAAACTAACTTTTTACGTATAAAAGCCAAAAATCCCCAAATTGTTTGTTTTCGTTGAAATTTCATCTGCAAGCCTCTGTACGCATGCACGACACCTACAAACGTCGAAGCCGCCAACCTATGTACAATTTCACTCAAAAGACGCTGCAGATAACCCAGTCGGCCTTGCAGCCTATACAAAGCCCATTTGACCACTCTCAGTTGCTAGCCATCCTGCTCAGAGCCAATTCACCCCAGTTCCAGGTATTTAAACCAGAATTCACCAAATACCCTGTCAATTTCGAAAGTAACCAATTGCTGAGTGTTTTAGTTAAGTTAAAAATTAATTAAAAACTACACACCTTGCTGAAACACCGTTGCCCTAAATACTGCAAATTACCCTCCCCCATTACTCAAATCCATAAGAACTGAAAATCGCTGCCCCGATTTCTATGGATGTGAGACCCATCTCCACGCCCTATTTGGACCTGGACCACCTTCCCTTAGCTGATAGAGATTTCCAGATAAAAGATACCACTGCCATAGAGCTCCTGATCAAAATACATTGCCAAAGTAGGGACAAGTTCCTGAACCATGCTAATGAAATTGGCCTTTGGGAGTCAAATTTTCCCAAGTACTAGTTCCTCCAAGTCCACATTTTTCCTAAAATTGTACATATGTGCTATGCTTACTACATCCCCAGTCACAGAACCATCATGTCTCACGACCAAAAAGTCCTTTTCACCATCACTCCTGAGTCCATCAATGAGATGCTGCAGCTCCAACTAGGGCCAAACCTAACTCCCCTCTCAATTGGAGACCTGTTAGACTTATATCCCAAACTCAACTCTGCAAGATTGGCCCAATTGATCCAAACCTTCATCATAGAAGAGAAGTACACCCCCAAAGACCCCCCTCCATATGTAGCAACTATATTTTCCCCTTGGGGCCAAAATATTGTATCCATGATATCTTGTGTTTTGGGTTACTCCACAAGTGAGTACATTGATGAAATTATCCTGGATTTCATGTCCATCTATACCCCAAGACAACCTCCTACAACTATTTATGACTTTGCCACATTCATAGCTGATAGAATGCATGAGCAATTCACAAGAATGGGAAATGAAAGGGTTTTCAAGTACTCCTCAGTTCTGTACCATATGTTTTTATATTATCAATTAGAGAAGTTCCCATTCACCCTTCAAAAGCTAGACACCAAGGGTCAGCCCAGGTCAGTCATTTTTTGGACCCCATTGATCCACCAGTACCAGTCTCCATACTCTTACTCTGATTTTATTGATTTATTTGTACACCCAGTCATGACAATGTTGACTGGAAGCCCTCCTCCAAGAATCAATCCAGAAATAAAGAGAGTCCTCCAATTATCTAAACAGACCAAAGTTGGTGACTGGTACCTTTACCAGAACCATACAGAAATAAGGATTTATGGTTGCATGCTGGCACCATACAAGCTACCAAGGTACCTCCCAATGAGGTTGTTTGCATTAGAATACTATAGGCAAATTATAAATGTAGATGAAATAAACTTTGTCAATGCCAAGAAGAAGGCCAATTTCAAAATAAAAGACCAACTAGGCCCCTTCATATGCAACTCTAGAGAGGCTGGCCAAGAGGTAGACTTAATACTACAAAGGATGAAGTTCCAAAGAAGTTTTGTCTGGAGATATGATCCTTTGGAATTCATCACAAAGAAGAGACAAAAGGTCAAGCTAGGATCTTTCATTCACCATCCCATACTTGAGATAAAAGCTTATGCAAATCAAATAGAATGGGTGGAAGGTACCCTAGCGAACCATGATAGCACTAGAGTAGATATTCAGATTGCTCTTATTGATTTAGAAAAGCAGCTTGATGACAACTCTTTCTGTAGGTACCAAAAAACTTAAAGACTACCATGACCACTCCAGTCATGCAAACTCCTCAGAACGAGGAGAAGGCCTCAAAAAGAAACAGAGAAGGAGCTTCCACTTCAGGGATGGCTACCTCTAATTTACAGCAGGAATCAAACAAGAGGCAAAGGCTAAATTGAGCCTCTGAGCAGGAATACATTGAAGGCTCAGCTAAGGTTACCAATACAGGAGCATAAAGAAGTATGCCTGCCACTCCATTTGGAGGCATACAAGACCCTTCCACTTCACAAACACAGATGTTGGAAAGGAAACTCAGTGTGGAAGTATCTTCCTTCAGAATGCCTGCAGACAAAGACCAAGACATCAAGGAAAGATATAAAGAAATCAAGGCTAGAAATGAGAAGCTCAAAGCCCAAACTTATGCTCAATACCTGAAACTCACCCCTACCAATCAAACAAGGCTAATGTCAGCCTTTGACATTAAGGAGGGGAAGCTGCAGATGACCTTTGTGAAACCTACAGCCCAACAACTAAAGACAACATCAGATTTCAAAAGGGTAGATTTTGAAGTGTTGGCAAGGGATATTCATCAAATAGACTAGATTGAATTGCATAAACAAGCTGGAGAGATGATATACTCCACCCTGACAGGTAAAGCCATAGCTGCCCACTAGCTACAGAACTCTCAGCTCAATTCCAATTAGAGAAGGCCTCCTCACAGGCCATGGACACCAGGATCAAGTCCTTATAGGACTTGGTAATTTAATTGGTATATGATCCCAAGGATACAAAAGATGCATAACAACTTATTAAAAAGAAGAATGATGACATAGCTGAATTGAAAAAACAACTAAAGATAACCCAGCTACATCATCCCCAAATGGTAGAGTTTCTAGAAGCCTATCAAGGACACGAAGAGCTCATGGACTTAGTCCTGAAGTTGAATGATCAACTCAAGGAGACAAAGAAGGAGTTGGACACTTTAATTCAATCGAAGCAAAGTGACTTGGCCACAGCTTCCAAAACTGTCATCCCCACAGTATCCACAGTAGTTCCTTCTACCCTGGTAGCATCACTGGCCCCTACAGCTCCACTTGCAATAGCCTTGCTAGCAACAATGGAATCTAGATTAGTAGCAGGTACATCAGGAGAGAAAGCAAAAAAACTTGTCAAATCCATGGAAGAGATGTCCATCTAGGCTACAGAGATGAAAAAACTAAAGGAAAAGGTGGCAAGTTTGGAAACAGAATGCAAACTTGCCCAACTAAAACAGAAAGAAGAAACACAAAGGGCGCAGAGAATGGGCGAAAGGATCAAAATCCTAGAAAAGGATTTAACACTTGAGAAGCCACTTGGACAAACCAAAGAAATTTTGTGGGCCAATATCATTGATTTTGTCAATGATATTTGGCCATCAATCCAAGTTATTTTTGAGCAAATAGAGCTAGTAAAGATAACTACTGAAGCTATCTAGAAAGTGAAGGAGGAATTGAGAAATAGGCTTGAGGATGCAAATAGATTCATCCATTTCCTCAATAGAAAAAACAGATATGAGTTACAGGAGCTGAACATTGAAGACAGAACTGCCACCATTTTAGAAATAAGGAAGGTCCTTTCCAAAAGGAACCTTATGCTTAACTTGGAAGAAAAGTGCCACAATATGCAGGTAGCCATTGACAGGTTCATGGCTAAATTTCAGATTTTGAGGGAGAAAGGTCTGCCCAGTCCTATGGTCATCAATGACAAACTCATGACACAATCAGACTATGTGGATAAACTTAGAAAATTAGCTAAGGAACAAGCCAGTTCTTCATCCGTTAAAGCCCTGCCAATAGGCAAAGTATTATATGACACATTTGAGAACTTGTTTTTCCTTGAGCATGAGGTAAAACATTTGTTCCTCACCAAGCCCAATTTCGCAAAGTATACTGAGGCTGATGAGATTTACAGGAGGATGATAAATGTGAAATTACCAGATGCAGAATGGTGGGAAACTGTGACTGACTTATTGTGATGAATTAACAGCCAAAAGTTACCACACAGTAAATATGAAGGCATCAGGATGAAACAGGTAAAAACAACACAACAAGGTCAAAGAGTATCAGATGAAAGATCAAAGTAAAGAAGACTCTAGCGTAAAAATGCTACAACTATCAGCCAGCTTAAAAGGGTCTAATTCAACTATAAAATCCAGCACAACCACAATAAAGGGGACAGCAAGAAACAATTCATTAGCTGTCTCTATCTTCTTGCCAGAAGATATTTTTATTTCCTAGAATAAATCTCAAGTTGTTTTGAGATATTTTGTAACAATTTTTTGTATATATACTTCATAATTCGAAGTATGTAGGGTGGATTCCAAGAATTTCTATAGAGTTATTGTTCTTTAGTTTGAAATTCTATTGTGTCAATGGCTGGATCAAGGAATAAAGATCAGATATTTCACTGGATTCTTGTGCAAAGTGAAGTTCAAATAAGTATTTTCTTAAGTTTAGTGTATTTTCTTTGAAGTTTTCCATGATCTTATTTGTATCTCTAAAAATCTGAATGCTATAACATGGAATGATATTTCAGAAATTTCTTAACTGCACTCTGTCTTGACTGTTATGCATATTAAATGTTTTCTTCACTAATCTAAATTAAGGAATTCTTGATTGCTCCTTAGTCTAGGTTATCCCTTGTGATCTATAGCAAAGGATTCTTAATTGCCCTTTGTTCATGATTATCCCCTGTTCTTCATTTTAGCCCCAGTCTGAGGATTCTTAAGTGCCCTCTCACCCTGGTTAGGACCATTCCACCCATTTGGCCTACAGATTTGTTCTTTACTTTGCTAGCCTACCCTGTGAACATTCCCTTTAATGAACTGATCCTGTTTTGCTATCCATTTGTTGACTCCATAGCCCAATGGCTTAAATACCTTGGCTTTATCCATTTGTTCCAAAAATTCCACCACCAAACCTTAAAATCAAAATCAAAACCCCATGAACACTAAGAACTAGCCTAAAATCCCAGTAAAACAAAGCTAAATTACATAGAGAGAGCCCTCTCTGGACTTAGGTTGGCTAGAGCCTAAGCCTAAAAGATTGGTTTGTGGTTACCTCGGTTGATTCCTTCTTCTGATAACTTCTAAGGAAAATTATGAGTGATAACAGAATAAAAGGGTGAGAGTGATGACGTGCATAGACAAGAAATCTTCCCGTCGTTTGACGTGGGAAGCATCATCTCACCCTAGGCCACTTTTGTACTGTGCATTGTATGGTGGACATATGAGACTAGTGGGGGGATAATACATGAAATCTTCTTGTCAATTGATGTGGATGGAATTTTTTCTCACTCCGCGACTATTGTAAGGTGCACGTCATAGGTCGAGGGAAGAAATTGAGGGGCAAGGGGTCAAGACAAGAAATCCCCTTGTAAACTGACGAGAAAGGATTTCCATATTACCTCAGCCATTTGTAATGTGCACAAGCACTTAGTATGTGGGATTTCATGGTAGGCTGATATGCAATGGAAATTTTATAGCATTAATCGACTGCAAAACAAGGCTAAGGGATGGTCTAGTGGGGGCGATATGGCGATGATGTGGTAAGTGACATATATGAAGAACCTAGGACACATGGGCATGAGATCAATGAAATGGACCACCCATTTGAGGTGGAGAGTCACCATGTGGGTGCCATGTGGTAACTCATGATGACATGGCAGGCGATTATCAACTAAGACTTTAAATGGCCATAAATTTTGATTTGGAAGTCAGATTGAGACAAAATTTTATATCACCAAAATTCTCTCCCTGAGCCAAACGTGATGGTAATATTAGTTTTCCAATTTAAATAAGTTGGAAGTTGAGTAATTTTGTGACCCCATTTCCATGATAGGACTATATAGGTCGAATTAAATGAAGGTAACACCTTCCATCTAGCTTGGGTTATTTAAGGGGATGGGATGGATTGTTGCAACACGTAAGCACATGATTTGCTAACATCCAATGAACCATCCTCGACTCTACCATGAATTGGATGAGTGCCTTTATAGTAAAAAACAATATTCAGCCTAGTGTTGACAAGATACATCAAGGACCTGATAAAGTTTTTGTACAAGGTGGGATTCACAAAGTCACCCTCAGAAGCACTTATCTTCCTCAAGTTGGCGATCATAGGTGTAGACAATGGCCTACAACCCTCCATCTTGAATCTCCTTAGAATCTCAACTGCACACTTGTCTTTCCCTAGGAAAATTTCTCCTCCAATCCCAATATGTATTGCATGAGCCCAATATCCTTCATATCAAACTCTAAAGCAAGGTCCTTGCACATCCCAATGGGTCTCTTTGATCTTGTCAAGAAAATATCATCAATATAGAGGACTATAATGAGAAGCTCACCCTCAACAAGTACATAGTATAAGTTTGAGTCCACCCTACTCTTGGCGGAGCCTAATCCAAGTAGGTACCCATTAATCCTAGAGCACCATGCATGAGGTACCTATTTAACTATGTATAAGGTCATCTTCAATATGAATACATGAGACTCACTCCATTGCACCTCAAAGCCTTGATGCTTCTCAATATACACGCTTTCCTCAATTACCCCATTGAGGAAGGTAATCTTCACATCTATCTAACAAATCATGCACCCCATGTCTAAGGAAATAGACATAACTACCCTGATATATGCATATTTTGAAATGGGTGCAAATGTCTCCTTGTAATATACTCCCTCCATTTGGGAGAACCTTCTCATCATGAACCTTGCTTTGTAATTCTCAATATTGTCATCTATTGCATGCATGATCTTGAAGACACATTAAGAAGTGACCATTGAATTCCCTTTAGGACTCTATATTATCTCCCAGACATCAATCCTCATGATGGAACTCACTATGGAATCCCTACAAACTTGGTGGTTTGTTTCCTCCTCAAATGTAGAAGGCTTGGACTCACTGATGTTGCTCGTTAAGGAAAAATAATTGGAAAATTTGGCTACTGGTATACTCTCCCAGAAAGTGTTGCTAGTATCCTATACATGCTCCTCAACATCTATCAATGTCTTCTTAACCCATCTTTGTCTCCATCTAACATAACTGAAAGGAACATCTCACTCATCCTCTTGATATGAAGGTTATGTCCTTGTTACTGGTGTTGCTAGTCCTTGATCAAGCTTCTTGCTCCTGAATTTCTACCACTATTGGATTTGTCCCATGTGACCTCCTAAAGGTCACACCTTCCCCAAATATAACATCCTTTATGACCACTATCTTCCTCAATCTTGGGATATAGACCATATAGGCCTTTGAGGTCTCAATGTATGCAACAAAATTGCTTGTCTTTGATGAGTGCTTTAGTTTAGTCCTATTCTCAAAAGGAATGTGGAGATACACTAGAATACCAAATATATGAAGGTGGTGAACCTCTGGTTTCACTCCTATAAAATCTTGCTCAAGAGTCTTTTCCTCCACTCCCCTGTTAGGGACATTGTTTTATAGTGTGTTACAAGTCTCTTCCCACAAGAACATAGGCAAGTCTTGATCATGGATCATTTCCTTTTCTGCTTCTACTATACTCTTATTCTTTCTCTCTACCACCCCAATTTTTTGTGAATTGTAGGGAATTATCAGTTCTTTCTTGATTCCTCATTCTCTGCAGAAGTACTTAAACTTATCAGAGGTATACTTCCCCTTGTTAGTGCCAGTCTTTGAAACCTTCCACCAGTGATTAAATATGCTCTTACAAAGTGGTCTCAGGGTGTCAAAGTCAAATTTTGTCATTTCAGAGAATCTTCAAGTAAAATTTGGTCTCTAGGTATTAGGTCTAGGGTTTGTTTTCACTTCTTTCAAAGTTGTCCAAATGTCGGTCCATGTCACCATTCAGATGAGTGTACCATCATTCAGAGAGTTGTCATCATCATTTTAGGTTCCAATGGGTCATTTTACACCTTGTTCGTGCTTCAGTTGTGCCTAGGTAAGGTTCATTTCCCTCTTCTAGGGTTTTGAAGGTAATTTCTCTTGGATGGTCAAATCATCAACAAAACTTATGTCCTGATGCTCATACACCTTCCCCTATCCTTAATGTACCTTATTAAACACTTCCCATCACTGAGATCCCTCAAATTCCTCATTTTCTCACAAACCCTAGTTTCTTGCTGCAATTTGACAAGTTTCTAGGCTAGGCCTGTGTTTTGCCCTTTTGGACCCCTTCCCCTCACTCAATCTTTGAAATTCCACTTTCCACTATTTCCTAACATCCCTCCCTACTTCCAAAAATTTTCTCAAGAATTTAGAAGCCCCTTATCCCCTTCATTTCACTTCATTTCGACAAATCCCCTGTTCCACACATCAAGATATGTTTTACTCAAATGATGTTTCTGAGCAAGAAAACATGAATTTGGAAAAAATGGGAGATCTTTTTGTCTACAATAGGCCAAGGAAGTGAAACTTCCTTCACCTTTTACACAGGTGTCATGGTTTTAGAGAAATGTCAAAAATAAAGTTTCCTAAGGAGGGTTGCTACACCTCTAGAGTGGTCTTGGGAAAATCAAGATTTCTCCTAGTCGGGTTGGCCAAATGACTTGCTTGATGAGTTAAATGATAACTAGACACAAATAGCTTTCCAATGGGCTATCATGAGCTCAATTTGGAGTTGAGGAAGACTTTTAAAAGTTGACTGCAACAACACTTTGCATTTAGGAAGCCTCATTTTGCACATTTTGACCAGTCTTGGGAGAATTGACTTTTGACAGGGAAAATGAACTCCAAATTGAAAAATTCAAGTTGTGTTGGAATGTAGACTCAATAAGATTTCCAACAAGCTATCACATGCCCAATGTTGACACTAGGAAGGCTTCCAAAAGTGTAGATTGAATAATATGACACTTATTCACATAGTTTATCCTGATTATACACTATTTGCGGAATCATGCATAATACATAACCTCCTCTACATTGATCATCAATTTTGTGGAATTAAGAAACAATCGCATGCGCACATTGAAGCATCAATCACACATATCAACACAGTATATCACGAGGAAAGCATACAGCTGAAAACCCCCAACTATCTGTATATTATATTGATTGAGAACATGTAACAATACATAGTACAATACTCCTCGCAAGTACTCAGTACTATCTCCACCTGTTACACACAAACTAGCTCAGATCTGAATCAATCACTGGCTCAAATCTCCTCCGCTGCTTGCCTACCTCCACTGCGCAATACCTGTTGAGAATAACACCAAATGTGTGATCCAAATTCGTATTCCCTTTGGTTATACCATGCAATCCTCATTGGCAATACTCAATCCATTGATTGTGCAAATCACATGCACAACTATAGTCACAACTGACAGCTATCTTGCCCTTTCACTCACCTCTAACACTTGTCTCCACTGAACTGTCCATGCATTGAGTTAACTGATGTATTCTTCAGTTGCTTTATGAGTTAATAATTAGTGAATTAATTAATAATTAATTCACACCACTCATCATTAGTCTATTTGTCAGTTAGACTAAATACACCTAGTTCAATTAAGTCAAACTGAACACAACTCCATCAACTCCTCAATCAACTCCACCAAACTCAATCACTTGAGTTCTAACTGAAGTCCATCCATGCAATAGCTCAACTAACCCATAGAAACACGTATTTCCTTCTGGCAGTTGCATGTGCCACATCTGTAACTCGAACTGAAGTGCTGCAAGAGGATAAGATAATGTTTATAGTCCAAATATTATTAAGAGCTAATAATATTCGACTGTTCTATATTTAGACTGGTAGCCTAAAAATAGACTCCACCCATATGTCTAAAAATAGAGTTCCATATATTTTTACCAACACGACCAATCATCCACAAATAGCATCCTGCAACTCATAGACCATGATCCATATGTCTAAAAATAGACGTAGTCTAAAAATAGACTTTGTGCCAAAAATAGCCTGCGGGCGCACTTAGTGAAGGCGACTTCTTTTCACTAAGCTCCATCATCTTGTTTCATTTTCAACAAAAAGTGTCATGCAAAAAGCGTTATGCACCTGTCAGCTGGCGCTATGCACATGGCGCAGGTTTTACACTGAGTTTTGTTCGGGCACTACGCATACAAAGTGCACCACGCACCTGGGTGAGTGCGCTACGCACCTGGAAGTTGGGCTACAAATTGTTGCAAATTTCACCACTTGGCCTCAAAACTTCAATTTCTCCCTCTAAACAAGTAAGTACATGAATCCTATCTTGTGTGTTGGGGTTTGTTTACTAAGATTGGTGTTTTGTGTTCTTCAAACTGAAACCCTAGCTTCTAGGTTAAAACCCTAGTTTTCTTCATTGTACTAGTGGTTGTATACCCTATCCCCTTAATCCCATTCCCCTCATACATTTTCCCCTTAATCCCATTCTCCACATATAATTTCCCAAACTCTACACCCTACAAGCCCTACTCACATCATCAAATTCTACCCACTCTCCCTAAAACCCTACACATCCCTAAACTCTGTTCAGCATACATTTTCACACACACTCTACTCATTTCATTCCTTCACCTTATTTCCACACTATCATCCATAAAACATCCATATACAACCACATTTTTCAAAACCAAGGGAAAACGATGGAGATGGACAGTGAGTATGAAATGGAGGAAGAAACCCTTAGTGACATTTTCATGGAAGGCCTTAAGGAGCAAAGAAAGAGCATGATAAACTCAAGATTTTGGCTAAAGAATCATTGGCCCAGCAAAGCACCTAACAAGGATCCCTCATGCCAAATTTCAAGAAATTTTGAGCAATTTTTGAATTTTTGAATTTCTTGAATTGGAAAAACAGGTTTTTCCAATAGGTGCGTAGCGCCACCGGTGCTACGCTTTTGACGGGGGCCCCCATTTGCAAAAAATTTTACATTTTTGGAATCAACATGAAAATTTATGCATGCTCAGAAATGGCTGAGAAATTTTGACAAGTTATAGACCTCCAGAAGGGCAAAAAACACCCAAAAAGTGCCCTCTTTGCCACATTTTTGCCACACAGGAAGTAGTCTTGGGAGATTCCATTTTTGGAGGGACAAATGGACTCCAAATCAAAAAATTCAAGTTGTCCTAGAAAGTAGACTCATCAAGATTTCCAATGAGCTATTCTGCACCTGATTTGGACTTCAGGAAGCCTTCCAAAACTGGCCTGGAAAAAGTGCTACGCATAGGATCAGTGGCGCTACGCATAGGAGAAAAATTTGCCAGTTTTGCCTGTTTGTTCAGAATTTCGCCCAGTTTGCTGTCAGTTTGAATTTTTCTTCTCTCTTGGTCAATTAATGATGTAATATGATGTAACTTGATGTACTATGATGTAAATATGATGAAATATGACTTGAGGAGGTAGATACATCAGGTTAGAGTTGGTTTAAGGATGAATGAATCAGTTTCCATAGTTTTAGAGGCAAGCTGTTCCACTGCCTATTTTTCAGTTCCTAGTTTAGATCTTGTTGAAATAGCTCCTTGACTCATGGATTCGACCCCTGATGGCTAGCATAGGTGGTTTGATGCCTATATCTTGTACTTTCTTAGTCATTTGTCAAGGTTGGATTCTTGTGGATCCATTGAGTTACTTTGTAAATCACTTCTGCAGTTTGGCAAGGAAATGAACCAAGGTTTTACAGCATTTTGTGAGATTCTTGTGGTAATGTGAATTAGCATTATTTTCTCCTTTATTTATTCAGTTTATCTTATGTGTCTATGTGCCATCATCTCTCTTTTTCTGCATAACTAAATGAATCAAGATTAAAGGGTGGAATCCATTGGTGTTTCAGTGCTCTCCCTTGGGGTTTATTTAGTTTTAAATATTTTCTGTTGTTTGAAGAGGACTCATGAAACTTGCATGCCCTCTCCAACTCCTTACCAGTCTTTAGACTCACCATCACATTCATTTCAAAGTGCTAAAACACTTGCCTACCTTGCCCCATAGAAACCTCTGCAAATCTGAGTTGATTTCCCAGACCCAAAACTACCTTCCTCATCTGATCTAGCAACCAACCATTAAAATTAATCAAATTCCTCTAAGCATATACCTAGCCTAAAATTAGTATTCTTATCATTCATCTCAAGCATTACTGGGCATATTTTCTTTGAGATTGACAAGGAGAGAGCCCTCTCCCAACCTGGTAGGGCTAGCTACCAGGTTAAGCGTGGTTTGATGTTACCCTAGACCTGCCTTTCTCAGCCTGAGGTAGCTTTAGGCCCTAACATAGTGGCGAGCATATTGAGGAACGTAGTTTTGTGTTCCTCAACAAAATGTATCATGTTCAGATCTGATTGTTGATGGTGGACAACGATCAGACACAACAAGGCCGAAATCATTCACCTGGTGACTCCAAATCAATTTCAAGATCAGATCCAAGGACTCCACTGGAGGATCAACCTTACGAGCAGAAACATGAAAGGACAATATGGAAAGATCAGGTATTCGAGTTGGAATTTCATCCAAGACATTATGTTCTTTGTTATAAATTATTTCTTCTCTTTTCTCGAGAATGTCAAAAAGGCTTTGCAAAGTATATTGTATTTGAGAAAATATCTTCGGCCTACATTTTATTCCTTCTCTTTGAAGATTGTGAATACCAAAGATTTGCATGCCTTTGATCTTGATGAAGACCCTTTTTCTAAATCTTGTGATGACCGTCTTCAAACTGATGAGCCTAAAGAAACCAAGACTGATTCTACACCTTCTGTACATACTCCTATACCTTGTAAAATTCCAGATCGATGCAAGCCTCTGATTTTACCTCCTATATCCCATGCTTTCCCTAAAAATCATTACCTATATCTACCAAGATTTGATGGTGAATCTGACGACATCACTGTTGAGAGACATGTATTGAATTTTGAGTCTTTTCTCGACCTTTTTGAAGTTGATGAAGAAGATGTTAGTATTAGGATTTTTTCTCTTTCTTTGCAAGGCAAAGTCAAGAGTTGGTTCAAAACCCTGCCTGATGCGAGCATCTCAGATTTACAACAGTTCGTAAAAGTGTTTCTCGACAAGTGGGTGGTTAGAAAAAACCCTTTCTTGATTACAGAAGAGTATAACCAGCTGAAAAGACAACCAGGGGAGACAATACAACAATTTTCTACCAGATTTAACCAAGTTTATTATTCGATGCCTATTAATATAAGACCTCCTCCTAGATCTGCTCTCTTGCACTACCCAGAAGCCTTTGATCCGGAAATGGAGTTTCAGCTGAGGGAAAGGAACCTTGCAACACTTGAAGAGATGAAAAACAGTGCAGTAGATGTAGAGGCTAATTTGCTGATCAGAAGGGAAAAGCTGAAGGAAGAAGAGATGAAGAACATAGATCCAGAGAAATCGACATCTTTAGAGGTAAAGCTCGACATTTTGGTAAGTGCAGTGGAAAAGATGATGCAAAAGATCACCACAAGGAATGAGTATGATGTTCAAGACCATGGCTCGCTGATTGAAGAAGAACAAGTGGCTAATCGAAAACATTTTCATTCTTATTCCACTTGTCATAGATCTAATAATGATTGTTTTATAGATCATCTTGGAGAAGAGAGAGATGTTGACCTGACATGTATGCTTGATGATGTGTTTTATACTGATGATTTGCCTAAGTTTGATCAGTATGATGATGATGATTATGTTCTCCAAACAGAAGCTAATCTTGCAGACAAATCAACCGCTGGTTTGTGGAAGGAGGAAGTTCATTTTCAGCAGCTTGAGTACAGTGATCAACTGTTGCATATCAGCTATGGAAATGAGGAGGGAAGTGCAGCAAATTTTGAAGTAAGTTAAGGATCTTTGCCTTTTTGTTTTGCTTCATTTCAGTTCTTTAGAGACAACTTTCATGTAATCAGAAATCAACTATCGACAAGTCTTGATTTGGACCATATTGAGTGCAATGAAAACCTTATTCAAGACATTTCATATCCAGAGTTGCAGCCTCCAAATGCCATTGATTGTCAAGTTGCAAATGAAGACTTGGAAGCTGGACCATATGATCAAATGATGCAAGATGATTTCGTACCATTCTGTTTTGAATCATTTCAGTTTTTGAAGGGAAATTTGCATAGTATATCTTCAAAAGAGCAGCGTGTAGAAAATCATGCATTCTCATTAGACCCAATAGAAAATGGGTTGCAACAGTATTTTCAAATTTTTCACGATCCAATAGTTGATGTGTTGGATGATGTCTGCAGTCAAAGTCCTTCTCCATTAGTTACCTGTGAGCTTGAAACATGTACTGATACAAATTTGATCTGGCAGCTGGTTTCTTTGTCATTTTCAGCAGGAGTCTCGTCACAAAGCTCAGATGAAAGTTTGCATTCATGGTACGAGGAGAAGAAAAGTAATCCATTGGATGAGCTAAGTCCCAGTGCACATGAATTTCAAGATCCTTATGTAGTGTTTTTGGAGTCAAATAGAGAATCCATATCATTCAACAGATCTATTTACAAGTTTTCATGGGAGTTTCCTTTCAGTAGTTCTCTCTTATGGTTCATAAGAAAGCACTTGCGAAGAATTCAAACAACAACCAGAATACGTACTTGGTTGCATTTGGTTATTTCACTTCACTTGATCAGGTGATGAATGGAACAATTAGATTAGGCTTTATTGAATAAGTTCCATTTTGATCATATTTTCTAGTTTGTCAGTTGCATTTTAGTATTGCGTCAGTTTCAAGTCAGTTTGTGTCGCCAAGTTGTCAGTTTTCAGTCATGCATTTCAGTTTGAGTTTTTGATTCCATTGCCCAATGGATAAGGAACTGGTCTGTTCTCCCAGAGATCTATGGTTCTTGGCACCTCCAAGGAGATGTCATCCCCATTGGAGCCAATGTTAGTGTCAGTCTTTGAAACCTTCCACCAGTGATCAAATATGCCCTTACAAAGTGGTCTTAGGGTGCCAAAGTCAAATTTTGTCATTTCAAAGAATCTTCAAGTAAAATTTGGTCTCTAGGTATTAGGTCTAGGGTTTGTTTTCACTTCTTTCAAATTTGTCCAAATTTTTGTCCATGTCACCATTCAAATGAGTGTACCTTCATTCGGAGAGTTGTCATCATCATTTCAGGTTCCAATGGGTCATTTTACACCTTGTTCGTGCTTTAATTGTGCCTAGGTAAGGTTCATTTCCCTCTCCTAGGGTTTTGAAGGTAATTTCTCTTGGATGTTCAAATCATCAACAAAAATTCTGTCCTGATGCTCATACACCTTCCCCTATCCTTAATGTACCTTATTAAACACTTCCCATCACTGAGATTCCTCAAATTCCTCATTTTCCCACAAACCCTAGTTTCTTGCTACAATTTGAGAAGTTTCTAGGCTAGGCCTGTGTTTTTCCCTTTTGGACCCCTTCCCATCACTCAATCTTTGAAATTTAATTTTCCCCTGTTTCATAACATCCCTCCATACTTCCAAAAATTTTCTTAAGAATTTTGAAGCCCCTTATCCCCTTCATTTCACTTCATTTCGACAAATCCCTTGTTCCACACATCGGGATAGGTTTTACTCAAATGATGTTTCTGAGCAAGAAAACATGAATTTGGAAAACTTGAGAGAATTTTTTGTCTACAATAGGCCAAGGAAGAAAAACCTCTTTCACTTTTTACACA
The DNA here is from genome assembly GCA_031772625.1 of Pinus tabuliformis. NCBI lineage: Eukaryota > Viridiplantae > Streptophyta > Pinopsida > Pinales > Pinaceae > Pinus > Pinus tabuliformis. The sequence goes on from CM062806.1 coordinate 720,669,173, forward strand.
AGTGTCATGGTTTTAGAGAAATGTCAAAAATAAAGTTGCCTCAGGAGGGTTGATGCACCTCTGAAGTGGCCTTGGGCAAATAAATATTTCTCCTAGCCTGGTTGGCCAAATGACTTGCTTGATGAGTTAAATGATAACTAGACACAAAAAAATTTCCAATGAGCTATCATGAGCTCAATTTGAAGTTGAGGAAGACCTTCACAAGCTGACTGCAACAACACTCTGCATTTAGGCAGCCTCATTTTGCACATTTTGACCAGTCTTGGGAGATTTGACTTTTGATAGGGAAAATGAACTCCAAATTGAAAAATTCAAGTTGTGTTGGAAATTAGACTCAATAAGATTTCCAACGAGCTATCACACACCCAATTTGGACACTGGGAAGGCCTCCAAAAGTGTCCTGCAAAAAGCGCTATGCACCTGTCAGCTGGCGCTACACATAGAATTGGCGCTATGCACCTGGCGCAGGTTTTACACTGAGTTTTGTTCGGGCGCTACGCATACAAAGTGCGCTACGCACCTGGGTGAGTGTGCTATGCACCTAGCAGTTGGGCTACAAATTGTTGCAAATTTCACCATTTTGCCTCAAAACTTCAATTTCTCCCTCTAAACAAGTAAGTACATGAATCCTATCTTGTGTGTTAGGGTTTGTTTACTAAGATTGGTGTTTTGTGTTCTTCAAATTGAAACCCTAGCTTCTAGGGTAAAACCCTAGTTTTCTTCATTGCACTAGTGGTTGTATACCCTATCCCCTTAATCCCATTCCCCTCATACATTTTCCCCTTAATCCCATTCTCCACATATAATTTCCCAAACTCTACACCCTACAAGCCCTACTCACATCATCAAACTCTACCCACTCTCCCTAAAACCCTACTCATCCCTAAAATATGTTCAGCATACATTTTCACACACACTCTGCTCATTTCATTCCTTCATCTTATTTCCACATTATTATCCATAAAACATCCATATACAACCACATTTTTCAAAACCAAGGGAAAACAATGGAGATGGACAATGAGTATGAAATGGAGGAAGAAACCCTTAGTGACAGTTTCATGGAAGGCCTTAAGGAGAAAATAAAGAGCATGATAAACTCAAGATCTTGGCTGAAGCATCATTGGCCCAGAAAAGCACCTAACAAGGATCTCTCATGCCAAATTTCAAGAAATTTTGAGCAATTTTTGTCATTTTTGAATTTCTTGAATTGGAAAAACAGGTTTTTCCAATAGGTGCATAGCACCACCGGTGCTACGATTTTTATGGGGGCCTCAATTTGAAAAAATGTTTACATTTTTGGAATCAGCATGAAAAGTTATGCATACTTATAAATGGCTGAGAAATTTTGACAAGTTCTGGACCTCCAGAAGGGCCAAAAACACCCAAAAAGTGCCCTCTCTTGCCACTTTTTTGCTACACAGGAAGGAGTCTTGGGAGATTGCATTTTTGGAGGGGAAAATGGACTCCAAATCAAAAAATTCAAGTTGTCCCAGAAATTAGACTCATCAAGATTTCCAATGAGCTATTCTGCACCTGATTTGGACTTCGGGAAGCCTTCCAAAACTGGCCTGGAAAAAGTGCTACGCATAGGAGAAAAATTTGCCAGTTTTGCCTGTTTGTTCAGAATTTTGTCCAGTTTGCTGTCAATTTTACTTTTTCTTCTCTCTTGGTCAATTTATGATGTAATATGATGTAACTTGATGTAATATGATGTAAATATGATGAAATATGACTTGAGGAGGTAAATACATCAAGTTAGAGTTGGTTTAAGGATGAATGAATCAGTTTCCATAATTTTAGAGGCAAGCTGTTCCACTGCCTATTTTTTAGTTCCTAGTTTAGATCTTGTTGAAACAGCTCCTTAACTCATTGATTCGACCTCTGATGGCTAGCATAGGTGGTTTTATGCCTATATCTTGTACCTTCTTAGTCATTTGTCAAGGTTGGACACTTATGGATCCATTGAGTTACTTTGTAAATCACTTCTGCAGTTTGGCAAGGAAATGAACCAGGGTTTTGTAGCATTTTGTGGGATTCTTGTGGTAATGTGAATTAGCATTGTTTTCTCCTTTTTTATTCATTTTATCTTATGTGTCTATGTGCCATCATCTCTCTTGTTCTGCATAACTAAATGAATCAAGATTAAAGGGTGGAATCCATTGGTGTTTCAGTGCTCTCCCTTGGGGTTTATTTAGTTTTAAATGTTTTCTGCTATTTGAAGAGGACTCACGAAACTTGCATGCCCTCTCCAACTCCTCACCAATCTTTAGACTCACCATCACATTCATTTCGAAGTGCTAAAACACTTTCCTACCTCGCCCCATAGAAACCTTTGCAAATATGATTTGATTTCCTAGACCCAAAACTACCTTCCTCATCTGATCTAGCAACCAACCATTAAAATTAATCAAATTCCTCTGAGCATATACCTAGCCGAAAATTAGTATTCTTATCAGTCATCTCAAGCATTACTGGCCATATTTTCTTTGATATTGACAAGGAGAGAGCCCTCTCCCGACCTGGTAGGGCTAGCTACCAGGTTAAGCGTGGTTTGATGTTACCCTAGACCTGCCTTTCTCAGCCTAAGGTAGATTTAGGCCCTAACACCCCCCATCGTATGATCTCAGGACCTTGATCTTATTCCTACTATGGTTCCCCACAATAGATTTAAATTCTTGAAACCAACAAAATATGTCATCCATGGCTTTCAGGAGGTAAATCCATGACCTCCTAGAATAGTCATCTATGAATGATAAAAAATTATTGTATCATGAGATAGAATCCACTAGAATAGGACCACATATGTTAGAATGCATCAACTCTAATACACCCTTGGACCTAGTCTCACTGCCAGGAAATGCTTGCTTGGATTTCTAGTGGATTTATATTTATGAAGGAACAAAATGAAATAAATATTTAAAATAGAAACACAAAGATATAATTGAATAGAACTTCAATTCATAAATAACAAATGTTGAAAAGTGTTTACATGCAAAATGGAAGCAAACTAGCTCAGGTGATGGTATCTTATCTCTGAGAAGAGATGTGACAGATACATGCCTTATGAACTTTGTTATAATGAGGCTATGGGTCATTTTTATCACTAATAAACAATTAAAAACCCTAAACATCCAAAACCCTAACCCTAAGAGATGAAGGGATGAGAGCTTATGATCCCCAATGGGGTTAGATGGAATGCCAACTTCCCAGGGTCATAGCTTTAGAATATGATCTCTATTCGACACACATGATAGCCCATTAGAAATATATATCTTAGGACAACAAATTTCAACTATAAACATGATTCCTTCACTCAATTTTGATCGTTTCCCCAAAAAACATTGTTTAGGGCCTCAAAACAGCTCCAGAGGTTTAGGACCCAAAAACTACCAAAAATAGAAAACTACCGAAATAGGGAACTATGATGAAAAATAGGAAACTGATAGTAAATAGTGTTGGGGGTCCAAATGGAATATGTGGGTGGCCCCCAATATCCACATGGATCACTTTCCAAGCACACATACCTTACAAACACCATTATAATCTATATTGAACTCTAGAAAACTATTTACCATCTCACATAATAGTGGAAGAGCACTAAAGTGTAGATGTCCCATTATCCTGTCCTAAATCCCAATTTGGCTATCAATGCTATGTACTAGGGATTTCACTGGATATCCTATCAACAAATAGAGGTTATTCTCCCTACTGCCTATAACTCACCTAACACTAAAATCACCCCATTTCATCTTCACATATACATAAGATCCTGTAAAACTAACTTTAAGTCCTCTATCACCCATGGAAAAAAATGAGAGTAAATTATTCTCCAAACCAGCTACATACATCACCTCCATCACCTCCATAAGATTCCTTATGCCTATATGGAACTATATGTTGTCAATTCCCTCTAGTACATACTTGGTGTTGTCACCAAGCTCCACGTGTAGATCTTTGTGCTCCTTGACCATATTGATGAAGATATCATGAGATCCCATCATGTGACAAGATGCTCCATTGTCCATAAACTACACCGCTCTTGTAATTATGCTAGAAAGACAAAATACTAGAGAAATTTCTTCTCAATTTTTTCAACCAACTCATCCATTTATGCAGATTCAACTATTATTGTTTTTCCCTTGTCTTTCTTCTTTTTTGTACATTATTTGACATTATGATTGAACTTATGACATGCAAAGCAATTGAATTTTATCATGTATTTCTTCCCTTGTGAAGATGCTCCTCCAATTTGGTTTTGCTTGGATTTACTGTTTCCCTTCTTTGATTTGCTAACAAAATCAAGGTTCTCATCTCCACCTTCATGTTGTCCACTAGTTATGAATTCATCCCAAATCTCCTTTTGGGTGAAATCATCCCATAATATGGCCCAATACGGAAGCTTATCTTAGCTAGAATACATGTCACAAATGTAGCTCATTTCTTGGTTTCAATGTTACTTTGACAAGATCCATCTCATCCACCTCTTCCCCAATAGGTTAAAATTCATCACAAGCCTACTAAATCCTTGTGAATTATGAGGCCACAATCTCAGATCTGTTCATATTGATTCTATTCTTCTTCTCCCTTAACACCATTCTTCTATTCTAGTTGTCACTTTGGTACAAATTTGTCAAGGATGTCCACATTTGGTAGGCTGAATATTTCTTCATTATGTGAGGATTTATGTGATCCTTCAAACCATCAAAATGATGCCCCTAGCTCTTATACCTTTTATCTTATGTTCATCTACTTGGGTAACATCTTGAGGAACTAGAATCTCTTGGCTTGCAATTTCCCATAAACATTCACCATTAAAACAAGGGTGATTCACTCCTTTTATGGACTAAAGTTTGCAACCCCCTCCAACCTTTATTCATACCTTATACTTGATGATGCCATATTTCCCTATTGACTTTAGCCACAAAACCCTCATTGCAAAACAAAAATTCTTCTACTGTGAAATATTTTTTTGTCGTAAAGCCATTGTGATATCTAATTTACCCCACAATGTTTCTATAACTTTGATACCATGCTAAATTCTTCTATATCAAATTTGATTTACTTTACTTCAATGATTTATTAAAACCTAGAAAATATTTATATCAAATATTTTTGAAATTGTTGATAACTAAACACATTGGTATACTAACTAAAAAAATGCAATGGAAATAAAATGGAGAGATCAATTACACTATAATAACTAATTTGTACCCAACACAATATTCCTTCATATTATTAAGTTTTGGAAAATATAGGTTAGATCCATAGAGATTACATAGAAAAATACAAGTACTAGCAACTTTGAAACTCGACCCCACTGGGAAAATCAACCTCAAGGATATCATCCCCTACACATTAACCTTCCTAAAGAAACTTTTACCTAGAGAACTAGACCTGTCCCACTGGTAAATCGACCCCTTTTTTCGTTTGACCCTATGCAACTCCTACACACTTGAGAAATCATCCTCTCTGGATATTTTGGCCTCCTATTCAAAAAATTATCCTCCATTTTTTCTTGAACATGGCCTCCCTAAATTTCTCCTAAAATTACCTATTTCACTTCTCCTCACTTCTCTTCAATCTAGTCAAGCCTCTCAATCTAGATAAAACCACTTCCTCCACAATTGTGTGTCTTTACCTCTCCCTTAGGTTTATTTTATAATTTCATTAAGCCAAAATCCCTAACCCTAATCTCATGAGTGATTAATGGCTAGGATTGAATCATAAGCCTCACTTGAGGTCAATGGTTGAGATTATATCCAAGCCACTTATGTAATTTTATTATTTATCCTTATAACTTTGGCCTAATAGTCCACATTAATTAATTAAATTAATTATTGTAACTTTCCTAAGTTAACCTAAGGAAATAAATTATAAGATCACTTACTCCACCAAGAAAGCACATAAAAAGGAAATCAAATATCTTCTACATCTTAAGACACCAAGACAATGCATAAGACCTTAAGAGGCTACAAAATCTATATTTGTTCCTTCATTGCTTCTGGGATCGTTTTGATGTTGGGCTTATAATTAGATCATCACTACAAGAAATATGAAATTGTGAGTGCTTGTAGCATTAATCAAGAAAGTATAAGGCTGATTGGATATAATATGTTTAACTTGTATGAGGAAATCATGATATTATACCACTTACCATCCACTACAATATGTTTTTTTCCCTATTATTGCATCCCTATGATAGTCCCTTTTGGTTCCAATTAGTTTGATGTTCCCTTGGTCTAATTTTCCTCTTTCTAAATTTATAGGCCTTATGCCCAAATATTCCGTATTAAAATCATTTAACTCTTGGGTGCATGGGTTATACATTATCATGTGCTTTATTTTCTTTCTTTGTCGCGTATGAAAATTTTAGAATGGAGTTACATTAACGATACTTCTATCTTCAAGTATTTTGGTGATGGATCCTCTGATTAAGCCTATGAATTAATTCCTTTTTTCATTGAAGCTCTACTTCACATTATTTTGTACTTTGTATCACTTTCATTAGGGTCTTTAACATGAAGGTCCGGACCCTATATGTTATATGGTCCCTAAGTCCTCTACTGAATCTCCCAAATCACGTTTCAACACTAAGTCCATGGGCATAGTTGTTTAAATCCTCAAACTTTCTCTCATATTACTCCTTTATAATGCTACCCTGCTTGAGTGAGTAATATTCATCTTCTTTGTTTTTGTAATACATATTTCCCTGGTATTTTTCCTTAAAATGTGTCTTAAACTAGTATGTAGTGTACCCAACATCCTCTAACTGTTTCAGAGTGTTGCATTGAGATAACAAAATTTTATCCTTAATCACATTTCCAACAAAAAGTTTGTCTCGTATACCAATTTGACTACATTGGTCAATGAATATGCATTTCTTCTTGAATCTACACTTAAGTCCATCACCTATTGACCATCCATCAACTAAACAATTTGGTCGACTATTCATTGAATATATATGTATTCTATTGTCATTGATTATATAGACATATTTACTACCCATTGACGATATGTGCATGATAACTATCCATCGACTACTCATCAATTGTATACTTGCATCTAATGATTTTTGACTACCCGTCAACCATACAAGCGATTTTACTACTATAGAATAATCATGCCCATCATCTGATGCAATCAAGAAAGTTGAAGAACATACAAAATAATGTATAAAAACTAACACTAATGTAGGTAATATGTGCCACAATCCATTAAGTTAACAATAATATTTAGCACAAGTAAATATGCATAATAAATATCACACATAACACAAAAACACTCGTCTTTTATAATTATCCATCGACTGTTTAAAGACCATAGAAATTCTACTTGACCATAAAAATCATTACTTTAAATTTCTCAGTAGTGGGTTACCTTTGACCTACGACTATGATTGCACCAAGGAAGTGACTCACCTAGAGCCAAATATGGTCACACAATTAGTACCAAACAAGTAGTAGGCTAGGCACCAACTCTGATGGTCTTCCTAACTATATTCTCTCATCCCCTAACCCACAAAACCTAAGGTAATGTACCCCATTCTTTGCCTCTATAGTCATTTAAGTTGTGCCACTACCCTTTCAGGGTGACCAACATAGGCCAAGTAGGAAATATCATAGTATTGTAGCTCCAAGAGTTCAAAGTGCTCTTAAAAGTCTTCTAGGAATCCCTTAGGCCTCACACTAGGCAATCCCACACAACTAATTCACTCTCTAGGTTACAACCCCTCTCAAGGTAATCTAAGTATAATTGGAAACAAAATCCCACCTAGGAATTCATAATGGTTTACTACGTCACAAGGCTCAATGGTTTTCCAATCTCACTTGCCATCCAATCTCTAGCATGATAAGTAAAGAAATAGGAAAAATGATGGATGAATTAAGGTTGAATGATGATAGAATGATGGAGATAATTATTCACCACCATGGAAAACATGTATTAAGTATGCATGAAGTGTTTTTCTAAATGTCACCCAAAAAACTCATCCATACCACTTGGGAACTCAATTAGACTATTTGTCCATTCACTTTTGGATGTAGGATAAAAACCAAAATATGTCTTGGGCTTATACCATGCCTTTTGTAACTTTGGATTAAATTCATAAAGTGACTTTATAACCATTTTATTATTTTCGAGGCATAGGAACCATGTCATAGTTCCACCTCCTCATCTTTCCCTCTCGTGGAGTTCTAATACCCTAGCTCTTATGTCTAACTCAATCTATAATAGTGATTATGACTCAATATATAGTAGTAGTGTATTTATTAACAAGGGTGTGATTATATATTACATCACTAGGCTCACTGACCTTAATTAAACATTCACTTTGGCTTCAATAGATATAAGCATAAGAAAACAATTCCCAAAACACATATATGCAGATGGGTACAAAAGGCCCACTCATCTTGGCTCATCAACCTAATAGAAATATGTACAAATGAGCACAAGAGGTCATTTTTAGGGTGTTTCATAGTCCCAACCTAGGTGCTCGTGATTCATTTTTTCCTTGTTCTTGAGATGATCCCGCCAAGGGTTCACATCATTTAACAATTGATAGTTGCAAAAATTGATCTTTATAAGAGGTTTAAATCATATAAAAACATGTTTTTCAATGTTTAACAACCAAGATTCAACCTCATTTCCCTTTTTGATGATACCATTAAATTTATGAGCCTTTTTCTTTATACATTCATTGTCTAATTTGAAACACTTAAGGAGCTTCTTTAAACTAGGATCCTCTTCCACTAATGGCCTATTCTCCATTTTGTATTGGATTCTAAGGATTCCATCATTCTCTTAATCCCTTGGGGGTAGGAGGATTGCTAATCTACTTCTATCTCTAAAGTATGTACTTCTCAATCCAACTCCTCATGGCTCTCGCTGTCAGTAGGGGAAAAATGAATTTAAATTCCCCTATGCTCATAATCTAGGTTTGTGAACTATGATATTCCATACCTAGTCTTCCTATAGTAATAACGAGAGGGACCATTAATTGTTAGTAATGATTCTATGCCTTGCATGCAAGTTTGAGACCAAATCTCTCTCTCTCTCTCTCTCTCTCTCTCTCTCTATCTATCTCATATATATATATAACCACAAACTCTCTCCTCCTAGGTTGTACTTTCTAGAGTGTTGACCCATGCCCATATTGAGCAATGTATATTACTTGGATTGGATACAAGGATGTCCTACATGCCTTTAGTGGCTTGTAAATTTATGCTCTAATTATAAGTGATATAAGTATAATAAATCTTCAATTAGAACCTTATACCTCTTGAATTGGAATCAGGTCTCCTTATTGTCGAATTAATATCCAATCCTTCAATACATTAATTCCATGAGATAAAAGACAGTGGGTGCATGAACCTCGCACTGAAATATATACAAAATGAGATCCTTGGGATGTTGTATTCCTTGGCATGGATAGTGTGTGTATGTTATACATATGAGTTAATAGAAAGTCAATTATAGAAAAATCGTCAGGAACAAAAATTCTACTTGCATTTGAATAAGAAATTAATTTACACATACAATCTAAAATCATTCAAATTGGCAATTAAACAAATAATTACATCATATTTGAAATAATTTTGACATGGAAATAAAAATATTAGGGGAAAAAAGAAACACACATGACTTTTTAACTTCTATTTAGGTTTATGAAAATTTTATATATTGGGGTTTATTATTGCATTAAATAATTGTAGCAACATAAATAAATAACACATTGAATACTTGTATATCCTTCACCTTGTCATCCAATTGCTAGTTTAAGCCAATATACCTCAATTACTCTATTAACTAGGGGGAAGTTGGCTCAACTAATGTAGCCACATGACTTAGGTGTTGCTGTCCAGCCCAAGTTCAAGTTCTATGATGTGATGGATATGAATATGGAGCACTCAATATATTCCTCACTCAACTCACAAAATAATCCAAGGATTAAACATCTAATTAATTAACCATCGTGTGGTGAAGAGACTCTTGTAGTTACATGATTACCATCTTTATCTCCTCAATGAATAATATTGGGTAGAAAAGTATCATACATGGTGATTTTATGTTTTGGATGGTGTCCAATGTTTTGGGTGGACTCACCACCCATCATCAAGGACCGAAGCAAACAATAGTGGATTAGAAAGGAGTGATAGGAGGGTTGAAAAGGAAGGAAGAGGCACGTGAAAAATAAATATGAACATTAATGTTAACATTAAATTGAATTAAAATTGTTAAAAATGTTGACCTAGAAATTATGTTTAACAACGACTTTCTTCTCCTAAAAAGGTACTTTCTATGAAAATATATAAGGAACAACTATGGGATCTTCCCTATCACCCGTTGTCACTAATATATTCATGGAGCATTTCAAGACTATAACCCTTAATTCTTGGAATATTAAACCTAAATTCCATATCAATTTGTTGATGATACTTTTTTGGTTTGGTAGCATGGGATCCCTACCCTCGAGGATTTCTTGAATCAAAGGAATAACCTTTCTTTGCATATCCAATTCACCATGGAATTGGAAGAGTGATCCTCCGTTTCCTTTTTGGATGTCCTTGTTACCCAACTTCCAAAGGGTTCCCTTTCCTTCCAAGTGCATTGTAAGAAAACTCACACTTATTGGTACCTCCATGCTAACTCTCATCATCACCATGCTAAAAAATCTATTGTCCCAAAGACTTTTTCAACAAGGCACTCAGAATTTTTGATCCCTAATTTTTATCCTCAGAAAGAGGTCACCTCACCAAATCACTTATCAAGAATGGATACTCTTTATCCCAATTCAATAAAGCCTATAGATCTTCTCACTCTTGCCACCCTAAAGACCATTTACCCCCTCCTAGGGTTCTCTTATCTCTTCCATATATGAAAGGAACCATTGATAGCATTTACAAATTACTAACTAAAAATAACATTGAAACCTTATTTAAACATTTCAAAACCCTTAAGAAATTATATAGGTCTCCCAAACATAACATGTATCTAATGCTTTCTCCTAGTGTCTATCAAATTCCTTGTTTCTATGGAAAGTTCTACATGGGCCAAATTGGTAGGCCTTTTAAAGCTCATTTGAAGGAGCACATAGCCAACATGATCCATAATTGGGTCTTGAAGTTGGCTTTAACTAAACACTCCTTCAAAAGCAAAACTCATCATCTTTGACAATACTAAGATCCTGGCCCTTGTGTATTTCCAGTCCATTGACCTCATTTGTGAAGCCCTCAAGATAAAAAAGCACCTAGATAACTTCAATAGAGAAGAGGGCTACAAGTTGAGTGACTCTTGGAAACCCCTTATCCACCACCTTAGTCAATGACTGACTTTTCTTTCTATGGTTTTTTTATCGTCCCCGCCTCTATCCCCACCCCCAACCCCCTTCTTAATCTTATTCATATATATTTATCTCCCCCCATCTTCTTTCTCTCATGCTCTTCCTTAATTACCCTTGGATTTTATTATTTATAATTGTACCTCCTTCCAACTCTATTATTATTATAATTATAATTTCAATCCAAAACTTTTTTCTCCCTCCACTTGCTTCCCCTTTTAATCTAATTATTTATTTTTCCTTATTATTATCAATGAATTAATTTAATTATTAATGAATTATTTTCCCTTATTATTAATGAATTATTGATAAATTATATTTAGATCATATCAATATTTTCTTTCAAAATATTTATAAATCAATTTATAAGGTTTGGTCAACTCATTAAATTAATATATTATTAATAATATTATCATAATCCTATTATTAAGGGCTCATGTTACAATTTGTTTAAATAAGATATTTAATTATTAATAATTTAGCTTAATCATATTTAATGCTTCAGTCTCTATTGCTAAGTATTCATTGAATTCTTATCCATTGAAATCTCAGTAATTTTCTAATGTTTGGTTAAAAATCAAATATATTAGAATATATTATTATTTTAATAATACAAATTTCTAGGTCAACATTTTTAACAATTCAATTTAACGATAAGTTAGGGGTTCTTAGCACGCTTGCTACCCGCGCTGTTAGAATTTCGGATAAGGAAAGCCTGGAAGCGGAAAAGGCTCACCTCCTAGAAGTCTTTGAGAAGAATGGTTACAATAGGCACCTCGATCAAAGGGCCTTCCTCAGGGCCAAGAAGGAGCCTTCAATCCGAAGGGTTCCTAATGATCATAACATGGGTGTGAACCTTCCTTACATCCAGGAACCACGGACAAGATTGCAAGGATTCTGAGGAAGTATGATGTGCCCACAACTTTTAGACCTCTCAATACTATCCGTGGTTCCCTCGGGTCTGTGAAAGACCCGATTGACCCTAAGGACATGAAGGGCGTCTATGTCATTCCCTGTTCCTGTGGGACCCCTTATATTGGTGACACTGGTCACTCTATCAATCAGCGGATTAGCGAGCATTCTGTTGACTTAAGGCATGGGAGGACTAAGTCCTCGGCCCTGGCTGAGCATGCGGGAAAGACTATGAATCATGTATGTATAGAGGAGGCTCAAGTCATTACCAAAATTGCGCAGTTTCACCATCGCAAATTTAGAGAGGCCCTGGAGATTGAGAAAAGGCCGAACAATCTTAATAGGGATGATGGCTGGAGGATTAGCAGTTGCTGGGTCCCAGCCTTGTCTTCCTAGCTTCCTCTTCCCTTTTTTGTTAGATTTTCTACCTCCTTTAATTTTTTCTTTTGGCAGATTGGTCCTATTATTTTGGAGTGTTTGAATCGTTAATTTGTTATGAATTAATTTCGGGCTTATTATTGTATTAATCATTGATATTTATGTCTATTATAACCCTAGAATTGAGTCTCCCTTTAACTTTTGTCTAAAAACCCCTTTTAAGCCTTATTGACATAGTTAACCTTAATATTAAATATGGATAAATTATGATATACCTATAATATTAGTAATAAACATGGACTTTATCAACCCTGAATTATGGTTTTATCTTGTAGTAATAACATATTTACCTAGGGTCTTAGTTATCTTTAATATTTTATTGAAATTAATAATTATTGAACTAATATTGATTATTTGACTTTAAGTTTATGAGATATACTATAATATTCCAATAATATTAGTTATTCTATTATTAATACACTTGGCTTTAACAACCCTATACGATGGTATTTACCTATTGTGACTAAATTCTAGGAATAATATTGATTTAACAATTTGTTTAGAATTATAAATTATTTAGTAGATATAGATTATTTAATATACATACATTATTGTTTATAACTTATTATCTTGATGGACCATTTTATTTAAATAATGAATATGATATACTCTAAAAAAAGCAAAATAATGATGATATAACTTACCAAGGACCATTGAATTTTTATCACACAGCTATCTAGGTAACTATTTTCTAAAAATAATTGATTACCTTTTACTTGTATTTAAATTATATTGGATTAATATTAAATTTAGATTATTTAATATATATAATTTATTAATAACCATTATAATTAAAATATTAATATTATACTATGAATTCTCTTAATATTGAGAAAATAATAATATTATATCTATTTTTTAATTAACAATTGAATTCCTTTATTTACCTTTGTCGAGAAATATTATTAACCATTTTAGTGGTTTGACCATAATCATTGGTCAAAATTAGCCGTTAGCATTATAGCTGTTGGAGTCTCTGCACACTCTATTTAATCAAGCTAAGCCGGATTGGTCTTCAACTTGTCCTGACGATGAACCACACTGGTTGGTTCGAAACGCGTCGACAAAATATTGATTATGTGATTTTGCCGAAGATTATCTATACAAAGATAACATTAACGTTCATATTTCTATTGCACACGTCTCCCCTTTCCTTTTTAACCTTCCTATCACTCCTTTCCAATCCACTATGGTTTACTTCTGTCCCTGATGATGGGTGGTGAGTCCACCCAAAATGTTGGACATTTCTCTTAATAACAAGGAAAATTTTAAGGATGAAATTTTATCTTAAAGTGTAGAATCCTTGATTAATCTTATTAGTCCTTGATATGTAAACTATAAAATGTTTGTTGAATTTTTTGTAAATATATTCAATATTTTAAGGATTTCATATAGCATAATTTTTTGGTGATTTTAAAAGTAAAAATATTATATTTTATAGAATTTGAGTGAACCATTTTTTGAAAAAATGGAAATTAGAGAATATTTTTTTGGGAAAAAACATGGAGTATTAGCCCATGGGTAATCTGATTTTTCCCTTGAAAATTTACTTTCTTATTGAGCATTAGTACCCTTAGTTAGGAAAGGACACTTCCACCCTCTTTAATCCACATAGACTAGGCTAGTATGACTATTAATATGCTTCCCCAATAACATAATCCATAATCATATCTCTCACTCAAATGTAATAACCTCAACATCCTTCTGTGACCCCCTCACGCAAGGCTTCCTTATATTTCCTAATCTCTAAAGGGTGTGATAGTTCCTTCCTATGAATGCCTTTTGGCCTGTTTATTCTCTACAATGTTATTCTTGGGAAAAATTTAGCTTAGGGGCATATTTACAAGTACCAAAAAGAGGTTAAAATGCGAGTTAAAATTTTCTCCCTATAGGATTTTTACCCTAGGTAACTTTCACAAGCATTTTTCTCATTTGGTTTCACTTCCTAAGGCTCCATAGTCTCTAGGATTGGGTGATCACCTTCATTAAACACTAGCCCCTTTCCCTTGGATGTTCCTAGCCTCTTTATCGGTGTCTCAACATGAAATAAGTTAGTCTATTCCAAGAATAATAATACACATATAAGAAATGAAGCATCATAATCATCTTGAATTGAAACACATCATAAGAGAAGGTACATCGATAAGAAATACACATATATATCATCATCAAGGTGAGAATCAATATCCAAAACCATTACAAAAGAATACTCATCACATATCATCAACAAGATACTCATAGTAGTCATTATTTTATAACCACATACATTTCATAATTCAAAATAAATCACCATCTATAAAATTAGAGAAATTTTGAGGTCTAAAATGGGTCTCCTAAAGCATATTATAAAATAACAGTGGGAATAATAAAATAAGACTAGATTACGTCATCAAGTTTTGGATGTAAAAAGACAAAAAAGTACTTTTTCAAATCGTATTTTCAACTTATCTCCCTATGATTTTACTCAAATTTCGAGCAGGGGCACTCGTTGCATGCTGAATTTAATTTTGCATCCAAGGAGTACCCATGTTGCATACTTTTGATGGACCCCACTACATGAAAAAATTGAAATACATGAAAAATCATTATTACAATCATGTTTTTTCATGTATTTCACAATTTTCGTGTGGTAGAGTCAATCGAAAGTATGCAACATGGTACTCCTTGCATGCAAAATTAAATTTCACATCCAATGAGTGCTCCCACTCGAAAATTGAATAAAATCATAGGGAGATAAGTTGAAAGTACGAGTTGAAAAAGTAGTTTATTTATTTATTTACCTTTTTACCATTTTATTGGAAAAATGGTGAATCATCCCTCATGGTTGACATCACCATATTGAATGCTATTGGTTCTTATAAAGTTGATTTTTGTTGTACATTTTGTTTTGGAGCCCATTTTTTACCTCAAAATTTCTCTATTTGGGAAACCAACAAGGGGATAAGGAATCCAAAACATTATCTCCTAGCACACATCACAAGGTGCATAAGAACTAAACACTACCAAAATTGAGATCAATAAAACAAGTGTGATGCATTATGGATGTTACAAGTTCATATCTAAACTTGATTAAGAACATATAAATTAGATAATTTCAATAAGCTCAATAGAGATTTTTTACTCCAAACAAATAATTAACTAAAAATAATTAATCATATTCTTAATTAAAAAAAAAACCTATCCATTATCTTTACCATAAGCTTGACCAAACATATTTAAGATTGATGAACTTTTAAGATATTACATTCCACTATTATATGTCTTGATCCCATAAAATATGTATTTCAATAAAAAGAATACCATGAACTACAAACTAAAAGATCAAAAATTGTGCTCAACAAAACTAAATATTAAATACTAATATTATGCCCACATCATTATTGATAATAGAAAGACACATAACATTATCAACACAACAAAAAATAACTATCAAGCAACATATTAGATATATACCTTCAAGAATTAGAGTAGATGAACATGAAAAAAGAAGGTTCTCTTCATTTCCTTCGGTTTTCTCAATATCTATGGTTTTCTCTTCAATATTATTATTAAAACATCCATTTGTAATTAATCTTACCCATAACTTTGAAATCCCATTAATACTTCCACCTTTTTCCACAATGCCCTTTACTATTCATTTTAATGTTTTATGGAGCCAAGAACAGAAACATAGATGCAAAGGAAATGCCATTAAAGACAATTTGGGATTTGAACGCATTAAGTATGTATACTAAATGTGATCTCAATTCTCATATTGCAAAGATATATAATGCTGGTAGGCATGAAGTTAGGTGAGAATTTAAAAAGACAAATTGTCCAAACTTATTTAAGAATAAAATGGTAACTCTATCAATATGATAATAGAGTTAGATGGGCACTACATAATGGATTTAAATTTGTAAATATATACACCAGATCAAAACAGAGATGATAAATAATGAAAATAGAGATTATACTAGTTTTAATATATTAAAATGTGTATTGATGGATGTTAGGTGGACAATATTAATTATGATTTACCTTCATTCATCATTTATTATTAAAGATATAATAATGGTTAATTATTAATGACTGAATATATAATAATGGTTAATTATTAAAAATTGGAAATTAAAACCAGGTTAAACCATTAAAAATATAATTTTTGATTTTTTTACTAATATTTATTACTTTTCATAAAGTATAAATATATTTCAAAAATAAAAACAAACTTGAAATGTCCTTAGACCCCTTTAGAATTCACCTTTGGTCACTGAATGAGACCATCAAAACTTTGAAGATTGAAAGAACAATTATGGAAAACATTGATTTTGATGGCATCAAGTGCAGTCAGATTTATTCGTACTTTGATTTTGATGATATCAAGTGCACCAAGATATAAGATTTATGAGTACATTACATAAAATATATATAATACTTTATGGCCGACCTTTGTAAATCGGTTTGAATTTATCTGACATGATGATGATATTGCTTATTTGATGCCTTTACATATTAATAAGATATTTGTAAAACTTTATGGATAACAAACTTCGTTATATTGGATTGAATTTATTTGAGAGGGGATGATGATAATGTTTATTTAAGGTTAATGTATGTTGTGTATATTTATAATTTAATTTTAATATTATAAAGTGAATGGAATGAATTTGTCTTAAAAAGGTATTTTTATTTTATATTATAAATAAAAAGATATTATAATTATTTATTGGTTATTGGTGAGAGATTATCTAAATAGAAATATGTTTTTACTAGTGTAATATGATTTAATTTATTTAGGTTATTGGATTACATTGTTTATCAATATATTTGTAAAAAATATATTAACAAAGTTAGCTTTTTATCATTACACATGATAACATAAAAGTATTAAAAAGTAGTAGAACTCAAAACAAAGATTAAGTAGAAGGAAGTCGAACATTCTTGTTTACATGAACAATCGTGAAGGTTTTAGTCTTTCTTTCTTTTTCTTGAGTTGATGTTTATGGTCGCGAGTCATCGCTCAGGATAATCGATTTGGATTGACTACTCTTTGAGTCATCTTCTTATTTTTTTATCAACAACCCCCTCTATAACCTGGGTAATTATTAGTTCAATTCCAAAACCCACTTACACATTTCTTCAAATCTACTTTCAAATACCCAAATTGTGCACATGATGTCTTCCTATTCTTCCTTGTTCTTCTCTAAGACTTGAATGATTAAGGCCTTGACCATTAGTTGAGTTTCATATATCTTAAAAAACTTGGTTTAACATGTAAGAGTGTAGACTGAGTATGTTACCTAACCGTTTAATCTCCTTCGAGACCTGAGCATTAATTATACATTGTATTTTGGCGTTAACACGTTTCTCTAGCTCCTCCATTTCCTATTTTGGAGCATCAGAGCACATGAAATGATAATGTTTTTTTGCTTCCCATACTTCTCCCATTACCTTGGACTAGTGGGTAAGGTGTCTTGAGGTGGAGGCACTACAAGCAAGACCATTATGTTTCCTCTTCCTTCCACTCCCTACCCTACTAGCATTATGAGCCATGCTTCCCTCCCAATCTCATCTTAGTTAAGAAACAAAAACCAAAAAATTCTCAACCTTAGACAAGATGAAAATAAGATAAGGGAGGAAGATCATAATAAAGAATTTTTTTTCCTTTGGCACTCACACATGCTAGATTAAACTCATTGTTTGAATAACCAAACCACAAAGCCAACCTTTTGTCCCACATGAGAACAAGAGCATAAACCAAAACTACCAAAAATAAACTAGAAGAGAGATGAATCAATGCCTAGAGACAGAACAAAGAAACACCCCATGGCTAGTCAACACCAGAAATTTCTGCTTTGCTTCCCCTTCACTGACAATCAACTTGGATTACCACATATTTCTAGCTATCCAACAAAGGAAAGGATCATCATTTGATCTATTAAAAACATTATTCTCGTCATTTCAAGCCCCCCAAAATGACTAGCCATGACAACAAGATTGTAACTTTGTATTCCACCATTTAGAATTTTCCTCCAAAGCATATCATGATCAATTTCATCCTATACTAGTGTCCTAAAACTTGAAGACAAGATTTCAAATATGGTTGGGGAGAAGCTAAAACTCCTCATTCTTCCCCCCCCCCCCACATCATACTAGGCAACCAAACCTCACTAGACACTTAGTGTGATGGGGTTATCATGCTTAGTGATAAATGATACACGTGAGTGGTCACATCTCCACCCATCGACATCTCATTTGAATGTTTTCATGAAAGACATGGGGGTGGGTTTTTGCTTACTTATGTGTGCACTTGTCACAAGACCATATAAAATAATCTCTCTAGGTGCAATCACATGTCGAACCACTACCTCAAAGTGACCATATGGTTTTAGGAGAAGCTTTCATAGGAATTCATCAAGATGGATGAAAAATAATATAATTAACCTTTCCAGATAATTTAGGAAGGTGTTCTAAAAGTATCCAAGTCCCCGAAACACCAAAATGGCGGGTACATGGTTTTTCCTTGATGAACATATTCCCACACAACATAGATAGGTACTTTCCATGTTCACTGTACTTTCTATAGATAATTACGTTCATTTTTTTAACATTGAATAAATGATCGATTTTAAATCTATTTTTAAATGGTAGAACTCTATATATAATTAACAAAAATTATTCATCAAAATAAATATAAATAAGTTATATATATTATTATATAGATCTTTATTTCACACTTTTAAAGGGTTGTTTAACTTATAGACAAAATGAATTTTTTGGATGAAATTATATAGATTGTGATTTCTTCTTGTTTAAAATACAATTTTAAATACATAAAAGAATGGAGTTGTCTTTAGTGCGACTTTTTGGAGTTTCCCGGTGCTGGAATCCAGCGAAAAAAATTGTGGTGAAATCTTGATTTGCGTTTTTTAAACTAGTTTTTTTTACTATATATATGGATTCAACACCCTGAAAAACCCTAGGGAACTTCTATTATGCAGGTTTACCCATCAAACTTGTGATTTCAATGAAATCTTGCCAGATTTTGTAGAAATTAGACCGAAAAAATTCATTGGAAAAGCTTCCAAAAAATCGCACTAAAAACAACTCATAAATAAATTCAACAACCTCAAAAACACCGAGATACTTGATCTTTGAAAACTAAATAACTTAAACTTATGATTTTCAAAAATATATAATCTTTGCAAATTAAATAAATTAAACTTATGATTTTCCAATATATATCAGATTTGAACAAAATTGGCCAAAAAAATAAAAAAATTTCATTCATATACTTAAAAAAGCTAAACTTTAATACAGATAAATACAATGCAATAAATTTCATATATTGTCAACATAAATTCCTTGGATAATTGTAAGTAAAAATTATCTTTATTACTTGTATTGATTACCATCTCTATAATAAATTTCATATATTGTCAACATAAATGAGATTATCAATGTTCCATTCCCTGTGTGAATCAGGGAAGAATGTGTGTGTTTATGGAATTTTGCCTTTCCCATCCAAGTTAGGAGCTGGATATTTATTGAACCGACTTTCCAATGGTTCATAGATGGGAAGAATCTGGGATTCTGACTCTTTCTCTTCCTTAAATAAGGAAGCAATTGAAATCTATTCCGTAGCTTTAGATTTGTCTGAAGAGGACTGAGCTACTTCTTTTGGAAACAAATTTGGGAATCTGTCAACAGGTTTGACAGGATTCTGTATTTGCACATTTCTCTTACATAAGAAAGAAGTAGGGACTGGTTTATCTATTTTTGACAGACTTATTTTGTCAACCTTTTCTGTTAAGTCTGTTAACAATCCCTTAGTAGTACCAATGTGGTCTACCATTTTTTCTTCTACTTCTTCAATCTTATTGAGAGATTCTTTAACATAAGATCTTACAATAGAAGATGAATACTGTACATCATTAAGACACTTATTTACATCATTAAGAGAAACTTGGACAATATCAAACTGTTCTTTTATTTCAACTGATTTTGCTGTATTCATTTCAAGCCCTTTGACTGCAGTATTTGTCCAGTTAATTTGTTCACTGGCTTTTTGTATTCTTCCATCTATACCTAGAGCATTGTCATCTTTGAGAACCAAAGGAATAGCTTTTGCACTATTTTGATTTTCTCCAATGATGATACCTTTGTATGGAGGGAAGGTAGATGGTGTTTCTACTTTATTGCCATCTAAAGTAGTCCAAGAATGTTTGGCTGTTGAGGAGGATGATGTATCAGCCATTAGCACATTTTCTAATTGAGCATTTCTTTTCCAGACATAGAAAGAAGTCCATGAATTTGTTTTATTCATATACTTTTTCCACTTCTGGGATAGTTTGATTTTTTCTTTAACTGTATAATTAAGACCAAATTGTTTTGCCTCAGGGTGAGTGTAGATGTCCCAATTTAACATCTCTTTCATCCACTGGGATTCTATTTTGGTCTTTCTGCAACCATCCATCAAGGTAAAGAATTTATGCATCTCTGGTACAGAGGGCTTTTTACAGTCAGGTGGTAGAGAGCAAAATCTAGACTCTGGAATGAGATTGTTCATCTGTTCCAAATATCCTAAGCCATACCTAGGCATATTAGATGGCCTCATTTTGCTGAACATTTCTATCAGCCTTGGATCTTCTAAAGTAGGCAGTTCATGCATCATGAGAACATGGTCAGACTCATGTGGAAATGGGATGTCTGAACATTTTGGATTGGGACATGGATTTATGGATGTGGAAGGAGGTGCTTCACCAGTCCGAGGATGATGGTTCTCATGTATGGCAGATTCAACAAGAATGCTTAGATTTACGGATGAATGACACTTAGGACATTTTACTTCTAATGAGGAAAAATTTACAATTTGTGCAAACTCAAATAATGAAATATGATGGCAAGGATTTAAAACAGAGCTAGAGCAGGCAGTATCTACAATGCTTGGATCTTGATAAGCTGATGAGCTTCTGCAGGCCTGTTCTATTCTTCTGCGGTCTATCGTGGATCTTCTGGGAAAGGATAGGACGACAAAGGATTGATTCTCTTGTATATCTACAGAAGTTATTTTCCTCAAAGCAGGAGGCTTGGGATTAGAAACGACCTAGTGTTCTGGGAAAGTGAGATCTTCCCAACGGATAGTCTGGTGTTCAATTTTTTGATTTTTTGAGTCAGTTAAAACAACGACACTAGACTTAGAATCTTTATTGGGCACATGGAGGACGACTGGATACAAAGTATTAGTATGCCGAAAACAACCCCTTGTCTGGATAGCAATGTTATGTCTCTTTTTATGCATATCAAATCCGGTGGTCTGGATTTGCAGTTGGAGGATTTGATCAATGGTTTCATTGATGACATAAACTGAGAAATTTGGATAACAGTCAAAATAGACTAGGCCATTAGACAAAGGAGCAACTATTCCTTCTATCAATGAATCGGTGCATTTATTATGGGTTAAATCTCTGACAGTGGTTAACACATAAGTATTCAGACCTTGATGGGTCAGAGGATTTGTGCCGATTCTAATACATCCCGGATGTAAATATTTGGTTTTAAGCCTCTTTGCTTCAGCTTGTAATTGCTTAGGATCAAGAAGGGGAATAGACTGTACACTGTTGAAGTTTTCTTCGATTTGGATTATTGACTCTCTATTGCTGATCCTAGTAGCAGCTTTTAAGTGAAATACAGACAGATCTGAATAAACTTCTGATGCAGCAATGCTAGGAAGTTGCCATCTTGTAGATGGCTGTGTTTCTTCATATTCTAGTTCGGCTTGGTTTAACACACAACTAGAACAAGATGCAAACATATCTCTGAGGGGATTTTCTATTGCAGAAGATTCTCTTTCTTCTATTTTGCAGAAAGAAATAGATTTTCTGAAAGGCTCCATTTTAATATAGAGTGTTTTTCTGAGTACTAACCTGAACCAAACGCTTTGGCTCTGATACCAATTTCTAGCAGGGGCTTCTCACACAAGGTTGCTCGACCTTTGGCCTTGCTGCATCTCTTCGATTGCCTTCAACTATCTTCCTTTACATGAACCCAAGGTGAACCCATACACAAACCTACTCGGATATTTCTCGCTTTGTCGACCTTTCTCATGGCTTCCCTCGCCTTTAACGGTTTGGCGTCCTTTTTATCCTTTGGTGAACCTCTAGCGAACTTTTGGCAAAATTCAAGGCAGAGATAATTTGAAACAACTACTACACAACATACATTTACTCAAATGCACAAGTACTCAAATGAGGAATGAATAACAACACTCTTCTCATATTATTTCAGAAAATGGAACTGGTTACAATGTATCCCTTCCAGAGATTGTCTGTGTTTGCATTTATCAGACATTTAGCTTCTCATAAGTGAGAGAGCATTACCGAAGGCTTCCTGGCAAGACACGGACTCTATCTCATAATATACAGACTCAAGACTTTCAAACTCTACTAGATCCGGCCACTTTAGGTTCTTACTGGTGTCGAGCACACTGATACGCAGGCTTCTCAGATCTTTCAGACTCTAAGACTCTCTAACTCCGACTTCGAATGCCTTGAATGAGCCTTACCCCTTTCTTATATAGGAAAAGGAGGGGACAAGCATTCAGTCATTGGACCAACAAACTATTGTACTAATATTCTATCAGTCAAGGAGATGTGGCTCAAAGCACACCAAAAGTCGGAGAAGTGCTCCGAGTCTCATGACTAAAGAATCTTTTGTATAGAAGTACACTGTGGATGATTTATCAAATCCCACGGAAATTATTCTGACTAGATATTTACATAGTGGATGCTTTTGTACAAAAAAGCCCATGGGAAAACTGGTCATAAAAGGTCCTTGTCACTAGACTTCATGATTACAAAGTGGAAGATTTTAAGGACAAGCCCACGAGAACCTTTAAAAAAACAATGATTTCGGGAAACCGATACCTTTCGTATAGATTTTCATCGCATGCCTTGGTAAAGATTCTTCTGACAATCATAGGTTTACCTAAAACAATTTGATGCTTGATCTTGGTCAGGACAACCACTGATAGTGTCTAGTCATATATTCTCTCAAGATCTCATTATCAGAGAGCGCATGATATCTTTGACAGTGTCATAAGGAGGGTGAAAGAAAGCAGGAATATTATGTTCAAAACAAGTGGTGCATCCCATCTTGCTGTATGCTTCATGGTACATTGGATCAATGGCTGTTCTATTCACCCTGTAATCTGTCCACCACTTTTGTAGCCAATCACACTGTTGATTTCTTTGCATGATCCTGATTGTTCCAAAATTTAATTTAGTGTAGTGGGTTTTGTCTTTCTCGTCAACATTTAGAATATCCCACCATAACTTCTTATATCCCGCAAAGTCATAGACTGTGTCAGGGAAAATAAGCTTGGGATCACCTCCAGGCCATAAGGCTGCATTATGTGTCATCATTGGCCAAGAAATATTTCTAGTACGATTTATACTGAAATATCTATTATAGATTCCTCTTTGAGTTCCACCATGTGACCAGATCATGGTGATATCATGGAAATCACCTTTAAGAGCATCTTCTGCAAGGAGTGCATCTGTTCTACTTTTTGTGTAGACCATGTCATGGATCCATTTACTAAATTTAGGGTACACTCTCCTTTCGGGTGCTAGATGTAAAATATCTGTATGTGCTTGCAGGTTTGCATCTAGCAATTTTGTATTCCTTAACTGCCAGGTTGGCTTCCAATTTTCTCTATACTCATACCAACTCAGGTTATCAGGAATTGTTCTCAGAATTTCTTGCTTTTGACTTTGATCCCATTCTGTAACAATCACCATCACATGCTCTTGGTGCTGGATATATTCCTTGCTGAGGAAGTTTGGTAAACAATTTTCTACTCCCTTGATGTGCTCAACTTCAAAATCAAAGTTGGCAAATAGGGCTTGCCATTTGGCGAACTTAGCTTCTCCAGGATTTTTAATATCTTTGGTTAATACCTTTTTTAAAGCTGAGGCATCAGTCCTTAGTAGAAACTTTTTGTTAACTAGATGTACTTCAAACTTATCT
Organism: Pinus tabuliformis; assembly: GCA_031772625.1. Lineage (NCBI taxonomy): Eukaryota > Viridiplantae > Streptophyta > Pinopsida > Pinales > Pinaceae > Pinus > Pinus tabuliformis. The sequence continues at coordinate 720,693,873 of CM062806.1, forward strand.
ATACAATTCCACGCAGCTTTAACTTCTTTTTCTATGGTGGAATAGTTTCGTTCTGCAGGGTTCCATGTTCCTGAGGCAAATTAAACAATTTGCTCTCTTCCTTCCTTTCTTTGTTTAAGGATGCCTCCCCATCCAATATCACTGGCATCAGATTCAACAATTTTGAAGGCATTATCATCAGCAACATACAAAATAGGGAGTGTTTTTACCTTGGCCTTGATTTGTCGGACAGCTCTGGTGTGTGCCTCTAACCACTGAGGTGGTTCTTTCTTTAGTCTCTGATTCAGCAGGCTCCTGTCTTTTGCATAGTCTTGATATAAATTGCTAACATAATTGAGACATCCCAGAAACCTCTGAAGTTGGGTCTTATCAGTGATGACATCTGGAAATTTATCAGAAAATTCCAGGGCATGTTTTTGCAGTGATATCTGACCATTAAATATAGTATGGCCAAGGAATTTTATAGAAGTCTGAAATACTTCTATCTTCTTTTTACTCAAGACCAAACCATTTCTTTTAACTAATTGTACAAATATCTATACATGTTTGAAGTGGTCTTGGATATTTTTGGAAAAGATTAAAATATCATCAATATAAACCAAAATCCAGTCAAAATATGGCTTGAAGATGGAATCCTTTACCTTTTGGAATTTTGAGGGAGCATGCTTCAAACCAAAAGGCATTACGTTCCATTCATAATGTCCTGCAAGTACGCTGAAGGTTGTCTTGAATTTATCTTCCTCAGAAATGGCCACCTGCCAGAAATCTGATTTCAAATCAAATTTTGAAAATACTTTTGCTCTTGCTATCCTTCCTATAATATCTCCTTTGTGAGGAATAAGATAGGTGTTATCAGCAAGGACAGAGTTTAAAGGTTTATAATTTATCACAAGTCTTGGAATACCCCTAATTTGCTCTGACCTTTTATTTACATAAAATCCGTAGTAGTTCCATGGACTATCAGATTCTCTGATAAGCTTTCTGTCTAGTAACTATTTGATTTCTTTCTGACACAGTTCTCTGTATTCTTTATTCATAGGGATTGCTTTGCTTTTGCAAGGCTTCCCAGTATATTTTGTTTTATAAGGAAATTCAACTGTGTGTTGTCTTTGGTGCTAGAAGGCATTTGGCTCTTTTGAGCAACAACCATCTTCTATCCTCTTTTTGAGATCAACAATTTTCCTTTTGATCAGAGGATTTTTCAACTGTTCTTCTACCTGTATTGTAGATTTCAGATCTTTGAGATCTGTCAATTTAGCTTCAGCTTTGTCCAGTTCTTTAATTGTCTGGACCATGGTAGAAACTCTTGGATTTGAGATGTATGGCATCTCAATTCTTTTTGAACTTCCTTTAGAAGTTGGAACAGTAATGAAATAGCTAGCTCTATTTCCTTTCAATCTTATTGAACCATGTGGTTCAACTGCAGCCAAAAAGATATTTCCCAAAATACAATCTATTGGAATATCTGCAACTGCAAACTTTAATTTTATACAATGTTGGTCAAAACAGATAGAAGCTTTTGGAACTTCATACCTGAGTGTTTTGTTTCCCAGACCAACTACTTTTCTGTCTGCAGAGATCCAGTATTTTGCTGGAATCACTTTAATATTTAATATATTCACATCTGCACCAGAATCCAGTAGTGCAGTTAATGAAAACATTTCACCTTGTATGCAAATATTTACCTGTACATGATGCTGCTGATATTCAACGGCCAAAATTCGCATTTCTCTAAATCCTATAATAGGATCTTTCTTTCCTTCAATGATCTCAACTTTTGGCTCTTTGAAATTAGCTGCAACATTCCATTCATTTGAATTTGTATCTGTGGGCTCTTTTCCTTTTTCTAATTTTTCCATTTTAGACTTTAAAACAAAGATTTCAGTTTTGAGATTATGTATTTCTCTGCTTACCTTCCCCAAAGTGAGTGAGCGAACCTTATTCTGTAGTTGGTGCTTCTGAAAAGACCTGGTGTTTCGCTCAAAGGAGGCATCTACAAACAATGGTTTTTTAGCAGAACTTTTGGAAGAACTGGAAGAACGAAGTTGATCCATAAATGCTTCTGTGAGTCTGTTCTTCATTTCGCCTTCTTCCATGGCACGAATTTGTGAAAGGATTTTCATCTCCTCTTCTTCTGTCTGGGCCATCAACACCTTTTCTTTCTGTGGTGTTGTATAAGTTTCTTCAATGGAAGATTCACTGTAATAGTTAGAATCAGAGTCAGAACAAAATTGGCATTTGCAATTTTTTGAATCTAAACAATCACAAGGTTGCATATGTGTATTTAATTCTTCTACAGAGGAAGAATCAGAAGAGGAACTATATGAATCAACAGATGATTCTTCGAGCTGTTGCTGCTGAATTTGTTCTTTGAACACTATGTTAGGACAATGTTCTGTTGCATGATTTTTTGACCCACATTTCATACACTGTATTTGGGCCTCAGTTTTGACAGTTTTACCTCGCCTGAACAGAGATTGAGATTTCTTACCTCTATTTTTCTTCGACTCTTCTCCTACTGGACATTTATTAGAAGTGTGTCCAGTCTTACCACAAAGCCAACAAGTAAGCTTGTTCCATTTCTCCTGTTTGGAGGTATGCAAGTGTATATCAGAAGGCTTGTAGTAATGTGTTCTAGGGACATACCTGTAATATCCCTTTCTGGGCCTTGAAGAGGCCTTGGGTCTATTTGAGACCTGTCTTTTGCCTTTGTGATATTTGGTAGTTTGTCTATATTCTTTCTTTTTAGCTTTTCTCCTTCTAACTAGGGGATCATCAATGGTTAGACCATATTTACTACAGATAGATTTACTATCTGGAAGCCTTGACAATTTTTCTAAGGACCTGTTTACCTTAGAGCTAGTACACAGACTGACTAATGCTTTTGTGATGAGAGAATAAATTTCTCCCCAGGTATATGATTCAAATGGCAATTGAAATACTTCTTGCAGTCTAATATAATCAACAAATCTAGAAGGAAAAGCTGCAAGATATCCCTATTTCCATAACAAATTTTTAGAGTCTTTCACCTCGTAAATTCTCTACATCCAATCTCGGTGAAAGTCTTCAAATTATGACACCTTATTACATTTGAGGTTCATAAGCATAAATTGTAAATAAAAAAAATAATTATTAACTGTCCTTCTCTTTGGACCAAGATTTATCGGTAATATGGAGTGCACCAAGATTTATTCGTACTTTTATTTTGTTGGCATTAAGCGTACCATTATTCGTTGGTAACAAAAGGTACTTTGATTCAGAAGTCATCATGCGCACAAAGATTTATACGTACTTTAAATAAATATATGTAAAATTTAATGGACAACTTTTGAACTTAGGACAGTTTGAATTTATCAAGACTTTTTTTAATGCTTTATGGCACATTTGTTTGAATATATTTGATATGATGATGATATTGTTTAGGTGATGCTGATGTACACTTTAATAATATTTCCGTCGAACTTTGTGAATAACTTTCATATATTGGTTTGAATTTACTTGTGAGATGATAAAATCATGTTAATGGATAATTTTTTTTATATGGGTATTAATTAATTTGAGATTATATTGTGATAATGTTTATTTTAAGTGTTTTTATTTATTTATTTATTTATTTTTTTTATATTATGGAAAATTTATTATAATTTCCTGGTCAAATTAATAGTAAAGATAGTTATTATTCAGTGTTATTTGTATATGAACGCTGATTTACTATTGCTATTCAAAGAAGACTATACTACTTGGAATTATCTACTCATGGTCTCTAAGGGGCATGGTTTTACTCCTACAAGGTGTCTTTGGGTTGTTAACTTGTTTCTACTCATCACTTCTATTCAAGGAGAACTAGGCCATCTCGAATTACTAGGTGGTTTGTAAGGGAGCAAACGTTCACTCTTGCTAGATGCCTCTGGGTCTTGGTCCGTTAACCTGTTTCCTTACGTGCAAGGAAGACAAGCTCTTAGCCAAGCAAAAGTAATTTTAGGGCATACTCCATGCCCAATTTGAAGTTAATGTAAGTTGATGTATATTTATAATTTAATCAAGGCTTTGTCTAAACATACTACGGTTTTTTTTGGCCAAATCTTAGTTTCTGTTGTTTAAAATGGTTTTTGACTACATATATAGATTCATCGCCCTAAAAACCTTTGGGGTACTCATTGTGGAGAGTTTACAACTCAAACTTGTGATTCCAAGAAATCTTTGTCAGACCCGGCAAATTAGACTACAAAATATTCCAAAAAAACTCCAAAAGGTATAACAGATAAAATACAAATACAACTTTAATTAACGATTGAGGAATGCAATTTAATTAGTTTATTTGTTTGTGATAAATTTATTCGTCTTTCTATGTGGTGAAATTTATTATAAATTATTTGAGTTGACAGTGAAAATAGTTATTATTGACTACTCAAAAATGCATGCTAACTTATCACTATTATTTAAGGAAAACAAGGCCACTCGAAATAACTAACTAGTGGTTTATTAGGACATATACTTTAGTTGTTACTAGATGCTTCTTAGTTTTGACCTATGAAGATGGTTTTTTACATGTAATGAACATGAAATTTTATGCAATTAAAAAAAAATTTGCGAGGAAGTTGATTTCACCAATTATTAGTAGTGGCATCTAAACCTCCAAGTTAATATGTTTTCTTACATTGGATTATGTTTATAATTTAATTTAAATATTGTAATTATAATATTGAATATTTCATCTATGTATAATTTTATTATGATAAGCATTTTTAATTTATATTACAAGATAAATATAAATATGTTATTTAAATTTATTTTAGATACTTGAGAGAAATGATTACTATCTTGCTTTGTAGACTTGATAGTGGAGTGCTTGTTACATGAAAAGAAAAATATAAAAATATAATTTCATCTCATTATTTCAATATCTAAATATTAGTTTTTCTTAGTATGCTACATTATAATTATAATTGTGTGTGTATATGTTAATGTGTTTTTTAGAAGTATTTCTTTATTATCAATGTATTTCAATTTATTTGACTAAAAAAATAGTTTTCTGTCTTTTAAAAGAAATCCATAAGCCTTATTTTATTATTTTAATATTTTTTTTAATAATTTATTCATTTTAAATTTTAAAATCTTAATACAATTTCTACCATTTATAATATAGAGTATTGAAAATGAATATAAATAATTATTAACCCTATTAAACCTTTCTATTCCAAATAAATTTGTTTCTTTTCCATTATAAATGAGAAATTTTGATATAGAAGATAAATATGAGTAATAACCATTGTTATCTGTATTGAATCTTTCTATCCCAAATGAGTTTGTTTCTTTCGAACTATAAATAAGATGAATTTTGATATAGAAGATGATAATATCCGAGAATGTTTTCTTTATGGTTTATATCATTTTCATCCAATCTTTAATGAAATGAGTTTGTTTTTTTCCAACTATAAATAAGATGAATTTTGATATAGAAAATGATAATATCTGAGAATGTTTTCTTTATGGTTTATATCATTTTCATCAAATCTTTAATGAAATTAGTAAAAAATACGATCTCTTACCATATTTTTATCTTCTTAGATATCCATTCGCTTCATTATCTTCATGAAAATGATAATAGTTTTACATAATATCAAGTGGCAACCCGGAAATGACAACGAAAAAAGTTTACTTTAAATTTGTAACTCAAACTATACCTTGATTCTCATAAATAAGACATATACTTATGTTTATTTGATTTTATAAGCATTCTCAAAGCCATTGCACTAATGATCCCTAAATTATTCTTATTCACTAATGAATACTTTGCAATAGTGTAAAGATCCCTAAATTATTCTTATACGAAAAAAGGATAGGACTTACATAAGCAAGTTTATTTTAGATTTGTAACTCAAATTATACCTTGATTCTCATAAGTGAGATATGTATATCTGATAGATTTGATTTTATAAACATTCTCTAAACCAATTTTATAATGAATATCTTTATACCTTTATAAGGATCTCTCAACAAGGTTTGAAGTCATTATGTCAAAGTTTATCATGTTAATTACATAAACTAAACTTGGGTGGGGAAGATCACAATAATTTATGGTGAACACCCAAAATAAACACACTTAACAAGACATCATAAAAAATTGTATGTAGTAATACAAAATTTAAGAAAAATAAAACATCTTAAATGTGAAGTTTAAAAAAGAAAAAAAGAAAAGAAAAAAAGAAAAAAAACACATGAGAACTTTGAATCCATTCTTGAAAATTAAGAGAAATGTCTTTCCATAATCTTGATATGCACTAAACATATATATTTAAAACACTAAAAATGCATATTTAAAATATGAAATAATTCAAAATTGATATTTGGTTTTAAATGTGGGAAAATTTAAACACAATATATTCTTATTTAGTCTAGTGCCAGCTAAACATGACGAAAGTGATAATTCAATTACATTTCATTGAGGTATGTTGTTTGGTAGAAAATAATCTTCATTCAACATAATGGATCATTAGTATGCAATTTTTCATTTGAGAGAGCAAGAACATTACTTCTCTCATAAATATGTTGGAACTAAACAAGCAAATTATAAAATTATAGTGAGAAAAGATGCAAGATGCCAATATAAATTCGTTATAAATTAAATAACAAATCAATGGAACACATAAAATATTGCAAAGACAGAAACACATAAAAGCATAAAACAAGAGCTACACAAATATACGTGGTTCACCCAATCTCGGCTATGTCCACGAAGAAATAGCCAATCCTTCCTTTTATATTATCAAGAAAACTGAGGGGATACAACCTACAACAAATCCACTGTAACTTCCTCTTTACTCTCACACTGTCTTATCTTTTTTTCTCACATACAGAATAATACACAATTGCGATACAATTCCCTCATATAAACCAAGGATTTCCTTCTAAGGAAAAAAAGCCCTAAATCAACATAACTTCTATTGCTTGATCTTCTGCTTAATGAAAATCCTAGATTGAATACAAAATTACAATATTTTACAAGGCATTTTTTCTCTAAATTTTGCTTTCAAGGGTGCTGCCCTTGAACCCCTGCTAGGGGGGCTCCTTGACCCCCCTGTCAACACTAATGGGGGGGGGGGGGGCGAGCCCCCCCGCCCCCCCCTGACACATGGTCGTAATGGAATGGGATCCAAATGTGGTTGAAACGATACCTTTGAATGAGGAAGATAATTAGGCTCCACACCTAACAAAATCATATATTCATATCTAATTTGATGCAATGATTCAGTAAGATTTTCAAATAAATATCAAAATGGAACTAATAAAATCTTGCATACATGCATTACAAATACAACTCCACAAACAAAACAATTTCATTGATGAAGTATCAATTCAATAATTCAAATTAACCAAGGATGCAAAATTCCATTAGTTATGTTTGATACAACTACCCTTTTTTCTATCCTTAAAGTTTGAACCAATTTCAATATGGAATTTGGACTAGATATTAGGAAAAATTTATTGAAATGTTTGCATCATCTATTATCTAAGCTAAACACCATATATATAAGATTGCATAGCTAATGCCCTCTCTTTTTCTAGGGAAAATATACATAGGAGGAGGTGTCAAAAACAAGTCCATACTTAATGGGGAGTTACTAAAGGGATGCAAAGGTGGTTGTTTATACAGCTATCTCTATTTTACAATACATGAAATGTAGTTATTTTTATGCTTATGTGTCTTTATTTTGCATTTTTGTGTGTAGTTGCAAGATGTGTTAACAAGTTATTTTCAACCATGTTATATGTTTCCCAAATGGAAAGATTTGGTTTGTGCGATAGATTGGGGAGGAGAAACATTTTTTGGTATGAGTGTATTGCATGGAACATATTGTTGGTGTGACGTGATAAAACATTAGTTGACATGAAAAAAGAGAAGTTTGCAGTGATGTGATGTGTAAAGTGGGACAAAAATTGTGTTTGATGTGATAAAAGAGAAGTCATCGTGATTGCACAAAACTTGGGGAAGTGTTATATATCACATCAAAGTTATTTTAGTGTGATACACTACAAAGGAGGAAAAAATTATTGATGGGTCCCATCAATAGGTATATTTTAAGGCCCATATCACTATCTTCTAGCTCATTAATTCTTTCCTTACATTAATTTACATTTTTGGCTATAATGTTCTTAGTAGGAAGACTAAAGGGTGCTTGTCATAATTTGTGGCCTAATGTGATTTATGTGCAGGCAAGAGAGCATTTTTTTAGTACATTTATGATGCAGAGGCACATTTAAAGGAGCTAGAGGAAGTGTAGGAGGCTTGTCCCATGAATTTACTCTCCTTTGACTTAGAGTGATCCCTATAATCACTCATTTACACTCACCTACAACTCGAGGTCCATTGGTAGTCGATGAAATCAAGTGCATGAGAGGATCTAAGGGAGCTAGATCCATTATTTTCAAGGTTTTGGAGGGAAGCAGTCCTCCTTCCAAGGGGACTTCCCCTAGGTCATCTGTTGTATAAATAAACAAGCCTAAGGGCTCATTAGGATTCAAACTTTTGGAGCTAGGAAGAGATATTGAGATCCAAGTACTTGAGACTGCTATTAACATTTTGATATGATGTATTTGAACTCCATTTTATGTTAATGAAAGATTTGTTGTTGGTTTACATTTGAGTTAACTTTGGAGGGATGAGACCCTTGGGTTAGGGCCCAACCCAGAGGCTCTAGTCTCTCTTATGTATTTTATTTTTTCATTGATTAAGTAGTGACACTTATTTCCTTGTTTAAACAGAAGTTAGATTTCAAAAATTATGGTTGCAGGCCTAATTACCACCTCTCTTGTGGGAAGTGTGGGTGAGGAGTCTACAACAACAAGCCAAAAATATTTGTTTATTTTCCTTTGAAAGTTGCTAGGATTTGGTTTATAGTTCTCTTGCATACTCTATTTCTGCATCCTATAAGTTAATATCATGCCTTTTCATATGGATTAGATGCATGTTGTAGGAGTAACTCTTGATGAAATAAAATTCAACTCATCCTTTCCATCTTGATTTGTTGTAATTTTATCATTGGATTTATGTGCTTTCCAAGAGTAAAAAGGGGTTGATTGTTAGTCTATAGGTACTACCAATGAGTTGCGGGGATTGGTTCACTCACCCTACATCCATTTTTTCATCACCATCTTCCTTCTTAACACCTCCTACTACTCTCAAATTCTACCACCGAGATCACCTTTTCAGGGTTATTGGGGAACACCATGAGCATGTACTTTTATATAAGATGGGCCTTTGAAGGGCACTAAGTTTGGAAAAATTCCTCACACATTCTTCATACACCTTCATCTACCTTCTCCCAACTTTAAAACACCTTTCTTACCCTCATAATGCTCTCGGATCCAATCCTGTAGAAAAAACAAGGTAATCTTGTAGCAAAACATAAATCTTGTAGCATCCTGTACAAGTCCTATAACACTGTCTAAACTTAGCCAAATTTACTCTAAGATATTGGATTTTTCATTTTGTGATTGAGTAATGACTCTAGGCTTTCAATCCATGATTGGGGAGACCCAAGGACCACTCTAGGCCCATCCTTCCTTCACTGCAAGTACAGAACAACAATTAGAATTGGTAGACTAAATTGTACATTCGAATCACACAGATTATTATTTTATGCAATGTGTAAAGACTTTATATGAAAATAGATTAGACCTATTTTTTTTTAAATTTATGTCCTTAGATTTTTTAGTCACACTCTTTAGATCAAGTTTCCTTTTTCAATCAATTTTTCACATTCTGCAAGTGGTTCTGCAAGTAGAGTACTGATTTAATTTTTTCAAGTAAAATAACATGGTTCACTTCTACAATTAAGTCCAATATTTCTTTTCCTGCAATTGAAGTTAGCCTTTACATTTGATTAATGAAAATTTCATTTCTGAAATTAGAATGATGTTTACCTTCCTACAAGTAGAGTAGACTCTTGTATTTTGATGCAAGTTCCCTTTGTAAGCTAGTTGGAGGAGTGGTATCTTCATACCTTGATTTGATACAATGATTGAAGGTGACATGCATAGAGCTTGACCTACTATGCATATAACATTGTCACCTCTAAGTTTGCACGAACCCTGGGTTGATAATTTAAGTTGGTAGCCTTGGGAGTTGCAACATTGTTGAAATACTGTAGCTCATCACTTTTTGGTTCTGTTGCTGGCGAGGTGTCCAAGTAGGTGTTGTTTTTACTTATAAGTTTCTTCTCTTTTTTTTTCTTTCTATTTTGCATCAATACTATTGATTTGAAAAACTTAAAAAAATTTGAAAGAAAACTAGAGTTAGTCCTTTCATGCTTTATAGGAGTAGGGACAATCAAGGGAAGTTCCTACCAAAAATCCCCACCCCTTCAAGCAACCAACCATCATTATTGTTTTTTGGTTGTGAACTTCCTTTGGGTGAGCAACCTAAAACCTTTAAAAAACCCCTAGGGGAGGAGGAGCCTATATTACCTATCCAAGACATGGCTGAAAATAGACAAAATGATTTCTTTCCCTTCCGAGAGACTAGTGGGAAGGCTAGGATGAATAATATCCACCCTACTTCCCTTCCACACTTCCGTGGCCTAAATTCTTAGGACCTGACACATTCATATTTTAGTTTGTTGTTTTTTGTAGGACCTATGACCATACCTCTAATGTACAAAAGCTAAAATTATTTCCATCCACCCTCAAAGATGTAGCCTTGCGTTAGTTTATGGGCTTACTTGGAGGCAACATTACTACTTGGGAAAAATGCAGAAAGCCTTTAATGAGAAGTATAGGGATTGCTATAGGTCTAAAGAGAGAAAAGAGGAAATGTTTAGGATGATCGTAGGGGCTAGATGAATCTTCAGAGGACTACGAGGAAAGATTCCAACTCAAATATAGGAGGGTTAATTATACACTTGACCTTGAGTCACTCAAACTAGTACTTCTTCAAGGGATTAGGGGGGATGTAATGAAGACCCTCAATATGATGTATGGTGGGGAAATTTACCATTTGACCTATGATGACATCAATACAATATTAAAGAACCATTATAGGGCTACTAGGAAAAAGGGAAGGTCCAGCCAAAGCTTGACCAACTCCTCTTCCTCAACCTCAACCATTAAGCATGATATAGGGAGAATTTTGGAGGACTTCAAAAATGAAATGTTACATACTTTTTCCTTACATATGGCCACTATGTAGATTAAATGGAAGCAATATGAAGAAGGGAGGGCGCTAGCTATATTTTACGCTATATGCACTGAGGCATCCCATAAATGAATAACCACTAAACACCACAGAAGTATGCTCCATCTATGAGGAAAACGACGCAAAGAAAAATTTTCCCTCTCCGTCAGGCCTAAAAGATGTATACCAAGGGTTAGGAAATTGGTTGGAGCAACTCTACTTCATCAACCAGAGGAGGCCCCAAGGCCCTAAGCCATATCAACAAGGCATGCAAGTTGCACAATATCCTCCTTATAATCCAAATCATAATGCACTTTCCAACCTTGGTACCTTTCAACCCATCCATCATGGTCCATACCCTCTTCTTGGTCCTATTCTCCACAATATCCTCCTCAACCTATCGACCCTCCTTTCCAGCCATATCCACCTCAACCTCCTCAATGTGGTAACCCTTCACAAGGATGGAGGCCATAGGTAGCCAACCTCTCGCCTTAATGCCTCATCCTCCACCTCAACCAAAATTACCGAAAAACCACCCACCTAACCAACATTAAATGCTTTCCCAATCCAATTTGAATTTGATCAATAAGAAGGCACAACAGGTCTGCAATTTTGAGACATTCTATCTTGCTTATGCTGTGGAAATCCAAGAGATCAACCTTCATTTTGGGAAGGTACTTACAAATTCTCATCCACCTTCTCCACCTAAAGAAGTTGAAGAAGATAAGGAAGATAGTACCCTTCAAGACAATGCACCTCCCTATCCTGAAAGGTTGGTCCAACCTAAACAACACACCCTGAAAGAGGTTGAACCTTTGGGAGAAATGAATAATTTATGTGTCAAAATACCCCTTATCTAGGCCATCAAGGATTTTCCCATCAATAATAAGCTTATTAGAGAAGAATGCTTCAAGAGGATTGGGAGAAGAAAAAGATATAACCCCACCATCAAATTTGATGAACAATTGTCTAATCTAATGCTTGGGAGGGCGATCACCCAAAAGTACTTGGATCCTCGTAGCCTAGTAGTGGATGTGCACATTGATAAAATTATGGTCCCTAATACCTTAATTGACCTTAGGGCTGAAAATCAATGTTATGACCAAAGGAACCATGATCAAGCTAATCCTCCAAGGATCTTTGAGAAAAACCACCACAGTACTGCATCTTGTAGATAGGTCCATAGTATCCTCTGAAGGAGTTATTGTGGATGTGATGGTCTCCATCGACTCCTAGGAGTATCCCATACATTTCCTTGTCCTCCAGCCCAAAACCAAGTTTAATAATTACGTTCTTATCCTAGGAATACATTGGTTGACCATTGTCAATGCCTACATTAGCTACAGGGCCGGGAACATGGCCATTAAGAATGGGCATCTCTCAAAGTAGCTCGTACATTACCTTCCCTTCTCAACCTTCAAATGGGCATGGATTTCATTTATGGATAGAGGATGAGGAAAAATAATATTTTTCTCAGACATCCCTCTACCTAGTTTGTACTCTAGACATTGTTGTAGGATGTAGGCAGCTTGATGAAGATGACCTTATTTACCATATCCTACAAAATAAACCCCCCACTACCATTCAAATTTATGAACTGATGGAAGAATATTTGGAACAATCTGAGGGAAATCCATGGGCTGACCCATGCTTTGTTGAACTTGATATAGATCATGCCAATATTTTGGAAATTATCCCATCCAGAACTCTAAATATCAACCCCTCTCTCTCAGCTGAGTAAGAAAAGAAATTATGCAATGTGCTGAGGCAACACCTCGATGCTTTTTCTTGGGACTACAAGTAAATGAAAGGTGTCCACCCCTAAATTTGTAGTCACCGTATTTACATCAAGGAAGGATGAAAATGTATGAGCCAAACCCAGAGGAGGATGAATCCCACCCTTAAGGATATTTTAAAAGAAGAACTGCAAAAACCGTTGGATGCAGGGTTCATATACCCCATCTTAGATAGTGAGTGGGCGTCCCCTCTTGTAATAGTCCCCAAAAATAATGAGAGGTGGAGGATTTATGTTGATTATAGAGAGCTTAAGAAGGCTACAAATAAGGACCATTTCCCTCTGCCTTTCATTTACCAAGTCCTAGATGGCTTTGCATGGAAGATATTATTTTCCTTCCTAGATGGATTTAGTGGGTACAAACAAATATAAATTAGCGCTAAGGACCAAGACAAGACCACATTCACATGTCCTCGGGGTACCTTTGCGTATAGAGTTCTTCCATTCGGTTTGTGTAATGCTCATGCTGTAGGTTTTAACCTCATACAAAAATTACCTGCATACGAATTCTAAAACACAGAAAATAAACAATGTGAGATCATAACACATAAAACACATATACATAGAGATTTTCCCCTGGATCCTAAAACCGAGACTACCAGCTTGATTTTTCATTATGTTCCTTTCAATGTCGCAATACATATTTATACATGCTAAAGCATCCAATACCATGGACTGAAAACCATCGAGTCCAAAACCATGGACCAAAAACCATTGCGTCCAAAACCATGTGCGAAAAACATGCACAAAACCATAGGTAGGTCCGCCCAACCTAATATAGGGTCCAAAACCAAAATATAGAGTGGGGTTACCTACACCCCTCAAACTCCTTGTGACTCCCCCCGCTATGCAATCAGTCAACGAAGAGGGGGCTCCACCCCCCTTCTAGCCCCCCGGTTAACTACGTGGGCTAGTCGTGGAAAGAATATAACACAACCCAACACATGCAACCTTTCTGAGGGAAATTATGAGTATCTTTGCTGACCTTGTTCATGACACCGTTGAGATATAAATGGATGACTTTACTCCTTATGGATGTGACTTCCAGGAATATCTCTCTAATCTATGTAAAGTATCAAAGAAATGCATCAGGATGAATCTTTCATTAAGTGCCGAGAAATGTGAATTTTTGATGAATGCAAGGATTGTCTTGGGCCATTCCATATCTAAGGAAGGGATATAGGTTGACCCTAACAAAGTTGTTAATGATAATACCCCTTAGAAACATAGGGATATCAGAAGCTTCCTTGAATTGCCTAGGTATTATAGAAGGTTCATTAAGGACTTTAGTAAACCGGTTTCACCTTTGTTTAGATTACTATCTAAACACTTGTACTTTTGTTGGACAGATAAATGTTAAGATGCCTTTGAAGTACTGAAGGAAAAATTAACAACTACACCTATCCTTAAGATTCCCAATTGGGCATTTCCTTTCCATATCCACACAAATGCATCAGATAAAGTTGTATGAGTAGCCTTGGGACAAGTGGAAGACAAACTGATCTATGCTATATATTTCATCAGTAAGAACCTTTCTAAGTCTGAACTTAAATATACAGTCATTGAAAAAGAAATCTTGGCTGTGGTACACTCTTTGAATAAGTTTAGGAATTATATCACTAGATATCAAACTTTTGTTCACACTGATCATGAATCCATTAAGTATTTAGTGAATAAACCAAATGTCAATGCTAGAATCATTAGGTGGTTGTCATTATTGCAGAAATTTAATTTAACTATTGTTTAAAAGCGAGGAAAAGAGAATGTGGTTGCATAATTTTTTTCAAGGATGACCTTCCATGTAGGAAATGAAGAGATGGTAGATGATCAACTTCCAGATTAACACCTCTTTACCATATTAGTGTTGTCTCCTTGGTTTGTTTATATATAAAATTACTTGGTTACTGGGAGGTTCCCTCCTAATCTATCTTCCAAAGAGAAGAGAAATATTGTTGGAAAGAGTGCCCCTTTCACCTGGATTGGGGAGAATCTTTTCAATTTGGGGCTAGATCATATTTTTAGAATATGTGTGTGAGGGAAGAGGAGGTCTTTGACATCCTCTCAGAATGCCATCAGTGCTAGAGGATGTGAAAGCCTACACCCAAGGATGAGATTCCCCTGCAACCTCAAGTGACTCTGGAGACATTTAATAAGTGGGGAATGGAATTCATTGGGCCCATTGATCCACCATCAGGATAGAAGAAGTACATCATTGTGTGCACTTATTACTTGACTAAATGCACTGAAGAAAAGGTAATGAAGGTGGAAATTGAGCAGAAAGTGGATGAATTGCTGAAGGAAAACATCTTTTACAAGTATGGCTTACCAAGGGAGTTGGTCACTAAGCAAGGGACATAGTTCACATCAAATTTGATTGAAGGCATGATTTAGGAGCATCCGAGCACCTTTAATCAAAATTTAAATCCAAAGTTGTGAAAGGGGAAAATGTGGACAACCATTGTAAACCGGGGAAAATTCTGTTTAAAACAGAGCTAAATTGATGGAATTGATAAGTCTCTAGAAGGCTTAATTAATGTAATTATCTGCCATGTATGCGTATAGAGAGATTTAGGGGTGAGCAATCTTAGGAGAAGAACATGGATCTAGAATGATCCATGATTCTGTAGTTATTTCTATAAATTGTGTAACTGCATGTTGTGAGAGAGAGATTGGATACAATGTTGTCGTAGGAGAATTTGTGACTAAGGCTAATATGCCTTAGACTGTAATCTTGTTCTATATATAATTGAAATATTATGTGTTGTCTGGATTTTGTGTATCTGTATATTGTTTACCTATAGTTTAGATGTATGCATTGAAAGAGTTAAATCCCGTGTTCAGGTTTATTGACCGACCATCGATCACTATAAGGATTGATGGCGATCCAATGATAATACAATATCAAGAGTGAGATTTGTATGGAGTAATGTGAGCACCTTAGATAAAGTAAGGTAGATCTGTGTTATAATGTGAATTCCACCAATAAGTGAACGAGATCAGGTCAATGAAGGAGATTGAATAAACATAGTGGAAACCATCGGATCGTCTAGATCGACAGATAATATTGGCGAAACGTGAACCTGACAAGTTCATGGAGAAACCCCAGAGTAGATATGGATCGTCCGATCAACAGATCCATAGATCTAACGGTCATCGTGTGGCTACAGGCGTTGAAGTTTAACTCAAAAATGGACCCGAGAAAATCATTACACCGAGTTTACAGTTCAGAAGGATCGGACCGTCCGTTGGATAGCTGATTGGACACATATCACGTCGGAAGATGAACGAGAGTTAATTTCAAAATCAGACGCGATGAGGTTTTATTCAACAGGCTTAAACCCTTGTTGAGTTCTGATAATCGTGACCGTCCGTTGGTTTATTAATCAGATGGTAACCGCGCTCGAATGTGCGCATGTGTTAATGCGTCGGACGAAACTGATATGTTATCAACGCGGGTTTATTTCCTTTTGAGCTTCATGTCTTAAACGTTAAAGTGGGACCGATGTTCGTTGGTCGGATTTTGTTGTACTGTGCTGTTTGTTGACCGACTGGTGATTGGATGGGTTTTGTGTAAAGTATTCCAATTCAAAGGCTTCCGATATATACGTGGGCCCATAACCCACAGGTCCACGCGCTAATATTGTAAAGATACAACTTTGCTGCGTAAAAGCGGCTTATTTGTCATCTTTTTTGGTATCAGAGTAGGGAAAATATTTCTTGTGAGGAGTTTGCGAAAAAAAGAAAAAGGTACAATTATGTTGAGGATTGAAGAGTTTGTGGTATTATTCTTGTTGTACAGATAACGGAAGAAGAAAGTGAGAAGATTGCAGCAACCTAGAGCATGGAGTGCTCATATGGTTCCAAAGAAGAGAGAACTAGAGAGATGCCAAAACACTGAGCTTAGAGGAGAGAAGCTTGGTGAGGCATGTGTAGTAGGGAGGACTTGTTACTACTAAGGTTTTGTTGCAGCTCGCGGAAAGATCATAAAGGAAATTCCATAGAGGATGTGGGTATAATTGCTAAGGGATGAAGGAGAAGCATATGACCAGGAGGTCATAAATTTTTGTGCCTTGGGAGTCTGATGTAGGAGCATCCGAGCACCATTATTCAAAATTTAAATCCAAAGTTGTGAAAGGGGAAAACTTTGACAACCATTGTAAACCGGGGAAAATTCGGTTTAAAACAGAGCCAAATTGATGGAATTGATAAGTCTCTATAAGGCTTAATTAATGTAATTATCTGCCATGTATGCGTATAGAGAGATTTAGGGGTTGGTTTGAGCGATCTTAGGAGAAGATCATGGATCTAGAATGATCCATGATTATTTAGTTATTTCTATAAATTGTGTAAATGCATGTTGTGAGAGAGAGATTGGATATAATGTAGTCACAGGAGAATTTGTAACTAAGGCTGAGATGCCTTAGACTGTAATCATGTTCTGTATCTAATTAAAATATTGTGTGTTGTCCGGATTTTGTGTATCTGTATATTTTTTACCTATAGTTTAGATGTATGCGTTGAAAGAGTTAAATCCTGTGTTCAGGTTTATTGATCGACCATCAATCACTATAAGGATCGATGGCGATCCAATGATAATACGATATCATAGAGTGTGTGTTGTATGCAGTAATGTGATCGCCTTAGATAAAGTAAGGCATATATGTGTTATAATGTAAATTCCACCAATAAGTGAACAACATCAGGTCAACGGAGGAGATTGAATAAACACAGTGGAAACTGTCAGATCGTCTAGATTGACAGATAATATTGGCAGAACGTGAGAAACCTGACAAGTTCGTGGAGAAACCCTAGAGAAGGTTTGGATCGTCCGATCAACAGATCCATAGATCTAACGATCATCACGTGTCTACAGGCACTGAAGTTTAACTCTAGAAACAAACCCAAGAAAATCATTAAACCGAGTTTACGGTTCCAAAGGATCGGACCATTCGTTGAATAGCTGATCGGGCGCATATCGCGTCGGAAGATGAACGAGAGTTAATTTCAAATTGGACGCGATGAGGTTTTATTCAACGGGCTTAAACCGTCATTGAGTTTCGATAATCGTGACCGTCAATTGGTTGATTGATAGGATGGTAATCACGCTCGAATGTGCACACAGGTTAACATGCTAGATGGAACCGATATGTTATCAACGCGGGTTTATTTCCTTTTGAGCTCTAGGTCTTAAACTTTAAATTGGGATCGACATTCATTGGTCGGGTTTTGTTGTATTGCACTGTTTGTTGACTGACCAGTGATTGGATGGGTTGTGTGTAAAGTCTGCCAATTCAAAGGCTTCCGATATATATGTGGGCCCATAACCCACAGGTCCACGTGCTAATATTGTAAAGATACAGCTTTGCTGCGTAAAAGCGGCTTAGCTGTCATCAAGGCATCATGGATCAACACCACATCAATAAAAATAAATCCACTCCCTATTACCCTCATGTAAACGGGCAAGTGGAGGTCAGAAATAGAGCCTTGGAGAACTTTTTGACCAAGGTTATTAACAATAGCAGAAAGGATTGGGAAGAACGACTTATAGAAGCCACTTGGGCCTACAATACCACTTGGAATACCACCACTAGATTTATCCCATTTGAATTAGTCTATGGAAAGAAGGCCCTATTGTCCATTGAGTTTGAATACAATACCCTAAGGATAACAACTCAATTAGACTTAGACCTCATTGCAACACAACATGAAAGCTTGCTCCAACTCAATGGGTTGGATGAGCTCAAATTGTAGGCTCTCATGCATATTGAGGTAGTCCAACTAGAAATTAAGGTTTGGCATGACAATCACATTAAGGAGAGATCCTTCCAAGAGGGTGATTGGGCCCCTATCTATCGGAAATATGTTATGAAAATGGGTTTGTCCAAATCAGAAAAATTGATGAGGAAGGTATTCCATTGCTTGTTAATGGTTATAGGTTGAAGTTATACTTAATATCTGTGTCAAAAGGGGAGTTTACTAGTTCAATAAGCAAGGAGTTGACTGTAATTGGGAATCTCATAGTCCTCAGTTCACCTCACCTCTAATAATAAAAAAATAAGGGGCCTGGGTGAAAACCTCCATGAGGCACCTAAGGCCAAATCTAGGGTTGAAAAACTCCATGAGGTAGCCTAAGAGCCAAATGAAAAAAAGAAAGAAAAGAAAGAGGAAAATAAGATGAAAAGATCCCAAGGTGAAAACCTCCTCTGAGGCACTTGGGGTAGGCCTGCAGATTCAAACCTTTTCATAGGAAGTCTACATGTCTCAAAAAAAGAAGAAGGAGAAAAAAACAAATGAAACAAAAGGAGGAAGGACACAAAGGTTAGGGAGTCATTACATCAATTCTACTAACTCTTTTCTTTTGTAGGATTCCAAATAGTCAAAGGTACAACAATTGAAGGAACAAAGTCCACATCCCATTTTTCCATTCCCCAACCTAGCCACTACATTTCCTCCATCATGTCACCTAGATTCCCTACACCCTTTCATCACCTAGAAAGAAATTACACTCAATTCTGCTTCAATCTTGTAGTGCTACAAGATTGTCCTAAACTGCTATATGATTGTCTTGAACTGCTACAGGATCAACCAAAAGTGATACAAGATTGAGATCTGCTTAGGAAAGTGGGTCAAAACTCATGTTTTTTCCTTTGGCCAGATCACTAAGCGCGCCGATCCCAAAACCACAAAAATAAATAAAATGACAAAGCTTGACTTCAGTTGTATCGATGCTCATTCCAAAAGCAATTAGAGAGGCTCGTTAATGCATCGAAGGTTGAACTAGATGTTACCAGGGGCTACTTAGGGTGCTATAAAGAAGCTATAGAGGTGCTACAGGAATAGACACAACTGCTACAAGAATACCAAAAATACTACAAGATTGCAGAGGAGGTGCTACAAGATTGGGTTGAGAGGTGAAAAAGGGTCAAAACCACTGATAACTTTCCTCCAAACCCAAATAAACATAAATAAATAATCCAAAGAGGGATAAGTGGCATGCTTTCTCCTAACTTTCCATACAATTGTTGAGTGAATTATGCATGATACAAGAATCTTGTAGAAAACCCATGTAGACTTAATTAAAATAAAAAGATATTACATAAGAAAGGAAAAGTGGGAGCAAAGGTAGTTTTTTCTTGAAGTAGGGGATATGACTCTTCTCCCTCTCTGACTAAAAAAGGAATCAACCTCCCTACTCTACCTTGACATCCTAAACTTATTAGGGAACATCCATTTAAAATTCCCTTTGGATAACTTAAGAAAGTAGCAGTAAGAGCCATGGGGGAGGTTTCAATTGAAGAGAGCCCACAGACACCAATAGAATCCATCAACATCCTCTTGTTAGAGACATTTTCCTGAGACACTAGTGGATGGGGTTCTTTAAACAATTGAAGGGGTATGATGATGAGGTAACACATGAATTTTCCATGGCCCTCCATTCTCAGGGAGAGGACAGTGCAACCACTGTTTTTAGGGGAATTTCCATTCATATGAATGCATAAATAATGTAAAGAAGATAGGAAGATATCCATCAAAACCAAGAAAAAATTCTTCCTCCCTAAAGAGAGGCTTGTTGAAGACAAAAATGGAGTAAGAAGAGAAAGCCTCCCCTACCCTTGGGATGAAGTGGCCTACAACATCCTTAAATACATCTCCTGTGAAGGGAGGTTGAGTGTTGTGTATGCCTATCAATTTAGGCTACCCTATGAGTTGAGGTTCCAGGCAGAGTTACCAATTCCAAGCAAGCTCAGTGTTCCACATTTCCTCCTTTAGTTCATCATTGAAATGAGCCAGAGAGTGGGGCAAGGGAAGCACCAATACATTTCCCATCATGGCATCATTAGGATCACTGTCATGAATTCCTTAAGCCATCTAAATATCCCCGTGTTGTGGACTAACTTTGTGGACATAGACAGGGAGTCCCTCATTGAAACACAAGCCCTCACCACAACACAACAATAAGAGACACCAAATTCGTATGATGGAGGTAGGAAAGAATAAGAGGAAGAAGAGATAGAAGAGGAAGAGGAAGAAGCTGAGAAAAATACAGAATAGGTTGGAGGAAGAGTTGGAAAAGAAAGCAAAGAAGAGAAAATGAAGAAAAAGGTAGAAGATGGCACCCATGAAGAACCTTCTAGGCCTACAAAGAAGAGGAAGAAGAAGCAACAACTAAGCTTCTCACCAAGAAATTATAAAACAAAATTTGGCTAATAATTTGACCACACTTAGCACACTTGTAAATCCCAAGAAAAGGTAGCCCAAGTAGGCCCCCTTATACTTCAAAAAAAGAAAAAGCGCCAGAATCAAGCAAGGGAAGCCTCAACCTCCCTCAACAATCCCAATCAAAATTGATGAATCAACTAGCCACCAAGAGAAATAATTGGGACCTAGTGAAGGAAAAATTAAGTAGGTCACCTCCCCTAAAGTCAAGGGTAAACAAAATTTGACACCCATAGGAAGGCTCACCACTAGAGCAGTCACAGTTAAGAAAATCAAAGCATAATATAACCCGCTATAGAAGAAAATAGAGTTGCTACAAGAAGGGACAAATTTGCTACAATATCAAGGAAAACTATTATAGGAAGGGGCGACAATATCACAAGACAAAGAAGTAGGCCCCCAAGGACCCCGGGAGCTTGCTCCATAGCTTGACCTTGGGTCCTATTATAAATTTATTGAGGAAGGGAGAATTATACCTACAAAATTTTGTAACTCCCTTATTCTTTGAGTTAGAAAAAAAGAGAGCTAGAACTCACTGATGGATGCAAATTGCAAAATCCAAGAAAGTAGAGGATGTGGGCCTCATGGATGAAAATGTGCAATGAATAGGTAAGGAATTGGATGAATTAAGGCTATATGAATTAGTCATGAAGGAGAAATTGCAGTTATAAAACAAAAGGGTGAGAGAGAAACTACATGAAAAAGAGGCACAACTTTCCACCATGGAAAGTTTGTCCATTGAGGCCATCTAATGCAAGAAACCATCCAAATCCTATGTCATTTTCCTTAAGGAACAATGGCTACAATTCCAAATCAAGACATTGGAATAATATGGATATCTACCATTTTAGAATTATAGGAGGTTCATTAAATTTTTCCAGCAGGTGAGCATTGAAGATAGGGCCAAATTGACTGAATTCTATATCCACAACATGATCCTCATAAACATTAACTTTTGGGATTCCAACTCAAAATTGGGGGATGTACAACTGATGGCACTAGCCTCTTGGCTGATGCATGAGGAAATAAGGGCTGAGGAAGCAAAAAAGATTATGGCCAAGGAAGCAAATGAGCCCCTATACATCAAGAAAAAATTAATAAGCCTCAAGATTGTCATCAGTAACCACAACATCATCTCTGCTGATCCCCAATTGGATCGTTGCTACATGGAAAAACAATAACAAATTGTCCTCCATTTCAAGGATACCTTTAGGTTATTGGGGACTGAGAGTGTGTAGGATTTCCAAAGGAGATGGCATGCTCTTCCCCAAAGTCTGTAAATGAGTATCACTACCCTGAAAGGTTAAGGAATGCCCTGGAAAGGACCCAACTCTACCAAAGAATCATTCAAAGGTTGAAAATCAATTGGATAGGGCTAAGACTTGGTCCTCCCTTGCTGTTGGGCCTATAAGAGAGAAGATATCAAGAAGAGGAACAAAGGGAGGGGCAAACATTGAAGAAAATGTAGGTTTTATGCATAAGAAGGCACACCATCTGAGATGCTTTGGGATGTCAGAGAGGCCACCAGGGCCATGCATGAACTTCACACAAATGAGTAAGTTTATAAAAGAGTGAGAAACACTTTCAACAGGGAAGTGATGATGGTTCCCATCAAAAGGTATATTTTAAGGCCTAGATTTCTATCCTCCAACCCATAAATTCTTTCTTTCTTCATATTAATTTACATTTTTGGCTAGAATTTGCTTAATAGGAATACTAAAGGGTTTTTGCCATTCTTTATGGCCTAATGTGATTTATTTGTAGGCAAGAGATCATTTTTGAGAACATTTATGATGCAAAGGCATATTGGAAGCATCTAGAGGAAGTATAGGCGGTATGTCTCCTACATTTATTCTCCTTTGAATTGAAATTATCCCTAGAATCATTCATCTACACTCACCTACAAATCGAGGTTCACTGGAAGTCGATGCACTCAAGTGCACGAGAGGATCTAAGGGAACTAGATCCACTATTTTCTAGGTTTTGGAGGGAATCAGTCCTCCTTCCAAGGGGACTGCCCCTTAGTCATCTTTTTTATAAATAAACATGCCTAAGAGATCATTAGGATTCAAACTTTTGGAGCTAGGAAGAGATATTGAGATCCAAGTACTTGTTACTATTATTTCCATTTTGATATGATGTATTTGAACTCCATTTTCTGTTAATGAAATATTCGATGTTGGTCTACATGTGAGTTAAATTTGGAGGGCTGAGACCCTTGGGTTAGGGCCCAAACTAGAGGCTCTAGTCCCTCTTATGTATTTTGTTTTGTCATTGTTTGAGTAGTGGAACTTCTTTCCTTATTCAAACAGAAGTTAGATTTTAAAAATTGTGGTTGCAGACCTGATTACCACCTCTCTTGTGGGAAGTGTGGATGAGGAGTCTATACCAAGAAGCCAAAAATATTTGTTTGTTTTCCTTTGAAAGTTGTTAGGATTTGTTTTACATTTCTCTTGCATACTCAGTTTCTACGTCCTAGAATTTAATATCATGCCTTTTCATATGGATTAGATGCATGTTTAAGGATAGAGTAGCTCTTGATGAAATAAAATTCAACTCATTCTTTCCATTTTGATTTATTGTAATTTGATCATCGAATTTATGTGCTTTCCAAGAGTAAAAAGGGGTTTATTGTTAGTATGCAGGTACTACCAGTGACTTGCAGGGATTGGTACACTCATACTACATCCATTTTTGCATCACCATATTCCTTCTTGACACCTCCTACTACTCTCAAATTCTGCCATCGAGATCATCTTCTCAGGGTTATTGGGGAACACTGTGACCAGGCACTTTTATTCAAGATGGGCCTTTGAGGGGTGCTAAGTTTGGTAAAAGACCTCACACATTATTCATACACCCTCATCTACCTTCTCCCACCTTTAGAACACCTTTCTTACCATTAAAATGCTCTCGGATCCAATCCTGTAGCAAAATAGGGTAATGTTGTAGCAAAACATGGAATCTTGTAACATCTTGTAGAATTCCTATAACACTGACTAAACTTAGCCAAATTTTCTCTAAGATCTTGATTTTTGCATTTTTGGATTGAATAATGACCTCTAGGATTTGAATCCCTGATTGGGGAGACCCAAGGACCACTCTAGATCCATACTTCCTTAACTACAAGTACATAACAATAATTAGAATTGATAGATTAAACTGTACAGTTGAATCACAAAGATTATTATTTTATGAAATGTGTAAAGAATTTGTATGAAAATAGATTAGACCTAATTTTTTTTAAAGTTATGTCCTTAGGTTTTCTAGTCACACTCTTTAGAACAAGTTTCCTCTTTCAAGTGATTTTTCACATTCGGCAAGAAGAATAATGATTTACATTCTGCAAGCAGAGTATTGATTTAATTTTTGCAAGTAGAATATAATGGTTCATTTCTACAATTAAGTCCATATTTCTCTTCCTGCAATTGTAGTTTTCCTTTACATTTGATGAATGAAACTTTCATTTCTGCAAGTAGAGTATACTCTTGCCTTTTCATGCAAGTTCCCTTTGTAAGCTAGTTGGAGGAGTGGTATTTGCATATCTTGATCTAATTCATTGATTGAAGGTGACATGAGTATAGATTGATCTACTGTGCATATAACACTATCACCTCTAAGATTGTACGAACCCCTTGTTGATAATTTAAGTTGGTAGTCTTGGGAGTTGCAACATTATTGTTGTAATATTGGGGCTCAACATTTATTCTATATAATATGTCGTGCAAGTGAAAATATTTGACCACCCCCAAGGTTTATCTTAGTTGCTTGAGTCCCAGTTGTTAAAGCACCTTTGATATTGAGAGGTCATAGGCTCAATTCTCTTGACACTCTTAGGGTTAGCCTCTATGGTTGAGCTGGCAGGAAGTGATCCTTTCAGGTAGATCTGCCCAGTACAATTATTTTGTGGATGTAGCAGTCATAAATATTCGAGGACTATGTACCACATACAAAAAAAGAAAGTGAAAATATTTGGCTGATGTAATACATCATAAGTGAACATATTTTCCTTGCAATATAATGAAATATAAATGTTTAAGTTTTTTCCCTTCTCATGATTGAGGAAATTTTGGAATGGCGTGATATGCTATAAATAAAGGCAGTTTGGTGAAATATATGCTACGTTGCAGTAAAAAACCTTTTAGGTGTGAAACTTCAGAAGGAAGCAAGTTTTCATGATATGTAAAAAAGGAATGTTGCACTTGTTTTTGGAAAGGGTGAGAAGACCAATAAGAAAGAAGTTTGAGCTAGAGCATTCTAACCAACACCTCATAATGAAAAAATCTCATTCAATACCTTTGAACACTTGAACCTACCATACTTGAATTCATGCTTTATAAACATTTACCTTTTCCCTTTGCCCATAGATTTCAAGAATGAAATAAGAATATATAGAACCAAACAAAGACATGGATTAAATTTACCAAGTTATGGAAACAAATGTAAGGGTAGGTGGACTTGTTTTAAATAAATTTCTTTATCCCATTCAAGTGCTAGTCTTTATGGCCCAAAAATCCATAAGTTTCTAGAAAAAGTTGATTGCTCACTCTGAATAGAACACTTAACTTATTCAATGTTTTTAGTACAATAGGAGGGAGGAAAATATAAATATTTATAGTGATGAAGAAAATGTGTGTGTTTCCATCCCATCATGTTTTTGAGTGACAATTCGAGTGCTAGTCTGAGTGGAAATTTGATCATGCTAGAAATCAAGTATACATAATTAAAAGTTATGTTTGAAAGTGCTCGATGAGAAAATATGGGTTAAGTTTCTTCTATTTAAAAGATAATACCAAAAAAAAAGATACATAGATCTAGACAAAGACGTGGATTCAATTTTTTTAGTAATGTGACCAAAAGTATATGTAAATGGCCTTGTTTCAATTCCTTTTGCATATCATGTTCAAAGGATAGCTTGGAATGGCATTCCAATACACTTATTCTTTTATGGATGAAGTGAGGGCCATAATAATAGATGATAATAATTAAACAATCAATTACAAAAAGTTACATCACAATAGAACTCTGCAAATTTTAGTAAATATATTGGTCAAGCTTTAAGGGCTCATGTGCTTCAAAGTTTCTCACCCCTCAGTTGCCCATAGACCTCCTCTTCTAGAAGAACTAAAATATTGTCACGTGCTACTAGTTGAATCCTTTAATGTAGATAGTTGAGAAAAAAATACATACATATTTGGAACTCATAAATTATAGATAACATCAAACAACATATGTCACATTAGTTAATATGGGACAAAGTGCCCCATATTAGAAAGTTTCCCTTTAAAAGACATTCCTTTTTGAATATTTGTTGTTGTTTAAATGATATAATGTAGTACAAGGGAGCTTTGTATGGTGTGATTTTTTTGTGTAAACACCCCATCCTACACTCAATGAAGCGTTCACTCACCAATCCAACTCCTTTGGTACAATTAGAGAAGTGGATTTTTTTTTGGTCTTTCTTCTGAGTTTTCACAACTCAGAGTAGATGTCAACATCACCTTCATCTTGGTGAGGAATTTCCTGTGATATAAAAATTTGTCCAATTTGGACTCCTAGATCTTAAGTTACATGCCCTTAAAGTTTTGCTTACTTAAAGAAAAATGTTATCTCATTCTTTATGCCACGTAGTGCCTACATGGCACCCATGTGCCATGGAATCATACTGCTACCTAGAAGGGACTCTCAAAGCCTATGTGGCTTTATCCCAGTACACACAGATATCTCTATATATATATATATATATATATAAATTGTCATTATACGTACATGTAAGTCCGAACCAAAGCATATGGCCTTGACACTTTGGTGGTTAATACACACATTACACACATATATAAAAACCCACCCCACCATAGTCACACCACAGTGCATTTGTATATTACTCAACATTTAATGCATCAATTTTTATACGTGTGAATATATTTAAACATTGAATCATAGAGCTAACCATGGCGTGTATATGTTATGGGACCCACACCCATTATTCGAAGATCCAAAATCATGCAACGTATCCAACAACAAGTGAGGTTCTTCACGTGCTTAACAAAATAGCCAACGGGGACCCCACATATAACTTTTCACCCTCATGATGACCTTAATTAAAATAATCCATTGATGGGTTGCGAGCGATTGTGCTAACCCACCCCCCCCACTACCACAACTCAGAGTAGATGTCACCATCACCTTCATCCTGGTGAGGAATTTTCGATGATATAAATTTTTTTCCAGTTTGGACTCCTAGATCTTAAGTTACATGCCCTTAAAGTTTTTCTTACTTAAAGAAAAATGTTATCTCATTCTTTTTGCCACGTAGCGCCCACATGGCACCCATGTGCCATGGAATCGCACTGCTACCTGGAAGAGACTCTCAAAGCCTATATGGCTTTATCCTAGTACACACACACACACACACATATATATAACTTGTCATTATATGTACATGTAAGTCCAAACCAAAGCAAATGGCCTTCACACTTTGGTGGTTAATGCACAAATTACACATATATATAAAAACCCACCCCACCATAGTCATCACCACAGTGCATTTTTATATTACTCAACATTTAATGCATCAATTGTTATATGTGTGAATATATTTATACGTTGAATCATAGAGATAACCATGGCATGTATATGTTATGGGACCCACACCCATTATCCGACGATCCAAAATTGTGCAATGTATCCAACAACAAGTCAGGTTCTTCACATGCTTAACAAAATAGCCAATGGGGACCCGACATATAACTTTTCACCCATATGATGACATTAATTAAAAGAATCCATTGAAGTGTTGTGAGAAATTGTGGTAAACCCCCACCCCCCTCCCCCCCCCTCCCCCACTCCCTCTCACATCTTAGAGTAGATGTCACCATCACCTTCATCTTGGTGAGGAATTTCTGGTGATATAAAAATTTGTCCAATTTGGACTGCTAGATCTTAAGTTACATGCCCTTAAAGTTTTGCTTACTTAAAGAAAAATGTTATCTCATTCTTTCTGCCACGTAGCGCCCACATGGCACCCATGTGGCATGGAATCATACTGCTACCTGGCAAAGACTCTCAAAGCCTATGTGGCTTTATCCCAGTACACACACACACACACACATATATATAAAACTTGTCATTATACGTACATGTAAGTCCAAATGAAAGCATATGGCCTTGACACTTTGGTGGTTAATACACACATTACACATATATATAAAAACCCACCCCACCATAGTCATCAACACGGTGCATTTGTATATTATTCAACATTTAATGCATTAATTGTTATATGTGTGAATATATTTATATGTTGAATCATAGAGCTAACCATGGTGTGAAAATGTTATGGGACCCACACCCATTATCCGACGATCCAAAGTCATGTAATGTATCCAACAACAAGTGAGTTTCTTCAAATGCTTAACAAAATAGCCAACGGGGACCCCACATATAACTTTTCACCCATATGATGACCTTAATTAAAAGAATCCATTGAAGGGTTGTAAGCGATTGTGCTAACCCCCCACCCCCCTCCCCTATCTCCTTATGACATCATCCCCTCCCTAGTGATGTCACAAAGTGGGGGGGGGGGGGGGGGAGTGTGATTTAATGCATTTTCCTCCATCGATCTGCAAGGTTACGCCTTCATCATTGATCCAAACTCTACGCACCAATGCATAATGAAATATCTATATATATATATATATATATATATATAGGGTTACGATGGGCGTAGTTCCACGAGACTTCGAGTCGGAGGTCGACCAACTCTATGTTGGAAATTACCATTTCTGCCCTCTTGGGCCTTATCCTGAACTTTCGACCCCTCGGTACATGCATAAGGTTGGACTTTTGTCCATTTGTCAAGACTGTAAGTCAGCCCCAATCTTGACTTGGTCATAAAACGAAGTGTTATGACATAATTGCATGGATCATAGGCCCTTGAGAATAAGGCTCTTGCCTTCGCTCGAAGGATTATAGTTATAGTGCAGATGTAGGTATGATTTAACATCACAAAATTCGATGTGTTATGTTAACACATTACATATGTATATAATTCATAAATTTCACTCCTAATACAGCGAGAGCATGGTCGAAGGTCCAACCAGAACCTGACCCTTACAATCCACCTTTCGTTATATAAAATTAGTATCCATATAGCATTGAAATCACTCGGTATTAACACAATGTAGGGTATATCATGCCCCTAGTAGAAAATTCAGATAACAAAGTATTGAGTTACATATTAAGTGCACTCACAATACTTGTATATTGCAATATATTACTGGATCATTACATACAATGCTTTATGATGAGAGATTTTCCAAAACTATGAACAATCAAATCAAAAGTATCTTCCCTCATTGTTTTCAACCCACACCGAAATCCACATTTAAGATCAATAATGAAAACAACCAATATGACCACCTTCAAGGGCATACGATCATCTAACCATTTTACAATAAACGATACTCATCTCTTGTCTTATATAAGTAGCATTAGGAAATAAATCCAGTAACCAATTATCCTTCCAACATGATTACTATGATGTAAAATGATGCAAGTCACTTGTACTAGGTCTATCAATGAACATAATACCTACAGTTACAGGTTCACTATTGTAGGTTTGGCTTAGTATTGTGACATGGTCCTTCTCTCAGCACTCAATTTTATTATGGTTATTAACACTTTACAAAGACCCAAATTTGTCTCAACTAGAATGAAGTGCATATGTTACAAGCCAACCTGCCTAACACATAGAATTTGTCAAGAATTAAAACTCAGGTTGTGTAATCGTTCCAACACTATGAAAACATGTAAAATGTAAAACTCAATAATTAGAAATTTGACCCTTTCAGGTGCATAATAAAGATAAAATATTGTCAATTCCCAGAAGCATAAAACCAACTTATTCAAGCCTATGAGGTAGTGCCATCTGCACCACAAAAGTGTAAGGTTTATTTAGACTCAAATTTTTGATAAAATGGAAATGCAAACTGTTGGAAATAATACTGAGAGGGGGGGTGAATCAGTATTATCAAGCAATTTACCAAATCTTCCTTATTTGATCTTTTGAATTATTCTTGCATATCAGTACCATAAAATAATGAGCATGAATAAAGAAAATAGACAGTCACACCAAAGAACACAAGATGTAAGGTGGAAACCCAATGCGGGAGAAAACCACCTGCTGCAATATGTCTCTTTCTTCTTTCAAGAAAATCTTTTTACAATGATTTTGTACTGGTGCAGTCCTTTACCAGCACGCAGGCTGCAACCTGCAGAGAGCTACAACTCTCTCTCGTTTTCCAGTCTCTCCTGGAAGGGAGCTACAACCCCCTACTTCTTTTCATGAACAATCAAATGATCAACAAGTATACAACAGATACAGTCCACTACAGATATCAGATCAGTAATTACAGAAATAACCCAGAACACCTTATGAACAGAAATATACAGTCAACAGATCATCTTAAGACAGGGACGCATATTTTCTTTCTGTGGCCTGCGACTGGACGCAGTCTACCTTCTTCTGTTCTGCGTGCAGACGCACTGTTCTTCTAAGCTTTTCTGCGACCGACGCACCCAGCAGCACTATCGCGCCGCGTCTTTCGCTTCAGAGACGCACCCAATAACACAGTCGCGCCGCGTCCCTTGCCTCAGAGACGCACCTGAGCTTTTACTTCACTGCGTCCCGGCGCACTTGCTCTTCACTGAACCTGCGTCCCTTCAGATATAAGAAATATGAGGACTTCAGAACCAACCCAAACACTCAGATCCACAGATCTGATCATGCGCCATAGAGATCATAGTCCTTTAGAAGATTCGCCCTTATAGATCTAGACTAGATCTCGCCAAGAGATGTTCAACCAAGATGATGCACAATCCAAATGAACTCCTTTGCTTTATATAGGCAAGCTTCTCCCCAAAACATGGAACAATACCACGAGCCGACACCATAGAAACACAAAACCGTCGGCTAGATACCACACAGGAAACCCCCACGTGCATTTCTCTGCCTTGAAATGTGTGCACTGGGCGGACGCACCTCCTGAACGGCTGGCCTGCGTCCCTGGACGCGGGTTATGTATGGTATACCTGCGGGGACGCACGTGCTGAACATATTTCCTGCGTCCTTCTTGATTTATCACCTGAATGGGTTTGCCATCAAGGACAACACCTGAATCATAATGCCAACAATCTCCCCCTTTGGACTTGATGGCAACCACATAAACTTCAGCTTCATTCTCCCCCTTTGACATCAAGGGCAAAGGGTATGCTCCCCCTATGCTCATGCATCTCCAGATTTATAACCAGAAATCCATCATGAAGGAGATAGAGACATATTGCAGCTATTTCCAAGATCTCCTTCTCCATAATGCCAACAATGCATTATGTGCTCCCCCTGAGCCTATACCACCAATAGGAAGATGATCAACAGTAAGATGATGCATCAACAACCCCCAGCTTTTGCCTGAGGTATTCAAAAGTGTCCCTGGGCAACGGTTTGGTGAAAATATCAGCAACTTGTTCCTTAGAAGGAACATACTCCAACTTGACCTTCTGTTCAAGTACTTGTTCCCGGAGAAAATGGTACTTGATTGGTATGTGCTTGGTTTTTGAATGCATAACCGGATTCTTTGAGATGCTGATTACACTTGTGTTGTCACATAAGATAGGAATAGGAGGTGTACAAGTGATTTGATAATCCTGCAAAGTCTGCATCATCCAAAGAAGTTGGGTGCAACAAGATGCAGCAGCAACATATTCCGCTTCAGCTGTAGACAAGGCAATTGAACTCTGTTTCTTGCTGAACCAAGATACCAGTCTGGAGCCCATAAAGAATGCACCGCCACTTGTGCTTTTCCTGTCATCCACGCTTCCGGCCCAATCTGCATCTGTGTAAGCATGAAGAGTGAGATCTGTATCTCTAGGATACCATAAGCCATAATTTTGAGTCCCTTGAAGATATTTGAAAATTCTCTTCACTGCTTGAAGATGAGTCTCCTTTGGATTTGCCTGAAATCTTCCAACTATTCCAACTGCATGCATGATGTCTGGTCGGGTACCTGTCAAATATAGTAAACTTCCAATCATAGATCTGTAGGTTGGTTGATGTACTGCTGCAGATTCATCATTTGCACTGAGACTACATCCTGTGACCATAGGTGTACATACTGGTTTTGCATCTTCCATGCCATATTTCTTCAAAATCTGCTTGAGATACTTGGTTTGAGATAAAAAGATTCCTCCTTCCTTCTGTTGGATTTGCAAACCAAGGAAATATGTCAGTTCTCCTAGCAAGGACATTTCAAATTCTTTCTGCATGACTGAGGCAAAGCTTTGACTCATAGCTTCTTCATTGCTGCCAAAAATAATGTCATCTACATACACAACAAGTATTAGCAATTTGTCATTTTCAACTTTTATATACAGATTGCTATCTGCTGAACCTTTTAAGAAACCTTGTTGATGAAGATATTTGTCCAACCGGTAGTACCAAGCCCTTGGAGCTTGTTTGAGACCATAGAGAGCCTTTTTCAATCGGCATACAAGATTTGGATCATTTCCAAGAATGAACCCATCTGGTTGTTCAATGTACACTTCTTCTTCCAAGTCTCCATTCAAAAAGGCTGATTTCACATCCATTTGAAATACTTTGAAGTTCTGAAAACTTGAGAGAGCAAGGAACATTCGGATGGCCTCAAGTCTTGCAACAGGAGCAAAAGTTTCTTCAAAGTCTATTCCTTCTTGCTGCGCATACCCTTTACAAACGAGTCTGGCTTTGTTTCTAATTACTTCTCCATTTTCATTCAATTTATTTTTGAAGACCCATTTTGTTCCAATAACATTCTTATCTTTTGGTCTAGGAACCAGCTCCCAAGTGTTGTTCTTTTCGATTTGCTCAAGTTCTTCATCCATTGCTTTCACCCAACATTCATCTTTGCATGCCTCTTTCACATTTTGTGGTTCGGTGGAGGAAAGTAATGCCAAATAGCTTGAAGCTTCTGCAACTGTTCTTCTAGTTTGTATACCTGCTTCTTTTTGTCCCATGATCTGAGATTCTGGATGGTTCTTCTGAACATATCTGGATGGAGTCTTTTCTTCTATTCTTGTCCGTTCTTCTGCTTCTTCGTGAGGTTCTTCTTGAGATTCTTCTTGAGGTTCTTCTTCTTCATTATTCTGTCTTTGAGGGTAGCTCTCATCTTCTTCGATGTCTTCACGATGTATTTGCCTAGGAATATATCCCTTTTCATCAACCACTACATCAATGCTGTCAACAATTCTGCCAAGTCTTTTATTGTAGCATTTGTATGCTTTGCTATGTGGAGAATAGCCAAGAAGAATGCCTTCATCTGCTCTAGGATCAAGTTTGCCAAGCTGCTCCTCAGTATTCTTGATATAGCATTTGCTCCCAAATATTTTGAAGTGCTTTACCGAAGGAGTTTTACCACTCCAGAGCTCATGAGGGGTTTGAGTGCTGTTCACCCGGACATTTGTCTTGTTGAGAATAATAACCGCAGTATGTGCAGCCTCACCCCAGAAGGTTGCGGGGGTTCCTGATTCATCAAGCATAGCACGAGCCATTTGTTGGATTGTTCTGTTCATTCTTTCAACAACTCCATTTTGCTGAGGCGTTCTAGCTGTAGATAATTCTCTCCTTATCCCATGTTCATCACAGAAATCAAAAAATTCATTTGAAGTAAATTCCCCACCTCTGTCAGATCTGAGGCACTTAATTTTGTGACCTGATTCATTTTCAGCCAAGGCTTTGAAGGTTTTGAATTTTTCGAATGCTTCATCTTTGTGCTTCATAAGTCCTAACCAAACAAACCTGGAGAAATCGTCAATAAATAATATCAAGTATTCCTCTCCTCTAGGTGTTCTTTTTCTGAATGGTCCACATACATCTGTATGTACTAGCTCAAGAGGCATGCTGGCTGATCCTTCTTTCTCTGGAAAGTTAGTTCTGGTTTGTTTTCCAAACTGACATGATCTGCATATGGTGTTGTCAGGAATTTTGATATCTGGAAGATCGCGAACTGCCTGATATTTGCAAGCTTTCCTTATTTGTGAGAAGCTTAGATGTCCCAACCTTCGATGCCATAACCAGTGCTCTTCATTCTTGCTTAGATAGCATTGTTGTTGTCCTTCATCAAATATGTATAGATTATTTGGAGTTCTCTTTCCTTTGAGAACTGTTTTACCTGTATCAAGATCACGAACAAGGCATCCATTTGATCTGAATATAACCTCGGTTCTTTGATCACACATCTGGCTGACACTTAGTAGATTATGCTTCAATCCATCAACAAACAAAACATTTCCAGCCTTAACATCTTCTTTTAAAGGAGCAATACCTTTTCCTTTTATAGTTGCAGGAGTATCATTTCCAAAAGAGACTTTCTTTCCCTTTTCTAAATTAGAATAAGACTCAAGTTTTTCTTTATCACCTGTCATATGCTTCGAACATCCACTGTCAATGTACCATAGATTTTCTTGTCCTTCTGCATAAAATGCTATCCCACATCTTTCTGTTTGAGGTTCCTTTATTCTCCATGTTTTGGCGCCTGAGGCTTGTTCCTTTTTCTGCTCTTGTACCTTTCTTTCTGGAAACCTGCTTCTGCATTCAAAGTCTTTATGTCCAAAATTATTGCAAATAGAACATTCAACTTCATTTTCAAGAGCTGAAAAGTTGTTATAGGTCCTTTTTGTAATCCCTGTCATACTTCTTTGTTTTTGAGCTTCCCTAGTCATGATTGTTTTATACGCAACACATTGAGCTGCTTTGTGACCAAAGTTATGGCAAGAAAAGCATTGTCCATTGAAGAAGCTTCTGCGATTATTGGATCTACCAGCCAACTGATTGTAATTTCTATTTTCATCTATTCTTGAACCAAATTGAGAAGATTTTACCTGTGGCTGGTTGTGGCTTTTGTTCACCCTTAAGCTGGATTGCCCCTGATAGTTTCTGCTTGACATTTGTCCCTGCTTTACCTGATGATCTTCCTTGTGCTCTTGCTCATTTCTTCTTGCTGCATCAAGATAACTTTTTGAAGTGGATGCTTGAGAAGTTTCTCCATTATAGCCCAAACCTGTCTTATTTAGTGGAGACCGCTGCACACTGATAATCTCATCCAAAGTTTCAGATCCTTTGACAAACTTGAGATTAATAGTTTTTGTTTTCTCAATTTCTTTTCTAAGACCAACAATTTCACCTTCTAATTTTTCAAGATGTTTTTCCTTTTCATCAATTTGGAATTGTAGAGTATCAATAATCATGTTCTTTTCTTCTATGCATCTCTTGAGTCTAGTAATTTCATCATAAAGGTTATCCACATCTACAGCATCCTCATAATCATCATCTTCAAATGCCATTAACAACCTATATTTATTACCTTGTTCATCTTCATCACTGTTTGATAAGCCATCACTATCTTCATGGGTGTAGTAGCTTTTCTTATTTGCGCTTTGTTTCTTGTTCCATCTAACTGGTTCCTTTCCTTTATCCTTATAAGAGCATTTTGCAGCATAATGACCTACTCTTCCACAAGCAAAGCATTTGAAAGGTAGCTTACCTCTGAACCTTCCAGAACCTCTTTGAAGATTTCTGACAAAATTTGATTCTTCTTCCTCTTCTTCTGGATCATGGCTTGCTTCATAGTAATCTTCTTTGCCTGATGCTTTAAAAGCAGCCTCCCTTCTGTCTGATGGTCCTCCCTTTCTCATTTCATAAGCAGTTAGAATTCCATGTAGCTGAGACATAGTGAGAACTTTGAGATTTTCCTTTTCTTCTATTGCAGATACTTTAGATTCAAACTTGGGGGATAATGATCTTAGAATCTTTTGAACTACTATAGTCTCTTTTATTTCTTCACCCAAATTTTTCATACAATTAACAATCTCATCTACCCGAAGAAAATAATTAGCCACACTTTCATCATTATACATCTTGAGAGTCTCATATTGAATCCTGAGAGTTTGAAGTTTAGCTTCCTTTACCTGTTCATCTCCTTCATAGCTAGTGATCATTTTGTCCCATATCTCTTTTGCTGATTTGAAGTGCATGACCTTCATGAATTCTGTTTGGGATATACTTCCTAATAGAGTACTGACTGCTTTTGCATTTGTTTCATATGTCTTTTTCTCAGCTGGATCTGTAGGAGTAGCTGAAGGAAAAGCATAGCCTGTTTCTACAATGTCCCAAACTTCAGTACCAAGAGATTGAAGATATGCAGTAACTCTTACCTTCCAATAATTGAAGTTTGTCCCATCAAAAACTGGTGGCCTGATTGATGCTTCTCTCTCATAGTTGCTCATGATGAACGATCTACCTTCAAGCGATCAAGCTTTTCTGAAGGACCTGCTCTGATACCAATTGTTGGAAATAATACTGAGAGGGGGGGTGAATCAGTATTATCAAGCAATTTACCAAATCTTCCTTATTTGATCTTTTGAATTATTCTTGCATATCAGTACCATAAAATAATGAGCATGAATAAAGAAAATAGACAGTCACACCAAAGAACACAAGATGTAAGGTGGAAACCCAATGCGGGAGAAAACCACCTGCTGCAATATGTCTCTATCTTCTTTCAAGAAAATCTTTTTACAATGATTTTGTACTGGTGCAGTCCTTTACCAGCATGCAGGCTGCAACCTGCAGAGAGCTACAACTCTCTCTCGTTTTCCAGTCTCTCCTGGAAGGGAGCTACAACCCCCTACTTCTTTTCATGAACAATCAAATGATCAACAAGTATACAACAGATACAGTCCACTACAGATATCAGATCAGTAATTACAGAAATAACCCAGAACACCTTATGAACAGAAATATACAGTCAACAGATCATCTTAAGACAGGGACGCATATTTTCTTTCTGTGGCCTGCGACTGGACGTAGTCTACCTTCTTCTGTTCTGCGTGCAGACGCACTGTTCTTCTAAGCTTTTCTGCGACCGACGCATCCAGCAGCACTATCGCGCCGCGTCTTTCGCTTCAGAGACGCACCCAATAACACAGTCGCGCCGCGTCCCTTGCCTCAGAGACGCACCTGAGCTTTTACTTCACTACGTCCCGGCGCACTTGCTCTTCACTGAACCTGCGTCCCTTCAGATATAAGAAATATGAGGACTTCAGAACCAACCCAAACACTCAGATCCACAGATCTGATCATGCGCCATAGAGATCATAGTCCTTTAGAAGATTCGCCCTTATAGATCTAGACTAGATCTCGCCAAGAGATGTTCAACCAAGATGATGCACAATCCAAATGAACTCCTTTGCTTTATATAGGCAAGCTTCTCCCCAAAACATGGAACAATACCACGAGCCGACACCATAGAAACACAAAACCGTCGGCTAGATACCACACAGGAAACCCCCACGTGCATTTCTCTGCCTTGAAATGTGTGCACTGGGCGGACGCACCTCCTGAACGGCTGGCCTGCGTCCCTGGACGCGGGTTATGTATGGTATACCTGCGGGGACGCACGTGCTGAACATATTTCCTGCGTCCTTCTTGATTTATCACCTGAATGGGTTTGCCATCAAGGACAACACCTGAATCATAATGCCAACACAAACCCAAAACCAAGGTCTACATTATTGAAGACTCGGAAAAGGCTGCCATATAAAATACATAGGTCAATAAGGACCAGAGAGGAAGAAATGCTTAGTATTAACACACAACAACATAAGAAATGTTAGTAAGATCTTGTAGTCCACATAATCTCATCACTGCAATAAGAATGGATTTCCATACTAATTTATATTGGAACATAACAATAACATCACATGTTGTTCCAACACCTTTAAAATAGTGATAAAAACATATTAGTCAACAATAAAAGCATAAACTATACCCGATACATCAATAAACACCATTTTAGTCCAAAAAATGTAGATGTCTATTGTATTCATTATCTCTTGAGAATATGAGAAATACTTATCTCAAAAACTAATGAGAAACTGAGTTTGGGACAATGAATCTCCACCCAACCATAGACAATTGTAGCCAAGCTATCACTTGCAGCTATTACCCCCAAGCCAGATTCTAGAGACTGAGGGGCCCTTTTCTTAGGGATTCTAACACAACTACCCATTGAAGCAAGGACTCTAAATATTCTTCCCATCCACCCACCAACTAAGTTTCTCTCAACAAGTGCAAATGGAGTCTAGGACTTGCTATCTCCACTCTTCATAATTAAATATTGTGGTTCCACCCAAATTGGGTACTCTAGAACCATAATAAAATCAAACATACAACAAAGAAGCCTTCAGAAATCCTCCAGGAGTTTCTAGTAACAATTACTCCACCCCAATCCTCATGGATTTCTAAGAAACACCATCTCCACGCTCTAGTCAATTGGGACTCGGGAGACACTTACTTCCTCACCTAGAAGTTATTTCTTCTTGACTTCTTGCCAACGAAAAATTGTCTCTCCGCCTGTTTGTGTTTTCTTGGAATTTTAATTCTATTGCTCTGTATTCTTGCCTATGTCTTTTTCTTCTTTTTCTCCTCTTGAATGCATGCCTTCCATAGTTCGAAATCAAATCTCCTTTCAGTAGTTCGAGTGTCTCCTCCCCTACCTTGCTACACTTTCTCCAACAATTCAAAATTCCCTCGCTTGTTGTTGTGATATCCTCCCGTTTCCTCATCTTTTTCTATTGATGTATGGATTTTCTCCCTTTAGAAAGTGATTTCTTCTAGAAAAATATTGTTGGACAATGAGGAGAATGCCACCCGCTTGCATATCCCAATGTTATTAAATGTTGTTTTGTTTGTTGTAGTGGGTGGCCAACACACCATGCCAACTAGAAACTCATCTTTTTGCTTTTTAATTTGTTGTCCCTATTTTCTTATCAATTGTTGTAAAAGCACAACTGATAAGAAAATACAAATCATCCCTTTTTTCCCATCTATCAATTGTTATGTACCATATTATATTTTTTTTATTGTAAGGAAATTTTAAAAATATCCCAACAAGTGACCTCCCTAGCCTCTATAATTTGTGTCCCATTACTCAGCCCATATTTTTTTGTAAAAATATTTACATTTCATATATTAGTGCAAAATAATTGGGGCTATCACAAACCCCTCCCCCTTTTGGGAACACTGTCCTCGGTGGTATCTGTCCATATGCAACACATAAAACATATTTAAAAAAAACATACTATTTCGTGGAGCATTATAAGTATACTTATCTACAATATTTACAAATTTATATACATATGTTTCAACCAACAAATGAAAAAGGATATGTTTCCTCATTGAATCAACCATTTCCCAAGTGGCCTCCTTGGGCCCAAAGTGCCTCCACTGCACTTTGAATTTCTTTATTACTCGATTCTGGAGCATGAGGCTGCTCTAGTCTAGGATGCATAATGGATTTGGCTATAACTCTCCCTATGGTTCACCCTATAGCACAAATTAATCAGGCACATGATTATAATATTGTACATATATTTTAAGTAAATAAGCATGGACAACATCATGGAATTTTAATGATGGAGGTAGGGACAACATATAGGCCAATGGTCCTATCCTTTTAAGTATCTCAAAAGATCCATAGAACTGTGGTGCCAACTTGGCACAAGACCCAATCTTCAAGGAAATTTTCTTGGGTCTTATTCTCAAGTAAACATGTTCCCCAACTTGGAACTCTTTATTCACTTTATGCTAATCCACATAGCTCTTCTTCCTTTCCTAGCCACTTTAAATTCTTCCTAATGATCTGCACTTTCTGCTCCATTTCTTTGAGCATATCAAGCCCAACAAGGACCCTATCCATTGGATCGCTCAAGTTGATAGGAGTATTGAAAATCCTTCCATAAAGTTCCTTGAATGGGTTTATTTTTAGAGATCCTTGGTACCCATTATTGTATGCAAGCTCTACAAGTGGAAGATAATATTCCCACCTCTTGGGCTACAACATCACATACATCCTCAACATGTCTTCGAGGATTCTATTTGTGCTCTGTATTTGCACATCTATCTGTGGATGATAAGTTGTACTAAAGGTCAATTATGTACCCAAACCTGCAAATAGTTCCTTCCAAAACCTTGAAGTGAACTTGACATCTTTATCTAAAATGATTTCCTTGGAAAATCCATGCAATCTCACAATCTCCTTTATGAAAATTTAAGCCACCTCACTAGCTGAGTTGATGGATTTCACTGCTACAAAATGAGGCATCTTGCTCAAATTTTCAATCACTACCATAATTGCATCATGTTGTTGGGAGGTATTTGGAAAACTAGTAATCAAATCCATGGATATCACTTCCCATTTCCATTCTGGAATGGGAATGGGCTGCAATAAGCCTGCTGGATGTTTACATTCGACCTTCACTCGTTGGCATTTTATGCACTTAGAAACATAATCAAGCACTTCCTTTTTCAAATTAGGCCAATAATAGAATTTTTTATGACCGTGAGAGTCTTTTGGTATCCCAAATGGCCAGAATATGGTTTAACATGGAACTCTTTCATTATGAGCCTCTTTAAATAATCATTATTGGGTACACAATTTTTTTTCTTGAATCTAATTAGACCGTCATATATGATGTGATATTCCTCATCCTCACCATGTTGTTGTAACATTTTCTTCACTTGCTGATATTTCTCATCATGCTTCCCTACACTTTTGACCCTTTCTACTAGGTATAATCCATAAGAACTTATGGGT
The DNA here is from genome assembly GCA_031772625.1 of Pinus tabuliformis. Classification (NCBI taxonomy): domain Eukaryota; kingdom Viridiplantae; phylum Streptophyta; class Pinopsida; order Pinales; family Pinaceae; genus Pinus; species Pinus tabuliformis. The sequence continues at coordinate 720,734,743 of CM062806.1, forward strand.
TCCATGTGATTCAATTAAATCCTTTTGTTGATGCATTTGAAACCTTGTTCTTTTTTCCTTTAATGTACTTGATCTTAAACTTAAACTCGCTAAGTATGGCCAACCACCTAACTTGTCTTGCATTCAACTTAGGTTGATAAAAAAAAATACTTGAGTCCACCATGATTTGTCATGAGTGTGAATCTTCTGCCGATGAGATAATGCCTCTACATCTTCAATGCATGAATAATGAAAAATAACTCCAAATCACGAGTCACATAATTTTCCTCATGCTCATTTATTTTCTGTGACTCATAGCACACTACCTGTCCTTCTTACATTAATAATCCACCGAGTCCTTCCTTGCAAGCATCTATGCATGCCAAAAAATATTTGTTTAGATATACAATCCTCAACACTGGTGCATTAGTGAGAAATTGCTTTGACTGACTGAAGCTTGCTACACATTCAACTATTCACTTAAATTTCTTTCCTTTCCTCTACAAGGATGTGATGGGGTGGCCTATCTTGGAGAAGTTTTTGATGAAACTCCTATAGTAGTCTACCAATCCCATGAATTCTATAATCTCATTCACATTTTTCAGTGTTAGGCACACCATTATGGCCTTGATATTTTTTAGATCAACTGATATCCCCTCCTTGGAGATGATGTGCCCCAAATAATGTATTGATGACTGGAAGAAATCACACTTGTTAACTTTGCGTAAAGCTTATGTTCCATCAACAAATATAACAATACAACCAGGTGCTTTTCATGTTCTTCTTTAGTCGTTGAATACAATAATATTTCATCAAAAAATACTATCACAAATTTGTCCAATAAGGACACAATACATTATTCATTAAACACATGAAAGTGCAGGGGCATTAATAAGCCCAAAGGGTATCACCACAAACTTGTAGTGCCTGTATCTTGTTTGGAAAGAAGTTTTTGGATATCATATTCTTTGATGCACACTTGATGATACCTGGACCTCAAATTGATCTTGGATAAAATTGGTGCTCCCCTTAGCTGGTCAAATAAATCATCAATTCATGGCAATGCATATCTATTCTTGATGGTCACTTAATTTATTTGCTTGTATTCAATGCAGAGTCAGAGTATCCCATCCTTTTTCTTCACAAATAATATTGGAGCTCCCCAGAGTGACACACTTGGCCATATGTAACCTTTATCAAGTGTTTCCCTTAGTTGTATTTTTAAATCAACCAACTCAGATGTACTCATCTAATATGGTGCCTTGGATGTTGGTTTTGCTCCAGGCATCAATTTGATAGAGAAAGCAACTTATTTGTGAGGAGCTAATCCTAGAATGTCAATGGGAAATACATCCTTATTCCACTATAACACGAGATACTTCTTTAATACCTTGATTTATTCTTTCCCAGTGCTATCACTAGATTTTCCATCACTAAAAATTTGCACAACAATAATTTGTAGCATCTTTGGCAACTATGTTTGGCCTGCATTTCTGTGATCAACCTTACTAAAATTGGCTTTCATTTTCCCTGTAAAATGTTTCTTTCTCCAACATCATCTAGGTATTGAATTTCTTTTTCAAAGCAAACAACCTTAGTTCTATGCATGTACAACCAATCCATGCCCAATAATATGTTGTACACACCCAATTGTAGCAAATTTAAATGTGTTGTTACAGGAATTTTTCTGAGATAAAATGCACATGATTTCACCCAATAACTAAATTTTCTCTTTGCTCTTGTTACCAACTGAGATAATCAAGGTTCTATGTGCAATTCTTTGGCCAATTTGCATTTTTCCACAAGCTCTAGACTGATATAATTGTAGTTAGAAATGAGATCAATTAAAATATAAATAAATTGATTGTACAACTTCCCTTCCATCTCAATTATGGATGCTTGGTGGTCTTCTTGGTGATTATCTACAACTCCATAAATTCTAGGAAAAGTTTGTGCCACATCACATACAATTTGAGCTTCCTGGGTGTTGTAATTTTTTAGTATTGATTTTTTCTAGTGTGGAAAATCTATTTTCCAGTGGTTCTCACCATAGGTCCAACATTTTAATTTCTCTTTTTCCTCAGCTTTGATTTTCTCTGTTGCCGACTAATGCACACAACCTTTATCAGCTGGGTTGAATATTTGTTGAAATTGAGTGTTGGGTTGTGTTATATTCTTTCCACGACTAAACAACGTAGTTAAACGGGGGTTAGAGGGGGGCGGTAGCCCCCCTTCGTTGCGCCGATTGCGCAGCGGGGGGGTCACAGGGGGGGGCGGCAGCCCCCCCTGTCCGGGGGGTTTGAGGGGGGCAGGTAGCCCCCCTCTACGGGATCCGGGGCAGCGCCCCGGGAAATTTGGTTTTGGACCCTATATTAGGTTGGGCGAACCTACCTATGGTTTTGTGCATGATTTTCGCACATGGTATTGGACGCGATGGTTTTTTGGTCCATGGTATTGAATGCTTCGGCATGTATAAATATGTATTGTAACATTGAAAGGAAAATAATGAAAAATCAAGCTGGTAGTCCCGGTTTTGGGATCCAGGAAAAAATCTCTGTGCATATGTGTTTTATGGGTTATGCTCTCGCATTGTTTATTTTCTTTGTTTAAGAATTCGTATGCAGGTAATTTCTGTACAGGGTTAAAACCTACATTTGGTATCAGAGCTGTTTTGGCTTCAAGGGGACGCCTTTGTTGCTGAGGGGTTTCGCTCGGGCCTGTGGTAGACCCTGTTCAGTGGGAGATCTGCGAGATCGATTCTGGTGGTGAAAGAAGATGGCGTGCAGTGGAAAGATCGAGATTGAGAAGTTCAATGGTCAGAGTTTTGAGTTGTGGAAACTCAAGATGGAGGATCTGTTGGTCGATAAAGATCAGTGGATCGTGGTAGATCCGGGTACTAAACCATCGGGAGTGACCGATGAAGAATGGAAGAAATTAGATCGGAAGGCAAAGAGCACAATACGATTGTGTGTCTCAGATTCAGTATTGCTGAATGTATCAGGGGAAGCTACGGCAAAGGCTTTGTGGGTCAAGTTAGGGACTTTGTACCAATCTAAGTCTCTGGTGAATAAACTGTTCCTGCGGAAAAAGCTGTATAACTTGAGGATGAAATATGGAGACTCGGTGACAGAGCATCTGAATGCGTTTAATACTGTGGTAAGTCAATTATTATCTATTGATATTAAAATTTCAGATGAAGATAAGTGCATCAGTCTATTGTGTTCTCTACCAGATTCGTGGGATAGTCTGGTTATTGCAATAGGTAGCAATGCAACTGCTTTGCAGTTTGATGAAATAGTCTCAGCCTTGCTGACGGAGGAGATGAGACGGAAGAATATGGACAACCAGAATGGTGATGCCTTGTCTGTACGAGGACGGTCCCAGAACAGAAACAAAAATAAGTCATCGAGTGGGAGATCTAAATCTAGAGGGAGATCTAAATCTCTAGGAAAACCTACAAAGGTGGTGTGCTGGAAATGCGGAAAGGAAGGGCACTTCAGAAGGGATTGTAAATCTAAAGCTCCTGATAAAGGAAAGGGATCTGATGATGCTCCTTCTGCAGAGGCGAAAACCACCTCAGATGAAGGTGGGGATGTGTACTTGGCTTCTTCAAGTACACATGTAGATCATGAGGCATGGTTTATTGACTCAGGTGCATCCTTTCACTTCACTCCCCATAGAGAGTGGTTCTGCGAGTATGAGAAATACGATGGTGGTGATGTCTTCTTATGAGATGATAGGAAGGCTAGAATCATTGGTCGGGGAAAAGTAAAGTTGAAGCTGCAAGGTGGAAGGGTTAGAACATTTCCGGGTGTTCTACATATTCCTGCATTGGCCAGAAATCTGATTTCTGTAAGCAAGTTGGATGATGCAGGTGTAAAGACGGTGTTCGAGAAAGATACCTGCAAGATGGTTCGAGGAGCACTGATATTAATGCGGGGAGTTCGGATTGGAACTCTGTACAAGCTGCAAGGTAGCACTGTTGTTGATGGGTGCAATAGTTCTATGGTTCCTGAAAATGGAGTAGAAAATCTAGTGGTCTCTGGAGAGAAGACCATGTTGTGGCATCAAAGGCTTGGACATATTGGAGAGAAGGGTCTTCGAATACTTCATGGTAAAGGTATGGTAGAAGGTATGAATGATAGCTCTCTGGATTTTGATTTCTGTGAAAATTGTGTGTATGGGAAGCAGAATCGAGTGAGTTTCCCCTCTGGTGGTAAGAGGACGAAACAGATATTAGAGCTTGTGCACAGTGATGTGTTTGGACCCGTGAAGGTTCCATCACTGGGTAAGTCTGTGTACTATGTATCATTCATAGATGACTTCTCAAGGAATACATGGATATATTTCCTTAAGAAGAGATCTGAAGTCTTTGACAGGTTTAAAGAATTTAAGGCTCTGGTGGAAAATCAGACAGAGAAGAAGATAAAGGTGCTGAGGACAGATAATGGTGGAGAATTTTGCAGCAAGGAATTTGAAGAATTTTGTAAGAAGTGTGGTATAGCAAGGCAGAAGACTACTCCATATACACCTCAACAAAATGGAGTCGCAGAAAGAATGAACAAGACGTTGATGGAAAGGGCAAGAAGCATGCTCAGTGGTGCCGAGTTAGGACAGGAATTCTGGGCAGAGGCGGTGGATACTGCACGTTACCTGATCAACAGATCACCCTCATCAGCGTTGGAGGATAAGACTCCACAAGAAGTATGGACTGGTAAGAAACCCTCTCTTTCACATATGAGGGTATTTGGATGTGATGCATATGTACATGTTCCAAAGGAGAAACGAACCAAGTTGGATAGTAAATCTGAAAAGTGCATCTTTATTGGGTATAAGGATGGTTTAAAGGGTTATAAGCTTTGGAACCCAGTCACACGGAAGGTTGTGTACAGCCGAGATGTGGTGTTCAGAGAGGTAAAAGACGTTATTCAACATGAAGTCCAACCAAAGGAACCTGAGAAGATAGAGTTTGAGCCAAAGGAGGAAGAATCAGACTCTGCAGCAGAGGAGGAATCAGAAGATGAAGAGCCACAAACTCCGGCTGTGAGAAGATCAGGTCGAGAAAGAAGGCAGCCAGAAAGGTATAATCCATCTGCTTTCAGTTCAAATTTTGCTTTGTCTGTTACTGATGATGATCCCAGAACTATGAAGGAAGCAGTGGATTCAGAGGATGGAAAACTCTGGAAAGAGGCCATGGTTGATGAAATGGCATCTTTGCACAAAAATGAGGCTTGGGATCTGGTAGAGTTGCCGGCTGGAAGGAAACCCATTGGCAGCAAATGGGTGTTCAAGAAGAAGACTAATGCAGAAGGAAAGGTGGAGAAATACAAAGCTCGGTTGGTAGCAAAAGGTTATTCCCAGGTGCCGGGAATTGATTTTGGTGATATTTTTTCTCCTGTTGCCAAGGTAGCTTCTATTAGATTACTTTTATCTGTTGCTGCTGCTTTTGATTTTGAGGTAGAACAGATGGATGTGAAGACAACATTTCTTCATGGGGATTTGGAAGAGGAAATCTACATGAGGCAACTTGAAGGCTTTGCGGTGAAGGGTAAGAAAGAACTGGTATGCAAGTTAAAGAAGTCTCTGTATGGGTTAAAACAGTCACCAAGGATGTGGTATCAGAAATTTGATACATTTATACAGGGACTTGGCTTCACCAGAAGCAAAGCAGATCATTGTGTGTATTTTAAATTAATTGGTGACCGTGTTATTTATCTGGTCTTGTATGTGGATGATATGTTGCTGGTTGGAAATGACAAAGAAATTATCCAGGATTTGAAGACCCAATTGTCCTCCAAATTTGACATGAAAGATCTTGGTGCTGCAAACTATATTTTGGGCATGGAAATTAAAAGAGATCGGGCAAACAGGAAGCTCTGGTTAAACCAGAGGAAGTATGTCGAGACAATACTGCAGAGGTTTAATATGCAGGATAGTAAACCGGTGAAGGTTCCTATTCCTGTAGGTGTGAGGTTATCCGCTGAACAGTGTCCCAAGACACAAGAAGAGGAAGAGGACATGTCCCGTGTTCCATATGCAAGTGCAGTCGGTATCCTGATGTATGCAATGGTCTATACTAGACCAGACATTGCACATGCAGTGGGAGTATTGAGCAGGTTTATGTCAAAACCTGGGAAGGAGCACTGGACAGCAGTGAAGCGGGTTTTCAGGTATTTGTGTGGCACTAGTGATTATGGTTTGTGCTACCAAGGAAGACCAGGATTGGACAGAGTGTTGGATATTCATGGTTTTGTTGATGCAGACTGGGCTGGAGATCTGGATCAGAGAAGATCTACAAGTGGGTATGTGTTTAACCTATTTGGAGGTGCAGTTAGTTGGATGAGTAAGAAACAATCTGTAGTGGCACTATCAACTACAGAAGCAGAATACATGGCATCCACTCATGCAAGCAAGGAAGCAGTTTGGTTGCAGAGATTGTGTTCAAGTATGGGGTTAGTACAGGGAGCTATAAGAATAGACTGTGACAGCCAAAGTGCAATTTTCTTGGCAAAGAACCCTGCTTATCATTCAAAGACAAAGCACATTGATGTTCAGTATCACTTTGTGAGGGATATGATAGAAGACAAAAAGGTGTTGCTGGTAAAGGTGGACACTTTGAAGAATATTGCAGATGCATTGACAAAATCTGTGAGCTCTGAGAAGTTCTCTTGGTGTAGAGAAACAATGGGTGTTTCAGGGCTGGAAAAATGACTAAGCTCTCCTGTGGCCCCTTGTGGAAAGAAAACAACAAGTGGGAGATTTTTGGGTTGTGTTATATTCTTTCCACGACTAACCTACGTAGTTAAACAGGGGGTTAGAGGGGGGCGGGAGCCCCCCTTCGTTGCGCCGATTGCGCAGCGGGGGGGTCACAGGGGGGTTTGAGGGGGGCGGGTAGCCCCCTCTATGGGGTCCGGGGCAGTGCCCCGGGAAAATTTTTTTTGGACCCTATATTAGGTTGGGCGAACCTACCTATGGTTTTGTGCATGATTTTCGCACATGGTATTGGATGCGATGGTTTTTCGGTCCATGGTATTGAATGCTTCGGCATGTATAAACATGTATTGTAACATTGAAAGGAAAATAATGAAAAATCAAGCTGGTAGTCCCGGTTTTGGGATCCAGGGAAAAATCTCTGTGCATATGTGTTTTATGGGTTATGCTCTCGCATTGTTTATTTTCTTTGTTTAAGAATTCGTATGTAGGTAATTTCTGTACAGGGTTAAAACCTACATTGAGTTGCTTTGGTTGGGTGTATGCCTTCCTTCTTGTTGACGATTTTTTTGGGCTACTTCTTCTTACCCTTAGCGTTGTTCTATGTTTTCCTTTCAACTCTAAATTCTGGCCTACATTTTCCTTGCTCATAATAGTGCTTTAATTTATTAATGGCATCATTTAATGTCTGAGGATCCATAAATTCAATTCATTTACTGAATGTTATTGGCCTCCCACTAATAATTCTTTGGATTTTTTCCTTCTCATCTTTGATATATGGTACATATCTTAACAATTCCAAAAACTTGGTGACATATTCTTCATCTAACATTTTCCCCATCCTGAGATCATAAAATTCTTTAACTTTGTTGTCACAGTATTGATCTGACAAGTATTTGTCTCTAAAGAGACCCCACAACTCTCTCAATGTCAATCTCTCTTTAGTTATGCCTTTAACATTATTCAAATCTTCCCACGACATATATTATTTTCCTTTAAGACTATAGGTGGCCACTTTTGCTTTCATTTTCTCAGAATAATCATGGATCTCGAATGTTGGCTTGTTGGGGCCTGACCCAGGTTCAGAAGTGTTTTAGCCAAACAAATCCCAGAACTACGGGCCCTTTCGGAAACATTCTGTGGAGTGCGGACTGAGGTCTCACCTGAGGTAGTATGGGAGGGTGCTGGAACCAGGTTTCCACACCCTAGGGATGTCTTGATGAGATCTAGAAAGGTCGCGAACCGATCCTATGCACTGGTGTAGCTCCGCGTAGCTATCTGACCTTTGCGTAGCTCTGTACATAGCGCGAAGGGGTGCTATCTAGATCCTCTAACCTTACTGTGTTATTATTATAGATCTGACTAAATTTTGTGGGCTTAGTAATCTTTATCAATCGTTCAACACTTATAATCAATGTGCAAAATCATAAACGATAAGGAGATGTATAAACATATAATAGAAGCATAGACATACAGATCTACGAATAGATGCCCATTAATTCAGAATCAACTTAGCTTTTATTAAACTTCTGTTCCATTACAATCCCAACTCCGCCCTACACACTTAGCTGCATGGATCCGCGCACACAACCGCGGACTCTACCAGGCCTCTGTGCACACAGCTGCAGAGCCTCTTCCTACTCGTACAACCCAAGACTTAGATTTATAGACTCAGAGCGAATATTGCATTCAAAAACCCATATCACTTAAGATCAAGACTTAACCAACCACTGAATTCTACACTTAGAGCCTCACTCTATTTATACATTCCTATGGTCTGCGGACCATGGGTAGGCTGACCCACTCTATATTAAATGACAATATTTGAGGGCGGAAAACCCTTTGTCTTGATTCATTACAATTTGCGCTCCGTGCACTACGCGGAGCCTTTACAACACCATTACCCAAAATTGTGGGCTTTATGCCCCAAAACCATTACGCGGGGGATCCGCTGCCCAACAAGCCCCCAACATAAACATCGTGACTCGCCCTCGAGTCACCCCCTCGATGTGGCGAGTCATGCTGCCAAGGCTTCGCGGTCCGCCATCCCTGTGGGTGACGCATGACAATCTATTGCTCCATCATTGCCTCCTGCAATGCGTCTTCAAGCTCCTGCTCCATTGCCCCTACTAATTTGTTTAATGGATGATGCTCATTCTGCTCTGCTAGGTTAACAAAAAGCGACCACTCATAGGATTTTAGCTCTAGCCAAGATGTCAAATGCATGAAATTTTTGTGCAAGAGCAACGAACTTGCGATCTCTGGTTTAGTATACTCAATGTCTGTTGAACCTTGTGTTGCATTTTTGCAAGAGAGTTGTTGCTGTCAGCAAGGCCCCAATCTTCAAGTTTCATCGTGGGCACGTGGCCCAGAGACGAACTTTTAAACGGAATTCCATATTATGTCTCAAGATTCACCATTTTTCTCTTATCTTTCATAGATCGCTTACTAGACCACGGGTTCCGTGGCGACATCTGGACCGATCCTACTACCTGTCTGGGAATTTCCAGTACATCTCCCACCGTTGGCGTTGGGCTCGATTTGATGTCCTTGGCTGTCAACATTACACTATCCAGAAGGTCTTGCGTCTCTTTTGGCAATGTTGCAAACACTGGGCTTACTCTCAAAGTGTCGAAGTTCGATGGGTCCATATCTATTGGATAGCGCAATAACTTAATTCTCAAGATGCCACAGTTTGTTTGGTGGATGACCAACTGTGATTTATAGGCCTGTTGAAATTCAAATTCGATCGTTCCCCCCTTTTCTAGCTCATTAATGCTATATTGGCGGCAGATCGTTTCAAATCTAGTTCTGACTCCATGTCTTAAATTCCCGCTGCCCACTCCTTTTCACCTTAACTCGGACATCTTATCATGAACAGTGACACCAATGGTCACTTCCTTGTTTATCCACGCAGCAGCGTAGCCCCTTCTGCACGATCGTGACCCTTGTGACATATCGACCCTGTGCACACCCCTATTATCACGCAACTCCCTAACAGACTATTTTATAGTCCCGCACTCTCTTTCAACTGTTTGGAGCGGTGAGACTGTGCTTCCTATGGATAGTCAGATAGTCGGCCCACCCGTGTAGAGCTTCAGGTGACTACCATTTACTTTTCCTGGGAAGGGTTCTCCATTAAGTTTGACTAGCTGGACCGCGCCCTCGTTTGTAACTTCTTTACCCACATATGGTCCTAATCAGTGCATTCTGAATTTCCCTGGAAATTTTTCGAACTTGCTATCATACAGCAACACTAAATCATTTACCTTGAATGTGCGCATCTTGATATGGTGATCGTGCCAGGCTTTCTCACGCTGTTTTTGTACCTACTGATGGAATCCCGCCAGAAACCATTCTTCCTCAAGTTCTTCCAATTGTGCGAGCCTCTCTTCCAATGCTTCGCGGTCTGACATGCCTATCATCACTGCTATCCACAAACTAGGTACGATGTATTCCATTGGCATGATTGCTTCCGTGCCATAGACTAACCTGAAAGGTGTCTAACCCATCAATTTCTTGCATGTGGTTCTGTATGCCCATAATACAACAAGTATGCGCAAGTCCCAGTCATTTCGCTCTGTGTTACATACTTTGGTCAGTGCAGTCTCCAAAATCTTGTTGAATGCTTCTACTGTCCCATTATCTTGCGGATGGTACGACGTACTTTGCTGATGATACACCTGGAACTCCTCGATGAGTGTGCTAATAGTTTCGCTTAGGAAGTACATTCCGCAGTCACTCATTAAAATTTTCGAGCATCCAAACTGTGTCAACACGTTGTTGAACAAAAATTTCACAGCCGTGGCAGCCATGCAGTCCTTAACCGACTGTGCTTCCACCCATCGAGTCAGGTACTCTGTCGTGGTGATGATGTAGTGCGCGCCCGTTTTACCCTGAGGTTTGATTGGCCCCACAAAGTCTATTACCCATTTCTTGAATGGCTGCAACATCATCTATGGATTGAGTGGCATCTCATCCCTTCACGATGGTTTCCCAGTCCTTTGACATATGTCACAGGCTCGACAGTGTGCTTTCGAATCTTGATGTAGGGTTGGCCACCATAGTCCGGCACAAAGAATCTTTTGTGTCGTCACCCATCCCGCATAGTGTCCTCCTGCAACCCCTCCATGTGCTTCCGCAAGGATCTGTCCTCGTTCAAATTCAGGTACATATCTTTGCAATATCTCATCGTTTCCCATTTTGTAGAGGTGCCCCGCGATGACAGAAAAATCCACCGCGTGTACCACCAATTCCTTCTTCTGCTGGACTGAATATCCCTGCGGCGCAGTCCCTGTGGTTAAAAAATGAATTATATCTTCGAAGTGGCCGTCCGCGACACGCACCGCAAAGAGTTGTGCATCAGGTAGTCCTTCTTCCAAATTTGTTGGCTCCTCTCCTGTCTCAATTCGTGATAAGTGATCTAGTCCTGCATTTAGGCATCCTGGCTTTACGATGACCTCAAAGTCATATTCTTGAAATAGTAGCAGCCATTTGCATATGTGCCCCCCCCAACATAGGCTTTTTCACCAGGTATTTCAACGTGGAATGATTGGTATACATCTTGAAGTGCCCGCCAAGTAAAAAGTGTCGGTATTTTTGGAGCATGTATACCATTGCTAACCCCTCGCGCTCAGTATTAGAGTAGTTCTTTTTGGCTTTGGACAGTCACCGACTTGCGAACACAATTGGGTGATCCACTCCTTTCTCACCTTCTTGCGTAAGTACAGCTCCTAGTGCGATACATGACGTATCAATGTGTACATGAAATTCTATGTCCCATTTTGGAAAGAAAAATATGGGAGCGGATGCCATTTTCTCCTTGAGAAGATCCGAACTTTTCGCACAATCATCATTCCAACAATATGTAGCATCCTTTTTCAATAGCTTCTCCATTGGTGCTGTTATTTGCACATAGCTCTTGATAAACTTCCTATAGTAACCAGTGTGCCCCAACGTAGCGCGTAGTTGTTTGACACTTTGTGGTGCTTCCAGATTGAGAATAACAACAATCTTCGCAGGATCCACCATCAGACCTTGTTTGCAGACCACATGGTCGAGCAGGTTTCCAAAGGGGACGAGGAAGGTGCACTTTTTCAGATTCAGCGCAATCTGGTGTCGTCGGCAAGTATCCAACATCAAACATAAGCTTTCTATATGGTGTTTAACTAACCCAAACACAGTCCAATCATCCAGATAAACCTCCAAGAACTTGTGGATGTATTCCTTGAACGCGGCCACCACTACACGCGAAAATATTGTTGGCGCGTTCTTCAGCCCAAAGGGCATAACAGTGTATTGAAAACAGCCCCATTCAGTTGCAAAGGTTGTCTTGCTCCTATCTTCCAGCACGATCTTAATTTGATGGTACCCTGAGAAACCATCCGTGAATGAGTACGCTTCCTATCCACCAACATTCTCCAATACTTCATCTGTAAACGGTGTCGGGAATGGATCATGAACATAGGCATCATTAAGCTTCCTGAGGTCCACGCAGATTCTAATTTCGCCCTTCTGTTTTTTCTCCTATACTACCATAGGACTTACCTAGTCTGATTCTTCCACTGGTTCAATAATTCCAACTGCAAGCATTTTGTCTAATTCTTTGCAGACCTTTTCTTTATACTTCGGATTCAACCAGTAAGGTCACTATTTAACTGGCTTCACGTCTGGTTTCAGAGTGATCTTCATCATCCCTAATTCGCCAATGATCCCCTTTAAGTCCGTGATTTTGGTTGGGAACAAATCTTGGTATTTGCGGAGTAACTCGACAACCTTATCTACTGTAGCATCATCCCAGTAGTCCCCAAGCGTCACGTACTTCAGCTCCGTGTCTGTACCTATGTTTACCTGCTTTGTTTTTAGCGGTGCAGTGATGTCGGGGTCCTCAATTGATGGTCCTCGAACTTCGTGACACCCTTCAGTTTCTGGAATATTAATGTTTTGGGGGTCATCATCATCCTCTTCTGCTTGTACATTATAACATTCTAGGGCATGGCTTAACTAGGTTGCCCATGCTGGTTGAACTTCTTCCCGCAGTTCCTGTGGTATTTTGAAGATGGCAGCTTTCACAGCTTGCAGCGCGTCGTCAACAGTATCCGACCATTGGTCTTCAAAGGTGAATGTTAACAAAAATCCCTCGCGCAACACATCCCATTCACCCGTACCATGTCGGAGTTCCATCTTGGTATACCAATTCATGGGTATGACATCCAGGGTATGATAGAATAAGTGTACCCATTCAGGTTGAGGCTCTTCTCCATAGGCCTTGGTCCATTTTGCAAGGTGCATGCGCGGGTCATCACGTCCATTGTATTTATTTGCTAGTTGTAGTTCTGGTTTCCCAAATCGTAGCTGCATCATCCTCCTGCAGCCGTGCCAGTTCTCAAAATTTCCTTGATGTGTTCCCCACCAACGCACGGGTGTCACATGTAGCGCCCACTTCAATGCATTGAACCGCTATTGCTCTGGTACTGCGCTCTCAAACTTGCTCAAGAATTCATCCACCACTGTCAATCCATCATATGTCGGTAGATCTCGGGCCTGGGCTGTTATGCAATGCAGTGATCTAGTCATCATGTTGCAATTTAGCATTGTCACTTCGTTCAACCGATTGTGCCAGCATTCGTCTTCTTCGTCTGAATCCAAGGTGCAGGAACCTACGCACTCCCACGAGATTCTTCCATCTGCAGTCGGATTTACCTAATCCCAATCCCGCGTAGTTATCTTGTATATACAATCCAGCTCATTGTCATTTCCATCATCGCGTACAGGTTTAATGTAGCACGCTCCTTCTGCCGGATCTAGTGGAATGACTACGCGTAAAGACTTTTTCTCAAATATCATCTTCCACTTCTTCAGGTTGATGAATCCATTCATATCAGTGGCCCAGTCTATTCCTAGCAACATGGGGTAAGGGTTGCTGTCATCCACAATCTCTATCACCTCAAAGTTTGTCTGTGTGCTCGCGCCTTCGATATCAACTGTTATCCCCTACAATCTCCCCATGGGAAAAAATTTCTGTTGGTTCACCATCCGCAATTGAATGGGGGACCACTGTAATGTGGGCCTACCCATGTGTTCCCATGTCTTCTTTGGTAACACATTTGCGTCTGAACCCAGGTCTAGAATTACCTGATCCATTTCATATTCGCCAATCTACGTCGTCAATCTCATTTCCCTCCCAGTGTGCAATGCATGCTTTCCCAGTTTTCGGACTACGCGGGGTTCCCTGACCCTGTGCACCTAGTTATCAACTCCTGTAGTCCTTTAACCGCCTTATTATCACGCAACAATTTCATGCATGTCTCTAAAAAGGTAGTAAGCATAGAAGGATCCATCCCTGTCTCTGGTTGATCCTTACTACCTGAAGTAGAGGCTTCCGCGAAGCTCTTCTTAGCTTCCATAAATGTCTCCTTTGCGCGTTCCAAGTCAAACTCCAGTTCCTTTATAAGAGCCTTATGAACCCAAGTATATTCTTTGTGATGCTTACCCTTATCTTCCCCTGTGGTCACGCCACTTCTGAGCATCATGTTCACATTGGGGTCTTCTTCACACGGTTTAGACCTCATCATTTGGATATTATGAGTTGGAGTAGGCTGAAGTACCCCTTTCTCGCGCATCTGTGCGATCAGCGTAGGACAATCCATCATTTCATGATCAAACTGCTCAGAGCACAAACATGATATTCTCGTTGGGTTGGTACAATCATGAGTGTAGTGCCCCAGTCCTCTGCAATTGTAACAGATTAATTGTCTGTGGCCCCTTCCTGGCCCCATCCCTCCTCGTCCTTGACCTCGGCCTTGAAGTCCAGCGCGTGCCATCCCCACAGCTGGGTCGAGGGCTCGCGTTTCTATCTACATTCCATAGTCTGGGGTCTGCTCCATCATCAATTCGTAGCTACAACATGTATGCTTGTTGTGGCCCACCGACCTATAGAAATTACAAAATAGCTACCGTGGAGTCTGTGTATACTTCTGCAACAGATGGAAATTGTCTATTGTGCGTTTGCCTCCTATCTGAAAGATTGCGCACCATAGCGGGGGTGTCGCACTCGGCCCTGCTTGTGCCTTTGGTCTCAATGGCATTGGCCCCCCTCCTGCTAAGTAGTTCACGAATACTGGACAATGATCCTTATCGTGGCCCTCGCCTTTGCATTTTATACACCACACTTCCTCGCTAGCCTCCGACCGTGGTGCCCTATCCTGATTCAAGCTCTGCATTTCCAAGAAGAGATTCTGTAGCTGCGTGAATCTGTTAAACTCCTAATCCCGGATCCTGTATCGGTGTTTCATGCAACCTTATTGCCATTTCCAATGCTTCTGCCTGGGTTGAAAGCTTCTGCTGTGACAGCACCATCCTCAGGTGTGGTGTCAAAGACGCCACAAACCACGTGCAGTGCTGCGCATCTGTTAGCATCATATTAGCCTCGCGGATCATAGTCTTCAGTCTCTGATCCAGATCCCAGGGGGTCTCACCTAGAAGCATCGCGATCTCTTTAAATCCGATGATTGATTGTGTCTCTGATTTCGGCCAGCTAAATTCTTTGTTCAACGCATCCTGGATCTCCACTATTCCTACATTCGGGTGATCATTTGAGTGCTTGATATACCACATCAATGCGTGATCCTACAGCACACTTACCAATGTAGCCTTCTTAATTTTATCATTTGTAACCCCTTGTGCTTCCCACACTGCTCTTACCACGAACTAGAACTGATCCGGGTCCTCATTTCCTACTCCTCTGAATATGGGTAGCTTAATCGCGCTCGCCATACTGAATTGTTGGTTTGGTGGAGGTGGTGTGGGCGAAGATGGAGGTGAAGGAGGTGAAGTGAGTGGTGGCATAAGTGGAGATGGTAACTGCAGAATTCACTTCCTAATCTAATCCGGATTTAAACAGGAACGCATCAAATCACAGAGATAACCATATACACAAAGATGCAGCGGAAATAATACTTCATTTCATTAATGGAAAAATACTGAAATATGCTTACAATCAGAAATGGGAATAAATCAGCTAGTGCGATGGTAGCTTATCTCTGAGAAGAGATGTGATGGCCACATGCCTCTGAACTGTGTTACAATGAGGCTCGAAGGCCTATTTATTGTTGAGAAACAATGGAAAACCCTTAACATTCCAAAACCTAACCCTAGGAGATGAAACGCCAAACTGTGGGCCCCGTTTGGGGGTAAATTGGTACATCAACTTCCCGGGGTCGTAACTTTGGCATATGATCTCCGTTTGACGCGTACAATAGCTCGTTAGAAAGATCTATCCGAGTACTACCACTTTGGGAGGCAACATGGGTCCATGGACCCATGTTGCCCCAGATTCCCAAAAAAACGTCGTTTAGGGCCTCAAAACGGCTTCGGAAGTTCAGGACCCGAAAAACTGCTAAAAATAGTAAACTATGCTACAATTAAGGAAACTGAAAATGCTGAGAAAGACAATGGTGGGGGTCCAGGTGGATTTGGCAGGTGGCCACCAATATCCACCTGGATCATTCCTCCCCCCTTAGGAAGCAATGGTCCCCATTGCGTTGAGCTCCTCCATGAGATGAGGAAACTTCTGCTGAACTTGTTCCCTGGTGAGCCACTTGCCCTGCTGAAGGAGTTGGTCTGCTTTGACAACTCGATACAGTTGGATATTCTGTTGGCGAGTGTTCTTGATCTGTGTGTCCATGATCCGATCAGTTGCAGCTTGTTCCATGCAATCTGGATTTAATTTTGTGGGTTTGAGCTGTCCATCATCGCGTTTCGTTGTCGCTCGAGGGCTTCTTCGAGCAAGATTTTGACGGGATCTCCTGCCTCCTCGTCTTTCTTCTCGTCCGCCATGGGAGGCCGTCGGGATTTGCGAGGCTGGTCTTGCAAAGGTTCAACCAGTTCAAGCCCTAACTCCTTATATCCCGACCTTGTTGGGGACATGCAAGGAAAAACCGAGAAAAAGCAGACCGCTCTGATACCACTGATCCGGATTTAAACAGGAACGCAGCAAATCACAGAGATAACCATATACACAAAGATGCAGCGGAAATAATACTTCATTTCATTAATGGAAAAATACTGAAATATGCTTACAATCAGAAATGGGAATAAATCAGCTAGGGCGATGGTAGCTTATCTCTGAGAAGAGATGTGATGGCCACATGCCTCTGAACTGTGTTACAATGAGGCTCGAAGGCCTATTTATTGTTGAGAAACAATGGAAAACCCTTAACATTCCAAAACCTAACCCTAGGAGATGAAACGCCAAACTGTGGGCCCCGTTTGGGGGTAAATTGGTACATCAACTTCCCGGGGTCGTAACTTTGGCATATGATCTCCGTTTGACGCGTACAATAGCTCTTTAGAAAGATCTATCCGAGTACTACCACTTTGGGAGGCAACATCGGTCCATGGACCCATGTTGCCCCAGATTCCCAAAAAAAACGTCGTTTAGGGCCTCAAAACGGCCCCGGAAGTTCAGGACCCGAAAAACTGCTAAAAATAGTAAACTGTGCTACAATTAAGGAAACTGAAAATGCTGAGAAAGACAATGGTGGGGGTCCAGGTGGATTTGGCAGGTGGCCACCAATATCCACCTAGATCATAATCAAACTGACCGCACTCCTTGGAGAGACCTAAGCGTGCTCTTCCTCGCTTGCTCATGGAGGTGAAATTAAAGGACTGTTTCCTAACCCTTCGATACCTTTTTAGACCTTTTTTCTCAGCTTTGTTCCAATCATTAATGTATTCACAACACCCTTTTTTCACATAACAACATCTTAATCCAGGTATTCAAACATTTGATGTACTTACCTTGCGGTCCCTTGAGAAAATGTCTTTCTACTTCGCTGTAGCTTACAGTCGTGTCTATCACAAATTCAATGATAAACCCTCCTATTACGCAGTCGAGCCAATGGTCCACGGTCCGTGCGATCTTATTTTTTGATGCTTCTAGCCTGTGCACTAACTTCGGAGTCCACACTATCGATTGATCTAGCTTATACCTTTCCTGGTTGTCGACTAACCTTGCGATCCAATCATACAACTCTGAAGAGAAGGACGCGAAGAAGATCTCATGGATTTTTGTATATATGTAGTGATCCAACCACCTCTTCTCAGATAATTACTGAGTTTTGTTTTCCTGTGTCACGAACTCGTGAAGATTCTGATCCAACCAATCTTCAATTTCCTTCTTTGTAGGGTTTGAGTGTTCCGACATTAGACATCCCTTAGGCAGATCCCGGTCCTGGCAACGGAACCATTTGTTGGCTTGTTGGGGCCTGACCGAGGTTTAGAAGTGTTTTAGCCAAACAAATCCCAGAACTACTGGCCCTTTCAGCAACATTCCACGGAACTCGGACTAAGGTATTACCTGAGGTAGTATGGGAGGGTGCTGGAACAAAGTTTCTGCACCCTAGGGATGTCTTGATGAGATCTGGAAAGGTCGCGAACCGATCCTACGCATTGGTGCAGCTCCGTGCAGCTGTCTGACCTTTGCGTAGCTCTATACAGAGCACGAAGGGGCGCTATCTAGATCCTCTAACCTTACTGTGTTATTATTATAGATCTGACTAAATTTTGTGGGCCTGGTAATCTTTATCAATTGTTCAACACTTATAATCAATGTGCGCAATCATAAACAATAAGGAGATGTATAAACATATAATAGAAGCATAGACATACAGATCTATGAACAGATGCCCATTAATTCAGAATCAACTTAGCTTTTATTAAACTTCTGTTTCGTTACAATCCCAAATCTGTCGTGCGTACTCAGCTACAGGGGTCCGCACACACAGTTGCGGACTCTACCAGGCCTCTGCGCACATAGCTGCAGAGCCTCTTCCTACTCCTACAACCCAAGACTCGAACTTACAGACTCAGATCGAATATCTCATTCAAAAACCCATATCACTTAAGATCAAGACTTAACCAACTACTGACTTCTACGCTTAGAGCCTCACTCTATTTATACATTCCCATGGTCCTTGGACCATGGGTAGGCCGACCCACTCTATATTAAATTACAATATTTGAGGGCAGACAACCCTTTGAATTGATTCATTACAATTCGTGCTCCGTGCACTATGCGGAGCCTTTACAATACCATTACCCAAAATTGTGGGCTTTAACCCCCAAAACTGTTACATGGGGGATCTGCTGCCCAACACAGAAGATTTTTTTATGCTAAGAAACCATGCTTCTACATATTTAGATTTCTTCATTTATCCATCAAATGTGGGTGGTTTTGCCTTCTTATATTCCTCTAGAATATGGTCCCTTTCTCTCTCTCTTTGATGGTGTTGATGATAAGAGTGATGATGGTGCCTCCTAGTGGTAGAGCTAGAATATCTACCAGAGTGATGTAAATAAGTGCTAGTTCTTCCTTCTGGGGTACTAAGTGGTGCATTCCCTCACATGGTGTATTCACTTTCACTTCTTTTCCTTTTTCTGGACCTACAACCATCTACCCCATTGGTTTTCTCTTCTAACTCATGGAGGTTGCTCTTGTCTCTATGAACATCTTCCAGCTCATGCTGTCTCCATCTCTGTAAGTCTGAGAGGAATTACATTATGACTGCATTTATCTCAGCTTGCCTCTCCTAGGCCCTTTCCAATCTTTCATTATCTTCCTTGAAGCTCCTAACCTCAACCCTTAGGCTCCTAAGGGTATCTATCCAATCAGGAGAGTTTCCCCCTCCCCCTTGGCCAATTGATCTTTCTTCTTCATTTGTCACCGGATTCTTCATATCCTTGTTGTGACTAATCAAAGCTATATTGCACCATTCCTATCCTCATTTCTTTGTCTTTCACTATCTTTTGCTACTTGTGATGTGCTGTCATTGACACAATTGTTAGATACTTTATAATATAAATAAATGGCAATAAATTATGCCAGCCACGATCTTGCTTCTGGAGAGATGTTATCACAGGCTAGCTATAACAACAATCCATGTTAGTACACCAATTTCATTCAATCAACAAATTATTAGCATCAATATACATGCTTGAATAGTCAACAAAATATATCTATCGACACAAGTTGTTAGCTCATCAATAAAAATGAAAACATATCAATTTTTAGTCCATGTTACATAATAAAATCACAGAGTGAGCATATCAATCATGCATGCAATCAATTAATCATGGACCAAATTTTAACATCTAAATGTTTGTCTCATTAATTTTCTAAAAGTCAACATGAGACCTTCTTTATAGGAGCTTTCTATTGATTTCCGATATAGAGCCCATCCAGTCCAAGTGCCAAACCTGGATGCTCTAATACCACCTATAATGACCCCACCTTACACTCGGTGAAGTTTTCACTCACCAATCCAACTCTTTCAATACAATTAGAGAAGTGGGATTCCTTTTTTTCAATCTTTATTTAGAGTTCTCAAAACTTAGAGTAGATGTCACCAGCACCTTCATCTCTATGATATATTTTCGATGATGTGAAATTTTTTCCAATTTTAGACTCATGTATCTTAAGCTACCCATCCTTAAAGTTTTTCTTAGTTACTTTTTCTTATTTTATCTCCTCTTTCTCCCATTTAGAGCTCATGTAACATGACATCATACTGCTACCTAGAGACTCTTGAAACCTATATATATATATATATATATATACATATATATACATATATATATAAATATATCTATATATATATAGATATATTTATATATATATATAACGATGTACAACGGGTCGGGCATAGTTCCACAGGAATCCGCAACAAAGCTTAGCCAAATCTATGTTGGCAATTATTGTTTCTGCCCCCTTGGGCATGTAAGGTTGGCCCGACCTCTACCCATTTGTTCAGATAGTAAATTGGCCCCAACCCCAACTTGGTCATAAAAGGAAGTGCTACGGCACAATTCTTGGATCATAAGCCCTTGGGACTAAGGTTCTCACCTCCACCCGAAGAATTACAGTGATAGCATGGCTGTAGGTATGAGTTAACATCTTGGAAATCGATGTGTTATGTTAACACATTACATATGTATATAAGACAAAGAGTTCACTCCCAAAGTAGCGAGATTTTGGTTGACGACCCAAGTGTAACCCAACCCTTGCAATCCACTTTCATTATATAAAATTAATATCTGCATAGTAGTGAAATCACCTGGTATTAACATAGTGTAGGGTCTATCATGCCCCAGTAGAAAATTCAAATAACCAAGTTTTGAGTCACCTATTATGCACTCAAAATACCAGTATATTTGATCAAATTAATTGATAATTACATACAATTCTTTACGTCGATAGATTTTCCAATACTATGAATAATCAAATCACAAGTCTCCACCCTCACTGCATTTGACCCATGTCAAAATACACATTTAAGATCAATAATGAAAATGACCAATATGAATGCCTTCAAGGGAATACGGTCATCTACCCATTTTACTATAAATGATACTCATCTCTCGTGTTATATTAGGAGCATTAGGAAATAAATCTAGTAACCAATTATCCTTCCAACATGATTACTACAATGTAAAACGATGCAAGTCCCTTATACTTGGCCTGTCAATGAACATAATAGCAACCGTTACAGGTTCACTACTGTAAGTTGGGCTTAGTGCTATGACAAATTCATTTTCTCAACACTCAATTTTGTTATTGCTATTAACACTTTATAGAGACCCACATTTTTCTCAACCAGATGAAGTGCATATGTTCCAGGCCAACTTGCCTAATAAAAATAATCTATCATTAATTACAACTTAGTTCATGTAATCATTCCACACCAAGAAAGCATGTAGAATGTAGTACTCATTAAATATAAATTTGACCCTTTTAGGTGCATAAAAAAGATACAATATTATGTCAATTCCATGAAGCATAAAACAAACTTATTCAAGTCTATGAGGTAGTGTCATCCACAACATATAAGTGTAAGGTTTATTTAGACACGAGTTTTTGATAAAATGGAAATGAAGACCCATAACCAAGGTATACATTATTGAAGACTTAGAGAAAGCCACCATATAAAATAAACATGTCAATAAGGATTAGAGAGGAAGAAAGCCTCAGTATTACCACACACCAATATAAGCAATGTTAGTAAGCACTTACAATCAACATAATCACATCAATGTAATAAGAAAATATTTCCTTAATAATTGCTAATGGAACGTAACCAATACCATCACACACTATTTCAATTCCTTTAAAATAGTGAGGACAACATATTAGTCAGTCATGTCTACAGTAAAAACGTAAACCATACCTGATACATCAATAAACGCCATTTCAATATAGAAATGTAAATGTGTATATGTATTCATTATCTCTTGAGAATGTGGGAAATACTCATCTCAAAAACTAATGAGAAATAGAGTCTGGAACAATGAATCTCCACCCAACCATAGACAATTGCAACCAAGATCCCACTTGTAGCTATCACACTAAGCCAGATTCCAGAGATTGAGGGGCCTTCTTCTAAGGGATTCTAGCACAACTATCAGTTGAAACAAGAACTCTAGAGATTATTTCCCTCTACCCACTAATTGAGTTGTTATCAACAAGTGCACTAGGAATCTAGGGACTTGCTGTATCCACCCTTTAGAATTCAACACTGCGGTTCCACCCAGCTTAGGGACTCTAGAATCACAATTAAATCAAACAGACAACAAAGAAGCCTCCATAAATCCTATAAGATCTTCTAGGAATAATTACTCCACCCCAACCCTCAGGGATTACTAAGAAATACCATCTCCACCCTCTGGTCAATGGGGAGTCAAGGGGTAATTACTTCCTCACTCGGAAGTGATTTCTTCATGACTTCTTGCCAACCAAAAGTTGCCTCTCTATTGTTATGCATTATCCTAGATTTTTTATTATTTTTCTTCTTTTTCTCCTCTCAAATACTTGTCTTCCACAGTTCGAAATCCAATCTCCTTTCAACAGTTCGATTGTCTCCTCCCCTGCCTTGCTACACTCTTTCCAACAATTTGAATTTTCCCTCCCTTGTTGCTACGCTTTCCTCCTATCTCCTCATATTTTTCCCTTGTTGTTTTGACTGTCTCCTTTTAGACAATGACTTTTTCCAACAAAATCTTGTCGGCCAATGAGGAGAATTTCACCTGCCTGCATATCCCAAGGTTCTTAAATGCTATTTTATTTGTTGCAGTGGGTGGCCAACACACCACACTAGTTGGAAGCTCACCATTTTTCCTTTTTAAATTTGTTGTCCCTATTTTCTTATACACTACTATAAAAGCACAAGTGATAAGGAAATACAATTGTCCCTTTTTTCCCAGCTATCAGCTGTTATGTACCAGCTCATATTTTTCTGTTGTAAGGAACTTTTAAAAATGCCCCTAAAAGTAACCTCCCCAGCCTCTAGAATTTGTGTCCCATTACTCAACCCATATTTTTTTGTAAAAATATTTGCGCTGCATACATGAGTGAAAAATAATTGGGCTTTTCACATGTTCACATATGGAACCTTGATGTTAACAACCATCAATTGATTTGAAAGACTGTCATAAATTTGTAGATGTTACAAATTGTATAAATGGACATGTCTAGGAATTTTCTATAGTTAGCATATGTGGAAGTTTGTTCACATTGTGGTACGATCGTTTTACATAAATTGCTGGTGCATTGAATATATATACATTTATTATTATACTTTTCCTATGTGGCCAAGATGACCAATTTGTTGAGGTCCTTACAATACCAATATGAAATTACAATCTCCATGTATAGGTTCTTGTAGGAGATATTTTGAAATATGTGATGTACATGAATATCTTGAATAAGTTTGGTTTCATGTTGTGTAATGAGGTTATTGGGTACATTTAATGTAATTTTCATTTCTCCTTTTAGATCAACCAAATCAATATGTGATATAAAAATGTTGTATGCTTTGTAAATAATTGTTTTATATGAAAAAACGACATCACCATGGAAGTCCAATCCAAATTTCATGCTTTTCATGTCTTGAATTGTTATGCAATTGAAAACTATGTGTTTTTTCCTACTGATCAAAATTTAGTTCATGTGAATGAACACAAAACATCCTTAAGAAAGTCGAGGAATATTGCTATAATGAGTTTCTACTTTTATGTCTATTGTTGCATTATGTCTATGGCTTGGTGATCTTCATGTCTTATTTTCATGTTGAAACATATGGAAAAGAACAAAAGTATTTTTATCTACATGAAAATATATTGCCATTTAATAGTTAGAATAGATTCAAACTGTAAATGCACAAATACATCATGCATTTGAATGCAATAGTTGGTAACAATTGACATTATGAGTGTATGATGACATATGAAAATGGAAGTGTATTGCAACTTAATATAAAGTATCTATTACCATTGTGAATGCATAAAATAAACATAAGCAGATGAAGAAAATGAAAAATAATATTGAGTGTGTGATTGCTTGCTTCTAATTATAATTATAATCCTCGAAATTTGTCTTCCACTAGGCATTTTGTTCATTTAAAGGACTAATAATGATAATATCTAATGTTGTTGATATGAGTGAAATGAAAGATACAAACATGGAAGCCAAGAAATATAAAAAGGAAGAAGGACCAATCTTGGAAGTGGTCCTAGTTAGAAATGAGGAGACAAAGGTAGAAGTTAGCACCTCAAGCCGAATTTACGATGACACTATTTATTGCATGAATCCTGACATGGTTTGTAAATTTCTACCCCTATATGAAGACATTAGCCTAGATAAGGATTTATATGAACTAATAAAATGTTCAAGGTTGCACAAAATAGCTACACATTCCATTATTTTCCCAGGTGCAAAGGCTATTTCATGAATCATCCTCCAAGAAGATGTAGACAATAGGTTGAGCAAGGATATTAAAGGGATGAACATTGCATCATTTCAGACCTTTGTTATACACATGTGCAGTTAATGTAGAGAATTAATGAAGGTAGAATTCGACACCTCAAGCCCAACTTATAATGGCATGATCTATTACATGGATCCTTCTATGTTGTACGAATTTCCAACCCTCTATGAATACATTGAATTGGAAGAGGCTGCCTATAAAATGATAAAACATTCAAGGCTACAAAAAATAACTATGCACTCTATTGTCTTCTCATGTTCAAAGGTTATTTCATGGATTATTTTCCTAGAAGATGTAGGCAATAGGTTGATTAAGTATACTTAAGGCACAAAAATTGAATGACTTTAGACCTCTATTAGACACAAGTACTATAAGCTTCCTAGAGAAGAGGTTGAAGCTCACTAATGATTGGATGTTACAGTTCCCTTTCAACTATAGAGAAGTAATGAAGAGTTGGCTGGTTCTTGGACAAAGTTCAAGGTGAGAAAAGCATGGACTTATTAGATAAAGGTTCTTAGAATCCATTCTAAATTTTTCGTATCCTTTTTATGCCAACTAAAATAACATGCCATTTGAGACTTTGATGTCACATTGTTCAGTGGGTAGGTTTGTTCAAAATGATATATTATTGAGTTGTATGCTATTATGGATATTCCACTAAAATAATTCATCACAACATATCTTATTACTTATGAAATATTATATTATGTAATTTATTTCCTTAGAACTGAGATTAATTGTTACTAGCTTGTTGCTTGAATTTATGAAATAAATCAAATAAAAATGAAAGAAATGAGAAAAGGAAAACAGCATTCACACAAATGAGAAAAACATATATCTTGGGAAGCCAAATATGGGAGGAAACCTAGCTAGAAGGTGAGGCCTACGCTCTTCACTCCTTTCTTTAGTTATGGAAATTCAATTGCAAAGAAAGAGGAACTCACTATGTAGTTTCCTTTGAGATTGTTTCTTGTACAACTACTACAAGATATTTTCCTTCTCTATTATGCTCTCAAAATACCACTCCTATATGCTCTGCTCAACTTTGGAACAAATAAAATGTTAAAGAAATGAAGTATTTCTCCTCCTAGTGGCCTAGTATTTATCATAGCTCAATAGCAATCTAGGGTTAATCTTTTTTTCATCCTCAACTCTCAATTAGTCATAAGATTTTGGATCTTCTAAAATATTCTTCAAAGTAAACATGTGGCTAGCCCAACATGTGTGAGTAACAGGGGTTGATCTGGTATCCACTTGTATCATGTTGGTCAACTTGTAGGAGGCACAACTTTCACATATGAGATTCAATTGACATGAATTTTTCAGCAAGGTCTCAAAGTGCATAATAACATCGAGATGGTGAGAAAATATCACAAACATTTGACCCAATTTTTTTTTATTTGATGCCTCAAAATGGATTCAGAAGGTTTAAAACCCGAATTTTCCAAATTGGGACATATCACTAAAATGGCCCTTTCAATGTAGTTACTCCAATTTTTCCATATGGAAAATATCAAAATAGATGAAAAATTATATAATGATTTTTCTAGATCAATTATAATCCTTGGCTATGGATAAATTTTGATTGTTATTCCTTACAAATTTTTTATTTCTAAGGAATGAGATATAACTAAAGACAACAAAAAATAAAATGGAGGATGTGCTTACTTTCTTGGGATGTTTCAAGTAGAGGAGAGGTGCAATACATCATAAATTATGTGATGATAAAACCAATATGCATTTGAGGCATTGATTTCACATTGTTGAAAGGGTAGGTTTTTCCAAATATAATCTATTATAGTCCTTGACCATGGACAAAGTTTAGTTGTTATTTTCATGCCATTTTTTTATCTTTCCATGTATTGAACTATTGTTTTTATTCCAATAATATTTGATTTAATATCAATGCTGAAGTAACCTATAATGAAAAAGTCACAATCCATATTTGTATATTGTGTTTTTTTTTTTCAAATCATTTTAATTATTATAGATACTAGTTAAATGGTGTTGCATATATTTTAATTAAGTAAATTTGTAGTTTAAAGTACATGTCAATGAGGGTGAGTTCAACTTTACTATTATAATATGATTTTGTTTCCTTGATTGGTAACTTTTATTTATGCACATAAGAATTCCATGGGTGGAATGTGCAATGAAAAAGTTGAATGCCATGAATTGCCTACTTTTCGATGGAAAATGCAAGTGTGTTTCTTGAAAGCATGGTACCATATTGTTCCTAAAATTTGTATCATGTATAATTCCATTAATAGGTGCATGTATGCTACATTTTTTAGTGTTGCAATTGATAAGATATTTGTATCGTTGTTTATTTTTTTTGAAAAATGTAGCTTCATTGGTGTAATTGTTTCTATTCATGCCATTTCATTTGATACCTTGGCCTTCACATGGAAGTTTTTTGACATTGGTTTTTCAATTGAGTATAATGAGTCAATATTTTTAATGTGTAGTAGTGCAATATGGACTAGCCCATGATGTGTCACACTAGTTGGGTCAAATGCAAGGGCATCTAGTGTTAATCCTTTTGTTCTATGTATTGTTCTCGTGCAAGCTAGTTGTATTAGAAACTATTTTTGTATTTTGATTTATGACTTGTTGTGGGTTATTGCTAGTGGTTTTGAAATATGAAAATTAGTGTACATTTTGTTTCATATAGCTCAAGGAATTTTATTATTTAATATTTTCCAATCTTTAGGTCTGAAAACTCTATCTAAACAACATTTTACCCATCACTATTACTTCTTTTTGAAGATTCCTTCATTTCCCTTAACTAGTCCATCCTTAGTGTTGTACTTTCTTACATATAGTTCAATTGACATATTGTGTTTGATTATTATATTTTATGGTAGTGCTATTGAATTTTGATATGATTTTCATAATGAAAAAATGTTCATTTAGCCTATAGGTTCTTCATGTCAATATGTTTTTTACTAGTGCTATTTGTTATTAGTTCAATTGTTGTCTAATGTTGTAGTACTATATGTTCTGTAGTATGCATGTTTGTTTAACTACTTCATATGGCCTCATGGATAATAAATTGAGATTAGTTGTATATTGTAAATCAATTTGGAAGTCATATTTTTCATATTTCTCGTATATGACTTCGATGGTATTTGTACTTTTTGTTTCAGTTATTTTGAAGATATTTATGTTGAATAATTACTCATTCCATGTTTCTATTGCATTGATTGCATCTTCAGTGTCACCACTTGTAGCTATGATATAAAATGTAAACTTTTTCTATTTTCTAGGGCATTTGGTTTAATCCAATAGAGGAAGCTTTCCAAAGATTTCCAAATTGGGCAATGTTTCTTGTTTATATTATTGTTGACACAATATGGATAATATAACATCAATTTGTCTGCATTTTTGTCCCTTTTTTAACAATAAGATGCAAATTATACTAGGAATGTACCATCAATAGCTGTATAATTAAAATAATAGTATTCAATGATTGATGGGTACATTATTTCTTCATATTCATGTAATTCATGTTCCAAGTCCTTTTTTCTTAAGAACAAATGCAAATTGCTATGTAGGATAGGTATTAATAAAAATACAACTTCATGAACTAGAATTTAATGGAGGTGATAACAAAATATCCACAACTTGTTGCATTGACATTTATTGCATGTTT
Organism: Pinus tabuliformis; assembly: GCA_031772625.1. Classification (NCBI taxonomy): domain Eukaryota; kingdom Viridiplantae; phylum Streptophyta; class Pinopsida; order Pinales; family Pinaceae; genus Pinus; species Pinus tabuliformis. The sequence goes on from CM062806.1 coordinate 720,762,907, forward strand.
AATAAATCATTTACAAGAGTATTGATGGTATCCATAACATTGATTTTTTTTTTCACATGATTTTTGAATGCTCCTAAATGTTGATGTTAGTGTCTTATATACTTTTGTTATGTAGGAACTATAATAGATTGCAGTTGTGTATGAGTTTAGTGCAAATTGAGAGTTAATGTTTGAAATGCAAACCACTAGAATTGTCATATGAAACTATTGCTCCAGATGTCAAATATATTTATTTCTAGAAATACCATGGTTTAATTTAGGGTATATTGAACTATCTATATGTAATCATCCTTTGTCAAGTCAAGCCTATTTAGAAAGCTATTGAATATATCTTTCCTAATACCTAGCATCCTTGATTGTGCCAAATATTAGCTTCGCATTTATTTTTGTTCTATTGTTGTCAAATTCAAGAGGTTCGAGTATTTTGTTTGTCTTCATTAGTATAGTTGTAAAATTGAATCTATAATTTGCATTATTTTCTTTCCTATAACATCATGTATGATGATGTTGGATAATTTTCAGTTCATTTGTAAGAAGTAATGAATTAGTGGAAAAAGTATCTATCTACACAATTTTTAGTGTTGGTGTTTGTCTTTACCACATGTTGGTGAAAATTTTATTCACACTAGCTTGTGCTTGTGCTCATTCGCCCTACCTTGGAAATTTGTAATGTAGAAGTGGTTTTCAATGTCTCCAAGGTACCTGAGATCTTGAGATACTAATTGTTGTAGGGCATTCATCCTATTTCTATAGTAGAATGCACAAGTGACAAGATCATTTATAATTAATGAGTGGGGCTTAGTTTGTTCCAATTCATTTTCACTTGCTCTTCTTGTATTTACTCTTATATGTCAATGCACTCATTAAACTCTCCTAAAGATGATTTGTGCTATGAAAGGACAAAAGAGGGTTTTGGGCACGATTAGTCAATCATTACATATAGTTTTATTCATTTTTGTTTACGATAGTCTAGTGGTGTGTGAATGGTTTCTAGATCCATGTATCCAATGTTTGGTTTAAGAATACAATCCAAATTTCCATTTGACTTGACATATTTTGCAACTAATTTTTTTGAATTGTATAATCTTTTGTAGAGAAGGCTTCTTGTGTCGTAAGTGAAGTAGTGATTCTTGTGCAATTCCTCCCATTGAGAAATCTTTTGATATAGGAAATTCTTGGCTATATCACTTGGGCATTTATTTCCATAGAATAATGACGAGAGAATAATTTCCTATGAATATTTATCTTAGAAATTAGCTAATGGAATATGTCATGTAGTAAGCAAGATGTTAATTTTCTTATTTGTAAGGTCATAAATACTATGTGGATTAGTAAAATCCATGCACGATATGTTTTTTTAATTAATTCATCAAAAAACTCAATATCATCTTCATTGTCCTCAACCTCAGTCCCAATATCATATGCCTCTTTATTTTCAATGAACACTTTCTAATTGTAATCTATCTTGAAATTCTGCAACTTGTAAAGAATTGTCTTGCACAAGTATTTTAAGGCTTTCATGACTATATAGATTCAAATTCAACAAAATGCATAAGCAATTTTGAACCTTAATCTCTTTTTTGTTACAATTTCCATTGTATAAGTTCCTTTTATGTATGAAGACATAGTATATTGAATTCTATATGTGCTAGTAGGGAAATTGATAATCTCACGAGTCAAAGTCAATTGTGTCTTTTAAGACTTGTGCCCATTTCTTCTATTTGCAAAAATATACCCAATGCTAATAGCCTCTCTTCTAGTTCACAATGTTGGAAGGATGTTCTAGTACTTGCACTTCTTGTTATTTGTTCTATAACATCATATTTAGGAATTGTGTCATCTTGGAATGATTTTTTGAAAGCTTTGAAAATGTTGCAATTGTTCCTTTTTCCATTTTCCATGTCATTGTTGACTAGGTTGGTATTTAAGTATGGGGGATTTACGCAGTGCATTATATTAGATATCAATTTTTTGGGATTCAACTGCATTAAGTAAGTCATTCAAACGTAGGTTGGTATTATTGTTAACAAGGGTTGTTTCACAGAGAGAACATCTTTGTCAAAGAAAATTATTTCACAAATTTAACAATAAAAGATATGCATATTATTTATTTGTGTTTGGTATTTTTTTATTAAGAGTTTAAATATTTTATTATTTTCCATTTTGCCTTGTTTCGTGCAATAAGTAGCATTATTCATAGGTTTTTTTTGATAACCTTGTAAGTGAAACACAATCTTTTTTTAAGACTTGTGGCCAATTTATTTTATTTGCAAAAATGGCCTCAATGCTACTATCTTGTCTTCTAATTCACAAAGATAGGAAAGTATTCTAATTCTTTTGCTTCTTCTTATTCTTTTATAACTACATATTTAGGGACAGTGTCATCTTGCAATTCTTTTTTGCAAGGCTTGCAAATGTAGAAATTGTTCCTTTATCTATTTTCCTTTCCATTGTTGACTAGTTTGGTATTATTGTTAACACATGTTGTTTCATGGGGAGAACATCTTTGTTAAGTAAATTGTTATGAGACATGCACCTTTAAAATGATTATAAGTAAATAATTACAATCCATTTTGAGGGGAAAACTTCCTTTTAAAATGAATACAATGTATAAGGCAATATATGATGATCCTAAGACTATGTCTCATTAGTATATGGATAGGAGACAACGGGTACAATTATATTAAAATGACACCATGAAAGCTTATAGATTACATAACAATATAACAATAGAAATGTAATCGCTCAATATATAGGGATTAATAAGGGGTTGCGGGGTTAATATGAGGCTTATATAGGGATTAACATGCCCCTCCCCTTCACTCAAGTGTTTTCATAGCCAATTTACTATCTATTTGCATTAACAACTCATCTTTCCAACCCACCTTATACACTGGTGGGTTCTTCAATTTGATGAGATACTCAATAATTACTCATTTTCTTAACTACTTCATCCTTATTTCTAGGATTGTTTCTAGTTCTAGTATGATTTTCTATTTTTTTGTAGGAATTTATAGGGTAAGTTCCTCAGATAGAACACCAAAGGACACCACTCACAAATAGATCACAGATCAATACACCAGTATTCTTGACGTGGTTAAAACCCTCAAAGAGGAAAACAATCCATGACCTGACCCTCTCTCATGAATGGTCACCCTACAAATGACCCTCCATGCTCCTTAAATAGAGATCATGGACCAATCGGGTGTTAAACCACATATCAAGTGTCGATAATATCGAGGAGAGAATGAATCATCAGTTCATTTCATGTCTAGAACATATCGTGACCGTCAGATTGTAAGTTACAAATGTACATAGTAAAGAAACACACTTTACCTAACTCTACACTAGATCAAGTTCTACTTAATTATTACCTATGTGTCAAAATATCCTAACATCCCCCCTTAAGAACAACTTGGGATAGGATTAAAGGATATACAAATATGACACAATAGGAGAAGTATGGAGGCATTAGAGCCTATCCCCCCTTAGTGACAACTTTCTGAACTCCAACCATAATCGAAGTTTAGTAAACTTTGCCTCTGTGAGAGCCTTTGTAAAGATGTCTGCAACTTGATCATTGGTTGAAAAATATTGCACTTCAAGAACATGGTCATGAATGAGCTTTCTAATGAAGTGCATGTGTAGTTCAATGTGTTTGTTGTGCTGATGTTGGGCTAGATCTTTGCATAGTTGAATGGCACTTTGATTATCACACCAAAGTGTAGTCAGACACTGCTACTAAAAGCCAAACTTTGACAGGATCTAACGAAGCCACAAGGCTTCCTTCTAGCTTCTACGACGCCACAGTACTCTGCTTCTACTAAAGAAAGAGAAATGGCACTTTGTTTCTTCTAAGCCCATGTAATAGGTCCAGAACCAAGAGTGTAGACATAACCTGCAGTAGACTTTTGATCATCAGTGTCACGAGCCCAATCGGAATCAGTGAAACCAACCAATAGAGGAGATGCTTCTGCACTGTAATGAATCCCAAACTGAACTATACCTTGAACATAACAAAGTATTCTTTTAGCTGCTTTCCAATGACTTTCATGTGGGTTTTGAATAAATCGAGTAATAAGGCCAATGACAAAGGAAAGGTTAGGACGAGTATGGGTCAGATACAAAAGTTTTCCTACAAGCTGATGGTATAAGGTAGCGTCAACTTCAGGGGAAGTACAAGTGACTGAAATTTTAGCTCCAGACTGAAAGGGAGAAGGGGTTGGCTTATAGTCTTCCATGTGAAAATTGTGTAGAAGATCACAAGAATACTTGGACTGGGAAAGGGAAATACCTTCCTTGGTTTGCAAGACTTGAAGACCAAGAAAATAATGTAAGTGTCCTAAGTCTTTCATTTCAAACTTATTTTTAAGGTTGGACTTCACATGGTTTATAAGGTTGGGATCACTACCAGTGAGGATAAGATCATCAACATAAAGAACAAAGAATGATAAGAGACTTACCCACTTTCTTGGTGTAGACAGTATTGTTAGAATGACACCTAGAAAATCCAATATCTGAAATAAAGCTATCCATTTTGGCATACCAAGCCTGAGGGGCTTTCTTGAGACCATAAAGACATTTCTTAAGCCAACATACAAGGCTGGAGTCCGTTTGTATAAATCCAGTAGGTTGTTCCATATATATTTCTTCATGCAATATGGCGTATTTAACATCCATCTGATGGACTTCCCATTTGAAAGAGGCAGCAAGGGATAGAACATGTCAGATAGATTTAATTTTGGAAATAGGGGAGAATGTTTCAGTATAGTCAATGCCTTCAACTTGTGAAAAGCCATTAGCAACAAGACGAGCTTTATGTTTATTAACTTTTCCATCTAGTCGATACTTGGTTCTGTAAACCCATTTTCATATAACAAGTTTTCATCCGTTTGGAAGAGGAACAAGATCCCATGTATAATTTTCCAATAATGAACGATATTCTTCATTCATAGCTGCATCCCAATCTGGATCACCTGAAGCTTCTGCAAAGGTGTTAGGATCATAATTCGCTGGACCTTAAGCCAATAAATAATATGCTCTATCGAACTGAGAACGTGTACGCCACTGATCTGTAGGATCACTTGCTGCATCCGAGTAGCACAAATCGATTTTGGAAGCTGAGGAGCTAAATGAGGATCCTGAGAAGGTGGGGGAGGATTGTCATCCTCGCTGTCATCATCTGAAGAAGAAATATTTTCAGAAATAGAAGGGATGGAGAGAGGTGGCACATCCGCTCAGATAGGCTCGCAGGTTGATATATTTTCAAAAAACTTTACATCTCTTCTAATGATAACATTTTTGGACTTAAGTGGAATAAGTCTATATCCTTTAACATCTTCGGGATATCCAACAAAAATACAGTTTTCACTCTTAGGTTCTAAATCTTTATGTGTCTCATTTGGAATATGGGCCCATGCTTCAGTTCCAAAAACACGAAAGTGACTTACATCTAGTTTAATTGAGCTCCATGCTTCTTCTAGAGTAATATTCTTTAAAAACTTAGTAGGAGTGTGATTTACTATGTAATTTGCACAGTTAATTGCTTTTGCCCAAAAATTAATACTAAGTCCTTTAGATTGAAGCATACAATTAGCCATTTCCTTTAAGGTGCGATTGTTCCTTTCAGCTACACCATTTTGTTGTGGAGTATATGGAACATTATGTTGCATTTGAATTCCATTCTTAGTGCAAATTTGATGAATTTGTTGTTAACATATTCTCCACCATTATCAGATCTTAGCTTAAGAATTTGATGTCTAGATTGTTTTTCAACAAAGGCCTTAAAGGCCAAGAACATGTTAAATAATTCACTCTTGAGTTTTAAGAAGTATACCCAAGTGCATATGGAGAAATCATCAGTGAAACTTAAGAAATACTTGTAGCCAGAGAATGAAACAACTAGAAGTGGACCACATAAATCACTATGCATAAGCTGTAAAGGGCCTGAGGCATGCTAAGAGGCACATTTTTCAAAACTATCCTGGTGATGTTTTCCAAGTACACATTCGGAACAAACACCATCTCTGCAAGATACCATAGGAAGACCTGTCACCATATTTTCTTTATATAGATTTTGAAGGGAGCAATAGTTTAAGTGACCAAATCGCTCATGCCAAAGTTTGCTCACTTCATCATTATGAGCAACAAATACCGAGGGAATAGTTGATGACCCAAAGTTGTTAAACTTATACAACCTTGTAGAATCATCAACAATTCCAGTAGCTAAAATCTATTTAGGATCTCTTAGGTCCTTAATTATAACATCATAAGGTGAAAATTCAACGTTTTACCTTCAAAGTTTGCTCACTTCATCATTATGAGCAACAAATACCAAGGGAAGAGTTGATGACCCAAATTTGTTAAACTTATACAACCTTATAGAATCATCAACAATTCCAGTAGCTAAAATCTATTTAGGATCTCTTAGGTCCTTAATTATAACATCATGAGGTGAAAATTCAACGTTTTACCTTCACTTGAATGAGTTATCTGATAGACAGATAGAAGGTTGCAGGATAAGGTTGGAACACATAATACATCATTAAATTGACCATTATCTAGATGAACAGTTCCAGTCCCTACAACACTAAGAGATCTTTCATCACCAACATATATATTTTGGTGTTACAATCATTTAAAGAGGAAAACATGGCTTTGTTTTTTGCCATGTGATAAGAAGCTCCAGAATCAATGGGCCACTCATGAGAATGAGAAGAAGAAGACACATTTAGTGCATAACCAGATCGAGATGCTTGACAACCACATGCAAAAAGTGCTATTCCTGAAGATGAAGTTGAAGTTGAAGAGTGCTCCAAATGGATGCTATGTTTCTTCATTGCTGCTTCCAAGGATTCCATCTTGTTAAAGAATTTGGATTCTAAGTGGCCATCTTGATTACAAAAGTGGCAATGTCTATCAGTCTTCTTCCCTTTGTTTTTATTTTCCTGATCATTTTGTTGAAATGATTTTTCATTTTAAGACTGAAATTGCTTAGGACCCTTGTTTGGTTTAGGACCATTCTTTTTAGGATACTGCTTCTTAGGATTCTTTTCATTTGGTTGTTGCTAGGTGGCTAAGCCTTTCTTATAAGAGTTTCCAAGATTAAGAAGACCAAGACGTAAGATTTTTTCTTGTTATCTTATTAAAGAATGACAAAAGGCATCAAAATAGGGGGACTTGTAGTCTTGTCCTTGAGAAATAAGGGCTTCTCTAGTAGAATGGAAGGTGGAAACAAGCACAGACTAGGCTGGTCCCAACATAGTAAGAATGGAATAGATAAGCCTACCATCTTCTTTCTTAACCTTTACACCTTCCAAGAGAAGTCTAAGGGTCTTGAAATTGGACAAAATATCTTCAATGGAAGAAAAATTATTGGGGTCCAACGTAAGCAACTCATTTTCAAGTTGATGGGCTCTAATTTCATTTTTAATTCCAAAAACTTTAATAAGTTGTTTCATTGCTTCATTAGGGGTATCAAGTTCTGCGATATGGAATCTAAGGTTTGGAGAAATAGACATCCCTATCAACCCACGTGCTTGATCTTGCCTATTTTCCCATTTGGCTGCCTTATCTTCATCTTTAGATTTAGTTTCTTGGCTTGAGGCTATTCTGTAAATACCTTTACTTCTAAGTAAATCCACAATGTAGGACCACCATTGGAAGTAGTTGGTGCTGTCAAGAATCACTTGGTATGGACTTTCCATTTTAATAGAAACTGAAACTGTAGCTGCTGAAACTAAGTGTTCCAATGGAAACATCTCAAAAAATTAGGCTTATTAAAAAAAAAGGCTCTGAAAACGGCTTCCGGATGAAGAAGCTATGGATTTTTGAAGAAAAGTTGTTGAAGATGCCGACAAAGTGCGTGAATGTGCGGAAGTGAATGATAATGTTATATTTAAAAAAAATCTCCCCCCTTTCCTAACTTAATCTAATTAGCTCACTTTAAAGAAGATTTTATGTGACCCATTTTTGTAAATAAGTGAAAGTCACTTTCACAATGGTACTTTATGAGCTACTCACTAAATTGTAACTTAAATGAAAGATAAAGAGACTTTAGAATTATAAGTGACTCACTTTTTATAATCGGTGAGAACACTTTTACACAAAGTAACTTTAAAACATAAGTTACATGTGCTTTTTGAAAAAGTAACTCAACAAAAAGAAAGACTTGAACCCAAGACCTCTATGCTCATAAATTAACTTTGGACCAAGTGAGCTAGATTAAAAGGCCAGTAATTTTTGGAAAAGAGGAAGGCTTTTTTTTTTTTTTGACTGAAGCTTTGGGGTGCATGCTTACTTGAAAAAGCTCTTTTTTCCTACAAAAAAAAAAAAAACCACACAACCCAACATAGACATACAAAAAAAACCAAACCTTATGGCTTGAAGTTAGCTTTCGCCGGAAACTAAATATTTTCCTCAATGATTTTGATTTTCCGAGATCACACTAAGGCATGGCGGAAAAGAGGATATGCATGAGAAAAATTCTTCCTTTCTATTTCTGATTTTCCCAAATCGCACAGAGTGACGAGGAAAATAGCATATGCAGAAATGAAAGGTATAGATACGGTAATAAAAAACAAAGAGCTAAATAAACCGAAATAAACAGAGAGCTGAATAACTAAAACTGCAAATAAATATTGTATACCTCTAGATCTTAAAAATGATGTAGCTAGAGCTACCAGAAACCTTTTCGCGTGAAACAAAAGGGGTTCCTCACTGGAATAGATGCTACTAACACAATAGAGTAGTCCTCTCGGCCCGAAAGAAGTTAGAAACAATAGATCTAGGAAACGACAGTCAAATGCAATTGTACAGGCTTCGGATTTGGATCACCAACATATGTGGCCCTCAAATAGCTCCAATATCATGTAGGAATTTACAGGGTAATTTACTCAGATAGAACACCAAAGGACACTGCTCACAAATAGATCACAGATCAATACATCAGTATTCTTGATGTGGTTAAAACCCTTAAAGAGGGAAATAGTCCACGGCCTGAGCCAATGCGGCCACTTCAGGCAATTTATTAATAATTGAAAGAAAATTTACATAATATTCTCTCATGAACGGTCACCCTACAAGTGACCCTCCATGCTCTTTAAACAGAGATCATGGACCAATCGGGTGTTAAGCCAAGGATCAAGTGTCTGTAATACCAATGAGAGAATGAACCATCAGATCACTTCATGTCTAGAACATATCGTGACTGTCGGATTGTAAGTTACAAATGTACATAGTAAAGAAACACACTTTACCTAACTCTACACTAGACCAAGTTATACTTAACTATTTCCTATGTGTCGGAATATCCTAACATTTTTCATTAATATATGGTAAAATAATTTGGACTAGGGTCTTGTCACCAATTACCTCCTTTAAGAAAGAAACATAGAAGATTGGATGTACATGAAATGATGGAGGAAACTCCAATTCATAAGCCATACTCCCAATCCTCTATAAAACCTTATAGGGACCATAATAGCTTGGTGCTAATTTATTTTCCTTCTTTTTCTTCTTGAGGTACGTCTATTTCTATGGTTATGGTATCACAAATACCCAATCCCCCATTTCAAATTCCCTTTCATTATGAAGTTGATCTGGTTGTTGTTTCATCTTATTTTGTGTGATAACCAATTTTTCCTTCAATGGTTTGAGAACTTCTTATTGGTTCCATGTATGGTCCTCTATTACTTGAGCCTTTGTAGTCCTTTTAAAGGGTGTTGTGATGGATGTAAGATGGTATCAATATAGTGCAATAAATGGTGCCATTTTTTAATGAAGTATGGAAGAATGTGTTGTAATACCATTCTACCAAGGGAAACCATTTGACCCATTATTTTTATTTAGCAAATGCATAGGAATGTAGGTATCCTTCTAAAAATTTATTCAACATATCAATTTTATGATTATATTGAGGACGATATGATGATATATGAGCCAACTGAGTACCCAAACAATAACTTAATTTGGTCCAAAAATTTCCAATGAAAATTACATCTCTATCACTTACAATAATATTTGGTATTCCATGTAGACTTGACACTATTTCCATTAATATATTTTCCACTATACTTGCTTTAAAAGGATGAGAAAGAGGGGAAAAATGGGCATGCTTTATCATCCAATCTATCACTACTATAATGACACAATTTCCCTTTGATTTGGGTAAATCTATAATAAAATCCATTGAAACTACTTCCTAAACTCACTTGGTATGGATAATTATGGAAGGAACCCTGGGGTCTCGACTGTCTCTCCCTAATTTTATTGGCATACCACACATTCAATCACAAAATTATGCACATTTACTTTATGCCTTCCCAAAAAAATGTCTTTCTTGATCTGATGGTACATGTTTAAGAACCTTAAATGTTCTTGTACATGAGAAGTGTGTAATTCCGAAAGGAACTTTTGTTTGAGTTGAGAATTCATACATATGTGAACTTGATACTACAATAATTCATTATTTCACATAATATTTTCTATTGCATCAGGGTCCTCCTGTAGTTTTTAAATGAGCTTGCACCCCTTCTCATCTTAATTCCATTCTATCATTTCTTATTCCACTAAGTCATATTTTGGAATGAAAATAATTAAGAGTCATTAGGAGAATTTTGAGGTATAAAAGGCCTCTCAAGGAAAATAATAAAATAATAGTTGAAATAAAAAAATAAGAGTTATGATTTTTTAATGGAAAAGAAAGAAAACTACTTTTTATTGTATTTTCGGCTTATCTCCTTATAGGTTTACTCAAATGTCAAGTGTAGACACCCATTGGATGTGGAATTAAATTCTACATTCAATGAGTACCCACTATTCATACTTTTGAGTAGACCCACAAAAAAAAAATTAAGAATACATGAAAAAATGTGTAGAGTGGTTACCTCTTGGATGTGGAATTTAATTCCACATCCAACAAGTGTTTACACTTGACATTTGAGTAAGCCTATAAGGAGAAAATATAAATAAATAAATAAATGTGTGTGTGTGTGTGGGGTAAACACCCACGGGGGGATTTGAACCTTGTATCTCACAATTTACATAATACTTCATGAAACAACAATCACTAATTGAGTTGCTCCCTATGGGCAATCTAAAAATATAATAAAAAAATAGTTTTCTTCCTTTATCTGCAACCTTTTTATCGTTGAGGATGACATCATCATCTTAAATCTTATTGGTTCTTTTAAATTTGATTTTTCTAGTACATTTTATAGGCCCATTTTTTAATGCAGGAGCATCGAGTCAACTCTAAGAATTCATGGAAAACAAGTTTCTAGAAGCCAAGAACAAGGGAAATGATTTCCGAAAGGGCATAGCTATCAAAGGGCTTTGTTTGAGTTAGTTAATCAGATGGCAAGAGAATCATATCCATGAGGGATATTAGGAGTCAGTTATCGATTTCGAGGAGGAAATTGTGGATCTGGAATAATCCACGAGCTTTGTATTTTGACTTTAAATTGTAAAACATGTATGTGTATGGGGTGACCATCTTAAAGGATGAATAGATCCATGAGGGTGTCCATGACACCTTAGTACTGTTTGTGATATAATGTGTAAAACTCACAAAATGTTGAGTGAGTATAATTAATAGAATATTGATTGGTTGCTTTATGTAACTTTATGTGTGTGAATCGTAATTATGAGATGGTGGATGTAAAATAAGAATTATTGAATTTATGTGTTTGTAACTTGGGAGAATTTTTGAAATCATTGTTAGTTAATGAGGATATTCCAATTGTTATGATATTTGTGTGTTTCTACAATAATGAGTATTTAGTGCAGGGACTCTACGTTGATGGAATTAAATTCGTCTAGACATGAGTTAATAACACTTGGTTGAGTTATGTTGACACAAAGGTCAATTCAACGATAGATGTTCTCATTAAACATTTGGTAGATTGATGATGTTTACTACTAAATCTTGTATATCGTTGAAGACTTTATGGTTGTTCCCAGTCAAGTTGTGTATGTATATTGTGTTGATTTACAAGAATTGAATCTTCCTATAGTATTTGAGCAGGTAGTGTCGGGGCCATAACCCATAGGACTTGGATCAAGAATCCTTTGGAAACGAAATTCATAAGACCTCGAGAATATGTTTATATCATATTTTAACTAAAAATTACCTAATGAAACCCTTTGTGTGTTTGTCCTTCCTTGAGCATGCATATGCAGCAATAATTTTTTTTTCCTTTTTTGTATATAATTTCAAATTCATAACCATATATATTTGTAACTCATTTTTATTTCTCTTATAAAAATAATAATTTTTCCAAGAAGTACTTCAAACTATCATGATATATTTTTACTTTGAAGTGTCTTCCTATTAGGTATGGACACCATTTCTTAACTTCATGTAGTATTGCCAACATTTATTTTTCATCGATACGTCTAAGAAAGTTATTTCCTTTAATTTCACTACTTTCAAGGGTAGGGCACCTTATTTCTTACATCAAAGTTGCACCAATGCCATAGATTGACACATTAGAATCCATAATGAAAGTTTTTGTGAAGTCAAGTGCTGCCAAGATGAGAGTTGTACACGTAGCCTCTTTAAGGTTTTCAAAATATTTAGTTGCTTCTTTAGTCCAAGAAAATGATTCCTTCTTCAATAATTTTGTTAGAAGTTTTGGTATTTGAGCATAATTCTTGAAAAACTTGTGGTAATATCTTATCAATCCTAAGAATCCTATGAGTTTCTTCAAGGTATTAGGGATTGGCCATTCCCTCGTATCTTTGCTTTTGTTAGGATCCACTTTGACACACTTATGGAGTACAATATGACCTAAAAATTCCATTTTTTGAACCTCAAAGGCACACTTGGAAGGATTTTGCATCTAGCTTTTGCTCTTCCAATAGTGTTAACACCTTGTCAACATGTTGTACGTTCACTTTCCAAGATTTTTTGTAGAATAGTATGTCATAAAAAAAAACTAACATAAGTTTCCTCGGGAAGGGTTTGAATACAAAGTTCGTCAAGCTTTGAAATGTTGAAGGTACATTTGTATGTCAAAAAGATAAAATGAAAAACTCATAATGAACTTCATGAATTTTATGGGTTGTTTTGTGAATGCCTTCTTGCCTCATTTTCATTCAATTATGTCCAAAATGGATATTTGACTTAATATAGAAAATTTCTTTATGAAATTCATATAATAATTAATCAAAGGCATTAATAGAAAAATTATGTTTGATTTATATTTTGTTAATATGTCTATAATCTTGAATGGTACACTTACACTTAACAAGTTTCAAATGAATAATATGGTCATGATCTCATGCAGGAGGAAGACCCACATCTCTCTAAATACCTTCAAATGATTGTTGATAACTTTTTGGAGATCCATTGGCACAGATGATACATATGTTTGAACAACTAATGAACACAATTTTTCAATTACACCTTGGTGTCCCTTTTCTAGAAATTTTGTAATTTTATTAGAGATTATCACTTTAATATGTTTCCCTTGGATACCTGTAGGCTCAATTTCTTTTCATTTTGAGGAAAATATTATGAAAATATATTGAAAATTAAGGGCCACTTTTCCTAATCATTGTAACAATTGGATCCATAATTCAACACTAACACCATCCATTTAGATTTCAATCATGGGAATATCCAACAAATACCCCCTCATATTCAGCGTAATATTATTAGACTTCCTTGAACAACTATTGCTACCTCCATTTGCAATCATTACTTGAAATTTTGATGTTGGATATACGAAAAAATTAAGAAAATTTTCCAATTTGTAATTAATGAAGTTATGTGTACTACCTAAATCAATAAATATTATTACCTTTTTATTTTTGATATATCCTTCTATCTTGATGGTTTGTGGAGTACTAATGCCATCCATTGCATGGGAAGATATTGTTGGAGTAGTCTCTCCTAGTCTTAGATCTTGTAACAATACCACTTCTTTATATTCTTCATTTCATCGTTTATGTGGAATAATTTATTCTCACTATATTTATACCCCTTACTGTACTTGTTGTCACACTTGAAACATGGTCCCATTTCTATTCATTCATCCATTTGCTAAGGTTTCAACCTTTTTCATTTAAGAGAGGGAACATCATTTTATTTATAGTTATTAGTGACCAATTTTCTAGTGGCCACATTTTTACTTTTAAATTTCCTTTTTAGATTGAAATCATGCTTTAGAGGTATAGGTTGAAAGAGACACACATCATATTGGATGATTTCCTTTAAAGTTCCCATGAATAGGTCTAGCAAATTATCCTTTGAATATTTTTTACCTTCAGACAAAACTTTTGGAATTGTTGAATGTGCTTTATAACTAGATATTTTATTGAATATTTACCAATTGTCTAAGGATTGTATTTCTCTCAATATAACCATAATGTGCTATCAATTCCTCTATAAAAATGGAGCAACTATAATATACTCCTTATTCCTTTCATAAAGCCATTGATACCATACATGTTGATCTTTTTATAAAAACATGACTACAATATTTACCTTTTGTAAGGACGTCACTTGGTGTAGATAAACGTATTTCTCAATATGGATACCCATGATATAGGATCATTGTTGGTGTCTAATTGATGATGTTAATCAAAGTTCATTTAATGTCAACCCAGGAAGGTAAACTTAGAATTGCCACCTATAGGTCTAGAAAGATTCCTAATTTGTAGGAGATCTTAAGGTTCCCTTACAAGAACACATGAATTTTAAGATCTCTTCCAATATTAGAACATCTAACAAACCTAGATCTAACATTCGTCAAGATCCTAAGGTTCTCTTACAAGAACACATGAATTTTAGGATCTCCTCCAATATCAGAACATCTAACAAAAACTTAAAAGCTGAAATGAAATAAAACATAAATTAAATTATACCTAAAATAAGCATGTAGGTGAGGCCATGGGGGCCCTCCATAACTCCATAAGCACACCACTTCAAAGGAGACTCAAATGTAGAAGTAACAAAATCAAAGTATGATTCTTTATTTCAAAATCTCCATCATGATATACAAACCAACTCTAAGATTACAAATGGAACTCTAAATTACAAATGAAGATTCTAAGATTACAAATGGAGGAGATTGTACTCCTATTTATACAATGGGATGAGATAAAAAACTCGTAATGATGATCCACTAATCTCTCTTTAGTTCCATACATCTCTCAACCATCTAGACACATAACCCCCTTTTGTCCTTGATCTTCTCCATGAGATCATGATCTTCTCCATGAGGCTTGTCTTATCAAATTCGAATCTGATCATTCAAGGCCACATAAAGGTGTCTTGGAAGCTTCCTTTGTACCTACACATGTCACAAAAACAATCCACTTTCCATATATGAATTAAAATATATTATTTTCTAATATTTAATCAAGAATTTCTCTTAAAAATGCTTAAAAATAAATAATATTTGGAAGATATAAATGAGACCCAAACAATAGGGAAAATGAAGTGAGATGGTAGTGAATAATGGCGGTATAATGGAAGCATAGGTGAAAAATGTATGGTAATGAGTGATATTTGTATGGCATTTTGAAGCCCAACATACCCCCCAACTGAAGCTCTTGCATGTCCTCACGCAAGCTACTACAATGACTTATTTGATTTGATTCTTAGATGAGCTTCCTTTTACAAGATGTTTGGTTCTTGTGTAACAACAATCTTTCAATCATGGACTTCATTTTAACTTTGCACATCTTTTGATAAATTTTATTTTTTCAAAGCATTTGCTTCTTTGAATGATTGGTTCTTGTGTTACAATCACTATTTCCTTTGTTGAGATCTCTTTTTAATGACTGGTTCTTGTGTTACAATCATTCATTACTTTGTTGAGATCAATAATTTTTAAGAAGTCATTTAATATGCTCATCATTTTGTAGTAGTTTTTATTGTGGGAAGACCATGTGGGTTAAGATGTAATATGAATGAGAGAAAGAAATGAAGTGTGCAATTCTCCCCCCCCCCTTCCCCCAAACTGATGGTTTTTGGCAATTTTTAATGAGAAAGGGAATAGTGAAATAGTGGAATATTTTCCAAATATCATCATTTTAGCATCTAAAAATAATTTCAAGATTAAAGGTTAGAAAACATCATACCTTACTTACCAAAAGAAGTGGATGAATCATGCATGTTCAGCTATTACAATTCTGGTTTGACGCTTCTTCTGCAAGTTGTGGATGAAAGATGGATTTGTATTGTTGTATCTGCTGCTGGATCTTTTGCTGGATAGTCTGATGAATCTGATGAGTCTACTGAATATGGCTGAAAATGTATAAGGCTTGGAAGGTATACAAAATATAGAAGTTACACCCCCCAGCCTTATTTATTGACTTGTCCTCAAGTCATGAAAGGAAGTCTGCTTCATCTGTTAAAAATTATGGGTCTTCAAGTCTTCAACGCTTGATGGCACAAATCCTAATATGTGAATAAATGTGTCGGTGTCGAACATAGCAAGAAGTTGTTAGCTTAGTGGCTGTTAATGAATGCCCCTAGCCAACACAAGAGATCCCACCATTGATTCCAATGGGAGTCATGATGCGTAACACATCTTTGTAGGTACGAATAAATTTGTCGTGGTTGAGTCAGCTACAAGATCCAACGAACAAGGGATATTAATGTACTCCCATTGTTCATTGGCAAGAGTACTTGCCATTAAGGCATGCAAGCCTCTAGGTGGTTTTACAAAGATAATTAGACTCTAGGACTATGACTCAATGATATCCATAGAAGCAGGGTTTTATTGGCGAAAATGAAGGCGAAAAAATGACAATAAGCTTGTAAGGAATGGATGTAAGGAAATGCATGGTGTATGAATAAGAACTCTTGCTGTGAAAAATGGATATGGAAATGTCATGCTTTATGGATTTACAATTGGTGGAATTCAAAATTTGTTTCAAAAAGGGAGGTGCAAGGTAGTGGTTGTGGAGTTGGATTTGTTTTTAGAATTTTTCATGAGTTTAGTCTTTGGAAGACCAATTGTCGTCACAATGTAATCTCCTTAATGATCACTTGATTGTCCTGTAACCTGTAAAAAAAACTTGGCAGAAAGAAAAAATAATTGTGTTCAAGAAGAAATGTGCATTTCCTTCATGATTCTTATGCAAAAATTTAATACCAAATAAAACAGATTTAAGAAAAATCAAAGTGTTAAAATTAACTCAATTTATGATATTAGTATCAATCAAAAAAAATAACCATGCATAGTAATACTCCATGTTTGTGTCAAATAACCCATGAAATGTGTTCGGCGAAAAGTTTGGCATTAGAAAAATCTGTTGTGTTCTGCATATTAGTATGTCACATAAAAGCATTCAACAGAAAGATGTTATGAGTTTAATGCCAACTTGAAGCTATCGAAACAAGATAATCATCGTCTATAGAATCCTCCAATGTTTGATAAATCGATTTTCGAAATTTATTTCCAAGTATTCCATTTTTTGTATTTTCAAATCTGCGTGAATTTTGTGAAAAGCGTTTTTTTATTATTTATTATTATTTTTTTAAATTTTGCACCTGTACCAACCAGTTTCTATAATTCTCATGATTCTCAATTTGCATACCACCAAAGTTTTGTTTTATACCAATATTCACCCTTTAAATCCTTCAAACAATAACTGTAAAAAAAAAAAACATAACAATTTTTTATTTGTTTTTTTTTATATTTTTTTTAAATAATAACAATCATAACATAACACTAACAATCATAACCTAACATTATAAAACAATATATTAATACAATCGTATATATTATTATTATTATTTTTATTTTTTTTTTTACAGAAACGGTTATGGGATTTCATTAAGTATTTGGCAAAAAGCCATAATTTCGGTTACAAAAGGTGAAACTGGTTTCTTGGCATCTCTCCAACCAGCTGAACATGGCACATATGCTTATGAATCGCCTCTTTTTACAATTTTTCACATGAACTCTTGCTGCTGATTTCCCAAGCTTATGAATGCATACAAACTGATTTAACAAAAGACAGAAAAACATAGAAAATTTAGGGAATTGGTTCCCAAGAGATTTCATTATCTCTGAGAATAGTTCCAGCACCTAGCTGGGCTGCCTTATTTGCCTCTACATCTGCTTCTTTGTTGTTGTTTCTCAGGATATGAAAGAATTCCAATTTTAGGAGCTTTGTCATGCCTTTAATTCTTGTAATTGTCCTTGCAAGTCGAAGATCTGCTAAATTTGTGTTGGTCACCATTGCATTGATGATGACCTGGGAATCGCCAAAAACAATTACTTCTGTGTGCCCCATTTCTTTAAGCATTTTGATCCCTTGAAACAGGGCCATGACTTCAACTTGTATGCTTGAGGAGTGGCCCAGTCCCCATGCAAACCTGTGTATAGATGCTTCTTCTGGATTTATAATGAGTCCTCCTGCTCCAGCCATTCCTAGATTTCCTTTGGCTGCCCCCTCAAAGAAAAGAGAGGGGAGTGTTTGCTTGGACAGCCAAGATTGATATTCTTCTTCGGTTTTCATGATTTGCCAATCTTTGAGACATATAGGTGAGATTTTTGATTTTTGGAAATTGAGGTTGAGGGCTGCTCCAAACTCAATATCCTGCTGAATTAGATTTGCGTCATCGCTTTTGTCTCTGAGCCACTCAATTAACTGACCTTTCACTGTATTTGTTACTAGTCTGTAGTTCTGTTCCTTATCTCTGAAAATCCTTCTGTTCCTCTCCAACCAGATTTGCCAGCTGATGAATTTGGGCCAGGAAATCCATGCTGCTTTGACTATCTTGTTTTTTAGACTTGGTCTTGGATACCTAGCCAGCCACCTAGCAAACAAGTCCGGGACAGAGTGGGGGAAGGTGGGCATAAATTTCGATGATCCAAGAAGTTCATGCCAGATTTGACCTATGTAGCTGCACTCCAGCAAAAGGTGAAGAGCAGATTCTGGACTTTCTTTGCATAGAGTGCATCTTGATGGCCCTAGCAATCCCCTTTTCTGAAGCCTATCATCTGTTAGGATTTTTTGGTGGCATAGCAGCCAGCAGAAATAATCTATCTTTGGAATGGTAGGGAAATTCCAAATACTAGTCCAGGGCACCGGATTAGGAGGCACGTGAGGTCTCTCCATGATTTTGGCGTAGCCCTGAGCCACCATATAACCAATCTGCTTCAGTCCCCAGCCTCTCATGTCTTTTCTTCTTGCATGCAGTGGAGCCACCCCATGGAGCATCTTCAACAACGTATCATAGTCTGACTGCCACGCAGATGGAACTTTGTTCGGTTTACAGCTGGACCAGCTATCTCCACACCAATTCGATATATTATAACATAACAAATTACAATTAAAAATACATAACAAACATAACAACAATTATATCCAACAAATTACATATCAAATAACAAATTACAACTATAACAATTAATACAATTATATCAACATATTAATATATTAATATACAATCATAACAAACATTTACTATAATTAGAACGAAAAATATATTATTAAATACAAAAGTAAATGCAAATCAAATCAAATCAAAAGAAATCGCAAAACATGGAATTGAAGGAATATGGAATACATCGAGTTTTCTTATCCTGTCTGTCTAGTTTCGTTAATCCCTTTGTCGAAATTATTGTGCACTCTCACAGCACGTTTCCTTCTGGCTTGGTCGACAGATCAGAAGATCAAATCCCCCTATCACTGTTTGCTTAGGGCTCGATAGTGGAGCAAAATCTCAATCATTTCACGGTGCCTCGAGCAGGATCTGCCTTCGGATCAGTTTCTGTAAATATATTAACTGTAAACTAAAACCCTACCATTGTCGGGCAGTTCTTATTCCTTACAAGAGCCAGGAAGTAGATATCCAGAGTTCTCCTTAAGATTTACTCTATTGCTTTGTTGCCTTGCACTATGGCTTCCAATGATGTGTTCCTAATGGAAGAGCAACGAGAGCTTCTATGAGTTACGTCCTTGAGTAGGGATTCAGTGAAATCCCTAAAATCCCCTATCTCTCCAAGGTCTGGACAGGAACTTAATGTGAACCTTGATCTGGTAGGTGCAAAGAATCATGCTGGAGGCACTGTGGGCAAGCATCACGACAAACGTTCGCATTCAGCCAAAAATGGTCGTCCCAAAAAGAGTGGATGTGGTGGCAAAGGCACTTGGGGAGGATTATTCGACACTGATGGGGATTTACACGTTCATTTGGGCCATCAAACATACTCTTGCGAGGTTGTGAGCTGAAAAATACTTCTTGGGTTGTTGGAGTCGTAGTTTATGCTGGTCAAGAGATCAAAGCCATGTTGAATAGCTCAGGTGCACCATCAAAATGAAGCAGATTGGAATCCCATATGAATAGGGAGACATTGTTTCTATCCTCGTTTCTCATTATCATGTGTGCAGTTGTGGGAGTAGGCATGGGTTTCTGGTTGCATCGCCATAAGGATGAGATTTTGTTTATGCATTACCAGAAGACGCAGCAGTTTTGACACATCGTTTTGAATCACGTTTTGTGATCAAACCAAAACAAATCAGGAAAAACGAAGACATGGGTTTTTTTCAGAATGAAATGAATTTCATAACCCAAAAATCGTTTCCTTGGATTCCTAATGGTTTGAGAGGAAATTTTAGTTCTTTGGGACCTTGTTTTGGTATCTGCGTGAAAAAAAACGGTTTTTTTTTTTTAAATTAAATCCACAGACTGTTACGGATTTTGCTGGTAGTGAAGGTTGTGGCTTGTTGAATGAGGATGAAGAGACTACTCAGATAAAAGGGTGTGGGCACAATTACTGCGTATCATGCATCCTTCGATGGGCTTCTTACATGGACAATCCTTGGTGTCCTCAATGCAAGCACCGTTTCTCCTCGTTGTATGTGTATAGAGCACTAGATGGGAGCATGCACGATTACATGCTTGAAGAAAGCATATGCCTGCTGTTGCGAGCATCATGGTTTGAGCTTTTTCCACCCCAGGAGGCATATGATGAACAAGATGATTACCCATACGAAGATGAGATTGATGAGGAATATTCTTGGAGTGTAGTGAGATATCTGGTGATGAAAATGAAGAACAAATCTCTACAAGAGAAGATTTTTTTATTATGACTCAAACTATAGGTAGCAGATCTGCAGTTAAATTTCTAGCAAGATTTTATTATTTTTTAAAAAAATAATTCAATAGATTTTCTAATCTTCCTGATCGCTCGTAGCTCTGAAGAGAGCATACTAATTTCTTGAATTAATTTTATTTCTGCAAGTCAACATAGATAGATAATAAATACAATTAAGATCTGCAATCAAACCTCGCATTATCTACACTCTTTCTGCAATGTCACGGGGGCGTTTAGACTCTCGGAAGACAAAGCTTTCCGATAATCAAGCTCCTGGCTTACCCGTGATACAGAAACAAGATATAGAAATGCGATGATGAAGCAGCTCTTACTGTGCCACTGAATTTATTCATTTATTCATGATGATTTATTATTATTTTTTATTTTTGAAAATAACACTAAAAACTTCTAATGAGATCTCATTTTATTTATTTATTTATTTATATATTTTTTCTATTCTACATTAACTTGAAACATTTTTTATTTTCTAAGTAAAAGAATGCTTCTAGTGAAGCCACCTACAGACTAAGAATTTGAAAATGCTCACATCAAGATTTAAAATTTTTACCTTATGACTTGCAAGTATGTGAGTAACTTGTCTTAGAGTTGGCTCAAGGTTATTGTCCTTGCTCTCCAAGAAGTACCTGTTCAACATTGTCAAATTCTTCATCCATAGATGGATTAGTGAGAAATGGGGGGTTTAAAATAAAAACTGAATTTAAATTAACTATGTGCGAAAATAAAAAAATGCTCCAAACTTTGAACTCCTTTATGAACCTGCTGTCACCAAGTTCCACAAATTAGTCCATAAAAACAAATGCATAAAATAATTACTAAATCCTTCTAGTTGCACTTCCCCGGCAACGACGCCAAAATGTTGGTGTCTAATTGATGATGTTAATCAGAGTTCATTTAATGTCAACCCGGGAAGGTAAACTTAGAAGTGCCACCTATAGGTCTAGAAAGATTCCTAATTTGTTGGAGATCTTAAGGTTCCCTTACAAGAACACATGTATTTTAAGATCTCTTCTAATATTAGAACATCTAACAAACCTGGATCTAACATTCGTCAAGATCCTAAGGTTATCTTACAAGAACACATGAATTTTAGGATCTCCAATATTAGAACATCTAACAAAAACTTAAAAGCTGAAATGAAATAAAACATAAAATAATTATACCTAAAATAAGCATGTAAGTGAGGCCATGGGGGCCCTCCATAACTCCACAAGCACACCACTTCAAAGGAGACTCAAATGTAGAAGTAACAAAATCAAAGTATGATTCTTTATTTCAAAATATCCATCATGATATACAAACCAACTCTAAGATTACAAATGGAACTCTAAATTACAAATGAAGATTCTAAGATTACAAATGGAGGAGATTGTACTCCTATTTATGCAATGGGATGAGAAAACAAACTCATAATGATGATCCACTAATCTCTCTTTAGTTCCATACATCTCTCAACCATCTAGACACATAACCCCCTTTTTTCCTTGATCTTCTCCATGAGATCACGCTCTTCTCCATGAGGCTTTTCTTATCAAATTCGAATATGATCATTCAAGGCCACATAAAGAAGCTTCCTTTGTACCTACACATGTCACAAAAACAATCCACTTTCCATATATGAAGTAAAATATATTATTTTCTAATATTTAAACAAGAATTTCTCTTAAAAATGCTTAAAAATAAATAATATTTGGAAGATATCAATGAGACCCAAACAATAGGGAAAATGAAGTGAGATGGTAGTGAATAATGGCGGTATAGTGGAAGCATAGGTGAAAAATGTATGGTAATGAGTGATATTTGTATGACATTTTGAAACCCAACAATCATCACTACAAAAATTCCTAATATAAATCTTTAGAATGTAGTAATTCCTTGGAGCTAACTTTAAGCCTTGATGATGAGGATTCAAGGATCTTGGAGTGGAAAATCATGATTATGGTTACGTTATTCAATATTTGGGCTCTCCAACTCTGATAAAATATTCCCCATATGTGATTGAATTCCAACATAAGTTTTCTTCTTATTTTCATTGTTTCCTTGGATCTCAATATCCATTTTAGGAAACCTCTCCAGGAGGAGATTTTCCATGGAATTCATGGATATGTGTATTTCTTCTTTGGCAAATTTTATATTTATTCCTTGTTTTCCTCGATATTATTTTCCATTTCATCCATCATTTATAGTCTAATATTTTCTTGAGAACTTGATAAATCAGCCTCCTTAACATTATACCATCCATGTCATTAACTTTCTTCTCTAATTTAGAGAATCCAAATTCAAATTCTTCACTTTCTTCATTAGTTCTAGATGAGCCTTTAGGAAGTTTAATGTGTGGTAGTTTTCTTTGGAGCATGTTGGAAAATAATAAGATTAATCCTCTTTATTACAACTTTCATTCACCAAAAAATTGAATCTTCTAATCAAAGGTTATGTCACCTATAAGTTATGTACCTTTGAAGCTTTACTTTTGAGAATATATGAAAGTCTAAACTTTATATATATATATATATATATATATATATATATATATATATATATATATGAGTGAGTGTGTGTGTGTGTGAGAGAGAGAGAGAGAGAGAGAGAGAGAGAGAGAGAGAGAGATGTTTGAGCACTTCTAAATCTGAAATTTTGGTTATAATACTTTGATATGTCTTCTCTGCAGTTCCATAAGTATGACAAAAACCCAAGAAAAATTTATGGTAACTTTCTCAAACTTGTTGATTTTTGTCTCTTTCCAAGAGAAAAATTGAATAGCATGCCACCAGTCCAATTATTCAAATATAATTATGAATTTTTTACCTAAGGTACTTCATTATGTCTCTTCAAATCTCTTTCACATCTTGAGGTATCACATAAAAAATGTTATAGAAAAAAATGCCAAACTCACTATTTTGACACTGATTTAAGGACCCTTCACAAATCATAAGTTACACAAGGTATATATTTGAATGTATAGAGACACAAATTTTGTGTTTTTACCATATGTATCTCAATATGTATTCTCAATTATCTCCAAATTTCAATATCTAAAATGACCCAAAAAAACTTATAGGAAAATGTTAGGATGACTTGTTTGAAATAACTTTAAGAACCAATCACAAACCCTAACTTCCACAAAGTATACCTTAGAAAATATAGAAAGCCAAAGTATGAAATTTTAACTAGAAGTTCCCTAAGATTTTTAATAAATCACCTTGAATTTTCACTATCCGAAACATCCCATAAAAAAATTATAGTGAAAATTCCATGATGACCTATTCGAAGCAAAAATACCTTAGGTTCGTGTGCTTTGATACTTATGAACCACACATCTTAATAGTGATAAGAAATAAATAATTACAACCCACTTTTAGGGGAAAACATATTATTATAATGAATACATTGTATAAGACAAGATATGATGATAATAAGATTAGGTCTCCTTAGTGTATATATAGGAGACAAAGAGTACAATTATAATAAAATGAGACCATGAAAGGTTCTAGCCTACATACCAATATAATAATAAAAATGTAATCACTCAATATCTTGGAATCGATAAGGGGTTTTAGGATTAACATGGGGCTTATATAGGTATTAACATAATTTCTTTCACAAATTGAACAATCAAAGAAATGCGTATCTTTTATTTGTTTTTGGTATTTTTTTTCAAAAGTTGAATGATTTTATTATTTTACTTTTTCCCTTGTTTCATGCAATAAGTAGCATTATATATAAATTTTATTTATATTCCATTTTTTTTTATGATTCATGTTCTAATTTTCCTACACGTGCTTCTTATTTCATTGTTAATGGAAGTTGTATTTTATATGAGTCAAAGTTGCCCCTTATAATGTTTCTAAGGGAATGAAACAACATATCTGTTGATGGTGTTGGAAACAACATATTTGTTGATGGTGTTGGAAACAACCAACACACAAGTCTCCCTAGTATGAAGTCCCAATTATACTTCACACTTGCAACAACCCTGGTTAAAAATCTATGTAAAAAAATATAAGACCATGGTCATGGGACACGTATTCCAAGTTGAATGTTGGGAAAAATAATCCTAGTGGGGTGT
Source organism: Pinus tabuliformis (assembly GCA_031772625.1). Taxonomy (NCBI): domain Eukaryota; kingdom Viridiplantae; phylum Streptophyta; class Pinopsida; order Pinales; family Pinaceae; genus Pinus; species Pinus tabuliformis. The sequence goes on from CM062806.1 coordinate 720,788,059, forward strand.
CGCTTCGGTTTATTATGACTAAGGAAATTGACAAAGGAAATGGAAAAGGATTTGCAAAGGAAAAATGGAATTTTTGGCACATTTATTTATGAAAATAATGGAAATGATGAGAAAAGGAAGTGAAAGGTCACAAGTTGCATGTGAGGAGGAAATTGAAGGAAAATAATGTAAAATAAAGAAAATAGAGGCCCCATTAAAAAAAAATATTTTGAGGACCAACTGGAAAGATTTTGCTCAGGCTTGGTCAGTGTAAGATTTTATCAGTTCAGTTTTGGAGTTCTCGTTCTATTCTCTCTCTCTCATACTCTTGGACACTTAGAGTTTTCTTGGAGCACTCTTGGAGAGTGTGGCATACTTGGATGCTTAGAGAAAGAAGACAAAGGAAGAGCAGGAACACGCAAGAGGACATCATGATTAACAACTACAATAATTTTTTCTTGCAGGTACTGTCAGGCCAAGCAGTAACTCCATTTGGCAGAAAAATTGATTCCTTCTATTCCATCAGGTATGTTATTGTTATATACAAAAGGGTGTGACTGCTTAGTTCATCTCCTGATGACTGTTCACATTCCTAATTTAATTATTTACATAAATTCACCCAATCGTGAGGATTAGGTGTCAACATTCCCCCCCTTAATCTGAAGGGATGTTGGTGAGTCCAAGCATCGTTCTGAATCTTTCAAGATTTTCTCTTCCAAGCGCTTTGGTGAAGATGTCTGCAATTTTCTCATTTGTGGAACAATGACGGAGATGGATTGTTTTGGCCTCAACATGATGTCGGATCAAATGATATTTAGTATTGATGTGCTTTGTTCGATCATAGAACTTTGGGTTCTTGGCCAACTTTATTGCAAAGGTGTTGTCAATCATGAGTGGAGTTGATTGTACTTGTTTTACCTACAAATCTTCAAGAATTTTCCTGAGCCACACAATTTCTTTTGTTGTTTCAGCTGCTGCCACGTATTCTGCTTCTGTTGTGGAATCTGTTGGAACTGATTGTTTGCGTGATCTCCAGGAGACAGCTCGTGATCCAAGACTCATAGCATATCCTGAAGTAGATACCCCAGTTTATTTGTCTCCATCGAAGTCTGAATCAGAGTATCCGATCAAACTAAAGTCATCCACCTGTGTGTACTTGATTCGAAAGTCTTGAGTTCCCTTCAAGTACTTTAGAACTCTTTTTGTAGTAGACCAATGTCCTCACAAGGCTTTTGCATAAACCTGGAGAGGATTCCAACAGCAAATGAAATGTCTGGTCTGGCAGTAGTTAGGTAGTTGAGACTTCCTACAAGCTGTCTATACTTTGTTGCATCCTCAAATTCCTTTCCTTCAATAGATGTGAGCTTTAAGTTTTGTTCCATTGGAGTAGTAAGAGGATTGCACTCTGTCATGCCAAACCTGTTCAACAAATCTCCAATGTATTTCTTTTGAGAAAGAAATATGGACTTTGGATGTTGGGTTACTTCAATGCCAAGATAGTAATGAACATAGCCCAAATTAGTCATTTCAAAACTTTTCCCCAATTCCTTCTTTATGGATGCAATGTAGCTTTCATTGTTCCCTGTCATTAAAAGATCATCTACATATACCACAAGATATACAACTGTTTTGCCAACTTTCTTGACAAATAAAGTTGCATCATCAAGATCAAAATGATTGAAATTGAGTTTCAGAAGATGCTTAATTAGTTTTTCATACCAGGCTCGCGGTGCTTGTTTGAGGCCATACAAGAACTTCACAAGTTTTCATACTTTATGTTCATGTCCTTTCACAGCAAATACTTCAGGCTGGGGCATAAAAACATTCTCTTTTATATCTCCATTCAAGAAGGCAGTTTTTACATCCATTTGATGGACTTACCAACCATTCTGAGCTGCTAGTGGAAAGAGTGTCTAGATGGTGGCCCATTTTGCTGTGGGGGAAAAAGTTTCCTCATAATCGACCCCTTCCTTCTGTGCAAAACCTTTTGCCACAAGATTAGCTTTGTGCTTTTCAAGTGAGCCATCAACTTTGTACTTGTTCTTGTAGACCCACTTGCAGCCAATTGGTTTGGTTCCAAATGGAGGATCAACCAGCTTCCAAGTGCCTTTCTTTATGAGGGCATCATACTACTTTTGCATCGCTTCTTTCCATTGTGCCAAGCCCTGATGGCTTGATTTTTGATTGATCTGCAAAGTATACTGCTCCATCAACATTGTCAGTGAAATCTTCAAAAAAATCTTTTCTATGGGACATGTGGCAGGTTGCTCTTGAATCAAGCAACCAATCATTTTTCCATGAAGCAAGTGAAGCATTAAACAAATCTTCATTTACTCCAATGTTACATTGTGCCTCAACATAGTGAGCAGATTCAGGTGCTTTACCTTTGTCTATATCATCAGTTTTACCTTTCTGTTGGTTTCTTTTCTGCTCAATTTTGTCCCATGGTAGCTTGCATGTAGAGGCATCATGTGATCCATTTCTTTTGCAGTGAATACGATGTAAATCTGCCTTTTCTCCTTGAGAATGTATGCCCCCCCCCCCCGCCTCTGAAATATCTTCCTCTTTCTCTCCGTCCACCTCTTCCTCTTGTAGAATCTTGAGCAGGATGCTTTTCTTTATGAGCAACGCACACAGTCTCTTCAGAAGATTCAAGGGCTGTCTTCTTTCCAAAAGCTTTCTCTCTTTCAGCAAAATTTTTCACAAGAGAGTCAAAGGTTATATCTTTGAGATTTCCATTTTCTTGTAATGACTCAAGATAATTGGAGTAAGTAGGATAAAGTGCCTTGAGAAAAGCAATAAGAGGAATATCCAATTCAACCTTAGTGGATTTGATATCATGCATTATAGACTTTACTTCAGATGCAAGAGAAAGAGGATCATTATTTTGTAGTTCAAGAGTGAAGAGTTTAATCATGAGTTGAATGACTTCAAGTGCAGAATGTGAGTCATAGAGTTCTTTCAGCTTTTGTAAGGCTTCAAAGGCAGTTGAATATGACGAAATATGGCGACTCACCTCTTCATTTACAGATGTTGCGATTAATACATAAGCTTTGCTGTTCTTGTTTTCCCAAATGACGAGTTTTTTGTCTGAGGTAGGCTGTACTGGGTCATTGTCTCCTTCTCCGACACACACTCCTTTCCACAACTCATTGAATATGAGGGTGTGTTTTATCATCTGGGACCATTCAGGGTAGTTCTCCTTGCCAGTGAGAACTATTCCTACCATGGATATGATTGAATGCATTCTGTTAAAAAAAACTTTTGCTGATAGAAAAAATACTTCTGCAAATATACAGTAAAAATGTACTCAAAAGGGCATTCTCAAAGGGTATTATCATCCACTAAAACTTCTAACATAAGGTTTTCATGTACCCATTGAATCACTGTCATCACAACTTCAATACACGGAGAGAAAATGACTTTCACAAATGTACACAGCTACCAATAAAAACATTCAATGCATGCACAGTATACAGCCTCTTTTTAAAAAAGGCTCAACGCATCATGGACGTTCTACCTTCACCAAATATTCTGCTACAAATGTTGTCACCGTTCAAATGTATGACCAGCGTTCAAATATTAGAACAATCAGCGTTCAAATATTACAACAGGTAGCAATACAATACCCCAACGTAATAGAAATACGACCCCTTCAACACACAAAAAATAAACGCTCTAGAACTCAACGCTCGCTGTGATAGCATGGAGTTATATTTTGCAGTGCACAAGGCCAGCAACATGAACTATGAAGCCATCGAATCCAAGGATAATCCGCTGAGCCGCGATTTAGATAATTTTCATTGAGTAGAACAGCATAAACGTATTCAGTGAGTAGCCATCGTGCCATTCGATTGGTGAGGAAGAAGGGCCGCTACCAAATTCGCAATTAACATTTGTTAATTATCACCATTAATCTCAAGAGCTCATCAACATGAGAACCAGGTATTCACGTCGAATTGGACTCAACAAATGTGGAGAACTCCTTCACACAGGTGTTAACGCAGATTTATAGAATAGTGAGTAAAAGGAGCTTGGATACTACAGAGGAAGCTTTATCAACACTGCCAGGCAAGGGTCAGTCGAATTCTTCTTGGTATGTGGAGGCTCAATGGGCGTGTCGCGTGGAGTAATGGAGATTCGAACCTCTCAAAAATAAATAACTGGAGCTACATAACAGACCAAAGAAAATGGAACATTACAGAACCACACACGGACTTTATTCACGAGCATGAGGAAGGAGCTGTGGAGGCGGGGGCTTTGGGGACTTCCACCACGTGGTGAGCCACCTGTTTATCCATCTCTCCTCAAACCTCGACTATTCAGTTTCCAATGCGGTCAGAGACAAGCTGCGGCTTATGAGAGATAGATGCGTTATAGAGAGCGTTATGGACAGATTGCAACATTTTTTTTTTTTTTTGGAATATGGACAGATGCATTATGTGGTAGAGGCAGCGCGTTATGTCAGGATAGAGGGGATATGGCAGACAGAGGAGTTACAGGAGCATAAGAGCTAAAACAAGGAGCTGGCTCTGATACCATGTCAGGCCAAGCAGTAACTCCATTTGGCAGAAAAATTGATTCCTTCTATTCCATTAGGTATGTTATTGTTATATACAAAAGGGTGTGACTGCTCAGTGCATCTCCTGATGACTGTTCACATTCCTAATCTAATTATTTACATAAATTCACCCAATCGTGAGGATTAGGTATCAACAGGTACCAAGTTGCATGTATGTTTTCCTCACTATTTTTGGCATGAATGGCATATGCATGGGGTTTATTCGTCATGAACTTTCATTGGCATGGAGGATTGCTTGGATTGACAATGGATTTTCCTAGTCTTTCCAATTCCTAAATAGCCATGGCGTTGTGGGTTCATTTCCTTTTGTATTCTGGTTGGTTTTAATGTTCCTTTAGTTGTGGGTTGAGTTACTAGTTCCTGGAGCCTTGGTTGGACAAATGCTTTGGAGACCTATAATATCTTGGGTTGATTTACTAGTCCTGGAGCCTTGGTTGGACAAACGTTCTAGAGCCTATGTGGCTAGTGAAAGAAGAATAAATATTTTAGAAGAATGCCTTGCAAAAAAATCAATTGCTTAAAAAACAAACAAACCATATAATAAAATGAACATATATTCCATTTTTTAATAGATTATGTGAAGGGGTATATTAATATTATTGGGCTTACTTGGGCTCACATCTATGACCATTGCAACACCCTCAAAATCCAAAGAACTTTCTGCCATCATGTTCTTTCAGTAATACTGTAGAACGTATTGGGTGCGTAACAAGACCCGCCAGGTTGTATAGGGCCACAACCTTCATTACGAGGTGCATATACCTAGTCGAGATCTACCTGCAAATTATTTGGGTGAAAAATTAAATTTTGAAGTATTGATGGGACACAAGAGAAGGAGGGTAGTGGGGTAAAATTAATGCACATCACCTATATATTGATGGCTAGTCTAGCTGATGGGATAGGATAAACGACAATAGAGGAACTCTAGAGGGGTGGATGATTACTGGTAAGGGAGTCACATTAACTGGAAAATTATATCAAAATTATAGATATAAAATAAATATTAAGGGGACCCCCCCCCCCCCCCCCCCATCTAAATTTTTCTCTACATGCTTCTTATTGTATATAACAACACAGTACAGATCGGTTTATATTTACTACTGTATGAGGGATATACTCCTCAAAACTCTGTTTATTTTGGTTTTTTGTGAGATATTGTTATATCTATGAGGGATACAGAACCATCGTATCCTAGTGGGTCTTTCTTGATGTAATTTTTGATATATTTCTGAACAGTGGTGAAAACCACACTACAGCATATGCCCTTGGCATCAACAGCATGTAATTTCTCTCTTAATAGAAATTATGAACTTTCTTTCTTCGGAAAAAATATAAAATAAATATTAATATTAGAAATCAAAGATCGACAATAATTTTTGATTAAATTTTAATATATAGACGACACATTTTCATTTCCACTAAATAGTTGTGGTAAGGCACAAAAGTGAGCATATTTAGAAAGGTGGTAAGTACCACTAAGATGACTAATTCATTTATGACATTCAAGAGAAAACCATAATAAAATCAATGGAATGCCAATATAGGTTTCCTATTCTACCATTATATTGATAGATTTAATAACTTATGAAGCCAAAGATACCTAGAAAATGAGAAAACTGCTAATACCTATTGTTGTACCGACATTCCTTATAAACAAATTATGTCATTTATCTTGTGTTTTCTAACCTAAATAAATCTTGAACTGACCACTTTTAAAATTCAAAAACCTATTTTCATTAGACATGAAAATATGCACAACAGGTCCTTAGAAGATAAAATTCAAAATCCAATTATTGTTTAGAGGATTTCTTCACAAGAATCAAAATGTATATGTGCAACCTTCATCTCTGGTATACGATCTTTATTATGATTAAATGACATTATTGATATCCTTATATGTCAAACTAGTTTTGAATTGCCAAGATGGTTTCTATCTGTTAAAGATACATACGAGGAAAATAAGGTAAAACCTATTTCATTGCTATGAAACATGAATGAGACATTCCAAGTTGTATGGAATGACTATAATAAGCTTAGGAAAAATTGAAAACTATTATGATGTGTATGACTGAACATAATTCATATTACTATTTTATGTATGATTCCCATCATTATTTATATGTTTCTAGTGTCAATACCATGAATCTTGTGATGAAAAATTTTGGGCTATTTATTCATGATGTCTCTTGTTTATGTGTTTCTTTATTATTATGATATAAATTTATTTTTATGTGCATATGTCAATTTTGTATATATTCCTATAGATTCACAAGTTCATGCAATGTACTAAAGCATAGGACAAGAATCTACTTCTACTTTGAACCAGCGGAAGCCAATAGATCGATGAAAAATATGAACAAGAAGAAGATAAATCAATGGCACATAACACAATAAGTTTCTCTAGGGAAAGCCACTGCTCAAAACCCCTACTATATGTATTTCATTTATCATAATATGAGTGTAGATACAAATATTGTTCTCACAAGAACAATTCCACACAAGTATGCTCAACGCTCTACCTCACAAGTCCACTCTTAGCCAACACTTAGCCAATTTCCACTACCTGCCAAGCCCCTATTATCTTGCACAATTCCTAGGATGAATAACCCATATTTAAAGGGAATTCATGCTTCCAAAACTGTGCAATCCTAAATTAGGTCATTTTCCTGATTTCATGCATGATGTGTACAACTCAATAAATGATACATTTGATAGTACATTGTCCCTTCACTCTAGTCTCAACTGGGTCTTTCTTTGAACTGACATGCATGAGTTTCTCATGAGGGAATCTTCAGTTAATTGTAGTAACACTTGTGGATGTACTAGTGCACCAACTGACTTCTAGTCCTCTATTAGTTCCACAAACAGTTAGGACTAATTTAACTAATGATAAGTCAGTCAAACTGAGTTAATCTAATTAAAAATCAAATAAACTCATCCTGGACCCCTAAATTTTAGGGAGAAAAAATACATGACTACAGAAAGACTTCCAACACGAAATTCCTAAGCTAATTAAGTTAATTAAAATTAACTAGCTATTTCCAAGTTGATATGAGAATAGAATGTGATTTTAATTCTCAGTTCAATTCAAGGAAAAATTAAACTGGAGTTTCTTGCTTCCATTTCTCAACACTCCCTTTCAACAAGAAAGGGATTATCAGCTACCCTAATCTTGTCTCCGTGAAACTTGAATTTACATCTTGACAATTCCTTTATCAAAATTTCATCATCTTGCCCCTCCATGGGAATTTACTCTAACATCATTGTTGGCTTGTTGGGGCTTGACCTAGGTTTGGAGTTAATTAGCCAAGCAAATCCCTACACTACTGGCCCTTTCGGCAACAGCCCGCGAAGCGTGGACTAAGGTCTCACCCGAAGCAGTATGGGGGGATGCTGGAACCAAGTTTCCGCACCCTTGAGATGTATAAGGGGTCGATTTAGTCCAACTGTGAATAGCTTCACGTAGGTCACTTCGCACACTGTCATGACCTGTGAGACCTTTGCGATTTGTTACAATTGCCTTCGTGCAGCCCTAACCAAGTGCTGAGGTGATTTCTCACTGCTAAGGCAGCGATTTGCGCTATTTCCCAAGTTACACTGCAGATATTATTTATCTTCTTATAACTGTTAGTTAACTTTGCATAAACATATACTTTATATTATATTCACTTAATCAACGTTGTCATGTAAGTTTGAGCATCATTTAAACGGTATAAATGAAAATTATACCCAACACATTTAATGTTCAAAGCAGGAAAATGATACATAGAAATGATATGAAACTTCTCTTTATTACTTCTCTAATGGTTACAGACTCGACTCACCCTACGTTGAGTCACTCAGTTGCAGGGGTCCATGCACTCAGCTGTGGATTACTAGGCCTCTGCGCACTCACCTGCAAAGCCTTCTCCTACTCTACGACCCAAAGAATCGACTCTACACTTAGATCTTCTGCTATGCTTCTATTCAACTATTCCATCCATCTGTGATTTACAACTTAGAGCCTTGCTCTATTTATATAATCCCATGGTCCGTGGACCATGGGTAGATTTATCAAGTCGACATTACATTACAAAAATGAGGACGTACAACCCTATGACTCAATTACAACTTCGCACTCCGCACCCACAAAATGCAGAGTCTTTACATCGGATTTGTTCAAAATCTGGGCTTTAAGTCCCAAAACTTGCCTTGGGGAATCTTGCGCCCAACAAGCCCCCAACACAAACATTGTGACTCACCCTCAAGTCACTCTGTCAGTGCGGATATCTTCGAACGAAGACCACCCAACTTTGCCTGGACCGGTGCAAGTTTAGCAACGCACTGAGCAACTGCCTCTTGTATCTCTTGGACGCACTGTTCAGAGACCATGGTTCCTGAACTGCTTCCATGTATCTGCTCTTGTTTTCCCTGCATTTGCACAAGCTTGGATTCGATCGAGGCTGTAATGATGAAAGCCTCATCGATCCATGGTTGGAAGCATGCCTTCAAAATTGCTTCTTTATGTCATGCCACATCTACTTGCTCCTTGAGTGCTTTTTCCTACTGCATCTGCGCGAGCCTCTTTGTAAGGGCCACCATTTGCGCGGTCCATTTTATATCATCATACTTTTTTTGCAGCTCGCACGCCTCTGTTTCTAAGCACTGTATGTTCGGGTCCTCTTGGAGAGTGGTGAGGACCTCGAATGACTCTTCCAAAAGTTTGGTGCGGTCTTTCACTGCATTGCTGATCTCTTCTGTTCCTGTTGTGATGGCGCTGACACGCTATTCCCTCACCTTTGGTGGAGTTGAAGGTTGCACCTTCAACTGCAGCTCAGCTATATAAAGGTTTAGCTCTAGCTGAACCTTTTCCATCTCTGCTCTCGCCTCATACAACACTGCTACTAGCCTCTGGATGCATGCCTCTACTCGTGCCTCTACTGGGATGGCCAACTCCGAGACCATCTGGTAGGCTTCTTCAAGCACTTGCACTATCTACCTATTCTGTGTGATGACCTCATCACGCTACAGGCTCAATTGTTCCATGTTAATTCGCTATATGCTCATCATCTATAGTGTGTGGCCCTGCCTACTTCGCAGTTCTGTAGTCACTTCGTCCTGTAGGACATAGAGCGTCTCCCAAGGGAGTGCAGCCACATTGATCCCAACTCCCTTCAACGCACTAACTTTAGACCTGTTGGCCTCATTTTCTGTAACTAGTGACCCCTCTGGCAGCACAATGGTGTTGGTCATGCAATCGTGCAACATTTCCTCAGCCACGACTGTTCCTACTACGAGGTTGGTCAACCAAGTACCATCCTAAGGAGTGCGCACTTGCAACTCCTGTATCTGTGCCCAGAGGGCCCCCAATACCATCTTATTTTCCTCCGCAAACTATTGGAGGGCCTCCATGGTGACGTCACGTACGATCTCCCCTATATCATGCAAATCCCCCTCAGTGAGGGTAATCGGGTCGAAAGAAGTCTTAGAGGATTTTGACTTCTTCTGCAGTCCCACCCACTCTCTTGGGTGCTGGCGCTTCAACTGTGTAGATGCTGTCTATGGGTCCGTGCCACCTTCATATGTTTCTATTTCTTCCTTAGGTGAATGCGATTTATGGCCCTTGTGCTCCTTCTTTGCTGCATTTTGTTGTTCTGCAGCTGCCTTCTTTTATTCTATTGTTGCCTTCGCAACATCCCGTGCCTCCAGCGCCTTTGCTGTTGCTGCCTCTTTTCTTCTCTTCTCTACCAACTGCGCCATTCGTAGTTTTGCCTCCTCCTTCTTCCTTTGTGCAGTAGATTTCTCCAATTCTAATGCAGAGTTGGCTGGAGCATGCCACTTCGGCAGCCATGACTCAAGAACGACGAATATGACATCATTCGTGGCCAGGTAAGGGAGCTCGTTCCATTTCTTCATGGGGTCCTTGCGTGCCCCGATATATATGTGATGGAAGTCTGCATTGAACTCTACAAAGCTTTGTAGACTATTTTAGATAGTGGGCGATAACTGTGGCTTGTGGTTAATCCCCATTCTAATGTTCATCTCCATGAACACCCAGAATATCTTACTGTCTCAAATCCTCTGCGCATCTTTGGTTGTCCACAGTGAAGCATACTTCATTGCCTCCGAAAGATCCTGCGCAATTGTGGGGAACTAGCTATCCTCAGGCAATTCCCAAGCCACCAGCACTATGGATAGCAGAAGCCATGCATAGTGGAACGTCTTCCCTTATTCCTGAGACTCGTGGTAATTCTCTAGGAACTCCTTGGAAAAGTACTCCGACTAGTTAAACTGGACCCCCTCTCCACACTACGCGGCCAGTGCAACCACTGGTGCGGGTACCTCATCCGGCGACACTTCCGCATCACCTTTCCAGTTAGTATCTACGTCATGACTCTGACCACCGCATTATTGATACTGGAGATCGTGTATCCCCTCTTCTTCTTCTCCAACTTGATTTTTTTCTTCATGACCTCTGTGATGGCCAAGTCGTTACTCTTACTCTCCAAAATGTCTGCTGGGTCCTCCCCTTTGCAAGGGAGTCGGGGAATTCTATGAATTAGGTGGTCCGTGATGGGGATGGGCTCCTCCAACCACAAACACCCATCATGCACCAAGCAAAGTAGCAGCCTAATGACAAAGATAGTTACTGGGGCACGATGGTAATGCGGTACCCAGAGCAGGTTTAACAACCCTACTTTCTTTACTCTATGCAACCACTTGTGCGGCTCCAACTCTATAACTCCAGCCATGGTGTTTTTCTTCAACCTCATGAGCTGTGCGGTTGCCAAGTGTTGGAATTTCTCGTGGTCCGCGAGATCCCAGTCTTCAAACTTTAGGCCTGGCACCCGTCCCAAGTGCGCTCCTTCAAAAATGATATCACTGGGTAGCAGTGAAGTCTGCAGAGAGCTCTTACTCTCATCTAGGTCCTTGGGCACCCTTTCCTTCCCCTTCCGCGGAGGAACATACGTAGGCATCTTGGGTAGAAGGTCTGCTCCCTTGGTTTCTTCCTCCATGTCTTCGTCCTCCTCCTTTTCTAGTAGGATTTCCTCAAGGTCTTCCTCCTCCTCATCGGTTTCCACATTAACCGCTTTTGCCTTTTCTTCCATTGTCAGTTTAGTTCTCAGTGGGTTTCTAGGGGACACGCACACCAGAACCATGGGCTGCTTATCCTTCTTGGGTCTCGGTGTGCGTGGTGATTTAGCGATTTCCACGATTATCCCGGTGCTCTCAGGGGCATCTCTTATTGTCATGGCCTGCATGACCTCTTCAGCGATCATTTCTCTGATATCCCTGGCTTCTTCAGATGTTTCCATCTTGCTTTTCCACAAATATCTCAACTGCTTAGGTAGGTGCTCAATCAACGCCTTCAACTCCAATAGGTAAAACAGGTCTGGGTTCGGAAATCTCTGGGCGCATGACAACTCAATTCTCAAATGGCCAAGTGTTGTTTGCTGGGAATCCCTTTTCATTTTATAGTACCTTTTGAATTCAAATTCGATCGTTCCTCCCAAATCCGGTCCATTAATGCTCACTTGGCAGCAGATTTTCCCAAATCTAGCCCATAAAGTCTGCCTTAAATGTCTACCACCCGCTCCATTTAGTCTCAAACCAAGCATCACATCATGAATAGTGACTATAACAGTCACTTTCCAGTCAACATCCACGACAGTGCAACAACCTGTGCATTGTCGCGGACCCCGTGATGCTTCGCTCCTGCGTGCAGTCCTGTCATCGCGCAGCTGCTGGGCAGAGTAGTTTATAGTCCCGCGCTTTCTTTCAACTAATTGGAATGCTAAGACTGTGCTTCCCATGGCTAGTCAGGTGACCGAGCCACCTATATACAGCTTCAACCAACCATCATTTACTTTCCCTGGAAAAATTTCACCTTTTAACTTTACTACCTACATTGCGCACTTTACCATCTACATCAGAAATCTCTGGGCGCACGATAACTCAATTCTCAAATGGCCAAGTGTTGTTTGCTGGGCAACCCTTTGCATTTTATAGTACCTTTTGAATTTAAATTCTATCGTTCCCCCCAAATCCGGTCCATTAATGCTCACTTGGCAGCAGATTTTCCCAAATATAGCCCATAAAGTCTGCCTTAAATGTCTACTGCCCACTCCATTTAGTCTCAAACCAAGAATCACATCATGAATAGTGACTATAATGGTCACTTTCCAGCCAACATCCACGACAGTGCAACAACCTGTGCACTGTCGCGGACCTCGTGATGCTTCGCTCCTGCGTGCAGTCCTGCCATCGCGTAGCTCCTGGGCAGAGTAGTTTATAGTCCCGTGCTTTCTTTCAACTGATTGGAATGCTAAGATTGTGCTTCCCATGGCTAGTCAGGTGGCCGGGCCACCTATATACAGCTTCAACCAACCATCATTTACTTTCCCTGGGAAAATTTCACCTTTTAACTTTACTACCTGCATTGCGCACTTTACCATCTACATCGCGCCACCATCTGTGATCCCCTTAGTAACATACAGTCCAATCCAAGGCATCAAACTGATCAACTCTCGGTAGTAGTCCCCAAATTTGTCAATGTAATTGTGCGCATCATATTTTATCACCATGGTCTCTTTATCAAGAAAGTCCGTCTTTATTCCTTCCTCAAGCTTCTTGACTTCTTCTTCCGCCATGGCGCTTTTCTCCCTCAACCGAACTCTTTCATTCATGAGTTCTTGGAGCCTAAGATCACCCTGCATTCTTCTTCGTGCTTTTCCAACTGCGTGATCCCTTCTTCCAAGGCTTTGTGGTCCGCCATATCTGTGGATGCTGCTATGTGCGGACTAGGCATAATATGCTCCATCGGCAGTACAACGTTCACTCCATAAACCAGCCTAGAAGGCATCTGTCCCGTTAGTTTCTTGCATGTTTTCCTATAAGCCCATAATACTATGGGTACGTGTAGGTCCCAATCACTTCGTTGTGCACTACATGCCTTGTTCAGCGATTCACACACCTCGTTAAATTCTTTCGCGTGGATAACCTTCTGCACGCTCGTTCTCTCCACACTCTATTGTTCTAACTTGAGGAATCATTTGTGTTTCCCCCCCCCCCCCCCCAACACATGCTTATTGATTGTATCTCCCAACACAAAATTCATGTGCATCCATGCAGGTTGCTTACCATATGCCTATACCCACATGGACATATGCATGCACGGACCATCTCGTCCATTGTATTTATCTACCAATCGCACTCTAGGATTCCCAAACCATGTGTGCATCATCCTTCTACATGTGTGCCAGTCGTCAAAGCTCCCTTTGTGTGTACCCCACCACCTCACAAGCGTAGCGTACAATACCCAATTCAAGGCCTGGAAACATTGCTTTTCTGACACCTCTCTTTCAAATCTATCCAAGAAAGCATCTACCTCACCTAATCCATCATAAGTAGGTAGATCTCTCACTTTTGCTGATATCCAGCGTAGTGATCTTGTCATCATATTACAATTAGGTGTGGTTACCTCGTGTAACTAGTTCTGCCATCGCTCTATCTCCCCATCTGAGTCTGAAGTATAGGAACTTTCGCGCTCCCATGAAATGCGTCCATCCATGGTGGAATTTACCTAGCCTTGCTCTCGTGTAGTTATCTTGTAGATGCAGTCCAAATCGTCATCACTTTCATAGGCATGCACTGGTTCTGCATAGCGTGATCTCTCTGTAGGGTCCAAGGATATAACTACACACAGAGACTTCTTCTCAAAAATAATCTTGCATTTCTTCAGCTTAATCACCCTGTTCATGTCAGTGGCCCAATCAATTCCTAAGAGCGCTGGGTAGGGATTGTTGTCATAAACAATCTCTATCGTCTGAAAGTCTGCTAGTGCGCTCGCTCCCTCAATATCCACTGTGATTCCCTGCAATCACCCTAGGGGTATTATATTCTGTTGGTTCGCTATTCGTAGTTAAATAGGGGACCACTGCATCATAGGCCTCCCCATGCGCTCCCATGTCCGCTTCAGCAGGACATTCGCGTCCGATCCTAAATCCAAAATTAGTTGGTCCATCTCATATTCTCAAATCTGTGCGGTTAACCTCATTTATCTCCCCATCCTAGTCTTATGCTTCCCAATCTTCTGGACTACACGCAGTTCTCCTAGCGCGATCCCAACCCATCTGTTAATGAGTTCCTATAATCCCTTTATAGCCTTACTATCACATAGTAGATTTATACATGTTTCCAAGAACGTTGTAAGCATAGTTGGGTCCATCTCCAGCTTCGGTCTATCTTTGCTTCCTAAAGTGGAGGCATTAGCGAAGCTCTTCTTAGCTTCCATAAAGGTTTCTCGAGCATGCTCCAGATCAAACTCCGTTTCTTTCACCAGAGCTTTGCGAACCCAAGTACTGTATTCGGGTTGTTTGCCTTTGTCATCTCATGTCATAGTTCCACTTCGGAGCATAATATTCACATTTGGATCTTCCTCGCGCGGCTCAGACCTCATCATTTGGAGGTTCTGAGTTGAGGGAGGTGGTAGTGCTCCCTTTTCGCGTATCCTAGCTAATAGCGTAGGACAATCTTTCGTCTCATGATCGAATAAGGTACAATATAAACATGAGGGGCGCGTTGGATTCATACAATCGCGGGCATAATGTCCTGGTCCTCTGCAATTGTAGCATATCAACTACTTACAACCTCTTCCAGGTCCTCCTCCACCTTGGCCTCGTCCGTGCCCTTGAAATCCAGTTCACACCATCCCTGCATTATAGTTTAGGGGCCGCGTTTCAACTTGAACTCTGTAGGTGGGATTTTTATCCATCATTAACTCATAACTTCTAAAAGTGCACTCATCGTGTCCCACCAACCTACAAAAATTACAGAACAACTATTGCGAATTTTGTGTATACTTATGTAGCAAATGGTAGTTGTGTGTAGCATGCTTTCCTCCTATTTGACAAATCACACACCACATAGCAGGCGCCGTGCTCGGTCCTGCTTATGCTTCCGGTCTTAATGGCATCGGTCGTCCTCCTGTGAGGTAATTAGTGAACACCGGGCAGTGGTCCTTGTCATTACCCTGACCCTTACATTTTACACACCACACCTCTTCGTGCACTTCTGGTCAAGCTGTCCTATCCTGTTTTGGACTTTGCATCTCAAGACATAAGTTTTTCAACTGCGCGTGGATCTGCTGAATTCCCAGGTTAGGATCTTGAATTTGGGTCTCATGCAGCCTCATCGCGATCTCTAATGCCTCTGCATGAGTCATTAACTTCTGTTGCAAGAGCATGCTCCTCAAATGTGGCGTTAGAGATGCTACAAACCTTTCACGGTGTTGTCCATTTGTCAGATTCATATTAGCTTCGCGAATCGTACACTTCAACCTTTGATCCAGCTCCCAAGGGGTCTCGCCTGGTAGCATTGTGATTTCTTTGAGTCCAATGATTGACTGTGCTTCTGACTTCAATTGGATAAATTCCTTATTTAGTGTAGTTTGGATCTCCGTGATTCCCGCATTCGGATTATCATTTGAGTGCTTAATGTACCAGGTCAGCGCGTGATCCTGCAGGGTGCTAACCAGTGCTGCTTTCTTGATATTATCATCTATAACTCCATGTGCTTTCCATACGGCTTTTACAATGAACCAAAACTGGTCTGGATCTTCATTTCCCAATCCCTTGAACATAGGCAACTTTATCGTGCTTGCCATATTGAATCGTGGTGGCAGTGGAGGTGGTACAGGCGAAGATGGAGGTGATGGTGGTGACGTCAGTGGTGGTGTGGGCAGGGGTGGTATGCGTGGGATCCTATGCCTTATCAAATGGATCGAACTTTATGGAGATACATTCGCGAGCTCTTCCTCATCTCCTCATGGAGGTGAAATCAAGGTGCTATTCTCTGGTCCCTTACTTCCTTCGTTTTTGTAAGTTTTTCTGCTTCGTGTAGCCTTGAACATCAATGTAACTGCATAATCCACTTTTCGCACAATAGCATTTTAATCCAAGTATTTAGAGACTTTATGTACTTACCTCGTGGTCCTTTGAGAAAGCGTCACTCTTCCTTGCTATAGTTGACTGAAGTGTCTACCGTGAATTCAGTGATGAATCCTCCTATAATTTGATCGAGCCAGTGATCAACAACACGCACAATCTTATCTTCCGATGCTTCCAATTTGCGTACCAACTCTGGGGTCCACACAATAGTCTCTTTGAGTTTCCACCTTCCTTGGCTATCTTCTAGCTTCACAATCCACTCGTATAGCTTAGTAGGGAAATATGCGAAGAAAATTTTGTGGATCTCTGTGTACAGGTAGTAGTCTAACCACTCTTCTTTTGTCAGTCACAGATTCCTATTCTCCTACGCCGCGAACTCGTGAATTCTCTTGTCCAACCAACCTTCAATTTCCTTCTTAGTTGGATTCCAATGATATGACATCAGACATCTCTATGCAGATTTCGGTCCCAGCAACGGAACCATTTGTTGGCTTGTGGGGGCCTGACCCAGGTTTGGAGTTAATTAGCCAAACAAATCACTACACTACTGGCCCTTTCGGCAATAGCCCACAGAGTGCAGACTAAGGTCTCACCTGAAGCAGTATGGGAGGATGCTGGAACCAATTTTCTGCACCCTTGAGATGTTTGAGGGGTCAATTTAGTCCAACTATGAATAGCTTCATGCAGGTCACTTCGCGCACTGTCCTAGCCTGCGAGACCTTCGCGATTTGTTACAATCACCTTCGCGTAGCCCTAACTAAGGGTTGAGGTTATTTCACGTTGCTAAGGTAGCGATCTGTGTTATTTCCCAAGTTACACCATAGATCTTACTTATCTTCTTATAACTATTAGTTAACTTCGCTTAAACAGATACTTTATCTTATATTCACTTAATCAACGTCATCATATAAGTTTGTGCATTATATAAACAGTAGAAATGAGAATTATACCCAACACATTCAATGTTCAAAGTAGGAAAAAGATACACATAAATGATATAAAACTTCTCTTTATTACTTCTCCAATAGTTACAGACTCGACTGACCCTGCGCACTCAACTGCAGGGGTCTGTGTACTCAGCTGTGGACTACTATGCCTATGCGCACTCACCTGCAGAGCCTTCTCCTACTCTACGACCCAAAGAATTGACTCTACACTTAGTTATCCTATTATGCTTCTATTCCACTATTCCATCCATTCGTCATTTACAACTTAGAGCCTTGCTCTATTTATACAATCCCATGGTCCACAGACCATGGGTAGAATTCTCAAGCTGACATTACATTACAAAAGTGAGGGCGGAAAACCCTATGACTCAATTACAAGTTCGTGCTCCATGCCCACAAAATGCGGAGTCTTTACATCAAATTTGTTCAAAATCTGGGCTTTAAGCCTCAAAAATTTCCTTGGGGGATCCCGCGCCCAACAAACATAATCCGCCTCAATACACAATCTCTGATATGATGATATCGAACATCAATAAGCTTGTATTGATCATGAAAAACTAGATTTTGAAAGAGTTTGATACAACTCTAATTATCACAGTAGATCACAGTTGGATCCATCTGTTGACCAAACAAACCAACCAAGATCTTCCTCATCCAGATGCCCTCACATGCTGCCTAAATCGCAGCCATGTACTCTGCCTCTAGTGCACTGAGTGCAACTGACCTTTGTTTCTTGGTGTACCAAGAAATTACTGCTAACCCAATACTGAAGATACCTCTTGATGTGCTCTTCTTGTTGGATGGACTCCCTGCACAATCTGCATTAGTGAAGCCTTGAAGCTTCACTCCCTATGTCTGACTGTACCATAATCCATACTGAGAAGTACCCTTGAGGTATCTCAACACATGCTTTGGTGCCTTCCAATACAGCTTGGTAGGCTTGACCATCACTTGACTAAGTTGGTTAACTGCATTACACATATCCGGTCATGTGTTCACCAAGTACACGAGTGAACTCATAAGTTGCTTGTAAAAAATAGCTTCCACTACTTCCCTTGAAGTAGCATCCCCCTTCCTCCAGTTACCTGCTAAAGGAGTCTCCATGGGTTTACTTCTCTCCATGTGGAATCTCTTGAGTATCTCGTTGGCATACTTTCCCTGAGACACAAACAACTCCCCATCACCCTGCCATACCTCCATGCCCAAAAAGTAATGCATGAGCCCCATGTCCTTCATCTCAAACTCTCTTGCAAGGTCCTCCTTGCAAGACTTGATAAACCGATCATCGCCTGTCAATATGATCATTAACATAAAATACATTGATCAACAGTTTACCTTCCACCACTATGTGGTACACGTTCACATCTGCTTCACTCTTCGTGACACCTGGTGAAGTAGTTATCTATCCTGTTGTACCAAGGACGAGGTGCTTGCTTTAGGCCATACAACGCTCTCTTGAGTCGACACAAATGCGAATCATGGTCGAAGGTCTCAAAACCTTTAGGTCGCTCTATGTATACCTCTTCCTCAATCATTCCATTAAGGAAGGTTGTCTTTAAATCCATCTGATGTATCTTCCAACCCATATGTGCTGATAGTGCCAATATAGATCTAATTGATGAGTACCTTGCAACAGGAGCAAAGATCTCATCATAGTCAATCCCCTCTACCTGTGAAAAGCCATGAGCCACAAATCTGGCCTTATTCTTCTCCACACTACCATCTGCAGCTTTCTTTACCTTGTAAAGCCATCAGGAGCTCACCACTGACTTGTCCTCCGGTCTCAGGACCACATCCCAAACATTGTTATGAAATATGGAGTCATACTCCTCGACCATGGCATCAACCCAAACCGACTACTGCACTGCTTCCTCAAAGGAAGATAACTCTATCATAAGAAATTTTCTCATAAGACCAATATATCCAGTGTACCTCTCAGGTGACCTACTCTACCTGTGCTAAGATGTGGGTGCTCCCACATTCTCTGGTGCATCATGCAACAATCTGTCAGCCTTTGTGGGATTTATTCCATCTCGGGAAGACTCTCACTACGTGGATGTATCCACTCCCAGATACTTTGCATTCGGTTTCTCCACATCAATATGAGGTTTCTCAATCTTAGGAACCAAAAGTTCCTCAACCGCGTGTAGTTGTAGCTTCCTCTCAGGGGAAACTTGCATGGCCTTTTAGTCATCAAACTTGACATCCCTCTGAACCACTGTCATCCTTCTAGTTGTAAAGTACACATGATAGTTGTGAGGTGGATTAGTGTACCCCAAAGATATCCCCAACTCTGTTGTCGACTCAAGCTTCTTCTGTGCATATTTGGTCACACGGAAATATACTGATGACCCAAAAGTCCTGAAGTGACCAACATTTGGTCTCTTATTGAAGAAAGCCTCCTTTGGTATCTTCACCCCAAGTATCCGATGTGGGATTTTATTTTGCAAATAGACCGTTGCATTGCATGCCTTAGACCACAAGTGTAGCGGTAGGCCCTGATCATGTAACATCGCTCGTGTTTCCCCTAAAATGCTTATGTTCTTCCTCTTAGCCACCCCATTTTGATGTTGGTTATGGGGTGTCATCAACTCTCATTTAATCCCTTCTACTGCACAGAAGTTCTTGAAATCATTTGAGACATACTCATCACCGTTATCACTCATCAAATATTTAACCTTCTTTCTCGACTCTTTCTCAACCAATGCTTTAAATTCACAAAACTTTGTTAAAGTTTGATCCTTCATCTGCATGAGAACTATCTAGCATTTATGAGAAAAGTCATCATCAAATATAACATAATACCTGTGTTTGGTAGTGGATGTTATTAAGAATGGTCCACACACATCTGAATGGAATCGCTTTAGAATAGCCCCTGCTCAACTGTATTTGTCATGAAATGAATCTTTGGTGTATTTTCCCAAAGTACACACCTTTCATGTATCAACTTGTCCTAGTGTACCTTTGGGAAGCCCAATAGAGATATATTGCATGATCTTCAAAGCCCCATGATGCAAGTGGCCGAATCTCCTATGCCACAGCTCGCCAACATCTTATCCCTCCAACAGCTCTACTTTTGTGCTCAAAGAAGAAGAATCCTCTACCTCCAACTTGTATATATTCTTCACCCAAATCCTAATCTTCTTTACTTGACCAGTGGTTATGTGTCTAAGCAATTACTTTCCTTTGCTAAAGACCACATCATAACCTTTGTCCTCCAACATGGTGACAAATCCTAAGTTCTTCTTCAACTCAGGCACATACATAACATACCTCAACATGAGAGGAGCACCATTATCCCTCTGAAAAGTAACTGTGCCCAATCCTATAGCACTATACCTCCCATCATCACCCATCTTGATATGCATCTGGAGATCCTTCTCCTCCAGGTCACTGAACAGCTCCTTGTCACCAACCATGTGGAATGAAGCTCCACTGTCAAGGTACCATACAATACCCATCATTAATGACACCATGCATGCAATGAGAGTAAAGTCCAATTTGAATTGAGAAGCCAGAGCCTCACCCGCCGCTCCTCTTGAGGAATTCTTCTTGGACTTCTTGAGTGGACAATTTGTACCAAAATGGCCCAACTCATGACAATGAAAGAACTTAACTTTTGACATGTATTTCTTCTTACCTCCATGGAAATAATTTGATTCGGAATGGGAAACCTTCCCTTTCCCTTTCCTTTCCTTACCTGTTAAGACACAGCTTTTCTAATCATCAGTCTTTGATGAGGAACCATCTCTGGTGATCCTTCTGATCTCCACTTGCATCAAATCCAACCATAGTCATTCCCAATCTAGAAGTTTTTCCCTTCCATTCATAGAGTCCTAATAGATATTCGAACTCTTAGGAAGGCCTAGGAGAGGTAGGCTCACCATATCATCCTCAGAAATTGTTATTCCAATACCTCCAAGTTCATCTCTGTAGGTTGTGAACTTGGTCAAGTATTTTGGAATGGTCTCCCTTTTCTCCATCTTGATTTTTTGAAGTTTATCTTTCAATGCCAACTTCTTGTGGTCACTATTGTTCTAGAAAAGGTTTGTCTATGCTTTCCACATAGCATACATAGTTTCTTTCCCATGGAGACTTGAGACAATGTCGTCTCGAACTCCATCAAGGATTATTTGCCTTGCCCTTGCCACACACTTCCCCCATTTGGTCAAATCTTTTGCATATAATGCTAGTGGCTTATGAATGACTTAATCAATGAATTTATCCAATCCATTATCCCCCAACACGGCCTCCATCATGTCCTTATGGGCTATATAATTCGAGTTTCCTTCCAAGGCATACTCGAGCCGCAAACCGTAGAATGCCATATATCGATCTTGAAGTATGTAATTCAAATTTGAATTTCATGTGTAACCTTGAACTCAAAAAAATTGAAACGTCCTCTAGTATATTGCTTCAACTCTAATACCATGTAGATATTCGTGTAGATTCACAAGCTCATGCAATGTACTAAAGCACAAGACAAGAATCTACTTCTGCTTTCAACTAGGGGGAGCCAATAGATTGATGAAAACAATATGAGCAAGAAGAAGATAAATCAATGGCACATAACAGAATAAGTTTATCTAGGGAAAATGTTGCAGGTGGAAATACCCTAAGGTCTTGGGTTGAAAACCCCAATAGTGCAGAGGGCATACAACAGAAATAAATGTGCAGACAAACAATCTAAATGCTTAAGCTACTAAAGGGGGAAGAGGTGTTATTACCTGGAGGACCTACGTTCGGGCCGATCCCACAGGTTCCAAACCCTCTACTCCTTCCGATGCCTTTAGAACCTGTAAGGTATCCAAGAAAAACATATACAACAACAATAACTGAAAGCATGTTCATGATATACGTGTTACATCATATAAGCAAATGATAAATTGAGCATTAACATAAGATTTATAAGAAAATCACAACATGGATCAATGCATAAAGACGATAAATATCAGGAACAGAACACCATTTCTTTATTGATGTAATCTAAATGAAAGGTGGAAAACTACAACCTGAGTCTTCCTCCAGCTCCAAGTGGAATCGTCCTCCGGATCCGTCCTGCCCTGGCCTCAGTAATCTCCCTACATCAATACACACAAGGATGACATAAGAGGAATGAAGGACATCTCAAAAGAAGAAACAAAGGTTTCCTATAACTTGGGAGTGTAGGAGGCACAGGGATTTCTTCAAACTCGATCAGGGATCAATCAACTATAATATCAATATCTCATCTCTTCTCCCCTTAGGCCTTCCCATGGAGGTTTATTTATACTTCTCCAAATTATTTATTTATTTATTTATTTATTTATTTATTTATTTATTTTTTTTTTTTCTCTTGTTCGGAAATAGCTAGGCCATGGGCTATAATAGGCGAGTAGCAGGTAAAACCCATAAACTCTGTCCAAATTTAAGGAGATTATTTATTTTTTAGTGTTTTAACACATATACGCGGGTTGGGTATATACTAACCCGCGTGTACACGCTTTTAACACAGGGAAAAGTAGCATATGGGAAGTAAAACAATGTTTTTTAGAATTTGGACCAAGTCTGGAAAGGAAGGGTTTCCCCAGGCCATAACCAGAGCATCAAATATACCAAGAATGGTAAATGGTGCTATAATGGATGCCCCCTAATATGTGAGGTTAGAAGGGGTACATGATGGCCAAAATGTATTAAGTGTATAGAAGGAATCATGCCGAGACCGGAGAGGAGTTCACTAGAATTCAGCCTGCCAAGCCAGTGAAAGAGATTAGAAAGAAATTGTTGTCTGAGGCAGGCATACCCATGCTCAGAGATAATAAAGCATAAACTAATAAAGCATGTCCACATGTCAAGTACAAAAGTGGATCCAACATGTCAAGTACAAAAGTGGATCCAACATGTATACAAGTATAAACGAATAGAAAATACATAGTGGATCATTTGATCATATCCATATAAGTACATGTCTCAATATCACATATAAAGAACTAATCAATGATGTTGAAGTAGGAAGATGATCACTGAATTCATAAAGCTGATCCAAAAAAATTACAAAGTCAAATGGTGGAAAAAATGATACTACATGCAACTTGGGTGCCAACATATAAGAAGTCGTTGTAAGGAACTGCAACATATAAGTTGGATGGTGTCAACTAGCAGAAATAGGACCAACTTACAAATGAACCAGGAAATGTTGATGCAAACCTGAGGTTTTCATCGACTACCGTGGTACATTTCTACACAATGGGAATAAGTGATCTAAAGTCAACCATGTGAGAAATCGTTTGATTACTAGTCATTGATGTATACCATTAATAAACACGAGACTACTCACCAATAATGATGATGAAAGTCAAGGTATCCAGTATAATATAATACGTGCGAATAAATGAGTTGTAGTCGAACACTTGGAAGAATCTATCAATCAGGAGACAATGATGTTTTTCCACTGTCGATAGTGAAGGAGTCTGCCACTGATGACTGCAAACCCTAAGGTACTTCCAACTGGACCCTAGATTTAGTTCCCATAGCAATGAGTTGAATTCGATGGGAAAAGATCTACTGGAAGGAAGGCATTAAAGCATCCTTCATCAATCCAGCATGAGTGTAACCTGCATGCCAATAATGTGGAAGGAATTGGACAAATAAAGATGTAGTAACCCAATTGAAGTACGTTTTCGTTGTACACAAGATGTAGATAGTTCATGATAGAAACCCTCTAAACCAACCAGTAATGAAAGCTGACACAGAGGCGAGGAATCCACCAATAGGGTCAAATGGAAACCACGATACTACACTAATACCAATGTGTGGTAATGAAATCTGACGTCGACCACAAGGGAATCCACTCAGTCAAATATCCATGATAATGATTGATGTTGAGCACAAGGTGACCTATCAATAATGAAAATAGGACCAGGGTGCGCCTCTAGATCCACTCTCAGAGCAATTTGTCGTAGTGGATAAGAGCAAGACCCGCCAACAAGAAGTCAATGGAGACTTTCTCAAACCATCACAAGCAAAGGACCAAATAGATGATGTGATAACGAACATGACTCTGAAAACTAGGGATGGTCCACTAAAAAATAGGTCAAGAGACAGCGCAGAAAGGCCGACTCATGTTTACTTCCCTTGAACAAAATCACGATTCAAATGTGACTACATGGCAACATATGATAATTTTGTATAAGTTTGTCATGCAGGAGGCATAAGAAAACTCTCCATATGATTGGAAGAGATAACCAATCGGAGGAGTATTGACTCAATAACAAGGTTAAGGCTCTCCTAAGTCAAACTAAAGCCCATCCCAATGGAGAAGAGACTTATTTTTTGAGTTCTTTGTTCAAGGGTGACACAATTGACTCTAGCTGCCATCAATTATGGAAATAATGTCCCGTTCTCGCTCTTTTTTTGGGATATATAATTTTTTTTGTCTTTTTCATATTCATGAAGCTTGAAAAAGAATAAAAGAATGCTATAGTACAGTGGAAAGAATGAGTGTCCAAATATATATGCGCTAGTTCCTAGGAGGGGAACATTCCTATGCTCAATGCAAGGTGACAAAACTGGTCAATGACACTCAAAGGAATGTTCTTTCCATGGGAAAAAGGGTGTGTCAAGTTGTAGAGGCTAAGTGATTGCAAGGTTGATTTCATAAAAGACATGGTCAAAAGGTGGCTTAAACATGAGTCCAAGTGAATTCGGCTCAAGGATAAAAGGTACAAATGGTCAACATGCAATGCAACAGTACAACTCAACACAAAGGGGCCTTTAGGGTATAAAACCAGAAATATAGCGAAGAAGAAGGAGAATGAAGCTTCATCACAAAATTCATGGTGGGACTAAAGAGGACTCCCGAGCCTAAGAAAAAATGTTCATCATGGGTGCCAAGTGACAACAAGGTACTATCTAGGGCACCCATGATAAGGTAAGCTCTACCACACAAGTTATGACACTTCTAAGCAATGATAAGATTCTACATCATATCTTGGTGGGGTCGATCCTAAGGCAAAAATGGGAAAGGAAACTGATAAATGCATAATGTAGGGGAAAAAACCTAACCTATATGCCAGTTTCGAGAACCAATACCTGTCAAAGTGGATCAACTGTAAAAATGTCCAAAGGAGAACTTTTCCAAGTTCTATAGACATAATTTGGAACACTAGACAAGAAGTTAATACATCCGATATATAAACTTCAGATAAAATCTTGTGTTATAGAATACAAAACTTGAAAACGTGTACCTTATATGTACAGTATGGTACATGGAACCACACAACCTTGTAGCTTACATATAATAATTCTTCTGGACAAACTCCTTGTAGTGCTCAAGCCAAGGACTCCTTTGGTAGTTAAAATTCATGGTTTCAAAAATTTCCTCCTGTGAAGGCAAATCAAACTCCAAGAAATCATGAGAACTACAAGGATCAAAAGATGGAATTAAGGGGTCCCATGTCCCCATAGGAGGAATCACTCGGTCAACTGTCGGGGCCAAGTCCCAAGAAGGAAAATAATATCTCAATGGATCCTTCTCAGAAGCAATTTAACATTGAGGATTCAATGCCACATACTTCACCCGTGGCAGGGTAGAGTCTACTTGAACACTTGGACTAAACCAAGGGGTACTCTGTAGCAAAATTTGAATTAGGGGGGTTATTATCAGATGCAAGTTGATCAATAGTGACAATATTTTTGTTATGAGAAAAACAAATCACTCTAAAGAGTGAAGACACCACAACATTCATAGCATAGACAAATCACGCCCATGTAGCATATTAAAGTCTAAAGGGAAATCAACCACCATCATATCGATAAAAACAGTCTTCCCACCTAAAGTAATTAGAAATTAAGGAAGAACACCCATAGATTCACCAGGTCTTCTATCATAGGCTAACAACTGACTATCAGTTGTCAACAGCTTTGGAAAACCCAAAGATTTCCAAGTCAAGGAGGATATAATACTAGCAGAGGATCCTTCATCCACCATACATCGATAGATGTTTGTGGAAGTAACTCTAATATTTGTTTGGAAAGGTGCAGTGGAAGGAAGATGAGGCTCGACAAGATTATCCCAATCAAAGGAGACACTCTTAGAACTTGGAGGGGGTACATTTGAAGAAATCAAAATTCCCCTTATACCAGAAGACTCTGTACTAGAAATTAAGAAGAATATTTTTTTAGGCATTTCACCCCCCAAAAGAGGAGTGGAATCAGCCGTAGATTGCACTAGCTCAACCACTTCAATGATCAATGGTTAATGAGACCATTGAGAAACTATAACAGATTTAGGAGTAGAATAACCTTTAGAATTAGACCATATCCTTCGTACCATTGGCATGCCAGGGCACAAATGACTAAGATGGTATCCCTTACATATCTTACAAGTGAACCTAGGTTTAAGAATTCTACGCCTAGATTTTTGATCAACATCCATTCCGCCGACATGACTAGCAGTGGTTGGTGGAAAGTCCCTAACACGACTCGCAGAGGTTAGTGACTCTTTCCCAAGAGAGATAGGAATTGTTCCCCCATCCCTACTCACGGAAGCAAGTGAGTCAACAGAAATATGACTCATAGAGGTAGGTGACCCATTGCTAGTATGACTCCCAGTGACTAGACTTATGCCCCCAGTGTGACTTGTAGCGGATGAATGCTCATCTCCAACATGAGTAGTAGAGGTTGATGATGATTCATTGCTAGTATGACTTACAGTGACTAGACTTATGCTCCTAGTGTGATTTGCAGTGGATGAAGGCTCATCCCCAACATGACTTGCAGAGGTTGGTGATGAACTACTAGTATGAATTGTAGTGACTAGACTTATGCCCCTAGCGTGACTTACAGCGGCTGAAGGCTCATCTCCAACATGAATTGTAGAGGTTGGTGATGAATGGATAGGATTATTCTTCTTCTTCATCTTCCTCTTGTTGGGTCTCCATTTTGTCTTATTTTTATTTATTTCTCTCATGTTGTCGATTGGCTAAATGATTATTTTCGAAGAGTATTTGTTACTTCTTTGTTTTAACAGGATTCAAATAGCATTAATGAGAGTTTAATTCAAGCTTGTATGCTTCGTCAATGTCTATAAAGGTCCTCACTCGATTAGTGCTAGGCCTCAAGCTTGTAGTAAAGCCAACTGTTAGTCCTGAAGCTACGATGATAGTATCTTATCGGTTTCATTTATATTGACTGTTCTTTCACCCCTTGCAATTGGAACTTATGCTCGAACATGCCTTTCGCTTCTCCTAGCAGCAACTGCGGATGAGCCAGGCTATTATGAAGATGGTAATTCTGATATAATATGCTGATAATGAAGGAATCTAATATGAAATTTAACTTTGGTGGAAAGGGACACTTGGCTTTCAAGCACATAATTTGGGCCCCATATTAACGCAAGTTAATTGACATCTCCCTGTTATCTCTATGCATCACATTGATTGATTAGAAATTCATGTTTCCAGCAGTTCAATCGATAACTGGAGGTGCACGGCTATGGAAAAGGTTCGTATTATTACTCAGTGCTCACGCTGCAAGCGCGCCTCCATCTTAGTGTACGATGGCATCTAGTAAATCTAAACCTCCTGGTGCCATTATTGGATCGTTTAATGGAGGTGTGTTGCAGAAGGAGGTCATTTCAATTAGATACGATATTGGTGCTTTTCTGAGTGCCACAACATGTCGGTTTCTTGTTGATATCGGTATTGGCATCTCTTCTGTGTTGGTGCCACTTTATATTCTAGAGATATCGCCCACTAAGTTTATGAATCCATTTCTCATTTGCGTTGAATATTGCTTGGTGGCAAGATTACCCTTGGTTCGGAATCCATTATGACTGAATCTTCCAGCACTGTATCTGAATGCCATGAGGGACGTAGCAGTGACTGGGCAAGTCATTACGTGGAATTGAAGGGTAGTTGAATTTCACCTTCCAACAATAGCTACTCCAGAAAAAGAGGAACGATTCACCATAATCATTCCCTCTTTCAACATTCAGTTTAAAACTAATTCTTATTTCGGAAAATTGTTAAAAATAATAATCTTCTGTATTTTAATGGGCTTAATTAAAAGGTCTAGTATGTAATTCAATGTCTATATAAGAAATCAACTAGAGCAAACATAAATTGGTCAACTAATTAGACAATTAGATAGTAAGGAAGGAAATCGATCGAGCTAGGGATAGTGCGCACGAGAGGAAGGTGTAGAAGGGAAGAGGAGTTGTCCTAATGTAGCCTCACGTAGTTCTTAACTGGTGGATCGCTTCTCTTGTCTTGCTAGAGCTAAGCATTGTCTGCTTGATGGAAAGATTGTTTTTCAGGAATTAATTGAAGCAAATTTCATCTATGTTCTGTCTATTTATTTATTGCATCTAATGATTTTGAGTGTTGTGTGAACCAGGTTAATTGAGGGTGTGAGATGGCTGGGTTGGCTGCCAGACCAACTTTCCACCGCTCTTCATTTCTTAAACCAATTAGCATTTAAATTTCCATTTACTGTGTGAAGTTTATTTAATAATTTATAGTCTATTTCCTTCTCAAGATTGATGTTATTTAATTTTCTACAACATTTTCATTTCATCTCTAAACGTCACTGATTTTCCGCATTAATAATTGTTCCTGTACTTGAGATTTGTGCTTACACTTGGGATATTTCTTCATGTCAAATTGTGTCCCTCCAGTTCTTATTTACAATATCGGCTTATGCGTTGATGAGTTGTTATTGATTTATATTCCAGAACATGAAAACGATGTGAGTGATTATGGTTTTGAGGTACTCACATATTCATTCAATCTATGCTTATAAAAACCATATATTACTTGTATGTCACGAAACCGATATTAATGAAATAAAATTGTGTCATGTTGAAAATAATAATATTTACTTTCCATTAAACTTCTGGACAATTCTCCATGATTTATTTTGAGGGATAACGAAGGCGAGATTCATATTAATTTAATTTCTTTCATAAGTTATTTACGTAGTAGATTTACTTGTCGATGCTTTCAAGTTAATTTCACACAAAACTAGTACAGTCAGAATGATTTTGAATTTCTTTTGAATTCCTTCGAGCATTTACAATGTCTCGATATTGCGTCGACACTGTTTGGTTTCCAGTTATGATTCCCTTTCTGTTTGCTCGTACTTAGAATTCCTTTCACATTGGTTTTCCTTTTATTTCCCACATGATTTAATTGTTTGGATTGGTGTTTCTCAAATTCTCTTTTAGGGTAGGATTTCATTTATTGATGAGATTAATACGCAAGATAGACTAGAATTTGTTTTGCAGGTTGTTAGGGGCTTTCTCTTGCATTTCCAGTGTTGTGTCTCGAATTTCACGAACTATCCAGATTGACAAATTAAATGTTGGTAAATTTATAGACCCTATACCGCACCCAACATTTGGGCACTGTTTCAGGGGAGGCGCTCAGGGGATTGACCTTGGTGATCTGCCGCATTTGTTTTTTTTCCTTCACCTAGCTTCTCTTGCAATTTTGCGTTCTTTGAATTTATTTCTTTCCTCCACTGTTGCTTTAAGGTTTCTCATTTTCTCTGATGTTGAAAGAACTCCCCACCCTACATATATATATATATATACACCATTCATGTGCTAACAAATGTACTAGTTGACTTGTTAAAAAAAGGAAAATGGTATTTTGGGGAATCATCTAATGAGGAATTTTTATGGTGCTATAGAGACATACAATTCATTCAATGAAAATTAACAAATGAAATTTTTAATATTTTGATTGAACATAAAAAGTATATTATTAAATCTTTGATTTCAAAATTGGATGATTTGCAGGAAGAGTGGAAGCAGGATGAAAACCCACCTCTTATCTTTTGTGCCAAATGTAGAAAGAAACACCTCCTTGGAAGGTGTCCACTTAGTAGCCTGAAAATTTACAAAATTTGTGAAGAGGATAATCCAACAGAATGTTTCCAATCACTACCAAGATTACTGCAAGTACTCAGGAAATCAATTAAGGAATCAAATTGACTGCCAGGTATAACTCAAAACCCATTTTCATTTGATACTTGGAATAGTGCTTATTTTCCTGAACAGGCTCAGCAACATGTTTATAATCCTACAGTTTCATGGCAAACTTTTAATCCTCCTCCAATTGAATATCCTACTTCATGGTCATAGTGGCCCTCTCCTTGGCCCTCATCCTCAAGCTAGATATCACCATGGCCTCAAGAATCGTTTGGATCCTTATCTCTAGGACAATATCCCATGCAAATTCAATCATATGAGCACCAACAACAACCACAATTTCTTTCCAATGCACCATTAAGTTATCCCCCTCCATGGTCCCAACTGCATGTGCAACTTTACCCTAGCCTTAATCCATACCCTACCATTATCCTAATCCTTACCCTACTCCTTATCCTTACCCATACCCTAGCTCTCATTCAAACCCTAATCCATACCCTAGTCCTAGTCCATACCCTAGACCTAAACCTAGTTCTAATTTAATACCTAGACCTAACCCTAGTCGAAAGCCTAATCCCAATCCAAATCCAAACCTTACTCCAGCATTGACCAAAACCCTAGCGCAAACCATATCATAAACCCTAATCTAAACCATTAGGTTGCACAACGGTTTCAAACACCTATTATTCCCATTGAACAAATTGCTACATCTTCCATGTTTGGAAAGGGAATGAATTTGGAAACTTCTCCCATTACTACAGAGCATTCACCTCGGGAAGATATAATTCAAAGACCACCAAAGGATCAATCTTTAATTGGAACTTGTTCTGAAAATGTTGTTGAAACTCGAAACCCTAGAATCTCTCTCAACCATTCTTGTCAATATGAAAATCAAATATTTGAGCCTGAATTTGAGGGATTTATCTTTTGTATTTCACTAGATTCTTTGTGCCTCTAGGAAAGTGATTATCAAATTGTGGAAGACTTGCATTAGTTGGAGAATCATAAATATGTGGATTTCATTCAATCTTGGTTTCGAGCAGTCATCAAGCCATCTTATTTCCTCATCATTCATAAACTCTTGGTACCATATCAATTGAAGAAACTGGTTTCTCATGCTTTGGTATGTATTTAAGTCTATTCTTTAAAACTAAGTGTGAGTATAATCAACATTTTGTTATGCACATGGCTTCATTGGAAGTATGCCTTCACTTAAAGGTGATATTTCTTTCTTTAAAAATAGGGTAGGATAATAGGAGAATAATGAATAAAGATGCATAACAACACTCTTGAACTTGTGATTCCCTAAAAGAACAACTTTTTGAAATTTCTATTATCATGCACTCTCATGGTAAGACTTGTCAGAAGAAATTTACACTTAATGCCTCATATTTTAAAGTGACTTTTATTCTAGATTAACATGCTAGTCAAGGATATTTTTATAAGTTACATGTAATAATTTTCTCCTATCCTTAGAAACTATTATTCAAAACATATTTTTAATTTCTCTTCGAAGGGATCAATGAAAAACCTCCTATGATGGACCACACCTACAAAACTATAATAAGCTTTCATAAAGAGCCCTGGCATGATCAACTCAAGGAATATTTTTGGTCATTATCTGAGATGTTTTTTTAAATAAGTTCTTAGGGTAGCATGACCAACCAGTAAAGAATAGTAATTAAAAACATTTTAGGCCATCCCACACTTTTAAGGAGTAGATTTTCTTCCCCACCTATTAAGTAACCCATCTAAGGTTAATCATATTTAGAGTTTTTTTTCTAAAAACATAAATGAATTAATTGAGGGATATGACGTCTCATTGTGAGCCGACCTACTATGATCATGGGTCCTTAGGAGAATGACATTACCGCATTGGTCACCAAGCCAGGGTAATGGCTTTCAGTTGAAAAAAATGGAAGACGAGAGCTCTCATTGCGAGCCGTTTTGTTCTTTCTTGTTAGTTCTTGTGAATGGCACTGTCGATAGCTGGTTACCAAGCCAGGATAACAGCCTTCAATTAACTTCTAAAAAGAGAAAGTAAAATTTTCTTAAATGACTCTGAATCTATATCTAATAGATGGGACAAAAGCATTTCATAAGGTCAAAAGATACCCCTGTCGAGGCTATGGACGCTTGTTGGCAGCAGGGCCATGCATGTGGTATTAAAAATAATTTTACACTATGATTTACTTGGTTGTTTTTGCCTTTCCCTGAAATCACTATTAATCTCTTTGAGAATGGATTTAACATCCTTTTGTTGCTGTGCCTTGGATTTCTATCTTTTTGGAATGATTTTTATGGATGTGGGACCCTTAATGCAGATAGCTCATTATGCCCAGACAAGAGAGCTTTACTTATACATGGATAAGTGTAAGATAATCATTGTGGGAATGTATTGTTATGTCCACTTTTAACACTATGGGTTTTTTTTGTTAAATCAGGTCACTCATATTTACAATGAGGATATTAGAAGTGAAACTTCTTATCAAGGATGCCTGCGAGATATTCTTTTGGAAAATTTAAAAGTTAGCTATTTTATTCAAGTAATAACACCATCCGTGCACTACAGTTTTTCATGGCAGCTTTCATTTTAGGTTTTCTTGAAATCAGTTTAATCAAATAAAGAGTCTAGAAGACACTCTGTTTTAGAGCAAGATTTATTTAGCGCAGGAAATGTGATCACGAAAAATTGCAGGAACATCATTTTGAATGCCTACAAATGTTTCTAATTTATTTTTTTTGCAAGGAAGTAACAGTACCAGATTTCCTTGCATGAGGACATGCAAGATGGTCAGCATGGGGGGATGTTGGGTCTCTGTTTTGTATTATTTTTATTTATTTCTCTCATGTTGTCGATTGGATAAATGATTATTTTCAAAGAGTATTTGTTACTTCTTTGTTTTAACAGAATTAAAATAGCATTAATGAGAGTTTAATTAAGGTTTGTATGTTGCAGGATTAAAACTGGTTTCATAATAATTTAGGACATGCCTGCACCATTTTATGGCTTCCTTTACTATGCTGAACTCAAACCTGGTCTTATGCTTTGTTCATGAAGGCAGTGGTATTTTGTGATCAGCATGCAAACTCTTACACTGATATCATTGCAGTTGAAGTTGTGCCTATACTCAAACCCTCTAGCTCATGAGGCTCGAATTGCGGCCAATATTGTTGGGAAAGACACACAAACTGCACACTTTAGCAAGCCCTCAGCACATGAAAGAGCATGTTGTAGATGGCATGATAAGGCATGCCCTTGACATACTTGCCGGAGTGGAGAGATGGCCTTGATTATTGCCATGGGACTGATCTTACCTCAATGTCTATAAAATTCCTCACTTGATCAGTGTTAGGCCTCAAGCTTGTAGTAAAGCCAACTGTCAGTCCTGAAGCTACGATGACAATATCTTGTCGGCTTCATTTATATTTACTGCTCTTTCACCCCTCACAATTGGAACTTATGCTCGAACATGCCTTCTGCTTCTCGTAGTAGCAACTACTGATGAGCTAGGCTATTATGAAGATGGTAATTTTGATATAATATGCTGATAATGAAGGAAGCTGATACAAAATTTAACTTTGGTGGAAAGGGACACTTGGAATTCGAGCGCATAACTTGGGCCCCATATCAACACAAGTTATTTGACATCTCCTTGTTATATCTACGCATCATATTCATTGATTAGAAAGTCAATTTTCCAGTAGTTCAATCGATAACTGGAGGTGCACGGCTATGGAAAGGGTTCGTATTGTTACTTAGTGGCCACGTTGCAAGCATGCCTCCATCTCAGCATATGATGCAATCTGGAAAATCTAAACCTCCTGGTGCCATTGTTGGATCATTTACTAGAGGTGCATTACAGGAGGAGGTCATTTCAATTCAATGCGATATCAGTGTTTTTCTGAGTGCCACAGCATGTTAGTTGCTTGCTGATATCGGTATTGGAATCTCTTCTGCATTGGTGCCACTTTATATTCCAGAGATATCACCCACTAAGTTTGCGAATCCATTTCACGTTTGCGTTGAATATTGCTTGGTGGCAAGATTGCCCTTGGCTGGGAATCCATTACGACTGAATCTTCTAGCATCGTATCTAAAATCCACGAGGGATGTAGCAGTCACTAGGCAAAGCATTACACGGAATTGAAGGGTAGTTGAATCGCACCTTACAGCAACAGTTACTCCAGGAAAAGAGGAACGATTCACTAGAATCGTTCCCTCCTTCGACATTCAGTTTCAAACTAATTCTTATTTTGGAAAATTGTTAAAACTAATAATCTTCTGTATTTTAATTGGTTGAATTAAAAGTCCTAGTATGTAATTCGATGTCTATATAAGAAATAGACTGGAGAAAACATAAATTGGTCAACTAATTATACAATTAGACAATAAGAAAGGAAATCGATCAAGCTAGGGACAATGTGCACGAGAGGAAGGTGCAGAAGGGAAGAGGGGTTGTCCCAATGTAGCCTCATGCAGTTCATAATTGGTGGATCGATCCTCTTGTCTTGTTGGGGCTGAGCATTGTCTGCTCGATGTAATGATTTTTTTCAGGAATTAATTGAAGCAATTTTCATCTATGTTCTGTCTATTTATTTATTTCATCTAATGATTTTGACTGTTATGTGAACCAGGTTAATCGAGGGTGTGAGCTGGTTGGGTTGGCCGCCAGACCAGTTCGCAATTTCTCTTCATTTCTTAAACTAATTAGCATTTAAATTGTCATTCACTGTGTGAAGTTTATTTAATAATGTATAGTCTCTTTCCTTCTCCAAATTGATGTTATTTAATTTACTGCAACGTTTTCCTTTCATCTCTAAACTTTATTGATTTGCTACATTAAGAAATTGTTCCTGTACTTGAGATTTGTGCTTACACTTGGGATATTTCTTCATATCAAATTGTGTCCCTCTAGTTGTTCTTATTTACAAGATCAGCTTATGTGTTGATGAGCTGTAATTGATTTATATTCCAGAACATGAAAACAATTTGAGTGATTATGGTTTTGAGGTATGGACATATTCATTCAATCTATGCTTACAAAAAACCATATATTGCTTGTATGCCACGGAGCCGATATTAATGAAAGAAAATTGCGTCATGTTGAAAACAATAATATTTACTTTCCATTAAACTTTTGGATAGTTCTCCATGATTTATTTTTAGGGATAATGAAGACGAGATTCATATTAATTTAATTTCTTTCATAAGTTATTTGTGCAGTAGATTTACTTGTCGATGCTTTCAAGTTAATTTCACACATAATTAGTACAGGCATAATGATTTTGAATTGCTTTTGAATTTCTTCTAGCATTTACAGTCTCTCGATATTGTGTTGACACTGTTTGGTTTCCAGTTATGATTCCCTTTCTGTTTGCTCGTACTTAGAATTCCTTTTGCATTGGTTTGCCTTTTATTTCCCGTATGATTTAATTGTTTGGATTGGTGTTTCTCGAATTCTCTTTTAGTGCAGGATTTCATTTATTGATGAGATTAATATGCAAGATAGACTAGCATTTGTTTTGCAGGTTTCCAGGGGCTTTCTCTCGCATTTCCAGTCTTGTGTCTCAAAGTTCATGAATTATCTAGATTGACAAATTAAATGTTGGTACATTTATAGACCCTATATTGCACCCAACTCCTCTTTCTCTTCTTCTTATATCTCTTATTACAAGAGGGAGGAGAAAGAGGAATCCCAAATTTCTCTTTAAAAGAAGATGAACAATTAACACGCATTTCATGCCCTTGAAATAAAGCATTCGTCTGAGAAGCTTCAAGAACATCTGGAATATTCAGAGTGGACCACATTCAAACCGGTAGTCTAACATTCAATCTAGGAATATTCAAAGTGGCCATCAATGGGGTACCAATGTTTTGAAATAAATTTCCTAAGTTGAGGAGGAGATCGAAAGAGGTAACCTCGAACCACTTTCAGTTCAGTAACTAGCCCTACTGAACCAGAGAGGGATCTCTCTAAGGATGTGTCAATGCATAGCTATAAAGAAAAAGTTTTTAGGCTAGATATGCAAGTTTGTTTTGAGTATTTGTGAATTTAGGATTTTTTGTTTGTTGGACTAGGGTTTAGAGCATGTAATTAGGTCTAGGCTTCAAGTATGCAGTAAAATGTATAAAAAGGAGCTAGATATCAGTGTGTTATGGTGCACTTAGAGTGTTTGTCAATGTAGTGTATATTTGTGAGTTTAAGAGAACCTAATGAGGATGTGAAAGTATGAATTCATTAGATTTAGAAGAAAATAAACACAAGTATGATTTCCACATAAACAAGGGTTAAATTCAAGATTCATGTCTATAAAACTGCAAGGAAATTCATAGGAAGAAGATAAAGCATGTAAATATAGATGATTTATCCATTAGAAATTGATAGGAAAAGAAAACAACACCATAGACTCACTGAGCTAGAATTCCTGAAATATAGCTACAACTGCTCCTGTATTAGCTGAAGAGAACATAAGATATAAGCCTTCTCCACAAAAGTCCAACCCTTCTCTTTGAATGATAAAATGATACATATAGACTCAATTTAACTACTTCCCCACCTTTAGGAGTCTGATTCCTAGGTGGTGGAATTGTTCCAAGATTCTCTCAACCAACAGGTGAGAGTGAGAAGGTCAAATACAAACACTTCTTTTAGACTTTGTTTTGGATTTTGCTCCTTAATGAGGCCTATTACACCATAAAAATAGCTTATCATGTCTATTTATTTCATTATTACATCATCTAACCTCGAACTACTTCAATTACATCAAGAATTTTGACTTTGACCAAGTCAAACTAAAAACTAGGAAATTACACAGTGAAAATTAAATTAAAAACTCATAAATTTGCAGAAGCGTAGAGCCAACTTTGAGTCCACTTTAAGGTGCCTTCCTGAAGTCCAAATTGAGATATGAGAGAATGGTCAACTATCCTTTCCTGTCTAGTTTCCAGAACACCTTGAATTTTTGAAAATGACCGATGGGAAGGCCTTCAAAAACTCATTCTCCCAAGGTGTCTCCAGAAGCACAGCGCCTGTCAAAAAGAGGGGCAGAATGTTGATTTTTGACCCCTTTTTCTCCTTTTTCTCAAAATTTGGGCCCTCTCTAAGAAATATGATGAAATGGGTTTTGAGAGGAGGCCATGAGCTTTCCAAAACTGCAAACCATTTGTCATTTGGAGGCTTGAGGAAAAAGTGTAGCGCCTGTGACTAGCTAATTTTCTGAATTTGGCACCAAAATAGTCAAAAAACCAAAAATGCTCAAAAATCCTTCAAAATTGGTCATGAGCTGAAAAATGATGTATGTCAAGTCCTCATGGATGCTTTAGCAAGCATATCCAAGTTATCCCTCTCATTTTTTTCCTTTAGGGTTTCCTTTAGCTTGTTTTTCAACTGCTTGAGCTTGATGTTACATATCATGTTTCTGGTTTGATAATGATGTGCCATGTGCCTTAGTAGCTGATTATCTTTGTTTTCTTTGTCAAGAAGATTTTCCAAGTGTTCATTGACCTTATCTATCCAATACTCTCTGTCCTCATTGATCTCCAAGGCAATTTTGTCCTCCATGTCTAGGTCTTCATCTAGAAAATTGTATCCTTTCTCCTCCTTCAATGCCTTTTTGAGTCCCTTGGTCCTTTGCCTCTTTTTCCTGGCGTCTTTTTCAGTTTCCTCAGGTTCACTAGGCTCAAAAATTACTTTTCCTTTTCCTACCTGCTGCAACAATTTAGTTTTCTCTTTCTCCATGATGACTTGTCTAGCCTTAAGCTGACTATTTTCTTGTTCAAGGAAGGAGATAACAAACCTTGCTCTTGCCATGTTGTCCATGAGTTATTTGATCTGAGAATCCTTCTCTTTGATAATTTTTTTCATGTTTAAAGCCTCATTTTTTGCTTCTAAGTCCACCAATTCAAAATCATGCTCAATTTGGTCTTCATCCTGTACATGTGATCCCTTTTTTGCTGATGTAGAGGGCTTGGCCCTTTTCTCAACCTGAGAAGTAAACACAAGCCTTTTTCCTCTTTAATACATTCTAGTCACCTCAAGTCTAGGTTCCTTACGAACCTCCACTAACTAGCTTGATGATCCTACCTCCATCTATTGTGTTGGTATGTTTTGATGTTAAATTGAAACAATAGTCTCATGCCATTGCAAAGTTGTTTCTATGAATGTATCCCATGTCATGTTCTTCTCTGCTAGCTAATGGAGAACAACAATCTTTATCAAGATATGAATAAAAAGACTAGGGTAGTGTTATTTGTCTTTCACCTGTACCTTCTCATACATTTTAACAAGGATTTTGCATAGATAATTACACATGTTGAGAGGTTTTTGAGTTGTAAAGTGCATTAAAAGTCGGATGTGATATGCATACAATCTAGAAAACCTTCCCTCACAAGTGAAAAACTTCATGAAAACCTTCACTAATGGTGCATACTTCTCCAACGGGTACCTAAATGGGATGATGTGTGTATGGGTCTCCCTATAGGGTGATTTCAAGAAAGACCTATAATGTTCAAGGTCCAAATTCATACCTTTAAACCAGTATTATCCATGATCAGGTATCCCTGTAGCAAGTGAAATGGTAGCCACTGAAAATGTAGACTCAACCCCTGTTATGATGGCACTTTCCCATTTCAGATGAGTGGCAATCCAATCAGTTAATTGTTCATGGAAACATACTTCACATACCCTTTTGAAAAACTCTAGACAATTTACATCTTCAAAACGCTGCTTGATGAAGGGTGATGAGTTGATTTCATTATAGTTGGTAGGCTCATATATGAGGACTTTTCCTCCTTTATGGTGTTAGACTCCTATATATAGAAAGGAGGTTTTGTCATTTGAATCATCCAAGAATTGTTTATTTGCATAATGTAAAGGAGGTTTCCCCCTCAAAGAGGCTGAGTTCTAAGGCGTTGATATATCTTTTCTATCTTTTGTGAGCTGGTTTCATAACATTTGGTATCAGAGCTTTGGATTCTAGGGTTTCGCTGCTTCAAACGAGTCATCGTCAAATTTTCACTATAGAATTTTTTCTGTGACGTTTCAGAAGAAACAAAAAAAACCCATTTTAGACGAAATATTACTAAACCTTGGGTCTGAATTTCATATCTTGTATCGCTATATTTTCAGAGATATGATATGAGGAAGTTAGGGTCTTTGCAAGCTCCAGAATTTCATCTAAAATAGGTCATCGTGGAATTTTGGCTATAAAGATTTCACTACGAAGTTTGAGGAGCTAAAAAAAAAAACCCATTTGAGAAGAAATCGGTCGAAACCTCGGCTCCGATTTTCAAGCTTCTCTCACTATATTGTCGGAGATATAATCTGAGGAAGTTAGGGTTTTTGCAGACTCCTGAATTACATTCCAAACAGGTCACCTTGGGAAAATCATCATAAATTTCTCTCTGAGAATCATATTGAATTTTCGTAAGAAGTTATTGAAATAGGATGGACTGTAGTTTTTTGGGTACCATTTTCAGATCCTAAGGTTGAAACAATAACCTGTGGCATGTCGTACAATTTCTCTCTACTGGACAAGTCTATACTCAGGTCATCATGGGAGATTTGGCATAACTCTTCATTGGAGAATCCAATCTTGATCAGACTTGAAAAGTTAGAAATATTATGTAGAGGGTTACCGCATGAAGAAATTTCAAATGTTGGAGATCCAAAATTACAGAAATACATCATATTCAATATAAGCTCCTACAAAGTGAAAAAAAAGGTGTGTATTTTTTTTTATTTTTTTGCATAAGCTTGGTTTGAAAAATTAGTTTTAAGGAATTCAAAGGGCATAGTGAAGCATTATTATCGGTAATTGATGCCCTGAAGAAAAAAAATGGAAACACCTAGTAAGCAACCTGAAAGCTCTAGCATGACTCATGAAGAAGAGGAAGAAATGCAACATGATATATCAAAATTACGAGACCAAGTGCAACAAGTGTCACTCGCACAAAAAGTAACAGAATATAAGATGGATTGTTTAAATAAAGACATAGAAGCTAAGATGTATGGCGAGGAAGCTAAGATGGATGGTTTAAAGAAAGGCGTGGAAGCTAAGATGGATGGTTTAAAGAAAGGCATAGAAGCTAATATGGACGGCGTGGAAGCTAAGATGGATGATTTGAAGACAGATTTGAAGATAGATTTGAAGACAGGCATGGAAGATTTGAAGACAGATTTGACAAAGTTTCTACAAGAAATTCTTACTAATGGCGAAAGGGTAGTAAAGGAAACTCATGATGAGAACAAAATAAATGTTAATCATGATTTCATAGACTCTAATGTTGGATTGAAGAACCACCATGTTCCAAAGATCGATATGAGTAAGTTTGATGGCAAGGATCCCGGAACATGGATACTATAGATGGAGCAATTTTTCGATCTCCATAATGTGCAAAACACACAAAAGGTATGCATTGCAACTTTATATTTGGAACCAAATCAATTTGTATGGTATCGATGGCTTTGCTCTCGTAAACAAATTGTCACTTGGGCTATTTTTATGGATGAAATGATAGCACATTATGAGGATACAAAAAGAAACACTTTTTTTAGCCAATTGATAAATCTCAAACAAAAGGGTTCAATGATGGAGCATATTGAGGACTTCCAAAAATTGAATATAAGGGTAAAAGATATTCCAGAGGAGCATAGGATTGATGTGTTCATAGGGACTTTAAAAGATAACATCCAACATGAGGTCCGCCTTTGGGAACCATATTCATTGGAGGAGGCATTCAGGTTGGTAAGAAAAATGGAAAGCAAAATTATGGCAACAAGGAAGCCTACTACTCACAATCATAAAGATGGAAGCGTTGCTGCCCCTAGCCATCCACAACCTACAAGGTTGACACCACAACAATTGGAAGAAAAAAGAGCAAAAGGGCTTTGTTACAGTTGTGATAGAAAATACACTAAAGGTCATAAGTGTGCCGAGAAGAAATTATTTTACATAGATTGTGAAAAGGAGGGAGAAAAGGAACAAGAAACATCAAAAGAAGAGGATATACACCAGGAACAAACCCTAGAAAAAGAAGAAATGAATCTGACCATATCTTGTAATGCATTGGCTGGAATTACCACTCCTCAAACTATCAAAATAGAAGGGCATATCAAGAAGTAAAAGGTAATAGTGTTAATTGATTCGGGAAGTACGCAGAATTTTATTCATTGTAAGATAGCCAAGGAATTGAATTGCTTCCTATATCCAGCACCAGAGTGTCAAGTGATGGTTGCAAGTGGAGGAACCATAAATTGCTCAAGAAAGTGCCGTAATATCAAGCTATCCATGGGAGAATATGTATTGAATAGCCCAATGCTTTCCATT
This sequence comes from Pinus tabuliformis, assembly GCA_031772625.1. Classification (NCBI taxonomy): domain Eukaryota; kingdom Viridiplantae; phylum Streptophyta; class Pinopsida; order Pinales; family Pinaceae; genus Pinus; species Pinus tabuliformis. Next base: position 720,829,738 of record CM062806.1, read on the forward strand.
CCAATGGGTGGTGTTGATGTTATACTAGGAGTCCAATGGCTACAATACTTGGGTACAATAGCTTTTAATTTTCAAAAATTTTCATGAAATTCTCTTCAAAAGGAAAGGAAGTTTAATTAAGGGGTATCGTAAGGAAATTGGGAAAGATAATCAGCTCTAACAGAATGACAAAGCTTCTAAAGAAAGAACAACGCGGCATAATTGCACAAGTATGTTCGCTAGAGGTTCCCACATCGAAATCATCCATTTATCCAGATCTCCAAGAAGTCTTGGACAATCATTCTAAGGTATTTGAGACTCCCAAAGGCCTCCCACCTATTTGTGATCATGATCATGCTATCAATTTGATTCCAGGAAGTGTTCCTCCAAACATCAGGTCTTACAGATATCCCTATGTCCAAAAGAGTGAAATTGAATGTATGGTTACAGAAATGCTAGAGACTGGTATAATTCAACCTAGTCAAAGTTCTTTCTCTGCTCTTGTAGTATTGGGTCACAAGAAGGATGGATCATGGCGCATGTGTCCAGATTATAGGGAGCTCAACAAGCTCACTATTAAAGATAAATTTCCCATTCCTGTCATTGATGAATTATTGGATGAATTACATGGATCAATTTACTTCACCAAGTTGGATCTTCGTTCAGGATATCATCAAATCAGAATGAAGACTGAAGACATTCCGAAAACGACATTTAGAACTCATGAGGGTCATTATAAATTTTGGGTCATGCCTTTTGGCCTTACTAATTCACCTTCTACATTTCAAGGTTTGATGAATTCCATTTTCAAACCCTTCCTTAGAAAATTTGTGTTAGTATTTTTTGATGATATAATAATCTATAGCAAGTCTTGGAAGGATCATGTCCAACATGTTGACATGGTGCTCAAACTATTGGAGGAAAAACAATTATATGCAAAAATATCCAAATGTTTCTTTGGAGTACAAGAGGTGGAATATCTGGGTCATATTGTATCTCATGACGGTGTTAAGGTAGACCCTAGCAAAATTAAAACCATTAAGGAATAGAAAATCCCCACATCCATAAAGAATCTACGAGGATTTCTCGGGTTGACAAGGTATTATCACAAGTTCGTTAAGAATTATGGGAGAATAGCAACACCACTAACAACATTATTGAAGAAAGATGCATTCTCATGGACTCCAGAAGCAACAAAGGCCTTTGAACATCTTAAAGAGGCAGTGTTCCAAGCACCAGTCTTAGCTACACTGGACTTCACAAAAACCTTTATTGTGGAATGTGATGCCTCAGGAAATGGAATTGGTGTTGTTTTAATGCAAGAAGAAAGACCCATTGCTTTCAAAAGTCATCCAATAAAAGGAAATTATTTACACAAAGCTATTTATGAGAAGGAAATGCTGGCAATACTACATGGACTTAAGAAATGGCAACCCTACCTAATGGGAAGGCACTTCAAGGTAAAAATAGATCATGATAGTCTTAAATACTTTTTAGAACAAAGGTTATCTTCAGAAGAGAAACAAAAATGGGTCACAAATATGTTGGGCTCTGACTTTGAAATCATCTACAAAAAAGGGAAGAAAAATGTTGTGGCAGATGCACTCTCAAGAAAGGATGAGGATGTGGAAGCATTTCTTTGCGCAATTTCTATTATCCAACCGGATTGCATAAACGAAGCAAGGGATGAATGGAAGAATGACGAGGAAGTGTGGACACTCATTCAAAAGATACAACAAGATCCTAGTACATCTGATACATTTAGTTGGAAAAATGATTCGTTATGGTACAAGGATCGGTTATACCTATGTAAGAATTCCCAACTCAAACAAAAGATTCTTAGGGAATTGCACACCTCTCCCTTAGGAGGGCACTCAGGATTTCTAAAAACCTACCACAGGGTTAAGAAGGATTTTTTGGGATGGCCTTAAATCAGATATTCAAAATTTGTGGCGAAATGTTTGGTTTGCCAACAAAATAAAGTTGAAACAATTAAGACCCCAGGATTTTATAACCTTTATCCATTCCAAGCCAACATTGGGAGGAGGTTTTAATGGATTTTATCATAGGTTTACCCAAGTCTGAAGGAAAGAGTGTTATCATGGTGGTAGTTGACAGACTTACCAAGTATGCACACTTTTGTTCATTATCTCATCCATTTAAACCGAGTACAATTTCTACTGCATTTATGGAAACAATTCAAAAGCTACATGGAAACCTAAAGATTATTATAAGCGACAGAGATCCGATTTTCACTGGAAATTTTTGGATAGAATTATTTTCTTGTCTTGGTACTCCGTTAGCTATAGCTCATCTTATCATCCTCAATCTGATGGGAAAACTGAGATATTAAACAAATTTTTGGAAGGATATCTTCGTTGCTTTGTATATGATAAATAGACATAATGGGTGAAATGGTTGCCTCTAGCTAAATAGTGGTATAACACTTCCTTCCATACTGCAACAAAAATTACCCCATTTATGGAACTTTATGGATATCATCCACCATCCATCATATTATATTTAAGATAAAATTCTAAGGTTCAAGTAGTGGAAGATCACATCGAGCATCAGCAACAAGTTCTGCAACTCTTAAAGGATAACCTCACCTTGGTGCAGAATAGAATGAAATAGCAGGCAGATCAACATCACAGCGAAAGAAGTTTTGATGTAGGTGATTGGGTATTCCTATGGCTACAACCATATAAACAAATGTCCCTCAAGAAAGCTAAGAAGGATAATAAATTATCACCAAATTATTATGGTTCGTACAAGGTGTTGCAAAAAATAGGTACTATGGCATACAAATTGGAGCTTCCTGCAGCTTCCCAAGTGCACCCAGTTTTCCATGTTTCATGCTTAAAGAAAGTTATAAGTGACAAGATTCCGGTTCAAACAATATTTCCAGAACTTGATAAGGAAGGAAAAATCATATTGGAACCTGAAGTAGTCAAAGAAACAAGAACTTGACACCTACGAAATCAATCAATTTTAGAGTATCTCATCAAGTGAAAGAACTTACCCATTGAAGATTTCACATGGGAGGATGAGAATTTTATATAGAAGCATATAGAACTACTGAAGCGTTGAGGACAACACTTTTTTGAAGGAGAGGGGCATGTTAGGTCCCTATAATACTAGTGTATCCCCCATTTCTATTGTCATTGTATCCCTTATTGTTATTGTTGTGCCCCTATTGCCCCCATATTATTATTATTGTGCCCCATAGAATCCCACTATTGTCATTTTTGTTCCTTTATATTATTATTGTTAGGTTATCTTGGTTATATTATGACCCCTTAGACTCCTATATATATAAATGAGGTTTTGTCATTTGAATCATCCAAGAATTGTTGATTTGTGTAATGTAAAGGAGGTTTCCCCCTCGAAGAGGCTGAATTATAAGGCATTGATCTATGTTTTCTATTTTTTTTTGAGCTGGTTTCATAACAACCTAACTTATTCGCAGATCCTTCCCTTGTGGGAATGTACAAATGACTTTCCAAGTAAGAGAGATGCACAATCAAAACTTTTGCTCTTAAGGAGGCAACTCCACAACTTTCAAAAGATATAAAAAGCCTTTCAAGATCGGCGAAGTGGTAGGCTAGTCACTTAGAATTTAACGTCCAAAAGTGACAAGACAAATCCACCTAAATCCAACTAAATACAAAGAGCAAAGAGCACTCGACTATAAAGTCCCTAAAGATGCAACCAATCAAGAAACTTCCAAGTATTTCTGCTCCAGGTGATGAGGATCGGACACCAAAATACAAGAAAGTGAAGTAAGGGACCTTCCGAAGATAATTTGGGATAATAATGGCCCAAACCTACTAGCAAAGGTAACAGAAACAGTTACATTGACCTCCAGACAAAAGCCTTTGCCGATGTAAGCACCCAGGCTTCGCAAGGGTGCCCTCTAGAAGTACTAATGAATGTGATGCAATGAATGCCTTAGGTGCCACGACATTCCCCTCCGTAGCCACCTATGTGATCCCTAGGAATAACAACTTTGGCAACCAATTCATATCAAAATCAAAGTGGAACAGTCTCGGGGTGGGTTCCAACAAGTAGGAGAGGGGATATCTCTCTTTCTTATCTTCACTCTCCCTCATGCTTGACTCCCAGTCATGGAGGTTTCCCGGTTTTTCTAATGACATTGGATTTCACTCATTATTCAACATCTATTTTTACAATTTGAGTGGCCTTGGAGAGCCAACTCTCCACTCACTATTCCAAGGCCCTAAATAACTAAACTTGTTGGTGTAATTAATGACAAATTAAAAAATTTCTAGTTCTTTTTATTTAAGCGTTTGATTTTAAGAGGTTTTTCTTTAATTCATGGGTGAAATGAGAGTGAAACTTATGATGTTTTAGCGCAAAATAAAACAATATAAAATTAACTATATGCATGCAATTATTTTTCTCCGATCAAAATGGATTTCTATAAAGTTCTACGAATAAACTTGTACAAGCAAATTTTTCTTTTTCCAGAAAACACACTCCACACACTCAAAAGCTAACAAAAAGACTAAAATGTCTACAATGCAAAATATCTTAGTGAAAACTATAATGATGGTGCATGTATGCTCATACAAGAAGCAAATGTGTTCCCTTACAAGATCAATTGGCCAACTTGACTACAAAGAGGGCACAAATCCAAAGACAAACTTCCCTCAAAACGAAGCAAAACCAATTGAAAAAGTTCACAATTGCTCAAAAAAAAAAACTTTAAAAGAAAAAGAAACAAAAAAACTACCCAAAGAAAATTTTGATGTCACAAAAGACTACTAAACTTCAAAGATCAAGAAACAAGCATAAAGAGTCCCTGAACTTCGCAAGTTATGAAATTCATCACTAAAATGAAACTTGAAACAAGAAAGGACTACAAACTTGCATTAACTGATCTAAATAGCAGTAAAAGATTTCAGCAAACTGACAAAATGTCAAGAAAGACTCTCAAGATTGCCAAAGAGACACTAAAAAACCATGAAAACCAAAATAGGTCAACCAAAAGGGAAAGAAAAGCAATGCAATTTGAAATTTACGTTATAAACGAAACTAAAACCAATTTCTTGTTTTGGAAATCCAGAACATCCAAGAACTTCAGACAAAAGCCTTGAACCCAAGAAACAAACCAAAACCTTACTCAAAAAGCAATCCTAAGCCAACTAGGTTTTTCACTGAGAAGGAGATTTGAAAATGAAAACTTGCAAGAGAACAGAGTTCTACAGACAGTGGATGACCAGAAAATAGTAGAAGTCACTAGGAAACAAACCTAATCGGGAAAAATATTTTGAAAAAACAATTCACAATTATGTATACGCGATTGTGTAAAAACACATAGGCATGCACACGCGTTTCAAACAGAGGAAACTTGCGTATACGCGAGTCTATTTGAGGAAACAAGCATGTATACATGATTGTATCCCAACGAAAATGCGTATAAAAATATCAATCAAGAGAAAAAAGAAATCAAGGCCTGATTCAAAAGCTCAGACTTGATGCCTGGGAAGCTAATAAGTCAACGACACTCTAAAAACAAGTAATCGAGAAAACAAACCCTGATCAAGAACAAACAACCCAAACTAGGAAAAACAAGAATGTTTTCCCCAGTGTAGTCTCCAATTCTGTTGCGGGTGGAAAAACCCTAGTGTCTTGGGTTGAAATCCCCAATAGAGCGGAGGGCATGCATTAGAAAGAAATGTGCAGAAAAATAGTCTAAATGCTTAAACCACTGAAGTGGGAAGAGGTGGTATTACCCAGAGGTCCTACGTTCGAGATCGATCTGCAGGTCCAAACCCTCTGCTCCTTCTGATGCCTTTTTAACTTGTAACTTATGCAAGAAAACCATATACAATAGTAGTAGCAGAAAGCATGTTCATGATATATGTGTTAGATCATATAAAAAAATGAGAAGTTGAGAATTAACATAAGATTTATAAGAAAATCACAACATGGATCAATGCATAAACACAATAAATATTAGGAATAGAATAATATTTCTTTATTGATGTAGGCTAAATGAAAGGTGGAAAACTACAACTTGAGTCTTCCTCTAGCTCCAAGCGAAACCGTCCTCCAGATTCGTCCTGCCCCGGACTCAACAATCTTCCTCCATCAATACACACAAGGATGTCATAAGAGGGATGAAGGACATCTCAAAAGAGGAAACAAAGGTTTCCTATAACTTGGGATTGTAGGAGGCACATCAGGGATAAATCAACTATAATATCAATATCTCATCTCTTCTCCCATTAGGCCTTCCCATGGAAGTTTATTTATACTTACCCAAATTAGTTTTTCAGTTGGGAAACACTTGGGCCACAGGCTATAGTAGGTGATTAATAGGTAAAACCCATAAACTCCACCCGAATTTAAGGAGATTATTTATTTTTTAGTGTTTTAACACATATACGTGGGTTGAGTATATACTGGACCGCATGTACATGCTTTTAACACAGGGCAAAGTAGCGTATGGGAAGTAAAACACAATTTTTTAGAATTTGGACCAAGTCTGAAAAGGAAGGGTTGTCGTAGGCCATAATGAGAGCATCAAATCTACCAAGAATGGTAAATGGTGCTATAACATAAATCCATTGCTTAAAACCCCTACTATATGTATTTTATTAATCATAAATATGAGTGAAGATACAAATTTTGTTCTCACAAGAAGAATTCCACACAAGTATGCTCAACTCTCTACCTCATAATCCCGCTCTTAGCCAACACTTAGCCAATTTCCACTGTCTGCCAAGCCCCTATCCTCTTGCAAAATTCCTAGGATGAATAGCTCGTGTTTAAAGGGAATTCAAGCTTCCAAAACTGCACAATCCTAAATTAGGTCATTTTCTTGATTGCATGCATGATCTATACAACTTAGTAAATCATACAACTGATAGTATACTCTGCCTTCACTCTAGTATCAACTGGGTCTTTATTTGAACTGACATGCATGAGTTTCTCATGAGGGAATCTTTAGTTAACTAGAGTAATACTTGTGGATGCACCAGTGCACCAACTGATTGCTAATCTTCTATTAGTTCCACAAACAATTACATCTAATTTAACTGACCATGACCTAGTCAAACTGAGTTAATCTAATTACAACTCAAATAAACTCACCTCGAACCCCTAAAATTTAGGGATAACATACACATGACTACATAAATACTTCCATTTCGAAATTCCTAATATAATTAAGATAATTAAACTTAATTAGCTATTCAAAATTGCTATGAGAATAGAATTTGATTTTAATTCTCAGTTTAATTCAAGGACAAATTAAATTGGAATTTCTTGTTTCCATTTCTCAACAAATTTATCATCCCTATGTTATCACCCGGGCTAGTGGGGGTTGGGTTTTGTCAACCTATCAACCTCAGAGTAACTATTTCAAACCAACTTTTGATTGGAAGTTATCCCTTCCAATCTGAGAGGGCTCTCTCAATATTTTTTAGAATGCAGATGGCTAACTTTGGTTTTCTATTTTGATATTTTGGGTGAAAGAATGTGAGGGTAGCCACCATTGGGCATGGAGTCAGTCAAAGAAAAAAAAACAACAAACAACACACTATTTATGGAAGCTGAGGTAATCTTTGGTTTCCTAAGGTGGATAAAGGCATCACAATAATCATAGTAAATTGAAGGAAGTTGGAGTTGTTTGACAGATTTCCAAGTAATCAATAAACTATAACACTAATGGACATTCACAGTAATCACAACAAATTGAAAGAAGTTGGAGAAATACAACATTGAATTCCAAGTAATCAATAAGTTGTGAAAACTAATAACTAAGAAAGGAGCATGATAGGATGAGACTGAAACCAAATGAATCTCAGGTCAAAATAAATTTGTTGCAACTGTATTTCTATTAACTAAAAACATGTACAACAGTGGTTCTCCCCACATCAATCCCCCCTGTGGAGAGTCGAAAGTCTACATATTTATAGAGAAAGGTCTCCCATTACATATATGCCACTTGGGCTAGATAACTATCAAATTTGTTCTTATTCGATTAATTAAATCATGAGATTTCTAAGGGATTTCTGTTACACTAGATTCGTATACAAATGGAAGTCTATATGAACTGAACCTATTGAACAGTAACATTTACAATTATTAAGAAAATTGTTGTAGTGTGGCACTGTATCTGTGGAAATCCATACGTCTGGCCACTTGAATTTGTTGTGTTGTTCGCTGTTGAAACATGATGACAGTGCCATTACTGTCCTATGTGCTTTGTTGTCTCTGGTTGTTTCACTACCTTCTCATTTCATGGTCTGTGTTCTCGCTCTCCTGTGTATCATTGCCTCTTTTCTCTGCTCTATTTAATAACCATGCCGCTGGGAAAAGCCGAGAAATACTCTTGTTGTCTCATGGAATGGACGTAGAATGGATCCTTTATCATTTGTTAATCTGGGCCGTTGTTCCATGCCTTTTGTTGTCTCAGTCACAATACACCATCAGAAGGTGAAAAGGAGCTTTTACACTGATTTATGGTGATTTTTCAATAAGTTGGACGTGAAGCTTTATAGAGTGAAACACATAAAAATCGCATCTGGGGAGGGTCTTATACATCGCAATCGGCTGGTCAGAAGGACTTTGGCGAAGTGAGACTTATGTTTGTGTGATCACCAATTGCGATATTGCAATCGACGGGTGGAGGGTTATTGCAATCGGCAGAGAGGAGGTGGCATGATATCAGTGGAGGGATATGCGATATGGGCAGAGAATTGCGATATCGCAATCGGGGGAAAGGCCTAATATCACAATCGACAATCAGAGGAGGAAGAACCTTATGCTATATCACATCGCAATCGGCGGAGGGATATATATTATCACAATTAGAAATGGTGGAGTGGAAAGGGCCTTAGTTATGTGGTGATTATGTGAGTTGCAGTTGCGATTGCACAATTGCAATAGGAAATGGGTCGATTATGGTATAGCGCCACATGGTTTGCGGGCCCAATTCATGTCTCGGGGGTGGGGGTTATATATATATTGTGATATATATATATATATATATATATAATGTTATACATATGCAGATAGAGTTATATATCAAATGGATTATGTGGCTAGAGTTTAGTGTCAATGGAATGCGACTTGGGTTAAGTAGGGAAATGGAATATGGCTAGGATTAGAATGGGTTACAGTTAGAGTTGGCTTATGGGTAATGAATGGAAAAGGCTAGAGTTATAAAATCAAAGGATGAAATGGGATGGGTTTTAGAGAATATGGGAATTTCTCTAAAACAATTAGAATGGACCTATCCTTCCTTCTTTAATCTCCAAATGCGAAGCTCAACAACCTCTTTCAGAAAAAAAGCAGATAGATGAAAAGATCAGTGATAGAAAACCTTGACTAATAAAACTAAAATCTATTTTAGTGAGTTATCATGGATAACACCCTAATTGTTGATTTTGTTCTCATATTTTTATAAATCGTTTTGATTCTAACAATAAGTTGCACAATATTTTTGTCCACTCTTACTTTTTTTTTTTTACTTAACCATTCCTTATTTTGACAAAGAATCTTTCATTTTTATTTTTATTTTAAATTTAGTCATGTCTTAATTTCAAATTTCCTTAGTATTTTTCTCAAGCATTAAATTCCAAATTTTATTTTGATTGAATATTCTAAGGTGTCCCAAGGGGTAGCTCAATTGGTGATTGAAGTAATGTGAAATTTGAGCGATCCAAGGTTCAAACCCCCAGTTGTAACCCCGTTTAAGGAGAGGAGGATAGACCATATACCCCATATTATAGTCAAACATGAAAAAAATTTACATCTTAAAAACAAATCAATTAAATACACACAAATACTAAATAAAACATTACATAAAAAAGAAGGCATACAAACAAAATATAATTCAACTAAAACAAGAGAATAATAACTTTAATATTAATTATATACTAATCATTAACAAATAATTATAAAATTAAAATTAGCATTATTTACATTAACTAATATCATTCAGACATTGTTTTATATATTGAAATTACATTATAAAATAAAAATTATATCAATCAAGGAAGAACAAATTTATTTTACTCTTTTGTTTATTATATTCGAAGAGGCATGTTAATGTTGAATTAAATAAACAAATTTATATAATATTGTTGTTTATTATATTCTAGCATGTACATCAATGTTAAATTATATAAACAAACTTATTTAATGTAGATATAAGTCTTTCATATTAATCACATCGTTAGGATTTGGTCAACGTTTCGAACCAACTAATCATTTCCACCACAGGAAACTTAGGGTAGCAATTGAAATTGAAAGGCATGTGAATAACCTTAATAGGGACGATGGATGGAAATTAAGTAAAATTTGGATTCCAGCTCTCTCTTCTTGATTCTTCCTCCTTTTTTCTCCTTTCTCCCTCCAATTCTTCCTTATTTTCTTCTATCTTCTTCTAGTTTTATCCCCTAGTACCCTTATTAATTTTCTTTAACTTCATATGTCTAATATGATTAGTACATTATATATTTTAGAGCATCCTATTTTCTTTTCTTTTCTTTTCTTTACAACTAAATTACATTTTGAGCTTAATAATACAACTTAACTATTAATATTTTAGTTAACCTTTAGGGTTATCACTTCTTTCCTCCTACACTACTATCCTCCTATTTAAGAAAAAAGTTATCCTCTAATAAATAATAATCATATTAAATAGACAATATGAATAAATATTCTTATTAATGAAATTGATAATATTAATAAATTATCATTAAAATATAGTGAAATAAAATATTTTAATAATATTTATAAATTATTATTAAAATATAATGAAATAAAATATTTTAATTTTGAATTATTCCTAACAGCTAGTTTTCAACTATTTAATAAGTCAAATAATATTATATAGATTAGCTATTTTTATATAATATTACTATATAAATTGTTATCATTAAACTATTATTTTATAATATTGAAATTAAATAATTAATTACTACATAACAACTAGCTTCTAACTAAATTTTTAATAATTTAATAGATAACCCCTTACCACTTTTTCTTAAATAATATTTTACCCTCCTCATTAACGAATTTAACAACGACTAGTTTTCAATGGCTAACGTTGGGCAATGATGCATCCATGCTATTTATTCCTTCAGATTAATTGATTTCTCACCTTGTCCTGAGGATGAACCACATTAGTTGGTTCAAAATGCTGACCAAATCCTAACGATGTGATTAATACGAAACACTTATATTTACATTATGGATCACAAAAGTCTTAGATCTAAACTTATTTAATTTCTTTTAGTTATATGTTAAGATACATGTAAAAATTGAATTACATGATACCAAATTTTATGTGCATACAACACAATATGATGAAATTTCATATAAAATATATCCTTTAATATAATGTAAAATTAAAATGAATCCAATTTACCTGAGAGTTAATGGTCATTTCTTACATTACATGTAGGAGATTCAACACAATTCAATCCTAGATTTTAAATACATGTTTATTTGTTCTTTCCTTTTTATATCAAAATTATATATATATAATAAATATTTATTAGAAATCAAAGATCGACAACAATTTTTTATTAAATTTTAATATATAGATGACACATTGTCATTTCCACATTTCCACGTCTCTATTTTATCCTCCATCAATGCAACTAAAGGGATTCATTTCCTACATTTCCTAGTAGGAATGGAATGTCTTCCTTTGACAATTTTTAGGTTTCAATCCCAGGGTGATTTTCTAGTTTCTGAATTCTTACATTTCAATCCAAGGTAATTTTCTCGCTTACAACATAATTAATACATATAATTGGATCTAAAGTGTGACATCTGGGGCTCTAAATATTTGGTTGCCTTAAATTTTGACGGAAGAGACATCGAAAATTTGAGGTTGGTGCTAATGCATATATCATCTTAAATTTTTTAATGTAGGAGACCTATAAATATTCAACAATCCAATCCTTATCATACATTCTTTCTATAGGGATTAATGCATGGGTGGTTGTGGCTGGAATACCCTCAAGGCTCTTCTCGAGATTCAAGGCAGGTCGTTCAAAATAACTACAACTAACACAAATAAGCATATACATATCTATATAAATGCATGATATTCAAAGCAGGAAAGGAGAGATTACCTCAAATCTCGATGCAGTTTTGCTGAAGAACTCAATGTAGTAGAGCGGAAGACCCCTTCGCTAGCTCCTAGATTAATACATGCACATGAACAAGACAAAAAGTAATACTACATCATATAAAATCTCACAATCAAAGCATCAATACATAAAGATATGAAAACGATATGCATCTAAGCTACTTGTAAAAAAATGGTACTAAATCAACATGTAAACAATCACGGCATTAGCACCATTGAGTAGAAAACACAACAACATGTCTATATTATTAAATAGGAAAGAATGGTTAGAACCATCTAGTGAATCAAGCTTCCCTTAATGCTCCAGTTCCTTTCTCTCTCTCTCTTCTTAACCTCTTGATAGTAAAGCAACTATATCTCATACAAAGCTTCAACAACTAGTTGACATTCTTTCGACCTCTTTCACAATGTTGAAGCCTCCAATATATAGATGATGAGAGGCTTATCCTTGCCAATTCTCTCATGAGTTCCTTTTGGAAAAAGCTAGGATGTTTCCATGCTTTATTTCTCTTTTCCCTTCCATTAGACTCTATCAGAAATAGCAATATCCTTATACAAGTCGAAGGTGGATGTTTCCTACTTTTCGGGTTGGCATTTGAGTAAAAAGTGGAATACTAGTCAGTCAAACCGCCCATTTGACCTCTAGAATATCACAAAACTTGGGTAACATTGTCCCTTAGGCAACACAGTTAGTTACCCTAGGGACTAACGCCCTTGGCTCATGCATAGGGAGCGTTCTAAATCTTCTTTCTAGTTCCTTGGGAGTGCTACCTTGGAAAATAGGCCTATGAACTATGGCATGTCTTTAGTCAACCTATCTTTCTCCTCTGAGCTAATGAGGAGGTCATTTTCCTATATAATAGATGCCCCCTAAAGTGTGAGGTCAGAGATGAAGACAATAGTCAAAATACTTTATAAAGTGTTGGAAAAAAGAGAGAGAAGATCGTAGCTTCGGGACTACGGGAAACCTGATGCAACCACATATGTTAAAAATCTAAAATCATGTCATGAGTCGGGCATTTCCATGCGCAATAGCTCTGTCAGAGTGATTTCTCAAAAAAGAGTTATGACGATCATGTCCACCACTAAGCACAATGTGGAAATGTGTCATAATATGATCATCTTGACGAGTTGTCTATGGAAACAATATACACATCTTGGGAGAGGAAACAAGGTTGAGTGATGTAAGCCTCTACCCAAGCTCTTGGTCGTCGCTTTATCTCAATAACATATTTCTACACATGTGAATAAAGGAGTTGATGTTGAACATGTGAGAAATCATCTAATTACCAGTTAATAATGAAAATTGTTAACAGATGCAAGGATGGCCACTGATAATGATGATGGTCTCCAAGATGCGCAGTACAATCTAACAAGTGTGAATAATGATGTTGTCGTCGAACACTCGTAGAATCATTTAACTGGGATCCAATGATGAAAAATCCCAATTAAACAAAAGGTAACCTGCTACTAATGACTGCAAGTTCCAGGGTATTGATATGTTTTTGGATCTGCTTTCTAGATAGAGTGTTGAAGTTGATAGGAAGAGACCTATCGAAAGGTAGGCAATAATGTGTCCTACATCAGTCGACAAGAAACAGGACAAGAATGATTGTTTTTGAAGAAAAATTGTGAGAAATGTGTTAAACAGATGGAGGACATGATGGAAGTATATGAGAGATGGTTGATACAAGAAGTAGAGGATAAAGAAATCCCTTGAACAATAGAAGACATGACATAAAGGTTTACTAGGCAGCTTTATACTCATCAACACCAAAGAGTGTTAGGATATAGGGATGCGGGAACATCAGAGTATATAGGCTAAACTCATAGGATGGTAAGTTTCAGCTGAGAGATTGACAAAAAGGAAGTTTTGCTAAGGGAGTGCCATGTTAAAGGGAAGAAATGTTTCCAAAAAATATTTCCAAATATAGACATAGAGCCACTGTGTTGTCTAATTTTTCCCCATCTGATTAAGTTTAACGATTCTAGATGGGTAAACTCGGTGGTCTTTTCATATTTAGAGAGTCTAAAAAGATCGTAAAGAGAAACTCTAGGGGGGTCCCTTTGTCATAGTTGATAACCGGGTGTGACAAAGGTTTAATAGTATACCTGACACAGTTCCTTTTCTGTAAGTTATTCTATTGAGTCTAGATAAAGTGATATACCTATGCCCAATAGGATTTTTCCTCATTTTGTTACAAGTACAAGGGGACGGAGTAAACTCGATATTCTTTGAGAAATTTTAATGGGACACATGAAGACAAACTCAATAGATCTTCATCAAATTTTAATGAGTCAAATGAAGAAAACTTAATATATCTTCATCAAATTTTAACGAGTCAAATGAAACAAACTCGATATGTCTTTTTCAATTTAATGAGCAAGGAAAAAAATAAAATAATTTCTCATGTCTTCTTTGTAAATGTTTTACAAGTCCAAAGGAGATAACTCGATTATTTTTCAGCTTAAGAGCGAGAAAAGGTCCCAAAAAGAAAGTGCTCATATCATCTTTGTAGGAGTTTTACGAGCTTAAAGACAATAACTCGGGGATTTTTCAGTTCAAGAGTAAGAAAAATTCCCAAAAAAGAACATGCTCATCTCTTCTTTGTAGTATTTTAACGAGCCCAAAGAAGTAGACTTGAGATTTTTTGGATTAACGAGCAAGAAAAATACCATAAAAATATTGCTCAGTCTTCTTCGTAGTAGTTTAATGAGCCCGTAGAAGGAGACTCAAGGATTTTCAGATTAACGAGCAAGAAAAATAGAATAAAAATAATGCTCAGAACTTCTTGATCTCATGCTCATCCATAGAAGGGTCTATGTTGAGCATTTCCACATAAGACCAAGGGAAAACATCACGGAATTCCTTAAAAGGGAAAGTCAAGCTTGCAATTTCCTCAGGATTGCAATCGTCTCCAGTTTGTAGATTTTTTCTTGACTGAGATATCATCAACATTTTCTTAGAAAAATTTCCCATGTTCCCTTTTGAATCCAAAGTTTAGACGATTTTATAACACAAGGGAACAACCTTAGGTGGTTCAAAGGAAAGGATTTGTATAGGGATCACGTCTGAATCAGATATCGAAACGCGATGGTGAATTTTCCCAACGTCGCTCCTTTAAACAGGTGATCTCTCGAATAAATTCATCCGAAGGTAGGGCTTGATTGAGGAGATTGTTAAAAAATTATATATTACAGAGCAATGGAACACATAAAATATTGTAGAAATATAAACATAGAAAACACATAAAATAAGAGAGACACAGATATATGTGGTTCACCCAATTTGGGCTAAGTCCACGGAGAAACAACCAATCCTTCCTTTTATATTATCCAACGAACTGAAGAGATACAACCTACAACAGATCTGTTGTAATTCCCTCTTCTCTCTCTCTCAATCTCCTCTCTCTTCTCTCTCAGAATACAAATATACATAGATGCAATAAAATTCCCTCATATATAGCGAGGGGTTTCCTTCTAGGAAAAAAAACCCTAAATTAAATATAACTTCTACCGTCATATCTCTGCCTAATGAAAGGCCCAAATTGACTATGAAATTACAACATTTTACAAGGCAATTTTACATCTATTTTTAGCTTTAAGGGTGCTACCTTCGATCCCCTGCCAGGGGGGGGCTCCCAAAGGTCACAGCCGCCCCCCTGGACCCCCCCTCCAGTGTAAATTTTATAGGTGGTATTGTCGCCACATTATGAACTGGGGTCTAATGTGGCGATACCTCTAAATAAAGAAGATAATTAGGATCCACATCCAAAAATCTCCCACTTGGAGACTCATTATAGAAACTCCATAACTGCTTCATTTGTTGGAAAATGACTCCACTTTGGACCTGGTTGTTTCTCATATTCTTCATTATACTTGAAGACCAATTGAAACTGATCAGAATCTCAGTTTCTCCCTGATTACAACTTTTGTTAACATATCTGCAGGATTGTGGCTAGTGTGTATCTTTTCCAGCTTCAACTGTCCATCTTCCAACACTGACTGTATGAAATGGTACTTGATCTGTATATGTTTAGTCTTGGAATGAAATGCAGAGTTCTTTGCAAGATGTATGGCACTCTAGCTGTCATTGTATAACCTGCCCAACTCCTGCTTCTTACCCAATTCATCCAGAAACCTTTGTAACCAAATCATTTCTTTACTAGCTTCTGTAGCAACAACATACTCTGCTTCCGTTGTTGAGAGTGCAACAACACTTTGCAGCTTTGAAACCCAACTGACAGTTGTTCCACCTACAATAAACACATACCCTGTTGTGATCCTCCTTTTATCTCTATCACCCGCCATATTTGCATCAACATATCCCTGTAGAGAAATGTTTGAACCACCCAATCATAATACTTTATTTGTGATACCTCTCAAATACCTAAGAATCCACTTCACCGCCATCCAATGTTCTTTCCCTAGATTGTTCATGTACCTGCTTACAACTCCCATTGCATGTGCAATATCAGGCCTTGTGCAGACCATTGCATACATTAAGCTTCCAACTGCTGATGCATATGGAACTTTAGACATATCAGCCATTTCTTCCTAAGTCTTGGGACACACCTCCGTACTTAGTTTGAAATGGCTAGCCAAAGGTATACTAACTGGTTTTGCATTCTGCATATTAAATCTTTTCGACACCTTTTCTATGTACTAACTCTGAGACAATGTTAATTTTCGATTCTTCTTGTCTATAGTTATTCTCATACCAAGGATTTGTTTTGTAGCACCCAAATCCTTCATTGCAAATGAGTTCGCCAATTTTGTTTTGAGCACATTTATTTCCTGCATGTTAGAACTTTCAACAAGCATGTCATCTACATACAATAACAATATAATATAGATGCCATCATTTTGCTTTTTTGAGATGAACATAACGATTAGAGTGACATCTAGTATAACCTTGTTCATACATAAACCTGTCAAAATTTAGATACCACTGCCTTGGAGCCTACTTTAAGCCATACAAGCTCTTCTTCAATCTGCACACTAGTTTCTCCTTACCTTTTCCCTCATATCCTTATGGCTGCTACATATATATCTCTTCCTCCAAATCCCCATGGAGAAAGGTTGTCTTTACATCTAACTGTTCAAGATGTAAATCTTTAGCTGCTACTAGACTTAAAATAGTTATGATTGAAGTCATTTTAACAACAGGAGAAAATATCTCATCAAATTCTTGACCCTTTTTCTGTGCAAACCCCTTCGCCACAAGTCTAGATTTATACCTTTTTCTACCTCCATCTTCTTCCTTCAACCTGTAAATATATTTATTCTGCAATGTTGTTTTACCTGCAGGCAACTTGAATAAGTCCCAATTCTGGTTATGTGCTAAGGATTCCATCTCTTCTTTCATGGATTGCTCCCACTTCTTCTTGGTTTCTACCTGCACTACTTCTTCATAGAATTCTGGTTCACCAGAATGAGTCAACAATACATAATATAATGAAGGAGAGTATCATTTAGGGGTCTACTTATCCTAGTAGATCTTCTAACACCACTTTCAGGTGTTTAAGGTGCTTGTTGCTGTTGTGGTTGTTTTTATGGCTGTTGATCATTATGATTTTCAGGCACCATCACTTTTTCTGTGATCTCTTCAAGTATTGTGTATTCTTTGCTTTATTTTTCCCATTTCTTTTCCTACAGTTGATCCTTATATAAAACCTTTTCATTGAATATGACATCTCTGCTCCTAATGATTTTGTGTTTTTCATAATCATAAAAGTGATAACCAAAATCATTAACACCATATCCAATAAAAGTACATTTCTTTGATTTTTCCTCAAGCTTTGTTCTATTTTCTTTATTAATGTGGACAAAGGCTTCACAACCAATTTTTTTTTTAAAGGAGTAGTTTACCTTTTTACATGTCCATGCCTCCTCTAGAATACCACCATCCAAGGAACTTGAAGGCCCTATGTTTATTATATAAACAACAGTATCTACAGCATCTGCCCAAAATTGTAAAGACAATCTTGCATGAAATCTCATGCACCTTGCACGCTCCATGATTGTCCCATTCATCCTTTCTGACACACCATTTTGTTGTGGTGTTCTTGGAACTGTCTTCTCTTTGTGAATTCCATTTTCTTAACTGTACCTATCAAACTCTTTGCTGCAATATTCACCTCCATTTTCTGATCTAAGACACTTCAACCTTTTTCCTGTCTCATTTTCAACCAAAGCTTTCCATTTCTTGAAAGTATCAAATACATCAAATTTATTTCGAATACAATAAATCTAGGTTTTTCTGGTTGCATCATTAATAAAAGTAACATAATAACGAGAGCCAGTGAGGGATGATACCTAAGCAAGTCTCCATACATCTGTATGCACAAGCTATAATTTTTCGCTCTTCTTTTCTTTCCCAACTTTGAGAAATCTGACTCTCTTTTGTTTTCCATAAACACAATTTTCACAGAATTCCAAACCAACATGCTTCAAACCTGGCAACAAATTTCTTGAGTGAAGGATCTGCATCCCCTTCTCACTCAAGTGCCCAAGCCTATGATGCCATAATGCCATATCTTCTCCTGTAGAGGTTAAAGCATTAACAAAATTAGAAATACCATTTCATAAATACAATGTACCAACCTTTTCTCCTTTTGCTATTACCAGGGCTCCTTTAGTGACCTTCCAAGTTTTATTTGTAAAAGTAGTTACACAGCCTTCACCTCCCAACTGCCCTATTGAAATTAGATTTTTCTTCAGATATGGAACATGCCTTACCTCCTTCAATAGCCATTGATTTTCATTCTGTTGTTTTATGAAAACTGTACCCATTCCAATGATTTTACAGGGTTTATCATCACCCAATCGAACCTGTCCAAAATCTCCTTGAACATAATCATGAAAATGTTTCCTATCAAGTGTGGCATGGAATGAGGCCCCTGAATCTACCACCCAGGAATCAATAATATTTTCTAATGAAATAATCAAATCATCTTGCAACACATCACATGTCACATTCACTTCATGATTGTTTTCTTACTGCGCGTCTCCTTCTTTTCCCTTCCGAGACTTGCAGTCTTTCTTCAAGTGTCCTTTCTTCCTGCATTTCCAGCACACTCTCCCCGATCTAGACTTGGATCTACCTTTCCTTGACTTACTGTGATATCCTAGGCTCTTTCTCTTTCCATTTTTCTTCCCCTAGTCTCCACATTCAAAGCATTACCTGATGTCTCACCGGAGCTTTTCTGTTGCATTTCCTCGTTAAGGATTGCACCGACAACATCATCAAACTTTAAAGTACTAGATCCAGAGACAGAGTTACTAATGGTCATAACTAAACCATTCCAACTTTCTGGCAATGAGCACAGAAATAATAGAGCCATAACTTCATCATCAAAAGTTACCCCTATAGAACTTAACTGACTGTTAACTGTATTAAATTCCTTTAAATGGTCAGCAACAGATCCACCTTCTGAGATTTTCATATTAAATAAACACTTCATAAGAAATACCTTATTTGAGGTCGATTTTTTTTCATATAGTTTGGCCAATGTCAACATTAAACCCTTTATTGTCGTTTTGTTTGAAATATTAAACGCTGCCAACACCGCTAGGCACTACCATATTGTTCCAAGTGCCTTTCTGTCAAGAATATCCCATTATGTGTCTGTCATACTCGTCGGCTTCTTTTCCTTTCTGCTCAATGGTTGGTATAGATCTTTCTGGTACAAATAATCTTCCATCTGCATCTTCCTCAGCTGTTAGTTTTGGCCGTTAAATTTTTTGACCCTAAACCTACCATCTTACGCCATTGCTCCCACTCGAACTAGGAACACTTCTCTCCTGCGAGTTTATCAACCAAATAGACCTATGGCTTTGATAACAATTGTTAGAAAATTATATATTACAGAGCAATGGAACACATAAAATATTGTAGAAATATAAACACAAAAAATGCATAAAACAAGAGAGACACAGATATACATCGTTCACCCAATTTGGGCTACATCCATGGAGAAACAGCGAGTCCTTCTTTTTATATTATCCAGTAAACTGAAGAGATACAACCTATAACAGATCCGTTGTAATTCCCTCTTCTCTCTTGCTCAATCTCCTCTCTCTTCTCGCTCAAAATATAAATCTACATAGACGCAATACAATTCCCTCATATATAGCGAGGGGTTGTCTTCTAGGGCAAAAACCCTAAATTAAACATAACTTCTACCGTCAAATCTCCGCCTAATGAACAACCCATATTGACTATGAAATTACAACATTTTACAAGGTAATTTTACATCTATTTTAGCTTCGGGGGCGCTGCCACTGATCCCCCACCGGGGGGGTGGGGGCTCCCAAAGGTCACAGTCACCCCCCTAGAGCCCGCTCCAGTGTAAATTTTATTGGCGGCATTGTCACCACATTACGAATTGGGCTCCAATGTGGCGATACCTCTAAATAAAGAAGAAAATTAGGCTCCACACCAATAGAGATCGTTAGAGGTAGCAGTTGTGGGAGAGGAGATGGTATCGTTGGTCATGACCAATGTCATAAGAGAATCTGATGCGGATTGAATGGCTTGATAAGCCAATTAGATAGGTGACAATGACATTTTTTCTCCATAAGAGTCAATGTCTGAAGGCGCCGAGAGGATCCAGGGATCGGTTGGGTCGTGAGGAATGGTGGAGACCATAGAAACTATCTGTGGAACCTCAGGTGGTGGGAGTGGAAAGAAACCCATCGGGGAAGAACCCTTCAATAGACCAGCACCAATAAACATAAGAGTTAGGAATGCCACCCACTAAAGGTATGGTGCCACTAGGAAATGGGGAGTAATTTGAGGTGCATAAGGACAGCTAGTCCACCGTGATTATTCTCCCATCTAATGGAAAGAGGATGAGGTGAAAAAACAAATACACAATGGTAGTCATGGCATAAGTCCAAATTTGACCTAAAAGTAGATTATAGTCGAGTTTTTGATCTATGACCAATGTCCACTTTTACCATTTTCCCACTCATAATGATGGGGTAGCTAGAAAGGTAACCTTTTGGGATGAATGTATGGCCATCCAATTCTTTAAGCGAATTCGACGGCAGAGAGAGGGTTGGAGAACCCAAAGTGAGCCAACATGAAGTATACATGATGCAGGTCGAAGCGCCTTTGTTAATGAAAGTTCTATGTACACCTCGGCCTTTTGAAAAAATTTACACCGGAAATGCAAGTTGGTGGGAAAGGTGACGTTTACATTTCTCCATGTCGAATATTGCTAGCATGGAATCTTGAGGGTCAACCACATCAATAGCCAAAAGTAAAGTGTTTTGTTGTGTTAGACAAGATTGCAATACTTCGAGTGCAGAAATAGCTGACGGTGCTTACGCCAAGTATTCTACAATGTTGTAGTTTTGGGCAGCACATGCAGATGTATTATGTGTTGTGTGACGCAGTGCTCCTTTTGGGGGATGAATTACAAGATCAGAAATATCCCTTTTGATATGAAGATCATTTGGCGGTGGTGGGTTTGAACTCAAGGTAGCGTCTTGAGCATTAGCGACTGGAGTTCCATAAGTTTTTGCTTGTGTTTGAAGATCAAGTGTTTCAAAGGTGTAAATAGTCAATGATCCTTCACCAGAGGAAGGATGATTTGAACTGTCATTGCCCCCCTATGGGGGTTGAGGCGGATTCACAATAAGATGTTGATGCTACTGAGTAGGGAAAGGTTTGTGTAGGACCATGGGGGTTGGGCCAATGTCCTTTTGAGAAAGAATATTTGTGCGTTATTGAAGATGTGGACATCTATGTGTCATATGGTCTTCTGCAAATATTTTGCAAGGGAACTTGATAGCTTTGTCCTTTCCACTGTTAGGTGGTGCAACAATTTTCTTCTTGGGGTTGGATTTCTTGGCTGGCTGCTCTTCAGAAGGAGAGGTCTTTTTCTTATTCTTCTTGTTCTTGCCATTTGGTTTTTGCATAGACTGCACAGATTTTACCGCAGTGGTAGGAAGAGCAGTTGATTGGGTAGAAGTAGCGAGATCAAAAAACAACTAGGCAATGTGCTCGCTAAGTTATTTTACAACATAACCAGAGGTAGTGCCGATGATACCATTAGCGTACATGTTGGGTTGTCGAGTAGCGGGAGCATTGGAAGTTCTGGGGGCATTGGGTATTACATTGTATAATGTGTCATACTACAAATAAATCAAATCTAAGTGTTGGGCATGACGAAGGGACTGGTCTTCAGTAACTGCACCACCTAAGCAAACTTCCTTGGTGATTTGGGGAAGAAGAGATTTACAGAACCAATATGCTAATAGATAATCTAGAATGGGGGCTTTGACTAGCCTCCACCTACATCTCCATTCATGAATGTGATCGAAGATGTGGGTGGATGTGTCTTGGCGCAAGGTAGTAAGAAGTTGTGTCCCAATTTCGTAGTGGATGGGAAACTAAAAATGCTTTAAAAATTCCATTGCTAAGGCGCCAAAAGTATTGACTAACGCACGTGGTAACTCAATGTACCACTTGTCAGCATTTCTAGTAAGGGTGTGGGGGAAGAGCTTGAGTGAGATATTGTCATCCACCATGGATTTTGATACGCACCATAGATGATAGTTGGTGACATGTGTACGTGGATCATCCCTTGTTTTCCTTCAAACTTTAGGATGTCGGCAAGTATTTTATGCGGAATTGGGGGACAATATAAGTTATGGTATATGGGGTCATTGGTCAGTTTGTAAAGATCAGGGATGTCGAGTGTTGCCAAAAAAGGAAAAGCATTTGGTGCCCCCGAGTCTGACCAGGGTGATGACGAATGACTTGAGGGACCTTGGGGTCCACCCATCATATTGTTCCCAATAGGATACATAGGGTTTGTTGGATAATAGTTTCCTTACGGTGGTGGAATATTCATGTAGGGTGGTTGTCCATGTAGAATTTTAGGCTGGGGGATATATGCTTGATTACCCCCAGGATAAAAATTGCCCCCTTGACTCAATTGAGGCTGAGAAGGGGGTGCCCAAATGGATTGAGCGGGATAGAGTTGATGGATCTCGCTAGCCACGTAGTTGGCCATAGGCACTTGACTTACTCCGGGGTAGTGTACACCTAGAGGATTTATGTCAATTAATGATGGTCCAGCTTGTCCTATAGGCGAAGGGGAATAGAAATGCCCCCTGCCAGTATGTGCATGTTGGGAACATTGCCCCTTGGCAGTTGAACCTGGGGGTTTGAACTAAACAGAGGATTCCAACCAAATGTATTACTGAAAGGACCCATGCTAACAACTCTATTTGGGGTGATAGCCGAAGGTCCAAGAGCATACATAAAAGGGGCATAAACCAATATATATGGGGTTCCGCTCATGGTAGGTGTAAGTAAGTTGCTCGGACTTGACATAGTTTGGATACCATGGTAACCAATCAGTTGTGTATTACTAACTATCGGCTGGGGAAGTGAGGGTGGACCAAAGTTGTCCACAAAATCCCACGATCCATTAGTTGCCGAGGGAATGGTGGATGTAGGTACAGTCGAAGACATGATAGGTATAGGTTCTACCTTAATCAATATTGACCCCAAGGGATCAGTGAGAGGAGGATTATAAGGAGATACATATCCTTCAGTGAAAAATTCCTTCGAAAGTATAGTGTCTTGTTATGTATTATTTGATTCAGTGTTAGATACTAGAGACTGATTACCCGAAGAGGGGCAATCTGGATCATCGAGGCTTGGCGGATCCTCCATAGTCAGCAGAGGAAGACCTTGTTTTCACTTATATTGATGAAAAGAGCCGTATGTAGCCATGGTGACCGATCTATTTTATCAAAATAAATTATAGTGATATTGATTATAGTCTCCGTGATAACAAACCAGCACCTAAAAGATAAAAAATACTCTAAAAGTCAATTGGCTAGCTCAAGGGATATGACTATCTGATAACCACCATTTTCTAGAGATGAAACCCAATATCACAATGGCTAAAAGAGAGAGTTTTCCAAATGTACAGTTACGATTACTCTTGAGCTTCGCTCGAACCTCATATTAAGGGGCCAAGTACTCTCGTGAATATGATCACCCTCCCAAAAATCGAAGACAAAGTAGGTTCGTGTGTTTAGGTACCAGGGTAGCCTGTCCTAGTCACCTTATGTTCATCCCTAAGAAAATGGGGGGGGGGGCATGGTCCTAGAAGTGTGGGTAGGATACCTGAGTCCCCAACTCAGCTCCGCTATCCCCGAAGGGATCCCTAATACACAGAATACCCAATCGAGATGCAATCAAAAGTGGGCTACCTTCTCTCACATTCCAATGTTGCCTCGCATTTAACTCCGCTTTGACTGGAGCGGTCCCAGATAGTATGAGTGTAGCAATATTTTTCCCTCTTTAACGAAATTACTCTCACTTTTACAATCTTGGGCAGTTAACTCACAACCACCTAGTCCAAGATCCTAGCCTAGACTATTATGTGTGTACACTCAAAAAAGAGTTTTTGATTGTTTTTATTATGAGATAGATTTTAGAGGTACTTTGTTAATGTCTTTGAAAGGGGTGTTTACATATGGAGTTTTGTGAGACTCTAACACAAACCAGGCATAAAATGCTTTTCAATTTCAATTCAATGAATGAATTATTTCTACAAAGAGAGAATCATTTATACATCAATCAACATCATGCATGCAATGCAGTAAACACTAGCACAACTTGCATACATGTAACGCTCTCTCACAACTAACCCAATATACAGATGCATAATCTAACCAACTTAAAATAGAAAAAACTTTAAACAAATTTTTATTTTCTTTTCTTGAAAAACATAAGAACTTAAGTTATTTTCCTTAAAAAAAGAAAAGAAAAAAATATCAGGAAAAAGGCAACCAAACACAGTGCACAATTTCAACTCCTTAAACAGATTATAGGCAGCTTCCCCAACCCAGGAATTCATAGAACAAACTATTAATCAAGATATTGGTTGGCTAACGCACTTCAAGAGAGGTGACAGAGCGTTAATGGCAGGACTAACACTTCTTTTGCAAGGCAGAAGAGTGTTTTAAGTCACTGGTTTGGATGGTGTGTTAGGGGGGGGAAGCTATAAAAAGAGACTTTCAGGGTCAGATCAAAGGCTAAAAATGGCACAGAAGGTTATGAATAGTCTTGAGTGGTCAGAAACGGAACCAAGAAGAACAAGAAGGCTTGGAAAGTAAGAGATATCTGGGAACTTGGAAGGAGAAAACCGGGAGCTAAGTGTAGTCCCTAGTGGAGTTACCAATTCTGCTATAGGGATTCATGCAAGGGTGGTTTTGGCTGGAATACCCTCACGGATCTTCCTAGGATCCAAGGTATACCATTCATATTAGATGCAGCTGGCACAAAGAAGAATATACATATCTATATCAATGCATGATATTCAAAGCAGTAAGGAGAGATTACCTCATATCTTGATGCAGTTTTGCTAGAGAACTCAATGTAGCAGAGCGGAAGACCCCTTTGCTAGCTCCTAGATCAACACCTACACATAAACAAGACAAAAAGTAATACTACAACCTATAAACTCTGACAATCAAAGAATCCATAAATAAAGATACGAAAATGACAATGGTACTAAATCAACATGTAAACAATCACAACATTGGCACCATCGAGTAGACAACACAACATCAGGTCTATATTATTAAATAGGAAAGAATGATTACAACCATCTAGTGAATCAAGCTTCCCTTAATCCTCCAAATCCTTTCTCTCTTTCTCTTCTTAATCTCTTGGTAGTAAAGAAACTATATCTCAAACATCGCTTCGACAATTAGTTGACAATCCTCCAACCTCTTTCATAGTGCCCAAGCCTCCAATCTATAGATGATGAGAGGCTTATCCTTGCCAATTATCTCATGAGTTCCTTTTGGCAAAAGCTAGGATGTTTCCATGCTTTATTTATCTTTCCCATTCCATTAGAATCCAATAGAAATGGCAGGATCCTTAGACATGTTGAAGGTAGATGTTTCCAACTTTCCGGGATGACATTTGAGTAAAAACTGGAATATGAGTCAGGCAACCAGCTCATTTGACCTTTGGAATCTCACAAAACTTGGGTAATGATTTCCCTTAGGAAATAGAGTTACCCTAGGAACTATTGCCCCTGGATCATGCATATGGAATGTTCTAACTCTTCTTATTAGTTCTTGGGGAGCGTTACATTGGCAAATAGGCTTGTAAACTAGGTCATGTCTTTAGTCAAACTGTCTTTCTCCTCTGAGCCAATTTTTTCCTGTATAACAATTTTAACATCATCTACCATTAATAAAGCAATCAGATGAATGGCATGGAAAGGATGTACAACCTATGAAAATGTATTTTAAATTTTTATGTCTGCTTTCACCAGACAGTCTAATGGTCACCCCTATAAATTTCTCAAAATCCAGACACATTTGGCTCTGGTATTAATAGCTCTCATGGAATCCTCATCTCCTAGGGCACAAGAAGAGTGATATTCAATGACAACCTTAGGAATAAAGTCAATGTGAGTGTAAAAGTGTAGTATTTTCTCTATTCATATCATCAACCTCTTGCTCATTAGATCTTGAAAAACACAAAAAATATATTGAACACACTATTTTGCACCATAAGCTCACTTGTTTTTGGGTTGCAAAAAATATTGTCATGTTTGTAGAATTACATTAGCTATGCCAAAAAATTGTTGAATATTGTATACCATGAAAGAGGATGCTAAATGGTTTATATCAGTAAACACCATAATTTATCTAAATGCATAGAAGCAAGGATAACCTACACTACCAGTGAAAAAAGCAAAAACATTTTAGAAGAATGCCTTGTAGAAAAGTCAATTTCTAAAACAACAAAAAAACTATATAGTAAAATTAACATACATACTTAGGCTTACTTGAGCTAACATCTATAACCATTCCAACAACCTCGAAATCCCAAGAACCCTGTGTCAACATGTTCTTTAGGTAATACTATAGAACGTATTGGGCGCATAACAAGAGCCACCAAGTTGTATAAGGCCACAATCTACATAACCAGGTGAGAGCTACTTGCAAATTAATGGGATGAAAATTTGAATTTTGAAGTATTAACAAGACACAGGAGTTGGAGGATGGCGAGGCGATATTAATGCACGTCACCTATTTATTCATGGCTAGTCTAGATGATGGGATAGGATAAACACAATAGGGGACCTCTAGAGGGGTGGACGATTGTCGATAATGGAGTCACATCAACCGTAAAAGTATATCAAAATTATATATTTTAAATAAATATTTATTAGAAAAGAAAAATCGACAATACTTTTTTATTAAATTTTAATAAATGGATGACACATTGTCATTTCCACTAAATAGTTGTGGTAAGGCAAAAAAGTGAGCATATTTAGAAAGGTGGTAAATTACCACTAAGATGACTAATTTGTTTCCTATTATACCATTATATTGATAGATTTAATAACTTATGAAGCCAAAGATGCCAAGAAAATGAGAAAATCGCTAATACCTATTGTTGTACCGACATTCCTTATAATAAAACTATATCATTTATCTTGTGTTTTCTAACCTAAAAAAATATTAAATTGACTAATTTTAAAATTAAAAAATCCAAAAACATATTTTCATTAGACATGAAAATATGCACAAAAGGTCCTTAAAAGATAAAATCCAAAATCTAATCCTTGTTTAAAGGATTGTTTCACAAGAATAAAAAATGTATATGTGCAACCTTCATCTCTGGTATACGATCTTTATTATGAGTAAATGACATTATTGATATCCTTATATGTGAAACTAGTTTTAAATTGCAAGGATGGTTTCTATTTGTTAAATATGCATAGGAGGAAAATGAGGTAAAATCCATTTAATTGCTATGAAACATGAATGAGACATTTCAAAGTTATAGGGAATGACTATAATAAGCTTAGGAAAATTTGAAAACTATTATGATGTGTATGACTCAACAATTTAATTCATATTACTATTTAGGTATGATTCTCATGATTATTTATATTTTCTAGTGCTAATACCATGAATCTTGTGATGCAAAATTTTGGGCTATTTATTCATGATGTCTCTTGTTTATGTGTTGCTGTCTTATTATAATATCAATTTATTTTTTTATGCATATGTCAATTTCTCATCCCTACTTGTTGATTTTGTTCTTATATTTTGTTAAATGGTTTTGATTCTAGCAATTAGTTGAACGATATTTTTATCCACTCTTGGTTTTTATTTTTTATTTTTCACTTAACCATTCCTTATTTTGACAAAGAATCTTTCAATTTTTTATTTTTTTTAGTCATGTTTTAATTTCAAATTTCCTTAGTATTCTTCGCAGTCATTAAATTCAAATTTTTCTTCTCATTAAATATGACTCTAAGGTGTCCCAGGTGGTAGCTCAATTGGTGATTGAAGTAATGTCAAATCTGTGAAAATTGAGAGATTCAAGGTTCAAACCCCCAATGATAATCTTGTTTATGGAGAGGAAGACAAACCATACACCCCAGATTATAGTCAAACATTAAAAAATTTTATATCTAAAAACAAATCAATTAAATACACACAAATATTAAATAAAATATTACATAAAAAAATAAAAAATATGAACAAAATATAATTCAACCAAAACAACATAATAATAAATTTAATATTAATTATATACTAATCATTAACAAATATTTATAAATTTAAAAATAGCGTTATTTATTTTAACTAATATCATTTGCCCATTATTTTATATAATGAAATCACATTATAAAAATAAAAGTATATCAATGAAGGAAAACCAAATTTATTTCACTCTTTTGTCTATTATATTCGAGGAGGCATGCTTATGTTGAATTAAATAAACAAATTTATTTAATACTTTTGTTTATTATATTCTAGCATGTATATCAATGTTAAATTACATAAACAAACTTATTTAATATTTTTTTATTATATTTGAAGATACAAGTTAAAATAGAGTTCCATGATACCAAAGTTTATGTGTATACAACATAATATGACGAAATTGTATATAAAATATATCTTTTAATCTAATGTAAAATTAAAATGATTCCAATATCCCTGAGAGTTAATGGTCCTTTTTTACATTACATTGCAGGAGATTCAACAAAATTCTATCCCAGATTTTAAATATATGTTTATATGTTCTTTTCTTTTTATATCAAAATTATAAAATTACATATATAAAATAAATATTTATTAGAAATAAAAAATACACGACAATAGTTTATTAAATTTTAATATATAGATGATACATTGTCATATCAACAATTCCACTATCTTTTTTTCATCCATCAATGCAACTAAAGGGCTTCATTTCCTACATTTCTTAGTAGGAATGGCATCTCTTCCTTTGTCAACTTTTAGATTTCAATCTCAAGGTGATTTGCTAGTTTCTCAATTCTTACATCTCAATCCAAGGTAATTTTCTCGTTTTAGACATAACTAATACATAAAATTGGATCTAAAGTGCAACATTTGAGGCTCTAAATCTCTCGGTGCCTTAAATTTTAACAGAAGAGACATAAAAAACTCGAGGTTGGTGCTAATGCATGTATCATCTTTAATTTTTTAAAGTAGGAG
The DNA here is from genome assembly GCA_031772625.1 of Pinus tabuliformis. NCBI lineage: Eukaryota > Viridiplantae > Streptophyta > Pinopsida > Pinales > Pinaceae > Pinus > Pinus tabuliformis. The sequence continues at coordinate 720,859,397 of CM062806.1, forward strand.
ACCAATATATATTCAACGATCCAATCCTTATCATACAGTCTAACATCATCTACCAATAATAAAGAAATCAGATGAATGGTGAGGTTAAGATGTAAGACCTATGAAAATGTATTTTAAATTTTTATGGCTGCTTTGACTAGACTATGCGATGGCCACTAATACCAAGTTCTGAAAATTCAGATACATTCGGCTCTGGTATTAACTACTCTCTTGGAAGCTTGATCTAGTAGAGCACAAGAAGAGGGATAGTCAATGAAAACCATAGAAAAAATTCAATGCGAGTGTAAAATTCCAGTATGCGATCTTTTCATATCATCAACTTCTTGCTCATTAGAGCTTGAAAAACAAAAAATAAAATCTTGAACACAATATTTTTCACCATAAAACCACTTGTTTTTGGGTTGCAAAAAATATTGTCATGCATGTAGAATTACATTAGTTATGACAAAAAATTGTTGACTACTGTATACCATGACAAAGGACGCAAAATGTTTTATATCGGTAAATGCAAGAATTTATCTGAATGCATAGAAGCAACGGGGATAACCTGCACAGCCAGGGACAAAAGTAAAAACATTTTAGAAGAATGCCTTGCAGAAAAATCAATTGCTCAAACAACAAACAAACTATATCATAAAATTAACATACATTCCATGTTTTAATAGATTGGATGAAGGGGTATATTAATATTATTGGGCTGACATCTATGACCATTACAACACCCTCAAAATCCCAAGAACCCTGTATCATCATGTTCTTTCGATAAAAGTTTAGAACGTATTAGGCGCATAACAAGGGCCACAATTTGCATAACCAGGTGCACAGATCCATTCTAGAGCTACCTGCAAATTAATGTGGTGAAAATTTGAATTTTTAAGTATTGAAAGGACACAAGAGATGGAGGGTGGTAGGGCAGGATTAATTCATGTCACCTATTTATTCATGGCTAGTCTAGTTGATGGGATAGGGGGACATGATAAACGACAATAGTGGAACTTTGGATGGGTGGACGACTGTCGATAATGGAATCACATCAACAAGAAATTATATCAAAATTATATATGTATATGTATATGTATATGTATATATATCTATATATATATATATATATATATATATATATATATATATATATATATATATATATATATATATATATTTATTTATTTATTTATTAGAAATCAAAGATCGATAACAATTTTTTATTAAATTTTAATATGTAGATGACACATTGTCATTTCCACTAAATAATTGTGGCAAGGCACAAAAGTGAGCATATTTAGAAAGGTGGTAAATTACGACCAAGATGACTAATTTGGTTTTGACATTCAAAATCAAACCATAATAAAATCGATGCAAATTACAATATAGGTTTCCTATTCTGCCATTACATTGATAGATTTAATAAGTTGTACTGACATTCCTTATAATAAGATTATGTCATTTATCTTGTGTTTTCTATCCTAAGAAAATCTTGAATTGAACACTTCTAAATTTCAAAAACCTATTTTCATTAGACACGAAAATATGAGAATATGTGCAAAAAGGTCCTTAAAACATAAAATCCAAAATCCAATCCTTGTTTAAAGGATTGCTTCATAAGATCAAAATGTATATGTCCAACCTTCATCTCTGGTATATGGTCTTTATTATGAGTAAATGATATTATTGATATCCTTATATGTGAAACTAGTTTTGAATTGCAAGGATGGTTTCTACCTATTAAATCTACATAGGAGGAAAACAAGGTAAAACCCATTTCATTGCTATGAAACATGAATGAGACATTTCAAGTTATATGGAATGACTATAATAAGCTTAGGAAATTTTGAGAACTATCATGATGTTTATGACTCAAAAAAGTTAATTCATATTACTATTTTATGTATGACTCGCATCATTAATTATGTCTCTAGTGCCAATACCATGAATCTTGTGATGCAAAATTTTGGGCTATTTATTCATGATGTTTCTTGTTTATGTGTTTATTTCTTATTATAATATCAATTTATTTTTATGTGCATATGTCAATTTCGGATCCCTAATTGTTGATTTTGTTCTCATATTTTGTTAAATGGTTTAGATTCTAACAATTAGTAGCAAGACATTTTTGTCCACTCTTGTTTTTTATTTTTTATTTTTTACTTAACCATTCCTTATTTTGACAAAGAATCTTTTATTTTTATTTTTAATTTACTCATGCCTTAATTTCATATTTTATTAGTATTCTTCTCGATCATTAAATTGAAATTTTTCTTCTCATTAAATATGATTCTAAGGTGTCTAAAAGGTAGCTCAATTGGTGATTGAAATAATGTGAAATTCTTGAAAATTGAGAGAAACCCATAGTTGTTCAAGCCCTTGGTTCTAACCCAAATTATAGTCAAACATTAAAACATTTTATATCTTAAAATCAAATCTATTAAATACACATATACTAAATAAAATATTACATAAAAAAAGAATACAAACAAAATAGAACCAAAACAAGGTAATAATAAATTTAATATTAATTATATACTAATTATTAACCAATATTTAAAATTTTAAAAATAGCATTATTTATTTTAACTAATAGCATTCGCCCATTATTTTATATAATGAAATTACATTATTAAATAAAACTGTATCAATTAAAGAAAAACAAATTTATTTCACTCTCTTGTTTATTATATTCGATGAAGCATGTTAATGTTGGAATTAAATAAACAACTTTATTTAATACTTTTGTTTATTATATTCTAGGTACATCAATGTTAAATTATATAAACAAAATTATTTAATATTTTTTATTAAATTTCAAAATACATGTTAAAATAGAATTGCATGATACCAAAGTTTATGTGCATACAATACTATATGACGAAATTGCATATAAAATATATCTTTTAATCTAATGTAAAATTAAAATGAATCCAATTTACCTGAGAGTTAATAGTCTTTTCTTACATTACATTGGAGGAGATTCAACACAATTCAATCCCAGATTTTAAATGTATGTTTATATGTTTTTTTCTTTTTATGTCAAAATTATAAAATTACATATATAAAATAAATATTTTTTAGAAATTAAAAATCCACGACAATGTTTTATTAAATTTTAATATATATATGACACATGGTCATTTCCACAATTTCACCATCTTTTTTTATCCTCCATCAATGCAACTAAAGGGCTTCACTTCCTACATTTCCTAATAGGAATGGCATCTCTTCCTTTGTCAATTTTTAGATTTCAATCCGAGGGTGATTTGCTAGTTTCTCAATTTTTACATCTCAATCCAAGGTAATTTGCTCGTTTCCAACATAATTAATAGATATAATTGGATCTAAAGTGCAACATTTGGGGTTCTAAATCTTTGGGTGCCTTAAATTTTTACGGAAGAGACATCGAAAACTCGAGGTTGGTGCTAATGCATGTATCATCTTTAATTTTTTAATGTAGGAGACCAATAAATATTCAATGATCCAATCCTTATCATACAGTCTAACAACTACCATTAATAAAGAAATCAGATGAATGGTGAGGTTAGGATGTAAGATCTATGAAAATGTATTTTAAATTTTTATGGCTACTTTGACTAGACTATGCGATGGCCACCAATACCAAGTTCTCAAAATCCAGATATATTCATCTTTGGTATTAACTACTCTCATGGAACCCTAATCTCGTAGGGCACAAGAAGAGGGGTAGTCAATGACAACCATAGAAAAAAATTCAATGCGAGTGTAAATTTCCACTATGTGCTCTTTTCATATCATCAACTTCTTGCTCACTAGATCTTGAAAAACACAAAATAAAATCTTGAACACAGTATTTTTCACCATAAAACCACTTGTTTTTAGGTTGCAAAAAATATTGTCATGCATGTAGAATTACATTAGTTATGACAAAAAATTGTTGGCTACTGTATACCATGACAAAGGATGCTAAATTTTTTATATTGGTAAATGCAAGAATTTATTTCAATTCATAGAAGCAACGGGGATAACCTACAGGGCCAGGGACATAAGCACAAACATTTTAGAAGAATGCCTTGCAAAAAAATAAATTGTTCAAACAAAAAACAAACTATATAATAAAATTAAAATACATTCCATGTTTTAATAGATTGGGTGAAGGGGTATATTAATATTATTAGGCTTACTTTGGTTGACATCTATGGCCATTAGAACACCCTCAAAATCCCAAGAACCCTGTGCCATCATGTTCTTTCAATAATAGTTTAGAACTTATTTGGTGCATAACAAGGCCCACCATGTTGAGAATTACATGTTGTAGATGCTATAAGCATATGTTGTATGTGTGGTAATGCCGTTGTCTTAGATATATTATAAAAAAAATAAATTATCCCAATATTGGGAGACTGTTAATACTTACATATGATATGTTCTTGGAAAATATAATGAATATATAGAGCAAAAATGATTAAATACATCAAAAATACAGAAAATACAATAAAATCAAGGCCTAATGGCCCCATTCTATTGTTGGTCCCCATATGGATAATGATAATATCTGTAGAAGTCCCGATCTGACTATTCATGTATCATCTAGAGCCCCCGTGGCTTGTGCAAGGCTTCCTTGGATAATTTATAAGAAATTTGATTGCTCTCCCTGTATATATAATGACAATAGATATAATCAAAATGCGTTTTCAGCATCATAGTCTCATCCAAAATATGTTGGAGTGTGTGTATGTGACATTCATATTGTTGATTAAACCAGTTTATGATTAGTTTAGAAACACGAAAATTTTGTAAGGGGCAACATCCCTTCTCAAGTGCAAAGTATAATAAATGATGTAGTGTAATGAGTTCAACAAAATTATTTGTCCCATTTCCCAGTTCCATCTGAATCTTATAGAAATGATTATTTGTGATGTGAAGTAAGATACCCCTGCCACAACCATGTAGCTATACCAAGCCATCAAAATATGCCCATGGTGAGTTCCTGTCAATAATCTCAGCATAGATATTGCAAGTTGTGGGGGGTCGGTCTTCCTCCATAATTCTATGATATATAGAGATAAGGTGAGTAGTGACATGCGACCAGTAAGGTAAGGTAACAAAGAATATGAGTTTCTTCCTTTGAAGCCATATACTCCAAAAAATCAAAATGGGAAGGTTTCGGATCCTATGTGTCTATGTTTTCGACCACCAAAATTGCCATGCTTCCAAAATATCTGCACCTTGCCACCTAGATTGAAGTTGTAGTAGTGTAAGTACCTCTTTCCAGAGAGAAATAGTAATAGGACATGTAAGAAATAAGTGATCAACACATTCTGAGGCATGTTTACAAAGAATACACCAGGTTGGGCCATGATAAGTTCACTTTTGTAGATTATCCCTGGTAGGTACTTTGTTTCGGAGGATGCACCACATGAATAGCTTAGCTCTGGGTGTTGCCTTCAATTTCTAGAGAACATTCCACCACCAAGTAGATATAGGGGACTTGTGACCAGAAACTATAAAGAGGTAACGATACTTAGGGGAGTATTTTCCATTCTCGGAGTGAGCCCATATTAGCTCGTCCTCTCCCTCAGTGATCTAGACAGGAGATTTAGTAAGAGAATTGATATAAGATTGCCAGCTATTTTTCTAGATATGAGGGATGCCCAATAGTTTAGCAGATCTCTAGGCTTGTTTGAAGATAAATGAGTTATCCTGGTCGAAAATATGGGCTAGTCTAGTAATACCAGTATTGGTAAGGAAGTGAAGCAGTTCTTGTGGTAATTGATAAGTATTCTCAAATCGAGACCAAGGATCCAATCCAATATGCACTAAGTGACCATTTCCAATCCTACAAGTCAATACATCTCTCATAAATGCAAGTGAATTGAGAATTGCCCTCCAAATCATAGATATGTTTTATTTGTTCCAAGTAGGTTATTTGATCCAATCAAGAGAATTGAGAGGGAGATATACTTTTGGGTGACCACCTCTGCTCAGAGGTTCCTGGAGGTAAGAACATTCCAACCCATTTTGGCTGCTAGAGCATTAGCAAAGGCTTCTAAATTTTTCATACCCCATCCTCCCCATTTTTTTGGAAGAGCAATAATATCCCATCTAGCCCAATAAAAAGTGTGCCCTTCTTGTTTTCCCTTCCACAAGAATCTACAACACAGTTGTTGAATTTTGCATAGTATTCCCCTCGGAATCCAAGCTATAGACATCCAATACACTGGAGTAGCCTCCAAAAAACATTTGATGAGAACGAGTCAGTCTGCCCTAGAAATCCATCTATGATGCCAGATATTCAGATGCCTTTCGATCTTTGCCACAGGCCAAACCCAATTGGCAATCTTGTATTTAGCAGGCTTGAGTCGAATTCCTACATATTTAAGCCCTTCATCAAAGGGGAGAATGGTATCTGGAAATCTCTACTGGGTTGTGTGGATTTTATTTGGAGAGTAGCCAATAGATTTCAAAGTTGATTTTAGATTATTGCATTCCATTCCAGTAGCAAAATAGAATGATCGAAGAACAAAGGAGAATGCAGTAATATCACCAATCAAGCCATTAAGAAATATAAGTACATCGTCAAAAAAAAGGAGGTGGGTAAGGATGCAGTTGTTAGTGATCTTGATTCCCATCAGTATTCCCAATATTTTTCTTATGTTATGAATCAACTCAACCCATCCATGACTAGCAATAAAATAAGAGGTGAGAGTGGACAACCTTGTCTAAGGCCACACTCAGCATGAAAAAAAGATGAGGCAGAGCCATTGATAAGAACACTATATGATACATTATAAATCCAACACATAATCCATTGAATGAAAGTTAAATGAAAGCCCGTATGGGTCAACAACATCCTCAGATAGAGTCAGCTAGTGTGGTCAAAGGCCTTTGCCAAATCGATCTTAATAATCGTACCTTTTAACCTCTTGATTTCAAAGGAGTGAATGACCTCTTGAGCAGTACCAACTGCTTCATGAATCTTCCTATGGTCGACGAAAGAAAATTGTTCCGAGGATATATACACAAATAAGATAGGCTTGAGGTGATTTGTTGTAATATTTGCAACGATCTTGTATATGAAGTTGCAAAGTGATATAGGCTAGAATTCATTGAAATTTTGGGGATCCTCTGATTTGGGAATGAGTGTAATAAAGGTAGAATTGAATGCATCATACATATGGCCACTCAACCTTCATGCTTCAGTAACTTGGAGGAGATCATTTCCCAATACTTCAAAAAAGGCAAGGTAAAATTCAACCGACCATCCATCCGGACCAGGGCTTTTGTCTTTCTTAAACCATTTAAGAGTGCCTTCTAGTTCTCCCAGAGTAACAGGCTGAACAAGATCCTCTGCCACTTCATGATTTACAAATCTAGGGAAAATCCCAGCCACCTTGATGATCTCTACGAGGGTAGCATCCTGTGGAGCTCTATATATTCGACTAAAATGTGTTATACTGAGGGTAGCCAATTAATTGAAGGTATTTACCTGGTGACCACTATCATCCTCCAAATGCCATATGGTGTTGATAGCCCATTTACCATTTGAAAACTGGTGGTAAAACTTTGTATTATCATCTCCTGATTGTAGCCAAATGGCTCAATTCTATAGTCTCTAGGTTTCCTCTCTATCATTCAAAATTATGTTTCGGTCTACTTTGATTTTGAATAGTCGTTCTTTTGCTTCTGGGGAATCAAAACCACGACCATCCCTATCCACCAGATTATCAAGTTCCACTTCAATGTCTTTAAGAATATGGTCATCCTTAAGTCTTTTTTCTCTGGCCCATTCAATAGATTTTTGCTTGAGACAAAGCATCTTTTTAGCAAATTCTTCAGAAACAGATTGACCAAGAGAATGAGGGTGAGAATTCCAATAATCGGTGACCATATTAATGTATACATCATCTTTGATCCAGGTGGAATTGAATTTGTTGGGGGTTTTGGCTTACGATCAGCATTAGAAAATTCAAGGTAAATGGGAGAGTGATTAGACAGTCCACCAGAGCCCACCCATTTCCAATATAATGTAAAGTGGTCCAAAAGAGGTTCTTTGACAAGGAACTTGTCTAACCTTTTGGAAAGCATGGCTTCTCCAGTCCTCCGATTACGCCAGGTAGGTTGCAACCGCACCATAGGTATATCAGATAGGTGATGATCCTCCAACAGAGAACTGATATGATCAGATAGAGGGTCAATTTGTGTGTTGTGTCCCTAGGATTCCACATGGCCAATAGAAAAATTAAGGTCACCTCGAAGGATGATATTGTCAGCTTACATATATGAGAGATTAAGGAGATTTGCCCAGAAATATGCCCAGTTGATGCAGGGTCCATATACATTGATAAGTCTCATCTCCTTCCCGAGATCAGAGGTAAAAATATCAGCTCCAATGATACCCTACCCCACTAAAATATTAAGAATTTTAACAAACCAAGGATTGTATCCCAATGCCAGGCCACCAGATCGTCCACGAACATCCAATGCATTAAAATTCCAACCGAGAACAAGGGCTTCTAAAGAGGGGATGATCTAGTCACAAGGTGCAAGAGTTTCCTGTAGAAATATGATGTCCACCATCTCTGTCTCAAGCAAATGTCTAAAGGCTTATTTTTTTTGCAAGACTAGCCATCCCATGACAATTAAAGGATAACCACTTCATGGGGAACTAGGGGGAGGAGAGGTCAATGCTCTAAGGACCTTATCAATAGGGATTTGGTGACCATGAGCTACATCTAATCCTGCCTGGAAAATAGCCTTGGACATATTGGAGTGTCTGCCCTGAGGGGTTTTAGTGGGCAAGGGGGGAGGGGGGGGAATAATGTCGATGCCACAACAATCACTGGGTGAGGACCTGGAAAGTGAATAGAGGTTATAGTGATGACTCTAAATAGAGTCAAAGGAAGGCTCAGAAGAGGGGATGGATCCAGGGACATCAAGTATAGATGGGGGGAGGTGGTAAAAGTGGGAGGAGAGGGGAGACAGAGTGTACAAAATAGAGTGGGGGACAAATGCAGGTGCAGATATGCATTTTGAAATGGATATACTATGAAAACAATTAGTTAAAGATGCACAATTAAAAGTGGAGGAAGTGGAAGAAATACCTGCATTGATGGTTTCTGCTACCGCAGCCTCACGGGATCTGGTGATGCAAGGTGATGGGGGATGAACAACTTCCTTGCTTGCTCCACGGTTTGGCTGGGTGGAATTTGATGGGAGATCATCATACTATGCAGGTCTCTTACCCCACGAGTTAGCGGGGTTTTCTTATGCAAAATGTTATGGCTGAGCCACTGAAGCAGAGCTAGAGGTAAGAAGAGGGAAGTCCTTGTACAAGTGCCCAATTTTGTGGCATCACCGACAATGATAGGGCACCCCCTCATAATCAAGAATCTAAATGCGGCAAGTGTTTCTCCATTGAATCTGCAAATTCTCCTCTAAACCTTCTCTTGTGTCCAAATGCACTAGAATGCGAGCCATAGCCATGTTTCCAGTAACGATGTAGGATTTTTCGTAATCCAAGTAGGTCCCCAGAGCACTACCAATTCTCTTAGAGACATTTTCAGACTAGAAATTAAGCGGAAATCCAGGTAGATGAACCCATATAGGGCCAACCCCCAAATGTTCATGCTTCGGATCAAAGAGGGGACTCCATCGTTTGAGCAGAACTAGAGCAAGGTCGATGTGCCAGTAATTAGAGAGGACCCAGGGAATGAATTCATGGCATTGAAAGCAAAGTGCAAACCATCCATGAAAAAGAGTAACCACAGACGGTAGTTCATCAAGCATCTGACCCCAAATTTCTAATATCCACTGTTGAAATTGAGCAGTTGTATATGATCTTCCATGGACCTGTCCTACCAATACCTTATCTATTGTATCGAGCACATCACCCATCTGGTGGTCTTTGCCAAAGGTGAGAGAGATCTTCCTACTCCAAGCCTTAACTCCCTTGTACTTCTTAGTAGGCCTAGCCAAATTTCCTGAGGGCGGGTTAGTAGTAGATGGAGTGAGGACCTCCGCCCAAATCTGGATGAAAGAGAGAAGTACCAATTAAGAAGCCCAATGTAGGAGGGTTTTAAATCAGAGGGGGTGGGACGGGGGAAGAAGTAAAAGATGAAGGGGGGAATTGAGGGCTCAGTTCTGAACAAAATGAAGCAATAGGGTTCCTAGAGGTGGGAAAAACGAGGGGTTTTGGTGAAAATGAGGTAGAGGACGAGTCCAAATAAGATGCAAGGAAACGGAGCGATGCCGGAGAGGGATGGGAAAAGTCAGTGCCTGGAAAGAAGAAAGAGTCATCAGAAGAGCTAGAAACTAGATGCAAGGAAATAAATGGACTAGCGGATGGCATAAATGGTTGTGCTAGGAGAGAAAGGTGAGGGAAAACCAGAATCGAAAAAAACCCTAGGATCATCGATCATCGATGAAGGTAGCTGCAGTGAAATGTTAGAAGTGGTGGCCGACGACTATGGAGGAAAAACTTTCCAAACGGGCACCGAATCATATGGGTCCTATGAATAATCTACAATATCGTTCTCCATCCTAATCAACAGACCGCAGGAGAAAGGCAGCCCAAAAAATATGTTGGCTAACAGTTTCCTAGAGAGAGGCCAATGAGAGCCCCAAGTGTCAGAATAATTGAATGTCGATAGTGAGAGTAGGTGTTGGCAATCAACAAAGAAGAAAGTGTAGTAGTCTAGCCCCAGTCACGGGCAGAAGGAGTCTCGAATGAGTGTGCACCAGAACCAAATCTGAAGGTTCGTTGTATCTCCATCCTCCTCTACTCGCTAGTTTCTCAATTCTTACATCTCAATCCAAGGCAATTTGTTGGTTTACAACATAATTAATAGATATAATTGGATCTGAAGTGTGACATTTTAGGCTCTAAATCTCTGGGTACCTTAAATTTTGATGGAAGACACATTGATAACTTGAGGTTAGTGCTAATGAATGTATCATCTTCAAATTTTTAATATAGGAGACCAATAAATATTCAACGATCCAATCCTTATCATGCAGTCTAGTATCATCTATCATTAATAAAGCAATCAGATGAATGGCACGGATAGGATGTACGAACTAAATGTATTTCAAATTTTTAGGCTACTTTGACTAGACTGTGTGATGGGCATGCCTACCAAGTTCACAAAATCTAGATACATTTGGTTGTAGTATTAAATTCTCTTATGGAATCTTGGTCTCATAGGGCACAACAAGGGAAACAAATAACTAGCTTGTTATCGAGCCTTTAATGTGCCCAATAGTAGCCATTCACCATACATAAACATGCTTTGGGGCATCTGTGGATGTGACACGTTGACTGGTCGGTAAATATGGTTCACTATTTACAAGCATGTCAATACATTTAGAAGCATACATATATCATGGTGGATTTGATGTGAATGGAAATGCAGTGAATGCTACCTTTGCACCATGGCGCCTAGAATTTCAAATTTCAAATTTGCTCGCAAAATTCCTGCAACAGGATTTTGAATAGGGATGCAATGGCTCTTTATTTAATTTCCCCCTAGGATTGATTGATGAACTCACGCACTAGTGTTGCACCCTCAGCACTAGACACTAGGAACCAGATTCTCGTTCTCGTAGCAGATGAGAATCTCCTCTGGAATTGATTAATGAACTCACGCACCGGTGTCACACGCTAAGCACAGGGCACCAGGAACCAGAAGCTCGTTCTCATCGAAGATGAGAAGCTCCTCTCCAATGTGTTGGAAGCTATCATAGTGGATATTTATAACTATGACATAGCTCTTCTGCTGTGAAATTCACTTGATGAGATGTTTGTTAGCATAGGGGGTCCTGACCCAGGTTCAGAGTTAGTTGCGCCAACCAACAAAACCCTAGACTACTAGCCCTTTCAGAAACAACCTGCATAGTGTAGGCTATAGTCTCACCCGAGGTAGTATGGGGGGATGCAAGAACCAAGTTTCTGCATACATAGACTAATTTTATGTCTTCCAACACCTCAAATATGCCTTCACATAGATTGATAAACTCTTAGGGCATGTTGCTGCAATTTTTTTAAAACTTCAAACCTTCACAAAGGTCTACGATGAGTCCTTGTGGACCTCTAACAGTGCATTCGCCTACTTATGCGTATCAGAGAGCAGATCTAAATTAGTGTTCACGTAGATTTACTTAATTTATTAATAAACATCAGAGAATTCATCAGAGTCTTCACGAAAATACTTAAACATCCATTATGTACATCATTAACACTTATTCAAGAGAGTCGCATAACATTCAACCAATATTCCATAAAACACATCATTCATTGACAACATATAACATTAACATAGATAAATAGAAATACGCAAGAATTCTTAGAAAACTATATTGATTGACCTTCAATTCAAGGTTACATACTCAAAACTACCATATGCACACAACTGTAGGGGTCCACTCACTCAGCTGCGGACTCTACCTAGGGCTCTGCGCACTCAGCTACAAAGCCTTTCTTATTCTTTCTTACCCGCTTCTTCTCGCTATCACTTCTCCTCCTTGCCTTAGACTCTCTAAGAAACACCTATTTATAGCCTTTTTAATATAATGCCATGGTCCATGAACCATGGGTGAATCTCAAATCTAACTCAAACTTTACATAAAACAAGGGGCTAAACCCCTTTGACTCTTATTCATCTACGTACTCCGCATCCACAAATCGCGGAGACTTTACATTATTTACAAAAACTGTACCAACAGGCCCCTAGCACAAATATCATGACTCGCCATTGAGTCACGATGCTAGTGCTACGATCTTACTACGAAGATCCCCCAGCTCCACTTGGACCACTAAAACTTCAGCAGCACTGCGTTGCTGCCTGCTGAACTTCCTCAACCAATTTTCAATGGTTGGTCCTTCTACAGTGTTATATAGCAAAATTACCTCCTCTTCAGCTCAGAGGAGAAAGATGTTGGGTAGCAGAAGCCTCGCGCAATGGTCATGGGGTACAAAGGCCGAAATTTTGGGTAAAGATAGGGTAAAGACTCCGCGTGATGCGTGGAACGCGATTGATAATAAGTTGAGTCAAAGGGTAGTCTGCCCAAAAATAATGTAAAGAAATATAAGTTCATTCGACTCGCCCATGGATTGCAGTCCATGGAAAGGTATAAATAGAGCGAGGCTCTATGGGTAGAGAGAGCTAGTTTTAAAAAAAGAAATCTTGGATCTGATATGTAATGGGTTTTTGAGAAGGAAAGTCTTGAAGCGTCTGTAAGTCCAAGTCGAGGGTTTGGGGTAGTAGATAGAGGCTCTGCAGCTATGTGCGCAGAGGCCTGGAAGAGTCCGCAGCTATGTGTGCAGACCCCTGTAGCTGAGTGCGCATGGAAGATCTAGATGTGTTGGTGATAAAGTGGAAATAAAGATAAATTTCTTCTGTAATTCTATGTTAAATCTGAAATATCACGGATCTAGATTTTTGTATGGTTAATATAACTATTTGATCTATGTGCATATGCTTATGTCATGAATGTATGTGATTCTAAGTTTATTATGAGTGCGCGAACTGGTTAAAACTAATAAATGTTTGCTTAAAGACCTTGCTAAGTAGATCTGATTTACAATACCTCATCAATTAATTAATATTACAAATTAGCCCAAATCCGGATCTACACAGAAGAAGAGCAGCGCGACGCCTCAGTCCACGCTCTGCAAACTGTTGCCGAAAGGGCTGGAAGCTGCGGGATTTGTTTAGCTAAGTAATTCTTCCAAACCTGGGTCAGGCCCATATAAGCCAACAAATGGTTCCATTGCCGGGACTGGGATTTGCCGAAGGGGTGTCTGATGTTGGGATGCTAGAACTCTACAAAGAAAGAGATTGAAGAGTGGTGGGATCTGAAACTCCATGAGTTCGAAACTTAGGAAAATAGAAACCCGCGAATATCAGAGGAAGATTGGCTGGACCGCTATATATACACAGATATTCACAAGGTCTTCTTCGTGACATTTCTGGTAGAGCTGTATGAGTGGATCGCAAGGTTAGCTGACAGTGTGGGAAGGTGCAGATTGGACCAGCCTATTGTGTGGACTCCGGAACTGGTGCACAGGCTAGAAGCCACTGAAGATAAAATCGCGCACGTAGTAGATCATTGGTTGGATCGGGTAATAGGAGGATTTATCACTGAGTTCATGATAGATACAACTATGAGCTATAGTGAAGCAGAAAGGCGATTTCTTCAAGGACCTCGAGGTAAGTATATCAAATCATTGAATACTTGGATTAAGATGCTGTTGTGTGAAAAACAGATTATTATTGATTTCTGGTGTAACGCAGAGCAGAAGAGGTTACCACGGAATGGGAGGGATATAAAACAATCCTTTGGCTTCTATTTCATGGGAAAGTGAGGAGGATCTCGCGAGGTTCTCACCAAGAAGTGCAGTCTGGTTGATCAGCGAGTGATTCCCACTGATACCACCTCCGTCCATGCCACCACCCACTTCACCTACATCAAATCCGTCCACTCCAATACCAACCCCACCTCCAATCCCACCACCACCAAAAGTCGGGATGGCAAGTGCAGTCCAGCTACCAACATTTAAGGGTGTAGGAAATGAGGAACCGGGCTAGTTCTGGTTTGTGATAAAGTATGTATGAGACGCTCAGGGCATCACAGATGATAACATCAAGAGGGCTACCTTAGTTAGCGCACTGCGCCTTGACTTGGTACATGAAATATTCAAGTGATCATCCAAATGAAGGAATAACAACAATCTAGGAGGCACTAAACAAGGAATTTGGGCGACCAAAATCAGAAGCACAGTCAGTTATTGGGTTCAAGGAAATTTTAATGTTGCTTGGTGAAACCTCGTGGGATTTGGATTAGAGGTTGAAAAGCACCATCCGCGAGGCCAACATGACACTATCGGATGTGCAGCATCGTTCTTGGTTTGTCACATCGTTAACGCCATATCTGAGATCGGCTCTATTGCAACAAAAGATCTCAACCCAAGCTGAAGCACTAGAGGCAGCAATGCGGCTGCACGAAACCCTAATACAAGATCCAGGGTTGGGAGTACAGTGAATCCAAGTGCAAATACAAAACTTATGTCTAGAGATGCGAAGCTTGAAATAAGGACAGGTGCCTAGAACATAGGTACGGGAAGAAGTGTGGTGTATCAAATGTAAGGGATAGGGCCATGATAAGGACCACTATCCGATCTTCGCGAACTATGTGACAGGAGGGGGACCAATAACGTTGCGACCAGCGGTACAAGCTAGGCCAAGCATGGTGCCCACACTATGGTGCAAAATCTGTCAAGTGGGAGGAAAGCATGCCATGGACAATTTTCACCTATTGCCAAACTTAAGACAACCCCCTCCTTAACAATTATTTTGTAACTTCTGCAGAACGGTGGGCCACAATGAAAGAAATTGTCGTAGTTACGAAATCTTTATGGATCGAACACTTGCTTATAGGATGCAAACGGAGGCATGCGGGCAGGTTCCCACCGCACCACTCTCGCGGGGAGGGTACCAAGGACACGGACGGGGCCGTGGGGGAATGGAACCTGGACAGGGACGAGGACAATTAATTTGCTATAATTGTGGAGGGCCAGGAAATTACGCACGGGATTGCAAGAACCTGACCAAAGCCTTTTTTTCCTTACTATTACCAATTTGACCATGAAGCGGTCGATTTCCCCACGCTGATTACTCAAATGCGGAAAAAGGAGGTGCTTACGGCTAACCCCACTTAGAACATCCAAATGATGAAGGCTAAACCCCGCGCGGATGATCCTAATGTAAGTATGATGCTTCGAAGTGGCACCACCACCGGAGAAGATAAGGGGAAGCAGCCAGAGGTGGATACATGGGTCCATAAGCCCCCCCGAAACAACCAGACTTTGACTTGGAGCGTGTGAAGGAAACCTTTATGGAAGCCAAGAAGAACTTCGCGGAAGCTTCTACGTCGGAAAGTAAGGATCAATTCGGATCAAAGAAGGATACTTCTATGCTAACCACCTTCTTGGAAACTTGCATGAACTTACTCAAGGATGATAAAGCGGTAAAGGGGCTACAAGAATTGATAACTCGATGCGCGGGAGCAGACGAACTGTGAATGGTCTGAAAATTAGGCAAACATGCTTTGCGCACTAGGCGGGAAATGTGACTGACTGTCCAGATCGGAGACTATGAGATGGACCAGGTCATTTTAGATTTGGGGTTCGACGCGAATGTCCTACCAAAGCAGACTTGGGAATGCATGGGTAGGCCTCCACTACAATGGTCACTGATTCAATTACGGATGGCTAACCAACAAAAGATTCTACCCATGGGAAGGTTGCATGGGGTTATAGTAGGCATCGATGGCACCAGCACCCAAACCAATTTTGAGGTCATAGAAATTGTGGATGATAGTGGTCCCATTGGATCCAGTGGAAGGGGTGTAATATACCAAGCCCGTGCACGACGAAGACAGCGATGGTGAGTTGGACTGTATCTACCAGATTACAGCACAAGATCAGGACATGGTAAATCCAATAGTGGACGGTAGGCTCTCATGGGACCGTGACAGTTCTTACACGTCAAACTCAGATGAAGAGATTGAACGATGGCAGAACCGACTGCATGAAGTAACCACACTCAATTGTAATAGGATGGTGACAATAGGGGCAAAGGAACAGCCGGAGGTATCTGCGAAAGCATCACGTGCAACTGCTACTTCAGAAAAGGGTGTAGCTCCGAAGATGCGAAGGAAAGGGCGCAGATGTCGAAGGTAGGCACGCACATAGCCAGAAGAGTGAAATGAGGTAAGCATTCCTCACCAGCATAGGCTACAGGTGTATGAGGTATGGACATCCAACCAGCTTAGAATTAGTAGTCCAAAGCCACCCCAATAGACCGGTGCACCAGCGGCCGACGCCAAGGTTAGCAGGGGATCAGGGAAGTTACAGATACCATGGGTTTGTTGGGCCTGTAATAGATGACAGAAGGAAGCTTAGAAAAGACAGAGTAGCCATAGGCCCTGCAACATCAATAAACTGTGGTTATGGCCACGGAAGAAAAGTGCGCTAAGAAGGGATGGATCCAACAAGAGTAGCCCAAGAATGAGTTGCGACCCTACTATCATGGCTATGCCTACACTCACGGAAGAACATAACCCCCTGACCGACTACCTAGATGCTTGAGAGGTGCTCGCAGCCCGGGCTAGCAGGGAAGTTCCGAACTCACACCAAAGGTGCAAGCACCTGACTAGCAGTAAAAACTACAGTCTCAACACCTCAAACAATTGAAAGAAGGCGTGGGACTATAAACCAGTCTATGGAAAACCGGCAAGGCAAAAGGATTATTTACCAAGTCAGGCAATCCACAAGATCGCAGCTACGCCCCAAGGATGGTGCTACCGCGACGAAAAGTTAGCAACAATGGTCCTGACAGGAAGTTTAGAATACGTCAGAGAGGAGCGGGCAGTGGGACATTAAGATGAAAGTGTCGAACGAGATATGCAAAGATCTGCTGACCCGACACCACTAATAAACTGAAAACAGAGGGAAGGGATTTTTTCAAATCTCATAGTTTGTAGCCAACACTGGACTTTTGGCACTTTGAACCAACAAAAAGCAGCGACTACGCGGCTACCAGGCACCCCATGAGTACCATGGCAAGAACCCGAGCACAGGTCGTAGAGGAAATGCAACTGAATCAGGAAGAGCCCGAGGACATGACTCAAGTTCCCAAAGTTCCTAAGTCTCCACATACCCTACGACCCAAGAAGAACAAGCAGACGGTAGGAATGATCCGAGCCTCACTACAATTCAACAAACACTCGGTAGTTGACAAAGGCAAAGCAGTCACCACCGAACCCACTGAGGAGGATGATAATCTACAAGCCCTGATTGATTAGATTGATGCACAGGCAGAGGAAGAAGAAGCTGCATTCCAACTTCCGTCATTACCCCCGTATCTTTCTCTGTGGACCGGGACGACAAAGATATAGAAAGACGTGGACGCTGCAAAGAGTACGCTCTAGAGCGCACTTCTTTTGGACGACATAAGGTTTGAATGGTTGCCAATGGGGCACGTTCCAAGTATCAAATTCGAATATTGGGACCTTACAGACAGTGACAAGTTCCCCGAACTGGCTGAAGACAAGTTATTACTGCATAAGTGGTTACTAGGTGTGGAGAAGGCAGGGCTACTCAATCTCAGGTGGATACCTCACTATCACTGCATGACCATCACCATATTTGTGATCCGACAGCTGCTATGTCTCGTACATGATGGATATCTCTGGTTGGAAGAGTCGTTCCTAATCACAGTCGATCTAATCCACTGGATTACACACCTACCACTTAAAGGGAATAACCCCGCAGACATAGCAGGAACCAGTAGCAAGGGAGGCCTCGCCGAAATAGTGAAGGTGAAATACCATTTGGATAAAGGAAAGCAGGGGTATGTCATAGCAAGCATCAACGACTGCATGGTATGAGTCGCCACTCAGCTACTAGCTGGTAAACTCATGAGGAAATGTCACGCGGATGAGGTGCCAGCCCCTGTCATTGCATTGGTAGGGTAGTGCGCCGAAGGGGTTCAGTTCAATTAGGCACAATTTTTATGCGACGAATTTCTGACCAATTGTCAAGAAGCACAGGACAAAGGTAAGACATTTCATTACGCATGGTTGCTTTTATCAATCCTTCTGGTTATAGGTGAATTTTCGTAAGAGAGCCAGTTTCCCAGCCTTGAGGATAGCCTACTCGAAGCCGTGTGGTATATTTCGCTCTAGGCTACAAAGGACGCAGCAAGGGCTTCCATGATCTGGGAATTTTGGACCTCCATGGAAGGGAAGATACGGACATGGATTGATCGAAGACCGTGCATGTCCCCTACGATCTACAATAATTTTCAAATCATAGCCGAGTTCAAAGCAGACATGCATCACTTGTATATCTACGCGCGAAAGGATCCAAAGCGATCATGGGTCACACTTCCGTTCATTGCAACAGATGATGCCATTTACGCGGTATTAGCAGCATGGCCTCTAGAATGGCATGCCCTAGACAAGGCCATTCTCTACAGGCTCATAGCACAACAATAGAAGAAGGTACACCAGCAGTGACTCACTTAACTGGCAGAAAAGACGCGTCAGGAGCAACAAGCCGCTTTGCAGTAGGAGGCTACCACGAGCCTGACAACAGAAGGGAACCAGGCAGATCCAGGAATAGACTTGGAACAGGACCTGCAACAGGAAACGGAGACGTAGGACCACCTCAAGTAGTTGCACGCCAAGGAATCACCGACCACCCAAAAAAATTCCAAAACAACGAAGGCTCTGGAAAAAGAATTCATGGACAGTAGCTAGCCAACAAGCCATGTTCCCACCAATGCGTTGCTTGAACTAATCACTGAAAAGACAATTGTGTTGGGAGCGATCAGAGAACAGTTGCAGGCATTACAAGAGCGACCCTCGGGCTGGGTCACCTGACAGCTAGCAGAAGATACAGTCGCCGCCGAGCAGATGGTCAGCACGCACATGCCACACACCCTACCGTTGTTAGCAGGTAGTTTCCTCGCCGCAGCTAAAGGCAAAGAATGTAGTTGGGAATTAAATCTAGCCGCCCTATCTAGAGAAGTACTATACCTACTACAAGAGGGAGTAACTCAGGAGTTTCGAGCTCGGGAAGGTCATGCTTTCCATATCTTGACAGAGCAGAAGGCAAAGTTAGAACAGGTCACTCTCCAGCATGATGACTTGGCTGCACGATACCGGGAAGTAGAACAAGCTGTGACTAAGGCGTGTAACACAGTACTAGAGCTAGCCATCCCTAGGGACCTCCCACTAGCTACCAAGATTCAACACATGGCAGCCGGCTTTCACACGGCCCAAGCAGAGGCCGCAAGAGCCTAGGAGGAACTAATGTTACAAGTAGCAGAGCTCCATCTCAAGGTCCGGACACCCACACCCGCCGCTGAACGAGAATGCTTCCGCAGTGAAATTTTAGCTGGATTGGAAACAATGAGGAGTGCAGTTCGCGAATGCTCGAGACTACTAGGTCAGTCTCTCATGATACTCACATCCCTCTAGGAGGACCCAACCATACAGCAAGTGGAAACCAATGTGTGCGAGTTACAGAAAGCCTATGACACCACTTGCAGGGCTGCATAGACGGTCGCTATCACGCAGTGGTTGGAAAAAATGAAGGAGGCCCAAGTGCTCAAGGCCCATATTGACACGGTGCGGCAACAGGAAGCAGTACTTAAAGAACGTATCCAGCCCTGGCTCGATGAAGCATTTAGCGTATCCACAACTATTGAAGGCAAGGTAGCACATATGCAGGTAGTGTGTGAGATCGAGCAAACAACTGAAAGTGATAAGGATGCATCAGCAGCTCACTTGGAAAAGGTACAGAGGCTCG
Source organism: Pinus tabuliformis (assembly GCA_031772625.1). Taxonomy (NCBI): domain Eukaryota; kingdom Viridiplantae; phylum Streptophyta; class Pinopsida; order Pinales; family Pinaceae; genus Pinus; species Pinus tabuliformis. Next base: position 720,879,738 of record CM062806.1, read on the forward strand.
CAACCGAATTTGTTGCAGGGACAGGCGATATGCAGAAGTTGTTGACTGACCTCCGTGCGAAGATTCCCACACCAGCTGAGTGACTTAGGACGAGTCATGATGATTGTGTTAGGGGACTATTAGGTAGCAAAAGCCTCACGCAATGGTCATGGGGAACAAAGCCCGAAATTTGGGGTAAAGATAGGGCAAAGACTCTGCGAGATGCGCGGAGCGCAATTGATAATAAGTTGAGTCAAAGGGTAGTCCGCCCAAAAATAATGTAAAAAAATATAAGTTGAGTCGGCCCACCCATGGATCGCGGTCCCTGGAAAGGTATAAATAGAGCAAGGCTCTATGGGTAGAGAGAGCTAGTTTTAAAAAAAGAAATCTTGGATCTGATATGTAGTGGGTTTTTGAGAAGGAAAGCCTTGAAGCATCTGTAAGTTCGAGTCAAGGGTTTGGGGTAGCAGATAGAGGCTCTACAGCTATGTGTGCAGAGGCCTGGAAGATTCTGCAGCTGTGTGCGTGAACCCCAATAGCTGAGTGCACAGGGCAGATCTGGATGTGTTGGTGATAAAGATAAATTTCTTCTATAATTCTGTGTTAAATCTGAATTATCGCGGATCTGGCTTTTTGTATGGTTAATATAACTGTTTGATCTATGCGCATATGCTTATGTCATGAATGTATGTGATTCTAGTTTATTCTGCGTGTGTGAACTAGTTAAAACTGATAAATGTTTTCTTAAAGACCCTGCTAAGTAGATCTGATTTACAATACCTCATCAATTAATTATATTACGGGATTAGCCTGGATCCGGATCTAAGCGGAAGTAGAGCAGTGTGAGGTTGTAGAATGGTGCGCGAACCCTCCAGACCACATCTAAACATCCCAAGGGTGTGGAAACCTGGTTCCAGCACCCTCCCCTGTTGCCTCGGGTGAGACCTCAGTCCGCGCTCCGCTGGCTGTTGCCGAAAGGGTCGGTAGCTGCGGGATTTGTTTGGCTAAGTAATTCTTTTAAACCTGGGTCAGGCCCATATAAGCCAACAAAATACATGATGGCTAAAGCAATAGATAAGATCACAGGCCTTGTTTCCACACTAACGTTGTCTATACACTGACAACATGCTTTATAAAGCTTCTCTATAAGCCTAAGGGAGTGTTAGTGACCCTACTAACTCTACATGTTGGTTCGGGGACATCGTTAGTGGATCCTAATGAGAATCTAGAGGTCAAAGGAGTGAATTGACTCATAAATATCTAGATATTCCCTCCTAAATCTACTCAGAAAAGAAAGGAAACATCTCAAGTTCGACCTATTTGTGGGATTTCTAATCCTGATGAAGGAGGAAAATTGGAAAGAGCTCAAAAGCATGGCAACATCATTGCTTTTACCTAAAGAAACTCATGGAGGAACTTTTCAACCCTAACTTGAATGCTACATAAGTATAGCTAGAGCTATTGTGATAGAGGTCAGATCATTTGAAAGGATAGCTTAGTGATTGTCGAGCATAGTCTCAAATCTAAGCATAAGAAGTTGGTAAGAAGGGAGAGAGAGAGAGGAGTTGGAGGGGTAAGGGAAGGCTGATGCAACAAATGGTTGTAATCACCCTTCCGACATTAATATAGAATTGCAGTTGTATTGTCTACTCTGTGGTGTTGGTACTATCATTCGTTTAGTTGTTTGTCCAATACCTTTTAGCATGAGTAGCTTAGTTATCTGTAACTAGATGTCTTTTATATATTCATGTATTAGTTATCAAGGTTGTATGTTGTGATTATGCTTGTCTCTTCTATGTGTAGGACTTGAACCGGAGCTGGATCAGGGGACTTCCACCTAGCTGCATTGCGCTCTCCAGCAAATCTACACGGAGGCTTGAGGTAATCAACCTGTCTTGCTTTGATAGTTAGTTATTGTTTATTGACATGCATGTAACTTTGTGACAGCTATAGATAATCTTACAGTCTACCAAGAGTCCCAGGAAGACTCTTGAGGGTATCTCCATTCTCCATACACCGTGCATTTTATCTTATAGCAAAATTGGCGACTCTGCTGGGGATGATACATTAGTTCCGGTCCACCTGGACAGTTCCTAGTTTCCTCCTCGTTCTATTCCTTCCTAGACTTTTGCATTCCTTTTCTAGCCCATCAAGATCTTGTTGCATTCTTCCCTCACATATTCAGCCCTGGATCTGATCCCAAAAGCCCTGTTTTGAACTCTTTTCCCACAAAAACACAGGTTAGCAGAGTAAACAAAGCTTGATAAAGCTTTGTGTATGCACAAACATTGTGTTAATGGAGCCAGTAACTCTTTGTGGCCTCTGGCATAGAGTGTTAGTCACCCAAATTTTGACATGCAGCTGTGTCTGTAAACTCAAAGGGATGGGAAACTTGCTCATGGAGTGAAAAAGGATCTGCAGCTGTATTTTGTTAGCAAGATCTGTGTCCTGAAAGAATTTGTTTTAGAAAATAATTTTTTCTTTCTTAAAAGTTTTTCTTATGCAAGAAAAAAAATTAATCATTCTTCTGATTAGTTGGTTAAAATCTGCTTTGTTTGGTTTAAAACATTTTTTAGGAAGAATTAAACAATTTATGTCGGTTATGCTAAGGTGTTATAATGACTAGGATGCATGGAACAAATATGAAGGTATGACAAACTCTTCCTTGTAGAATACAACTTATTTCATCGAATTGAATATTTTCAAGCATTGTCTTTTGCATGATTTTGAGTCAGAGTCCCACCACATATCATACGTCAACACCCCTACTGAAGACACTAAAAAAGTACACGTAAAATATACCTAAAATCAAGCAGTAACTCTTTATAGAGCAAACAAACATTAGTTTATGCTAGGATATTGGGATAGGCAGTCTGAGTAAACTTCCCAAGATCAGAAACCAAAACTAGTGTCATTAAAAGAGAGAAAATTCCTTCTGCACTCATACTATCGGGACCACTCCACTAAAAGCGGAGCTAAATATGAGACAATGTCAGACTGTAAGTGAAGGTAGCCTGCCTTCACTTACAACTCCTTTGGGTATTCTGTGTATTGGGAATCCCTTCGGGGATTTCGGAGCTGAGTTGGGGACTTAGGTATCCTGCCCACACAGTGTACTGTCTGCGACAATGTCCCCCCCGGTAGTGTCTGTGATCTAAGGCTCCTTAGTGGCCATACTTTTAGGGACTTACACAAGATGACTGGGGCGGGCTGCCTTGGTACCTAACATAGATGGACCTACTCTGTCTTCAGTTTTTGGGAGGGTGCTCATCTTCACGTGAGTACTTGGCCCCTCAATTTGAGGTTCAGGCAAAGCTCTAGAGTAATCGTAACTGTAGATTTGGCCAGCCTTCTTTGTTATTCATTGTGATACTAGGTTTCATCTCCAGTGATCGGTGCTTATCAGACAGGATGATTTCCCTCTGTTTACTAATTGATCCACTTAGTGTATTTTATATTTTTTAGGTGCTTGAGTGTTATCATTGAGAGTTTAATAAACATCACAATAAAATTTATTGATAAAAATTATTGGCCACCGTGGCTACATTGAGCCCTTGTCGTCAATCTAGATGATTTTTAGGATTTCCCCCACTCATTGTGGAGGATACCCTGAGCTCCAGTGAATCGGATTCCCCATCATCAAGAAGTCAGTCTCCGAGATCTCACACCGAGTTAGTTTGGACAACCGACGATTCAAGCTTACCAGAGGATTTGTTTACTGCAGGATTTATTCCTCCACATAACCCTCCGATCACGAATCTGTTGGACCCACTCTTGGTTCGAGTTGCACTTGTACGTCCTTTGTCTTCAATTGAAACACTTCCACCCATCCCATCGACGACTAACAGGTCATGGAACTTTTTGGACACTTTTGGCCCCCCACCACTTCCCCAGTCGACAATCACCACCACACCTTTGATGGCGAACCCTACTATCCCATTTGTCCCAAGTACAAATGCTCACATGACACCCTCCACGAGCGGAACCCAGCCTATGCTGAGTTCCACCCCTTTAGTTTCAAACTCTATACCTTCAACAAGTGCTACATACAACGCTCCTTATAACACTCAATACAACATTGTTAGCGCAGGTCCCTTCAACTAACAATATGGTTGGCGTCCTTTGTATAGTTCTAACCCCTAGATTCAAGTATCTGGGGGCACTCCCAATATGCATATATCGGTAGGAAACGTAGCAGTTCCCCCTCAATTTTTAGGCATGCACAGTCAGTCACTGATTGACATGAACACTCCTTATGCCAATCAAGGACATATGGTTAGTTTTGCGGTGGGCGGGAATCCTCAAGGAGGTCCCGACCAATCCATGGGGGCACCCTAGTCACAACCTCAAATGAATCAAGGGGGCATTTCTTATCCTGGGGGAGATTCTATACCCCAACATCACAATCCCCATTGAAACCCACATTACAATGCCATACCCCGAGGAAACTACTATACCATGCAACCTGTGTATCATATTGGGAATCAAATGATGGGAGGACCGCAAGGATCCTCAAGTCATATGTCATTGCCTTAGTCCTATTCGGGGGCATCACACACTTTGCCTTTCTTGGCAACGTTGGATATCCCTGATTTGTATAAACTTACAAATGACCCCATCTACCATAACTTACTCTTGCCTCCAATCGCGCATAAAATACGAATAGACATCCCTAAGTTTGAAGGGAAACAAGGGGAGGATCCAGGTACCCATATCACCACCTATCATCTTTGGTGTGTTTCTAACTCCATGGTGGGTGATAGTATCTGGTTACGTCTTTTTCCTCACACCCTTACTGGAAACAAAGCCAAGTGGTACATTGTGTTACCACACATGTCAGTCAATACCCTTGATGCTCTAGCGATGGAATTCTTAAAGCACTTCCATCTACCCATCCGCTATGAGACTGGGACAGAACTCCTCACTTCATTACGTTAGGATATCGCCACCCACATCTCCGATCATATACATGAATGGAGGTGTAGGCAGAGGTTAGTTAATGCTCCCCTCCCAGACTATTCTTAACGGATTAGTTATGCAAGTCTCTACTCCCCCAAATCGGTAAGGATGTCGCCTTAAGTGGTGCAGTCACAGAACACCAATCCAAACGTTGTGCCCAAAACTTAGATCTGATATATTCATAGTATGACACTCTTTATGACATAATCCCCAATGCCCCTCGCAAATCCAATGCTCCCGCTATTTAGCAACATGGAGCACACGCCGATGAGATTATCAGTGCAACCTCTAGGACTGCTATAAAACAACTCAACGATCACATGGCCTAGATGTCAATCGACCCCTCTACCAATTTGACTACTCTTCCTACCACTGCGATAAACTCTGTACAATCTAAGAAAAAACCTGGTGGTAAGAACAAGAAGAATAAGAAAAAGACCGCTCCTTCTGAGGAGCAGTCAACAAAGCAGCAAAACCCAAAGTAGAAGGTTGTTGCGCCTCACGACGATGGAAAGGATAAACTCACTAGATTCCCTTGCAAAATCTATGCTGAAGACCACATGACCTATTGTTGCCTGTGTCTTCAGGAATGCACAAATTTCATTGCTAAAAATGATACTGGTAGGACCCCCGCTGTTGTTGGGCATGGAATCCCCCCACAACATGTTTTGGGGCTCAAAGCCCAAGTTTTGAGTATTATTGTTGAAAGACTCCATGAATTGTGGGCGCGGAGCGCAAATTGTACGTTAGAGTCATAGGGTTGTCTGCCCTAAGTTTTGAATGTAGTGTTGGCCTACCCATGGTCCATGGACCATGGGATTGTATAAATAGAGAGAGTCTCTAAGTTGTAAAGAAAATTAGAGATACATGGAGAAACGAATGGAATCTAGAAGATAGTGAGCATAGAGTAAAGGTCTAAGTGCGTTTGGTCGTAATAGTAGGAAGAGGCTCTGCAGCTGAGTGCGCAAAGGCCTAGTAGAGTGTGTAGCTGAGTGCGCGGACCCCTGCCGCTGAGTGCGCAAGGTGGAGGTGAGTCTGTAACCAAGGAAGAAGAATAATAAAGAGAAGTTTGATTCCAAATCTTGTGTATCTATGTTGGGTTATTATATGGTTGATATCTTTTGCAATTATATTTTTTTATTTATCGTGCGCATTGGTATGAATGGTGAACACTGTTAAATATAACTAAACACATGTAGATAAGCTAAGTGATCAACTAATATCAGGTTAATAGTAAGGGATTGGGTACTAACACAGATCGAGCCCAAAGTACGGCTGCGAGGTACTGGTAGGTGCACGTAGCAACATGCGCGCAAGGTCAAACCGCGGACCACCAAAAATCATCAGACATCTCTAGGGTGTGGAAACCTGGTTCTAGCACCCTCCTATACTACTTCGGGTGAGACCTCAGTCCGCGCTTAGCGGACTGTTGCCGAAAGGGCCAGTAGTACCAGGATTTGTTTGGCTAAATCACCTTTGAACCTGGGTCAGGCCCCTACAAGTGAACAAATGGTTCTGTTGCCAAGACGGGGATCTACATAAGGGATGTCTGATGTTGTGTCACTGGAATCCAACCAAGAAATAAATTGAAGGGTGGTCGGACAAGAATATTCACGAGTTTGCGGCATAGGAAAACAAGAATCCGCGAGTATCTAAGGAATAGTGGTTGGAGTGCTACTTATATATAGAAATCCACAAAAATTTCTTTGCATCCTTTCCTTCTGAGCTGTATGAGTGGATCGCGAAGCTAGCAGACAGTCAGGGAAGGTGTAGGCTCGAAAAACCAATCATGTGGACTCCAAAATTAGTGCACAGACTAGAAGCGTGAGGAGATAAGATCACGCGAGATGTGGACCATTGGCTCGATCGGATTATAGGAGGATGTATCATTGAGTTCGCAGTAGATACAACTGTCAACTACAGTGAGGTGGAATGACGGTTCCTCAAAGGACCGCGAGGTAAGTATATTAAATCTTTGAATACTTGGATTAAGATTCTATTGTGTGAAAAGCAGGTTATGCGAATAAATTAATGTTTGGGACTACGCAAAGTGGGAATATATATAGAAACAGAAGTAGTGAAGAGTTAGAAACTAGTCCCTTAATTTCACCCTCGTGGGAAAGCGAGGAAGAGCTCGTGAAAGTTTCTCCGAGAAGTGCAGTCAGTCTGATAAGGCAGTGAATTCCGCGCTTACCACCTCCACCTACACTGCCACCCCCCTCACCCTCTTCACCTACATCTCCACCCACCCCACCTCCGCCACCACCATAGTTTAGTATGGAAAGTGCGATCAAACTACTAGTATTAAGAGGATTAGGGAATGAATATCTGGACCAATTATGGTTCGTGGTAAGGGCGGTATTGGAAGCACAAGGAGTGGTGGATGAAAATATAAAGAAGGCTATGATGGTAAGCGCATTGCAGGATCGTGCATTAACATGGTACATGAAGCATTCTAATGACCATCCAAATGCAGGAATCGCAGAAATCCAGGCTATGTTGAATAGGTAATTTAGCAGGCCAAAGTCGGAGACACAACCAATTATCAGGTTTAAGGAGATCGCGATGCTCTCGAGCGAGACCCCCTGGGATCTGGACTAGAGGCTGAGAGTATGATTCGCAAAGCCAACATGACTTTGACGGATGGACAACATTGCGTCTGGTTTGTAGCGTCATTAACACCGCATTTAAGGATGAAGTTGTCACAAAAAAAGATTTCCACCCAAGCTGAAGCCTTGGAGATGGCAATGAGATTGCATGAGACCCCTATACAAGATCCTAGTCTGGGATTCCAACAAATCCATGCGCAACTACAAATTTTTTGTCTGGAAATGTAGATTTTGAAACAGGATAGGACACCTCATCCAGAGGCGCACGAGGAGTTATGGTGCATAAAATGTAAAGGCCAGAGGCATGACAAGGACCACTGCCCAGTTTTCGCGAATTACTTGGCGGGAGGAGGGCCGATGTCATGAAGACCTTAGGCACAAGCAAGACCAAGCATGACGCCTGCACTATGGTGCATGATCTGTCACGCAAGAGGAAAACACACTACGGATAATTGTCATCTATTGCAGAAGTATACGCAGACATCCCAACAATTGTTTTGTAATTTCTGTAGGTCGGTAGGCCATGACGAATGCACCTGCAGAAGCTACAAACTGATGATGGATCGGACTCTTACCTACAGGGTAAAGACCGAAACATGAGCCCTCAACCCAAATGTAGGAATGGTGCATGCTGGATTTCAGGGGCGCGGACGAGGTCGAGGAGGAATGGGACCATGATGGGGTCACGGACAACTAATTTGTTACAATTGCGAAGGGCCAGGACACTATGCCCTTGATTGTACAAATCCGACAAGCACATCATGTTTGTACTGTATTCAGTTTGATCATGAGGCAAAAGACTACCCTACATTGATAGCGAGGTTGTGCGAAAAAGGGGTACTCCAGACTCCTCTGACTTAGAATTTGCAAATGATGAGTTCTGAGCCACGTGAAGAAGACCCGAATGTATACATAGCACTCAGAAGTGGTATCACCACTAGCGATGATAAAGGTAAGCAGTGAGAAGAAAGTGTGTGGGTTCGCAAGGCTCCTACAAAGGAACCTGAATCAACGCGCGAAGGAGACATTCATGGAAGCTAAGAAGAGCTTCACAGAGGCCTCCACTTCAGGTAGTAAGGATCAACTAGAACCAAGGATGGATCCTTCAATGCTCACTACCTTTCTGGAGACATGCATGAAACTACTGCATGACAGCAAGGCAGTAAAAGGACTACAGGAACTTATCACTAGGTGCGCGGGGTCATAAGAACTGCACGTGGTCCAGAAACTTGGAAAGCATGCATTGTGCACAAGGAGGGAAATGAGGTTGACTGCGCAAATCACCGAGTATGAAATGGATCAGGTAATCCTAGATCTTAGATCGGACATGAATGTACTACTGAAACAAACATGGGAACGCATGGGCAGACCCACAGTACAATGGTCTCTTATTTAATTGTGAATGGTGAAACAGCAAAAGATCCTCCCCATGGGGAGATTGCAAGGGGTAACGGTGGATATTGAAGGTACGAGCGTGTTGGCGTATTTCGAAGTGATAGAGATTGTCGACGACAACAATCCCTATCCCACGTTACTATGAATAGATTGGGCCACCGATATGAACGGAGTCATAAATATGAAGAAGCGCAAAATGATTTTTGAGAAAAAGTCACTACGCGTAGTAGTACCGCTAGATCCGGCCGAAGGAGCGTAATACACTGAACCAGTGTGCGATGATGATAGTGATGACGATCTCGATTGCATCTACAAGATAACTACGTGAGAATGAGACTAGGTGAAACCAACTGTAGATGGCAGGATTTTGTGGGAGCGCGAACGAGACTAGGTGAAACCAACTGTAGATGGCAGGATTTTGTGGGAGCACGAAAGCTCCTGCACTTTGGATTCAGACGAAGAGATAGAGCGATGGAAAAATCAGCTGCATGAAGTAACAATGCTTAATTGCAACATGATGGTTAGATCACTACACTGCATGACACCAGAGGTAAGGGATCTGCCTATGTATGACAGGTTGACAGCGGTGGATGAATTCTTGGACAAATTTGAAAGCGTAGTGCTAGAACAGCAACGATTTGATGCTCTGAAATGGGCACTGTATGTGACCCCCGTAAGGTGTTGGAGTACACATCAGGGAAGTTTTGAGGACTGGCACAGATGTAAGAGGATGATGCGCCTACAATTTTGAAAACCCCAGCTAAGGATGAGAGTCGGTTATGAGGGGCAAAACAACTTGCACGCCCACCTTTCCTGATGGGTATAGACATATGACATGCAGCCCGCACAAGCGCACACCACTCCCAGAATAGAGAATCAGAACAAAACACAGCAGTAGGAAAGGCAAAGCACACCAAGGATTATCCACGGAGAAGCATTTGACAGGGTGTGTGAAGTGCTGAATAGGGTTCACCAAGTGAGACGCACTGACCGGGACCTGCGCGTACCAGCAGTTTGATGGGCCTATGGGACCATATGCAAAAACTTGACCGAAAAAACAATTCTAAGGAGGCAGACTGAAGTAAGCACCGTAATCTTTGAGGAGCATGTGAAGATGAATCCACACGAAATAGCACCCACAGGTGTGACAGTGCGCGAAGCCTAGGACGAAGAAATCACACAGCTACGTGAAGTAGAACACATAAGACTTCAAGAAGCCATTCGGCAAGGGAACCTTAGACTTCACGCACTTGAAAAGGACTAGGTACGGCTAAGGAGGAAAAGTATTTTAATGGACACAGAGGTCAAGAGGTTGGAAAACAAGATTAAGGGAGCATGTCTCGTCAATAAACCAAGGATCGCAAGGCAAGGTGTGGGTGATCATACTAATGAATTAGAAGACTATCATTGAGAATTAATTAGTCTGCTGTTATGGCTAGCACCGTATATCACCAAACGTAGTAACTAGGGGAGTGCACTACAAATAGTAGAGCTTGCGACACCGATCACCATGATGACAGATGAGGATCTTCCGCAGACTATACTAGAGGGTGAGATGGAGCCTCGCACAGGTGGTGTGACCACCTAACTAGTCGTAGGAAGAATAGTCTTAGCACTCCGGGAAGCTGAAAGGGAGTGCAGGACTATAAACTATTCTGCCTGGAATCCGCACGCTCTGACAGGTGCGTGCAGGAACAACCTATCACAAGGTTCGCGCTCGTGCATGGAGGGATGTGCTGTCACGCGAGTGGGTTGGGAAGTGACCGTTTGTGTCATTGTTCATTACGAGATGTCTGATTTTAGGCCAAATGGAGTGGGTAGTGGGCATTTAAGCCAATATTTATGGGTAATATTTCGGAAAATTTGCCGCCAAGAAAGCATTGATGGCTTGAAATTGGGGGGAACACTCAAATTCAAATTCAAAAGGTGCTATAAAACTCCAAGTGCTATCGAGCAAACAACACTTGGTCAATTGGGAGTTGAGTAGTTGAACAGGGCACAGAGTATTGAGAGCCGAGCGAAGATAGAGCCTTTAAGTTTTCAAAAGATCGCATATAGTGCAAAAATGATGACGACCACGAAGGATGGGTTGGGCATTGAAGAAGAAACCGGCGGCGAGGCCACGTAGACCACCATGGTCCACGATGTTCCCAAAGGCACTGGGGCTATGATAGAAATCCCTAAATCACCTTGGACGCTGAGGCCGAAGAAAGATAAGCGGGCAATGGGACCAGTACGCATGTCCCCGAGGAATCTGCGGCAGAGTAAGTTATCAAAGGAAGAAAAAGGCAAGGCAGTCACCATTGAAACAAATGAAGAGGAAGAGGACTTGCAGGCTCTGATTGCTGTAGTAGAGGAAGAAGATGATGTGGAGGAAGACATCCAACCAATGCGCCCCGCAGCAAAAGGAAGACATCCAACCAATGCGCCCCGCAGCAAAATTGCCCGAGTATGTCCCTCCGCGAAAAGGGAAAGCCAAAGTACCAAAGGATTTGGATGCAATGAAGAGTGCACTCCAAACCCCGCTCCTCCCCGATGAAATTACCTTTGAGTGTCCGCTTCTAGGACGCGTGCCCACCCTGAAATTTGAATACTAGGACCTCGTGGAGAGTGAGAAGTTCCCGTAATTAGAAACGGTGAACCTGATGAAACAGAATAGAGAGGGGTCGGCGATAACGTTAGAGCCACGAAAATGGCTGCGCGGTGTGGAAAAGGCTGGGTTGCTTCATCTACTATGGATACCACATTTCCACCATGCGCCCATCACCATTTTCATCATCAGGAAGCTGCTTTTCCTGGTGCATGATGGGTACTTATGGCTGGAGGATCCTATTCCCATCACAGCAGATCTCATCCACCGAATTTCTTAGCTTCCCTGTAAGGGAAAGGACCCCGTGATGATAGCAGGGAAAAGCAGTGACTTGGCTCTCACAGAGGCCATGAAGAAAAAATATAAGCTCGAGAAGAAAAAGATGGGTTACACTATCACCAATATCAAGGATAAAGGGGTGCGCGTAGCCACCCAACTCTTGGCTGGTAAAGTAATGAGAAAATTTCACAACGATGAAGTACCAATGTCAGTAGTTGCATTGGTCGAACAATGTGCGGAAGGGGTCCAGTTAAACTGGGCTGAATTCCTCTGCGAAGAGTTTTCGTTCAACTACCACGAGGCCCAGGAATAGGGTAATACCTTCCCCTACACGTGGTTGCTCTTATCCATCTTGCTGGTAGCAGAAGAACTGTCGGAGGACAGCCAGTTCTCGAGCATCGACTGAGACTTACCAGAGGCTGCGAAGTATGCTTCGCTCTAGGCCACCAAGGATGTGAAATAGATTTGCGATACCAAGATTTTTTGGGTGTTCATGAAGGCGAGCATCCAAATGTGGATTAATAGGAGGTCGCGCATGTCCCCAACGATGCACAATAGTCTACAGAGTTTTGGAGATTTCAAGGCGGACATACACAATATCTACATCAGAGCACGAAAATATCTGGCGCAGCAGTGGACAAAGCTCCCATTCATAGCCACTGACGACATGATCATTACGGTGTTAGAGACATGGCCTCCTAAGTGGCGTGCCCCGGATTTGGCTGAGTTGGAGAAGACAATAGTGCAGAAAGGAAGGATGATGCCAAGTTGTGCATCACCCAACTGGTCAAGAAAAGGCGCAATGAAAAAGCGGTAGCCGAGGTCAGTGCAGCCCACAAAGCGGCACAGGCAGCTACGGAGCAGAAGAAGGCCACTAAAGCAACAAAAACAGTAGCACAAACAACAGAGGCCGCAACAGTGCAGGTAGAGGAGGGCCAAGCAGTGTTTGCATGGCAGGAGGCAGAGAACACGGAACTTGCAGAAGAGAGTGCCGACCCAGGGACCGCCTCTACATAGCTCAAGCAGCCATGCATCAAAAAATGATTAGGCCCACAAAAGAAGGTCAAGGCCTTGAAGCTATCCATTGACCCGATCACCTTAAATGAAGGTGATCTCCATGACATTAGTGATATGGTTCGCGATGTCACTAGTGAAGCGCTCCAAGACTTTATGATGGAGCAGCAAACTGTGTTGGGGGCCCTAAGGGCGCAACTGCATGAGTTACAAGTACGGCCCCCGCAGGAGGGTACCTTGTCTACTCACGTCGTAGCAAGCACGTCAACAGCAGAATAGATGCTCCGCGTGAAGATGGCCAATACGATATACTTGCTAGAGGGAGCGCTAGTCTTGGAGAGCACAATGGATCGGGTGACATTTAATACAATGAAAGGCATTGGCCTTAACTAGGTTTCCCTTCCCCGCGACACACTTTATCAGCTACAGGATGGGATAAGAGCATAACTCCGCGCTAGAGAGCCGCGCAATCCAGGTTTTGAGTGAGTAGAAGATTAATATATAATAGCTTAGCTTGCAGCACGACGAGTTGGTGTCACATAACCGACAGTTGGTATAGACAGTTGACAACGCTTGTTGGCGCATCTCAGATTTGTCCATTGCAGCGGACCTACCAATAGAAGTGTGGATACACTGTTTGGCAAGTGGAGTCTGTAACGCATGCTAGGAAATAACAAGAGTGTAGCTAGAGTTGAATCTCCAGATTGCCAAGATGTAGCTGAAGGCGTAGCCTTCCACTCCCCTAGAGGTCAGAGAACAGCGCACCAGCACTATTGCAGCAGGGATGGAAGAGATTGGAGGTGCAGTCCGTGACTGTACCAACATGTTGGAGCAGGCATTGGAGGTCCTCACTACGTTGCAGGAGGACCCCAACATTCAGCAGCTGGAGACCAAGGCACACGAACTCCAGCAACAATATGACAACATTAGAGGGACTGTGCAGACAATAGTCCTTACTCAGCAGCTTGCAAGGATGCAGCAAGCCAAGGCTTTAAAAGAGCAGGTGGATGCAGCACGCCACAAAGAAGCAGTTCTAAAAGCGCGCGTCCAGCCATGGATTGATGAAGCCTTCACAATCACGACAGATATTGAAGGAAAGCTTGCGCAGATTCAAGGAATGCATGCATAGATGCAGTGCAGCACGCCAGAAACAGAGAGCTCAGAAGCAAGAATGCAGCAGGTTCAGCAGACAGCAGCTTAGTGTGTTGCCAACATTCAAGCCGTTTGGGACCAGCTGGAGGGACTCTATGCCAATATCACCACGCCGACAAAGTGACTCGAGGATGAGTCACGATGTTTGTGTTGGGGGCCTGTTGGGCATGGAATCCCCCTACAGCATGTTTTGGGGCTCAAAGCCCAAGTTGCGGGCGCGGGGCGCAAATTGTATGTTAGAGTCATAGGGTTGTCCACCCTAAGTTTTGAATGTAGTGTTGGCCTATCCATGGTCTGCAGAAAATGGGATTGTATGAATAGATAAATGCTCTAAGTAGTAAAGAAAATTAGAGATACATAGAGAAACGAATGGATTCTAGAAGATAACGAGCATAGAGTAAAGGTATAAGTGTGTTGGGTCATAGTAGTAGGAAGATGATCCAGGTGGATATTGGTGGCCACCTGCCAAGTCCACCTGGACCCCCACCATTGTCTTTCTCAGCATTTTCAGTTTCCTTAATTGTAGCACAACTTACTATTTTTAGCAGTTTTTCGGGTCCTGAACTTCCGGAGCCGTTTTGAGGCCCTAAACGACGTTTTTTGGGGAATCCAGGGGCAACATGGGTCCATGGAATGTTGCCCATTCCAACAATGATAGTGCTCGGATAGATCTTTCTAATGAGCTATTGTACACGTCAAACGGAGATCATATGCCAAAGTTACGACCCCGGGAAGTTGATGTACCAATTTACCCCAAACGGGGCCCACATTTTGGCGTTTCATCTCCTAGGGTTAGGTTTTGGAATGTGAAGGGTTTTCCATTGTTTCTCAACAATAAATAGGCCTTCGAGCCTCATTGTAACACAGTTCAGAGGCATGTAGCCATCACATCTCTTCTCAGAGATAAGCTACCATCGCCCTAGCTGATTTATTTCCATTTCTGATTGTAAGCATATTTCAGTATTTTTCCATTAATGAAATGAAGTATTATTTCTGCTGCATCTTTGTGTATATGGTTATCTCTGTAATTTGTTGCGTTCCTGTTTAAATCTGGATCAGTGGTATCAGAGCGGTCTGCTTTTTCTCTGTTTTTCTTTGCATGTCCCCAACAAGGTCGGGATATAAGGAGTTAGGGCTTGAACTGGTTAAACCTTTGCAAGACCAGCCTCGCAAATCCCGACGGCCTCCCATGGCGGACGAGAAGAAAGACGAGGGGGCAGGAGATCCCATCAAAATCTTGCTCGAAGAAGCCCTCGAGCGACAACGGAACACGATGATGGACAGCTTTGCCCAGATCCTTCAGCGGCTACCCAGAAGCGGCGCATCGGCTTCCAGCAGCTACTCTGGAAATGCCACACCCTTTAAGGTACAAGTTAATTTTGAAATCCCCATATTCGAGGGTTAGATAGACGCAGATGCCGTAGATAAATGGTTAAATATGCTAGAGGGTTATTTTTCTGTTCATGAATTTTCGAGTCGGGAAAATATTGTTTTTGCTCTTCTCAAAGAAGCCCCCCACGTCAAGGATTGGTGGGAAACCTATTGCGAGCAGAAGGATGAAAGTACTGGCTCACTATTTTCAGCCGCACCCACCTGGGATTCGTTCCAGGATGCCATCAAGGAGCAATACTACCCTGTCGGAAGCTATGAGGATGAATACATAAAGTGGACCACGCTGCGGCAGGGAAGGGACCAAGACGTGCCGGAGTTCACCAATCTTTTCCATACCCTTCGCACAAAGTTGGGTATCAAGGATTTGGAGCAACATTTGATACTCAAATACCGTGGCTGCCTGCACAAGTACATCCAGGAAGAAATACAATTCCTAAACATCCCCTCGCTCGGCGCAGCATACCGATATGCCATCAAGGTCGAGCAGAAGTTTAAACAAAAGAAGCGAGACTTTGGATTTGCGAATCCAAAGCAGGGGAAAAGTGCCCCTAAACCACAGAACAAAGGACAAAGCCAAGGCGGGACAGCCCAAGACAACCAGCCGAAGCTGCAAGCAAAGAACAGTGCCGCAAAGCCGAGAAAGGACACTGGAAAATGGTGCGAGTTCCATAAGAGCTCCACTCACAACACAAGTGAGTGTCGGGCCAAGCAGTCACTGGTGGCTGAGCTAAAGGTTTCAGAATCAGATGCATGTTCCAACTCTGAGTCAGAACCCGATAAGGGGTGTGAAAAATGGAAGCAGATCATTGATGCGGATCCCAGCGCCACTGTTGCTACCGCAAAGATCCAGAAAAATGAACCCGAAGATCCAGAGGAGGAGGAGCGTCTCTTCCACTCCCAGATGTGGGTAAAGGGCTCCCCGATACAGTTCATTGTTGATAGCAGGAGTCAAAAGAACCTCATTTCGGCAGAGGTCATGAAGCGGTTGGGCTTACCGACCACAGCACATCCACAACCATACACCATTAGGTTGCTTCACCAAGGACGAGATCTTCGCGTGAGCCAGCAGTGTCGCCTTCCATACAACATCAAGCCCTTCACGGATGACGTATTGTGTTACATTGCTCCCCTTGAAGTTTGTGATGTATTACTAGGACAACCATACTTGTGGAAGCGACATGCTGTGTATGAATCAAGGCCTCGTGCTATTATTATTACATTGGGAAATAAGTTGTTCAGGATACCAGAGGTAGCACCACCTGCCGCCATCTCTTTGATTACTGTGAAACAATGCAGTAAGATCATTTCCAAAACCAGGAAATTTTTTTCCTGACGATACGCCCTCAAGGAAAGAAGAAGACAGTGGCCACGGCCTCCAAACAGGGTCCCTCTGCACGACAACTACAGATGGACAAGATTGTGGAGGAGTACGAGGACATCTTCACCTCCCCGGCAGGGGTTCCTCTGCACTGTCAAGTCAAGCACTCCATCGATCTGACCCCAGGTGCGCCGCTACCCAATGGACCAATTTATCGGCGCTCCGTTCTGGAGAACGATGAAATCAAGAGGCAGATTCAGGAGCTCCTGCAGAAAGGTCACATCCGTCCGAGTTCATCGCCCTGTGGGAGCCTGATCGTGTTGGTATAGAAGAAGGATGGGACGTTGAGACTCTATATTGACTATCGGGCGCTGAACAAGATCATTGTCCGTAATAGGTACCCGATCCCGCGGATTGACGACCTCTTAGACCAACTAAAGGGGGCGAAATGTTTCAGCAAGATCGATCTGAAGTCAGGATATCACCAGGTACCAATCGAACCCTCCGATGTGTGGAAGACTGCCTTCAAATCCAAGGAGGGCCTCTTCGAATGGTTGGTCATGCCTTTCGGATTGACGAATGCTCCTGCAACCTTTATGAGGCTAATGGATGGCATCTTGTGGCCATTCACCAACTCCTTTGTAGTAGTATACTTGGATGACATTCTGATCTTCAGCCAGAGTTGGGAAGAGCACCTCCACCACATCCGACAGGTTCTCCAAACACTGCGGCAACACAAGCTATGTGCCAATTTGGAGAAATGCACTTTTGGCATGACCCAGGTTCAGTATCTGGGATACATAATTGATGAACAGGGGGTGCATGTCAATCCAGCCAAGATCCAAGTCATTCAGGATTGGCCCTCTCCAACCACTCTAACAGAGCTTCGCAGCTTTCTATGTCTTGCCAACTTCTACCGCAGGTTTGTGTTGGGGTTTTCTCATATTTCTTGGCCCTTGAGTCAAGTCACCAAGGGCTGGGCGAAAGCAAAATTCTTTTGGTCTGAATCTCAACAGAAGGCATTCAAGGAGTTGAAGGATCACCTCTGCACGGCACCAGTGCTCGCGTTACCAGATTTACAACAACCATTTGAGGTCGAGACAGATGCCTTTGACTATGCTATTGGGGCAGTCCTTACTCAACATGGACATCCAGTGGAATATCACAGTGAAACACTTTCAGACACAGTCCGGAAGTACCCCACTTATGATAAAGAGATGTATTCCATTGTACAGGCCTGCCGACAATGGAAGCATTACATTTTGGGGAAGGAAACGGTCATCCACACAGACCATCGACCTCTGCAATTCATACAGACCCAAGGGAAATTGCAGAATGATCGCCATCAGAAGTGGTCTACATACCTGCAACAGTTTCACTTGAATATCAAGTATAAAAAGGGCAGCACCAATAATGTTGCAGATTGCCTCAGTTGACCACCGATCATGGCGCTAACCACCGTGCTCAACTCTTGTGGGCACGAGACTTCTGATTGGCCACTTCTCTACAAAAGCGACCCAGAATTCGGCCACACATACCAGACACTCTTGGAGGGCCTGCATGTTGCAAATTTTCACCTCCAGGATGCCTTATTATGCCACCTCAGTCACCTTTGTGTTCCTTCAAGCGAGCGTGCCAAGATGATTTGGGAAGCACACTACAGTTGGGCTGCTGGGCATTTCGGGGTCGAGAAAACAGTGGCACTACTGCAAAATTATTTCTATTGGCCGAATCTTCGACAGGATGTTGGGAAGTACATCTGATCATGTACTGCCTGTGCCATTGCCAAACCGGCCATTAAGAAGCACGGCCTCTATACCTCGTTTCCTACCCCTAGTTGACCGTGGGAATCCATCTCCATGGATTACATGTCAGGCCTTCCTTCCACTAAGCATGGAAATGACTGTGTTTTTGTGGTCGTCGACAGGTTCTCAAAGATGGCCATTATGGTGGCCTGCAAGAAGAATATCACAGCAGAGGCCACTGCTGAACTCTTCTTTGAACGAGTGTGGGTGCACTTTGGGATCCCACAGTCTATCATCTCAGATCGGGATAGTCGGTTTCTCAGCACATTTTGGTCCAGTCTCTGGTCAATGCTGGACACCAAACTCACGAAGTCCACAGCCTTCCATCCTCAAACTAATGGCCAGACAGAGGTTGTCAATAGGATGATTGTGCACATTCTGCGCATGTATAACTCAAAGCATCCACGGACATGGGATGAGAGCCTCCCCTATGTTCAGCACTGCTATAACCGAGCTCTTCACAACTCCACTGGCCATAGCCCTTTTCAGGTGGGTTTGGGATTCCAGCCACTATGCCCCATTGATGTGGCCATGCCACTTGCAGCTACTCACATGAATTCAGCTCATGTTCAGTCCGAAATAGATAAGGCCACCATCTTCATTGAGCGCATCCAACATATTCGCCAGCAGGTCCATGACATTCTTGAGAAATCAAATGCCAAGTACAAGCAGCGACATGATCAACATCGGGTGCCACACAAGTTTCAGGTGGGCGACAAAGTCTGGTTGCATTTGCAAAAGGAACGCCTTACTGGAGCCTATCGGAAATTGAGACCCCTCCGATATGGTCCTTACACCATCACTAAGGCTATGGGATACAATGCATTTGAGCTCAGCATTCCCCCATTCCTTGGCCTGCACCCAGTGTTCAATGTAGACAGCCTTCGGCCATACTTTCCACCATTTCTAGACACATCCGACATTGCAGAACAGCTCAAACCCACAGAATTAAATCCAGATTGCATGGAACAAGCTGAAACTGATCAGATCATGGACACACAGATCAAGAACACTTGCCAACAGAATATCCAACTGTATCGAGTTGTCAAAGCAGGCCAACTCCTTCAGCAGGGCAAGTGGCTCACCAGGGAACAAGTTCAGCAGAAGTTTCCTCATCTCATGGAGGAGCTCAACGCAATGGGGACCATTGCTTCCTAAGGGGGGAGGAATGATCCAGGTGGATATTGGTGGCCACCTGCCAAGTCCACCTGGACCCCCACCATTGTCTTTCTCAGCATTTTCAGTTTCCTTAATTGTAGCACAACTTACTATTTTTAGCAGTTTTTCGGGTCCTGAACTTCCGGAGCCGTTTTGAGGCCCTAAACGACGTTTTTTGGGGAATCCGGGGGCAACATGGGTCCATGGAATGTTGCCCGTTCCAACAATGATAGTGCTCGGATAGATCTTTCTAATGAGCTATTGTACGCATCAAACGGAGATCATATGCCAAAGTTACGACCTCGGGAAGTTGATGTACCAATTTACCCCAAACGAGGCCCACATTTTGGCGTTTCATCTCCTAGGGTTAGGTTTTGGAATGTGAAGGGTTTTCCATTGTTTCTCAACAATAAATAGGCCTTCGAGCCTCATTGTAACACAGTTCAGAGGCATGTAGCCATCACATCTCTTCTCATAGATAAGCTACCATCGCCCTAGCTGATTTATTTCCATTTCTGATTGTAAGCATATTTCAGTATTTTTCCATTAATGAAATGAAGTATTATTTCCGCTGCATCTTTGTGTATATGGTTATCTCTGTAATTTATTGCGTTCCTGTTTAAATCCGGATCAGAAGAGGCTCTGCAGCTGAGTGCATAGAGGCCTAGTAGAGTCCGCAGCTGAGTGATCGGACACTTGTAGTTGAGTGCGCAAGGCGGAGGTGAGTCTGTAACCAAGGAAGAAGAATAATAAAGGGAAGTTTGATTCCAAATCTTGTGTATCTGTGTTGAGTTATTATATGGTTGATATCTTTTGCAATTATACTATTTTATTTATCACATGCACTGGTATTAATGGTGAACACTATCAAGTATAAATAAACACATGCAGATAAGCTAAGTGATCAACTAATATTTGGTTAATAGTAAGGGATTGGGTATTAACGCAGATCGAGCCTCGAATAGGGCTGCACAAAGGCAGCATCACAGGCTGCGAGGTACTGATAGGTGCACATAGCGACGTGCACGCAGGGTCAAACCATGGACCACCAAAATCATCAGACATCTCTAGGGTGTGAAAACCTAGTTCTAGAACCCTCCCATACTACTTCGGGTGAGACCTCAATCCGCGCTCTGCGGACTATTGCTGAAAGGGCCAGTAGTACCGGGATTTGTTTGTCTAAATCACCTCTAAACCTGGGTCAGGCACCTACAAGCCAAAAACTATCCTAAATAATCCTTTCCCCACTCAGTAGCAGCAACACCTTATTGCAAACCAACCCCAACCCCCGCAAGGGGGAAATGGTGGTTCGCAACATCCTTTAGCTGGTGAAGGACCCTCTACTATTTACACCTTTGAAATGGTAGATCTACAAACAAGAGCCAAATCCTATGGAGCTCCTGTCACTCATGTAGAGGAACCTTCCTCAAGTCAAAACACACTGCTGCCTAACGATTTGAATATCGAAAGCTAGTTGTTGACCTTGTGATTCGCACCCCTAAAGGGGCACTTCGACACACAATGCACAATACGTCTACACATGCCGCCCAAAACTACAGCATTGTAGAAGACTTGGCACAAGCGTCGCCGACTATGTTAGCGCTCGAAGTATTATAAACATGTGCAACACAGAGGAAAGCTTTGCTTTCCGCCATTGGTGGTATCGACCCACAGGATTCCATGCTTGCTATTTTTGACATGGAAAAGTGTAAACCTCCCCTTTCCCACCAGCTTGCATTTCAGGTACAAATCTTTTCGAAAGGTAAAGGTATACATAGAACTATCATTGACGAAGGTGATTCTACCTGTGTCATGGCGGCTTCATGTTGGCTTGCTTTGGGTTCTCCAACCCTATCCCCGCCATCGAATTCCCTTAAAGCTTTCGATGACCACACTTTCATCCCAAAAGGTTACCTAGATAG
Organism: Pinus tabuliformis; assembly: GCA_031772625.1. Classification (NCBI taxonomy): domain Eukaryota; kingdom Viridiplantae; phylum Streptophyta; class Pinopsida; order Pinales; family Pinaceae; genus Pinus; species Pinus tabuliformis. The sequence goes on from CM062806.1 coordinate 720,901,310, forward strand.
CTACCCCATCACCTTCTATGGGAAAATGATAACGGTGGACATCGAAGTTGTAGATAAAAAGCTTGACTATAATCTCTTTTTGGGTCGCAGTTGGACGTACGTCGTGATGGCCATTTTGTCTATTGTCTTTTGCATCATCCTATTTCCATTGGATGGCAAAGTAGTCACAGTGGACTAGCTGTCTTTTTGCACCCATGATTATTCTCCATTACCAAGCAGCTCTGTACCCCTAGTAGCTGGTGTACCTAACTCTTACGTCAATATCGGTACCAGTCTTCTGAAGGCTTCTTCCCTAATGGGTTGCTTCCCTCTTCAGCCACGCAAGGTTTCACAGATGGTAAATATGCTTTCATCTATTCTTCATGAACAGACCGATCCATGGATCCTACTGACTCCTTCAAACATTTTCACATATGGAGAAAAAATGTCGCTGTCACCAGCTGAATTGGCCTACCAAGGCATTCAATCTACATCCGCATCTCTAGTCACTTTGGTTACGGACAACAGTACCACTGCCCCTCCCACAACTACTCCTTTCGATCCACTCAATCAAGTCCTACCTACAGACGAAGCTATTAGAGAAATCATGAGTTTAGAAGAGTGACCTTGGGAGGACTTGCATCATCGTGTTTCGATATCTAATTTAGACATGATGCCTCTTCAAATCCTTTCACCTGACATACCAGAAATCGTTTCCTCACCATACAGAACTATCCAAACTTTGGATGTAGAAGGAAAGATAGGCAATATTTCAAAGACATTGCTCATTGATATTTCTATCACGATAGTCATCGTGGAAAACATCCAGATTGGAGCAGATTGCAATCTTGAGGAAATTGCAAGCTTCACCTACCTTTTTTAGGAATTCCGTGATGTATTTGCTTGGTCTTACAAGGAAATGCCCAGAATAGATCCGTATATTTTTTAGCATGAGATAAAGCTTTACGACAATGCTAAACATGTCCGTCAAAGGCTTTGACTGGTCCATCCCCACAAAATGGCAACCATCAAGAATGAGGTGGAAAAATTATTACATGTTGGTTTCATCTATCTTGTTCCTTTAACGGAATGGGTTTCCAATATGGTTCCTGTCAATAAGAAACAAGGAACCATATGCATATGTGTCAGCTACCGAGACGTGAACGTCGTGTGTCCCAAGGATAATTATCTGACACCATTCATCGATCAAATCATGATGACTACGCTGGTTGTGAATCATTTTCATTCATGTATGCATTCTTAGGTTACAACCAGATTGCTATAAAACCCAAAGACCAGCACAAAACTGCCTTCGTTTGCCCATGGGGAATCTTTTCCTATCAAAATCTCCTATTTGGTTTAAAGAATGCTGGAGCAACTTTTCAAAGAGCCATGGACTACGCATTTCATGATATCAGGCATATCGTTCAAGCTTACTTGGATGACCTTCCAGCCCATTCCAAGTAGCGGACACAACACCTAAACCATTTAAGAGCCATCTTTCTTAGGTGCCGATTTTGTAACATACCTATGAATCTTCATAAATGTGTTTTCTTTGTCGAGTCTAGACACTTACTTTGATTCATTGTCTCCAAGTACGAGATTAGGGTTGATCCCGACAAGGTAAAGGTAATTCCACAATTTCCCAAACCACAATTTGTTCTGCAGCTCCGACGTTTGCAAGGGAAAGCAAACTTTTTACGACAGTTCGTCATGAACTATGCTGAGTGATGAAAGGCTTTATGCACTTGCTTAAGAAGGGAGTGTCGTATCTATGGGATGATCAATCTCAACGATCATTCGATGCCTTGAAAAAGGTGCTTATATCATCCCCACTCCTTAGCACTCCCAACTATAGTTGTGACTTTCTTCTATACCTGGTAGCATCGCCATCCTCTCTCAGAATGGTCTTGGTTCAAACACATGATGACTAGAGTGAACAAGTGATCTATTATTTGTTGAAAGGCCTGGCTGGGCCTGAACTCATATACTCACATGTGGAAAAGCTGGCATTGGCAGTCGTCTTTGCTATCAACCGCTTCCGACACTACATTCTGCTGCGACAGACTACTGTCGTCGCCTTGGAGAATCCCATGAGACACATTTTGTCTCATTAAGTAATTGGAGGAAAATATTCAAAATGGATCATGATCCTCCAACGATTTGATTTGGTTTTCACTGCTACCAAGGCGAAGAACTCCTTAGTCTTCGCCAAAATTTTGTCAGATCTTCCCATTGTCTATCCTAACGAGATAGCTTGTGATCCTCTTCCGGATGAAGCTATCTTTATTATCGACACCACTGACCCTTGGTACGGTGACATTCTTGTCTACCTCCAAGCGCAACGATTCCGCCCCAAACTATCGTCTGGTGACCGTCGTCGTATCTGCCACCAAGTGCGACACTATCTAGTGATTAACGATACATTATATCGTCATGGTGTGGATTCAGTTCTTCAACGTTACCTCACTCATGAAGAGGTGGAACACATTTTAAATGACTGCCATGCTAGGGCATGTGGCGGTCATCTTTCTGGCATATCTACTGCACAGAAAATCTTGCGCGCAGGCTATTACTGGCCGACCTTGTTCAAATATTGTGTCAAAGCCATCTGGCAATGCCATCCTTGTCAAGTGTTCACAAAGAAAATGTGTGCTCCTCCAGCCCTACTGCACCCGGTTATCTCCGTTGGCCCCTTTGCCAAATGGGGGATAGACTTTGTAACTTGCAATCTTGTTTCCTCTGCTGGACACAACTATGTCATTGTAGCTATGGACTATTTCACGAAATGGGCCGAAGCCCTTCCCACCTACCAGGTTGATGGAGAAATCGTGACACTATTCTTGTTCAATCAGGCCATCTATCGCTTTAGTGTACCCTACATGATCGTTAGGAATCATGGGTCTCATTTTCAGAATCACATGATGTCTGACTTAACATCGCTGCTAGGTTTTCATCAAGATGAATCATCCTCCTACTACCCCCAAGCTAATGGTCAAGTAGAGGCCGTTAATGGCATCTTAAAAACCACGATCCGTAGGTTGGTAGGAAATCATAAAACCAGCTAGCATCGAATATTATATTTGGCACTATGGGCATACCAGATTTCAGTCAAGACTGCCACATGCTTTACACCATTTCAACTAGCTTACGACCTAGAAGCAATCTTTCCAATTGAGTGTCAGATCCCTTCCCTAAAAATAGTTGCTGAACTCCTGCCCGACATTACTGCTGAAGAAGAGTGCCTACTATACCTCAATCAACTGGATGAAACTCATCGAGATGCCAAATTGGCACTCGAGGCCCACAAGTGTCGAGTAAAAGCCCAGTACGACAAAAAGGTCAAGCCTCTTTCTTACCAAGAGGAAGATATTCTATGATAAAAAACATGACCTCTTAGGGGCAGGTACACTTCAACCCTTATGGCTAGGTCCATATGTATTAAAGAAAGCCCTCTCAAAATGGGGTTATGAACTTCAGGACTGGGAAGGAGTCCCGCTCGCTGAGCCACGAAACGGGCTCTATCTGAAAAAGTATTATGCCTAGTATTTCACTAGGCATCTGATTTGTAATTTTATGTATTTATAATTTTTTCTTCCCTTTTTGGTGTGATTGGATCATTTTTTTATTGATTGGAGTATTTGTCTCATACATCTTTCTCATAATGCAGATGTTTTCATTACCCTTAACATACATAGGATACGTAGATGGTGCCAGTTGTCACACATGACACATTGCATCAACTACTTGGGTCATCTACACACTTAAGTTAGAACTTTTTTGTTCCAGGGGAATCTTTCTTGGTACTACCACCAACAATATTGCCGAGTACATGTCCATAATTTCACTTCTCACTAAAGCATCATCAAGGGACATCTCCAATCTAGTGGTCAGGTTAGGTTCTTAGCTTGTCGTTATGCAATTGACAAATCGTTATCACATTCGTAATCCAACCTTGTTACATCATTATTTAAGGGTGCGACTCTAAGAATGTTGATTTCAAGTTATCACATATGAACACATTCCTAGATAATTTAATGCAGTTGTTGATTCATTAGCAAACTATCTGTTAGATTGGCATCTGTCTCATTCACTATAGAAACATGCATGAAAAGTAAAAATTTACAGAGTTAAAAATTTTTGAAAAACATTTACGCCATCAAAATGCGAAAATGTCTGTACACACACACACACACACACACATATATATAGATAGATAAAATCCAGTCTTTTACGTTAAAATATTCCAAAACTTGGATGTTTTAAGTACAAAATGGCTACTAAGCCTGGCTATAAACTCCCATTGACTTGCCAAAACACCTGCTAAAAAGAGCCTACTACTCCTAAAATTCTAAAACTACTCTAGCTATCCTTCGAAGAGGAACCAGAAACTGCTCAGGTACACCAACTGTGTGCCACTGCATATGAGTGGGGATATCCTTCATAGGAAGGGGGGGCACACCCATGCTCAAGCCCTTCAGGTTCCTCAAAACCTCACGAAGACTATTGGCATCACCCCCCCAACAAGTAGTTGGCCTCCTCGTCGCATATGGCAAGGTTCACCTGCAGGTCGTAATGGCACCACATCTGTGTTGTACATAAAGCTTCATGTCAGTACTTGTTCACCCATAAAAAAACATCACATAAACATTCAAAAGCTAAAAAATAATTAAGTACTCTCAGAAATCATTCTCACCTTGAGGACCCCAGTTGGTGTCGGGCGGCAGCATCAAGTCAAGGTCGCTGGTGAAGTACATGCCCTCATAAGCATAGTCGTCAATCATCACGATCAGGCCACGAAGCCACTGGAATAAATCTTCCTTGAAGAAATGTCAGATCGGTCCTCCTCCTATGCGAGGATCGAGTGATGACCATCATCCCTGTCTCGGCTCCCTCTGATCTGTTATCACTCAGTATTTTCTCAAAGTTAAAGAAAGAAATCACCGAGGTAACCACAAACCAACTTTTTGGCATAGGCTCTAGCCAGCCTAAGCTCAGAGAGGGCTCTCTCTATATGATATAGCTTTGTTTGTTGGGATTTTAGGCTAGTTCTAAATGTTCAGGAGGGTTTTTTATTTTTATTGAAGATTGGATGGTGGGATCCTTAAAACAGATGGATAGAATGATGTCTTTAGACCATTGGGCTATGGAGTCAACAGAAGGGCAGAAGAACTGGAATTAACTCACTAAAGGGAGTGTTCAAAGGGAAAGCTAGCAGAGTAAAATGCAGGTCTTTGGGCCAAATGGGTGAAATGGTCTTAACTAGGTTAAGAGAGCACTTAAGAATTCTCTGACTGAGATTAAAATGAGAAACAAAGGATAATCATGAACAAAGAGCAATTAAGAATCCTTTGTTATAGACTACAGGGAGATTACCTAAACTAACGAGCAATCAAGAATTCCTTAACTTAGATAATTAGCAAAAAACATTAAACATAATAGTTAAAATAGAGTGCAATGAAACAAATTCTGAGATATCATTCCATATTATAGCATTCAGATTTCAAATATACAGTAAAGATGGTGGAAAAACTTTAAGAAAGATAACAACACAAGAGAAAATGCTTGTTTGCACTTCGTTGTACACATGAATCCTGTGAAATTTCTTGTCTTTATTCATTAATCTAGCTTGTTGGTCCAATTAGTGATACAATATCTTATAGTCTTGTGACCAAAAGGTCTATAGAAATGTCTAAGAATCCACCCCAAATACTTCAAATGAAGAAGTATTTATACAAATTCTAAACTGAAATATCTTGAAAAAATATCAAGATTGGTTTTACAAATATCTCAAACTGTTTTACATTAATAGAACTTAAATAAAGGACACTCAAAACTAATGAATCTATTTGGCACTATATTTATGGATTGGTGGTAACAAATAAGAGAAATTTGAATTTGATAGCAACTCTTAATTGCTGATGAGGCTTCCAAGTCACTAACTACCTCCTTCCTTTGGACCTATTGCCCCAGAAATTCTGCAAAATTAGGGTCCAGTGATACCTTTGTATATCTCAATCCGAGATAGATATGTAAAATGTGAAAGAGGTTATTGTAGATAAGTATGTTATTGAGATAAACCTCTTTCAGTTTCCCAAAATTCAGCTCCAGATGTTCACAATATTCTCTGCAAAAAGATGTCAAAAACAGGACTTTGCACAGTCCGAAAAATAGGCTCTGAATATATGCATTTATCTCCCTTTTTGTAATACATGTGTAAACCGTGAGATATTTTTTTGTAGATTGGCCTTTTAGGAACACAAACCTCCTCCAGTTTCTCAAAATGCATCTTGGATTGGCCACAATAGTTTCTGCAAAATTATGACTTAAACAAGAAATTTCTGGAAGATGTACCATTTTGCTCTGTTTTTTCATCTATCTTCACTTTGATTTTTCAATCTGATACACTTTTACTGATACTCTTTCATCTGATACACTTTTACTTTGATGACCTGTCAATATCCTTTATTGTGTTTTTACTTTTACTATACATTTTAACTTTTTACTATGTATTTCAATAGTAAATCATTTAGTTTTTATGCATATCAACATGGGGTAGTGGATATTGGTTGAGTTTCTCTATGTTTTATCCATTTGTCTTCTAACTGCATACTCTGTTTGGTTCCTCTGTTTTAATAGTCAAGGCTCTCTATGAATTTTTTCTTCTATGTTCCTTGTATAATTGTGTTCTTCTTTTGAATACAGGTTTTGAATAGGTTTCCTAGCGAGTCTTGGAATAAACAAGTTCTGCGACTAGTATCAGAATTGTTTATCCAAGGTCAAGTCTTCTGTGGATTACCTGCAAGATTCAACAATTATTAAGAAAACACAGGTTCACAGGGAAGGAGTTGGGGTGACGTTCTGAATGTAAATGGAGGTTAAATGATGTTACAGAGGTTCAGGGTGGCACTAAAGGGTTTAATGGTTTTAATTGTGAAACGGGAAAACGGCACAAAAACAAAGGTTTTCGGGGTTTTAAGCTTAATGGGAAATAATAGGTGGTTTTATAGGTTGGTGGGGGGGCGGTATTAGAGGTCGTCACATCGCTTATGAGGCGAAGGCGGTTTTTAGGAGGGGTCACCCGATATAGTCTAGAGCTTGACACGTAGCTTTTGGGGGGTCGAGGAAAAACCGCTTTATCGGGCGGGTAATGATCGACCATCGGGCGTGGCTGATATGGATGTGGATCTTCGGATTTGCGCACTGACAATCAGTCCGCAATTAGGTGGTGAAATAGCACAGACGAGATGGGGAAAAAGTTTAGGGGGGGGCGAGGCTTTAATCACAGGTGGTTTGCAATTAATTATAGGTTAAATACGAGACTAAATTGATCGGAAGGGTTTTAATGAAGTGGGACCATGGGTTTAAACGGAAGGATTTTCTTAAATTTACTGAGGGTTGGTGAGTCAAGAGGGGTTCATCGAGGAAGTATGAAATAGAGGGTCAACTATAGTTTATATTTAAACTAAGTGTTGGGGGTATTTATTTATGGGATTTAATTAATATACGAGACAAAAGTATATCGGGGAGGTAATACATTAGGTTAGCATGTTAATATGAAATGAATTTGCGGGAATGTAAAATACTATTAATTGTAATGTAATATTTGTACATTTCCTTTACATACACTTAACTTAGGATAAAATATTTTGTGGGTTTTTTGAATTAAATGGGATTTAATATGGTATTTCTCACTTTTCATAGGTTAATGGGGTTTAACCTTTAGGAAAAAGAGTTTTATTAGGGGAATGAAGGGGGGTGACTTTTATGAAGGGTATTCTAACACTTGGTGTCCATAAGTCATTAAGCCGAGGGTCTGGTCCCACCAAAAGTCAGAGAAATGCTCTGAGCCTCTTTGACTTGAAGGATTTAAATTACTTTGAACATTCTTGTGGATATGAAATTAGTAAGTAAAGGGAAAAATGAATGAGGAGGAGTTAATCACATTAACTTGAAAACCTTTGTTTTTGCTTCCATAATTGATCATACATATTAGCACATATGTCTAAGCGTGATGAATGTGTTTTGATCCAATCCACTTTATACTTCAGCAACCTTTCTTCTACTTACCCATTTACTTACCCTAACATTTTTTCTTCATTTTATTTGGGTGCATTTAGACTAGAAAACCCTTATCATCCATTTTATTTCTGAAAAGTAATCCATCTAATTCTAACCTTATATCATCCAAGGGCTCAGATTAAACTGATGAGCTCCTTTTATTTTCTCTACCTATCTAATGATATGCCAAGATTAAACTGTTTGGTCAGATTTTATTCTCTAACTATAAACATAAAATTCAAATCATGAAATAACCAAGATTAAACAGTTTGATTACCATGGACTGTGTCATGAATAAAAAGCTGCACACAATCATTATTATGCGTAAAAGTAAATATGAGTGGCGTTTAGACTTGCACACTTTCATGGTCTCTTTTTGTTTTTGGGATTCATATATTTTCATTTTTTGTCCTTCTCTTATTCTTTTTGTCCTTTGATATTTCTTTTAGGACATACCCTCTTTACATTTCTTAATTTTTAATATGGAAAACATTTGCAAAAATCAAAGGTATGTACAATATTACAAGGCTTAACCTTAGTCATTCAAAATTATGACTCCTATTATTATAGGAACCTAACAGGATTAAAGGGACCTAAGCTCATCCTTGGGCACATAATGGGTACCCTCTCAAGAATGAATGAGACTATGAGAGTACCATACCCAAAACTTTGTTGGGTTCGAGTCTTGCATGCGATTAATTCTGCCTTCAACTGGCGAAGCACGGCTTCACACTAGTTGAACATATGTGGTTGGAAATAGTCAGCTGCAAGAAATAGTTGGGCCTTTGTTGCAACGTGGGGACTCTTTGACCCCACCAACCACACAATCAACCATAAAATGGCCCTCATAGACCTGGACCTAATCCTCTCTATGGGGACCTTGTTGCTGACAAGTCCACTCTCAAGGATGCAGTAGGATTGCACCAGCTCTAGGGTAGATCGAGGATCAGGCCTACCCCCAATGAGGTTTTCTTGTGCTCCACGACACGACAAACCAGTTAAAAAGTAAATGTCATCACGGTCAATGGCCAGCTCATGATCTACAATCCTAAACACTTGCTCATGTTCATCCCAGTGCTAGATAATCCATCTCAATAAATCCTCCTGCCCTTTCATCATCTCAAACTTTGCATACTTTAGTAAACCGCAGCGGTGCAATGTAAGTATGCATGCCAGATCATTTTTCATCAGCAATTCCTAGCTATCATGGGCCCGTTCTCTCCATAAGCTAATCATTTTAGCCTGAAACCTGTGCAAAATAACCCAAAAAACAATCAAAATGGGGCAATAAAACTTCAAGAATCACTACATGAGGTTTTAAACTGCACCCTCAAGCTTTAACACTCCCCCCAGTGGTACACAGGGAGGATTAACGCCCTACAGCAAGTTGTATAGGGTGTTTAACGCTTCCTACAGGCCAGCTAGAGGGCGTTAGTGCGCAAACACTACTTTAGGGCTCCTCAGATATGCAAGAATCCACAAGCATATCTGAGGAGCCCATATGGATAGGAGCCCATATCCTTCTGGTCTAGACTCATTAAATTACACAGACAAGGTATAAAGTTGCTCTTTTTACGATCCTTTTCAGACTCTTAAAGCATGAAATGATCGACAAGTTTTCTTGTCTGGACTCATTAAACTAATCGGATATGGCATAGAGTTGCTCTTTTTGTGGTCCTTTTCAGACTCTTAAAATATGAAAAGATCGACGAGTTTACCCGTCTGGACTCACTAAACTAATCAGACAGAGAAAGTAGGCAATACAATTGTATTCAATATTAGAAAACATGGTTTGGCAGTAGTCGTTCCCTTGAACATGGCACTCCCTCAGATAAACCTTCCTTGTGATGGCCTCTCAATATGAATCCTACCATCCTATGAGTTTAACCTAAATACCCTGATGTTCTTGCATCTCTATATCCTAACCCTCTTTGTTGTTCATGAGTCTAATGTTGCATGGTTAAAACCATTGTCATGCCTTCTGTTGTTCAAGGGTTAACCTTTTGTTTCCTCCATCAACCCATCAAGCATATCCTGTCATCATGCCCTCCATCGTTTTGACCCAATGGTCAAAGATTCCTCAAGAAACAAATCATTCTTTTCTCATTTCGTGTCGATTTATGTAGGACACATTATTACCTACCTTTCAATAGGGATATTCCTATTGACTTCAACACTCTATCTGGGAAGACAACCCGGAAACACATTCAGTGCCTTGGTACTTGAAGACATTAGTGGCAGGTGACCATGTGTTTGATCAGGGGTTCTCATTATTGGCTCCTGGTTAAGTGATTCTATGAGTGTTTGACGACAAGAACATTTTTCACACTCGCTAGATTGTACTGTGCATCTTGGAGACCATCACCATTATTGGTGGCCTTCCTCGCATCTATTAACGGTCTCCATTATTGACTGGTAATCAGACGATTTCATGCATGTTCGACATCAATGCATATATTCACATGTATCGATCTATGTTGTTCGGTGAAGCGGAAATCAAGACCTTGGGTAAAGGCTTGCATCACTCATCCTTGTTTCCTCTCCCAAGTTGCGTATATTGTTTTTTGGAGACAAATCATCAAAATGATCCTATTATGACTCCAGATCCGCATTGTGCTTATCGGCGGCCATCATCGTCGTATATCTTTTATGAGAAAATCACTTTGACATAGCTACTAAGCATGGGAATGCCCAACTCAGGACATGATTTTAGTTGTTTTATATATATGTGTTGCATTGGGTTTCTCATACCGCTCGAAGCTCTCATCCTCTCTCTATTTTTGTCGAAGAAGGAAAATTACAGTTAAGTAAAGTATTTCGTCCATCGTCGCAACCTCTGATCTCACACTTTAGGGGGGATTTGTTATACAGAAAAATGACCTCCTCATCAGCTCAGAGGAGAAAGACATGATGGCTGAAGCAATAGCCAAGATCACATGCCTTGTTTCCACACTAATGTTGTCTATACACTGACAACATGCTTTATAAAGCTTCTTTGCAACCCTAAGGGAGCATTAGTGACCCTACTAACTCTACTTGTTGGTTCGGGGATAGCCTTAGTGGATCCTAATGAGAATCAAGAGGTCAAAGGAGCAAATTGACTCATAAATATCTAGATATTCCCTCCTAAATCTACTCAGAAAAGCAAGGAAACATCTCAAGTTCGACCTATTTGTGGGATTTCTAATCCTAATGAAGGAGGAAAATTGGAAAGAGCTCAAAAGCATGGAAACATCATTGTTTTTACCTAAAGAAATTAGTGGAGGAACTTGGAAAACCTAACTTGAATGCTACATAAACAGAGCTAGGGCTATTTTGATGGAGGTTGTTGGCTTAGTGGGGCCTGACCCAGGTTCAGAGGTGATTTAGCTAAACAAATCCTGGTACCACTGGCCCTTTCAGCAATAGCTCGCGGAGTTAAAACCCTCAGTCTCACCCAAAGTAGTATGGGAGGGTGCTGGAACCAAGTTTCCGCACCCTGGAGATGTCTGATGGTTTTAAGTGGTCTGCGGTTCAACCCTACGCGCACTTACCCTTACCTCGCAATTCGAGATGCTACCTTCATGTAGCCCTACTCGGGGGCCGAACAGTGTTATTACCCAAGTTTGTATTCGTAGCCTGATATTAGTTGATTACCTTAAATTATTTGTATGCTTTTAGTTATACTTAACAATATTCACAATCCATATAAGTGCGCGCAGTAAATAAACATTATAATTTCCAATGACATCAAAACATGAAGTAAGTTAAGAACAGACACATGGAATTCCGATAAAACTTCTCTTTATTATTTTCTTCCTTTTGTTACAAATTCAATTCTACCCTGCGCACTCAGCTGCAGGTGTCCGTGCACTCAGCTGCGGACTCTACTAGGCCTCTGTGCACTCAACTGTAGAGCCTCTTCCTACTACTACAACCCAAGATACCTAGACTCTTGCTCTATGCTTCGCTATCTTATTTTATCCATTCCTCTTCATTCGGTCGATGCTTTACAACTTAGAGCCTCACTCTATTTACACAATCCCATGGTCCGCGGACCATGGGTAGGCCGACATTACATTCAAAACTTAGGGCGAACAACCCTATGACTCTAACATACAATTCGTGCTCCGCGCCCGCAATTTGCGAAGTCTTTACAACAATAATGACTCAAAACTTGGGCTTTGAGCCCCAAAACATGTTGTGGGGCGATTCCATGCCCAACAGGCCCTCAACACAAAAATCGTGACTCGTCCTCAAGTCACTCTATCGGCACGATGATCTTTGCGCGGAGTCCCTCCAACTAGTCATGAACGGTCTTGATGTCCCCAATGCACTGAGTTGTTGCTTGTTGAACCTGCTGCATCCGTTCCTCTGAGGCCTCTACTTCCAGCGTGCTGTTCTACATCTGCGCATGCATCCCCTGAATGTGCACGAGCTTTCCTTCAATATTTTTCGTGATTGTGAAGGCCTCGTCAATCCATGGCTGGATGCAGTCTTTGAGGACTGCTTCCTTATGGCACGCGGCATCCACCTATTCCTTTAATGCCTTGGCTTGCTTCATCCTCACAAGCCATTGAGTAAGGACTACTATCTACGCAGTTCCTCTTATGCTATCGTACTACTACTAGAGTTTGCGCGCCTCTGTTTCCAGCTGCTGGATGTTGGGATCCTCCTACAAAGTCGTGAGCACCTCCAGTGCCTGTTCCAACATATTCGTGCAGTCACACACTACACTTCGAATCTTCCAACCCTGCTACAATAGTGTTGGCACGTTGTTCTCCAATTTCTGGGGGAGTGGAAGGCTGCACCTTCAACCACAGCTCGGCAATCTGGAGATTCAGCTCCAGTTGAACCCTTGTTGTTTCTTCTCTTGCGTCATGGACCCCACTTGCCAAATAGTGGATCCGCACGTCTTCCAGTAGATCTGCTGCGATAGCCAACTCTGGGAAGCGTCATTAACCGTTTCCACCAATTTTTGATGCTGTGGCACGAACTCGTCGTGCTGCAAGTTGAGCTGTTCTATGTTTATTTTCTGCTCACTCAGAACTTGGACCACGCGGTTCTCCCTAGCGCGCAGTTCTGCGGTTATCCTATCTTGTAGCTGATATAGTATTTCCCAGGGGAGCGCATCCAGATTAAGTCCAAGGCCTTTCATCATGATAATTGTCACCCGTTCCATCATATTTTCTGATACGAGAGCTCCCTCTGGAAACACTATTGTGTTGGCCATCCTGGCGCGCAACATCTGTTCTACTGCTGAGGTGCCTGCTGCGATGTGGGTAGACAAGGTACCTTCCTGAGGGGGCCTCACCTGTAACTACTGCAACTGCACCCTGAGGGCCCCCAACACAGTCTGTTTCTTCGTCATAAAGTCTTGAAGTGCTTCACTTGTGACATCGTGAACCATCTTGGTGATGTCATGGAGATCACCTTCAGTTAAGGTGATTGGGTCAATGGCCAGCTTCGAGGCCTTGACCTTCTTCCTTGGGCCTAATCTTTCTATGATGTGCGGTCGTTTGAGCTATGTGGACATGGATTCTGGGTCTGCGCTTCCTTCTGCCGCCCTGTTTCCTTTGCCTCTTATTTTGAGGACATTGCTTGGCCCTCATCTACCTGTGTCGTTGTTGCTTCTATTGTTTATGCTGTTGCCGCTGCTTCTATGGCCTTTTTATGCTTCGTGGCTTCCTGTGCCACTTTGCGCATTTCCTTTAACTCAGCTGCTGCTGTTTCATTTTGCCTTTTCATGGTCAGTTGGGTGATGCGTAGCTTAGCATCATTCTTCATTTTCTAGGCTACCACTTTCTCCAGTTCTGCCAAATCTGGGGCACGCCACTCAGGAGGCCATGTCTCCAAGGTAGTAAAGATCACATCGTCAATGGCTATAAATGGTAGCTTTGTCCACTGTTGCACCAGATCCTTTCGCGTCCTAATGTATATGTTGTGCATATCCACCTCGAAGTCTAGAAAACTCTGCAGGCTATTGTGCACTGTCGATGACAAGCGCGGCCTCCTATTGATCCACATTCGGATGCTCGCCTCCATGAACACCCAAAAAAAAATTGTATCGCGAATCTGTTTCGCGTCCTTGGTGGCCCAGAGCGAAGCGTACTTCGCGGCCTCTGGAAACTCTCTATCAACATTGGGAAACTTACTATCCTCCGACAGTTCTCTCGCTACCAGCAATATGGATAAGAGCAACCACGTGTAGTGGAAGGTCTTACCCTGCTCCTGGGCCTTATGATAGTTTAACAAAAACTCCTTGCAGAGGAACTTCGCCCAGTTGAACTCGACCTCCTCTACACACTGTTCAGCCAACGCAACCACCGGCACTGGTACCTCGTCGGTGCGACATTTTCTCATCACTTTACCAGCCAGGAGTTGAGTGGCTATGTGCACCCCTTTGTCCTTGATGATGGTGATAGTGTAGCCCCTCTTTTTCTTCTCCAGCTTATACTTTACCTTCATGGCCTCTGTAAGAGCTTGATTGCTACTTTTCCCAGATATTGTCGCGGGGTCCTTTCCCTTACAGGGAAGCCGAGAAATTAGGTGGATGAGGTCTACCGTGATGGGAATAGGCTCCTCCAGCCATAGATACCCATCAGGAACCAGGCAGAGCAGCTTCCTGATGATGAAAATGGTGATGGGCACACGGCAGACGTGTGGTATCCATAAAAAGTGCAACAACCTAGCCTTTTCCACACTGCGCAGCCATTTTCGCAGCTCTAACGTTATCACCACCCCCTCCGTATTTTGCTTCATCAGATTTTTTGTCTCTAAGTGCGGGAACTTCTCGTTGTCTGTGAGGTCCTAGTCTTCAAATTTCATGGTGGGCACATGATCTAGGTTCGAGCCCTCAAATACAATACCATTGAGGAGGAGCGGGGTCTAGAGTGAACTCTTTGTTGCATCCAGATCCTTTGGTATTTTGGCTTTTCCTTACTGCCGAGGGACATAGGTGGGAAGTTTCGCTGTAGAGCGCAATGGGTGGATGTCCTCCTCCATGTCTTCTTCTTCTTCTACAGTGGCGATCAAGGCCTACAAATCTTCTTCCTCTTCATCTGTTTTAATTGTGACTGCCTTCCCCTTTCTTCCATTGATAACTTGTTGTGCTGTAGATTCCTTGGGGACATGCATACTGGACCCATTGCATGCGTATCCTTCTTTGGCCGCGGCGTCCGCGGTGATTTAGGGATTTTTGTTACCACCCCAGTGCCCTCAGGAACATCCTGTACCATGGGGGTCTGCGCGGCCTCGCCAGCGGTTCCTTCTTCAATTCCCAACCCATCCTTAGTGGTCATCATCATCTCTACACTGTATGTTGTCTCTTGCGAACTTAGGGGCTCAATTATCACTCGGCTCTCAACACTCTGTGCTTTGCTCAAACGCTCAATTCTGAAATAACCAAGTGTTGTTCGCTGGCTAGCTTTGTGAGTTTTATAATGCCTTTCGAATTCAAATTTGACCGTTCCCCTCAATTTTTGGCCATTAATGATTTCTTGGTGGTAGATTTTCCCAAATATTGCCCATAACTTATGTCTTAAATGCTTGTCGCCCACTCCATTTAGTCTCAAATCAGACATCCCGTCATGAATAGTGACACCAACGATCATTTCCCAGCCAACCCGCACGGCAGTGCAGCCCTTCATGCGCGGTCACGAACCCTATGACGTTCTGATTCTATGTGGATTCCCAATATCGCAAAACTCCAGAGCAGAATATTTTATAGTCCCGCGCTCCCTTTCAATTGCCTAGAGCGCTAACACTGTCCTTCCTATGGTTAGTAAGGTGGTTGCACCACCTATGCGGGGCTCCATACCGACCTTTTTTGTGGTTCACTTCAACTCCTCATTTACCCTTATGGTGATCGGTACTGCGTGCTATACTATTTGCAATGCGCTTCCAGGGTTACTATGTTTGGCGATATGCGGTTCCAGCCATGGCAACAGATTAACCAATTCTCGGCGATAGTCCTCCAATTCGGCAGTATGATCGTACGCACCTTGCCTTGCCATCCTTGGTTTATCGACGAGAAATGCTTCCTTTATTTCATTTTCCAGCCTCTTGACCTCTTCGTCCATTAAAGAACTTTTCTCCCTAAGTTGTACCCAGTCGTTTTCAAGTTCGCGAAGTCGAAAGTTTCCCCGTCGAATTTCTTCCTGAAGTCTCATATGTTTTGTTTCTCGTAGTTGCATGATTTCTTTGTTCCAGACTTCGCGCACTGTCGAATATACGGTTGCTATTACGTGAAGACTTGAATTTGTATGCTCCTCAGAGATTGCAGTTCCTGCTTCATCCCACAGCTTTACATTTCCTTTGGCGGTTAGGGTTTTGCACACGGTCCTATAGGCCCATCGAACTGCCGGTACGCATAGGTCCTAGTCAGTACGTTTCACATGGTGGACCCTGTTCAATACTTTGCACACTTTTTAAAAGGCTTCCCCATAGATAATCTTTGGTGCGCTTCGCCTTTCCTTCTTCTGTGTTTTGTTCCTGATTTCTATCATGGGAGCGGTATGCGTTTGTGCGGGTTGCATGCCATACGTCTGTACCCAGCTGGAAAGGTGGGCATGCAAGTTGTTTTGCCCCTCATAACCAGCTCTCATCAGTAGTTGGGGTTTTCCAAATCGTATAAGCATCCCCCTCCTGCATTCGCGCCAATCCCCGAAGCTCCACTAGTGTGTAGCCCACCACCTTGCGGGCGTAGCGCGTAGTTCCCACTTCATAACATCGAGTCGCTGTTGTTCTGGTACTTCGCTTTCGAATTTGTTCAAGAATTCATCCATCGATGTCAATCTGTCATACATGGGCAGTTCCCTTCCCTCTATTGCTACACAGCATAATGACCTTATCATCATGTTGCAATTTAGTGTGGTTACCTCGTGTAATCGGTTCTGCCATCATTCTACTTCCTTGTCTAAATCCGAAGTGCAGGAGCTATCACACTCCCACGAAATCCTACCATCTGTTGTTGGATTCACCCAATCCTTCTCTCACGCAGTTATCTTGTAGATAAAATCAAGATCGTCATCACTATCATTGTCGCGCACCGGTTCTGTGTATCGCTCTCCTTCGACAAGATCTAACAGTACTGCTACATGTAGTGACTTTTTCTCAAAAATCATTTTGCACTTCTTCAGATTTATGACTCCGTTCATATCAGTGGCCCAGTCTATGCCAAGTAGCATGAGATAGGGATTGTTGTCATCAACAATATCTATCACTTCGAAATCCGCAATCGCGCTCGCACCTTCAATATCCACTGTTACCTCCTGCAATATTCCCATGGGTAGAATCTTCTGTTGGTTTGCCATTCATACTTGAATAGGAGACCATTGTAACACGGGCTTACCCATGCACTCCCACGTCTTCTTTGGAAATACATTTGCGTCCGATCCGAGATCCAGAATTACTTGATCCATTTCATACTCACTGATTTGCAGAGTCAATATCATTTCCCTTCCTGTTCATTATGTATTTTTCCCAAGCTTTTGCACTACGCGTGGCTCTCCTGACCCAGCACACCTAGTGATAAGTTCCTGCAGTCATTTCATAGCCTTACTATTGCATAACAGCTTCATACATGTCTCCAGAAAGGTAGTGAGGATTGAAGGATCCATTTCTGGTTCTTGTTGATCCTTAACACCTGAACTGGAGGCCTCCATGAAGCTCTTCTTAGCTTCCATGAATGTCTCCTTTGCGCGATCTAAATCAAATTCACGGACCCACGGACTTTCTTCAAGCTGCTTGCCTTTGTCGTCTCCGGTTGTGATACCACTTCGAAGCACTATGTTTACATTTGGGTCCTCTTCATGCGGCTCAGACCTCATCATCTGTAGGTTCTAAGGCGGGGGGAGGCTGAGTACTCCTTTTTTGTGCAACCTCGCTATTAGTGTAGGGCAGTCCTCCATCTCATGATCAAATTGGGTATAGTATAAACATGATACTCTCATCGTATTCGTACAATCGTGAGCATATTTCCTTGGCCCTCCGCAATTGTAACAAATTAGTTGTCCGCGACGCCTTCTTGGTCCCATTCCACCTCAACCTTGGTCGTGCCCCTAAAATCCAGCACACGCCATCCTTACATTTGGATCAAGGCTCGTGTTTTGGTCCGCACTCTATAAGCAGGTGTTTGATCTATCATCAGCTCGTAACTTCTAAAGGTGCGCTCGTCATGGCCTACCAACCTACAAAATTTACAGAACAATTGTTGGGACATCTGCGTATACTTCTGTAATAGGTGATAGTTATCTGTAGTGTGTTTTCCTCCTATATGACAAATCACGCACCATAATGCAGGTGTCGTGCTTAGTCCTACTAGTCCTCTGGTATTAATGGCATCAGCCCTCCTCCTACCAAGTAATTCGTGAAAACTGGACAATGGTCCTTGTCATGCCCATGTCCTTTGCATTTTATGCACCATAACTCCTCGCGCACCTTTGGGTGAGTTGTCCTGTCCTATTTCAAACTCTACATTTCCAGACACAAATTCTGCAATTGCACATGGATTTGTTGAACTCCCAAGCTTGGATATTGTATTGGGGTCTCGTGCAATCTCATTACAATCTCCAATGCTTCAGCCTGGGTAGATAACTTCTGCTGCGACATCGTCGTCCTCAAATGCGGTGTTAGTGAAGCTACAAACCATGCGTGGTGTTGTGCATCCATCAAGGTCATGTTGGCTTCGTGAATCATACTCTTTAGTCTCTGATCCAGTTCACAGGGAGTCTTGCCTAGAAGCATCGCGATCTCCTTAAACCTGATAATTCACTACGTCTCTGATTTTGGCCTGCTAAACTCCCTGTTCAACGCAGCATGGATTTCTGCGATCCCTGCATTTGGATTATCATTAGAGTGCTTAATGTACAATGCCAGTGCGTGATCGTGCAACGCACTTACCAGTGTTGCCTTCTTTATGTTGTCATCCGTAACCCCTTGCGCTTCCCATACAGCCTTTACTACAAACCAAAATTGGTCCGGATCTTCGTTCCCTACTACTCTTAAAACTAGGAGTTTTATTACGCTCTCCATATTAAACTGTGGTGGTGGCGGAAGTGGTGTGGGCAGAGATGGGGGTGATGATGGTGAAACCGGTGGTGGTGTAGGTGGGGGTGGTATGCGCGGAATTCGTTGTCTTATTAGACTGGTCGTGCTTCCCGGAGAAACTTTCGCAAGCTCTTCCTCACTTTCCTATCGTAGTAAAATCAAGGGGCTATTTTCTATCTCTACGTTACCTTCATTTCTATAGATCCTCCCACTTTGCGTAGTTCCAAACATCAATTTATTTGCATAACACGCTTTTCACACAATAGCATTTTGATCCAAGTGTTCAATGATTTAATGTACTTACCTCGCAGTCCTTTGAGGAAGCATCATTCAGCCTTGCTATAACTGACTGTCTTATCTACCGCAAACTCGGTGATAAATCCTCCTATAATTTGATCAAGCCAATGGTCCAAGCGCGCGTGATCTTTTCTTCTGACTCTTCTAGTCTATGCACCAATTCCAGAGTCCACACAATCAGTTTTTCGAGCCTACACCTTCCCTAACTGTTTGCTAACTTTGCAATCCACTCGTACAATTCAGAGGGGAAGGATGCAAAGAAAATTTCATGGATTTTCGTATATAAATAACACTCTAACCACTGTTCCTTTGATATTCGGGGCTTCCTATTTTCTTGTGCCACGAACTTGTGAATCTTTCTGTCCAACCACCCTTCAATTTCTTTCTTTGTTGGATTCCAGTGACAAGAGATTAGACATCCCTTATGGAGATTCGGGTCCCAGCAATGGAACCATTTTTTGGCTTAGTGGGGCCTGACCCAGGTTCAGAGGTGATTTAGCCAAACAAATCCCGATACTAATGGCCCTTTCGGCAACAGCCCGCGGAGCACAGACTGAGGTCTCACCCGAAGTAGTATGGGAGGGTGCTGGATTCAGGTTTCCGCACCCTGGAGATGTCTGGTGGTTTCAAGTGGTCTATGGTTCAAGCCTACGCGCACTTACCCTTACCTCGCAGTTCGAGATGCTGCCTTTGCACAACCCTACTCAGGGGTCGAACAGTGTTATTACCCAAGTTCGTATTCGTAGCCTGATATTAGTTGATTACCTTAACTTATTTTTATCCTTTCAGTTATACTTAACAATATTCACAATCCATATAAGTGTGTGCAGTAAATAAACAGTATAATTTCCAATGAGATCAAAACATGAAGTAAGTTAAGAACAGGTACATGGAATTCTGATAAAACTTCTCTTTATCATTTTCTTCCTTTTGTTACAGACTCAATTCTACCCTACGCACTCAGCTACAGGTGTCCGTGCACTCAGCTACGGACTCTACTAAGCCTCTATGCACTCAGCTGCAGAGCCTCTTCCTACTATTATGACCCAAGATACCTAGACTCTCGCTCTACGCTTCACTATCTTATTCTATCCATTCCTCTTCATTTGGTCGGTGCTTTACAACTTAGAGCCTCGCTCTATTTATACAATCCCATGGTCCACGAACCATGGGTAGGCTGACATTACATTCAAAACTTAGGGCGAACAACCCTATGACTTTAACATACAATTCGTGCTCCGCGCCCGCAATTCGCGAAATTTTTACAACAATAATGTCTCAAAACTTGGGCTTTGAGCCCCAAAACAAGCTGTGGTGGGATTCCATGCCCAACAGAGGTCAGATCATTTGAAAGGATAGCTTAATTGATTATCGAGCATAGTCTCAAATCTAAGCATAAGAATTTGGTAAGAAGGGAGAGAGAGAGAGAGGAGATGGAGGGCTAAGGGAAGGCTGATGTAACAGATGGTTGTAATCACTCTTCTGACATTAATATAGAACTACAATTGTACTGTCTATTCCATGGTGTTGATACTATCATTCATTTAGTTGTTTGTCCAATACCTTTTACCATGAGTAGCTTAGTTAAGTGTAACTAGATGTCTTTTATATATTCATGTATTAGTTATCAAGGTTGCATGTTGTGATTATGCTTGTCTCTTCTATGTGCAGGACTTGATCTGAAGCCGATTCAGGGAACTTCCACCTAAATACATTGTGCTCTCCAGCAAATCAACACAGAGGCTTGAGGTAATCAACATGTCTTGCATTGATATTTAGTTATTATTTATGGACATGCATGTAACTTTGTGACAGCTGTAGATAATCTTACAGTCTGCCAAGAGTCCCGGGAAGACTCTTGAGGGTATCTCCATTCTCCATACACCGTGCATTTTATCCTATAGAATACGGCCAACCTCATCATTTGTTGTTTCTGTTGTAGTCCTTTAAGCTTATCCTTAATGGTATTCATGACTTGATAAGCCTCCTCCAACCAAGGCTGCAACTTGGCCTTTAGCAAGGCCTCCTTCTTTTTTGCTTCATCCACCTGTGCCAGCAGCAGTTTTCCTTCTTGTAACTTGGCAAGGCGATGTGATGGTGCTAAGGAGCACACAGTCACCTTGACATCATCATATTGGTGCTGCAACTCCCTTATATCTATGTTCAATGTCTATAGTTTTGGATCCTCCTGCCCTCCAACATTGTCTAACACTTCATCTGTGAACGATGTTGGGAATGGGTCGTAGACACACACATCATTAAGCTTTTGCAGATCGATGCAAATCCTTATTCCTTCTTTTTGTTTCTTCTCCTAAACCAACATCAGGCTCACCCAATCAGAGTCTTCAACTGGTTTTATGATGCATGCCTCCAACATCTTATCTAGCTCTTGGCAAAACCTTTCCTTGCATTTAGGATTAAGGCGATACGACCTTTGTTTAATAGGCTTCATGTCTGGCTTCAGAGTGATCTTCATAACGCCCAAATCACCAATTATGCCCTTTAAATCAAAAAACTTTGTAGGGAAGAGATCCTGGTATTTTCGGATTAACTCAACAAATTTATCCATGGTAGCGTCGTCCCAATAATCTCCAATCTTTGTGAACTTCATTTTTGCTTCAGTGCCAATGTTTACTTTCTTTTTCTTCAACGGTGTCAAGATGTCCAGGTTTTCTATTTGTGGTCCTTCGACTTAGCGATTCCCTTCTACCTCTAGAATATTAATGTTTCTTGGATCTTCATCCTCCTCTTCAACGGTCACATTATAGCATTCCAGCGCATGGCGTAGCTGGGTGCTCCAATCTGGTTGGATCCATTCCATAGGTTCCTTCGGCATTTTGAAGATAACCACCTTAATTTCTTGTAGTGCTTCATCGATGCTTGTGAAGCCGTCTTCAAAGTTGAAGGTCAATAAGAACCCTTCCTTCAACATATCCCATTCCACGGTGCCATGGCAGAGCTTTGTTTCCAGATACCAGTTCATGGGAATTGTATCCAAAGTATGGAAAAATATGTGTACCCACTCTGGTTGCAGTTTTGTTCCCCATGCTTTAGTCCATTTCGCTAGGTGATCACGTAGATCATCCCTTCCATTATATTTCTTAGCCATTTTGGGGTTAACACCCCCAAACCGTAGCTTCATCATTCTTCTCTAATCCTTCCAATCAACAAAAATATCCTTATGCGTACCCCACCATCATGTAGGCGTAGCATGCAGTGCCAAATATAATTGTTGGAAGTGGTGATCCTCAGGGACTTCACGCTCAAATTCATCCAAGAACAAATCTACGTCAGTTAAAACATCATAATAGAGTATTTTCCTTACCTCCAACGAAACACAGTGCAGTGACTTCATCGTCATATTGCATCATACTATAGACACTTCACGTAAGCGATTCTGCGAATGCTCTAATTCCTCGTCTAAATCAGAGGTGCAGAAACTCTCCGGGTCCCATGCAATCCGGCCATCTACCACCAGATTGATCCAGTCTTGATCTAACGCTATTATTTTGTAGATTTGATCCAGTTCATCATCACTTTCTTCATAATCACGGACTGGTTTAGTATATCACACCCCTTCTATAGGGTCCAACAGTATTATAACCCGAAGTGATTTTCTTTCAAAGGACATTGTCCTCTTCTTCAAATTGATGACCCCATTCATATCAATGGCCCAGTCAATTCCCAGGAGCATGGAGTATGGATTACTGTCATCGACAATTTCTATAACCTCAAAGTCAGCCATCGTGCTCACACCTTCTATATCAACTGTTACTCCATATAACTGCCCCATGGGGATGATTTTATGCTGGTTCACCATTCTGAGCTAAATCAGAGACCACTGTAGCATAGGTCTCCCCATTCTTTCCCATGTTTTTTTTGGTAATACGTTTGCATCAGACCCCAGATCCAAGATGACCTAGTCCATCTCATAATCACCTATCTGCGTGGTGAGCCTCATATCACGTCTTTTTTGTGCCTTATGTTTGCTAATTTTTCTGACCACCCGGTGTCCATCAGGGACTTTCTCTTTGTTGGCACATTTATTTATTAATTCCTGTTGACCTTCCACAGCTTTGCTATCGTGCAACATTATATGTAGGTCTCCAAAAATGTAGTGAGTACAGAGGGATCAACTTTTGTAGGCACGTTGGTTTCTTGCACCTTGTCCTGGATTCCTGAGGTGGAGGCCTCAGCGAAGCTCTTCATGGCTTCCATAAATTTTTCCTTAGCGCGCTCTAAATCAAAGCCAGTTTCTTTCTCTGATGCTTTGCAGACCCATCCTTCTTCTTCAGGCTATTTACCCTTATCAGCACTAGTCGTCATTCCACTTCTTGGCACAATGTTAACACTTTGATCCTCTTCGCAGGGCTCAACCCTCATCATTTGTATATTCTGTGTAGGCTGCTGAGATTGTGTTTTCTTTTCTTACAATTTAGCTATTAATATCGGGTATTCTTCTATAATATGGACAAATTGTTTGCAGTATTGACATGATGGGTGTGTAGGATTCTGGCACTCTCGTGAGTAGTGCCCTAGCTATCCGAAATTATAGCAGATGATCTGACCACAGCCTCTACCAGGCCCTCCTCCTCCTTGGCCCCATCCGCGTTCTTGATAACCTCTGTGCGCTTCTCTGGTACCCTACTCTGGAGGCCGATTTTCTACTTGCATCCGATATGTAGGTTTTCTTTCCATCATCAGCTCATAGCTTCGATAGTGGCACTCATCGTGGCCCATCGATTTGCAGAAGTTAGAACAACTACTGGGGTGTCTAGACGAATTTTTGAAGTAAATGACAATTATATGTTGCATGTTGTCCAACAACCTGACAAATAGCACACCATAGCGTAGCTCCCACACTCGGCCCTATTGGGGCTTTTGTCTTCAGGGGAATTGGTCCCCCTCCTGTAACATAATTCGTGTACACGAGACAATGGTCTTTATTGTGCCCCTAGCTCTTTCACTTCAAACACCAGACTTCCATGCACACTTTTCATTTAGCCTCCTTTTCTTTATTCAAACTCTGTAATTCTAGGTGCAGGCTCTGTAACTGAGAGTGGATCTATTGTACCCCCAAGGTCGCATCCTGAATAGGTGATTCATGCAACCTCATCGCGATTTCCAAGGCTTCTACCAATGTTGTTATCTTCTTTTGTGACAAAGAAATTCTCAGGTGGGACAAAAGCGAAGCTATAAACCATTCGTGATGCTGACTATCTGTAAGTTGCATGTTAGCTTCTTGAATTTGACACTTCAACCTTTGATCTAATTCCCAAGGCGTCTCATTGACCCTCATCATAATTTATTTGAATCCAATTACTGACTGTGAGTCAGACTTAGGCTTACTAAACTCTTTGTTTAAAGCTGCCTTCGTCTCTTCCAGTGTTGCAAGGCGATTATCAGAACAATATTTAATATACCAGGTTAGCACGTGATCCTGCAGAGCGGTAACCAATTGTGCCTTCTTTATATTATCGTCAGTAATCTGTTGCATTGTCCAAACAGCATTCGCAACAAACCAAAACTGCTCTGTATTTTCACTCCCTATGCCCTTGAAGATGGACATCTTCATTGCATTCACCATGTTGAATAGTGGTGGTGGAGGTTGATGAGCCCCAATTTTGGTACAAATTGGGCTCATTTTTGGCCTATTTTACTTGCTCAAACCATTCATTTTTATTGTTTATGCATACACTTCTTAGTTTATTCATGTTGTTTGTAGGAGAAAGGATAGGCACTTTATCTACGTAGCTAATGCATTGTGATTCCAGGTTTTGGCATTAAAAGGGAGCAAAAGACAACGAAAAGGTGGCAAGGAGACAACGAGTTGGCATTGCTGACGTAAGGAGAGGTTGTCCACGGTCTTGGGGGACATCCCTCATGATCCTCACCAAGAACTCCGAGCCCCACTCCATCCTCCCTCCGAGCTTAATACACGGCCAGCTGTTCTACAGGAACAACAGTTCAAAACTGCTCTACAGGAAATAGCATTTATGATCATCCTACAGGATCAGCAGTTAAACTATAGATTGAACAGCCGAGCTCCTAGAATCATGGATACTTGTTGGAGCATCGTTTTGTATAAGTATAGAGGCCTTAGCCTTGGTTAGGTTGTTGAATCTCTCGTATTACTATTGTAATTTTGGAGCACAGCTCAAGTTTCGTTCTCTTTTGTAAGCCAATTTGGCATGTTATCAGATTATGAATAAAGGAGGCCACTTTTGAGTTAGTTCTGAGTTTTCTCAAGGAGCTATAGCTCTCAGGTTAGGGCCCAACCTGAGAGCCATAGACCTCCTCAGTGTTGTAATGTGTTTACATTTAGTTCCAGCACTTGAGTTTGTTTAATTTCATATGCAATTCGGATTTCCAGCTTGTTAGTTTAATCGTTTTCATGAGCATAGATAGGACTGGTTTGTAATGCTTTGCTTTCAGTATTCGAGTTTGATAGGATGATAGAATAAATCTCTTGGAGCTCCAACAAAAACAGGTTGCAAAAGGATCACTGCCATCTCACTGATTGGGATTGGAGTGTAGACCTTGATCAGCCACCAAAAAGAACAGCAGTCTTTTCATCTCCACGCAAGCTGCCACATGAACGTTTTTCATTGAAGATCTATTCATACATTCTCGACATTGATCCATACTGCACTCTCACGCATTAGTTTCATTTCTTGTTTTCCATTTCAGATTTATAGGTTTCATGGCATAATAGGTTAATGAATTTCTTGTTTTGATGCACAGGTCATTTGTTTCATTTACACAGCTCTTTCTCAAGCCACTTCCTTCATCGTTTTCTTCATCCACCTGCAAGTTCTATTCACCCTCTGTCTCACTCACTCATTTTCCAACTCTCTCATTCCACGTACAACTCCATCTCCTTCACTCTCGTAGGTTCCACCCTTCCAAAACATCAACCCATTGCATACACCTTCCCTTCGTCTGACTTTCCAT
Organism: Pinus tabuliformis; assembly: GCA_031772625.1. Classification (NCBI taxonomy): domain Eukaryota; kingdom Viridiplantae; phylum Streptophyta; class Pinopsida; order Pinales; family Pinaceae; genus Pinus; species Pinus tabuliformis. The sequence goes on from CM062806.1 coordinate 720,927,629, forward strand.
TCCCTGAGACATCATTAGGTCCATCTCCATCTCCCTTAGCCTCCCTCACCACTCCAACACTCCATCAACTCCTAAAAACCTCCACGGCCAACCATCTTGTAGACGTGCATAGCCATCCTGTAGAAAACAGAGTATCCTGTAGGATCCCCTGCAGCCTTCCTGTAGAAGGCCACTCACTTCGTTGTTGAGCTTCTGAACGTGAGGGACCTTTGTGGATGGGTGCTAAGGATCCCTAGGAACCTCTCCTAGCCTCCCCAACTTGTCCCACACCTTCCTTCCTTCTCCATCCCACCTGCACAATCAAACCCTAATTAGGCCAAGTTCACAATCATTCCACACACCTAAAGGAAAAACACAAAAACACATTTCTCAAGATGCAAGTAGCTTCGACCCAAGCATTTACATTTGTTAGAGGTAATGCCAGCATTCATAGGAGTTGCATCCACATTCTTTGCATTATAGAGGGTAGGTTAGTTAAATTAGGGTTTCATAGATTTACATGCTTTACATTGCTCTTGATTCAGTTTGTCAAGTAGAGTATCCTTCCTTTGAGTTAGCTTTCGTCCATCATTGATAAAGCTTCTTCTGTGAGCCTATAGAAGTTGGCTTAAGCCCTAGCAGACTTGTGCCAGCTGACCAAGTGACAGCTGCGACAAGGGCTAGTACTTGTGCATACAGCACCGTCGCTTCCAAGTTTGTACGAACTACCGGGTTGATAAAATGAGAGACAGGAAGCCCCAGGAGTTGTAACATTATTGCTACCATCCTGAAGCTCACCATCTTTTTGGTGCCGCTGCTGGGGAAGCGCCCGAGTATTAGCACTAGTTGCTTTTCCTCTACTTTTCTACTCTTACCTTCTGCTAAGTAGTTTGCTTCATTTCCATTTTGCAAAAGTAGCATAGACTTTCCTGCTTTCCTAGATTAATATTTCTTGCTTTCTTAGATTAGTATTTCCTACTTTCCTAGATTAACATTTCCAATTCCGCAAATTTCATTGGAGTAATCTAGTAGTTGTAGATCACTTTGTTTCCGTTTTGCAGGTACAAGAAAAAAGCAAAAGCACTAAAAGCTGAGAAGAGTCCTTTCCCTTTCATGCCTCGTAGGAACCGAGATAGATCAGGCAAATTCCTACCAAACACCCCCACCACATCACTAAGTCACCCTTCTCTCTTCTTTGGTGACAGTGACCCAGAGGAACCTATAGGTGAACATCCCGAGATATACCAAGACCCTATAGAAGAAGAAGAGTTAGAAACCACTCCATCTGAAGACATGGCTGATAACAGGAGAGAAGATGAGAGAATAGAAGGAGCTTTCCCCATCCGAGAGACCAATGGGGATATGAAAATGAAAAACATTAGCCCCTCTGCCTTGCCTCACTTCCATGGACTGACCACTGAGGATCCTGACACCTTCTTGTTTGAGTTTGCTGTCCTTTGTCGAACCTATGACTATACTGAGGATGAGCAAAAGTTGAAGCTTTTCCCTTCCACTCTTAAGGATGCAGCACTACGCTGGTTCATGGGATTACCTGGGAATAGCATCACCACTTGGGCTCAGATGCAGCAAGCCTTCAACACCAAGTATAGGGATTATTGTAGGTCCAAGGAAACCAAGGGAGAGATCTTTCGAATGACCATGGGGAATGATGAGTCTTTAGAAGACTATGAGGAGAGGTTCCAACTTAGCTACAAACGGGCCAGGTGCACACTTGACCCTGAATCCCTCAAGTTGGTCCTACTCCGAGGGGTCCCTGAAGATCTCTTAGACACCCTTCACATGTTAGCTGGGGGGGACATTTACCAACTGCCTTATGAGGACATCAAGACTGTGTTTCGAAATCATTCCAGGGCAGCTAGAAAACGAGGTAGAGGAAATCTCCTCTCCACCGGTGTCCCTTTCTCCAAACATGAGCTCACAAACCAATTAGAAGATCTTAAGAGTGAGGTGAGACATACCATTGCCATGCAGTTGGACACATTCAGGATCCAGCAAAAGAAAGAGGAAGCTGAGAGAGCCTTGGCTGTCTTCTGTCCTAGGTGCACCAGAAGACACCCTAAGAACGAATGTCATTTGCATTCGGTCGAACTGTGTTTCGTTTGTGAGGAGGACCACCCAACAAATCAGTGTCCAACCTTGCCTGGGTTTAAAGCCATGTACCAAGGAACTGAAGCCTCCACTGAACCTCTCTACTTCATCAACCAAAGGAGGCCTCAAGGATCTAGACCTTATCAGCAGGGGATGAAAGGGGCATCTCAAGCTTATTACAACCCCAACCACTTGACTCCCATGCCTTCCTGGGGTCCCCCTGCTCATCCTTCCTGGTCCATGCCTCCTCCATGGTCTTATCCACCTCAGTACCCTACACAACCTACTTCTCATCCATATCACTCACATACCCAGTCGCAGCCTCAATGGAGTGCTCCTCAGTCGGGGTGGAGGCCCCAATACAACACTCCTCCTGCCATTTTGCCTCCACCACCAGTTCAACCTCAGCCTTTACCTCCTGCTCCTCCAAGGCAACCTCAGATGCCTGCTCAACCGAACCCGAACCCCAACAATAGACAGGCTCAGCAGGTATATACTAGGGAGACCTCATGCCCTACCTATGCTGTGGAAATCCAGGAGATCAATCTTAGATCTGGAAAGACTCTTCCAGATCGCCAACCTCCTCCCCCAGAGGATGAGGAAACCCATCAGGAGAGTGAACCAAAGCCTACTCCACCCTTTCCTGAGAGACTAACCGCCACCACACAACCGAACCCAGAAGAAGATGAGCTTTTGGGTGAGCTCAAACAGTTGTGTGTAAAAATCCCACTTCTCCAAGCCATCAAGGATGTGCCAATATATAACAAGCTGATTAAGGAGAAGTGTTTCAAACACCCAAGCAGACGGAAGAAAGATGCCTCAACTATCAATGTCATAGGACAACTGTCTGACCTTATGCTAGGACAAGTCATCTGCCCAAAGTACCTAGATCCTGGAAGTCCTGTAGTAGATGTACACATCAATGGCACCATTATCCCCCACACCTTGATTGATCTGGGGGCAGCCATCAATGTGATGACCAGGGATACCATGCTTAAACTCAATCTTCAGGGTTCCTTGAGAAAGACCTCGACAGTACTGCAGTTAGCAGATCGCTCCACCGTGACTCCCGAAGGGATTGTGGAGGATGTCTTGGTCTCAATTGATTCTTGGGAATACCCTGCAGATTTCCTGGTCCTGCAACCAAAGGCCAAGCTTACTGGATATCCTCTCATCTTGGGAAGGCCTTGGTTAGCTACTGCAGATGCTTACATAAGTTGTCGGGCAGGGAACATGACCATCAAAAATGGTCCTATGTCCAAGCAGCTAGTCCTATACCCTCCTGCCCAACCCTCTTTAGAGCATGATTTACCACTCTGGTTGGAGGACGGAGAAGAAGACGAGGTGTACTCTGCACCTCTGTGCACCCTAGATGCCGCTAGAAGAAATTCTCCTACCGAGGATGATTTAATTGAGACCCTGATCCAGAATCCACCTTCCAGTGCACTATCTTTAGAGAAGTTGGTGGAGGATGCCCAAGCTAGCACCTTAGTGGACCTTTGTACAGCCAGCCCTGTCACTCCCAGAGTCAAAAGTGTGGAGTTCGGCCCCGAGAGAGCGTTAAAGATCAGCTCCTCTCTATCTCCTTCCCAGGAGAAGGAGTTGTGTAGCCTATTGGCCAGCCACTTAGATGTTTTTGCTTGGAGCTATAAGGAGATGAAAGGAGTCCACCCCTCGGTCTGTACCCATCATATATATATCAAGGAGGATTGTAAACCAGTTAGGCAACCCCAGAGGAGAATGAATCCAGCCCTTAAGGACATTGTCAAGGAAGAATTGCAAAAACTGTTGGATGTCGGATTCATTTACCCCATCTCAGATAGTGAATGGGTGTCCCCTCTAGTGTTGGTTCCCAAGAAGAATGGGAAGTGGAGGATCTGTGTAGATTATCAGGAGCTGAACAAAGCTACCAAGAAAGACCATTTCCCTCTACCTTTCATAGATCAAGTGTTGGATGGACTGGCAGGAAAGAAGTTCTTCTCTTTCCTGGATGGGTTCAGCGGGTACAATCAAATCCAAATCAGCCCGGAAGACCAAGATAAGACCACCTTCACTTGTCCTTGGGGTACCTTTGCCTACCGAGTCCTTCCCTTTGGGCTATGCAATGCTCCTGCTACTTTTCAGAGAGCTGTCTTGAGCATCTTCTCGGAGTTGGTCCATGATGCAGTGGAAATCTACATGGATGACTTTACTCCTTATGGGGCTAACTTCCAGGAAGCATTGTCCAACTTGGGAAAGGTCCTAACCAAGTGCCTCGAAATGAACTTGTCCCTTAGCCCTAAGAAATGTGAATTCCTAATGAATGAAGGGACAGTGCTAGGCCATACCATTTCTTCTCAAAGATTGCAGGTGGATCCTAACAAAATTGCTCTCATCAAGAGGGTTCCACCTCCTCAAAAAGTAAGGGATGTCCGGAGTTTCTTGGGATTAGCAGGATACTACCAGAGGTTCATTAAAGACTTCAGCAAATTAGCCTCACCATTGTTTGGTTTGTTGGAAAAAGATGTGGAGTTTAATTGGACTGACGATTGTCAGAAGAGTTTGAATGAATTAAAAGACAAGCTAGTGTCAGCTCCAATCCTAAGAGGTCCAAACTGGGCCCTACCTTTCCACATCCACACTGATGCCTCGAACAAAGCCATAGGTGCAGCCTTAGGACAAGTTGAGCAAAAACTTCCATATGCCATTTACTTCGTTAGCAAAAATTTGTCCAAAGCAGAGCTGAATTACACTGTAACCGAGAAGGAATTCTTAGTTGTGGTTCATGCACTGAACAAGTTCCGACATTACATTACTGGTTACCAGACTTTTGTACATACTGACCATGCTGCTATTAGATACTTGATGAATAAACCAGATGTGAATGCTCGTATTATCAGATGGTTACTTTTATTGCAGCAGTTTGATCTAACCATTGTTGATAAACCAGGAAAAGAAAATGTTGTTGCTGACTTCTTGTCTAGATTGGATTTGCCTGCAAATGAAGATGGGACGGTGGATGACCAGATGCCTGATGAGCATCTGTTTGCTATCTCAGTACTCTCTCCATGGTTTGCTGATATAGCAAACTACCTTGTTTCAGCTCAGTTCCCTCCGCACCTCTCTTCAAAAGAGAAGAGCAAAATCATCAGAAAGAGTGCCTCATTTACATGGATTGGGGGCAACCTGTTCAAGCTTGGCCCCGATCAGATCTTAAGGCATTGTGTAAGGGAGGAGGAAGTCTTTGACATTCTCCTCACCTGTCATGATGGGCCTTGTGGAGGACATTTTGCAGCAAAGAGAACTGCCTTCAAGATCCTGCAGGCAGGCTACTATTGGCCCACACTTCATCAAGATGTCAGAAGATATGTTAGCCAGTGTGACCAATGCCAAAGAATGGGGAAACCGACCCAAAGGGATGAGATGCCTCTCCAACCTCAAGTGACTCTCGAGCCATTTGAGAAGTGGGGCATGGACTTTGTGGGCCCAATCAATCCCTCTTCGAGGTAGAGATCCTACATCATAGTGTGTACTGACTACTTGAAAAAGTGGGTAGAGACTAAAGCAATCAAAGCAGCAACAGAAGAAAAGGTGGTCGAGTTCTTAAGAGAGAACATCTTCTACAAGTTCAGCTACCCAAGAGAGCTGGTGACCGATCAAGGGAGCCAGTTCACCTCCAACTTGGTTGAAGATCTATTAGCTCATCACAAGATCAAGCACAGGACTTCCACCCCCTATCATCCTCAAGCAAATGGGCAGGTGGAAGTCACCAATAGAGCTCTAGAAGGGATCTTGACCAAAGTGGTGAACAGCAACAGAAAAGACTGGGCAGATCGCCTAGTTGAAGCCACATGGGCTTACAACACCACTTGGAAGACCACCACCGGTTTCACACCGTATGAGCTGGTCTATGGGAAGAAAGCTTTGCTGTCCATTGAGTTTGAGTATAACACCTTGAGGTTGGCAGCTCAGCTGGACCTAGATCTCAGCCATGCACAGCAAGAAAGGTTATTGCAGTTGAATGGACTGGATGAACACCGTATGCAGGCCCTCCTTCACTCAGAAGTGGTCCAACTTCAGAGGAAGGTATGGCATGACCAACATCTCCATGACAAGCAATTTCAGCCGGGAGATTGGGCTTTGTTGTATGATTCCAGATTCAAAGATTTCAAGGGGAAGTTGAGAACCAGATGGCTAGGGCCATATGTGGTGGAACAGTGCCATGACAATGGATCTGTCCTCATTCGAACCATTGATGAGGAATCCATTCCCATGCTTGTCAATGGGCACCGATTGAAGATCTATAGAAGACCCCTCTCAAGACAAGAGTTTATCAGCACTATGGAGAAATCTGTTTTGGTCATAGAGAAGGGTTCTGCCTCCACTTTGGGCATACCCTGAAGGATCCAAAACACAAAAAAAAAAAGAAAAAAAAACAACAAAAGAAGAAAAAAAAAAGAAAATAAAGATCCTTGGGTGAAAACCTCTCTGAGGCACCCAAGGCAGGCAGTAGGGGTGAAAACCTCATTGAGGCGCTCCTATTGTCTTTCGAAAAAGAAAAGAGAGAAAAATAAAGATCCTTGGGTGAAAACCTCTCTGAGGCGCCCAAGGCAAGCAGTAAGGGTGAAAACCTCATTGAGGCGCTCCTATTGTCTTTCTAAAAAAAAAAAAAAAAAGGGGAAAAAAGAAAAAGAAAGAAAAAAGGAAAAAGCAATCAGCACAATAAAAAGTTTGCATGCAGATGTTCTATGGAGGAGAAGAAGCCTCTCCACTCCAAGCCAAAGGCCTTCATCATGCTAGCAAAGGATGTCATCAGCACCTCCTCCAAGAACAGAAATGTTTTTTAAGGTATGTGCAATTATTATCATGCTTTGGATCTTCTACAGGAAGATACAGTTTTCTACAGGAATAGACAGTCTTCCTACAGGAAGACGCAGATCTTCTATAGGAAAGTGCCAAATTTCTACAGGAAGCTCCGTGTTCTACAGGAAACTTCCTGTAGAAGATTGCGATGGCCGAAATATGTTTCAACTGAAGCTCTAGCGACCGAGGATTGGATTGAATACATGCATGTCAATGATGGCACCCCTGAACATTGCCATTATCGTCCTCCACCATCCTCGTCGCCATGCAACCAAGATCCCTGCAGCAGCACAACAAAGTAATCAGTTCTCGTGAGAAAGCATCTGTCGAAGAAAAATTAAGCACCGAGAACCATACCACATCCACGTTGATACATCAGAAGCACCGGGATCGTGATCGAGGAGCCAGAACCGCCAGCATGCAGCATACACCCGAGGAGAAAGAACTATGACAAGACCCCTCGCGGGGATCCTGTAACAGTTCAACCTGCTCAAGTGAAGACCGTTCACAGCACCGCCATCAAACACGGGCGCATGAACGCAGAACCATTCGCTCCGTCGCCAGCATCCTGTAACCACGAGCCTACAGGAATGTGCATCCACATGCGGCAGGTAGATCCATCGCTCAAAAGACTGGAAATCATGTGCAGCCGCGCGCAGGTAAGTGTTCTAATCCTTCTCTCCATCAAACTGCATGATTATTACTTCGATTTGTTTCGCATGGCATAAAGGTGAATGGTTGAGCGGCCTAAAGGCCAGTGATTGGCCACGTCGGTTAGTAAAGAGATAGTCAGAGGACGAGGTGGCAGCCACGACGAAAGAAACACGCAGCAAGCACGTGAAGATCAGTCCCGTCAACCGAGAAGTGAAGTCTAACCGAAAAGGGCAGCGGCAGATCTGTGGGAATGAATGCGGCAACAAACGAATGTGCAGGCGGATGATGGGTGACGTCACCCAACGGGCCGGCGGGGACAGCTCACCCCCGTGCCACGAGCTGCGCCGATTCAAAATCTAATCGGCTCGATTAAGCGTGTATCTCCATCAACCTCACTTCAAGACTCGAGTAGATCCTCTGCTTACCTCTGCATATTGATACGCCGAGCTCTCAGCTACCTGAACGCTGGTAAAGCACCTCTCGACCGCCAGCCAACTAAAGCTCTTCCCGAAGCCTGCGCACTGCTCCTACAGGAACAGTTTCTACAGGAACGCCGTCCTACAGGAAGCAGTTTCTACAGGAACGTGGCTCTACAGGAAGGTGAAGTCTTCACGTAAAAATGGTGGCAGAAAAGAGGTAACCCTGCAACTCCTTCCGCAGTTGGTTTTTAAAGGTGGCAAGGCCAATAGTCACAGTTTGGTCATAAAAAATTGGATTGCCGTGCCTATACTATCGCTCCTACATGATAGCTATATAATCAAACTGTGGTCTGTAAATTCATTGCATGTTCTGTCTTTAAGACTGAATTTCCTGTGTATCCACCACCTCTGGTCAAAACCACTGTGTTCATCATGCCTGGCGGGTTTATCAGGCGAGAGCCCACTAATTCAAATGCATTAAGGAGAAACCTGGCAGTGGTTGAGCTCTTCACTAGAGCACAATGGATGCCTTTCTGTGATAAACTACAGGGCTATGATGATGAAGTAGCCGAGGAATTTTTGCAGGCTCTGCAGCCTAAATCACAGACATTGGCCACGGTAACCTTCAGAGGTCTCAGCCTCAAACTCACCCCAGAGCATATCAGTCGGATTACAGAGCTGCCCATGGGTCTGCCGTGGGACAAAGAAGAGCGGAAGCAGAGCCAGCAAGCAAAGAAGGATTTCTTCCCACCTGAGGAAGAATTCTCAGAGGATAAAAATGGGGTAAGAAGGACGAGCCTAACACCACCGTGGAATGAAGTCAGTTTGCAAATAATGAAGTATATTATGTGTGAAGGCCGGTTCAGTATAGTATATGCATATCATTTCCGGCTCCTCACTGAGTTAAGGCACAGAATTGACGATCATGTAGACCAAAAACTAAGCATCCCTTATTATCTTCTACAGTCCCTAATGGAGTGTGCTACAAAACTAAGACAGGGCATCCCTGATCAGATAGCCCATCATGGGTTAATAAAATTGCTTGTTGAAGATGCATTGCACTCATATAAAGTTCCCCTCTCCTGGGAGTCATTTAGGAATCTGACACGAGATGGGGACATTAAAATGCTGATCGAAGATAGTGGCTCCTCCAGCACTGAAGACAAGGAAGAGGTGGCTGAGGAAGAAGAGGCCAAAGAAAAAGCTGACTCCCCCATCCTGTCAGCAAGAGAAATAAGGTCAAAAAGTAGGAGAGACAAAATCGGGGAAAGCCACGTCAGCCCAATTACCTCTCCAGCACTCGCAGGCAAACAAAAGGATCCAACCCCTGTAGAAAAAAGAGAAAAAGGGAAGACACCTACCGCTACAGGAAAGGAAAAGCAGGCTTCTACAGGAAGCCCGAAAGCAAAGACCAAGGCTTCTACAGGAAGCCCAAAAGCAAAGACCAAGGCTCCTACAGGAAGCCCAAAAGCAAAGACCAAGGCTTCTACAGGAAGCCCGACACCAGCGTCTACAGGAAGCACAAGGGTGCAAGAACAAGCTTCTACAGGAAGCCATGCACAACCAAAATCTGAGAAGCAAAAGGTGGATGTTTTAGCCAGAGAGGCAGCGGCTGTATTAGCTGGCCTCAGTATGCCACCTAAGCTAAAGGGAAAAAGGAAGAGGGACCCTCCTCTCTACTTCAAAGCACGGAGGAGTGTTCGGATAAAAACAGGGAAACCACAGCAGCAGTCCAGCAGCCCAATTGTCATTGAGGACACCCCTGTTTCTCCCAAAGACAAATCTCCCTCAAAGGTCACAGTTACCTATGAAAAGGGCAGCCCGAAGAAGAGCACATGGCAAGACCAAGTGGACCTGTTGGACGAGAAAACCAGGCTACAGGAAGCTGAGAACGTCCTACAGGATACCTTAGCTCGACTACAGGAAACCGAACAGAAAGAAGAAGGAGGACCCTCATCACCCAGGGCGGATGAGGCAGAACCCCCTCAGGAAACAGCAAGAGAGCATATACCTGAACCTAGTCCTTCACCCAATCTGAATTCATATTACACTTTCTTGGAGGCAGGCAAGATCATCCCACAAAAATTTACCGTACCTCTATTCTTCGAATTGGAGAAAGAAAGAGTCCGCTCCCATACCTGGATGCAAATTGCCAAATCAAAGGGGGTGGGGGACATAGGCCCTCTACAAGATCAGCTCAGGGAGGCCAGAAGTGAGTTCACTATGGCTAAACATGTGGCTAGCTGCCAGCAGGCACTTCTACAGGAAAGTAACCAAAAGCTACGGTTGCAGCTGCAAGAACTCCAGGCAAGGGCAGGACTATCCTCCAAGGGCATCACATCTGAACAAGAAGGCAAGAAGGAGCTGACCACCAATATTGAAGGACCAAAAACAGTTCTACAGGAAGAAGAACAGCAGTTAAGAATTGAGGTGCAAGCCTTAAAGGAGCAGCTGCAACAAAAGGAGACGCAATTGGCTTGCATGGCTAGTTGGGCCATGGAAGCCTTGCAGTGCAGACATCCTGCAAAGTCCTATGGGCTGTACTTAAAGGATCAGTGGCTACAATTCCAGATCAACACCCTAGCACAAAGAGGTATTGAGCAAATTCATGACCCACAGCAGTTTACTGAAGTATGCAACACTAGCTCAGCAGAGGATAAAGCTAAGCTAGCAGAATTTTATATCCACAATCTAATTCTGCCCAATGAGGTCTCGTGGGATCCCAATATCGCCTTGGGCGATATGCAACTAATGGCTTTTGCATCATGGCTGAATCATGAGGATCAGAGGGCCACTGAAGAGAAATCGGTCATGAACCGGGAAGTGAGTGAACCACTGTATATTCGGGCAGAACTAGAAGATCCGGTTGCCCTCACCTCAGCCCGCCAACAGTTATCCAATGATCCTGCAGCTTCCTTGAGATTCATAGACCAGCAAGCCCAAGCAATAGCCCATTTTGAAGACATGGACAGACTCTTGGGAGAAACTGCTGGCCATGCTTGTGCACGTAGATGGAATGCTTTGGCACATAGCTTGAAAATCAGGGAATACCATACCCCGACCAGAATGAGGGAAGCATTTGCAAGGGTGGACCTGTACAAGAAATCAGTGCAAAGACTTCAGGCCAGCTGGATTGGCCTCAAACTCAGCCCTCCATTGTTGCTAGGATTGGCTGAAGGAGGTACAGGAAAGGAAGAAAGGGCACAATGGGAAAAAGTGGAAAATACAGCAGGGTTTCATATCAACCATGAAGACATCACCACAGAAGCTTGGGATGTAAGGGGAGCAGTAAAGGCCATGAAGGATAAGGATCTTGACTAAGTTGCTCAAGGATGAGCAAATGGTTCAGCTGGGGGGTGATGATGAGCCCCAATTTTGGTACAAATTGGGCTCATTTTTGGCCTATTTTACTTGCTCAAACCATTCATTTTTATTGTTTATGCATACACTTCTTAGTTTATTCATGTTGTTTGTAGGAGAAAGGATAGGCACTTTATCTACGTAGCTAATGCATTGTGATTCCAGGTTTTGGCATTAAAAGGGAGCAAAAGACAACGAAAAGGTGGCGAGACAACGAGTTGGCATTGCTGACGTTAGGAGAGGTTGTCCACGGTCTTGGGGGACATCCCTCGTGATCCTCACCAAGAACTCCGAGCCCCACTCCATCCTCCCTCCGAGCTTAATACACGGCCAGCTGTTCTACAGGAACAACAGTTCAAAACTGCTCTACAGGAAACAGCATTTATGATCATCCTACAGGATCAGCAGTTAAACTATAGATTGAACAGCCGAGCTCCTAGAATCATGGATACTTGTTGGAGTATCATTTTGTATAAGTATAGAGGCCTTAGCCTTGGTTAGGTTGTTGAATCTCTCGTATTACTATTGTAATTTTGGAGCACAGCTCAAGTTTCGTTCTCTTTTGTAAGCCAATTTGGCATGTTATCAGATTATGAATAAAGGAGGCCACTTTTGAGTTAGTTCAAAGTTTTCTCAAGGAGCTATAGCTCTCAGGTTAGGGCCCAACCTGAGAGCCATAGACCTCCTCAGTGTTGTAATGTGTTTACGTTTAGTTCCAGCACTTGAGTTTGTTTAATTTCATATGTAATTCGGATTTCCAGCTTGTTAGTTTAATCGTTTTCATGAGCATAGATAGGACTAGTTTGTAATGCTTTGCTTTCAGTATTCGAGTTTGATAGGATGATAGAATAAATCTCTTGGAGCTCCAACAAAAATAGGTTGCAAAAGGATCACTGCCATCTCACTGATTGGGATTGGAGTGTAGACCTTGATCAGCCACCAAAAAGAACAGCAGTCTTTTCATCTCCACGCAAGCTGCCACATGAACGTTTTTCATTGAAGATCTATTCATACATTCTCGACATTGATCCATACTGCACTCTCACGCATTAGTTTCATTTCTTGTTTTCCATTTCGGATTTATAGGTTTCATGGCATAATAGGTTAATGAATTTCTTGTTTTGATGCACAGGTCATTTGTTTCATTTACACAGCTCTTTCTCAAGCCACTTCCTTCGTCGTTTTCTTCATCCACCTGCAAGTTCTATTCACCCTCTGTCTCACTCACTCATTCTCCAACTCTCTCATTCCACGTACAGCTCCATCTCCTTCACTCTCGTAGGTTCCACCCTTCCAAAACATCAACCCATTGCATACACCTTCCCTTCGTCTGACTTTCCATTCCCTGAGACATCATTAGGTCCATCTCCATCTCCCTTAGCCTTCCTCACCACTCCAACACTCCATCAACTCCTAAAAACCTCCACGGCCAACCATCCTGTAGATGTGCATAGCCATCCTGTAGAGAATAGAGTATCCTGTAGGATCCCCTGCAGCCTTCCTGTAGAAGGCCACTCACTTCGTTGCCGAGCTTCTGAACGTGAGGGACCTTTGTGGATGGGTGCTAAGGATCCCTAGGAACCTCTCCTAGCCTCCCCAACTTGTCCCACACCTTCCTTCCTTCTCCATCCCACCTGCACAATCAAACCCTAATTAGGCCAAGTTCACAATCATTCCACACACCTAAAGGAAAAACACAAAAACACATTTCTCATTATGCAAGTAGCTTAGACCCAAGCATTTACATTTGTTAGAGGTAATGCCAGCATTCATAGGAGTTGCATCCACATTCTTTGCATTATAGAGGGTAGGTTAGTTAAATTAGGGTTTCATAGATTTACATGCTTTACATTGCTCTTGATTCAGTTTGTCAAGTAGAGTATCCTTCCTTTGAGTTAGCTTTCATAAATCATTGATAAAGCTTCTTCTGTGAGCCTATAGAAGTTGGCTTAAGCCCTAGCGGACTTGTGCCAGCTGACCAAGTGACAGCTGCGACAAGGGCTAGTACTTGTGCATACAGCACCGTCGCTTCCAAGTTTGTACGAACTACCGGGTTGATAAAATGAGAGACAGGAAGCCCCAGGAGTTGTAGCATTATTGCTACCATCCTGGAGCTCACCAGAGGTGGAGGTGGGGATGAAGGTGTATGTGATGGAGTTGGGGTGGAGGTGGAGAGGAAGGATGATTTGCTCTAGGATCCCTTGAGTGATTAGCTGAACAGTGCTTCACGGTGGTGTCTGTTCTGCCCCTTCATCATCACTTGGAGGAGGTCCAATCAATGGACTATACTTTGTTCTTGGTCCTTCATGATTTCTAAAGAATCATCCACTTTGCATAGCTCCGAACATTAAGGTAATGGCATCACCCATTTTTCACTTAACAATATTTTAATCCAAGTATTCAATGATCTTAAATACTTACCTCGTAGTCCTTTGAAAAATCATCGCTTCACTTCACTATAGCTGACCGAGGTATCAACTATAAATTATGTGACAAATCCTCCCAGAATTCGATCGAGCCAATGATCGACAACCCGCGCGATCTTGTGTTCAGAGTGTTTTAGCCGTCACACTAATTCTGGAGTCCATACTATAGGACTATCGAGCTTCCACCTTCCTTGATTTTCTGTTAATTTAGCTGACCACTCATACAGTTCAATGGGAAAAGTGCAGACGAATATCTTGTGTATCTCTGTATACAGATACCTGTTCAACCGCTCTTCCTTCAACAGGCATAGATTCCTGTTTTATTGTGTTGCAAACTTGTGAATCTTCTAATCCAACCACTTTTCAATTTATTTCTTGGCTGGATTCTAGTGATGCGACATCACACATCTCTTTCAAGCAGATCCTGTTCCCAACAACGGAACCATTTGTTGGCTTAGGGGGTCCTGACCCAGGTTCAGAGTTAGTTGTACCAACCAACAAAACCTTGACCCTTTCGGCAAAAACTTGCATAGCACATGCTATAATATCACCCGAAGCAGTATGGGGGATGCAAGAACCAAGTTTCTGCATCCAGAGACTAGTGTGATGTCTTCCAGCGCCTCATATCTGCCTTCGTGCAGATTGATAAACTCTTAGGGAACGTTGTTGCAATTCTGTTAAAACAACCTTCAGACCTTCATGAAGGTCTACGATCAGTCCTTGCGGACCTCGAATAGTTCATTCGCCTACTTACGCGTATCAGAGAGAAGATCTAAATTAGTGTTCGCGCAGATCTACTTAGGTTATTAGTAAACATCAGAGAATTCATCAGAGTCTTCGTGAAAATACTTAAACATGCATTGTGTACATCATTATGAAGAGAATCCCGTAACATTCAACCAATTTTCCATAAAACACATCGTTCATTGATAGCATATAACATTAACATAGATAAATAGAAATATGTAAGAATTCTCGGAAAACTGTCTTTATTGATATTCAATTCAAGGTTATAGACTCAAAACTACCCTGTGCACATAGTTGCAAAGGTCCTTGCACTTAGCTGCAGAATTTACCTAGGCCTGTGTGCACCAACTACAGAGCCTTTCTTCTTATTTCTTACCCACTTCTTCTCGTTATCACTTCTCCTCCTTGCTTTACACTCTCTAAGACACACCTATTTGTAGCCTTTTTCATACAATGCTATGGTCCGCGGACCATGGGTGAATCTCAAAGCCGACTCAAACTTTACATAAAAACAATGGGCTAAACCCCTTTGACTCCTATTCATCTACGCGCTCTGCATCCACAAATCACGGGGGCTTTACATTATTTACAAAAACTGTACCAAAACTTGGGTTATCTAAACCCCAAAACTGTTCTAGGGACCCCATCCCAACAATGTTAAACTTTATGAAGACGACTTTGAGAATAGGGCAAAGGGTGTGCAACCCAAATAGGACAGAGGGTGTGCAGCCCTCAAAGCCAATGCATGGCTGAACTGATGACCA
This sequence comes from Pinus tabuliformis, assembly GCA_031772625.1. Taxonomy (NCBI): domain Eukaryota; kingdom Viridiplantae; phylum Streptophyta; class Pinopsida; order Pinales; family Pinaceae; genus Pinus; species Pinus tabuliformis. Next base: position 720,942,929 of record CM062806.1, read on the forward strand.
TGATGTATAAACATGTTGAATTAAATTTGTAATTAAAACAATTGATTTATTTCTTTCATTCAGATCTCCGGTTCTATTTCCGTTAGCAACTCTCATTTTATGTCAAGCAAAGATAGTGAGACTGCTGAAAAACATTACATAAACTTGAATTTTAGTTTCTTTACATTACATTGCTATCGAATTTCTGAGTTTGAAGTTGTTTGAGATAAATTTCATTGTGTATGACCATATTACACTTAATCCATAAAATTGGCTTTTATTTTACAGGTTGGTTTTCCAATAAGTTTACAATTATATATGTTGACTACTATAATTCTAAAAATAAAAGCTAATTCTGAATACAAGTAGGACATTGATGAATTCTGGAGCCTAGTACAAATGTATAAACTATTCACAATCTATTGAAAATAATTCTTTTCACATCATATATTTACATGGAAGCACTTTCTCTATTCAGTTCTTGAAAGCAAATTTTTTATAATAAAAACATTTACCTTTTTAATTATATTTTAAATTTCTACAAGTCTTTGGACAATATTTTTTGAAATTGTAACATTTTTAATTATATTTTAAATTTCTACATGTCCTTGGATATAAATTATTTGGCAATATTTTTTTTGAAATTGTTGCTTCAAATTTTGTGTTAATTCTTTTCATTGATAGACTACTTTAATATGCTGGATGTTATAGTGATTTTAATCAAAATTAATCTCACGAGTAAGAACCTAACTTCCTTGATTCAAAACTTCAAAGTAATATTTTTGACAAATTAAATATACAATAAAAAAATTATTCATTTACTACCAAAACTAACTTAACTTTTAATAATAGTAGTACACACTTGAATTTAGAGGGTTCCAAAATGAAAAAGTTATCTCTTTCCTAAAACTTGTAAGACCTTTTTGTCCGTAAACAAGAGAATTTTTTTATAATGAAATGGACAAAAACAAGATGAAGATTTCCTATATCAAATAATTTATATATTACTTAGATGAAGATTTCCTATATCAAATAATTTATATATTACTTATTTGAAGTCGGTGGTAATTTGTATCAGATAGTTTTCCTATATATTAATCACACAAAGAATATGTTGTCAAATGTATTATTTTGAAATTGTAGTTTGAAATTAAAATGATTTTTTTTAAAGATACTATGAATAAGAATATGCTGAGTTAAACTATTTTTTTTAAGGATCTTATTACACTATACTTAGTCATAAGAATATGCTTAGTTAAATTTCTTTAGTCTCCCAATATGTTTAGTTATAAGATTTACATTATACCTAGTCATAAGAATAACAAGGTTTTTCAATAAATAAAATAAATGGAAAAATATTTTAACTATTAAAGGAGGGTAAAATATTTATCGATTTTTAATTGTAATATGCCAAGTCACTCTATAATACTCAATTTCTCTTTTTTAGTTTGACTTCAAAAAGAAGGCACAAGTTCAAAAAAAAAATGTAAATACATTGTAATTGTAAAAATTGTAATTACTAAAGCTCTTGTTTAGTAATTAAAAACTCTTCATTTGATTGGTATTTAAAATAGTGAAGTATTTAAATCATGTCTGCCATATTGTTTAAAAAAAATATTGTGAACTATAATTGCTTTAATTGATGAGTTTAAATTTCGTAAAAAAAAATTATAATAGTTCAAATTAGTATAAAACTTAGATACCAACACACTTTCCTCTTGAAATCTCCAAGACATATGAGAGGTGGTATATTGCAACTTTTGGATTTTGAATTTAAATTTGAAACTCAAACAAACCGCCCCATCATATTTAATATTTAAACTACCTTGCCAACTCACCATATCACTTACTCAACCATTTGGAAAAATGGATGACCAAAAAATGGGAGGAAGAGGAGGTTGGAAAAGTGCCAAGAATATCAATACCATACATGCATACCTCTGGATAACATAGTCTTAAGGACTCTTTATCTTGGTGGATAGTTGTCATCATTCTCCCATTGCTCATCAGTTAAATAATGGATACATTGAAAAGATAGATTTTGGAATCAATTCAAGAAAAACTATGACCTTAATAATTCTAGCCAATAGGAATTGTAACCCATAGTAACTCTAACCAACGAGAACTATTACCACAATAACTCCAGTTGGCAAGAACTTTGATCAATGAACAAATAAATGATTATAGGTAATTGGTCATAATAGTTCCCTCATCAAGAAATTCCCTATAACTACGACTAATAAACATTGATTATAGTTCTTGTGAGTCAAGGTTCTTAACTAACAAAGGAATTATTCCCTAGGACTATGACTGAAAAACATAGATCATAGTTTAATTTCATAGTCAAAGCTCCCACATCATAATTCTTGTTGTCATGATTCTTGTAAAATAAAGTCATAGTTCCTAATTGACAAGGGAACTATGAACAACAAAGGAATGATTCCTAAGGTCATAGTTCATGAGGGTTAAAGTTCTCGAGGTCATAGTTACTATGCGTCATAATTCATAAGGGTTAAAGTTCTCAAGTTCATAGTTCTTATATGTCATAGTTACTATGCTCATAGTTCTTGTGGGTCGTGTTTTCTATTGGTTAGAGATCCCAATGATAAGAAATCTCATAGAATTTCTTCAATGAGAGTCGAAAAAATTCCTGTTGGAAAATGAGAGAGGGAGGGAAATATAAATAGAGAGAGATGGAGAGAGAGAGAGAGACTAGAAAATGTGTAAATGGAAATAGAGAAATAGAGTGTTGGGAATAAATTAGTCATAATGGTATAAACAAGAATTACATCCATACGATTCCATTCCATCAAATTCCACAATACGAGGGTTTTCAAATTCCACAAAAGCAATGTTTTCAAATTTCATAAAACTAAGGTCTTCAAATTTCATTTCAATATACATCGACAGACATCGCCAAATTGTGATGCATGTTCAATATGGTGTGTTTACTCACATTTTCTAATTATGCACTCAAATTTGAACTCACTATGTTGGAGTTTCCACATTCCACATTGCTATGGTTTTCAAATTCCACAAAGCAAGGGTTTTCATAGTGCATAGAACTAAGTTTTCCAAATTGCATAATTATATTTCTTCATAATGCACACACACTTTTGAGCCATGCTAAGCAAGTAGCCTCGTTGGGGTCCTAGTTGGTACCTTGGGCCTTACGGAGCCTAAGTAACTAGGAACACATGTGAATTCCTAAGAATAAGCACACATTCTTGTGGGCATGTTTTCCTCATGATAGCCCCATTTCCACTTTTGGGGTCATCATTCTTGCGCAAGTGCCTTTAGTTGATTCTCACTAGTTTTTTCAATTATGCATAATCCTTCTCAAGCTCTCATTATAGAATTTCTCTCAGAATTCCTTCATACACTTCATGCTAGGTGTTTTCTCATTAGTCTACATTGTTTCTTTCTTTTTCCACACATGTTATTCCACAACCACTTACCACATGCTTATTTACTTTATAACAATAGAGTGCTAAGTTATTTCATCATGACTATTCCCTAATTAAAAAAGCCTCCATCGTGTTCTAGTTGATTTCTTACACTTGTTTGAGAAACTTCCACATATTTAACTTTATGTATCTATATATTACTATTTTATGTTTATCTCATCATTATAGATTGGTCATGGTTATGAGCACTATAATAGGTTATCATCATTCATTTCTTAAAACCCCCATTTCTTTATACTTATTTTTCTATCTTCTCATAGGTTTGTATTCTTTGAGGGGTAAGTTTCTTCCAATTTTGACTTCATTCATATGTAATTTAGGGAATTGTGATACTATTTTCCATTTATAATTTATCTTGTTTCAGATTGAATTATTATGGTGTTCTTCATCTATCTCAATGCTTTCATAGTGAAAGAATTAAATGAATCGACTTGTACAGTCTTGTTTATCAATGGGCCCTAATTTGGGTATGAATTCTTCCAAATCCATTTTGAGGCATTAAACGTTTTTTTCTGGGGTAAAAAAATTCTTGTTTGTGCGAGATCATCTGGTACTCGAACTTTGTATGAAAAATTTATGCCTCTCGCAAGTTTATCTACCATACTGACCACCATGCTACAAGTCGATGTCACGTTAATCCCCGTTACTCATGCATATGGGGCTAGCCATGTGTGTAATTTAAAAAAGACTCAAGAAGGTCCAAAATCGTAACTCTAGTTGAGGGTTGAGGGAGTCAAACCTTTCATATAGTTAGCTATTGCGTTATGTTAAATACTAGGACGCTAGGAGGAGTAGGGGTTACATTTCATATTATCATATTCTCCTCATATTTGAGCAAAGCAATTGGGAGTGGGATGTTAGAAAGAAAAAAGGGCTTAAGATTTTGTAGCAACTTTATAAGCCATAGGTCTTAGGTATCTCTATAGAGAGCACCTCTTTCTTTGTATCTACACATTTTTCCATACTAGAGAATAGATATCAAAGCAACTTACCTTCTAGCTAGGTTTCTCCCATAAGGGTTTCCCAAGGGAAAAATTGTGCTTACTTTGATTAGTGTGTGTATTTCTTTTCACTCTATATTGCTTGCATTTCAACAATTTATATTTAAGCATACAAACAATAAATAAAGAACCTGAGATCTAAAATAATTAATATTCACTGTGAAATATTCAATATTTATCAGATCTATTATGATGAATTGTTCCAATGGAATATCCACAATAATTTACTAGTCATCTCCACATCTTGCCTGAATGAATAGTGTCTTATTTACTACCACATGTTACGTCGATCAGTTGAACATATTATGTGATTGTATGTTACTTCATCTTTGATGTTCTTTTCTTAATGTCCATGGTTAGGATTTTATCTCCATTCTTCCCATCTTTGAATGCAACATCCTCAAAGCAAGAAAATCTAATAACCATTAATTAGGAGTTATGCTCAACAATCATCTTGAATCCATTTTATATTTGAACCCATCATTCATATCAGCTGGAATTGCATTTTCAAACTCTGGCATGATCATGAAAAGTAAGAAAACGTTTGGTAAAAATCACATCATTATAGTTTTGTTGATGCGTTTCGAACCATCCAGTGTGGTTCATCGCTAGAACAAGATGAAGAACTAGATCTTGGCATTAAGTTAAATAGGTGGAGAGAAAATTTTTGGCCGTTATAATATAACAGTTAGATACGACTAAATAAATAATATTTTAATATAAGGAAATAGTTGTTAGAATATAGTTGTTAATATTGGCCATAATTGCCAAGTTGTTACTCTCATTAATTGTATCAGAAGATTCTATTATGAGGACAAGTATAAAAGACAAATAATACATAAAATAATTACCAAAATTTATTTTCCCGCGCATTTACAACTATTTATTGGTCGTATCTATATTTCATTGCCTTTGTAGCACTAAATAAGGTTCCAAATTCCTTTATCCTCCCTTTATTAACCATATAAACCTCACTGTGTCTAAAATGTAACAATAAAATTTATATTCACATAAAGTTACTCATATTCATGAAGTCATATAATTTCAATTTACTTTTATTTTTTTAACAGTTATACATATTTATCAATATTAACCAAATTATCCTCATCATAACTTAGTCCACAACAGTAAAATTAATATTTATACAAAAATATAAATCACAATAAACATTAATGTAAAAGCGTTTTCCAAAAATTCCATATGAAAACATTAACTTCTTACATATTAACTTGTTGCATGTCTTACTTTTTTGAACTTGTTATAGAATATTTGAATTCATTTTAATCATTCTTCCAAATTGCGGAATATGCAATTCTCTAACTTTAAAACGTTGTTAAAACCATTACCAAAATTATATCTTAACAAATATCATATAATGAAATTACCAATTAAATAAAATTAGAAATAAAATAAATCTCATTTAAAAATATTATTAGTTAAATGAAAATTAAAATAAAACACAAAAACATTACCAATTATACTTTACCAAACGTATCATGAAAACATATAAATCATAATCATTGGAAAATCTTAAAAGAACATTACCAAGTGAAAAGGTATCACAAGAGATCAATAAAAAGGGATGGTTCACCTTATAAATAATTTATTTTCCTCTTTTAATTTTGTTTCAATATTTTATTTAATCACTAGGTATCTTATATATAAAAAGAAGTTATACAATATGGATGCAAATGGGTTTCCTAAAATTTCTTCTAGGTTTCCTAAAATTGCTTTTACCTTTAGCCAAAACCTCCACCATCGATTGAAGTGAGGGTGGCATAAGGATGCCCACTCTTCGCTAGACCATTGGGGAATAAAGAGGAGATCATCTTAGATAATTTAGATAATATCAAAAATAATATTGCTTCCAAAGTTAAAGAGAAATTGTGGGGAAATAAAGAGTTGGAGGGAAAAAAGGAAAGTGCAATATTATAAGGAGGTGATCAATCCCAATCGGGAAAACAATTGCTTCCAAATTTAAAGAAAAATTGTGGGAAAATAAAGAGTTGGAGGGAAAAAGGGAAAGTGCAATATCATAAGGAGGTGATCAACCCCAATCTGGAAAACCAAAATTATCTCTCTGTCTTAACTAGTGTTAAGATGAAAATGAACATTTCCAATATTAGAACCAATTCTAATGAGCTTCATAATGAAAATTGCATTGGTGAATTCTTAAAACACCATGGGATGAAAGAGTTTTTCACTTATGCAGGCATTGGTGAATTCTCAAAACACCTTGGGATGAAAGATTTTGTCACCAATAATAGGAGGGTTGAAGATAAAAAAAACATTTTCTCTTAGATTTTCCATCTTATATTCACATGAAAGAGTTTTCCACCAAGCCTAGGAGGGTTGAATCTTGTACTCACATTAAAAAACTTTCTCTTAGATTGTCTATCTTATATTAAAATTCACTTTCTCCTAGATTGTCCATCTTATAATCACATTAAAGCACTTACTCTTAGTTTTTCCACCTTATACTCACATTCAATCCGATTCAAACTTATAGGAATTACTAGTCAGGCATTCAACTTGTTCAAAATTTTCCATACAGTCTAACATGTCTTCAAATACTAGAACTCATGTGGAGGGGGAATTAAACCCCCTAGCTACCATTAGAGCTATTGTCCTTCAACAACCTTCTTAACATTTTAAGTCATAAAAAAATGGTGATTTGGAAACCTTCTCCCACTTATTTTTGCCCATATAAATAAGATGTTAAGGAATCATATTTAATCTATTACCTTATTAAGGTCTAATACACTATATAAGCCTTAGTGGGCATTAATCATCATACTCATCATCATTATACATCCAAATTATCATTTCACTCCTCTTAACATTATTATAATAATACCATAAATTTTTATTTTTATTTTTATATATAATAATTCAAACACTGTATAATTAATATTTTATTTTTTAAAATTTTATCACTTTTAATTTATCTCTAAATTATTACTTTAATAATAGTTATCACTAATTTATAACAAATTTTACTAATTTTTAAATCCTAAACTTTCAAGAAATTAAAAACATATAATTTAATTATTAAGTAGAAATAATTACATAATATATATAATTTTTTTAAACGATTTTTCAAATTTTTAAAATAAGTCAATATTTATAATGAAAATATTTAAAGTCATTGTCATGAATTTTACAGCATCTTAATCACATAATGGAAGTCAATATTTTCATACTCGCCAACTTATAACTTCTTTATATATATATATATATATATATATATATATATATATATATATATATATATATATATATATATATATATAGATATAGATATAGATATAGATATAGATATATATATATATATATATATATATATCTTGTATTTGGTTATTTTTCTAACTGAACAGTATCATATACACTGAAATTCCCATTTTATAAAAACTTAAACCATGTTTTTACATGGTAATAATGTTTCCACTCTATTAACACTTCATAAATAACTTTCTCAAACCTAACTTGCTCCATCCTCGATTTATGTGTTAGCATAGGACCCACAGATAGTCCAAATTCCATGTCTTGAACTCTGCATTAAATGGAGCCAGGACAAAGGAGAAATATTAAATGTCACAATCTACCGGGTATAGAATAAGTTATATGTTGTAAAAGTTTTCCGACAATCAACAATTCTCGTAATAACTCCAACGTTCGTCTATTCAAAGAGTGACAAAAACGGTGGGCCCGAGCATCAATGTATGCAGGTTCAGAGAACCCTCAATCGAGATAAGGGTTGCCCTTTTATACAAATACAACCACCTATAATAAAATTGGAATAGGATCAACTATTAAAAAATGGCAAAGAAATATATGGTTCCCTTTTGCTTTAACACACTCTAGTGGGATGGATTCTCAACTCTGGACAATTTTCTATATATTAAAGTGAACACATAACAATTTGATTTAAATCAGTTGCATCTTTATGTTTTACAATTATATATTTGAATTCCTCAATCTCCTGGAATCCCTAGTTGTCCCAATCTGGGATCACATCCCTGACTACCTCCATCATTGGTTTGTTGTGCATAAATCCCTCAGGACCCTTCCATTTTTTCTCTTATGGGGAGTCTCGAGAGCACCTAATGCATTGATATTTGATTCCTCCCAGTCTTCTGTCTACAGAACTAACTCTTCGATCGTGGCCCTCTTTAAAGAATTTTCTCCTGAGCCCTTCCCTTCTCCTCACCCCTCTCGCTCCTCCTTTGATCTTTGGTCTTCCTTTCCAGTTGGCTTCTTTGATGGAGCCAGTTCCTTTGGGTCATGTGGTTGTATAATGATCATTTATCTGGAACCTCATCACCTCTTCAGATTCCTTTGGTTTGGTGGAAATGTTTCGAATACTAGGGCCGAGCTTTTGGCCCTATGGGGCACTCTCTATTGTTCTTCCTGGATTGGATTGACAAGCATTTCCATATTTGAGGAATCTAAAGTTATTATCGATTAGGCCAACAACTGATGTAAACTCTAGAATATGAATCTTCTCTCTTGGCAATAGTAGATCAAAACTCTATCGCAATCATTCATTCATATTTCCTTCTCTCAAATCTATCATGAGCACAATAAGGAAGCTAAAATTTTGTCCAAAAGTGAATGTTCTACCTCGCTGGGCTCGATCCACTTCCAGGAATTCATCTTAGACTCTCTTCTTCGCTTGGGATAGATCACCTACTAACTCTTCTCCTAATCCATTTTTGAACTAGGCCTCCTACTTTTTTGCTCTTAACATTTTTTATTATTGGTGCTTTCTCTTGATGTTGCTTTCTACTACATGTTCACTACAGTATTATTTCCTTTTTGTCCAGACATTGAATGTGGAGTTGGTTATTTCATTGCATGAATAACTCTATTGTTATGGATAATATTCATGTCTTTGTTTCTACTTTTTGCTATTGTTGTTATTTTTAGGAGGATGCATATATGTTACTTAGGCTGCACACGAGGAATTTCACAAACGAGCATCTATTATCCAATGGGAAGGATAACTCTTGCAATTTGTTATTCATATTTTAGATGCATAAATAATTAGCTAAAATCTAGAGAAATGCATAATATTTTAAGAAGGACCTAGTCTATTAGGTGATGCCTTGAGTTTCTAAACATATAGTGACAGATTGCAAGCCAATGGTCAAATCAAATTTAAGGTTCCTCAGATTTTATGTGGATAAACTTTTGAAAATCTAGGAACCCATTCAAATTTAAGGATAAAATCTTAATAGAAGGAATATCCCTGATAATAAACACTTTTTAATTGAAAAATATACAAAAAGACTAATTTTTCCTTGTGATTTCAAAAAATTTCATGAAATTTATGTAATCTTCTTAAATTTGAAGAAGGTTTATGTAGAATATCTAAGGTATATTATAAGAAATATTATCATAATGCAGTAAATAAATATCATGTAACAATTGTTCTATAACTAATCAATATTACATATTAATGATTATATTACATAATAACTACCATATGACTATTGTTACATAACACTTATTTGTTACATTATAATCATAATTTAATAACATATCTAAAGTATATCACATTTTTTGAAATAATTAAATTGTAACTAATGGTTAAGTACATGTTTTTTTTAGTGAAGCCAAATATTCCAATCTAAAATGGGTTTCCTATATTCACATTTATTTTATAGTAGAGCCAAAATGATTGAAATATTTTATTTAAAATCCAATTTTTAATCTATTTATTATTAATATTCTTTAAATGCCACATATTAATTTTATATTAAGAATCGAAAGAATTGCACACCTCTCAAATGTTCAAATTTAAAAGGGGTTTTCCCATATTCACATTTATTTTATAGTAAAATCAAAATGATTGAAATATTTTATTTATAATCTATTTTTTATTATTTATTATTAATATTTTTAAATGCTGCATATTAGTTTTATATTAAGAATTGAAAGAATTGCACACCTCCCTTTTATTGTTTTTATTGTTTTTATTAGGAATTCTTGTTAAGAATTTTTTTTTCCACTTTCAATATATATAATTATTTTCTTTCATATATATAGTGGTATAGATATTTAAATAATTTATCTAAATCTTGTATTGAAATATTTTTAATAAGTATAAAAATTATACATCTTCCACACTTTTAATTGGACATATATTTATTTTCTATATTTTTTTTAATTGATATAAAATTTTGTTATTTCCCATTAACATCTAAATATTTTACTTGTAGTTGAGTGCAAGACTAAGATATTTTTACATCTTCTAAGTTGTAATGTAATTTAAAGTAATCAAATAGGTATATTCATTTTTGTTTTTAGTTATAGTCGACATTATTTTTTTATCTAGAAAATATTTCATTTTCATTTTTATTTTATTTTTTTCACTTTTAATTGTTTTTGTCATTTTTTTAAGTTGACCACATTAAAAAGGAGTAGTCTACCCAAGTGAAGGAATGGCCCGGTTTCGTCGCTGCCCAGAAAAACCTCCGGTTCTGGCCACGGCAATTCCTCATCCTAGCTCTGCCACCCTCCGCGAGCTCCGCCCAGCTCCGCCATCCTACGCATTTAATGACGACGTCCCTCCGCATTTAATGAAGACATCTGACAGGGGTTCCATCTCGTCTTGCCGCCATTCACACCTCAATTCGAATTTGGAATTTGGGAATTAACCGCTGGCTGCATTCCCCTGCAGCTCACCAGGTTACCACAACACGCAGGAACCGAAATCCTCCAGCGTCAAGAAGAATCTCCGAGTTGAATGATGACAAACTGTAAGGGAGGTTACCAAGCCCGCAGTGAAACCATGGTTCCATAAGAACCTTAATCATCATGAAGGGCGAGGTAACATTACCAACCTGCAATGAAATTTCCCAAAACCACCAAGGAAACTGGAAGGAGGAATGAAACGAACTACACGAATGAGTTTGAAGAGGGAAAAGTAACCCACCACTTTGCAAACGGAAGAAGGGAACGTCGGATTGCAAGGAAAGGCAAACCAGGGGTCCCATATTGACATGCTTCAGTTCGGGATATTGTATGATGCATAGATCAGTTTTCATTAGTGTTCCAGATGCTCAAGAAACAACGTTTAACATCATGGTTTTTCAAGGTTACTATCTAATTAAAACAAGGTGTCAACTTGTCATGAAGAGGCTTAGAAACTGCACTGAAACAATCAATAAAAAGATGAATTCTTCAGACTTGTTTCCTGAGGAAACCCTAGGCCAAGCAAACTACAGAATTGGAGTTTGATTTCATGTTGTTACAGGTCTGATTACAGTTGAAGGAGCGAGGTCCTAGTATTCTTAAAAAATAGGTGTTTACATTGAAAAGTTTTCCGGTATTTTGTTTCTGAGCTGAAACCAGGCTGTCTTGAATCGAATGTCCTGGAGCTCTGTCTCTCTGGGCGGGCTATATATAAATGTATTTGGCTGGATATAGGCTACCATCATTGACAGATTTGCGTTATCCAATACACCAAGGAGTCAACCAAACGAGATTACATTCTAGAGAGTCAGCAGATCTTTCAAACTCTAAAGGATAACCTTAAAACGCTTCAAGCTACGGTGAAATGAAGGGGAGACTAGCATTGATCCGAACTAGAATTTGCAATCGGAGATCCTTATGAACAGACCACTTTTATGAAAAAGGTATGTAAGAACCTATCTTTTGATTGTTATGGTCCCTTCGCAATCCTTCAGCAAGTTGAATGAGTAGCCTATTCTCTACAATTACTAGCAAGCGTCAAGGTACATAACCCATTCCATGTTTTTAATTTAAAGAAGGAAATTGCAGAGGATTTGATAATTTCATAAGATTTACCTCCCCTTGATGAGGAAGGAAAATTGATCCTGATAGATGAGCATATCCTGGTTTCCAAAGATGAAAGGTTAAGAAACAGGGTTCTTAAAAATATCTGGTGCAGTGCAACGATCTGCCCATTGAAGATGCCTCTTGGAAGGAACCTAACAGCTGCCAACATCCTTCATTTCTTACATTGATACTAACACATTCAGGAGAGCTAGACTTCCAATGAGCTCAATTTGTCTCACAAGCAAAACCAGAGCCAAATAAATGGTAATTTGAATTTACTGATGAAATTTCATGGTATGACATGTTGGTCAGAGGACTTTGTTTTCGTCGATTTAGAGGATTTTATCAGCCAGCTCATCCAAGAAGTTCAAACCTCTTTTCTAAGATCAAAAATAATAGTTTTTGGTCAAGTTAGAGCTAGAATTTAATTTGTGGTTCTAGAATCAAACATAGCTGCATGCATTCAAAAACAAGGGTTTCTCTAAAATTAAATCTAGAGGTGTGGAACTTGAATCCAATGTAGTTGCAAGAGTTCAAAAACAAGACTTTTCCTAAACCTAGAGCTAGAATTGTGGAGCTTGAATGCAACGTTGTACTTATGGCTCTCACCTCGTTTCTTGACAACAACTGTGTTATACAGAAAAATTTTGGTCTAGCTGAACCAACACTATATTCATTCAAGATTAGTTTGTCTTTACATTTGGGAGGTGAGTGGCTCACCTGAAAGCTTTGGTTATTCTGTTTATTGTGTTTGTGATTGGAATTTTAGTCTTAAATTTCTTCAATTTTTCACTCTAAATTGTCTTCCCAAGCTTTTTAGTTCATAATCAAGTACTCAGCATTCCATCTTTCCTATGAGATTTTAAGGAAAATATATTGCGTGAATGTCTGCTGGATGGATTCTTTGTTTGTCCAACTCAGTTAGAAAAAAAAAAGTAGATCTGAAAAGTTTTGAAAACACAATGTAGTTTAACTTTGGACTATTAAGTGCACAACTGCAAATGATACTTCCCTTCATCCAGTGGAAACTATCTAAATAAAGGATAAAATTAGACAGTAACCTGATACTGATTCTCATACAAACATCCCTGACAACCTTGAGACTTAGTTCAATCTCTAAAAGGGATCATCATTCCAAATTTAACACATCGGAAAATGGAAAAGGGTGATGCCAATGAAAATTTTCATTGATCTTATACAGGCTAACGAAGTTCATTCATTTATAGGTCAGTGGAGAGGTGACCATATTTCTTTAGTGCAGATGATAAGCTTAATCTGAAAATGAGGAACCCTTTCATGCAATACAGATCATTTTCTACTTTTTCATAAATTTTCAATCTCATCTAGTGTTCTGATTTTTTGTAGAAGGAAAGTTTATGGTTATACTAATGTATAATATTTCCGGCACTATTTTCAGTTCCTAACATAAACTATTAAGAGGTGTTGGTTTTACAGCCTTCCCTTGTCAGTCTGTTCTGCCTAGACACTTGCAATAATGTTTGTTAAAGTCCTATAGCGGTGACGTAACTTGTACTTAACTGTAATTTCAGGAAAAGGACATAGTTGCGGCTGCAAGGAAGCTTGCAGAGTGCCAGGAAACTATACTTGTTCTTAGTAAGCAGTTGAAGGCCCTTGCTTGTCCAGTGGACACCGTGGAATTTCCATACGAGGCAGAAAAGGTATAGTCAGGAAAAGGTACATCTTTCACTCTAGGGTGAGATCTGTTTTGCTAATAAGAATCAGTTGAGACTAGAGATTCAAAGCATGTTGAGAAGAGCCTGACAAATTGTCAATTTTTCTATGGCAGAGAGCTAAAAGGGACCAAAGATATGAACTGGATGCTCCTTGGAGTCCTTGTAGCCAAAGTGCTTCATGGGCATCAGAATCTGAGAATATCAACACATCAAATGGCAGAGGACGTGCTAGTGAGTGGACTAGTGAATCTGGTCTTGCTGCTTCTGATCTATATAAAGTGAACGTACCAAATTCACCAATTGTAGATTATTTGGATGGACGTTTAACAATGCATATCTACTCTGATACGGAAGAAAGCTTGCCAGCAGGGTCTCCAATGAAATCTACACAATAGAGAAACAAGTTCACATGTTTCTCATCAGGAAGTGAATTCCCAAAGTCTGTTAAAATATATGGAGGGGAGTCACCTACATCTTCTTCATCATCATCTTATTTAGCATCCACTTTCTTTTCAAAGTCACGGGAGTAGCTTATGTAAGCACTTTCATGTGCCAGAAGAAGTCACTAAATGGATAAGCAAGGAATTGGGAAAATTACAGCCCGTTTTTCCAGCAAAGAGCATAAATAACACTTTAATTCATTCTAGCATGGCTTGTGATGTGGCTATTGAGTGGCAATAGCCTTGCAATTAGAATGCATGTTACCAGGAACTTCAAAATTGTTACATTCAGTTTTGTATATTTACAGCTTTGGAATATAGCCTTCGTTTATATAGAAAACTTGTCGCCATTAATATAATGCTAACTAAACTTGATTTGTAGTTGTAGTTAGTTTGGAAGTTTAATCGAGTACTTGTGAAGAAAGAGTGAAGATTCAGCAGGTTAATAATTGCAGAGCCATGAACCTATGCTATTTTTAAATGTTTTTGAACATTTTTCTATCTTTAGTTCATTTCGTGTTGAACTGGTAACAAAGAAAATTATTCCCTTATTAGTAAAACCTATTTTCAATCTTATGTGTTGTCAATTACCTGATTTTCCATTTACCAATTGCAAGTAGAGAGGTATCTACGTACAAGTAATTCTAACATCACCCCTTAGTGTTTACCTGGGGAAATATTATTGCATTATCTCATTTGTATAAAAGTATCACATCATTAACTTATATTGATAGTTTGCATTGTATTGAGCACTCCCCTTTATTGACAAGTTTATTCAGATTTTGTACCATTTCATATCTTCAGACCTCTCTTTATGGGTCTTTCAGGTCTGCTAAGCCTTCCGTTATGCTGCTTTGTGATGGTTTATGCTGCCTATCATAATATCTTCCCCATATGGGCTCTAGCTGAATATCGTCATCATGTTCTGCGATCATAATGTATATGTTTGTCATATCTGTCATATTTCTTAAAGATAAGTTTTTGGCTATAAACTGAATTTTGAGGGAGGTTAGAATGATCTCTAACCATCTGAAATAAGATGGTTTACTAGTTTGTAATATTTAATGATTGCAATACATTTAATGATTTCAATACAATCATGCATGTGTAATAAGCTGGTAAGATAGTGTTTGCTATGCAATCATTAAATATTACAAACAAGTACTCTTATATTATACAACATACAATAATAACAGATATAAATCTATTTTCTGAGTTTTAGAATATCTACAATCCAGGTTAAACCCGGATTTCTATGGATTTTGAACTAACCGAGATGTTTGAAACTACAATATGAACATTTTAATTCAGAAATTCAATTCTATCAAATCACCAAATGCCAGCAAAGTGGTGGTGATTTAGTTAATCCTTAGATTATGCCAACTAAGAGGGCCTGCAGTAAAATGTCCAGTTTTAAAGGTGCATGTCCCCTAATGAATCCTCCTCTCACTCTAAGTAGCCAGTATTCCATAAAAACAATAAAATAACATTGTTATATGATATTGGGCGTACTCTTATATTATACAACATACAATAATAACAGATATAAATCTATTTTCTGAGTTTCAGAATATCTACAATCCGGGGTAAACCCGGATTTCTATGGATTTTGAACTAACCGAGATGTTTGAAACTACAATATGAACATTTTAATTCAAAAATACAATTCTATCAAATCACCAAATGCCAGCAAAGTGGTGGTGATTTAGTTAATCCTTAGATTATGCCAACTAAGAGGACCTGCAGTAAAATGTCCAGTTTTAAAGGTACATGTCCCCTAATGAATCCTCCTCCCACTCAGTAGCCAGTATTCCACAAAAGCAATAAAATAAATTTCAACATGAGAGAGAGAATTCCAACCTTTAAAGTACAGAAAATTGCCCATCATACCAACAATTTCTAGGATAAGCAACTAGGTTGGCCTTTACATGATACACACTGATATGATGCAAAGCAGACCTTAGACCCCTGCAGATTGCTATCACCACGAGCATAAACAAGAGAGAACAAAGGCTCTGAAATTCCAATGAGGCAACAACTCTAAGAACAGTAATTACACACAGCGATTCAAACAGCACGTACGACAAAAATTTCTTCATAAAAGTGTCTCAACAGGTTTTTATATTGACTTCAACAATTTTATGGAATTGACAATACAGGCCACTTTAGGTTTTCCCGTCACAATTTACAAATGGACTATAAGCCCCTTCAATTTTTCATGTGTTTTCCATTCACAATTTACAAATAGGCAATAAGTCCCTTCAATTTTTCATATCACAAAGCTTGCTTCAAGTGCCCTCAATTTCTAAGATCACAAAGCATGCTGATCTCAGACACAGCCAGGCATACAAACTTGAATCTCAATTTCTGAAAACACATAATTAATGCTTATCTCAGAAGCAGCCAGGCATTCAAACTTGACCCTCAATTTCTGACAACACATAATTTTATGGTGTTGAGGACATCGAGATATTACCAGATGCATCACAATATGAACATATCTCAATGTGTGTAAAGTCGGCAATAATATCGCTTTAAGAAATAAAATTTGTTTTTGACAAGAAAACATCGCAATAATTTCAGAAAACCCACGAGTCCATGAAAAATGTCATGACACAATGGACATTACGCTTTACTACTGAAAGGCTAACCGTTTTAAACTCATCTTCAAAACGAAGGGAAGGGGTTTGAGAAGGTGGGTTTCCACCATTTTTCTTTGCGCCAAGCGCACCAAAAAATTGAATATTTTCACTTGCCATTAAAACAGAGTTTACTGGGTAATCAGGATTTATTCGTATCTGCAATTTTTGTATATGTGGTTATCCAGAGCACATTGAAATAACATGGGAAGGGTCCTCGATATGTCAAAGACTTGACTTTTGGGGTATCCCTTTTCGATGTTCTCTCTGCCATCGAACAGGCCATCTCATAAATAATTGCAGGCTTCGGAAAATAAAGCGCCGCCCTCTCCATAGGGGAAGAACCGCTGCCGCGGAATCTCTGTCTGAAGACGCAGGTATCATTCACAATCATGTTCCTTCTCAGGTAAAGGCCTCCTGCCATTCTCAATTCTTTTCTCATGATCAATCGGATGAACCACTCTCTCCGGTCATAGAATGCCCTCTCATTCCTGAGCCATTAGATGATAATCCGGTGCCCTCTCCATCTCCCATGAAAAAAGGGGATTTTGTGGTGGGGTCACACCCCATTTTGCTAAGCTCATCGACACCTTCATCGGTTACTCCCCCCGCTGGCCACTCTAGAGGTAAGGAGCCTATGCCATCTCCTACACCTTTTAACTCACCGACGGAATCCCCGGTGAACAAATCTGACAGCGATATCGACAATATTCTCTAGAGGAACCCCCCAGTCCTTGAACCTTTAACCATCCATAAACCCTCCTTTCCCTCCATTAGCCCCAATTCTGCAAAGAATATCACCGTCCAGAAAAAGCAGAGAGGAGGATCCCGCCATTTCAGAGGCAGAACAATTGTTACAGATTATGGTATTACAAACCTTTCCCTGGTTGAAGTTCCAATCACTGATTCCTCTGCCCCCCAGCCTCTTAGAGCATGTATGGTTGGTCAGCCTTCAACATGACTTTCTTGACTTCACTGAATATCAGGGGGTTGGGCGCCTCCCCAAAATTTTTGGCGCTAAAAGAGATATTCGTATCTGCTCATTCTCATATCATCTTTATACAGGAAATAATGCACTCTAGTAAGGCTGCAATAGCCTTCTTCAGAAGAATGTTTCCATCCTGGTATATGGTTGCTTCGGATGTTGACGGTATGTCGGGTGGTCTGGTAGTTTTGTGGGACCCGACATGGGTCAAAGCAAAAGCCTATAAGTGTTGTGCAGGCATCTTAATCTCAGCTTCGGTCAGAGGGCGGCCTAAGATTTTACACGTTCTGAACATCTATGCGCCTTACAGGAACAAATCCTCTTTTTGGGATTTATTGTTTGCATCGGAAATCCTTGACATTGAATCCTTATTGATTGCAGGTGATTTTAATGTTACTCTAAATTCTAATGAATGTTGGGGCAACTGCAGGAACTATGACTCTATTGCTGATAGACTTCGCCTGGAATTTCTAAATAGAAATCTGGTTGATGTTATTCCCCTAAAGATGTCTCCAACATGGGATAACAGCAGAACTGGTCTGGCTTTCATTGCTAAAAGACTCGATCGTTTTATCATCAATGCCAGTATTATAGAGGAATGGGGAATGCCAGTCGCTAGCACCGGAAGTGATTATACATCTGATCATCGTCCCATCTATCTTGACTGGAGGGAATCAGAATCTAGGCTGGGATATTCCTTCAAATTCAACAGAACCTATCTGTCTGACAAGTCCTTCAACGAGCTCATATCAAAAAAATGGGAGGAATTAAAGCAATCGGAGAGGGCTCCCTTCACGACCTTTCGTGAAAAAATCCAATCTTTGAGGGAGGCGACAAAGGATTGGATAATCAAAAAGAGGAAGCAGGACAAACAGGAGCTTGATGATATAAAAAAGGAGTTAAGTTTTTTATCTGCTACAGTCAATTTTGACTGTATGTCTTTTGATCAAAAAAATCATCTCAGAACCTTGGAGAGAAAGAAACAAGCGTTGCTGCAAAAGGAAGAATCATCATGGAGGCTTAAAAGTAGAGCGATTTGGCTCAAGGAGGGCGATCGAAATACAAAGTTCTTCCATAATTTTGCAAATGCAAGGAGGCGTATAAATTCGATCTGGAAGATCGAAGATGGTAAAGGGGGCTTCTTATATTCTCAACATGATATTTCGTCGGAGGCCACAAGGTTTTTTCAGGAGCAATACAAGCGGCGGTCAATTGAGATAAATGATGTCTTCTGGATGATTGATCAAGTTCCTGTTATGTTTGATGAAGCCGCTAATACGGAATTCTTTAAGCCCATCTCGGAAGTGGAACTTCATGAAGCCATCAAGAAATTTAAAAAGGACAAAAGTCCTGGGCCGGATGGTTGGCCGATTGAATTCTTCTCTCACTTCTATGATTTATTCAAAGATGAAATGTTGGGGATGGTCGATGCTACTCGTATGTCAGGGAATGTAAACAGCGCTCTTACAGCCACATTTATAGCGCTTATCCCTAAAAAGGATCAGCCTGAATCGTTTGCGGATTTCAGGCCAATTGCTTTATGTAACATTCTCTTCAAAATCATATCAAAAATCATCGCGGAGAGAATGAAATCGGTCCTCAACTCTTTCATTTCCAGGGATCAGCATGCGTTTTTAAAAGATAGGAATATACTCGATGCAGTTGCCTCGACTCAGGAATGCTTATTCTCAGTCTTATCAAAAAACATAGATGCTGCTATTCTAAAGATAGATCTGGAAAAGGCATATGACTGTGTGGATTGGGGGTTCCTTCGTATCCTCCTTGCAAAAATTGGTCTGAGATCTCAAGGAATTAACTGGGTGATGGCATGTGTTGAGAATGTCAAATATTATGTTATCATTAATGGATCCCCCTCATCTTTCTTTCAGGCGGAGAGAGGACTCCGCCAAGGCTGTCCGCTCTCCCCACTTCTCTTTATCCTGGTCATGAATGCTCTCAGTACTCAGATAAACAAAGCAGTTGCTGACAATCGATGCGCTCCTATCAAGATTTGTAAGAATATTTTTCTGTCTCATAACCTGTTTGTTGATGATATTCTTATATTTGCTATGCTTTGCAAATCAAGCTGGACATGCCTCAATGGAATATTTCAAAAGTTTCAATCGGCATCGGGCCTAGTCATCAACAGGGCCAAATCTATGTTATATCATAACGACTCAAATGAGGAGTTAGCACAATGGATTGCGGCTTTATTTGGTATCAATCTGGCTCTAATTAAAGACGGCTTTAAATATTTGGGCTTTCTCCTCAAGCCTAAGGGGAACCGCAAACATGATTGGATTTGGTTGATTGATCGTTTTTACAAGAAAATTTCAAGATGGGAGATGCGATTTCTATCTCTAGGTGGCAGATTTATCCTGGTTCAGTCTGTCCTATCTCAGCTTGCGGTATACTGGGCACACCTTTATTATCTTCCTTCTTCTATTGTTAGCAAAATGGTTTCTTTATCCGCTAATTTTCTATGGGGTGGCAGATCTCATCTTTCTAAGATTCACTTAGTAAACATGGATTCAATCTCTAGATCAAGGGGGTCTGGCGGATGGGGTCTTTTACATATGAGATCTTTCGGCAAGGCCCTCCTCTGTAATTCTCTTCATCGTGGCATCTTCAGTGTTGGCAAATGGAGTTCTATTATAAAAAATATATGAAAGGAAGGTATGTCGTATACTGGTACAGGAGGAAGTCTCTGGGCTCTACAAGGGGTTATGCTATATGGCTCGGCTTCAGAAAGATTCGGGATCTCTTCTTCGATTTCCTTAGATGGCGCATCAATACTGGCTCGAGTATCTTTATCGGTCTGGAACCTACCGTTCTTGGTTTAGAAGATTCTCTCACTCCTGAACTAATTTCATTCCTGCACACACGGGGTCTCTTCACATGGAATAAACTGATTCAGTCATGGTCCTCATCGACGCCAACCTGGAAGGATGCAGAGGATCTCGGCATGCCTCCCTCTCTGCAGCGTATATGGGTGTCCGCAGTAAAGACTTACGTTGATAAAGGTATTAAACAGTCAGGCATCAACGATGAATTGGTATGGCCGAAGCCGAAATCCTTACAGCCTGTTACAGTAAAAGATTTGTATGCAGCTGCAGCGACTATTCTCCCGCCGCTTCCCACGCCCATCTTTCCTTCCAAGCTCTGGAAAGCAACTTGCCCGCTCAAGGCAATTTTATTCTCTTGGTTGGTTTTCTCCAACAGGAACCTCACATGGGAGGTCCTTCAAAGAAAAGGATGGATGGGTCTAGGCAGATGTGTCATGTGTTGTCAGGCGTCCGAATCAAACGTCCACATGTTTTTTCAATGTCCGGCATCGGCTCAAATCTGGTATGATCTCTCCTTATCCCATGGTTTTCCTCACCAAGTTTTCTCCTCTGTTCAGGAAGGCTTCAAGTGGTGGAGTGAACAACGCCCAGCATGGAGATCGATATTTATCATCACTTGTTGGTTTCTCTGGAAATGGAGGAACTCCCGCATCTTCCAGGAGTCCAAGGCTCCAATTGCCTCTGTGCTGGTTTATATATCTGCTTTGGTTGTTTCGGATTGATAAGTCTTCTCTCTCCGGTTTTTCTTATGGTCTATGTGGAACTTCTCTCATAGGAATCATCTCTCCTTTTTTGGATGGTTATCATGAACATGTTTTGATTTATGTTATGGTCTTTTGGACCTCTTTTGTATCAGCTCAAATCTTATTATCTGCTCAGAACAGCCACATCTATATGTCCCCATCTGCTATCATCTTCAGCATTATCATCAGGATCAGTCGGCCGGAATGTTTATGGCCTTTTATGTAACAGCTCATTATATTTTCTTAATATAATATACATGATGATTTTCTTTCTGAAAAAAGGTAAGGGTAACAGATTCTAACATTTATTTTCTGATAGATTTTGCAATGTCCATCAATTTCGCATCTTCTTACCGGATTTTCAGTAAGATCTAATTTAGATTTGATTTTCCCATCTTCTTACCAATTTCTAGGAAGAGATCTACGATTAATTTAGATTTAATTAATTTATCTGCTGCATTTTTATATTTTGAATCTAGTATTACAGCTTAGTTGGAAACCCTGAGAATTAAAGGTAAACTTATAAACTAGTTAAACTTCAATCAATCAAACACTAAGAGAAATAAACGTTTTTATATTTTGAATCTAGTATTACAGCTTAGTTGGAAACACTGAGAATTAAAGATGAACTAACTTATAAACTAGTTAAACTTCAATAAATCAAGCACTAAGAGAAATAAATGAAGAACCTAGAAAAAACAGATCCTTTGAGGTTCGTATAATATTCAAAGATTCACACACATTTCTAATAAGAAATCTACCCTTGATTTAAATTTAATTTATTTAATCTGCTGCATTTTTATATTTTGAATCTGGTATTGCAGCTTAAATGGAAACACCGAGAATGAACAAACTTATAAACTAGTTAAACCTCAATCAATCAAAGCATAAGAGAAATAAACGAAGAACCAAGAAAATTCAGATCCTTTGATGTTCAAATATTTTTTACAATACTCAAAGAATCACACCCATTTCTAGTAAGAGATCTACCATTAATTTAGATTTGTTTTATTTCATCTGCTGCATTTTTAATTGAATCTGGTATTGCAGCTTGATTGGAAACACTGAGAATTAAATATGAACACATTTGTTTTAAACTTCAATCAAGCAAGCACTAAGAGAAATAAACGAAGAACAAAGAAAAATCAGATCCTTTGAGGTTCATATATTTTTTATAATATTCAAAGATTCACACCCAGTGATTAACTCGCTCACTTGTCACAATATTTCCCGGCAAAAGCTTTCAAACCCATCTAAAATGGCAAAAACAAGCACTGTTCCAAACTTTGATTATTCTAACAGAATCAACATCGAACTATCCTAAAAATCCCCAAACCTAGCACCCACTACCGTTTTATCCAAAATCCACATCAAGTTATTCACTTCAGTTTTGTTTTTATCAACAAATCATTAATATAGAAAGCTCACATAATTGGAAACTGTATAATGATGACCATTATTTGGAACCATAACAAAATCAACCGATATAACTAACCGGCGGGTAATACACTCTTTCTTCACAAATACTCGATTAAACTTCCAAACTAACTACAACTACAAATCAAGTTTAGTTAGCAGTATATTAATGGCCACAAGTTTTCAATATAAACGAAGGCTATATTCCAAAGCTGTAAATATACAAAACTGAATGTAACAATATTGAAGTTCCTGGTAACAGGCATTCTAATTGCAAGGCTATTGCCGCTCAATAGCCACATCACAAGCCATGCTAGAATGAATTAAAGTGATATTTATGCTCTTTGCTGGCAAAACGGGCTGTAATTTTCCCAATTCCTTGCTTATCCATTTAGTGACTTCTTCTGGCACATGAAAGTGCTTACATAAGCTACTCCCGTGACTTTGAAAAGAAAGTGGATGCTAAAGAAGATGATGAAGAAGATGTAGGTGACTCCCCTCCATATGTTTTGACAGACTTTGGGAATTCACTTCCTGATGAGAAACATGTGAACTTCTTTCTCTGTTGTGTAGATTTCACTAGAGACCCTGCTGGCGAGCTTTCTTCCGTATCAGAGTAGGTATGCATTGTTAAACGTCCATCCAAATAATCTACAATTGGTGAATCTGGTACGTTCACTTTATATAGATCAGAAGCAGCAAACCCAGATTCACTAGTCCACTCACTAGCACATCCTCTGCCATTTGTTGTGCTGATATTCTCAGGTTCTGATGCCCATGAAGCACTTTGGCTACGAGGACTCCAAGGAGCATCCAGTCATATATTTGGTTCCTTTCAGCTCTCTGCCATAGAAAATTGACAATTTGTCAGGATCTTCTCAGCATGCTTTGAATCTCTAGTCTCAACTAGTTCTTATTAGCAAAACAGATCTCACCCTAGAGTGAAAGATGTACCTTTTCCTGATTATACCTTTTCTGCCTCGTATGGAAATTCCATGGTGTCCACTGGGCAAGCAAGGGCCTTCAACTGCTTACTAAGAACAAGTATAGTTTCCTGGCACTTTGCAAGCCTCCCTGCAGCTGTAGCTATGTCCTTTTCCTGAAATTACAGTTAAGTACAAGTTACGCCACTGCTATAGGACTTTAACAAACATTATTGCAAGTGTCTAGGCAGAACAGACTGACAAGGGAAGGCTGTAAAACCAACACCTCTTAATAGTTTATGTTAGAAATTGAAAACAGTGTCAGAACTATTATACATTAGTATAACCATAAACTTTCCTTCTGTAGAAAATCAGAACACTAGATGAGATTGAAAATTTATGAAAAAGTAGAGAATGCTCTGTATTGCGTGAAAGGGTTCCTCATTTTCAGATTAAGCTTACCATCTGCACTAAAGAAATATGGTCACCTCTCCATTGACCTATAAATGAATGAACTTCGTTAGCCTATATAAGATCAATGAAAATTTTCATTGGCATCACCCTTTTCCATTTTCCGATGTGTTAAATTTAGAATGATGATCCCTTTTAGAGATTGAACTAAGTCTCAAGGTTGTCAGGGATGTTTGTATGAGAATCAGTATCAGGTTACTGTCTAATTTTATCCTTTATTTAAATAGTTTCTGTTAAGTGTGAAGCCAAAATCACGGAGGATTCCAGATCAGATCTTTCTAGATCTCCAGGATTCTAGATCTTTCTACACCGCCATTAGTTTCTAGAATCACATGCAGGATTCTAGAACCTCCTACACCACTAGTGGTTTCTAGATCATTTCAGATCTCCATCCGAACCACACACAGGATTCTAGATCCTTCTTCTACCTCTATAAATTTGTAATTTCTCTGGCCAAGGAAAGCAAGCCAAGGCCCAAGCCTGTAATGTAATGCAAAGTGATTTCTGTTCTTCAGTGATTGTTTTATCTATTCCGTTGTTTCTAATCAAGTAATCTTGTTGTTTCTCCATTTATCTGTCTCTCAGTATAAATCCGTTGTGTGTTATGTATGCTCTGGTCTAACAATTGGTATCAGAGCATGGTTCGAATATCCACGGTGCAAGCTGCTTAGTGCCATTGCCTTGCTCTAGCAGCGTTCGTTAAAACGTTGGTTATTACTCCTGGAGCTGTTGAAGGATATGTCCAAGAAATAACTGAGGAACGCTGGAACTAAAAGATAGTTGCTGCAAGAAAAACAAGTTCGTGGATCTATGTAGAACGTGTTGCTGGAGTTTGAAAAGGTGGAGATGCGTGGAGTTTGGAGTTGAAACGTGGTGTTCGTAAGTTTTTTTTACATCAAGTTTGCACGTATACGTGAAGTTTTTTCTCAAACCAACATATGTATGTGTGAAATGTGAAAAGGTTAAAACATTAATTATGTTTTTATATTTATTATGAAACATATATAATTATATGTTGGAATTTGGAAAAGTATATTTTTAAAAAGGAGCAGGAATTTTGAAAAGGGTATTTTAAAAGGAGGAAGGTCATTATTAGTAAATTTTAAAGAGTAAAAATTAAAGTTTTATTTTTAAGTGGAGTTTTTTTTTGTTTTGGGGCCTGAATTTGATTGAAAATGGAGACAAAAGTTACAGATATGGAGAAGTTGAGCGGGGCTAATTTTGCCCTATAGAAATCACAAATGGAGGATATACTGATTTTAAAGGATCAGAGACCATCTAGTACAAATCACAAGTCATCCAGCACAAATGAAGGTGAGACTACCACTGTAGCCACAAATGGTGATGTGTTGTTTACTGTTTCAGTAGAGGATGCATGTGTATATACATCTAGCAGTGGCTTTGATTGGATTCTTGACTGTGGGGCATCTCACCATGTAACCCCATGCAAAGATAGTTTTGTTTCATATAATCCCAGTGATTATGGTAGAGTGCATTTGGGGAATAATCATTTTTGCAGTATTGTTGGAGTGGGAGATGTCCAGATCAAGATGAAATATGGACAAGATATATTGTTGAAATAGGTCAGGCATGTACCAGAAATGTGCATGAGTTTAATCTCTATGGGACAACTAGGTGATGAAGGCTATTCGGCAAGCTTTGGAAAATGAGGCTGGAAAATTAGCAAAGGTGCATTGGTCGTGGCCAAAGGACCCAAGACGGGAACATTATACACATTGAAGACACTGATAGGAAAATAAGATTTGGCTGCTATCACAAAAGAAGGAAATTCAGCAGATCTGTGGCATAAGCGTTTGGGTCACATGAGCGAGAAGGGCTTAAAAATCCTTGTTGATAAAAATTTATTGCCAGGTTTGAAATCCTATAATCTTGATCTTTGTGAGCATTGTATATATGGTAGACAAAGAAGGGTTTCATTCCTTAGAGGTGGCCATGACATAAAGAAAAATGTGTTAGAATTGGTACACTCAGATGTGTTTGGGCCGGTTAACATCAAATCATTAGGAGGAGCATCATATTTTGTAACGTTTATAGATTATGCATCCAGGAAGGTTTGGGTATATCCTATGAAAAATAAAAGTGAGGTGTTTGGAATATTTCAAAAATTCCATGTTGCTGTTGAAAGAGAGACTAACAAATTGCTGAAGTGTTTAAGAACAGATAATGGTGGAGAATATTGCTCAAATGCATTTAAGGAATATTGTAACAGGTTTGGCATAAAGCATGAGAAGACTGTGCCTAGTACTCCTCAACAAAATGGTGTCGCAGAAAAGATGAATCACACAATTGTGGAAAAGGTGCGAAGTATGTTGCCCAATTCTGGTTTGAAGAAGAATTTTTGGGCTGAAGCAGTCAGGACCGCTTGCTACCTCATAAACAGATCTCCAACTACAGCCTTGGATTGCGGTATCCCTGAAGAAGTTTGCACTGGTAAGAATTTGAATTATTCTCACTTGAAAATCTTTGGATGTGAAGCATTCGTACATATTCCCAAAGAAAATAGAACTAAGCTAGATGATAAATCTATGAAATGCATTTTTTTGAGATATGCGGATGAAGATCTTGGTTATCTTCTATGGGATCCAGTCAAACATAAAATTATTAGAAGCAGGGATGTTATATTTAATGAGTCAGAAATGTTCAAGGGGACTGTAGGTGAGTTGGAGGTCAAGAAGTTTATTGACAGGTTTGAAGAGCAGCAGGAAAACATACCACCAATACAAGAAAATGAACAACAAATTCAGGAGCATGAAGAACAACAAGAAGAAGGAATCTTGCAGGAACCTTTACAGGAGATTCAACCTGACAATGCACCACCACAGTTGGTTCGTAGATCTTCTAGGCCTCATAAGCCTTCACAAAGGTATCCTCCTTCAAACTATATTTTGTTGACTGATGAAGGTGAACCTAATTGTTTTCAAGAAGTTTGTAAAGTTGAGCACAGTAAAGAATGGAAGAAAGCAATGGAAGAAAAAATTAACTCTTTGCAGGAAAATAAAACTTGGGAGTTGGTAAATCTCCCAAAAGGTAGAAAGGCTCTACAAAACAAATGGGTGTACAGGATTAAGCATGAAGGTAACGAAAAGAAGGAGAGGTATAAAGCAAGACTGGTGGTGAAAGGTTTTGCCCAAAAAGAAGGTATTGACTTCACTGAAATTTTTTCACCTGTTGTTAAAATGTCATCCATTAGAGTCATTCTTGGTCTAGTTGCTGCTTTAGACCTAGAATGTGAACAGTTAGATGTAAAAATTGCTTTCCTTCATGGTGAATTAGAGGAAGAAATTTATATGGAGCAGCCAGAAGGCTTCATAGAAAAAGGCAAAGAAGGCCTTGTTTGTAGGTTGAAGAAAAGTCTCTATGGGTTGAAACAGGCACCTCGACAATGGTACAAGAAATTTGATTCATTCATGTTGGAACATGGTTTTCAGAGGTTGGAAGCTAACCATTGTGTCTATATCAAGAGGTATGATCAAGGAAAATATATCATATTATTGTTATATGTAGATGACGTGTTGATTATTGGGCATGATAAGAATAAGATCAATAGGTTGAAGAAAGATTTGGGTAGCAAATTTGCAATGAAGGATTTGGGACCAGCATAACAGATATTGGGCATGCGGATTATGCGTGACAGGAAAAACAAAAGGTTGTGGCTGTCACAAGAAAAATATATCAAGAAGGTGCTTGACAGGTTTAATATGAAGGATGCCAAGCCAGTTGGTACACCCCTTGCAGCCCACTTCAAGCTAAGTACTGAATTATGTCCTAGTAATGACAAAGAGAAAGAAGAGATGAGCAAAATTTCTTATGCTTCAGCAGTTGGCAGTTTAATGTATGCCATGGTATGCACACGACCAGACATTGCATATTCAGTGGGAGTAGTGAGCAGGTTCCTTACCAATCCAGGCAAACAACATTGGCAAGCAGTAAAATGGATTTTAAGGTATCTCAAGGGTACTAATCATTATTTTTTATGTTTTGGTCAGGATGAGACTATGCTTGAAGGATTTACAGATGCAGATATGGCTAGAGATATGGATACCAGAAAGTCCACTACAGGTTATTTTTATACATTTGCAGGTGCAGTGGTATCTTGGGTGTCAAGGCTACAAAGAATAGTAGCCCTCTCTACAACAGAAGCAGAGTACATAGCTGCAACAGAAGCTTGTAAAGAGATGTTGTGGATGCAGCGATTCCTAGGAGAGATAATAATAAAGCAGGACAAGTATGTGTTATATTGTGATAGTTAGAGTGCCATTCACTTGGCGAAAAACCCAGCATTTCATTCAAAAACCAAGCACATTGACTTAAGGTACCATTGGATCCGGCATGTGTTGGAGGAAAAACAGTTATCCTTGGAAAAGATCCATATAGATAGGAACCCTGCTAATATGCTTACTAAGATTCTACCACAAAACAAACATGAGTTATGTAGAGGCATGGTAGGACTCGGTGTGACTTGATGACTTTTATTTGGGTTCAAGTGGGAGAATGTTAAGTGTGAAGCCAAATTCACGGAGGATTCCAGATTAGATCTTTCTAGATCTCCAAGATTCTAGATCTTTCTACACCGCCATTAGTTCCTAGAATCACATGCAGGATTCTAGAACCTCCTACACCGCTAGTGGTTTCTAGATCATTTCAGATCTCCATCCGAACCACACACAGGATTCTAGATCCTTCTTCTGCCTCTATAAATTTGTAATTTCTCTGGCCAAGGAAAGCAAGCCAAGGCCCAAGCCTGTAATGTAATGCAAAGTGATTTTTGTTCTTCAGTGATTATTTTATCTATTCCGTTGTTTCTAATCAAGTAATCTTGTTGTTTCTCCATCTGTCTGTCTCTGAGTATAAATCCGTTGTGTGTTATGTATGCTCTGGTCTAACAGTTTCCACTGGATGAAGGAAAGTATCATTTGCGGTTGTGCACTTAATAGTCCAAAGTTAAACTACATTATGTTTTCAACCTTTTCAGATCTACTTTTTTTTTTTCTAACTGAGTTGGACAAGCAAAGCATCCATCCAGCAAACATTCACGCAATATATTTTCCTTAAAATCTCATAGGAAAGATGGAATGCTGAGTACTTGATTATGAACTAAAAAGCTTGGGAAGACAATTTAAAGTGAAAAATTGAAGAAATTTAAGACTAAACTTCCAATCACATACACAATAAACAGAATAACCAAAGCTTTCAGGTGAGCCATTCCCAAATGTAAAGACAAACTAATCTTGAATGAATATAGTGTTGGTTCAGCTAGACCAAAATTTTTCTGTATAACACAGTTGTTGTCAAGAAACGAGGTGAGAGCCATAAGTACGACGTTGCATTCAAGCTCCACAATTCTAGCTCTAGGTTTAGGAAAAGTCTTGTTTTTGAACTCTTGCAACTACATTGGATTCAAGTTCCACACCTCTAGATTTAATTTTAGAGAAACCCTTGTTTTTGAATGCATGCAGCTATGTTCGATTCTACAGCTATGTTCGATTCTAGAACCACAAATTAAATTCTAGCTTTAATTTGACCAAAAACTATTATTTTTGATCTCAGACAAGAGGTTTGAACTTCTTGGATGAGCTGGCTAATAAAATCCTCTAAATTGACGAAAACAAAGTCCTCTGACCAACATGTCATACCATGAAATTTCATCAGTAAATTCAAATTACCATTTATTTGGCTCTGGTTTTGCTTGTGAGACGAATTGAGCTCATTGGAAGTCTGGCTCTCCTGAATGTGTTTGTATCAATGTAAGCAGTGAAGGATGTTGGCAACTGTTAGGTTCCTTCCAAGAGGCATCTTCAATGGGTAGATCTTTGCACTGCACCAGATATTTTTAAGAACCTTGTTTCTTAACCTTTCATCTTTGGAAACCAGGATATGCTCATCTATCAAGATCAATTTTCCTTCCTCATCAAGGGGAGGTAAATCTTATGAAACTATCAAATCCTCTGCAATCTCCTTCTTTAAATTAAAAACATGGAATGGGTTATGTACCTTGACGATTGCTAGTAATTGTAGAGAATAGGCTACTCATTCAACTTGTTGAAGGATTGCAAAGGGACCATAACACTCAAAGGATAGTTTCTTACATACCTTTTTCATAAAAGTGGTCTGTTCATAAGGATCTCCGATTGCAAATTCTAGTTCGGATCAATGCTAGTCTCCCCTTCATTTCATCATAGCTTGAAGCATTTTAAGGTTATCCTTTAGAGTTTGAAATATCTGCTGACTCTCTAGAATGTAATCTCGTTTGGTTGACTCCTTGGTGTATTGGATAATGCAAATCTGTCAATGATGGTAGCCTATATCCAGCCAAATACATTTATATATAGCCCACCCAGAGAGACAGAGCTCCAGGACATTCGATTCAAGACAGCCTAGTTTCAGCTCAGAAACAAAACACTGGAAAACTTTTCAATGTAAACACCCTTTTTTTAAGAATATTAGGACCTCACTCCTTCAACTGTAATCAAACCTGTAACAAAATGAAATCAAACTCTAATTCTGTAGTTTGCTTGGCCTAGGGTTTCCTCGGGAAACAAATCTGAAGAATTCATCTTTTTATTGATTGTTTCAGTGCAGTTTCTAAGCCTATTCATGACAAGTTGACACCTTGTTTTGATTAGATAGTAACCTTGAAAAACTATGATGTTAAACGTTGCTTCTTAAGCATTTGGAACACTAATGAAAAGTGATCTATGCATCATACAGTATCTTGAACTGAAGCATGTCAATATGTGACCCCTGGTTTGCCTTTCCTTGCAGTCCGATGTTCCCTTCTTCCGTTTGCAAAGTGGTGGGTTACTTTTCCCTCTTCGAACTCATTCGTGTAATTCGTTTCATTCCTCCTTCCAGTTTCCTTGGCAGTTTTGGGAAATGTCATTGCAGGTTGGTAATGTAACCTCGCCCTTCATGATGATTAAGGTTCTTACGGAGCCATGGTTTCACTGCGGGCTTGGTAACCTCCCTTACAGTTTCTCATCATTCAACTCGAAGATTCTTCTTAACGCTGGAGGGTTTTGGTTTTTGCTTGTTGTGGTGACCTGGTGAGCTGCAGGGGAATGTAGCCAGCGGTTAATTCCCAAATTCCAAATTCGAATTGAGGTGTGAATGGCGGCAAGATGCGATGGAACCCCTGTCAGACGTCTTCATTAAATGCGGAGGGACGTCGTCATTAAATGCGTAGGATGCAGAGCTGGGCGGAGCTCGCGGAGGGTGGCGGAGCTAGGCTGAGGAATTGTCGGCGGCCGGAGCCGGAGGTTTTTCCGAGCAGCAACGAAAACCGGGCCATTCCTCCGCCTGAGTAGACTACTCCCATTAAAAATATTAATGTGATTAATACAGACGAAGACTTCATAAATACAACCAAAAAAACTATGGCAACACTAAGAATGTCTTACTAATGAACACATTTACTTTATTAATCATGTATAAAAAGGTTGTGGGTCAACTTTAACTTAATAAAAAAAAATTATAAATGAATGTTATAAATAATAATGAGGACCTTACATAGAGGAAATTATTAGAATTGAAATAATCTCAAATCCCTGAGAAATTGGTGGGTGGGGAACCACTTGGTACAAATATAACTTTTTAAATTTATTAAAAGTATGGACCATTTTGCTAAATAAAATTTGCTTATTTATAAATGAATGTTATAAATAATAATGAAAAACTTATCATGGAAGAACTTATTAGAATTGAAATAATCTCAAAACCCTAGGAAATTGATGGGCGGGGAGCCACATGACAAGATTATAATTAGATATCATTTTTGGGATTCAACTGCGTTAAGTAAGTCATTCAAACGTATGACCATTTCCACAGTTAAGCACGCTTGAGCCAGAGGAGTTCTGGGATGGGTGACCTCGTGGGAAGTCCTGGTTACCGGGTGCAAGCCCCCGAAGTGATGATTGATGCTATGTGATTCGTTCTCCACATTTCACTAGTTTCAATCCCACTTCTTCACCCCTGTGAGCATCACCCGATGCAATGAGTGCTAAGTGAACTATTCAAAAATCATGAGAAATTAGTCAGTTACGACTACCTCTCATGGAAATGGTCATACGTTTGAATGACTTACTTAACGCAGTTGAATCCCAAAAATGATATCTAATATAACGCACTGCGTAAATCCCCCATACTTAAATTCAAAAAGAGTCAAGGGATCTCTACTTGAATGGTTCATGAGGCACAATACTTGCTAAGGTTTTGCAAATGGGGTAGCAAGCTAAGTGGGCTTGATTGTGGGGAAAAACTCCACAGTTAAGTGCGCTTGAGCCAGAGGAGTTCTGGGATGGGTGACCTCCTGGGAAGTCCTGGTTACCGGGTGCAATCCCCGGAAGTGATGATTGATGCTATGTGATTCGTTCTCCACATTTCACTAGTTTCAATCCCACTTCTTCACCCCTGTGAGCATCACCCGATGCAATGAGTGCTAAGTGAACTATTCAAAAATCATGAGAAATTAGTCAGTTACGACTACCTCTCATGGAAATGGTCATACGTTTGAATGACTTACCACCCGATGCAATGAGTGCTAAGTGAACTATTCAAAAATCATGAGAAATTAGTCAGTTACGACCTCTCATGGAAATGGTCATACGTTTGAATGACTTACTTAACGCAGTTGAATCCAAAAAATGATATCTAATATAACGCACTGCGTAAATCCCCCATACTAAGATTATAATTTTTAAAAAATCTTAAAAGTCAATACAACATAATGAACTTTATAATACACTAATAACCAATGACAAACATTAAGTCTAAGCATATGGTGAGCATATTCCCTTGAGAATCAATCTAGCCCTCAATTAAAAAAATCAACAAATCCTCATCCACCTTAAGTTGAAATAAGAAACCCTCAACAATAATGCTTTTAATTAAAACTAACCACTAATCAAATAAATATATTTATTTTTGTTTTTAATTATGACTTTTTAATTTATAAAATATTTTATTTTTATTTAAAAAAATTTACACATTTCCTTAAATATAATTTTTTTTGCAACGCTAACTTAGAGAAAATTGAAAAAAAACATAAATTTTTTATAAAAATAATATATATTTTTTAAATAATTAAATTTAAAAAATATAAAATTATTTAAATAAAATTTCTAAAATAATCATAATATTGATAACAATTAAATCTTAACAACAACCGCATTATTAAATAATACTAATATTTTTAATTTAAAT
Organism: Pinus tabuliformis; assembly: GCA_031772625.1. Taxonomy (NCBI): domain Eukaryota; kingdom Viridiplantae; phylum Streptophyta; class Pinopsida; order Pinales; family Pinaceae; genus Pinus; species Pinus tabuliformis. Next base: position 720,976,558 of record CM062806.1, read on the forward strand.
CGAAATTCAATATTAATGGTTATTTAAATTTGAATTGAAATTTTAATAATTAAAAACAAATTAATTAACTCTACCCTTGAGTACCGTGAATGAGCGAACAACTTAATCGTGTGCGATAAATATATTTTTTTAAAGTAATTTCAATGCTGTGCATTTAGTCCATTGCACAGGCTGGCATCTGCCCGGTGCTGTAGTTGCGTACGTTGAATTTAATTCCATTCCTCGAGCTGTCGGCTAGACGGCGCTGCGACAACGACAGATGTCAGACTTAACACAAGTTTCTGGTTGCAAAGGTTTTCCGAGATAAATAATTCCGATAATGAATATCAACATCCGTCTCTATAAACAGAGGCGGAAAAGTGGGTCCAAATACACATGTAAGAATGCAGATAAGAGCTGCCCATATTAATACAGTCGCCTACAATACATCGAACACCTTTCATATGAATATCAACATCCGTCTCTATAAACGGAGACGGAAAAGTGGGTCCAAATACCCACGTAAAAATGTTAAGTGAATCTGCAATCGACATAAGGGCTGCCCCATATTAATACAGTCGCCTACAACACATCGAACACCTTTCATCGTTTTCGCCAGAGATATCTGCATTATTCTACAACACATTCCTCCAACTATCTAACTACACGCCTGCGCATATCATTTCAAATTTTAGTCCATCCATCTATTCTTTCCAATTTCTATGGCAGAAATAACAGCCACCCATCATCACGATGACATTGCTTCCTCCTCCACTGCCTCTGGCTCTGCGTCGAATCCTCCTTATGTCCATTTTGACATATTTGTTAACCATTCTGAGGATGAAACCAGAGACTTCGCCATGGAACTCTGCAAGCGTCTTGTTTCCCGTGGATTGTACGTTTTTCTGGACGGGATTGATAAGGAGGTTACTCCTCGCGTGGAAGCTGCCCTTTCACTAGCCGCTCTCCAGATCGCCATATTTTCTCCAAACTATGCTACCTGTAAATGGTCCATGGATACGCTCGTCAAGATGACAAAGTCGGAGGCGCCTATTCTCCCCGTTTTTTATAAAGTCGAACCTTTTCATCTCAGGTTTACGAGAAAAGATCACAAGGGACCATATGCTCAATCGCTGCGTGCCCATGAGGAGGAAGGACGATATGACTCGCAAATTATTGAGGCTTGGAGAGACGCTCTGTGCGATGTTTCCAATATAAGTGGTTTCCAGCTGGAGGAGAGCAACGGGTGAGCATTTCCTACTATTCAAATCCTTAATGATCGTTTTCAATTTGATCGATTGGCAGAGGTTTCTCACCATTGTAACTTAATACATAAAAGCGTTTCTCACTGCTTATTTTACACTCTGCTTGAATATTTAGGGGCCAGGAGGTGCTCTTGGGTAAAGTCGTGGACAGCGTCTTCAAAACCTGTCCTCCTCGCCATTATCATGTTTTCTTGAGTCATCGCGGGCCAGACACGAAGGAGAAATTCGCCCAGCCTCTCTACGATCGCCTTGTTTCCCATGGATTACGAGTATTTCTGGACAAGCCAGAATTGGTGGGGGCACTCAAGATTGAAACTCAAATAGAGATGCCTATTCAATTCGCGTCTGTCAATATCGTTATATTTTCTCCCAGATTTCCGGAATCTTCTTGGTGCATGGATGAACTCTTCCTCGTCACAAAGGCCACAGGTACCATTTTACCCGTTTTCTATGAAGTGGAACCTTCCGATCTGCATGGAATTTACATTGAAACCCTGTACTCCCACCACCGAGAGAAACAGCGACAGGACACAGGGACTATTGAGAAATGGAGAGACGCTCTTGCCAATGTCCCAAAATCAGATGAATTCATGCTGGCCGGGTAAGAGTTCTTGCATCTTTTCCAAGAGCATCCTTGTGTCATTGCAAATTCCAGGTATCTCATACTTAATTATTAATTTTGCTATTTATCCAAATATGTGTAGTTTACTTTACTCCAAACCCGTTAACTGAATCTGCAATGGAAATACGCTCAGACCTTTCCCATCCCTGAAGTGCTGTTTTCAATTTGTTGGAATACATGTCATTAGAGTAGGTATTTCTCACTGCTTATTAAATTGGTTTTACTCTTTTCTAATGGAATATTCAGGGAGGAGCTCAAGGAGGAGTTTATGGATAAGATTGTCGAAAGGGTGTTGAAATATATTCCAGAACCAGCACCATCAGAACTCATGATAAGCTCCGCAGAGCATAGAGCGGCGAAAAGTGTTTAGAAAACGTGTAAGAAACGAGACCAGACGGAAATGCCGTTTTCTACGGTCGTTTTAGTTAACGGATGCATATATTTTATGGGATATCTTTTACAGGTCGTAGATCGCTCTTTTGCAGGTGGTTTTTAGCCGTGTATTTTCACTCTTTATTGTAGATTTCATGCATGTATTCCTTCAATAATCTAGAGTACTATTTCAAGTATACAGAACGTTGATCATTTCTGTCCTATTGTTCTTTTTTTTAATTGATTTGTTTTCCTAGGTATATTGTTAAAATTCATAGTTTAAACTGTGGCTAAAGAAGTTCAAATTTAATTGTGAATTCTATTTATTTATTGTTTACAGTTATATCTATATATATATGGATTTTTTCAAGGAAACTATAATGAGCCGAAGGCTCAAAATGCATAAGAATGTATGCACTTAATTGCTTAAAAAATATAAAAAATATATATATTTAATAGTTAATTTGCTAAGTATCAATTTAGTATTCAAATTATTTAGTTTTTTAATAAAATTTGGGCTGAAAATTTAGTTGAAAATATATTGAAAATTGAAACTCACTCTCTATTTTTCATTTTTATTTTCATTTTCTCTCTGCTCATTTCTTGAGTGTGAAACTTCTAAACTCCGTTTCTGGTACGTTTCTGCTAACATAGAATTTTGGAGCTTTGTGAGTTTCCCCAACTCTGGTATGTTCGGAAGCTTCTTGCACTCACTAACATTCAAAGTCTCCAAAGACGTGAGACGTTCCACGCTTGGCAGCTCTCGTATCTCATAGCATCCACTACCATTTAATATTTGGAGCTTTGCGAGCTTCCCCAACTCTGGCATGTTATGAAGCTTCTTGCACTCACTAACATTCAACTTCTTCAAAGAAGTCAAATATTTCAAACCTAAGAGCCATTGTTTTTGGCACCCACCAACATCTAGTCTTTGGAGCTTTCTGAGCTGCCCCAACCATCGTATGTTTTGAAGCTTCTTACACTCACTAATATTCAATGTTTCCAAAGACGTAAGAAGTTCCACACCTCGCAGCTCTCGTATCTCATAGCATCTACCGACATTCAATATTTGAAGCTTTCTGAGCTGCCCCAACCCTCTTATGCTCTGCCGCTTTTCGCATCCACTAACATTCAACCTCTTCAAAGAGGTCAAATGTTCCAAACCGAAGAGCGATTGTATCTCACAGCACCCACTAACATCTATTGCTCTAAGCTTTGTTTGTAGCCCCAAACTTGGTAATCTCTGCAGCTTCTTGCATCCCTCTGCAAAGAAGTCAAATGTTCCAAATCTGACAGCGTATGTATCCCTCTGCTTCCACTAACATCTATGCTCTGGAGCTTCTCGCATCCCCGAACATTAAAAGTCTCCAACAAGGTCAAATGTTTCAAGCCTGTCAACGTCTGTATCTCACTGTAGCCACTAACATCTAGTGTTTGCAGCTCTGTGAGCTGCCGCAACCCTCCCATGCTCTGGAGTTTCTGGCACCCGCTAACATTAAAAGACTCTAAAGAAGTCAAATTTTCCAAACCTAGCAGCAATTTTATCTCACTGCATCCACTAACATTTAACTCGGAGTTTTGTGACCTGCCCCAACCTTGGTATGCTCTGGAGCTTCTGGCATCCGCTAACAATAAACGTCTCCAAAGAATTCAAATGTTTTAAACCTGATAGCCATTTTATCTGGCTGCATCCACTAACATCTAGTATTTGGAGCTTGATGAGCTGCCCCAACCCTGGTATGCTCTCGAGATTCTTGCATCCTCTAACATCTAACGTCTCCAAAGAAGTGGAATGTTCCAGACCAGGCAGATCTCGTATCTCACTGCACCCTTCCAGAGATAGATACTTGAGTACAGTTAAATTCCCGAATGATTTTGGAAGCATCTGCAAGCAAGAAGCGCCTTTCAAATCGAGATATTGGAAGTTTGCATCATTCCTGAGCACTCTGTCATCTCTAAGTATTTCAACGAGTGCAGCCGACAAAATTCTTCCGGCAAAGCTATGAATGGGAGTGGTCCAGAACATTTAACTACAATCTTTTCAAGGAGCTCCAGTTGACCTATGGACTGTGGAAACCGTGAAAGGGGAGCGCAGATATTTAGCTCCCGCAACTGGAGAGGAACCTGCGATGTTTAGATATCAACTATCAGACGATTTTCATCTACGAAATGAAATGAAACGAAGGAATAACGAACACAAAAATTTACCAAACCTGAGATTCAGTTTCCCACAATTCTGTTAATTTGCTTCCGTCCACTTCTAAAACGCGTAATTTCTCCATCGAAATCCAGGGAGGAAGAGAATAGTGGGTGCACTTATGCCACTTTAGCCATAAGAGATCTGCTGATCCCACCCTAGTCAATATCTTTTCTACATAACCACCTTGAGCTGCAAAAAATTTCAAATTTTTGGAACCACTAAACGTCTCACCACTTTGTTTGCAACATGGCATTTAGTGTCATCTCCGGGGTCTCCATTCATTGTAATTCCTTGGAATTGGGCTAGTTCCTGTTCAATCATTATAAGTATAAAATACAGAGATGCATCTCTCTTACGAATAAACAAAAGATGCGTTTCTCTTAAGAATAAATAGAAATTCAAAGGTTTACAAAGGTGTGAAGGATTGCAGAAGCACTTACAGATGGCGATTTCTCAAGCAAATCATTGATCTGCTTGGTCTCCTGATGCCAAAGCCGACGTGGCGTTAATCTGTTAGCCTTATTTCTTCCATAATTTCGCAGGAATTCATTCATTTCTATTTTACTGGTCACCTGCAATAGACATCTGTTCTCTAGCTTCTCAAGTCCTTCCATGTCGAATATCCTTGTTGCGTTATCTCTGTCTTCACCTATGAAGAAGCAAGCAACATCTAAGAATATTTGCTGTTTTTCTTCATTTAGTGAATCATAACAAACGCTAAGCTTTGTCTCGATAAGTAGTTTGCAGTTGTGTTGAAGTTGATTCAATTGCTCTTCCCAGCCAGATCTGTCTTTTCCACTCAGACGCTTTCCTAGTTCTTTCAACGGTAGTGGCAAACCATCACGGGCCATTACAAAATTTTGCACCAGAGATTCAAATACCGGATCATCAGAAGGGTGTCGTGGAAACGGGCGATCGAAGCCATAGGAGAGTAAAAAGTTCTGGAAATTTAGTCCAAGTAGATGACAAATTGACGGGAGATTGAAGGCATAGGAGAGTAAAAGCTTTCGGGAGTCTTCACTATTTAGTCCGGTTAGATGATAAATTGATGAATCTACGATGCCGAAACTATCGAGGACATCCTTGTGACGAGAGGTAACCAAAATCAAGCTCTTTGGGTGAAGGATTGGCATCAATGCATAAAGTTGATCCGCATGATCAACATCATTTAATATTACGAGAGCCTGACACAATCGGAGATGATGTTTGCGTATCTTCTTACCTTCTTTGACACTCTCAATTTCTTTACTAGGACTATGTTTCAAGTCTTTAATGATCATACTTTGCAAACCTTTTAGAGCATATTTTCTCGCAACATGGTTTGTCACATTAAACAAGGAGGAGGATTCTTTGTAATTTGATCTCTTACACTTGAAAATTTCTTTCGCCAGCGCTGTTTTCCTAATTCCAACACCACCCAGAATTCCCACAACCTTGGCCTTTACACGATTTTCCTCTTGCTTCGATAGCACCGCCTTTTCGAAATCTTCTCATTTTTCCGGCAGCCCAATATAAAAGTCTTCCACGGGGACGACTTCGGACCGTTTTGAAAAATCGTTTAGAAAACTTTTCACCGCTCTTTGCTCAAATATTAAATGTTAGTGGATGCTATGAGATAAGAGAGCTGCCAGGCGGGGAACGTCTCGCGTCTTTGGAGACGTTGAATGTTAGTGAGTGCAAGAAGCTTCCGAACATACCAGAGTTGGGGAAGCTCACAAAGCTCTAGATATTAAATTTTAGTGGATGCTATGAGATACCAGAGCTGCCAGGCTTGGGACCTCTCACGTCTTTGAAGACGTTGAATGTTAGTGAGTGCCGGGACCTTGAGATCATACCAGAGTTGGGGCAGCTCACGAAGCTCCAAACACTAGATGCTAGTGGTTGTTGTGAGATATAATCACTCTTGGGTTTGGATAATTTGACTTCTTTGAAGACGTTGAACATTAGGGAATGCCATGAGCTGCACAGCATACCAGGGTTGGCCCAGCTAAAAAAGATCCAGATACTCGATGTTGGATGCCGAAAGCTGCAGAGGATGCCAAGTTTGAAACATTTGAATTCTTTGCAGACGTTGGATATTACAGAATGCGGGAACCTGGAGAGGATACCAACGTTGGGGTCGCTCACAAAGCTCCGAAATCTAAACCTTTCTGGATGGAGTTTCCTACGAGAACTGCCAAGTCTGGAACATTTGACGTCTTTGGAGACGTTGACTCCTTCTGAATTTAGGTTCATCGAGATTATACCAGGGTTGGAGCAGCTCAAAAAGCTCCAAACACTACAATCAAGGATTGCCTTATGAATAAGCTGCCAAGTTTAGAACATTTGACTTCATTACAGGGCCTGGAAGTTGATGGATGCAAGAGTCTGCGGAGCATACCAAGTTTGAAGCACCTCACAAACGTAGAGACACTAACTGTCACTGCCTGCAGTGAGACAAATCGCTCCAGGGTTTGAAACATTTGATTTCTTTGAAGAAGTTGGAGGTTTGTCGATGCAATGAGCTCGAAAGCATGCCAGGATTGGGGTACCTCACAAAGCTCGAGACACTAAATTTCAAGGGATGCCATGAGATACAAACGCTCCCAGGTTTGGAACATTTGGTTTCTTTGAAGGAGTTGAACGTTAGTAGTCAGATACCTTTGTGGCACTTCCCAAAAAGCCGTGGGATATATACGCTCCAAGGTTTGGAACATTTGATTTCTTTAGAGATTTTGAATGTCAAGGATTGCAATGAGCTGGAGAGCATACCACCGTTGAGGTTCCTCCAAAAGCTCAAAGGCCTACATGTTGAGGGATGCCGTAAGATACAGGATCGGCCAGTGTGGAACATTTGATTTCTTTACAGAGTTTGGAAGTCAAGGGTTGCAATGCGCTGGAGAGCATATCACCGTTGAGGTTCCTACAAAAGCTCAAAATGCTACATGTTGGGTATTGCCGTAAGATACAAACCCTTCAAGGTTTGGAACATTTGATTTCTTTAGAGAGTTTGGAAGTCGTGTGCTGCGAGGCGCGGGAGAGCATACCACCGTTGATATTACTCCAAAAGCTGGAAACCCTAGATGTTAGGGAATGCCCTAAGATACAGGATCTGCCAGGTGTGGAATATGTGATGTCGTTGGAGTCCGCTTTGGGTTGAGTTTTGTTCGAGAGTCCGGTGGGGTAGGGGTGTACTCGAGCAGCTGCGCCAACGAGAGACTCACCTAATTGGAGGTCCATTTAGAGGCTATGACAGTGATTAAAGGGACGCTTATGTGTAGCTTAGGTTGTGCAAGTTGTACGTAGATGTAATGAGGCCTTGGGTCCTCCATGTTTGGTTACGGAGTCCATATAGGTCAGAAAGTTTGAAGAGTCAATGTTAGATTACTAGAGAATCCCCAAACAACATGACAAGTGCATAAGGTGAAAAGTAAATGATTACAGAGATAAATAGTTGTAGTTTTGACTACACAAAAATATATGGAAAAAACTCAAAAGCATGGTAAAAATTGGAACTGAATTCTAAATAAATTAAAAAAACAAGAAGAGAGAGAGAAAGTAAATCGTAAGCGGTATGACATTCATGTATTCCTCTGTTTACTTTTACTTTTGTCGGCACCCAATATTGTTAGAAAAGTTTGGAAAATTTGTAATTACTTTTTAAATATGAAAACTTGAATTTTAATTAAAATTGGAATGTTTATAAAATAAATATATTTACATTAATAAATTAAAAAATTTAAATAAATTTGTACAATTGTTTTTTTTTTAAACATTTATTATAATATTAATTAAAAATAATATAAAATAATTAATATTATTCACATATCAATTAATAATTAATATAATCAAATTTATTTTCTATGTTTATGTATCGTATTTATTTTTTATGTTATTATAATATTAAAAATGATATAAAATAATTAATATTATTCACATACCAATTAATAATTAATAGAATCATATTTATTTTTTATGTTTATGTAATTAGGATTTTCGTGTTCAAAAGCACCAAATAAAATATAAAACGCATACGTAATATAGCCGGCTTAAAACTAAAAAGAAATAATTTATATAAAAAGTATTATATTAAATACAATAATATATGAATGAATTAATACAATAGTAAAATATAAAACTTATATATATTATTTTCTGAATTATATTATAGTATATTAATAATATAATATATATTAAATCTATGTTAATTTAGAGTAATAATATAATAGAGTGTATAGTATATATGAATATATATTATAGATATAAACTTATTATATATAAAATGTTATTGGTGTGTAAGTAGAAAGTTAATATTATGGTCGTATATTAATTATGTCGATAGTGTTTTTGTTGTGAGGTTTATCGTGGTGACACTATTCATATTCGCTATCCTTGGTGCAATCTTAAACACTTGTCTCACAATTCTAGCAAACACTTATTGCAATCTTAGGACGAACAAGCCACTGCAACAATTCTCTTGACGAACCATTCTCATTCCCACATAGGAAATCAAATAAGTTGTCGTTGGCCAAAAATTCATACACGAGTAGCTTCCAACCATTGCTTGAAATGAAACACAAAAGCTTCACCACATTGTTATGCTTCATCTTACTGCTAACCATCTCCATATCTCCATTGAATTCCTTATATGCTAGAGCCACAAAATTTCCTTGTTGCTTGTTACAGATTTTCTTTACAACAACCACTTCTCCACTATCCAACATCACCTTGTATATTGTTCCACGTGCTTAGCAGGTTTGGCATGCTATGTATACTATAACATATAGAGTTCAACCTCCTTTGAGAGAGGGTCCTTATAAGAGTATATATTACTAAAAAATCCCACTATTGCTTTCTTGATTTGTTGGAAGTCTCCTATCTTGGTACCATTTACCTCAATCTCCTAGATAATTTTTTTCCATTGCCTATTTTTCACTTGTTTCTGAAAGAATTTGGTGTTTCAATCTCCTCCCTGTAGTTGCAAGCTTTGAGAACTAAGTGTCCAATATTCCACTTCATATTTTAGCAGTGAATGGTATTTTTCAAACAAAAGTTTTTCTTCGCTCAACATTTCCTTTGACATAGGTCCTTTTTCCATGGAGAAGTGAAGGTGATCAATGTGCACTAAGTGTGAGGCTAATATTTATTGATCCTAAAGCTTTGTCTCCTAGAGAAGGGCAATAGAGGGATTTTCCTTCTTGATTAGCGATTTCACTTATAATTTCCTTTTTCTAGACCTTAAGCCCCTACAATTATAGGAGAGAACTATCATTCCTTACTTTTTGAGCGGGGAGCCCCTTTAGGTGGGGAAAATCCAAAACTTCTCTTATTTCCTTTGCTTCCTAGGTCACCCATTTGGATGTTTTTGAGGGTTAGATAATGGCCCAGTTCTTTCTCTTTTTTTTGTTTGTTCAATCCTTATTTCTCTATTGGATTTCCTCCCTCACTTTGTATGCTTCTAATTTTTCATTCGCTGAACTGGAAAATGGAGCTCATGTTGTACCATCCCTTGGCAAAAAAACGTCTTCCTCTGCTTTTGAGGATTTGACTTGCATATGCATTGGGTCTTCATTGGATCTAACTACCGTAAATCCTTTCGTTGGGCCTTAAAAAGGTATGAGGATAGGGGTCAGATCCACGGTTAGGGTATTTTCTCGGGGTATCTCCTCGTCTTCATATTCATTTGCAAGTGTTTCTTACCTATTACTTGAGATTCCTCTATTAACTGATTTGCTTGTGCCTTCTCCATTTCCTACTGATTTTTTCTTTGGAGAGGGCCCCAAATTCTTTAGCAAGCGCTTGTCTCTATGGTTGGGTTGAAGGAGGATTTAGCTTTTGAGGGCATTTTCTCCTTTTAGCTTGTTTCCATTGGTCCCCTTGATCACTTTTCTTCTCCTGATCTTCTGGTTTCTTTAGGAAATTTCTAGCGAAATGTCCATAGTCGTGACAAATTTGGCATTTGAATGACTGTTGATCATAGTCAACTTCTTGAATGTGTGCCCAAATTTCCAAGCTTAGATTGATTGCCATAGGTATACCTTTTACTAGATATACTTTAACACATATCCTAGCACAAGAGAATTGTCCAACTTTGGGTTTAGCACAATCAAGAAATTTCCCCAACGTGTTCTTGATCATTCTAAAGGTGGCATCATTCCAACAGTGAAGGGGAAGGAAGAAAAACTTCACCTAGATGAACAAATAAAGGGACATTGCAATCGAGGTTGAAGTTGGGGTTTCATCAATCCAAATAAAACCCTTGTGCTCCCATGAAGTACAACCCACTGCAGAAGATCTCATCTCGATCTGATTTTTTCTCGAAGAAGATGGTGAAGAAAGCCTTGCGACAAAATGAAGCAGTGACTCTTCCATCTATCAAGGGTTTCCAATTATTTAGGGCCCATTGGAAAACTATTCATAGGGGAGGCCATAGGCCCCAATCTTCCAATCAAAGATCTTGAAGCCTAGTTTGGGGAGCCAAGATTTAGACTTTGGGGATCTCATTAAATATTTTCACAAAATGAGAGGACGAAGTATTCTGGAACTTAGTTCCATTCCATACCAAGGAGTTAAAAGATTTGACCTCCTAGTCAAGATGAGGAGGGGAGGCCGGATTAGTCATGATTGACCACCCAGCCAAGGCCGGGGCCGATGGCTAGAGGATCTATATGGAGAGAGAATAGGGGAATAAAAAAAGAAGAAAAGGTAGGGGGTGGGGGGGGAGGAATTCAAAGGGGTAGAGTAGAGTAAAAGGGAAGATGCAGCAGGAGGGACGTCGACCTAATAGGCAAAGCCTCAAGGCCATGAAGGAAACATGGAAGATTAGAGGAGCAAAAGGTTGATGGGCCTCAGGGCATTAGAGCTACACATGAATTCTTCGGGTGAAGATAGATGTTACTCTTTACCAAATTTTCTCAAATAGATTTAATTTAACTAACAATATTGTTCGTTATAGTGATGCTCATTCAATGAAGGAGATTTCATTGTTCCAATGCATTATTCTATTATGTACACTAAAAGCAGATGCAACAAATATTCAAAGTGTTTGTCCATCTGTTAGGGTGCATATATCTCATATGCAAATAGGTCCATTTATCATGATGCATATAACTTATATGCAAGAATGTGAGGAATGATAAACCTTTCTTTGGTGAATTACATCAATTGTACTATGACTGCATCAATAATGGCCACGATCTTCCCATCCTGAATTTAATTGGAACTTGAAACTAGACTTGATACAACCAATAAATTAGTGATGGAAGTTTTGTTGTTTAATTATAAGGCTTTTAGAGGCTATGAATACTATTGATAATTTCAATAGTTTCTTACAACATTCTTTTATTAACACTAGTTTTTATATTTATCTTTATTTCAAATAATTAATTGATACTTTGTTTATTATAATATATTTAAAGTTGATGCACAAATAAATATATAAAGTAGAGGATGAGACAAAATATGAAACTCATGACTTGTATCATATATTATATTAATTTATATATAAAGGATATGAGTAAGATATTAATAATTTAACTATTATATTAAATTATATATTTTTAATATAAATTTAATTATATAAACTAATATTTTGTAATATACCTCCCCTTAATAATAAATAATAAATAATAAATAATAATAAATAATACAAAAATAATAATTAATAATAGAAATAATAAATAATAATAAATAAATCACTTAATAAAAAATAATAAAAATAATAAATCATAAATGTTAAGTAATAAATGACATTAAAAATATATACAAAGAAAATAAATAAAAATAATAAAAATAAAAATAGTAATAACCATACTAAAGCTCTAAATAAGAATAAATAGAAATAAAACAAGAAAATTATCAAAAAGAAGGAAATAAAACAAGAAAGCTAAAAATCAAAAGAAAAGTAAAGAAATAAAACAAGAAAGCTAAAAATCAAAAGAAAGTTGCATTAGACACATGGAGTGTGTGCATGTGGTTCCCCTTCCAATGTTTGTTCTATTTAATAGATGGTGAGGAGGATGGGAGGCATTCCATCTTTCCGAGATTCTATCTTTCATTCTCTTGGGAGAATGGTGTTCTAAGACATAGGAGCCACTGGCAGTAGTACGTTGATTGAGGGCTCGGGGGTGGCCAGTTGTAGCAAACCCTTGCACAATTGAGCCTACGGTTGGATGGAGAGTCGTCCCCAAAACCTTGTTGCGGTAAGCTTACTTCTACCACAGGTAAACACTATTCATAGTTGAATTTAGTTTATTAATTACATGTTTATTTGGTTAGGTAAGTGCCACTTTGATTTAAATTTAATGTTAATTAGAAAAGTTAATTATATATTTATTTTGCATTGCTACATGTGGTGTCAGAGTAAGGCTCAACCCTTAGGACCTATGGGCATCTATATATATATATATATATATATATATTTTTTTTTTCTAGGATATTTAACTTGACTTGTTTTTGAAAGTTACACAATGCTTACTTTCCTACGAATAATTTCCATGGCAACTGAACTTTGGAATCGGAGTTTCTAGATTTCCGCAATTTTTGATTTGCTTTCATTAATTTGTTAGCCATTTTTGACAATTGTTTGTAGGCTCTACCACAACATAAACAGAGTGGTGTGTGTTTTTATAATAGGCATCAGATACAGCTATTTGTTTTTTGGTTCGTTTCTTTAATTTTGGTAATCAACATGCACTTTTCCCATCTACTTGGCTTGATATTCCATTAGTGGGGCGATATCCATGAATCCTCCAGTCTTATCTATATCGATAACCATTGCTTTCGAGAAACTCCAGTATCAATTGTTCTGCCTGGCATATTGGTGATATCGACCATTTGTTCCAGAACCTTCTGTCCCACTCCCATAAGCTTCCCTAATACATGATGAGCTAGAACTATAACCATCAACATTGGAACCGTAACCATAACCTGTAGCTCCATAGCCACCAATCATCCCACTGCCATACCCACCAAACCAATATATAACTATTCAAATAAACAATTTGCAGCCAAAGAATGAAGTTCTAAGCGATTTGATTTGCTTTGCGGATAGGAAGGACTTCTTTGATTTTTGTTTTGTAAGGGAGTTCTTTTTGTAACTTCTTTTGCAGGTGATAGATTTCCTTAGGGCATATGTGCTACTTGTTGTCCAGAATCTTTTTAAAGTCTTCGACCCTCATAAATGGCGCACTCTTTATGATCTGTTTACTGAGGGTTTATAGCTATGGTTTATTTTGGGATTCGTTGGGTTACCTTGTTACATTGTGTCGGAGAATTAACGCATCTCTGAAAGAACTCTATCATTCAACGTTGATTCCGTCAATACAATTTCTAAAACAGTTGATCCCTGCGGTTATCTTCAAGGTCAAAGCTTATGAGGTTTGAAGGAAAATTAAACGTTGATCTATTCGTGAACAGTTTTGGGGCTTGAAAAATTGGATTTCGTTTCATTTTGAGTTTATTTCTGCAAGTGGCCTGAAGGAGGTTGAAGTTGTTCTCGCTGGACTTTTCTGACTTCTTTTTACAGGTGTCACTGAAGCATGTTATGGGCACAAGTTCTGGAAAGTACTTGCGTTCTGTTTGTTGAATCATTTGCAGCTTTGAGACTATCCTAGCACAAACGTGTTTTGGGCATTAAGCTGTGACCTACTGGTATTGAAACTTATTGGTTTGGATTTGGTTCAAATTTGGTATATCCTAAGAGGCATCCACTTGGGCAGTTGTGCAATCCTCTTTAACCATGCCTAGCATCCGAAATCTCAAAACCATTCGCCATGAGATGCAGGATGAACTCCATAGCCATGGACCACTGTATCATCAATTTTATTAACATTTTCACCTTTGCATTTTCTATTATTCCTCTGTTTTATTTGATGGCTGAATTCGTCTCTAGATGCTCACTATGGTTACCAACGAAGACTAAGTTTACATATCAGTCTAATCTCCATGAAATCTGAGAAGAAATCGTTATTAATCCATGTAGAAGACATGGGCACAACATTTCTGTGTGCACAACTCTCTGATTTCTTTTTGCATATTCCATGAGGTTAAATCCAGGGGCTCTACCCCATATGCAATTACTCGTTTGTATATATAAAGGATATGAGTAAGATATTAATAATTTAACTATTATATTAAATTATATATTTTTAATATAAATTTAATTATATAAACTAATATTTGAGAAAAATATTATTATTTTGAAATTTAAAATAAATAAAACATATATAACCATATTTAAAATTTTGTTACCGGGAATAGTGTCTATACAGAACTGCTAATCCCACTAAGGGTGGTAGCTGCCTTAGAAACAAACAAGTTAAAACTACTTTCGTTTTCCTTTACGATGAATAGATAAGAGGGGAACAAGGACACTAACCTCAATCTTGCGCTTGGTTCCTCACCCGATTCCTCTCCCTTCTAATAGATTTTCGCCACTCGCTTCCTCGCCAGCTCAGCTTCAAAGAGCACCTGTGGAATCAAAGCAACACAATACTATCCAAGAACAGAGATCTACTAACATAAACAATATAGGACCAGATGTATATTGACCACACACAAACATATATTATAAAACATGTAAGAATGTGGAGGAAAACTTGAATAGCTTTATTGATATCAAGAAAAAATCAAAGAGGATTACAGCCAATTGTTCTGACCCAACATCATCCTCTTAGCAGGAAGCCCTTATTCACCTCATGAAAAGATTAGATCACCCAATGCTATGATATTACAGCAAGAAACCAACAACACTTCTTTACAAGATACAAAATTCCAGCCTCTGGATCTCTGGGATGAGGGATCCATATATAGCTGATTGCAAAGGGGGTGAGTCAGCTTCTGGGATTTTGATTAGTGTCTTCTCTCTAATAGTTCTTGATTCCACTTGGAGAATGATGATCTCTTACTCATCCCTGGGCGAATTCAGGGAGGCAAGTTTCACAGGAGAAGTTTCTAGAAGATTCCATGAGTTTCCGCCTTGCACACTGCCTTTGCCATTTGTCCATTCTCGCCCATTGCACCCCATAGAAAGGATTTTCAGTATGCATCGCACCCTCTGTGTGTATTTAGGTGGGATTCATCGCACCTTGTCCATGGAGCAGGAGAGATGGTTCAGTTTTGACTAGTTCTGAGTAGTTTTTCATGGAGAACTTTTGGGAGATGATGTAATTAGTTGACCTTGTCCTTCTAGGGGATAGAACAACACTTTTAGGGACTTAGGAGCCCTTGGTTTATGGACATATATGATTGGGGTTGTAGTGCCCAAAAATGTCTATAACAGTTGCCCCCTAAAGCATGAGGTCGTTAATTAATTTTTGATGTCGGGTGAAATGCTTTATCATGAGGATCTGAAGTTCTTCTAGTTGGAAGGTGACCTGTAATAAGATACAATACAATACATGATCTTCATAATATTTTTCATTTCCTGGCTGAGTCGGGCATTCCCATTCTCAGCTTTATAAATTCATTTTCATGTACATAGGACAGATAACCGTCAGAGTGCAGACTGATGATTCTGATAGAGTCATCATCCCTTAGGTTGGTTGATTATTTGTGTAGCAATGATGTACATTTGATGTCTTTATTCCCCTAAATATATATCGTAGCCCGGATGGATGAAACTAGATCTGGGATGTTCAATCTCGTTCGATCTTCACTCGAAGTACAAGTCGATCCATGTGAAAGATGTTCTGGAGTCGAACACGGAAAGACATTGCCTGATTACCAGCCAATGATGTAAGCTGTTAATAGGTACGAGAGGAATCACTGATAATGATGATGACCCTCAAGGTACTGTAGTACAATTCGCATGGTGTGAAAAAGGGACTTGGCGTCGAACACCATGCAAAATCTTTCGGTCGAAGGCCAATGATGTAAACCTGTCGCCGGAAGTAAGAAATTTGCCATTGAGGCATGCAAGCTTCAAAGTATTGAAAAGGTTGTTCCTAGATTGACTTTCTTGGATAATGAGCTGATGTCGACAGGAAACGATTCGTCGTAGGAGGGCCTTAATGAATCCCACATCTACGACACGGAACAGAGCAAATGATTTTAATGGAGGTGAAAATGATCTGATGATACAGGGTTTAGGGTGGCGGTCATGAAATAATAGAGCGTGAATGTATTGCAGTGGATGAGACACAGGTGAATTCTCTGAGCGACTTCTCTTGAACATACCGGTGACACTGACATGATGGATTGGTAGCGTTAACCCCAAATATGGATGGCGTGATGGACCAATGGTGATATAACCAGTGAACGGAGCAACCCAACCTGATTTGGATGCGGAGTGAAAGTGTCATGTTCAAGAGCGACTTGCTACTAATAAAGTTTCTTCAAGTTTTCTTCCCAATTTTCCCAAGTCATTGCTGACCAGTACCTCTTTATTTTTGTCAAGATTGAGGAGGATAACATATGCTTGTTCTATAATTTGCCCTTCGGGCAAACCGATCGCTATGTTTTAACGAGCCTAGCGATAGTGAAACTCGTTCTTGTCTGTATGGACAAGTTTGTCGCTAATTGGTTTTAACGAGTTTAACGACAAAGATAACTCTGTCCTTTTCAATTTTAGAGAGTCTGAAAGGGATGTAAAGAAAACTCCAATATTCATTTTTCGTCATATAATCCCTTGGGTCCGAAAAAGTATAAAACAATACGAAAAGAATGAATTTTCGGTAATTTTAACGAGCCGAACAAGACAAGCGCTCGATCTTTTTGTGTAATAATCCCTCGGGTCCAAAAAGATTAAAATCTAGAGGAGGGATAGCACTCCAGGTAGCTTTAACGAGCTGGGGAGGTCAACTGCTCGGCAATCTTTTCATATTTTACGAGTCAGATGAAAAGAGCTTAAAGGAGACTCGTTTTTTGAGGAACGAGTGATAATTTCGGATAGCAATTGATTCCAGGGAAGGTTTGGAATTTTCCAATCACGACAGTGTCACAAGGATGACTAACTGTATCACTTTTCGCAGCTGTTCCTCAAAAGGGTAAACAATCAAATGGAGGTGAATGACTGGCCAATATAGAGTGGAGGTGATGATGAGAACACGACCAAGGCTTCAAAGGCTGATGATGATGCATTCACGATGGTTATTTACCGGAAATTGGTTCATTTTTTAATGAGCTTAAACTCTGGGGGAACGTTTGCTCATTGCTTATGTTTATTTTTTAACGAGCTTGAATTTCGCGTTAAAACTGCTCGATATATTGGTCATTGATTACTTTGATTCTACCATTGACAATTTTGTTCCATCAAAGGTTGTACTGCCTCTTCAATTGCTTCATCAAACAAGTTAGAAATGAATAATACATGCTTGAAAAATGAGTCAAAACACTAATATTTTACTTGAATTACGTGAAAAACAATTTAAAAGTGGTTTTTTACCTCTCATTTTACCATTTCATTTGAAGCTTGGCTTTTGGAGCTTTGGAGGTGCTTTCCCCCTTGATTTTCACTAGCTGATTCCGGGAGATTCTATGGACGGTTCTTGGTGCCGTTTGGACCAGGTAGGAGCTAAACCTGATCTCTTCAGTTTCATCCTTTCCTTTTTGGATTTTGAGCATGTTTTCTGGTTTTTCTGAGCCTCTGGGGTTTGAAAAACTCGCCCTGGCTCCATCGCACATCTTCTATATCGAAAGGTACGATGGATGCTGGCTTGATCACTGGCTAGTCAACATGCATCGCACCCAGAACACTGCTGGGGGTGCGATGGGCGCAGAAAGGGAACTTGATGCAGAGTTTTCCATGGAAATTTTTGCCTATTTTTCACCAAATCAGGACCCTGATTCTTCTCTTATTAAATATATATATTTACTTAATTTTAATGAAAAGTATATTTAATATCTCATATATATATATATATATATATATATATATATAATTTTAATGAAAGTATATTCAAATCTCTTATTTAAATGAATTTGAAATATAATATAATAACTTGCAATAATTTATTTTTAATATTATTTATTAATTTGAATAATAATTATGATAAAATTAAAAATAATTTAAATGTCATAATCAATAACATGATTTGGTAAATAAATTTTTCTTTCATTATTTTTATTTGAAAATAAATTAAAATATGCTATATCATATTATACTTAAAATTATATTATATTTTTATTTATTTCAATAAAATTATAATAATATTTAAAATAAATTTAACTTAAAATGATCTGCTATTAAAATTTCACTTACGCGTTGTTCCCACATGAAAATGAATTACATGATCTATCAAAATTGAGTTAAAAAATGCCATGTCATATTGCATTATCTACACGTTTCCATGGAACCAATATCATAAGTCTGATTATTTGGGAGGTGTTGATTGTTTATCCCCGGAGTTAAAAAATGCCATTTCATATTGCATTATCTACACATTTCCATGGAACCAATACCATAAGTCTAATTATTTGGGAGGTGCTGATTGTTAATCCATGGAGAGAATTATAACTTCATAACTACATGAGAAATATTTACTTATTTCAACATTTTAAGCTTACAACTTTCTAATTATGTAATTAGAAGGAATTATAGTTTGAAAGAAATATATATTTATATACAAAAAGTCTAATATCATGTATTGAGATTGTAACTGCTCAAATATATTAAAAATATATCAAAATATTCACAAAATCATTACAAAATTTGTACAAAAATTTATTAACATATTATCTAGTTATTGGGAATATTGTTGGCATAATATTTTATCAACACATCTGATTATTATTTTTATTTTTCACAATGTTTTGATTTTAAAAGGAAACAAAAAAACATAAAACAAAATTGATTATGCAGTTCTCTATAATGTGACTTTTTGGAAGCTATTCAGGTGGGTTTTTCCGGTCAAAATCCGGCAGCAATTTATTGGAATCGCAAGTTTGATAGCTAGTGTCTGCACAATCAAGGCAGCGTTGTTCCCACATGAAAATGAATTACATGATCTATCAAAATTGAGTTAAAAATACCATGTCATATTGCATTATCTACACGTTTCCATGGAACCAATATCATAAGTCTGATTATTTGGGAGGTGTTGATTGTTTATCCCCGGAGTTAAAAAATGCCATTTCATATTGCATTATCTACACATTTCCATGGAACCAATACCATAAGTCTAATTATTTGGGAGGTGCTGATTGTTAATCCCTGGAGAGAATTATAACTTCATAACTACATGAGAAATATTTACTTATTTCAACATTTTAAGCTTACAACTTTCTAATTATGTAATTAGAAGGAATTATAGTTTGAAAGAAATATATATTTATATACAAAAAGTCTAATATCATGTATTGAGATTGTAACTGCTCAAATATATTAAAAATATATCAAAATATTCACAAAATCATTACAAAATTTGTACAAAAATTTATTAACATATTATCTAGTTATTGGGAATATTGTTGGCATAATATTTTATCAACACATCTGATTATTATTTTTATTTTTCACAATGTTTTGATTTTAAAAGGAAACAAAAAAACATAAAACAAAATTGATTATGCAGTTGTCTATAATGCGACTTTTTGGAAGCTTTTCAAGTGGGTTTTTCCGGTCAAAATCCGGTAGCAATTTATTGGAATCGCAAGTTTGATAGCTAGTGTCTGCACAATCAAAGCGTCCCAAGGGTTTTTCAGGGTGCTGAATCCAAATATGTAGTTAAAAAACCATTTTAGCTGCAACAAATCAAGATTTAACCTCAATTTCTTCTGTCGGGTTCTGTCACCGGAATCTCCAAAAAGTCGCATTATAGACAACTCCATTGATTATTGTCAATTGTTCCAATTTTTGAATCTTTTCGGAGATAATGCATATTAAACTTCAATGAGATAAACACCAAAAATAGGGCTTAGTAACGCTACTCAACTCCAATTTATTTATCTAAAAGATCAATAGAGTTAAAAAACAATACATCGGTGTGAAGTTATACTTGCTTGGTAGGGGATTGAAGTAAATCCCTCTGGATAACTTGTTATTAATTGAATCTGCTATCTTTTTAGTGACGGAAAGATTTAATCACTTCAATGCGATAAACACCAAAAATAGGGCTTAGTGACGCTACTCCAACTCCAATTTGTTTATCTAAAAGATCAATAGAGTTAAAACACAATACATCAGTGTGAAGTTCTACTTGTTGGGTAGGGGATTGAAATAAATCCCTCTAGTTAACTTGTTATTAATTGAATTTGCTATCTTTTTAGTGACAGAAAGATTTAATCCAGCTGCAAGTGCCTTAAGGTTGTTTATTACACAAATTGAAATTTTGTGAACGCTGATTAAAAAAATTATTCAAAGTAAAAAGCAAGTATAACGATGGAATGTGTAAATATAATGTAATGGTCAAATTGTATATCAAATAGTATATCTTCTGAATTTTTAATGTTGTTTACCATTATGCATACTTACATGAGAAAATCTCTCAATCGTTAGCAACATTTGAATTAACTTTAACCATGCTAACCCAAATTATAGATACAAGGTTTTGTCTTTCTTTTTACATCAAATTGACAACTATCAATACGGACTTTTGGTTAGAATAAGCTAATTTTTTAGCGACCTGGCTCTACTACATTGCAACCAGAAGCTGCACAAACCCCAAAATATCCAAGCACATTTCATCTTTTTAAGACTAGAGATCTTAAAAGGAGTGCATTGCAACGATATTAGATCAGTCAATAAAACATATATGTGCAATTCATTCCCTTTTTAGAATGGATATCAATGATTTTATCCAGATTATCCATATTCAAATTTGTAGGTGTTGGTTGGTCCTTTTTCCCAAACATGGTCATTGGATATTGGAAAGAAACTTCATCACAGGGAAGAGTGAGCCCATTTGCGATCAAACCCAAACTCTTCTTTAGCCTTCATTAACAATGTGCAGAACCGAGAATAATTGGAATAAATGGATAGAGAAAATACATCTTCTCCATTCTCTTCCAACATACAATGCACAATGTTCCTTTGTAACATCAGAACAAAGTATGATTTTCCTATGGCTTCCCTTATCTTCTTTACAGAAAGGCCATATTAAGTTCCCCTGTAACAACCCTAGTGAAAATTCCATGTAATAAAAGTTAATGAAGGAAAAATAATAACCACAGTTGATGGGACACTTATTCCAAACGGAATGTTGGGTAAAAGCATAGTGATGGGGATTACTTGTGGTTGGTTAATGGCTAAGGAAATTGGCAAAGACAGTGACTAAGGCTTTAGAAAGGAAAAATGACATTTTGGCATATTTATTTATGGAAATAATGGAAATTAGGAGAAAAGGGAGGTGAAAGGTCATAGGTTGAATGTGAGGAGGAAATTGAAGGAAAATAAATAAAATAGAGGAATCGTTAATAAAAAGGCTTTTGAGGATCAGTTGGTAACCCTTTGTCAGTTTAGTTTTGGAGTTCTCTCACTATTCTATCTCTCTCATACTCTTAGACACTTTGAGTTTTCTTGGAGCACCCTTGGAGGGTGTGGCATATTTGGATTTTTGGAGCAAGAAGGAAAAGGAAGAGTAGGAAAGCATAAGAGGGCACCGGGATCAATAGCTACATAAGTTTCTCTTGTAGGTACCGAGTTGCATGTATGCTTTTCTCACTAGTTTTGGCATGCATGGCATATGCATGTGGATTATTGGTCATGATCTGTCGCTGGCATGGAGGATTGCCTAGGTCGACAGTGGATTGCCTAGCCTTGCCATTTCCTGGATAGGCATGGAGATTATGGGTTTATTTCCTTATTTTTTTTTAGATGGTTTTCATGTTTCATTAGCTTGGGTTGAGTTATTAATTCCTGGAGCCCTTTAACAACTTGAGTTGAGTTACTAGTCTTGTAGCCTTGGTTGGACAAATGCTCTGGAGCCCTTGGTGGATTGAGTTACTAGTTCTGGAGCCTTGGTTGGACAAATGCTCTGGATCCTAGCAACAACTGTGGGTTGAGTAACTAGTCTAGGAGCCTTGGTTGGAACAAATGCTTTAGAGTCTTGGAAGGATTGGATAGAGACCAACTGGATGATGGTTTTGTGATGTTTGACTGTGAGGTGGAATCATTGTTTGATGGTTTGAGGTGGATGTCCTATGGAATCCCTGGATGATTTTGGATTGATGTGTTCTATGAGATGCCACATTCATGCTTGGAATATGGCACGAGGGTGAATGGATGAAGAGAGATTTGGTTCAACCATTCTACGGTTGGGTGGAACATAGAAGTCCCATCCCAGGTTTGGATTTTTCATCATCAATATGAGGTTATTTCTCCTTGTAATTCTATCAATATTATACGGGTTATATGTGGTTTATATGGTTGTGATTTCATCAGTGTTTCTGCTACTATTATGCTAGTTATACATATGTTTTATGACAATATATGTGTATGGCTCTCATAATTTTTTATTGATAAATGAATGAACAATGCATCTATGACCTAATGGATTAAGTGGCAGTTGATGTGTTGAGGCATCAATGCTTCTTAGCGTTTCCCAGCTAAGTATGATACCCCTATGCTCAGATCTATTATTTACACCTGTAGATTACATATTCCTGGTATGTTTGACGAAATTCTTGTCATGGCTAGTAGGGGTCTAGTCAAGGTCTTATTCAAGCGATCGCATTTGTAATGTCATTCCTCTATTATTTTATTGTTTTGAAGATGCCATTCAATTCTTGGCAGTGACCTGGGATTATGGGTTGGCTTAAATCTCGAGGACGCTGGCACAACCTTGTGAAAAATAGTCCTTCGACATTGGCTTATAGACCTATGAGAGTGTCCAGAGGTCCCTGGAAACTGGCATGCCCATAGCAT
Organism: Pinus tabuliformis; assembly: GCA_031772625.1. NCBI lineage: Eukaryota > Viridiplantae > Streptophyta > Pinopsida > Pinales > Pinaceae > Pinus > Pinus tabuliformis. The sequence goes on from CM062806.1 coordinate 720,999,777, forward strand.
GAGAGTCTACAGAGATAAAGTGCTCCAAAATTTCAGTGGGACCCAAGGACTAGTTGGCAGAAAGGTTGGATTGGTTCTTGAGGGTCCTAATGTTGACAATGAATGTTTGTATTGATTCGGATTTAAAAAGGAATGCAACAAATTACAAGTATAGCCATAAATATAGAGATGTAATGGAAATGAGACTTCATTTCATTAATATCAAATATTGAATATGCTTACAAACAGAATGGAAATAAGACTAGCTCGGGCGATGGTAGCTTATCTCTGAGAAGAGATGTGGCATCTACATGCCTCTAAACTATGTTACAATGAAGCTCGAAGGCCTATTTATTATTGAGAAACAATGGAAAACCTTAAACATCCAAAAACCTAACCCTAGGAGATGAAGTGCTAAACTATGGGCCCTGTTGGGAAAATTTGTACTTCAACTTTTTAGGGTCGTAAATTTGGCATACAATCTCTGTTTGATGCGCACAATACCTCGTTAGAAATACCTATCCAAGGAATACAACTTTTGAATGGAAAACATTGATCTACAACCCATGTTTTCCCTAATTTTCCCAAAACAAATGTCATTTAGGGCCTCAACACTGCCTTGAAAGTTTAGGACACGAAAAACTGCCAAAAATAGTAAATTGTGCTACAAATAAGGAAACTGAAAGAAACAATGGTGGGGGTCCAAATGGAATAGGCGGGTGGCAACCAATATCCACCTAGATCATGTATGGTGTGTTTCCATCGGTTCCACTTCCTTAACGTGACTTAGGAGGTCGAACCATATCATAGTGGCCTCTCGTCTCATGTTTACCCAGTTGGTCAGTAGGTTGGGTAGATGTACCCCAGTTGGTCGGTAGGTTGGGTAGATGTTGGAGGAGGGTGTTATAGAGTGGTATCAGAGCATGGTTCACCCCTCAGACTAGATGGGTTGTTTTTGGGTCATGCATGCATGTAAGTTGCATGTGTGTCTTTTACACTTGCATTCCATGTGCTTGTTGCATTTGCATAATGTTGATCACGGTGGTAGTGATGTCGCCATGTGGAATTTGATATTGAAATTTTGGAATGCATCGTCATGAGTGTATGATTGGTTACATGCTGTTATATTTCGCTTACATTCATCATTTTTGCATGTTTGGTTCCATTCTTATATGTTTGGTTACATTCTTGTATTCTTGGTTGCATATATAATTTTTGTAGGCTTGGTTACAAGTGTTGTTCGGTTATGCTTGATTATATGTGTTTATGCATGTGTGTGGATGATTTCGCATTGCTTATGCATATTCATGTTTTCATGTGGTCAAGCGTATAGTGATGTAATGGTTGTTGTCATGCATGAGGTCGTGGTATGCATTGTTAATAAGGTCATGCATTGATAATTGGACCCTAGCTAGAATGATGGTTGTGTGGTTATACGCTTATGTGTTATGTTTCTATATACTGTCATGTTTATGTTATACATGTATCACGTTGATTTGTTCATCTTGCGGACAATGTATCCTCCCCGAGATATACTAAGGTACATTGGTTTATTGTGATTTGATTTAGTGGATATGATATACCTTGTAGGAAGAAATATCAAATGGCTAGCAAGATGATAGACTACAAAGATTCTCCCTATGAATCAAAAGAGCAGTATGGTGTTGGGAAATCTTCCTATTTGCAAGATACACTGATAAGCTTAAAGGAAGGAATAAGGAGTGTAAGGGAGATAATGATAAAATCATGCAGACATAAGGGAAACAAGCAGAGGTAAATGCAGTGATATTTCAGAGTTTGTCATACTTGTAGCGACAGGGACCACGTGAGATTAGCTATGAGCAGGAGGACCGAACTAATGGGGCATATGGTAGTAGGTCGCATGGTGGTCACATGTCAGATAGAGATGACACGGTCAGAGAGGGCATACTGTTGGACACTTCCGATAGGAAGAGGGATAGACACAGGTATTATTCTAGTTCTGATTCAGATAGGAACTATGATCGTTATCATTATCATCCTTACAGGAGGAGTGATGGGGGATACTTATCGAATGAGTTTAAGAAATAAAAGCCACCTACTTTTGACGGAGAGATGAATAAACCATGGGATGCAGAGGCACGGTTTCTTGGTATGAGAAAGTTCTTCAGGTTACATGATTATTCAGAGAACATGAAAGACAAAGTATCTACATTCAGTCTCAAATGTAAAGCATACATTTGGTGGGAAGATGTGAAGAATGTCAGATGTATTCATGAGGATGACTTGACTTGGAGTGAGTTTGAGCAAATATTCAAGAAGAAGTATTTTTAGGAGAGATACTTCGATGAAAACAAAAAAAAAAATCTATGAGCTAAAGATGGGATTGATAACAGATGAGGAGTACACTAGAAGGTTCTTGGAGTTACTGAGGTATGTGCCTTATCTCATGGAGGAGAAGGCCAAGATTCAGAGGTTCATTAGTGGATTACTAGTTGCATTTAAAGAAAAGATTGAGTTCGAAGAGCCTAAATCATTAGTGGAAACCATTTGAAAGTTAAGGCATTGCTATGAGCAATCGAAGCAAAGATCTGAGACTAAGCCAGGCTAGAAAGGTAATGCAAAGAACAAAGGAAAATGGGACAAGAAACGAGCAAGACCTCAGGATTCAGGGAATAAGGAGAATGTTGCACCACCTAAAAGGTTCAATGCATCAGACAGAGAATAGGGACATCAATCTAAGGAGAAGAATAAGGAGCTGGTGCAGTGTTGGACTTGTGGAGGGGATCATAGAAGGAGAGATTGTCCACACTATCAGGCTGGTAGATTTCAGATATATAGTGCACATGACACACAAAATGTTGGGGATGTTGGTCAAAGTATTCCTCGTATTTATGGAGCATTAGATAAAAAACAAGCAGACCATCAGGCATCTATAATTGAGATGGATGGTAAACTTTTTGATCAAGTTATTTTTATTTTGATTGACCTTGGATCTAATTATAGCTATGTTAGTCCTAACTTGGTGGATAAGTGTGGTTTCAGTAAGGAATTGCATGCAGAATATTGATTAGTGCAATTTCCTACAGGTATAAAGAAGTGAGTTCATCGTTGGATAATATATTATGCATTTGATTTGAAGGGTATGCCTACAACAACACATTTGATTGTATTACCATTGGGATCATATAGCATGTTGTTGGGATTGTATTGGTTGTATCTTCATAGAACCAAGGTGTATTGTTATGAAAAAGATATTGAGTGCTTGGATGACAATGGTGAACCAAGAGTCTTACAGGGTAAGAAGCATGCCACTTCAGTTAAGATGGTGACAGCTATGCAAGTAAAGCGTAGTCATAGAAAAGGGTGTGTGTTATGTGCAGTACACATTTCTAGTGGAAAGGGTAAGGAAATTGTGGATGCAGATGTTTAGAGTGGGTACTCAGTTATAAAACAATTCACGAATGTATTTTCTGGGGATATTTTAGAGTTTCCACCTCATAGGGTGGTAGACTTTTCCATTGAGTTAGTGCTAGGGGCAACTTTGACATCAAAATCACCTTACAGGATGAACACACCTGAGTTGGTAGTGTTGAAGTTGCACTTGAAGGAAATGTTGGACAAGGGATACATCAGACCAAGTTTATCACCATAGGGCAAACTGATATTGTTTGTGAAAAAGAAAGATGGTACTCTCATATTATTCATTGACTACAGGCAGTTGAACAAAGTGACCATCAAGAATAGTTATCTGTTATCAAGGATTGATGACTTATTTGATCAATTGAAGGGAGTAGGAGTGTTCTTGAAGATTGATATGAGATCCAGATATCATCTGGTACACATCAAACAAAAGGACATTTACAAGACAACTTTCCAGACCATGTATGGGAATTATGAGTTTGTTGTAGTTCCATTTGGTTTGACTAATGCTCCAGTGATATTTCTGTGCATGATGAATAGTGTCTTGCATCCAGTTTCGGATAAGTTTGTTATTGTGTTCATTGATGACATATTGGTATATTCTAAAAATGAGGAAGATCATTCCGAGCATTTAGCAGAAGTGTTGAGATTTTTGAGAAAGCATCGGTTATATGCTAAGCTCAACAAGTGTAGTTTCTTTCAGACTAAGGTACATTACTTGGGGCATGTTGTCTCTAAGGAGGGCATTGCAATAGATCCATAAAATATAAGAGCCATCATGGAGTGGGTAGATCCTAGGAATGTAGATGAGGTGAGATATTTCATGGGGTTGGGAGGCTATTATAGGAGGTTCATCAGGAAGTTCTAACAAATTGCTTATCCTATCACATCATTGTAGAAGAAAGGTAAGAAGTTTGAATGGACATAGGAGTTTGAGGCTAGTTTTAAGTAGCTTAAGTAGTTTTTGACACATGCACGAGTGTTAAAGACTGCAGACCCAGACAAAGAGTTTGTTGCGTGCACATATGCTTGCAAGAAAGGACTTGGTGGAGTCCTTAGGCATGATGGATAGGTGGTATGTTATGAGTTGTGAAAACTAAACGAGCACGAGGAGAACTACCTCACACATGATCTTGAGTTGGCAACGATTATACATGCATTGAAAATGTGGAGGCACTATCTTCTGGGTAGGAGGTTTTTATTGATGAGTGATCACAATGGGTTACGGTATCTATTTGACCAACTGAAACTGAATGGAAGGCAGGCTCGGTGGTTGGCCACATCAGTGAGTTTGACTTTGAGATCAGGTACATCAAAGGTAAAGAGAATAGAGCGAAAGATGCTCTTGGCAGGTAAATATAGGTAAAACGCTTAGTAGCTATGAGCTCCTATGGGATAGACTTATAAGATAAGATCCTGTAGGTAGGTCAATAAGATGTTAGATATATGGAGATTATGCACAGGTTGCAGTAAAATATTGGTACATGTACAAGTGATAGTATAGGTAAAGGTATAGGTACAGGTGGTAGTATAGGTACAGGTGGTAGTACAGGTACAGGTATAGGTATAGGTGCAGATGCACAAGATGTGGATTAATGTCTTACAGTGGATGGATTGTTTAGATTCAAAGACAAGATATGTGTGCCAGACAGTAGTGAGTTCAAGAAGGTGATCATGAGGGAATTTCATGTGAAACCATATTCAGGTCACCCAGGTTATGAAAAGACACTGACGACAGTGAAGAGATTTATTATTGACCGAACTTGAAGAGGGATGTAGCAAAGTTTGTGGATATGTGCTTCGATTGTCAGTGTGTGAAGCCAGAGTGTAAGAATCTAGGTGGACTACTATAACCAATTACGATTCCAGAGTGGAAATGGGAAGTCATTTCCATGGACTTCATCACAGGTTTTTTGAGAACAGTGAGACAGAATGATTCCATCATGGTTATTGTGAACAGGTTGAAAAAAGTTGTGCACTTCATCCCAATGAAGTCTACATTCTTAGCTAGTGATGTAGCTTAGGTATTCAATATGGATGTGGTTAAATTTCATGGTGTTCCGAAGAAGATTTTTTCAGACAGGAAAACAAAGTTCACTTCCAAGTTTAGGCATGAATTTAGACTTTAGTACAACTAATCATCCGTAGACAAATGGACAGACAAAGAGGGTCAACAGGATATTGGACGACATGTTAAGGATGTATCTGATGCATCAGTAGAGAAAGTGGAAAGAGTACCTTCCACTAGCAGATTTCGCTTACAACAATGGGTATTAAGAATCTTTGAGGATGAGCCTGTTTGAGGCATTTTATGGGCGGAGTTAAAATAATCCTATATGTTGGAGTGATCCAGTTAACAAGGTGTTGATTGTACCAAACATGTTGGTGGACATGGAACATGAAATTTAGGTAATAAAGAAGAATTTGAGAGCAACATAGGATAGGTAGAGGAGCTATGCAGATCGAAACAGGTTGTTCAAGGAGTTCCAAGTTGGGGAACATGTGTACTTGCACATAAAACCGAATAAGAGCTCCTTATGGATTGGATCATGTGCCAAGTTGGCACCATGGTTATTGGGATCCTTCAGTATCATTTAGAGGATTGGGCCAATAGCCTATTGACTTACACTGCCTCTAAGAGTGAAATTCCATGATCTTTTCCATGTGTCATTGCTTAAGAAGTATGTTAAAGATGTTGATCATGTGATTGACTGGTCTATATTATAGGTCGAACCAGATGGAGAATTCCAGCGGGAGCTTCAGTGTATATTGCAAAAAAGGTGCTCATGCTTTGGAACCGAGGAATAGAGCAAGTTAAGGTGCAATGGAAGAAATTTGGGCCCAATTAAGCTACATGAGAGATGACAGATCAAATGCGGGCTATGTATCCTTCCTTGTTTTCTGATTGAGGCAAAGCAGTTTTGGTATGGTGTTTTGGTATATGTTTTAGTATATGTTTTGGTGATGTTTGTTATATGTACATATGTATATGGATGTAAATACCACCATGAGCTATGTTTTAAAGCTCTAATAATCGGTATGGGTGTCATGTCATTATGATGTTATGTTGTTATGTTTTCATGTTGGTTTGCTTCTCAGTAGGATGATTATTTTAAATACTACAACAAGCTAAGTTATAAAGCACCATCGACAGTATGTTTGCTTGCAACAGTTTGTTGTTATATTTGTTTTTGAACACCACGGACGATGTTCCACCTAGGGGGAGGGTTCTATAACATCCCTAGTGAAAATTCCATGTAACAAAAGTTAATAGAGGAAAAATAATAACCACGGTTTATGGGACACTTATTCCAAGCTGAATGTTAGGCAAAAGCATAGTGATGGGGATCACTTGAGGTTGGTTAATGGCTAAGGAAATTGGCAAAGGAAATGGCTAAGGCTTCGAAAAGGCATAGTGGCATTTTCGCACATTTATTTATGAAAATAATGGAAATTAGGAGAAAATGGAGGTGAAAGGTCGCAGGTTGCATGTGAGGAGGAAATTGAAGGAAAATAATGGAAAATGAAGAAAAAGAGGCCTCATTCATAAAAAGTCTTATGAGGATCATTTGGTAACCTTTTGTCACTTTGGTTTTGGAGCTCTCTCATTATTCTCTCTCTCTCTCAGTCTTGAACACTTAGAGTTTTTTTGGAGCAATCTTGGAGAGTGTGGTGTACTTGGATTTTTGGAGCAAGAATGAAAAGGAAGAGCAAGAAAGCACAAGAGGGCATCAGGATCAACAACTACAATAGTTTTTCTTGCAGGGTTCAAGTTGCATGTATGTTTTCCTCACTAGTTTTGGCATGCATGACATATGCATGTGGATTATTGGTCATGATCTATCACTAGCATGGAGGATTTCCTAGATTTATAGTGGATTTCCTAGCCTTTCCATTTCCTAGATAACCATGGAGATTGTGGGTTTATTTACTTTTTTTGTTTTGGTTGGTTCTCATGTTTCCTTAGCTTGGGTTCAATTATTAGTTCTTAGAGCCCGATAACATCTTGGGTTGAGTTACTAGTTCTGTAGCCTTGGTTGGAAAAATGCTCTGGAGCCCTTGGTGGGTTGAGTTACTAGTCTTGGATCCTTGGTTGGACAAACGTTCTAGAGCCCAGTGATAGCTGTGGGTTGAGTTACTAGTCCTTGATCCTTGGTTTGAATAAATGCTCTAGAGACCTAGAAGGCTTGGATAGAGACCAATATGATGATGGTTTTATGATGTATGATCGTGAGGTGGAATCATTGTTTAATGGGTTGAGGTGGATGGCCTTTGGAAGCCCTAGATGCTTTTGGATTGATGTGTTTTATGAGATCCCACATTCATGCTTGGAATATGGCATGCGAGTGAATGGATGAAGAGAGATTTGGCCCAACCATTCTACAGTCGAGTGGAATTTGGAAGTCCCATCCCAGGTTTGGATTTTGCATCATCAATATGAGGTTATTTCTCCTTGTAATTCTATGAGGATTATATGGGTTATATGTGGTTTACATGGCTATGATTTCATTAGTATTTTTGGTGCTATTATGCTGGTTATACATATGTTTTATGACAGTAGTTATGTATGGCTCTCATCATGTTTTTACTGGTAAATGAATGAAAAATGTATCTATGACCTAATGGATGAAATGGAAGTCGATGTGTTGAGGCATAAATTCTTCTTAGAGACTCCCATCTAAGTATGAGACCCCTATGCTCAGATTTGTTATTTACACATGTAGATTACATATTCGTGATATGTTTGAAAAAATTCCTATCATGGCTAGTAGGCATCCAGTCAAGGTCTTATTCAAGTGATTTCATTTGTACCATCATTCCTCTGTTATTTTACTGTAATGAAGATGTCATTCAATTCTTAGTAGTGACCTGGGCTCTAGGCTTGAAAAAGTGGTTCAAATCTTGGGGACACTGGCACAACACTATGCAAAATAGTCCTTGGATGTTGGATTGTAGGCTTGTGAGAGCGTCTAGAGGTCCTTGGACATTGGCATGCCCATAGCATGAGAGTGTCCAAAGGTCAAGTGGTCCAAAATCTCAGTGGGACCCAGGGGCTGGTTGGAAAAAAGGTTGGATTGGTTCCTAAGGGTCCTAATGTTGATGTTGAATGTATGTATAGTGTGTTTCCATTGGTTTCACTTCCTTAACGTGACTTACGAGGTCGAATCATATCATTGTGGCCTCTCGTCGCATATTTACCTCAGCTGGCCGGTTGCTTAGGTAGTTGTGGGAGGAGGGTGTTACATGCCCTATAAGCCTTTGCAAACCCACAAAGAACTATGAATATCTGATTCAAAAGCACAGAAAAATAAATTTCAAGCTATTTCAAGAATTGGTGTTAAAAGAAAGCATTGGCTTTGTATATATAATAATATATGTTGCATGAGTTTCTGAAACGTGGGAATTTTTGGAACTTGGGTACGAGTGTTTGGAACGACTATAGGTTTCCCCAAAATTTATAGGAAATGACTAATTGAGAGTGATAATATTATATAATTAAAAATTAAAAATTAAATTTTTAATTATAGAATTTATATAATAATCAAAATTAATATTAAATCAAAATATTAAAATATTAAAATCAATTTAAATATATAAATAATAAATATATAATCTCTCTTATATATAAATATATTCTTTGCGTGTCTCTCTCTTTTATATATTTAAAATGTCAAGTTCATTATCAGTTCTCTCACACATGACCAGTCTTTGAAACAATTTAGCTTAAAAATATAAAAGAATAATTTTACATATGTTTCTCTAGTTATTCTTAAGATAAAAATAATTTTAATGTTTAAGCATTGACTGCAACATACAATATGCACACACAATCTTCTGTGATATATATACATAAACAACTAAAGAAATACTCATCAAAATGACATCCCAAATATCGCCCTTACGTCAAGGTGCCACATGCTTCCTTAATCCATCAAGAGATTGATCCAATTTCTCAATTAAGGATATCAGTGTTAATGATGTCTTTGGCCTTTCTTCCTATGAAGGTTTCAACATAGGATCATGTTTTGTGGGCATTTCAGCATATTTCTCTAAAGGCTTTATATTCCCCAACCCTAGGGAACACCAAAAATCCAACAAAAATAACCTTCAAAGCTCCCAGAACTTTCCCCAGCTCCCGTTTCAGCTCCCGCTAAAAAGGTAGCATTCCCATATACTTCCAAAGCTCCCGGGAGCGTGGAAACCATTGGAATGGGTTTCCCACCTCTTGGGAATGGTTCCCCACCTTTCGGGAGTGGTTCTGGTGTAACAAAGATAATATTTGAAATTCAGGATCCATCGAATAGAAGCAAGAATCACATGTGGTGAGGTAGAAATGGTCTATGCCAATTGGGTTCATTGTGTTATGTATTAGAGAATGCCAAGCATCGATAACTGTAAGTGATAACCCGATCGATAGTGGCAATGATATTAGGTATTTGTAGAAATTCTGCAAATTCTCTACAAATATCGCTCTAAGACCATGTAGAAAATTTGACTGTAGGTTAACCCGATAATGCAATATAAATCAAAGCAGAATACTATAACCTACTTCTACTATCAAAGTTTTCTTTGCAGAAGATTAAAGATCGAGCTGAACACATATAACCAGAACAAGAAGAATCAATGCACAATACACATGAAAATACTTTGGGGAAAGCCTTAGCTAAAAACCCCACTATCTTTATTATCATACAAGGTGGAAATACATAGGAATTATACAAAGCTTTAGCTTTCACAGCTAGCCAGCTCTTAGTACAATCCTCACAGATGCTCACAGACAATCCTGGCTTCTCACAAGCCTTCCTCTCTGCTCTCCAAGCTCCTATTTCCTTGCGCAGTTCCTCTGGGATTATCTCCTTCAACCAAGTGGAAAACTCTTTTTACCAAGTGGATGATCTCTTGATCTCACACACTGTCAGAACTGCACAATCCTCAAGGAATCTGATTCCTTCCGCATGCATGAGTTTTCTTTATAAGAAAACACATGCAACTGATAGTACACTGTCCTTGACTTTTAACTTAACTGGGTCTTTCTTAGAATAGAAATGCATGAGTTTGTGATGAGAGAATCTTCAATTAACTGGAATACACTAGTTGAGTGCATGCATGCATCAACTGACTGTTAACCCTCTATTAGTTCCTCAAATAGTTTGGAACTAATTTAACTGGACTTAACTCAGTAAATTTAGTTAACTAATTACAACTCAAATATAACTCAACCTTATCTCCTTAATTTAAGGGATAACTCTTGCATGACTTCAGAAAGACTTCTAACTTGAATTTCTCCAACTAATTAACTTAAAATAACTTAATTAATTATTTCCAAGTAGTTGTTAAGACTAAATTCGATTTTAATTCACAATTTAATTCAAGGAAAAATTAAATTGGAATATTCTTGTTGCCACATTTCAACACTCCCTCTCAACAAGAAAGGGATTATCTGCCACCCCAATCCTGTCTCTATTGAACTCGTCTTTACACTTTGACAATGCCTTTGTCAAAATGTCAGCATCTTGCTCCTTTGTCGAGATATACCGCAACAACATGATCCTCCTCGCTACATAGTCTCTGAGATGATGATAACGGATGTCGATGTGCTTGGACCTATCATGAAACACTGGATTCTCAGAGAGTGTTATACAACTCTGATTATTCTTGGAGGATTCTGAAAATGATAACCATAAGAAATGTTGTGCCTCCTCTCACAAGAAATGTATTTGATCAATTGGTAGCTAACCTCATCCCATGGATATGGTACATTAGCCCTCCTAATTCCATTTTTGTCTTCAACAGGGGTTTCATTATCTTGGAAAAATTTCTTCTTGGCAGCCTGGCCAATTATTTTCTCATATTTACTCCAAAGCCACCCAAGAGGAAGGGTAGTGACCCTACTGATGAATTCAAGGGTTATTTCAATGGAGAGGCCTCTAATGGTTATAGTAGCATGAGTTCTTGTGTGAGGGACTAGAGAGAGAGAAAATTCATGGGCAATTTCATCATCAAACCCTCTAAACTTCTCAAAGAAATTCATCGAGTTTGCCCTTGTAAATATTTCCACCACTTAAGGATGTGCATGGAGTCTAGTGGAGTTAGTGGGCTCTTTTCTCATAATCTCCCTTGTCATATTGCCTATACTTCTTTTGAAAAAATAGATATAGAGGTGGAGACAAAGAATTTTGAGTGAAATAGAAAAACTGAGGGGATTGTGTGTTTTTTTTAAACATAATTATTTTATTTTTATTTTTTATTTTTTATGTATTTCTACCCTCTTAAAGACTCATTTTATCTTCAATCTGAGACCAAATATTTCATATTTTGATATTCAACAGAGGTCATTCATGAACCCTACCTCTTCAGATTGAAATTTGTGCCAAAAATCACTTTTCCTCCCTTCAAAATGACTCATTGTCCCTCCTGTAGAAGCATGTTGTCCCTCATGTAGATTTCCTGTAGGTGCTCTTGTAGAAAACCTATAGGGCTCCTGTAGAAGATGCGGAGAGAAAAAATATGGAGGAAATCGATGGAGAATGGTGGATACGAGGCTGTGGGGGCATAATAAGACTGTTGTGTGGCTGAGTTACAAGGAGAAATTGAAGAAAAGGTGGTGAGAATGTGCGGGGAGAAGTGCTCACTACCTTTTATGGTTGTTTTCGGTTATGAGTGCTGAGCTGGCAAGGTGTACGTTGCCCAGATTAGGACTGTTGGTCCCCACTTGTTTGGTCATCATGACCCCCGTCGTAATCATCCCCTCATTACTGCATCGGAGTTAACTCTTCCTCCCACTATTTGTCCTTCGCGTCTTTTGCTTGAGTTGACTGTGCGCACGTGTGGGTGATATCTCGATTAAGTGGAGTCAACTAAATGGAGGTGGCCAAGTTAACTGGCCACCTTTCCCTCTTTTGATTTCAACCATCTCGTTTCCTTCGTATGATTCCTAATTACGCAAATGCATATAGAGGAGTGACTTAACTACTTACCTGTAATCTAAGTGTATTTGCTGCCACCGACTGTGAGGTGCTGTGGCTTTCTCTGCTGCATGCCTTCATTTTCCTTCATGCATGTTGTCTCTACTTGTTGATGTGTTGTTGTGTGTTTTTTCAGGTTTTTCTTTTGCTGGAGCTGAGCTGCATGTTCCTTTTCAACCTTCAGATGTGTTGTCCCTTGCTAGTGGTGTTGGACTTCTATGGGATCAGTTGCTACAGGAATTCCTACAGGAGCTCCTGTAGCTTCTTCTCCCCTTGAAACTTCAACTATTTCCCTGTGCCTGGAGCTCAAGAATGATGTCAGAGGTAGAGAACAATGATGGAGGGATAGTAGGTGAGCTTCAGGTAAATTTAATGGTGCCTTTTCCTCATTTTATTTTTGTTTTTTTTTTTCAAAATTGAAAAACTGTTTTTCTGTGTTTTTTCTTGGAAAGGAAAAAATAATAATGATGCTTGGAGTGTGATGCAGGCTTGGAAATGATGGCAAGGAGTTTTTAAGATGGTAAGAGGGATTATAGGTTCCTCATGAAGCTTTTCTTGTCCCTCAAACTACCTCCTGTAGACACTTTTGCCTCTCTGTAATTCCTACAGGAGCCTCATGTAGAAAAATAGAGCCTCCTATAGAAAACATAGTTTTGGAAGAAGAGGTACAGTGGGATTAAAGAGATGCCAAAAATGATGGAGGAAGGTGTGGAGAAGATGAGATGGATTGTAGTATGAATGTTAGGGTCCCCTTGGCACCTTCTTCTGCGCCCTATAGTCTTCCTGCAATAAAAATTCATTTTTTTTGAAAACAATTAGGGCACCTCAGAGAGGTTTTCACCTTAATTGCCTGCCCTAGGCGCCTCCAAGGGAGGTTTTCAGCCAGGGATCTTATTCTTTTCCCCTTTTTTTTGACATCACTGGGCCGCCTCAAAAGAGGTTTTCAACCCAATGATGGGACTCAAGCGCCTCATGGAGGTTTTCACTTGAGTCCTTATTTTTTCTCTTTTTCTTCAGTGAGTGGGTGTAGTGGAAGCTAAGACATGCTCCACTACCATCACTGTTTTATTCAAATCTTCAATAAACTATTTCTTGGAGAGGGGTTTCTTGTAGACTTTCAACTGATGTCCATTGACAAGCATGGGAATAGCTTCATCATTAATGGTTCTGATCAGAACTGAACCATTGTTATTGCATTTCTCCATAGTGTAGGGTCCCAGTCGTCTTGTTCTCAGCTTGCCTTTGAAATCCTTGTATCTTGAATCATAGAGTAGTGCCCAATCTCCCTCTTGGAATTGCTTCTCCTTGATATTTCTGTCATGCCATATATTTCTGTAAAGTTGAACTACCTCTGTATGGAGAAGGGCTTGCAATATGTATTCATCCAATCCATTGGACTGAAGTAATCTCTCCTTCTGTGCATGGTGGAGGTCTAGGTCCAATTGAGCTGCCATCCTCAGGGTATTGAATTCAAACTCTATTGGTAGCATAGGGTGTGAACCTGGAGGTGGTCTTCCATGTTGTGTTGTAGGCCCAAGTGGCCTCAACTAATCTATCCGCCCAGTCTTTTTTTCTATTGCTCACTACCTTGGTTAGGATCCCTTCCAATGCTCTGTTAGTGACATCCACTTTCCCATTGGCTTATGATGGTAAGGGGTGGAAGTCATGTGCTTGATCTTATGATGTGTGAGTAGGTCTTTAATTAGGTTGGAAGAGAACTGACTTCCTTGGTCTGTGACCAACTCTCTCGGATACCGAACTTGTAGAATATGTTTTCCTTCAAAAACACAGCTAATTTTTCCTCTGTCGCTACTTTGATTCCTTTTTTCTGCACGCACTTTGTCAAGTAGTTAGTGCACACAATGATGTACTGCTTCTGCTTTGAAGGGGGTTGGATAGGCCCCACAAAGTCCATGCCCCACTTCTCAAACGGTTCAAAGGTCACTTGAGGTTGCAAGGGAATTTCATCCTTTGGAGTGGGTTTCCCCATCCTCTAACACCAATCACACTGGCTCGTGTATCTCCTGACATATTGATGAAGAGTGGGCCAGTAGTAGCCTGCTTGCAATATCTTGAAGGCGGTTCTTTTTGCTATAAAATTACCTCCACAAGGCTCGTCATGATAGGTCAGGAGGATGTCAAATACTTCCTCCTCCCTGACACATCTTATCAAGATCTGCATATGAGCCCAAGTTGTGATACTATTCCCAGGTAATCCCATGAACCAGTGCAGTGCTATGTCCTCGAGAGTAGAAGGGAACAGTGTCAACTTTTGCTCGTCTTCTGCATAGCCATAAGTTTGACAGATGACAACAAACTCGAACAGGAAGGTGTCAGGATCTTCTGTATTCAGACCATGGAAGTGTGCTAGGGCTGAAGGACTTATATTCTTCATTTTGGTGTCCCCATTGGTCTCTCGAATGGGGAAGGTACCCCCTATTCTCTCCATTTCCCCTAGCATTTCTATTTTTCAGCCATTGGCTCCAGAGGAATGTTTTCTCCTTCTTCTTCCCCTATAGGTTCTTCAAATATGTCTGGATGTTCACCTAAGGGTTCTTATTTACTGCAACCACCGAATAAGAGAGAAGGTTAGCTATGTGAAGTAGTGGGGTGTTTGGGAAAAAATTTTCCTAAGTTATCTCTACTCCTACGAGGCATGAAAGGAAATATTTTTGGTTGGTTTTTTGTTTCTTTTTCCCCACACTGAAAGTACCTGCAGAAACTGAAATTGTGATTGAAAAAAACAAATTGCAACTAGTTGAAATGAACTTGCTGAATGGAAATTTGTAGAATTGAAAAGGAAAGCAAGGAAATGCAGAACTGAAATAAAAGAAATGACTAGCCTACTTTTGCCAAAATAAACTATTAGCAGAATGTTGCAATAGGAAATAGAAGAAATAAGTAATCACAGAATACTCTGACGCTTCCCCGGCAATAGCGCCAAAAAGTGGTTAGCTCCAGTATTGCAGCAAGAATGCTGCAACTCTTGGGCTACCAACTTTACTTTTATCAACCCGGTAGTTCGTAACAAACTTGGAAGCGTCGGAGCTATATGCACAAGTACTAGTTCTCACTGCAGGTTGTTACTTGGTCAGCCGGTGCGAGATCATTAGGAGCTCAAGTCAACTTCTATAGATTTTAGAAGAAGCTCTATGTATGATGAAAGGAAAGAAATATTACTCTATAGATGCTATTCTAACTATAGAAAGGAGAAAGACTAGAATGTAAAGCAAAACCTAGTAAACCCTAATTGACAAGCTAATTCTACTTTTTCCAAAAACACTATGAAAACCATGAAAGAAATGCCATTACCTACTCAAGGAAGTAAAAAACATCTAACCATGTTATTTCTAGAACTAAATAAGCAAAAAACATATTTTTGGATTTTTATATGTTCTTATGTGAATTTCACATGCATCTAATTTATTGTGTGTGAGTGTGGCAGTGAACAGGTGGCGTTAGAGGGCAGTTTTGGAGATTGGGAGGATGTAGGATGGTGTGGATGGGTCCTAGGAGGTCTTAGGTGGCCTTCTGGAGGATTTTCCCACACTTTTCTTTCAAAATAAAGCCTACAGGAAAAACTACAAAAGGACATAGGAAAATTACAGGAGGAAAACAGGGAAACTACAGGAGGCCTATAAGAGGAGGCTGAGAGCAATTTTCGTTGTTTTGAGGGTGTGAGAATGGGTGGAAAAGGTGGATGAAGGTTGGAATGAGGTCTTAAGGCACGTAAGATCTACCATGAATCTCCAGGAGAGAGAAAGATTATTGAGTTTGCTTAAAGAGAGAGGAAGAAGTTCTATGAAAATGAAGGAAACTAGGGCAGAATTGAGGTGAGGTTTGGAAGACCTATAGGGTATGGATCAGATGGAGGGTGTGATTTTTGATAAGCTGGCCTACTAGTGGAAGATATCTGCTGCATAGAAACTGACAGTCAACTAAGAAAATCAAGCAACCAATGAAATGAGTGTATCCTAGGAAAAACAGAGTTTTGCATTAAAATGGCATAAACTATGATGTATAGAAGGAAATGTTGGGAAATGTTGTATGAAAGGAAAGCATGAAAAATGACTATTTCAAATCAGGAATTGAACACGATAAAGAAGATCTAAAGCAAAGCAAAAATGGACTGTCAATCTACTAGAGAGTTGCAAACACTAGAAGTCCTAGGAATGAGGAAAATATGTGTTTTTGGGGCAGCAAGAGAGTCTTTGCCTTAAATCATGGTCCCAGAGGGAGGAGGAGAGGCCAAGGCACTGTTGCTAGCCTTTTGAATCTTCTCTAATCACTTCTTAACCTGCTATAGAAAGCACAAATGGAAGCAAGATACTAAATCATCAAAAGCAACCTATTCTTAACCATAAGAGAAATACATCTAACAGCAAACTAATCTACAAAATGAAGTAAAGCATACAAATACAAGTAAAGAAAATATTCGCTGCTTGGATTGGGCCCTAACCCAAGAGCTTCAGCCCTCTGAGGTAACTCAGTGCTATCTCAAAAAATATTCCATCTTCATTATAAAAAAATAGCAAGATTACATAAAACTGTCATAAAATAGTAAGCTCGAAATTTGAGCAGAGTTTACACAAGTGAAAAAGTTGGCCCTAGTGAGGCCCTAGGCCTCTCTACTTATAAATCTGAAGCTACCAATAGCTTCCTTAAAATTAGGGAGTCTTGGCTCCCAAAACTCAAGATAGCTATCAATCATCTTCCACTTGCTCAGCTACCTTCCAGTGCATGATTCAGCTGCTTGTACTTCGAGCTGAATGAAGGGGAATTCAAAGTGAGGAGAAATAAATGAGGGGAATTCCCTCCTATAAGTCCTCTCCTCTATCTACTTCAAGTTATTGCTGCAGTTTAACCACTATATCCTTGACTTTTACCTCAAAAATCCATCAATAATCTGCATTAAATACATGTTAGACCACATGGCATAATAACTAACTCAACTCACCCTATAAGCATAAATATAATTAGAAAATCATACAATAAGCTAAGAGAATGGTTGATTTGATTAGGTTAGGAGGTAAAATGAGCCCATATAATTACCCATTTATGAGGCTCATCAGGATTGTTGCCGCAAGGGCCAGTAGTATCAGGATTTTCTTGGCTAAATCACCTCCGAACCTGGGTCGGGCCCATACAAGCCAATAATAATCTTGGAGGTGTGAGGTAACGGTTAGTGATTTGTGTGGATTAGTGTCTCCTTTCCAATAATATAGTGCTTCCACTTATTCATCTCTTGCACCATGGCATAGAGCTCCTTATTGTAGGCAAGATAGTTAAGAACTGCCCCATGAAATACTTCAGAATGTTAGCAAACGGGCCTTCCTCCTTGAATCAAGACAACTCGCATAGCATACCCACTCGCATATGTCTACACTTCAAAGGGCCATTGCAAGTTTGGTAATGCTAGAACTGGTGCTTCATTGATCTTCTTCTTTAACTCATCGAAAACCTTTTGTTTCCCTTTCCCCATTGGAAACTCTTTCCACTTACTGTTATGGCATGGAGCTATGCTGCTGCTGCTGAAAATGAGGCTATGAATTTCCTCGGGTACTATGTTGCCCCAATGAAACTCCTAGCCTCAATAACATTATTAGGCACTGGCCATTTCATGATGGCCTCCATCTTGGTAGGATCTATCTTCAATTTTCCTCCACCAATCATTTATCCCAAATACACCAAGGAATGCTACACAAACTCGCACTTCTTGAGATTAGCTAGTAGTTGGTTCTTCTTCAATGTTTCCAGCACTTGTGTTAAATGTGAAATATGATCCTCCCAGGTAGCACTATATACCAGTATATCATCCAAATATAAAATAACAAATTAATCTAAAAAAGGGCACAATACATCATTCATTAATCTCATAAATGTAGTTGGTGCATTACATAGGACAAATGGCATAACTAACCACTCATACAAACCTTTCCTGGTTTTGAAGGCAATTTTTCATGTATCTTCTTCTTTGATTTGATCCTGGTGATATCTAGACTTCAAGTCCAGCTTGGTGAAATACTTTTCTTGCTACAAATGATCTAGCATATCGTCTATCTTAGGCAGGGGGTATTTGTTCTTGAGTGTGATTTTATTCAACACTCGGTAATCTATACACATCCACCAAGTCCCATTCTTCTTTGGCAGAATGATGATGGGTGACCCACCTGGTGATGTACTTGGTTGAATGCCACCTTTTTCCAGTAGTTGCTGCAACTCTTTCATCACCTCAATTTCTTCTATAACATACTCCCTATACAACCCAATATTTGGCAATGGGGAGTCTGGAAATAGTTGGATCTCGTGCTCCACTTCTCTCTTAGGGGGTAACCCTTTAGGCTCTCAGAACACGTCCTTGTATGCCTGTAACAACTTGAATTGTTGTTTTTGTTTCTTAGTACACCCCTATAGGGATTCCTTACCTCTTATTGAATACTCTAAAGACTGACTTTCTCTTAAAAACAAGAAAACACATTTCTTTCTTGAACTGATCAATTTCTTGGCTTTCTTAGCACTTATTAGTGAAATTTTCGACTTGCCTTTGTGCGTGTTGATGACGAATTTTTTTCCATCCTTGATGATACGATACTGGTTATATCTCTGCATGAATATTCCATCATTCATGGACATGTATGGACTCCCAAACACGACTCCACATACATCAATGGGAACCACATCTAGATCTACTTCATCAATAAAATCATCACTGATAGTAAATCTAATTTTACATTATTTTGTTTGTAGGTTTTAACCCCGTATAGAAATTACTTACATACGAATTCTAAAAATTGAAAATAAACAATGGCGAGAGCATAAAACATAAAATAGATATACATAAAGATTTTCCTCTCGATCCTAAAACCGGGACTACTAGATTAATTTTTCATTATATTCCTTTCATTGATACAATACATATATACATGCTAAAGCATCCATAAACCCCAATCCATTAACCCGGGATTAGAACATAACAATATTTCCCTTGACTGGATCTACAAAATACCATGGAAAAAAAACCATCATGCCCAAAACCATGTGCAAAATCCATGCACAAAACCATAGGTAGGTCTGCCCACCTAATATAGGGTCAAACAAAATATTTCCTGGGGCATTGCCCCCGACCCCGTGTAGGGGGGCTACCGCCCCTTGCATAACCCCTGATAGGGGGGAAAACTACCCGCCCTGTGACCCCCCAGCTGTGCTCGGTGCAACGTACAGGGGGAGCTACCATCCCCCTTATGACCCCCCCGCATGTGGGGTAGTCATGGAAATAATATAACACACCCCCAACATTTTCCCACTTGTTGTTTTCTTTCCACAGGGGCCCATAGGAGATCTTAGTCATTGATCCAACCCTTCAACACCCATTGTTTCTCTACACCAAGAAAACTCTCATTGCTAATAGACTTTTTGAATGCATCTACAATATTCTTGAAAGAGTCCACCTTTACTAGCTACACCTTTTTGTCCTCAACCATATCCCTCACAAATCGATATTGAACATCAATGTGCTTTGTCTTTGAATGATAAGCAGGGTTCTTTTCCAATAAAATTTGACTTTGACTGTCACAGCCTATCCTTATAGATTGTTGTACTAACCCCATACTTGAACACAATCTCTGCAACCAAACTACATCCTTGCTTACATGAGTGGCTACCATGGATTCTGCCTCTGTAGTTGAAGGGGCCACTATAGATTGTCTCTTACCCATCCAACTGACTACACCTCCAAATAGGTTAAACACATACCCACTTGTAGATCTTTTCTGATCCAGATCTCCAGCCCAATCTGCATGAACAAAGCCACATATGTCGAAAACTGTGTCCAATCCTAGTCTTCCTTTGTAGCACAAAACATAATCACTAGTGCCACACAAATACCTGAAAACCCACTTCACTGTTGTCCAATGCTCCTTCCCTAGTTTTGACATAAACCTACTCAATACTCCCACTGCATGTGCAATTTCTAGTCTAGTACATACTGTTGCATACAACAGGCTACCAACTATACTTGTATATGGAACAGGGGACTTGTCGTCTTCCTCCTCTTGTGTCTTGAGAAATTGTTCCGCAGATAAATTTACATGTACAGGAATAGGAACCTTCACCAGTTTAATATCATGCATATTAAACCTTTGCAGTATTGTCTCGACATACTTCCTCTGGTTTTACCAGAGCTTCTTCTTTTCCTGATCTCCTTTAATTTTCATGCCCAAAATATAGTGTGCAACACCAAGATCTTTCATGTCGAATTTGGAGGAAAACTGGGTCTTCAATTGCTAGATAATTTCTTTGTTATTTCCAATCAGCAACATATCATTCACATTCATACCAAATAAATAACACAGTCATCAATTAATTTAAAATACACACAATGAGTTTCTTTGCTTCTAGTGAATCCAATTCCCCATATATATGTATCAAATTTCTGATACCACATCCTTGGTGACTGTTTTAAACCATACAAAGACTTTTTTAACCTGCATACCAGGTCTTTCTTACCCTTCACCACAAAGCCTTCATGTTGCTTCATGTAGATCTCTTCTTCCAAATCCCTGTGAACAAACACTGTATTCACATCCATCTATTCTATGTCAAGATGAAAAGCAGTAAAAAAATTAAAAGTAATCTAATAGAAGCTACCTTGGAAATAGGAGGAAAAAATATCACCAAAATCAATTCCCGACACCTGGGAACAACATTTTTCTAACAACCAAGCTTTGTATTTCTCCACCTTGCCTTTTGCATTCATCTTCTTCTTAAACACCCATTTTCGTCCAATGGTTTTCCTTCCAGCCGACAACTCCACTAGATCCTAAGCCTCATTATTGTCCAAAGATGTCATTTCATCAACCATGGCCTCTTCCATAGTTTGTTATCCTTTGAATCTATAGCCTCCTTGAAGGTTTTGGGATCATCATCAGTAATAGATAAAGAAAAATTAGAATAGAACGAAGGTGGACTATACCTTTCTGGCTACCTTCTTTCTCGAACTGATCTTCTCACAACTGAAATTTATGGCTCTTCATCTTTTGATTCATGTTCTTCTGTAGAGTTTGATTCTTCCTCCTTTAGCTCAAACTCTATCTTCTCGGGTTCTTTTGGTAGGACTTCATGTTTAATAACATATTTCACCTCTCTAAACACCACATCGCGGTTGTACACAACCTTCCTTGATTCTTGGTTCCAAATCTTATAACCTTTCAAATTTACTATCCAATTTGGTTCTTTTCTCATTTGGAACATGTACACATGCATCACACCAAATACCGTCAGATGTGAAAGAGAGGGTTTTTACCAGTCCATACCTCTTATGGAGTCTTATCCTCCAACACTGATGAAGGTGATCTATTAACCAGGTAAAATGCAGTCTCCACTGCCTTTGCCCAGAATTCCTGTCCTAACCCGGCACCACTAAGCATACTTGTTTCCTTTTCCATCAGTGTCTTGTTATTTATTTTTGCAACTCCATTTTTCTGAGGTGTGTATCGAGTAGTGTTTTGTCGTACTATACCACACTTCTTATAGAACTCTTCAAATTCCTTCTTGAAAAACTTTCCACTATTATCTGTCCTCAGCACCTTCATCTTCTTCTTTATCTGGTTTTCCACTAGAGCCTTAAATTATTTAAACTTGTCAAAGACTTCATATTTCTTCCTGAGGAAATATTTCGATGTTGAGACGGGGTCCCCTCGGTCAAATTTTGTTAAGTTTTGTTAAATATTGTAAAGTCTCTGCATTTTGAGGAGCAAAGTTGAGAAACACAAGCTGATAGGAGTCAAAGGGGATTTAGGAAGGTCAAAACCCCTTAGTTTGTTAGAGTCAAGTTGTTTTGAGACCCGCCCATGGTTTGCGGACCATGGTATTGTATTGAAGAAGAATATTAAAGGGATTCATAGGAGAGTCATAAGGGAGAGAGGTTAAGTAAGAATAATGCACCATTTGGGTTTGATTTTATCTATTTTGTACTTGGGCGAAGGAGAAGGCTCCTGCAGCTATGTGCACAGAGACCATGGTAAGTCCGCAGCAGAGTGCGTGGGCCCTTGTAGCTATCTGTGCAGGGTTGGAAGGAGATGTGTTTGAAGATATGCAGCATAATAAAAGGCTTATTTTGAAGAATTATCTGTGCCTCTACATATGACTTTTTTGTCTCTGAATTTACTATATTTATGATCTATTGAATCCATTTAATCAAGAAAAGTACTTAATAGATTTGCAAAGACATAGATCTGTTTGTTTATATGATGTTATGCATTTTTTAGTGTAATCGGTGAAGGACATAGATATGCTAACTGTTAATTACATTAAATTTTGGGTTTCAAGGGTTAGGGTTCACAAAGGTCAAGATAAAGCCCTAGGTTTGGTAGAAACACATCACATACTCCTATGGGTGTAGAACCCTGGTTTTGGCATCCCCTAAAATTTCCTTAGGTGAGACTGCAACCTGCGGTACGTGGGTTGTTTCTGAAAGGGTCAGTAGTGTAGGGTTTTGTTGGTTGGCGCAACTAACTTTGATCCTAGGTCTAATCCCCCTCAAGCCAACAAATGGTTTTGTTGTCATTGGGACCAAGATCTATTTGAGGGACGTGTGATGTGGGGTCTGTGTAGACCAACAAAGAAAGAAATTGAGAAGTGGATAGATCAGAAGACGCACGAGTTTGCAGCTCAGGAAAATAGGAATCCGCACCTGTCAAAAGAAGAGTGGTTGCAAAGATATTTGTATATAGACGAACAAGAAATATTCTTTTGCACTTTCCCATGTGAATTATACGAATGGTTGGCTAAATTAGCAGATGGTCAACCTACCTGGAACTTGGATAACCCTATTGTGTTGACTCCAGAATTAGTGAAGCACCTAGAAGGATTAGAAAAAAAATGTTTTGAAGGATGTCGATTATTGGATCGATAGTATTTTGGGCCAATTTATTAACGAATTCACTATTGATATGTATACCATTTATAGCGAAGTTGAACGCCAGTTTTATAAAGGAACAAGAGGTAAGTATCTGAATTCTTTGAAAACTTCGATTAAAATGCTACTATTCGAGAAAAGGGTTATGTTGCTAAATTTATGTTCTAAAGAGACTCAATGGGAGCTACGCAAAGTGGGAAACAATTTAAAAAAGATCTAGATACAATTTTTGAGTACAATCCTCTCTTGGGAGCATCAGATAGCGAAGAAGAAAGTAATAGTCCAAAAATATCCAGAGGTGCACCATAGTTTGTAGATCAAGGCACTGCGGGAATACATCCATCCACTCCACCTCCTCTGTCACCTCCACCTCACACACCTACACCTCCACCTCTGCCTCCACCTCCTCTATTCAGTATGGCGAAAATTATAAAGATGCCTATATTTAGGGGTTTCAGGAATAAAGACCCGATCAATTTTGGTTTGTAGCAGATTTTGTGTGGAAGTCACATCAAATAACTGATGTTGAACCAAAGAAATCACAGTTGGTCACAACATTGCAAGACAAGGTGTTGAGTTGGTATATTAATTATAGTACGAATCATCCAGCTGCATCATTGAAAGACACAAAATTTGCATTGAATATGAATTTAGAAGGCCTAAGTCTCAAGCTCGGTCTATGACTGAGGTCAAAGAAATTAAGTAGAAGGTGAAGGAATCTACATGGGATTTTGATGAAAGGTTGAAATGTCTGCTACAATAGGCTAATCTACATATCTCAGATGAGAAACATAAGGATTGGTACATTTCTTCGTTGTTACCTCATTTGAGATTACCATTGTCACAACAGAAGCTTGGATCACAACCTCAAGCACTATAAATTTCTATGATGTTGGAGGGTTTGCCTATTCAAGATACGAATTTGGGAGTGCAGCAAATTCGATCGCAGTTGGCTAGTCTGCATATGGAGTTGCAGGATCTCAAAAAGGGGAAAGAGGTCCAAAATGAGACCTGTGCTAAAGTATGGTGCTTAATGTGCAATGGAAATGGTCATGAAAAGGATTATTGCCTAGTATATTAGAACTAGCTAATTGGGGGAGGTCCTATCCCCCTGAAGTCCAAAATTTTTTCTGGATCAAGTAGCGGTGTAGTACCATGGTGTGCTATCTTCCAAATAATAGGAAAGAACTCAAAAGATGATTTCCATTTGTTACAGAAGTTCATGCAGACTCCCCAAAAACTATTATGCAATTTCTCTAAGTCTGTAGGCCATGATGAGCGCAATTGCCGAAGCTATGAGTTAATGATAGATAGAACTCTAACATATAGAGTAGAGGCTGAGACTCGTCCACAATAGGATCAAGGCACACCTGCAGTGCACAGAGGATTCCATGGACGAGGAAGAGGATGAGGGGGAGGAACTGGAAGAGGTCATGGAAAAACTATTTGTTACAATTGTGGGGAACTAGGCCACTTTGCACAAGATCTTCAAAACCCAACACCCATCTCTTGTCAATATTGCCGACAGTTTGACCACGTTATAGAGGATTGTCTTGTACTCATCGAAAATATGCAAGAGAAGAAGAACCAACAACCCAATCATAACATCCAGATGTTGAGGTCAGAACCAAGCGAGGATGACCCAGTGTTAATATAGTTACGCGAATAGGTATAACTACTGGGGACGATAAAGCTGTAGGAAGACAACCAGAGGAGAACCCTTGGGTGCACAAGGGTAATGAATTTGATTTTCATAAGTAAAAGGAAATATTAATTGAGGTGGAGAAGAGCTTTGTGGATTTAGGAGCTTCCACATCAAAGAATAAGAGGTCACGAAAATAAAAGCTTGATGAAGAAGGATGTCCATTGAGGTAAAAAATTTACCATATTATGATGGCTTAGGAGATGCAAATTTTTTCTTGATAAATTTGAAAGGGATGTACAGAGGAGCATCGGTTCTAGGAATTAGACATCATGCTGGGAGATATGCCTTCCAGATGGTGGGGTACACATAAGACCAGCTTTGTAGATGAAAGCATGGGGAGAGGAACCACAACTTGAATGGTAAATATATTCTGCCATACCTTGGATACTATTCCGGTGAATTGGTATTTAAAAATAGAGCTGCGACATGGAATCGTAGAGTGAGACATTTTGAAGTAAAGATTTCTGCCCACATTTAGTTTCAAGGGTGGATTGGAATGTATTGATGAAGCATTACAGGAAATCAAGGCTACAATATTCAGAACGCCTATAAATCCTATCTCATGGGTACAACCTGACTGGAGTACGCAGCTCTGCCATGCTCTGTAATGTCATAATGTTACGACAGAAGAGGGTGAGGAATATCCCAGGAATATCAATATCCTTGAGTCAGAGGGACAACGCGAAGTCGTTGGGCCTAAGGTAGAGCTTCTTGATATTTCAAAACCATTGAAGACCAAGAAAGTGAACATTGGGTCAGAAGCACATCTGAAGTTTGCGAATATAGGTGATTACTGGGATCAAGATACAGTTGACAAGGTCACGTAGCTATTGCGGGAATATAAGGACTTGTTCCCAACAAAGTTCTTTGATTTAAAAGGGATAGTAGGTGATATGGGTGTTATGAAGATTAATATGAATCTAGATGTGAAGCCGGTAAAACAAAAACCATATCGATTGAATCCTAAATACAAAGAAAAGGTGCACAAAGAACTGGATGAGATGTTCATAGTAGGAATTATTGAGTCTATAGAAGAATCATACTAGGTAAGTCCTATGGTGGTTTAGGAGAACAAGACAAAGGGCGAAATATATATCTACATAGATCTAAGGAAGTTGAACGATGCTTGTGTACATGATCCATTCTCTACGTTGTTAATATATGAAGTCTTGGAAAACGTTGGTCAAGAAGTGTACTCTTTTACAGATGGATACCTAGGATATCACCAGATCAAAATCACGCCAGAAGATCGAAGTAATAACACCTTTGCTATAGAATGGGGCTTTTTTTCAGTATATAGTTATGCCCTTTGGACTTAAGAATGCACCTACATCTTTTCTAGGGTGGTAGTAGCAGCCTTTAAAGAATTTATTCATAAGTTTTTGGAGGTCTACGTTGATGATTGGACGATGTTTTCATTAGTTAAAAAGCATGTTGCAAGTCTTTGCCTAATGTTGGATACTTGTAGGAAGTATTAGATCTCCCTAAACCTGAAGAACTGTATATTTTGCATACCATATGGAATACTTTTGGGCCACATTATTTTTAAGAAACGGTTGATGGTAGACCCTACTAAAATTGCAGTGATTATCAATTTATAGGCCTCAAGGAAAGTAAAATAGTCATGCGCAACATTAGGCCATATATGATACTATAGGAAATTTATTAAGGCATATGCGCAGATCACTGCACCCATGGAGAAATTATTGAAGAAGGATGCAACATTTTGTTGGGATGACGATTTCCAGAAAATCTTAGAAGTTTTGAAGGAAAAGATGGTTACAAAACCTATTCTAGTGTTCCCTGATTGCAAGAAATAATTCCATGTACATGTGGATGCATCCTGCATAGCATTAGGAGCAGTGTTAACCCAACCAGACGCAGGAGATATCGACCATCTGATTGCATTTTGCGAGAAGAAAACTATCTAAGGCAGAGAAGAATTATTCAAACATGGAGTGCGAAGGATTGGCAATGGTATATGTGCTCCACAAGTTCTTACATTATCTGTTGGGTGTGCACTTCAAAATGTATACAGACCATTCATATTTAAAGTACTTGGTCAACAAGCCTGTGTTGGAGGGGGGGAGGGAATTTGTAGATGGTTACTACTATTTTAGGAGTACGACTTCAAAGTAATTGTGAAGCCAGGGAGGTTAAATGATGGACTCGGTCAACTTTCATGGATTGAGAATGGCGAAGAACCTACAAGTATTGATGAAGGATTTCCTGATGCACAACTCTTTACTGTGCACGTTGCAGATGAACATTTTGCTGATATCATCCAATTCCTTTCTATGGTGTAGCCCCTGAAGGATATACGACACAACAAAAGAAGGATTTGGTGGTCAGGGCCACGAATTTCTCCATAATTATAGGGAACTTGTATAAAATGGGCTCAAATGAAGTTATGCACAGGTATGTACCGGATTATGAAAGAAAAAGTATCCTCGTTGAAGCACATGGAGGAGTTGCTGAAGGACATTATGTTGGAAAAGAGACTACACAGAAGATCCTACAAGCTGGGCTATGGTGGCCAACTATGAAAAATGATTCCAAGGAATATTGTAGGGCATGCGATGTTTATTAGCGGATTGGGAAGCTTTCGCGAAGGGATCAAGTCCCTCTAAACCTACAGGTCTCGTTACAGGCATTAGATAAATGGTCAATAGATTTTGTGGGACCTATCCAGCCACCAGGAAAGAAGACAAGAGCGCGCTACATCATCACGGTGACAAAATACTTGAACAGGTGGGCTGAGGCGCAACCCATGAAGGATTGTAGTGTAGATACAAGTATGAAGTTTATATTTGAATACATTTTGTCTAGGTTTGAGTGTCCTAAGATTTTGATGAGTGACAAGGGTTTGCATTTCCTAAATAAAATTATTCCTTCTTTGCTTGAAGAATTCCAGATGTATCATCAAAAAATCACATTGTACCATCCTCAAGAAAATGGAATAGTTGAAGCTTTTAGTAACATATTGGAGAATGCTTTGACAAAGACCTGTAATGTGAATAGGAATTATTGGGATGTGTGCATACCTGCTATTATTTGGGCAGATAGAACTACCTGTAAGAAGTTGACTAGACAAACACCTTTTCGACTAGATTATGGATAAGGAGTGATGAGACCAATGGAGTACATCATGGTCAGTTTGAGGATTGTTGCAGTAACAAAGATGGCAGACCCAAATATAATGGAAGAATGCCTCACACAGATACTTGAGTTAGAAGAACATCACTTCTTGGCAGGCTTTCATCAGCAGGTGCAGAAGGCTCGAGAAAAGGCATGGCATGATCACCACATTAAGCAGCACACCTTTAAAAATGGAGATCTAGTGTTTGTGTATGATAACAAGTTTACTAAGTTTCTAGGAAGTTTCAAATGCACTAGATGCGACCATACATTGTTAAGGAGATTACGAATGGTGGTGCAGTTCAACTTGTGAAGCTAAATGGGTAGATATTTCTAGGAAGAATCAATGGAAGACAGTTGAAGTTCTACAGGGGTGATACCATCCCTATGCAATGAATATATGGATGAAGGACAATCTTAGTAGTTAAGGTAGTTGCAAGGAAGTGCGAGACTATTGTTGAGAATGCAACAAGATGATGGAGCTTAGTAGAAAGTAGTTGCCTTTACTAAGTGGGCCTGTAGGCAAGTTTTGGCGCAAAGTCTATTTTTAGACTATGTCTATTTTTAGAGATATGGATCATGTCTATGAGTTGCAGGATGCTGTTTATGGATGATTGGTCATGTTTGGAAAAATAGATGGACTTCTATTTTTAGATCACAGCGGAGTGACTGTCAGTCTAAATATAGAACAGTTGAATATTATTAGCCCTTAATAATATTTGGACTATAAACATTATCTTATTCTCTTGGAGCACTTCAGGTTGAGCTACGGATGTGGAACATGCAGCTGCCAGAAGGAATCACGTGGTAACCTATGGGATGACTGAGCTATTGCATGCAGGACCTCAGTTAGAACTCAAGTGATTGAGTTCTGTGGAGTTGGAGGAGCAGTTAATGGAGTTGTGTTCAGTTTGACTTTATTAAACTAGTTGTATTTAGTGTAACTGGCAAATAGACTAGAGATGAGTTGGGTGAATTAGTTATTAATTAATTCACTAATTATTAACTCATAAAGCAACTGAAGAATACATCAGTTAACTCAGTGCATGCACAGTTCAATGGAGACAAGTGTTAGAGGTAAGTGAAAGGGTGAGACAGCTGTCAGTTGTGCATGAGATTTGCACACAAATCATGGATTGAGTATGCCAATGACAATTACGTGGTATATGCCCAGTGAGATAGCTTGTGCTTATGTGATTTTCTTGGGTATTTTACAATAGGGGCAGACAAAACAACGGAGGAGATTTGAACCTGTGATTGGAGCAGATCTGAGCTAGTTTTGTGTGTAACAGGTGGAGATAGTACTGAGTACTTGTGAGGAGTATTGTACTGTGTATTGTTACATGTTCTCAATCAATATAATCTATAGATAGCAAGGGGTTTTTAGTGAGATGCTTTCCCCGGATACATACTGTGTTGATCTGTGCGATTGATGCTTCTATGTGCGCATGTTATTGTTTCTATTCCGCATAATTGATGATCAACATAGAGGAGGTTATGTATTATGCATGTATTCCGCAAATAAGTCTATAATCATGATAATCTCTATGAATATGTGTCATATTATTCAAAATTCTCCATGGTATCAGAGCTACGGAGATCAGAGCTGTATTGATCATCAGATCTATTATTCAGAAAGTGTTTACATTTTATTTCTCCAGGTAGAGTCTGTGATCGGGCTAGGTAGCCTCTTGATTCATCCTTCTTTTGGAAGGTGAGATATTCGGTGAATGCCCATACAGTCGATCTCTGTACGAGAAATACTTTGTTCTCAAGAATTTTAGATTGGAAGCGGTTGAGTTTTGAGCTGGTGGAAATCGAATTTGCAGCAGTGTTGTTGAAATGTCTTTCAATGGATTGCGAATGTTATTCCAAAGCAAGAGCAACTTGGTGCTCAAGGACAAACTCAGAAACATCAAAACTGAGAAAGGAGACAGTATGCCCAAGTATCTCATGAAGTTCACCCAATGTCGGGATGAGCTGGGAAGGGGTGGGGGTGACTGTCGATGATGAGGACTTGGTGAGCTTGGCTCTCCTTGGTCTTCCGAGGAGTTGGCATTCCTATCAGGACTCTGTCAATGGTTGGGAGAAATTGCCAGTATGGGAGAGACTTTGGTTGGATCTTGTGCAAGAGGAGATCAGGCAGAATACTAGGGACGGATCTTCATCAAAGGCAACTGATGAAGAAAATTGCGCTTTGGCTGTTAAAGAAAAGAAGGGGAAGAACAAAGCAAAGAAGGGGAAGAACAAGAAAGCTTCTCATTCCGGTGCGAAAGGCAAGAAGCAAGACATGTCCAAGGTGAAGTGCTTTCACTTTTACCAGCATGGACACTATGCCACAAATTGTCCACAGAAGAAGAAAAATAAGCAAGTTGACGGATCTGCAGCGGGAGAGGCCTTAGCCTCGCAATTTGAGCTGGATTTTTCACTGATTGCATGCTTGGTATCAAGTGTGATGGGATTAGTATGGTTCTTGGACAGTGGTGCGTCTTTTCACATGACTAGAGATCAAGATTTGTTTTTTGATCTAGATGAGAAAGATCTTGGAGTGCACATCGAGATGGGCAATGATGGTAGATACAATGCGATCGGTATCGGTACCATTTCCTTTGAGAGGGAGTCTGGTAAACCCTTCAAATTGAAGGAAGTGATGCATGTTCCAGGATTGAAGAAGAATCTTATCTCTATGGCAGTATTAGAAGACAAGGGATATGATGTTGTTTTCAGCGAGGGAAAGGCTTTCCTGTGCAGTAAGACAACTAGAGAAACCCGGAAGATAGGGGTTCGAGTCAAGAAACTTTATTAGTTGCATGTTGATGGCTGCGCAAAAATGGCATGCAAGGCAGAAGGAGTGGTGAGCCAGGATGATGGTGAGCTGTGGCACTGGAGATTGGGCCACCTTCACCACGGAGCCTTGAAGATACTGCAGTAGATTTCTACTGGGCTTCCTAAAGGCACTCTTGCACAGTCAGATCAGTGCAAGGGATGTATTTTGGGAAAATTTGTGAAAGCCACCTTTCACGAGAAGGATAGTCACGCCACGATGATCCTTGAGAGAATTCACACAGATGTGTGTGGACCTTTCTCAGTTGCTTCAACAACAAAGCACAGGTATTATGTGATCTTTGTTGATGATTTCTCTAGAAAGTGCTGGATCTTCTTCATGTAGAAGAAGAGTGAGACATACTCAAAGTTCTGTGAGTTCAAAGCACTGGTCAAGAAGGAATCTGGGAGGAAGGTGAAGGCTCTTAAGAGCGATAATGGTGGTGAATTTATCTCTGGCGAGTTCAAGGATTTTTGTAGTGCAGAAGGGATCGAAGAGGGCTCATAGCTCCCCATAACCCACAACAGAACGGGGTTGTTGAGCGGAAGAACAGAACAATCGTGGGTGTTGCACGGGTGATGTTGCATGATCAGAGCCTACCCCTTCACTTGTGGGCGAAGGCATGCAATACTAAAATATATGTGCAGAACCGTTGTCCTCACAAGATACTTGGCATAAGTACACTTGAGGAGGCTTATTATGGTAAGAGGCATGATATTTCCCATTTGAGGATTTTTGGTTCTCCTGTTTACATGCATGTGACGAAGGATGCCAGGAAGAAGCTGGAGCCAATCACAGAGGTTGGGATATTTGTGGGGTACATTGATACTCCCCATAACTATTGTGTGTATTTGCCAGACAGTCGCAAGACTGTTGTGCGACGAGATATAAAATTTCAGGAGGAGAAAGCCATGAAGTGTTCACTTGAGAGGGAGCCACACTTGCATGTAGATGAGGAGCTATTAGTTCCTAAGGATGAGCTTCAGGACGTGGATTAGCCACAAGAGGAAGTTCATGGAGTGGAAGAGACCACTCATGCAGCACCAACCATCAAAGGACGCATGTGCACTACAGAAGCTGAGCAACTGGCTCGAGATGCAGAGAAGGTTGTAGGACCACCTACAACAGATCACAGGCAAAGACAGTCACCTGATCGGTACACTGGATACATCGCTCTTGTGAGCAAATGTGTTGTGACTGAGCCATCCTCTTTCGAGGAAGCTGTGGAGGAACTTGCATGGGTAGATGCCATGGTGGAAGAGTATGATTCGATTATCAAAAACAGTGCATGGGAGATTGTCCCAAGACTGGAAGGGAAATCAGTGGTGGGTTCGAGATGGGTCTACAAAGTGAAGCAGGCAGCTGACGGGAGTGTTGAGAAGTACAAGGCAAGATTTGTTGCCGGAGGCTTCTCATAGATAGAGGGGATCGATTATGAGGAGACCTTTGCACCTGTCACAAGGTATTCTTCCATACGGACAATTCTTGCTCTCTCAGTGCAGATGGGGTGGCACATTCATCAAATGGATGTGAAGACTGCGTTCCTCAACAGAGTCATTGAGGAGGAAGTGTATATAGAGCAGCCCAAAGGTTTTGAGATCTTTAGCAGCAAGTCGCATGTGTGCAGGCTCAAGAGAGCATTGTATGGGTTGAAACAAGCACCTCGTGCTTGGTATACACGAATAGACAACTATTTCACCGGACTTGGATTCTCCAAGAGTGAGGCGGATCCTAACCTATACCAGATTGTGGTGGAGGGTAAGTTGCTTATCATTGTACTTTATGTAGATGATTTGATTCTAACGGGAGATGAACTGTTGATACTTTCTTACAAGGAGGATATTGCTCGGGAGTTTGAGATGAAGGACTTGGGCCTCCTTCATTATTTCCTAGGATTTGAAATATGGCAGCGCAGTGATGGACTATTTGTTTCTCAGGGTAAGTATGCTCGGGAGATACTGGAGAAGTTCAACATGCATGGCTGCAAGCCTGTTGATACTCCTCTTCCTGGAGGTTGGAGGAAGGAGGATGCTACTTCAGCGGAAGTAGTGGATGCCACTGTTTATCAAAAGTTGGTGGGGTCGCTTATGTATCTAGTCAATACATGACCCGATATATGCTATGCAGTTAACCAGCTTTCACAAGCTATGGTTAAGCCAACCAAGCTCTTTTGGAAGGCGGGAAAGCATGTATTGCGTTATATTAGAGGCACATCGGGATATGGATTGTGGTACAGACAGGAGGATGAGGTGAAGCTATGTGGCTTCACGGATGCAGATTGGGCGGGAAGTCCAACGGACAGAAAGAGAACATCTGGAGGGATCTTCAGTATCGGGTTGACAACAGTTTCTTGGTACAACAGGAAGCAAAGATCAGTGGCAATCAGTTCATCGGAGGCCGAGTATATGGCAGCAAGCTTGGCTGCATGCGAGGCTATATGGATGAGGAAGATTTTGGTCGGATTGTTCAGTTCTCATTTGGATCCTACAATGATTTACTGTGATAACCAGAGTTGCATTAAACTCTCAGCTAATCCAGTATTTCATGATAGGTCCAAACACATCGACATCAGGTACCATCATATCAGAGATTGTGTGCAGCAGAGAATCATGTTACTTTCATACATTCCAACGGAGGATCAGGATGCTGATATCTTGACGAAGGCGCTCACCAAGAGAAAATTTGAGTACCACCGAGACAGGATAGGGGTTTCTGATAATCCATATCTTTGAGAGGGAGTGTTGAGAATGCAACAAGATGATGGAGCTTAGTGGAAAGGAGTCGCCTTCACTAAGTGGGCCCGTAGGCAAGTTTTGGTGCAAAGTCTATTTTTAGACTATGTCTATTTTTAGACATATGGATCATGTCTATGAGTTGCAGGATGCTATTTATGGATGATTGGTCATGTTGGGAAAAATAGATGGACTTCTATTTTTAGATCACAGCATAGTGACTGTCAGTCTAAATATAGAACAGTCGAATATTATTAGCCCTTAATAATATTTGGACTATAAACATTATCTTATTCTCTTGGAGCACTTCAGGTTGAGCTACGGATGTGGCACATGCAGCTGCCAGAAGGAATCACGTGGTAACCTATGGGATGACTGAGCTATTGCATGCAGGACCTTAGTTAGAACTCAAGTGATTGAGTTCTGTGGAGTTGGAGGAGCAATTGATGGAGTTGTGTTCAGTTTGACTTTGTTAAACTAGTTGTATTTAGTCTAACTGGAAAATAGACTAGAGATGAGTTGGGTGAATTAGTTACTAATTAATTCACTAATAATTAACTCATAAAGCAACTGAAGAATACATCAGTTAACTCAGTGCATGCACAGTTTAGTGGAGACAAGTGTTAGAGGTAAGTGAAAGGGTGAGACAACTGTCAGTTGTGAGTCAGTTGTGCATGAGATTTGCACACAAATCATGGATTGAGTATGCTAATAACAATTGCGTGGTATATGCCCAGTGAGATAGCTTGTGCTCACGTGATTTTCTTTGGTATTGTGCAATAGAGGCAGGAAAAGTAGCGGAGGAGATTTGAACTTGTGATTGGAGCATATCTGAACTAGTTTTGTGTGTAACAGGTGGAGATAGTACTGAGTACTTTCGAGGAGTATTGTACTATGTATTGTTACATGTTCTCAATCAATATAATATACAGATAGCAAGGGGTTTTTAGCGAGATGCTTTCCCCAGATACATACTGTGTTGATATGTGTGATTGATGCTTCTATGTGCGCTTGTTATTGTTTTTGTTCCGCAAAATTGATGATCAACGTAGAGGAGGTTATGTATTATGCATGTATTCCGCAAATAAGTGTATAATCAGGATAATCTCTGTGAATATGTGTCATATTATTCAAAATTTCTACAACTATAAACTACATTGCCAGGAGAAAATTTTGGCAAAGAGATTGGGTTGTGCGACAGTTAGGAGAAAGGCGGAGATGGGAGCTGCGACAAAGGAGCTATGCTAGCTAGGTGGGTCCTGTGCATCCTGGTAAGAAAGTGACCTCTGAAAGCACTGTAGGTGATTGGATGGCTATTTTTTCATTAAAGGGAGTAGGGGAAAGCATTTAAGGAGAATATCTTTCAAAATTTTCTGCCAAAAGAGAATTTATGAGGGAGATCTGGAGGGAATTGATGGATTTAAATTAAAAAATGGCTATAAATTAACATCCTGCTCCACATTCAAACACTTTGCTTCCAAATAGCTTTCCTTGAGATTTTGCACTTCAGCTTGAGCCTAGACGATTGTTGCATGTCTGGACAAGATTGGCAAGAGGTAGAGAGGGAGTTTTTGCAAAAGGGGCTTGGATTTGAGGTAGATTTGTCTATGTGGAAGAAGAAAATACTCTGGGAGAGCATTCACGAAATGACTGCAACACCACCAATCCCTACCACAGCACCTAGGTCGCCGAGGGCAAAACCCACTACCTCCATGGTAGGAGAGAAGAAGCAAAATAAGCCACATCAAGCTCCAATTTGGAAATCACCACACAAAAACCCAACTGAGATTAGATAGAAGGGTCATATGGATAAGAATAAGCAACCAGTTGAACCCATGGACTTGGATGAAGAATAATTAACTATGGGGGTTGAAGATATCGATGCAGAGGAAGCAGTGCCAATTACTCGGCTACCACCTTATGTACCCCCTAGAAAATCCACTGCCAAGGTCACTAAGGACCTTGAATCATTGAAATATAAGGTATTCATGCCATTGCTGCCAGAGGAAGTACCTATTGAGGGCGGCGTGTTGGTCCGAATACCATTTATGAAAATGGAGGATTGGGATTTGGGTGACCATGTAAATTTTATAGTTAGAACCTAGTAAATACTTGAAATCGGTCTACTACAAGGAGGCGGGCGTCACGAGGCTTGATCCAATGAAGTGGGTTACCGAAATTGAGCGCACAACATTGCATCAATTGTTGGTGTTGGTTCATGGTCGGTGCCTCTACCTGGGAAGACCCATTTCAATTGATGATATGTTGTTCCACATAATCACCGTGTTACCTTATCAAGGTGTGAACCCTGTGGACGCTTTTGTGGGGAACTCATAGGAGAAGAAGCTCGCGGATCAGATGAAGAGCGAATTTGGGATGGTGAAGAAGTCGTGAGGCTACGCCATTAGATCTATCTTGGATAGAGCTGTGCAGTTTACTGCACAGATTTTGGCAGGAAAAATAATGCGGAAGTGTCAGGCCAATGAAGTGCCAACACTAGTGGTATCTTTAGCTACAGAGTGTAGCCAAGGGGTTTAATTCAATTGGGCCAAGTACCTTTGTCATGAGTTCCTGGAATATTTTCGTGATAACCATGAGGATGGGAAGGCATTCCACTATGAGTGGTTACTACTTTTGACTGCGTTGGTAGCCTAGAGGACACCTGAGGATATCTAGTTCTCAACACTGGATCCAGATTTGTGCGAGGTTGCGAAATTTGCCTCGTTGTGAGCGACGAAAGATCCTAACCGCATCATTGAAACAAATATGTTCTGGGTATTGTTCGAGTCAGAGTTACAGATGGTGATCAACTAATGACCATGGTTGTCACCTAGTCTACATGTGTAGCACACAAATATCACAGATTTCAAGGCAGATTTTCACAATTTTTCCGTACGTGTGAAGAAGTATGTCGTAGGAACATGGCACAAGTTGGCATATTTAGTCACGGAGGATGACATTATGGGGGTCATCAACAAATGGTCAAGCGATTAGCTCACCCCATCTGGTGAAGATGCAGGAAAAAGTAAGGCTGCAGAAGGAGATACATAGAAAACAACCGCTACAACAATGGCCAAGAAAGGCAAATAAAAAGAAGCACAAAAGGCTTCTACAAAAAAAAGGCAGTGCAGAAGGAAAACGCTTCTACAAAAGAGAAGGAAGTGCAGAAGGAAAATGATTCTACGAAATAGAAGGAAGCACAGAAGGAAAAAATTGTGCAAGTAGCAACATCACAAGTCACCATTGACCTTGAGGAACCTGAGACAGAGCACACCGATGTTGAGGTTGAAACCATGGATGAAGAGGAACAGGGTGGAAATCCCTATCTAGGATCGAAAGACTTAGAGTCCCCCTTTAGGGTTAGAAAGAGGCAGAAGCAATGTTCCACGAGACCTCGCAAGAAGAAAAAGTCTCATAAATCTGCGAGTATGACACCATTGGTCCTCACAGAGGGGGACCTTGATGAGATAGGTGATGTTGTCCGCTCCACCACTAAAACTATATGGTGACACATCAAGGACTAGTACCGCCAGGTATTAGAAAAAGTACAGTAGAGCCTAAAGTAATTGCAAGTCTAGACATGAGTGATCCAGGCAAGCGCGTGACAAGCGAGCGTGCCAAAATTTGGTTCTGTAGAAATCACATCCGAGCTCCAAGTAGTGCAACTACCAGGGGTCACTCTCTAGTTCGAGATAGTCGAAGACCAGGAGCATGCACAATACTAGAAAAATCTAAGTATCAACCTTGTAGCACAGCCTATCCAGACCTTGCATGAGTTGTGCCAAGGAGTATCAGATGAGCTCCATGTCTGGTAGAAACAAGCGTTGTTGATTATCAAGGAGGTAAAAACTAACAATCAACATATATTTGTAGAGAAAGTGTAGGCCTTATAGGCTTGCAACGAGGTGATGCAACACATTCAACATATAGAGGCAACCCTTACCCAGGTATGCAACAAGTTCCCTGAGCTCCAAATTCTAACAGAGGCGACCTCAGCAGAGAAAATTCACAAGTTAGGTGTTGCGGTGAAGGAATCCAAGGAAGAAATTGAAAAGGTATGGTTTAAGCTACAGTTGCAGATTTGAAAGCTTTAACTTAATCTACAACCAACCAAACCTCTGAAGGTCAGAGAGCATCGTGAAGCTTTTATTAAAGCACATATGACCACTCTGTCCACTATAGTCAAGGATTGGAGCAAATTGTTTGAGTAGACAATGGAGATGTGGACCTTGCTACAAGATGATCCACAGTTGTAGATGATTGAAACAAACATCCATGAAAAGTAGATATAGTTTGATGCGATTAGGGTGACAGTGTAGACCTTAGCACCTGTACAGAGGCTTACCAAACTTTAAGAAGGAAAATTCATATAACCCAGATTGATGAGCTGCGTCAGAAGGCCTTTATTATTTACTCAAGGACGCATCCATGGGCCGACAAGGCAAGCCATCTATCATAGACCATTTAGAGAAACCTAAAATCTCTTCAACAGACACAAAGAACCATGGGCCTTGTAGTCGAAGGTCCAACAACAGAGAAATTGGTTGAAGAAGTTCACTAGGTCGCTGCGCAGGGAACAATAGATCTTCAAGCTTTGAAGATAAAATTTAGCAGCCTACAAGAAAAGTCTGAGGAAACACCAGCAGAGTGACTCAGGACGAGTCACGACATTGTGTTGGGGGCCTATTGGGATGGGGTCCCCTAGGTCAAATTTTGTTAAGTTTTGTTAAATATTGTAAAGTCTTGACATTTTGAGGAGTGAAGCGCGAGTAACGAAGGTTAATAGGAGTCAAAGGTGCTTTAGGAAGGCAAAATCCCCTTAGTTTGTTAGATTCAAGTTGTTTTGAGACCCACCCATGCTTCATGGACCATGGTATTGTAATGAAGAAGAATATAAAAGGGAGTCATAGGAGAGTCATAAGGGAGAGAAGCTAAGTAAGAATAGTGCATGATTTGGGTTTGATTTTATCTATTCTGTACTTGGGCAAAGGGGAAGGCTCCTACAGCTATGTGTGCGGAGACCTTGGTAAGTCTGTAACTGAGTGTGTGGGCCCCTACAACTGTGTGCATAGGGTTGGAAGGAGTTGTATTTGAATATGTGAAACATAATAAAAGGCTTATTTTGAAGAACTATCTGCAGATTTGTGTATAACTATTTTATCTTTGAATTTATTGTATTTATGATTTGTTGAATGCATTTAATTAGGAAAAGTACGTAATAGATTCACGAAGATGTAAATACATTTATTTATATGATGTTATGCATGTTTAGCACGATCGGCGAAGGACATAAATCTACTAACTGTTAATTATTGTAAATTATGGTTTCAAGGGTTAGGGTTTGCGAAGGTCAAGATAAGGCCCTAATTTTCGAAAAAACACATCACATAGTCCCCTGGATGTAGAAACTTGGTTCTGGAATCCCCCAATACTGCGTCGGGTGAGACTGCAGCCTGCGCTACATGGGTTGTTTCCAAAAGGGCTGGTAGTGTATGGTTTTTTTGGTTAGCGTAGCTAACTCCGACCCTAGATCCAAGCCCCCTCGAGCCAATAATCCATGTATTCCTTGAGAAGTCATCTATAAATGATACATAGTACACAAACTTACCCAGTGATGGAACTGACACAGGTCCAAACACATCACTGTGCACAAGCTCTAATATTTGTTTCACCCTCTTAGCACCAGAGGGGAAACTCACCCGATTTTGCTTCTCAAATATGTCCAAGCCTTTGATGCCATAACATGGTATTTTCTCCAAAGATCACTAGATTTTCTGCTCCACTTTCAAGAACCACAAAATTGTTGCACCTATAAATAACAGTGCTACCTTGATGCTTGTACAGAGTTCCAATCCGAGCTCCCCACATTAATACTAGTGCTCCCCAAACTATCTTGTAGGTATCTTTTTCAAACATTGTTTTTACACCTATATCATCCAACTTGCTTAAAGAAATTAGATTTTTGGCCAATGCAGGAATATGCAAAACAACCGGAAGTTTTCTAATCCTTCCACCTTCCAACTTCAATTTTAATTTTCAGCGACTGATGATTCTAGCCTTCTTGTCAATCGCTAAGAAGACATCACCACCATCATATTTATCATACTCGTAGAACCACTCCCTATGGGGAGTGAAGTGAAACGATGCACCTGAGTCAATCAATGACACCTCATGATCTACATTTGTACTTGAAGAAGAATCCAAGTACACATCCCCACCTTCATCTAAGGTGGTTTTCGCCTCTACAGAAGGATCATCATCAGATCCATTTCCTTTCTTGAGAGCTTTAGATCTACAGTCCTTTTTGAAGTGCCCTTCCTTTCTGCATTTCTAGCACCCCTTTACAGCTTTTCTTGGATACTTAGATCTCTCTCTAGATTTAGATATCCCACTCGAAGGATTACTTTTGTTTATGGGACCATCCTCATACAAACAAGGCATCACCATTCTAGCCCTCCATATTTTCCCGTCTCATCTCCTCCGAAAGCAAGGATGAGACTGTTTCATCAAACTACAAGATAGTTTCATTGCTACCTATTGCAACAACCAGATTATCCCACGAATTTGGTAGAAATTGATGCATTTATCTTCCTCTGAAATTTTAATATCAACAGATAACAACTAGCTTACCATAGTATTAAAGGCGTTTAGATGCTCTGTCACTGAGTCTCCATCCTTCATCCTCAAGTTATACATCTTTTTCCGTAGGAACAATTTATTAACCAGAGACTTAGATTGGTACAAAGTGCCTAACTTGTCCCACAAAGCCTTCGTTGAAGCTTCCCCTGATAAATTCAACAATACTGAATCTGAGAAACACAACCGTATTTAGTACCTAGATTTACTACAATCCACTTATATTTATCCACCAACATATCCTTCATATTCATTTTCCACGACTCAAAACTCTAACAATTAAATTTCTTGATCTCTATCTTTCCACTTCTCACCATCTTCTTTCATGACATGAATCGATCCCGCAGATCTCCCACTGAACAGGGTCTACCATAGGCTCGAGAAAATTCCCTCAACAACAAAAGTAATCCCTTGAAGCATAAACAACTCTAATAACAAATGTAGGTTTTAACCCCGTACAAAAATTACTTGCATATGAATTCTAAAAACATAAAATAAATAATGGCAATAGAATAAAACATAAAATAGATATACACACAGATTTTCTACTAGATCCTAAAACCAGGACCACTATATTGATTTTTCATTATATTCCTTTCACTGATAAAATACATATTTATACATGTCGAAGCATCGATAAACTCCAATCCATTAACGCTGGATTAGAACATAACCACATTTCCTTTGACTGGATCTATAAAATACCATGGACAAAAAACCATCATGCTCAAAACCATGTGTGAAATCTATCCACAAAACCATATGTAGGTCCGCCCACCTAATATAGGGTCCCAAAAACAATTCTCGGGGCACTACCCCCGACCCCGTGCAGGGGGGCTACAACCCCCTTGCATACCCCTTGATAAGGGGGGAGGCCGCGCCCCTTGCTGCGCTCGACATAACGTATAGGGGGGGCTACCAGCCCCCCTATGACCCCCTCGCGCGTGGGGTATTCATGGAAAGAATATAACACACACACAACGTTGTTACCTTTAGCTCTGCATCCTTATGTACCCATCCCAGTGGATATGGGTTTTGATGATCCAAACTTTGAGCCCCAACTTCTTGACCAGATCTACTGCAATGATATTTTCTTGTGATCTTGAGTCAAA
Source organism: Pinus tabuliformis (assembly GCA_031772625.1). Taxonomy (NCBI): domain Eukaryota; kingdom Viridiplantae; phylum Streptophyta; class Pinopsida; order Pinales; family Pinaceae; genus Pinus; species Pinus tabuliformis. Next base: position 721,041,186 of record CM062806.1, read on the forward strand.
CAAAGCATCAATCTTTGTCTTCTTGACCTGTATATTTACATGGAAGAGTTCGGTCATTTCTTTCTCTTCCTGTTGTTGAAGGCTACTCAGATTCACCTCCTTCTGCACTGATGTATAGTTGATCTTCTCATCCATGTCTGAACTTCTTTCAAATTTTTTTCTTGAATCAGTGGCCATGAGATTCTTCTTCTTATTATATTTCTTCTTGTTCTTTGGGTTTAGCTCTGGATGAAACCTCCAACACTTCTCCTCTGTATGGCCATCATTGTTGCAGTGGTTGCAATGGTTGCTAGGATTTTGCATTGGTGTGTTGTGGCTGTCGTCTTTTTATCTTTTCCCCCTTTTTTCTTCTTCTTCCCCTCCTTAGAAGCATATTTTTTCTCCTTTTGCTTCAATCCACTTGATTGCACTCTTTTCAAGCCTATGTTCTCCAAGTATTGTGCCTGTACACAAGATTTTTCCACCATTTTGGGATTGAACAACATCACTTGCTCACGTAGATGGCGGTGCAGACCCCAAAATACTTGAGGAGTACATATGGGTTCTTTGGAGAGATACCCAACATTATAGCCATCTTCTTAAATTTTATGGTGTACTCCTACATGCTTTGGCCTGACTTTTACCTAAAGTAATGCCACGAGATCCACTGGTATGCCACGCACCCAATGGGATAAAACTGTGACTTAATGAGGGTTTTGAAATCCTCCCACTTAGTCACTTGAGCTTATCCCTCCAACCTTAAGGTTTATGTGTGGCTCTCCCACCAATTCAGTGCATGGCCATCTAATTTGAGCCTCGCGAATGAGATCTTCTACCCTTCCTCGATTTGATGGACACTGAAATAAACTTCCAGTTGCTACAACCAGTGGTTCACCTTCAGAGCGTCAATCGTGTTGTGGTATGACTTGATATAAACTTTTTCTTCCACATTAAATAGGGTCTGCGATTGATTCACAAACTCGAATTGGGTTGATCTTTTTCTAGCTCTTTCTTTTGATGGTTCTCTGCTTCTCCACGATATTTTGTTCCCAACTCTAATTTTTCCTCTGTATTCGAACCCCTATCTTCTCCAAATATCCCAAACTTGTTTCTTAGGGCCTCCTTGAGGAGGTTTAGATTCTGGTTTATATCCACAACTTGTTTTTCAAGCATCGAAAACCTCACCTCTACAGGATCACGAGGTTCATTTACAAATTTGTCTCCCATGATTAGGGTTTACGATTTTCAACCTTATCTATCTAGATCCTTGCAATCTCCACAAAATACCCAAAGAAACTTGTCTCTTATACCAAATGATCCATAAACTACCGTGGCTATTCCACTAGATAGTTCGTCACAACAAATCGGATAATATTATATTAAAAATATGAGATTCTATACTATTATGATTTTATTTAATTTCTAGATCCATAAAATTAACTATAATTAGTACATTCATGTAAAAGAAAATCAAGCAGAAAAGTAGAGAGCGACAAATTAATCTCACATGCACACAACACATAAGATATGCTCTCTAGGAAACCCTTTTGGGAGAAAACCCAACTGGAAGGTGAGGCCACTTCGCTCTCTTTCTCTGTCTGGAAGTATGGTTGCATATACAAACAAGTAATTTTTGTGGCCCATGGACAGATATAGTGCACTAATCCTCTCTGTGTGATCTACCTCCTATCTCTCCTGGCTATCTTTGCTCAACTATGGAATAAAATTCTCTCGAAAGAATGGAATGTCTCGTCCTCCTAGTCGCCCGGTTATAACACGACCTGATAGCCTACTAGTGGTTAATTTTAAATACATCCAATATTAAGTAGAGTTAGAAAATATAATCTTCTAGAGACTTTTACATCAAAAACGTGTGTCTAGCCCCTTTTCCATGAATAATGGGGGCTGACGTGACATCCTCCCAAACTATAGGTGTGAAAATAGGAATGTCAACTTCTAAGTGGCATAACTTTTGCATACGGGCACCGATTGACGCGATTCTTTTGTTGTTGGAAATATATGTGTGTGTAGAATAGAATGAAAATGATATACATTTAAGGTAAAATATTTTAGCCCAAAAAAATTCATTTGAAGCCTCAAAATGCTCTCGAAAGGTTTCAAAACCTGTTTTGCCAAACTGGGTCTCGCCAATAAAAATGGTCTCGTGAGCTGATTCCTCCACTTTTTTCACTCCAAATGCATAGTTATGGATGAAAAAAATATAATGATACAATTCGGATCATATTATAGATGGTGGAGAAATAAAAGTCCAATTTTAATTAATACCCAATATTGATTCCCAAATAAAAAAATTAACGCAAAGCAAACAATAACAAATTAGTTTGCACAAGAATAACATTCAACATTATTTGTTTATATCTATGGATAATTCTTGAAATGGTTTAGAATGAAAGTAATTTGTAATGAACCTTACATCTTGATACATTCTAAGGCATTTTTTTATGGATTTTGACTTGTTATGATTTTATTTTTTTGAAATGTGTCTTATGATTTTTAACATATAGAAGATGGGTTTCCTTCATTTTCTTAAAATGCTCATTGATATAAAAAATCATGTTTGAGAAAAGGCCACATTGACTAAAGGAAAAATTAAGAAGACTTCACAACCACAATATCATGAGGAGGTTGATGTATATGATGAGTATGATGATGTGGAAAATGAAATAAATAAAACAAATGCCATATGAAAATGCCTAGGATTACAACAAAAGATTAAATAATCTAATCAGTCAGATCTCATATGTTATCAATGAGGACCTCTTAGTACAATCATTTGCGGCAAGACTGTTCTATAAAATAAGAAAACTACTTAGAATGCATGAAATGTATACATATGAAGAAATAATGAGAAAATCATAGAAAATTTAGACTAATAAAGAATGGGAAATCTCATTGAATGATGAAATATTGGAAGAAATTCTGGAGAAAATGCAAAAATATATCTTAGAACTACCATTTCATTTGAGACAAATGGAGATTTGGTGTACCACATGCTTGTTCAAGGGAGATACTAGATAAGAATGCAAATGAACGGAATCAAATATTCATAGCGTCCCTCATGGTGTGATAAAAGTAAAATACAATGAAATCTGTGAAAATGGGAAAATGTCATATTATATAACCAATATAATTTAGAAATTTGCTGGACATGGTAGAAATTTCCCTTGAGACTGTATTTCTGAAAGGATATAAATAATTTTTGCAACAAGTAGCTACAATAAGTGTGATGATCTTACCATAAGTTTTGGATCATTTAATTCTTGACAACCACAATATCAAGTTTTTAGACAATTATTTGCTTCATGTGAATTTGTGCGTGTCAGAGGAAACAATGTTGAAGTTTTTAAAATTGGTGGGTTGTTCCTGCAAACCAACCAACAAATATATTGGCTCATACTATAATCATAATCTTTGTTTCCACTGTGATTGCAAAGTGGTTTTCAATAACCATATTATTTTTGTATAATTTTACATACATAAATTTATTACAAAAGTTCATTAATTAGATTTTTTATATGTTCCACTTCTTTAATTGAAGTTGGAAATTTTCTATTGTATCTTTATGCAGCCTTTATTACGTTTCTTGTGCCTCAGGTGTGATAATGTAAAGAGCACAAGGCCTTTTCCTTCTTGTGCTTATCTTGCTACCATTGTCGTTATTGTTACCTAATTTCCTTTTACCAAGTTTATTTAGATTGAATACTAAAGAATTAAAAGGACTATATAATTCCCAAACTGAAATAAATTACCCAAAACCAATTATGAAAATATGGAAGAAAATGTCTTCTGAGATAACTCGCATCATGAAGATATATAGGACGATAATTGCAGGTGATAGGAGCTCAGGATTCACAACTGTTTCACCTATGTGCCTAAAATCCACAGACTGAAATCATGCAACAAGCAACTTTTCCCATGTGTTCAGGCCATCCAATACTTTGGAATACTAGTGGAATTCACAAAACAAAATAATTTGAGTTGTGGATAATCCTATGATAGATATTACAAGCCAAATAGAGAGACTAGTTGGAAACAAGAGATCATATAGGTTCCTAGATCCATATTCAAGGATATATTCATACAACCTCCTGTTTGGTCCATATAATCTTCTACATTTGCAGAGAGTCCATATAATGGCCCTTAAGCATGGATAATACATTGTATTTACCAACATCACTTGCAATTCCACTGTGGTAAGAAATTCCATTTTGTAACTCTTAACACATGGGCCAACTTTTTGGATTGGAATTTTCTAGTTTACTAGGAAAACTTTTTGGATCATAATTTGCTAATTTGAAATATGTTTTATGAGTTTTAGAAAATATTCCATTAAATGGTGTTTCATGGCTATTGTTCTCATGTATCAATTCTTTGCTTTATGTTAGATGAATTCGAGAGAGATATTAGATAAATGGTTAACAATATAGTATGGAGCTCACTCAAAGGGGCTAGATTTAATTCGATAAGTTACTCTACATGCATTTACACTTTGATATTGATTTTATGTAGGATTATTGTTGTACTAGTTGAACATCCTGATATGTAGTCATGGACTAACAACCCAACAATTTTAACTACAGATATTCCATGTACACCCGTTTTTCTTGAATAAAAAGGAAAATATTGAAACTGTGGTAAATAGTTTGGAAGGAAAATATTTTTATTTTCATAATCATATTTATGTTAATTATAAATTTAATTATTTTTTAATTAATTATAAATTTTAAGATATATTGGACATATAAGTAAATATAAACAAATTCTAAAATAGTAGGAAATCTGATGAAAGTAAATGAAATTCCAATCAGCTAGATTCCAAAATAAACGAAATTTCGTTCTGTCCGATTCCAAAATCTACAATTGGTTTATGCTCAAATTATTTCAAAATTATAAATAGAGCCATTGGAATGATACAAATGTTGTTATCTCAACTTAATACATATAGCCTTTGAATTGCAATGATGGGGATTGGAAAAAAGAAAAAGAAAAAGAAAAACAAAGATATACATAGTTTGCTTCCATTCTAGTTTTCATTTTATTCTTACGATTTTTGTTTTTAAATAATATGGTAAATAGTATTTTTCTTAAAAAGAGAATTTTGTGTCTATGTTTCGCTTTATATGACATGACCAAGGACCCAATTTTGTGTTTTCCTTAGATATCATGATAAAAGATCAGGGGATATCTAGTCCATCAAATTCACTCCATTTTTTGTGGTAAAGTCCAAAGAAATGGATAATGAGGTTGTAAAATGCATGTCTAAAGGTAATTACTCCAAGTTTCTGAACTAGAACTCCTTCAACTTTCCCCTGGACTACATCCCAATGGACTTCGTGAAAGCACACCTCACTTATTTATCCAAACCAATAGATATGCCCTAACCTTCCCCTAAACGACAACCCCAACTAACTAAATGAAACCAATAATAGATATAAATAGTAGGGAGAAAAAGAGAGATGAGAAAATTTATGACTATTTTTTTTAGGTTGCACTCATCCCTCCTGATTCAGAATGTAGGTCCTATACATATAACCTGAGATTTTAGGAAGACAAATGGGATGAAATTTGTCTAGTGTAAAAGGAAACATCTAATGTAAATGCATGTAAGTGTGGTTAACACTGCATGGGTGACGACTACCTATGGAGGAAGAAAAGAAAGACGAGGGAGTAGGATATCCTATTATAATCTTGTTCAAGGAGGCCTTTGCAAAACAAAGGAATGCAATGATGGATAAATTTGCCCAGATCCTTCAACGGTTGCCCATCGGTGATGCATCCACATCCAACAGCCACTCTAGAGGCACCATTTCTTTTAAGGTACAAGTAAACTTTGACATTCCCATATTTAAGGGCCAAATAAATGTAGAGACCATAGATATATGGTTGAATCTATCAGAAAGATATTTTTCAGTTCATGACTTTTCCCACCAGGAAAAGATTACTTTTGCACTCCTCAAAGCCACCCCCCATGTCAAGGACTAGTGGGAAACCTACTGTGAGCAAAAGGGCGAGGGAGAACCCTCTTGGTTCTCGGCCGCACCCACTTGGAATTATTTCTGGGACACCATCAAGGAACAATATTATCCCATGGGGAGCAATGAATACAATAACATACAATGGACTAAGTTGTAGCAGCAAAGGGATCAAGATGTGCATGAGCTGACGAATCTGTTCCATACCCTGCGCACAAAGTTGGGTATCAATGATTCAGAGAAACATTTGGTGTAGAATTATCACAATTGTTTGCACAAATACATTCAGGAGGAAAAGAAGTTCCTCAACATCTCCTTGCTTGGTATGGCATACCAGGATGCTGCCAATATTGAGCAGAAATTCAAACAAAAGAAGTGAGACTTTGGATCAGAAGAAAGGGAAAGGTGCCCCTAAACCACATATCAAAGGACAAAGCCAAGGTGGGTTGGCCCATGGCACCCTGCCAAAGCCACAAGCAAAGATGAATCAAAATAAGGACACGGGAAAGTGGTGTGAGTTCCATAAGAGAACCACTCACAACACAAGTGAGTGTCAGGCCAAGTATTCACTCGTGGCCGAGATGAAGGTTTCTGAATCAGATGCTTGTTCCAAATTGGAGTTGGAACATGACAAGGGGAATGCCAAATGGAAGCATGTTATAGATGCAGAGCCAAACACCACCGTTGCTACCACAAAGATCCAGAAGGAGGAGCCTAAAGATCCAAAGGAGGAGGAGTTCCTCTCCCACTCCCAAATGTGAGTAAAGGGTTCCCCGCTACAGTTCATTATCGACAGTGGGAGCTAAAAGAACCTCATTTCAACAGAGGTCGTGAAGAGGCTGGGATTTCTGACCATAGCACACCCACAACCATACACGATTGGGTGGCTTCACCAAGGACATGATCTTCGCGTCAGCCAACAATGTTGCCTTCCATACAACATCAAGCCCTTCACAGATGAGGTATTATGTGATGTTTCTCATCTTGATGTTTGTGGTGTATTATTAGGCCAACCATACTTGTTGAAGAGACATGTTTTGCATGAGTCAAGGCCCCACATTTTTATTGTTACCTTAGAAAATAATTTGTACAAGATACTCAAGGTAGCATTGCCTACTGCCATCTCTTTGGTTACTATAAAACAATGCAATAAGCTCATTTCAAAAACCAGGAAAAAAAAATATTGCTGATATGCCCTCAGGGAAAGAAGAAGACAGTGGCCATGACATCCAGATAGGGACCCTCTGCATGACAATAATAGAAGAACAAGGTTGTGGAGGACTACGAGGACATCTTCACCTCCCCCACAGGGGTGCCTCTGCACTGTCAGGTCAAGCACTCCATCGATCTGACCCTAGGTACATCATTTCCCAATGGACCAATCAATTGACACTCTATTCTGGAGAACGACAAAATCAAGAGGCATATTTAGGAGTTTCTACAAAAAGGTCACATCTCGTCAATTTCATTGCCCTATGGGAGCCCGATCGTATTGGTACAAAAGAAGGATGGTACTTGGAGACTTTGTATTGACTATTGGGTGCTAAACAAGATCATTTTCCAGAATGGGTACCCAATCCCACAGATTGATGACCTTCTGGACCAACTTAAGGGAGAAAATTATTTCAGCAATATCGACTTGAATTTCGGTTATCACTAGGTACCAATCAAACCCTTCGATGTGTGGAAGACTACCTTCAAAACGAAGGAATGTCTTTTTGAATGATTGGTTATTCCTTTCGGGTTGAAGAATTCTCCTGCAACCATTTACCAACTAATTTGTAGTGGCATACTTGGATGACATCCTGATCTTCAGCCAAATTTTGGAAGTGCACATCCACCACATCTGACAAGTTCTCCAAACACTGCGACAACACAAGTTATGTGCTAATTTGGAGAAATGCACTTTTGGCATTACCCAGGTTCAGTATTTGGGATACATTATTGATGAACATTTGGATCCAACCAAGATCTAATTCATTCAGGATTAGTCAGCCCCAACCACTCTGACAGAGCTCCACAACTTTCTGTGTCTTGCCAATTTCTATCACAAGTTCATGTTGGGGTTCTCCCATATAAATTGGCCTTTGAGTCAAGTCACCAAGGGAGGAGCAAAAGAAAAATTATTTTGGTATGAATCTCAACAGAAGGCATTTATAGAGTTGAAACATCACCTCTGCTTTGCACCAGTGCTCACATAAACAAACTTGCAGCAACCATTTGAGATCTAAATATATGCCTCTAACTATGCTATTGGGGCAGTCCTTACTCAATAGGGGCATCCAATGGCATATCACAGTGAGACACTTTCAAACACAATCTAGAAGTATCCCACTTATGACAAAGAGATGTATTCCATTGTTCAATCCTGCCGATAATGGAAGCATTACATTTTGGAGAAGGAAACAATCATCCACACAAACCACGAACCCCTGTAGTTCATACAAACACAGGGGAAGTTGCAGAATGATCGCAATCAAAAGTGGTCCACTTACCAGAAACAATTGCATTTGAATATCAAGTACAATAAAGAAAGCACCAATAATGTTGCAGAATGCCTCAGCCGATTATCGATCATGGCGTTAAGCACCATGCTCAACTTTTGTGGGCACGAGACTTCATATTGGCCACTTCTCTACAAAAGTGACCCAAAATTCAGCCACACATACCAAACACTCTTGGAGGGCTAGCAAGTTCAATATTTTCACCTCCATGATGCACTATTATGCCACATGGGACTCCTTTGTGTTCTTTCAAGAAAGTGTGCTAAGATGATTTGGGAATCACACTAAAGTGGGGTCGTTGGGCATTTCAGGTTTAAGAAAATAATGGTATTATTGTAGAAGTATTTCTATTGGCCGAATATTCGATAGGATGTCAGGAATTGCATCAGATCCTACACTACCTACATCATTTCCAAACCGATTATCAAGAAGCAAGGCCTCTATATCCCACTACTTGTTAGGTTCCTATACTAATAGGTGTCATATATCATGATTGACTTGGTTTAGCTCTGAAATATGTACATACCTTTGCTTTCTACAAATGTTTTCCATATTTGTAAAAAATCAAAAAATCAAAAAATGTGAAGAGGGTATGTCCTAGAAAAAGAATAAGAGGACAAAAAGAATGAAGAAATGGTCAAAAAATGAAAGAAAATGAACCCCAAAGAAAAAAGGAAAAATATCATGAAAGTGTGCAAGTCCAAATGCCACTACTATTTTACTTTTTTTTATAATAAAGGTTGTGTGCAACTTGTCACCTATGCCACAATCCATGAGCATTCAAACAATTAAGCTTGATTAGTTCATATTTTCAATTTCATGTTTTAGAGACAGAGAATAAAAATCTGACCAAACTATTTAATCTTTATAGATAAGTAGATAGGTAGAGTAAATAAAAGGAGCTTAACAGTTTACTCTGAGCCCTTGGATGTAATAATGTTAGACTTAGTTAGGATCCTCATTGTAAAAGAAAAGAAAGTTTGATAAGGGTTTGCTAGTCTAAGTGCACCCTAATAAAGAAGTGAAAATGCTAGGATAAAGTAGGTAGGGTAAGTAGATGATGGTTGCATAATAAATATGTGGTGAATGGTTAATTTTAATGCTTAAATCTTTTGCTTTCATCAATTTGACAAAGCACAACTCACATCGGAAACAGCACATCAAGGAAACAAAGTCAAATTAATTAACTTCCTTACTTCATTTTTCCCTAGAAATTCACTAATTTCCCTTAAGTGCTAAAGGTATCTACAATAGGTTAGAGGGGCTCAGAGCATATCTCTTACTTTTGGAGGGACCGGACCCTCGGCCCAATAATTTGGAATGCCTAAAGTACTTAAGTCCCTTTCATCAATATTTACCCCTTCATAAATTCATTCATCCCCTTTAAAAGATTTTCCTAAGTAAAATCCCTATTTTACATAGGGAAATTAAAAACATTTCCATATCTCAAAACCCTCATATTCGTTTAGCCTAAGTTATAAATGTTATATGATGAAATATACCTTCAGAAACATTTTATCTAAGCACTTGTTAAATTTCCATAAAGTCATATTAACTTTTAACTTGTATTATTATTTAACTCCCCAAAAACAAAACACCCGCACCCGTATTATTATAAAAATCCCAAATATTTACATATCCCATCCCGCGGTTAAATATAACCTTAACAAAATCAATAAACGGAATTAATTAACCAATCTGTGGTTAATTAAGAACCCGAAACCCTACCATACTAAATGAGGATTAATTAGTCACCAGGATTAACTAATAACTCAGTGACCAATCAAATCGCCCCGATATGATTAACTCCTTTAATTAATATCGGGCCCGCCCTCCGTTATCCATCAGTCACATCATTACCCTGACCACTGTCCGATCAGATCCCTCAGATCTGACGGCTATCGCCCATATCACATGGGCCTTTTGGTCGACCTTTAGCGTGTGATGTGAGCGGTTTCCAAAATAGTGCCGATGCTACGTGTCGAAAGATGTGTGGAATCGTGCGGTCCTCCCTAAAAACCATTTACCTCCCATAAGTGGTGCGATGAAACCTGCTTACCACTCCCGCTTCCCACTCTTTGCATATGACAAATTGTCCACTGTTCATTCAAAGCTTACCCGCCAATACCAACCATTTACCCGTTTAAACACACAAACCCCAGTTTTGCTCGTTTTCACCTGATTGTGCAGTAAAACACTATGTAACCCATCTGCGCCACCAGATGCCTCCGTTAATGGATTCGAGCATGGTTTACCTCCCGAAAAGAATTCTGGACTCACTCCATACACCTTTCAAAGCTCAAATGAAACCTTTTCGACCTCCAATGCAAACGAATGCTTTCTTAACAGTTTGTTTTGTTTTACAGGTGATTAGAAGACCACAACCTTGGATAAACAGTCTTAATACTAGTCATAAGCCCTATTTACTCCAAGATTGTTATCAAATCTATTCAAACAGAGATGGGAAATAAAACATACAGTTAAAAGACAAGCAAAGGAAACATGGAATTAAAAGGATTTACTGTTGAAATAAACAGTAAAAACCTAAAATATACAGTGAAGGTAAAAGGACACAGTAAAGAAATAGTCAAAGTGTATCAGGGTTAAGGAGTATCATATTGAAGACCAAGTCAAGTAAATCAGCTAGCATTAAGATAAACAATAGGGAAGACAATTACAAAACAGAGCATACAAATTCATGTCAAAGTAAAGACATATGAAAAACAGAGTGGTAAAAGTAAAAAGTAAACAATAAATAGTAAAAGTAAACATGAAGACATTAAGAGTTAAACAAAGATGAAAACACTTTCACCAGCTACAATGAAGTTTATCCAAAGTAAAAGTGAAAAACAGTTGAAAGGAATTTAAGGTTAAAAGATGAAATCAGAGTAGAAATGGTACATTCTTCAGAAATTTCCTATTTAAGTCATAGTTTTGAAAAAACTATTGTGGCTAATCTAAGAAGTGTTTCGAAAAACTGGAGGAGGTTTTTGTTCCTAACAGAGTAATTTACAAAAAATTATCTCACTTTTTATTACCAAAAGGGAGATAAGTGCATGTCTTCACAGCCTATGTTCCAGTTTATGCAAAGTCCTGTTTTTGACATCTATTTGCAGAGAATATTGTGAATAGTTGGAGCTAAAGTTTTAGAAAATGAGAGAGGTTTATCTCAAAAACATTCTTATCTACAAAAACCGCTTTCACATTTTACATATCTATCATGGACTGAGATATACAAGCGTATCATTGGACCCTAAGTTTGCAGAATTTCTGGGGTAGAACGCACAAAGGAAGGGTGCAGTTAGTGACTGGGATGCCTCATCATCAACTAAGATTTGCTATAAAATTCGACTTTCCCTTATTTTTCACCATAAATCCATAGAAATAGTGCCAAATAGATTCATTATTTTTGAATGTCCTTTATTTAAGTTCTATTAATATAAACACTTGGAGATATTTGTGAAACTAATCTTGATATTTTTTCAAGATATTTCAGTTTACAATTAGTATAAATACTTCTTCATTTGAAGTATTTCGGGTGTGGATTATTAAAAATTTCTGTAGACAATTTAATTTTGGAATTGAAGTGCTGTTGAACAACTTTTGTCTGACTGGCTGGAACAAAGCAATAAAGCAAAGGACTTTTACATGATACCTGTGTCAAACGAGAAACAAATAAGTATTTTATATCTTGTGTTTTACAGTTTTTATGGTTTAATAAATATTCATATGTGTTTTATATCTGAATGATAAATAAAAATTTATATTTCAGAAAGAGATTTACTACATTCTGTCTTTAAAATCGTTTATATTCTTAATTGTTTTCTTCTAGGCTATTATAGGTAGGGAATTCTTAATTGCTTCCTGGTTTCATAGTTTATCTCTGTGACCATTTAATAAAGAATACTTCATTGCCTTTTGTTAATGAGCACCCACTTTCCCTCATCTTAGACCCTGTCGAAGGATTCTTAGTTACCCTTCCTCCTTGTTCAAGACCATTTCACCCATTTGAAACTATAATTTGTCTTTTGTTTGGCTATCTTGCCCTGTGAAATTTCTCCTTTGTTAAATCAACCTGATCTAGTTAAGCCATCATTCAGTTGACTCCATAGCCCAATGTCATGAAATATCTTGTTCTATCCATCTGCTCTCAAATTCCACCACCAAACAAAATCAAAACCCACCAAGCTTTTATAACTAGCCTAATATCTCACAAAACAAAGCTAAATCATAAAGAGAGAGCCCTCTCTGAGTATAGATTGGCTAGATTCTATACTTAAAAGATTGGTTTGTGGTTACCTCAGAGTTTCCCTTCTTTTGATAAATTCTAAGGGAAAATCTGAGTGATAACATAGTGGCGACCATACTGGGGAAGAACAAATCCTCAGTTAAAATAAACCTTTGAGAAAGCACTAAATTAAATATTTTATGTATCTTAAAGGAATGATTTGAAGTTATTTACGAATTTTCTTCAAAATTGTTTTACAGGTTTAGATCTGATCTATGGTGGTGGACAGTGATTAGACACACAAAGGTTAAAATCATCTACCTGGCGACTCCACATCAATTTCACAACTAAGACTCCATTGGAGAAATGAACCTGAAAGAACTATGTGAAAAGATCAGGATTTTAACTTGGATTGTTATCCAAGACATTATGTTCTTTCTCATTGATAACTTTTTTCAATGTATATTGTATTTTAGAGAAGATTTTAGATTAAATTTTTATTATTTTCCTTTGAAAAATGTAGATATAAAGTCTCCTTACACATTTGAACAACAACCTTCTAATTCTTATGAAGATCATTTTCTAGTTGAGGAGAATCAAAAAATTAATACTAATCATGCAATCCATGTACATATTCCAGTACCTCATAAAGTTTCTAATAGATATAAACCACTTATACTACCTCCTACACTCCATGCTTTCCCTAACGATTATCCCAAGCACCTCCCTAGGTTTGATGGAGAGAATGGTATTACTGCCCAAAAACATATTCAAACTTTTGAGGATTATCTTAACTTATTTGAAGTAGATGAAGAGGATGTTAGTATTAGGCTTTTTTCTCTTTCTTTGCAAGACAAAGTCAAGAGTTGGTTCAAAACCCTGCCTAAGGCAAGTATCTCAAATCTCCAATAGTTTCTCAAACTCTTCCTTGATAGATGGATAAGTAAAGTCAATCTTTTTGTAATCATAGAAGAATATAATAAGTTGAAAAGACATCCAGATGAAACAATACAACAATTTTCAAACAGATTTAATCAAATATATTATTCAATACCATTAAATATAAGACCTCCCCCTGGTTCAACTCTTTTGCATTATCCAAGAGCATTTGATTCAAAGATAGAATTTCATCTAAGAGAAAGAGACCCCTCAAAAATGAAACAGATGCAGAACACAACAATAGATGTAGAAGTTAATCTGCGAATTAGAAGAGAAAAGTTGAAAGTAGAAAAAGAGGAAAAACTCGACATTTTGATAAAGAAAACATAGGAAATTATTCATAAGATCATAGTGAAAGTTGAATTTTTTGTTCAAAATAACCATGACACATTTGTTTCACAAAAAGAAGAGGTTGACATCCATGAAAAAATCCCTGTTAATTCCAACTACCATAAATCTGAAGATAGAGTTATAGAACCATATGTGGAGAGGAAATCTGCTAATCTAATATGTACATTTGGTGACATTAATTCTTATGATGATGTGCCTAAGCTTGATAACTATAATAATGATTATGTTTCTCAAATCCAAATTAACCTTGCAGAGGAATCAAAATCTAATTTGAGGAATAAGGAAGTTCAGGCTCAGCAGCTTGAAAATAGTGATCAGCTTGTTCATTTCAGCTATGAGAAAGTGGAGGAAAGTGCAGAAAATTTTGAAATCAGTGAAGGAAATTTACCATTTTGTTTTGCTTCATTTCAGTTTATCAAAGATAATTATCATGCAATTAGAAATCAAATGTCAACAAGTCTTGATATTAACTATCTAGAGGGCAATAGAATCTTTGTTCAAGACTTCTCATATCTAGATTTTCAGCCCCAAAATTCCATTGAATGTCAGGTTGCAGAAGAAGACTTGGAAGCTGGAACATATGATCAAATGATACAAGATGATTCCCTGCCTCTTTGTTTTGAATCATTTCAATTTTTAAAGGAAATGTGGTATAAAATTTTTAAATAAAAGGAGGAGCAACTTGTAGAAATCTACGAAGTTCCATTTTAACCTATATGTAATAAGTTGCAGCAATCCTTCCAAGTTCTTTATGATCCAATAGCTGATAGGTTAAATGATGAATGCAATCAGAAATTTTCTCCATTAACAAACTATGAGAGTCAAAATCAAGATGATAATGGTTTCACCAGACAAACATTACAATCAATAGAAATATCATCACAAAGCTCATCTGAAAGTCTGCAAGGTGATAAAGATGAAGGTATTATTTCAGTTTCATGGCATGCAGGCCATACACAACAGATGTACAGTTGTTTGAATCAGTTCAAGGATAGTGTATATATTTTACAAGATCCTTTTGTACAGTTTCTAGAGTCAACAAAGGAAATCGAGAATTTCCTTATCTTCTCAAAGGTTAAAAAAGCTATATTTGATTTCAAGATCTCAATTTTAACCACCAACAAGCACAAGCAACAAAGGTCACCAATATACCTAACGCTTGGATGGTTGCATTGGTTGTTTCATTTTACCTCACCAGCAGCTAGATCACTGACTAGAGTAAGTAGGTAGGATTTCGGTTTGAATAAATTCAATGTCCATCAGCAAGTATATGTTAGATCAGATTTCAGTTTGCAGAAAAGGCTACAATTTTAGATCAAGATTTTCAGTCAAAAGATTATACAATAGAGCATACACATGTGGGATTGGCCCAATTGATCAGGCTACTAGTAGACGATGTTCTTGACATTTCTCAAGAAAATGCCATCCCCAAGTGAAGCCGCTGTTATGTTCCTATACTAATAGGTGTCATATATCATGATTGACTTGGTTTAGCTCTAAAATATGTACATACCTTTTATTTCTGCAAATGTTTTCCATATTTGTAAAAAACCAAAAAATTAAAAATGTAAAGAGGGTATGTCCTAGAAAAAGAATAAAAGGACAAAAAGAATGAAGAAAAGGTCAAAAAATGAAAGAAAATGAACCCCAAAGAAAAAAGGAAAAAGATCATGAAAGTGTGTAAGTCCAAATTCCACTGCTATTTTACTTTTTGTATAATAAAGATTGTGTGCAACTTGTCACCTATGCCACAATCCATGAGTAGTCAAACAATTTAAGCTTGATTAGTTCATATTTTCAATTTCATGTTTTAGAGATAGAGAATAAAAATCTGACCAAACTGTTTAATCTTGGCAAATAAATAGATAGGTAGAGTAAATAAAAGGAGCTCAACAATTTACTCTGACCCCTTAGATGTAATAAGGTTAGACTTAGTTAGGATCCTCATTATAAAAGAAAATAAAGTTTGATGAGGGTTTGATAGTCTAAGTGCACCCTAATAAAGAAGTGAAAATGCTAGGATAAAGTAGGTAGGGCAAGTAGATGATGGTTGCAGAATATATATGTGGTGAATGGTTAAGTTTAATGCTTAAATCTTTTTCTTTCATCACTTGGACAAAGCACAACTCACATCAGAAACAACACATCAAGGAAACAAAGTCAAATTAATTAACTTCCTTACTTCATTTTTCCCTAGAAATTCACTAATTTCCCCTAAGTGCTAAAGGTATCTACAACAGGTTAGAGGGGCTCAGAGCATTTCTCTGACTTTTGGAGGGACCAGACCCTCGGCCCAATAATTTGGAATGCCTAAAGTACTTAAGTCCCTTTCATCAATATTTACCCCTTCATAAATTCATTCATCCCCTTTAAAAGATTTTCCTAAGTAAAATCCCTATTTTACTTAGGGAAATTAAAAACATTTCCATATCTCAAAACCCTCATATTCGTTTAGCCTAAGTTATAAATGTTATATGATGAAATACACTTTCGAAAACATTTTATCTTAGCGCTTGTTAAATTTCCACAAAGTCATATTAACTTTTAACTTGTATTATTATTTAACTCCCCAAAAACAAAACACCCGTGCCCGTATTATTATAAAAATCCCAAATATTTACATATCCCATCCCACGGTTAAATATAACCTTAAAAAAATCAATAAACGGAATTAATTAACCAATCTGTGTTTAATTAAGAACCCGAAACCCTGCCATACTACATGAGAATTAATTAGACACCAGGATTAACTAATGACACAGTGACCAATCTAATCGCCCCGATATGATTAACTCCTTTAATTAATATCATTACCTTGACCACCATCCGATCGGATCCCTCAGATCTGAGGGCTAGCGCCCATATCGCACAGGCCTTTTGGTCGACATTTAGCATGCAATGTGAGCGGTTTCAAAAATAGTGTCAATGCTACATGTCGAAAGATGCGTGGAAGCGCACGGTCCTCCCAAAAAACAATTTACCTCCCATAAGCGGTGCAATGAAACCTGCTTACCGCTCCTGCTTCCCACTCTCCACATATGACAAATTGTCCACTATTCATTCAAAGCTTACCCACCAATACCAACCATTTACCTATTTAAAAACACAAACCCCAGTTTTGCTCGTTTTCACCTGATTGTGCAGTGAAACCCTACGTAACCCATCAGCACCACCAAAATACTCCATTAATAGATTCAAGCATGGTTTGCCTCCCGAAAAGCATTCTGGACTCACTCTACAGAACTTTCAAAGCTCAAATGAAACCTTTTCGACCTGCCCTGCAAACCAATGCTTTCTTAATAGTTTGCTTTGTTTTACAGGTGATCAGAATACCACAGCCTTGGACAAACAGTGTTAATACTAGTTGTTATCACTCAGGTTGTCCCTCAGGTTGGAGCAAATGGATAAGGCCGAGGTAACCACAGACCAACTTTGGACTGCAGGTTTTAGCCCACCTGCAATCAGAGAGGGCTCTCTCTTTCTGATTTAGCTTTGTTGAAAATGATCTTAGGCTAGGTATTGAGTTCGAGGGGTTTTGTTTTGATTTTGGTGGGAAGATTGATGTTTTCAGGTAAAGAGGCAGGTATAGTATGAGAGTTTCAAACCATTGGGCATGGAGTCGAGGAGGAGGACTGCTGGTGCGTTTTCTTGGTCACAAGACAGAAATATGGAGCATGATAGCTGCACATGAAACAATCTTTCAGGTTAAAAGGGTGGAAATAATGCTAAGGAAGGAGAGGCAGTTAAGAATCTCTCGTTCG
The DNA here is from genome assembly GCA_031772625.1 of Pinus tabuliformis. Lineage (NCBI taxonomy): Eukaryota > Viridiplantae > Streptophyta > Pinopsida > Pinales > Pinaceae > Pinus > Pinus tabuliformis. The sequence continues at coordinate 721,058,941 of CM062806.1, forward strand.
GATTAACAGAGGGGTGAATGAGCTCTATCTAGGGGCAGTAAAGAATCCCTAGATAACTGTCAAACACAGGTGAATTAGGATAAATATGAGCCAGAAGGAATTCATATTCATTACCAATTCAGTTCAGATGAAAACATAAAGAAACAACAGAAATTGAGCGTAGAGTGCAATCAAACAAGTTCTAAGCTAATCTTTCTTTCTGCTATTTAGATAGTGATAAATGAAAAACAGAGGTAAGAGGCACTTATTGATTCATATTGCAGCACAAGGATTCCATGATTCAGTCTCCAGAAACCATTAACAACATATCAGACAGTCTATTCTCCAAGCTTTCAACAATCTTTGATTAAAGAAAACAACTCAGGTATACAGTGCGAGTCTCTCGCGAAAATTATAAATCGACCAACCCTTAAAACAAGATAGAGGGCGGTATAAATAGGGGAAAACTCTCCAAAATTGTTTATTACATCTTGACCTAAATAGGTCTGAAGGAAATGACTATTTTAACCTAGCCCTATCAGAAATAAATGCAAGAGAATAACTTCGGGCTGCGCTAAGGGCCGCCGTATCAAAACTGAGTAAATGTGTTGTCCTTGGTGGCTTGATGCAGTGTTTCTGCAATAACTGTGCATGGGTTTCTGCTTCATTGCTGTTCGACGGCATTAAATGCTTTAGCTGAGATTTGAAAGCTTTAAATGGCCACCACCGCTTTCTCTGACTTTGCTGGGGGCTCATCAATGTTGAGCTGCTTCGAGCCCCTAAAAAATCTTCACTGATACTCTTTGACAAATGCATCGGGTCGCTTCTCTTTTTGCTATGGTACTGAAACTATCGAATACACACTTAATGGCCGCTGTTCGCCCTTCTGTCTTCTTTAAAACTGTTTTTGCTCCTTTCCTGTCCTATCCAGGTAAAATGGCCTCTGCAAATGCATTCTGTGTTCATCTGGAATGATAATGATGCTGACTGCTTCTGAATAGACTAAAAATGAGGAAAACCTGCGCGAACTGCGAATTCCGGGACTGAGGGAAGCTGAGGGATGAAAGGGCATTCCATTTTGACCATTTTTACCTAGAAACTAGGCGCTAATCACGCATCAAAAACTGCCTCAAAAACTGATTCCGGGCTTCCAGAGTCGCGATTTTTCTTTTCGTGCCAAAATTGATGATGACGTCAGCATGACGTCAGTAGGTGGGACTGGTACGGTTGATGACGTGGCGGGATGACGTCAGCATGTACGATGGTGACGTGGTAGTACGGTAGAAGGACACGGTGGCAGTGACGTGGCAGTAGGCTGACGCAGGCAGATGACGCAGCAGGATGACGTCACTGGGTGGAGGCGGTTATCGGTTTCTGAGCGCACCGCCTTAGGCTAGAGGTGGTTTCGGGGGAGGGGGCTCCGCCACAGCCGGGAGAGTGATGCATGGCGGGAGTACGGCGGAAAAACCGCCCATCTCTCAGACGCTAACCTTCGGGCTGTTGGCGCGCAGGAAGGACCGCCCACCTTAGATCGTGGGCGCATCAGATCGGACCACTGGCAGCATGGACGAGGTGGCGGAGGGATAAAGGACAGGCGCGCAAATATTCGGATCTTCATAAAGCGCGGCGGGGGGGTTTTTAACTTAGGGAATGTGGGTTTTTTGTGGGTTAGTTTAGGCTGGGGAAAAGACAGCTTAATGTTTAATGAAACTTTTAAACATTAATCTTTGGGAAAATGAGTGCGGAGGGGTAGAAATGGGAGGTTTTAAGGGCAGACAGGTGGGTATAGGTTATTGGTCTAACCAGAGGTTTAGACCAATCCCAATTTCATTGACACAGATGGGTTCATAACAGTCCCAGGTGGACTACTATGTCCCGGACTTTAGGGAAATATGGCTATAGTGCCAGGGAGGGGATATTTAATATTTTAGGGGATTTATATATTTTTCATAATAGGGGATAAGGGAAAAGACTAGGGAGTTAGATAATAGAGTTAGGAGTAAATATGGAGATGACAAGAAAGCGCTACGGTAAGGGAGCTTAGGCTATTAGGGGGAAAATGATTCATAGAGGAGAAATGGACAATCCTTGAGTGGAGCAGATCTTCACCAAGGCAACTGATATGGAGAATGATGAAACTAAGAGGAATCAAGCAGATCTTGACCTCTTCGGGGAGTTAGTAAGTGATTTGGGGAAAATAAGAAGAAGGGGGAGTTAGTGATGACCAGCTTGAGCTCCTCCAAATGAAAACTGCCGTGTAACTATGATCTGAAAGATATAACACTTTGAAACACAAAATTGATCATAAATCCACATTCTGCAACCTCAAAACTACCTACCCAGCCTACCTTCCTAACATTTTTTCTTATTTTTTGCATGGGTGCACTTGGACTTGCAGACCCTGATTTTTTTTTTTTTGATTTCCTATCTAAATCTACACTTATTTCTACCAAGGGCCCAGATTAAGCAGTTGAAAGATATAACACTTTGAAACACAAAATTGATCATAAATCCACATTCTGCAACCTCAAAACTACCTACCCAGCCTACCTTCCTAACATTTTTTCTTCTTTTTTGCATGGGTGCACTTGGACTTGCAGACCCTGATTTTTTTTTTTTTTTTGATTTCCTATCTAAATCTACACTTATTGCTACCAAGGGCCCAGATTAAGCAGTTGGGCTCCTTTGATTCTCTACCTATCTACAAATCTGCCAAGATTAAACTGTTTGGACAGATATTCAACTCTATATTCTAAAATAGGAAATTGAAACTTAGGGAGACCAAGATTAAGTTGTTTGGACCTCCCCTAACTGAAAATTCTTCAAAAATGGATCAACTCATCAAAATTGGAATACAGTAGTGGCACTTAAACTGGCACACTTTCATGGCATCTTTTTTGGCCTCTTAAGGAAATATGGAACACTGTAGCATGCAAAGTATGACATATTTGGCATGTAAAAATGTCAATCATGAAAGATGAAACCTGTTGCAACATGAGGCTAATAGTGGCTCCACTTGGGGATGGCTTTTCCTTGTGAAAAGCCAAGAACATCAGGTCAGACTGCCTTGATCTTCTTCTATTGCTGTAGACTGAAAACTTCTTTGTACTGGCTGCTAAAAGTGTGAAACTTTGAAATATGAACAACTCTCTCAACAACTGGGCTACTGTGAACTGTATAGCATCACCTGCTTTCTTCTGCGTGCTTGATAATTATGTACAATGCTGCTGGAGCATGCCCTTTGAAACAGTCTCAGAACATGGATCAAAACTGATGTGTTTGCCTTGTTTTTGCTTTGAGCAAGGGTGCTGATATGAACTGAAAATACTGCTCTGTTTTGATACCTCTTGACTGAAGAATGCAAACAGTTTCTTTTTACCATGAATTTCTTGTGATGTGACAGTGCTACTCTTGCTGTTTTGCTGAGATTAGTGCAGAGACAGAGCTTTTAAAACTGGAATACTTGCATTGGCTGTGTCTTCACAAAATTTACTGCTGCTCCTCTAACAATCGGTCTGCTTATATAAAAATGAAAACAAAGTGCTGATATATACAAATATTACTGTACAAAAAGATATATACAGAACTGTATTGTATCCCTTTAAAAGGGATCATGGTAATGTTTCAGCATACGGCCATTAACAGGGCCTTCTTTAGCAGTGCTGCCCTCTACAGATTTGAGAAAGTATGTGTTATTTCCCTGAACAACAGAAACAACAAATGGCCCTTTCCATAAAAAATCAAACTTGGCATGTTTGCCCTTGTCTTCTCTTCTTGAGTCCCACCTTAGAACTTTGTCACCAATATTGAAATCCTCAGCCTTAGCTCTCTTATCAAACATCTTTTTGAGCTTTTCTTGCAGAATTTGAGCTCTGTCATAAACTTGTTCTCTGGTTTGCTGAAGATGAATGGTCTGATTAATTCTTCTTTGGATGTCATTTGGTTCAACTTGAATCTCCTGTAACAATTTGATAGTGGGAATGCCCAGGGATGAAGGGAATCTAGCCTCCATGCCATATACCAGCTCATAAGGGCTCATTCCAATGGATCTCTTGCTTGAAAGTCTGTCTGCCCAAAGGGCATTTACCAGCTTTTTGTGCCAGTTCTTTTTGTTTTCTTCTAGGGTATTCTTGATGATACTGATTAGGCTCTTATTAGATGACTCAGCCAAGCCATTACCTTGAGGGTAATATGCTGTGGAGTGGCCCAAGGTGATGTGGAATTTATGGCAGAAACTGATCATCTTTTTGGATTTGAAAGCAGCGGCGTTGTCAGTGACGATTTTCTCAGGGCAACCAAATCTAGAAAGGATATTGCACTCAAGGAATTGGATAATGATGGTATCATTGGCTTGCCTACATGGGATGGCTTCAACCCACTTGGTGAAATAGTCGGTGGCTGTTAAAATCCACTTGTGCTGGCATGAGGAAAAGGGATGGATCTCTCCAATGAAGTCAAGACCCCATTGTTGAAAAGGTTTTTCGGTTGAGATGGGTTTCAGGGGCAGGGGAAACAGCTTTCTTTTGCCCTCAAAGATTTGGCAATTGTGACATGACATGGCAAACTTCTTTACATCTGCAAAAATAGAGGGCCAATAGAAACCAGCCCTTAAAATTTTATCAGCGGTGGACTTCCAATATAGATGTCCTCCACAGTCACCTGCATGGAATTCTTTCATGACATTGTTAGTTTCATTCATGGTTAAACAATTAAATAGTATGCGTTCATGATTTCTCCAAAATAATGCACCATCTATAACACAAAACTTTAAAGCCTTCATTTTCAAAAATCTTTTCTTGGTTCTAGACAATCCTGGGGGAGCACACAGGTTTAACAATACAAAGCATATATCAACATACCATGGAGATTGCAAAAAGATTTCACTGATCTGTGGAGTCGCCAGCTCCTGTTCATTGTCCAATTGGTTAATGTCTAAGGCTTGAAAGTTTGTTTCAGACATCAGTTTGGCTAAACCTTGTCCCTTTATCAGTTTGGTTGGTTTTATTTATATGTCATATTCAAGGATGTTTGCAATCCACTTGCCTCTTTTGCCTTCCAATCCCTCTTGAGTCAATATGTCTTTTATAGCAGCATGTGGGACATAGGCAATCACATGTGAATATAAAATATAAATTCTGAAATCCTTGATGGCCTTAACAAGTGCGTAGGCCTGTTTTTCCATGATCGAGTATTTCAAAGGGGCGTCTCTTAAGGCTCGACTGAAAAATGCAATCGGTTTCTCATTTCTCTGTTCATCCTTTTGCAAAAGGACACCCGCTATTGTATGATCAGATGCAAACGAGAATATGATAAAATCTTTGTCAAACTGCGGGCTAATGAGGGCAGGGGTTTGGGTTAAAGCAGTTTTAATACTCTCAAAGGCTTGCTTGGTTTCAAGAGACCATTTTACCTTGGCATCCTTTTTTAACATGTTGCTTAACAGTCGTATCAGTTCAGCTAGATTTGGAAGAAATCTCCTTAGGAAATTGATCTTTCCAAGGAATGCTTGTAGCTCTTTTATGTTTCTTGGATATGGGATTTGGAGGATGGCTTGGATTCTTTCAGGATCAATTCTAATCCCATCTTTTGATATGATGTGACCAAGTAATTTGCCTTCTTCAAGGCCAAAGAGAGACTTTTTGGGATTCAAGGAAATGCCATATTTCCTACATGTCATGAATATTTGCCTAAGGTGTTTGAGGTGTTCTTCATCAGATTTGGAAAATGGGGTCAAGTCATCAAGGTAGACAACTAGGAAATCATGTATTTCCTTGGCAAAGGCAATATCCATTGCTCGTTGAAAAGTGGCACCACCGTTTTTAAGTCCGAATGGCATCTTGACATACTTAAATGTTCCCCAGGGTGTGGTAAAGGCTGTATTGTCTTGGTCATCCGGGTGAACGAGTATTTGGTTGAAACCTGAAAAACCATCTAGCAAAGAGATTCTAGATGACCCCACTACTCTTTATAGAATATGATCCATTTTGGGCAAAGGATAGTGGTCTTTTAGGGAGACTTGGTTTAAATTTATGAGATCTACACAAAGTCTAATCTCACCTATCTTTTTTCTTGTAGGAACAAGATTGGACACCCATTCAGAAAATCTGATGGGTGCTATTATGCCTGCTTCAAACATCCTCTTTACTTCCTTCTCAATCAGGGGAAGAAGCATAGGGTTAATTCTTCTAAGTTTTTGTTTGAAAGGTTTTTGGTTTGGTTTTAAGGGAACTGTGTGTTGGATCACTGAGGTGTCATAGGATTTCAAATCCTCATAACTCCAAGAAAATAAATCTTGGAATTCTTTGAATAAATCAATATATTTGGGCTTTTGATCAGGTGGCAAATTTTTGGACAGTTTGATCATTTTGGGATTCTCTGCTATCCCAATGTTGCGTTTTTTTATAGCAGCGTTCAATGGTTGTAATTTTGGCTTTCTGGGAACATCATTGGCGTCAAACATGTCTTCTAATGGGGTTAGGCCAGCAGGCAAAAAGTTATCCTTTAAGTCAATTATCTTTGCCTCTGTTTTGGCAATTTCCTCCAAGTGCATTTGTTTCAGCTGTTCTATGTTTGTTTTGTCAAAAACTATTGGGTTTAGGATTTTCTTGGCTGTTACAGCTGTTACAGCTTGCTGATTTTCCTACTGATTTTCAGTTGTTTGCTGTTGGGAATCATCCACAGCATCCATGTCAATGTTAATGTTTGAAAACTCATGCTCAAGAGTAAGGAAATTATTAATTTGGGCGTCATTTTTGAACACTTGCCAGTCTTCAATTTTATTTGGGACAATGGGCCTATGTTTTATTTCAGCAGTAAAGTGATGGTTTGGCTCAAAGGGAAGCTTGCATGTACTAGCAAAAGTGGCTAGGCTGTGTGCATGAATGTTGTGATTTCTTGAAATCTTGGCAAGCTCGAATTCAGTGAATGCATTGAGTATATTAGTGGCAGCAGTCCTATAGGCCCTCATTCTATTGTCATTGGCAACAAAATTACTTTTCATCTGTTGTATGATTAAATCAGAATCACCTAAAATAGACACTTTTGCAGCTCCTAGAGCTTTGAGCAGTTTAAGGCCTAAAAGTAGAGCCTCATACTCTGCCATGTTATTTGTACATTTGAAGTTCAGTCTGTAGGCATGGCCTTCCACATGATTGTTATATGTATTGTGAATCCAGACACCTGCCCCTGCTCCTAATTTGTTGACAGAGCCATCAAACTCTAAATACCATGTGATTTCTTGCTTGTGGCTAGTACTAAGAGTTTCAGCGATTTCAGGATTGGGCAGATTTGAAATTTCTATTTGGGGAGGTTCTTCTAGCATGCTGGTTGCATTAACTGTTGTGACAGTTTCATGGGTATGTGCAACTGATTCTTCATTGATGTGTGCCTGTTGTTCTAGAGCCAAAGGTTCATCATGAGTTGGAGAATTTGTATCATCATTAAACAAAATAAAAGAATCCATATCAGAATGGATTAAGTAAATGGGAAAATTTTCAGGCTTGCTCTCACTACTTACCACATATTTCATCAGCGTTTCTCTGTACAGTCTCTTTGGTTGCCCAAACACTGAAATAGTGGCGTAGGAGAGGTCTAATTGAAGGGATCCTTGGAGCTTTGCTCCCCATGATCTTGATAGGAGCATACCGTACTTTGGTGGGATGTCAGCCACCACCACATCCATGAGGATGGTCTTGTTGGGAAACTGGACTAAGGAGGCACACAAGTCTTTGATGAGACCTAAACACTTGACTTGGCTTGAGTCAAATGAGTATAAATCTTTGTAAGGTCTTGTAATATCGAGGTTCAGTTTTTCCATAATTGCTTTGGGCATCAGATTGTGCGATGCTCCTGAATCAAACATAGCGTTGTGCAAAATTTTGTCATGTATATGCAAACTGATATAAAAGGGTGGAATAGGTCCATGTGCTGATTTTCCATTAACTTATGGACCAAACAGCAGTTCAGGGGTATCATCTAAAACATTTACATAATCCTTATTTTCTGGGATTTGAAGTGATCTTTGAATTTGTTGCCTGTACACATCATGCTTGGCAAGTTCTGAGAGGGGGATGGATATCTTAAGTTTTCCAATCTCTGCCTCTAAATTAAAAGGCTTTTCGAATGGAGTCTTAGTGTTGATGATGGTAGTTTTTTCTTTTTCATTTGAATTATCTGCGATTTGCTCTTGTTTATCAGTGTTCTGAGAATTGATTGCTTGCACTTCTTCAATTTTAGGAGGGCTTTTTGGAACGCTGTCCGAGTTTTGCTCAGAGGACGAAGGTGGCAAAGGCTGATCAATAGAAGGCTGCATTTCTGTTATGTCTTCTACAGTCACTTGATGCGGGTTTGGGACAGGTATATCAACTGGTTCTGTTATAACAACCTTGCCTTTAATCTTGTTGGGCTGTTTGCCATCCTTTGTTTTACTAGGTTCAGAAATGTCAATGGTCCTAGTTCTCAGCTTATATTGTTTGTGTACTTCATACACAGCAGTATCATAACCTTGTTTAAAATCAAAAGACTCACCAGATTTAGTCTGAAACTGATTACAGTCATGCTCATCTTGGTCTTCTTGGGACAGGAAAGTCTGATGCTCACCCTTTAGATCCATTAAATTCATGTGAGTATCTTCTAAGGGTTGACTAGAAGTGGATGCTTCAACATAATTCTCATGAAAAGGGGGTCTTATGTCATGGTCTGGACTAGACCTGCCAACGTTTGTGTTCTGCGTTTTCCTGAAGTTTGGGTTCCTTATGATATTGGACTGCTGTCCTTCCCATGATGCTTTTCTCTCAACATTTTCTACTCTCTCTCCCAGCCTTTGCAAGCCACTGATATAAGCATCAAGCTTTTGATCAAAGGCTGAGGGTTCTTCCTTAAAGGTGGTTCTTCTCTCCATTCTAGCTCTGTTTCTCTTGGCAATTAGGTTGGCCTCTACGCTAACAGCAACATTTTGCATGTCTGCAAGGGTCTGAGGAGCTCTTTCTTTTAACTGGTATGCCATATCCGGGTCGAATCCATCAGGGAATTTGTACAAGGCAAGGTCAGGTGGAGGTCTTAAGTTATGTGGTATTGCATTATAGACATTATTGAATCTTGCACAGTACTCCAAAACAGTCTCTTGAGGACCTCTTTTAATTGTATCATATTCAGCTAGTATGTGCGAGGGGTCTTTCTTTTTCTCCCATCTATTGGTAAAGGATTGGTAAAGCTCATCTGGAGTAGTTATGGAATTTGCAGCAAGTGATCTGAACCAAGTTCTTACATCACTTGTTAAACTTTGAACAAAAATTATCATTCTGACGCTATCATCATCTATTTCGTAGTTTTCAAAATAATCTTGCATCTTTTTGGTATGCTGAAGGGATGTGAAAGGACCAGTGGAATCAAAATATGTGATTTTAGATTGGTAATCTTGAGGTAAATCCCCAGGATTAGCAGGTAGTTGCGGGGGTGCATATCTATTAGCCATATTGACAGGGATAAGTGGAACAACAGGGATAAATGGAACAACTGGGACAACAGGGATAACAGGAGTAACTGGAACAGCAGTAGTGGTAGTTGTAGTATGTGCAGTGAATGGTGGTATGGAAGGAGTGCTTTGAGATGTGGATGATGAACAAGGGGACGCAGGGGTTGAACGAAATGGAACCTTGACAGGAGTTGGAACACAGCTTGGGTCAGCTGTTTCAAGACTCAAATCAGCAAAATCTTCTTGTCTTTCTTATTTCCTAAGGATCTTTGGGATTAAGTTTGGATTATCAAAAATAGCTGGAGGGTCTGGATCTGGGTTTGACCTTGTATATCGTGGATTCCTTTTGGGAGCCAGCTTCTGAATTTGTTTTTTGGTATTTTTATGGGAATATTTTTAGTATTAAATTAGCAAGGAACTGATTCGATTTGGAATGGCTGTCTATAGCTTAAAACTAGCATGAAGATTGACTGAAGCAGCTTTTATTTACTCCTGTTAATGCAAAGAAAAAAATAGTTTCAAAGGATTCCTGGCTGACATTCAGGCTTCATCTGTAGTTTTAAGGAATATACAGCAATTAGAAAATTGATTTCTCAGTGGTTTTTTCCAACCTTCTTTGTGAAATTAACTAAGAAAGTTCCCCAGTGGAGTCGCCATTATGTTATCACTCAGGTTGTCCCTCAGGTTGGAGCAAAGGGATACGGCCAAGGTAACCACAGACCAACTTTGGACTGTAGGTTCTAGCCCACCTGCAATCAGAGAGGGCTCTCTCTTTCTGATTTAGCTTTGTTGAAAATGATCTTAGGCTAGGTATTGAGTTCGAGGGGTTTTGTTTTGATTTTGGTGGGAAGATTGATGTTTTCAGGTAAAGAGGCAGGTATAGTATGAGAGTTTCAAACCATTGGGCATGGAGTCGAGGAGGAGGATTTCTGGTGCGTTTTCTTGGTCACAAGATAGAAATATGGAGCATGATAGCTGCACATGAAACAATCTTTCAGGTTAAAAGGGTGGAAAGAATGATAAGGAAGGAGAGGCAGTTAAGAATCTCTCGTTCGGCTTAACAGAGGGGTGAATGAGCTCTATCTAGGGGCAGTAAAGAATCCCTAGATAACTGTCAAACACAGGTGAATTAGGGTAAATATGAGCCAGAAGGAATTCATATTCATTACCAATTCAGTTCAGATGAAAACATAAAGAAACAACAGAAATTGCGCGTAGAGTGCAATCAAACAAGTTCCAAGCTAATCTTTCTTTCTGCTATTTAGATAGTGATAAATGAAAAACAGAGGTAAGAGGCACTTATTGATTCATATTGCAGCACAAGGATTCCATGATTCAGTCTCCAGAAACCATTAACAACATATCAGACAGTCTATTCTCCAAGCTTTCAGTAATCTTTGATTAAAGAAAACAACTCAGGTATACAGTGCGAGTCTCTCGCGAAAATTATCAATCGACCAACCCTTAAAACAAGACAGAGGGTGGTATAAATAGGGGAAAACTCTCCAAAATTGTTTATTACATCTTGACCTAAACAGGTCTGAAGGAAATGACTATTTTAACCTAGTCCTATCAGAAATAAATGCAAGAGAATAACTTCGGGCTGTGCTGAGGGCCGCTGTATCAAAACTGAGTAAATGTGTTGTCCTTGGTGGCTTGATGCAGTGTTTCTACAATAACTGTGCATGGGTTTCTGCTTCATGGTTGTTCGGCGGCATTAAATGCTTTAGCTGAGATTTGAAAGCTTTAAATGGCCGCCACCGCTTTCTCTGACTTTGTTGGGGGCTCATCAATGTTGAGTTGCTTCGAGCCCCTAAAAAATCTTCACTGATACTCTTTGACAAATGCATCGGGCCGCTTCTCTTTTTGCTGTGGTACTGAAACTGTCGAATCAACACTTAATGGCCGCTGTTCGCCCTTCTGTCTTCTTTAAAACTTTTTTTGCTCCTTTCCTGTCCTGTCCAGGTAAAATGGCCTCTGCAAATGCATTCTGTGTTCATCTGGAATGATAATGATGCTGACTGCTTCTGAATAGACTAAAAATGAGGAAAACCTGCGCGAACTGCGAATTCCGGGACTGAGGGAAGCTTAGGGATGAAAGGGCATTCCATTTTGACCATTTTTACCTCGAAACTAGGCGCTAATCGCGCATCAAAAACTGCCTCAGAAACTGATTCTGGGCTTCCAGAGTCGCGATTTTGCCTTTCATGCCAAAATTGATGATGACATCAGCAGGTGGGATTGGTACGGAGGATGACGTGGCAGGATGACATCACAGGGTGACGTCAGCATGTACGGCGGTGACGTGGCAGTACGGTAGAAGGACACGGTGGCAGTGACGTGGCAGTAGGCTGACGCAAGCAGATGACGCAACAGGATGACGTCATTGGGCGGAGGCGGTTTCCGGTTTCTCGGCGCACCGCCTTAGGCTAGAGGTGGTTTCGGGGGAGGGGGCTCCGCCACAGCCGGGAGAGTGATGCGTGGCGGGAGTACGGCGGCAAAACCGCCCATATCCCGGACACTAACCTTCGGGCTGTTGGCACGCGGGAAGGACCGCCCACCGTAGATCGTGGGCGCATCAGATCGGACGGTTGGTGGCATGGACGAGGCGGCGGAGGGATAAAGGATGGGCGCGCGAATATTCGGATCTTCATAAAGCGTGGCGGGGGGGGGGGGGGGGGGGGGTTTAAAGTTAGGGAATGTGGGTTTTTTGTGGGTTAGTTTAGGCGGGGGAAAAGATAGCTTAATGTTTAATGAAACTTTTAAACATTAATCTTTGGGAAAATGAGTGCGGAGGGGTAGAAATGGGAGGTTTTAAGGGCAGACAGGTGGGTATAGGTTATTGGTCTAACCAGAGGTTTAGACCAATCCCAATTTCATTGACACGGATGGGTTCATAACAGTCCCAGGTGGACTATTATTTCCCGGACTTTAGGGAAATATGGCTATAGTGCCAGGGAGGGGATATTTAATATTTTAGGGGATTTATATATTCTGCATAATAGGGGATAAGGGAAAAGACTAGGGAGTTAGATAATAGAGTTAGGAGTAAATATGGAGATGACAAGAAAGCGCTAAGGTAAGGGACCTTAGGCTATTAAGGGGAAAATGATTCATAGAGAAGAAATGGACAATCCTTGAGTGGAGCAGATCTTCACCAAGGCAACTGATATGGAGAATGATGAAACTAAGAGGAATCCAGTAGATCTTGACCTCTTCGGGGAGTTAGTAAGTGATTTGGGGCAAAGAAGAAGAAGGGGGAGTTAGTGATGTCCAGCTTGAGCTCCTCCAAATGAAAACTGCCTTGTAACTATGATCTGCAAGATATAACACTTTGAAACACAAAATTGATCATAAATCCACATTCCGCAACCTCAAAACTACCTACCCAGCGTACCTTCCTAACATTTTTTCTTCTTTTTTGCATGGGTGCACTTGGACTTGCAGACCCTGATTTTTTTTTTTTTCCTATCTAAATCTACACTTATTGCTGCCAAGGGCCCAGATTAAGCAGTTGGGCTCCTTTGATTCTCTACCTATCTACAAATCTGCCAAGATTAAATTGTTTGGACAGATATTCAACTCTATATTCTAAAACAGGAAATTGAAACCTAGGGAGACCAAGATTAAGCTGTTTGGACCTCCCCTAACTGAAAATTCTTCAAAAATGGATCAACTCATCAAAATTGGAATACAACAGTGGCACTTAAACTGGCACACTTTCATGGCATCTTCTTTGGCCTCTTGAGGAAATATGGAACACTGCAGCATGCAAAGTATGACATATTTGGCATGTAAAAATGTCAATCATGAAAGATGAAACTTGGTTCAACAGGAGGCTAACACTAGTCATAAGACCTGTTTACTCCAATATTGTTATAAAATCTATTCAAACGGAGATGAAATAAAACATACAGTTAAAATACAAGCAGAGAAAACATGGAATTAAAATTATTTACTGTTGAAATAGATAGTAAAAACCTAAAATATACAGTGAAGGTAAAAGGACACAGTAAATAAAAAATCAAAGTGTATCAGGTTAAAGAGTATCAGATTGAAGACCAAGTCAAGTAAATTAGCTAGCATGAAGATAAACAATAGGGAAGACAATTACAAAACAGAGCATACAAATTCATGTCAAAGTGAAGACAGATGAAAAACAGAGTGGTAAAAGTAAAAAGTAAAGAGTAAACAATAAAATTAAACAAGAAAACATTAATAGTTAAACAAATATAAAAACACTTTCACCACCTACAATGAATTTTATCTAAAGTAAAAGTGAAAAACAGTTGAAATAAATTTAAGGTTAAAAGATGAAATCAGAGCAGAAATGGTACATTCTTCAGAAATTTCCTGTTGAAGTCATAGGTTTGCAGAAACTAATGTGGCCAATCCAGGAAGTATTTCAAAGAAATAGAGGAGGTTTTTGTTCCTAACAGAGTAATTTACAAAAACCTATCTCACTTTTTAGACATGTATTACCAAAAGGGAGATAAGTGCATGTCTTCACAACCTATGTTTCAGTTTGTGCAAAGTCTTGTTTTTGACATCCTTTTGCAGAGAATATTGTGAACAGCTGAAGCTGAAGTTTGGGAAATGGAAAGAGGTTTATCTCAAAATAATTCTTATCTACAAATATCTCTTTCAATTTTTACATATCTATCATGGACTGAGATATACAAGCGTATCATTGGACCCTAAGTTTGCAGAATTTCTGAGGCAGAATGCACAAAGGAAGGATGCAGTTAGTGATTGGGATGCCTCATCATCAACTAAGAGCGGATATCAACTTCGAATTTCTCTTCTTTGTTACCATAAATCCATAGAAATAGTGCCAAATAGATTCATTAGTTTTGAATGTCCTTTATTTAAGTTCTATTAATATAAACAGTTGGAGATATTTGTGAAACTAATATTGATATTTTTCAAGATATTTCAGTTTACAATTAGTATAAATACTTCTTCATTTGAAGTATTTTGGGTGTGGATTCTTAGACATTTTTGTAGGAAATTTACTTTTGGAATTGAAGTGCTGTTGAACAACTTTTGTATGGCTGACTGGAACAAAGTAATAAAGAAAAGGAATTTTACGGGATACCTGTGTCAAACGAGAAACAAACAAGTATTCTATATCTTGTGTTTTTACAGTTTTTATGGTTTAATAAATATTCATGTGTGTTTCGTATCTAAATGATAAACGAAAATTTATATTTTAGAAAGAGCTTTACTGCATTCTGTCTTTAAAATCGTTTATATTCTTAATGTTTTCTTCCAGGCTATTATAGGTAGGGAATTCTTAATTGCTCCCTACTTTCATAGTTTATCTTTGACCATTTAACAAAGAATACTTCATTGCTTTTTGTTAATGAGCACCCACTTTCCCTCATCTTGGACCCTGTTGAAGGATTCTTAGTTACCCTTCCTCCCTATTCAAGACCATTTCACCCATTTGAAAATATCATTTGTCTTTTGTTTGGCTATCTTTCCCTGTGAAATTTCTCCTTAGTTAAATCAACCTGATCCAATTAAGCCATCATTTAGTTGATTCCATAGCCCAATGGCCTGAAATACCTTGTTCTATCCATCTGCTCTCGAATTCCACCACTAAACAAAATCAAAACCCCCCCAAGCTTTTATAACTAGCCTAATATCTCACAAAACAAAGATAAATCATAAAGAGAGAGCCCTCTCTGAGTACAGATTGGCTAGATTCTATACTTAAAAGATTGGTTTGTGGTTACCTCGGAGTGTCCCTTCTTTTGATAAATTCTAAGGGAAAATATGAGTGATAACACTGCCTACCCATGGTAAACCTTGGGAATCCATCTCCATGGACTACATGTCGAGACTTCCTTCTACTAAGAATCCCAACAACTGTGTTTTTGTGGTCGTCCACAGATTCTCGAAGATGGCCATTATGGCGGCCTGCAAGAAAAATATCACAGCAGAAGCCACTACTAAAATATCCTTTAAACAAGTGTGGGTAGACTTTGGTATCCCACAGTCTATCATATTAGATCGAGACAAAAGTTTTCTCAGTACATTTTGATTGAGTATTTGGTCGATGTTAGACACCAAGCTCACTAAGTCCATAGCTTTCCATCCCCAAACTGATGCCAGAGAGAGGTTGTCAACAGGATGATCGTACACATTATGTGCATGTGTAACTTAAAGCATCCACACACATGGGATGAGAGCCTCCCCTATGTTTAACACAGTTATACCTGGGCTCTCCACATCTTGACTGGCCACAACCCATTTTAGGTGGGGTTTGGATTACAACCATTATGTCCCATTGATGTGGCCATACCATTTCCAGCTACTCAGGCATATTTGGCTCATGTCCAATGTGAAAGCGGCGAGGAAAATAGTTTCATTGAGCACATTTAGCACATCCGCCAATAGGTCCATGACATATTTGACAAAGCCAATGCTAAGTATAAGCAATGACATGATCAACATTAGGTGCCACACAAGTTCCAGGTGGGTGACAAAGTTTGGCTACATTTGTAGAAGGAGTGCCTC
Organism: Pinus tabuliformis; assembly: GCA_031772625.1. Classification (NCBI taxonomy): domain Eukaryota; kingdom Viridiplantae; phylum Streptophyta; class Pinopsida; order Pinales; family Pinaceae; genus Pinus; species Pinus tabuliformis. The sequence goes on from CM062806.1 coordinate 721,074,917, forward strand.
ACTGGGCCCCACTGCAAGTTTCGCCTGCTCCAATATGGGTCATACAACATTACCAAGGCAGTAGGGGAAAATTCCCTTGAACTCAGTATTCCACCATTCATTTCTTTGCACCCAGTGTTCAATGTGGATCGCCTTCAACCTTACTTTCCACCATTGTTGGACACATCCGACATTACAGAACAACTCACACCAACAGAGTTAAACCCAGACTGCATAGAACAAGCCACAATTGATCGGATCATGGACACAGATCATTAACACCTAACAACAAAGAATCTAACTATATCTAGTTGTCAAAGCAAGCCAACTCCTTCACCAGGGAGAGTGGCTCACTACAAACCAAGTTCAAAGGAAGTTTCCTCATCTCATGGAGGAACTCAATGCAATGGGTACCATTGCTTCCTAAGTGGGGAAGAATGATCCAGGTGGATATTGGTGGCCACCCGCCTATTCCACTTGGACCCCCACCATTGTTTCTTTTAGTTTTTTAGTTTCCTTAATTGTAGCACAATTTACTATTTTTGGATTTTTCGGGTCCTGAACTTTCAGAGCCGTTTTGAGGCCCTAAACAACGATTTTTTGGGAAAATCACCAGTAGCATACACTAGTAATTAACTTGGTATGTTTTATCATCACTTGTAGTCCTCAGATAGATCTTTCTAACGAGGTATCGTGTGCATCAAACATACATAGTATGCCAAAGTTACAGCCCAGGGAAGTTGATGCACCAATTTACCCCAACGAGGCCCATAGTTTAGTGTTTCATCTTCCAGAGTTATATTTTTGGATGTTTGGAATTTTCCATTGTTTCTCAATAATAAATAGTCCTTCAAGCCTCATTGTAACACAATTCAGAGGCATGTGGTTGCGACATCTCTTCTCAGAGATAAGCTACCATCGCCCTAGCTAGTTTATGTCCATTCTATGTGTAAACATATTCCAGTTATTTGATATTGATAAATTGAAGTTTTATTTCTGCTGCATCTCTGCGTTTATGTTTACTTCTGTATTTTATTGTGTTCCTGTATATGCCTGGATCATTCTCTTTGTGAATGGTGTCAACTATTGCTACTATTTTCTTTCTTTGTAACAATAGAAGATTCTAATTATAAACTAATGATAATGGGTACATTGCCCAATTCACCAGTTTCATTAAGGATCCATAAGGTTTGAATTTCCCAAGACATCAGTTTCCTTTTTTGATTAACGGTCCATAAGGTTTGCATTATCGAAGACACTAGTTTCCTTTTTTTATTAAGGATCCTTAATTCCCAAATGGGTGTTATATTGGACCTTCTCTTATCTCTATTTATATGATACAATGCATGGGATATGCAGTTTGAGTTCTCTCTTCTTCATAGTAGAATATTTTGATTGGTGGGTGTTATGTTGGTCTTGCTCTTATATCTGGTTATGTGATACAATGCATGGGCTACATAAAATATATTTTTGGTCTATTCAGACCTCCTCTAACTGTGATTTTATTGTAGGTTAGAGCATTTGTTACACAATAACTATTCTAAAAGTCTTTAAATTATTTTCTCTAATGATTCAGAGTGAAGCAAATGGGCATGATTTTCACAAATAAAGGTTGAATCTGACAGACTTAGATGTAGGCTAAGTCATATATGTTGTTACGTTGAGTGGCATCTTTCCCTCTCTTCATAAAGTAATTTTTGGATATAATGGTTTTTCTACAAGTTATGAATATCACTAAATGAAATGTTCATGTATTCTGAGAAGTGATTCATATTGTTATCAATGGATATATTGTGCTTCTGAGAAGTCATGAAGCTTTCTATATGAACTGTTAATGTATTATGAAAAGTGCTTCAAATAGTTATCAATTATGTTTTAGTAAATTGCAATGCTAAATTATGATTTCCACATGCCATTGCTTGAATTTCCTATGGAGATAAGTTGGAAAATTTGGTTTCTCACACTAATCAAGCTGTATTGGAAATAGCAATCTATACATTGACACTGAACCAATAAGGGTCCCTATGCTCCTCAAGTTATCTTTTGTGTCAGTTTTGGGGAAAATAAAAAGAGAATAAAAGGTTATATGAACATTGTATATGCTCTTAAATTTATATTTTTTGTTAGTTTTGGGAAATTACAAAAAGAATAAAAAATTACATACTCTTCAAGATATATTTTGTGTCAGCTTTGAGGAAAATATAAATGAAAAACATACACATAAATAGTTGGATAAGTAGTCACTCAAATTCTAGGTTTATCTATATATTAGATGGAGCATTTTCTACTCGCCATATGTGATAGAATATTAATAATGAATATATTGAATAGAACAAACAAGGTCATCAGTCAAATCATTGAACACAATGATGAATGTTCCTCCACCAAAAATGTTACACTTCTTTCTTGAGCAAGGAGATGGAAAGTAGTGTGTACGCTGAAAAAGTGATTTTATCCTCCCAAAAAATGTGTCTTCTCTACCAAGCACAGTCACATAAAAACACAATACACTGGGAATTGTCACAGTCACCTCCCACTAAGTAGTCAACTAACTTCTGTCAACATTACCTGCCAACACTTACATGTGGCGTTACTATCAACACCTAGCAACACCTGACAATATTGTTGTCAAAACATTAGACTAGAAAATAAATAAAATTTCTTTTAAACGGTGTAGGATTTCATAAATTTAGTGTAGTTTCATAAATTTTTAGTTTTTGGAAGTGCTTAATAATGAGCTTGGCCAAATTGTTGATTTCCATTATTCATAGTGGCTTCCCACTAAGTAGTCAAATGATTTTATCTACTAACATTTACATGTGACATTACTAACACCACCTCCCAATGCCTGAAATTATAGTTATCAAAACATTGTACTGGGAAATAAACAAAATTTTCTTTCAAAATATGTTGTTTTTCATAAGGTAAGTGTGGTTTGAAATTATAATTTTTAGGAAGATCTCAGTAATGAGGTCCAGATCTTATTCATTGATTCTTTTGAGGTTCCTCAAGTACTTATTACATTCTTCTTTAGTCTCCAAGTTTCATAAGCCTTTATAATTTCAATGCTGCAATACTAATTCTAGAAATTTGAGAGAGGACCAGTTATTTCTCACTAAATGCATTTAAGGTTCCACTAAGTACCCATTACGATCTTATTGAGTCTTCAAATTACATTTTTTAAGTTTATAAGGTCCTCATAATTTCAATACCTCAATGCTGATATTCACATAAAATTGTGAGGTTTTTAGTTGCTTATGTCTCTGTGCTTTCCAAAATTGTACCTTATAATTAAATATTTCCACAATCATTACTTAATCATGTAGGAAAAGATTGTTAAAGTATGTTGGTATCAATAAAGCACACTTAGCTTTTGACTATCAATTTTGTGTATACCAAAATCCTCTAATATATAATTTTCTTGAATCTCCTTCAATGTAGATGTTTAAAATTCAGTATGGAAGTACTTTCCTAGTATTTTCTGTTTTTGAATTTATTGAATCTCCCAAATGTGATTGGTTTCCATAAATATCACAAGATCCCAAAGATTTCAAATTTATTATTCATATTGCTTTCCTCAGAAGATAGTCATTCTATTTAGATGATAGCTTGCTTCAAGTGCTTTATATCTCCAACATGGTTATTTCTAGTGAGTTTTGACTCTTGAGAAGCAGTTAGAAGAAACCCAAAAGTGTGAAACCTACAACATTTAGTGGTTCAAAATGTTTGTAGTTACTGAGTCTAGACTCTAGGTCAATATATATGTTGACCCTAAAAAATGTTGTTCAGTTTCTCTAATTATGTGTACTATACATCTTCCATCAATTTCTAGTTCAATTAATGAAGGGTGGGGTGGGTGCTTCTTATGTGAATGTTTTCTTCTTCTTGGCTCTTTAATTGTAGTTCTTGTGTCTATATCACTATGTGCATTTGCCTTCAAAAAAATGTTTGATTTCTCAATTATGTACTATATACATCTTCCCATCAGTTTTATGAATTGTTGAAGCGTAGTGTGGGTGCTTCTTCTTTCAATGTTTGCTTGTTGTTGCTGTAGAAATTCTGCAAATTCTCTACAAATCTACCTCTAAGAACCATGTAGAAAATTTGACTGTAGATTAATCTAATTATGCAATGTAACTAAAGCAAAATACTTAATCTACTTCTATAATCAAACTTGCGGAAGCTTAATCGATTTGAGCAAGATCAAGCAAAACACATATAACAAAGAAGAAGAATCAATACACATGAAACACAGAAGAATACTCTGGGGAAAGCCTCAGCTAAAAGACCCCGTTATCTATATTATCATACAAGGTGGAAATAAATCAAGATTACAAAAATCTTTAGCTCTCACAGCTAGCCAGCTCTCAATACAATCCTCATGGATGCTCACAGGCAAACAAGGCTTCTCACAAACCTTCTCCTCTACCCTCCAAGCCTCCTATTTCCTTGCGCAGTTTTCCTTAGGTGATCCAACTATTACCCAGTGTAACACTAACCTCACACTTTGCTCCAACACACTGTCAAAACTGTGCAATCCTCAAGGAACCTTGTTCCTTCTGCATGGATGATTTTCCTTTATAGGAAAATTCCTCCAACTGATAGTACAATGTACCTGTCTTTAATCTCAACTGGGCCTTTATCTAAACTGACATGCATGAGTTATTTATGAGAGAATATTCAGTTATCTGGAGCACACTAGTTTCATGCATGCATGCATTAACTGACTGAACTCACACTTAGTTCCTCAAACTATTTGGAACTAATTTAACTGGACATAACTCAGTTAACTGAGCTAACTAATTACAACTCAAGTACAACTCATCCTTATCTCCTTAATTAAGGGATAAATGTTGCATGACTTCACAAATACTTATAGCTTGAATTTATCCAACTAATTAACTCAAGATGAATTAATTAATTATTTTTCAAGTAGCTGGTGAGACTAAATTCAAATTTTAATTCAAGGACAAATTAAAATTGGAATATTCTGAATTCTATTTTTAGCATTTCTTATTGCTAGTTTCAACACTCCCTCTCAACAAGAAAGGAATTGAACTCGATCTTGATCCTGAACCTTTGGAATGATCTACATGAAACACTTCTCTCAAGTGTTGTTGCTCCAGGAACTATAGAAACGAAAAAAAAATCCAACCTGAATCAGTATGATGCATCTATAATCAAAGTCTCTAACTGCTATTGCCTTTGTCGACTGAAAAACTCTGCGCTTCTGCTGACTCGACCTTTCTACACTGTTTTCAATCCCTCTCTACGCTCTTTAGTATCTGACTACTCTAGCCTCTGTCACTTTGATCTCTAACTGCATCAGTCCCACTGATTCCTCCCGCTACTATGTACTTTGGGCTCCTGTAGCAAGGTACGATTCATGAGATAAAACCTCTCAATGAACCCTACCCAATTTCAGATTTATTGAGACTATCACTTCACATTGCCCCACCTCACACCTAGAGGTATGGCTACATGTGATCCCTCGGCCCACTTGGCTTGAAATTTCCACCTACTGGAGGTATCTGCATGAGTGGATGCCTCCACTCGGTCTCCTCTTAGCGTCTCCAATTATGGCTCCTCCACAATTGTCTGAGACTTCTTCTGGGGTTGCATGTTGAGAGGTAAATTACTCTCCCTCTCAACCACCAAGTCTCTAACATTTGCCTTGCTCCTCAAGGCTTTGCATGCATCTTGAACCTTAAGTGAATACAGGTTCTATACCCATGAACCAATTTGTTTCACTTGTCCCAAGGTGATGTGTCTAAGGAAAACCTTTCCCTTACTGAAGACAACATCGTAGCCTTTGTCCTCCAACATCACGATCGATACCAAGTTCTTCTTCAGTCCAGGCACATATTTCACATCTTTCATGGTGATAGAAGCTCCATACTCCCTCTAAAAAGCAACTATGCCCACTCCTGAAACTCTATACCTTTCATCATCACCCATCTCTATGAGTATCTTGAGGTCTTTCTCCTCCAAGGTACTGAATAAAATTTTATCGTCGGTCATGTGGAATGAGGCTCCACTGTCAATAAACCAACCACAACCCATGATCGATGACACCATGCATGCAATGAGAGTGAAGTCCATTTCGAACTAAGAGGCTAATGCCTCACCTTCCGATCTATCCGAGGATCCCTTCTTGGACTTATTCGATGGGAGATTAGTCGCATAATGATCCATCTCGTGACAATTAAAGCATCTCACTTTAGATTTGTCACCCTTCTTCCCTCCATGAGAAGAATTCGATTTGGGATGAGAATCCTTCTCCTTCCCTTTCCTTACCTTACTCGCTGGCCAGATTTTCTTCATCCTCCTTGGATGAAGAACCATCTCGTGTGCTCCTCCTAATCTCCTCCTGCATGAAATCCGACCACAGTCATTCCCAATCCAGTAGTTTCTCCCTTCCATTCACAGAGTCTTGGTAGCTATGCCAGCTCTTTAGAAGGCCGAGGAGAGCAAGGCTCACCATATCATCATCAATAGTAGTTATTCCCACACTTCCAAGCTCACCTCTACAGGTGGTGAGCTTGTCCAGATATGTGGAAATAGTATCACTGTTCTCCATCTTGATTCTCCAAAGCTTATCCTTGAGCGCCAGTTTCCTCTGGTCGCTACTGTTCTGGTAGAGGTCCTTCAATATCTTCCACATTGAATATGGAGTATCCTTCCCATGGAGACTCAAGATAATATGGTCTCAAACTCCCTCAAGGATTATCTGTCTCGCACTCGCCACACACTTCTTCCATTCAACCAATTCTTGTGCATTAGCTGCAGCTAGCTTTGGGATTTCTTGATCAATGAAATCCTTCAAACCATTGTCTTCTAATACCTCTTCCATGCGATCCTTCCATGCTATGTAATTCAAGCTGCCATCCAAGGCATACTCGAGTCTCAAGCCATAGAATGCCATTGACCAACCTGAAGTATGAGATGAATTTGATTTGTAAATGCACCCCAAACTTCAAACTTCGAATTTCCTTCTATTTATATTGTTCACAGCTTTGATCACCTTTGCTCCGATACCATGTAAAAATTTCTCTATAGATCAGATAGCTCTAGTACCATGTAGAAATTCTACAAATTATCTACAAATCTACCTCTGAGATCTATGTAGAAAATCTGACTGTAGATTAATCTGATTATGCAATGTAACTAAAGAAAAATACTTAATCTACTTCTACAATCAAACTTTTGGAAGCTTAATCGATTTGAACAAGATCAAGCAGAACACATATAACAGAGAAGAAGAATCAATACACATGAAACACATAAGAATACTCTGCGGAAAGCCTCAGGTAAAAAACCCCGCTATTTGTATTATCATACAAGGTGAAAATGCATCAAGATTACACAAAGTTTTAGCTCTCACAGCTAGCCATCTCTCAGTACAATTCTCCTGGATGCTCACAGACAAACAAGGCTTCTCACAAACATTCTCCTCTACCCTCCAAGCCTCCTATTCCCTTGCGCAGTTTTCGGTGATCCAGCTGTTACCCAGTGTAACATTGGTCTCACACTCTACTCCAACACACTGTCAGAATTGCGCAATCCTGATACCATGTAGAAATTTCTCTATAGATTAGCTAGCTCTGATACCATGTAGAAATTCTCACTGTAGATTAATATGATTATGCAATGTAACTAGAGAAAAATACCTAATCTACTTCTACAATCAAACTTGCGGAAGCTTAATCGATTTGAGCAATATCAATCAACAACATATAATAGAGAAGAAGAACCAATACCCATGAAACACAGAAGAATACTATGGGGAAAGCCTCAGCTAAAAAATCCCGCTATCTGTATTATCATACAAGGTGGAAATACATCAAGATTACACAAAGCTTTAACTCTCACAACTAGCCAGCTCTTAGTACAATCCTCATGGATGCTCACAGTCAAACAAGGCTTCTCACAAACCTTCTCCTTTGCCCTCCAAGCCTCCTATTTCCTTGCGTAGTTTTCCCTGGGTGATCCAGCTGTTACCCAGTGTAACACTAATCTCACACTCTACTCCAACACACTGTTAGAACTGCGCAATCCTCAAGGAACCTTGCTCCTTCTTCATGGATGAGTTTCCTTTATAGGAAAATTCCTCCAACTGATAGTACAATGTCCCTGTCTTTATTCTTAATTGGGCCTTTGTCTGAATTGACATGCATGAGTTATTTATGAGAGAATATTCAGTTATCTGGAGTACACCAGTTTGATGCATGCATGCATTAACTGACTGAACTCACAATTAGTTCCTGAAACTGTTTGGAACTAATTTAACTGGACATAACTCAGTTAACTGAGCTAACTAATTACAACTCATCGTTATCTCCTTAATTAAGGGATAACTGTTGCATGACTTCACAAAGACTTCTAGCTTGAATTTCTCCAACTAATTAACTCAAGATGAATTAATCAATTATTTTTCAAGCAGTTGGTGAGACTAAATCGAATTTTAATTCTCAATTTTAATTCAAGGAGAAATTGAAATTGGAATATTCTGAATGCTATTTTTAGCATTTCTATTTTTAACATTTATTGTTGCTATTTTCAACAGTTGCCTCTTTGATTGCAAGAGGTTTGCATGGTTAGTTTTTTCATTTCTTAAGTAGTATAGTTATGCGTAGGTTGAAGCTAAGAGGGTTGTACCAAGGGATGAACAACAAAATGTTCAGAGGCATAGTAATATGGAAGGACCTAGGACTGAGAAGATTTGTGTTGGTGGGTTAGCACCCACTATTACTAAGGATGACTTCAGAAAGTATTTTGAGTAGTTTGGTAACAAAACAGATGTAGTTGTAAGGCATGATCACATTACACAAACACATCATAGTTTTGGGCTTATTACTTATGATTCAGAGGATACAGTGGACAAATTTCTTCAACAAATATTTCACCAGCACGAGAAAAAGACTATGGAGGTGAAGTTGGTCATTCCCAAGGACATGCCTCCTAGAAATACAAGAGGTTATTCAGGACTTGGAGCTAGTTTTGGTGCACAATATATGCAAAGCTATGAACCAACTCCTATTGGGGTTTATGGAGCACAGCTGCCTTTTGCAGGTACTGTATATCCTCCATATGCCTATTACAGGTACTATATATCCTCCATATGTTGCACCCCTAGCTATGGACCTACTAGGTATGGACGTACACCAAGGTATGGGACAAGTATGAATGGTGGATATGGTGCAATGCCTTAAAAAATTGCTTCAGCAAGGTTTAGTATTAACCATTAAAATCCTATCAAATTTGGCATTAGTGAATTGGTATTGATTATTCTGATCCAACTCACTAAGATCTGGATAGACCCTTCTAAAAAGGATTAAACAATCCTGACACAAGTAAGTATCTAATAATATTTCTCATTTTTTTTGTGATTAATTTCGGGGTGAACCACGATATTTTCTTTTTTGGAGACTTTGTCTTGGAAAAGTTCGGGCCATAGGGGCTTAACAAAGACAAGGCATGTAGAATAGAGAAAGATGGAGAACCACGGTTAAAGCAGGAAATAACAGAGATACTGTGAGAATTCTAGAGGTAAAATACCTCAGTGTGATGTGCGGAGCTGAAAGAACAGGAATGGTTGTGCTTGGTTTGCTAGATGCTCATTGTGTATTGAGCTCTATCTATCGGGTAATCTCGAGTTCCTCGCTAAGTTTGATTCATAGGTGCAGCACAGGCTTGATAGACTATTGTTGGTGGGAGTCAATGAATGTTTGAATGAGCCTCAATTTCATTAAGTAGGGACAACATGGCAGAGTGGTGGGTACAAATTCCATCATGGCGACATGATGGGTCCCTCCCTTCTTTGATTTGACATGGCACACCTGGATGGCCTCGACATGGTGATGTCTTATTTTTGGACTTATTACCATGGACTTAGACATTGAAATGACATTTCTACATCTCTTTTGGGTCCAACAAATAAATTAAATGATATTTGTATCAAACATTAGGCCTAGAAGTATTTATAAATTTGTATGAAATAGTGAAACTCAAATTTGATATTGTTTAAAAGAAATGAAAACTTCCCATTTCCTTTGGTGTGTGTGTGTGTGTATGAGGTGAAAGTAGACCATGAAAGTTACAACATCTAGCTTCAATACCAATTTGGGAAACATAAAGTGAATGGATTAGAGAATATATGAAACGATAAAATTACTTTGAAAACCAACAGGGGAAAAGAGAAAAAATTGAGTTTGATAAATTAGAATGAGGAAACATTAAAACATATAGCTATGGTTCCACTCTAGAGGCAACAACCAAGTAGGAAAATTACAAAATTTAGCTTTGATAGCAATTTAAGAAGATAACTTGAACCCAAAAATAAAAATTAACAAATAAATTTATTTTATACTAAACATATATATACAAAATTATGTAACACAATATAATTAAGAAAAGAATAAATAATAAATATATAAAAAATCTTATCCAAACATCATATAAGAGTGTTATCATAACATAAATATGAACATATAAATACTTAATACTTATATTATGAAATAGAATATCAACAAAATGATGGGATGACTCAAAACTTCAACACTTCTTCTCCAAAGCTATTTCTTTGAAAATTCAAGGATGCACTTTCAAATCCTTTCTAATGAATTCAACATTTACATTTCAAACTCCTTGCCAAGACTTCATTAATCTATTTTCACTATTAATCCACTTTCCCTGTGCTAAACTCCTAACTTTATGCATTATAAATTACCAAAGAAAAATCCACTTTCCCTGTGCTAAACTCCTAACTTTATGCATTATAACTTACCAAGGAAAAAGAAAAAGAAAAAAACTTTAAATAGCGAAAAAAATTATTTATCCAGTTTTACATATGCCTAACTTTATGCATTATGATCCACCAAAGTATAGACAAAAAAAAACTTTAAAGAGTAAAGAATCTTATTCATTCACATTCAATATACAAGATGTTACTTTTTACATGATGACCCGCCAAAAAAATACAAAAATACTTTAGATAGTGGAAAATCTTATTCCTCTGCTTTAACTGTGCAAGATGCCTAACTTTCCACATAATGAATCACCTAACAAAAAATAATAATATAAAATTTTATTCATCCATTTTCACTATACTTTTACTATAAAAAATGCTTAACTTTATGCATTATGAACCACCAAACAACAAAAATGAATAAATAGTAAAGAAACTTTCCACATAATCTTGAACGCGTTTTTAAACTTCAAAAACTTTACCTGCTCAATGCTGACCAGACCCACAAAAACTAGTGAGAGGAAAAAACAAAAAAAAAAACTTTAAATATTAGAAAAACTTTATGAGTAAACATTCAAACACTCTATTTTAAAATAGAGAATATCTACCAAAATATATGAAAAGACACAAAGTAAAGTAGGAGGACAAGACACCACCCAGTCCTTGAGTAATATTTTCGGCGGTAACACATCATTCGGATCATCTACGTATAGTTCGCTGTCAATTTCAGCTGTAGTTTCTTCTACATTGTCATGACTCATCTATCACTGGAACATGGATCATGTAGTAGATTATAATTAGTTTATAAAAACTTAAAAGAGGTAAAAATTACATAGATTTTTTAAAAATCTCATTTCTAGGCAAAAAAGTAGTCTTTCAAGATTACCATATTATATTGTAATAAATATTTTTAAAGTGAATTTTAATTCAAATGTAATGATATTTTTAGCCAAGACCTAGCCTCTTATGTCATCTTAGCATTAGCGGTTAGTGATTATGGCTAGACTTGAAGCAATTTTGGGACCTAAGACCTAACCATGGCTTTGCACTCACTTGAGAGAGGGTGGCTTTTATGAGGAGGATAAAATAGGGTGCATTTCTTTGAATGGTAATATTATAAATTATAAAATAACTTTTCTTTTGCTTATCCTTCTCCAACAAAATTTAGAGATAATTGATCACCAAGCTTCACATCTTATAAGATAAAAATAGTGATAAAAGTATCAAATATGAGTGTTTTTCTATCACACGTGTAAATGTTTGCTAATTTATACTTGTTTTCAAGTTCATAATAAGTTGTTCACCTTCTATCTATTTGAACACTATACTTCCAATTCAACTTAGGAAAAATATGGATTCCAAGATATTTAAATGAAAGATATTTATTATTGATTACCAATTTTATATAAAATTAATTAATATAGATATAAACATTTATTATAAAGAAACACAAATATTTTTAATGTCTGGTAGATAAGAAAAAAGAAAAATAAAATAGAATAAAATAAAAAACATATTTCTTATGTAAATTGTGGAGAAGATCCATCTAAAAATATGTATAGCTCTAGAAGTTTGAGTTTCCTAGGGATACAAGCATAGTTTTATTACAAGCCTTGTTGTCTCAAAGGTTCTCAAATGGAAATTGAAAAAAAAAACTATTATTATAGGAAATTACTATATTGATGTAATAATGTTTTATATATATGATATTTTTTATTAAATTCATTGAAATATGTGTAAAGTAGAGAGAGTTTAAAAAAATATAATGATTCTTTTACTTCATCAAATATAAGACTTAAAATCAGAGTTGTCATTCTATTGTAGCCATTCATTCAGTTGATTACTTTGGTTGAGTTAATAAACATATATATATATATATATATCTATATATATATATATATATATATATATATATATATATATATATATATATATATATATATATATATATATATATATATATATAATACTCTTAGTTGAGCACCCAATCTTGAGAGGATCTTCAAAATAAGTAGTTCTACAATATTGCTTGTACTATCTCCTAAACCAATCTTAAATAGGATTTTAAGTGTACCATTAAGGAAAATAACATCACCAACTCCTCCTTTTGGGGAGATTACCTTGACTTCCATTGTCAAAGTACCCCCAAGCCCCTATTTTTGAAATTTTAGCATGGGACAAGTATCTCATTACAAGGGTTTGCATCCTAGATTTTAAACATGAAAAAATGGATTTAACCTGAGAAGCACATTGGATGGGAAGAATATTCATGTTCTCAAATATCCTTGCATTTCTAGCTAACCAAATGTCCCATGAAGGTATTGATGGTAGGCATTTCAACACTTTGCTTTAGATTTTGCATCAATGTGTGAGAAGTTCTTCAACACATTCCCCTTTGCAATATTTTTTTATCATTCTAGGGAGAATATATTATAAAACATAAACATGGAAATTGTTTCTTCATAATATATAAACTGATTTTTCAAAGGACAATTTTTCATTCGTGATTTTTTTCCGTCTAATAGCATGACATCCTCAAGTAGATGAATTGCAACATCTATGCCATGTTTGTTTCTTCGTGATCCTCTTGCAATCTTCTTTCTTTTCAGTCCATGCCCAAACTATCATATCAATTGGAAGAGTTTAAAGTTATTTTTCATGGGGATTTGGTACCCAATATTGGTTGAATAATTTTGTTATACCTTTCCCTAAACTAGGCATCTAGTAGTCAACCTTAACATGAAGAGTCCCACTCAGATGCTAAAGAACTTCAACCATGGAACTCAGAATGATTTCTAGTGTGGGCCTAGGACATATTCCTATGTAGGCCCCATGTTTTGGATTAACCAAGGGATCCACTATAGTAGGATGGATATACCTTACAATGATAATACCATTGTTGCTCGAATCATCCTACAAGTTTCCATTTCGAACATTATTTTAACACATGCATTGCTCATCTTGCTTACAGAAAAAATAATTTTTGGCCAATCATGGGATGTGCAAAACACCAAGGAGTGTTTTAATCATTTCATCTATGAGTTCCAACTTGAATTTTCATTGTCTTATGATTCTATTTTTTGAGTCATCTCCTAGGAAAACATCACTGCCATCATACATTTCTTATTCACAAAACCACTCCCTATCAGGGGTTATATGAAAAAATGCAACTAATTCATCCAATCACACCTCATGATCTATATGTGTTCTTGAGTAAGCCAATAACACATCCCCTTGTTAATCTAAGGAGTTTTTTTCTTTTGTAGGAGGAGCACCAATGGATTCCTTCCCTTTTGCAATAATTTTGGATCTATAATGTTTCTTGTAATGCCCTTCTTTTCCACATCTCTAGTATAGATTTATAATTTTTCCGAGAGATTTAGATCTCCTTCCTAAGGACATATTTTTTTTCTATCCTAAGAGCGTCTTCTTACAGATAAGGCATCTACATTCTAACTTTCCATATGTTTTCATTTCATCTCTTTCTATAAAAAGTATGAGATTATTTCATTAAAACTTAAAGTATTCACATTACTACCTATGGAAACAACTAAAATATCCCATGACTCTAATAAATAACACAAAAAAATCATAAGAATATGCATTAGAAATATTAATATCAACAAATAATATTTGACTTACCATAGTATTGAAGGCATTCATATGCTCTATTCTCCATCCTTTATCCTCAAGTTATACAAATTCTTCAACAAGAACAATTTGTTCACTAGGGACTTAAACTATTGCGAAGCCCCAAACTTGTTCCACAATGCCTTTATTATAACTTCTCTTAAAACATTCCATAATACCAAATTTTGGAGACATAATTGTATTGTGTTCTCTACCTTTTGATCCAACTTGGTACGGTCTTCTGCCAACATCTCTGTTGATATGGTGCATGGATCCATAATGATCCATTGATCTTTTTCCACCAAAAGATATTCCATTTTGAGCTTCCACAACTCAAAACTTTGCCCATTGAATTTATCAATCTCTATCTTTGAACTGATCACCATTTCCTTTCACCACAAGAATTGATACTGTAGATCTGCCACTTTAACAAGTTTTCCCACAAGATCGAGCCAAAATCCTTAGCCATAAAGGTGTCCCCTTGAAGCCAAACCGCTTTAATACCAATTTATGGTTTTACCCATGTAAAATTAATTGATGCAAGTAAATTCTCAATAAAGTTATAAAAGATGCAATGTTGTGCATGCACACACACACACACAAACATTTAACATAGATATTTTACCCTAGAAACCCAAACAGGGAAAACCATAAATATTTTCCAGTATATTCTATTTTACAATATTACAATACAATATGCATATACTGCAATATTCATAAACCCCCATTCCATTATCCTTGGATTATAATACAATTGTAGTTCCTTAACTAGAGTTACAAAATCATGTGTTGAACCACCATGTGCCACATAACTACTAAAAGTGAAAATTTTGTGCTTAAAATCACCAAAAGTGAATGCAAAAAATCAATTATTATTATTATTATTTTTCGGCAGGGGATACTCAGGCAAAGAATATAACACATACACACCAAAAGGATCTTGTTTCTCTCTCTTGATAATGGTTAAGAACATGAGAGAAATCCATGATGCAAAAGGCCTCGTAATGGTACTCATATTCAACTCAAATTCTAACTAACCATGTTTATTCCTTGGCATCTATTTCTAGTTCACAAAACTCAATGGTACATGTGTCCCACTTGAAGGATAAATAACCCTTATAATGTTTCTATGTTTTGGTTCAAGGAATTTTTCATGGCTCTTGAGCATGAGGAGCTTTAATGAGATGCTAAGGTAGTCGTTTTCATTCTTTGATGATGTTCAAGGACAAGCAACCCATCCATGTCCCATGTGGTGGTCTAAGGACACATTCATGGTGCTTAAGCATGATAATATATGTTTAGGACCTAAGGTTATTGTTTATGTCATACTTCCCATGGTATCCCACCCAAAAGCTAAAGAATTCTAATCATGGCCTAAAGGATAATTCCTACTATGGGCCTAAGAAAAAATCTATAGTGTATCAGAAGCCACTAGTTTTGACTCCAAAGCACAACTTAGACAAAGAGACAAAATATTGGTATGCCAAGCCTTTCAATACGTCTCATATTCCATTCTTAGACCACATATTTTGTACAAACTTCCTTCTAATGTTTTTCGATCCAATTTATATGTTATAACAAAAATATGTGCATGTTAAAAGATTGCACGTGTTAATAATAATGTGTGATTTCCTTGGAATAAAATAAAAGGGCACAAAGTATAACCACATTGTCTCTTAAAAATAAGGTTCATTGTACACCAGCAATGTCATTTACTAGAAAAAATTGTCGTTTCAAAACTTTTGGTTGTATAGTGTGATTAGGATTCTCAAATTCTTATTTTCATTAAAACTTTTGAAGATAGAAAACAAATGCAAGCTTGAAAGGAAGTTTGATAAATTGGATTAGCCCCTTGAAAAACATCAATGTGCTAAGATCAAAGAGAAATATTGGTATGGAAAAACATAGGCATCAATTAGTCACTACATTAGTTCCTTACAAGATAAATGTTGTGATGATCTCTACTTCACCACCAGAGGTGAGGCAAGTGAACCCAGTGGAAGCCATTCTAATTTGAACATCGATTCAATATTCAACCAATGTTCCATCAACAAAGAATAATCAATTTTAAAAAGACACATAAATTTTGGTAGACAACGAGTATACAAAGGGTGACACTCTTTATAATATCTAAACTCCCAAATACTCAATTGATGACTAGCTCCAAGCCTAATTCATCAACCCATCATGACCTTGAGCCAAGGCCACATCTTAAATTATTAGCTATGATAGATCTATATCTTGGATCCCTAAAGAGGGCCCACTTTTATATAACCAAATGTCTAGATACTTGGATGTGGATTGTCATGGGCCTTTAGCTTAGGCTCTAAACAACTAACATTTAGATTTTGTAAAATATTACAGTGAAGTGGTTCATGTGGTGAGGTTGCTTTATGCGTAATTAGCTTTTCTTCATACCAACCACAAGCAAGTATATTGCACTCCCAATATTTATCAAATGAATTGTTATGATCTCATAGTGAACTTCTACATTGTCATGGTGATGGGTTCTAGAATTAGGGTCCAACTTCCTTGCCTCATCTATCTAGTGCACGATGAAGAACTCTTGGGTGTCTCATGTAAATGAAAGTTCCCTAAAAATCCTTAAAAGAAGGTTCCTTAAATTAAATATTGATTGGCAATGCATACAAAATATTAGAGTATTTTGAATAAAAAGGTGATGTATCAAGATATAAATTACTATTATTGGCTTGGTTAATCTATGCACTTTAGTTATTGTTAGGAAATTTTAGGCATAAGAATGTTTAAAAGTTCAAAGGCCAGTAACCATTTTGTTAGTGGGTTTTATGTCGCCTTTAGTGCAATTGGAAAGAACACTCATTCAGAATACTGTAATGTAAGCCATCATGTATTGTCAAAATCAATTATTAACACACACATATACAATTCTTTAAAATGTAAAACCCATGAAAAAGTATTATAATTAGAGATAAAGGATTGAAAACCAAGGCCAAATGAATTATTGGGCCTTCATCAACACGCTACTTCACTCCAACATGGAGTTAGCTAAACTTGTTAAGGGACTAGTTGTAATATCCCTAGAATTGCATATTAATGTTTAACATTTATATAATATGAAAATAATATTATTTTAATGTGTTTGACATGTGAGCATTCCCTTACCATGCTACGGTGGGAATCAAGAATCTGTTAGGGTTCTTAATCGCTTACAATTACCATGAGAGGTACATTTCCCTTGGACATATAATGTTTCTTGAAATTAGATTCAATTTTGGATGGACTCGTTGGCTATAATGGTTATTTGAGTGATGATAAGTATCCATGCAGTGGTGGAAAAGCATTCATTTTTAGTTGAACTTTCATTTTCTTGAAGTATGATGATTATGTTAGGGTTTCTAAGGTTTCAATTGTTATTCCATAGCCACTCGTTTGATATCTTAATTTCTCTTCCAGGTTTTCGTATGTTACACTGGCAAATGGGTACTCAATTTGCAAGATTTATATAGACAAAAATATCTCGTGTACAAGGTGAGATGTGCAGAGTTGGATGCCACAATATTTGGCATTTAACATATTTGATATTGGTTGATGAGGTCGAAGATAGATTCCACTCTCTTCTGCATGCTACCATGATGCACTTCCAAGGACATATCCATGAACATCCATGAAGAAGTTAGTCGACCATGCTTTTGAGGTATGCATTAATTATATTAAACTTTTGTAAAAATATTTCATGAAATCTTGTGTGCAAAGACATAGATAAACTAGGTTTACTTTGCTGAAAATATTTAATGAATTATTACATTAAAATACTAGTTACCTATATTAAATTCTTCGAAAAACTCCCATGAATTCTTGTGTGCAAAGAAATATGTTAAATATGTTTATTTTTTATTTAAAATATTGAATGGTTCTATGGGTAGAAAGATAAAATTATTGTGTTAATCTCTTAGAAAAAGAAGTGCATGGTTCTTGTGTGTTAAACTCTTGAAAACGGTTCTTGTGCGTAAAAAGAAAAGTTAACCATGCTATTTTATTGAAAAATATTTTCATATGATTATTATTCGGATAAGTTAACCATGTTTGTAACAACCTCGAGTTATAAAGTTCATTTAATAAATATTAATAAAGGCAAAATAATACCAAGGTCATGGGACACGTATTCCAAGTTGACTGTTGGGAAAAACATCCTAGTGGGCATAACTTGTTTATTATGGCTCAGGAAATTGGCAAAGGCATTTGCAAAGGCTTTGGAAAGGCAAAGAGGAATTAATTGGCATTTATTTATGAAAATAAATGAAAATAGGAGAAAAGGAAGATGAAGGGTCACAAATTTGCATGAGGAGGAGGTTGAAGGAAAAATAGAGGAAAATGAAGAAATCACAGGCATCAATGATAAAAAGGCTTATGAGCATCATTTCATAGATTTTTTTCATATTTTGTCAGTTCTAGTTTGGTTCTCTCATACTCTTGCACACTTAGAGAATTCTTGGAGCATTGTAGCATAGGATAAAGGAAGCCAAGGAAGGGCAATGAAAGAAAAGGAGAAGCAAAGAAGGTTAGATCAAGGAGGGGTCTCATTCCAACGAAATTTCAAAACCATGGTAACCATTTCTAAGGCAGTGGAGCATGCAACCGCTAGTTTGTAGCGCTAGGGAAATAGTTTGGTCGATCAATTATCAAGACATGTTGCTAGCTAGACAGATGGGAAAAAGTGGGAACCTCAAACAATATGATCTAGATGTAGCAACACTCTTCGAGGAGTATGGGGCTGAAGTGTTGCCAATTTTAAGAGAAGCAAGTTGGGAGCTGCTTTTTCACTTGTTCGTTGAGTATGATCTTGATCTCACCTTTGATTTCATGGACTCGTTTGATGGCACTAGTGCTAGGGTTCAAGGGATGTTGTTTCAAGAAACAGAAGAAATCATTATGGAGGCAATGAAAACACTGGCTTAGGGGGAAAGATGATATAAGAAAAAGATGGTGCAAGGAGTAAATCTCAATTGTTTCTTGAATGGATGATTCCCATGATCGTTATTGGAGCATTGGGGTGCAAAAAAAAATTTTAAAATCAAAATGATAACATCTTATGAGGATGATTTATGTTTTTCTGACGTGTGATGATCATTTCTCCAAAGTTTTCTTATACCATATGATATTTTTGGTACATTTGGCTGGTTTTAACAGAACGAACATGCCTTTTTTTACCTACATCAATGTTTGATTAAGATGGCATCTAATGCAATAAAAAGGAGGGTTTGGTACCTGCATGATGTACAAAACCACGATTTGATCTGGATCCTATACACCCATGAAATGAACAAAAAATCACAACAACCAAGGAGGAGGATATTGGGACACCCCTTTCCCAGAAGGAATAATAAGGAGAAGACTCTTGATATGTAGGCTAAGAGCAGTCAACAAGTTGTTGGACAAACATAAGAAAACCCTAATAAGATAAAAATCCCTAGGGTTTATAGAAGGAGGACTAAAGGACACTAGTCAAAAGTATAGGAGACTAAGGAATATGAGATTATGGAGGAAAGCAGAAAGAAGGGTGAAGATCCTAAGGAATGTGGCCATAGAACAAAATATTCAAGGAGGCCAAGAACTAGACCCATAAACAAACAAAGGTTGGGATTGAAAGTTAAACTGAATCCAAGCTTAAGGATCCTATTCACATTGAAGATGGAAATGAAGTAGGGCCTCCTAGAGATAAGGAGGGGTTGTTAACAGAATAAGTACCATATCTCCAAAAACTAACAAGACCCCACAAAAGAAAAGTAGAAGAGTCAAAAGGGAAATGGAAAAATAGGAAAATCTAGGAATACTTGCAGAGACAATAGAGGTCATTCGAAACTGAACAGGGGAACACAGAGTCTCAAACCTTAGGGTTTTTTGCTAATCCATATAGCTTTTTTTTTTCAAATGGAAGGTTTTGGATCAGTTCAAGGGAGGGGAACGGTTGAGGAATTTGTTGGAAATTTCCAAGAGTTCCTGATTTCTAGTGATCTTTTCGGTATTTTCTTCTGAAGGAAAGAAATGCATCGAAGAGTTTTTAATGGTTCTCCTTCAGTTAGATGCCTAGGTTTTATCTTGTACATGTCAATATCTCACTAGATAAAACATTATTTTAAGAATGTACAAAGTTATGTATTATGAAACTAGAATTATCTTTCTGAATATTGTGGATGTCAGTGAAACTACAATAATTATAATATTTTCTTCTTTTCATTTCATGTTCAAAGTTTATGCTAAGAACAATATTGTTGGTTTTGTGCTCCTTGTAGACTATTTCAAGGAGAAATAAGGTACAAGCCCTTATTTAAATGCACGTTGGATAGGAAAACCATAACTATGCATATCTAAAGGCTGTTGCCTCTATTTGGGTGTTGACCTACAATATACCAGTCAAGATTGAAAAGGATTTTGCCTCTAGGTGGGTAGAACGTGTTGTTGGTGGTATATTAATCTAGGAATTTGATAATTACAAACAATTGTGTTTCCTCTTTGTGAATGGTATCAAGAGTTGCTGTTATTATCTTTCTTTGTAACAATATAATATTTTGATAAAAACTAATGATTATTGGTACATTCCCCAAGTCGCTAGTTTCATTCAGGATCCATAAGAGTTTCATTTCCCAAGACATCAATTTCATTTTTTTATTAAGGATCCATAAGGTTTGCATTGTCAAAGACACTAGTTTCCTTTCTTAATTAAGGATCCTTAATTCCCAAATGGGTGTTATGTTGGACTTGCTCTTATCTCTGTTTATGTGATACAATTAATAGGATATGCAGTTGGATTTCTCTCTTTTTCATAGTAGAATATTTTGATTGGTGGGTGTTATGTTGGTCCTTCTCTTATCTCTGGTTATGTGATACAATGCATGGGATACATAAAATATATTTCTAGTCTGTTTAGATCTCCTCCAACTGTGATTCTGTTGTAGGTTAGAGAATTTGTTAAACAACAACTATTCGAAAAGTCTTTAAATTATTTTCTCGAATGATTTTTACAAATAATGGTTGAATATGACAAACTTGGATGTAGGCCAAGTCATATAAGTTTTTATGATGAATGGCATTTTACCCTCCCTTCATAAAGTAATTTTTGGATATAATGGATTTCTACAAGTTATGAATATCACTATATGAAATGTTCATGTATTCTGAAAAATGCTCCATATTGCTATCAATTGATATATTAGCTTTTCTATGCAAGTCCTGAAGATTTCTATATGAACTGTTCATGTATTCTGAAAAGTGCTTCAAATCGTTATCATTTATGTTTTAATAAATTTCAATGATAACTTATGCTTTCCACGTGTCATTTCTCGAAGTTCCAATGGAGATAAGTTGGACAAGTTGGTTTCTCACACTAATCAGGTTGTTTTGGAAATAACAAGCTATACCTTGACACTGAACCAATAAGGGTCCCTATGTTCCTCAAGTTATCTTTTGTGTAAGTTTTGGGGAAAATACAAAGAGAATAAAGGTTATATGAACATTGTATATGCTCTTCAAGTTATATTTTATGTTAGTTTTGGGAAATTACAAAGAGAATAAAAAAGTATGTACTCTTCAAGATATATTTTCTGTTAGTTTTGAGGAAAATATAAAGGAAAAAATACAGATAAGTAGTTGGATAAGTAGTCACTCAAATTCTAGGATTATCTATATATTAGTTGGAACATTTTCTACTCTCCATATGTACCAAAATATCAATAATGAATAGCTTGAATAGACAAAATAAGGTCGTCAATCAAATCATTGAACACAATGATGAATGTTCCTCCACTAAAAATGTTACACTTCTTGCTTGAACAAGGAGATGGAAACTAGTGTGTAAGCCAAAAAAGTGATTTTATCCTCCCAAAAAATGTTTGTTCTCTACAAAGCACATAAAAGAACAATACACTGTGAATTGTCGTAGTCGCCTCCCACTAAGTAGTCAACTGACTTCTGTCAACATTACTTGCCAACACTTACATGTGACGTTACTATCAACACCTAGCAACACCTAACAATATTGTTGTAATAACATTATACTAGAAAACAAATAAAATTTCTTTTAAACATTGTAGGCTTTCATAAATTTAGTGTAGTTTCATAGATTTTTAGTTTTTGGAAGCGCTTAATAATGAGCTTGGCCATATTGTTGATTTCCATTATTCACAGTGGCTTCCCACTAAGTAGTCAACTAATTTTATCTACTATCACTTACATGTGACATTACTAACACCACCTCGCAATGCCTGAAATTATAGTTATCAAAACACTGTACTGGGAAATAAATAAAATTTTCTTTCAAAAGATGTAGTTTTTCATAAAGTAAGTGTGGTTTGGAAAAATTATAATTTTTTGGAAGATCTTATTAATGAGGATCAGATGTTATTCACTCTTTCTTATGAGGTTCCTCTAAGTACTTATTACATTCTTCTTTAGTCTCCAAGTTGCATAAACCTTGATAATTTCAATACTGCAATACTACTTCTAGAAATTTGAGAGAGGACTAGTTGTTTCTCACTAAGATGCATTTGAGGTTTCATCAAGTACCCATTATGCTCTTATTGACTATTCAAATTTCATTTGTTAAGTTTACAAGGTCCTCATAATTTCAATACCTCAATGCTGATATTCCATAAAATTGTGAGGTTTTTAGTTGGTTGTGTCTCTGTGCTTTGCAAAATTGTAGCTTATAATTAAATCTTGCCATATTCATCACTTAATCATGTAGGAAAAGATGTTAAAAGTATATTGGCATCAATAAAGGACACTTAGGTTTTGGCTATCAATTTTTGGTATACCAAAATCCTCTAATATATAATTTTCTTGAATCTCCTTCAATGTAGATGTTTAAAATTCAGTATGGAAGTACTTTTAAAATATTGATGGAATAACCTGTTCAGAGTTATTTAAACCCAAAGTTTTGGACTACTATGTGAGTCCATATTTATGGGAACGCCTAGATTCTTTGAGAAGATTGATATGGATTAGGGCAAGGAATAGGTAAGGATATATATACTAGATGAGAGGAATCATTTATGAGGGGAATGATTTGGAGTCAGTTTATAGGGTGAATTTCAGAGTGAGGTTGTTGTCTCTACAATGCTTGAGAAAGGTTAGGTTCGATATGTATTTTTCCCTGGATAATCGGATTTTCTCGAAGAGGGTAGTGTTATCCATCATGTCCCTTCCGTGGTAGGGATGGATGATTTTAAAGAGAGAATCCATATAGGTGAGTCAAATTAAAATCATATTGTATGGATTCTCTCTTTAAAATCATCTAGTCTTACCATGGAAGGGACATGACGGATAACGCTACCCTCTTCGAGAAACTCTGGTTATCCATGGAAAAATACATATCGAACCTAACCTTTCTCAAGCATTGCATAGACGACAGCCTCAATCCGAAATTTTCCCTATCTGATCCGAGTGAAAAATGGCATCAAGCCATGGTACTCATCCACCCATATTATTCATCGACCCATGGAATTTACCCATGTTATTGTAAATGGCATCCGCCCGTGGTATTGTAAAATCCACCCATGGTACTCATCCACCCATATTATTCATCGACCCATGGAATTTACCCATGGTATTGTAAATGGCATCTGCCCATGGTATTGTAAAATCCACCCATGGTATTCATTCACCCATGGAATTGACCCATGGTATTGTAATTGGAAAATACTATAAGTAACAAGTCACATTTTGTAAAAGGACAGATTGTCCACCACAATGTAGCCTTTACAGCTCAGAGGCATGTAGCCGCCACATCTCTTCTCAGAGATAAGCTACCATTGCCCTAGCTGATTTATCAAGGATTACTATTTTTAATAAAAAGTTTCTTTGTGGTTTTGTTTAGTGGGCATTCTCCTTCTTTTTTCTTTTGGCATTTCAATATTTCAGATCTTGGGGGGCCTCCTCCCAAGATCCGGATCAGTGGTATCAGAGCAGGTTATGATTCCATGGGAATGAGGGTTTCATGCATTTTTCAGTCTCAAGTTTTTTGCAGGAATTTTTTTTTTTTTTTTTTGGGCGACGACTTTTTAGATCAGATCTGAAATATCTGGTAACAAGTCACAAGTAAATGGCATCTGCCCATGGTATTGTAAAATCCACCCATGGTATTCATTCACCCATGGAATTGACCCATGGTATTGTAATTGGAAAATACTATAAGTAACAAGTCACATTTTGTAAAAGGACAGATTGTCCACCACAATGTAGCCTTTACAACTCAGAGGCATGTAGCCGCCACATCTTTTCTCAGAGATAAGCTACCATTGCCCTAGCTGATTTATCAAGGATTACTATTTTTAATAAAAAGTTTCTTTGTGGTTTTGTTTAGTGGGCATTCTCCTTCTTTTTTCTTTTGGCAATTCAAGTTTTCAGATCTTGGGGGTCTCTCCTCCCAAGATCCATTTCAATATTTCAGATCTTGGGGGGCCTCCTCCCAAGATCCGGATCAGTGGTCTCTCCTCCCAAGATCCATTTCAATATTTCAAATCTTGGGGGCCTCCTCCCAAGATCTGAAAACTTGAATTGCCAAAAGAAAAAAGAAGGAGAATGCCCACTAAACAAAACCACAAAGAAACTTTTTATTAAAAATAGTAATCCTTGATAAATCAGCTAGGGCAATGGTAGCTTATCTCTGAGAAGAGATGTGGCGGCTACATGCCTCTGAGTTGTAAATGCTACATTGTGGTGGACAATCTGTCCTTTTACAAAATGTGACTTGTTACTTATAGTATTTTCCAATTACAATACCATGGGTCAATTCCATGGGTGAATGAATACCATGGGTGGATTTTACAATACCATGGGCAGATTCCATTTACAATACCATGGGTAAATTCCATGGGTCGATGAATAGTATGGGTGGATGAGTACCATGGGTGGATTTTACAATACCACGGGCGGATGCCATTTACAATAACATGGGTAAATTCCATGGGTCGATGAATAATATGGGTGGATGAGTACCATGGGTTGATGCCATTTTTCACTCGGATCACTATCAGCCAACTCCAAGTCATTCCCCTCATAAATCATTCCTCTCATCTAGTATATATATGCTTACCTATTCCTTGCCCTAATCCATATCAATCTTCTCAAAGAATCTAGGCATTCCCATAAAGATGGACTCACATAATAGTCCGAAACATTGGGTTTAAATAACTCTGAACAGGTTATTCCATCAATATTTTAATGGAAGCAACTTGACATAACGTATAGAGTTATTCATATGAAACAACTTGAAAAACTAGGCTGCAATGTGTTTGTTCTCCCAAAGGGTCCCATTGTTTCACAATTTCACTTCTAGCAGGCCCTGCTCAGTTGCTTTTCAAACCACATTAATATCTAACTAACTATTTACGAATTCTTGGTCTCATTTCCAGTGTATTTCTGATTGAATCCTGATCCAAAGCAGGGGGACTATTCAAAACCCGAGTGCTATAGTTTAAAGAACTAATGACCATAGGGTTTTGGAATGTCCCATGTTTTAGGGAAGATCGTGCTTGACAGGTAATCTTCCGAGTTTGAGTTTATGTAATTTAATCTTAAATGAGAAGAAATTAAAAAGAAATGAGTGCAAGCAGTTTGAGTCCACAATTTTTTACAATGGAAAACCCCATCACAATCTATCTATAAATATTTTAGTTTCCTTTATTGTGAAAGAGGTTGTATTTGTATTTAGATTTGATAGAACCAATATATTTCTAAATAATTCGAAGGGAGATTGAATGGAAGGATATTCATTTAATCAATCATTATCTCTACTTTTAATTGTAATGGTTAAATTTTAAATTCATGGTAAAATTAACTACCTCAATAATCTGCATACTTAAATTTGGTAGAGCAGTGACTATTAGTAAATATGTTTATTTAACTGAATATAAAGAATGTGCAAAGTTTCTTATTCTTTAAAATTAAATTTGAAACTTCAACAATTTAAGTTTAAATTTATGTTAAACAAACTTTATATAAATTTTAAGATTAGCAAATATTGGTAATAAATATTATTTACTTAAATAAATATGATAAACTTGAAAATATTTCTATGAATATAATTAAATATATTCCATAACATATGAAAATATTTATATGGTTATAATTGCTTACATTCATAACTTTTTCATGGATGAAAAAGCAGAAAATTCCCTTAATACATAGTCTTGTTTAATGCTTAACATTATTTTTTTTATATTTGATTCAAAGAATCATTCATCATTATAAATTTAGTAGAATGTCCAAAAATATTAAAGGTAATTTTCTTGATTTAATTGACCATCGCCGAGTTGTTCAAATGCAACTCACCTCCATAAAAACCCTTGCCAATAGTTTCTTTCAGGGATTGATGGAGATGGACATTTACCAATGATTTCATTTATATAACTACCTTAGTAATGTAATATATCCAATTGATGATGTTAATTATCATCAAGTTTTTGAGATTATAATTAGTTTATAGAAACTTAAAAGAGATAAATATTACATAAATTCTTTTAAAATCTTATTTCTAGGCCAAAAAAACATTCTTTCAAGATTACCATATTATATTGTAACAAATATTTTTAAATTGAATTTTAATTTGGGTTTAGGATAGGTATTTTAATTCAAATGTAATGGCATTTTTCACAGACCTAGCCTCTTATGTCATTATAGCATGATTGGTTAGTGATTATGGCTAGACTTGGAAGCAATTTTGGGGAACATCTTGCCATTCATGTAGTTTATTTTTTCTTGTAGATTTAAGACATCACCATGCCTTTGGGCTCACTCGGAAGAGGGTAGCTTTTATGAGGACGATAAAATAGGGTGCATTTCTTTGAATAGTAATATTATAAATTATAAACTTACTTTTCTTTTTCTTATCCTTCTCCAAAAAAATTTAGAGATATTTCATCACCAAGCTTCACATCGTATAAGATAAAAAAGAGTGAAAAAAGCATCAAATATGAATATTTTTCTATCACATGTCTAATGGTTTGCTAATTTATAATTTTTTTCAAGCTCATAACAAGTTGCTCACCCTCAATTTATTTCAATACTATAATTCCAATTGAGCTTAGGAGGAATATTGATTCCAAAATATTTAAATGAAGGATATTTATTATTGATTATCAATTTTATATGCAGATAATTAATATAAATATAAACATTTATTATAAAGAAACACAAACATTTTTAATGTCTAGTAGAAAAGAAAGAAAAAAATAAAAAATAAAAAATAAAAAACATATTTCTTATATAACTGTGGAGAAGATCTATGTAAAAATATGAATAGCTCTAGAAGTTTGAGTTTCCTAAGGATACAAACATAATTTTATTACAAGTCTTGTTGTTTAGGAGGTTCTTAAATGGAGATCTAAAAAATAAACTATTCTTATAACGAATTACTATATTGATGTAATAACTTTTTTAGACAAATGATATTTTTTTATTAAATTCATTGAAATATGTTTAAACTAGATAGAGTTAAAAAAATAATAATGATGTTTTTACTTCATCAAATTTAAGGTTTAAAATCAAAGTTGTCATTCTATTCTAGCCATCCAATTGATTACATTGATTGAGTTAATAAATATTAAACATCTATATTTTTTATACTCTTAGTTGAGCAACCAATCTTAAGAGGATATTCAAAATAAGTAGTACTACAATATTGTTTGTACCATCTCCTAAACCAATCTTAAATATGATTTTGTGTGTACCATTAAGGAAAATAACTCCACCAACTCCTCCTTTTGGGGAGATTACCTTGACCTCCATTGTCAAAGTACCCCCAAGCCCCTATTTTGTTAATTTTAGCATGGGACAAGTATCTCATTACAAGGCTTTGCATCTCGGATTTTAAATATGCAAAAATGGATTTAACGTGAGAAGCACATTGGATAAGAAGGATATCCATGTTCTCAAATATCCTTGCATTTCTAGCTAACCAAATGTCCGATGAAGTTATTTAAGGTAATCATTTCAATACTTTTCTCTATATTTTGCACCAATGTGTGAGAAATTCTTCAACATATTACCCTTTGCATTAGTTTTTTATCATTATAGAGAGAATATAGTATAAAAAATAAACATGGCATCCTCAAGTAAATGAATTACAACATCTATGCCACATTTATTTTTTCTTGATCCTCTTGTAATCTTCTTTCTTTTTAGTCCATGCACCACTATCATATCAATTAGAAGAGATTAAATTTATTTTTCATGGGGATTTGGTACCTGGCATTGGCTGAATACTTTTGTTATACCTTTCCCTAAACTAGGCATCTAGTAGTCAACCTTAACATGAAGAGTCCTACTTAGATGCTAAAGAACCTCAACTACGGACCTAAAAATGATTTCTAGTGTGGGCCTAGGACATATTCCTATGTAGGCCCCTATGTTGGGGTTTAACCATGGAATCCACTATAGTAGGTTGGAGATACCTTACAATGGTAATACCATTGCTACTCGAATCATCCTATAAGTTTCCATTTTGGATACTATTTTTACACATGCATCGCTCATATTGCTTATAGAAAAAATAAATATTTTGGCCAATCATGGGATGTTCAAAACGTCAACGAGTGTTTTAATCCTTTCATCTATGAGTTCCAACTTAACTTTTTCTTGTCCTATGATTCTATTTTTTTAGTCATCTCGTAGGAAAACATCACCACCATCATACATTTCCTATTCACAAAACCACTTCCTATGAGGGGTTATATGAAAAAATGCAACTAATTCACCCAATCACACCTCATGATCTGTATGTGTTCTTGAGCAAGCCAAGAACACACCCCTTCCTTCATCTAAGGAGGTTTTTTCTTTTGTAGAAGGAGAACCAATGGATCCCTTCCCTTTTGCAACACTTTTGGGTCTATAATGTTTCTTCTAAAGCCCTTATCCCTTCCCTTTTGAAACGCCTTTGGGTCTACAATGTTTCTTCTAAAGCCCTTATTTTCCACTTCTCAAGTATAGATTTACTAACTTTCCTAGAGGTTTTGATCTCCCTCTTAAGGACATATTTTTATTTATATCCTACGAGCATATTCTTACATATAAGGCATCTTCATTCTAACTTTCCATATTTTTTCAATTCATCACAAGGATGATATTATTTCATAAAAACTCAAAGTAGTTGCATTATTACCTATGGAAATAACTATACTATCCCATGATTCTAACAAATAACACAAAAAACTCATATACACACATACATATCATAAATCTTAATGCAACAAATAATAGTTGACTTACCATAGCAATGAAGGAATTCATATGCTCTATTCTCCATCGTTGATCCTCAAGTTATACAACTTCCTCCACAAATGCAACTCAACTCCATAAAAACCCTTGCCAAGAGTTTCTTTCACGGATTGATGTAGATGGACATTTACCAATGATTTAATTTATATAAATACCTTACTAATTAATTAATGTAATATATTGAATTGATGATGTTAATTATCATCAAGTTTTTGAGATTATAATTAGTTTATAGAAACTTAAAAGAGGTAAAGATTACATAAATTCTTTTAAAATATTATTTCTAGGCAAAAAAAACAGTATTTCAAGAATACCATATTATATTGTAATAAAATATTTTAAATTGAATTTTAATTTGGGTTTAGGATAGGTGTTTTAATGCAAATGTAATGATAATTTTAGCCAAGAACTAGCCTCTTATGTCGTTATAGAATGAGTGGTTAGTGATTATGGTTAGACTTGAAAGCAATTTTGGGGAACCTCTTGTAATTCATGTTGTTTATTTTTTCTTGTACATTTAAGACCTAACCATGGGTTTGGACTCACTCGGGAGAGGGTAGCTCTTATGAGGAGGATAAAATAGGGTGCATTTCTTTGAATAATAATATTATAAATTATAAATTACTTTTCTTTTTCTTATCCTTCACCAAACAGATTTAGAGATATTTCATCATCAAGATTCACATGGAATAAGATAAAAAGAGTGATAAACCTATCAAATATGAAATTTTTTCTATCACGCGTCTAAAGGTTTGCTAATTTATAATTTTTTTCAACCTCATAATAAATTTTTCACCCTCCAATAATTTCAATACTATAATTCCAATTGAGCCTAGGAAGAATTTGGATTCCAAAATATTTAAATGAAAGATATTTATTATTGATTATCAATTTTATATGTAAATAATTAATATAAACATAAACATTTATTATAAAGAAACACCAATATTTTTAATGTCCCAAAGAGAAGAAAAAATAAAAAATAAACATATTTCTTATGTAAATTGTGGAGAAGATCCATCTAAAAATATGTATAGCTCTAAAGGTTGAGTTTCCTAGGGATACAAGCATAGTTTTATTACAAGTCTTGTTGTCTAGGAGGTTCTCAAATGGAAATTGAGAAAAGAAACTATTATCATAGCAAGTTGCTATATTAATGTAATATTTTTTTCTACAAATGATATTTTTTTATTAAATTCATTGAAGTATGTTTAAAGTAGATAGAGTTTAAAAAAGTATGATGATGCTTTTACTTCATCAAATATAAGGTTTAAAATCAAAGTTGTCATTCTATTCTAGCTATTCATTTAGTTGATTACTTTGATTAAATTAATAAACATCTGTATTCTTTATACTCTTAGTTGAGCAACCAATATTAAGAGGATCTTCAAAATAAGTAGTTCTACAATATTGTTTGTACTCTCTCCTAAACCAATCTTAAATAGGATTTTGTGTGTATCATTAAGGAAAATAGCATCACCAACTCCTACTTTTGGGGAGATTATCTTGACTTCCATTGTCAAACTACCCCAAACCCCTATTTTTCTAATTTTAGCATGGGACAAGTATCTCATTACAAGGATTTGCATCCCATATTCTAAAAATGAAAAAATGGATTCTTGAGAAGCACATTGGAAAAAAAAAACATGACACCACCCATTCAATGAGGAAAAAAACAAAAAGAAGAAAAACCCTAAAAGAAAAACAAAAAACTTTAACTACTAAATGGTGAAAAAACCCAACAAAAACCAATGAAAGAAAAACTTTATGAGTAAAATTTCAACTAATCTATTTTAAAATAAAGAATGTCTACCAAAATATATGAAAAGACACAAAGTAGGAGGACAAGACACCACCTAGGCCTTGCACAATATTTTCCGTGGTAACACATCATTCAGATCATGTGCCTGTAGTTCGCTGTCAATTTC
Organism: Pinus tabuliformis; assembly: GCA_031772625.1. NCBI lineage: Eukaryota > Viridiplantae > Streptophyta > Pinopsida > Pinales > Pinaceae > Pinus > Pinus tabuliformis. Next base: position 721,106,453 of record CM062806.1, read on the forward strand.
AGCTCTAGAATAAGTTTCTTCTAGATTTTCATGACTCATCATCGCTGGAACATGGATCACTTGTCCTACACTTTGTTGAGTGGCCTCTCCAAACTAGTGGCCTTGACAACCCTTGTATTGATGCCGAACCGGTGGCCAATGAGCATTATCATCAAAGTCAATTGTCTTGTTTTCTCACCATGGACTTGGACATTGGAATCACGTCCAACAAATAAAGTAATATTTGTAATATTCGACTCTCAAATTTGACATAGTGTAGAAAGGCTTTTTTTAATGGTTAAATAAAAAATGTAAAACATCAAAGGGATGGGTAATTTTTTTTTTTTTTTTTGTGCCTGGAGTATACTGTTTTTTATTGGTTGAGAGTTAGTCTTTTTCGGAGGTAAGGAAACAGGTTAAAGGCCCAAGATCCAGATATATCTAGCAAGAGTGAAAGCTTGCCCCTTAAGAACCACCAGCCTGTTATTCCAGGTAATTAACGATCATGAGTCATCCTTCATTAGTTGTTAGCAGCTAGAGATGGTTGTATTCATTGTTGATTTGACAATTGAGTTATGATAAATTTCCCACCTATATAAAAAAACCTTCGTACAAATTTGTTGAGAAGCTACTTGATATAACTGCGAGAATTATTCATACGAAACAATTTGACTTGAATGGCTGCAATGTGTTTGTTCTCCCAAAGGGTCCCATGTTGTTTGACAATTTCACTTCCAGCGGGTCGTGCTCAATTGCTTTTCAATTGTCACCTTTCAATCCACATTAATATCTAACTAACTATTTACGAATTCTTGGTCTCATTTCCAGTGTATTTCTGATGGAATCCTGATCCAAAGCAGAGGGACTATACAAAACCCGAGTGCCAGAGTTTAAAGTATGTCCCATGTAATGATTCACTATAATTGGACCATAATGTAGACCGAGTACTTCAAAATACTTTTTCAAACAATTTACCAAGTGTAGAATACGCAATGCATACCCTAAATGCATTAAAGTTAGTAGATGGGGAGAAATCTTCACAGACCTCGAGAGAATGCTTAAAAGACAAAGTTCATGCTTGACAGGTAATCTTCTGAGTTTGAGTTTTTGTAATAAGAGGGAAGATGTAATTTAATCTTAATTGAGAAGAAGTTAGAAAGAACTGAGTGCAAGCAATTTGTGTCCACAATTTTTTTACACTAGAAAACCCATCACAATCTATCCGTAAATATTTTAATTTCCTTTATTGTGAGAGAGGTTGTATTTGTATTTAGATTTGATAGAACCAGTATATTTCTAAATAATTCAAAGGGAGATTGAATGGGTCAAGTCAGTGTGAATGAACAGAGATATTTCTAAGGTTAACTATAGAGAATAGGTAACTCGGAGGATTGTGTTGCAGCCAAGCCAATGAGAACAAGAGATGGAGATGTTGGACTGTCATGACTCTACTAGATCCTTGACGTTTAATATGACCAAGTTTGATTACATATGGAAATGGGTGTCTTATATGTGAGGATGTATATGAAATTAGTGATGTTCTAGGATTTAAGATGCCATAACATTTACTTGGCTAACCGACATTATTATCCGGGTATGTTTTTTAGGCTCTGTATTTGTGTCTTGTGGTCATAATTGTTACATATCTTATTGTTATTAGCCATTTCCATATTCATCCTATATCATATATACATTTCTCATTTTATCCTACATTTAGGCACTCTCATGCATTCTGGATTTAAGTCTTTCTCATGCTATTGCTTGCCTGAATCACTTGAGGAGAAAATTTGTCTGTTTACTTCTTATTTACATTTTCTTGGTCGAAAGTGTTTAAATTTTTTTTATATCTCCTGGCCATGCAAACAATTTGGGTTCCGTTTGGGTGATACATGGTTGACATGTATGGGTTGCTACTGTCTTTGTTGTTGTGTCGGAGACTAGCTATTTTAATTCCTCTATAGGTGGTTTGGGCTATCTAGTTACTACTTCCATTATAGTCTCTGATACTCGGCTTCGGTATTTCTGAGATTTCCGGCATCGTATTCCGATATCTCCTCAGAATTTTCAATATTTCCAGGGTGGTAGGTGGCCATATATCCTCTCATATATTTATACCCATGCCATAATGTACTTGCAGTGATTTGGGTCAACCTTCCATGTTATGTTGGGTTTCTCGGCATTCTCTCCAATCTGAGATATCTTTATTATAACCTAACATATCCTTTTTATTCTGTTTTGGGAGATGTTATGCTGACGTATCCTTAAGTGGAATTGTTCCATGTTCGTGTAAATGCCTCAAAGCCTGTGATGTATTTTAGCATTTCACTTGGGAGGGTTACTGGTATTATTACTCTTTATTGCATTCATCTACTAGCTGTCACAATTTCCTAATATCTGAATTTAATTACACACATTTGTTAATCCTGTCATGGATTTTCGGGTTTGGGGGTATGGATGTCATTGATTCGGACACGTTGATCTAGGAGGCCTTCATTAAGGCCACCATGGAGGCTGAGTCACACATGCAGAATGTTTATGGAGGTGGGCACTGGTGTGGCACTCAATCACTAGATGACTGGCACAATATTTTAGGGGATGTATTTGTGCCAGATGGTGACCATACATCCCTAAATTCGCTTGGTGGCACGCATGCAAGGAATGAATGACGATCCAAGAACTATGTTCGATCTATTAGAAAAACGTCCCCACCACCCGCCCTGGTTTTCAACATTGTGAAGTTAAACGACCAAATTACCAGTCTGCAGAAACACGCCCTTATTGGTCGTTAGCATTCATTGGAAAGGTGTGATTCAGATATGAGAATTTGGGTAGAAAAGAAGTGGAAAACTATCCTGGGATACATACCGATAGTTGTGTAGATTCTTCGGGGCTGGTATAGCTTCCACTTCCTTAGCCAAGAAGACTTGCAGAAGATTAAAGCTATCCCATGGATTGATGGGAGCATTTTTCTGGAACTTCATTCTTGGTTTATCAACTTTAATTCACTTAAGAGAACCTCGCAAAATAAGTTAATTTGGGTGAAGCTGCCCAGTCTGCCTATCGAGCTATGGACGAAGCAGGCTTTGGAGGATATTGGCAACGCTATTGGGAAATTTGTGTATGTGGATCCCCGGTGCCTGGGGGCCCCTAATAAACAAGTAGCATGGATTCTTATTGAGAAAGAGTATAGGGGAGTCTTCTTGGACCATATAGTGCTACATTAGGGGGAGACTAATCTAACACAGAGACTAGATTATTGGGGGGTTCCATTTCGATGTTCCCTTTGCCATCACGCCGGGCACGTTATGGCTCATTGTCCACGATGCATGGGTGGCTAATTCAATGGTTGGAATTGTATGGGGTCGTCGATGAAGACATAACAAAGTGCTGCATTTTATCGTGGAAGAGGTCCTAGACGAAACTCAGGTACAAATCATGGTTCTCATCTTTTGTGTCTTTCTGTTCATGGGTCCTTGAGATACGACACCTCACCGTCACCATCCCGTCATCCCTTTTTTCCTCTGAAAAATTAGTCTTACCTAGACCTAACTTTCTCGGTCAGACCATTCGACCTCCTTCCCTAGGAATCACTCCTCCTTGTCATGACATTCCCAAACTATTTCTAACTCATGAAATCCCCTCTACATCATATGTTACGTACAATCTGTCACCTCCACGTATTCCTAAATCACAGGGACATTGCATTAGTAGTACCCCTCCAAATACCCCACTGGACTCTCCCACTAACTCTGTGGGTAGTGATTTGGACTATCTTCTACAAAGGAAAACCCTAGACTTGTGCACTCTTACCATTCATAAGCCATCGAGAATATCTTCTCCTAATATCAGTCCCACCTCAGCTGGAAACATTACTTTTAGATGTAAGAACAACCATGGAATTCGTCATTTGCGGGGTCACGCTAGACAAAATACTTCTAATTCCCCTACTGACAGATTCTTAATTGATGTGGTATCACTGATATACCTACCTCTTCGGCCCTTGGAGCACGGATGCCCACTCAGGGTGTGCCATGATTTCCATTTTATCGCTTAATATTCGGGGATTGGGAACCCCCTCTAAGTTCCTAGCTCTTAAACACATTTTTCTCTCTGTATATCCTTGCATCATTTTACTTCAAGAAACTATGCATTCGGTTTCACATGTTATTGCATACATCCAGAAAATGTTCCTAGAATGGTGCATTGCTACCATGGCCGTAGCTGGTCTATCTGGAGGTCTTGTGGTATCATGGGATCCACACTGGGTTCGGGCTAAGTCTTTCTCATGTTCGGTCGGGATCTTAATTGAAGGATATTTCCGTGGGCAAAGGGATTGTATCCACATCTTGAACTTATATGGTCCATATATGAATAGGAAGGTTTTCTGGGATGAGTTGTTTTCATCTGGTATTATGGATCTTTCTTCACTTATTATTGTGGGGGATTTCAATTGCACTGTTGGTTTGGACAAAGTATGGGGGGTGTCTAGGAAAATCAACCCATTGGTGGGTATGATTCGTGAGGAAATTATTGAGCACAATTTTGTTGATATATGTCCATCGAATATGGTTCCCACATGGGAAAATGGTATAAAGGGTTTGACATATGTTGCGAAAAGGCTGGATCGGTTCATTCTGTATGTGAGCTTGATGGAGCGTTTGGGAAACGTTCATGCAGAAGTTATCAATAACCATCTCTCTGATCACAGGCCCATTACTCTGCAATGGTGGAAGGAGGTTTATAGGCACGAGATGCCATTTAAATTTAACCGAACATGGTTAGAAGTCCAGGATTTTAATACTTTTGTTCATAACATATGGAGTTGGGATCATATATCGGGGGCTTCCCCTATGGAACACATTCTGGAAAAGTTGGGCATCCTTCAAAGGGAAGTTAAAGCTTGGCAAAAAAAGAAGGTTAAGGAACAATAGAAGGATCTAAGGGATATTCAGCAGGAACTAGACTCGTTACTGCCCTAGATGATTTCTCATGTACTTCCTGATGATATCAGGACTCGTATACATGAATTAGAGTTCAAGAAGAAGGGTATTTTATCAACTAATGAATCCACATGGCATCTGAAGAGCAGGGCACTATGGATAAAAGAAGGGGACAAAAACACGAAGTTCTTCCATTGCTATGCAAATCATAGGTGCAAAATAAATTCCATTTGGGAAATATATGATGAAGATGGTCAGTGCCTACAGCCACAAGAGGAGATAAGTATGGCCGATGTAGCACATTTTCAAAATGCATATGAACGAAAGGGGGAGGCGGATGCGGGAGCCATGTTATGGGCAATGGACTTATATCCCACTATGTTTGACGATGACGATAATGAAAATATTTACAATGAAGTCACTGAAGAGGAGATACTGGAAGTTTTCAAAGCATTTAAAAGGGATAAAATCTCTGGACCAAACAGGTGGTCTCTTGAAATTTTCACTCATATTTTTTTTTTATATTTTTGAAAGAGATCTTCTAAATATGGTGGAGTCAAGGATTATGGGGAAAAGCCACCCGCTCATTAATTCAACATATATAGCACTCATTCCAAAGTGGTTCCCATCCACAACTTTTAATGACTGCAAGCTCATTTCACTATGCAATCTTATTTATAAGATCATCTCCAAAACCATATCCAGCTAGATGCGGAACATTCTGTCTAGATTTATATCACCTGAGAAATATGGTTTTTTACAGGATTGGAAAATACATGATGTCATTGTCATTTCTCAGGAATGTATGCATTCGATACATACAAAGCACTTAAATGTTGCCATTATGAAGGTGGATCTTCAGAAGGCATATGACTGTTTAGATTGGGGCTATCTTCAACTGGCCTTGCATAAAATCGGGATGCAACCCAGATGCGTGGAATGGGACATGCCCTGTGCCTTGAATTTAAATTACGTGGTTATTATCAATGGATATCCTACTCGCTTCTTCAAGGTTGGACGAGGACTGAGACAGGGTTGCTCACTTTCTCCTCTTTTATTCATCCTCACTATGGATGGCTCGAGTTTTCGAATAAAAAAAGCGGTGGATGATGATAAATTTCAGGCACTGGTATTGGGGAACAATATAAAAATATCACATGGTTTTTTCATTGATGATGTGCTCATCATGGGTATGTTGAATCGTCTCTCATGGCTGAATATTCTCCATATTTAAAAAAAAATTTCTATAGCAACTGGTTTGAATATGAACATGCACAAATCTATTGTTTATCATGATTTGGGTGATATGGAGGTAATTGAATATATTAAGAATATGTTTGGTATTGAGGTAGAACCAATGAAAAATGATATGAAATATCTCAGATATCACATAAAACCAAATTTCTATAGAAACAATGAATGGCAATGGTTGGTAAACCGGTTTTTTAGGCGAGTTTCTGGATGGCAATATCATTGCTTGTCTTTGGGTGGACGCTCACACAGGTTGTTCTTACCCAGAAAGGGGTATATTGGGTACACTTATTTCACATTCCTCAGGCCATCATTAATAGCATTAATCGTACTATTGCTAATTTTATTTGGGCAGGCTGCAATGGACATAATACATTCCAGTTAACCAAATTGTCACGTATTGCTTGCCAAAAAAGAATGGGAGGCTGGGGTATTATGAACCTCAGAACATTTGGATGTTCGTTGCTGATGAAATCCTTATAGCGAGCTATCTTTGGGTCTGGTATATGGAGCAATGTGATCAAACAAAAATATTTGAAGGACCTGGATTTTCTATATTGGTTCCGTAAGCACAACATTGGTATTTCGTGTGGATCGGCCATATGGCGCAGCTTTCAAAAGGTTGAAAAATATTTTATTCAACACCTGGTGTGGAATATGGGATCTGGTCACTCTATCATCATTGGGGTGGATCAAATTCTAGGTGCCAGCGGGGATTGTTGTATATCTAAATTTTTAATTGGTTTTTATATGGAAAAGGCATTTATTTCTAGAACCGGCTTACTAATTCATGGTGGGAAGGATCTCCTATATAGAAAAATCCACAATAACTAGGGATAGTCGGTAATCTGGCTTTGGAATGGATGCAAATTAGTGTCGTTTTAAAAGAAATGGGTATATGCCAGGAGGAACAATGTGGTAGTTTGGTGTGGTCGAGAAGAATGAAGGCCATAAATATTATGGTGGCTGACATATATATTTCTCTGAGTGGTAGAGATGGAAGGTGTATGGAAGATCCGATATTGTATGCTTTCTAAAAAACTCACATTCCTAACAAAATCATTCTATTCTCATGGTTAGTTTTCCACAACAAAAACATTACATGGGAGAACTTGCAAAAGTGAAAATGACACGGACCAAGCATATGCACAATTTGCAAATAGGAGGGGGAAACAATGATCATCTATTCCTCAAGTGCCATTGCACGATCTAGGTATGGGAAAATTTGGCAATGCATTATGATATTCCTTATAATCATTTTCTTGACATTGCCGATTGTATGGGGTGGTGGAGTAAACAGAAACCTGTCTGGAGGATAATTTTGCTCCTATTTTTCTGGACTATATGGAAATAGAGAAATAAACACATATTTGAGAAATCTCCCGAGGATTTCGAACTGGTATATGAGAATATCATATCATTATACACACTGTTTCCTATACATGTGAATATACCCAAAAAAATCAACAAAGGAGCAACTGCCCACACATGGTGTACCCGATTGGTTTTTTTGATGGAGCGGCACAAAACAATGTCTGCGGTTGTGGATTCTACATAGCGATGTCAAATGAATTACAATACAGAGTCCACTGGAATGCTGGTATGGGATCGAATAACAAGGCAGAGGCAATGGCTCTATGGGGCATTTTATGGCTCACAAGTTTTCTCAATATCCCCGACATCCATATATATGGGGATTCAAAGATTATCATGGACCATGTTAATGGCAAGGCACAGATCAAGCAATCAGCTCTTCTTGGTTGGTTAAGGAGAATTGAAAGTCTTTGGTTTCAACTCGGGAACCCCCCAATCAATCACATCGGCAGAGAGCATAACCAGCTTGCGGATGAGCTCTCAAAGAAAGGACTTCAAGGAATGGTGGGAGAAGTGCATATGGATATATTTATGGAGGGAAATATTCTGGGTGTTGTGGAGTTCACGTTTCCAAGATAGTTTTGCATATACTTAATGATCTTTTTTGTATAAATGTTTCTCTTTTTTTGTATGTAACAGGTAACAATGGAATCAGATGGCGATATGGTTTTTTATATGATACATTATGAATATGGGATGATATGGTTTCATCACAAAGCTATATTGATGTAATTAACTAATTTAGTACTCTCTCATATATCTGATATATTCAATATGCAGAACTTATTTGGCTATACACTCTTTGTATGTACATCTCTTTATATGGGCACTTTACAGGCGTTGGCTAATCACGTAACCCAAATTTTCTGGTGTTTTATGATGATACGAGTAAATGAATGTAGCTATGATGTACATGATCCATCTGATAATATAAATATATCTTTTTTCTTACTAAAATAAGAGATTAATTTGATCAATCGTTATCTTTACTTTTTAATTGTAATTGTTCAATTTTAAATTCTTAAATTCATATGAAAATTAACTACCTCAATAATCTGCCTAAAATTTTGTAGAGCAGTAACTTTTAGTAAATATGCTTATTTCACTGAATATAAAGAATGTGCAAAGTTTCTTATTCCTTAGAATTAAATTTGAAATTTCAACTATTTAAGTTTATATTTATGTTAAACAAACTTTACATAAATTTTAAGATTAGAAAATATTGGTAAGAAATCTTATTTACTTAAGTGAATATGATAAACTTGGGAATATTTCTATGTATATAATTAAATATATTCCATAACATATGAAAATATTTATATGGATATAATTGCTTACATTCATAACCTTTTCATGGATGAAAAAGCAGAAAATCCCCTTAACACATAGTCTTGTTTAATGTTTAACATAAATTTTTTTAGGTTTGATGCAAAGAAACATTCATCATTAGCAATTTAGTGGAATGTCCCAAAATATTAAAGGTAAATTTCTTGATTTTATTGACCATCACCCAGTTGTTCAAATGAAACTCACCTCCATAAAAACCCTTGCCAAGAGTTTCGTTCACGGATTGATGTAGATGGATATTTCCCAATGATTTAATTTATATGACTACCTTAGTAATTAATTAATGTAATATATTGAATTGACGATGATAATTATCATCAACTTTTTTAGATTATAATTAGTTTATAGAAAATTAAAAGAGGTAAATATTGCATCAATTCTTTTAAAATCTTATTTCTAGGCAAAAAAAGAGTCTTTCAAGATTACCATATTATATTGTAACAAATATTTTTAAATTGAATTTTAATTTGGGTTTACGATAAGTGTTTTAATTCAAATGTAATGATTTTTTTACCCAAGTCATAGCCTCTTATGTCATCCTAGCACCAGCGACTAGTGATTATGGCTAGACCTGGAAGCAATTTTGGGGAACCTCTTGTCATTCATGTTGTTTATTTTTTATTGTACATTTAAGGACCTAACCATGGGTTTGCATTCACTGGGGAGAGGGTAGCTTTTATGAGGGCGATAAAATACAGTGCATCACTTTGAATAGTAATATTATAAATTATATAATTACTTTTCTTTTGCTTATCCTTCTCCAAAAAAATTTAGAGATATTTCATCACCAAGCTTCACATCATATAAGATAAAAGGAATGATAAAAGTATCAAATATGAGTGTTTTTCTATCACACGTGTAAAGGTTTGCTAATTTATACTTGTTTTCAAGGTCATAATAAGGTGTTCACCCTTCATTTATTTCAACACTATAATTCCAATTGAGCTTCCAAGATATTTAAATGAAAGGTATTTCTTATCGATTATCAGTTTTATATGTAAATAATTCATATAAACATAAACATTTATTATAAAGAAACACAAATATTTTTAATGTCGCCTAGAGAAGAAAAAATAAAAAATAACATATTTCTTATGTAAATTGTGGAGAAGATCCATCTAAAAATATGTATAGCTCTAGAAGTTTAAGTTTCCTAAGGATAGAAGCATAGTTTTATTACAAGTCTTGTTGTCTCAGAGGTTCTCAAATGGAGATTGAAAAAGAACTATTATTATAGCAAGTTACTATATTAATGTAAAAGAAAATTAGACAAATGATATTTTTTTATTAAATTCATTGAAATAGGTTTAAAGTAGATAGAGTTAAAATAAATATAATGATGCTTTTACTTCATCAAATATAAGGTTTAAAATCAGAGTTTGCATTCTGTTGTAGCCATTTATTCAATTGATTACTTTGATTAAGTTAATAAACATTTATATTTTTAATACACTTAGTTGAGCAACCAATCTTTAGAGGTTCTTCAAAATAAGTAGTTTTACGATATTGTTTGTACCATCTCCTAAATCAACCTTAAATAGGATTATATGTGTACCATTAAGGAAAATAGCACCACCAACTCCTCCTTTTGGGGAGATTGCCTTAACTTCCATTGTCAAAGTACCCCCAAGCCCCTATTTTGTTGATTTTAGCATGGGACAAGTATCTCATTACAAGGGTTTGTATCTCGGATTTTAAATATGCAAAAATGGATTTAACCTTAGAAGCACATTGGATGGGAAGGATATCCATGTTCTCAAATATCCTTGTATTTCTAGCTAACCAAATGTCCCATGAATTTATTGAAGGTAGGAATTTCAACACTTTGCTCTAGATTTTGCACCAATGTGTGAGAAATTCTTCAACATATTCCCCTTCGCATTATTTTTTTTTATCCTTATAGAGAGAATATATTATAAAAGTTAAACATGGAAATTGTTTCTTCATAATATATTAATTGATTTTTCAAAGGACAATTTTTCGTTCATGATTTTTTTCGTCTAATCTCATGACATCCTCAAGTAGATGAATTACAACATCTACGCAACATTTATTTTTTCTTGATCCTCTTTCAATCTTCTTCTTTTCCCTCCATGCCCAAACTATCATATCAATTAGAAGGGATTAAATTTCATTTTCATGGGGAGTTGTTACCCAATATTGGTCTAGTGCTTTTATTATACCTTTCCCTAAACTAGGCATATAGTAGTCAACCTTAACATGAATAGTACCACTCAGATGCTATAGAACCTCAACCATGTACCTCAGAATGATTTCTAGTGTGGGCCTAGGAAATATTCCTATGTAGGCCCTATGTTGTGGTTTAACCATCGAATCCACCATAGTAGGTTGGATATACCTTACAATGATGATACCCTTTCTACTCGAATCATCCTACAAGTTCCCATTTTGAACACTATTTTTACACATGCATTGTTCATCTTTCTTACAGAAAAAGTTAATATTTTGGCCAATCGTGGGATGTGCAAAACACCAAGGAGTGTTTTAATCCTTTCATCCATGAGTTCCAACTTGACTTTTCCTTGCACTATGATTCTATTTTTTGAGTCATCTCCTAGGAAAGCATTACCACCATCATACATTTCCTATTCACAAAACCACTCCCTATGAGGGTTTATATGAAAAACTGCAACTAATTCATCCAATCGCGCCTCATGATTTGTATGTGTTCTTGAAGAAGAAAAAAACACACACATCGCCTTTTTCATCTAAGGAGAATTTTTATTTTGCAAAAGGAGCACCAATGGATCCCTTCCCTTTTGAAACACTTTTGGATCTACAATGTTTCTTGTAATGCCCTTCTTTTCCACATCTCTAGTATAGATTTACAAATTTTCCTAGAGATTTAGATCTCCCTTTTAAGGACCTATTTTTATTTCTATCCTAGGAGTGTCTTCTTACATATAAGGCATATGCATTCTAACTTTCCATATTATTTCATTTCATCACTTTCTATAAAAAGGATGAGATTATTTCATTAAAACTTAAAGTAGTCGAATTACTACCTATGGAAACAACTAGACTATCCATGATTCTAATAAATAACACAAAAAAAATCATACACATATGCATTAGAAATCTTAAAATCAACAAATAGTAGTTGACTTAACATAGTATTGAAGGCATTCATATGCTTTATTCTCTATCCTTTATCCTCAAGTTATACAACTTCTTCCACAAGAACAATTTGTTCACCATGGACTTAAACTATTACAAAGCCCCTAACTTGTTCAACAATGGCTTTACTATAACTCCTCTTAAAACATTCCATAATACAAAATTTGAGAGGCATAATTGTATTGTGTTCTCTACCTTTTTATCCAACTTAGTCTAGTCTTTTGTCAACATCTATGTAGATATGGTGCATGGATCCATAATGATCCATTGATCTTTTTCCACCAAAAGATATTCCATTTTGAGCTTCCACAACTCAAAACTTTTCCCATTGAATTTATAAATCATCATCTTTGAACTGATCATCGTTTCCTTTCACCACAAGAACTGATATTGTATATATGCCACTTTAACAAGGTTTTCCACAAGCTCGAGCCTAAACCCTTAGCCATAAAGGTATCCCCTTGAAGCCAAACTAATATAATACCATTTTTTGGTTTTACCCATGTACAATTAATTGATGCAATTAAATTCTTAATAAAATTAGAAAGATTCAATGTTGTGCATGCACACACACACACACGCACATTTAACATAGATATTTTACCCTAGAAACCCAAATTGGGAAAACTAGAAGTATTTTTCAGTATATTCTATTTTACAATGTTACAATACAATATGCATATACTACAATATACATAATCCCCCATTCCATTATCCTTGGATTATAATACAATTGTAGTTCCTTAAATATAATTACAAAAATATGTGTTAAACCACCATGTGCTACATAACTACTAAAAGTGAAAACTTTGTGCTTAAAATAACCAAAAGTGAATGAAAAAAATCACCTTTTTTTTTTTAGTTTTTATCTGAGAGTATGCACGCAAAGAATATAACACATACACACCAAAAGTATCTTGTTTCTCTCTCTTAATAATTATTAAGGACATGAGAGCAATCCATAATGCAAAAGGCCTTGCAATGGTACTCATATTCAACTCAAATTCCACCTAAACATGTTTATACCTTGGCATCTATTTCTAGTGCACAAAACTCAATGGCACATGTGTCCCACTTGAAGGATAAATAGCCCCTATAATTTTCCTATGTGTTGGTTCAAGGAATTTTTCATGGTTCTTGAGCATGAGAAGCTTTAATGAGATGCTAAGGTAGTCGTTTTCATTCTTTGATGATGGTCAAGGACTTGTATCCCATACATGTCCCATGTGGTGGCCTGAGGACACATTCATGGTGCTTAAGAATGAGAATATATGTTTAGGACCTAAGGTTATTATTTATGTCATACTTCCCATGGTATGCTACCTAAATGCTAAAGAATTCTAACCATGGCCTAAAGGATAATTGCTATTGTGGCCCTAGGAAACAATCTATAGTGTATTAGAAGCCACTAAGTTTTAACCCAAACCAAGACTTAGACAAAGAGACCCAATATTGGTATGCCAAGCCTTTTAATAAGTCTCGTATTCCATTCTTGGACCACATATTTTGTACAAAGTTCATTCTAATGTTTTTCGGGCCAATTTATATGTTATAAAAACAATATGTGCATGTTAAAAGCATGCACATGTTAATAATAATGTGTGATTTCGTTGGAATAAAATAAAAGGGCACAATGCATAACCACATTGTCTCTTAAAAATAAGGTTCGTTGTACACAAGAAGTGTCATATACTAGAGAAAAAATGTTGTTTCAATATTTTTGATTGTATAGTGTGATTAGGATTGTCAAATTATTATTTTCATTAAAATTTTTGAAGATAGAAAAAAAATGGAAGCTTGAAAAGAAGTTTGATACAAAGGATTAGCCCCTTGAAAAAATTCAATGGGTTAAGATCAAATACAAATATGGGTATGGAAAAACATAGGCATCAATTAGTCACTGCATTAGTTCCTTACAAGATGAATGTTATGATGATATCTACTTCATCACCATAGGTGAAGCACATGAACTCAGTGGAATCCATTCTAATTTGAACATCAAGTCAATATTCAACCAATGTTCCATCATCAAAGAATAATCAATTTTAAAAAGACATATAAATTTTGGTAGACAATGAGTATACAAAGGGTGACACTCTTGATAATACCTAAACTCCCAAATACTCAATTGGTGACCAGCTCCCAGGCTAAGCCATCAAGCCATCATGAACTTGAGCCAAGGCCACATCTTAAATGATTAGCTGTGATAGATCCATATTTTGGATCCCTAAAGAAGGCCCACTTCTATATAACCAAATGTCTAGATACTTGGATGTGCATTGTCATGGCCCTTTATCTCTAGGCTCTAAACGATTAACATTCAGATTTGTATAGCCTTACAGTGTAGTGGTTCATGTGGTGAGGTTGATTTATGAATAATTAGGGTTTATTCATACCAACCACTAACACATATATAGGGTTTATATAGAAACATAGTTGGTCAAATATTTCCGAACTGAAAGCTTCCAGGTGATGACTATTTGAACTATAAACCTCAGAAGATGCATCTCCATCCCTTTTCTCATGGTAACCTAATCCATCAATAAAGGAGTCTCATCCTCTCATGGATTTGAAACTTCCTCCTCTTGGCCTATAAAATGACTAGAGGGTATAGGGATTGAGCAGGTCAGAACTGAGAGAAAACAAACTTGTGTTTTTGGTTTGAGATTGGAAAGCTTGTCATCTAAGGAGGAGACTGAAGGCATTTGGAAGGGACGTCATGGAATCAAGGCGACGGTTGTAAGGCTACTCTTATTTACTGATTAATACAAATGAACACTTTATCCTATTGATTTTGTCTTGTGCGAATGATGAATGGTCTACAATTTTTTATAATGTTTATTAAGGCAAATTCAATCCCTAATTTCCTTGATCATTAGGCTAAGTTGTTTGGATTATTATATCACATGTTATTTTGATCCTTTTGTGGTTTATGTTTGCAGGTCTTATCAAGAATTGAAGAAATGCATCAAGTCATAGCAAGGGATCTTCATCAGGAATTTCGTGAAATAGGTAAGAGGTTGATCCATTAGCTATATTGCTTATTATTCGAATGAGTTCAACTTAGGGAAGGACTAAGTTCAATTGTCATGATTGTTTCTAGTTTCCATTTAGGATCTAGGGAGATCGCTCTTGTCCACAAGAGGGATTGTTTGGTGTAACAATATTGTTGGGCCTTCATTAATATGCTACTTCACTCCAACATGAAGTTATCTAAACTTATTAAGAGACTAGTTGTAATATCCCTAGAATTGCATATTAACGTTTATTATTTATATAATATGAAAATGGTATTACTTTAATGTGTTTGACATGTTATCATTCCCTTAACATGCTATGGTGGGCATCAAGAATCTGTTAGGGTTCTTAATCGCTTACAATTACCATGACAGGTACATTTCCCTTGGATAGATAATGTTTCTTGTAATTAGATTCAATTTTGGTTGGACTTATTGGCTATAATGGTTGAATAGTAACTTCAAGTGATGATAAGTATCCATGCAGTGGTGGAAAAGCATTCATTTTTAGTTGAGATTTGCATTTTCTTCAAGTATGATGATTATGTTGGGGTTTCGATGGTTTCAGTGGTTACTCCATAGCCACTCCTATGATATCCCAATTTCTCTTCCACGTTTTCCTATGTTACACTGGCAGATGGGTACTCAATTTGCAAGATTTATAAAGACAAAAATATCTCATGTACAAGGTGAGATGTGATGTTGATGAATAGAGCAGGCATGTGGGTAGGTTTAAAAGTAATGGATTTGTCATATGTGTGAATAAATCCCATATGTGCAGAGTTGGGATGCCACAATATTTGGTATTTAACATATCTAACACTGGTTGATGAGGTCAAAGACATATTCCACTCTCTTCTGCATGCTACCATTTGGCACTTCCAAGGACAAGGCCATGAACATCCGTGAAGAGGTTAGTTGACCATACTTTTGAGGTATGCATTAATTATATTAATTTTTTGGAAAAATATCTATTAAATCATGTGCACAAAGACATAGGTAAACTAGGTTTACTTTGTTGAAAATATTTCATGAATTCTTGTACACAAGGACTAGTTACTTATATTAAATTCTTGGAAAAACTTCCATGAATTCTTGTGTAAAAAGACATAGGTTAAATATATTTATTGTTTCTTTAAAACATTGCATGGTTATATGGTTAGAAAGATAAAATTATTGTGTTAATATCTTTCAAAAAAAATTGCATGGGTCTTGTGTGTTAACCTCTTGAAAAAGGTTGCATGGTTCTTGTGTGTGAAAAAAAAAGTTAACCATGTTATTTTTTTGAAAATGATTTTCATATGATTATTGTTTGGATAAGTTAACCATGTTTGTAATGAACCCGAGTTAAAATTTCATGTAATAAATATTAATAAAAGCAAAATAAGACCAAGGACATGGGACACATATTCCAAGATGAATGTTGGGTAAAACATCCTAGTGGGCATAGCTTGTTTATTATGGCTAAGGAAATTGGCAAAGGCTTCTACAAAGGCTTTGGAAAAGGAAAGAGGAATTAATTGGCATTTATTTATGAAAATAAAGGAAAGTAAGAGAAAAGGGAGATGAAGGGTCAGATATTTGCATGAGGAGGAAATTAAAGGAAAAATAGAGGAAAATGAAGTAATTAGAGGTCTAAACGATAAAAAGGCTTCTGAGGACCAGTTCATAGCTTTTTATCAGTTTTTTTTCATTTATAGTTTGGTTATCTCATACTCTTGCAAACTTAGAGCATTCTTGGAGCACTGTAGCATTAGAGAAAGAAAGCCAAGGGAGGACAACGAAAGCAAAGGATAAGAAAAGAAGGTTAGATAAAGCGGCATCAACAAGAGAATATTCCAGGTAATAGATTGCATGTGTGATTTCCTAACTGAGGTGTGAATGCATGGTTCATGCATTTGCTCATTTTGTTCATTTGTTTTCATTGGCATGTGTTTTTCCTGGTTAGATAGTGGTTTCATCCTTGCCTTGTCATTTCTTGGATATCCATGGTGTGATGGGATTCTTTTTTGGTTGAGATTTGGATTGCACAAAGGTTTTGGAAATGGGGGAGGTGGTCTTAGGAAAATTCCCAAGGGTTGAGGGTGGAGGTGGTTTAATCTCTGGGAAGCCCTCAATAGGTGGGTGGACATAGAAAAATTACTCAAGGTAATGTTGAAGAAATTCTGAGGCATCCAAGTTTGTTTTGGGCTTAATGGTCCCTTGATCAATTTTGGTGAGATTACGATAGCTTAAGGGTGGAGGTGGTTTAATCTTCGAGAAGCCTTGTTTGTTCATGTCTTTCTTTTCTTATGTGATCTCTTGACCAGTTTTTTTGTGATTGTGGTAGAATAAGGGTGGTGGTGGTTTAATCTCCAGGAATCCCTGGTTTTTTATGTCTTAAGATCCCACATTCATGCTTAGAATTTGGCACCAGGGTGATTGGTTTAAAGAAATATTTGGTTCAGCCTAATACATGGTGAAGTGGTACATGGAATTCCCTAACTTGGTTGGATTTTGCATCAATTAATAAGAGTTATTTTCTTATGGTAATCTATCAGCACTTGTACTTGTGATTATGATGATTTGATGGTTGTTATATCATGTTTAATAATTCCATTATATGTTGTTTAAAAGCATGGATCTATTATATGCTCTACTTATGGCTTTTTTCAGGATATGATAAGTATTTGATGGTTACCGAATGCATGGCCAAAATTTTTTATTGCAGATATTATGATAGGGAATTAGACCTTCTTGGTGATTCTTAGATAATTTCCAGAATTCGATGATCTGATATGCATTCATGACCTGTAGCTTACATGTTTGTACCATGTGTTTGATGAAATGATTGTTATGGTTAGGCTTGGTTAGGTCAAGTTCTTGTTCAAGTATCTTATGAATGGTTTTTCCCTTTTGTTATTTATCATTCTAGAAAGTTGCATTGATTTATGGGAAGTGGTATGGAGGTTAGCTTGAAATGGTGGCTCAAAATCTATAACCGTACCCTCTGAACTGTAGCTTTTGGGTCACAAATGTTGGGAAGTAGACTTATGAATGTGGTTATAAGCTCACAATCATTACCTTGCCTTTATATCAAGCATGCATTTGGGAAGTTTTCTTAATGAAAAAGAGACTCACCTCAGGGATTGGCCATTTGGGGTGGTTCCCTGGCCTCTAAGTGCCTTGTACCTCCTTGGTAAGGTCAACAAAGTTTCAATTTGCTTACTCCACTTTCTTAACTGGAATTAGGAGTTAAGTTCATGTCATAGTAGCCCTCAGCTCATGTTTACCCTAGAAGGCCAGCTAAAGTGGGTAAATATGGGAGGAGGTGGTTACCAGCTAGTATAAGAGTGGGTTTATGTTCTCTTTGGGTGATATTCGATACCACAGGGTGGTATCGAGCATGGTTGAAATACTTGGAATGGATGGGATAGATGCATGTCATTATGCATGCATTGTCATGGTATTGGTTATCATGCATGAGGTCAATGTATGTAGTTAATTTTATCATGAATGATGTCGATATATTGATATGATTATGTATATACATGTATCGTGATAATCTAGACTGATTTTGTAGACAAGATAGTCTCCCCTGAACTTCACTGAGGTATTTTTATTTTGTTTATATTTGGTTATCTGACATGGTATGTTTGCAGGAAGAGGAAGATTGGATATTACTAGAAGAATGGTGGCTTATAATTCATATGACTTTCTTTATAGATCAACTAAGCAACATGGGGAATAGTACTCTCCTACATATCGTATACCTTGAGAAGTCTAAAGGAAAAAATCAAAAGTTTCAAAAAAGATAATGATAAGATAACTTAGTCACAAGAAATACTTGCCAGGGCATAGGAAAAACAAGCAGAGGTTAATGGAGTTATCCTTCAGAGCATATAATATTTATCAAGACATAGAAAACCATGTATCAATTATGGATAGGAGGATAGGACTAATGGGGAATATGGTAGCATGTCTAATGGAGGGCACATGTTTGACAAGGATGACATGGTCAAAGGTGGTAGATGGTTGGATACACCTGACAGGAGAAGTAGTGGCTATGGGTTCTACTCTAGTTCTGGTTCAGAAAGGTATAATGGACATCATCATTATCATCCTTACAGAAGGAGTGAGAGGGGGTACTTTCCATATGAGTTCAAGAAAGCTAGACCTCCTATGCTTAATGGAGAGATGAAGAAACTGGAACATGTAGAGGCATGGATGTTTGGGATGAAGAAATTCTTTGAGCTGCATGATTATACAGAGAATACAAAAGCCAGGATAGTTGTTAGGCCCCCATACTACTAGTGTAACCCCTTATTGTTATTAGTACAACCCACTTATTATATTGATGTACCATGTAGTGCCCATATTGTTACTATTGTGCCCCATAGAAGCCCACTATTGTTATTATTGTGCCCTTACATTATTATTGCTATGTCGGCTTTGATTATGTTATGACCCCTTAGACTCCTATATATAGAAAGGAGGTCTTTTCATTTGTATATTCTAAGAATTGTTCATTTATGTAATGTAAAGGAGGTTGCCCCCTCGAAGAGGCTGAATTTTAAGGCGTTGATCTATCTTTTCTATCTTTTTCTTAAGCTAGTTCCATAACATTTGGTATCAGAGCTTTGGATTCTAGGGTTTTGCTGCTCCAAACAGATCATCGTGACATTTTCGCTATAACTATTTTTCTACGACATTTCACAAGCTAAAAAAAACCCATTTGAGAAGAAATCATGCTGAATCTCGGATCCGAATTTCAGAAATTTTTGCGCTATATTTGCGGAGATATGATCTGAGGAAGTTGGTCTTCTTGCAGACTCCTGAATTACATTCCAAACAAGTGACCTGGGGAAAATCATCATAACTTTCTCTCTGAGCATTATATTGAAATTTTGTAAGAAGGTACAGAAAGAGAACGGATTGTTGTTTCTTGTATATATTTTTTAGAGCTGAACGTTGAAACAATGACACGTGGCACGTCGTACAAGTTCGCCCTATTGAACTAGTCTATAATCAGGTCACTGTGGGAGATTTGGCATAACTCTTCCTTGGAGAATCCAATTTAGATCATATTGGTGACATTGGAAAGAGGACACAGAGGACTACTGCAGGTTGCAATTTCAGAACTTAAAGATCCAAAAGTACAGATTTAAAGTCGTTTCAAGATCAAGCTCCTAAAATCAAGAAAAAGCAAGATGAGTAAGTTTGATGGCAAGGATCCGGTAAATTGGATACTTCAGATGGAGCAATATTTTGATATACATGGTGTACCACTATTGCAAAAAGTATGTATTGCATCTTCGTATTTAAAACCAGATCAATTTTTATGGTATGAAGGGCTTTGTTCTCGTAAACAACTTGTTACGTGGTAAATTTGCACGGAGGAAATGATAGCACATTATGAGGATACAAAGAGCAACACCTTCTTTAGAGCAACACCACAACAATTAGAAAGAGTAAAAGAGCCTCGTTACATAATGGAAAGTAAAATTATGGCAGCAAGGAAGTCTACCCTTCACAACTATAAAGATGGAAGTGTTGTTTCTTCTAGCCTTCCACAACCTACAAGGGTTACACCACAACAATTGGAAGAAAAAAGAGAAAAAGGGCTTTGTTAAAATTGTGATAGCAAAATCACTAAAGGTCATAAGTGTGCTAAGAAGAAATTATTTACATAGAATATGAAGAGGAGGAAGAAAAGGATCAAAAAACATAAAAAGAAGCGGATATACGCCAGGACCCCACCCCAAAGAAAGAAGAAATGAATCAGACTGTATCTTGTAAAGCATTGGCAAGAATTACCACTCCTCAAACTCTCAAGATAGAAGGACATATCAAGAAGAAAAAGGTGCAAGAAGTGAAAGATCACATCGAGAAAGAAGAAATGAATCCAACCATATCTTGTAATTCATTGGTCGAAATTACCACTCCTCGAACTATCAAGATAGAAGGACATATCAAGAAGAAAAATGTTCAAGAAGTGAAAGATCACATCGAGCATCATGAAATGAATCCGACCATATCGTGTAAAGGATTGGAAGAAATTACCACTCCTCAAACTCTAGAGATAGAAGGAAATTTCAAGAAGAAAAAGATTCAAGCAGTGAAAGATCACATCGAGCATCAACAACAAGTTCTCCAACTTTTAAAGGATAACACCACTTTGGTGTAAAATAAAATGAAACAACAGGTAGATCAACATCATAGTGAAAAATGTTTTGATTTAGGTGATTGGGTATTTTTACTGCTACATCTCAAGCAAGCTATTTATGAGAAGGAAATGTTGGCAATACTACATGCACTTAAAAAATGGCAACCTTACCGAATGGGAAGACTCTTCAAGGATGAAGATGTGGAAGCATTGTTTTGTGCTATTTCTATTATCCAACTAGATTGGATAAACGAAGCAAGGGATGAATGAAAGAAGGAAAAAGAAGTATGGCCACTTATTCAAAAGTTGCAAAAGATCCCAATTCAAACAATATCGCCAGAAATTGAAGAGTCAGGAAAAATTATATTGGAACTTGGAGTAGTCATAGAAACAAGAACCCGACAGCTACGAAATCGATCAATTTCAGAGTATCTCATCAAGTGGAAGAACTTACCCGCTGAAGATTCCACATGGGAGGACAAGAATTTTATACAGAAGCATCAAGAACTACTCAAGTGTTGAGGACAACGCTTTTTGAAGGAGAGGGGCTTGTTAGGCCCCTATACTACTAGTGTAACCCCTTATTGTTATTAGTACAACCCACTTATTATATTGAAGTACCCATGTAGTGCCCATATTGTTACTATTGTGCCCCATAGAAGCCCACTATTGTTATTATTGTGCCCTTACATTATTATTGTTATGTCGGCTCTGATTATGTTATGACCCCTTAGACTCCTATATATAGAAAGTAGGTCTTTTCATTTGTATCATCCAAGAATTGTTCATTTATGTAATGTAAAGGAGGTTGCCCCCTCGAAGAGGCTGAATTTTAAGGCGTTGATCTATCTTTTCTATCTTTTTCTTGAGCTGGTTCCATAACAATAGTTATTTTCAATCTTAAAGGAAAATTGAAAATATGGCGGGAATATGTGAAATGTGTCAGAGACATAAGGACATAGGAGTTGACTTGACATGAGTTTAAAAGTCTCTTCGAAAAAAGTACTTGTTAGAGAGATAATATGATGGTAAGGCTGAGGAGTTCTATGAATTGAAAATGGGATATATAACAGATGAGGAGTACATGACCAAGTTTTTAGAGTTTTTGAGGTATGTACCTTATATTAAGGATGAGAAGAAAAGGGTTCAGAGATTTATCAATGGACTTCTATTAGCATTCAAGGATCAGATTGATTATGATGAGCCTCGGTCACTAGAGGAAGTCATTGGGAAGTTGAAGCATTGTTATGAGCAATCAAAGCATATTTCTGAGTCAAAATGGAATGACAAGACTAAAGGAAAGTGGCCACCGAAGAATGGAAGACCTTAGGATGTAGGTGAGAAATAAAATGTTCCTCCTTATAAGACGTTTAATGTAGTAGAGAAGGGACATGGAACTCAACCTGGAGAGCAACAAAATAGAGGTGATTGTAGGGGACAGTTACAGCATTGGATTTGTGAGAATATTGTCCTTCCTTGATAGATGGTGTAGTCATGGGTAAATCGTTGATTGGAAGTGTGTAATAGATAAGTGGTTTGCGGGTGGGGGGGGGGGATGTATGGAGGCATGTTGGGTGTCATAAATGAACAAGTTATAGGGTGTGGGAAATGATACAATTTGACTTTTTGTATGATAGGGGGCATCACCCTAGGGTGTGGAACCAAAATGTTAAGGGTTGAGGTAGGGTGACCAATGAATTAACTTGGTGCATATGGTTGAAACAACGAGGGGGTTTGATGATCAAAGGGGAGGGGTGGACGCAGTGAATCAAATGTAAAAGGAATCAATGTACTCCCGATGTTTAGAAACATAGAGTTACTCTCCCTAATATTCTCATCAAATAATCGAATTTGACAACTTGAAATATTGTAAGATGTGGAATCTTCAGTTGTAATAATAAAAATTGCACATATTTATGCAATTGCATGGAAGGTGATGAAGATAATGATATTTTTCATTTCACATAAAAGGATACTTAAATTGAAATTTCCATACCAATATTGTGTAGAATAGAATGTTGTACCCTTCTAGATGTGTGGTCTAAATTTATTTCTTTTGTAGAAGATATCTCCAATTGTTCATTCATGCTTCTTTTCCTTCCACAATCCCATCCAAACTTTAGAATCTATGTTTCATCTTTTCTTGATTTCAACTCATGATAATGTTTCTCTTTATTTTGATTGGGCTCATGAAACTATGTCATCTCCTTATAGTGATTTTGGATGGAGTTAGAGCACCAATATTTTTTTATTGTACTCTTGGCTTACATTTGCTACCAATTTCTTCAGTGCATATGTTGGCTCCAAATTTGTGGATGTTATTTGTCATAAACCCCTGATTTTCTTATAAGTTGATGAAATAACAAGCCTAATTTTGTCATCGTTAATTATGGAACTATCTAGTCTTACAATGGTTGAATCAGTATGGTATGATAAATCATCCACATCATAAATGTGATTTTCATTATGACACATAAAATTGGAAGGATAAGGTGGAAGCTCTATTTCAATTTCTAGGGTTATTACAATAATTTATTTAAATCAAATAAAATTCTAGGCCTTTCGATAATAGAACAAGAGATATTAGGCAATACATTTTCCCCCAAAACATTGCTAGTCACTAGCATCTCAACTTTTAAAACATGTTTACAAATATTTCCATTTAGGGTCCATTTTAAATTACAAAAGTGTAGATAAAACCATTAATAGATTACATTATACCATGTACCACAAGTCTCCATTTTCGGAAACGAACCAAATTCTCATATTTACTATTTCGATTAGCCACACATTCTTCATCTGGGATGTTCTTTTCTTTGCACTTGCATTTAATTGTTGCTCATATTTTGTAGCTCATACAAAACCAGTATTTTTTAAACATTGCTTGTGAATGTAATATAGTTCAACCTTTTTTCAATAACAAATGTAGTAACCAATCTACCCTTCTATGGGATGCAATATTCTTCTTGCGAAGATTTCTTTTTTTTAGATATTGATGATAAGATTCAATAGCATTATCTGTGTCTTGATTGAAGTGTGGGAAATCCCTATATGATTTTTCCCACATATCTGGAAAAAGAAATAAAAAATAAAAAATATTACATATATTATATGTTAAGAAACAAGTTAAAATGGTCCATTACAACATGAACTAATAACCCCCAACTTCAAAAAAATTACATAATTTATTGTTGGCTAACCATGTGGTTGTAAAATAATCCAAAAACACAGTTTATTACTTTTCATCTAAAACACTTTCAAGTGCATATTGTATAGATTCATCATCTTTACACGAATGCATAATTTCTCCTAAAGCAAAAAACATGCGAAATTTATTTTCCTTTCCCTTGACTTTATTTACAACATTCTGCAACCATGCTCGATGAACATGCCATACACACAATAATAGTGTAGAGTTTGTGCAAGTTCTGAAATAAAATAACATTAAAAGAGAATATCCATAAACATTACTACTTCCTATCTCTTCTAAAAAGAATAAACATTTCACCTTAATGTCTCAATTAACGTTGCCGCATCATCTATGATGAAAGCTCAGACATGCCAATTTAGACATTCTTTCTTTCCAATTGCAAATAATGATGACATCCATTTACAAATATCATATGTACTATTTCGTGTTGATATTCCCCAAGCTATCGAAATCCCATTGCGATGATCATAAAAAACCATTAAGATTTAAAATTGATATTGAACTAAAAATAAAACATAATTTTGAGTATACAAGAGGGAAACACTGAAATGAATTTGAATAAATGAAGTTTTGGTGAATATGTTTACCCTGTATTTATTAGTGTTGAATGTGGATTCTATTGATATCATGTTGTTGTGTGAGTGTTTGACCATATTTGAATGCATCCACTTTGTTTGTATTCCTACATTGAAAGTGATGTTTTTAAAAACATTTTGTTTTTAGTAGAAGAAAAAGCTCTCCGGGCACTCATTAACCCCACAAACCACACTCCTTGGATCACTTTCATTCTTCACATAGTCTAGCATTCTGATATTATTGTAGATGTTTAACACACATTGTCATGTCATAAAAGCATCTTGAGGTGTTCATGTGAACAACTCACCAGATTCATACCTTACATCATAGATAAACTTATTCCATTTCATTGTAGCATTAAAACCACCATGAATCAAATCTTCGACACTGCTTCGTATATTCTCTGTTAAATGCAACACATAATTGAATTTCTGGGGCATGTTTGTTGCCTCATTTCCATGACAAACAAATTTTGGGTCATCAATATGTCTGCATGTATATATTAGAACAACATCAGTTGGTCTATGAGTAAGTCATCACATAATGAAGTGACATTGGCAACCAACTTTAATGTTGTGATGTGGAAGACATTTTTTTATTTGTAGATTCAAGTACAACTACATTACTGGATTGTACATGATTCATACCATAGGCACAACAATATCTATATATCAAGAATTAACAACAAATTAAAAAAAATATTTATGCATGTTTGACATGGTGAACTTCAAATAAAAATTATATATATATATATATATATATATATATATATATATATATATATATATATATATATATATCGAGAGAGAGACTTGCATAACATATTCTAGATATGTCAAAGAATTCATCTTCTTGATATCCTTCACATCTTTACTTCGTTGAGTTTTAGCAACAAATTGTGTAGGTGCACTTTCCCTCAATTTCTCTCCACTTATAAAATCCTGAAGTTGACAATATGGAATAATTGTGACTTGGTCTCCCTTTACTTCTATCCATGTCAAATCTTCCACTAAAAACTTTTTCATATCTTACGAGTCCTCAACCTCCAGCTCATTAATCAACTCCCACTTCTTCATTACTCAAATCCCTATACAAATAACGTTGAAAATAAATTGATTTAAATAATATAAGGGGTTTAATATTACTTATTAAATATCATATGTTGTTTAAATATATTAACTAGTTGTGCCTATAATTAATATGATAATGGCATAATTGTAACTATAAATTACTTTTTGGATTCTCGTAGTGTGTTGTTCCACTAAATTGTTGTCTTTTGTATGATATAGTGATGTTAGAAAATGGCGCAACAAGTTATGTGATGAAGGGGATAACTTGTGGGGCTTGTGATTACCTACTAAATCTTGTCAGACTTTAAGAACTAAAGAATATCTGGCAGCATGTTGTGAGAAAAAGGAGGACAGATAGAAAGGAGTTACCAATCCCTAATCCCAAGGATACAACCCATATATATAGCATTACAAAAATATCCCCCCTCCCCAAGGTTTTGGTTGAAAGTAATCATGAAATCAAATTTGGAAATGTGTCATGTAACTATCAAGAATTGTTTCAACTAGAAAAAGGAGTTCATGTAGTCATGTTCCATGTGGAATCCTAGTTCTCTTAAATCACTTACATAATGTCATAATGAAGGAAATCTGACATGTCCTCTATTTATATCTAATCACACTTGGAGTGATGAAATTTTATCCTTGGTCTAAAATCTCATTGGAGCATGTGCATTATTGAACTCCTTCTCTCGTAGTCTTTAACTGCTCTTTTATATGTTATTTCTTATTAATCAATGTCTCTTCCCACTCTTAGTTTTGTTCTCACCCAACTCTCATCTACTCCATCACCTCCTCTAAACCAAACAATGGTTGTGAGGATAGAAAGAAAACACAGAGGTTATTATAGCTTTAAGAGCCAAGATGAATATGTGAGAGGTAAATACACTAACAAGAATGTAAGAGGTAGTTTAGAAACATTAACTCTAGTACTCAATTTTCGAGTTGCACAACTTAATAAAATTCTTACCATTCCTTTGGGGTCGCACTGAGGGACACCTTAATGTAACCACACTCTCTAGTAGAGTGCCTTATGTCCTGGTATGATCCCTCCCTTCTAAAATAAAAATATTAAAACCTATACTCTTGATTCTCTCTTAAAAATAGGGTTTGGATTCTATAATTGAGACATTGGGTTCCTCATACCATTCCTTTGTAGATGAGGTTCGAGCATCAAGTTTGAGGTGAGTTCGTAATCTCCTATAGCCCATTTAGAAAACTAAGGGGAATATGTACAATTTTACTTCTTTGTATTATAATTATGCTTGAATGGTAATTCTAACACTTCAATCTATTCTTGCAATTTCTCAAGAGGAATTTCAGGTTGGAGACAATTGTTCTACACTGGCTCAACCTTTTAGGGGAAGTTTTTTGGATCTTGTAGAGTTAGACATATCAGTAGTATCATTATGGCTAAATAGATGATTTGAACGATGGGGAATAAGATATTAGGGAATTCATTAGGAAATTTATATACTCAAAATCAAGATTATATGTTATGCCATATTCTACAACCCTTATCCAAATATACTTCAATCTGTGTTCTTCCCTTGGGTGCAAGTATGTCTCTGTACACTTCTTAATGGATCAAATATTACCTCAAGCTAAGGACATAGGTCTGAATGTGTGACTATTCACTACCATAATTTTGACTAGCATGGTTATTTGGTCTCATCAAGGCTATTGAAATCACCTTATTGTAGAGAGCCTAATATGATGGGGATAGCTTGGTCCAAAGTGAGATAAGTCATGTGTTTTTACTAGTGAGCTTCTAGGTTGTGAAACATTTGTACCATGAAAATTTGGACCATGCCCTCATAAATGCAATTAAATGTCCTTTAGAATACTTTATTTCTTACTGTTCATGAAGACAATGCATGAAGTTCTGACAAATTTGTATGTTGTTATCACACATAATTTCTAGCATCATAGCATTCAATGCAGAAGTGGCAAGCAACAAGATATTGTCATTCAAAATTTAGTTCACTTGAAAATTTCACCGAGTATTGGTAAAGTACTTTTTTTTATACTTGGTAAAGTGCTTTGTTTTGTAATTTGTCCTTGCAAGTTCCACGGTTATGTCT
Organism: Pinus tabuliformis; assembly: GCA_031772625.1. NCBI lineage: Eukaryota > Viridiplantae > Streptophyta > Pinopsida > Pinales > Pinaceae > Pinus > Pinus tabuliformis. Next base: position 721,134,582 of record CM062806.1, read on the forward strand.
TGATACCTTGGAAGCTTCAGGATTGTCCCGTGTATATAGAAATTTTCTCCAAAGTATAAGGTTTGTTTTATTTACTAAATCAGAAATTTCGTTGAAAGGTCCTAAGGTAATGAGTGTACTATGTTCAAGTTACCGATTGAAAGGTTGCAAGGGGTATATTATTTCTTTCATTTCATAACCAGAAATCGACCATCTAGTTAGAAATGTTGTCCCAATAACAGTTTTCTAGTCCAAAATCCTGAAAATCTATTTTAGAAAGTGCTGGAAAACCTATAGGAACACTGGAAAATCATTTTCCAACACCTACAAGACACTAGAAAATCGTTTTCCAACGCCTATAACATTGTTGGCAAATGATGAAGCTGATAAAATTGGTGCAGATTTAGTTGTGAAACTTAAAAAAAAACCTTTATCATAAGTGTGTAGAGGGTGATAAAGTAATGTTTAATAGACTAAAACATTAGAACTTTGGTAAATTATATACTAACATTTTATGAAAATAAAGTACATAAAGTGAATTTTTGCTAAATCTGATAAGGAGGGTTCTCATTCCATCGACATTTCAAAATGATAGTGACCATTTCTGAGGTGGTGGAGCATGCAAGGGCTAGTTTGCAGCATCGGGGAAACAGTTTGGTCGGTCAATTCTCGATACTTGTTGCGAGTTGGACAGATGGGAAAAAATGGGAACCTTAAATGGTATGAGCCAGATGTAGCAACGCTATTCGAGGAGTATGGGGCTGAAGTGTTGCCAATTTTCAGAAAAGCATACTAGGAGCCAATTTTTCACTTGTTCACTTGGTATGATCTTGAGCTCACCTCTGATTTCATTGGCTCGTTTGATGGCACTAGTGCTAGGTTTCAAGGGTTGTTGTTTCAAGTAATAGAAGAAAGAATCATGGAGGCAATGAAAACATCAGTTGAGGGGGAAAGATGGTATAAGAAAAAAATGGTGCAAGGAGTAAATCTTAATTATTTCTTGAAGGACGATGCCCATGATCCTTGCTAGAGAATTGGGGTGCACACCAATATTTTAAATTCGGAATGGGAACATCATATGAGGATGATTCATGTTTTTATGGCATGTGATGGTCATCCCTCCAAAGTTTTCTTATACCATATGAGATTTCTAGTACATTTGGTTGGTTTTAACAAGATGAACTTGCCTTTTTACCTACACCAAAGTTTGATTAAGATGGTGTCTTGTGCAAGAAAATGAAGAGTTTGGTACCAGAATGATGTATAACACCACAGTTTGATCTGAATCCTATGAAAAAACAAAAATCCAATCTACTTTGAAAACCAACAAGTATTAAAGAAAACAGAAAAAATTGAGTTTGATAAATTGGAATGAGGAAACATTAAAATATATAGCTATGATTCCACTCTAGAGACAAAAAAATACCTCCAGAGAATACTTAAAAGACAAAATTCATGCTTGACACGTAATCTTCCGAGTTTGAGTTTTTGTAATAAGAGGGCATTTACACAGGTTGGAATTTGATAGCAATGTAATTTATTCTAAATGAAAATATATTAAAAATAACAAAGTGTAAGCCGTTTGTGTCCACAAATTTTGTAACATTGGGAAAACCCATCATAATCCTTACATAAATATTTTAATTTTCTTTATTGTTAGCGAAGTTGTATTTGTATTTAGTTGGGATAGAACGTGCATATTTAGTTGGGATAGTTGGGATTGAATGGTAGAGATTTATTTAATCATTCCTAGTCTTTACTTTTAATTCTAATAGTTTAATTTTAAATTTATTTGAAAATTAAGTTTCTCAATAATGACCATATTTAACTGTATAAATTTTTGAGAGGTAGTAATTTTTAGTTAATACGTTTATTTAATTGTAAAGTTGTTTATTTATTAAAGTTAAATTTGAAACTTTAATTATTTAAGTTTATATTTATGTTAAACAAGTATTATATATATTTTAAAGTTAGTAAATATTAAGGAAAAAATATTATTTACTTAAATGAATGTGATAAACTCGAAAATATTTTTATGGATATAATTAAATACATTCTATAACATATGAAAATATTTATATAAACATAATTGCTTACATTCATAGTGTTTTTATGAATGAAAAAGAAAATTCTATTAATACATAATCTTTTTTAATGTTTAACATAAATTTTCTTAGGTAATTTTGTTTAACATTCATCATTGGTAATTTTGTCAAATGTCTAAAACTTTTAAACTAAATTTCTTGATTTTTTTACCATCACTAAGTGGTTCAAATACAACTCATCTCTATAAAAACTCTTTGTAAGAGTTTCTTTCAAGGATTGATGTCGATAGACATTTACCTGTGATTTAATTTATATAATTTCCTTAATAATCAATTAATATAATCTATTGAATTGAATTGAATTAATTAATTAATATAATATATTGAATTGATGATGTTGATTATCATCAAGTTTTTGAGATTATAATTAGTTTATAGAAACTTAAAAGAGGTAAAAATTACATAGATTCTTTTAAGATCTTATTTCTAGGTCAAAAAAACAATGTTTCAAGATTACCATATTGTTAAGGTAACAAATATTTTTAAATTGAATTTTAATTTGGGTTTAGTATACATGTTTTAATTCAAATGTAATGATATTTTTAGCCAAGACCTAGCCTCTTATGTCATCCTAGCATGAGCGGTTAGTGATTATGTCTAGACTTGAAGCAATTCTAAGAAACCTCTTGCCATTCACGTTCTTTATTTTTTCTTGTACATTTAAGACCTAACCATGACTTTGCACTCACTTGGGAGAGGGTAGCTTTTATGAGGAGGATAAAATAGGGTGCATTGCTTTGAATAGTAATATTATAAATTATAAAATTACTTTTCTTTTACTTCTCCTTCTCCAAAAAAATTTAGAGATAATTCATCACCAAGATTCACATCTTCTAAGATAAAGAGAGTGATAAAACTATCAAATATGAGTGTTTTTCTATCACACGTGTAAAGGTTTGCTAATTTATACTTGTTTTCAAGTTCATAAGAGGTTGTTCACCTTCCATTTATTTCAACGCTATAATTCCAATTCAGCTTAGGAAAAATATGGATTCCAAGATATTTAAATGAAAGATGTTTATTATTGATTATCAATTTTGTATAAAAAAAATTAATATTTATTATAAACAACACAAATATTTTTAATGCCGCATAGACAAGAAAAAAGAAAAATAAAAAATAAAAAAACATATTTCTTATGTAAATTGTGGAGAAGATCCATTTAAAAATATGTATAGCTCTAGAAGTTTGAGTTTCCTAGGGATACAAGCATAATTTTATTACAAGTCTTGTTGTCTCGGAGGTTCTCAAATGGAAATTGAAAAAAGAAACTATTATTATAGCAAGTTACTATATTAATGTAATAATTTTGTATACATATGATATTTTTTTATTAAATTCATTGAAATATGTTTCAAGTAGATAGAGTTTAAAAAACTATAACGATGATTTTACTTCATCAAATATAAGGCTTAAAATCAGAGTTGTCATTCTATTCTAGCCATTCATTCAGTTGATTACTTTGATTGAGTTAATAAACATCTATATTTTTTATACTCTTAGTTGAGCAACCAACCTTAAGAGGATCTTCAAAATAAGTAGTTTTACAATATTGTTTGTACTATCTCCTAAACCAATCTTAAATAGGATTTTAAGTGTATCATTAAGGAAAATAGCATCACCAACTCCTCCTTTTGGGGAGATTACCTTGACTTCCATTGTCAAAGTACCCCCAAGCCCCTATTTTTTAAATTTTAGCATGGGATGAGTATCTCACTAGAAGGGTTTGCATCCTAGATTTTAAATATGAAAAAATGGATTTAACCTAAGAAGCGCATTAGATGGGAAGGATATCCATGTTCTCAAATATCCTTGCATTTCTAGCTAACCAAATGTCCCATGAAGTTATTGAAGGTAGGCATTTCAACACTTTGGTTTAGATTTTGCATCAATGTGTGAGAAATTCTTCAACATATTCCCCTTCGCAGTAGTTTTTTATCCTTCTAGAGAGAATATATTATAAAACATAAACATGGAAATTGTTTCTTCATAATATATAAACTGATTTTTCAAAGGACAATTTTTCATTCGTGATTTTTTTCCATCTAATATCATGACATCCTAAAGTAGATGAATTACAACATCTATGCCACATTTGTTTTTCGTGACACTCTTTCAATCTTCTTTCTTTTCAGTCCATGCCCAAACTATCATATCAATTGGAAGAGATTAAAGTTATTTTTCATGTGTGATCAGGTGCTCATGTCCTAAGTGTCGTAAAAATGCTCAAAATTAAAAGTGCTCAGAACTAGTTCAAAGCTGAACAAATGGAAAGTTCTCGTCCTCCCGATTCTGGTGCCACAAACGGTTCGGAAAACGGTCGCCGTATGAGGGAGATATGGCCAAAAGAATATTTTGCCCAAAACATTAGAAATTTGAATTTTTTTAAAAAAAATTAAAAAAAAAAAGAATATTCCGTGGAATATTCTTTGGAATATTCCCTGTTCAGCCACCAATCAAAGGGCGCCACGTGGCAGGCCCGAATGGGGAATCGAACCCCCGACCTACCATGTATTAACTCAACACTTTTACCAACACGCCACAGTGGACCATTTTGTTATGCGGGTGGAGGAAATGGTTTTTAAATTTTAAAATATGCTACAGGCGGGAAAGTAGGGGGCCAGCCCATAAGGGCCAGCCCCCCAACACCATACGACCAACGCCCAGAACCAGGAGCTAAACCAATAACCGCCTGCCAAAACAGCGAGCACGAAATCCGATGAAAACATTTAATTTAACAGCAGTTAGTTAGCGGCGGATTTGGGCGGAGCGCCAAATTTGGCGGTCCTGCCATATTTAGCGGGCTTAACTGGCCTCCACTACAGTTAACTGGGGTTTTGTTAGGCCAAACTGGCAGTCAGGAGTAAATGGCCATAACTTTGTCCCAGAAAGTCGGTTTTGGACGATTTTTTTTTTTTTTTTTGGGTAATTTCGACCTTCTGAAGCCATTGGTGCAGGTCTTACAGCCATCAGAGGTCATTTGCATACGGTTTGGAGCCGTGAAAGTTCTAGGAGCCACTAGGGGCCAGTATTGGGAAGACTGTACAGGGTTGCAGGTATCCATTGGAGGTGATCCAATAGTCAATCCTGAAGGATTCAAGTGTTCTGAATCCATTTCTACCATCTATTTCTTCTGTAGATGTTTCTATTCAGCTGTATTTTCAATTTGAGCATTTAATAAAAACAAGGACAAGCCCGGTTGGGAGCTTTGGACCCAGCAGACGTAGCCCTGGAGGGGGTGAACTGCTTTATCAACTTCTTTTGCATATGTGGTTGATTTATTTTGCAGAACAAATTCGTTTTTATGTGTTAAACAGTAAAAGGAAATAATTCTGCTATGCTTAGATGGGTCATAAATAGCTGAAAAGTTCATGTGTTTTCTTTCTGCAAGACATGGAAGTCTTTTAAACATGTTTAATTCTGAATTGAATACCTTGCAAACAAATTTCAAGTAGTTTCAAATTCAGATCAAGTTGGTATCAAAGCCCAGGGTTTTTGTGCAAAGATCTTCTAACTGTCTTGCAAAGTATTGATGCTTACCAGGTTGAAACTTAAAAGAGGGGAAGGACAGTTGACTAGAGAACGAGAGAATCCTCAGTCAAGGAGGGCCAGAGAGCCATCACCTCCACCTTCAATTTCACCCTCAAGAGTCTCAGCAGCAGCTTCAAGGATGTCTGAACATGAAGGAGAAATTCCTCTAGAGACAGATCCAAGAGAAGAAGAAAAAGTCTTCAGAAAGGCTTTCTTAGATCTCACTGAAATGGTGAGGATATTGTACCAAGAAAGAAATGAGAAATTGGCTGGAGAAGGGTCCAAACATCCACATGAAGGAGAGGGCTCTTCAGGAGGTAAGAAGGATGATGATCATTCCAAGAAAGGACATGGAGGTAATGGTGATCCACCACCCCCATCTTCACCTTCTTCCTCTTCATCCTCGTCTTCTTCTGTTCATAAGCATAGATCCTCTGGAAAAAGTCCTTTTTTGAAGCTTGATGTAAAATTCGAATTACCTATGTTTAATGGTGAAGTGAATGCAGAAAATCTTGACAACTGGATTAGGCAGTTGGAAGTTTACTTGAGGATCCAAAATATGCATGATGATGCCACAAAGATTCAGTTGGCTTCTTTGAGAATGGATGGAGCAGCCTTGGTCTGGTGGGAGGCCAAGACTAAAGAGGAGATCAAGAAATTTGGTAAGGTTACCTTAACATGGCCTGAATTTCTGTTAGCCATTAAAAAACAGTTTTATCCTCTTGCTCACATGCAGAAAGCCATTATGAACTGGCAAAATTTCAGACAGCTTAAGGATCAGAGTGTCCAAGACTACACCCAAGAATTCAGGAGAAGAGCTCTCTTGTTAGGGGTAGATTTACAGACCCAAGAAACCTTGCTGAAATACATTGGTGGCTTGCATAGCTACCTTATACACACCATCTTGATGTTTAACCCTACTAGCCTGGACGAGGTTTGTGTCCAAGCTACCCATTTAGAGGCAAGGGGAAAAAACACATTTGAAGAGGGTAGAAACAAGCCCCCCAAGGGGAAAAGCAAAGAGAAAACCTCCAAGGGAAAAGGAAAAAAGAATGCATCTGTCAAACAGGAGAGTGAGAAAGTGATCTGTAAACACTGTTCTAAACCAGGCCATGAGGAGAAAAACTGTTGGAAATTACATCCTAAAAAAAGACCTCAATCTAACAAATCCAAAGGGAAACAGAAAACTACTGCTGCTACATCTACACCACAAGATTTAGGGGAAGATTCAGGTGATGAAACCAAAATTGCAGCCATGGGTTTGAAAAACTTGAAGGGAAAAGAAATTGAAACTCAAGCCAGCACTAGTACCTCAAACTGCCATGTACAAGCTCCTAATGAGGAAGAAAGAATTGAACTATTTCATGTGAGGGTGATTTCAAAACATACTAAGATTGACACACTTTTTGATAGTGGGTCACAAGCAAACCTTATATCAGAGGACTTGGTCAAGCAGCTTAAACTTGAGACCATTCCACATCCGAAGCCATATCCACTTGGATGGATTTGCAAGGATGCAAATTTACAAGTTTCAAGAAAGTGCACATTGCGCTTTGCAATTACTGCACATTTTATTGACACAGTTGAACTTGATGTGGTACATTTTATTGGAAGTCCTTACTTGTTTGACTAGAAAGCTATCTTTCATCGCCATGAAAACAAATATCATCTGTTCAAAGATGGCAAGGAGTTCATTGTTAGAGCTCATCGCAAGAAGACAAATATAGCGATGGTGAATGCAGGACAGGTAAAAAGGCTGGTCAATTCAAGTAAGAATTTTGTTCTTCTTATGATTAAGCCCAAGGTTGATGTGAATCATGAGTCATTTGACAATTGTGATCCAAAACTTAAATCAGATCTATATGATGTAGTTGATGCATATCATGAGATGTTTCAGGAGCCAACAGGTTTGCCTCCTAAGAGGGAGATTCAACATGAAATCCATTTGCATCCAGATTGTCCTCTTCCAAACATAGGCATGTACCGCATGTCTATTATGGAGAATGCTGAAATAAAGAAGCAAATCAAGGACTTGTTGGACAAGGGTTTCATAAGGCCAAGTACTTCGCCATGTGGGTCACAGATTGTATTGATTCCAAAGAAAGATGGCACTTGGCGTATGTGTGTTGATTTCAGGGCCTTGAACAAGATAACGGTAAAGAATCGTTACCCACTCCCAAGGATAGATGATTTGCTAGACCAGCTGAAAGATGCTCGATATTTCACTAAGTTAGACTTGCGTAGTGGATATCATCAAGTAAGAATTGAAGAAAGTGACATTTGGAAGACAGCCTTTAAAACCAAACAAGGACTCTTTGAGTGGCTTGTGATGCCGTTTGGTTTGTGCAATGCACCTGCAACTTTCATGCGGGTAATGGATGATGTCTTGCGTCCTTTTCTTGATGATTTCGTTATTGTCTACTTAGATGACATCTTAATTTTCAGCAAGTCTAGAGAAGATCATGTCATGCATGTTAGAAAAGTACTTGAAGTTTTGAAGAAGAATCAGTTATTCCTTAAAATGTCAAAGTGTGAATTTGGAAAGACTTCTTTGGTTTATTTGGGACACATAGTAGGAGGAGGTGCTTTGAGAATTGATCCTGCTAAGATTGAGGCTATTTTGAAGTGGCCTACTCCCAAATCCATAACAGAGGTAAGAAGTTTTTTGGGTGCAGCTCAATATTGGAGGAAGTTTATCTCTAACGTTTCTTCTATAGCAGCTCCTATGCATGCAGTGACAAGTGTGAAGCATGATGTCCAATGGGGAGGCAAGCAGCAAAAAGCTTTCGAATCTTTGAAAGAGAAGATTAGTTCAGCTCCAGTCCTTGCATTACCGGATTTGAGATAGCCATTTGAGATACAAACTGATGCTAGTGATTATGCTATGGGTGCAGTTCTTCTACAGCATGGTAAGACTATTGCTTTTCATTCTGAAACTTTTAATGGTGTTGTTGTAAATTATCCTACATATGATAAGGAGTTGTATGCGTTGGTATAAAGTGTCAAAAAGTGGAAACACTATTTGATGGGCAAAGAAACTGTTATACATACCGACCATCAGCCCTTACAGTACTTGCAATCACAAAGCAAGTTACAACAGTCACGACACTTCAGATGGATGGGCTTCTTGCAACAGTTCCATTTGGTAATAAGGTATAAGAAAGGTACTTTGAATAAGGTTGCTGATATGCTTTCAAGGCCTATTATTGGTGCTGTTACTTTACTTAAGAATGATTCCATTGTACATGATAGTTACATAGAACAATATGCATCTGATGATGACTTTAAAGATGTGTATGCTAACTTGAGTAAAGGGAATCATGTAGAGGAAAATGACTATCACATGCATAACAATTTGTTGTTTCATTTGGGCAAGTTGTGTATACCACAGGGGGAGAGGATAAATGTCATAAGAGAAGCTCATTCTTCTCTTATTGCTGGCCATTTTGGTGTGAGCAAAACAGTTGCACATCTACAGAGGTATTGCTATTGGCCTCGCATGGTAGATTCTGTTTCAAGGTTCATAAGAGGTTGTTCATTATGTGCTACAAGCAAGCCTAGCAATAGGAAGCTTGGTTTGTATACTCCTTTGCCGATACCTTCTAGACCATGGGAGAGCATCTCTATGGATTTTGTAGGAGGTTTGCCAAAATCTAGAAAGCAGCATGATTATTTATATGTAGTAGTTGATCGTTTCAGCAAAATGTGTATACTTATGCCTTGTAAGAAAACTATAACTGCTGAACAAACTGCTGAATTATTTTTTCATCATGTATGGATTCACTTTGGTTTGCCTACCTCCATTATTAGTGACAGGGATTCCAGATTTGTGGGGAATTTTTGATCCAACCTATGGGAGATGATGGACACCAAGTTGAAGAAAAGTATTGCTTTCCATCCGCAAACAGATGGACAAACCGAAGTTGTGAATAGAACCATTGTGCACCTCTTGAGAGGTTATTGCAGCAAGCATCTGAAGCTATGGGATGAACATTTGCACTACATACAGCATGCTTACAACCGTACCAAGCACTCTTCCACAAACACCTCACCGTTTGAAGCTTGTTTTGGTTACTTGCCAAAATCACCTCTCGATTTCATTCTTGAGAAAGATGTCGCCATTGAGGGACATAGTGATATTGACAAAGCTCGTTCATTCATTGAGATAATTCAACAAATACATCAGCAAATTCAAGAACAGCTTGAGAAGAATCAAGGCAAGTACAAGGAAAGACACGACAAGCATAGAGTCGATCACAAGTTTCAAGAAGGGGATGAGGTATGGCTGTACATTAGTAAGGAAAGGATGCAAGGAGAAGGTAAAAAGCTGAAGCCTATTCGTTATGGTCCATTCAAAATCCTCAAGAAGGTTGGAAATAATGCTTTTCAATTAGATTTGCCTTCCTACATGAAAATGTATTCTGTTGTCAATGTGGAGAACTTACGTTTGTATGAACCTCCTTTGATTGCTGATCATGAAAGTGTTGTTCAGCTACCATCTATAGAAGATTTCTCGCCAGAATTCTTAGATGAGCTGAAAGAAGATACAATCCTTGACAGAAGGACACGCACTTCAAGGAGGGGCAGTGTAGATTATGTTCGGGTTGGTTTCAAAGGCAGCAAACCGAACAAGGCAAAGTGGATGGAGGTGGACAGAGTGAGGGAGCTGTACCCTCACCTCTTTAACAGGTAGTTGAAGGCTTTTGGGGTCCAAAAGCTTCCCAATGGGGAGGCGTGATCAGGTGCTCATGTCCTAAGTGTCGTAAAAATGCTCAAAATTAAAAGTGCTCAGAGCTGTTTCAAAGCTGAATGAATGGAAAGTGCTCGTCCTCCCGATTTCGGCGCCGCAAACGGTTTGGAAAACGGTCGCCGTATGAGGGAGATATGGCCAAAAGAATATTTTGCCCAAAACATTAGAAATTTGAATTTAAAAAAAAAAAAAATTTTAAAAAGAATATTCCATGGAATATTCCAAGGAATATTTCCTATTCAGCCACCAATCAAAGGGCGCCACGTGGCCCAGATGACGTCAGCAAACTTTTGTTGGGCGGATGTTAAAAAGGTTATTTTGGCCGGATGGGGAGTCGAACCCCCGACCTACCACATATTAACTCAACGTTTTGACCAGCACGCCACCAACGACCGTTGTGTTATGCGGGTGGAGGAAATTGTTTTTAAATTTTAAAATATGCTACAGGCGGGAAAGTAGGGGGCCAGCCCCTAAGGGCCAGCCCCCCAACACCATACGACCAGCGCCCATAACCAGGAGCTAAACCAATAACCGCCAGCCAAAACAGCGAGCACGAAATCCGATGAAAACATTTAATTTAACAGCAATTAGTTAGCGGCGGATTTGGGCGGAGCGCCAAATTTGGCGGGCTTAACTGGCCTCCACTACAGTTAACTGGGGTTTTGTTAGGCCAAACTGGCAGTCAGGAGTAAATGACCATAACTTTGGCCCAGAAAGTCGGTTTTGGACGATTTTTTTTTTTTTTTGGGTAATTTCGACCTTCTGAAGCCATTGGTGCAGGTCTTACAGCCATCAGAGGTCATTTGTATACGGTTTGGAGCCGTGAAAGTTCTAGGAGCCACTAGGGGCCAGTATTGGGAAGACTGTACAGGGTTGCAGGTATCCATTGGAGGTGATCCAATAGTCAATCCTGAAGGATTCAAGTGTTCTAAATCCATTTCTACCATCTATTTCTTCTGTAGATGCTTCTATTCAGCTGTATTTTCAATTTGAGCATTTAATAAAAACAAGGACAAGCCCGGTTGGGAGCTTTGGACCCAGCAGACGTAGCCCTGGAGGGGGTGAACTGCTTTATCAACTTCTTTTGCATATGTGGTTGATTTATTTTGCAGAACAAATTCGTTTTTATGTGTTAAACAGTAAAAGGAAATAATTCTTCTATGCTTAGATGGGTCATAAACAGCTGAAAAGTTCATGTGTTTTCTTTCTGCAAGACATGGAAGTCTTTTAAACATGTTTAATTCTGAATTGAATACCTTGCAAACAAATTTCAAGTAGTTTCAAATTCAGATCAATGTGGATTTGGTAACTGATATTGGTCGAATAATTTTGTTATACTTTTCCCTAAACTAGGCATCTAGTAGTGAAACTTAACATGAAGAGTCCCACTCAAATGCTAAAGAACCTCAACCATGGACCTAAGAATCATTTCTAGTGTGGGCCTATGACATATTCCTATGTAGGCCCTGTGTTGTAGTTTAACCGTGGAATCCACTATAGTAGGTTGTATATACCTTACAATGGTAATACCATTGTAACTCGAATCATCCTACAAGTTTCCATTTCGAACACTATTTTTACACATGCATCGCTCATCTTGCTTACAGAAAAAATAATGTTTTTGGCCAATAGTGGGATGTGCAAAACACCAAGGAGTGTTTTAATCCTTTCATCCATGAGTTCCAACTTGACTTTTCATTGTCAAATGATTCTATTTTTTGAGTCATCTCCTACGAAAACATCACTGCCATCATACATTTCTTATTCAAAAAACCACTCCCTATGATGGTTTATATGAAAAAATGAAACTAATTCATCCAATCACGCCTCATGATTTGTATGTGTTCTTGAAGAAGCCAAGAACACATCCCCTTTTTCATCTAAGGAGGTTTTTTCTTTTTTTAGAAGGAGCACCAATGCATCCCTTCCCTTTCGCAACACTTTTGAATCTACAATGTTTCTTGTAATGCCCTTCTTTTCCACATATCTAGTATAGATTTATAATTTTTCAAAGAGATTTAGATCTCCTTCCTAAGGACATATTTTTATTTCTATCCCGAGAGCATCTTCTTACAGATAAGGCATCTGCATTCTAACTTTCCATATTTTTTCATTTCATCTCTTTCTATAAAAAGGATGAGATTATTTCATCAAAACTTAAAGTAGTCGCATTACTACCTATGGCAAAAACTAGATTATCCCATGATTCTAATAAAGAACACAAAAAAATCATAAAAATACGCATAAGAAATCTTAATATCAACAAATAATAGTTGACTTACCATAGTATTGAAGGCATTCATATGCCCTATTCTCCATCCTTTATCCTCAACTTATACAACTTCTTCCACAAGAACAATTTCTTCACCAGGGACTTAAACTATTGCAAAGCCCCTAACTTGTTCCACAATGCCTTTACTATAACTTCTCTTAAAACATTCCACAATGCCTTTACTATAACTTCTCTTAAAACATTCCATAATACCAAATTTTGGAGACATAATTGTATTATGTTCTCTACCTTTTGATACAACTTGGTCCAGTCTTCTGCCAACATCTTTGTCGATATGGTGCATGGATCCATAATGATCCATTGATCTTTTTCCACCAAAAGATATTCCATTTTGAGCTTCCACAACTCAAAACTTTGCCCATTGAATTTATCAATCTCTATCTTTGAACTGATCATGATTTCCTTTCACCACAATAATTGATACTGTAGATTTTCTACTTTAACAAGGTTTTCCAGAAGATCGAGCCAAAATCCTTAGCCATAAAGGTGTGCCCTTGAAGCCAAACCACTCTAATACCAATTTTTGGTTTTACCCATGTAAAATTAATTGATGCAAGTAAATTATTAATAGAATTATAAAATATGCAATGTTGTCCATGCACTCACACATAGACATTTAACATAGATATTTTACCCTAGAAACCCAAACTCGGAAAACCATAAATAATTTTCACTATATTCTATTTTACAATGTTACAATACAATATGCATATACTGCAATATTCATAAACCCCTGGTCCATTATCCTTGGATTATAATACAATTGTAGTTCCTTAACTAGAATTACAAAATCATTTGTTGAACCGCCATGTTCCACATAACTACTAAAAGTGAAAATTTTGTTCTTAAAATCACCAAAAGTGAATGCAAAAAATTGGCAAAGGAAATTAGCAAAGGAAATTGGCAAATGCATTTGCAAAGGCTTTGGAAAGGAAAAGAGGAGTTAATTGGCATTTATTTATGAAAAGAAAGGAAAATAGGAGAAAAGGGAGATGAAGGGTCACAAATTTGCATGAGGAGGAAATTGAAGGAAAAATAGAGGAAAATGAAGAAATTAGAGGCGTCAATGATAAAAAGGATTCTCATGATCATTTCATAGATTTTTTTTAGCTTTTGTCTGTTCTAGTTTGGTTCTCTCATACTCTTGCACACTTAGAGAATTCTTGGATCACTGTAGCATTATAGAAAGGAAGCCAGGGAAGGAGAACAAAAGAAAATGACAAGAAAACAAGGTTATATCAAAGAGGGGTCTCATTCTAATGAAAATTCAAAACGGTGGTAACCATTTCTGAGGAAGTGGAGCACGCAAGGGCTAGTTTGCATCGTCAAGGAAACAATTCAGTTGGTCAATTTTCAGGACCTGTTGCTAGTTGGACATATGGGAAAAAGTGGGAACCTCAGAAAATATGAGCCACATGGAGCAACACTCGTTAAGGAGTATGGGGCTGAAGTGTTGCCAATTTTCAAAGAAGCAAGCTTGGAGCCGATTTTTCTCTTGTTCGCTGAGTATGATCTTGAGCTCACCTTTGATTTCATTGACTCATTTGATGGAACTAGTGCTAGGGTTCAAGGATGTGGTTTCAAGTAACTGAAGAAAGCATCATGGAGGAAATGAAAAATTTAGTTGTGGGCGAAAGATTGTATAAGAAAAAGATGGTGCAAGGAGTAAATCTCAATTATTTCTTAAAGGACGATTCCCATGATCCTTGTTGGAGCATTGGGGTGCACAACAATAATTTTAAAATTGGAATGATAACATGCTATGAGGATGATTTAGGTTTTTCTGACATGTGATGGTTGTTTCTCCAAAGTTTTCTTATACCATATGACATTTCTGGTACATTTCATTGGTTTTAACAGCATGGACATGCCTTTCTACCTACATCAAAGTTTGATTAATATGGTGTCTTGTGCAAGAAAAATGAGGGTTTGGTACCCGCATAATGTACAACACCACAGTTTGATATGGATCCTATACACCCATGAAATGAACAAGAAAGCATAACAGTCGAGGAGGAGACATTGGGACACCCCTTTCCTAGAAGGAATAATTAGGAGAAGACTCTTGATATGTAGGCTAAGAGCAGTCAACAAGTTGTTGGACAAAAATAAGAAAACCCTAATAGGATAAAAATCCCTAGGGTTTATAGAAGGAGCACTAAAGGACACCAGTCAAAAGGATAAGAGACTAAGGAATATGAGACCATGGAGGAAGGCAGAAATAAGGGTGAAGATCCTAAGGAATGTGTCCATATAATAAAATATTCAAGGAGGCCAAGAACCATACCCACAAACAAACTAAGGTGGGGATTGAAAGTTAAAATGAATCCCAAGCTTAAGGAGCCTATTCACATTGAAGATGAAAATGAAGTAGGGCCTGCTAGAGATAAGGAGGGGTCGTTAACGAAATAAGTACCATAAGCTCCAAAAATTGACAAGACCCCACATAAGAAAAGTAGAAGAGTCATGAGGGCAATCGAAAAATAGGAAAAACTAAGAATACTTGTAGAGGTAGCATAGGTCATTGGAAAATGAATAAGGGAACTCAAAGTCTCAAACCTTAGGCTTTTTGCTAATCCATATAGTTGTTTTTTCAAATGGAAGGTTTTGGATCAGTTCAAGGGAGGGGAACAGTTGAGGAATTTGTTGGAAGTTTCCAAGAGTTCCTAATTTCTAGTGATCTTTTCCATATTTTCTTCTGAAGGAAAGTAAATGTATCAAAGAATTTTTAATGGTTCTCCTTCAGTTAGATTCCCAGGTTTTATCTCGTACATGTTGACATCTCACTAGATCAAGAATAAAACACTATTTTAAGAATGTACAAAGTTATGTATTATGAAACTAGAATTATCTTTCCGAATATTGTGGATGTTAGTGAAACTACTATAATTATATGATTTTCTTCTTTTCATTTTGTGTTCAAATTTTATGCTAAGAACTATATTTGTTGGTTTTGTGCTCCGTGTAGACTGTTTCAAGGAGAAATAAGGTACACGCCCTTGTTTAAATGCACGTTGGATAAAACAACCATAATTGTGCATGTCTAAAGATTGTTTCCTCTATTTGGGTGTTGACCTACAATATACCAATGAATATTGAAAAGGCTTTTGCCTCTAGGTGGGTAGAATGTGTTGTTGGTGGTATATTAATTTATGAATTTGATAATTACAAACTACTGTGTTTCCTCTTTGTGAATGGTGTCAAGAGTTGTTGCTATTATCTTTCTTTGTAACAATAGTTGGTTTTGATAAAAACTAATGATAATGGTTACATTGTCGTCACCAGTTCCATTCAAGATCCATAATATTTGCATTTCCCAGGACATCAGTTTCCTTTTTTTATTAAGGATCCATAAGGTTTGCATTGTCGAAGACATTAGTTTCCTTTTTTTATTAAGGATTTGTAATTCCCAAATGGGTGTTATGTTGGACCTACTCTTATCTATGTTTATGTGATACAATGAATAAGATATGTAGTTGGATTTCTCTCTTTTTCTTAGTAGAATATTTTGATTGGTGGGTGTTATGTTGGTCCTGCTCTTATCTCTGGTTATGTGATACAATTCATGGGCTACATAAAATATATTTTTGGTCAGTTCATACCTTCTCTAACTGTGATTTTATTGTAGGTTAGAGCATTTTTCACACAATAACTATTCTAAAAGTCTTTAAATTATTTTCTCTAATGATTTGGAGTGAAGCAAACTGGCATGTTTTTTACAAATAAAGGTTGAATCTATTAGACTTGGATGTAGGCCAAGTCATATATGTTGCTACATTGAATGACATATTTCCCTCTCTTCGTAAATCAATTTTTGGATATAATTGTTTTTCTGCAAGTTATGAATATCACTAAATGAAATGTTCATGTATTATGAGAAGTGTTTCATATTGTTATCAATGCATATATTAGCATTTCTACCAAAGTCCTGAAGATTGCTATCTAAATTGTTAATGTATTCTGAAAAGTACTTCAAATTGTTATCAATTATGTTTTAATAAATTTCAATGCTAAATTATGATTTCCAAATGTCGTTGCTCGAATTTCCTGTGGAGATAAGTTGGACATGTTGGTCTCTCACACTAATCAAGTTGTATTGGAAATAGCAATCTATACCTTGACATTGAACCAATAAGGGTCCCTATGCTCCTCAAGTTATCTTTTGTGTCATTTTTGGGGAAAATACAAAGAGAATAAAAGGTTATATGAACATTGTATATACTCTTCAAGTTATATTTTATGTTAGTTTTGGGAAATTACAAAGAGAATAAAAACATATATACTCTTCAAGATATATTTTGTGTTAGTTTTGAGGAAAATATAAAGGAAAAAAATACAGATAAATAGTTGGATAAGTAGTCACTCAAATTCTATGAGTATCTATATCTTAGTTGGAACATTTTCTACTCTCCATATGTACCAAAATATCAATAATGAATAGCTTGAATAGAACATAGTGATGAATGTTCCTCCAGCAAAAATGTTACACTTCTTGCTTGAGCAAGGAGATGGAAAGTAGTGTGTAAGTCGAAAAAGTGATTTTATCCTGCCAAAAAATGTGCCTTCTCTACCAAGCACATTCACATAAAAACAAAATACACTGGGAATTGTCACAATTGCCTCCCACTAAGTAGTCAACTGACTTCTATGAACATTACCTACTAACACTTACATGTGACGCTACTATCAACACCTAGAAACACCTGATAATATTGTTGTCAAAACATTGTACTAGAAAATAAATAAAATTTCTTTTAAACGATGTAGGCTTTCATAAATTTAGTGTAGTTTCATAAAGTTTTAGTTTTTGGAAGCACTTAATAATGAGCTTGGCCAAATTGTTGATTTCCATTATTCATAGTGGCTTCCCACTAAGTAGTCAACTGATTTTATCTACTAACATTTACATGTGACATTACTAACACGACCTCACAATGCCTGAAATTATAGTTATTAAAACATTGCACTGGGAAATGAATAAATTTTTCTTTAAAAGATGTTGTTTTTCGTAAGGTAAGTGTGGTTTTGAAAAATTATAATCTTTTGGAAGATCTTAATAATGAGGACGAGATTTTATTCATTGATTCTTTGTAGGTTCCTCTAAGTACTTATTAGTTATTACATTCTTCTTTAGTCTCCAAGTTGCATAAGCCTTGATAATTTCAATATTGCAATACAAATTCCAGAAATTTGAGAGAGGACAAGTTGTTTCTCACTAAGATGCATTTGAGGTTCCGTCAAGTACCCATTATGCTCTTCTTGAGTCTTCAAATTGTATTTGTTAAGTTAACAAGGACCGCATAATTTCAACACCTCAACGCTGATATTCCCATAAAATTGTGAGGATTTTAGTTGGATGTGTCTTTGTGCTTTCCAAAATTGTAGCTTATAATTAAATATTGCCACAATCATCACTTAATCACGTAGGAAAAGATGTTAAAAGTGTATTGGCATCAATAAAGCACACTTAGGTTTTGACTATCATTTTTTTGTATACCAAAATCCTCTAATATATAATTTTCTTGAATCTCATTCAATGTAGATGTTTAAAATTCAGTATGGAAGTACTTTCCTAGTATTTTATATTTTGGAATTTATTGAATCTCCCACATGTAAGTTGATCGAAGCACCCAAATTCCTAATTTGATCAATTGAAAATGCTATGGGGTAATTTTTTTTTATTAATTTGGATTTTTTTAGGCTTCAATCCAAGTGGAATCAACTCAAAATAATCTCATCAACACGTGCTAAAATTTTATTACTAAAATTGGAAATTTTAGGAAAATGAACTATTAATCCAATCTAAGTGACCATATGCTTAAGCTAATCAAGTGAAATGATGCGGGATAATTTTTTTTACTAATTTTAATGTTTTTAGGACTCAATCCAAGTGGAAAAAAATCAAAAGAGATTCATTAACATGTTCTAAAATTCAAAAAAATATTACTACTATTTTATTACAGGAAACTTCCAGAAATTCCAGAATTATGAACTAGTAAACCAATCCAAGTAGATCAACCATGGATATGAATTTGCAAGGTTGTTCTAAGGATGAATCATGCTTGTGACTCTGTAAATAATCTACAAAAAAAATAACTCCAATCATTTAACCAATATAACCTACAACAAAAGAAGCATGAATATTAAATACATAAATAATACATGCAAGTGAAAAAGACATTCATAAAAGATAAAGAAATTGTACAGAAAGACTATGAGGCTCATGGGATGGCTAAGCTCAAGGATACTCAGATTATTATGAAGTAAACTGAGCCTTATAAGTCGAAAATGATAACAAACTTCATTATCAGTGTCAATCCAAGTACATCCTTGCTAGAAATGAAACTAGAGTTGCTAAATAACAAGTGTTCTTCACAAGAAGACTAAGAAATATATGCCCCTAGAGGCTAATTTGAATTGGTACTTATACAAATTGGTGAGGAATAATCATCCTTGAAAGGAAGCATCTTTCCCCTCCAAAATCTATCAAAAAGTGGATATACTTCCCAACACTAGGAAACTTCATTCAATGACAGGGATCTCCTAGATTTTCTCAATCATTCCTAGTTATTCTCAATCATTGGATCTCTAGAATCTGTTCAATTATTTCATCGCATCTTGCTCATTTATTATCCAATCTTGGTCCATCTTATAGCAGGGAGAAAGTCCCTATATTATCTCATTTTCCAAATCTTCGGAATCTACCTAATATTCTCACAATATTCTACAAAAATAAATAATATTAGGCACATAATTTGCAATTATATCTAAACCTTCCTAATGAACATCTTAGAGCTAAAAAAAATATTAAGTGCATAAGGAGAAATTTAATATAGCCTTTATGTTCCTAATAAAGGTTATATGGGTCTTAATTTTTATGTAATTTGGAGGCCCATCATAGCCCCTTACTGAAATTGTTGCTCACCCTCTGAGCAACCTACTCAGCTTCTCTTCCTTGCTTTTCTCCAACTATCCATGTTGATATATTTTCCCATGTTGTATAAGATCACATGTTTACTATCAATTTCCTATCATTCCTTCCATTCTTCATCCTAGTTTTAGTATTCTTGAAGTATATGTTGATTCTCCTCCTTTCATGATTTGAAATAATTTGTCACAAATTTGGGAAAGAAAGTATAAGGGAATACTAATCAATTTTTGATCTTATATCAAAGAAGAGATGTTCATCCTTTTAATGGTAAGAAAGGAAAATATTGGTCACTAATTACTCCTCTTGGTAACCGATATTGGTCGAATACTTTTGTTATACTTTTCCCTAAACTAGGCATCTAGTAGTGAACCTTAACATGAAGAGTCCCACTCAGATGCTAAAGAACCTCAACCATGGACCTAAGAATCATTTCTAGTGTGGGCCTAGGACATATTCCTATGTAGGCCATGTGTTGTAGTTTAATCGTGGAATCCACTATAGTAGGTTGTATATACCTTACAATGGTAATACCATTGTAATTCGAATCATCCTACAAGTTTCCATTTCGAACACTATTTTTACACATGCACCACTCATCTTGCTTACAAAAAAAATAATGTTTTTGGCCAATAGTGGGATGTGCAAAACACCAAGGAGTGTTTTAATCCTTTCATCCATGAGTTCAACTTGACTTTTCATTGTCAAATGATTCTATTTTTTGAGTCATCTCCCACGAAAACATCACCGCCATCATACATTTCTTATTCAAAAAACCACTCCCTATGATGGTTTATATTAAAAAATGAAACTAATTCATCCAATCACGCCTCATGATTTGTATGTGTTCTTGAAGAAGCCAAGAACACATCCCCTTTTTCATCTAAGGAGGTTTTTTCTTTATTCAGAAGGAGCACCAATGAATCCCTTCCCTTTCCCAACACTTTTGAATCTACAATGTTTCTTGTAATGCCCTTCTTTTCCACATATCTAGTATAGATTTCTAATTTTTCAAAGAGATTTAGATCTCCTTCTTATGGACATATTCTTATTTCTATCCCGAGAGCATCTTCTTACGGATAAGGCATTCGCATTCTAACTTTCCGTATTTTTTCATTTCATCTCTTTCTATAAAAAGGATGAGATTATTTCATCAAAACTTAAAGTAGTCGCATTACTACCTATGGCAAAAATTAGATTATCCCATGATTCTAATAAAGAACACAAAAAATTATAAAAATACACATTAGAAATCTTAATATCAACAAATAATAGTTGACTTACCATAGTATTGAAGGCATTCATATTCTCTATTCTCCATCCTTTATCCTCAACTTATACAACTTCTTCCACAAGAACAATTTGTTCACCAGGGACTTAAACTATTGCAAAGCCCCTAACTTGTTCCACAATGCCTTTACTATAACTTCTCTTAAAACAGTCCATAATACCAAATTTGGGAGACATAATTGTATTGTGTTCTCTACCTTTTGATACAACTTGGTCCGGTCTTCTGCCAACATCTTTGTCGATATGGTGCATGGATCCATAATGATCCATTGATCTTTTTCCACCAAAATATATTCCATTGTGAGCTTCCACAACTCAAAACTTTTCCCATTGAATTTATCAATCTCTATCTTTGAACTGATCATGATTTCCTTTCACCACAATAATTGGTACTCTAGATTTTCCACTTTAACAAGGTTTTCCACAAGATCGAGTCAAAATCCTTAGCCATAAAGGTGTCCCCTTGAAGCCAAACCACTCTAATACCAATTTTTGGTTTTACCCATGTAAAATTAATTGATGCAAGTAAATTATTAATAAAATTATAAAAGATGCAATGCTGTCCATGCACACACATAGACATTTAACATAGATATTTTACCCTAGAAACCCAATCTTGGAAAACCATATATATTTTTCAGTATATTCTATTTTACAATGTTACAATACAATATGCATATACTGTAATATTCATAAACCCCCGGTCCATTATCCTTGGATTATAATACAATTGTAGTTCCTTAACTAGAATTACAAAATCATTTGTTGAACCACCATGTTCCACATAACTACTAAAAGTGAAAATTTTGTTCTTAAAATTACCAAAACTGAATGCAAAAAATTGGCAAAGGAAATTGGCAAAGGCATTTGCAAAGGCTTTGGAAAGGAAAAGAGGAGTTAATTGGCATTTATTTATGAAAATAAAGGAAAATAGGAGAAAAGGGAGATGAAGGGTCACAAATTTGCATGAGGAGGAAATTGAAGGAAAAATAGAGGAAAATGAAGAAATTAGAGGTGTCAATGATAAAAAGGATTCTCATGATCATTTCATAGATTTTTGTTAGCTTTTCTCGGTTCTAGTTTGGTTCTCTCATACTCTTGCACACTTAGAGAATTCTTGGATCACTGTAGCATTATAGAAAGGAAGCCAGGGAAGGAGAACAAAAGAAAATGACAAGAAAACAAGGTTATATCAAAGAGGGGTCTCATTCTAACGAAAATTCAAAACGGTGGTAACCATTTATGAGGAAGTGGAGCACGCAAGGGCTAGTTTGCAACGTCAGGGAAACAGTTCAGTCGGTCAATTCTCGGGACCTGTTGCTAGTTGGACATATGGTAAAAAGTGGGAACCTCAGAAAGTATGAGCTAGATGGAGCAACACTCTTTAAGGAGTATGGGGCTGAAGTGTTGCCAATTTTCAAAGAAGCAAGCTTGGAGCCGATTTTTCACCTGTTCACTGAGTTTGATCTTGAGCTCACCTCTAATTTCATTGACTTGTTTGATGGAACTAGTGCTAGGGTTCAAGGATGTTGTTTCAAGTAACTGAAGAGAGCATCATGGAGGAAATGAAAAAATCGGTTGTGGGCAAAAGATTGTATAAGAAAAAGATGGTGCAAGGAGTAAATCTCAATTATTTCTTAAAGGACGATTCCCATGATCCTTGTTGGAGCATTGGGGTGCACAACAATACTTTTAAAATTGGAATGATAACATCCTATGAGGATGCTTTAGGATTTTTTGAAATGTGATGGTTGTTTCTCCAAAGTTTTCTTATACCATATGAGATTTCTAGTACATTCGGTTGGTTTTAACAGGATGGACATGCCTTTTTACCTACATCAAAGTTTGATTAAGATGGTGTCTTGTGCAAGAAAAAGGAGGGTTTGGTACCTGCATAATGTACAACACCACAGTTTGACATGGATCCTATACACCCATGAAATGAACAAGAAAGAATAACAGTCGAGGAGGAGGACATTGGGACACCCCTTTCCTAGAAGGAATAATTAGAAGAAGACTCTTGATATGTAGGCTAAGATCAATCAACAAGTTGTTGGACAAACATAAGAAAACCCTAATAGGATAAAAATCCCTAGGGTTTATAGAAGGAGAACTAAAGGACACCGGTCAGAAGGATAAGAGACTAAGGAAGATGAGACCATGGAGGAAGGCAGAAATAAGGGTGAAGATCCTAAGGAATGTGTCCATATAATAAAATATTCAAGGAGGCCAAGAACCATACCCACAAACAAACTATGGTGGGGATTGAAAGTTAAATTGAATCCCAAGCTTAAGGAGCCTATTCACATTAAAGATGAAAATGAAGTAGGGCCTGCTAGAGATAAGGAGGGGTTATTAACAAAATAAGTACCATAAGCTCCAAAAACTGACAAGACCCCACATAAGAAAAGTAGAAGAGTCACGAGGGCAATGGAAAAATAGGAAAAGCTAAGAATACTTGTAGAGGTAGCACAGGTCATTGGAAAATGAATAAGGGAACTCAAAGTCTCAAACCTTAGGTTTTTTGCTAATCCATATAGTTGTTTTTTCAAATGGAAGGTTTTTGGATAAGTAGTCAACTGACTTCTATGAACATTACCTACCAACACTTACATGTGACGTTACTATCAACACCTAGCAACACCTGATAATATTGTTGTCAAAACATTGTACTAGAAAATAAATAAAATTTATTTTAAATGATGTAGGCTTTCATAAATTTAGTGTAGTTTCATAAAGTTTTAGTTTTTGGAAGCACTTAATAATGAGCTTGGTGAAATTGTTGATTTCCATTATTCACAGTGGCTTCCCACTAAGTAGTCAACTGATTTTATCTACTAACATTTACATTTGACATTACTAACACGACCTCACAATGCCTGAAATTATAGTTATTAAAACATTGTACTGGGAAATAAATAATTTTTTCTTTAAAAGATGTTGTTTTTCATAAGGTAAGTGTGGTTTTGAAAAATTATAATTTTTTGGAAGATCTTAATAATGAGGACGAGACTTTATTCACTGATTCTTTGTAGGTTCCTCTAAGTACTTATTACATTCTTCTTTAGTCTCCAAGTTGTATAAACCTTGATAATTTCAATATCGCAATACAAATTCCAGAAATTTGAGAGAGGAATAGTTGTTTCTCACTAAGATGCATTTGAGGTTCCGTCAAGTACCCATTACGCTCTTCTTGAGTCTTCAAATCGTATTTGTTAAGTTAACAAGGTCCTCATAATTTCAATACCTCAACACTGATATTCCCATAAAATTGTGAGGATTTTAGTTGGTTGTGTCTTTGTGCTTTCCAAAATTGTAGCTTATAATTAAATATTGCCAAAATCATCACTTAATCACGTAGGAAAAGACATTAAAAGTATATTGGCATCAATAAAGCACACTTAGGTTTTGACTATCATTTTTTTGTATACCAAAATCCTCTAATATATAATTTTCTTGAATCTCGTTCAATGTAGATGTTTAAAATTCAGTATGGAAGTACTTTCTAGTATTTTATATTTTGGAATTTTTTGAATCTCCCACATGTGATGTGTTGGCATTATGATTCTGGTATGGCTCTATGTTACAGATGTTGTACTTGATGGCAACACCCTCAAGTGGCAATGCTCTGATCAGGCTCTCAAAATGTTGAAAATTAAGAAGTACGCAGGAGAATAGTTCAAAACATGCGTACACGCAGGTACACCGTGAAGGAACTGCGGCCACACACGTAGGTCACCTGTTCATAAGGTGCGTACCCCCAGTTTCACTTACTTCAAGGCAGAGAAGTGCGTTCACGTGGGGTTTCCTATGTTTGGCCCATGGTATTTAGCCCGCCGCTCTTGATTCTATGGTTTTGGCCCGTGGTATTGTTTTATATTATTATTATTATGGAGCCCCATGTTTTTGGGCCCCTTGTATTGGTTATCTATGGTATTGATCCATGATTTTAGGAGGAGCTTGCCTATATAAAGCAAAGGAGATCACTTGGCTATGCATCTTTTGAAAATTGAATATCTTAATATCTGAAATATTGGGTTATTGTTTTAAAAGCTTGATCTATATGAAAGTGAAGTTGAAAGCGAATCTGTGAAGGGTGATCTCTCTAGCGCATGATCAGATCTGGGCATCTGACTAATTGTGGCACACTGGTGAACTGCCAATTCGGCCCTAATCAGAAGTACGCAGGTGATTAACGGTGCAAGTGCGTGGGTACGCAGAGGAGAAACAAGAGAGCTGCGTTGGTACGCAGAGCAGAAGAAGGGGCACTGCGTGGGTACGTAGAGCAGAAGAAGCAGAACTGCGTGGGTATGCAGCGCGACAGAGGTTCAGGTGCGTACGCACAGTAAAAGTACGCGGCGCGATAGTATCTATGAGTGCGTGGCTACAGTAGCAGTACGCGGCGCGATAATGTCTTTGGGTGCATACCTACAGTAAAAGTATGCAGCGCGATTGAAGAAGCAGTGCGTGAGCACGCGGTGCAGCAGAAGGCTCTCTGCGGGTATACGCAGGGAAGTAGAAGGTGAAGTGCGTAGCGACGCAGCCTAGAGAAAGAAGAACTGCGTATCTGTCTTAAGATCTTCTGTTGACTGAATTTTTTCTGTTGATAAGGTGTTCTGGGTTTAGTTCTGTTATTGTTGATCTGGTTACTGCAGTTGATTGTGTAATTTACATGTACTTGATGATCATTTGATGTTTATGGATCCAGTTTGAAAATTTATGAAAAGTGATCCTTGTAAGAAAAGAAGTAGGGGGTTGTAGCTCCCTTCCAGGAGAGACTGGAAAACGAGAGATAGTTGTAGCTCTCTGCAGGTTGCAGCCTGTGTACTGGTAAAGGACTGCACCAGTACAAAACCATTGCAAAAGGAGTTTCTAATTTGAAAGAAGATAGAGACATATTGCAGCAGGTGGTTTACACCCACATTGGGTTTCCACCTTATATCTGGTGTTCTTTGGTGTGACTATCTGTTTTTCTTGTTCATGCTCATTATTTTATGGTACTGATATGCAAAAATAATTCAAAGTGTAAATAAGGAAGATTTGTTAAAAGAACTTGATAATACTGATTCGCCCCCCCTCTCAGTATTATTTCCAACAATTGGTATCAGAGTAGGTCCTTCGGAGAAGCTTGATTGCTTGAAGGAAGATCACTCATCATGAGAAACTACGAGAGGGAAGCATCAATCAGGCCACCAATTTTTGATGGGACAAACTTCAATTATTGGAAGGTAAGAGTTACTGGCTATCTTCAATCTCTTGGTATAGAAGTTTGGGATATCATAGATACAGGCTACACTTTTCCTTCAGCTACTCCTACAGATACGGCCGAAAAGAAGAAATATGAAACAAATGCTAAAGCAGTCAATACTTTGCTGGGATGCTTATCTCAAACAGAATTCGTAAATGTTATGCAATATAAATCCGCAAAATAAATATGGGACAAGATTGTCTTGAGCTATGAAGGAGATGAATAGGTAAAACATGCTAAACTTCAAACCCTCAGGATTCAGTATGAGAATCTCAGGATGTTTAATGATGAAAGTGTGGCTAACTATTTTCTTCGGGTAGATGAGATTGTTAATTGCATGAAAAACTTGGGTGAAGAAATAAAAGAGGCTATTGTGGTTGAAAAAGTTCTAAGATCATTGTCCCCCAAGTTTGAATCTAAAGTTTCTGCAATAGAAGAAAAGGAAAATCTACGAATTCTTACTATGTCTCAGCTACACGGAATTCTAACTGCTTATGAAATGAGAAAGGGAGGTCCATTAGACAGAAGAGAAGCTGCTTTCAAGGCTTCAGGCAAAGGAGATTATTATGAAGCAAGTCACGTGCCAGAAGAAGAAGAAGAAGAATCAAATTTTGTCAGAAATCTTCAAAGGGGTTCTGGAAGGTTCAGAGGTAAGTTACCTTTTAAATGCTTTGCTTGTGGAAGAGTAGGTCATTATGCTGCAAAATGTCCTTATAAGGATAAAGGAAAGGAACCTGCTAGATGGAACAAGAAACAGAATGCAAATAAGAAAAGCTACTACACTCATGAAGATAGTGATGGTCTATCAAATAGTGATGAAGATGAACGAGGTAATGACTATAAACTGTTAATGGCATTTGAAGATGATGATTATATGGATGTTATGGATGTGGATAGCCTTTATGAAGAAATTACTAGACTCAAGAGATGTATAGAAGAAAAGAATATGATCATTGATACTCTACAATTTCAAATTGATGAAAAGGAAAAACATCTTGAAAAATTAGAAGGTGAAATTGTTGGTCTTAGAAAAGAGATTGAGAAAACAAAAGCTATTAATCTTAAGTTTGTCAAAGGATCTGAAACTCTGGATGAGATTATCAATGTACAGCGTTCTCCACTAAACAAGACAGGTCTGGGCTATAATGGAGAAACTTCTCAAGCATCCACCTCAAAAAGTTATCTTGATGCAGCAAGAAGGAATGAGCAAAAACACAATGGAGACCATCAAGTAAAGCAGGAACGAATTGCAAACAGAGACTATCAGGGGCAATCCGTCTTAAGGGTGAACAAAAGCTACAACCAGCCACAGGTAAAAACTTCTCAATTTGGTTCAAGAATGGATGACAATAGAAATTACAATCATTTGGCCGGTAGATTTGATAACCGCAGAAGTTTCTTCAATGGACAATGTTTCTCTTGCCATAACTTTGGTCACAAAGCAGCTCAATGTGTTGCATATAAAACAATCATGACTAGAGAAGCTCAAAAACAAAGAAGTATGACCGGGATTACAAAAAGGACCTATAACAAACAAAAAGTTGTGGGATAGCATTTTATGCAGAGGGATGGGAAAATCTATGGTACATTGACAGTGGATGTTCGAAGCATATGACAGGTGATAAAGAAAAACTTGAGTCATATTCTGCTCTAGAAAAAGGAAAGAAAGTTTCTTTTGGAAATGATACTCCTGCAACTATAAAAGGAAAAGGCACTGCTCAGTTAAAAGAAAAAGTCAAGGCTGGAAATGTTTTGTATGTTGATGGATTGAAACATAATCTTCTAAGTGTCAGCCAGATGTGTGATCAAGGAACCGAGGTGATATTTAGAACAAATGGATGTCTTGTTCGTGACCTTGATACAGGTAAAACGGTGATCAAAGGTAAAAGAACTCCAAATAATCTATACATATTTGAAGAAGGACAACAACAATGCTATCTAAGCAAGGATGATGAACACTGGTTATGGCATCGGAGGTTGGGGCATCTAAGCTTTTCACAAATAAGGAAAGCATGCAAGTATCAGGCAGTTCGCGATCTTCCAGATATCAAAATTCCAGACAACACCATATGCAAATCATGTCAGTTTGGAAAGCAAACCAGAACTAACTTTCCAGAGAAGGAAGGATCAGCTAGCATGC
This sequence comes from Pinus tabuliformis, assembly GCA_031772625.1. Taxonomy (NCBI): domain Eukaryota; kingdom Viridiplantae; phylum Streptophyta; class Pinopsida; order Pinales; family Pinaceae; genus Pinus; species Pinus tabuliformis. The sequence goes on from CM062806.1 coordinate 721,162,846, forward strand.
CTCTTGAGCTAGTACATACAGATACATGTGATCCATTCAGGAAAAGGACACCTCGAGGAGAAGAATACTTGATATTATTCATTGACAATTTCTCCAGGTTTGTCTGGTTAGGACTTATGAAGCACAAAGATGAAGCATTCGAAAAATTCAAATCTTTCAAAGCCTTGGTTGAAAATGAATCAGGATACAAAATTAAGTGCCTTAGATCCGACAGAGGTGGGGAGTTCACCTCAAATGAATTTTTCGATTTCTGTGAAGAACATGGGATAAGAAGAGAATTCTCTACAGCTAGAACTCCTCAGCAAAATGGAGTTGTGGAAAGAATGAACAGAACAGTCCAACAAATGGCTCGTGCTATGCTTGATGAGTCGGGAACTCCTGCAACTTTCTGGGGTGAAGCTGCACATGCTGCGGTTGTTATTCTCAACAAAACAAATGTCCGGGTGAACAGCACTCAAACCCCTCATGAGCTCTGGTGTGGTGAGACTCCTTCGGTAAAGCACTTCAAAATCTTTGGGAGAAAATGTTATATTAAGAATACTGATGAGAAACTTGGCAAACTTGAACCTAGAGCAGATGAAGGCATTCTTCTTGGTTATTCTCCACATAGCAAAGCATACAAGTGCTACAATAAAAGACTTGGCAGAATTGTTGACAGCATTGATGTAGTGGTTGATGAGAAGGGATACATTCCTAGGCAAGTACATCATGAAGACATCGAAGAAGATGAAGGCTACCCTCAAAGACATAATGATGAAGAAGAAGAACCTCAAGAAGAACCAGAGGAGCAGACAAGAATAGAAGAGAAGACTCCATCCAGATATGTTCAGAAGAATCATCTAGAATCTCAGATTGTGGGGCAGAAAGAAGCAGGTGTACAAACAAGAAGAACACTTGCAGAAGCTTCAAGCTATTTGGCATTACTCTCCTCCACTGAACCACAAAATGTGAAATAGGCATGCAAAGATGAATGTTGGGTGAAAGCAATGGATGAAGAACTTGAGCAGATCGAAAAGAACAACACTTGGGAGCTGGTTCCTAGACCAAAGGATAAGAATGTTATCGGAACAAAATGGGTCTTCAAAAATAAATTGAATGAAAATGGAGAAGTAATTAGAAACAAGGCCAGACTTGTTTGTAAAGGGTATGCATAGCAAGAAGGAATAGACTTTGAAGAAACCTTTGCTCCTGTTGTAAGACTTGAGGCCATCCGAATGTTCCTTGCTCTGTCAAGCTTTCAAAACTTCAAAGTATTTCAAATGGACGTGAAATCAGCCTTTCTGAATGGAGACTTGGAAGAAGAAGTATACATTGAGCAGCCAGATGGGTTCATTCTTGGAAATGATCCAAATCTTGTATGCAGATTGAAAAAGGCTCTCTATGGTCTCAAACAAGCTCCAAGGGCTTGGTACTATCGTTTGGACAAATATCTTCATCAACAAGGTTTTTCAAAAGGATTAGCAGATAGCAACCTTTATATAAAAGTTGAAAATGACAAATTGCTAATACTTGTTGTGTATGTAGATGACATTATCTTTGGCAGCAATGAAGAAGCTATGAGTCAAAGCCTTGCCTTGGTGATGCAGAAAGAATTCGAAATGTCCTTGCTGGGAGAACTGACATATTTTCTTGGTTTGCAAATCCAACAAAAAGAAGGAGGGATCTTTTTGTCTCAAACCAAGTATCTCAAACAGATTTTGAAGAAATATGGCATGGAAGATGCAAAACCAGTATGTACACCCATGGTCACAGGATGTAGCCTCAGTGCAAATGATGAATCTGCAGCAGTGCGTGCATCAACCAACCTACAGATCTATGATTGGAAGTTTACTTTATTTGACAGGTACCCGACCAGACATCATGCATGCAGTTGGAATAGTTGGAAGATTTCAGGAAAATCCGAAGGAGACTCATCTTCAGGCAGTGAAGAGAATTTTCAAATATCTTCAAGGGACTCAAAATTATGGCTTATGGTATCCTATAGATACAGACCTCACACTTCATGCTTATACAGATGCAAATTGGGCCGGAAGCGTGGATGACAGGAAGAGCACAAGTCGTGGTGCGTTCTTTATGGGTTCCAGACTAGTATCTTGGTTCAACAAGAAACAGAGTTCGATTGCCTTGTCTACAGCTGAAGCGGAATATGTTGCTGCTGCATCTTGTTGCACTCAACTCCTTTGGATGATGCAGACTTTGCAGGATTTTCAAATCACTTGTACACCACCTATCCCCATCTTATGTGATAACACAAGTGCAATCAGCATCTCAAAGAATCCTGTCATGCATTCAAAAACCAAACACATACCAATCAAGTATCATTTTCTCCGGGAACAAGTGCTTGAACAGAAGGTCAAGTTGGAGTATGTTCCTTCTAAGGAACAAGTTGCTGATATACTCACCAAACCATTGCCCAGGGAGACTTTTGAATACCTCAGGAAAAAGCTGGGGGTTGTTGATGCATCATCTTATTGTTGAAACTCTTCTGATTGATGGTTGTATCTATGGTTCATCTGGGGTATATGCGTACATGTGCTGGGTTGCGGATTGGTTGAAGATTGAATGGCACAGGTTCAGGGGGAGCATATAATGCATTGTTGGCATTATGGAGGATGTACAGAAGGAGATCATGGATGCTGGTCTGAATATCGCTGCAATATGTCTCTATCTCTTTCATGGTCATTTATGGTGTTTGGTGCATTATGGTTCCTCTTTGCAGATCTGGTTCATATTCAGGGGGAGCATGTTCTTAGGGGGAGCATAACCCTTTGCCCTTGATGTCAAAGGGGGAGAATGAAGCTGAAGATTTTGAGGTTGCCATCAAGTCCAAAGGGGGAGATTGTTGGCATTATGATTCTGGTATGGCTCTATGTTACAGATGTTGTACTTGATGGCAACACCCTCAAGTGGCAATGCTCTGATCAGGCTCTCAAAATGTTGAAAATTAAGAAGTACGCAGGAGAATAGTTCAGAACATGCGTACACGCAGGTACACCGTGAAGGAACTACAACCACACACGCAGGTCACCCGTTCAGAAGGTGCGTACCCCCAGTTTCACTTACTTCAAGGCAGAGAAGTGCGTTCACGTGGGGTTTCCTATGTTTGGCCCGTGGTATTTAGCCCGCTGCTCTTGATTCTATGGTTTTGGCCCGTGGTATTGTTTTATATTATTATTATTATTGAGCCCCATGTTTTTGGGCCCCTTGTATTGGTTATCTATGGTATTGATCCATGATTTTAGGAGGAGCTTGCCTATATAAAGCAAAGGAGATCACTTGGCTATGCATCTTTTGAAAATTGAATATCTTAAGATCTGAAATATTGGGTTATTGTTTTAAAAGCTTGATCTATATGAAAGTGAAGTTGAAAGCGAATCTGTGAAGGGTGATCTCTCGAGCGCATGATCAGATCTAGGCATCTGACTAACTGTGGCACACTGGTGAACTGCCAATTCGGCCCTAATCAGAAGTACGCAGGTGATTAACGGTGCAAGTGCGTGGGTACGCAGAGGAGAAACAAGAGAGCTGCGTGGGTACGCAGAGCAGAAGAAGGGGCACTGCATGGGTACGCAGAGCAGAAGAAGGAGAACTGCGTGGGTACGCAGCGCGACAGAGGTTCAAGTGCGTATGCACAGTAAAAGTACGCGGCGCGATAGTATCTATGAGTGCGTGGCTACAGTAGCAGTACGCGGCGCGATAGTGTCTCTGGGTGCGTACCTACAGTAAAAGTACACAGCGCGATTGAAGAAGAAGTGCGTGGGCACGCGGCGCAGCAGAAGGCTCTCTACGGGTATACGCAGGGAAGCAGAAGGTGAAGTGCGTAGCGACGCAGCCCAGAGAAAGAAGAACTGTGTATCTGTCTTAAGATCTTCTGTTGACTGAATTTTTTCTGTTGATAAGGTGTTCTGGGTTTAGTTCTGTTATTGTTGATCTGGTTACTGCAGTTGACTGTGTAATTTACATGTACTTGATGATCATTTGATGTTTATGGATCCAGTTTGAAAATTTATGAAAAGTGATCCTTGTAAGAAAAGAAGTAGGGGGTTGTAGCTCCCTTCCAGGAGAGACTGGAAAACAAGAGAGAGTTGTAGCTCTTTGCAGGTTGCAGCCTGTGTACTGGTAAAGGACTGCACCAGTACAAAATCATTGTAAAATGAGTTTCTAATTTGAAAGAAGATAGAGACATATTGCAGCAGGTGGTTTTCACCCACATTGGGTTTCCACCTTATATCTGGTGTTCTTTGGTGTGACTATCTGTTTTTCTTGTTCATGCTCATTATTTTATGGTACTGATATGCAAAAATAATTCAAAGTGTAAATAAGGAAGATTTGTTAAAAGAACGTGATAATACTGATTCACCCCCCCTCTCAGTATTATTTGCAACATGATGGGTTTCCATAAATATCACAAGATCTTAAAGATTTCAAATTTGTTATTCATATAGTTTTCCTCATAAGATAGTCATTATATTTAGATGACAGTGTGCTTCAAGTGCTTCATATCTCCAACATGGTTATTTCTAGTGAGTTTTGACTCTTGAGAAGAAGTCAAAAGAAACCCAAAAGTGTGCAACCTATAACATTTAGTGGTTCAAAATTTTTGTAGTTACTGTGTCTAGACTCTAGGCCAATATACATGTTCACCCTAAAAAATGTTGTTCAATTTCTCTAATTATGTGTATTATACATCTTCCATCAATTTTTGGTTCAACTAATTAAGGGTGGGGTGTGGGTGCTTCCTATGTGAATGCTTGCTTCTTCTTGGCCCTTTAACTGTAGTTATTGTGTCTATATCACTATGTAAATTGGCCTTCAAAAAGTTGTTTGATTTCTCAATTATGTATTATATACATCTTCCCATCAGTTTTATGAATTTTTGAAGGGCAATGTGGGTACTTCTTCTTTCAATGTTTGCTTGTTGTTGCCTCTTTGATTGCAAGAGGTTTGCATTGTTAGTTTTTTCCTTGCTTAAGTAGTATAGTTGTGCATAGGTTGAAGCTAAAAGGGTTGTACCAAGGGATGAACAACAAAATGTTTAGAGGAATAGTAATATGGTAGGACCTAGGACTAAGAAGATTTGTGTTGGCGGGTTAGCACCCACTATTACTAAGGATGACTTCTGAAAGTATTTTGAGTAGTTTGGTAATAAAATAGATGTAGTTGTAAGGCATGATCACATTACACAAACACATCGTAGTTTTGGGTTTATTACTTAAGATTAAGAGGATATAGTGGACAAATTTCTTCAACAAATATTTCACCAGCTCGAGGAAAAGACTATGGAGGTGAAGTTGGTCATTCCCCAGGACATGTCTCCTGGAAATACAAGAGGCTATGTAGGACGTGGAGCTAGTTTTGGTGCACAATAGATGCAAAGCTATGAACCAACTCCTATTGGGGTTTATGGAGCATGCCTGCCTATTGCAGGTACTGGATATCCTCCATATGTTGCAACCCCTAGCTATGGACCTACTAGGTATGGAAGTACACCAGGGTATGGGACAAGTATGAATGGTGGATATGGTGCAACAACTAAAAAAAATTGCTTCAACAAGGTTTAGTCTGAATCATTAAAATCCTATCAATGTTGGCATTAGTGAATTGGTATTGATTATTCCGATCCAACTCACTAAGATCTTGATAGACCCTTTTAGCTTTGTTTGTGATTAATTTGAGGGTAAAGCACGATATTTTCATTTTTGGAGACTTTGTTTTGGACAAGTTTGGGTCACAGGAGCTTATCAAAGGCAAGGCATGCAGAACAGAGGAAGATGGAGAACCGTGGTTCAAGCAGGCAATAACAGGGGATATTGGGAGAATTCTGGAGGTAAAATACCTTAGTGTGAGTCAACGAATGATTAAACACACCCTAATTTGATTAAGCATGGACAACAATGCAGAGTGGCAGGTACAAATGCTAGCATGGCGACATGACGAGCCCCTCCCTTTGTTGATTCAGCATGGCGATGTGTTGTTTTTGGACTTATGACCATGGACTTGGACATTGAAATGACATGTCTACATTGTTTTTGGGTCCAACAAATAAATTAAGTGATATTTGTATAAACTATTAGGCCTATAAGTATTTATAAATGTAAATGAAATAGTGAAACTCAAATTTGATATTGTTTAAAAGAAATCAAAACTTCAAATTTCATTTGGTATATATATATATCTATATATATATGACTAGGAGGTAAAAGTAGACCATGAAAGTTACAACATCTAGCTTTAATACCAATTTGGGAAACATAAAGTGAATGGATTAGAGAATATATAAAATGATACAAAACTACTTTGAAAACCAACAAGTATTAGGGAAAAGAGAAAAAATTGAGTTTGATAAATTGAAATGAGGAAACATTAAAACATATAGCTATGGTAAGAAAATTACAACATTTCGCTTTGATATCAATTTATGAAGATAAATTGAACCCAAAAATAAAAATTAACATATAAATTTATTTTTATACTAAAAATATATATATACAAATTATAACAAAACAAAATTATGTCACAAAATATAAATAATAAATAAGAATATATAAGTCTTATCTTATCCAAACATCATATAAGAGTGTTATCATAACATAAATATGAACACAAATACTTAATACTTATATTATGAAATAGAATATCAACAAAATGATGGGATGACTCAAAACTTCAACACTTCTTCTGGAGAGCTAATTCTTTGAAAATTCAAGGATGCACTTTCCAAATCCCTTCTAATGAATTCAACATTTACTTTTTAGACTCCTTGTGAAGACTTCATTCATCTATTTTAATATTAATCCACTTTCCCTATGCTAAACTCCTAACTTTATCTATTATAAACTACGAAAGAAAAAACAAAAAGCTTTAAATAGTGAAAAAAATTATTTACCCACTTTTAGATACCTAATTTTATGCAGTATGACCCACCAAAACAAAAACAAAAGACTTTACAAAAGAGTTTAGATAGTGAAGAATCTTATTCATTCACATTCAATGTACACAAGGTTTAACTTTTTACATGATAACCCACCAAAGAAATACAAAAATACTTTAGATATTGGAAAATACTTTAGCTCCTAACTTTATGCATTATAAACTACGAAAGGAAAAATAGAAGGCTTTAGTGAAAAAGTTGATTTATCCACTTTTACAGATACCTAACTTTATGCATTATAACCCACCAAAACAAAAACAAAAAACTTTACAAAAGGCTTAGATAGTGAAGAATCTTATTCATTCACATTCAATGTGCACAATGTTTAACTTTTTACATGATAACCCACCAATAAAATACTTTAGCAGTTGAAAATGCCTAACTTTCCACGTAATGAATTACCCTTAAAAAAATAATATATATAAATTCTTATTCATCCATTTTCACTATACTTTTAATGTACAAAATGCTTAACTTTATCCCTTATAAAATATCCCAAAAAAATAGTAAAGTATCCCAAAAAAAAAAAAAATAGTAAAGCAACTTTCAAAAGCGTTTTTAAATAGAGCTTGAAAATAATGAGTATCAAAATGCTAAAAAAACACTCAAAAAACGTGACACCACCCACTCAACAAAGGAGGAAGAAAAAAAAAGAACTTTACCTACTCAATGGTGAGAAGACCCAACAAAAACCTCTTTAAAAAAACAAGATTTTTTTCCAAATATAAAAAAAACTTTATCGGCGAACTTTCAAACACTATTTGAAATTAGAGAATATCAAAATATATAGAGAGAGAGATAGTAAGGAGGGCAAGACACCACCCTGTGCCTGCGCAATATTTTCGGCGCTAACACATCATTCGGATCATCTGCGTGGTAGTTGGCTGTCAATTTCAGCGCTAGATTGTCATGACTCATCATTGCTGGAAGATGGGACACCCGTCCTGCACTTTGTTGAGTGGCCTCTTCAAACGGAGACTCCTATTTTCACCTCTATAGTAAAGTTATTGCACCCTGACATGCAAGGGGAATAATGGGTGCCTTGCATTTATATTTCCCTCAAAGTTGACTTTGGCATGTTAGCAGCAAGACACCACTATTTTCCTTGCATGTCAGGGTGCATTAACTTTGTTATAGAGGTGGAAACAAGAGTTTCCTCTCCAAACCAGTGTCCTTGGCGGCCCTCCGTGTTGATGCCATCATGACAGTGTCCTTGGCGGCCAGTGTCCTTGACGGCCCTCGTGACAGTGTCCTTGGCGGCCAGTGTCCTTGATGTCCCTCACTGTGTTGATGCCATCATACAGTGTCCTTGGCGGCCAGTGTCCTTGACGGCCCTCACCGTGTTGATGCCATCATACAGTGTCCTTAGCGGCCAGTGTCCTTGACGGCCCTCATGACAGTGTCCTTGGCGGCCAGTGTCCTTGACGGCCCTCATGACAGTGTCCTTGGCGGCCAGTGTCTTGACGGCCCTCACCGTATTGATGCCATCATACAGTGTCCTTGACGGCCCTCACCGTGTTGATGCCATCATACAGTGTCCTTAGCGGCCAGTGCCCTTGACGGCCCTCATGACAGTGTCCTTGGCGGCCAGTGTCCTTGACGGCCCTCCTGTGTTGATGCCGGGCCGGTGGCCAATGAGAGTTGCCGCCAAAGTCGATTGTCTTGTTTTCTGACTTATTATCACCATGGACTTCGACATTGGAATGACATGTCTACGCGGCCCTTGGTCCAGCAAATAAATTAAGTAATATTTGTAATATTCGGCTCTGAAATTTGACATTGACGTCAAAGGGATAGCTAAAACTTTCGTACGAATCCGCTGGGAAGCAACTTGACATAACGCAGAGAATTAATCATTCATACGAAGCAACTTGACATAACGCAGAGAATTAATCATTCAAACGAAACAACTTGACTTGCACGAAATGAATTAATCATATTTGTTCTCCCAAGGGGTTCCATGTTGTTCAAGGGGTTCCATGAATTAATCATTCATACGAAACAACTTGACTTGCGGGGCTGCAATGTATTTGTTCTCCCAAGGGGTCCCATGTTGTTTCACAATTTCACTTCCAGCGAGCCGTGCCCACTTGCTTTTCAATCCACATTAATATCTAACAACTAACAGTTTACGAATTATTGGTCTCATTTCTGATGGAACACTGATCCAAAGCAGGGGGACTATTCAAAAACCGAGTGCTAGTGCTAGTGCTAGAGTCTAAAGAACTAATGACCGTAGGGTTTTGGAATGTCCCATGTTTTAGGGAAAATCATGCTGGACAGGTAATCTTTCGAAGTTTGAGTCTATGTAATTTAATCTTAAACGAGAAGAAATTAAAAAGAAATGATTGCAAGCAGTTTGTGTCTACAATTTTTTACCAGGGAAAACTCATCACAATCTATCCGTAAATATTTTAATTTCCTTTACTGTGAGAGCGGTTGTATTTGTATTTAAATTTTATAGAACCAGTGTATTTCTAAAAATTCGAAGGAAGATTGAATGGGTAGAGATTCATTTAATCAATAGTTATCTTTACTTGTAATTGTTAAATTTTAAATTTATACCAAAATTAATTACCTCAATAATTTTTCGACTTAAATTTTGTAGACCAGTAACTTTCAGTAAATATGTTTATTTAACTGAATATAAAGAAGGTGTAAAGTTGCTTAGTCCTTAAAATTAAATTTGAAACTTTTAACTATTTAAGTTTATATTTATCTTAGACAAATTTTACATAAACTTTAACATTAGAAAATATTGGTAAGAAATCTTATTTACCTAGGTGAATATGATAAACTTGAAAATATTTCTATGAATATAATTAAATATATTCCAAAACATGTGAAAATATTTATATGGATATAATTGCTTACATTCATAACTTTTTCATGGATGAAAAAGCAGAAATTTCTCTTGATACAAAGTCTTGTTTAATGCTTAATTTTTTTATTTTTTATTTTAAGGTTTGATGCAAAAAACCATTCATCATTAGCAATTTAGTAGAATGTCCAAAAATATCAAAGTTAAATTTCTTGATTTTTTGGATATAATTGCTTACATTTATAACTTTTTCATGGATGAAAAAGCAGGAAACTCACTTAATACATAGTCTTGGTTAATGTTTAATAAAAAATGTAAAGGAACATTCATCATCAGCAATTTAGTAGAATGTCCAAAAATATTAAAGGTAAATTTCTTGATTTTATTGACCATCACCCAGTTGTTCAAATGCAACTCACCTCAATAAAAACCCCTGCCAAGAGTTTCTTTCACAATTGATGTAGATGGACATTTACCACTAATTTAATTTATATAACTACCTTAGTAATTAATTAATGTAATATGTTGAATTGATGATGTTAATTATCATCAAGTTTTTGAGATTATAATTAGTTTATAGAAATTTAAAAGAGATAAAGATTACATAAAACCTTTTAAAATCTTATTTCTAGGAAAAAAAAAAGAGCCTTTCAAGATTACCATATTATATTGTAACAAATATTTTTAAATTGAATTTTAATTTGGGTTTAGGATATGTGTTTTAATTCAAATGTAATGATATTTTTAGCCAAGACCTAGCCTCTTATGTTATTCTAACATGAGTTGTTAGTGATTATGGCTAGCCTTGGAAGCAATTTTGGGGAGCCTCTTGTCATTCATGTAGTTTATTTTCTCTTGTAGATTTAAGGCATAACCATGACTTTGGACTCACTCGGGAGAGGGTAGCTTTTATAAGAAAGATAAAATAGCGTGCGTTTCTTTGAATAGTAATTTACAAATTATAAAATTACTTTTCTTTCGCGTATCCTTCTCCAAAAAAAATTAGAGACATTTCATCACCAAGCTTCACATCATATAAGATAAAAAAGAGTGATAAAAGTATCAAATATGAATATTTTTCTATCACATGTCTAAAGGTTTGCTAATTTACAATTTTTTTCAAGTTCATCATAAGTTGTTCACCCTCCATTTATTTCAATACTATAATTCCAATTGAGCTTAGGAGGAATATGGATTCCAAAATATTTAAATGAAAGATATTTATTATTGATTACCAATTTTATATGTAAATAATTAATATAAATATAAACATTTATTATAAATAAACACAAACATTTTTAATGTCTAGTAAAAAAAAAACACATATTTCTTATATAAATTGTGGAGAAGATCTATGTAAAAATATGTATAGCTCTAGAAGTTTGAGTTTCCTAAGGATACAAGCATAGTTTTATTACAAGTCTTGTTGTTTACAAGGTTCTTAAATGGAGATTGAAAAAGGAAACTATTATTATATCAAATTACTATATTAAAATCAAAGTAGTTATTCTATTCTAGCCATTCATTCAATTGATTACTTTAATTGAGTTAATAAACATATACATTTTTTATACTCTTAGTTGAGTGACCAATTTTAAGAGGATCTTCAAAATAAGTAGTTCTACAATATTGTTTATAACATCTCCTAAACCAATCTTAAATAGGATTTTTTGTGTACCATTAAGGAAACTAGCACCAACTCCTCCTTTTGGGGAGATTACCTTGACTTCCATTGTCAAAGTACCCCCAAGCCCCTATTTTGTTAATTTTAGCATGGGACAAGTATCTCATTACAAGGGTTTGCATCTCGGATTTTAAATATGCAAAAATGGATTTAACGTGAGAATCACATTGGATGAGAAGGATATCGATGTTCTCAAATATCCTTGCATTTCTAGCTAACCAAATGTCCCATGAAGTTATTGAATGTAATCATTTCAACACTTTACTCTAGATTTTGCACCAATGTGTGCGAATTTCTTCAACATATTACCCTTTGCATTATTTTTTTATCCTTATAGAGAGAATATATTATAAAAAATAAACATGGAAATTGTTTCTTTATAATATATTAATTGATTTTTCAAAGGACATTTTTTCATTCGTGATTTTTTTCTATCTAATATCATGACATCCTCAAGTAAATGAATTACCACATCTATGCCACATTTAATTTTTCTTGATCCTCTTGCAATCTTCTTTCTTTTCAGTCCATGCCCAAACTATCATATGAATTGGAAGAGATTAAAGTTATTTTTCATGGGGATTTGGTACCTAATATTGGTCGAATACTTTTGTTATACCTTTCCCTAAACTAGGCAGGTAGTAGTCAACCTTAACATGAAGAGTCTTACTAAGATGCTAAAGAACCTCAACTATGGACCTCAAAATGATTTCTAGTGTGGGCCTAGGACATATTCTTATGTAGGCCCTATGTTGTGGTTTAACCATGGAATCCACTATACTAGGTTGGAGATACCTTACAATGGTAATACCATTGCTACTCAAATCATCCTACAAGTTTCCATTTCGGACACTATTTTTGCACATGCATCACTCATCTTGCTTACAGAAAAAATAAATATTTTGGCCAATCATGGGATGTGAAAAATGTCAAGGAGTGTTTTAAACCTTTCATCCATGAGTTCCAACTTAAATTTTGCTTGTCCTATGATTCTATTTTTTGAGTCATCTCTTAGGAAAACATCACCACCATCATACATTTCCTATTCACAAAACCACTTCCTATGAGGGGTTATATAAAAAAATGCAACTAATTCGTCCAATCACACCTCATGATCTATATGTGCTCTTGAGAAAGCCAATAACGCACCCCCTCCTTCATCTAAGGAGGTTTTCTCTTTTGTAGAAGGAGCACTAATGGATCCCTTCCCTTTTTCAACACTTTTGGATCTAAAATGTTTCTTGTAATGCCCTTCTTTTCCACATCTCTAGTATATATTTACTAACTTTCCTAGAGATTTCGATCTCCCTCTTAAGGACATATTTTTATTTCTATCCTATGAGCGTATTCTTACATATAAAGCATCTTCATTATAACTTTACATATTCATTTCATCAAAACTTAAAGTAATGGTTTTTCTACAAGTTATGAATATCACTAAATGAGATGTTCATGTATTCTGAGAAGTGCTTCATATTGTTATCAATGGATATATTAGCATTTCTACCGAAGTCCCAAAGATTGCTAATATTAATGTATTCTGAAAAGTGCTTCAAATCATTATCAATTATGTTTTAATAAATTTCAATGCTAAATTATGATTTCCACATGTCGTTGCTCGAATTTCCTGTGGAGACAAGTTGGACAGGTTGGTTTCTCACACTAATCAGGTTGTATTGGAAATAGAAATCTATACCTTGACACTGAACCAATAAGGGTCCCTATGCTCCTCAAAGTTATATTTTGTGTCAGTTTTGGGGAAAACCCAAAGAGAATAAAAGGTTATAATAACATTTTATATGCTCTTCAAGTTATATTTTGTGTTACTTATGGGAAATTACAAAGAGAATAAAAAAGTATATACTCTTCAAGATATATTTTGTGTTAGTTTTGAGGAAAATATAAAGGAAAAAAATACAAATAAATAGTTGGATAAGTAGTCACTCAAATTCTAGGATTATCTATATTTTAGTTGGAACATTTTCTACTCTCCATATGTACCAAAATACCAATAATGAATAGCTTGAATAGACCAAACAAGGTCGTCAGTCAAATCATTGAACACAATGATGAATATTCCTCCATAAAAAATGTTACACTTCTTGCTTGAGCAAGGAGATGGAAAGTAGTGTGTAAGCCGAAAAAGTGATTTTATCCTCCCAAAAAATGTGTCTTCTCTACCAACCACATTGACATAAAAACACAATACACTGGGAATTGTCACAGTTGCCTCCCACTAAGTAATCAACTGAATTCTGTCAACATTACCTGCCAACACTTACATGTGATGTTACCATCAACACTTAGCAACACCTGACAATATTGTTGTGAAAACATTATACTAGAAAATAAACAATTTTTTTTTAAATGATGTAGGCTTTCATAAATTTAGTGTAGTTTCATAAAGTTTTAGTTTTTGCAAGCGCTTCATAATGAGCTTGGCCAAATTGTTGATTTTGCGTTATTCATAGTGGTTTCCCACTAAGTAGTCAACAAATTTTATCTACTAACATTTACATGTGACATTACTAACACCACCTCGCAATGCCTGAAATTATAGTTATCAAAACATTGTACTGGGAAATAAATAAAATTTTCTTTCAAAAGATGTAGTTTTTCCTAAGGTAAGTGTGGTTTTGAAAAATTATAATTTTTTGAAAGATCTTAATAATGAGGACGAGAGTTTATTCGTTGATTCTTTTGAGGTTCCTCTAAGTACTTATTACATTCTTCTTTAGTCTCCAAGTTGCATAAGCCTTGATAATTTCAATACAACAATACTAATCTCAAAAATTTGAGAGAGGATTAGTTGTTTCTCACTAAGATGCATTTGAGGTTATGTCAAGTACCCATTACGCTCTTCTTGAGTCTTCAAATTGCATTTGTTAAGTTTAAAAGGTCCTCATAATTTCAATACCTCAATGTTGATATTCCCATAAATTTGTGAGGTTTTTATTTGGTTGTGTCTCTGTGCTTTCCAAAATTGTACCTTATAATTAAATCTTTCCACAATCATCACTTAATCATGTAGGAAAAGATGTTAAAATTATATTGGCATAAATAAAACACACTTAGGTTTTGACTATCAATTTTTTGTATATCAAAATCCTCAAATATATAATTTTCTTGAATCTCCTTCAATGTAGATGTTTAAAATTCATTATGGAAGTACTTTCCTAGTGTTTTACGTTTTTTAATTTATTGAATCTCCTAGATGTGATTGGTTTCCATAAATATCATGAGATCCCAAAGATTTCAAATTTTATATTCATATTATTTTCCAAAGAAGTTAGTCATTGTATTTATATGACAACTTGCTTCAAGTGCTTCATATCTCCAACATGGTTATTTATAGTGAGTTTTGACTCTTGAGAAGTAGTCAAAAGCAACCCAAAAGTGTGCTACCTACACCATTTAGTGGTTTAAAAGGTTTGTAGTTACCGTGTCTAAACTTTTGGTCAATATGCATGTTGACCCTAAAAAAATTTGTTCAGTTTCTCTAATTATGTGTACTATACATCTTCCATCCGTTTTTGTTTCAATTAATGAAGTGTGGGGTGGGTGCTTCCTATGTGAATGTTTTCTTCTTCTTAGCTCTTTAGCTATAGTTACTTTGTCTATATCACTATGTTCATTGGCTTTCGAAAAGTTGTTTGATTTCTCAATTTTGTGTTATATACATCTTCCCATCAGTTTTATGAATTGTTGAAGGGAAGTGTGGGTACTTCCTCTTTCAATGTTTGCTTTTTGTTTCTTCTTTGATTGCAAGAGGTGTGCATGGTTAGTTTTTTCCTTTCTTAAGTAGTATAGTTTTGCATAGGTTGAAACTAAAAGGGTTGTACCAAGGGATGAATAACAAAATGTTCATAGGAATAGTAATATGGCAGTACCTAGGACTAAGAAGATTTTTGTTGGTGGGTTAACACCCCCTGTTACTAAGGATGACTTCAGAAAGTATTTTGAGCAGTTTGGTAATACAACAGATGTAGTTGTAAGGTATGATCACACTACACAAACACATCATGGTTTTGGGTTTATTACTTATGATTCAGAGGATGCAGTGACAAATTTATTCAACAAATATTCCACTAGCTCAAGGAAAAGACTATGGAGGTGAAGTTGGTCATTCCCAAGGACATGTCTCTAGGAAATACAAGAGGTTCTACAGGACATGGAGCTAGTTTTTGTGCACAATATATGTGAAGCTATGGACCAACTCTTATTGGGGTTTATGGAGCACACTTGCCTATTGCAGGTACTGGATATGATCCATATGTTGTAGCCCCCAGCTATGGACCTTCTAGGTATAGAAATACACCAGGGTATGGGACAAGTATGAATTGTGGATATGGTGCAATGCCTAAAAAGCATTGCTTCAGTAAGGTTTAGTCTGAACCATTAAACTCCCATCAAAGTTGGCATTAGTGAATTGGTATTGATTTTTCTGATCCAACTCACTAAGATCTGGATATACCCTTCTAACAAAGGATTAAACAATCCTGACATGGGTAAGTCTCGAATAATCTTTCTCATTTGTTTATGATTAATTTGAGGGTAAACCACAATATTTTCATTTTTGGATACTTTGTTTTGGAAAAGTTCAGGTCACATGCGCTTAACAAAGACAGGGCATGCAGAACAGAGGAAGATGGAGAACCATGGTTAAAGAAGGAAATAACAGGGGATACTGGAAGAGTTATGGAGAAAAATACCTCAGCGTGATGTGCGGAGCTAAAAGAACAGGAATGACAGTGCTTGGTCTGCTGGATGCTTACTGTGCATTGAGCTCTTTCTGTTGGGAAATCTCGGGTTCTTCGCTAGGTTCGATTCGCAGGTGCAGTGTGGGTGGATGATATGTACCATGGAATTTGACTTATTATGTACCAATGATCCTAGCATGAGGAATAAGGGCCTATATCATCCCTTTCTTGTTGTAATAGCTTCAGGTCAAAATTTCATGTGACAAAGAATAATAAAGGAGTAATAAGACTAAGGTCATGGGACATGTATTCCAAGTCGAATGTTGGGTAGAAATCTATAGTGGGCATCACTTGTTTATTATTATGGATAAGAAAATTGGTAAAGGCATTGGAAAAGGAAAAGAGGAATTAAGTGGAATTTATTTATGAAAATACATGAAAATAGGAGAAATGGGAGATGAAGAGTCACATATTTGCATGAGAAGGAAAATTAACGAAAATGAAGAAAAAGAGAGACATCAATGATAAAGAGGATTTTGAGGATCAATTCACAACTTTTGTTGGTTTGGCTTTTGTTAGTTTAGTTTTGGATCTATCTTCTATTCTCTCATACTCTTGCAGGTGTTTTGTTTTGATGAGTGATCACAGTGGGATGAGATACTTGTTTCACCAACCTAATCTGAATGTCAGGAAAGCTAAATGGTTGGCCAATCTCAAAGAGTCTAACGTTGAGAACATGTGCATTAAGCGTAAAGAGAATAGGGTTGCATATGCTCTTACCAAAAGAGTGTAGGTAAATCACATTGCAACTATTAGCTCATATGAGATAGATTTGTAGGAGAGGATCTTGCAGGTAGCGAAGCAGGATAACATGTACCATGGACTTGGACTTTTTATGCCTACGCAGTTTTTTGGTCCAACAAATAAAAAATGAGAAGAAATTAAAAATAAATTTAAAACACTGAGTGCAAGCAATTTTGGTCCACATTTTTTTACAATGGAAAACCCCATCACAATCTATCCGTAAATATTTTAATTTCCTTTATTGTGAGAGAGTTTGTATTTATATTTAGATTTGATAGAACGAGTATGTTTATAAATAATTCGAAGGGAAATTGAATGGGTAGAGATTCATTTAATCAATTGTTATCTTAACTTTTAATTGTAATTGTTCAATTTTAAATTCATAAGAAAATTAACTTTTAAATTTTGCCTATTTAAATTTTGTAGAGCAGTAACTTTTAGTAAATATGTTTATTTCGCTAAATATAAAGAATGTGCAAAGTTGCTTATTCTTTAAAATTAAATTTGAAACTTCAACCATTTAAGTTTATATTTATGTTAAATTAACTTTACATAAATTTTAAGATTAGCAAATATTGGTAAAAAATATTCTTTACTTAAGTGAATATGATAAACTTGAAAATATTTCTATGAATATAATTAAATAATTCCATAACATATGAAAATATTTATATGGATATAATTGCTTACATTCATAACTTTTTCATGGATGAAAAAGTAGAAAATTCCCTTAATACATAGTCTTGTTTAATGTTTAACATAATTTTTTTTAGGTTTGATGCCAAGAAACATTCATCATTAGAAATTTAGTAGAATGTCCAAAAATATTAAAGGTAAATTCCTTGATTTTATTGACCATCACCCAATTGTTCAAATGCAACTCACATCCATAAAAACCCTTGCCAAGAGTTTCTTTCACGAATTGATGTAGATGGACGTTTACCAATGATTTAATTTATATAACTACCTTAGTAATTAATTAATGTAATATATTGAATTGATGATGCTAATTATCATCAAGTTTTTGAGATTATAATTAGTTTATAGAAACTTAAAAGAGGTAAAGAATACATAAATTCTTTTAAAATCTTATTTCTAGGCCAAAAAAGAGTCTTTCAAGATTACCATATTATATTGTAACAAATATTTTTAAACTGAATATTAATTTGGGTTCAGGATAAGTGTTTTAATTCAAATGTAATGATATTTTTGGCCAAGACCTAGCCTCTTGTGTCATCCTAGCATGAGGGGTTAGTGATTATGGTTAGACTTGGAAGCAATTTTGGGGAACCTCTTGTCATTCATGTTGTTTATTTTTTCTTGCACATTAAGACCTGACTGTAGGTTTTAACCCCGTACAGAAATTACCTACATACAAATTCTAAAACACAGAAAATAAACAAATCAAGAGCATAACACATAAAACACATATATACAGAGATTTTCCCACTGGATCCCAAAACTGGGACTACCAGCTTGATTTTTCATTATATTCCTTTCAATGTTACAATACATATTTATACATGTTGAAGCATCCAATACCATGGATCAAAAACCATTGTGTCCAAAACCATGGACCGAAAGCCATAGGTAGGTTTGCCCAACCTAATATAGGGTCCAAAAAAAAATTTCTCGAGGCGCTGCCCCAGACCCTGTAGAGGGGGGCTACCCGCCCCCCTCAAACATCCAATTATAAAATTACTTTTCTTTCGTGTATCCTTCTCCAAAAAAATTTAGAGATATTTCATCACCAAGCTTCAAATCGTATAAGATAAAAAGAGTGATAAAAGTATCAAATATGAATATTTTTCTATCACATGTGTAAAGGTTTGCTAATTTACAATTTTTTTCAAGTTCATCATAAGTTGTTCACCCTCCATTTATTTCAATACTATAATTCCAATTGAGCTTAGGAGGAATATGGATTCCAAAATATTTAAATGAAATATATTTATTATTGATTACCAATTTTATATGTAAATAATTAATATAAATATAAACATTTATTATAAAGAAATGCAAACACTTTTAATGTCCAGTACAAAAAAAAAAGGAAAAAAAAAAAAGAAAAGAAAAGAAAAAAAAGAAAAAAAAGAAAAAAAAAACATATTTCTTATATAAATTGTGGAGAAGATCTATGTAAAAATATGTATAGCTCTAGAAGTTTGAGTTTCCTAAGGATACAAGCATAGTTTTATTACAAGTCTTGTTGTTTACGAGGTTCTTAAATGGAGATTGAAAAAAGAAACTATTGTTATATCAAATTACTATATTAAAATCAAAGTTGTTATTCTATTCTAGTCATTCATTCAATTGATTACTTTAATTGAGTTAATAAACATCTACATTTTTTATACTCTTAGTTGAGTAACCAATCTTAAGAGGATCTTCAAAATATGTGGTTCTACAATATTTTTTGTAACATCTCCTAAACCAATCTTAAATAGGATTTTTTGTGTACCATTAAGGAAAATAGCACCAACTCCTCATTTTGGGGAGATTACCTTGACTTCCATTGTCAAAGTACCCCCAAGCCCCTATTTTGTTAATTTTAGCATGGGACAAATATCTCATTACAAGTGTTTGCATCTCGAATTTTAAATATGAAAAAATGGATTTAACGTGAGAAGCACATTGGATGAGAAGGATATCGATGTTCTCAAATATCCTTGCATTTCTAGCTAACCAAATGTCCCATGAAGTTATTGAAGGTAATCATTTCAACACTTTACTCTAGATTTTACACCAATGTGTGAGAATTTCTTCAACATATTACGCTTCACATTATTTTTTTATCCTTATAGAGAGAATATATTATAAAAAATAAACATGGAAATTGTTTCTTTATAATATATTAATTGATTTTTCAAAGGACAATTTTTCATTCGTTATTTTTTTCCGTCTAATATCATGACATCCTCAAGTAAATGAATTACCACATCTATGCCACATTTACTTTTTCTTGATCCTCTTGCAATCTTCTTTGTTTTCAGTCCATGCCCAAATTATCATATCAATTGGAAGAGATTAAAGTTATTTTTCATGGGGATTTGGTACCTAATATTGGCCGAATACTTTTGTTATACCTTTCCCTAAACTAGGCAGGTAGTAGTCAACCTTAACATGAAGAGTCTTACTAAGATGCTAAAGAACCTCAACTATGGACCTCAGAATGATTTCTAGTGTGGGACTAGGACATATTCTTATGTAGGCCCTATGTTGTGGTTTAACCATGGAATCTACTATACTAGGTTGGAGATACCTTACAATGGTAATACCATTGCTACTCAAATCATCCTACAAGTTTCCATTTCGGACACTATTTTTTGCACATGCATCGCTCATATTGCTTACAGAAAAAATATATATTTTGGCCAATCGTGGGATGTGCAAAACGTCAAGGAGTTTTTTATACCTTTCATCCATGAGTTCCAACTTAAATTTTGCTTGTCCTATGATTCTATTTTTTGAGTCATCTCTTAGGAAAACATCACCACCATCATACATTTCCTATTCACAAAACCACTTCCGATGAGGGGTTATATGAAAAAATGCAACTAATTCGTCCAATCACACCTCATGATCTATATGTGTTCTTGAGAAAGCCAATAACGCACCCCCTCCTTCATCTAAGGAGGTTTTCTATTTTGTAGAAGGAGCACTAATGGATCCTTTCCCTTTTTCAACACTTTTGGATCTAAAATTTTTCTTGTAATGCCCTTCTTTTCCACATCTCTAGTATAGATTTACTACCTTTCCTAGAGATTTCAATCAACCTCTTAAGGACATATTTTTATTTCTATCCTATGAGCATATTCTTACATATAAGGCATCTTCATTATAACTTTACATATTCATTTCATCAAAACTTAAAGTAATGATTTTTCTACAAGTTATGAATATCACTAAATGAGATGTTCATGTATTCTGAGAAGTGCTTCATATTGTTATCAATGGATATATTAGCATTTCTACCGAAGTCCCAAAGATTGCTAATGTTAATTTATTCTGAAAAGTGCTTCAAATCATTTTTTTTTATTTAGTAGACTAACCTAAGTACCCGCGGGGGATTTGAACCAGTGACCTATCACAAGGAGTGCCTTAACAACGCACCCATTCACCGTCAATCCAAAGCCCCATGAGCAAAAAAAAGTGCTTCAAATCATTATCAATTATGTTTTCATAAATTTCAATGCTAAATTATGATTTCCACATGTCGTTGCTCGAATTTCCTGTGGAGACAAGTTGGACAGGTTGGTTTCTCACACTAATCAGGTTGTATTGGAAATAGAAATATATACCTTGACACTGAACCAATAAGGGTCCCTATGCTCCTCAAAGTTATATTTTGTGTCGGTTTTGGGGAAAATCCAAAGAGAATAAAAGGTTATAAGAACATTTTATATGCTCTTCAAGTTATATTTTGTGTTACTTATGGGAAATTACAAAGAGAATAAAAAAGTATATACTCTTCAAGATATATTTTGTGTTAGTTTTGAGGAAAATATAAAGGAAAAAAATACAAATAAATAGTTGGATAAGTAGTCAGTCAAATTCTAGGATTATCTATATTTTAGTTGAAACATTTTCTACTCTCCATATGTTCCAAAATACCAATAATGAATAGCTTGAATAGACCAAACAAGGTCATCGGTCAAATCATTGAACACAATGATGAATATTCCTCCATAAAAAATGTTACACTTCTTGCTTGAGCAAGGAGATGGAAAGTAGTATGTAAGCCGAAAAAGTGATTTTATCCTCCCAAAAAATGTGTCTTCTCTACCAACCACATTGACATAAAAAGACAAAACACTAGGAATTGTCACAGTTGCCTCCCACTAAGTAGTCAATTGAATTCTGTCAACATTACCTACCAACACTTACATGTGACGTTACTATCAACACCTAGCAACACTTGACAATATTGTTGTGAAAACATTATACTAGAAAATAAATAAAATTTGTTTTAAACGATGTAGGTTTTTGCAAGCGCTTAATAATGAGCTTGGCCAAATTGTTGATTTTTCATTATTCACAGTGGCTTCCCACTAAGTAGTCAATAGATTTTATATACTAACATTTACATGTGACATTACTAACACCACCTCGCAATGCCTGAAATTATAGTTATCAAAACCTTGTACTGGGAAATAAATAAAATTTTCTTTTAAAAGATGTAGTTTTTCCTAAGGTAAGTGTGGTTTTGAAAAATTATAATTTTTTGAAAGATCTTAATAATGAGGACGAGATTGTATTCATTGATTCTTTTGAGGTTCCTCTAAGTACTTATTACATTCTTCTTTAGTCTCCAAGTTGCATAAGCCTTGATAATTTCAATACAACAATACTAATTTCAAAAATTTGAGAGAGGACTAGTTGTTTCTCACTAAGATGCATTTGAGGTTATGTCAAGTACCCATTACGCTCTTCTTGAGTCTTCAAATTGCATTTGTTAAGTTTAAAGGTCCTCATAATTTCAATACCTCAATGTTGATATTCCCAAAAATTTGTGAGGTTTTTAGTTGGTTGTGTCTTTGTGCTTTCCAAAATTGTACCTTATAATTAAATCTTTCCACAGTCATCACTTAATCATGTAGGAAAAGATGTTAAAAGTATATTGGCATAAATAAAACACACTTAGGTTTTGACTATCAATTTTTTGTATACCAAAATCCTCAAATAATTAATTTTCTTGAATCTCCTTCAATGTAGATGTTTAAAATTCATTATGGAAGTACTTTCCTAGTGTTTTACGTTTTTGAATTTATTGAATCTCCTAGATGTGATTGGTTTCCATAAATATCATGAGATCCCAAAGATTTCAAATTTTCTATTCATATTATTTTCCTCAGAAGTTAGTCATTGTATTTATATGATAGCTTGCTTCAAGTGCTTCATATCTCCAGCATGGTTATTTATAGTGAGTTTTGACTCTTCAGAAGCAGTTAGAAGCAACCCAAAAGTGTGCTACCTACACCATTTAGTGGTTTAAAAGATTTGTAGTTACCATGTCTAGACTTTAGGTCAATATGCATGTTGACCCTAAAAATTTTTGTTCAGTTTCTCTAATTATGTGTACTATACATCTTCCATCCGTTTTTGTTTCAATTAATGAAGTGTGGGGTGGGTGCTTCCTATGTGAATGTTTTCTTCTTCTTGGCTCTTTAACTATAGTTACTTTGTCTATATCGCTATGTTCATTGGCTTTCAAAAAGTTGTTTGATTTCTCAATTTTGTGTTATATACATCTTCCCATCAGTTTTATGAATTTTTGAAGGGAAGTGTGGGTACTTCATCTTTCAACGTTTGCTTTTTATTTCGTCTTTGATTGCAAGAGGTGTGCATGGTTAGTTTTTTCCTTTCTTAAGTAGTATAGTTGTGCATAGGTTGAAGCTAAAAGGGTTGTACCAAGGGATGAATAACAAAATGTTCATAGGAATAGTAATATGGCAGTAACTAGGACTAAGAAGATTTTTGTTGGTGGGTTAACACCCCTTGTTACTAAGGATGACTTCAGAAAGTACTTTGAGCAGTTTGGTAATACAACAGATGTAGTTGTAAGGTATGGTCACACTACACAAACACATCATGGTTTTGGGTTTATTACTTATGATTCATAGGATGCAATGACAAATTTATTCAACAAATATTCTGCTAGCTCAAGGAAAGGACTATGGAGGTGAAGTTGATCATTCCCAAGGACATGTCTCCAAGAAATACAAGAGGTTCTACAGGACATGGAGCTAGTTTTTGTGCACAATATATGCAAAGCTATGGACCAACTCTTATTGGGGTTTATGGAGCACGCTTGCTTATTGCAGGTACTGGATATGCTCCATATGTTGTAGCCCCCAGCTATGGACCTTCTAGGTATGGAAGTACACCAGGGTATGGGACAAGTATGAATTGTGGATATGGTGCAATGCCTAAAAAACATTGCTTCAGTAAGGTTTAGTCTGAACCATAAACTCCTATCAAAGTTGGCATTAGTGAATTGGTATTGATTTTTCTGATCCAAGATCTGGATATACCCTTCTAACAAAGGATTAAACAATCCTAACATGGGTAAGTCTCTAATAATCTTTCTCATTTGTTTGTGATTAATTTGAGGGTAAGCCACAATATTTTCATTTTTGGAAACTTTGTTTTGGAAAAGTTTGGGTCACAAGCGCTTAACAAAGACAGGGCATGCAGAATAGAGGAAGATGGAGAACCATGGTTAAAGAAGGAAATAATAGGGGATACTAGGAGAGTTATGGAGGCAAATACCTAAGCGTGATGTGCGGAGCTGAAAGAACAGGAATGACGGTGCTTGGTCTGTTGGATGCTTACTATGTGTTGAGCTCTGTCTGTCGAGAAATCTCGGGTTCCTCGCTGGGTTCGATTTGCAGGTGCAGCGTGGGCGGGTGATAGGTACCATGGACTTTGACTTATTATGTACCAATGATCCTAGCATGAGGAATAAGGGCCTATATAATCCCTTTCTTGTTGTAATAGCCTTAGATCAAAATTTCGTGTAACAAAGAATAATAAAGGAGTAATAAGACTAAGGTCATGGGACATGTATTCCAAGCCGAATGTTGGGTAGAAATCTATAATGGGCATCACTTTTTTATTATTATGGATAAGAAAATTGGTAAAGGCATTGGAAAAGGAAAAGAGGAATTAAGTGGAATTTATTTATGAAAATAAATGAAAATAGGAGAAATGGGAGATGAAGAGTCACATATTTGCATGAGAAGGAAAATTAACGAAAATGAAGAAAAAGAGAGACATCAATGATAAAGAGGATTTTGAGGATCAATTCACAACTTTTGTTGGTTTGGCTTTTGTCAGTTTAGTTTTAGATCTATCTTCTATTCTCTCATACTCTTGCATGCATTTCGTTTTGATGGGTGATCACAGTGGGATGAGATACTTGTTTCACCAACCTAATCTGAATGCCAGGAAAGCTAAATTGTTGGCCAATCTCAAAGAGTCTAACTTTGAGAACATATGCATTAAGGGTAAAGAGAATAGGGTTGCATATGCTCTTACCAAAAGAGAGTAGGTAAATCACATTGCAACTATTAGCTCATATGGGATAGATTTGCAGGAGAGGATCTTGCAGGTAGCGAAGCAGGATGACAAGTACCATGGACTTGGACTTTTTATGCCTATGCATTTTTTTGGACCAACAAATAAAAAATGAGAAGAAATTAAAAATAAATTAAAAGAACTGAGTGCAAGCAATTTGCATCCACATTTTTTTACAATGGAAAACCCCATCACAATCTATCCGTAAATATTTTAATTTCCTTTATTTTGAGAGAGTTTGCATTTATATTTAGATTTGATAGAACGAGTATGTTTATAAATAATTCGAAGGGAGATTGAATGGGTAGAGATTCATTTAATCAATTGTTATCTTTACTTTTAGTTGTAATTGTTCAATTTTAAATTCATAAGAAAATTAACTTTTAAATTTTGTCTATTTAAATTTTGTAGAGCAGTAACTTTTAGTAAATATGTTTATTTCACTGAATATAAAGAATGTGCAAAGTTGCTTATTCTTTAAAATTAAATTTGAAACTTCAACCATTTAAGTTTATATTTATGTTAAATTAACTTTACTTAAATTTTAAGATTAGCATATATTGGTAAAAAATATTCTTTACTTAAGTGAATATGATAAACTTGAAAATATTTCTATGAATATACTTAAATACATCCCTAACGTATGAAAATATTTATATGGATATAATTGCTTACATTCATAACTTTTTCATGGATGAAAAAGTAGAAAATTCCCTTAATACATAATCTTGTTTAATGTTTAACATAATTTTTTTTAGGTTTGATACCAAGAAACATTCATCATTTGCAATTTAGTAGAATGTCCAAAAATATTAAAGGTAAATTCCTTGATTTTATTGACCATCACCCAATTGTTCAAATGCAACTCACATCCATAAAAATCCTTGCCAAGAGTTTCTTTCACGAATTGATGTAGCTGGACATTTACCAATGATTTAATTTATATAACTACCTTAGTAATTAATTAATGCAATATATTGAATTGATGATGTTAATTATCATCAAGTTTTTGAGATTATAATTAGTTTATAGAACTTAAAAGAGGTAAAGAATGCATAAATTCTTTTAAAATCTTATTCTAGGCCAAAATAAAAGTCTTTCAAGATTACCATATTATATTGTAACAAATAATTGTAAACTGAATATTAATTTGGGTTCAGGATAGGTTTTTTAATTCAAATGTAATGATATTTTTAGCCAAGACCTAGCCTCTTGTGTCATCTTAGCATGAGCGGTTAGTGATTATGGTTAGACTTGGAAGCAATTTTGGGGAACCTCTTGTCGTGCATGTTGTTTATTTTTTCTTGCACATTTAAGACCTAATTGTAGGTTTTAACCCCGTACAGAAATTACCTGCATACAAATTCTAAAACACAGAAAATAAACAATGCGAGATCATAACACGTAAAACACATATACACAGAGATTTTCCCACTGGATCCCAAAACCAGGACTACCAGCTTGATTTTTCATTATATTCCTTTCAATGTTACAATACATATTTATACATGATGAAGCATCCAATACCATGGACCGAAAACCATCGTGTCCAAAACCATGGACTGAAAGCCATAGGTAGGTTCGCCCAACCTAATATAGGGTCCAAAAAAAATTTCTCGGGGCGTTGTTGCGGACCTTGTAGAGTGGGGCTACCTGCCCCCCTCAAACCCCCCGCTACATAATCATCACAACAAAGGGGGGGGCTCCGGCCCCCCTCTAACCCCCCAGTTCACTACGTAGGTTAGTCATGGAAAGAATATAACACAACCCAACAATCTCCAACTTGTTGTTTTCTTTCCACAGGGGGCCATATGAGAGCTTAGTCATTTTTCAGCCCTGAAATGCCCATTGTTTCAGAACTTCTCAGAGCTCATAGATTTTGTCAATGCATCTGCAGTATTCTTCAAAGTGTCCACCTTTACCAGCAACACCTTTTTGTCTTCTATCATATCCCTCACAAAGTGATACTAAACATCAATGTGCTTTGTCTTTGAATGATAAGTAGGGTTCTTTGCCAAGAAAATTGCACTTTGGTTGTCACAGTGTATCGTTATAGCTCCTTGTACTAACCCCATACCTGAACACAATATCTACAACCAAACTGCTTCCTTTCTTGCATGAGTGGTTGCCATGTATTCTGCCTCTGTAGTTGATAATGCCACTACATATTGTTTCTTACTCATCCAACTGACTGCACCTCCAAATAGGTTAAACACATACCCACTTGTAGATCTTCTCTATTCTAAATCTCCAGCCCACTCTGCATCAACAAAGCCACGAATATCCAACGCTCTGTCCAACCCTGGTCTTCCTTGGTAGCAAAAACCATAATCACTTGTGCCACGCAAATACCTGAAAATCCACTTCACTACTGTCCAGTGCTCCCTCTCTGGTTTTGACATAAACCTGCTCAATACTCCCACTGCATGTGCAATGTCTGGTCTAGTACAGACCATTGCATACATCAGGCTACCGACTGCACTTGCATATGGAACACAGGACATATCCTCTTCCTCTTCTTGTGTCTTGGGACACTGTTCAGCAGATAACTTTACACCTATAGGAAAAGAAACCTTCACCGGTTTACTATCTTGCATATTAAACCTCTACAGTATTGTCTCGACATACTTCTTCTAGTTTAACCAGAGCTTCCTCTTTGCCCGATCTCTTTTAATTTCCATGCCCAAAATATAGTTTGCAACACCAAGATCTTTCATGTCGAATTTGGAGGACAATTGGGTCTTCAAATCCTAGATAATTTCTTTGTCATTTCCAACCAGCAACATATATTCCACATACAAGACCAGATAAATAAGATGGTCACCAATTAATTTAAAATACACACAGTGATCTGCTTTGCTTCTGCTGAAGCCAACCATGGCTTTGGACTCACTAGGGAGAGGGTAGCTTTTATGAGGAGGATAAAATAGGGTGCATTGATTTGAATAGTAATATTATAAATTATAAAATTAGTTTTCTTTTCTTTTGCTTATCCTTCTCCAAAAAAAATTAGAGATATTTCATCACCAAGCTTCATATCGTATAAGATAAAGAGAGTGATAAAAATATCAAATATGAATATCTTTCTATCACATGTCTAAAGGTTCGCTAACTTATAATTTTTTCAAGCTCATAATAAGTTGTTCACCCTCTATCTATTTCAATACTATAATTCCAATTGAGCTTAGGAGGAATATGGATTCCAAAATATTTAAATGAATGATATTTATTGATTATCAATTTCATATGTAAATAATTAATATAAATATAAACATTTATTATAAAGAAACACAAACATTTTTAATGTCCTGTGGAGAAGAAAAAGGAAAAATAAAAAATAAAAAACATATTTCTTATATAAATTGTGTAGAAGATCTTTGTAAAAATATGTATATCTCTAGAAGTTTGAGTTTCTTAAGGATAAAAGCATAGTTTTATTACAAGTCTCGTTGTTTAGGAGGTTATTAAATGGAGATTGAAAAAAGAAATTATTATTATAGCAAATTACTATATTAATGTAACAATTGTTTTTAGACAAATGATATTTTTTTATTAAATTCATTTAAATATGTTTAAAGTAGATAAAGTTAAAAAAAATATAATGATGTTTTTACTTCATCAAATCCAAGGTTTAAATTCAGAGTTGTCATTCTATTCTAGCCATTCATTCAATTGATTACTTTGATTGAGTTAATAAACATCTATATTTTTTATACTCTTACTTGCGCAACCAATCTTAAGGGGATCTTCAAAATAAATAGTTCTACAATATTATTTGTACCATCTCCTAAACCAATATTAAATATGATTTTATGTGTACCATTAAGGAAAATAGCACCACCAACTCCTCCTTTTGGGGAGATTATCTTGACTTCCATTGTCAAAGTACCCCCAAGCCCCTATTTTGTTAATTTTAGCATGGGACAAGTATCTCATTACAAGGGTTTGCATCCCACATTTTAAATATGAAAAAATAGATTTAACGTGAGAAGCACATTGGATGAGAATGATATCCATGTTCTCAAATATCCTTGCATTTCTAGCTAACCAAATGTCCCATGAAGTTATTGAAGGTAGGCATTTCAACGCTTTGCTCTAGATTTTGCACCAAAGTGTGAGAAATTCTTCAACATATTACCCTTCGCATTAGTTTTTTATCCTTATATAGAGAATATATTATAAAAATAAACATGGAAATTGTTTCTTCATAATATATTAATTGATTTTCCAAAGGACAATTTTTCATTCGTAATTTTTTTTCCTTCTAATCTCATGACATCCTCAACGAGATGAATTAAAACATCTATGCCGCATTTATTTTTTCTTGATCCTCCTACAATCTTCTTTCTTTTCCCTCCACGCCCAAACTATCATATCAATTGGAAGAGATTAAAGTTCTTTTTTCATGGGGATTTGGTACCCGATATTGGTCTAATACTTTTGTTATACCTTTCCCTAAACTAGGATTCTAGTAGTCAACCTGAACATCAAGAGCCCCACTCAGATGCTAAAAAAACTCAACCATGGACCTCAAAATGATTTATAGTGTCGCCCTAGGACATATTCCTATGTAGGCCCTATGTTGTGGTTTAACCATGGTATCCACTATAGTAGGTTGGAGATACCTTATAATGGTAATACCATTGTCACTCGAATCATCCTACAAGTTTCCATCTCAGACACTATTTTTACACATGCATCAGTCATCTTTCTTACAGAAAAAATAAATACTATGGCCAATCGTGGGATGTGCAAAACATCAAGGAGTGTTTTAATCATTTCATCCATGAGTTCCAACTTAACTTTTGCTTGTCCTATGATTATATTTTTTAAGTCATCTCCTAGGAAAACATCACCACCATCATACATTTCCTATTCATGTTGGGATGGGATCCCTGGGGTCAATTTTTGTCAGTTAAGTCAATTTTTGTAATAGTTTTTGTTAAAGAATGTAAAGTTTCTGCAAAATGTGGAAGTGGAGCGCGAAGCTAAGAAAGAGTCAAAGGGGCATTAGTCCCTTGTATGGGTAGGTGATAGGATGGTTTTGAGACCCACCCATGGTCCGCAAGCCATGGTATTGTAATGAAAAGGCTATATATAGTTGAGGCATAGCGAGTCGAGTCTAAAGAGATAATTTTTGGTAGATAATCATTGTAAGGGAAAGGTGCTAAGGCAGGAACGGTATGTTTCCTGTACTTAGGCAAAAGGGGAAGGCTCCTATAGCTGAGTGCGCGGAGACCTTGGCAAGTCTGTAGCTGAGTGCGTGAGCCCCTCTAGCTGGGTGCACAGAGAGAAGAAGTCTGTATCTGAACATTTGCATCTTAATAAAGACTGTTTTGAGCTAAATCTGTGCATCTGTGCCTTGTTTATTGTTTCAGTTAAGTTTGTATATCTCTGCGATCTATTATGACTTATGTGAATTAATGCTTGTTTATTACGCGAAAGTAGTGGATATGTATCTTTTATGCATATTAATAACAATTTAATACCTTCATGAAGCATTGGAAGTTGTTGGAATAGATTTACAATAGTTAATCAATTAGAAGAGTTAGGGTTGTGTTACCGGGAATAGTGTCTATGCAGAATTTCTAGTCCCACTAAGGGTGGTAGCAACCTTAGAAACAAACAAAGTAAAGCTATTTTCGTATTCCTTTATGACAAATAGATAAGAGAAAAATGAAGATACCAACCTCAATATTGCGCTTGGTTCCTCACTTGATTCTTCTCCCTTCTGATAGATCCTCGCCGCTTGCTTCCTCGTCAGCCCAGCTTCAAAGAGCACCTATGGAATCAAAGCAGCACAATACTATCCGAGAACAGAGATCTACTAGCATAAACAATATAAGCTCAGATGTATATTGACCACACACAAACATATATCATAAAATATGCAAGAACATGGAGGAAAACTTGAATTTCTTTATTCATATCAAGAAAAGAGCAGAGGAGGATTACAACCAATTGTTTTGACCCAACGTCATCCTCTCAGCAAGAATCCCTTCTTCACCTCATGAAAAGCTTAGATCACCCAACACTATGATGTTGCAAAAAGAAACCAACAGCACTTCCTTACAAGATACAAAATTCTAGCCTCTGGATCTATGGGATGAGGGATCCATATATAGATGTTTGAAAGGGGGGTGAGTCAACTTTTGGGGTTTGATTAGTGTCCTCTCTCTGATAGTTCTTGATTCCACTTGGAGAATGATGATCTCTTACTCATCCCTGGGTGAATTCAGGGAGGCAAGTGTCACAGGAGAAGTTTCTGGAAGATTCCATGGTTTTCCACCTCGCACACTGCCTCTGCCATTTGTCCATTCTTGCCCTTCGCACCCCATAGAAGGGTTTTTCAACATGCATCGTACCCTCCATGTGTATCTAGGTGGGATGCATCGCACTTTGTCCATGGAGCAGGTGAGCTGGTCCAGTTTTGCCCAGTTCTGAGTAGTTTTTCATGGAGAACTTCTAGGAGATGATGTGATCAGCTGACCTTGTTCTTTTAGGGGTTGGAACAACACTTTTAGGGACTTAGGAGCCCTTGGTTTATGGACATTTAAGATTGGGGTTGCAGTGCAAAAAAATGTCTATAACAGGTTGCATGACGGTAGATCTAAGCCTTAAGATCCTTAGGAAGACCATCACATAGGCCTCTGGATGCAGAAACTTGGTTCTAGCATCCCCTAATACTGGAGACTATAGCTTGCGCTACGTAGGTTATTGCTGAAAGGTCTAGTAGTTAGGGTTTTTTTTGTTGGCCCGAATAACTCTGAACCTGGGTCAAGCCCTGTCAAGCCAACAAATGGTTATGTTGCCAATATCGGGATCTATCTGAGGAATGTGTGATGTCGAATAAGTGGTTCCCTACTAACAAATAAATTGAGAAGTGGCTTGATTGGAAGGAACACACGTTTATATCTCAAGAGAAAAGAAATCTGCGGTTATCCAAGGAACAATGGTTGTACCTATACTGAGATGAAACTGAAGCCTTTTTTGTTTCTTCCCTTGCGAACTGGATGAGTGGTTGTCTAGATTAATGAACAGTCAGGGTACATGGAGACTTGACAGCCCTACTGTGTGGACTCCAGAGGTAGTGAGGCATTTGGAAGCATTAGAAAACAACATCACACGGGTTGTTGATCATTGGATTGATCGTACCATATGAGTATTTTTCACTGAGCTTGTGATTGATATATCCATCAATTATGGCGAAGCAGAGTGCAAGCTATTCTAGGGACCATAAGATAAGTAATTAAAATCTCCAAAAACTTGGATTAAGATGTTGTTGTGCGAAAAATGGGTTATGCCATTACCTTTATGTTTGGGACTATGTGAAGCGGGAAACCCTTCAGAAGGAACAAAGAATCAGGCTCTGAATATAGTTCGCTATTGAGATCCTCTTCAAGTGATGATGAAGGAACTATTCTGAGTACACCACGAAGTGCCCTGAAGTTGGTAAGGGTATCTTGCAGATACTTCATCCATCCACTCCGCCTCTAGCTCCACCTCCATCGCATACACCTACACGTCACCTCCATGTCCACCTCCACCTCCACCATTCAACATGGAAACACATGGAAGATGATGATATTCAAGGGGGAAGGGAGTGAAGACCCCGCACAATTCTCATTTGTCACAAATGTTGTGTGGACAGCTTAGCAGATCACTGATGATAATTTAAAGAAAGTGCAGTTGGTCACGGCACTACAAGATAGAGAAATGACTTGGTATATCGAGTACTGTCAAGATCACCCTGTCACGACATTGGCAGATACTCAACGAGCGTTTAACAATGGGTTTAAGAATCCTAAGTCTCAGGCGCAGTCCGTTACAAAGTTTAAGGAGATACAACAAGTGGTAAATGAATCCTCATGGGATTTCAATTAGAAGCTAAAATGCCTGATCCGACAGGCTAATATGAACATCACAAACGAACAACACAAAGATTGGTACATTGCTTTGTTTTTGCCTAACCTCAGATTACCATTATTGCAGTAGAAGATATCAACGCAAGCAGAAGTTGTGGAGATCGCAATGAGGTTGGAAGACTCACTAATACAAGATACAAACATTGGAGTACAATAGATTCACTCGCAACTGGCAAGTCTACACCTGGAGTTGCAGAGCCTCAAGAAGGGAAGGGAAGCACAACCTGAAGTTCGCACAGAAGTTTGGTGCTTGAAATGCAAGGGTCACGGCCACGACAAGGGCCATTTTCCAGTTCATCAGAATTATCTTATTGGGGGAGGCCTTGTCCCCCTGAAGCCAAAAAATATTGTTGGGCCAAGCGCAAGAGCAACGCCATGGTGAGCTATCTGTCAGGTTAAAGGAAAACATGAGACAAACAAGTTTCATCTACTACAAAAGTTTGTACAGACCCCTCAATAGTTTTTTTGCAATTTCTACAAGTCTGTAGGTCATGATGAGTGCCATTGTTGAAGTTATGAATTGATGATGGATAAAACCCCCACCTATTGAATGCAGGTAGAAAATTGGCCTCAGGATCAGGACGTGAGTCCAGCGCATGTAGGATTCCAAGGTCATGGACAAGGAAGAGGAGGAGGGGTTGGTAGAGGTCGTGAAAAGTTATTTATTATAATTGTGGTGAAGTTGGAAATTTTGCATGCGACTGCCCAGACCCAACACATCCATCTTACCAATATTGTAGACAGTTCAACCATGTGACAAAATATTTATATCAAATATGCAAGAAAAGAAGACACATACCCAGGAACCTACGCAAAATATCCAAATGATGAGTACGGAGCCTCACGAAGAGTATCACAATATTAATATTGTAACATGCAGTGGTATAGCCACAGGTGAAGATAAGTGGAAGCAGCTAGAAACTAAGGGATGGGTGCACAAGGCTGCTGAAAAGGAAGTTGTATTTGACCTTAACTAGGCTAAAGAAACTTTCATGGAGGCTAAGAATAAATTTGCTGAGGCTTCTACGTTGGGGATTCAGGAAAACCAAATTGGAAATAGTGAAGTGAAAGATGTGAATCCTTCACTGCTAGCCACTTTTCTCAAAACTTGTGTGAAGTTGTTGAGGGATCAGAAGGTAGTAGAAGGGCTCTAGGAGCTGATCGAAAATTACACGAGAAAAATTAAGATTCCTACGAAACAATGCAATGTGAGGAAACTAGGCAAACACAAGAAGTAGACTAGGCATGAGATGAGGTTAACCGTGCAAATCAGAGAGTATGAAATGGATCAAGTCATCCTAGATTTGGGTTCTGATGCAAATGTACTACCTAAGAAAACATGGGAGAGGATGGGGAGACATGTGTTACAATGGTCGCCAATATAGCTACGCATGGCCAATCAACATAAGATCATTCCTACGGGGCACCAGTATGGGGTAACAATGGACATTGAAGGAGCGACTGCGTTGGATGATTTTGAAGTAATTGAGATAGTGGATGACAACAATCCTTACCCTGCACTACTAGGAATTGGTTCGGCCTTCGACATGGACAGGTGATTAATCTAAAGAAGCGAATGATGACATTTGAGAAGAAGGCACTCAGGGTTATTATGCCACTAGGCCCTACTGAAGGAGCGCACTATACTGAACCAGTCTGCGACTATGAAGAGGACAAATATTTGGATCAAATCTATAAGATTACTACACACGACGAATATTGGATCAATCCTACTGTAGATGTACGGATCACGTGGGATAGAGATAGCTCCTATACCTCAGACTCAGATGAAGATATTGAACATTGGCATAATAGGTTGCATGAGGTATCTACGCTACATTGCAATATGATGACCAAATCCCTGCAGTGTGTATCCATATAGGTAAGAAAAATTTTGCATTATGATGGCTTAAATGATGTTAATATTTTTTTAGATGAGTTTGATAGGGAGGTGCCCAAGGAACATCGTTTCTAGGCACTTGAATTGGCACTGCGTGCTACACCTCCCCATTGGTGGGGTACACAGAAGGAAATCTTCCCTGACTAGAAGGAATACAAGTGAATGATGAATTTGGATACGCTAATACCTGGATGATGGAAAAATATAGTGGAAAGGATGATCCCCGCGAACACTTGGTGCGGTGGACTAAAGCATGGGGAGAAGAGCCATAGTAGCACTGGGTGCACATCTTCTATCACACTTTAGACATTATTCCCATGAATTGTTATTTGGAAATGGAGCTACACCATGGGACATCTGAATGGGATACCTTGAGGGAAAGCTTCTTATTAACTTTTAGTTTTGAGGATGGGATTGAGTGCATCGATGAAGCGCTCCAAGAGATTAAAGACGCTATCTTTCGAACACCTGAAGAGTCAGTAGAATGGATTCACCCAGACTCGAGTACATAGCTGCGCCATGGGCTAGAATGCTACAATTTGATTACTGAAGAAGAGGAAGATGATCCAAGAAAAATAAACATTCCAAAACTTAGGGATAGCGCGAGGTTGAAGGACCTAAAGTAGAGAACCCTGATATATCAGAACCTTTAAAGACTAGGCGAGTAAATATTGGATCTAATGCGGAGCCTAAGTTCGCGAAGATAGGATACTATTGGTACGAAGATACAATCGATAAGGTGGTCAATCTGCTACGTGAATACCAGGATCTATTCCCAACGAAGTTCTCGAATTTGAAGCGTATTATAAGAGATATGAGAGTGATGCAGGAGCATCCAGCACCCTTAGAGAAAGGGAGGAATCCAAAGCGGACAAGGAGGACGTGGACAACATAGCTGAACGGAGGCAGAAAATAGGAAAATCTGCTTTAAAACAGATTTAAAGCAGATAAGTTTAAAGCAGATTTAAAGCAGATAAGATGGATACGACTTACTATTCAGCACAGCCATGCACGCTTTTTGGAGAGCTTTCATTGGAGAAAAATCATAAGAGGATAGGATCGATCCTTCCTAATGTGTCTTACATAAATGTAATGTGATAGGGTGTGAGAGATATATTATTTGTGAGGAAAATTGTGAGGGGGCAAGATGTAGCCGAGCGTGAGCTCGTTTTTAAGGCTGAAAGGCCTTAATTTTGTAACTGTTTTATATAATTTATAAAAGTATGTTCGAGTGTTATTTGTATATGCATGCGTTGTGAGTTTGTTAATCGACATTGATCATTCCAGGGTCGATGGCGATCTATATATTGTGTAACTGTTATATATGTTGACCGAATATAATTGTGTGTGTATAATGTGCTTCGGTTTAATGTCGAATTGCCTCAGTCGAACTTCGCATCGGAACCAAAGGTAACCATATCACAATAGATTGGATGCAAATTGTTATAAGTCAGGTTGGAAATCAAGTCGGATCCGGTAACTTCGAATCGGAGCAGTGGAGAATTACATCAGCATTGTGAAATTGGCGTAAGTTAGAATTTGGATCACTTTAAACAGTTATTGATATCATATCGGTGCACATTGGAGTATAGAGGTCGCATTGGGCGGGATTGGTGGAATCGGGCGACAGTTAAGTGGCATTCAATCCTAATGATTGAGACCGCCGATTGATGTTATATCAGTGCATATCGAAGTTGGAGCGCATTGCAGTTGATAAGGGGTAGTAATACCGTATCAAATCATGGTTAAATGCCCAAATTCTTGTGACATATCATAATACAACGATTTGCAAATCGATTCGGCATCGAATAAATGAAATCTGGGTTGCTGCAATTTATGTATTTATGAAATTGGTTTGAAAGAGTTCAAAGACAGCTTTCTATGATAAGGGATGGTTTGATATTTAATGAAGATGTGTTTTAAAAGTTTAAACGCTTCCAATAAGACTTTGTGGGCCATAACCCACAGGCCCAGGTTTGAGATTTTTTACACGAAAAGGGATTTTGGGCTTACCCCAAGATCGCTTTTCATCAAGTGGTATCAAAGCAGAAAAAGATTTTGCGGAAGGAGGTACAGTTCTTGATAAAGTATGAAGAGGTATGGTCTTTATATTTTGTGTAGGTAGCAGCAGAGGAAGGTGAGAAGATTGCAATAGCCTAGAGCATGGAATGCTCAATTGGTTCCAGAGGAGAGAACCAGAAATTTACCAAAAGACCAAGTCTAGAGGAGAGCTTGGTGAGGTAAGAGGCAACAGGGAGGACTTGTTGTTGCAAAGGCAGATTGCGACTCACAAGTTAAGCTGTTACGAAGACCAGAAGCATATGACCAGGAGGTCATAAATTTTTTGTGCCTCGAGAGTCTGATGCAGGAGCATCCAACACCCTTAGAGAAAGGGAGGAATCCAAAGCGCACAAGGAAGACGTGGACAGCATAGCTGAACGGAGGCAGAAAATAGGAAAATCTGCTTTAAAACAGATTTGAAGCGGATAAGTTTAAAGCATATTTAAAGCGGATAAGATGGATACGACTTACTATTCAGCACAGCCATGCACGCTTTTTGGAGAGCTTTCGTTGGAGAAAAATCAGAAGAGGATAGGATCGATCCTTCCTAATGCGTCTTATATAAATGTAATGTGATAGGGTGTGAGAGATATATTATTTGTGAGGAAAATTGTGAGGGGGCAAGATGTAGCCGAGCGTGAGCTCGTTTTTAAGGCTGAAAGGCCTTAATTTTGTAACTGTTTAATATAATTTATAAAAGTCTATTTGAGTGTTATTTGTGTATGCATGCGTTGTGAGTTTGTTAATCAACATCGATCATTCCAGGGTCGATGGCGATCTATATATTGTGTAACTGTTATATATGTTGATCGAATATAATTGTGTGTGTATAATGCGGTTCGGTTTAATGTCGAATTGCCTTAGTCGAACTTCGCATCGGAACCAAAGGTAACCCATATCACAATAGATCAGACGCAAATTGTTATAAGTCAGGTTGGAAATCAAGTCGGATCTGGTAACTTCGGATCGGAGCAGTGGAGAATTACATCGGCGTTGTGAAATTGGCGTAAGTCAGAATTTGGATCGCTTTAAACAGTTATTGATATCATATCGGTGCACATTGGAGTATAGAGGTTGCATTGGGCGGGATTGGTGGAATCGGGCAACAGTTAAGTGGCATTCAATCCTAATGATTGAGACTGCCGATTGATGTTATATCAGTGCAGATTGAATTTGGAGCGCATTGCAGTTGATAAGGGGTAGTAATACTGTATCAAATCGTGGTTAAACGCCCAAATTCTTGTGACATATCGTAATACAACGATTGGCAAATCGATTTGGCATCAAATAAATGAAATCTGGGTTGCTGCAATTTATGTATTTATGAAATTGGTTTGAAAGCGTTCAAAGACTGCTTTCTATGATAAGGGATGGTTCGATATTTAATGAAGATGTGTTTTAAAAGTTTAAACCGCTTCCGATAAGGCTTTGTGGGCCATAACCCATAGGCCCAGGTTCGAGATTTTTTACACGAAAAGTGATTTTGGGCTTACCCCAAGATCGCTTTTCATCAGAGAGTTATGAAAATTACTTTGAAACCTGACGCAAATCTCGTAAAGCAGAGACCTTATCAGCTCAATCTGAAGTATAAGGAAAAGGTGTGCAAAGAGCTCGATAAGATGTTGGAGGCCGGAATCATTGAACCAGTTGAAGAATATGATTGGGCAAGCCCAATGGTTGTCCAGGAAAAGAAACAGCAAGGAAAAATTAGAATATGTGTAGATCTCATGAAGCTTAATGATGCATGCGTTCATGATCCATTTCCAACACCATTTACACATGAATTTTTAGAGAATGTTGGAGGACAGGAGGCTTATTCGTTCACTGATGGGTTCTCAGGGTACCATCAAATTAAGATTGCGTCGGAGGATCGCAACAAGACAACATTTGCAACAGAGTGGGGTTGCATTCAGTATAGAGTAATTCCATTTGGGCTGAAGAATGCACCCGCTATCTTCTCCGGGGTCATAATAACGACATTTAAGGAGTTTATTCATAAATTTTTGGAGGTATATTTTTTTTTTTTTTAAGATAACTAATCTATTTTATTATATACAGATAACAGTACATTCAAGGAAAACTGGCTACCCAGGACCGACTGTGGCTCCATGGGTAGCACTTTTAGACTCGGAGTTCCCCCTCGCATGGCAGCATCTCCAGATTAGATTATAACACATGACTTAGAGTAGTTCTTAGAAGAGAAACAAAAATGCCCATACAGGGGCTGACAGAAAACGGCCCACGCAGGGGCATACAGCAAAACGGCCCACGCAGGGGTTTCCAACAGACTTTGCCAAGCAGTGGACAAAAAACTGCCCGTGCCGGGGCTTCCAACATTCTTTGTTAAAGTAGTCGTGAACATGCCATGAACTAAAAGGAAACAGACAACGATAATTAACATAACCCAGATACTCACTGAGACCCAGCATGCATACCTGACCCGAGAGAGAGAAGAGTGTGAAGGAGAGTGCCCCTGAGAGTTATTCGTCTGGTTTTTCCTCACGAATCCAGCACCAGCCTTGACCTTCTGGGACGCCCTCCCACATCGCCATCCAGCTCGGGCGACTGTGGTCCGGTGATGCCTCCCGCTTTGGCTCTTGCGGTTGAGTGGAGGCTTGCTGATGCTCCCCTTCCAGATTACCCTCTGCATTAGATGACTGCACCATAGGGCTTTTCTCCTTGTTGCCCTCTGAGAGAACCTCAGCATGGGTTGGTTGTGTTCCTTCCCTGTCCTCCTCTGGAACCTTGGTGAAGAGGACTGAAATATGTGCCTGAATTCCATCATTGTTCCGCGAGCTGCCCAAGGTGAAAATGGCCGAGCTGAACGCTGGGAGCCTGGGTATTCGATCGTTAGAGCTACCAGCTTCCAGAAATGGACCAGTTGGAATTGGTGTGGCTCCCGCCCTTCTATAACAGTAGCAGCAGCAGCAATGATGATGAACATCTGCCGCTGGGGGACGAGAAGACTCCCCACACCCCGAGCCTCTTCTGCACGGCATTCTCTCACGCGGTGGTGCCATGGATTCCAGCACAGTGCCTTCCCAATTGCGTGCCCTCCGAATTGAGTTCTGTACACCAGGGAACTCGGGGCGAAACTCAACAGAACAAAAACTAAGGCCCGAATAAACCAACAGAACACACACCTCCTCTGAGCAAATGTCTTTGCTTTCAGCTTCAACTGCACCGCATTTCTGCCCAACGATCTGAGTAACTGCCTCAGCATTCTGAGCCCAGCACTGTGATATTCCTTCATACTTAAGCCAACAAACATTCCTTTGAAGCCTGCCTGCATTAAATGCGCTCTGCCTGCTCGCCATCATTTCCAGCGGCTGCGTTAAGGCATTCATTATGCCTCTCCCGTCTTAATGCCTCGTCTGCGATGAGCATTGAAGGCCCTCGTCCATCACGTGGCGGCACATGCTGGGCATGTGGCCTGCCATTTCCCAAATCCTTGACACCCGCATCCGGGGCAACAGCCTCGCCTTGGATTAGGCTTTCACAGTCCTGGAGGTGTTGCCTATTAGAAATGATATTTATGCTTCCAGCTTGAAGGGGGATGTCAGTCTCGACCCCAATGTTGGCTAGGAGATCAGCAATTTTATTGCCTTCCCTTTTGGTGTGTATGAAGGAGATGGCTCTAGTGGTGCTTAGCTTTCGTGCTAGTGCATTTAGCCTTGCTTCTAGCCTCCAACTGGGTGCTACTTTCCTTGCTTGCGAGCCATTCTGTAAACGGATAGCCATGCTGATGAGAATCTGGGAGTCGCCTTCTACTATCAGGGGTTGTAGATTGAGGTTCCAGGCTTGCTGAAGGCCCTGCCAAAGCCCTTCCAACTCTGCTGAGTTGTTGGTGTCCCATCCCATGTTCCCAAAATAGATTTGCTTAGGAGTACCTTCATGGTCCCTTAAAATGCCCCCGAATCCTGCGACTCCTGGGTTGCCCTTGGATGCCCCATCGAAATTCAGTTTATAAGAATTTTTGGGGGGTGGTATCCACTGGCAGATGTTCTTGAAGTTGCTGTTAGGAATGCTGTTCTTGAGCGAGTCTTGAGGAATCTGCAGCTGCCAATTATCTAGAATGTTATGCTCATTGTCAGTGGATGGGAGATCTTCCTTGGTCCAAACTTGAAGTGCCATCGTCTCTTGTATGTTCCTGTGGATCCTGCTCCAGGTTTCTTCAGAGGGCGATCTTTTGTTTTTAAATATGCGTTGATTTCTTTCCTTCCATATATTCCATAGAACAATCCCTGGAATGATACTCCATAAATGGTTGAGGATCCTGCTTTTGAAGGGATGTTTTGGCCATTGTCTTATGGTATTGATGATGTCGCTTTCTCCTCTGCATCTTTTTTGACATCTGAAACTGACCTTATCCCAGAATTGATTGGCAAGAGGACAGGTATCCAAGAGGTGTTGGAGAGTTTCTTCACTTTGTGAGCAGTTAAGACAAATCGAGGGGCCATGAAAGTTTCGCTTTCTAAGCTTATCCCAAGTGAGAATTTTTTTATGTCCTACCAGCCATAGAAAGTAGGAGATTTTTGGCCAGGGCCCAAGCTCCCAAATTTTTCTCCACAACGGGTCCGGAGGTGCGTGGAAGTTGCATATCACCCTGTAGGCTTCTGAGGTAGAGTAGGATCCTTTGGGTAAATATCCCCATCTGAGAATATCTCCACCGTTATCCTGTCTTATACATCTTTTCCTGAGCTCGATCCGCAGCTCCTCTTCCTTCCTAGCATCTGTACTATTGAGAATTTGGTTGCTTTGCTTCCATTTTCTGAATCCATATTCCAGCTCCGGCATCCAGTATCGGTGCACCTTTTCCTGCTGCTGCTCCTGCCCATCTGGAATCAAGGAGGGGTGAAGAACATTTTTGAGTTTGGGCAGTTGATTCCAGGCATCTGTCCAAAATCTAGCAGTGCATCCATTCCTAATTTCCCAAAAGCTGTGCTTTTGAATCAACTGATAATGCTGCTTGGCTGAGTTCCATATTGGAGATCCCTTTTCTGTGGGTGTGAATCTAATGAGTTCTTCTTGGGGCCTATTTCCGGCGTATTTGGCTGTCCAAATTTTACCCCAGGGTTTATCAGGGTTAGTGATCCATTGCCACCATATCTTGGCATTCATGATAGAATTGCTGTACTCAGGATCCCTTAGCCCTATACCCCCTCTGTCTTTAGGCATGCAGACATTGGTCCATTTAACTAA
Organism: Pinus tabuliformis; assembly: GCA_031772625.1. Taxonomy (NCBI): domain Eukaryota; kingdom Viridiplantae; phylum Streptophyta; class Pinopsida; order Pinales; family Pinaceae; genus Pinus; species Pinus tabuliformis. Next base: position 721,204,953 of record CM062806.1, read on the forward strand.
GGCCCATTTGCGATTGGTGGCTGAGCTGCTCCAAAGAAAATTGCGCTGTAGGTTTCTCAAACCTTTAAGAACCCACTTTGGCACTGCTAAAATAGAGAATAAGTACAGAGGCATTGCTTGCAGTATCGATTTGATGAGGACAATGCGACTGGCCAAGTTAAGAGATCTATGGGTCCACAGATTGAGACGGATTTCAAGTTTCTCAAGAAGGGAGCGCCATGCGGGTTGCTTAATGGCTGAAGCCGTGAGGGGAGCGCCCAGATATTTGGAGGGAAGGGAAGCAGAGGGGAAGCCCAGGATACGGGTTATGGCAGATTTGACAGAGGGTGGAGTATGAAAGAAGAAGACCTGCGATTTGGAACAGTTGATATGCATTCCTGAGGCCTCTGAGAAATCCTGGAGGAGGGATTTGAGACGGAGCGCTTCTTGAGCCGAGGGATAACCAAAAAGCATCGTGTCATCAACGAATTGCTGATGAGAGGTGGCTGATGAGTTATGAACGGAGATACCTTTGATCTGGTGAGATTGGAGGGCCTGCTTGATGTGACGCCCTAGCCCTTCCGCCATAAGGACAAAGAGAAAAGGGGAAAGGGGATCCCCTTGCCGGATGCCCCTGGAGGGCTTGAAAGGGTGAGAGGGAATACCATTCACAAGGATTGATAAGTGAGTGGACGAAATGAGGCTCATAATCCAACGGACCCAGGAAGAGCAAAAACCAAAAGCTTTTAACATATGCTGAATATAATTCCAACTTAGTTTGTCAAATGCCTTGGAAAGATCTAATTTGAGAAGCATACCTGCCTGCTTTGATTGCTTGAGGGAATGTATGATCTCATGAGTGAGCAGAATGCCATCCAATATGTGCCGCCCTTCCACATACCCTGACTGTTCCGGAGAGATGAGCCCTGGAAGGAGAGGTTTGAGGCGATTTGCTATGACCTTTGATATAACTTTATAAATGACATTGCATAGTGCAATTGGCCGGAATTTGTCAGGGGTGATGGAGTCCTCCTCTTTGGGGATGAGGGTAATGAAGGTGGAGTTGAGAGAGGGAAGAAGCCAGCGCGTGGCCCTAGATTCTTCAACAATCTGCCAGACCTCCTCCCGTATCATATCCCAGAAAGAGTGAAAGAAAGTGGTAGTAAATCCGTCTGGGCCAGGGGCTTTACCTTCTTTGAGCTGCTTCATGGCGTCATCCACTTCCTGGGGAAGAATAGGGCGCATTAGGAGTTCATTTTGTTCCTCTGTAATAAGCTTTGGAATGTTGTTGGTAATTTTGCAAATGGCCTGACTCCGATCTTCTCCTTGCTCTTGATGTATCTGTTGAAAGTGAGTGAGGAGCTCCTCTTCAATCTCCTCATGCGTCTCTACTTTTGCCCCTGCTTGGTTTTGAATGAAAGGTATATTATTATGCATTCTTCGCTGCACTGTTGTTCTATGGAAGAATTTAGTATTACGATCCCCCTCCTTCAGCCATCTGACTCTGGACTTTTGTCTCCAATATATTTCTTCCTGCTTCCTCCTATTCTCCATTTGACTATGGATGAGTCGCTCCTGCTCCAGCGTGGCTTCCGTGTGCCCCTCTGTAATGATCTTATGGTGTAGAGCTTCCAGTTCCTGAGTTAACTCTTGCTGCGCTTCAAAGATATTTCCAAAGGTTACCCTGTTCCATCTTTTTAGATGACCCTTGAGAAATCTTAACTTCTGCTGAAATTGATACATTTTTGCTCCTTCCGGAGGCTTGAACGAGGCCCAGGTGGATTTGACAAAGTCCTTGAAGGTGGGATGCGTAAGCCAAAATCCTTCAAAACGGAAGGGTCTTTTGATTAAGTTCCCTGGTCTGTGCCACTGTAGAGCTATTGGCCAGTGATCCGATCCAGTGTGAGCTAGAATGGCTGCTGAAATATCTCCTCCTAAATGGATCGCATTGTCTGATAGGAGGAAGCGGTCCAATTTGGAGGCTATTTGGTGCTTACCCGCCCTTCGATTGCTCCAGGTAAAGGTACCATTACAGAACGGCATATCTATAAGAGAAGTCGATTGGATGAAATCCTTGAAGCGATTGACCTCAGGCTCCATTCTACTCCTCCCTCCTAGCTTCTCTTCCGTTTTAGTTATCATGTTGAAGTCCCCAGCAACGATCCAGAGTGGATGCCTTCGACTATTACTAAGAGCTTCAATCGTATCAAGGAGCGCGACCTTACTTGCTGTGTCTTGTGGGAAGTACACATTTGATAGATTGCCATGGATGTTTGTGCCCAGTATGTGAAAGGTCGCCTGTATGAGATAGTGCGCTGCATGAAAATCTGATAGGGATACCGCCTGGGTGTTCCAAGCTATTGCTAGTCCTCCTGAAGCTCCAGAGGCGTCTACAGCAACCGAACGACACCCCGGCCAGGCTTTTGAAAGAATGTTGCCTAGCGTTGTACTATTGCATTTAGTTTCCTGGAGAAAGCACATTTGTGGCTTTTCCTTTTTTAACATGTTTTTTAACATCCTGAGTTTTCCGGGGCTGTTTAGCCCTCTTATGTTCCATGATACTAGCTTCATGATTAACCATTGACAGAGGGTTTATAGTACTTGGTTAACTTTGCATATCTGCCTGAGTCAACCAGGATTCTCCCAACCTCTAATGTCCTTTGCAAATCTGTCTTTCTTCCTCTTTTTTTGTGTCTTTTGGGCGTAGATTTCCATCCCAATGGCTGCCCGATTGTATCCCGAGTTGTTTCTGATGATAGGCTCGCGAGATGACCAGTTCGAGCTTGTTAAGTTCAAGCTCTGGGATTGTGTCATATGCCTTCTTTTTGCATGCAAGTTCTAATTCCAAGATGTCTAAGCCATGCAGATCTATACTTTCTGGCTCCTCTTCCATTATTTGTGGTTGATCACTGTCTTCAATGCTGATCTCTGGATTCTGGGGAGGGTCGGATTTACCATCAACTTCCATGTCTTTGAGAAACTCTGCCGTATCTTTCTGCTCTCTTGTGAGAATGGTAGGGTTGATGATGGGGGGCGGAGATTTGGGAGGGGATTTGGATGGATGGGGTGGTGAAGAGGAGGATGGGAGATCAGGGTTTGCTTCAACATTGGTAGGGAACTCCTCTGAGGATTGTCCAAGAATATCAAAGCTATTCTTAGTTACAGGGCCATGGGATTTGTTGGCCTGGGTTTTGATTCCATTATGGGTTTTCTTGTGAGAACGCTTCCTACTGGAGACTTTAATGAAGCCATCTTGAGCAGGGGTATCAGAAGAGTCAGGACTGCTGTTTTGGACATTTTGAGGACAGTCCCTAAAGAGATGTCCTAGGGCATGACATTTTCTACATCTAAATGGAACATGTTCATAGTCAAGGGGCTGGATCCACTCTTCGTCTCGATGAGCAAGGGTAACCGACTCTGGGAGAGCTTCATTGAGGCGGATGAAAACACAAATTCGAGCATAGGAGATGTACTTACGAGATTTGGTTTCTTCAGCCGCCCTGATGTATTCTCCAACCCCATTTCCTATTTTCCTGAGTAAATCCTCATCCCAGTATTCATCCGGTAAGGAGTATAATCTGATCCATACTGGCGCCCATGTCAAGTCTTCCTTGTCTGGATTAAATCTGGGGATCCAGTCCCGCAGGTATAAACCAGCAGAGTTAAAAAAGTAAGGCCCTTCTACTAGTATTCTGAATTTGTCCTCTTGGCAATAAAAGATTGTCGTGAAGAAGCCTTTCGGCCCTAGCTGCAGAGTGACATCCCCCTTTGGTTTCCATTTCGCCGCAATCCATCCATATAGGGCTTTCTCAGTAGGCCAGAACCCTATGAACTTCCCGATGAGAGCGTGATCTCTCATAAACTCTACTCTTCTATCGATCTTATCTCCCGGCAGCTCTATTCGAGGTCTTTCCTTGGCAACTGGTCTGCATGTTGATGAGGAGATTTTCGGGCTGTCTTCGGGCTTTCCTGTTCCTTCTTGTGTACCGCTGTCTCCTTCTGTTCGTTTTTCCTTTTCTTTGTTGTTATTTTGGGATTTTTTCCCCTTGTTCAGGATTTCTTTGTCCACAGAGCCAAATATGACGTTTTGCACAGTTTCTGTCTGCGTCGGGGAGGGCTCTGACGCCCCCCCCATAGGTTGTGCCATTTAGTGACTCTAATGCTCTGCAGCTCTGATGCGCTGCAGAGGCTTACCGATCCGCTGTGATGGTTTGTCCTGGAGAACTGTTGGCGCCGTAGATGGGACGCGCAGAACCCTAGCAGAGCGATCTCAGAACCCTTACCTGCTTCCAGAATCTGGAGGTATATTTTGATGGTTGGGCTGTGTTCAGATTGGTGAAGCTCCATGTTGCAAGTCTGTGCCTTATGTGGGATGCATGTCGCAGATACGAGATCACGCTGAATTTGAAGAAGTGTATATTCTGTGTGCCTTTTGGAATTTTGCTAGGCCATGTAGTATGTAAGTAGGGATTGATGGTAGACCTTGCGAAGATCACAATGATTGTGAATTTAGATGCTCCCAAGAATGTTAAGCAGCTGCACACAACGTTGGGCCACACAGGGTACTATAGGAAGTTTATCAGGTCTTATGCCTAGATAACCACAACGATCAAGAAAATATTAAAGAAGGATGTGACATTTTGTTGGGATGAGGAGTGTCAATAGAGTCTTGATGTGTTAAAGGAAAATCTAGTGACAGCACCCATCTTAGTATTTCCAGATTGGAAGAAAGAGTTCCATGTGCATGTTGGTGCCTCAAGTATTGCATTTGGTGTGGTATTAACCTAGCCTAGTGAAGGCGATATTGATCATCCAATAGCCTTTGCAAGTAGGAAATTGTCAAAAGTCGAAAAGAACTATTCCACTACAGAGCGTGAAGGGTTGGTGATGGTCTATGCGCTGTAAAAGTTTCGACATTATTTGTTGGGCACACATTTCAAAATGTACACAGATCACTCCATTCTCAAGTACTTGGTCAACAAGCTTGCGTTGGGGAAGAAGAATTGTAGGTGATTGTTGTTGTTCCAAGAGTATGACTTTGAAGTAATAGTGAAGCTTGGACGGTTGAACGCAAGATCGGATCACCTAAGCCGAATAGAGACAAGTGAAGAACCAACCAATTTGGAAGAAGGATTTCTGGATGCGTAGCTCTTTGCTATAAGGAGCGCAGATGATCACTTTGCTGATATAATTCATATTCTAACTACTGGAACAACTCTAGAAGGGTATTATACTCAACAGAAGAAGGAACTGGTGGTCTGTGTTGCTAACTTTTCTGTGATAGCAGGACACTTGTATAAGATGGGTACTGACGAAATAATGCGTAGATACGTTCCAGAGTTTGAGTGCTCTAGTATCCTCACTGAAGCACATGGAGGAGTGGTAGGAGGACACTATGAAGGTAAAGTGACCATGCAAAAGGTTCTACACATAGGGTTATGGTGGCCAACAATACATAAGGATTCTAAGGCATACTGTAAGGCATGTGATGCTTGTTAGAGGATGCAAAAGCCATCAGATAAAATGAAAAATGAGTTTGGATTGGTCAAGAAGTCACATGGATACTCTATCCGCTCTATTATAGACCAAGAAGTGCATTTTTCCATCACGCAGACGAGGTTCTAACACCAGTAATTTTAGTGGATGCACAGTGCACAAAGGGGGTGTAGTACAACTAAGCACGGTACCTCTGCAAGGAGTTCTTAGAAAATTTCCGCGAAGCGCAAGATGATGGAAAGGAATTTCCCTATGCTTGGCTTGTGTTGTTGATTGTACTCGTTGCATGGTGACTTTCGAAGGATAGTCAGTTCCCCTCGCAAAATGAAGATCTAGTAGAGGTAGTGAAGTTTTCTTCATTGTGGGCGACGAAGGACTCAGAGAGGGTCAAGGAAGAAAAAGTCTTCTGGATACTGGTTGAGATGGACCTCCACATGGTGATCAATTAGAGGCCAAGGTTCTCTCCAACCTTGTTTGAGCAGTTGCAGGCCTACGTGGAATTTAAGGCTGATTTTCATAATGTATACATCTGTGTGAGGCGAGATCCTAAGAAGATATGGCACAAGTTTCCATACATAGTTACGGAGGCCGATGTACATGAGACTGTGGGGACATGGCCAGGGGAGTGGTGACAACTCCTCCGTGTAGACGAAAGCTGCGCATAAATGGAAGGAAGCAACACAAGCAGCAGCGTGGGAATTGGCTGATCAGAAGAAGAAATAAAATGCTGCTAAGGCAGCTTCTGAAAAAGAGCGCTTTGCAAAAGAGGCCACAATAGAAGTCAAGGATTTAGCTTCCCAGCATACTGAAGAGTAGGAATAGTCCAAGCAGGAAGGAGGCAGGGGTGATGCGTAGAGAACTCACTTCAAGCTGTCAAAGCGCCAAAACGGGACAACTACTGGACCAAGGAAAAAGCACAAATTAGACAAGCAAGCGTGCATTGACCCAAATGGTCCTCACAGAGGGGGGCATTGATGAAATTGGGGATAAGGTCAGAGACACAATGATAGAGTTGTGGACACAGTTTGAGCAACAGTACATGTAGATGATGGGGGGCATCCAAAAGGATCTGCGAGAGTTTCAAACAGGCAAAATTCAGGAGAGAGTGGGACAAGCGAGTGGGATTCCAGCGAGAAACAGAACGGAATCTAAACCTCAGAGTCATTCCCTTTCCATAAGGAACATTGTGCGTAGATTCAGAGGAAGATAACATCCAACTTGGAAATATCAAAGGTGTGGGTGTTAATTTAGTTGCACTGCCACTTTAGACTGTCCATGCGCTTCATCAGGGGGTCTCACATGAGCTTCGGATCAAAGAACATCGCACTATCGGTAATTAGTGAAGTCAAAATGAACAATAAGAAGATCTTCGCCGAAAAGGCTCAGAATCTTAAGGAAAACTAAGGCCTAGTAATGTGAAGGCAGAGCCTCAAAGCAACAATTACACAAACATATAATTCAATACTAGAACTACACATTCTAGAAGATGTAGTAGCTTCAGCAAAGATTCATAAATTAATTGTTGCAGTGTGAAAATATAAGGATGAGGTAGGCTGAGTTATTTTTCAATTTCAGATGAAGATATCGGAACTAAAATTGAAACTAAAGCTAGTTACTCTGCCAGAGGTCAGTGAGCAGCGTGGTGCAACCATCAGAGAACACATGTCTACTTTAGATAATGCAGTATCAGGCTGTAATAATCTTTTTGAAAACGTAGTGGATTTATGGACCACTTTGTAGGAGGACTTAAACCTGCAGCGACTAGGTATAGAGATCTGAGAGGCATAATAGAAAGTTGATGAGATCAGGGAGACTGTGTGCACTTTGGTGCCTATCTAGTGCTTCTTGCGCTTACAATAAGGGAAATTGTTGCAGGCACAGATTGAGGAGCTGCAACGAAAAAAAAAGTGTTGAAGCATTGACTTCAACCATGGATAGAGGAAGCGAGCTAAATTACTCTCTCTATTCAAGAGAAGATGAAGACTTTCCAGTAGACACAAAGGACCATGTGCCTCGCGATGGAGGGGCTAACTACACAGAAGTTGGTTGAAGAAGTGCAGCTTGCTGTAGCATAGAGCATAATGGAACATGAAGTATTAAAGCTGGAGTTCAGTGATCTCCGTAATAAAGTGGAGAATCCAACTGAGTGACTCGAGGGTGAGTCACCATATTTGGCTTGGGGGCCTCTTGGGATGGGATCCCTGGGGTCATTTTTTGTCAGTTAAGTCAATTTTTGTAATAGTTTTTATTAAAGAATGTAAAGTCTCCGCGAAATGTGGAAGTGAAGCATGAAGCTAAGAAAGAGTCAAAGGGGAATTAGTCCCTTGAATGGGTAGGTGATAGGATGGTTTTGAGACCTTCCCATGGTTCGCGGGCCATGGTATTGTAATGAAAATGCTATATATAGTTGAGGCATAGCAGGTCTAAAGAGATAATTTTTGGTAGAGAATAATTGTAAGAGAAAGGTGCTAAGGAAGGAAAGTTATGTTTCTTGTACTTAAGCGAAAGGGGAAGGCTCCTCCAGCTAAGTGTGAGGAGTCCTTCGCAAGTCCGCAGCTCAGTGTGCGGGCCCCTGCAACTGGATGTGCAGGGATAAGAAGTTTGTATCTGAATTTTTACGTCTTAATAAAGACTGTTTTGAGTCGAATATGTGCATCTATGCCTTGTTTATTGTTTCAGTTAAGTTTGTATATCTTTGCGATCTGTTATTACTTATGTGAATTAATGCCTTTTTATTACATGAAAGTATTGGATCTGTATCTTTTATGCATATTAATAACAATTTAAGACCTTCGCTAATTGTTGGAATAAATTTACAGTAGTTGATCAATGAGAAGAGTTAGGGTTGCGCGAAGGTATATCTGAGCCTTAAGATCCTTAGGAAGACCATCACACAAGCCTTTGGATGCAGAAACCTGGTTCTAGCATCCCCTAATACTGCTTCGGGTGAGACTGCAACCTACACTACGCAGGTTGTTGCCGAAAGGGCCAGTAGTTAGGGTTTGGCTGGTTGCCGTGAATAACTCTGAACTTGGGTTAGGTCCCATCAAGCTAACAATTCACAAAACAACTACCTATGAGGGTTTATATGAATAAACACAACTAATTCATCCAATCATGCCTCATGATTTGTATGTGTTCTTGAAGAAGCTAAGAACACATCCCCTTTTTCATCTAGGGAGGTTTTTTATTTTGTAGAAGGAGCACCAATGGATCCCTTCCTTTTTGCAATACTTCTGGATCTACAATGTTTCTTGTAATGCCCTTCTTTTCCATTTCTCTAGTATAGATTTACGAGTTTTCCTAGAGATTTAGATCTCCCTCTTAAGGACATATTTTTATTGCTATCCTAGGAGCGTCTTCTTACAGATAAGGCATCTGCATTCTAACTTTCCATATTTTTCATTTCATCTCTTTCTATAAAAAGGATGAGATTATTTCATCAAAACTTAAAGTAGTCGCATTACTACCTATGATAACAACTAGATTATACCATGATTCTAATAAATAACACAACAAAATCATACACATACGCATTAGAAATCTTAATATCAAAAAATAATAGCTGACTAACCATAGTATTGAAGGCATTCATATGCTCTATTCTCCATCCTTTATCCTCAAGTTATACAACTTCTTCCACAAGAACACTTTGTTCACCAGGGACTTAAACTATTGCGAAGCCCCTAACTTGTTCCACAATGCCTTTACTATAACTTATCTTAAAACATTCCATAATACCAAATTTGAGAGACATAATTGTATTATGTTCTCTACCTTTCAATCCAACTTGGTCCAGTCTTCTGTTAACATCTTTTTCGATATGGTGCATGGATCCATAATGATCCATTGATCTTTTTCCACCAAAAGATATTCCATTTTGATCTTCCACAACTCGAAACTTTTCCCATTGAATTGATCAATCTCTATCTTTGAACTGGTCACCATTTCCTTTCACCACAAGAACTGATATTGTAGATATGCCACTTTAACAAGGTTTTCCACAAGCTCAAGCCAAAATCCTTAGCCATAAAGGTGTCCCCATGAAGCCAAACCTCTCTAAATACCAATTTTTGGTTTTACCCATGTAAAATTAATTTATGCAAGTAAATTCTTAATAAAATTAGAAAAGATGCAATGTTGTGCAAGCACACTGACACACACACATTAAACATAGATATTTTACCCTAGAAACTCAAACTAGGAAAACCAGAAATATTTTTCAGTATATTCTATTTTACAATGTTACAATACAATATGCATATTCTGCAATATCCATAAACCCCCATTCCATTATCCTTGGATTATAATACAATTGCAGTTCCTTAACTAGAATTAAAAAATCATGCGTTGAACTGCCATGTGCCAAATAAGTACTAAAAATGAAACTTTGTGCTCAAAATCACCAAAAGTGAATGCAAAAATCACATTTTTTTCGCAGGAGATACTCAGACAAAGAAAAATAATCTTGTTTCTCTCTCTTCATAATGGTTAAAGACATGAGAGCAATCCATGATGCAAAAGGCCTCATAATGGTACTCATATTCAACTCAAATGCCATCTAACCGTGTTTATTCCTTGGCATCTATTTCTAGTTCACAAAACTCAATGGTACATGTGTCCCACTTGAAGGATAAATAACCCCTATAATGTTTATATGCATTGGTTCAAGGAATTTTTCATGGCTCTTGAGCATGAGAAGCTTTAATGAGATGCTAAGGTAGTCATTTTCATTCTTTGATGATGGCAAAGGACTTGCAACCATCCATGTCCCATGTGGTGCTATGAGGACACAGTCATGGTGCTTAAGCATAAGAATATATGTTTCGGACCTAAGGTTATTGTTTATGTCATACTGCCCATTGTATCCCACCCAAATGCTAAATAATTCTAACCACAACCTAAAGGATAATTCCTACTGTGGGCCTAAGAAAAAATATAGTGTATTAGAAGCCACTAGTTTTGAGCCCAAAGCATGACTTAGACAAAGAGACCCAATATTGGTATTCCAAGCCTTTTTAATAAGTCTCGTATTCCATTCTTGGACTAGATATTTTGTACAAAGTTCCTTGTAATGTTTTTTGGGCCAATTTATATGTTATAACAACAATATGTCCATGTTAAAATCATGCACATGTTAATAATAATGTGTGATTTCATTGGAATAAAATAAAAGGGAAAAAATTGTAAGCACATTGTCACTTAAAAATAAGGTTCATTATACACAAGAAATGTATTAGCCCCTTGAAAAATGTCAATGGGCTAAGAACAAAGACAAAGATAGGTATGGAAAAACATAGGAATCAATTAGTCACTCCATTAGTTCCTTACACGATGAATGTTGTGATGATATCTACTTCATCACCATAGGTTAAGCACGTGAACCCAGTGGAAGCCATTCTAATTTGAACATCAATTCAATAGTCATCCAATATTCCATCAACAAAGAATAATCAATTTCAAAAAGACACATAAATTTTGGCAGACAATAAGTATACAAAGGGTGACACTCTTGATAATACCTAAACTCCAAATACTGAATTTATGACCAACTTCAAGGCTAAGCTATCAAGCCATCATGACCTTGAGCCAGGGCCACATATTAAATTATTAGCTCTAATGGATCCATATTTTGGATCCTTAAAGAGGGCCCACTTCTATATAACCAAATTCCTAGATACTTGGATGTGCATTGTCATGGCCCTTCAGCTCTAGGCTCTAAACAATTAACGTTTAGATTTTATACAACCTTACAGTGAAGTGGTTCATGTGGTGAGGTTGCTTTATGAATAATTAGGTTTTCTTCATACCAACCACTAGCATGTATATTTCACTCCCAATATTAACCAAATGAATTTTTATGATCTAGTGAACTTCTACATTATCATGGCGATGGGTTCTAGAATTAGGGTCAAACTTCCTTGCTTCATCTATCTAGTTCACGATGAATAACTCCTCAGTGTATCATGTAAATGAAATTTCACTATTAATCATTAAAGGTAGGTTTCCTAAATTAAATATTGACTGGAAATGCATGAAAAATATTAAATATTATTTTGAATAAAAAAGTGATGTATCTAGTCGATATAAGTTATTATTATTGGCTTGGTTAATCTATGCACTTTAGCTATTGTTAGGAAATTATAGGAATAACAATCTTTAAAAATTAAAAGACTAGTAATCATTTTGTTATTAGGTTTTAGGTCTCTTTCAATACAATTGGAAAGAATACTCATTCATTATATTGTAATGTAAGCCATCATGTATTGTCAGAATCAATTATTAACACACACATATACAATTTTTTAAAATGTGAAAACCATGAAAATGTATTATAATTAAAGATAAAGTATTTAAAACCAAGGCCAAATAGATCGTTGGGCCTTCATCAATACGCTACTTCACTCCAACATCAAGTTAGCTAAACTTGGTAAGGGACTATTTGTAATATCCCTAGAATTGCATATTAACGTTTAGCATTTATATAATATGAAAATGATATTACTTTAATGTGTTTGACATGTGATCATTCCCTTAACATGCTACGATCGGCATCAAGAATCCATTATGATTCTTAACCGCTTACCATTACCATGATAGGTACATTTCCCTTGGACAGATAATGTTTCTTGAAATTAGAGTTAATTTTAGATTTTCTTGTTCGCTATAATGGTTGCATAGTAACTTCAAGTGATGATAAGTATCCATGCAGTGGTGGAAAATCGTTTATTTTTATTTGAGATTTTCATTTTATTGAAGTATTATGATTATGTTAGGGTTTCTAAGGTTTAAGTGGTTATTCCATAACCACTCCTTTGATATCTCAATTTTTCTTCCATGTTTTCCTATGTTACATTGGCAGATGGGTACTCAATTTGCAAGATTTATATAGACAAAAATATCTCGTGTACAAGGTGAGAACTGAGATGTGATATTGACGAATAGAGTAGGCATGTGGGTAGGTTTAAAAGTAATGGATTTGTAATATGTGAGAATAAATCCCATATGTGCAGAGTTGGGATGCCACAATATTTGGAATTTAACATATCTGAGATGGGATGATGAGGTCAAAGACATATTCCACTCTCTTTTGCATGCTACCATGAGGCAATTCCAAGGACAAGGCCATGAACATCCGTGAAGAGGTTAGTCGCCCATGATTTTGAGTATGCATTAATTATATTGAATTTTTGGAAAAATATCTCATGAAATCTTGTGTGTAAAGACATAGGTAAACTAGGTTTACTTTGTTGAAAATATTTCATGCATTCTTGTATGCAAAGACTAGTTACCTATATTAAATTCTTGGAAAAACTTCCATGAATTATTGTGTGCAAAGACATAGGCTAAATATGTTTATTTTTTCTTTAAAATATTGCATGGTTCTATGTGTAGAAAGATAAAATTATTGTGTTAATCTCTTTGAAAAAGAATTCCATGGTTCTTGTGTGTTAACCTCTTGAAAAAGGTTGCATGGTTCTTGTGCGTAAAAATAAAAGTTAACCATGTTATTTTCTTGAAAAATATTTTCATATGATTATTCTTCGGATAATTTAACCATGTTTATAACAACCTTGAGTTAAATGTTAATGTAATAAAGATTAATAAAGGCAAAATAAGACCAAGGTCATGGGGCACGTATTCCAAGTTCAATGTTGGGAAAAACATCCTAGTGGGCATAACCTATTTATTATGGCTAAGGAAATTGGCAAAGGCATTTGCAAAGGCTTTGGAAAGGCAAAGAGGAATTTATTGGAATTTATTTATGAAAATAAAGGAAAATAGGAGAAAAGGGAGATGAAGGGTCACAAATTTGCATGAGGAGAAAAATGAAGGAAAAATAGAGGGAAATGAAGAAATTAGAGGTGTTAATGATAAAAAGGCTTCTGAGGATCATTTCATAGCTTTTTGTCAGATTTTGTCAGTTCTAGTTTGGTTTTCTCGTACTCTTACACACTTGGAGAATTCTTGGAGCATTGTAGCATGGGATAAAGGAAGCCAAGGAAGGATAATGAAAGAAAAGGAAAAGAAAAGAAGGTTAGATCAAGAATCTTCAATAGGAGAATATTGTAGGTAATAAGTTACATGTGTGATTTTCTAGCTGAGGTGTAAATGCATGGTTCATGCATTTTTTCATTTGGTTCATTTGTTGCCATTGGAATGGGTTTTTCTTGGTTAGATAATGGTTTCAGCTTGCCTTTCCATTTCTTGGATAACCATGGTGTGATGGGATTCTTTTCTGGTTGAGCTTTGGATTGCAGGAGGGGTTTGGAAATTGGTGAGATGGTCTTAGGAAAATTTCCAAGGGTTGGGGGTGGAAGTGGTTTAATCTCTGAGAATCCATTAATAGGTGGGTGGAGATAAGAAAATTACTTAAGGTAATGCTGAATAAATTCTAAGGCATCCAAGCTTGTTTTGGGTTCGGTGGTCTCTTGACCGATTTTGGTGAGATTAAAATAGCCTAAGGGTGGAGGTAGTTTAATATTCGAGAAGCTTGTTCTTGTCTTGGTTTGCTTACGTGATCTCTTGATTGGTTTTAGCATGATCGTGGTAGCATGAGGGTGGATGTGGTTTAATCTCTAGGAATACCTGGTTGTTTATGTCTTGAGATCCCACATTCATGCTTGGAATATGGCACGAGGGTGATTGGATGAAATAAATATTTGGTTCAGCCTAATACATGGTCGGGTGGTACGTGGAAATCCCTAACTTGGTTGGCTTTTGCATCAATTAATAATAGCTGTTTACTTAAGGTAATCTATGAGCACTTGTACTTGTTATTATGATGATTTGATGGTTGTTCTATCATGGTTAATAATTTGGCTATATGTTGTTTATAAGCATGGATCTGTTATGTGCTCTAGTTATGGCTTTGTTAAGGAGATTCATTCTGATCTGTGATCTGTAGGAGATTCATTCTGATGAGTGATCACAGTGGGCTAAGATACTTGCTTGACCAACCTAATATGAATTTCTAAAAAGCTATACGGTTGGCTACACTCAGAGAGTTTGACTTCAATATCAAGTATATCAAGGGTAAGGAGAATAGGGTTGCAAATGCTCTTAGCAGAAGAGTGTAGGTAAATCACATTTCAACTATGAGTTCATATGGGATAGACTTGCAAGAGCTGATCTTGTAGGAAGGGTAACATGAAGACAGGTATTGACAGCTTAAACATAGATTACAACAATAGGGTATAGGTGAGCAAGATGTGGATCATAATTTCATAATAAATAGCTTGGTCAAGTTTAGGGATAGGATCTATGTGCTAGACAATAGTGAACTCAAGAAGATTATCTTGAGGGAATTTCATGCAAAGCCATATTCAATTCACCCAGGATATCAGAAGATTGTGACAGTTGTGAAGAATTTTTACTACTGGTTGAACTTGAAAAAGGAAGTGGTTGATTTTGTGGCTAGATGCTTGGATTTTCAATAGGTCAAATTAGAGTGCAAGCATCCAGGTAGTTTATTACAACTGAATCTAATTATAGAGTGGAAATGGGAGGTCATTTCCATGGATTTCATTACAGTTTTTTCAAGGACATATAGAAAACATAATTCCATCATAGTTGTGGATGAAAAATTAACCAAGGTAGCTCACTTCATTCCAGTGAATTCTACTAATTTAGCTAACAGGATAGCTTAGATCTCCATTAGAGATATCATGAGATTACATTGTGTTCCCATCATGATCATATTAAACAAATATGCCAAGTTCACTTCCAGGTTTTGGAAGGAGTTGTTTGCATTTTTGGGTATAGAGTTGGCCTTTAGTATAACTTACCATCCGCAAATAGATGGAAAGTCAGAAAAGGTCAACATGATTCTAGAGGACATGCTAAGAATTTATGTTATGCATTAACAGAGGAAGTGGGAGGAATATCTTCCACTGGTAGAGTTTTTTTACAAAAATGGGTATTAGGAGTCATTGAAAATGAGCTCATTTGAGGCACTTTGTGGGTGGAGTTGTAATAGTCCTATCAGCTAGAGTAATCCAGTGAACAGGGTATTGATTGCATAGGATATCCTGACAGAGATGGAACAAGAAATGTAGGTTATTAAGATGAATATAAAGGTAGCATATGATAGATAGAAGAGTTATGCAGATCATCACAAGGAATTTAAGGAGTTTCAGGTTGTTATGAAATCAACTCATAAAAAGATAGAAAAGATAGATCAATGACTTAAAAATCAACCTCTTCAAGGGGGCAACCTCCTTTACATTACATAAATCAACAATTCTTGGATTATACAAATGACAATACCTCCTTTCTATATATAGGAGTCTAAGTGGTCCCAATATAATCAGAGCCTACATAACAATAATATTGTAGGGGCACAACAATAACAATAGTGGGCCTCTCTGGGGCACAATAATAACAACATGGGGACTACATGGGCACAACAATACCATAAGGGGGTTGCACTAATAACAATAAGGGGTTACACTAGTAGTATAGGGGCCTAACATGCCCCTCTCCTTCAAAAAGTGTTGTCCTCAACACTTGAGCAGTTCTGGGTGCTTCTATATAAAATTCTTTTCCTCCCATGTGGAATCTTCTGTGGGTAAGTTCTTCCACTTTATAAGATACTATGAAATGGATTGATTTCGTAGCTATCGGGTTCTTTTTTCTGTGACTGCTTCAGATTCCAATATGATTTTTCCTTCCTTGTCAATTCCTGACAATATTTTTTGAACTAGGACCTTGTCACCTATAACCTTGTTTAAGCATGAAACATGGAAAACTGGAGGCACTCAGGAAGATGCAGGAAGCTCCAATTTGTATGCCATATTACCAATCTTTTACAACACTTTATAAGGACCATAGTACTTTGGTGATAATACATTATCCTTCTTATCTTGCTTGAGGGACATTTGTTTGTATGGTTGTAGACGTAAAAATACCCAGTCGCCTATGTCAAAAATTATTTCATTGCGATGTTGATCTTCCTATTGTTTCATTCGATTCTGCGTGAAAGTGAGGTTATCCTTTTTCTTCTTGATATGTCCTTCTATCTTGAGAGTTTTAGGAGTGGTAATTCTTGCCAATGCATTACAATATATGGTCATATTCATTTCTTCTTTTTCTGGCGTTGGTTCCTAGTGTATATCCTCTTCATTTGACGTTTCTTGATCCTTTTCTTCCTCCTTTTCACAATCAATGTAAAATAATTTTTTCTTAGCACACTTATGACCTTTAGTGTATTTTCTATCACAATTGTAACAAAGGTAATTTTCTTCGTTTTCTTCCAATTTTTGTGGTGTCAAACTTGTAAGTTGTAGAAGGCTAGGAGAAACAACACTTCCATCTTTATAATTGTGAGTGGTAGGATTTCTTGTTGCCATAATTTTGCTTTCAATTTTTCTTTCCAACCTGAATGCCTTCTCCAATGAATCAGGTTCCCAAAGATGAACCTCATGTTGAATTTTATCCTTTAAAGTCCCTATGAAGACATCAATCCTTTGCTTCTCTAGAATATCATTTACCCTTATATTCAAGTTTTGGAAGTCCGCAATGTGCTCTTCCATTGAACCCTTTTGTTTGAGATTTATCAATTGAATAAAGAAGGTGTTTCTATTTGTATCCTCATAATGTGCTATCATTTCCTCTGTGAAAATTGACTAAGTGACAAGTGGTTTACAAGAACAAAGCCCTTTATACCATAAAAATTTATTTGGTTCTAAATATAAAGATGCAATACATACGTTTTGTAACATTTGCACATCATGTAGATCAAAATATTTCTCCATCTATAGTATCCATGTTATGGGGTCCTTGCCATCAAACTTCCTCATATCGATCTTTGAAATATGGTGGGTCTTCAATCCAATGTTAGATTCCATTAAATCATGATTAACATTTATTTTTTTCTCATCATGAGTTTCCTCTACTACCTTTTTGTCATTAGGAGGCCTTTCTTGTAGCAGCTTTGTCCCACCTTCCTTCAAACCTTCCATGTCTTTCTTCAAATATTCCATGTATTTCTTCAAATATACTTCCCTACCATTGATATTATCTTCCATATCACATATAAAACTATTTATCTTAGCTTTGATCGCATTCTTCAAATCATCCATCCAATTTTGCTTACTAGGTGTTTCTATTTTCTTGATTCGAATCATTCTTTTTCTTGCTTTTAGCAGCTCGGTCTTGAATCTCTTGTATCTATGAAATTTCAGATCTCTAAGGTCTGAAAGTGTGACCTACAGTATCCATTTGCGTCCTCTTTCCAATGCCACAAGTCGGATCGAAATTGGATTCTCCAAGAAAGAGTTATGCCCAATCTCCCAAGATGATTTGATTATATACTTTTTTTAGTAGAGTGAACTTGTAAAAAGTGCCATGTGTCATGGTTTCAACCCTCAGACTTGAAAACAATACAAATAAAAGTAAAGTCCATCCTATTTCTGTAACTTCTGAAGAAATTTCAATCTAATGCTTAGAGAGAAAGTTATGACGATTTTCCCAAGGTCACTTGTTTGGGATGTAATACAGGAGCCTACAAAAACCCTAAATGTCTTGAACCATATATCCAAAAAGTTAGTGAAACAAGATCTGATATTCGTGCTCTAGCTTCACCAAGATTTTGGTTCAAATGGGTTTTAATTGTAGAGTCTGAACCTTTATAGAAAAAAAATTATAACAAAAATACCACGATTACTTATTTAAGATGGAATTATGGAGTTTGCAAAAACCCTAACTTCCTTAGATCATATCTCCGAAAATATAGCGAGACAAGATCTAAAATCTGGATCCGAGGTTCAGAAATATTTTGGATCAAATAGTTTTTTTTTTAACTTCTGAAACTTCATAGAGAAAAACTTATAGCAGAGATGCCATGATGACTTGTTTGGAGCAATGAAACCCTAGAATCCAAAGCTTTGATACCAAATGTTATGAAACTAGCTCACAAAAAGATAGAAAAGATATATCAACGACTTAAAAATTAGCCTCTTTGAGGGGAAAACCTCCTTTACATTACACAAATGAATAATTCTTCGATGATACAAATGACAAGGCCTCCTTTCTGTATATAGGAGTCTAAAGGGTCCCAATACAATCAGAGCCTACATAACAATAATATTGTAGGGGCACAACAATAATAATAGTTGGCTTCTATGGGGCATAATAATAATAACATGTGGAGTATATGGGCAAAATAATACAATAAGGGGGTTTTACTAATAACAGTAAGGGGTTACACTAGTAGTATAGGGACCTAATACAGGTTGAGGATCATGTGTACTTATGCATCAAGTGCAAGAAGACCTCCTTGAGGATTGGATCATGTGCCAAGTTTGCACCTCAGTATTGTATACCTTTTGAGATCCTTGAGAGGATTGGAATAGTAGCCTATAGACTTGCACTACCACCAATAGTGAAAGTCCATGATGTTTTTCAGGTTTCATTGCTTAAGCAATATGTGAAGGATTTTTATCATATAATTGACTGGTATGTATTACAGGTGGAACCAGAAGGAGAATTCTAATTGGAACCTTAGTGCATATTACAATGGAAAAAACTCATGCTCCAAATTTGAAAAATCAACCAAGTTAAAGTGTGGTGGAAGCACTTTCGGCCTGATGAAGCTACATAGGAGATGGTTTATCAAATGTGGGCTATGTATCCTTAATTATTTGTCAATTCAAGAAAATGAGTTTTGGTATATGTACATATCTATGTATGGATTTTATTGTAAATACAACAATGAGTTGTGTTATAAAGCTCCAATAAGCGGTATGATTGCCATGTTGTCATGTGGTTTTTTTTTCCAACAACTTGTTCATTGTAAATACTACATCGAGCTAAGTTATAAATCTCCATGGGTAGTATGTTTTGGTTTTCAGTAGTTTTGTTGGTCATAGGTGTCATAGAACACCGAGGACGATGTTCCCCCAATGGGGAGGGGTTTGTAACAACCCCATGTTAAAATTTCATGTAATAAAGATTACTAAAAGCGTTATAGGACCAAGGTCATGGAACACATATTCGAAGTTGAATGCTGGGAAAAACATCCTAGTGGGCATCTCTTGTCATTTATTATGGCTAAGGAAATTGAGAAAGGCATTGGGAAATGATTTGGAAAGGAAAGGAGGCATTAATTGGCATTTATTTATGAAAGTAAAGGAAAATATGAGAAAAGGGAGGTGGGTCATGGATTTGCATGGCAAGGAAAATAAATGAAAAATAGAGAAAAATGAAGAAATTAAAGGTCCCAATAATAAAAAGGCCTGTGAGGATCAATTCACAATTTTTGGTCAGCTTTTGTCTGTTCTAGTCTGGTTCTCTCATACTCTTTCACACTTATATCATTCTTGGATCACTTTAGCATTGGATAAAGGAAGCCAAGGAAGGACAAGGAAAGAAAAGGAAAGCAAAGGATAAGCAAGGAAGTTTGGATCAAGAAGGTTAAGTAGGAGGATATTGCAGGTAATTGGTTGTATGTGTGATTTCCTAGCTGAGGTGTGAATGCATGGTGCATGCATTTGTGCATTTGGTTCATTTGTTGTAATTGGCATGGGTTTTTCCTAGTTAGATAGTGGTTTTAGCCTTGCCTAGCCATTTCCTAGATAATCATGGTGTGATGGGATTCTTTTCTAGTTGATATTTGGATTTCCGAAAGGTTCTGGAAACCGGATGAGGTGGTCTTAGGAAAATTCCCAAGTGTTTGGGGTCGAGGTGGTTTAATCTCCTAGAAGTCCTCAACAAGTGGTTGGAGACAAGAAAATTTCTCAAGGTAATGGAGAAAAAATTCTAAGGCATCCAAGCTTGTTTTGGCTTAGTGATCTCTTGACTAGTTTTGGTGAGATTATGATAGCCTGAGGGTGGAGGTAGTTTAATCTTTGGGAAGCCCTGGTTGTTTATGTCTTAGTTTTCTTATGTGATCTCTTGACCCATTTTTGTGATATTGCAGTAGAATGAGGGTGGAGGTGGCTTAATCTATGGGAAACTATAGTAATTTATGTCTCATGCTTGGAATATGGCACAAGAGTGATTGGATGAAAGAAAAATTTGGTTAAGCCCACTCTATGGTTGTGTGGTATGTGGAATTCCTTGACTTGGTTGCTATTTGCATCATCTAATAAGAGTTATTTTCTTATGGTAATCTATGATCACTTATACTTGTTATTATGATGTTTTGATGGTTGTTCTTTCATGGTTAATAATATGGTTATATGTTGGTTATATGCATGGATCTGTTATGTGATTTAGCTATGGATTTGTTCAGGATTTGATAAGTATTTGATGGTTAATGAATGCATGTGCTTACAAGTGTTATTGCATCTATTATGAGAGGTAGTTATATCTTCTTGGTGATTCTTAGATAAGTTCCAAACTCTTCTAATCAGATATGCATTCATGACTTGTAGCTTACATGTTTACCATGTATTTGACGAAATGATTGTTATGGTTAGGCCTGATTAGTTCAATTTATTACTCAAGTTTTATATGAATTGATTTTTCCTAATGTTAATTATCATTCTGGAAAGTCTCATTGAGTTCTAGGTAGTGGTTTGAAGGCTAGCCTAAAATGGTGGTTGAAAATCTGGAACTGCACTCTTTGAACTACAGCTTTTGGGTCAAATCATTGGGCAGCAGGATTATGCATGCGGTTAGAGGCTCTCAACTACTACCTTTCCTTCTCAAGCATTTGTTTGGGGAGTTTCCTCAGTTAAAAAGAGACTCAAGTCAAGGATTGGCCACGTAGGGTAGTTCTCTGGCCCCTGAGTGTTATGTAGACCCCGAGGAAGGTCAATAAAGTTTCAGTTTGTCAAATCCATTTCCTTAACTAGAATTAGAAGGTCAGGTCATGTCATAGTAGCCTTGAGCTCATGTTTACCTTGGCATGTTGGTTAAAGTGGATAAATCTAGGAGGAGGTGGTTACAATGTTATTTGCTTGAAAAATATTGCATATGATTCTTGTGCGTAAAAGGATAAGTTAACCATGTTATTTTCTTGAAAAGATTACATGAATCTTGTGCATAGAAAAATAATTTAACTATGTTAAATTGTTTGAAAATATTGCATGGTTAATTTCGTTAAAAATATTTTCTTCATTAATGGTTAAATATTATAAATTTTCTCTAAGGTATTGTGGTCCATTTATAACCTTGAAGAACAAATCAATGTGGCTGCGTCTAGATTACAATTACCAACACCACAAGAAGATGCATCTATTTTCCATTTTATTCTCTTAAAGGAGACTAAGACCATTTCTATATTTTTTCATAGAATTTCCAACACTTGTGCATGCTTAAGAGTTGGGTAATTAGCACAAGAACTATTTAATTTCATGATAATACAATTATGAAAAAAAACCATTAAGTAATGTATTGATTTGAAATACATTCAGGATTATAGTGGGTGTAAATATAATCTTAGAAATTTATGGTATGCATTAATTCCTATTGGATTGTTTTAGAACATTCATTGAAAACCTTAGAATGGAGAACTATGACAGAGTATTCATGCTTTGGATTGGAGGTTGATAACATAAATGTGAGTTGCATATGGTAATACGTTGCATTAGGACAATACAATAGTGATGATGCTGATCATTTTTGCATTCATAAATAAAGTTGACCCAACTTGAAAATGCATTCACCATTTTGTAACTATATTTCATTTGAAATATGGATTGCAAGGCATGCTTTGTAATTGTATGCACACATGTGATATATGGATGAAAAAGGCATTCTTTTATAATATTTAAACATGTATTTAATGCATGTGAGATTGAAGATGAATAGGCGTGCTTTTATAATCTTCACACATGAGGGATGTTACATATTTCCATAGTTTTGTTTTTGTATTAAATGCATTAAAAGTATGTTCTTGCATATAATAGTTAAACTATTGTACATGTAAATAGTTATGGTAATGCATGTTAAAGTTAAATATTAGTCATGGAGATGACTTATGCCTGTGCAAGAAAGTGTTTTCTTGAAAGTAGGTATAATGCATAGAATATTTTGAAGGGATAATTGATATAATTTGAATATTGGAGATAAGGGGATTCTTATTGACTCCTCACTATAGAGGTTGTAAAAAATGGTCCACATATATCAAATTGGACTTGCTCCAAGGTTTCTCCTTCTTTGCAATCTCAGCCCTAAAAGGTGGATTTGACATATTTCCCCAATGTGCATCCCTTGTAGACATCATGCCGGTCACGGGTGCATTTCAAGAGATCGGTGGTAATCTAGTGCATGATTTTTAAGGCCCCATGGTGTAAGTGACCCATGCACCTATGCCGGAGTTCTCCAACTTCCCCACTTTTCACATTTTTGCCTTGCTACTCAGTGCAGTGCAAGCTTCCACCTCAAGTTTGTATAGGTTCTTCATTCAAAATCCAATCTGTTTCACTTTCCTGATAGCTAAATGTCTCAAGAAGGTTTTCACCTTACTGAAAACAACATCATAGCCCTTATCCTCTAATATTGCTACAAATATCAAATTCTTCTTCATCCCAGGTACATATATAACATCTTTCAGATGAAGATGGGAGTATAAATCCCTCTTAATGGTTATAGTTCCAATTCCTTTGGTACTATATCACCCATTATCCCCAAGTTCTATGTGTATTTTGAGGTCATTCTCCTCTAAGTTATTGAAGATTTGTTTGCATCCTGTCATATGGAACAAGGCACCTGAATCTAGGTAACAAAAACTCCCCATTACAATGTTATCCATCCATGCAATTAGGTTGAATTATAATTTTAATTGTGAGGAAATTTCTTCACATCTTACTCCTCCTGAAGGCATCTTGTTATACTTCTTGTGTGAACACTGTTGCATAATGCCTATATTCATGGCAACAAAAACATTTTATCTTTCTTAGGTCCTTCTTCTTACCATTGTTCTGATTGGACTCTGGTTTACTTTGGGCCTTCTTAGCCTTATATTTATTTCCCTTACCAACCAAGGAAAATATATCTTCTTCCTCAGCTTTGGATGTTCCTCCTTCTCAGGTGTTACTTTTGATCTCTTCCTATACCAAATTAGACCAAAGTCTCTTCCAATTTGGTAATTTTTCCCTTCTCTTTATAGAGTCCTAGTAACTATGCCAGGAATTAGGAAGGCCTAGGAGAGATAAGATCACTATATTAGTTGATGATACATTTTCTCCAACATCTCCAAGCTCATCTCGAACCTGAGTGTACCTTGAGAGATATTGGAGTACAATTTCATTTTTCTGCATCCCGATGTAACTTTCTGAGCTTATCCTTCAATGCCAATTTTTTGGCATCATTGTTAAAACAAATTTGTGAGGGTCTTCCACATATAAAATGGATTCTAATTTCCATGTAAATTCAAGACTATGTGATCTTTCTCACACTCTAGGTTGATCCTCCTGGATTTTGCAACTCCCTTCTTCCATTGGGTTATTTGTTGTGTATCCGACTCTGGAGGTTTTTAAATATTAGTTTTAATATATTCTAGCAATCCATTATCATTGAGAACAACCTCCATCATGTCCTTCCAAGATGTGAAATTGGACATTTCCTCTAAGGCATGCCCCAATCTCAATCCGTTGAAAGAAGTCTTCCTGGTACTGCAAAAAACTTCTTCATAGAATTTGCAATTCAAGAGTTCTGGAGGAGAAGTTTGAATAACTCAATTCTAATGTGATTTCAAGGCTCCGATACCATGTATAATTTAATAGAGTGTTGCTACTACTAAAGAATTCAAATTGAAAACAAGAGATTACAAATCTCCTCTACAATTTTGTGAAATGGAAATCACAATTTAGAAACACATGCAACCATCAAAACCATAACAAAAAAATGATTTACAGGGGAACGAAATTGGTAAAAACCCCTTCATTTCTTTGCATTAATTTAGATGAAATGATAATATATTACAATGACTTGCTTAAGCTTTGAAGCACACCCTGCACTGTAAACATGTTATCATTTTGAATGACTATCTTTGGCCAACGCTTAGCCTATTCAAGCCCCCAACTTTCTCCTATTTCCTTGAGAAATGCTGGATAAATTAGGCTCCTAAATAATTGGGGAAATCCCTATTTCCTTGTGCAATCCCCAAGGAATTGATCACTTGCCTCAAGTGCAAAACCTGTACACTCAACTAGCATACAATTAATTTTACACACTGGCTTTTCCTCCACTTCAACTAGGAAATTCGAATTCCATGCATGTCTAGGCTATTTTGGGTTGATTGACTAGTTAACTAAGAGATCACTAAGTTTTCAAGAGTCATAAATGCTCAACTAACCTTCAATTGACTCTATTAATTACTAGAGCTCACTTAACTGAGTTCAACTGAAAATAATTGAACTAGATTGCTAAAATTTAGCAATAACCACATGCACAACTAAACTCCAAGCCTAAAAACTTGAACTAGTTGATATAACTAGGAGACAAAGGCACGTCACACAGGTTAACTGCCATCCAAGTCATTTTGTTGATGTGGAAAACTGAATTACTCAATTTGACTAAGGAAAAAGTCAAACTGAGCCTTTCTTGCTAAAATTTCTAACATTTAATTTTTGTTCCAACAGAGTTGTTCCATTGTCGCAATAACTATATCCTTCAAATCCATATCCTTGATTTTAGAAATGGCATAAATTATGCAAGGAACAATGAACATTAAGGTGATAAGTTTTTCCTTAAATTTAATTGATGTCCTTAGCAATCACAAAAATTGTTTATGGAATATTAAGGTGACAACTTAATGAGAATGTTAGAAACTTTCTAATTGATTTTCAAAATTACACATTAAATTACTATGGATAGCCTTTCCCAATAAAGGCTTATTTCACTCTTATGAATCTTTTTATTAGCTATTGTTTAAAGCATGTGTTTCCATATTTATTTTCATGAAGTTTTCAAATCCACCTAGAATTTACAGCCTACAAAGTCATTAGACTTCGAATTCCTTGAATTTAAATAAATTTTTCCATATAATGAGTTTGGATAGGAAATTTTCTCTTGCATTAAGAAAACACAGTAAATATATATGATTAAGTTAATCCTTACACATTCTTAAATGGAGTATTTTTCTTCTAATAACCAATATCATAGTACATTTTAACTATATATATATATATATATATATATATATATATATATATATATATATATATATATAAAGCAATTGATATATAAAGTGTCTTAAAATAAAATTTCTTTTTTAGTATAAAATTTGAGAAAATGTTTGCATTTAATTTCTCACTATTTTGAGTAAATAAAAAATTATTATGGATCTATGTTGATTATTAATAATAATATTTATATTTATATAAATTTAACATCTCTAAATATAGAATAATATTTAATTTTGAGATGGATCTAAGGGTAAGGAAAAGATAGGCATGGGTTAAAATGGATCTATAGACAGAGAGAGATAATGATAGAGATAGGCTAGATTGAGATGGAGTGTAGAGCCTAATAGGTAGATTAATACGGTCTACACTACATCCTTAACCTATCCTTGATTTAGGCTCTCATAGGTTTAATTCAAGCCATTCGAAGTCTAGTGACAAAGAGGGGATAGCCTCTTTGTCTCTTAATGCATCCTATCAGGTCCCAAAGATAGAGAGAAGAAGGGAGAGAGAGATGGAGTTGGAGGGTGAGAGAGAGGGAGACACAAAGAGAGAGAGAGAGAGAGAGATGGGGGGAGATACATAGGGAGGTGGGAGTGAAAGGGAGAGAGAGGAGGTAAGAGAGATAGGACTTGAGAAAAAAGAGAGAGAGAGAGGGAGGCAGAGAGGGAGGGAAGGATAAATATATAGAGAGAGAGGGAGTGACAAGAGAGAGGGAGTGACAAGGGATATATATATATATATATATATATATATATATATATATATATAGATCGAGAGAGAGAGAGATGGAGGGGGGAGGGAGAAGGGAGGAGAAAGAGACACATAGAGACAATAGATATTATATAGTATTATATAATATTGAACATTATTAACCATAAAGGAAGAGTTCCAAGTAAAGTTTTTATAAAAGGTAAAAGAAGTTGAATTTAGAAAGCCATAAATATTTTTGTTTTTCACTGAAATAGATACATTGATTTCAATGTGGATGTTAATTCCTAGTCATATTTTATTGATTGCACTAGATGCATTGACTTCAGTGTAGTTATTGATTTCTAATACTATTTGATTCCTTGCACTAAAAGCATTGATTTAAGTGGATGTTGATTTCTAATCCTATTTGATTGCTTGCACTAGGTGCATTGATTTAAATGGATGTTTATTTCTAATCCTATTTGATTGTTTGCACCACGTGCATTGATTTCAGTGTAGATGTTGATTTCTAATTTTGATTTCATCAATTTGCATCATTCAAGTTATTAAGAGTCTGTATCATCTCAACAAATTGAGGTAACTGAAAAAATTTAAAATTAAATGACCATATTATCCTTAGACATATTTAACATATTTAAAATGATAAGAATAATTAGATGTTCAATAACTTTTGTGTGAATTCACATGAATAAAACTAGCCTAGATCCAACTTAACCTCGAATCTATCAAGCGTCGAGAGGAATCAGTCTCTTGAGGTGCAAACCTTTCCTCAAGTTTTGCATTCAAAGAAAAGGTTTGTACCTCACAAGGTTTGATCTCTATCGACGCTTGATCGATCCAAGGTTAAGATCGACCTAGGTTGGTTGTAGTGTCACTCAACTCAATAAAACTAAAAACTTAAAAATCATATGAATATGCAAAAATATGATTTTCAAATATTTATTATATTTTTTTTTATCTATTTAAATATATTTCATTTTGACATTATCATTATATAAATATTACATAAATAGTAATTTTATCTATATCTAAATTTGATGCCTCTTCCTTTAATAATAACCAACATACATCCATCTTAACTCTGGATTTACGAAGCACCCTAAGGGATCAAATCTCTCAAGATGCAAACCTCTTTTTGAGTGCAAACTTAAGAAAATGTTTCCACTCCTCTAGGTGCTCAGTAGATTTAGAGTTAAAATAGATCATGTTGACTTTTGATAATATTATTTATATCTATGAATTTCACACATTTATATATAGAAACATTTTTATTTTTAATTTATTAAAACCATGGTAATATATGCATTTTTTGACATGCTTTTATTTTTTTTAATTTAATTATTTAATATGATATGCATAATAAATTAATAAATAAGAGAAAAAAAATATGGTAAATATTAAGTTTTTATATGTTGATTAATTATATAATATCATAATTATAATTATGAATCATTATTATTTAAATTTATTTATATGTAATATGTATATTTGCATAAAAATATTTTTATTATTTTTTATATTTATTTTTTATATTTTAATTTAAATTTATTTATATGTAATATGTATATTTGCATAAAAATATTTTTATTATTTTTTATATTTATTTTTTATATTTTAATTTATTTAATTGAATTTACATTTAAATATTTATATTCATATGATAATCAAAGTCTAATTAATTTTAAATATCATATTGCATAATTTAAAAAAAAATTAAAATACTCAATATAAATTATTATAATGAAAATAAAGAAACATACTAAAAATAAATAAAAGTTTAACAATATAATTAAAAAAAATCCCCTTTTTTAACATAAAAGAAAAATCATATAACATAACATATAATTTTATAAAACATCTAAAATTTAAAAACATAATAATTTAATTTAATTAACTTAAAGTGTCATACTACAACGACACACAAAACAGTTGTCCCATCATAATCAAAATGCTTCTCCCCTCCATGGCGTCCTTTTTACGTGTAATTTTTATGTCTAATATCACGTGAACAATCGTCCTCATCACAATCAAAATGCTTCCTTCTCCATGGCATTTCTTTCTAGGTTTAGTTTTTATCTCCACGATCACATTGAAAACTATCCCATTACAATCCACGATGTATTTTAATTTCAAGCCAACCTAGAATTTTAAATTTAGTTTCCCTATTCTTTGGAGGTAATAGTTATTTGTATAATTGCGAATATTTTGGAATATTGTAAAAATAATTAAATTAATTATTCATAATTACTAAGTGGATGTAGTAATTTTACTTTCACAAAATATTTTTGGTAGTAGTCATAAATTAAAATTGGAGTTTTTTTTGTTTTGGTAAATTAAAAAATGTGTTGTCTCTTAATGTCTTTAAAACTAGAGTGCATTATTCCACCATGCATTGTTTATTTTTCATTCATTTATGAGGGTTTTTTTTGTCTCAGAAAAGACCGGGGAATTCATCCACCTATTCATTACATGGAAACTCAAAAAACAAACACATAAATTTTCGTTATATCCTTATAGTACAAAACATAACATAAAACCATAATTTATTGCAGACTTAGACCATTAAGAATTCGAGGAGGAAATAGGAGCTCAATCCTTTGCACTTGATCCGAGAGGAAAAAGAGGTTTAGAATCACATTGAAGATGGCCTTCTATATAGGCCAACCTTGCATTTAATATGTCCATGAGGAAACATTGATTTCTCAACTTTCTCTTGATGTCTTCTAATGGGGCAAACACATTATATATTTCCGCCTATTTCTCTTTTAATACCATGTCGAGCAAAGTTTGCAATTGTTAGTGCAATGCAATTTAGTTCAAGTATTGTTTCTTTTGTCTCCTAGTGTGACAAGGGTTGGGAATTTGGTAGGAGACCTCTTCTAAGATCTGAGAGTCAGAAAATACTTACCTCTCAGCACCCATCATAGTTTCCAAATTCTGGATTTCCTATCAGGTCTGAAGACAAACATCATTGAAGTAAGCATCGATTGATTCCTGCAAAAATAAACAAGGCATGTTTTGGCCCTGGGGACCCCTTTCGTTGCTACCCCTCCTACTACACATACATTGCCTAGGTGACATGACATGCAGGAGAGGTGCCATCTTAAATGCCCATAAAGAAAGCCACAACCAGGGGTTTGGGGTTTGCACCAAATTGTAACAATTTCACTAACCACATATTGTTTAACATCACACCATCTACATAATTCAAACTTATGACACTAGCTCAAGATAGAAAATAACCCACATCTACCGGGGTCATAGGTGTAATACCTACCTGTAAAATTATAGCTTTTAGTGCTTAAAGCATTAAAACAAAGCCACAAATAGATCAAGAAAAGAGATGTACTAGGATCAAAACCACCTTTTCTAAAAAAATTAGTCAAGACATCAAACACCAATAAGAGGTTCCCAAACATTAGCTTACAAAACCATAGACCAAATGATATCACGAGACCTACATCTAAAATATGACCTAGACCAAGACAAAACCTTGCCATAACAAACCCAAAGTCCAACAAACAAAGGATTAATGGATATCCCAATTCACTAAGCTCTAGACCATCTGAGTGAAAACACATGATACCATGATAATTAACAGGTGAAATAAATATTACTGAAGATGTCATGGTGTGGGAAACAAAGATAGGAATGGCCAAGAGAGGTGATGTCCTCCTACCACTGTCAATATCCAATCTCGCTTGTGACTTTGCTCAACCTCGACTTTCCACCACCACTCATGAGTCCACACTACCAAATGAGAGCCCACTAACTCGGGCTAGCCTCCTCACCTCACTAATATTATCCTCTCTCATTAGGTCATCAAATTTTAGGCTAATCTCTTCACAATTTGGACTATAGTCATACATAGATACTTCGCGTGAGACCTTAGTCCACGCTTTGCGGACCGTTGCTGAAAGGGCCAGTAGTATAGGGATTTGTTTGGCTAAATCACCTCCAAACCTGGGTCAAGCCCCAATAAGCCAACAAATGGTTCCGTTGTCGGGAACGGGATCTGCATAAGAGATGTTCGATGTCGTGTCTCTGGAATCCGACAAAGAAAGAAATTGAAGGGTGGTTGGATAGAAATATTCACGAGTTCACGGTGCAGGAAAATAGGAATCCGCAAGTATCGAAGGAACAGTGGTTAGAGCACTACTTATATATGGAAATCCATGAAATTTTCTTTGCATCCTTCCCCTCTGAATTGTATGAGCGGATCGCGAAGCTAGCAGACAATCAGGGAAGGTGTAGGCTCAACAAACCTATTGTGTGGACTCCAGAGTTGGTGTGCAGACTAGAAGCATCAGAAGGTAAGATTGTGCATGCTATGGACCATTGGCTTGATCGAATTATAGGAGGGTTTATCACCGAATTCATGATAGACACATCAGTCAGCTACAGCGAGGTAGAACGATGCTTCCTCAAAGGACCACAAGGTAAGTACATTAAATCTTTGAACACTTGGATTAAAATGCTACTGTGTGAAAAGCGGGTTATGCAAATAAATTGATGTTTGGGGCTACATGAAGTGGGAGGATCTACAGAAATGGAAATAGCGAAACATTAGAGACTAGTCCCTTGATTTAACCTCCACGAGAAAGCGAGGAAGAGTTTGCGAAAGTTTCATCGAGAAGCGCAATCAGTTTAATAAGGTAGCGAATTCCATGCATACCACCCCTGCCTACACCACCACCAGTTTCACCATATTCACCCCCATCTTGACCCACACCACCTCCGCCACCAGCACAGTTTAATATGGCGAGCGCAATAATGTTTTCGGCATTCAAAGGAGTAAGGAACGAAGATCCAAACCAATTTTGGTTCGTAGTAAAGGCTGTATGGGAAGCGCAAGGAGTCACGGATGATAATATCAAGAAGGAAACACTGGTTAGCACCTTGCAGGATCGCACACTAACATGGTACATCAAGCATTCCAATGACAATAAAAACACAGGGATCATGGATATCCAAGCTGCGCTAAACAGGGAATTTAGTAGACCAAAATGAGAGACACAGTTGATTATCATGTTTAAGGAAATCGTGATGCTTTCAGGTGAGACCCCCTAGGAGCTGGATCAGAGACTGAAGGGTATGATTCGCGAAGCCAACATGACCTTGATGGATGGGCAGCACCACGCACGGTTTGTAGCTTCACTAACGCTGCATTTAAGGACCGCGCTCTCACAACAGAAGCTATCTACTCAGGCTGAAGCCTTGGAGATTGCAATGAGGCTCCATGAGACCCCAATACAAGATCCTAGCATGGGAGTGCAACAGATCCATGTGCAGTTGAAAAATTTGTGTCTTGAGATGCAGAGTTTGAAACAAGACAAGACAGCTCGCCGGATGGGCAGCACCACGCATGGTTTGTAGCTTCAGTAACGCTGCATCTAAGGACCGCGCTGTCACAGCAGAAGCTATCTACTCAGGTTGAAGCCTTGGAGATTGCAATGAGGCTGCATGAGACCCCGATACAAGACCTTAGCATGGGAGTGCAACAGATCCATGTGCAGTTGAAAAATTTGTGTCTTGAGATGAAAAGTTTGAAATAAGACAAGAAAACTCGCCCAAAAGCGCGTGAGGAGGTATGGTGCATAAAACGCAAGGGCCAGGAGCATGACAAGGACCATTGTTTAGTCTTCGCGAACTACCTAGTGGGGGAAGGGCCCATGCCATTGGGACTAGAGGCACAAGCCAGGCCAAGTGCGACGCCTATGTTATGGTGCGCAATTTGTCAAATAGGAGGGAAGCATGCTACAGATAACTGTCATCTATTACAAAAGTATACATAGATGTCCCAACAGTCTTTTTGTAAATTTTGCAGGTTAGTAGGCCATGTTGAGAGTACCTGTAGAAGTTGTGAACTGATGATGGATCAGACTCCTACCTACAGGGTTCAGACTGAAATGCAAGCCCTTGATCAAAATGCAGGGATGGCGCACATTGGGTTTCAGGGGCACAGATGAGGTCGAGGTGGAATGGGGCCAAGAAGGGGTCGTAGACAGTTGATTTGTTACAATTGCAGAGGGTCAGGGCATTATTCCCACGATTCCACAAATCCGATGAGAGCATCATGTTTATATTCTTCCCAGTTTGATCATGAGACGGAGGATTGTCCCACACTGATAGCGACGTTGCACGATAAATGAATACTCCAGCCTCTCCCAACTTAGAACCTGCAAATGATGAGGTTTGAGCCGCATGAGGAGGACCCGAATGTAAACATCATGCTCTGAAGTAGTATCATGATAGGAGATGACAAAGGTAAGTAGCTAGAAG
Source organism: Pinus tabuliformis (assembly GCA_031772625.1). Lineage (NCBI taxonomy): Eukaryota > Viridiplantae > Streptophyta > Pinopsida > Pinales > Pinaceae > Pinus > Pinus tabuliformis. Next base: position 721,237,499 of record CM062806.1, read on the forward strand.
AGAGTGCTTGGGTTCGCAAGGCTCCAACAAAGGAACCAGAGTTTGATTTGGAGCACGCGAAGGAGACATTCATGGAAGCTAAGAAGAGCTTCACAGAGGCCAAACTAGAACCGGAGATGGACCCATCAATGCTTACTACCTTTCTGGAGACATGCATGAAGCTACTGCGTGATAGCAAGGTTTTGAAGGGACTGTAAGAACTCATCACTAGGTGTGTTGGATTAGGGGAACTGTGCGTAGTCTAGAAGCTCGGGAAGCACACAACACGAATAGGAAGGGAGATGAGATTGACTGCGCAAATCAGGGAATATGAAATGGATAAAGTGATTTTGGATTTAGGATCAGACATGAACGTACTACTAAAGAATACATGGGAGTGCATGGGCAGGCCCATGTTATTATGGTCTCCTATTCAATTAGGAATGGAGAACCAACAAAAGATCTTACTGATGGGAAGATTGCAGGGAATAACAGTAGATTTCGAAGGTGCGAGTGTGCTTGCAGATTTCAAAGTAATATAGATTGTTTATGAAAACAATCCCTGTCCCGTGCTACTAGGAATAGATTGGGCCACGGATATGAATGGAGTGATAAATCTAAAGAAGCACAAAATGGTTTTGAGAAAAAGTCATCGTGCGTAGCGGTACCTTTAGACCCTCCAAAAGGATCGCGCTACACAGAGCCAGTGTGCAACGATGATCTAGATTGTATCTACAAAATAACTTCTCAGGAACAGGATTGGGTGAATCCTACAGCAGATGGCAAGATTTCGTGGTAGTGTGAAAGCTCATGCACATCGGATTTGGACGAGGAAATAGAACGATCACAGAATCGGTTACACGAGGTAACCACATTCAATTACAACATGATGATAAATTCACTACACTGTGTAGCAACAAAGGCAAGGGATCTGCCTATGTATGATGGGTTGACAGTGGTGGATGAATTCTTGGACAATTTTGAAAGCGAAGTACTGAAACAGTAGTGTTTCGATGCTCTAAAATGGGCACTGCGCACTACGCCCATATGGTGGAGGGGTATGCACTAGTGGAATTTTAAGGACTGGCAGGGATGTAGAAGGATGATGCACCTATGATTTGGGAAACAACAGATGCGGCTAATAGAAAAGAATGACGGATGGGATGATCCATGTGCACACCTCATGAAAAGGACCAAGGCCTATGGGGAAGAGCCACAACCTGAATGGGTGCATTTGTTCTGTCATACCCTGGATGTCATACCCACGAATTGGTATACTGAGACAAAGCTCCGGCATGGCACGAGCGAATGGGATATCTTGCGCAAAGGATTCTTGTTAACCTTCACGTTTGAAGGTTATTGGTGGGATACTGTTGATGATGCGCTACAAGCAGTAAAAGCAACTATCTTCAAAATACCGCAGGAGCCAATGGAAGTGCTTCAGCCGGAATGGGCAACCCAGCTGAGCTACGTGCTAGAGTGTTACAATGTAAATATTGAGGAGGATGATGAGGATCCACAAAAAATTAAAATTCCAGAAACTGAAGGCTGTCACTAGGTTAGAGGACCATTGATTGAAGACCCTGACATCACTGCACTACTAAAAATGAAGCAGGTAAACATTGGGACAAAGGCTGAACGAAAGTATGCAATGCTCGGTGACTATCAAGATGATGCCACAGTGGACAAGGTCGCTGAATTACTCCGCAAGTACCAAGACTTATTCCCCACCAAGATTACGGACTTAAAAGGGATCGTTGGCAACTTAGGGATGATGAAGATCAACCTGAAACTCGACTCGAAGCCGGTTAAGCAGAGGCCTAACCGCTTGAATCCGAAGTATAAGGAAAATGTCGGCGTAGAACTAGACAAAATGCTCACAGGTGGAATTATTGAGCCAATGAAAGAATCTAACTGGGTGAGTCCTATGGTAGTACAAGAGAAAAAGTAGAAGGGAAAAATAATAATATGCATGGACCTCATGAAGCTGAATGACGCCTATGTACACGACCCATTCCTGACACCATTCACAGATGAAGTATTGGAAAATGTTGGCGAACAAGAAGCATACTCGTTCACAGGTGGGTTCTCGGGGTACCACCAAATCAAGATCGCGCAGAAGACAGGAGCAAAATGACCTTCGCAATGGATTGGAGCCGCTTTCAATACACCGTTATGCCGTTTGGATTGAAGAATGTGCCAGCCATCTTTTCGCGCATCATTGTTGCCACATTCAAAGAATACGTCCACAAGTTCCTAGAGGTCTATCTAGATGATTGGACTATCTTCGGATTGGTTAAGCACCACATAGCAAGCATATGCTTGATGCTAGATACTTGCCGATGACACCAGATTGCACTGAACCTTAAGAAGTGCACATTCCTCATTCCCTTTGGGAACTTGTTGGGACATGTGGTCTACAAACAAGGACTGATGGTGGACCCTGTGAAGATTGTAGTAATTCTAAATTTGGAAGCACCATGAAGTGTTAAACAACTACCTGTGAACTTAGGACACACCGGGTACTATAGAAAGTTCATCAAAATCTATGCCCAAATCACCGTGCCAATGGAGAAACTACTGAAAAAGGATGTCACTTTTTGGTGGAATGATGATTGCATGAAGAGCCTGGATGTCCTAAAAGGAAAATTTGCCTCCGCTCCAATCCTGGTCTTCCCAAAATGGGATGCAGAGTTTCATGTCCATGTTGATGTGTTGTGTATCGCGCTGGGAGAAGTGCTCACACAAGAGGGCAGGGAAGGCTTGGATCACCCTATTGCATTTGCAAGTTAGATATTGTCCAAATCCGAGAAGAACTATTCTACCACCGAGCACGAGGGGTTGGCAATGGTGTATGTGCTCAAAAAATACCAGCACTATTTACTACGATGACATTTCAAAATGTACACAGACCATTCCATGCTAAAGTACTTGGTCAATAAGCCTGTGTTAGGGGGGCGCATATGTAGGTGGCTCTTGTTGTTCCAAGGATATGAATTTGAGGTCGTGGTAAAACCTGGACGCCTGAACGTAGGACCAGATCACTTGTCGCATATTGAGACGGGCAAGGAATCTACTAACTTAGAGGAAGGATTACCTAACACAGAACTTTTTGTTATATGCGTCGTGGACGAGAACTTCAAATATATAATCCACTTTCTAACAACAGGGACTACACCGAAGGAATACTCTGTCCAACAGAAGAAGGAATTGGTGGTGCACGCAACAGATTTTTCTGTCATCGCGAGGCACCTGTACAAAATGGGAAATGAGGAGATATTGCAAAGGTACGTATCTGAATTTGAATGAAGTAAAATCCTTGCAGAAGAACATGGTGGGGGGGGCGGGGGTTACAGGAGGAAACTATGCAGGACGAGCGACCACACAAAATATTCTTCGCACAGGGTTGTCGTGGCCAACCCTTCACTAGGATTCGAAAGCACACTGTAAGGCTTGCGATAAATGTCAAAGGATCGGCAAACCATCACGGAGGGACGAGATGTCATTGAATCCATAAATGACATTGCAGTCATTCAAGAAATGGGAAATCGACTTTGTGGGACCTATCAAAGCTCAGGGAAAAATGGGCACGCACTACATCATCACCGCGACAAAGTACCTAACACGATGGGCGGAAGCACAACCGGTCAAAGACTACACAGCCGCTACGGTTGTGAAGTTTTTGTTTGAACACGTGTTGACCCGATTTGGATGTCCGAAGATATTAATGAGTGATCGCAGTACACATTTCCTAAATGAAACCATCAGCGCACTCACATAAGAGTTCCAGATGTATCATCAGAAAAGCACACCGTATCACCCACAAGCCAATGGGATAGTAGAAGCGTTCAATAAAATACTAGAGACTGTGCTAACCAAAGTGTGCAACACGCAGCGAAACGATTGGGACCTGCATGTACCTGCAGTACTATGGGCTTATAGGACAACGTGCAAGAAACTGACGGGACAAACACCCTTTCGATTAGTTTATGGTATGGAAGACATAATGCCGATTGAATATATCGTACCTATTTTTTGCATAGCAGCGCACACAGGAATGATAGCTCTCGAGGAAAGGCTCGTGCAATTGGAAGAACTTGAGGAGGAATAGTTCTTGGCTGGCTTTCATCAACAGGTACAAAAGCAGCGTGAAAAGGCCTGGCATGATCGCCATATTAAGTTGCGCACATTCAAGGTAAATGACTTAGTATTGATGTATGACAGTAAGTTTGAAAAATTTCCAGGAAAATTCAGAATGCATTGGGTGGGACCATATGTGGTTAAGGAGGTCATAGACGAAGGCACGGTCAAGCTAGTCAAACTAAATGGAGAACCCTTCCTAGGGAAAGTGAATGGTAGCTGCTTGAAGCCCTACACGGGTGGGCCGGCTATCCGACTAGCTGGCAGAAGCACAGTCTTTGCACTCCAAGGATCTTGACTAGGGTGTGGGACTATAAACATATACCGGTACAGATGTATGGGAACAGTTCAATCATAGAGGTCTCGGAACAACGAATGTAGCAGATTCAGCAAGCAGTAGCTCAGTGCGTTGTTGACCTCCACATGAGAACAGTTGGGGGGACTCTGCGCCAAGATCATCGTGCCGACCAAGTGACTCGAGGGCGAGTCACGATCATTGTGTTGGGGGCCTGTTGGGCATGGAATCCCCCCACGGCATGTTTTGGGGCTCAAAGCCCAAGTTTTGACCTAATATGGTTGTAAAGTCTCCGTGAATTGTAGGCGTGGAGCATGAAATGTATGATAAAGTCATAGGGTTATCCACCTTAGTCTTGTAAATGTAATGTCGGCCTACCCATGGTCCGCGGACCATGGGATTGTATAAATAGAGTGAGGCTCTAAGTGCAAAAGAAAGCAATAAGCAGAGAATAGCGAAGAGAGGAATAGAAGGAGAGTCTAAGTAGCTAAGGGTGTCTTGGGTCGTAGATAGGCTCTGTAGCTGAGTGCGTAGAGGCCTAGTAGTCTGCAACTGAGTGCATGGACCCCTGCAGTTGAGTGCACATGGCGGTGTCAAGTCTGTAACCAAAGAAGAGATTAATTAAAAAAGTTTTGTTATCAATTCGTGTATCCGTTCTTGGATTAATGCATGGCTGATGTAAATTGAAAATAGATTGTTTGTTTACTGCGCACACATGTATGAATGATTTATATTTGTAAATGTAACTTAACACATACAAATAAACTAATTTAATCAACTAATAGTAGAATACTTGTAAGTACATGGGTAATAACAATGCTCAGCCCCCGAGTAGGGCTGCGTGAAGGAAACAATCTTGGCTGCGAGGTACGAGACAGTGCACGTAGTGACGTGTGCGCAGGGTCTAACTGCGGACCACTTGAACTCATCAAACATCTCTAGGGTGCGGAAGCCTGGTTCTAGCACCCTCTCATATTACTTCAGGTGAGGCCTTAGTCCATGCTTTGCAGACTATTTCCGAAAGGGCTAGTAGTACCAAGATTTGTTTGGCTAAATCACCTTCGAACTTGGGTCAGGCCCCAATAAGCCAACACAAGATTTATCTCAAAAGTATAAATATTTTTTTACCATTATTTTTGTAAGTTTTGCACTGGTGAGGCTACATCATGGTGATGTCAAAGAATAACACCTGGATAAGGAAATGGGAATTTAAGTGGTGGCTTACCATATAAGAGTGCCTTAACAATGCACTCGATCATCGTCTATCCAAGACGCACAGATCATCATCTACTCAGTGGGTAGTGGTACTGGTCATCACTGAGTGCTTGATAAAATGGTTTTTTTGTCATGTGTGGTTCCCATGTATTCAAAATAGTAGTGAAAGTGCTACTAGTGTCTTCCTCTTACTTGATTCAAATTGTAATGGATCCAAAACTTTCACCCTTAACTTTTATAAAAAATATCAATTATGTTTCTTAATTTTAATTTTAAAATCTGTTATCTCTTAGAGGAAACCCAGTTGTGGGAAAACCTCTAAGGTAACCTCGAACCTCTTTGAGGGTGAAAGCTTGCCCTTTAACCTAGAGAGGGATCTCTCCCTAAAAACTCAACTACTCAAGGTCACTCTAGTAGAAGGTTTGCAATTGAGTCGTATGGTTTAATTTATCAAAAAATGATTGAAATTTGGTTAGACTATGTGAAAGTTTCACCATTGGGAATGGAGTCTAACCCAATGAGGTTTTATACAAACATAGTTTCGATGAGAAAAACAAAAAATTAGGGTAGCAGTAATTCCTTTAGAAATTAAGTGATGTAGAGGAAGACGAAGGAAATTAGTGTAAGGGCTAAGTGAAAAACAATTCATGCCTAAGAAATAAAGAAAAAGGAGCGTAAAATATGAATCCAAATCTCATACTCTTTTTATGAGACATGAGGAAATATAAAACAAAGCAAAAACAAACAAGGAAATACAACACAAGAATTTTTGCAAATGTTCATAAAGATTGTTTTCATTAATGATCTGCTCAAAATACACAAGGATACTAAATCTCAAATAAACACCAACCCTTTCTTATTTTGCAATCTTTTCTTATATAAAAAATACAATAACTGAAATAGGTGTGTAGCTCAAAAATAATTACATTAATCTAATAAGAGAAGTATAAATCTCTTAGGTACATGCATATGAAACTTTCAAAACCTATCTACATCTAAAGATCATGTTGTTGCTGGATTAATGGCTGGATATAAAAATCAACAAGTCAAATTTGGTGAGGTGACATCCAAGTCAACCACTGTCCATGAGCTTTCTCCTCATGAAATCCTGATAAATAGGGTCTAGTGATCCCTTCAAAAATCCAAATGCATGATACATTTTACAAACATGAGAAAGGATTTTTTTAATGGGTCTATTGTAAACAAAAACCTCATTCAGTTTAGAAAAATTCATTCTCATTTGTTTGGAAACGGTGCTCGAAATTACTGTGTTGTATATGAAAAACAGAGTTTTAACTAGCCATTTTTACGTAAATGTGTTGTTGCTCCTGTTGTCAATGCATTTTCCTTTTCTTTTTTTTCAAAAAAATGATAATGTTGACATTCTTGTTGTCAGTTCATTTTAAAATTTTCAAAACATCAGTAATGCTGACACTCCCATTGTCAGCATTTTAAACATGTTTATTACAAATATTTCGCAGACATTGTAATTGTCAACATAAAAAAAATTCAAACTTAAAGAATGTGATAACAGATAGCTTCACAGGGATGTTGTTGATCATGGATGGCAACAAGAACCCAATAGACCAGAGGCCTGATCCATTGGGCTATTTCTAACTTCTTACCTGAAACTTGTATCCTACTCTGATCTAGGTGGATATTGGTAGCCACGTGTCTATCCCACTTGGACCACCAACAATGTCTCTTTCAGTTTTTCAATTTCCTTATTTGTAGCACAATTTACTATTTTTGGTAGTTTTCTGGGTCCTAAACTTCTAGAGCCGTTTTCAGGCCCTAAATGACATTTTTTTTGGCAAAATGGCTTTGGTGGTTGTGAAGGTAATCATGTAAAAAGATGTATTCCTCGAAGAGATCATTCCAACAAGGTATCATACGTGTCAAACAAAGATAATATGATCAAAATACGACCCCAGGAAGTTGGTTGCCCAACTAACCCAAACGAGGCCCATAAACTCTTGGTGTTACATCTCCTCGGGTTAGGGTTTTGTTGTTTAGGGTTTTCTCTTATTGTTCAAAAATAAAAAGGCCCTTGAGCCTCATTGTAACTCAGCTCAAAGGCATGTAGCCACCACATCTCTTCTATATTTGATATTAATGAAATGAAGTGTTATTTCTACTACATCTCTGTATTCATGGTTATATATGTAATTTTTTACATTCTTGTTTAAATCTGGATTAGTGGTATCAGAGCAATCTGCACTTTCTCTAATCTTCTTTGCATGTCCCCAACGAGGTTGGGATATAAGGAGTTAAGGTTTGAAATGGTCGAACCTGTGTAAGACCAACCTCGCAAATCCCAATTGCCTCCCATGGCGAATGAATAGAAATACAAGGGGGCAGGATATCCTATCAAAATCTTGCTCGAAGAAGCCCTCGAGCAACAAAGGAACGCGATGATGGACAACTTTGACCAGTTGCTTCAGTGGCTACCCAGGGGCAACACATCTACTTCCAGTAGCTACTCTGGAAGCGCAACACCCTTTAAGGTACAAGTTAACTTTGACATTCCCATATTTGAGGGTCAAATAGATGTGGATGCCAAGATAAATGGTTAAATCTGCTAGAAGGATATTTTTCTGTTCATGATTTTTCCAGTCGGGAAAAGATCACTTTTTCACTTCTCAAAGCCCCCCCCCACATCAAGGACTGGTGGGAAACCTATTGCGAGAAGAAGTATGAAAGTACGACCTCATTGTCTTTAGCGCCCCCACTTGGAATTCATTCTGGGATGCCATCAAGGATCAGTACTACCCTGTCAGAAGCTATGAAGATAAATACATAAAGTGGACCACACTGCAGTAGGGAAGGGACCAAGATGTGCCTGAGTTTACCAATATTTTTCAAACCCTTCGCATAAAGTTAGGTATCAAGGATTCTGAGCGAAATTTGGTACTTAAATATCATGGTTTGCTACACAGGTACATCAAGGACGAGATGGGGTTCCTAGACATCTCCTTGCTTGGCACGACGTATTGATATGCTGTCAAGATCGAGCCAAAGTTTAAACAAAAGAAGTGAGACTTTGGATCTGTGAATCCGAAAAACAAAGGAAAAAGCCAAGGCGGGGTGACCCAAGACAACCCATCGAAGCTGCAAGAAATAACACCACCACAAATTCAAAGAAGGACACAGGAAAGTGATGTGAGTTCCATAAGAGCCCCACTCACAACACAAGTGAGTGTCGGGCCAAGAAGTCATTGGTGGTTGGGTTGAAGGCTTTAGAATCAGGAACATGTTTCGACCTTGAGTCAAAACCCAACAAGAGGAATGAGAAAGGAAAGCATATTATTGATGCGGAGCCCAACACCACTATTTCCACCGCCAAGATCTAGAAGAATGAGCTCGAAGATCTAGAGGAAGGGGAGCGCCTTTTCCACTCACAAATCTGGGTGAAGGGTTCGTCGCTGCAATTCATTGTCGACAGTGGCAACCAAAAGAACCTCATTTCAACAGAAAGTCGTGAAGCAGTTGGGCCTACTGACCATACCACACCCGTAGCCATACAACATCGGGTGGCTTCACCAAGGATGAGATCTTCGAGTTAGCTAGCACTGTCACCTTCCCTACATCATCAAGCCCTTCACAAAGAAGGTATTGTATGATGTTGCTCCTCTTGACATTTGTGATGTATTATTACGACAAGAATACTTGTGAAGTGACATGATATATATGATTCTAGACCTTTCTCTATGATTATTTCTTTGGGTAATATGTTATACAGGATACCGGAGGTAGCCCCACTTACCGCCACCTCTTTGATCTCTGCTAAGAAATGAAACAAGATCATCTCTCAGATTAGGAAATTTATTTTCTTTCTGGTTCACTCTCAAAGTAAGGGGAAGATCATAGTCACATCCATGGCCCCCGGGAAGGGTTCCTCCACACAACAGAAGCAGGGGAATACGGTCATGAAAGAATACAAGGGCATATTCTCCTCACGCATAGGGGTACCATTGCACTATCAAGTCAAGCATTCGTTTGATCTGACTCCCAGAGCACCTCTACCCAACGGGCTGATATACCGTTGCTCCATTGTGGAAAATGCCAAGTACAAGCAGCAACATGATAAACATCGGGCGTCACACAAGTTTCAGGTGGGTGATAAAGTTTGGTTGCATTTGCAGAAAGAATGCCTTACCAGAGCCCGTCGCAAGCTCAAACCAATCTGATATGGTCCTTACACCATTACCAAGGATGTGGCAGACAATGCTTTGGAGCGCAGAATTCTCCCATTCCTTGGCTTGCACCCAGTCTTCAATGTGGGTTGCCTTCGACCATGCTTCCCACCATTACTGGACACGTCAGACATTGTAGAACAACTCACACCAGCATAAGTTTCCTCATCTCATGGAGGAACTCAACGCAATGGAGACAATTGATTCCTAAAGGGGGAGGAATGATCCAGGTGGATATTGGTGGCCACCTGCCCATCCCAATTGGACCCCCACCATTGTCTCTTTCAGTTTTTCAGTTTCCTTATTTGTAGCACAATTTACTATTTTTGACAATTTTTCAGGTCATGAACTTCCTGAGCCATTTTGAGGCCCTAAACGACAATTTTTCGGCAAATTTTCTTTAATAAGGAAATCAATTAGATCGATAGTTGTAGTTCTTGGAGAGATCTTTCCAATGAGGTATCATACTTGTCAAACGGAGATAATATGATCAAGTTATGACTCTAGGAAGTTGGCTGCCCAACTAACCCCAACAGGGCCCATAAATGCTTGGTGTTACATTTCCTCGGGTTAGGGATTTGGTTGTTTAGGGTTTTCTCTTATTGTTCAATAATAAAAAGGCCCTTGAGCCTCATTGTAACTCAATTCAGAGGCATGTAGCTACCACATCTCTTCTCAGAGATAAGTTACCATTACCTGAGCTAGTCTTATTTCCATTTTGTTTGTAAGGATACTTCAATATTTGATATTAATGAAATGAAGTGTTATTTCTGCTGCATCTCTGTATTTATGGTTATATTTGTAATTTGTTGCATTCCTATTTAAATCCCATTCATACTTTGTGAACTTCTCTGTAACTTAGTTTAATCATCAACTGAAACTAAACCAAACCAACTGAAAACTATACTGCAATGTGAAAGATGAATTTTTTTTATTACAATTGAATCCACACTCGAACTCTGGTTTACACCTAAACACCAATTTCTAAAAACTAAAAACTGAAATGCCAAAATGAAAGAATGATCCATCTTGTGAGCTTAGTTATGTACATTGTTCATATTCTAACCAGCTGACTTTATCTTCAAGTTATATGAAACTTCCAATGCAACCAATGTAACATTTGTTTTGAAAACTAGACTCCTTGATTATATTTGGTTAAAATAAAAACTTGACAATATAATGATAACTCAAAATAAACTTGATCTTCACAGTGAAACCATGGTTGCAAATTTGAATTAAAAAACTCTTCAATATAAATGACTACATGATCATCAAAGTCATAGATGTCATATATTTCTTGACCTTCAATGTATTATGTAATTTAATTATCATGGTTGAACTTTTCACGCATGTTTTCCATTTCAAATTCATAATATAAAACAGAAAATTCCCCACTCTCGATAACAGAGGGAAGCAATATGTATTTTTTTTGCAGTTGAGAAGAAATTCCAAAAAAATGATCTAGATATGGAAAAATTTACCGATCCTCTAAGATTACAAGCTCCATTTGAATTTGCAACATTTGCATGACCTTAAATAAGAGGACAAAAATGAATTTTTTTTTGTCCACTTCACCATCAGTATACCCATCATTCCATTCTCCAAAAAACTTGAACAAAAACATGATCTACTATAGATTCATTTTTCTCCATCCATGTTTCCAAGAAGATAACCAAAAATCTTGTTATGGATGTTATGGACTTTGCAGGCAAACATTTAATCCAATTTTCGCACTTCCCTTGGAATGAATCATAAAATAATCTCATGTATACATCTTCACACTTGACTTTAAGAAGATCAGTAAAGTCACCATTTTTTTTGATATGTTTCAAAGTCAGGCTCAAATCAATTCACCACTAAATTTTGGTCCATTTATGAGAAATTATTCATCTTTGGGTAGATGATTAGGAAAACTAGGAATAACTATAAAATCTAAACTTGCATGCCTTAAAACAATAGTAGCAGTGTCTGAGTTCTTCATTGGCCTAGTGAAATAACCATTGAATCATTTGAGCAATGAATCCTTCTGACAATGGAGTCACCATGGAAGCTTCTAACTCTAGATTCTTGAAACTGGATTTGCTAGAGAAAACACCTTGTAGCCAAAACTGATATACAAATCTCTCTTTTCCCTCATAGATCTTATCTTAAATAGTAAAATCGTTTAGGAAAAATATGACTTTTTCTCCCCAACGGAGGCGCGAAAATTTTATCTTTTAAAAAAACTTGGTTGCGAGAAAACCTCTAAGGTAAGTTTGAGGTTGAAATATGACCCTTTAACCTGGAGAGGGATCTCTCCCTAAAAACTCAACTACTCAAGTCCACTGTAGTAGCAGGTTTGCAATTGAGTCCTATTGCCAAATTTATCGAAAATTATTGAAATTTGGTTGGGCTATGTGAAAGTTCCACTATTCGGCATGGAGTCTAACCCAATTAGGTCTTGTAAAAACATCGTTTCGTTGAGTGAAACACAAAATAAGGGTAGTAGTAATTCCTTTGACACTTAGTGATTTAGAGGAAGATGAAAGAAATTAGTGCAAGGGTTAAGTGAACAACAATTATTAATGCCTAAAAAGTAAAGAAACATGAGCATAAAATATGAATCCCAATCTCATATTCTTTTTATCAGAAATGAGGAAAATATAAAACAAATCAAAAACAAATAGAGAAATACAACACAGGAATTTTTGCAAATGCTCATAAAGATTCTTTTCATTAATGGTTTTCTCAAAATACACAGGGATGTAAAATCTCAGATAAACGCCAACTCTTTCTTCTTTTGCAGTCTTTGTTTATATAAACAATACAATAACTGAAACAGGTTTGTAGTTCAAAGATAATTACACTAATCCAATAATAGAAGGATAAATATCTTAGGTATATGCATATGAAACTTTCCAAACCTATCTGCATCTAAAGATCATGTTGTTGCTTGAGTCATGGCTCGAGATAAGGATCAACAAGTCAAATTTGGTGAACTGGCATCCAAGTCAACAACTTTCCATGAGCTTTTTCCTCATGAAATCCTAAAAAATAGGGTCCAGTAATGCATTCAAAAATCCAAAACCATGATAGCACCTGAGAGATGTTTCTTTAAATGGGTCAGTTTCAGACAAAAACTTCTTTTGGTTTTGAAAAAAATGTTCTCATTTGTTTGGAAAGCGTGCCAAAATTATTGTGTTGTACAGAAAACACAGAGTTTTAACTAACCATTTTTATAGAAATGCGTTTCTATTTCCATTGTGAGCACATTTTCCTTTTTTATTTTCAAACACACGATAACATTGACACTCGTTGTCAGTGCATTTTTAAAATTTTCAAAACTTCAATACTGTTAACACTCTGTTGTCAGCATTTTAAACCTATTTATTACAAATATTTTAGTGACAACATTAAAAATTTTCAAAATTAAATAATTGTGTAGGTAAGCACTCATGGGGGACTTGAACCAGTGAGCTATCGCAAGGAGTGCCAAAACAGTGCACCCATTCACCGTCAATCCAAAGGCCCGTGGGTCAAACTTAAATAATTGTGATAATAAAATCACAAAATATTTATTATGTTTCTTAATTATAATTTTCAAATCACAAAAATTTTAATTATATTTCTTAATTTTAAACCCATACAAAATTCTAATATATACATACAAAAGAAAAGAACAATAAAGAAGAAGGATTCAAAAAATATTTATCAGTGGAATTGGGAAGAATAATAAATTTGCAAAATATACCTATAAAATACAAAAACAATGAAAAACAGTTTCAGATAAAATGGTTTATTAATGGAATTGGGATAAATAACAACTTACTTTCATGCTGATTTCTTTCCATTTATTTTTAGATTAAGAAATAAAATTATGGTGATTCAACAAAAGTCTAGAAAAGAGGAAGTCAATGGTCATTACCGAAATTAAAAAAATTGCAATTTTTTTAATTTGGGTAATGACCTTTGACTTCCTCTAGATTAAACATATACTTTAATAAATAAAAAAATTATGATAAATAACTTAAATGTAAAATAAATAAAAAATTTGTGATAAATAACTTAAATATTTACATTTCATTGGCTTCCTTTGCATTAAACCTATATTTCAACCAGTCAAAAATTTATGATAACTAACTTAAGCATTTACATGTAAAATTTACTCAACATTTATTTTTATTCAATGCCAAATACATTTGAAAAAAGAATACATGACACGGAAGCTTAAACCCCAGGCGCTTGAGTAAATAATTCTACCTTTATTTTTTATGTTTGCCAATCATGTAATGCCATCATGAAAATAGCACTAACATGTCACCATCTTAGGCATCCCATCATGAAAATAGCACTAAACACCTACATACAGGGTCTTTATTGTTCTGTATAGTGGGATGTGTATCATTTAAATCCAACGTTACACATGCAATGCATAAAGCACACCCATTAGAACAAATGTAATAGCTGCCCATCCAATGCATAGAGACACATTAGAACAAAAGTGACAGAGTCATCTAACTAGGCGGAGGAATTTCCTGGACAACCAAAAGTAGTCAGAATCCAGGCAAAAAAATTTCAAAAAATTTGGTATACGCAGTGTTTGAATCGTGTTTTTGATGGTGGAAATGGATTCAACACCATCAAAAATTTCTACGACGCCTAAAATTTTGAAATTTAACAACTATAATTTAGATTTACAAAAATCCTTGCCGAATTTTTTCTAAATATGACTGGAATTTCCATAACTTTCCGGGCAACTCGTCTGCCTCGTTAGACTACGCCCAAAAGTGACAACTACCCAATACTTCTAAAACCTTTGCAATAGATTAATGCAGTCACCTAGAACACTTCGAGCTATCTATCTACACTACTGCATAGCATCATTTTCACTAGAGATCTCTACAGGCCTGCAACACATTCCTCCAATGATCTAATTACACGCCTGCGCATAATCATTTTGGCCAGAGATCTATTGTTGCCTACAACGCATTCCTCCAGCTATCTAAGTACATAGTTGAACATCATCATTTCAAATTTTATTCTATCCATCTATTCTTTCCAATTTCTATGGCAGAAATAACAACCACCCCTCATCACCCTGACATTGCTTCCTCCTCCATGGCCTCTTGTTCTGCGTCGGCGTCGACTCCTTATGTCCATTATGACATATTTAGAGACTTCACCATTGCTCTCTGCAGTCGTCTTATTCATCGTGGATTGCATGTTTTTCTAGACTAGTTGGACTTCAACGATGAAGAGGAGTTTCAATCTCGAATGGAAGATGCCATTTCACTAGCCTCTCTCCAGATCACCATATTTTCTCCAAACTATGTTCAATGGAAATGGTCCATGGATACGCTTGTCAAGATGACAAAGTTGGAGATGCCTATTCTCCCCGTTTTTTATAAAGTCGAACCTTTTCATCTCAGGTTTACAAGCAAAGATGTCAAGGGACCATATGCTCAATTGTTGCGTGCCCATGAGGAGAAAGGACGATATGACTCACAAATTATTGAGGCTTGGAGAGACGCTCTGTGTGAAGTTTCCAATATAAGTGGTTTCCAGCTGGAGGAGAGTAATGGGTGAGCATTTCCTACTATTCAAATCCTTAATGATCGTTTTCAATTTGATCGATTAGCAGCGGTTTCTCATCATTGTGACTTAATACATAAAAGTGTTTCTCACTGCTTATTTTACACTCTGCTTGACTATTTAGGGGCCAGGAGGTGCTCTTGGGTAAAGTCGTGGATAGGGTCTTTGGAACTTGTCCTCCTCGCGATTACCATGTTTTCTTGAGTCATCGCGGGCCAGACACGAAGGAGAAATTCTCCCAACCTCACTACGATTGCTTTGTTTCCCATGGATTACGAGACTTTTTAGACAAGCCGGAATTGGTGGGAAGATTGAAACTCAAATAGAGGTGCCTATTCAATTCACGTATGTCAATATCGTTATATTTTCTCCCAGATTTCTGGAATCTTCTTGGTGCATGGATGAACTCTTCCTCATGACAAAGGCCATGGGTACCATTTTACGCATTTTCTATGAAGTGGAACCTTCCCATCTAGATGGAATTTACATTGAAACCTTGTACTCTCACCACCGAGAGAAACGACGATATGACACAGAGACTATTGAGAAATGGAGAGATGCTCTTGCCAATGTCCCAAAATCAAATGAATTCATGTTGGCCGAGTAAGAATTATTGTCATATTTTCCAAGAGCATCCTTGTGTGATTACAAATTCCAGGTATCTAATACTTAATTATTAATTTTGCTATTCATCCAATATGTGTAGTTTACTTTACTCCAAACCCGTTAAACTGAATCTGCAAATGGATATAAGCTCTCGAACTTTTCCCATCCCTCAAGTGTTGTTTTCAATTTGTTGGAATATATGTCATTAGAGTAGGTATTTCTCACTGCTTATTAAATTATTTTACTCTTTTATAACAAAATATTCAGGGAGGAGCTCAAGGAGGAGCTTATGGATAAGATTGTCGAAAGGGTGTTGAAATATATTCCAAAACCAGCAACATCAGAGCTCATGATAAGCTCCAAAGAACATAGAGTGGCGAAAAGTGTTCTAAACAATGTTTCAAAACAGTCAGAAGTCATCCATGTGGAAGACTTTTATATTGGGCTGCCGGAAAAATTAGAAGATTTTGAGAAGGCAGTGCTATCGCAGCAAGAGGAAAAGTGTGTAGAGGCCAAGGTTGTGGGAATTCTGGGTGGTGTCATAATTGGGAAAACAACGCTGGCGAAAGAAATTTTCAAGTGTAAGAGATCAAATTACAAAGAATCCTCCTCTTTGTTTAATGTGAGAAACTATGTTGCGAGAAAATATGCTCTAAAAGATTTGCAAAGTAAGATCATTAAGGACTTGAAACATAGTCTCAGTAAAGAAATTGAGAGTGATGAAGAAGGTAAAGAGATACTCAAACAGCATCTCCGATTGTGTCAGGCTCTCGTGATATTAGATGATGTTGATCATGTGGATCAACTTTAAGCATTGACATTAATCCTTCACCCAAAGAGCTTGATTTTGGTTACCTCTCGTAACAAAGATGTCCTCAATAAGTTAGGCATCATAGATTCATCAATTTATCATCTAGCTGGACTAAATAGAGAAGACTCCCGAAATATTTTACTCTCCTATGCCTTCAACCTCCCGAATCTATGACACCCGTCAATTTATCATCTACTTGGACTAAAAATACAAGATTTCCAGAACCTTTTACTCTCCTATGACTCTAATTGCCCATTTCCACAACACCCTTTCGATGATCCACTATTTGAATCTCTAGTAAATTTTTTTATAAAGGCTTGCGATGGTTTGCCAAAACCATTGAAAGAGCTAGGGGAGAGTTTGAGAGGAAAAGACAGATCTGGCTGGGAAGAGCAATTGAATCAACTTCGACACAACTGCAAACTACTTATTGAGACAAATCTTAGCATTTGTTATGATTCACTAAATGAAGAGGAACAACAAATATTCTTAGATGTTGCTTGCTTCTTCATAGGTGAAGACAGAGATAATGCAACAAGGATATTCGGCATGGAAGGACTTGAGAAGCTAGAGAACAGATGTCTATTGCAGGTGACTAGTAAAATAGAAATGAATGAATTCCTGTGAAATTATGGAAGAAATAAGGCTAACAGAGTAACGCCACGTCATCTTTGGCATCAGGAGACCAAGAAAATCAATGATTTTCTCGAGAAATTGCCATCCGTAAGTGCTTCTGCAATCCTTTAAACCTTTGTAAACCTTTGAATTTCTATTTGTTCTTAATAGAAACACATATTTTGTTTATTCGTAAGAGAGATGCATCTCTGTATTTTATACTTATAATGATTGAACATGAACTAGCCCAATTCCATGGAATTACAATGAATGGAGACCCTAGAGATGAAACTGAAATGCCATGTTGCAAACAGAGTGGTGAGACGTTTAGTGGTTCCAGGAATTTGAAATTTCTTACAACTCAAGGTGGTTATGTAGAAAAGATATTGACCAGGGTGGGATCAGCAGATTCCTTATGGCTAAAGTGGAATAAGTGCACCCACTCTTCTCTTCCTCCCTAGATTTCAATGGAGAAATTACATGTTTTAGAAGTGGACATAAGCAAATTAACATAATTGTGGCAAATTGAATCTCAGGTTTGGTAAAAAAAATTGTTCGTTATTCCTTCGTTTCATTTCATTTTGTAGATGAAAATAATCTGATAGTTGATATCTAAACATCGCAGGTTCCTCTCCAGTTGCGAGAGGTAAATATCAGCGCTCCGCTTTCATGGTTTCCATAGTCCATAGGTCAACTGGAGTTCCTTGAAAAGATTGTAGTTAAATGTTCTGGACCACTCCCATTCATAGCTTTGTCGGAAGAATTTTGTCGGTTGCGCTTGTTGAAATACTTAGAGATGACAGAGTGCTTAGGAATGATGTCGCTGCCTGATTCCTTCGAAGATCTAGCAAACCTCCAATATCTCGATTTAAAAGGTGCTTCTTGCTTGCAGATACTTCCAAAATCATTCGGGAATTTAACTCTACTCAAGTATCTATCTCTGGAAGGGTGCAGTGAGATATGAGAGCTGCCTGGTCTAGAACATTTCACTTCTTTGGAGATGTTAGATGTTAGGGGATGCAAGAATCTCGAGAGCATACTAGAGTTGGGGCAGCTCATAAAGCTCCAAATACTAGATGTTAGTGGATGCAACCAGATAAAAAGGCTATCAGGTTTAAAACACTTGAATTCTTTGGAGACGTTTATTGTTAGCGGATGCTAGAAGCTCGAGAGCATACCAAGGTTGGGGCAGCTCACAAAACTCCAGAGCATAGGAGGGTTGGGGCAGCTCACAAAGCTCCAAACACTAGATGTTAGTGGCTGCAGTGAGATATAGACATTGCCAGGCTTGAAATATTTGACCTCGTTGGAGACTTTTAATGTTAGGGGATGCAAGAAGCTCCAAAGCATAGATGTTAGTGGAAGTAGAGAGATACATATGCTCTCAAGTTTGGAACATTTGACTTCTTTGAAGAAGTTGAATGTTAGTGGATGCAAGAAGCTACAAAGATTACCAAGTTTGGGGTTACTCACAAAGCTCAGAACAATAGATGTTAATGGGTGCTCTGAGATACAATCACTCTTATATTTTGACCATTTGACCTCTTTGAAGACGTTGAATGTTAGTGGATGCAAGAAGCTGCAGAGCATAAGAGGGTTGGGGCAGCTCAGAAAGCTTCAAATATTAAATGTCAGAAGATGCTATGAGATACGAGAGCTGCCAGGTGTGGAACTTCTAGTCTCTTTAGAGAGGTTGAATATTAGTGAGTGCAAGAAGCTTCAGAGCATACGACCATTGGGGTAGCTCAGAAACATCCGAGTACTAGATGTTGGTGGGTGCCATATACAATGGCTCTTAGGTTTGAAATATTTGACTTCTTTGAAGAAGTTGAATATTAGGGAATGCAGAAACCTGCATCGCATACTAGGGTTGGGGCGGTTTAGAAAGATTCAAATATTAAATGTCAATCGATGCTACAAGATACGAGAGCTTCCAAGTGTGGAATGTCTCACGTCTTTGAAGACGTTGAATGTTAGTGAGTGCTCAGACCTTGAGAGCATACCAGAGTTGGGGCAGCTCACAAAGCTTCAAATATTCACTGTCAGTCGATGCTAAAAGATACGAGAGCTTCCAGGTGTGGAATGTCTCATGTCTTTGAAGACATTGAATGTTAGTGGGTGCCAGAAGCTTTAGAACATACCAGAGTTGGGGAAGCTCACAAAGCTCCAAATGCTAGATGCTAGTGGTTGTCGCGAGATGCAATCACTCTTGGGTTTGGAAAATTTGACTTCTTTGAAGACGTTGAACATTAGGAGATGGGATGAGCTGCACAACATACAAGGGTTGGCCCAGCTAAAAAAGTTCCAGATACTTGATGTTGGATGCCAAAAGCTGTAGAGGATGCCAAGTTTGGAACATTTGACTTCTTTGCAGACGTTGAATATTGCAAGATGCTGGAGCCTGAAGAGCATACCAACGTTGGGGTCGCTCACAAAGCTCTGAAATCTAAAGCCTTTTGGATTGAGAAGCCTACGAGAGCTGTCAAGTCTAGAACATTTGACGTCTTTGGAGACGTTGACTCTTTCTAAATTGACATTGATCGAGAGTATACCAGTGTTGGGGCAGCTCAAAAAGCTCCAAACACTAGATATCAACTTTTGGTGTATGCAAACGCTACCAAGTTTAGAACATTTGACTTCATTGCAAAGCCTTCGAGTTTATAGATGCCAGAGTCTGCAGAGCATACCAAGTTTGGAGCACCTCACAAATGTTGAGACACTAAGTGTCACTTCCTGCGGTGACATAAAATCGCTCCAGTGTTTGGAACATTTGATTTCTTTGAAGAAGTTGTCGGTTGGTGGATGCAAGAAGCTCGAGAGCATGCCAGGATTGGGGCACTTCACAAAGCTCGAGAGACTACATATCATGAGATGCCAGCAGATACAAACACTCCCAGGTTTGGAACATTTGGTTTTTTTGAGGAAGTTGGATGTTAGTAGATCCTGGATACAAACAATCCAAGGTTTGGAACATTTGATTTCTTTAGAGAGTTTGAATGTCAGGCATTGCAAGGAGTTGGAGAGCATACCACCGTTGAGGTTCCTCCAAAAGCTCAAAAGGCTACATGTTCGAGAATGCCCTAAGATATAGGATCTGCCGTGTGGAACATTTGATTTCTTTAGAGAGTTTGGAATTCATCGATTGCAAGGAGCTGGAGATCATACCACCATTGAGGTTTCTCCAAAAGCTCAAAGCCCTACATGTTCTGGGATGCCCTAAGATACAGTGTCTGCCAGGTGTGGAACATTTGATTTCTTTAGAGAGTTTGAATGTCACAGATTGCAATGAGCTGGAGAGCATACCACCGTTGAGGTTCCTCCAAAAGCTCAAAAGCCTACATGTTCGGGGATGCCCTAAGATACATGATCTAACAAGTGTGGAACATTTGATTTCTTTAGAGAGTTTGGATGTCAGGGATTGCAAGGAGTTGGAAAGCATACTACTGTTGAGGTTCCTCCGAAAGCTCAAAAGCCTACATGTTCTGCTATGCCCTAAGACACAGGATCTGCCAGGTGTGGAACATTTGATTTCTTTAGAGAGTTTGGATGTCAAGGATTGCAAGGATATGGAGAGCATACCACCGTTGAGGTTCCTCCAAAAGCTCGAAACCCTACAGGTTGAGGGATGCCCTAAGATACAAGATCTGCCAGGTGTGGAATATACGATGTCGTTGGAGTTGCTTTGGGTTGATAGTTGTCCGAGAGTCCGGTAGGGTAGGGGAGTACTCGAGCAGCTTCACCAACAAGAGACTCACCTAATTGGAGATGCATTTAGAGGGCAGGACAATGATTAAAGGGACATTAGCATTTAGAGGCTAGGGTGTGTAAGTGTCGCTTAGGTTAAATAAGAAGCACCAACACAAGTTGTGCAAGTTGTAGTGAGGCCTTGCTGTCCTCCATGTTCTGTTAGGGAGTCCATCCATGTTTCAAAGTTTGAAGACCCAATGTTAGATTACTAGGGAATCCCTAAACAACATGACAAGTGCACAAGGTGAAGAGTGAATGATTACAGTGATAAATAGTTGTAGTTTATAGTTTCGAAACACAAAAATATATGAAAAAAGCTGAAAGCATGGTAAAAATTAAAATTGAATTCTAAATAAATTAAAAAACAAAAAAAGTAAATCGTACACAGTATGACATTCATATATTCATGTGTTTACTTTTGTCCACATGCAATATTGTTAGAAAAAAGTTTGGAAAAGTTTGTAATTATTTTTTAAATATCAAAACTGGAATCTTAATTAAAATTTGAATGTTTATAAAATGAATATATTTACATCAATAAATTAAAAAATTAAAATAAATCTGTACAGTTGTTTTTTGGTTTTTAAACATCTATTATAATATTAAAAATGATATAAAATAATTAATATTATTCCCATGTTAATTAATAATTAATATAATCATATTTATTTTTTATGTTTATGTATCATATTTACTTTTTTTTGTTTATGTAGTTAGGATTTTTAGTCGAGTTTCTAAAAAACCAAGTAAATATAAAAAGCATAAATAATATTTCAGACTTAAAACTAAAAAAAATTATATTAAATATAATAATGAATTAATACTATATATATATATATATATATTAAATTTATGTTAACTTATAGTAATAATATAATATAGTATATATGAATATCTGTAATATCTATTATAGATACAAATTTATTATATATAAAATGCTATTGGTGTGTAAGTAGAAAGTTAATATTATGGTCATATATTAATTATGTTGATAGGTGTTTTTATTGTGAGGTTTATCATGGTGACACTATTCAGATTCGCCATCCCTGTTCATTGAGTATGATCTTGAGCTCACCTCTGATTTTTATGACTCGTTTCATGGCACTAGTACTAGGGTTCAAGGGATGTTGTTTCAAGTAATAGAAGAAAGCATCATGGAGGCAATGAAAACACCAGCTGAGGGGGAAAGATGGTATAAGAAAAAAATGGTGCAAGGAGTAAATCTCAATTATTTCTTGAAGGATGGTTCCCATGATCCTTGTTGGAGCATTGGGGTGCACAACAATATTTTAAAATCAGAATGATAACATCCTATGAGGATGATTTAGGTTTTCCTGACATGTGATGGTTGTTTCTCCAAAGTTTTCTTATACCATATGATATTTGTGGTACATTTGGTTGGTTTTAACAGGATGAACATGCCGTTTTACCTACATCAAAGTTTGATTAAGATGATGTCTTGTTCAATAAAAATGGGCCTATTCACATCCCAATATTAAGGAGCCTATTCACATTCCCAATCTTAAGGAGCCTATTCACATCCCAATCTTAAGGAGCCTATTCACATTGAAGATGAAAATGAAGTAGGACCAGCTAGAGATAAGGAGGGGTTGTTAACAAAATAAGTACCATAAGCTCCATAAACTGACAAGGCCCCACAAAAGAAAAGTAGAAGATTCACGAGGGCAATTGTGAAATAGGAAAAGCTAAGAATACTTGCAATGGCAACAGAGGTCATTGGAAATTGAATAGGGGAACTTGGAGTCTCGAACCTTAGGATTTTTTGCTAATCCACATAGCTATTTTTTCAAATGGAAGGTTTTGGATCAGTTCAAGGGAGGGGAATAATTGAGGAATTTGTTGGAAGTTTCCAAGAGTTCCTGATTTCTAGTGATCTTTTCCATATTTGCTTCTGAAGGAACGAAAATTCATCAAAGATTTTTTAATGGTTCTCCTTCACTTAGTTGCCTAGGTTTTATCTCGTACATGTCGATATATCACTAGATCAAGAATAAAACACTATTTTAAGAATGTAAAAAGTTATGTATTATGAAACTAGAATTATCTTTCTGAATATTGTGGATGTCAATGAAACTAGTATAATTATATGATTTTCTTATTTTCATTTCATGTTCAAAGTTTATGCTAAGAACAATATTTTTTGGTTTTGTGCTCCTTGTAGACTGTTTCAAGGAGCAATAAGGTACACACCCTTGTTTAAATGCATGTTGGATAGAATAATCATAATTGTGCATTTCTAAAGGTTTTTTCCTCTATTTGGGTGTTGATCTGCAGTATACCAGTCAATATTGAAAAGGATTTTGCCTCTAGGTTGGTAGAATGTGTTGTTGGTGGTATATTAATCTAGGAATTTGATAAATAGAAATTGTTGTGTTTTCTCTTTTTGAATGGTGTCAACGGTTGCTACTATTTTTTTCTATGTAACAATAGAGATTTGGATACAAACTGATGATAATGGGTACATTGCCCAGGTCACTAGTTTCATTAAGGATCCATAAGGTTTGAATTTCCCAAGACATCAGTTTCCTTTTTTGATTAACAATCCATAAGGTTTGCATTATCGAAGACAATAGTTTCCTTTTGTTATTAAGGATCCTTAATTCCCAAATGGGTGTTATGTTGGACCTTCTCTTATCTCTATTTATTTGATACAATGCTTGGGATATGCTGTTTGAGTTCTCTCTTTTTCATAGTAGAATATTTTGATTGGTGGGTGTTATGTTGGTCCTGCTCTTATCTGTCGTTATGTGATACAATGCATGGGATACATAGAATATATTTATGGTTTGTTTAGACCTCCTCTAATTGTGATTTTATTGTAGGTTAGAGCTGTTGTTACACAATAACTATTGTAAACGTATTTAAATTATTTTCTCTAATGATTTAGAGTGAAGCAAATGGGCATGATTTTTACAAATAAAGGTTAAATATGACAAACTTGGATCTAGGCCAAGTCATATATTTTTTTACGTTGAATGGCATCTTTCCCTATCTTCGTAAAGTAATTTTTTCATATAATGGTTTTTCTAAAAGTTATGAATATCACTAAATGAAATGTTCATGTATTCTAAGAAGTGCTTCATATTGTTAGCAATGCATATATTAGCATTTCTATCGAAGTCAAGAAGATTGTTATATAAACTGTTAATGTATTCTGAAAAGTTCTTCAAATCGTTATCAATTATCTTTTAATAAATTATTGCAATGCTAAATTATGATTTCCACATGTTGTTGTTCGAATTTCCTGTAGAGATAAGTTGGACAAGTTGGTTTCTCACACTAATCAAGCTGTATTGGAAATAAAAATATATACCTTGACACTGAACCAATAAGGGTCCCTATGCTCCTCAAGTTATCTTTTGTGTCAGTTTTTGGGAAAATGCAAAGAGAATAAAAGGTTATATGAACATTGTATATTATTTTCAAGCTATATTTTGCCTTAGTTTTGGGAAATTACAAAGAGAAAAAAAAAAATAGATACTCTTCAAGATATATTTTTGGTTAGTTTTGAGGAAAATATAAAGGAAAAAAATACAGATAAATAGTTGCATAAGTAGTCACTCAAATTCTAGGATTATCTATATTTTAGTTGGAACGTTTTCTACTCTCCATACGTACCAAAACATCAATAATGAATAGCTTGAATAGACCAAACAAGGTCGTTAGTAAAATCATTGAACGTAGTGATGAATGTTCCTCCACCAAAAAATTTACACTTCTTGCTTGAGCAAGGAGATGGAAAGTAGTGTGTAAGTCAGAAAAGTGATTTTATCCTCCCATAAAATGTGTCTTCTCTAACCAAGAACATCCACATAAAAACACAATATGTTGGGAATTGTCACAGTCACCTCCCACTAAGTAGTCAACTGACTTCTGTCAACATTACCTGCCAACGCTTACATGTGACGTTACTATCAACACCTAGCAACACCTGACAATATTGTTGTGAAAACATTATAATAGAAACTAATAAAAAAAATTCTTTTAAATGTTGTAGGCTTTCATAAATTTAGTGTAGTTTCATAAAGTTTTAGTTTTTGCAAGCGCTTAATAATGAGCTTGGCCAAATTGTTGATTTACATTAGTCACAATGACTTACCACTAAGTAGTCAACTGATTTTATCTACTAACATTACATGTGACGTTACTAACACCACCTTGCAATGCCTAAAATTATAGTTATCAAAACATTGTAGTGGGAAATAAATAAAATTTTCTTTCAAAATATGTAGGTTTTCATAAGGTAAGTGTGGTTTTGAAAAATGATAATCTTTTGGAAGATCTTAATAATGTGGTTGAGATTTTATTCACTGATTCTTTTGAGGTTCCTCTAAGTACTTATTACATTCTTCTTTACTCTCCAAGTTGCATAAGCCTTGCTAATTTCAATACAACAATCCTAATTTCAGAAATTTGAGAGATGACTAGTTGTTTCTCACTAAGATGCATTTGAGGTTTCATCAAGTACCCATTACTTTCTTCCTGAGTCTTCAAATTTCATTTGTTAAGTTTACAAGTTCCTCATAATTTCAATACCTCAATGCTGATATTCCCAGAAAATTGTGAGGCTTTTAGTTGGTTGTGTCTCTATGCTTTCCAAAATTGTACCTTATAATTAAATCTTTCCACAATCATCACTTAATCTTGTAGGAAAAGATGTTAAAAGTATATTGGCATCAATAAAGCACACTTAGGTTTTGACTATCAATTTCTTGCATACCAAAATCCTCAAATATATAATTTTCTTGAAATTCCTTCAATATAGATGTTTAAAATTCATTATGGAAGCACTTTCCTAGTATTTTCAGTTTTTTGAATTTATTGAATCTCCTAGATGTGATGGGTTGCCATAAATATCACGAGATCCCAAAGATTTCTAATTTTCTATTCATATTATTTTCCTCATAAGCTAGTCATTGTATTTAGATGATAGCTTGCTTCAAGTGCTTCATATCTCCAACGTGGTTATTTCTAGTGAGTTTTGACTCTTGAGAAGCAGTCAGAAGCAACCCAAAAGTGTGCAACCTAAAACATTTAGTGGTTTAAAAGGCTTGCAGTTATTGTGTCTAGACTTTAGGTCAATATGCATGTTGACCCTAAAAGATGTTGTTTGAATTCTCTAATTATGTGTACTATACATCTTCCATTAGTTTCTAGTTCAATTAATGAAGGGTGGGGTGGGTGCTTCCTACGTGACTGTTTGCTTCTTCTTGGCTCTTTAACTATAGTTACTGTGTCTATATCACTATTCTCATTAGCTTGCAAAAAGTTGTTTGATTTCTCAATTATGTGTTATATACATCTTAACATCAGTTTTATGAATTGTTGAAGGGCAGTGTGGGTGCTTCCTCTTTCAATGTTTTCTTGTTGTTTCCTCTTTGATTGCAACAGGTGTGCATGGTTAGTTTTTACCTTGCTTAAATAGTATAGTTGTGCGTATGTTGAAGCTAAAAGGGTTGTACCAAGGGATGAACAACAAAATGGTCATAGGAATAGTAATATGTTAGGTCCTAAGACAAGAATATTTGTTTTGGTGGGTTAACACCTCTTGTTACTAAGGATGACTTCATAAAGTATTTTGAGCAGTTTGGTAATAAAGGAGATGTAGTTGTAAGGTATGATCCCAATACACAAACACATCGTGGTTTTGGTTTTATTACTTATGATTCAGATGATGCTAGTTTTGGTGCATAATATATGCAAAGGTATGGACCAACTCTTATTAGGGTTTATGGAGCACTCCTACCTATTGCAGGTACTGGATATCCTCCATGTGTTGCAGCCCCTAGCTATGGACCTACTAGGTATGGAAGTACACTAGGGTATGGGACAAGTATGAATGGTGGATATGGTGCAATGCCTAAAAATCATTGCTTAAGTAAGTTTTAGTCTAAACCATTAAAATCCTATCAAAGTTGGCATTAGTGAATTGGTATTGATTATTTTGATCCAACTCACTAAGATCTGGATAGACCCTTCTAACAAAGGATTAAACAATCCTGACATGGGTAAGTCTCTAATAATATTTCTCATTTGTTTGTGATTATTTTGAGGGTAAACCACAATATTTTCATTTCTGGACACTTCGTTTTGGAAAAGTTCAGGTCACAAGGGGTTAACAAAGACAGGGCATGCAGGATAGAGGAAGATGGAGAACCACGGTTAAATCAGGAAATGGCAAGGGATATTGGGATAATTATGGAGGTAAAATACCTCAGTGTGACATGCGGAGCTGAAAGAACAGGAATATCAGTGCCTGGTTTGTTGGATTCTTATTGTGTGTTGAGCTCTGTCTGTTAGGTAATCTAGGTTTCATCGCTGGGTTCGATTCGCAGGTGTAGCGTGGGAAGAACATACCGTTGTTGATGGGAGTCAATGAATGTTTGAACGAGCCTCAATTTGATTAAGTAGGGACAACATCGCAGAGTGGTGGGTACAAATTTCATCATGGTGACCTGACGGGTCCCTCCCTTCATTGATTTGACATGGCTCATCTAGATGGCCTCGACATGGCGATGTCTTATTTTGGACTTATGACCATGGACTTGGACATTGAAATGACATGTCTACATCACTTTTGGGTCCAACAGGATATAGTTATCCGTTGTGGATTTAAGGGCCAAGAAGGCCTACGTACCTACCTGGCAGAGGGTTTAGGGCCAGAAAAAGAGTGGAGAGGGTTGTTCTTGAACAAAACCCTTGCATGTAGAAGCCCACATAATAAGGGAAGTAGAAATGTCATTTGGAATAACCCATTTACAAGGGCGGGCATTGCTGGCCTGTTAGAGAAAGCAGAGGAATCATCAGGTGGTAGGAAGGCGGTTGAATATAGAACTGAGGAGGGTAGGAAGAGAGGAGGAGAAAAGTAGACCGAGGCTAGGAAGGAAACTATAATCGAAGGGGAAGGGCAGCCGGGCGGCAAGGAAGTCACCACAGGGGTAGAGGAGACGAACCAAGTGGGTGAAAGGTCCTTTGAAGGGCTCTGAATATACAAGAAAGAGGGACGTTCAGGAACGGTCCTAACAGCAATAGCCAATGTGGAAGCAAACACACAGAATAGGGAGGGAGGGTTTCGATAGTGGTAGGCAGGGGAAAAAAGGAAAAAGCATAAAATAATCAAGAAATATGAGACTGTAGCTAACTTGGTCCTAGGAATGGATGTCCAAATCGATGATGCCATGGAGGTCTCAGAACTAACCTTGGTAGGATGGGCAAGAGGAAAGGAATACTTGGCCAGTTACATGCAAGAATGGACCACAAAAATCTGGCAGGAAGCACCGAATTTAGCCTTTGTGGTCACAACACTGGCAAAAGGATGGTTCATGGTCAAGTTCAGGAAGAGAGAATCAGCAGACAGGGTCATGAATAGGAATTGGAGCTTCTGGAGATACTCGATATTCTTCAAGAAATGGAACCCCATGTTTGATGCATAGAGGGAAAGAGTAGATGAATCACCTGTGTGGGTACACATCCCTGGACTACCGCTGTTCCTTTGGTTCGACTCTGTATTTAGGGCTATTGTCAACCACTTGGGAAAATTCATGAAGCTTGATATGTCGTTTCTGCAAATGAGAGATCAAGAGATGGCTTGTATATTGGTAAGCTTAAATCCTCGTGAAGGTTTGGTGGAAGAAATAAACTTACAATATAAGGGATTCACTTAACTCAATTGTTATATTATGAACACTTGCCATTTAGATGTCACAAGTGTCATAAATATGGACACCTGGAAAAATAATCTCGTGGGGTTTTAGGCAAAGAAGAAAGAAGAGGAAGGAAGGGGGAGGGAAAGCAACAGAGGAGGACAACAAGGGGGGTAAGATGAATAAGGAAACGGGTGATGCTGAGATGGATATTGATAAGTCTCAGGAGGATATCGTGGAGAATATGGAAGTGCAGAAAGAAGAACATCCATTAGTTCAGCATCCTTAGCAAGAAAAGGAGATTAATCCAACACCAGTAGTAGTGGATGTTAGGAGTCTTACTCATCCAAAAGAGGGTACAGTTCTAGTCTCTACCCTTACTCATATTTCTCTTGTTCATTCTTTGATTTTTTCTGCATCAGAGCCTAGTCCCTCCAGGCCTCAGAACTATGTAATACCCTTCTCAAATATTGCTAATGAACAATTGGATAGTATTATTACATCAATCCTTGAGTTAGATCTAAATTGAAGGCTGGGAAGGGTGAGGAAGCCATGAACATTGTTGATACCCAAGCTGTTAACCCCTTCTACAATCTCAGGCCCCGTGAGAAAAAAACCCCCTCCTTGGGAGGCCGTGGGAGGACTCAGACTGCAGAATATCCAAGAAGGGGACCGGAAGGCTAGAGGGAGGAAATCAAACTTTTCAAAGGCTCAATTGCAAGCCAAATTCGACATTGCGGATGGGAAGCAAATGTCCATCTCCAGGGTGCTTAGAGAAACGCAAACACCCCACCCTCCCCCCCCCCCCCAACGTTATCTAATGATTATGTTATCTTTGAATTGTAGGGGTTTAGCTAGTGGTCCTACAAAATTGGCTCTAAAGGAGGTGATACGCAGTTACAATCTAGGAATTCTGCTCTTACAAGAAACGTTGGGTGTTGGAACTGAAGTAACAAAATCTATGTCTAAATTAATGCCTGGATGGCACATCCAAGTCTTGGATGCCAAAGTTCATTTAGGGGGACTAGCATTGGGTGTAAAAGAAGGTAAATTAAGATTTATGAATGCTCGAGGGATGGACCATGTGATCAGAATAGAAGTTTACTCCTTAGAGATTTACACAAACATGCTGATCCTTAATATTTATGGGCCATGCCAAGATAGAGTCCATTTTTGGAATAACCTTTTTTCCAAGTCCATTATGGATAACCCAAACCTCATGATTGGGGGTGACCTAAATTTTTCTCTAGGAATTGCTGAAACTTGGGGCCCCTCTGCCTATGCAAACCTACTCTTGGACTTTTTCTCAAATATAATTAGAGCTAAAAGGATGTTAGATATTAATCTGTTGAAGCTGAGACCAACATGGAGGAATAGGAGAACAGGGGAAGATCGAGTGGCCAAAATACTGGATAGGTTTCTCTTGAGAGAGGAGGTAGCGGCAAAGATCCCCATCTTCTAACAGTGGGTAGGTGAGGGTGGTGATTCTGATCATCTTCCCATCTTGCTCGAATTAAAATGGCCTCTCAGAAAGTCGACATCTCCTTTCAAATTCAATCCATCTTGGCTAATGGAGGATTCTTATAACACCCTCTTTAAAAAAACTTGGAGACCTGTGAGGCCAAGTGAGAATGGTGAACAATCTTTCCATTTTATGGAGAACTTAAAACACCTTAAGAAGCCGACGATTGAATGGGCCAGAGACAAGAAAATAAAATAAGATGAAAATCTAAAACAAATAGAGGTGGAGCTTGATGAGCTTGAATGTCCAGAAGCTGATGGATATGAGACAATTAAGAAAAGGGATTGGATCAAGATGTTGGAAACCCAAAGGAGGAAAATCCTTTTAGCAAGAGAAGAACAATGGTGTTTTAAAAGTAGGTTTGTCTGGTTAAGGGTAGAGAATAGAAACACTAAATTCTTCCAAAATTATGCAAAAGGAAGGAAAAATTCAAATACCATTTGGTCACTAAAATCATAGGATGGGAGGCAGGAAAACTCTTTTGAGGAACTGTCCACAATGGGAATAAGCCACTTAAAAAAACTTTTTAAAGCATCTTTGGAAGTGTCGTTAGCTGAGGTGATCCAGATAGCTCTTTCCCTTGCTATGTGGATGAGGAGGACTGTAAAGAGCTTATGGGGGAAGTCACCAGAGGGGAGGTTAAAAGGATCATAAAATCAATGCCAAAGGACGAGAGTCAAATTCTAGACGATTGGATAGTGGAGCTATTCCAACACTTTTTCGAGACAATAGGCAGTGAATTAACTGAAGTGGTTGAAGAATCTAGGAGGAAAGGATCAATTTTTGAACCCTTCAATGCCACCTTTATAGCCCTTATCCCCAAGAAGGAAGACCCCTCCTCTTTTGAGGATTTTAGACCGATTTCTTTGTGCAACTGTATCTACAAAATAATAGCAAAAGTGATAGCTATTAGATTGAAGCCAATGCTCTCAAGGCATATTTCAAAAGAACAATTTGGATTCTTGGATGGAAGACAGATTCATGAAGCGATAGGCATGGCTCAGGAAACCATTCATAGCATAAAAATAAAGAAAAGCAAACATGCAGTAGTGAAAATTGACCTCTCAAAATACTATGATAGAATCAATTGGATGTACCTTCGAATGCTTCTAACTCACCTAGGATTTCAAGTGGACTTCATAAACTGGGTTATGGGGTGCTTGAACAATGTGAGCTTTGCGGTTTTAATCAACGAGGCGACATCCTCTTTTTTTCAAGGCCAAAGAGGGATGGGAAAAGGATTCCCTTTATCTCCTCTCCTCTTCCTCCTAGTAGCAAAAGGTCTAAGTCAGTTTTACTAGAAGCAAGAAGGAAAGGAGACATTCAAGGAGTAGAAGTGGCAGTCAACCTTTATATAACTCATTTACTATTTTTGGATGAGATTATTTTTTTGAGAAATGGAAGAAGGAGTGAATCAAAGGATTTTAAAAAGATATTGGAACTATTCCTCAAGGCGACATGCATGCTCATCAATAAGGAAAAATCCTCATTAATGCTCGAAGGATTTAGTAGAATGGAATCTAGGAATATAGAACAAGACGTGCCCTTTGGAGATCGGAAGTTGGAGGATAGTTTCAAGTACTTGGGATTCTTCCTAAAGGCACATTGTTACAAGAAACAAGATTGGTTATGGTTGGTGGAAAAAATAGAATCCAAGATTAATCATTGGAGTTTTAAATGGTTGTCCAGAGCAGGAAGATTAACTCTCATAAAATCAGTACTAATGGCCATTCCAGTGTACTGGGCGGCACTTACATGGGTTCCGAAAGGAATTCTGGAAAGGATTAGACAAGTATGCAGTCGATTCCTATGGGCTGGCTCGAAGGAGGATTCAGTGCTGCCCTGGGTGGCATGGGATAAGGTGGCAAGACCTAAGGAATGGGGAGGATGGGGAATAAAATGGTTATCAGCTTTTGGACCTCCCTAGCAGAAAAACTAGGATGGAGATTAATAAATATGGAAACATTATGGACCATAGTGGTCAAACGAAAGTAATTTGATCCCATTCCGTTGGACGATTGGATCAGGAGTCCAAATAAGAAGAAAGGGAATGAATCAGTGGTGTGGAAACCTACCATAAATGCCTTCAATATCATAGAACAAGGCCTCTCTTGGAAAATAGTAAATGGAGAACAAGTCAGGATAGGGAAGGATCCTTGGGTGAGGTGCAACGAAGGATTTTCAGTAACTCTGGGTCTTGTAAATAAACTAGACTCAAGAGCCATCCAGCATATAAGCCAGGTCGGAAAAAATGGTCATTCCATGATATGGGGCCAAGACTAGTTATCTAGGACAAGCCTAAATCTTGATCAAGAATAGCGGGATGAGTGGAAAAACTTCACCAAGGAACTGACCAGGTCAAATGTCAGGCTTAGAGATAGACCAGACCAGCTAGTTTGGGCACATGCCCCCTTGAGCACCTATTCTCCCAAACAAGGCTATAAATTTCTCATGTCAAGAAAGGGGTGGGGGGATCTGGAATGGTGGGTGAGTCTCATTTGGAAGCTAAAATGCCCAGCAAAAGCACAAATGTTTTTATGGTGAATACTAAGAAATAAAGTGCTAACGTGGGACATTTTACAGAGGAGATACAAGTCGGGCCCAAGAAGGTGTGCCTTATGTAAAAATGATATAGAAACAATTAACCATCTCTTCCTAAATGCCCATTCACAAAGGACGTGTGGATGGAATCAGGAACGTTGATTCAGGCCAAGATGACTTGGGAAGGGGAAACCCTATCAAAAGTATGGAATCAATGGTGGAAGGATTATCCAGAAGGAGATTTGAAAAATCTCCCTCTAATCATATCTTGGGGTATCTGGATGGCCCACACCAACAATATTTTCAAAGACCAGACTCCCTCAGTAGGTCACGTTGTTGTAGAATGCACTGCAATTTATGCAAGTATTCTTGAGCCAACTCGGGATGCAAATCCAAGAATCGCAAGAGAGGAACAAATTAGAGAAGGAACTCTGTGGGCCTATTTTTATGGGTCCTATTGTGGCCAGCAACAACCCCCCTTCTTATTTAGTGTTATTACTAATACTAAATAAGTGGGGGCCCTTAGTCAAAAAAATTTAAAAATAAATTAGTGCTTGTATTTCTTTTTTAATAAAAATTACCATCATAAAATTAGGAAAATACCCTTGAAAAATCTAAAAAAGCTTAAGTTTCATGATAAGGTAAGATAAAATCACTCCTTAAGAAATGTCGCATTGCAAAAAGGATAATAGGATACCTCCTTATAAGCCGAATTCTAAGATTGCGAGATCGCGATGCGAGACTACATATTAAAAAAACATATATCGCATCGCATGACTCAAAAAACAACTTACACTGAAAAACCTCAAAACTGTCGATATGCGATGGCGCATATCGCAAAATTGCATTTTGCAGAAAGTACATTAACAGAAAATTGTCATATGCCACGCTATTGCGATATTGCGATAGAGCGGCAAAGCAATATTGCGATAGAGCGGCAAAGTGATATTGCAATAGAGTGGCAGAATGATATTGTGATAATGCGATAGAGCGATCTGCGATATTGCAAAGCAAATCGCTTCATCGCAGATCTTTTGGGCTCATTATTCAAGAAAACTTTTTCCATAAACTGAGACCTGGTTATGCGCTTTAATGTTAATTAATGAGTTAGTTGCAAGTTGTTAATGAAATATGGTTTTGTGCTTATCGAAGAGCCAGTTCACGTAAGGTGGTATATTTTTATGTCTTCGGCATTTAAAGCTTTCCCGTCACCTTTCCTTATCATTACTCTCACCTCACTTGTAAACTGTAGGAATGAAGAACAAAGAACTATACAAAGCAGTATACAGGATATTATGGGGAAGAAAGGAAAAGCTCCGAGCTCTGAAGACAAAGAAATGACGCCCTTGTATACAGACACCGCCTGTAACAGAGACGCTGGTATTACTACTTGGGAAGGCATGTATAATCTACTTGAAGAAGAGAATCCCAAGGTAATGAAGGTTACAGCTACTGCAGGTTCACAGGGGTCTTCTGAGGCATCAGTTGCAGATTTAGCTTGTTCATTCTTGCACCGGATAGTGGCGAGGCCCAAAATTCTCCCCTACATAGACATGGTTAAATGGGTACTGGACAATGCTGACATAAAAAACAAACGATTTAAAACTCAGGGTCAAGAACTTACGGAATCATTATTTTCACAAAATTTGAGCTTTACATATGCTAAAAGAAAGCGCGCAAGAGGCGAAAATTGCACCAAGGAAGCCCAGATCAAGAAATGGAGGCAGTTTCTGATGCGCGATTAGTGCCTAGTGCTAATTGCACATCGCTAGGAAAAACTTGTTGAAAAGGAAAGCCTCTAATTGCTCAGTCTCCTGTAAGCCCAATAATTTGTAGGAAAGAACACTAAAGGTAAAAAGTAAAACTTGAATCCTAAAACCAGTGGTAATTGTCAGAAATATCTTCAAAATAGTATGTATATAAGTACAGCAACTGCAAACAGGCCAGAGACAGAAGGCTCAAGAAAAGGCAGAATCAATCAAAAGATTAACTAAGCTGAATTGGGATTCTTACTGGGCATATTTAGTAAAACCACACAACCAGTGTATGACTCTCAAATGCATCATCAATTCTGCCGAAAGGATGGCACTAGCTCTTGCTGATTCCATTTTTGCAAGACAGTTAAAGATTGAAGTCGACCAGCCGACTCTTCTCAAGCAAATGCTAAATGCTTGCGATTTCAAGGAGCGGATACAGAAATAGTTATATGTTAGTTTTAGATTCAATATTAGTATTAATTTTGCTTTATTTTTGCCTGAATAAGGACGGTCATTTAAACAGTATCCTACATTTTTGTAATAAGTTATTTTTAGATTTAGTTAGTAGTATTTAAACCCTTCTCATGCATTTATAGAAGGGTCTTGAAATTTGTCAAAAACTTTTCCTCAGAACATGCACTTTTGCACCCTCTGAGGAGGTTTTGATGAATGAATGGAACATGATTTATCAGTCCACTGGTACTTCCACATCTCCTTCTCAATCATCGTCCACCAGTCCACTGGTACTTCCACATCTCCTTCTCAATCATTTGGATTCATAATATCCTCACCTTCTCAACCGCAGGGATCATCTTCTGCACTTTCCTCTGTTAGTACATCAATTATAGCACAATCTCCATGGAATAACCCAGGGGTAGTCTTAATGCCTGCGCCCTTGAGTCAGCTACCGGACCATTCTAAAAAATGGTTGCCTGAGTTTAATCCTGAAGCAGGCATGCTAGTGGAAGAACATATAAATAACTTTATGCTATCCATAAATCTCAATGGAGTTACCAACGAAGATGTTGTCATTCGACTTTTTCCTTATACTCTTTAGGGAGCAGCCTGATCATGGTATTTTTCATTACCGTCTGGATCTATCACTAGTTGGGATATCTTCCAAGAACAATTCCTCACTAAGTTTGGTGATGATAGGTCTACGTCGACATTGATCAACGACCTATCTAAACTTAGGGCCAAGTCAAAAGAATCTATCAAATATTTCAATTCATGTTTCAATAAACTGTTAAACAAAATTCCTACGGCTTCCAACCCTAGCGAAGAAGTGCGAAGTGAATGGTACATCACTGCTTTATTATCAAACATAGCTATCTTCGTTGACAGGGCTAACAAGAAAACTTTATCCTAAAATATGAAAGAAGCAATAGCAGTAGAGAAACATATTATAGCCCTAGAAAAGAAAAACACGATAGAGGAACGAAAATCCAAGAAGGTTACTTTCAAGGAAGATCCCAAGAAAAAACAATCGAAAGATCCGTTCGATTTAGAAGGATTGCAAAAATTTTTGAAGACCATGTCTAACGAGATGGTCGACATTAAGAAATAAGTGGCAGAAACTTCTTCTAGAAAGCCATACAGACCTTTTAAAAGAAACCCTTCGACCGATTCAAAGCCCCCTAATGCTATTACAAGTGCTGAATCTGAGAAGAAGAAGAGGAAATCGCTACTGAAGACCATACCAATGAAGAAGAAGTTGTAGAGTTACAAGGTGTGTGGGATTTCATCCTCCCAGATGAAGAGGATCAAGAGGCATCCCTTGTTAGTACTCGAAGTAGAAATCAACTTGATCCTCCTCAACCTACCCCTTAGCCAAAGAGTGCAAGCTCGATGACTAAGGATAAAGTCACAGCCAAGAAAACGACACCTAAAGTGACTCAAACCAGCCCAGTCCAAATAGATTCATCAACTCCATTTAAAACATTGATCGTTTCGGATGAAATGGAGTATAATATCATAGAAGACATGAAAAAGACTAGGGCCAACATCACTTTTTACGAATTGAGCAAGTTAAAACACCAACAAAAGATACTTTTGAAAGAATTACATGTTGTACCAATTGCACCTTTACCTGCCGCTGTAATTTCTCAAGCTTCCCATGACATGGGAAGACCTCCAACTAATGTGATTAATAAGGTTGATCCAAACAATATCGCTTTAATTGGAGGAAGGTCTAGATCTCATACTCCCCCATTTCTTCTTACTTATGAAATTTTCAATAAAAAATTGCATAATTTCTTAGTGGATTCGGGAGCTTCATCGAATATTTTACCAAAGTCAATATGTGCAAAGTTGAACGTTCAACCGCAAAAATCTGTTGTGCGCATATTTCAGCTAGATCGATCACAAGTCAAAGTGATTGGCGAATTAAATCAGGTTACCATAAGGCTGTCATCTAACCCAAAGGTATGTCAAGTTATCGACATTTTAGTTGCTGATATTCTGGAATTTTATGGCTTAATTCTTAGTAGAGATTGGTCAGAAAAACTTTATGGATAATTTGCAACTGATTGGTTGCACATGTGGCTTCCTTACAATGGTAAACCAAATCAAATAAAAGTTGAATGAGAAAGACATCATAAATACATAGTAATGGAACTGGAGGGGGAGAATGAACCGGTAGCATACAACAATAATATCATCGACAACTACTCATTAGATTCTTTCCTAGGAAATTTTAATGCTCATACTTCACCTTACTTAGAACATTTTGTTTTATCTCAAGTAGAATTTTTTTCTCAAACAGATAGTTCTAAATGTATTAATTTTATAAATAGTCCTGTAAATAAATCTTTATTTTGGAAATTATTTTTTGACGGTTCTAAATCTAACGAAGGAGCAGGAGCACGATGCGTGTTAATTAGTCCAGAAGGAAATAAAACTATTCTAACTTGTAGACTCGAATTTGACTGCACCAACAATACCGCAGAATACGAGGCTCTAGTCCAAAGGTTATACAAAGCAATCGGATTAGACGTCAAATACCTTCAAGTTTTCGGAGATTCTGAAATTATAATCAGACAGGTACGTAATACTATACATTGTTTATCAGGTCGTTTAAAAAATTACCAATCTTTAGTTCAAGATATGATTGAATACTTTATAGCATTTAATATTTCATCAATTCCCAGACTCCAGAATGCTAGTGCAGACCTCTTAGCTAACATAGCTTCCAAACTCATTCCTTTAGAAGATTTTAGCCCTGATAGATTTTCAATTGAATTAATCTTTAGTCCCTCTATTCCTAATAACATTACCAATTGGAGGATTTTCAACGAAGATACTGATATCGTGAGTTTCCTCACATCTGAAGGATCTTACACCAATCAAATAATTGATGAAGACCAACATGACCGACAATTGCAACAAGATAGCACTAACAATGCTATACCTAAGTCAATAGTCAAGTTAGAAGACCTTTATGATTTGAAAGATCGGTTTAAAATATCTACCAATTCAAGACTCCAAAGTTCAACTTTGAACTATGAATTAGTAAATCTAGGAACTGAAACCAAACCACAGAATATCAACCTAGGCCTTGGCCTAGCTCCTGAAGAAAAATTAGCGTATATTCATCTTTTGAGATAGTACAAAAGTGTCTTTTCTTGGAACTATGATGAACTCAAAATGTATGACACTTTCATCATCCAACATACTATTCCAATGATAGACGACGAAAAACCTGTCCAACAAAAGTTGACAAAAATCCATCCCAATCTAGAAAACTAGATCAAATATGAACTCAATAAGTTATTGAAAGCCAAAGTAATTTTTCCCGTTCGACATTCCAAATGGGTTTCCAATATGGTTCCCATTAGAAAGAAAAACGGAGATATCAGAATCTGCACTGCCTTTCGAAATCTTAACAAAGCCTGCCAAAAGGATAATATTCCTGTGCCTCCCATGGAGAAAATATTGCAGGCAGTCGTAGGATCAAAATTAATTTCCTTCTTGGATGGATTCTGAGGATACAATCAAGTGTTGGTACATCTCGATGATCAATTAAGAACCACATTCAGAACCAAATGGGGCACCTACGCATATCAAAAGATGCCCTTTGGTCTGATCAAAGCTGGTGCCACATTTCAGAGAGCCATGGACATTGCATTCAAGGGTTTAGCTAATAAATCAATGGTAATCTATTTGGATGATATAACAGTATATTCCAAG
This sequence comes from Pinus tabuliformis, assembly GCA_031772625.1. NCBI lineage: Eukaryota > Viridiplantae > Streptophyta > Pinopsida > Pinales > Pinaceae > Pinus > Pinus tabuliformis. The sequence goes on from CM062806.1 coordinate 721,276,346, forward strand.
AAACTAAGCAACCATCTTAGAGATTTAAAACAAATCTTCCAACGTTGTCAAAGGTATGGAATTTCACTTAACCCGAAAAAATCCTTTTTCGCATTAAGTGAAGGAAAACTTCTCGGATTCATAGTGTCAAAATTTGGAATTCACATTGATCCTGACAGAATCAAGGAGATTTCTGAAATGCTTAAATGTATATACTCTGTAACTTTTTATTGCCTTAATAAAAAGTTTGATTTTTTCTTTGGAAAAATATAAATTGTGGAGAAGATCTATGTAAAAATATGTATAGCTTTAGAAGTTTGAGTTTCCTAAGGATATAAGCACAATTTTATTACAAGTCTAGTTGTTTAGGAGGTTCTTAAATGGATATTGGAAAAAGAAACTATTATTATAGAAAATTACTATATTAATGTAATATTTCTTTTTGGATAAATGATAATTTTTTTATTAAATTCATTGAAATATGTTTAAAGTAGATAGATTTAAAAGATATATAATGATGTTTTTACTTCATCAAATTTAAGGTTTGAAATTAGAGTTGTATTGTTTATTCTATTCTAGCCATTCATTCAATTGATTACTTTGATTGAGCTAATAAACATCTATATTTTTTATACTCTTAGTTGAGCAACCAATCTTAAGAGGATCTTCAAAATAAATAGTTCTACAATATTTTTTGTACCGTCTCCTAAACCAATCTTAAATAGGATTTTATGTGTACCATTAAGGAAAATAACACCACCAACTCCTCCTTTTTGGGAGATTACCTTGACTTCCATTGTCAAAGTACCCCCAAGCCCCTATTTTGTTAATTTTATCATGGGACAAGTATCTCATTACAAGGGTTTGCATCCCAGATTTTTAAATATGAAAAAATGGATTTAATGTGAGAAGCACATTGGATGAGAAGGATATCCATGTTCTCAAATATCCTTGCATTTCTAGCTAACCAAATGTCCCATGAAGTTCTTGAAGGTAGGCATTTCAACACTTTGCTCTAGATTTTGTACCAATGTGTGAGAAATTCTTCAACATATTACCCTTCGCATTAGTTTTTTATCGTTATAGAGAGAATATATTATAAAAAATAAACATGGAAATTGTTTCTTCATAATATTTTAATTAATTTTTCAAAGGAAAAATTTTCGTTTGTGATTTTTTTCCGTCTAATCTCATGACATCCTCAAGTAGATGAATTAAAACATCTACGCCACATTTATTTTTTCTTGATACTCTTGCAACCTTCTTTCTTTTCCCTCCACACCCAAACTATCATATCAATTGGAAGATATTAAATTTCTTTTTTGATGGGGATTTGGTACCTGATATTGGTCTAATACTTTTGTTATACCTTTCCCTAAACTAGGAATCTAGTAGTCGACCTTAACATGAAGAGTCCCACTCAGAAGCTAAAAAACCTCAACCATGGACCTAAAAATGATTTATAATGTGGGCCTAGGACATATTCCTATGTAGGCCCTATGTTGTGGTTTAACCATGGAATCCACTATAGTAGGTTGGAGATACATTACAATGGTAATACCATTGTTACTTGAATCATCCTACAAGTTTCCATTTTAGACACTATTTTTACACATGCATCACTCATCTTGCTTACAGAAACAATAAATATTATGGCCAACTGTGGGATGTGAAAAACGTCAAGGAGTGTTTTAATCCTTTCACCCATGAGCTCCAACTTAACTTCTTCTTGTCCTATGATTATATTTTTTGATTCATCTCCTAGGAAATCATCACCACCATCATACATTTCATATTCATGCTGGGATGGGATCCCTAGGGTCAATTTTTTTTAGTTAAGTCAAATTTTGTAATAGTTTTTGTTAAAGAATGTAAAGTCTCCGTGAAATGTGGAAGTGGAGCGCGAAGCTAAGAAAGAGGCAAAGGGGAATTAGTCCCTTGTATGGGTAGGTGATAGGATGGTTTTGAGACCCGCCTATGGTCCACGGGCCATGGTATTGTAATGAAAAGGCTATATATAGTTGAGGCATATCGAGTCTAAAGAGATAATTTTAGGTAGAGAATCATTGTGAGGGCAAGGTACTAAGGAAGGAAAGGTTTGTTTCCTGTACTTAGGAAAAAGGGTAAGGCTCTTGCAGCTGAGTGCGCAGAGACCTTGGAAAGTCCACAGCTGAGTGCGTGGGCCCCTGCAGCTGGGTGTGCAAAGATAAGAAGTCTATTTGTGAATGTTTACATCTTAATAAAGATTGTTTTGAGCCAAATCTGTGCATCTGTGCCTTGTTTATTGTTTCAATTAACTTTGTATATATCCATGATCTATTATGAATTATGTGAATTAATGCTTGTTTATTATGTGAAAGTAGTGGATCTATATCTTTTATGCTTATTAATAACAATTTAAGACATTTGGGAAGCGTTGGAAAATGTTGGAATAGATTTACAGTAGTTGATCAATCAGAAGAGTTAGGGTTGCGCAAAGGTAGATCTGAGCCTTAAGATACTTAGGAAGACCATCACACAAGCTCTGGATGTAAAAACCTAGTTCTAGCATCCCCCAATACTAGAGACTGCAACTTGTGCTACATAGGTTGTTGCTGAAAGGGCCAGTAGTTAGGGTTTTGTTGGTTGGCGTGAATAACTATGAACCTGGGTTAGGCCCCATCAAGCCAACAAATGGTTTTGTTGCCGATATTGGGATATATATAAGGAATGTGTGATGTAGAATAAGTGCTTCCCTACCAAGAAATAAATTAAGAAGTGGCTTGATTGGAAGGAACACGTGTTTGCAGCTCAAGAGAACATAAATCCGCAGTTATCCAAGGAATAGTGGTTGAATAGATACCTATACTCAAACAAAACTGAAGCCTTTTTCTGTTTCTTCCCCTGCAAACTGGATGAGTGATTGTCTAGATTAGCGGACAGTCAGGGCACATGGAACTTGACGATCCTATTGTGTGGACTCCAGAGCTAGTGAGGCATCTGGAAGCATCAGAAAACAACATTGCGTGGGTTGTTGATGATTGGATTGATCATACCATAGGAGGATTTTTCACTGAGCTTGCAATTGATATATCCATTAGTTATAGAGAAGCTGAGGGCAAGCTCTTCAAGGGACTGCAAGGTAAGTATTTAAAATCTCTGAAAACTTGGATTAAGATGATATTGTGTGAAAAATGAGTTATGCCATTCCCTTGATGTTTGTGACTACGTGAAAAAAGAAACCCTTCAGAAGGAACGGATAATCGGGCTCTGAATATAATCCGCTATTGATATCCTCTTCAAGTGACGATGAGGGAGCTATTCTGAGTACATTGCGAATTACGCTGCAATTGGTAAGTTAGGGTATCTCACAAATACTTAATCCATCCACTCCGCTTCCACCTCCACCTCCATTACATACACCTACACCATCACCTCCACCTCCACCTCCACCATTCAATATGGAAAACATAATGAATATGTTGATCTTCAAGGGGGTAGAGAGCGAAGACCTCGAGAAATTCTAGTTTTTTGCAAATGTTGTGTGGACAGCGTAGCAGATCACTGATGATAATTTAAAGAAAGCTCATCTGCTCGCTGCAGGATAGAGAGTTGACTTGGTATATCAAGTACTGTCAAGATCATCCTGTCACAACATTGGTAGATACTCAGTGAGCGTTGAACAATGATTTTAAGAAGCCTAATTCTTAGGTGTAGTCTATTACAGAGTTTAAGGAGATACATCAAGTGGTAAAGGAATCCTCGTGGGATTTTGATCAGATGTTAAAATGCATGATCCAACAGGCTAATATGAACATCACAGATGAACAACACAAATATTGGTACATTTCTAAGTTCTTGCCTCAGCTAAGATTACCATCATCACAGTAGAAGATAGAAACACAAGCAAAAGTTGTGGAGATCATGATGAGGTTGGAAGCCTTGCCAATCCAAGATACGAACATTGGACTACAATAGATTCACTTGAAACTGGAAAGTTTTCACCTGGAGTTGTAGAGCCTCAAGAAGGGAAAGGAAGCACAGCTTGAAGTTCACACAAAAGTTTGGTGCTTTAAATGCAAGAGTCACAACCATGACAAGGACCATTGTTCAGTTTATCATAATTATCTTATTAGGGGAGGGCCTATCCCCCTGAAGCCAGAAAATATCACTGGGCCGAGTGCAAGAGAAACATCGTGGTGCAATATCTATCAAGTTACAGGACAACATGTGACAAACAATTGTCATCTACTAAAAAAGTTTGTACATACAGCAGTTGTTTTGCAATTTATACAAGTTTGTAGGTCATGATGATTACCATTGTCGAAGTTATGAATTAATGATGGATAGAACCCCAACCTATCAAATGCAGGTAGAAAATCATCCTTGGGATCAAGGCGCCAGTGGAGCGCACGAAGGATTCCAAGGTCGTGGACAAGGAAGAGGAGTAGGGGCTGGTAGAGGCCGTGGACAAGTTATTTATTATAATTGTGGTGAAGATGGAAATTTTCCGCTTGACTTTCCGAACCCAACGCATCCATATTGTCAATATTGCAGAAAGTTCAACCATGTGATGCAAGATTTCCCGATACTTATAACAAAGATGTAAGAAAAGAAGACATAGACCCAGCAGCCCATGCAAAATATCCAGATGATGAGGATGGAGCCTCACGAAGAATATCACAGTGTTAATACCATAACGCGCAATGGTATAGCCACGGGTGAAGATAAGAGAAAGCAGCCAGAAACTGAGGTATGGGTGTGCAACACTGCTGAAAAGAAATTTGGGTTTGACCTTAACCGAGCTAAAGAAACCTTCATGGAGGCTAAGAAGAAATTTGCTAAGGCTTGTATGTCATGGAGTCAGGAAAAACCAGTTGGCAATAGTGAAGTGCAAGATGTGAATCCTTCGTTGTTAGCCACTATTCTCAAAACTTGTATGAAGTTATTGAGGGATCAGAAGGCAATAGAAGTCTAGAGGAGCAGATCGACAATTACGCAAGAAAAATTAAGATTCCTATGGAACAAGGCATTGTGAGGAAACTAGGAAAACACAAGAAACGGATTGGGCGTGAGATGAGGTTAACTACGCAAATTAGAGAGTATGAAATGGATCAAGTCATCCTAGATTTGGGTTCCGATGCAAATGTACTACCTAAGAAAACATGGGGGAGGATGGGGACACCTATGCTACAATGGTATCCTATATAGCTACACATGGCCAATCAGCAGAAGATCATTCCTATGGGGTGCTTGTATGGGGTAACAATGGACATTGAAGGAGTGACTACATTGGATGAATTTGAAGTAAATCAAATAGTGGATGAAAACAATCCTTACCTTGCATTACTAGGAATTGATTAGGCCTTCGACATGGACGTGGTGATTAATCTAAAGAAGAAAATGATGACATTTCATAAGAAGGTGCTCAAGGTTATTATGCCATTGGACCCTGCTGAAGGAGTACGCTACACTGAACCAGTCCACGACTATGAGGAGGACAATGATTTTGATCAAATCTACAAGATTACTGCACGCGACGAAGATTGGATCAAGAAGAATCATGTGGGATAGAGAAAACTCCTCTACCTCAGACTCATATGAAGAGCTCGAACACTGTTATAATATGATGCATGAGGTTTCTACGCTACGTTGCAATATGATGACAAAATCCCATAGTGTGTATCCACGGAGGTATGAAAACTTCTACATTATGATGGCTTAAATGATGTTAATCTTTTTTTAGATGAGTTTGAAAGGGAGGTGCCCAAGGAACATCGTTTCCGAGCACTTGAATTGGCACTGCATGCTACGCCTGCCCATTGGTGGGGTACGCACAAGGAAAGATTCACTGACTGGAAGGAATACAAGAGAATGATGAAGCTCAGGTTTGGATACGCGAATACCTGGATGACAGAGAAATATAGTGGAAAGGATGATCTGCACGAACACTTGGCATGGTGGACTAAAGCATGGGGACAAGCCATAGTGGGAATGGGTGCACATATTCTGTCACACTTTAGATATTATTCGCATGAACTGGTATTTGGAAATAGAGCTACGCCACGGGAGAGTTGAATGGGATATCTTGAGGGAAATATTCTTATTAACTTTCAATTTTGAGGATGGGTTTAAGTGCATTGATGAAGTGCTCCAGGAGATTATGGATGCTATATTTTGAACACCTGAAGAGTTAGTAGAATGGGTTCAGCTAGAATGGAGTACATAGCTATGCCACGCACTAGAATGCCACAATGTGACTGCTGAAGAAGAGGAAGATGATCCAAGAAAAATCAACATTCCAAAAACTGGGGTATAGCACGAGGTTGAAGGACCTAAAGCAGAGAACCCTGATATATCAGAACCTCTGAAGACTAGGCAAGTAAATATTGGATCTGATGTGGAGCCTAAGTTCACAAAGATAGGAGATTATTGGTATGAAGATATAGTCGATAAGCTGGCTGAACTACTGCATGAATACCAGGATCTATTCCCAATTAAGTTCTTGGATCTGAAGGTTATTGCAGGAGATCTAAGAGTTATGAAAATTACTTTGAAACTTGACACAAAGTGCGTAAAGCAAAGACCTTATCAGCTCAATCCGAAGTATAAGGAAAATGTGTGCAAAGAGCTCGATAGGATGCTAGAGGCCGGAATCATTGAACCAGTTGAAGTATCTGATTGGGCAAGCCCAATGGTTATCCTAGAAAAGAAACAACAAGGTGAAATTAGGAAATGCATAGATCTCAAGAAGCTTAATGATGCATGCGTTCATGATCCGTTTCCAACACCATTTATAGATGAAGTTTTAGAGAAAGTTGGAGGACATGAGGCTTATTCGTTCACTGATGGGTTCTCAGGGTACCATCAAATTAAGATCACGCAGGAGGATCGTAGGAAGACAACATTCATAATAGAGTGGGGTTGCTTTCAGTATACATTAATTCCATTTGGGTTGAAAAATATGCCTACGATCTTCTCTAGGGTCGTAATGACGACGTTTAAGGAGTTTATTCATAAATTATTGGAGGTATATTTTGGTGACTAGACTATGTTCTGATTTGTGAAGCGCCATGTTATAAGTTTGCGCCTCATGGTGGATACATGTTGTAGATACTAGATTGCGCTAAAATTGAAGAAGTGTATATTCTGTGTGCCTTCTGGAATTTTTCTAGGCCATGTAATATGTAAGCAGGGATTGATGGTGGACCCTGTGAAGATCCCAGTGATTGCGAATTTAGAATCTCCCAAGAATATTAAGTAGTTGCGTGCAACGCTAGGCCACATAGGCTACTATAGGAATTTTTTCAAGTCTTATGCCCAGATAACTATGTCGATGGAGAAAATATTAAAGAAGGATGTGACTTTTTGTTGGGATGAGGAGTGTCAACAAAGTCTTGATGTGTTAAAGGAAAATATGGTGACTGCGCCCATCTTAGTATTTCTAGATTGGAAGAAAGAGTTCCATGTGCATGTCGATGCCTCATGTATTATGCTGGGTGTGGTATTAACCCAGCCTGGCGAAGGTGATATTGATCATCCAATATCCTTTGCAAGTAGGAAACTGTCAAAAGCCGAAAATAATTATTCCACTACAAAGAGCAAAGGGCTGGGGATGGTCTATGCGATGCAAAAGTTTCAACATTATTTGTTGGGCACACATTTCAAAATGTACACAGATCACTCTACTCTCAAGTACTTGGTCAACAAGCCTGTGTTGGGGGGGAAGATCTGTAGGTGGTTGTTGTTGTTCCAGGAGTATGACTTTGAAGTAATAGTGAATCTTGGACGGTTTAACGTAGGACTGGATCACCTAAGCCGAATCGAGACAGGTGAAGAACTAACCAATTTGGAAGAAGGATTGTCGGATGCGTAGCTCTTTGCTGCAAGGGTCGCAGATGATCTCTTTGCTGATATAATTCAGTTTCTAACTACTGGAAAAACTCTAGAAGGGTATTATACTTAGCAGAAGAAGGAACTGGTGGTCCATGCTACTGAATTTTCTATGATAGTTGGACACTTGTACAAGATGTGTACTAATGAGATACTGCACAGATAAGTTTCGGAGTTTGAGCACTCTAGTATCCTCGCCGAAGCACATGGAGGAGTGGAGGGAGGAAACTATGCAAATAGAGTGACGGTGCAGAAGATTCTGCGCGTAGGGTTATGGTGGCCAACAATGCATAAGGATTCTAAGGCAAACTGTAAGGCATGTTATGCTTGTCAGAGGATGGAAAGCCATTGGATAAAATGAAAAATGAGTTTGGACTGGTTAAGAAATCACGCAGATACTCTATCCGCTCTATTACAGACTATGAGGTGTAGTTTTCCACTCATATTTTGGTTGGGATGGTCATGCAAAAATCACACGCAGACGAGGTTCCAGCACCAATAATTTCATTGGATGCACAGTGTGCAAAGGGGTCTGAAATATAGCTAGGTGTAGTACATCTACAATGAGTTCTTAGCAAGTTATCGCAAAGCGCGGGATGATGGCAAGGAATTTCACTATGCCTAGCTTCCACTATTCATTGTACTCATTGCATGACGACTTCCAAAGGATAGTTAGTTCCCTTCGCAAGATGAAGATTTACTAGAGGAAACGAAGTTTGCTTCACTGTGGGCGAAAAATGACCCAAAGAGGGTCAAGGAAGAAAAATTCTTTTGGATACTGTTCGAGATGGAGCTCCACGTGGTGATCAATGTTAGGACCTTATATTGTCCCTTTTTGACTGCATATTTTGTCATAATATTGTCCCTTTCAAACCTATATTTGAAAGCCTTTATTAGTATTCTGACTTAATTACTTTAAAGGTATACAATGATCTTTCTCATCGTTATATGTTTAATCATTTAACATATATTCATGATATCTTCATAGCTAATCTTTGAATTGTTCAGCGCTAATAGTTAAAAGGATAATGTGCAGTCTGTGATGTTGAAACAGCTGGAGGCTATTTTTCGCCGTTGCTAAAACAACAGGAACGGCATGAAGATTATGATGCTAAAACAGTTGTGATCCGCATCCCAAATACAACAACATCAAAGGAAAAGGGATTGGTCATCCGAGAAGCTGTTACACTGAATGCAGCGCGTGTATCGAAAGGCAGTATTATCCTAACACTATTTCATGACAGGGAATTGACTTCCCTATTTTTGTATGATAAGTTAGAACAGGGGAAATCGGTTGTAAAATGAGATGTCTCCCCTATATAAGGAGGAGACATCTACGTTGATAGGGGACGAACTGTGAAGAAAGAAAGGCTTAGTTAAGGAGCAGGACTAGAATTCTCTTCTTTGTAAAAACTGGCATATTGGCGGATGAATAAAGCTTTGTTCTAAGTATTACCTTCTAGTCTCTGTTTCCTGGGGAATCTTGTGAGAAGGACAGGGCCCACCTTCATCACAAGATTCACCCATTACATTTTGCAGTGTGTTCAGTGTGTCTTTCCATTCATGTCTTGATAAGAAACTGTTTTCTGAATATTGTTTGCAACGCTTTTCTGAAACTCTATTTTCTGTTTATCTTTATATGCGTGTGTCACCGGTGATTAAGTACAGAGTAATTGGGCAAGCTCAATAAACCAGAGGCAGGTGCTGAAGATTCTCGCTCTGGAGAATAGGGCCCTGATTTTCTGTTACAGCATACCCTTTTTGGTTTTCTTTGCAGGTTAATTCTTTTGGTCTTCTTTTTAAGAATTAGGCCTTATATTTAAACTTATATGCACATAGTATAATTGCTGTAATAAAGAGTAGAACTTAAGTTTATCAGTTCAAGACCTGATTTGTGCATACTACAACTATAATTTTTGTTGCTTTCTTTAAAGTTGAAGTACATATATTACGCATTTTCCTTTGAAATAACAAGACTTCTCCAGGTTGACTATTAATGTTACACTCTGTTGTTTTATGAGAAATAAGAGTGACCAACATTTTGGTGTCGTTGCTGGGGAAAGAAATTATAGATTTTAAGAAAGTACTAATGATTTTTCTATAAGAATGCAGAGTGCATGACAGGACGCAAGAAAGCTAATTTTACAGGTGGTAAAGGCAAGGGAAAAGGAGGACGGAAAACCTTTATTGATGATATCATTTCGAAAGCTGAGACATCCCAGAGGATAAGTTCCCGAAGGCCACAGATCCAACATTCCTTCCAAATAGATCATCAAATGGAGGAAGTACTAGGACCTGAAAGGATTCTAGAAACATTAGAGCACATTGAGGAACCGGTAGAAGAACTTGAAGATATAGAAGATATCAAGATCGAGGAACCAGTTCAGGATATAGAAAGCCCAACAGAAGATACCGAAGACCGAGCAAGCGCGTCAGGAAAGCAACCAATGGAGGATAACAATGATGGACTCTTCAGTGGGGGTCGCAGAGGAGAAGGGAGGGGAGAAAATTATCTCTCCACCTTGGAGTTTCCTATTGGGGATCTCCCAAGAGGAACAACCCCTATGAAGAATATTCCACTCGCAGCACTACCTAATTTTCATGGGTTATCCTCTGAAGACCCTGATGAGTTCCTTTTTGAATTTGATATATTGTGTAGGAGCTATGATTATGTAAATCCTGCTCAGAAACTAAAATTATTTCCAGCAACGTTGAAAGGGAATGCATTAAGATGGTTTATGAGTTTGGGAGCTCATGTAACTACCACATGGGATCAGATGAAAGAGAAATTTTTGGCCAAATATCAAGATTATTGCCGAACAAGAGAAAGAAGAGTGGAGTTATTCAAGATGGTTCAAAAGGAGGACGAGAATTTGGAAGATTTTGTGGAAAGACTTCAGTATAACTTGCAGAGATCTGAGCACCTTTATGTGAGCAAGGACATTCTCAAAACAATACTATTGAAAGGGGTGAGATATGATTGTTTAGATATGTTGAATATGCTGGGTAAAGGAGATATATCAAAAGAATCTTATGATAAAATTGTTAACCTCTGTAAGAGGAGTTCAAGGGGAGCTACAAATAGACCAAAAAGCAGGGACAGTACCTATTCAAGGGTCCAAAAATCAACTAGTGGAGGAGCAACAAGACCCGAAATAGGTAATTTATTGGAAGAATTTAAAACTGAAATGTTAAGTTCTTTTGCTTCACAAATTGATACCTTGCAGGTTAAAAAGAGGCAAGCAGAAGCGGAAGCTGCTCTGGCCATCTTCTACTCCAAATGCAGGGAAAAACACCCATTAAGGGAATGCCCACTGGATAAGGTGCCAATTTGTACCATCTGTGAGAAGGACCACGAAACTCAGCAATGTCCCTCCTTACTAGGAATAAAAGCTACATTACAACCAACAGAGGAGGAAGCTGAAGCAGTCTACCTGCTAATGCAAAGGAGACAATGGCAACCACGAGGACAAGGTATGAATTCTAGTACACCATTCAATCATTGGAATAATTACCCTTCGTTTAATCAAGCAAATTACCCTCCCTTTAATAAGACAAATTACCCCCCCTTTTACCAAATACCTTTCCCACCCATGCAACAAACAAACCCTCCCTTTGTAGATCCTACAATGTGGAATCCCTGGCTTCCACAACAACCTTATTTTAATCAATGGAATCCCAACTGGAGAGCTCAACGGACTCCATTGAAAATTAATTTCCTCAATTCCAACAACAACTTTCTCTTCCGGTAGGAACTCCGCCAAATAATCAACCTATGAAACCTCAATTACCTGTGCAACCAAGCCCTAATCCAAATAATAACAAAGATGTCCAAGTTATTGACGTTCAAAACCTGTCTACACCTTCTATACGATGTAATGATATTCACTTACGGTCTAGGAGAATAGTTGAGCCAATTGTAGATGATACTAATTCTTCAGATTCTGAAAAAGAGGAAGAACAGATCAAAACATCTAATAAAATCGTCGAATCACCCAAGCCATCATCTAACAAAACTGTTGAAATAGTTAAACCATCTTCCAATATGATGGCTGAAACAGCAGAACCACCTTTCCCTGAGCACCTAACTATTACCAGAACACCTGAACCGCCTGCTTTTAACCTTTTAGGAGAACTACAGAACCTGTATGTTAAAATTCCACTGTTACAAGCACTTAGAGATGTACCAATCTACACCAGGACCATTAGAGATATTTGCATTAAGAAACCTGGTAGGAAATCTAAGGACCCCCTTACAGTTCATGTGATGGGAGACCTAGCTGCCCTAATGATAGGAAAAGCTCCACCTATAAAATACGGTGACCCTGGCCACCCTACGGTCACAGTTCAGGTTGGAAAAACTTTTATCTCCAGAGTTTTGGTAGACTTAGGAGCGGCCATAAACATCATGACTCTTGAAACAGCGCAATTGTTACAATCAAAAAACATAATCAGAGAAACACCAACCATTCTGGAATTAGCTGATCGTTCTACAATCAAACCAGAGGGTGTTATTGAGGATCTGATAATTTCAGTAGAATCCTGGAATTATCCAGCTGATTTTGTGGTATCACAAACTAAGGCAAAGTTGGGGGGGCATCCTCTAATTTTGGGAAGACCATGGCTGGCTACAGCAGATGCCTTTATCAGCTATAGATCAGGCTCAATGACAATCTCTAATGGTTGTGAGACCAAGCAACTCACACTGTATCCTCATGCTACACCCATGATTAATAATGAAGATTCTGTATGGTTAGATTACGAGGATGATGATATTCAACCCATTTTGACTATTGGACAAGCTTTAAACCTGAAAGATGCCACAGAAGATGAACTAATCAGTAACTTTATTTCTGAACCATCTTCAGTTACTTCTGAGGTTTATAAACAGCTAACTACAATTTTGGATCCTAAAACACAGCAAGAACTTATATCTGAAAAATTACCCCAAACATCAACTACTAAAAGTATATCGGTAGAAATTGAACCTGGAAAAACATTAAATATAAACCCCAATTTGTCAATGCTGAAACACAGCAGCTATTGAGTTTCCTCCGTAAAAACAAAGAAGCATTTGCTTGGGACTACACAGACATGAAAGGGATCTCTCCGGAATTACGCACTTATCGTATCTATATAAAGGAGGGAGCCAGACCAGTCTGTCAACCCTAGCGGCGAATGAACCCCAATTTAAGGGAAATAGTCAAGGAAGAACTCCAAAAGTTGCTTGATGCTGGGTTTATATATCCTATATCTGATAGTGAATGGGTTTCCCCTCTAGTAATGGTGCCTAAGAAAAATGGGAAATGGAGGGTGTGTGTGGATTATAGAGCCCTGAATAAAGCAACCCAAAAAGATCATTTTCCCTTACCCTTTATTGATCAGGTGTTGGATAGTCTGTCAGGGAAGAAATTCTTTTCCTTTTTAGATGGTTTTAGCGGATATAATCAAATCAGAATTGCACCTCAAGATAAGTACAAGACCACCTTCACTAGCCATTGGGGAACTTTTGCCTATAGAGTTCTCCCATTTGGATTATGTAATGCTACAGCAACATTTCAGAGAGAAGTAATAGGAATCTTTTCTGACATGCTTAATGATTCTTTGGAAATATTTATGGATGATTTCACCCCCTACGGTGTGACTTTTGAAGATGCCCTTCAGAACCTCAAGAAAGTACTTAAACGATGCATTCAGGCTAATCTTTCTTTGAGTACTGAAAAATGTCACATGATGATGAATGAAGGCATTGTATTAGGGCACTACACTTCATTTCTAGGGATTCAGGTAGATCCATCCAAAGTGCAGGTAATTCAGACCCTTCCTATTCCAAAAACACAAACTGATGTAAGAAGCGTTTTAGGACATGCTGGATATTATAGAAGGTTTATTAAAAATTTCTCCAAAATAGCTTCCCATTTTTTTGTGTTACTGATGAAAAACACTGAATTTAAATGGACTGATACCTACCAGAAAGAATTTGAAGAAGTTAAACAGCAATTGTCTATAGCTCCTATTTTGAGGGGACCTGATTGGGCACTTCCCTTTCATATATCCTCTGATGCTTCAAACACTGCAATTGGAGATATTGTGGGGCAAGATAAAATAACCTCCCTTATGCTATTTACTTTATTAGTAAGAATATGACACCTGCTGAACTTAATTATACGGTTACCGAGAAAGAATTTTTAGCAGTCATTTATGCTATTAACAAATTTCGACATTATATTACTGGTTATCCCACTTTTGTTCATACTGATCACTCAACTATTAAATACTTAATGAATAAATCAGTTACAAATGCTCGAGTGACCAGGTGGTTACTGTTATTACAAGAATTTGATATCACAATCGTGGATCGACCAGGTAAAGAAAATGTGGTTGTAGATTTTCTTTCTCGGATAAAAACTGATAATAATACAGCAGTAGATGATTCTTTTCCTGTTGAATATTTGTTTGCAGTGTCTGCTCACTCACCGTGGTATGCAGATATTGCCAATTATTTGGTTGCAGGGAAATTTCCATCACACCTATCACATAGGGAGAAATGGGTGTCTTTTTCATACAGGTCTGGACCAAGAGATCCGAAGATGCATTAGCGAAGAGGAGGTTTATGATATACTGAAGGCTTGTCATGATGGTCCTTGTGGAGGACATTTTGTCGACAAAAGGACAACACATAAAATTCTCAGGATGGGGTACTATTGGCCCTCGTTGTTCAAAGATGCAAAGAAATATGTTAGGGCCTGCGACAGTTGTCAGAGAATGGGCCAACCTAACCACAGAGATAAAATGCCACTCAATCCTCAGGTAATATTGGAACCTTTTGAGAGATGGGCTCTGGATTTTGTAGGACCCATCAACCCTCCATCCAATCAAAGAGTTTATATACTAGTCTGTACAGATTATATGACTAAGTGGGTTGAAGCTAAGGCACTAATCAAAGCCAACGAAGAGTCTATTTTAACATTTTTATTTGAAGAAATCTTCGTTAGATTTGGGGTACCTAGGGAATTAATCACAGATGAAGGGCCTCCTTTCAATTCACATAATTTCAAAGATACGCTTCAAAAATATCATATTAATCATAAAATTACCACACCTTACCACCCCCAAGCTAACGGGTAGGTGGAAAGCACAAATAAAGTCATAGAAGCAATTTTAACAAAAACTGTGAAACAGAATAGGAAATATTGGTCTCAAAGATGACCTGAAGCATTGTGGGCTTATAGAATGACTTGGAGGAACACTACAGGTTTCTCTCCCTATGAATTGGTTTACGCAAAAAGTGTTGTTTTTCCTGTGGAATTTGAAATTAAAACATTAAGAACGGCTTTAACTGTTAACCTTGATTTGACAGATGCACAGATAGCCAGGTTACAACAGCTACAGGAGCTGGATGAAAAAATATTAGATGCCATCCATCAAACAACTATGATTCAGCAGCAAAGAACCAGGTGGCATGACAAAGCTATTAAACACAAGCAATTCAAAAAAGGTAATTTGGCTTTATTATATGATTCCAGGTTCGAAAATTTCCAAGGAAAATTACGAACAAGGTGGCTAGGACCTTACGAAATAGATGTTGTCTTTCATAATGGAACATTAAGGCTTCTAACAATTGATGGTTCTAGAACTCCACTACTGGTAAATGGGTATCGGCTTCGACCATATCAACAACCAATTTCCAAGGGAGATTTCAAAGTCGCCTGTATGGTAGACTCACAGTACATTTTCCTAAGGAAGCCTCTTACTCCAAACTACATTTAATTTCTGCATTATTTTGTTAGCGTTAGATCAGATTATTTAACTAATAATCCCCGTCAAAGGTTGCCATATTACAATGCATTTTGCAGGTCCTAATTGGGAGACAGGGTGAAAGAATAACTGTATTATATGAAGGAGAAGAAATTCTCTTTGATCACTGTTGAAACACTAGTTGCTAAAACACCTGTTTCAGCCGTTGCTGAAACACCAGTCTCAGTTGTTGCTGAAACACCAGTTTCAGCCGTTGCTGAAACACCAGTTTTAGCTGTTGTCAAAAGCACCAATTTTCTTTCCCATTTCTCCTATTCCGAAATATGAAATTTTCCTATCTTTCCGTTATAATCTTACCTTATCTTTCCCTTTATCTTTTTCCTATTTTCCTGACAAGTATTCACCCCCATTCTTCTGTAATAGAGAATCACTCAACTGTTGTGATGACCAAAGTTTCCTCACTATTATCCTCTCGACATAAGGTAAATCTTTCACATAAAATACCCTCAGATCTTATAACCTGTTCTAACATCATTGGTTAGCCGCTAAACGACAAAGAAGGACTTTTAGCATGAAAATCAAAGGTAAACGTGAAGGTATGCGTGTTTATATGTAAATATTAAAACTATAGTTATGAGAAGATCACGGTATAATTGCCAGAATCATCGTACATCAGAAACCCACCATTAAGCAGCAGTTGGGGGGTGGAATATCAAGATTTATAATAATTAGCCGAAATGACCAATCAATGTCACTCCTTTAGCACGATCGAGCCCCGTCACCCTGTCCTAGTTCTACCATCTTAATATCTCATCTGCAAAAACATACTCTGTTTCTGATACGAAACTCGGCTCTGTTGCGTGCATGCTTCTAAACCAGTAACTATGGGAGGTCACGCTGTCAGGAATGAACCTGGCTCAACAGCTTTGCTAGAGCTTTATCCAGAAGCATATCAAATTTTTCTTCAAGCAGGCTGGATTGATTACTTCAGAAGACTCCAAGAATTTGACTCTCAGCAAGTCCTGGAATTCGCACTGAATCTAAATGAGGATCATTCTATTATTCGTGGGGTGCGAATTCCGTTGATAGAGGAAGACATAGTAGAAGTCTCAGGGTTACCAGCTAATGGCATTCGTTGGTTCAGCCGAAAGCAGTTAATTTTGAATGCTCAGCAAGATTTTCTTCTACCTGGTGAGCGGGTCGAGCCAAAGGGCAGAGGTGTTGCATTACATTCACTACCAGCTCCATGGCCAAAAGTTGCAAAATTTGTTAAACACTACTTCACCTGTGAAGGACGTTACCAGGTAGTGTATCAGCACGATTTTATGTTATTAAATCATTTGAGACATGGTCGTCTATTGAACATGCCATACTATTTGTTGGGATGTCTAAAGAATATATCGCACTATTCTAAGGATGAAAGGTACACACTCTTTTCTATCACCCGCCATCGCCCGGTCCAGCTCCTAATTCTTAGAGGCTTTGCCCTACAAAACCCTGTCCCCCATAACATTTTGCCCTAGGACATTAATAGTTTTTGTTAAAGAATGTAAAGTCTCCGCAAAATGTGGAAGCGGAGTGCGAAGCTAAGAAAGAGTCAAAGGGGCATTAGTCTCTTGTATGGGTAGGTGATAGGATGGTTTTGAGACCCACCCATGGTTCGCGGGCCATGGTATTGTAATGAAAAGGCTATATATAGTTGAGGCTTAGCAAGTCTAAAGAGATCATTTTTGGTAGAGAATCATTGTAAGGGCAAGGTGCTAAGGAAAGAAAGGTTTGTTTCCTGTAGTTAGGCAATAGGGAAGGCTCATGTAGTTGAGTGTGCGGAGACCTTGGCAAGTCTGTAGCTGAGTGCACAGGCCCCTGCGACTGGGTGCACAGGGATAAGAATTCTGTATCTTAATGTTTACATCTTAATAAAGATTGCTTTGAGTTGAATCTATGCATCTGTTCCTTGTTTATTATTTTAGTTAAGTTTGTATATCTCCATGATCTGTTATGACTTATGTGAATTAATGCTTGTTTATTATGTGAAAGTCGTGGATTTGTATCTTTTATGCATAGTAATAACAATTTAAGACCTTTGCAAAGCATTGGAAGTTGCTGGAATATATTTATAGTAGTTGATTAATCAAAAGAGTTAGGGCTACGCGAAGGTAGATCTGAGCCGTAAGATCCTTAGAAAGACCATCCCACAGGCCTCTGGATGCAAGAAACTGGTTCTAGCATTCCCCAATACTGCTTCGAGTGAGACTCCAACTTGCGCTACATAGGTTGTTGCCGAAAGGGCCAGTAGTTAGGGTTTTGTTGGTTGGTGCAAATAACTATGAATCTGGGTTAGGCCCCATCAAGCCAACAATTGATAAAACCATTTCCTATGAGGGTTTATATGTAAAAATGCAACTAATTCATCCAATCACACCTCATGATTTGTATGTTTTCTTGAAGAAGCCAAGAACACATCCCCTTTTTCATCTAAGGAGGTTTTTTCTTTTTTAGAAGGAGAACTAATGGATCCCTTCCTTTTTGCAACACTTTTGGATCTACAATGTTTCTTGTAATGCCCTTCTTTTCCATATCTCTAGTATAGATTTACAAATTTTCATAGAGATTTAGATCTCCCTCTTAAGGACATATTTTTATTACTATCCTAGGGGCATCTTCTTACAGATAAGGGATCTTCATTCTAACTTTCCATATTTTTCATTTCATCTCTTTCTATTAAAAGGATGATATTATTTCATCAAAACTTAAAGTAGTCACATTATTACCTATGATAACAACTAGATTATCCCATGATTCTAATAAATAACACAAAAAACTCATACACATACACATTAGAAATCTTAACATCAACAAATAATAGTTGAATTACCATAGTATCGAAGGCATTCATATGCTCTATTATCCATCCTTTATCCTCAAGTTATACAACTTCTTCCACAAGAACACTTTGTTCACCAGGGACTTAAACTATTGCAAAGCCCCTAACTTGTTCCACAATGCCTTTACTATAACTTCTCTTAAAACATTCCATAATACCAAATTTGAGAGACATAATTGTATTGTGTTTTATACTTTTCGATCCAACTTGGTCCAGTCTTCTGTCAACATCTTTGTCGATATGGTGCATGGATCCATAATGATCCATTGATCTTTTTCCACCAAAATACATTCCATTTTGATCTTCCACAACTCGAAACTTTTCCCATTGAATTGATCAATCTCTATCTTTGAACTGGTCACCATTTCCTTTCACCACAAGAATTGAACTTTAGATATGCCACTTTAACAAGGTTTTCCACAAGCTCGAGCCACAATCCTTAGCCATAAAGGTGTCCCCTTGAAGCCAAACCACTCTAATACCAATTTTTGGTTTTACCCATGTACAATTAATTGATGCAAGTAAATTATTAATAAAATTAGAAAATATGCAATGTTGTGCATGCACACCCACACACACACACATTTAACATAGATATTTTACCATAGAAACTCAAACAAGGAAAACTAGAAATATTTTTCAGTATATTCTATTTTACATTATTACAATACAATATGCATATACTGCAATATCCATAAACCCCCATTCCACTATCCTTAGATTATAATACAATTGTATTTCCTTAACTAGAATGAAAAAATCATGTGTTGAACTACCATGTGCCACATAAGTACTAAAACTGAAAAATGTGTGCTTAAAATCACCAAAAGTGAATGCAAAAAATCACATTTTTTTTGTGGGAGATACTTAGGCAAAGAATATAACGCATACACAAAAATGATCTTATTTCTCTCCCTTGATAATGGTTAAGGACATGAGAGGAATCCATGATGCAAAATGCCTTGTAATGGTACTCATATTCAACTCAATTGCCACCTAACCATGTTTATTCCTTGGCATCTATTTCTAGTGCACAAAACTCAATGGTACATGTGTCCCACTTGAAGGATAAATAACCCTTATAATGTTTCTATGCGTTAGTTCAAGGAATTTTTCATGGATCTTGAGCATGAGAAGCTTTAATGAGATGCTAAGGTAGTCATTTTCATTCTTTGATCATGGCAAAGGACTTGCAACCCATCCATGTCCCATGTGGTGGTATGAGGACACATTCATGGTGCTTAAGCATGAGAATATATGTTTAGGAGCTAAGGCTATTTTTTATGTCATACTACTCATGGTATCCTACCCAAATTCTAAATAATTCTAACCACGACCTAAAGGATAATTCCTACTGTGGTCCTAAGAAAAAATCTATAGTGTATTAGAAGCCACTAATTTTGAGCCCAAAGCATGACTTAGACAAAGAGACCCAATATTGGTATTCCAAGCCTTTGTAATAAGCCTCATATTCCATTCTTGGACCAGGTATTTTTCACAAAATTCCTTCTAATTTTTTTCAGGCCAATTTATATGTTATAACAACAATATGTCCATGTTTAAAACATGCACATGTTCATAATAATTTGTGATTTCGTTGGAATAAAATAAAATGGCACAAATTGTAACCATGTTGCTTAAAAATAAGGTTCATTGTAGAGAAGGAGTGTCATTTACTAGAATAAATTGTCATTTCAATACTTTTGGTTGTATAGTGTGATTAGGATTGTCAAATTCTTATTTTGATTAAAAATTTTGAAGATAGAAAACAAATGAAAGCTTGAAAGGAAGTTTTATATAATAGATTATCCCCTTGAAAAATGTCAATGGGCTAAGAGCAAAGACAAAGATGGGTATGGAAAAACATAGGAATCAATTAGTCACTGCATCAGTTCCCTACAACATGACTGTTGTGATGATATCTACTTCATGACCATAGGTGAAGCACGTGAACCCAGTGGAAGCCATTCTAATTTTAACATCAAGTCAATATTCATCCAATATTCCATCAAAAAAGAATAATTGATTTTAAAAAGACACATAAATTTTGGTAGACAATGAGTATACAAAGGGTGGCACTCTTGATAATACCTAAACTCCCAAATATTCAATTGATGACCAGCTCCAAGGCTAAGCCATCAAGTCATTATGACCTTGAGCCAAGGCCACATATTAAATTATTAGCTCTGAAGGATCCATATTTTGGATCCCTAAAGAGAGCCCACTTCTATATAACCACATGTCTAGATACTTGGATGTGCATTGTCATGGCCCTTTAGCTCCAGGCTCTAAACAATTAACATTTAGATTTTATACAACCTTACAGTGAAGTGGTTCATGTGGTGAGGTTGCTTTGTGAATAATTATATTTTCTTAATACCAACCACTAGCATGTATAGTGCACTTCCAATATTAACCAAATGAATTGTTATGATCTCCTAGTGAACTTCTACATTATCATGGTGATGGGTTCTAGAATTAGGGTCCAACTTCCTTGTCTCATCTATCTAGTGCATGATGAAGAACTCATGGGTGTCTCATGTAAATGAAATTTCCCTAGTAATCCTTAAAGTTAGGTTTCCTAAATTAAATATTGACTGGAAATGCATGAAAGATATTAAAGAGTTTTCTGAATAAAAAAGTGATGTATCTAGTCGATATAAGTTATTATTATTGGCATGTATTGTTTAACACACGCATATACAATTTTTTAAAATGTGAAAACCATGAAAAAGTATTATAATTAAAGATAAAGGGTTGAAAACCAAGGCCAAATAGATTGTTGAGCCTTCATCAACACGCTACTTCACGCCAACATGAAGTTAGCTAAACTTGGTAAGGGACTAGTTGTAATATTCCTAGAATTTCATATTAACATTTAGCATATATATAATATGAAAATAGTATTACTTTAATGTGTTTGACATGTGATCATTCCCTTAACATGCTACGATGGGCATCAAGAATCTGTTATGGTTCTTAACCGCTTATCATTACCATGACAGGTACATTTCCCTTGGACATATAATGTTTCTTGAAATTACGGTTAATTTTAGATTTGCTTGTTCACTATAATGGGTGCATACTAACTTCAAGTGATGATAAGTATCCATGTGGTGGTGGAAATTTTTTTATTTTTAGTTGATATTTGCATTTTATTGAATTATTATGATTATGTTAGGGTTTCTAAGGTTTAAGTGGTTATTCCATAGCCACTCCTTTGATATCTCAATTTCTCTTCCATGTTTTCCTATGTTACACTGACAGATGGGTAATCAATTTGTAATATTTATATAAACAAAAATATCTTGTGTACAAGGTGAGATGTGATGTTGATGAATAGAGCAGGCATGTGGGTAGGTTTAAAAGTAATGGATTTGTCATCTATGAGAATAAATCCCATATGTGCAGAGTTGGGATGCCACAATATTTGGAATTTAACATATCTGAGATGGGCTGATGAGGTCAAAGACATATTCCAGTCTCTTTTGCATGCTACCATGAGGCAATTCCAAGGACAAGGCCATGAACATCCTTGAATAGGTTAGTCGACCATGATTTTGAGTATGCATTAATTATATTAAATTTTTGGAAAAATATTTCATGAAATCTTGTGCGCAAATACATAGGTAAACTAGGTTTACTTTGTTGAAAATATTTCAAGAATACTTGTATGCAAAGACTAGTTACCAATATTAAATTCTTGGAAAAAATTCTATGAATTCTTGTGCGCAACGACATATGCTAAATATGTTTATTTTTTTTTAAATATTGCATGGTTCTATGTGTAGAAAGATAAACTTACTGTGTTAATCTCTTTCAAAAATAATTGCATGGTTTTTGTGTGTTAACCTCTTGAAAAAGGTTGCATGGTTCTTGTGCGTAAAAATAAAAGTTAACCATGTTATTTTCTTGAAAAATATTTTCATATGATTATTCTTCGGATAAGTTAACCATGTTTGTAACAACCTTGAGTTAAAATCTCATGTAATAAAGATTAATGAAGGCAAAAGAAGACCAAGGTCATGGGACACGTATTCCAAGCTCAATGTTGGGAAAAACATCATAGTTGGCATAACTTGTTTATTATGGCTAAGGAAATCGGCAAAGGAATTTGAAAAGGCTTTGGAAAGGAAAAGAGGAATTAATTGGAATTTATTTATGAAAATAAAGAAAAATAGGATAAAAGGGAGATGAAGGGTCATAGATTTGCATGAGGAGGAAATTGATGGAAAAATAGAGGAAAATGAAGAAATTAGAGGCCTCAATTATAAAAAGGCTTCTAAAGATCATTTCATAGATTTTGTAAAGATTTTTTTAGTTCTAATTTGGTTTTCTAATACTATTTCACACTTAGAACATTCTTGGAGCACTGTAGCATTGGAGAAAGGAAGCCAAGGAAGAACAACAAAACCAAAGGGCAAGCACAGGAGGTTAGATCAAGCATCTTCAATAGGAGAATATTGCAGGTAATAGGGTGCATGTGTGATTTGTTAGTTGAGGTGTGAATGCATGGTTCATGAATTTGTTCATTTGGTTCATTTGTTGCCATTGGAATGGGTTTTTCTTGGTTATATAGTGGTTTCATCCTTGCCTTGCCATATCTTGGATAACCATGGCATGATGTAATTCTTTTCTAGATGAGATTTGGATTGCAAGAAGTTTTTAGAAATGGGTGAGATGGTCTTAGGAAAATTCCCAAGGGTTGGGGGTGGAGGTGGTTTAATCTCTGAGAATCCCTTAATAGTTGGGTAGAGATAGGAAAATCACTCAAGGTAATGGTGAAGAAATTTTAACACCTCCAAGCTTATTTTGGACTCAGTGGTCTCTTGACCAATTTTGGTGAGATTACAATAGCCTAAGGGTGGAGGTGGTTTAATATTCGAGAAGCCTTGTTTTTTCTTGTCTTGGTTTGCTTATGTGATCTCTTGACTGGTTTTGGTATGATCGTGGTAGCACGAGGGTGGAGGTGGTTTAATCTCTAGGAATACCTAGTTGTTTATGTCTTGAGATCCCACACTCATGCTTGGAATATGGCACGAGGGTGATTCGATGAAAGAAATATTTTGTTTAGCCTAATACATGGTCGGGTGGTACGTGGAACTCCCTAACTTGGTTGGCTTTTGCATCAACTAATAAGAGCTATTTTCTTAAGGTAATCTATGAGCACTTGTACTTGTTATTATGATGTTTTGATGGTTTTTCTATCATGGTTAATAATTTGGTTATATGTTGTTTCTAAAGATGGATCTGTTATGTGCTCTAGTTATGGATTTGTTAAGGATATTATAAGTATTTGATGGTTCGTAAATGCATGGCTAACAAGTTTTATTGCGGCTATTATGATATGGCATTATACCTTCTTGGTGATTCTCAGATAAGTTGCAGAAGCCTATGATCAAATATGCATTCATGACCTCTAGCTTATATGTTTATCATGTGTTTGATGAAATGATTGTTATGTTTAGGCTTGGATAGGTAAAGTTCTTGTTCACGTATTGTATGAATGGACTTATCCTTATGTTATTTATCATTTTAAAAAGTCTCATTGATTTATGGGCTTTGGTCAGAAGGCTAGCCTGAAATCGTGGCTCAGAATCCGAAACCACAACCTCTAAACTGTAGATTTTGGGTCCCAATTGTTGGGAAGTAGGCTTATGCATGTGGTTATAGGCTCATGATCATTACCTTACCTTGTCAAGCATGCATTTAGGGATTTTTCTTAGTGAAAAAGAGACTCACCTAAGGGATTAGCCACCTGGGGTGTTTCCCTGGCCCCTAAGTGTCTTCTAGCTCCTCAGTAAGGTCAGTAAAGTTTCAGTTTGTCGACTCCACTTCCTTAATTAGACTTAGGAGGTAAGTTCATGTCATAGTAGCCCTCGGCTCATGTTTACCCTAGTAGGCCAACTAAAGTGGGTAAATCTAGGAGGAGGTGGTTACATGGTGGTATAAGAGTGGGTTTATGTTCTCTTTGGGTGATATTTGATACCACAGGGTGGTATCAAAGCATGGTTGAAATACTTGGACTGGATGGGATAGATGCATGTTGTTATGCATGCATTGTCATGGTCTTGGTTATCATGCGTGAGGTCACTATATGTAGTTAATGCTATCATGCATAATCTTGATATATTGATATGGTTATGTATATACATGTATTGTGATAATCTAGATTGATTGTGTAGACAAGATAGCCTCCCCTGAACTTCACTAAGGTATGTTTTTTTTTTATATTTTGTTACTTGACATGGTATGTTCTAGGAAGAGGAATATTAGGGATGATCAACAGAATTTTGGGTTATAATGCATGTGACTCTCCTTATAGATCAAATAAGTAGCATGGGGAATAGAACTCTCCTGACATGATGAATACCTTGAGAAGTCTAAAGGAAAAAAATCATAAATTGAAAATTAGATAATGATAGGATAATTTAGTCACAAGAATGACTTACCAGGGCACAGGAAAAGCAAGATGAGGTTAATGCAGTTATCCTTCAGAGCCTATTGGATTTGTAGAGATAGGGACAACCATGGATCAGTTATGGATAGGAATATAGGACTAATGGGGAATATTGTATCAGGTCTCATGGAGGGCACATGTTTGACAAGGATGACATGGTAAAAGGTGGCAGATGATTGGATACACCTGACAGGAGAGGTAGCAGTTATGGATTCTACTCTAGTTCCCGTTCAGGTACATATCATGGAGATCATCAATATCCTCCTTATAGGAGGAGTGAAAGGGGATAATTTCCATATGAGTTCAAGAAATTCAGACCTCCTAAATTCGATGGAGAGATGAAGAAACTAGAAGATGCAAAGGCATGGATGTTTGGGATGAAGAATTTCTTTGAGATGCATGATTATACAAAGAATATGAAATCCATGATATTTATTTTCAGTCATATAGGAAAAGCAAACATCTGGTGGGAAGATGTGAAATGTGTCGGAGACATCAGCACATAAGAGTTGAGTTGGCATGAGTTTAAAAGGCTCTTCTAAAAGAAATTAATTGTTAGAGAGATACTATGACGGTAAGGCTAAGGAGTTCCATGAATTGAAAATGAGATATATGACAGATGAGGAGTACACAACTAAATTTTTAGAGTTTTTGAGGTATGTACCTTATCTTAAGGATCAGAAGACAAAGGTTCATAGATTTATCAATGGACTGCCATTAGAATTCAAGGATCAAATTGAGTATGATGAGCCTCGGTCACTAGAGGAAGTCATTGGAAAGTTGAAGCATTGTTATGACCAATCAAAGTGTAATTATGAGTCGAAAGGGAATGAAAATACTAAAGGAAAGTGGCCACCAAAGCATGGAAGACCTTAGGATGCAGGTGAGAAAGAAAATGGTGTTCCTTATAACAATTTTAATGTAGTAGAGAAGGGACATGGATCTCAACCTAAAGAGCAGCAAAATAGAGGTGATTGTAGGGGAGAGTTACAATATTGGATTTGTGGCAAAGGTCATCGAAAGAAGGATTATCTGTTGTATCATGGTGGAAAACCTCAGATCTACCGTGCTTAAGAGGTGGATGACGTTTGCGATGTGGGCCAGAGTATTCCTTGGATTTATGCAGCATTTGATAACAAGTAGGCGAATTAGCAGACATCCATTATTGAGATGGAAGATAAGCTCTATGATCGAGTTGTTTATATTTTGATTAACCCTAGATCTAATTATATTTATGTTAATTGTGACCTCATGCATAAGTGTGGTTTGAGAAAAGAGGTGTTGCAATGTTTTGGTTGGTTCAGCTAGCTACAGGTACTATGAAAAAACTTCATCATTGGGTGAGAGCTTATGAATTTTATTTGAACGATATGTCTACATCAACACATCTAAATTTGCTTCCATTGGAATCATAAATTATGCTTCTGGGTATGGATTGGTTGTATCTTCAAATGACCAAGGTAGATTGTTAACAGAGTTACCGATCAAACAAAAACTATTGCCTCAAAATGAAAACTCTAGCAAAACTTCTCCCCCAAAACCATGAAAGAAGAGGCCAGAAACGAAAAGTGTTGATGGTGGAATAACATTCATTTATTTATATAATTTTTTGTTTTTTTTTTTGGTAAAATTTTAGCACTTTTTAAAAATGACAATAAAAACCAATTGTTTTTGTGCAAAAGACACCCTGAATGAAAATTGTTGATGCTGGAATAACACCTTTTTTTTCCAAGATAAATTTTTAACATTTTTTAATAAGACACTAAAGCTAAAATATCATGACTTTGAAAAACTTTAAATTTCCAACAATTAAGGAATTTAGACTTTTGTCATCCATAACATTGTTTAGATAATCTTCGGCAAAATCACATAATCAATCTTTTGTCGACGCGTTTCGAACCAACTAGTGTGGTTCATCGTCCTGACGATGAAGACGATGAACCACACTAGTTGGTTCGAAACGCGTCGACAAAAGATTGATTATGTGATTTTGCCGAAGATTATCTAAACAATTTCCAACAATTTTCAAGCATGACATTAAAGATTAAATATCACGTCTTTAAAAAGCCATAAAATTCCAACGATTTTTAGGGATGACATTAAATTTAGAATATCACATCTTTGAAAAACTTTAAAATTGCAACAATTTTTAGGCATGCTGCCAAAGAAAAAATACTTATAAATGTTTTCAACCATAACATTAAAGATAAAATATTATGACTTAGAAAAATATTAAAATCTTGATAATTTTTCAACCATTGAATTAAAACCAAAGATTATGACTACAAAAAATCTTAAGTTTTCAAAATATTTCAAGCATGACATTGTGGAAAAATTTTGTGACTAAAAAAACTTTCAAAATAATAACTGATTGAAAGAGTTATTATACCAAGAGTAATTTATTTTTTAAACGCTAAATGTATAACGATTTTAAAATCTTAGCATAAGACAACTTCATACATTGCAACAAAAATTAAAAATCAACCATCAAATTGACACGTAGTGTAGGTGAACTCGACCTATTGTAATGAAAACTTAAAGACTGACCATGAAATTGACACATTGTGGGGGCAGACTCTATTGATTATAACGAAAATTTAAAATCAATTATCAAATTACACAAAATGGGACCAGGTTACTAGGCGAGCATTGACACAAGCCCTAAGAAAATAATAATAATAATGAAAAATACAAAAGAAAACAAAAATTCAAATATTGAAAAAAAAATAAAAACAATAAAAGAGAAAATACAAAAAAAAATTAAAAAATAATAAGTAATAAAACATAAAAAATTAAAATTAAAAAACGTGACAAAAATAAAATTATATATATATATATATACTTGTAAAAAAATAAAAATTTAAGCAATCAATAAAATAAGTTAAAAAATAATAATAAATGGGGAAAATATTACAAGAAAACACAATTTAGGGAAAGCAAATTAAAAATTAGTAAAAAAATTAATTATATATATATATATATATATTGAGTTTAAAAAATAAAATAAAAAACCAGATAATTAATTTTTTTTTAAATAGCAAAATAAAATTATAACTTCAAAATAAAAAACAAAAAAAAGAAGATAAAATTAAAAAAACAAAAAAAACTGGCCCATGCGTGGCAAGGCATTCCGGGCCACCCTGGGTCAATTTATTTATTTATTTATTTTTATAACTTAAAAAAAAATGTTCTTTAAATTATGTGTGTGTGTGTGTTAATTTTTTTCTTTTTTTTTATATATTTTATATATTTGATTTTTTTGTCATGTTTTTTTTATTTATTTTTATGTTTTGTTACCAACATGAAAATCACCAACATTAAATAAATATATGTCCACACTTAATATGTTAGAAAATTTAAATGTGAAAAATAAGCCCTTTAAACAAAAACGATTGATGTTGCATCAACACTTCTCAAAATCAGGATCAAAATCACTAACATTTAAAAAACAATGTTCATATTTGATACATAAATAAATTTAAGTGTCAAAAACAAGACTTCTAAAAAAATGTTTTGATGTTGCATCAACACTTTTTAAAATCAACATGAAAATCACTAACATTAAAAAATATATTCATACTTGATACATAAGAAAATTTAAAGTGTCAAAAATATGCTCCAAAAAAAATGGGTATTCTTAATAACCACTTTTCAAAATTAGGTGATTTTTTGGTACCTTAAAAAAACAGGTAATCGGTAATTTTCTCATTTGGTCGGTAACTATATTTGTTATGAGAAACCTATTGAGTGCTTGGATGATGATGAAGAAAAGATAATCTTGCGGTGAAATAAGAAGCCCACATCAGTAAGAATGGTTATAGCTATGCAGACAAAGCGCATATGCAAGAAAGGGTGTGTATTTTTCACAATGCATCTTTCCAATGACAAAGGTAAGGATGTTGAGGATGCGGAAGTCTAGAATAAATATACTCTTTTGCAATAATTTCAGGATGTATTTCCAACAGTGATTATAGAGTTACTGCCTCATAGGGAAGTGGATTTCTATATTTAGTTGATACTAGGAGCAACACCATCATCAAAGGCACCTTACAGGATGAGCACACCAAAGTTAGTGGAACTAAAGTTGCAGCTAAAGGAAATGCTTGATAAGGGATACATAAGGCCAAGTGTATCGCCTTGGGGTGTATCAGTGTTATTCGTAAAGAACAAGGATGGTAATATCAGGTTGTGCATTGATTACAAATAGTTGAATAAGGTCACTATCAATAATATGTATTCGTTGCCAAGGATTGATGACTTATTTGATCAGATGAAATGAGCAGCAGTGTTCTCAAAGATTAACTTGAGATCAAGATATCATCAGGTACACATCAAAGAAGAGGAAATTTACAAGACCGCATTCTAGACCAGTTATGGGCATTATGAGTTTGTTGTGGTCCCTTTTGGTTTGACTAATGCTCCAATTATTTTCATGTGTTTGATATTGAATAATGTGTTGTGTCCTTATCTGGCCAAGTTTTTAATAATATTCATTGATGATATATTGATATATTCTAAGAATGAGGAAGAGCATGCAAAACACCTCGCAGCAGTGTTAAGATTATAAAGAGAGCATCAGTTGTATGCCAAGCTTAGTAAGTGCTTGGGGGCTTCACTAGCGGAGCAATACCATACCACGTGGGTTCATATTGGGGGATATATATTGAGGAAAAATGACATATTATATTGGTGGACATATAGGGGATAAAGGGTTTTTATATTGGTAGGTATAAGAAATGGAGCTCATAGTTAATGAAAATATATATACCTACAATATCTAATGAAAGTAGGGGTTTTTAAATTGGGAAGGTGTGTTGGGTTAGTATTGGTAGGGGGTTAAATAATGTTATTTTTAAGTACATTTTCCAATATGTAGTCAAATTAAGGGTATTGTTTAATATGCAACAAACACACGTGATATGACAGAGGTTCATTGAGTTAAGCCTCCATGAGTAAGTGCAGTCTCTTTTAGACATAAGTTCATTATTTGGGGAATGTTATTTCCAAGGAAGGTATAGTAGTGGACCCAAAAAATATCAAAGCTGTCATGGAATGAGGAGCTCCTAGGAATGTGGATGAAGTGAGATCATTCATGGGGCTAGCAAGATACTACATGAGGTTCATCAAGAAACTTTCACGAATTTCCTATCATATTACATCATTATAGAGGAAAGGAAGTAAATTTGAATGGATAGAGGAATGCATCGTTAGTTTTGAGCAGTTGAAGAAGTTGCTTACAAATGCTCCAGTTTTAAATATTACAGATCTAGATAAAGAGTTCATGGTGTGTACATATTCTTGCAAGAGATGAATTGGTGGAATACTGATGCAGGAGGGATAGGTGCTATGTTATGAGTCAACAAAACTGAATGAGCACGAGTAGAACTATGTGAGTCATGATCTTGATTTGGAAAAAATATTTCATGCATTGAAGATGTGGAGACATTATCTTATTAGTAGGAGATTCATTTTGATGAGTGATCACAGTGGCCTAACATACTTTCTTGACCAACCTAATCTGAATGTCAGGGAAGCTATATGGTTGGCTACGCTCGGAGAGTTTGACTTCAAGATGAGGTACATCAAGGGAAAGGAGAATAGGGTTGCAGATGCTCTTAGCATAAGGTTGTAGGTAAATCACATTTCAACTATGAGTTCATATGGGAAAGACTTGCAGGAGCTGATCTTGTAGGAAGAGTAACATGATGATAGGTATTGACAGCTTAAACATAGGTTACAACAATAGGGTATAGGTGAGCAAGATGTGGATCATCATTTCAAACAAATGGCTTGGTCAGGTTTAGGGACAGGATCTATGTGCCAAACAATAGTGAACTCAAGAAGATTATCTTGAGGGAATTTCATGCAAAGCCATCATCAAGTGACCTAGGATATCAAAAGATTGTAACAGCTGTGAAGAAGTTTCATTACTGGTTAAACTTGAAAAAGGAATTTTCTGATTTTGTGGCTAGATTCTTGGATTTTAAATAGGTAAAATTAGAGTGCAAGAATCCATGTAGTTTATTATAGTTGATTCTGATTTTAGAGTGGAAATGGGAGGTCATTTCCATGGATTTCATTACAAGTTTTTCGAGGACATATAGACAGCATAATTCCATCATGGTTGTGGTTGAAAAATTGACCGAGGTAGCTCACTTCATTCCAGTGAAGTCTACTAATTCATCTAGCAGGATAGCCTAGGTCTCCATTAGGGAGATAGTGAGATTGCATGGTGTCCCCAAGATGATCATATCAGACAAATATGCCGAGTTCACTTCCAGGTTTTGGAAGGAGTTGTTTGTAGTTTTGGGTATAGAGTTGGCCTTTAGTATAACTTATCATCCGCAAATAGATGGAAATACAGAAAAGGTCAACATGATTCTGGAGGACATGTTGAGAATGTATGCTATGCATTAATAAAGAAAGTGGGAGGAATATCTTCCACTGGTAGAGTTTGTTTACAACAATGGGTATTAGGATTCATTAATGATGGGCTCATTTGAGGCACTTTGTCAGTGTAGTTGTAATAATATTATTAGCTAAATTAATCCAGTGAATAGGGTATTGATTGTGCCATATATCCTGAGAAAGATGGAACAATAAATGTAGGTTATCAAGAAGAATCTTAAGGTAGCATATGATTGACAGAAGATTTATGTAGACCATCACAAGGAATTTAAGGAGTTTCAGGTTAAGGAACATGTGTAATTATGCATCAAGCCCAAGAAGAGCTCCTTGAGTATTGGATCATGTGCCAATTTTGCACCTCAATATTGCATATCTTTTTATATCCTTGAGAGGATTGGAATCGTGGCCTATAGACTTCCACTACGACCAATAGTGAAAGACTGTGATGTTTTTTGGGTTTCATTGACTAAGATATATGTGAAGGGTTTTTATCATCTAATTGAATAATCTGTATTACAAGTGGAACCAGAAGGAGAATTCTAGTCGGAACCTCAGTGCATATTACAGCAGAAACAACTCGTGCTCCAAAGTTGAGAAATCAACCAAGTTCAAGTGCGTGGAAGCACTTTCGGCCTGATGAAGCTACATAGGAGATGGTTGATCAGATGTGGGCTACATATCCTTAATTATTTGTCAGTTCAAGAAAATGAGTTTTGGTATATGTACATATCTATGTATGGATTTTATTGTAGATAGAAAAATGAGTTGTGTTATAAAGCTCCAATAAGCAGTATGATTGTCATGTTCTCATGTTTGCATGTGATTCGTTTTCCAACAACTTGTTCATTGTAAATACTGCATCGAGCTAAGTTATAAAGCTCCATGGGCAGTATGTTTTGGTTTTCAATAGTTTTGTTAGTCATAGGTGTCATAGAACACTAAGGATGGTGTTACCCTAATGGGGAGGGGCCTGTAACAGCCCTGGGTTAAAATTTCATGTAATAAATATTACTAAAGGCATTATAGGACCAAGGTCATGGGACACATATTCTAAGTTGAATGTTGGGAAAAACATCCTTGTAGGAATCTCTTGTCATTTATTATGGCTAAGGAAATTGAAAAAGGCATTGGGAAATGATTTGGAAAGGAAAGGAGACATTAATTGGAATTTATTTATGAAAATAAAGGAAAATATGAGAAAAGGGAGATGGATCATGGATTTTCATCACAAGGAAACTAAATGAAAAATAGAGAAAATTGAAGAAATTAAAGGCCTTAATAATAAAAAGGCCTATGAGGATTAGTTCACAATTTTTTGTCAGCTTTTGTCAGTTCTAGTCTAGTTCTCTCATATTCTTTCACACTTATATCATTCTTGGATCACTCTAGCATTGGATAAAGGAAGCCAAGGAAGGACAAGGAAAGAAAAGGAAAGAAAAGGACAAGCAAGGAAGGTTGGATCAAGAAGCTTTAATAGGAGGATATTGCAGGTAACCAGTTGTATGTGTGATTTCCTAACTGAGGTGTGAATGCATGGTGCATGCATTTGTTCATTTGGTTCATTTGTTGTAATTGGCATGGAATTTTTTAGTTAGATAGTAGTTTTAGCCTTGCCTTTCCATTTCCTGGATAATCATGGTGTGATGGGATTCTTTTTTGGTTTATATTTGGATTTCTGAAAGGTTTTTGAAACCAGATGAGGTGGTCTTAGGAAAATTCCCAACAGTTGGGGGTGGAGGTGGTTTAATCTCCAGGAAGCCCTCAACAAGTGGGTGGGGACAAGAAAATCCTCAAGGTAATGGAGAAAAAATTCCAAGGCATCCAAGCTTGTTTTTGGCTTAGTGATCTATTGACTAGTTTTAGTGAGATTATGATAGCCTGAGGGTGGAGGTGGTTTAATCTCTGGGAAGCCCTGGTTGTTTATGTATTAGTTTTCTTATGTGATCTCTTGACCCATTTTTGTGAGATCGCGGTAGAATGAAGCTGGAGGTGGCTTAATATATGAGAAACCCTGATAATTTATGTCTTGAGATTCCACATTCATGCTTGCAATATGGCACAAGAGTGATAGGATGAAAGAAAAATTTGGTTAAGCCCAATCTATGGTTGGGTGGTACATGGAAGTCCTTGACTTGGTTGTCATTTGCATCATTTAATAAGATTTATTTTATTATGGTAATATATGATCTCTTGTACTTGTTATTATGATGATTTGATGGTTGTTCTTTCATGGTTAGTAATATGGTTATATGTTGGTTATAAGCATGGATTTATTATGTGATTTAGGTATGGATATTTTTAGGATTTGATAAGTATTTGATGGTTAATGAATGCATGTGCTCATAAGTGTTATTGCATCTATTACGAGACAGATTTATATCTTCTTGGTGATTCTAAGATAAGTTCCAAACTCTTATGATTAGATATGCATTCATGACTTGTAGCTTCCATGTTTACCATGTGTTTGAAGAAATGATTGTTATGGTTAGGCCTAATTAGCTCAATTTATTAATCAATTTTTGTATGAATGGATTTGTCTTGATGTTAATTATCATTCTAGAGAGTCTCATTGAGTTTTGGGTAGTGGTTTGGAGGCTAGCCTAAAATGGTGGCTAAAAATCTAGAATTGCACCCTCTAAACTACAAATTTTGGGTCACAATCACTCGGAATTAGGATTGTGCATGCGGTTAGAGGCTCTCAGTCACTACCTTTCCTTGTCAAGCATGTGTTTGGGGAGTTTTCTCAGTGAAAAAGAGACTCAACTCAAGGATTGGCCACCTAGAGTGATTCTCTGGCCCCTGAGTGTTATGTAGACCTTGAGGGAGGTCAATAAATTTTCAGTTTGTCAAATCCATTTCCTTAACTAGACTTAGAAGGTTGGGTCATGTCATAGTAGCCTTGAGCTCATGTTTACTCTGGCATGTTGGTTAAAGTGCCTAAATCTGGGAGGAGGTGGTTACAATGTTATTTTCTTGAAAAATATTGCATATGATTATTGTGCATAAAAAGATAAGTTAACCATGTTATTTTCTTGAAAAGGTTACATGAATCTTGTGCATAGAAAATTAATTTAACTATGTTAAATTCTTTGAGAAGATTGCATGGTTAATTTCATTAAAAATATTTTCTTAATTAATGGTTTAATATTATAATCCTTCTCTAAGGTATTGTGGTCCATTTATAACTTTGAAGAACAAATCGATGTGGCTGCATCTAGATTACAATTACCAACACCACAAGAAGATGCATCTATTTTCCATTTTATTCTCTTAAAGGAGACTATGCCCATTTCTATATTTGTTCATAGAATTTCCAACACTCGTGCATGCTTAAGAGTTGGGTAATTAGCACAAGAACTATTTAATTTCATGATAATACAATTATGAAAAAAAACCATTAAGTAATTATTGATTTGAAATACATGGAGAATTATAGTGGGTGTAAATCTCATCTTGGAAATTTATGGCATGCATTAATGCCTATTGAAATGTTTTGAAACATTCATTGAAAACCTTAGAATGGATAATTATGACATAGTATTCATGCTTTGGATTATAGATTGATAACATAAATGTGAGTTGCATATGGTAATACTTTGCATTAGGACAATACAATAGTGATGATGGTGATCATTTTTGAATTCATAAATAAAGTTGACCCATCTTGAAAATGAATTCACCATTTTATAACTATATTTCATTTGAAATATGGATTGCAAGGCATGCTTTGTAATTGTATGCACATGTGTGATATATGGATGAAAAATGAATTCTTTTATAATATTTAAACATGTATTTAATGCATGTGAGATTGAAGATGAATAGGCATTCTTTTATAAGATTTACACATGAGGGATGTTACATATTTCCATAGTTTTGCATTTGGATTAAATGCATTAAAAGTATGGTCTTGCATATACTAGTTAAACTATTGTATGTGTAAATAGTTATGGTTATCCATGTTAAAGTAAAATATTAGTCATGGAGATGACTTATGCATGTGCAAGAAAGTGTTTTATTGAAATGAGGTTGAATGCGTAGAATATTTTGAAAGGATAACTAATATAATTTGAATGTTGGAGATAAGGGGATTCTTATTGACTCCTTCTCACTATAGAGGTTGTAAAAAAGGGTCCACAAGCATCAAAGTGAACTTGTTCTAAGATTGCTCCTACTCTGCTATCTCGGCCCTAAAATTTGGATTGACATATTTCCCCAATGTGCATCCCTTGCAAACATTCATGACAGTCCAGGGTGCATTTCAAGAGATCGATGGTACTCTACTACACAATTTTCAAGGCCCCATGGTCTAAGTGACGCATGCACCTATGCCAGAGTTCTCCAACTTCCCCACTTTTCACATTTTTTTCCTTGCTACTCAGTGTAGTGAAAGCTTCTACCTCAAGTTTGTATAGGTTCTTCACTCAAAATCCAATATGTTTCACTTTCCTGGTAGCTACATGTCTCAAGAAGGCTTTTCCCTTACTGAAAAAAAAATCATAGCCTTTATCCTCTAATATTGCTACAAATATCAAATTCTTCTTCATCCCAAGTACATATATAACATCTTTCAAATAAAGATGGGAGTCAAACTCCCTCTTAAAGGTTATAGTTCCAATTCCTTTGGTACTATACCACCCATCATCCCCAAGTTCTATGTGCATATGGAGGTTCTTCTCCTCTAGGTTATTGAAGATTTATTTGCATCTTGTCATATGGAATGAGGCACCTGAATCTAGGTAACACAAAATCCCCATTACAATGTTATCCATGAATGCAATTAGGTTGAATTCTAATTTTAATTGTGAGGCAATTTCTTCACCTCTTGCTCCTCCTGAAGGCATCTTGTTATACTTCTTGTGCGAACATTGTTGCATAATGGCTGTATTCGTGGCAGCAAAAATATTTTATCTTGCTTAGGTCCTTCTTCTTACCATTGTTCTAATTGGACTCTGGTTTTCTTTGGGACTTCTTAGCCTTATATTATTTCCCTTCCCAAACAAGGAAAAATTATCTTCTTCCTTAGCTTTGGATGTTCCTCCTTCTCGGGTGTTACTTCTGATCTATTCCTATACCAAATTAGACCAAAGTGTCTCTTAATTTGGTAATTTTTCCCTTCTATTTATAGATTCCTAGTAAATATTCCAGGAATTAGGAAGGCCTAGGAGAGATTGGGTCACTAGATTAGTTGATGATACATTTTCTCCAACATCTCCAAGCTCATCTCGAATTTGAGTGAACCTTGAGAGATATTTGACTACAGTTTCATTTTTCTACATCCTGATGTAACTTTCTGAGCTTATCCTTCAATGCCCATTTTTTTGCATCATTGTTATTTTCGAACAAACTTGTGAGGGTTTTCCACATAGAAAATGGTTTCTACTTTCCATGTAAATTCGAGACTATGTGATCTCTCTCACACTCTAGGTTGATCCTCCTGTATTTTGCAACTCCCTTCTTTCACTAGGTTAGTTGTTGTGTATCTAACTCTGGAGGTTTTTCCATATTAGTTTTAATATATTCCAGCAATCCATTATCATCGAGAATAACCTCCATCCCGTCCTTCCAAGATATGAAATTGGACGTTCCCTCTAAGGCATGCTCCAATCTCAATCTGTTGAAAGAAATCTTCTTGGTACTGAAGCAAACTTCTTCACAGAATCTACAATTCAAAAGTTCTGGAGGAGAAGTTTGAATAACTCATTTTTAATGTGATTTCAGGACTCTGATACCATGTATATTTTAATAAAAATTTTCTACTGATGAATTCAAATTGAAAATAAGAGATTACAAATCTCCTCTACAATTTTGCAAAATGGAAATTACTATTTAGAAACACATGCAATGACATGCAACCATCAAAACCATAAGAACACAATGATTTATAGAGGAACAAAACTTGTAAAAACCCCTTTGTTGCTTTGCATTAATTCATATGAAATGATAGTCTATTACAATGACTTGCTTCAGCTTTGAAGCACACCCTGCATTGTAAGCATGTTCTCCTATTGAATGACTATCTCTGTCCAACACTTAGCTTGTTCAAGCCCCCCAACTTTCTCCTATTTCCTCGAGAAATTTTGGATAAATTAGGCTCTTAAATAATAGGGGAAATCCCTATTTCCTTGTGCAATTCCCAAGGAATTTATCACTTTCCTCAAGTGAAAAACCTGTACACTCAACTAGTATACAATTAATTTTACACATTTCCTTTTCCTCCACCCCAACTAGGAAATTCGAATTCCATGCATGTCTAAGCTATTTTGGGTTGATTGGTCAGTTAACTGAGAGATCACTAAATTTTCAAGAGTCATAAATGCCAAACTAACCTTCAACTGACTCTATTAATTACTAGAGCTCACTTAACTGAGTTCAACTGAAAATAACTGAACTAGATTGCTAAAATTTAGCAATCACCACATGTACAACTAAACTCCAAGCCTACGAACTCGAATTAGTTGATATAAATAGGAGACAAAGCCACATCACACAAGTTAACTACCATCCAAGTCATCTTGTTGATGTGGAAAATTGAATTACTCAATTTGACTAAGGCAAAAATCAAATTGAGCCTTTCTTGATACAATTTCTAAAATTAAATTTTTTTTCCAACAGAGTTGTTCCATTGTCACAATAACTATATCCTTCAAATCCATATCCTTGATTTAGAAATGGAATAAATTATGCAAGGAACAATGAACATTAAGGTGATAAGTTTTTTTCTTAAATTTAATTGATGCCCTTAGCGATCACAAATATTGTTTGCAGAATATTAAGGTGACAATTTAATGAGAATGTTAGAAAATTTCTAATTTATTTTCAAAATTACACATTAAATTAATATGGGTAGCCTTTCCCAGTAAAGGAATATTTCACTCTTATGAATATTTTTGTTGCCTATCGTTTAAAGCCAGTGTTTCCATATTTATTTTCATGAAGTTTTCAAATCCACATGGAATCTACAGCCTACACAGTCATTAGACTTCGAATGCCTTGAATTTAACTAAAATTTTCCATATAATGAGTTTGGATAGGAAATTTCCTCTTGCATTAAGAAGACACAGTAAATATATATAATTAAGCTAATCCCTACACATTCTTAAATGGAATATTTTTCTTCTAATAACAAAAATCATAGTACATTTTAACTATATATATATATATATATATATATATATATATATATATATATATATATATAGATAATGCAATTGATATAGATTTATCTTAGTTCCATATTTATAAAGTGTCTTAAAATACAAATTTCCTTTTTAGTATAAAATTTGAGAAAATGTTTGCATTTAATTTATCACTATTTTGAGTAAATAAAAAATTATTATGGATCTATGTTGATTAATAATTATTATTATTATATTTATATAAATATAACATCTCTAAATATAGAATAATCTTTATTTTTGAGATGGATCTAGGTGTAAGGAAAATATAGGCATGGGTTAAAATGGGTCTATAGACAAAGAGAGATAATGATAGAGATAGGCTAGATTGATATGGAGTGTAGAGCCTAATAGGTAGATTAATACGGTCTACACTACATCCTTAACCTATCCTTGATTTAGGCTCTCATAGGTTGAATTCAATACATTCAAAGGCTAATGCCAAAGAGGGGATAGCCTCTTTATCTCTAAATGCATCCTATCAGATCCCAGAGATAGAGAGAAGAAGGGAGACAGAGAGAGAGAGAGAGAGGGAGTGACAAGGGATATATCTATATATATATATATATATATATATATATATAGATATAGATATATATATAGAGAGAGAGAGAGAGAGAGAGAATAGATGTTATATAGTATTATATAATATTGAACATTATTAACCATAAAGGAAGAGTTCCAAGTAAAGTTTTTATAGAATGGAAAAGAAGTTGAATTTAGAGAGAGAGAGAGAGAGAGTAGATATTATATAGTTTTATATAATATTGAACATTATTAACCATAAAGGAAGAGTTCCAAATAAAGTTTTTATAAAAGGGAAAAGAAGTTGAATTTAGAAAGCCATGAATATTTTGGTTTTTCACTGAAATAGATACATTGATTTCAATGTGGATGTTGATTCCTAATCATTTTTTATTGATTGTACTAGATGCATTGATTTCAGTGTAGTTGTTGATTTCTAATACTATTTGATTTCTTGCACTAAAAGCATTGGTTTAAGTGGATGTTGATTTCTAATCCTATTTGATTGCTTGTACCAGGTGCATTGATTTAAATGGATGTTTATTTCTAATCCTATTTGATTTTTTGCACTAGGTGCATTGATTTCAGTGTAGATGTTGATTTCTAATTTTCATTTCATCAATTTGTATCATTCAAGTTATTAAGAGTCTCTATCATCTCAACAAATTGAGGTAACTGAACAAATTTAAAATTAAATAACCAGATTATCCTTAGACATATTTAACATATTTAGAATGATGAAAATACTTAGATATTCAATCATTTTTGTGTGACTTCACATGAATAAAACTAGCCTAGATCCATCTCAACTTCGAATCTATCAAGCTTCGAGAGGAATCAGTCTCTCGAGGTGCAAACCTTTCCTCAAGTTTTGCATTCAAAGAAAATGTTTGTACCTCGAAAGGTTTGATCTCTCTCGGTGCTTGATCGATCCATGGTTAAGATGGATCTAGGTTGGTTGTAGAGTCACTCAACTAAATAAAACAAAAAACTTAAAAATTATATGAACATGCAAAAATATGATTTTCAAATATTTTTTATATTTATTTTTTATCTATTTAAATATATTTCATTTTGACTTTATCATTATATAAATATTGTATAAATATTATATAAATAATAATTTTATCTATATCTAAATTTGATATCTCTTCCTTTAATAATAACCAACATACATACATATTAACTCTAGATTTACCAAGCGCCCTAAGGGATCAAATCTCTCAAGATGCAAACCTCTTTTTGAGTGCAAACTTAAGGAAATGTTTCCACTCCTCTAGGTGCTCAGTAAATTCAGAGTTAAAATAGATCATGTTGATTTTTGATAATATTATTTATATCTATGAATTTCACACAATTATATATAGAAATATTTTTATTTTAATTTATTAAAAACATAGTAATATATCCATTTTTGACATGTTTTTAAATTTAATTATTTAATATGATATGCATAATATTGATTATAAATAGATAAATAAATAAGTAAGAGAAAAAGATATTGTAGATATTAAGATTTTATATATTGATTAATTATATAATTCATCATAATTATAATTATGAATCATTATTATTTAAATTTATTTATATGTATATTTGCATAAAAATATTCTTATTATTTTTATTTTTTATTATTTTTTATGTTTTAATTTTTTAAATTGAACTGACTTTTAAATATGTATATTTATATGATAATCAAAGTCTAATTAATTTAAAATATCATGTTACATAATTTAAAAAATAAACTAAGATACTCAATATAAAATAGTATAATGAAAATAAAGAAACATGCTATAAATAAATAAAAATTTAACTATATAATTAAAAAAAATTAATCCAAATTTTCTTAACATGAAAGAAAAATCATAGAACATAACATATAATTTTATAAAACATTTAGAATTTAAAAACATAATAATTTAATTTAATTAACTTAAAATGTCATACTACAACGACGCACAAAACGATTGTCCCATCATAATCAAAATGCTTCCTTAGAACCATGAAATTTCTTTCTAGGTTTAGTTTTTATCTCCACGATCACATTAACAATTATCCATTACAATCCATGATGTCTCTTAATTTCAAGCCAACCTAGAATTTTAAATTTAGTTTCCCTATTCTTTGGAGGTATTTATTTCTATTATTTTGGAATATTATATAATTATATATATTTATATATATATATATTCATAATTACTAAGTGGATTTAGTAATTTTCCTTTCACAAAATATTTTTGTTAGCAGTCATAAATTAAAGTTGGAGTTTTTTGTTTTGGTAAATTAAAAAATATGTTGTCTCATAATGTCTTTAAAACTAGAGTACATTATCCCATCATGTGTTGTTCATTTTTTGTCTTACTTAGGAGGTTTTATTATGTCTCAGCAAATGTTGGGGAATTCATCCACCTAGTCATTACATAGAAACTCAAAAAACAAACACAGACATTTTGGTTATATCCTTATAGTACAAAACATAACATAAAACCATAATTTCTAGCAGACTTAGACCATTAAGAATC
The DNA here is from genome assembly GCA_031772625.1 of Pinus tabuliformis. NCBI lineage: Eukaryota > Viridiplantae > Streptophyta > Pinopsida > Pinales > Pinaceae > Pinus > Pinus tabuliformis. The sequence continues at coordinate 721,317,932 of CM062806.1, forward strand.
TGAGGAGGGAACAAGAGCTCGGTCCTTTGAACTTGAGCTGGGAGGAGCAAGAGGTTTAGAATCACATTGAAGATGGCCTTCTATATAGGCCAACCTTGCATCTAATTTGTCCATGAGGAAACATTGATTTCTCAACTTTTTCTTGATGTCTTTTAATGGGGCAAACACATTATATATTTCCACCTATTTCTCTTTTAATACCATGTCGAGCAAAGTTTGCAATTGTTAGTGCAATGCAATTGAGTTAAAGTATTGTTTCCTTTGTCTCCTAGCATGACTAGGGTTGGGAATTTTGTAGGATACCTCTTATAATATATAACAGTCGGAAAATACTTACCTCTCAACACTGTTGGATTAGTGGGTCTTGAGCCAGGTTCAGAGTTAATTTCGCCAAAAAAATCCCTACACTACTGGCCTGGCCCTTTTGGCATCAATCCGCGGAGCATGGACTGACGTCTCACCCCAAGCAGCATGGGGGGGTGTTGGAACCAAGTTTTCGCACCCAGAGATTAGTGTAATGTCATTTTATGCCCTAAATCCACCTTCGTGTAGATCAATAAGCCTTGAGGCTTATCGATGCAACTTCATTTTATCAACTTCTAACCCTCTGCAAATGTTTACGACTGTCTTTCATGGACCCTAAATAGGTGAATCCACTACTTTCGCGCCTGAAAGATTACTTATATCCTAGTAATTTCTCATATTAGCTTAAGTGTTCGATAACTTTAACATACAACAAGATAATCTTCGCGTAAATAGTTAACAACAATTGCATTCATGTAACAATAGAAATCATGTAAATTTGTGCCCCAATACACCATTATTTCATAAACCCCTTATAACCTAAGGCACATTCATATAAACAAAAGTAAAGAGATAAACACAAGTATTTCTGCATCAGTCTTCTTTATTAATACTCAGTTCTTCTTACAGACTCAAGACTTCCATGCGCACTCAACTGTAGGGGTCCGTGCACTTAGTTGCGGACTCTACTCTAGGCCTTTATGCACACAGTTGTAGAGCTTTTCTTCTACTCTAAGACTTCTACGCTCTCCCTTGTATAAACCCATTACATTCCCCTTCTTCATTGCTAGATTGATTGCCTTAGACTCTTTAAGACTCTCTTATTTATACAATCCCATGGCCCGCAGATCATGAGTAGATCTACAAAATTCGACTCAACTTATATAAAGAAGGGTAAAACTCTTTATGACTCTTTAATTATATACGCGCTCCGCAACCACAACTTACAGAGACTTTACATATTTTATACAACAAAACTGGGCTTTTGCCCCAAAACTTGGGCTTATGCCCCAAAATTAACCCTAGGGGACCCCGTCCCAACAGGCCCCCAACACAAAGATCGTGACTCGCCCTCAAGTCACTCTATTGGCACTGAGATCTTACTGCAAATATCCCCCAGCTCCACTCGTGCCACAGCTACCTCAACCACACTCTGCATGGTTGCTTGCTTGATCTGTTCCACCAGCTACTCTGTTGCTAGTCCTGCACTGTTTTGCTAGATTTTCTGTTGGGTATTCTGAAAGTTTTCCCATTTCTCTTGAATTTTGGTAGAGACGATGTAGGCCTCATCAAACCAAGGCCCCAATCTGACCTTGAGGACAACCTCATTCTTCTGCATTGCTTCCACCTATAGATGTAGCTATGTCACCTCCTGCAGCTTAGCAAGGCGTTTTGTGGCAACAATGGTGTGTGTCATTGCCATTACTTCATCATACTATTGCTGGAGTTCGCGGGCTATTGTATTCAAGGCCTGCAGTGTGGGATCTTCCTGCAGAGACATGACTACCTCCATTTCCTTCTCAAAAAGTGCGGTGCAGTCTACCACCATGGCATCCACTATCGCGACTCCATCCTTCCCAACAACTTCGCATTGTTCCTTGACCTCTAGCGGAGTTGAAGCCTATGACTTCAACTCCATTTTTTTTATCTTCAAGTTCAGCTCAAACTGAACCCTAGCCACTTTTGTTTTGGTGTCGTGCACAGCGGCAGCCAATTTTCTAATTTTTGCCTCCAATGGCGCTTCCACTGGTATATGCAGCCCAGGGACTATCTTGCAGGTTTCTGCTACCATGGCTGCAAGCTCAGCGTTCTGCACCTGAATTTTCTTTAATGCATCTAGTGCCGCTCATTTCTCAACGAACATTTGTTCGTTGTTCACTGTATATTCACTAGTAAGTTTTAGTGCATGTTTCTCCCGGGCTTTAAACTCAGCTATCACACCTGCTTGCAGCATGTGAAAAAACTCATTGTTAAGTGCAGCCAGGTTGAGGCCGATGTTTTTAGAGAACTAACAATAGCCTTTTTAGCGGATGCCTCTGCACTCAAGCCTCCATTTGGTAGCGTGACTGCCTGAAGATTCAGCGACTAAACCATCTCGGCTGCCTGAATGGTTCCTAGTGCCAAACTTGTTGACGCAACGCTGCTCTTCCCTACACCTACATGGATCCTATTTTCCTGAATCTGCAGCTCATGCATATCCTTCTGGATGGTGCTCAATGCTAGTTGTTACTGCTACTCAAACTATTGTAGCAATTCTGCTGTAGTATCTCGCACCTTATCACCTATCTCATCCAGGTCGCTATCTATTAAAGTGATAGGAGCCAACGACAGCTTTGTCACCTTTGACTTCTTTCACGATCCTTCCTTGCCTTGTTCTCTATAACTTTTGATCCAGAAAGGAGTGCTCTCCTGCTCCTCCTAACCACTGCCACCCTGCTCGAACTGCTCCTCCTCCTCTACTTGGGGTTAAGGAGACTTCTTGCTGCGGTCGGAGCCGCGCTCTTCCTGTTTGGCCTACTGCTTCGCAACGCACTCCATTTCCACCCAGGCCTTCTCCTCGGCCTCTTTTTTCCACTTCTCTACCAATTGCTAAACCTCCTGCCTGGTTGCTTCCTTCTTTTGCTTCTTTGCAGACTTGATAGTACCTGCGGCCAGGTCGAATGGAGAGTGCCAATCTGTTGGCCAGCGCTTCATGACCTCCTCAACAGTTCCATCTATAGCGAGGTAGGGTAGGTCAAACCATTTTTGCTACGGATCCTTTCGCACCCGAATGTATACGCGGTGGAAGTCAACTTTGAACTCCGCATAGCCTGAAAGCTGTTCAAACATGGTTGGTGACAACCGCTAATCCAAATTGGATCCTAGAACACTCTCTAAGTTTTTATGAACCCCTTAAAAATCATGCCAAGGATTGAAATTCTTATACAGATCAAGCTTATTGGAGATATCCTCGTAATAGTTGCAATTTGTGACCAACGCAGAGCAACGAGGATCGTCAGTTAAGCGTACAGACCATCGGCACATGGTAACGCATACTATTGCAAATTGGTAAATCCAGAGGTCATTTCAAGAAACGAGGGTAGTTTCTGATATGTGATTAGTGACAATCACATATCGCAAGGCAAAACCCTCAAAGAAGGAAAAGTCCCGAGCACCTGGACCCGAAATAATTATAAAATGTGGAAAATAATGCTTCGGTTTGACGGAGCGGGATTCCACAAAACCAGCAAGATATTGGAAGGGCTTTGAGCAGTAAGTGGTTTCAACTGAGTTCTTCCCGATGCCATACAACGAGTGCCACACGTCCGTTGGAAGAGAGAGAAAATCATTCACATCGGATGGGTGTCCATCGTGCTACTTAGCCACCCGATATGAGTGACAACCTAGGATCTGGGGCCCCTAGATCAATGGCAGAGATGCATTCCAATGGATGACCAGATTTGACGGGGTCAATAGGGAGATTTATATAAGATTTGAAGTCTGAGCTGGAAAATGCGTTGGTAGAGATTCATGTTTCATGGGCATTCTTGGAGTTAACGGAAACGATGGTTGTTCAAACATTTCCAGTGAACCTGACACACTCATCCATTACAGAATAGGTGGCCACCTCCCTATGAAGCATTATGCAATGAATGTAAACGTCAAAAGAAGGGATTCAGAAGAACAGAGGCAGGGAACTGGAAAGCCGAGAAGTGAAAATGAACAGTCAGGATGCTGATAGCTTTAAAGCCACAAACTGACAGAGAAAGCAGAGGCAGAAGTAGTAAGTAAGTGAAGCAAAGCAAAAAGTAGAGAAAAGAAGCCAAGCTGACATGCAAAGCAAAGGCAACATCGAGCCAGAGTTAGGACAGAGCCAGAGAGAGTCAGAGAGTCGGTGTACTCCACAGACGACTTGAGAGGTTCAAGTGAAGTCCTATGTATATGTATGTCATGTATGAGTCTCAGATTGGGCTCATAACACTATGACCAATAGAGGTCCAGAGTCAGTAAAGAGAGTCTGTGTACACCAGAGACTTGGGGGATCCAAGTACAGTCTTACTGATTTTATATCTGCTATGTGAGACTCAAACTGAGCTCACTGTTGTAAAAATCTGCTTTGAAAACATAATAGAGAGGCCATCACTAAATGTTGGACCGGGAGACGTAGCCCAGGAATATTGGGTGAACTCCTTTTTAAACTTGTTGTGTTCATATGTTTTCATGTTATGTTTTCTTTAACTACTTCATTGCCTGTGTGCTTCGCAGTCTTATCGATCCGTTGCATAAAGTAACATAGGCACATCCATACACATGAGTTTGTAATACCTTATTAATTGTCTTAGATCAATTTCGGATCAAGTGGTATCAAAGCTCTAGGTTGATAAGGTTAGACAAGCTTGTGCTGGAGTCTTTTTTGTTGAATTCTAATTAGGACAAAGCTCAAATTAGGAGAAGAAGAGTTGATTGAAGCTAAACTAGAAACTGGAAGAGTCTATCCTAAGAGGAAAATGGCATAAAAAAGTCCCTTGGAATTAGACTCCCAGTTCATGGACAGTTTCGTGACCATGAGAGCCATGGTAGAGGAAATGTATAGAGAATTTAAGAAATGTAGAGATGAAGATTCATCAAACTCCAAACAAGATAAAGGAGCAAAAGAATCTCTCCTCCATGACCATTCTAAAGGCAAAGGGAAAGAATAAAAACTTCCCACACCTCCTGATAGTCCTGAAAATAAAAAAAGAAAGCATCTTTAATTAAATTAGATGTTAAATTTGATTTGCCAATATGTAATGGAGAGTTGAATGTAGAGAAGCTGGATAATTGGACTAGACATATTGATGTATATTGCAGGGTGCAAAGCATTGATTCAGACAAAAGTAAGATTCAGTTGGCCAACCTACGCCTTGGAGGAACTGCCTTGGTATGGTGGGAAGGTAGAACACAAGCTGACATGAAGAAGCATGGTAAAATTCTTTCTGTCTGGAGTGAATTTGTTTCTGCAATTAAAAATCAATTATACCCACTAGCTTATATGTAGCAAGCTATGATAAGTTGGCACTCTTTTTGCCAATTGAAAGGGCAAAGTGTACAAAGTTACACCCAAGAATTTAGAAAAAGAACTTTGATTCTAGGAATTTCTTTAGACTCACCTAAAACTCTACTAAAGTATATAGGTGGTCTACACAGCTATTTAAAGCACACAATTCTCATGTTTAATCCTACTAGCATAGATGAGGTATATGTTCAGGCTACACATCTAGAGGCTAGAGGCAAGAATGTGAACCCAAAAATTGGGGGATCATCAAAACCCACTGCAAACAAGAACAAGGAAAATAAAAAGCAAAAATGGAAAGAGAGAAAGACAAATATTATACAAAAGACCAAATCTTCATGCACTCACTACAAGAAGGATGGGCATGATGATGAACACTGCTGGATTTTGCATCCGGAGTTGAGGCCCAAGAAGTACGATGTCGAAACGAATAATACTGCTGCAACTATTCAGAAGGATTTGGGGTCAGACTCGGGGGATGAAACAACAATCACAACCATAGGTACAAAAGGTAAAAATTCTGAAGCATCTACTAGTAATTCTGCACAATCTACTGATAATGAAGGAAATGAGAGGAAAAGACATGAGATTTTTCGTATTAGAGTTATTTCCAAGCATCAAAAGGTTGATACTTTGTTTGATAGTGGCTCACAAGTAAACTTAATTTCTGAAACAATTGTAAAGAAGTTGGGATTGCTAACCACACCTCACAAGAAGGCATATCCATTGGGTTGGGTATGTGACAAAGCAAAGCTACAAGTGACTAGACAATGTAAACTTAGGTTTTCTTTTGGGTCAACATTTGTAGATGAGGTTGAGTTAGATATAGTTCCCTTGGATATATGTGGAATTGTTTTAGGAAGTCCTTACTTGTATGATAGAAAAGCCATTTTCTATAGAGCAGAAAACAAGTATCAACTCGTTAAATATGGAATTGAATATATTGTAAGAGTTGATAAACTCAAGAATAATTATACTCTCATAAAGTCAGGGAAGATGAAAAGAATTGTAAATTCATGCAAGGAATTTTTACTGATGGTTGTAATGGAAAAGAAACCTGATAAAACCAATGCATTTGAGGGTTGTAATACTAAAAAGCAAGCTGATTTAGAAAAAGTTGTTTCAGAATATGATATGCTATTTCAAGAACCTAAAGGTCTGTGACCCATAAAGGAAATAGAACATGATATTAATTTGCAGCAAGATTCTCCATTGCCTAACATCGGAATGTATAGGTTGTCTGCTTTAGAGAATGCAGAAATCAAGAAGTAGGTATAGGAGCTGCTCGAGAAAGGGCTCATAAGACCTAGCATATCAACATGTGGGTCTCCAATTGTCTTGGTGAGAAAGAAAGATGGCTCATGGAGAATGTGCATTGATTACCAAGCACTGAATAAGATAACAATCAAAAATCGTTATCCCCTTCCTCGCATAGATAATCTATTATATCAATTGAAAGAATCTATTTACTTTTCCAAGTTGGACTTGCATAGTGGCTACCATCAGGTCAGAGTTGCAGAGCAAGATGGATGGAAGACTGCTTTCAAAACAAAGCAGGGATTGTATGAGTGGTTAGTTATACCTTTTGGCTAGACTAATGCTCCTGCTACTTTCATGAGAGTGATGAATGATGTACTCAGGGCTTTTATTGATGATTTTGTCATTGTATATGTAGATGACATTCTTATATGAGTAAACACGGGAAGAACATTTGAAGCATGTAAAGCAGACTCTAGATGTTTTGAAACGAGAAAATCTTTATGTTAAGTTTAAAAATGTGAATTTGGAAAAACATCTTTGAATTATTTGGGTCATATTGTAGGGGGTGGTGAATTGAAGATAGATCCCTCTAAGGTTGCAGTCATTATAAATTTTCCTAAATCCAAAT